>BSBN01000511.1:10849166-13822500 GCA_027924645.1 Cunninghamia lanceolata | reverse complement strand
TTAAACTTCTACTCTCTTCTATTCCCAAAAATGCAACTATGGTTCCTTCAATGTGCCTTAAAACATCACCTAACACATGGTTTTGTTAGGTTTCCTCAAACAAAACTTCTTCTCCTTAGATCTCCTGCCAAAACTCAACATAGCATGCTAGAACAGACTTATTACAACCCATTCCACTGATCAAAAGTGAATCAAATCAGTGGAATGGCCAAAAATACATAATTCTTGCCAAAACCCTAGGTAAGGGTTTCTAAAAAATAGTTTTTAGAAAAATGAAGATTACTCACACTCAGAAAAGTTTCAAGAAACCAAAGTAGATGAAAATGAATTTTAACTCCATGTTCTAACTGATAAAACCATGAAAAAGTGGAAACAACCTTGTACCTTTGTACAGTATGGACTGTAGCAGCGTGGAAATTCAGAAAACATGGTTTCAGGACAAGTTTTAGAAAAATGTTCACTGAATGCACAAATCTCAACCAAATGTCACAAAATAGGTCTTGAATGAAAGGTACGACACATATATTTCCAAAAAGTCCATCCTCATCTTCTAATTCATTCGTATACGAAAGTTATGGACGGTATAGCAGCAAAAATGCAGAAAATTCTGGAAAATAACAAAAGGACAGCAAAGAATGGCGTTTTTATCGCTTGAAACTTCTTCTCTCCATACAATCAAAATTGTAGGGATTTAAAAAGCCTTCCCCAATCACCTTTTGATGGGTAGAAATCAGTTTAGGTTGATGGAACTATTTCAACCATCAAATTCTCTTTTGCAACTACTTATGTGTTTAGGACAACAACTGTCCTGTTTTAACATTGAAACTAATTACAAGTTTTCAACATAATGCATCGGTGGTTTATGTCTTGTCAACACCCTTGACAAATTTATTAAACCTTTGACTTACCTTCCTAACAATTTGACATGCCTTTACAAGGCTCACATCATGAAATGTATGATTGTCCCTATATGCCTCAACAAAGGCTTACAATCATGAAGACTGCCTTTTATGGTTTTATGACAACAATAGATATTTGGACATAGCCCTTATTACATGGATTAGAATGGTATTCAAGACCTTATTGAATCAAAATATGACATCAAACAAAATATGGAGTTGAATGCCTCATGGAGGCCACCTTGTGCTAGGTGCTCCTGCACCAATGGGGGTCGTGGCTCCCCATGGCTCCCACGGTTCCTAAGGGAGTCGTGGTGGTCGTGGAGGCCCGTGGCTTCCATGAATACCAACAGGCAATAAAAATATTCAACACAAAAGTTCTCTTTAATATATATACTTTGTAAAATATACAGTAAACCGACATATAATAGAAGATATAAAATTAAACTTCTATGCAGAATATTGGTTGTATAATAACAATACATTTGATCAAAATAACTCAGAATTAATAACTAGATCTATATAGTGCAATTTTACAATAAATGTTCACAATAGAAACATAATTTGTATGCCCAAATGAAGGAGAATTTAGTTAAATACAAAGGTATTTTCCAGCCTCTAAATACATATACAAACAAAGATATCAAATTCTCTTATACAAACAAATTCATAGGGTGTATTCTTTTTCAATGAAATTGTCAATGAAACAGATACATAATAGATTTAATTTTCCATTTACACAGAGTATAAACGCTCAATCCCATCCCTTCTCTTGGCTAGAGAAAATACTTGCTACCAAATGAGCGGCCCAGTCCTACTCTCCATCCAACCGTAGGGCTTGTTTTTCAAACCCTCCCCCAAGCGGGAGACATTCTCAAGAACCAACATTGCAACCAATTCAAACAATATGCAGATTAAAACACATAGCAAATACAAAATTCCCAATTGGCTAACTCACACACAAAGAATCACTTTTGGATTCTTCAAAGGGGGAGAGAGGGGATATTCATCTATCTTGGGGAATACCAACATATCACTGTAACAAAATACAATTCCTCTTGCACAAATCATAGCCATAGCCACCATCTCCTTATTCCTCCAAACCCTCACACCACAACATACCTGCAACACCACAACCCTTCCATCCATACCACATCACACCCACAACACCACAACCCTTCCATCCATGCCACAACACAACCACAACACCACAACCCTTCCATCCATGCCACAACACAACCAAAATACCACAACCATCCCATCCACCATTATGCACATTGCCCATCAAATTTCCCCAAGAGAGGCTCCACACCTCTCTCAACCCCACACAAGGGAGGCTCTCACCCCTTAGGGGAGATCCGATCCCTATACTACCCAAACCCCAAAAACACAAAACCAAAAAAGCCAAATGAATTGCAAATTTACAAATTCTTCCATAGCCACAAATTTCATACACAACAATGCAAAAAAAATAAAAAATATAAAACCCTTGTTGGCAACATAGTCAAGAGACACTATTGATTGGGTAATGTTGTCATTGATGGCAATAAGGCAAACAAAGCATGATGGAACTAAGGATGATTGGGAACTCAACTTCGAACAACCTACATACAAGGTTCTGGTCTGGACACAAAAGATTAAGGCAGAATGGCTAAGTACTGACAACACAGAGTCAGTAGCAGAGACTCAAGTCGTATTCCTCCGTAGTTGATGGTTAAGGTATGCAGTTCATGTATGTTATTCAGAATTGTCTGAAGGTGCTATGATCAAGATTGCAAGTCCTGATGACTTCCAGAAGTCAAGTTGTGATTTGTCTAAGTCCAGGTGAACACAGTCAAGTCAGGAACAGTGCATAGTGCATGGGTATTTTGGTCCACATTTCTCCGCAGGCAATTGTATCAGTGTGCGGTTTTGAGGTAGTATGGATAGGTGTTAGAAGCATCCAATTGATGAGTTACAGAGTCTGAAGTGATCCAGAAGATTGTCTACAAAATTCCAAGTTCTGGCAGTTGGTTTGCCAGTACTTCACCAAGGCGGAAGAGATAGTTCTGAGTTCTGCATTTCACCACATAAGGGCATCATGACCCGCAATTGATAAGATATGATCTATGAAGCATTAGGAATGACTAATGTGGTTCTTGGAGTCCCATGTGAATTTTAGTGGAAGTGTTGGGTCAATAGAGTCAATGTAAGTTGATAAAGTGTTGTGCTTGATAGGCCGACTCAGTTTCTAGATTGAATTCAAAGTTGTGGATATTTATATGGGTTAGATTTTGGTGTTAATTGAAGGAAGAAGATTGCAAAGTGAATGAACAAAATGTGTGTGCAATTCAAAAGTAGAGTTGTGACCAGAAGAAGATAATAAGGGAAGTAGAGCCGAGTATATGTAGAACAGAGAAGAAAAAGCAGAACAGACAGTATGAAGTCTTTTAAATCTGTATATTGAACTAATTGGTACTGCACCTCAGCATTCTGTAGATGCATTTGAAGCAGTCATCCTCTGGCAGTGAGCCAATCTCTCTTCCATCTTCTTTTCTCTTGGTAGTGAGCCTTTATGCAGTGAGCACCTCTTCATAGGGCAGTGAGCCTTCTTGTAATTCAATATTATGCTATCATAATATAGTGTGAGCTAACACTCACCATGGTTTTTCCCTTTTTGAGTTTTCCACATAAAAATCCTGGTGTCTATGTTTTATGTCTTTATGGTTGTTGTTCTTATGTTTATTCTGCTTTCATGTTGTTTAATTTGGTAATTGGATCAAGGAACAACAAACTAAGTGGTTTCATAGAATATTGATTCAGCCCCCCTCTTAGTATTCTATGTGTTCAACAACCCTACCTTGGTTGTCCAAGTTAGGAACAACCCAAAATATGGAATTCCAAATCAATAACAATTCCTCTTAACCAAAAATTTGTTTGCTCCTCCTTCACCCAAAAATTCTTCTTCAACATTATCCAACTCAAATTCTTCTTCTCGGCTAAAGAGAGAAAAAAACCAAAAACCCATGCACACACATGACAAAGAATAAAATTCAATAAACCAATTTGCTCAACCCCCACCTTTAACTTCCCAAATGGAAGTTTAAAAGAATTAAATAAACTCTTTAACTTCCCTAAATTCAAATCTCAACCAAAATAAAATAACAACTAAATGAATAAAAACTCATTTAAATCCCCCAACACCACCACAATAAGAAAACACCATAATCCACATAAATAATTAAATCAAAATTACAAGATAATTGACCCAATAACTCACGCCACATAACGAATTGCCTTTTTAACCCATTATAGGTTAGGCATAGCTAATAAAAATAAAATGAAAATAGGTATCTTGAGAATGTCTCCGAACTAAAAGGATCTGGGTTAACCACCTACAAAACTCAATTTCAAACATCAGTATATCATGGAAGAGATAGCTGAAGAAACGTATAAATAAATATTAAACTTCTAGAAATTCTGTGAATAAAAGGATAATTCATTAAATTTCATAATTAATAAAGATAATATTCATTTTTGTGAAATTAAATACACAATCATATAAATCACATAATTAAAAGCGTTTAATTAAATTAAATCATCTAGTACTAACTATGATTCAAAATAATGCCCACACACACACACACACATATCTAACATCAATGTCCATAATCCTGTGAAGATGGTATAAACCACATACACACAATACTCAATAAAATAAACCATAAACAAAGTATATGAATAGTAGTCTCAATAGTAGGGCCAACTAGGCCTCACACATTCCTTTTCCTAGGTCTCCAGTTTCTCCTCCATTTCTTTCTTCCACTTGTCCCAATTCCCTCTAATTCCTTAGGTTCATCACATCCTTCTCCAAATTCTCTACATTGGGAATCATATCCCATTTCTTGAGGATGCTCAGGTCTTCATCTGTAGTAATTTGGTGATCTTTCCCATAAATCTTATGTAAAACTACCAACTTCAAGTTATTCCTGTTAATCTCCAGATAATATCATTTTGACATAATATTATGTGCTGCTAAGTCCTCTCTGATAGATGTTAAAGTACTCACCACATCCTCTGTAGTCTCACTTTGAGTAACACAATCAAGGAAGTTTTTGGGGATAGGTAAAGTAATGACTGGAATAGGTGGGAAAGGGACCCCAACCTTAAGTTCTGCCATGATTTTATCTTTTCTCGTATCAGTTTCAGTAGGGGCGTCTTCTCCCTCCTTTTTCCGGTGAGCAACAACTTCTTCCCATTTAGAATCCTTAGTCTTATGAACTTTAACCTTACCTTTTTTGTCAGTCTTAGCCTTCTTACCCTTCTTCTAGGAGGTAATTTCAAATTGTTCCTCCTCTATCTTCTCTCCATCCGTTTCAAAACCCTCTAACCCAGACTCTTTGGTTATAGTTTTCTTAGCACTACTTTTGGGGGTTTCCATCTAGAGCTTTCTCCTCATCCTACTCACAGGGGTTTTATTCTCCTCATTCTATACATACTCCAGATCAGAAGAAACCTCCACCAACTGGTCAGAATCCTCACCCTCCTCACTATCATTCTCAGAATCTTCTTAATCCATAGGACCTGACTCTTTAGAGTCAAAATATTCCACCACCCTAGGTCTTTTCTTCCCTCTCTTCTTTTGAATAGGTTTACTCAGAGTGAGGGTTTTTATATGCTCCACAATTAACAAAATTAACCTCTCATGAATAACTAGAATCTGGGGGGATTTCCTATTATCATTAATGGAATGTTCCAAAGAAATAAGAAAGTAAAACGGGAAGGAAACTCTCATCTTATATCTAAAATGATTAAGAAGGGTAAAGTGGTACCCACAAATGGCACAATATATACCTTCAAGGGTAATGTAATGCATCACCCATTCTGCCACAACTGTCCATAATGACTTGAGAGACACCCGTTCATACCCAGACTTCAGTTTCACCAATTTGTTGCATTCATTATCTTTGAAGAACACCTTCATTGCCTCATCACCCACCTTTTGATCCTTGAACACTTTCCTTCCATCCATTGGCATACCAATCACTTGTGTTATGAGCTCTTCATTTATATGTGTTTCTTTGCCATACAAGGTAACTCTATGCTTCCACCAGCTTCTTGTAAAAGACTCAATTGCCTCAGTGTCATGGTTGTGGAGTCTCTCCATGAAGAGCACTAAACCCCCTTCTTTTAGCATGTTCCAGAATTGAGGGAGGTTGTAGACCCCAGAACAATCCCCTGGCTCCACCTTATTCCTACCGCCACCCATCTTTTTCAACAAAACCTTCCCTCTGGTCATTATCAAATCACTTCCCTTGTTTTTACTCTTCAGATCACTGTTATTTTCCCTATAGACAAAAGGCTTTTTCATATCAACACTTTTGAATTTCCTTGAGATAAATTCAATATTTCCAAAGAAGTTACTCGAAGTGGCACCCAAAATCCATGTGGGCATCTCACTCTTCACCATTACCATCTTACGAAAACTAGAGGTCATCATACATATAATCATCATTAATCAAGTTTTTGATGTGCTCAGGGATATTAGCATAAACCTCCCAATTTTTGCTATTATGTTGATTCACTCCCACATTGGTAAATGCGTTAGTTATCTTATTTCCCCCCCGATAAACGTGGACATTATTCACTTCTTTAAAGGATTTAACTAAATTCAAAACATCTTTTATTAAAGAATCAATAGTCCAACTAGGACATTGGTTCCCCTTAAGATAGTTGATAACATTTAGGGAATCTTCCTCCACCTTAATTCTTTTATAGCCCATGCTATGAGCCATCTTAATGCCATTGTAGATGGCAACTGCTTCAACATAATAGTTTGTCTAAGAACCCAAAGGAGTAGCCATAGCAGATAGGAACTGTTGACCTATTTTCCCTTTCCCATTGTCAAATAGCCCAGTTTTGAAAATGTTGAAAATATTGTCGAAATTGCTTAAGTGCCTAGTGTTCTTTAGGTCTAAAGGTGTTTTCCTTGTCAACATCCCCAAAATTCCTAAGGAAAATCCCTTTCAAAAATCCAAAAATTTCCAAGCTTTGCCTTAGTTTTTTTAGCCTTAGTTAGAAAAAAGTTAAGTTAGCGAACCAAAAAGTTTGCTGATTAGCAAAATCACTGACTGAAGAGAAGGGTGAAGGAAGACTTAAGGAAACAAAGGCAAAGAAAAACAAATCCTTAGTTGGCAAAAAGTTAAGTTAGCGAACCAAAAGGTTCGTCGATCGGTCAGTTTACCGATCAACAAAATTGCTGACTATAGGAAGAAGCAAAGTGAAAGGCAGAAAGGAAACCTTTGTTGGCAAAATGTCAAGTTAGCGAACCAAAAGGTTCTCCGATCAGTAAAATCGCTGACTGAAGAGGAAGAGGCAAAGTGGTTCGCAAAAGTGATATTTCACTGACCAAAGGAGAAAAGAGAAGACAAAGTTCACAAAAGCAAGAAATTACTGACAATGAAAGAAACAAAGGTGGTTCGCAAAAGCAAGAAATTGCTGACAATGAAAGAAACAAAGGTAGTTTGCAAAAATTAATTTTCGTCGACTAAAGAGAGAAAAAAAAGACAGAGGCAAGCCATAGTTTACAAAAGAAAGATTTTGCTGATAAAGCAAAATAAAGGCCAAAAAAGTAAAAATCAGTGAAAATAAAGCTTGTAACATAATGTAAGGCTTTAAAATATTTTAAAGTGTTGTAAAATTTTTGCAAATGGACTTTTGGCGGGAATATATATTTTAAAATGTCTATCTTCTCCCCGTCGCCATTATTGCAGGATTAGATCAACACCAGCTGGAAGTAGTTGTTGTGCATTTATTCATGTAGATAGATGAACTAGATGCTAACATTCAATGCAGATATTTTCTTGAACTACTTCATTGCCTGATATTTTCATATTTATTGTTGCAGATCAGATCAAGACATTTTCTGCATTTATGTTTTGAAGAACAGATGTACACAGACATTCCCTTTGCATAAATATCTTCTAACAGGCCCATGCGGCAAATTTATTGTAGTAGGTGACCTAAGTCAATGTAATGGAATGATATAAATAGATGAAGAATCAATGTAATGAGGGTTGGATACATAGACTTATTTTTTGTGCTCCAAACAGAACCCTCCTTTGTTGTAACCATGCCTTTCTGATTAATACATATTGATTTTTTTACCTTTTCATGTTGTTTTTAGCTATGTGTAATCTAGAATTGGTTATTATTTGTGAATGTTTATTTCCTTGCAATCATTTTCAGTTCTTTACCTCTATTAAATTTTGCAACATTTGTGTGAGTTTATCAGTTGTATTCAATTATTTTGTACATTTTAGCTTTGTGGGTGTTCTTCATTCAAACCTGGTGTATCACCTTTTCCTTTCAGTTTCTCCTTCTTCCCCTTTTCCCAACGGTGTTAGATTAGATTTGGTCTTAGTTAACTAGATGAATTTCATATTCAAAAAGAGGAACCATCCTTCTTTGGAGGTTTGATTTCCTTTCTAGGGTCCCACACCTAGGAATCACTCCAATGTTTCACTAGATTGTTGCAGCAAAAGTGCTTCAACATAGGGTGCAAATCCAAGTGACAATAGGAACCTGCCTATATTGTCTCTAAGAACACCCTGGCATCCAGTTAGTTCTAGATTTCCCTTGGCAGCCTCATCGAAGTTGAGTTTAACCCATCCAGTAGGTGGAGGTTTCCAACAAATGCCATCTCTTCTTTTCTTCATCTTCTTGAAAGGTGTAGCAATATCAACTTGGAGGTTCCACTACTTTTGAATTTGAAGGTCATACCAAGTGACATCTAAACTAAGGTCTTTAGAGGTCTTTTCATGGATTCTTAGCATGAAGTTCTCCTTAGTGTTGGTTATAATTCTATTAGCCACCAACTTAGCAATGCATTGCTTCTCTTTAGTGTTACTACTTCATGCAACTATGGATACTACATACTTAAAATATCCAAATGACCAATGTACATACATTAGTGACCAATGCACTTTAACACATAGGGAGAGAGACATAGTTTAACACATGTTTGACATTATATACTCATTTCACCTTCTATAGGTCTAGCATACCCTCATTTCACCTTCATTACAACATAGCTTTTAATTTAGTTTCCTCAACTAGAAAGGTGCTAAGAATGAAATTTTGAATTCCATACCTCGTGGGGTCAAATTAACTATTCCAAAGTGTCAGAGTGGGTGGGTGAATACTAGGGGAGGTGTCTTTTCAGCGGTGAAGCCTCGTGGTCGTTATCGGCTACATTGGACGAAGACAAACTCTTAAGAGCCCTGAGACAAAAAATGTATCAAACTTTGGACCAGTTGTTCTATCAAACCATGAAACCTATGAATGTCTTCTTTACATGTATAGGTGGATGCCAGGTCCACCTACAATACCTATCTCAATTTTTCTACATCAATTTAGTTTGCCTATGGTGGCAAGGAACGCATGTAGTGGAAAGGTGCTAGGAGTGAAAAATTGCATTCCACACCTCATGGGGCTAAATGGACTATGCTAACATGTTGGGGTGGGTAGGTAAATACTAGGGGAGGTCTCATTTCATGTGCCAAGTGTCCTAGTCGTTCCGTGCTACAGGCTTCCGATAAGGGATCTTAAGTGACTTTGTCGGAAGCCTGTATCCTAGAATGACTGGGACACTTGGCACACAAAATGAGACCTCTTCTAGCATTTACCCACCCACACTAATGTGTTGGCATAGTCCATTTGACCCCACAACGAAAAATATGGCTTATGGAAAGGTTATGTTGAATGCCATTAATGCAATGTATTTAATTTCGGCACGGTCAAATGGATTGGAATTGACAAAAACTGAGTGAGGTTATTATGGATGGACTCCACATGCACTTGTAGGTCCAAATAGAACATTCCCAGGTGCCACAAATTTTGAAAACTACTCCATCAAAGTTTGGTAGTTTTTTGTTCTTAGGGATCTTAAGTGACTTTATCGAAAGCCTGTAGCTCGGAATGACTGGGACACTTGGCACACAAAAAAATACCTCCCCTCACATTTACCCACCCATCCCGATGTGTTGGAATAGTCCATTCGGCCCCATGAGGTGTAAAACAAAAAATATGGCTTATGGCAAGGTTATGTTAATGCCACTCATGCATTTTGCAAGAATGCATTTAATTTCAGCATGGTCAAACGGATTGGATTTGACAAAAAATGAGAGAGTTTATTCTGGATGGACCCCATGTGCACCTGTAAGTCCAAACAGAACATTCCTAGGTGCCACAAATTCTGATAACTGATCTACCAAAGTTTGGCAATTTTTTGCTCTTAGGGATCTTAAGTTGTTGGAAGCCTATAACCTGGAATGACTGGGACACTTGGCACATTAAAAGATACTTCCCCTAGCATTTACCTACCCACTCTGATGTGTTGGCACATTCCACTTAACCCCACAAGGCACAGGATGAAAAATATGGCTTATGGAAAGGTTATGTTGAATGCCACTAATGCATTTTGCAAGAATGCATTTAATTTTGGCATGATCAAACATATTGGATTTGACAAAAACTGAGAGAGGCTATTGTGGATGGAGCCCACATGCACCTGTAGGTCCAAACAGAACACTCTCAGGTGCCATGAATTATGAGAACTGATCCGTCAAAGTTTGGCATTTTTTGCTCTTAGGGATCTTAAGTGACTTTGCCGGAAGCATGTAGTCCAAAATGAGTGGGACACTTGGTACATGAAACAAGACCTCCCCTATAATTTTCCCACCCACCCTAACATGTTGGTGTAGTCCATTTGGCCCCACGATGCGTAAAAGGAAAAATATTACTTATGGCAAGCTTATGCTGAATGTCACTTATGCATTTTGCAAGAATGCATTTAATTTTTGCACGGTCAAACAGATTGGAGTTGACAAAAATGAGAGAGGTTATTATGGGACGACCACATGTGCACATGTAGGTCTAAACATAACATTCCCAGGTGCCATGAATTTTGAGAACTGCTCTGTCAAAGTTTGGCAATTTTTTGCTCTTAGGGATCTTAACTGACTTTTCTGGAAGCCTGTAGCCCAGAATGACTGGGACACTTGGTGCACAAAATGAGACCTCTCCTATAATTTATCAACCCACCCCGATGTTTTGGCATAGTCCATTTGGCCTCACGAGGTGTGGAATACAAAATTTCACTCCTAGCACAATTTCACTACATGAAACTGAAGCATTTTGGAACAATGTGTTCCTTGCCACCATAGGCAAACAAAATTGATTTAAAAAATATGAGATAGGTATTTTTAGGTGGACCTGACATCCACCTATACATGCAAAGAAGACGTTCATAGGTGTCACAGTTTGACATAAAAGTCAATTCAAAGTTTGACACCTTTTTTTTGTCTTAGGGCTCTTAAGAGACTATCTCTGTCCAATGTAGCTGATCATGACTAGGAGGCTTCACCACTAAAAAGACATCTTCCTAGCATTCACTTGTCCACCTTGACACATTGGCACTATTAGTTTGACCCCATGAGGTACGGAATGCAAAATTTCACTCCTAGCGCCTTTCTAGTTGAGGAAACTAAACTAAGTGTTGTACTTGGCTATTGATGAAAAAGTTTGATAGTTGGAAGTGTTGTACTTGGCTATTGATGAAAAAGTTTGATAGTTGGTTCTTCGGCATGACTGTACTATAAAGGTGTTCTCACTTGATCCAATGTGGTCTATAGGAATCAATTAAAGGTTCTAGGTAATCAAGTAAAAAGGTAATTGGTATGTATACTCAAGCACTTGTAGTTTTGTTTCACAACATGTTGATTTATGAGAATGACATAGAGATAAAAAACTTAACATTAAATTAATCAAAACTTAACATGAAATCACATTCAATGGTTATCAATTCTTAGCACCAAATGTTTAGAAACACATGAGGGTTTGTAAGATGGAACCCCTGTCATTAAACTCATAGTAACATCATGATATTATGGTCATAATCTTCTCATAGGATATGACAAAGTCATTTCAATAAGATCCTTCTATGATTTCATGTTGCAAAGATAAGTTTGATGCAGAATTTGCAACTTTGGTTTCCATGAATGAAACCATAATAAAACATGATGAAACAATCTTTGAAGGATCCCCTATCACTATGATGCATGAAGAACCATGGCTGCTCCCAAGCCTCATAGAGGATATTTTGCCCAAGAATGCCACCGTTGGTACTATGAAACCTTCAAAACCTGAGGGCCTGCAAGACAAATGAGAACAATCATCAAGTTGACTCCAAAGGACATAATGACATGACCCTTTAAGAAAACAAGAGCCTTCAAGCATAAATAAGAGGCATACCATGCTAGGTTAGGGATGCATAAGGATTATGCCTACCTCCATCATACTCAAATCCTGCATGCAAATGTAATTGCACTATTTAGCCAAAATGAGTACACCAACATGATGAAATGAGACAATACCATCAAAATCTCCGCACATAAGCCAAGAAACTAGGTGAAAACATGAAATAAAACCTCAATCCAGACAAGACTCTTCAAGAAAACATAATGGCATGAGTAACCACTTGAATTTTTTTGATCAAAATGAAGCTAATCAACTAGGACCAAGGAGCACATACAAGAAGGTAAGAAAAATGTCAAAAATATAGAAGGTGAAATGAGGATAGAAAAGAAAAATGCAATCAAATCAAAAAACTTAATTACTGTACAAATAACATACCTTCGTGTCATTTCACTAATTCAATCTAATGAACCATCTAGATCCGTTCTACTCTTTATGGTGTCAAGTATTACTTCATGGTCAGACTCGCGAACTTTCCACAAGTTTCTATTCAATGGTCTACCTCCATATTTTATCAAATAAACATTTGATGCCACAACAAGCTTAGAATAATGAAGAATCTTCCTATGTTTGTTGAAGTCCTCAAACAACTACACATTAGACTTCTTCATTGGATACCTTCTAAGCCATGTTCCAATAACAACCACTGACCCTATAGGATACTCGATGTTTTCTCCATCTATGACAGGAGTTGTCAATTTCTTTTTTGCCTCAACACAATGTCATAAATAATAATGTGTTCCCTCATCATTATCTTCATCCACAATAACTTCATATACATGCCCTACATTAAATTACATAAAAAAGATTAAAATTCAATAAATGATAAAAAATACTACATCATAATCTAAAATATATTAATTTTCATTAGGTAATATATTACCTAGTTCAACTAGATCTAAAATATTGTCAAAGTCAATTGATGATTCCATCTACATGAGTTGTAGTGCTCCTGGAAGTTGATATGTCTAAAGTGGGATTAAAGATCTAGCATGCCATTCATCGACTCATTCTTTTGACTCACACTCATTCCAAGAAAAAATTGTACACTATGAAAAAAACATACCATTTGCCTCAATACATAGTCCATGAAGCTGCGTTTGAGCTTCTAAAAGAGTGGAACTCACTCGATCATGTCACTGTACAACAATCTTCATATTTTTCTAGCTTCTATCAACCAAAAGAATCTACGAATTGTAGACTTACCTTCATTACCTAGTGTTGGCAAGAGAAATAATAGGACACAGTCCAGAGATCTGAGCTTAGCTTACTCTTATATAGTCTTTATACCCTAGCAGTGACAGTGATAGAATAACATATATTTGTGGTAGGAAATAACATAATGCGGTAAGATTACATATCATAAATGTTTAAATATTACATAATAGTTCTCATATATATATATTCCCTCTTCTCAGCATATCTATATCTCTTCCATAGCTTCCATCTTCCTCTCTTATTATGCTTCTTCACATCATCATGTTTCATCACATGCTCTTCTCTCTCACATTCCTATTCCTTATATAGCCTCTTAATACCCTTTCATGGTGTCTTTACCTTATTTCCTTTCCTAAATACTCTTAATTAACTCCCTTCCACAAATTCACCCTTTCCTTTATGATATTTATCCATATTAAGTCTTATTAAGGTATTTTTAAGGTTATTTAAGGCCTATATGACCCATAAATGGGTCTAGGGATGACCCAAATGGTACCGCAAACCCTTTGCAACATATGATAATGTCATATAAGGTATAGTGGTGTAGTTTGGAGTATTCCAGATCACCTGCTAATATTCTCCCTAGGCCTAAAACATTGTCTTGTCCTCAAGACAACAAAAAATACTTCTTCCATTTGTTTCACTCAATAACAGTCTCAGTATAACCCACCACATTTTTATGCATGGTCATATACACATGGGCCCCAAAGCTTCATACCATAATCTTTACTCAACCCAAATTATCTCCGCACACTCTTAGTTCTTGGCGCACAATCCCAAATCACTGGTGCAAGCTCCCAAAATTTTATACAATCATTCTTCATGCAACCCAGTCTTCACCCTATTGTCTTTAGATATCTTTTTAGTAACTCAAACCCCCTAAAACTTCGATTAAACCTGCCTCTAGAATAGCTCTATCTATCCTCCAAACCATGAGACCAAAAAACTATCTACGGTAAAATGTGGTGATCTTCAATGACACCTCTTGGTACCCTGCAACTCAACACTTGTTGAATGCACAAGACAACTGAGATGGGGTGAATTAGTTGTATTAGAAATTTTAAACCCTCACAAACATATTCACATCCACATTAGTTCACTTAAACCCTTAATCTATTATGATGATTAAACATGAGAAGCAAATAACAGAAACTTAAACATATCAACACCATACATAAGAGAACACTAGATTTTACGTGGAAAACCCTAAAAGGGAAAAACCACAGTGAGGATTAGCTCACAATATAATGTAGTAACAATACCAAATTACAAAGGCTCACTGGCCAAAAGAGAGAATGCTCACTGCAGGTGGACTCACTATCCAAGAGGACTCACTGCCCATTGAGAAAGAAAGAAAGAAGAGATGAATGGCTCACTGCCAGACTTTGAATTGATATAGTTGCATCTAACCTATGCATGGAGTTCAGTTCCAATGAAGATCAATATCCATCACACCACAAGCAACATCTTTGCAGCATCACTAAAAATAGTAGACACCTTCTACTCATTGCATCCAGTAGTCTAACACATGAAATCTCCCACTACCCTGATCAAATTCACATCACAAACATCATATCCATTGCACCCCACTATAGTCATGAATCCTTGACACTCATTTATACTACCTTTAACCTTGAAAACATTCTCCAAGGTCGGAAACACATCATAACTCATAAAATTCAAATTAGGCCTGGACTTAAACATTCCTGTGGTGAAAAGGAATGAAGGTGAACCATAACACACCTTAGAATAGACCTAAATCCACTCTTACATGCTTCATCACACTTTCACAATCACCAAAGCATGAGTGGAATTAGTGTGAACAACCAAGTTAGCCAAACTTGTGTTAACACCAAGAAATTTTAAGCACACGCTTCCTCAAAGATAAAACACCTTGCGGATCTTACACAAAGCTTTGACACAATATAGAAACATACACGAACATCTTGAAGTCACCTGAAAACCAACAAATTCAACCACAACTTTCACCTAAAGGAAGCTCACAGTCTGCTTATAAACAACACTGTCAAACTCTGTGACACAAGAAATTGCTTTCCAGAGCACCAAATCACAGACCTTCTAGTAGAAGATAGATAAGAACCTTATAAGCATATATCCAGAACCACAACACCTGAAACTATTCTGCGGAGAAATGTGGAGCAAAATGCTTTCTCCTAGACACACTACAAACACTGTTAGACATTGTCTTCAAATTGGTGAACATAAATTTCACTGCACAGTGATCCAGAGTACCAAATTCTGGATTTAGTATCTTCAAACACTTCTCAATGACATATCCAAAATGCACACACAGATCTCCAACACAGAAGAAATGCAGAGCAAAAACTCAAACAATATTCTGTAGGCCAGAAGACTTCTTCAATACACTATTTCCAATATTAATCAAATTTTCTCAAAAGCACTTGGAAACCTAGCAAAAGGAACATATTCTTAACACCTTCAATACTTCTTCAAGGCAATCACATCATCATTAACTCAAAAACTTAATCAAATAACAACAGTAATAGTAGAGGACACAGTTGACACCAATGACAACACAAACATGTTGATATCAATGACAACACCGATTAGCACATACTTGCAACAATCTCCCCCTTTGTCATTGTTGGCAACATATGATGTGAAAAAACATCATGACACAACTCTGCATCAATCTCACTCTCCCCCTTTCTTTTATACATCTTACTCTCTTTTTCTCCTTTTGTTTTTCACATGAACTCTCTCCCCCTTTGACATCAATGGCAAAGGGTGACACATCTTTTTCAAGCTCTCTTCTTATTATAATACTGCACATACTTGCACTATTCTCAACTACTTTGAATACTCCCCCTGACTGCAACAATCATCAACACCACTACCTACTCCCCCTGAGAGGTAGCCTCTAACTTAGTTTTTAGAGGAAACATCTGCACCAGAAGCTGGTACTAATACAATCTTAGCCTCTGTTACATCCTTATTAATCCAAATCTTGCCCATCTCCTTCTTAGTCTCTGTCGGATCAATTCTTTGTACTAGTTTGTTCTTCTCTATCAAAATATCATTCTTCATGCTTCTGCTTCTGCAAAACTTTGAAATATGTCCAGGCTTATTGCAATTGTGGCACACCACATTCCTCTTACCATTGTTCCTTCCATTCATTCTGGATCTGCAGTAATTAGCTTTGTGCCCAAATCTTTTGCATACATAGTAGTTTCCATTAAGGGATTGAATCATTCTACCATTGTTATAGCTATTCATTCTTTGATTTCTGCACTCATTAGCTTTATGACCAACCTTCTTGCATGTGAAACATTGACCAAAAAAAGATGAAACATTTTGATTCATTCTGCTCCTACATTGTGTAGCCTTATGTCCAAATTTATTGCAAGAATGACAATAACCATTGAAATATGGGTACCTTTGAGCATTAGGTTGTCTGACCAGTGGTCTTCTAGCTCCTTTCTTCTGATTCCAGATCTACTTGCCATTGTTCTTCTTGTCTTCATCTTTTGATGCTTGACCTGATTTTGAACTTTCACCTTTTTCAAACCCTAATCCTTCTTTATTATTGGGATCTTTCTAACTTGTAATCATCTCATCAAGCCTTGTATAACTTATCTTGAATTTTTCTTCATAGTTCTTTGCCTTCTCCAGATCTAATTTCAGTTTCACAACTTCTTGCTCCAGCCTTGTACATTCTTTAGATTTGCCTTTCATCATTGAGTTCAGACATTCCTCACTTCTTACCTTTTCTTCAACTTACACTTTCAGACCAATCATAGATTTATTTGCTAACCTCAATTATTCACTGACCTCCTTATGCCTTTGTTTAAACTTCTTGACTTTCTCTCTCAAATTTCTGATACATTCATTTGCTTCTTTGACATACTCCTTCAAATCTATGATTTCTTCTTTAGTCCTCTCTAAGTCTTCAAGAGCAATCTTGAGTTCTTCACTCTTAGAAGACATGCATTCATCTTCTGAAAATTCAACAGCAGGAATTTCTTCTTCTATTGCCTTGATCCAATGCTCATCCTTGCATGCCTCAACCACTATTTTAGGTTCTACTTTAGAAATTAAACATAAATTTACCTGTTCTTCAGTAGCTTTCCTTCTTGTCAATACATTTTTGCTCTTATCACCAATGATTTGGTCTTCAATGTGATGCCTCTGTACATACTTGGGAGTTTCACGAGTCTTCACTGGAGCTTCTTCTTCTTCAACTTGCACTTTGTTTTCTTTGGTTTTTACTTCTCCAATCTATACTACATTTTCAACAACATTTTCTTCTTCTCTACAAGAGGACTCATCTGAGTCTGCTACATATCCATTAACTTTTGAAATCTTTTGTATATCTTCATCAACCTTAACATTAGCACTTTCAACAATATTTCTTAGCCTTTTGTTATAGAACCGGTAAGCTTTGGTCCTAGTAGAATACCTAAGGAAAATACCTTCATCATACCTTGCATCATCCTTTCCTAGTTCTTCATTTCTTCTGATATAACATTTGCTTCTAAAAACTTTGAAATACTTAACAATAGGAATCCTTCCATACCATAGCTCATAGGGAGTCTTTGTGTTATTTGCTTTCACTTGTACTCTATTCTGTATGTAGACAACAGTGTAAATTGCTTCTCTCCAGTAGACTTCCGATAGGTTTGCTTCTTTTATCATTGTCCTTGTAGCTTCTTGAATAGTCTTGTTCTTCCTTTCAGCTATTCCATTCTACTGAGGAGTTCTAGGGGCAGATATATGCCTCTTTATCCCATGCTCCTCACAAAACATGTTAAACTCGTTAGAAGTAAACTCTCCACCTCTGTCAGACTTCAAGCGTTTGATTTTCATATCCCTTTCATTTTCAACCATTGCTTTAAAGGATTGAAACTTATCTAGGGCTTCTAATTTTTATTTAAGAAAAGTGACCCATGTCATTCTAGAACAATCATCAATAAATAGAATAAAATACATGTCACCTTGAAAACTCCTTACTCTGGTAGGACCAAAAAGATATGTATGTATCAATTCCAATAGTCTGGTAGATGATTGTTCTTTGACTTTGAAACTTCTCCTCACTTGCTTTCCAACTTGACATTCCTTGCATACAGTATTAGCAGGTTTGATGATCTTTGGTAGGTCTCTCATAGTTTGAACTGAACTTATCTTCAATAGACTATCAAAATTAATGTGACACATCCTTCTATGCCATAGCCAACTTTCATTGATTTGAGTCACAAAGCAACAACCACACTTTCTTTGAGATGATAAATATTTCCATCTGTCCTTTTTCCAGTAGTTATCATGGTTTCAGATTTCTTTCTAATCTCAAAGCCATCATCTTGAAACATAAGATTGTATCCTTTGCTACATAATTGTCCAACACTCAAGAGATTTTGCTTTAAGCCTTTGACATAAAGAACAACATCAGTAATATGCTTTCCATCAAGAATGATTGAGCCTCTTCCACATATCTCAGCAGTACAATCATCACCAAAAATGACTAGTCCTCCATCATGTTTCTCAAATTTAACAAACTTGCTTTATCACTGGTCATATGATTTGAGCAACTATTGTCAATAACCCAATAGTTCTTTTCTTGTCTGGTATGAGGAGTATCTTCATTATCAAGACTTACCTCCAGAGCATTTTCTTTCACGCATCCTTTAGAGTCATTTGTAACAGTATCATTCTTCTTGTGCACCATCCCAGATCTACCTCAAGTTGTTAAGCTTTCTTCAAAGGAACCCGCTCTGATACCAATTGTTGAATGCATAAGACAGCTGAGAGGGAGGGGGTGAATCAATTGTATTATAAATTTCAAACCCTCACAACATATTCACATCCACATTAGTTCACTTAAACCCTTAATCCATTATGATGATTAAACATGAGAAGCAAATAATAGAAACTTAAACATATCAACACCATACACAAGAGAAAACTAGATTTTACGTGGAAAACCCTAAATAGGAAAAACCATGGTAATTATTAGCTCACAATATAATGTAGTAACAATACCGAATTACAAAGGCTCGCTGCCAGAGGGCCCGCTGCCCAAAAGAGAGAATTATCACTACAGGTGGACTCACTGCCCACTAAGAAAGAAAGAAAGAAGAGATGAATGGCTCACTACCAAGATTTGAATTGATATAGTTGCATCTAACCTATGCATGGAGTTCAGTTCCAATGAAGCTCAATATCCATCACACTACAAACATCTTTGCAGCATCACTGAAAATAGTGGACACCTTCTGCTCATTGCATCCAGTAGTCTAACACATGAAAGCTCCCTCTACCTTGATCAAATTCACATCACAAACATCATATCCATTGTACTCCACTATAGTCATGAATCCTTGACACTCATTTATACCATCTTTAACCTTGAAAACATTCTCCAAGGTCAAAAACACATCATAACTCATAAAATTCAAATTAGGCCTGGACTTAAACATTCCTGTGGTGAAAAGGAATGAAGATGAACCACAACACACCTTAGAATGGACCTAAATCTACTCTTACATGCTTCATCATGCTTTCACAATCACCAAAGCATGACTGGAATTAGTGTGAACAACCAAGTCAGCCAAACTTGTGTGAACATGAAGAACTTTTAAGCACATGCTTCCTCAAAGATAAACACACCTTGAGGATCTTACACAAAGCTTTGACACAATCTAAAAACATCCATGAACATCTTGAAGTCACCTAAAAACTGACAAATTCAACCATAACTTTCACCTGGAGGAAGCTCACAGTCTGCTTACAAACAACACTGTCGAACTCTGCTACACAAGAAATTGCTTTTCGGAGCACCAAATCACAAAATTTCTAGATAGAAGATAGATAAGAATTTTATAAGCATATACCCAGAACCACAACACCTAAAACCATTCTGTGGAGAAATGCGGAGCAAAATGCTTTCTCCTAGACACACTGCAAACACTATTAGACATTGTCTTCAAACTAGTGAACATAACTTTCACTGCACAGCGATCTAGAGTACCAAATTTTGGATTTAGCATCTTCAAACACTTCTCAATGACACATCCAAACTACACACAGATCTCCAACACAGAAGAAATGCAGAGCAAAAACTCAAACAATATTTTGTAGGCCAGAAGACTTCTTCAATACATTGTTTCCAATATTAATCAAATTTTCTCAAAAGCACTTGGAAACCTAGTAAAAGGAACATATTCTTAATACCTTCAAAACTTCTTCAAGGTAATCACATCATCATTAACTCAGCAACTTAATCAAATAACAATAGTAACAGTAGAGGACACAGTTGACACCAATGACAATACAAACATGTTGACATCAATGACAACACCAATTAGCACATACTTGCAACAATACCTACTAACCCACATCAACTAAAATGACTTCCATATGCACCTGTATCAGACTCTCAAGGTTAATTAAAAAGTGAGCCTCTTTACTTTGACCTATTATCCTTCCCAAACTGCAAGATCATACAACCAATTGCGGTGAAATACGGTGGTCTACTTACACATGAAATTGATAAGTTTGGTGATCTACTCACAAATCCTTGCAACTGCCTCAATTCAGCGATCTGTCTACAAGATTGTAACTACCTCATAGTTGATGCTATGTTGATAAAACTTGTAGGCTACCTCAAGTTCCTTCTTATTTGCGATGATCTAATTTCAGCACTTTGCTTACAAATTGTTGCACTGCCTCAATGGTCCGTGATCTAAACAAGTCCTCTTTGTAAGTTGCCTCAAGTTCTTCCTTCATGATGGTTCCTTTTCATTTGCGATGCTTTCTCTTCATTTGTGGTAGTTCTTCTCCATCTACGGTAGTTTATCTCCTTCTGCGGTGACGCTTACTGCACATTCTTCCAACACTTTCTACATTCTCATTAGATTTGCAAATAACTTCAAGATCCTGGAATATTTCCTTACTTCAATACTTAATTAGTTAAGATATTCTTGATCTTTCTCTATGGTGCTTTCAACCCTCTTGAATTTGGTTGTAACTCCTTCTGCATACATAGAACCTATTTGGCTCCCTCTCCACACACATTGCCCCTATACTCTTCTCTAATTCTTTATCAATACTTCCTGTATTGCGGTATGATTTCTTCATCTTTACGGTAGAATCCCTGGTTATCCCTTCTTTTACTATAGTATGGAATTCTTTATGCTCTACATAGGTTCCTTCCTTTCCACATTTCAATCAATGATCATGTTATGGGTTCTTTACCATATCTTCTAAAACCAAATTATCTGCACTGCTACTATTAGTGATCAATTTGCAACACTTACTTCCTGATTTACACAAACCTTTCCCTTGTGCTAGTTCCTCAGTTGTTTTAGTCTGCAATAAAGCTCTCCTCATGATCAATGATTCACCCTCTTCTGGTTTTCCTACTAATCTTTGTGATCCAACAGGTTCTTCTTCTTTTGCATAAGTTATCCCTACACTATTTTCTACCCTCTTGTTAAGAGTCCCTCAGTGTCATTCAATTCTCGATGTTCTTTACCTCCACCCTTGACAATAGGTTCCTCTGAATGATCTCCTATCCAATCCCTTTTCATCTCTTTGGTATCCATCATTTCAGTAAGAATTATGACTTCCCCTGTTATTTCAGTAAAAACTCTTTATCTTCGCTCCCTCGTTGGTGTGAATTTCTCTTTTACGGTAAGAGCTTCTCTCCTCGTTATGCTCTTTATGTAGTCTTCCTTCTCTACATCTTGATACATGTCCTCTCTCTCCTGATAGATGACTCAATATTTCTCTCCCACACATGAATATTGATGTCTATACAATCCTTTGATCATTCCTGTAACATGTTGCCAATTCGATCCATCAACCCATCCATAATTCACTTGTATATGACCTATCATAGGTTCTTCCTTTCGCATTTTATTCCAACACAACTTTTTAGAGTGGTTCTTCGACCCACAAATACTACAAGGATGTAAATCCCAATACATTCCTCTGCTATGTTCTTGTCTATTACAATAAGTACATTGTATCCATTGCCTTCTTTTAACTGATTTGTCTAAACCAGTGATGATATCCCTTTTATTTCCTTTAACAATGATATATTCAAGGCCTACATTCCTAGGCCTCACTATTGGCTCAATAGGGTCTCTAATTCCTTGCTGATACTTTCCCAATCTTTTCCTTCATATCCCATTCTTTTTATGATTTTAAAACCAACATTATCTAGACTTCCTTTACCATCTTCACTGTGCAAGTGGCAATATTTACAAGTTCAGACACTTTGTCATCTTCAACCTTATTCTTATCATCTAAAGAAGCTTCAATTGTTACACACAAATCATTTGTATCACATAAAACATTGCAAAGTAATGGCTTAGCTCTTAGATATTCATTTCCATTCATGCATGTTGTGAGTGATTGATCCAACTTATGATTATGTTCCCTTAATCTTGATATTTCATCCTTCTGCAAACTATTTTCCTCCTCCAACTTCTTTAGTTTTATTTCCAAGGCTTCATTCTTCCTTTTAACCTTATCAATTTCATAATTTTGATTTTTATTAGGGAAGAGGGTCTCTTCTTCCTCACTATCTTCCTCTTTAGTTTCAATGTTTTGAAGGTTTGCAATATTTGTGCCCCGCCTAGTTAGTACTATAGCTTTGTTTTTCCTTTTATTTTTCTTCTTTTTAGATTGCTCATGCTTGACTTCCTTCCATTGGTTCTCTTCTTCTGAAGATTCTATTGAAGATATATCTATGTGACCATCTTTGGTCCTCTAGCAGGTTCTTAGTACCTGAACTTGTTCTTTAGGGACTCTCCAGATTAAGCAAGCCCCTCTTAATGACATAACATTTTGTAATTCCTCATTCTTTAACATTGGTGAGTCCATATTAGTTTCCTCCTATTTTACTTGCTTGCGGTGAGTTATAGGTTCCTTCACTATCTTTTATGATGGACAATCCGGTGTTTCATGATCATCCCATTCTCCACATAATCTGCAATAGATTGTGTTGTTCTTTGTAGGGAGTACCTTTATATCTACCTTCATTGAGGCAGCTTGTCTCTCTCCTTTTAGTTTTGGAAATTTATTCTGGATGTGTCCTTCCTTTGTATAGTAGGAACACCATATATTTGGCCTTTTATTTTCCTGTTTTGCTAAAATTTTCTATTTAAGTTTCAGTTGTTCCAATTCCAATCTTAGCCTTTCTAATTCCATATTTTTGTTGTTTTTGTCTTGTTTGTGCCATGTATGTGCCTCAATCCAGCATGCTAATGTGACTGCTTCTGCATATGTTTCAAATATTCTCCCATCTAGAGAGGCTCTCACATCTAGGCTTATTCTAGATGTAAACCACTCAATCTTTTGCTTCTTAGTTAGTGGTTCTTCTAGTTTGAGGACTGTGTCCTTAAACCTTTTGTCAAATTCCTAGATGGTTTCTCCATCCCTTTGTATTAATTTTCTCATCTTACTCACCTCTTCAGTAGGTATTTCCAAAGTTTCAAAATTCTCCAAGAATTCCTTCTTCACTTCCTCCCATGTTTTTTCATGTTTAGGACAAGCCTTTCTATACCATTTTAATGCATCATTTCACAAAGACCCAATAAAGTCAAACAAGTTAACTTGTCATCTTTGGTTATCTCATTCTAGTTCCAAATTGATTCTAGCACAAAAATGTGTTATGCAGCTTCAGGTCTATCCTTTTCAAATACCAATAATTTGATAATAGCATCCATCTTTCCTTTTTGTTATTTTTCCAGACCTTTTTGTGTTTTGCGGTGGTTTTCTTTCTAGTTTTTCTTCTGCTTAGGCTTTGGCCTTTGTGTTAGGGTTTTATGTTCTTTTCCTTTATCTCTCTAAAATTGGATGTCAAAATATTCTTCTCCTAAAATTTCTTCAAAATCCTTCTTAATCTCTTCTTCTCTTTCTCTTTCAATGTCAATTTGATATTTTCTTAAAATTCTCCTTATTTTATAAGGCACCCGGGGTGACTCCTAATCAAGGGGGTGTGTCTTTTCAAACTACCTTTTCATTCTCAGGGATATTCTTTCATTTATAAACGACATTATGTTTTCATTAGGTAACTTTTCATTATTTTGTCTTATATTTCTAGAACTAGTCTCTTTATATACTGCATCTTCTCTAATCTTCATTATACTCTGATTAACCAGGTGATCTAGGTAATCCACATCCAAATTTAGGGGTTGAAGGTTTCGTATAGGATTTAGTAATTATTCCCATTATTTGTCAACTCTAATTTGAATGTTAGCCCAATTATGTTTAAATTCTAGAGTATTGTATATTTGCGGTAGGGTTAGGGTTTGGTTATGTTCTTCTCTCCACAAACTTCTCAACTGCTCATATGCATCAATTCTTCCTCCTATACTCTTTAAATTTTTTTTTGCCCTATCAATATGTATTGTAATAGGTTTAGGATTCTCTATATCTCTTTGTATTAACTTTGTGGTAGCCTCTATGGTTGTTTCATCCATTCTTCCTTTTCCCTTTATAGTTTCTTCTCTGGCAACAACCACCTTGGCGCGCTCAGTAACACCCTCATCCAACTTATTTTCTTTCGCAATTTCTCTTTCCTAATTTCTACTTGTTTCTCCCACCTTCTCCATTCTTCTATGGTACCTTTCCTGACATTCCTGGGTTTGTTTTTGTATCTCTTCTCTACTTATCTCCATTCTAGTTAGTATATTTTCTTTGATTTCCCTTAATCTTTTGTTATCCCCTTTAGCTATGGGTGTTTTTTATTTGGAATCATATTAATCCTTATGTATCCCATGGTTGGAGGATCTTTCTAGATCCTCTCCCCTATTCCATTTGCCATCCCCTTATGTGTCTGCCCCCCTCTCACAAGGGTAGGAACTTAAGAGAATTCAAGATTTTTCACATATCATAAAAAAAATTCTTGTCACTCCAGTTTTCTTACTTGTGTTATTCTGCACTTCTCCTTTCAATGTTTATTCTCTCTTTCTTCACTATCCTTTTCTAGGATCCCAGCAACGGAACCAAATGTTGACAAGAGAAATAATAGGACACAGTCCAGAGATCTGAGCCTAGCTTACTCTTATGTAGTCTTTATACCCCAGTAGTGACAATGATAGAATAACATATATTTACGGTAGGAAATAACATAATGTGGTAAGATTACATCATATTCAATATATAATAAATATCATAAATGTTCAAATATTACACAATAGTTCTCATATATATATACTCTTCTCATCATATCTATATCTCTTCCATATCTTCCATCTTCCTCTCTTATTATGCTTCTTCACATCATCATGTTTCATCATGCTCTTCTCTCTCACATTCCTCTTCCTTATATAGCCTCTTAATACTCTTTCATGGTGTATTTCTCTTATGTCATTTCCTATATACTCTTAATTAACTCTCTTCCACAAATTCACCCTTTCCTTTATGATATTTATCCATATTAAGGTGTGTTAAAGTGTGTTAGAGTGTGTTTAAGGCTATTTAAGGCCTATATGACCCATAAATGGGTCTAGGGATGACCCAAATGGTATCGCAAACCCTTTACAGCATATGATAATGTCATATAAGGTGTAGTGGTGTAGTTTGCGGTGTAGTTTGTCATATATGATAATGTCAAATGACCATAGAACATCTGAAAGAAACCTTACACAAACTCTGTAGAATGTGTGCAATCATCACTAATATAAAAAAGATACTCCCTTAATATCTTTTTATCTTCCTAGATGTACTGGCAGGTGAATGAATGAATGTTATATGCACAAATATAGCAACCTGAGTGGAGTTGTAGTACTATGATTGAACCTCATTATGTGGTTGTAGAGTATAATTCTCTGCAAAGTCTACAATTGACACAATTGTATGAAGAGGAAATGTGTCCTTGCATAATGAATTGCAAGTCTAACCATCGAGCTCTGTGTGTATGCCTTGTATACTCATAAACTATCTTTTCATGAAAAATATGCATAAATGTAGATACTGGTATTTCTTCACTAACCAATTCACACCTTTTTGCTTCTTTACCATCTTTTAGACTGTATGACATTGTCTTATATTTTTCAAAAGGTACTAATTCATTTCCAATTGCATGTGCATTCTCCATGTGTACACAAGTTCTCAAATGTTGCAAACCACTACAACTATCACATGTTCCATCCAAACATTATGTCACATAAAGCATTTGTCCATTGACTATTTCACAAAAAATGCTTGAAATGAAATCTCTTGTCGATTTAGTTGGAGCCTCTATCATACACTCTTGCAAAATATTGTTAGTATGCAAAAATACACATTTTTTTTTATAAACATCATAATGCATAGAAAATTTCATGTGAACTCTACAATAACAAGTTGCACGTGTGTGATTTATTTTGACATAAAAAAGTTTTGCCATTTCAAAATACCTTTGACTAATTTGAATTTGAGGATAACTCTAGCTACAAATTTGGAAAAATTTGTGTTTGAGTCATATCTAAAAAATGCTTTGGATGTGGCTCATGGTTTTGACAACCAATTCTCCTTCTTACAACATCCCTTTGATTAGGAGATACTCTTGTGTTATTTCTCCAAAACTCCTCAAGTAGGAATTTTAAGGCTTCAACTATGGCTTTATCTTTCCATGGGAGTCTACCAAAAAATGCCCATAGTTCATTGCTATTCAGGTCCTCAATTCTTTCATGCCTCCCAATGGCTTTCATCAATGTTTTTCTACTTATCTTTACTACTTGACTTGTTTTTCTTATCAAGTGAGATTTCTTTGTTTGATTGCTCACAATAGTTGATGTAATGACACGTCATGTAGCATTACTATCTTTTGTGCATGAGGTGGAACCAATGCTTTGATATGCATTGACTAGATTTCTTACAATAGATTTTTCACTATTAACACTTGATGTTCTTAGGCCAAGAATCTTCATGATTCCAGCCTAAACTTAAGATTTTTTTATCTCAACAAAAAATTGCCATCTTCTGGTTTCACTTATGTTTTCAAAAAATAAGTTCCATATATTATTCACATTTCTTCTACAAGTATGCTCAGGAATCTTGTCAACCATCAGTTTTAGAATATTCTCATCAATCTCAATCACTTAGGCTTTCTATGCAAAATTCTAGGAGGTGTTCTTATTGGAAAACTTGAATCACAAGATATATTTTGGTCACTCAACACTTGATCAATTGTTGTATCATCTACTACAACATTTGCAAATTTACATCATCATTTTCAATTGGAGATTGAACATTTTCTACAATATCAATTTGAGATGGAAAAGATGACATACCTTCAACTCCTACATTTGATTTCTTACTTGCACGATGTTTTTTCATTCGTTCCCTTTGTTTCTCCAATTCATTTTCTCTCTTTGATGCTTCATCATCCAATTCAATTGACAAAGACGATTGACCTTCATTTGTGGAGTTCAATTTCTTATTTTCACGAGATTGTTTCATTCGTTCTCTTTTCTTTGCATTCTTGGCTTCATGCTCCTCCGATGTTAGAGTTTTTGCTCGTTTCCTTGGCATTGTATTGAATTCTATATCACTCTAAAACAATGGTCAAAAGAACACAAAAAATATCTGATAATTTATCAAGTTATAATACAAAGCATGCACAATTACAATGTTTTTTATCAATGTAAAACAAAAAACTAGTTAATTTGTTCAATCTGGTGTTGTAATCCCTCAAAACATGAACAAAATAGTTTCTAATATCAAATTTGAATTTAAAACATGCAATTGGAATTTTGTGCATCGAAATGGGAACAAAAAGTGCATCGATTTTGTCAACTAATGATGGGAGAACATCAAAAGCATGACAAGTCTCTTTCAATGTCATAAAAAGCACAGAACATGGAATAAAACATAGCATGTTCACCAAAAGTCACGTGACATGCCTTTTTCCAGGTCGTTGGTCATCATTTTAACTAGTTTGAAATGTGCTCGCGTTATAACATGAGCGTGTTTTAAACTACCTAAAATGGTAACTCTCTCTCTCTCTCTCTCTCTCTCTCTCTCTCTCTCTCTCTCTCTCTCTCTCTCTCTCTCTCTCTCTCTCTCCCTAAACCCTAAACCCTAAACCCTAAGCATGATGTTCCTCTCTCTCTCTCTAGCTATCTCTCTCTTTCTATCTCTCCTTAAACCCTAAACCTTAAACCTTGAACCCTAACCCCTAAACCCTAAACCTCTCCCTCTCTCTCTGTATATATATATATATATATATATTCCCCCTCTCTCTCTCTCTCTCTCTCTCTCTCTCTCTCTCTCTCTCTCTCTCTATATATATATATATATATATATATATATATATATATACCCTCTCTCCCCTATCATTCCTCTATCTCCCTATCTCCCTCTCCCTCCCTCTATCTATATATATATCCCCTCTCTCCCCTATCATTCCTCTATCTCCCTATCTCCCTCTCCCTCTCCCTCTCCCTCTCTCTCTCCCTTATCGACAAAGGAAATGGAAATTAGAAAACTAGGACATGCAAAGAGGGATGAAGATATAAATTGGGAGGATGAAATGGAAACAATACAAAATGAAAGTTAATTGGATGGGAAGAATGATGACGGGAGAGGTGGAAAATAGTAAAATAGGGGAAAATTGGTAGGATCTACAGGAAAATTGGAAAGGAAAAGGAAAACTAGGAAAGCTAGGGTTAGGAGGTGAAAAAGAGAGTGGAGGAGGTGGAAAAAGAAGTAAAATGGACACAAAGAGATGAAGATGAATGATAGGGGAGGGAGAAAATTAAAAATTAGGGGAATTTGGCTCAATATTAATGGGATTTGAAAGAAGGAAAGGCCAACATAGTGGAAGAACTATAGAAAATAGCTACCTAGTGATAAAGAATTACCTATCCATGAACTTCAAGAAAACTATTGTAGAGATTTAAAGGGATGAAACAATAATGATTTGATGTAGTATGGACTTATAAATACTCACTCATTTAGATAAAATAGCTAAGTATAGTGATCAAGTGAGAAATTTGCAATTCATGTGTTCAAAATGAGGGAAGATGGGTCTTATTTATGAATTTTTGAAGGGAAGTCAATTCGTTCTACTATATTTGGGCTATTTTTGAAAAGAATCCTCTTGTAGGAAAACTATCCCTTCAAACAAGGTTCTAACACACATAAATAGCACAAAGAATATTCTAGAGGAAAAAATGTAATATATGCATTGTTCACCTCTACAACTTCAAAAAAAACTTAAGAAAATAAATTAATATGAGACATTGAAGTGTTTTAGAAACAAATTCTAGCCATACTTTAGGGTCTAAAGTGCTTAAAAATAAGCTACATCAATTTACAGCCGTGGACTTTTCTGTTCTCTTTGAAATTTCTGTACCATTGATTTATTGCTCCCCTCTTCAATATATCATTAGCTATCCCACTTCAACAGTCAATACATTTAAGTGTCCAGCCATCTTGGATATCAATTGTCTTTGGGGGAGTCTGCACTTTTTCCTTTAGCTCACATTTATAGCCATTGCTGCCAGACAATCCAGCTTCGACTTGATTAAACTGTATCTTTTGTCTAAAAACTTATCAGTCAAAATGATAAGGTTGATCCCCAAAATGAGATGAGGTCAGTTGGATTTGCAACGTAAGCAAAGGGTAAATATAGATATATTTGTGATTCAGGTAATAATATATAGATATCCCAATAAATCAGGATGGATCGACTGTATTTGCTAACTTTGCTCTTAGCCAGCCCTATCCTTGCCTCAAACTTCTTATTTATCCTTGCTTTAATATTGCTAAAAGAGGTTCAAATTTCCTGTCAAACAGTTGGTCTACCAGAAAAGCCTTACTATTTATACCACAAATGTCTTGCATACCTTACTTAGGAGGCATAGAAATTGAAGTTGGAAATCAGTAGTCAGATTCCTTCACTCCTTTCTCAACCCTAGATTTGGAAGAGTGGACGTTGAGAGAATCGAAATGGGAGATGATGGTGGTGATTCTGGCACTTATAATGATAATGACTGCGTGCTTTCGACCACATCTGGCAAAGTTATCACTTGCAAAGGTATGATCATTTTGCTTAGCCCAACATATTTCTGGGCAATTCTGTAAACTGATTCATAACAAGTTATTCTTAGCTACCTGCTTCCTGTCCGACTGGGTTGCCTTTGACCCACATGATGATCCTGGGGAAACTAGCTTAAGCCTTAACACTGTTTTCAGAATTCTTCCTCACTGTGAGATCTGTAAATTGCATCAAATTAGAATCAGATAATAAATTAGTCAGCTATTCTTAAACATCATCCATTTTAACAGTCAAATAATAACTTTGCCCAATAAAAATAGGACAAATATTTACCACTTTTTGATGTGGATAAGGTGTAAAATTACTATTGAGTGTTGGACCTTTGAAATGGATGATATTTAAGTAGAGTGAAATTGGTCTTGTGTACTCAAATCTTGTTGTGATAAAAATAAAGTGATAAACATTTCTGCAAAATACTCTTTATAATCACTTAAGAGCCATCAACATGACTAGGAGAGGAGATCTAGTCATTTGTCTGCTAGTAGTTGTTTTTTTTTAATTCTATTTGACCCTACACATCAAAAGTACCATCCTTGAACACTATACTTAAACATTATCCATTTTAATGATTAAACAGTCAATAGCAATTTTACACCTCATTCACAACAAAAAGTGGTAAAAAGTGATAAATATTTGTCCATTATTTATTGGCCAAAATTTACTTTTGACCAAAGTGGATGATGTTTAAGAATAGCCATCTCTGATAAACGATCCACTGATCAGAGGAAATATCTATCTCAATGTCTATCATTATAATGAAATTTCCCTTAATACATTAGGGATAGCGTGTACAACCCAAAGAAAATTTTAGTGTCTCTCTGAATTTATAAGCAACAACACTCGTACCTTTATGAGATTGTGATAATTATTTAGAAACCATGTTAAGTTTTTCAGGAAACAACTACATAGAATAGAAATTCTAGTGTCCTGGCATTTTGGATCTTTCCTCTGCATCCATCTTCAGGGATAAGAAGATGAAAGCCTATACTACTAATCAACCATATAAAGATTTTATATGTAATTTATTGAATTTTAGTGTCCCTCACATTAATAACTCGTTCAATGCACATAAGATGCAAAGATTATGTTAAGGAGAGATCTGTAATCTAACAGGATCTTCATCCAGAGTTTATGATCCGGTTAAAGATTTTAAATAATGATTACATCTTTTCCGAAAGCCTTACTCCTATCAATTATGAAGAGTGGAAGCATTATGGGATTAATCTGTTTTCCTTTTTACTCCGTACCCATTTACATTTTGTTTTCATTAGTTCTCTTCAATTTGTAATCGACAGAAGCATTTTGTTGGTGATGCTGGTTTGATATTACTAATCATTTTAATTTGAAATTTGCTTTACGAAAACAGCTGCAGTAGCATGGGGGACGAAGAAACCACTGGTTATACAGGAGGTGCAGGTAGATCCCCCAAAGGCAATGGAAGCCCGCATCAAAATCACCCACACCTCACTCTGTGGCACAGATATCATGTTCTGGAGTTCTCAAGTAAGCTATAACTTAATTCACTGGAAGAGTTTAAACGCAACCATTCCAAAGTTGTGTAATTAAACATGCAATATTGTTGTTTCAGAGCGAGGCGCTCAAGGCGTTTCCACGCATTTTGGGGCACGAGGCTGCAGGGTAAGACATGCTAATTTGATGTTTTCAAGAGGAATGTTTTGTTAGTATGTGAAGTCAGTTTCTTATTCCAGCATTGATTAATCAGTTGAATATTAGTTATAGGGTTTGTATTTTTGAAAATCCTTATTTGAACAGAATTTTGATCATTTAAATTTTTTTCTCTACTTAAACATCATGCACTTCAATGATTAAACAGTCAATAACAATCTTACACCTCATCCACAAGAAAAATGGTAAATACGTCTTATTTTTATTGGCCAAAATTGACTTTTGACCGTTCAAGTGGATGATGTACTTAGATTTTTTCACTCTACTTAAACATCATCCACTTCAATGATTAAACAGGCCAAAATTGACTTTTGACCATTCAAGTGGATGATGTACTTAGATTTTTTCACTCTACTTAAACATCACCCACTTCAATGATTAAACAGTCAATAGCAATTTTGCACCTCATCCACAAGAAAAAGTGGTAAATATTTGTCTTATCTTCACCTAGACCTAGAGTGGCATCTAGTCCACGAGATTAATTCCTAGAGGTGTGGCGGTAAGTCCAACACCCTTCCTCCAACTAGACCTAGAGTGACAGCTAGTCCACAAGATTAATTCCTAGAGGTGTGGCGGTAAGTCCAACACCCTCCCTCCAACGCAATGCGGGAGAATTGAACCTCAGTTGAGACTCTAATACCATTTATAGGTTTGCTGTTACACCAAAACTTGCAAGTGTTAGTGAACTTTCCAAACCAGCACCTTCACCTAGACCCAGAATAGTGGTTAGTCCATGAGATCAATTCCTAGAGGTGTGGCGGTTAGTCCAACAAGTCGAACTTGGAAAAGTATATATGGTGTTTTAACTGAGAATTATTCCTGAGAAATAAAGCTATTGTGAGATCTTTACAGTACTTTTTCCTAATACATAACCAAATTTCTATATAAATTTTGTATATTGTTCATTTCTGTGTGATTTATTACTTTTCATTGTATATATTTGTTATTTCTGCACTGTATATTTTCTTTCATATTTGAATCCATAACTGACTGATGTGGGGGGTGAAAACAGGATCGTTGAGAGCGTTGGGGAAGGCGTGAGCGATCTCAAGGAAGGAGATCATGTTCTGACATTGTTCTCAGGGGAATGTGGAGAATGTGTGTATTGCAAATCGAACAAAACCAATCTGTGCGGTAAATTCAGGATCGATCCCACCCGCGCCCTCATGCCGAGAGACAACACGACCCGTTTCTCAATTGTTGGAAAGCCCGTCTATCATTGCATGGGAACCTCCACCTTCAGTCAATACACAGTAATCGACTCCGCCAATGTGGTCAAGATTAATCCACAGGCTCCTCTCAGCAAAGTTTGCCTGCTTGGCTGTGGATTAGCTACAGGTCCTAGTTTAATATTTTGTAGTTGTGAAAACTTGTTTATGTAGTTAATATGATACAGTTCAAGCTTACTTTATTTAAATATCATCCATTTTAATGGTCAAACAGTCAATAACTCTTCTGAATATATACTCTCATTTATTGAGGTGAATTTTGATGTACAGGTTTTGGGGCTGTGTGGAACACAGCTAACGTCCAGGCTGGATCAACCGTGGCAATCTTTGGCCTCGGCACCGTCGGCCTTGCAGTGAGTACTAAGTAACATCTTATCTTGTTCTTCGATTTCCTTTAATTGCCCTCCCCTTTAAAAGTTTTTCTTTACCATTATTCCAATTTACTAATAGCCAAGACTCAGACTCGAGAGACATGATTTAGTGATTGCAAGTACTTTTGATATTAACTATGTGGATGTGATCTAGTTTTTTTGTTCCTAACTAAAATTGATTTGGTTGCCCTGATATTCTAGTTTTGTGGAGAACTTCTTTGTACAATTCACACTAGGATTTGATGTGCTATAAGCCCATTAATTTTTGAGTTCTTTGGTTATCTACCTGCTGTAAACATAGCTCTAGGGATGGTGGATGGAGGTGTACACAAACAATGCACAACACCCAAATATAAAGGTACATAAACACAAATGAATGTTACAACACTTAAGAACATTCTTATTGCTTTATCAACAATGTTACAAGATGCCTCATTATATAGAGGTCTTAATCATACAATAGTAATACATCTTTCCCTTCTCGAAACTTCTAAACCTTCTAACCTTATCTGTTGTCCTTTATCTAGAAACTTCCAACTTATCCTACTTTATCTAGAATCTTTTTAAATAGCTTACTAGTTTGTTTTCTGCTAGAAGTTTCCATTTACAATTTGTCTTTTTCATTATTATAATAATTATTTATGATTATGGAATAAATTAATACAATACTCCAACACTCCCCTTTAATTTCTACCACTAATTGCTTCAACATCTACAACTCCCAAATTATGTCTTCTCCTTTGTTAATGCCTTTGTGAATATGTCTGCTAACTGATCTTCAAATCTGCAAAGCTCTAAGTAGATTTCTTTGTCGCTTACTAGCTCTTTGATGAAATGGTACCTATGCTTAATCCTCTTGTGAAAAACATGTCCAGAAGTACTCTTCCTGCAAAATCACTATTGCATGATACCTTTCACATAAACAATGACTTCCTTTGAGTCATAACAAACGATCATTAGTTACATAACTCAAACATTCAATCCTTGCTTAATTTCTTTTTTATTCGACATGTGAATACTTATGCTTGTACAACTTTTTGAACATATTTGAGACCTTTTGCCTGTTGGATATACCAATCTATCCATAATTCATTTGTATACAATCTTTCATAGATGTCTTCTTCCACTCTCTGTTCCAACATATTTTTTTAGAATGATTCTTCAACCCACAAATAGTACAACCTGATGAAGATCCCACCACGTTTCATTTTTATGCCCTTGCCTATTACAATGAGAACACTGAAAACACTAGATTTCTTAAACTAATTTGTTGCCTATAGCATCATTTATTTTTCTTTACCTCCAACATATCCAAAGCCTTCATTCTTTAGCCTCACTCTTGGTTCAATAGGCTCTCTAATTCCTTGTTAATTCCTCCTTTGTTATTCTCATCACAACTGGCAAGATTTGTAGATTCAAACACCTTATTTTTTATGTAGATAAGCAGGGAAAACGGGTCCCAGTCCCATACAAGTAACAGATTAAGGACTGTCCAAAGAGTCCAACATTCTAACAACCATAAGAAACCCTGATAATAACCATATCGGGCCAAGGAATGAACCAGCAAAAGCACAGCTAAAAAACAACCAAAACACAAAACCTAACCACAGTATCAAAAAATAAACAAAAAAAATAACAAGATCAATTTCTGGTTTAATTAACCAAATTATCTCAGTCCTTTCTCATATTCATCAAAGTGTCCTCCCAGGTACTAGTTCCCATCTGCTCTTGTTGTTTGTGCTTCTTTGAATTGCCCTGTGAATTGTCCTACTAGTTCTTTTGCTTATTCAGGTTTGACTGAATAGCCATAACACCTGAAATAGTTTTTTCATTACATCCTTAGTAAAAAGAGCTAACTCATTCATAAATTGTTCAAGCTTAGTCACCCTATTTTGGTACATAAGCATCATGTCATACATGTTTGCCCAACTCTCCTAGCAAGTATTACAGCTCATTCTTTTATTATAGATCTTCTCCAAGTCTTCAATCCTCGTAATAAGATCATTATTAGAATTAAGCCCCATTTCCCCAACATCTCCTTCAACTTTATTCAAATCATTTTCAAAGATTCCCACATCATCCCCCACATCCTCAAAGTCGTCCTCAACATGAGAAGTGAAACTAGTCTCAACAGCCACCTTCTAGATATGATGAATACCTTCTTCAACTTTAACATTTTCATCAAACTGTATATCTTCCATATCTTGCACCATGTTCATACCTTCCTCATTCTCTTCAGTTCCAGCCACATCCTTAAACTCTTCCTCACCCCATCCCCATCTTCATTATCTTCTACCTCAACAGCATTGTCAATCTTTTCAGGCACAAAGTCAGAATCGTCAATGACAATCTCCTTTCTCTTATTGTCTTTCTCTTTTCTTTGTTAGCTGTTGGGTCTTAGCTAAACACCTTGTTATCTCCAACCTTAAACTCTTTTTCTATAGAAATTATTTTAACCAAATCATCTATATCACTTAAAACATTACAAATCATCACATAGTGAAGACTTTAGACACTCATTTTCCCTTCGACATGCTAAAGTGGGTAAGTGCACAAAGATGAGGGATCAAAATGGGGTCATAAGTTGCCACTTTTTTTCTAAAATCAGGAAACATTGATGTTGGATGAGAAATTGAAGATAGCTACACTCAAAATTTGAAGATGGAATGAAAACAAGAGTTGTAGTGCTCCGAATCTAGTTTCTAAACTACTATTTTTTTTTCAAAAATGGTTGAGATTAAGGGGTTCAAAAAGGAGGAGCACACAAATTGGTCATGTTTTTCTCAAAAAAACATAACATAGCATCTGGTGTGCTCCCCCTAAAATGTTAACTTTTTTTTAGTATTTCAATAATCGCTCTGGTGAGAAATTAGGTGACACCATGTAGTTTATCCCTGATTTTTCTGATAATTTTTAATGAATAATTGATTTTTTGGTAATTTTTAAAGTGGACACATCCTGAAAACCATAAATTTGAGCATGCTCCCCCCTAAAATATTTGAAAACTAATCAAAAATTGAATTTTTTTTTTTTGAATTCATGTAGAATGGAGTCTAGTTTCTAAAAATATAACTTATTTCAATTTTTGATGAACAGTTAAAAAAAAGTCAAAAATACCAGACACTGGTTTTTGACAAAAATTGGACACACTAACAAAAGAAATTCAAGATGAAACACTAAACGTACTCAAAATGTGAAAAAAATTATATGGTTAGATAGCTAACATAGAGCTTAAGATTATGGTGGTATTTTTTTGAGTTTTCATTAAAAAAAGTGCCATCCTGATGCGGAGCACGCTCTAGATTATCTCTAGATTTTGCTAAAAACTGATAAAAACACGTCAAACAAAGTTGAGCATAACGCGAGCGCATTATAACATGCTCGCATTATGTGAAATCAATAACGCAATCGCGTTATAATGCGCTCGCGTTATGATGAGCATAACTGGCAATACACATGCCAATTGCATTTGCTTGAAAGTTTCTAAAGCCTTTTCAATAAATCCATTTTTTGCATATCTTGCAATCATTGCATTCCATTATAGAACATCTCTTTAAGGTGTTACGTTATACAATTGACATGCCTTGCCTATGCTTCCACACTTTACATACATGTCTACAAGGGCAGCTACACTTCCTATCATCTCTCTCACTCTATTTCTCTCCCCTCTCTACGTCCTACCCTTTCTTTGAGTCTCTACTTCCCTCCCCTCTCTACCTCCCACCTTCTCTCTCACTCTCTTCTTCCCTCCCCTATCTACCTTCTACCCTCTCTCTCACTCTCTACTTCCCTCCCCTATCTACCTCCTACCCTCTTTTTGAGTCTTTGCTTCCCTCGCCTCTCCACCTCCTACCTTCTCTCTCACTCTCTTCTCTCCCCTCCCTCTCTACCTCTCACCCTCTCTCTTACTTTCTACTTCCCTCCCCTGTCTACCTCCTACCCTCTCTCTTAGTCTCTGCTTCCCTCCCCTGTCTACCTCCTACCCTCTCTCTCTTCTTGCTTCCCCTGTCTACCTCCTACTGTCCTCTCCCACCCTCTACTTCCCTCCTGTCTCTACCTCCTATCCTCTCTCTCACTCTCTACTTCCCTCCCCTCTCTACCTCTCTTCCTCATTCTTCCCATCCAATGAAATTTCATAAATTATCTTGTTTCCATTTCATCATCCCAATTTATATCCTCATCCATCTTTACATGTCCTATTTTTCTTGTTTCCATGTTCTTTGTCAACAAGGGAGAGCGAGAGGGAGGAAAAGAGAGAGAGGATTGAGATGGAGGGGAGAGAAAGGGGAGAGATACCTGGAGAGAGAGAGAGAGGGTGGGTCGGGTTTATGAGTTTACGGTTGCTTAAGTTTAGGGTTTAGGGGAATTATATAGGGTTTAGGGGTTTAGGGCTGCTCAGGTTTATGGTTTATGGTTTAAGGGTTAGGATTTAGGGGCATTATTTAGGGTTTTGGGGTTTTGGGAGAGAGAGACAGAGACAGAGAGAGACAAAGAGAGTTGCTTAGGTTTAGGGTCATTATTTAGGGTTTATGAGCTTAGGGTTGCTTAGACCTTTAGGGGCATTATTTATGGTTTATGAGTTTAGGGTTGCTCAAGTTTAGGGTTTTGGGTTTTGGGTTAGGGTTTAGGGGAATTATTTAGGGTTTAGGGGTTTACGGTTGCTCAGGTTTAGGGTTTAGGGGTTAGGGATTTAGGGGCTTGGGTTTAGGGTTTAGGGGTTAGGGTTTAGAGAGAGAGTGAGGGGATCGATAGATATTGGGAGAGATAGGGAGATAGAGGTTTAGAGTTGCTTCTAGGGTTTATGGTTTAGAGGTTTGGGGTTTGGGGTTTATGGTTGCTCAATTTTAGGGGTTAGGGGCATTATTTAGGGTAACTTAAGGTTTATGTTTTAGGGGTTAAGGGTTAAGGTTTGGAGGTTTAGGTTAGGATTTAGAGAGAGAGGACCAATAAAGAGATATAGAGGAGACTGAGGGGAGACATAGGGAGATAGAGGGTGAGGGACATAGCCATAGGCATAGGCAGAGAGATTGAGAGCTAGAGGGATGATAGAGACAAGGAGATAGGGTTTAGGTTTTAACAGATTTAGGGTTGATCGGGTTTAGGGTTTAGGGGTTAGGAGTTTAGAGAGGGAGAGATATGGAGATAGAGGGTGAGGGACATGGCCAGAGACATAGCCAGAGAGATTGAGAGGTAGAGAGATGATAGAGAAAAGGAGATAGGGGTTTAGGGTTGATCGGGTTTAGAGTTTAGGGGTTAGGAGTTTAGAGAGGGGGAGATAGGGAGATAGAGGGTGATGGACATGGCCAAAGACATAGGCAGAGAGATTGAGAGGTAGAGGGATGATAGAGACAAGGAGATAAGGGTTTAGGGTTGATCAGGTTTAGGGTTGATCAAATTTAGGGTTTATGGTTGGTATATACGATGTATAGAATGGTGTAAATGACTAACATATTGGCGCTTATGATGTTTTGATGGCTCATGTGGCTGGCAGAGGGTGGAATGACACCTATGACTGGCTAGGTGTAGAATGATGTTTGTGATTGATAGGTAGGTGCTACTAAGAAGCATATTGGCACATATGATATACAAAATGGTGCAAATAACTAACATATTGGCACTATGATCTTCTAATGGCTCTTGGTGAGGTATTTGTTTGATTTTGATTATTTTTGGGATCATTTGAGATGGAGCTTAGATTGATTTGGGATGGAGTTGGGATGAAATAGATTGGTTTAGGGATGATGAGAGGTGAAAAGGACTAGATTAGGAATGATTTGGGAATGATTAGAATAGTTTTAGGGATGGTTTGAAGTGGTTTAGTGTTGATTAGGGAATGATTAGAATGATTTAGGAATAGTTTAGGGATGGTATTTGAGATGAAATCCAGGTTGATTTGAAAATGATTAGGGCTGAAGGTAAATTGCTTTGGATGTGATTTGGGATGGTGTGAAGTGGTTTAGGGCTGATTAGAAGTGGTTTAGGGATGATTAGAGTGAAATTGAATGGATTAGGGATGATTTGGGATTGATTAGGAATGAATTTGGTTGGAATGAAAGCTTAATGTTTTCATGTTTTCACGTTATAGAGATTGGGAGAGATAGGGAGATAGAGGTTTAGGGTTGCTTCTAGGTTTTATGGTTTAGGGGTTAGGGGTTTAGGGTTTCTTGTTTTTAGGGTTTAGGGGTTAGGGGATAGGGTTTAGGAGCATTATTTATGGTTTAGGGTTTAGGGGTTAGGGGTTAGGGGTTAAGGTTTAGAGGTTTAGGTTTATGGTTTAGGTAGAGAGGCAAATAGGGAGATACAAAGGAGACTAAGCCTGGGAGAGATATCTCTCTCTCTCTCTCTCTCTCTCTCTCTCTCTCTCTCTCTCTCTCTCTCTTGCTAGATCTCTTTTGATCCCCTCTCTCTAATTCTACCTTTCTATCTCTCCCTCCCTCACTATTTGAGGTTTACATGAGTTTAGGGTTGCTCAAGTAAATAGGGTTTAGGGTTTTGGGTAAGGGTTTAGGGGAATTATCTAGGCTTTAGGGTTTAGGAATTCTCAAGTTTCTAGGGGTTAGGGTTTAGGGTTTACAGGTTAGGGGTTTAGGATTTCTTGAGTTTAGGGGTTAGGGTTTAGGGTTTAGAGAGAGATAGAGCGAGGGGACCAATAGAGATTGGGAGAGATAGGGAGATAGAGGTTTAGGGTTGCTTCCAGGTTTTATGGTTTAGGGTTTAGGGGTTTAGGGTTGCTCATTTTTAGGGTTCAGGGGCATTATTTATGGTTTAGGGTTTATGGTTTAGGGGTTAAGGTTTAGAGGTTTAGTTTTATGGTTTAGTTAGAGAGGCGAATAGGGAGATACAGACGAGACCGAGCCTGGGAGAGATATGTCTATCTCCTCTATCCCTCTCTCTAACTATACCTACATCTCTATCTCTCTATCTCCTTGTCTCTCTATCTTGCTAGATCTCTTTCAATCCCCTCTCTCTAACTCTACCTTTCTATCTCTCCCTCCCTCACTATTTGAGGTTTACATGAGTTTAGGGTTGCTCAAGTAAATAGGGTTTAGGGTTTAGGGGAATTATTTAGGCGTTAGGGGTTTAGGGATGCTTGAGTTTAGTGTTTAGGGTTTAGGGTTTACAGGTTAGGGGTTTAGGGTTGTTTAAGTTTAGGGGTTAGGGTTTAGGGTTTAGAGAGAGAGATAGAGCAAGGGGACCAAGCGAGATTGGTAGAGATAGGGAGATAGAGGTTTAGGGTTACTTCTAGGTTTTATGGTTTAGTGGTTTAGCCCAATTCTCATTTTTAGGGTTTAGGGGTTAGGGTTTAGGGGCATTATTTATGGCTTAGGGTTTATGGTTTAGGGGTTAGGGGTTAAGGTTTAGAGGTTTAGGTTTATGGTTTAGTAGAGAGGTGAATAGGGAGATACAGAGGAGATCGAGCCTAGGAGAGATATCTCTATCTCCTCTATCCCTCTCTCTAACTATACCTACCTCTCTATCTCTCTCTCCCTGTCTCTCTATCTTGCTAGATCTCTTTCGATCCCCTCTCTAACTCTACCTTTCTATCTCTCCCTCCCTCACTATTTGAGGTTTACATGAGTTTAGGGTTTCTCAAGTAAATAGGCTTTAGGGTTTTGGGTAAGGGTTTAGGGGAATTATTTAGGCTTTAGGGGTTTAGGGATGCTCGAGTTTAGGGTTTACAGGTTAGGTGTTAGGGTTGCTTGAGTTTAGGGTTTAGGGGTTTAGGGTTGCTCAATTTTAGGGTTTGGGGGTTAGGGGTTAGGGTTTAGGGGCATTATTTAGGGTTTAGGGTTTAGGGTTTATAGGTTTAGGTTTATGGTTTAGGTAGAGGGGAGAATAGGGATCCCTATCTCTATCTCTCTGGACATATGGATCCCTATCTCTTAATGTATCCCTCGCTACCTCTCTCTCCTCCTCTTTATCTCTCTCCCCATCCCTCTACCTCTTGAAATCTCTCTTCCTATGTCTCTAGACATGTCTTGATCTCTTTCCCTATCGAGCTATCTATCCTCATAACCCCATCTCTTAATATACCCCTCTCTACCTCTCTCTCTGTATTTCCCTATCTATCTCTCCCTTGCTAGATCTATCTCCCTATATCTCCCCTCTCTATATATATGTATCTCTATCTTTCTCCCTCTATAGACCCTTTTCTCTATCTCAATCCCCATCTCTCCCTCTCCCCGTCTCTATCTCACCTATCCTCTCTATCTCCATGTCCCTCTCTATCTCTCCATGTCTCTTGATCCCTCTCTATATATAAGATAGAGAAATGAAGAGAGAGAGAGAGACTCTCCCATGTAGATACAAGGTTACCTTTATGTTATCATGCTTCCCAGAACGTGCTCGCGTTATAATGCAGGCGCATTTTGGGAAGCATGGAAAATGGTAAAAAAGCATGTGGGATCCGTGTTTCAGACCCCACATGACTGTTATTCCTGCTTTTCACAAGTATATCAAACAAAAAAATGCTTTTCATGTTGTTTGACTAATTGACAATCAATTTTATATCAATCCATCACCTTTTTTTATTTTTTCAACGTAGAAGAAGTGTTTTTTCATGTTTTTGGAGAAAATTTGATTATTTAAACTGAAAGTTTCATGTTTCATGTGTGATTTTGTTTCAAAGCTAATTACCATTGATAGATAGATTGAATTTGATGATATATGTTTATTTTTTCCATAAATTTTAGTAATCCTATTCTAGAATTATATAGAATTCATAATCAAACTTGTGAAAAACAAGAATTTGAGGATTTTGAAGCCATCTTTTGGAGAATTGGTCAACTACAATATCGAATTCTAATGTATGTTCAATTTATGTCCATTTTAATTCACATATATATGTTCTTTTGTTCTTTATGTCTTTATGTCTTTATGTTTTCTATGTTCTTTATGTTCTAAGATATATATGTGTCTAGGTATATCAGTTAGTTCAGTCAAAGATATATATGTTCTAAGATATATATGTGCCTAGGTATATCAGTTATGTCCCAGTTGTTCTGGCCTATAAGCTACCAACACCTAGCACCTTTCGAGTTTGTCGGTAGCTTGTAGCCCGGAATGACTAAGACACTTGGCGCACAAAATGAGACATCACCTAGCATTTCTCCACCCACCTCGACATGTTGGCATAGTCAGTTCACCCCCACAATAAGGAGATCAAAAAATATAGCACCTGGCAACATTTCCACTGCATGAAATTGAAGCATTTTGCAAGAATGAGTTTGATTCTGGCATGGTCAAATGGACATGAGTTGAATGAAACTGAGAGAGGTTAATGTAGATGAATCCCACATACACTTGTAGGTCCAAATAGAATGTTCCCAGCTGCCATGAATTCTGAGAACTACCCCGTCAAAGTTTGGCAATTTTTTCATCTTAGGGATCTTAAGGGACTTTGCCAGTAGCTTGTTGCCCCAAATGACTGCGGCGCTTGGCACATGAAACAAGACCTCCCCTAGCATTTACCTGCTCACCTCGACGCATTGGCGAAGTCCGTTCAGCCCCACGAGCTATGGAATGCAAAATGTCAGTCCTAGCACCTTTCGAGTTTGTCGATAACTTGCATCCTGAAACGACTGACACACTTGGCGCACGAAATGAGACCTCCCCTAGCATTTACCCACCCACCCACCCGAACATGTTGGCGCAATCATTTTTCCCCCAAGACCTATGGAATGCAAAATTTTAGTGTTAGCAACTTTCTACTTTATCGATAGCTTACAGCCCCAAACGACTAGGATGCTTGGCACACAAAACGAGACCTTCCCTACCATTTACCCACCCACCCTGACATGTTGGAACAGTCTTTTTGGCCCCACAATGAGCAGAACAAAAATAATGACCCCTGGCAACCTTTCCATTACATGAAACTGAAGCATTTTGCAAGAATGTGTTTGATTCTAGCACAATCAAATGGACTGGAGTTGACCAAAACGAAGAGAGGTTATTGTAGACAAACCCCACATGCACCTGTAGGTCCAAACGAAACATTCCCAACTACCACGAATTCTAAGAACAGCTCCATCAAAGTTTGGCAGTTTTTTTTGTCTTAGGGATCTTAAGGGACTTTACTGTTAGCCTGCTGCCCTGAATGACTGGGGCGCTTGGCACACGAAACGAGACCTCCCTTGGCATTTACCCACCCACCCCGATGCGTTGGCAAAGTCTATTTGGCCCCACGAGCTATGGCATACAAAATGTCACTCCTAGCACCTTTCCACTGCATGAAACTGAAGCATTTTGCAAGAATGTGTTTGATTCTAACACAGTCAAATATACTAGAGTTGAATGAAACTGAGAGAGGTTATTGTGGACAAACCCCACATGCACCTGCAGGTCCAAACAGAACGTTCCCAGCTGCCACAAATTCCAAGAACTGCTCCATCAAAGTTTGGCAATTTTTTCATCTTAGGGATCTTAAGGGACTTTGCAAGTAGCCTGCTGCCCCGAACGACTGTGATGTTTGGCACACGAAACGAGACCTCCCCTGGCATTTACCCACCCACCCTGATGCATTGGAGAAGTTTGTTTAGCTCCACGAGCTATGGAATGCAAAATGTCACTCCTAGCACCTTTCCACTGCATAAAATTGAAGCATTTTGCAAGAATACATTTGATTTCGGCACGATCAAATGGACTGGAGTTGAATGAAACCGAGAGAGGTTATTGTGGATGGACCCCACGTGCACCTACAAGTCCAAACAGAATGTTCCCCACTGCCACAAATTCTGAGAAAACCTCGGTCAAAGTTTGGCAGTTTTTCTATCTTAGGGATCTTAAGGGCTACACCCATTTTATCCTTCCTCATACATAAAACAATAATATGATGTTGTAACAAGGCTGATCTTGAGTTGGGAGAGATTTGTACATCCATTATTCTACATCATAGCTTCTATTTCTTGCATCACTCAAATGTTTTCAAGGCATTTCCATGGTTTCCTCTTACTAATCCAGCCAATCAGGACCTTGAAAATGGTGTAGTAGTAACACATAAGGCTAAGAAATCAGGTAAAAGATCCATGTGATCATCTATTTTTAGTTTTAACATATTTTTCTATCATCATTGACCATTGTATCCATGCATATGTAGGTATATCCATTGTATACATGTTGACAACTTTTGTAAAATGAACTCAAAATGACTCTATTGACCTTGCACATGGCCTATTATGACCTTATTAGACCAAATAAACTAAAAACACCTAAAAAACCTATCATTAGACCTCATTTGACCAAATGTACAAAAAAAATAAATTTGGTGCCCCCTGCACCAAATTGGCGGGTGTAAAGCCAAATTCCAAAACCTTTGAAATGGTATCTTTGGAACACAGTATAGACATCCATCGAAGCATAAAGCATATAGGAATTTGTCAAATTTTATACTTGATGAACATGAACTGTTTGACATGATGCCTCAAAGAAATGTTCTCATGGAATGCAATGATTGCAAGATATGCATGAAATGGATTTGTTGAAAAGACTTTAAAAACTTTCAAGTAAATGCAGTTGGCACGTGTAAAGCCAAATTCCACAACCTTTGCCAACATCCACCCTATTTGTACACCAATATAGAATGTTTGGAACGACTTATCGACATCCATCAAAGCATAAAGGATATAGGAAATTTCACATGTTGTAATTGTAGCTGCCCTTACCTAGCCTATTTCATGAACATGATCAAATGATGAATTTTGATGTGTTGAGTCATTTTGGCATTGTAATGAGGTCATACTAGACCACTCCTGATGTAATAAGGGTCATTGGAGTTTAGGAGGTCATAGGCTGCAAAAGTTGTCAAGTTGCAAGAAAAGTTGTCAAGCAACTTTTCTTGAAACCAAATGGCTAATAGTTGTCATAGTTGTTTAAATTAGTGTTTGTGCATCCATTTTGATGTAATAAGCCCTTGCAGGAGTGACCAAGGTTGTTTTCAATTAAATTAATGATGCCCTAGGCAGGCAGCGTATGTGTTTTTAGTCTATTTGACAGTGCAGTGATGAGGGTTTTGAAAAATGGTTAAAGAAGGATCTTGAATAATTATGCTAATGAGTGATTCAGTCCGTATAGGACCTAACTCAACCTCTGGAGTGCAATTTTTAGTTTAGGGGTCAAGAATAGTAGTTGATGCTTTGTAAAAGTAGGCTAATTAGGCCTCATATACAAATTACCAGTCCATTTTTTAAGGGAATGTTCCAAAACAACACATGGTGCATTTGAGCTATGTTGTAAAACATCCAAATGGGTATCCTAATCTATTCTCCTTTGTGTCAGATGTCATGGATCAGTAAGTTATGTTCCAAAAATTAGTTTTTTGGAGGGCTATTAGCTTATAAGGGCAGTTTATGAGGAAGAATAACCTATATGCAAAGTTTATGTTCTTGGTGACCATGAATGGTCTTTTTATGTCACATTCATCATTTCAAGGGCGTTTCATGAGTTGGTTTGCAGAGATTGAGGTTTTGAACCAAGTGTTGGGTTTGTAGTCTTGATTGAGTTCATGTCTAGTTGAAAAAGGGTTTGGGGTCTTAGCCCATTGTTGTGAAATATGTTTCCATGGTGTTGAGTCATCCTCCTTACCTACTACATCACCCTCGTAGACATGTATGCAAGGTGTGGAAGCATAGACAAGGCACGTGAACTGTTTGGCATGATGCCCAAAAGAAATGTCACCTCATTGAATGCAATGATTGCAAGATATGAACAAAATGGATTTTTTGATAAGGCATTAGAAACTTTCAAGCAAATGCGATTGGCGGGTGTAAAGAAAAATTTCACAACCTTAGCCAGTATCCTCCTTGCCTATGCCAAAATGGACATCCATCAAAAGGATAAAACATATGGGAATTTTGTTAGATGTTGTAGTTGCAACTACCCTTAAAGACATGTATGCAAAGTGTGGAAGCATAAACAAGGCACGTGAACTTTTTGGCATGATGCCTCAAAGAAATGTCGCCTAATGGAATACAATGATTGCAAGATATGGACAAAATGGATTTACTGATAAGCTTTTAGAAAGTTCCAAGAAAATGCAATTGGCAAGTGTAAAGCCAAATTCCAAAACCTTAGAAATGGTATGTTTGGAGCACGGTATAGACATCCATCTAAGCAGAAAGGATATAGCAATTTTGTCAAATGTCGTAGTTGTAAGTACCTTGCAAGACATGTATGCAACTTTTGTGGAAGAATATATAACGAACATGAACTGTTTGACACGATGCCTCAAAGAAATGTTGTCTCATGGAATGCACTCATTGCAAGATATGCATGAAATGGATTTTTCATAAGGCTTTAAAAACTCTCAAGCAAATGCACAAAAATAAATTTCAACCATTTACGCAAATTTTGGCACATCTAAAACCAAATTGCACAACCTTAACCAACTTCCTCCTTGCCTGTGCTATAATGGGATCTAGAGAACATGGTGTGGACAACCATCAAATTTTTTGTCACATGTATTGTATTTGCAAAGTTGCCCTTGTAGACATGTATGGAAAGTATGGAAGCATAGACAAGGCACATGAACTATTTGAAATGATGCCTCAAAGAAATGCACAGTCCCACATAATTCAATGATTGCAAAATATGCACAAAATGGATTATTTGAAAATAATTTATAAACTTTCAAGCAAATGCAATTGGCACTTGTAAAACTAAATTCCTGTAACAATAATTGATTATCATATTAAATATTTAATATAAACTGTCATATACATAATGTCATGAACATAACATCTAGTTTATATAAAAAGCTATATAGGCGTGTCCAAACAAAGCCATACAGGCAAATATACAAAAATATACATCAGATTAACATACAAAAGTATGTATACAAAGCCATCTAGGCATACAAAAAAGTTCCCAAAACTTAGTTTCCTATGGACTTTTAGAAAATAATCGGTGGCCCTTCTTTGACTGTGAAGATGGAGAGCCAGCCAGTGACACATCCTCTCTCTGTCGTCGAGTAGACCTCTTCAAATAAAGTTCATCCAGCTGCACCTATTAATACAAACAAACAATATGCACATTAGTATAGAAAATGTATGAAATATATAACATCACATATGTAATTGATCACTTGCCGCCAACCGATGATCACTCTCCATCATCTTGTCTCTCTCTTCATCCATAGTTGAACGGACTGGAGTTGTGACCTCTTGTGAGAAGCATCAAGAAGTAAAATTGACTAAACATAAATATCATTTTTGTATATCAAATGACATGAGATAAAAAAAAATACAAAATTATGATATTTTCGTGTTATTGGCTCATACCTCAGTCAAAGGATTTGCAGACATCATGGTTGCATCAATGCCTATCTGCGCTGACTCACGAAGATGAGGAGGAGTCTCCATTGTATTAGCATCTAAAAATCAAGTTCAAGATTATTCAAACAAAATAAATACATAACATTATTTTAAAAATGCATAATGATTAGAAATGGTTAAATTTACCTCCGTAAAAGTGGTGGTTTGGCGTCCAGGGGACCAAGGAAACCGTGGAGGTGCTAGTGATTGTTGAAATCATCAAATTGTCACAAAATAATATTACCATTGACATATCTACAATAATTACGATTATGTGATAAATTACATACCTGCTGACTTGACCTCCTCTCATAACCCACCAATGGACGGTAAATAGAGGCAGGATGAAGACTCTGACCCTAGAATTTTATTGTGCAAACAATTACATACATTATTTTTGACTTATAATATAGATAATCATATAAAATTAATTACAAATTTCAAATAACAATATACTAAATCAAGGTGAAACTTGTAACAAATTACCTGAGAGTCAATACCAAATGTATGCTATAAGAGATCGTCACTGAGAACAAGATCATCCAATATGTCATGCCCCTGTGTCGCAGAGTCCTGTCATGCCTCTTGCATCCCATAATCACATAAGTTCTCACATGTACTGCACAAATGTGGGGACACATGACGCCTACTACTCTCACCCTCATCGGCCTGGCTAAAATCATCGGCATGTTGTGATAGAGTTTGGGTGAGAGTAGTCAATGAATGTAAAGTCTCCAGCTCAACACTCTCCTTCAAAGCCAAAGGGAGTGACCTATGTTCTGGTCTCGCTCAGGGTATAGGCACATGGTCTTCATCTCGCTGAGCCCCAGGTCTATCTTGGGCAGAGCCACCACCTCTACCCCAGGGAACTCACAAATGTCAAAATAATTCAGAATCTTGTTGAGGACGAACTCGCAATAGAGTTTCCTCAAGAAATATTGTGGTACCTCATCACTGTTGCATGGCCGTTCATCGAAGACTATGTACCATCTATCCCAAGAGTTTTAGGATATGTCTTCATTCCTACACCAATGTATAGGAAACCGTTTGCAACTTTCTTCTAATCTTTGGTCAGTTTTGGGATTAATAAATTTTGCACATAATTGAGATTTTGTAATTTTTTCCTTTTTGACTTGTTCATATAACAACTTGTTGGCATAATATTGCCGACTCCTCTCCTTATAGTCTTGGAATTCGGTGATTTGTTTTGTCACCAAATCCGTGTGGGAAACAATCTCCTGTAGTGATTTTGCAAGTGCCCTCCCATGATCAGTGGTTCCACTTGGATTGTTTACGGTTTGAATAATAGTTTCAAGATGTTTCTTGTTTTCTTCTATTATCCCTAGGTAGTGTTCTTGATCATCCCTTACATGAAAAGGAGGTGAAGGTAGGTTTTTGAGGGTTTTGAGGGTTTTGGGGGTTGTTTTCACCCTCCTCAACTGGATTTAGGTTTTCTCCTCCAATAACTGTAAATGCAATATAAAAACAAATCAAACATTGCAAAACTAAAAAATTGTTCTCAAACCCACAAAATCAGACAAACCCTACCTTCTTCCTGTGCTGGAGCCTCCAAATTTGCACGACAATGTCTTTGGCGGCGAGGTGGCATTGTGAATTTTTTGTTTTCTCAGATGCACTTGATTCAATGGCCTCTTCTTCAACGTGATTGCATTTTTGCTTGTTTTCTTTGCTGCTATAAGGAGAGAAGTCATGGCATAAATAAACAGAAATAGTTTTAGCTGGTTATAACGCGCTCGCATTTTTTTTTTATATTTTGGAGATGGTGGCGACTTTTTGGTCCCCCATCTCCTTGCATTTACCCAAGTAATTGATCTAACTAATTATTTTGTTTGAGAATTATTTTCCTTTGCAAGAAACTTCAACTTTTCTTCCAATTCTTTATTTTTCTTTTTAACTTTATCAAACCACTTCAACTTTTATTCCAATTCTTAGTTCTTTAATTTACATCAATTCTTCTTCCAAAATATCATTTTCAACAATTAAATTTTTATTTTCTTTTTCACTCTTTTATCAATCTTTTCCATTGAAACAAATAATTTCCTTACTTAGTGTTGTTGCTTCAGCAATTCAATTCTGAAAAATTGATTATAATGACTCATTTCAATGGCTTCCTGCACCTTCCTCTTCCTTTATACTATGATCTCCTTCAGCAATCAAAACAACCTTTGACTGTGTTCTACCTTTTCTTTGATAGCGACTATGCAACAATCTACCTTTGGCTACTTCACAAACATTAACCTGCCATCTCTTTAATCCCATGGAGGCTACAGCTCCTTTATTGGCAGCTTTATTCTCCCTTTCTTTGGCAATCTCCTTGGCAGCTCCAGCCCTCAACTCAGAAATTACGATTATTTTTCTTTGTTGGTGTTTGACAGCATTACCAAACAGTAGTGGCTTTCTCTCCCTTCTGCGCCTATAATCCTTATTCAATGACTTTCTTTATACGGCTTAAAGATTCCTTTTAGAATTGTGGCAGGGTTGGGCGACCCACCTGTTTTCCAACAGCGATTTCACCTTTTGGTTGCAATTTCTTTGATCTCTTTCATAGAGCTATACTTCAAAGGTCAATTTTGACTAATAAAAATAGGATTAGCATTAGAACAAACCTTTTTTTTATTGGCAGTTTGCAACTTCCTCCAACTCTTTTTGTCAACTGATTCAACTTAGACTTGGCCAATTTGCACCTGGTGGCCTTCTCTTCTTTTTTTAATTTAAAGAGGGTAAAAATTTATTCCAACTAAAACAAAGAAGTACAAAGCAAGGGCATTACACACCCTTGTCAATCTTCACTAAATGGTCTAACTTTTGAGACAAATCCCAGGGTAATTGATCCCTATCCACAATGTTCCAATTCTGCAGATGATTAGGGGCCCATTTGGCCGAACAATCCGCAACTCCATTCCATTCTCTAAAAGTGTGACAGAAAGTAACAGATTCCAAGGAAGCACATAGATTAAGAATCTGTTTTATAATCAAAACTAAATGCTAACTAACATCTTCTCTTCTTTTGACATTTTTTTTCAAACTCCTTTTACTGTCTTCTTGTTGGTTGCTTCAGTGGCTTACAATCATTCTCTTTTCTATTGATAGTCTTCTCTGCACATTATAATCATCTGTAGCTTCTTGACTTGGGCAATTTCTTTTATCCACTTTGACCTTCAATGATTCACTTGACATAGGTAGCGGCTTTTACCATTTCTACATATTCTCCTGCGATTTGGTTTATTCAAATGGATATTGTGATTTCTTTTTTAACAGCTACTACTCTCTTCAACTGCGGCCTATTCTTTATATTCTATGATCTCTCCTTTTTTATTTTGGCAGTTTCTGTTTTGTGGTCTCAGACAGCGACTTCTATTGCGACTTCTTTCTTATGCGGCTCCCTTCTGGGCCTTACCTTGTAAATATTCAGATCAACCTAACTTCAACGACCTTCTCTTCTTCTTATAATTGGTAGCTTCCTTATTGACTTCAACAAAAGGTTGCGGCATCTTACTCTGCATTTTCTTTAAAACCTCCTCCTGTGAATTCCTCAAGCAACTTTGACTTTGATGGCTATGCTTGTCTTCAGATAGCAAACCCTCAATTTCTTCATGATTTATTCAAACACTATCAAATTTTGATCTCTAAAAACCTGGCTCTAATACCACTATGATGGTGGATGGAAGTGTACACAAACAATGCACAACACACAAATATGAAGATACACAAACGTAGAGGAATGCTGTAACATTCAGAAACACTCTTATTGCTTACTCAATAATATTACAAGATGCCTCATTACATAGAGATCTTAATCATACAATACTGGTACATCTTTTCCTTTTTCAGAACTCCTAAATCTCCCAACCTTATCTTCTCTCCTCTAGAAACTTCCAACTTTTCCTACTTTATCTAAAACCTTTCGAAACAACTTACTAGTTTGCCTTTTACTAAAAGTTTCCATTTACAATTATCGTTTTTCATTAGTACAATAATTATTTATGATTATAGGAGAAATTAATACAACTCCTACATCTAGTTGTTAGGAACCTCTTATTTCTAAATGGATTATCAAGTTAAGTACTTTTGATTGTGTGTGAAACTTTACTTGATTTTATAGAGGCAATCTTCCATCGGAGGATTCCATGTTAGTCCCAAAATATCACTTAAAACAAGAGCTATGAGGTAGTCAAGTCCCTGTCAGAATTATAAGGGTGAGTTGTGAGTGGCCTCATGGGTGAGCAGATGTGAGATCAAGAGAAGAGTACCATGTGCTCAAAAGGATCAATGCATGCAATAAGAGCATTCAAGCTAAATAATTGACCCAATTCATCTAAAAATGAGCCCTCTGTGTTATAAATTATGTTTTCCCCCTTCTGAGTGTTGTAAAGTAGAATATTAGATTGTGATGTAGTTAAGACCTTATACACACGATCAAATTGCAATAGTGGTGAAGAACAAAATAACATAGAATTTATATTTTATTCAAAGGAATTTATATTTTATTCAAAAGATGTAATCAACATAGATTCACAACACTTGGTACACATTTCCATTAGACCTTCTAATTGCATATGTAAGACACTCGTTTGTGAAGGGTACACAAAAATAAGGAAATTCTTATCTTTCTACAATCACAATCTAATGCAGGTAGAACTGAAAATTTCCTACATTATTTTCTTTCATCGACCCCTACTCTCTAATACTAGCACCTATGCAAAAGTGTTGAAAAATGGTAGCGTTGAGTGCTAAAATATATTAAACCATAGTAGCACCAATAACACGAAGCATAAATATAATATTAATGTTTATAATGGGATTTGCAATGTATTGTGTGAATGCTTATAAGACATTGCATTCCCCTAACTTCCCCAAACTGTCTAAACTGCTTTAAGGGAAACTAACTCCCAACTAATTAAATATTAAAATTAATACTAAGTCACTAAGGTGACTTTATTATAAAATGTAAACCTTAATTTTCCAACACCCCCCTTAAGGTTTACATTACAAAAAATAAGAAAAGAAAGAACAAAAACACTACAACATGGACTAACTACAACAGCCCATTTGAAAATCTATGGAAGCATCGTCTCCTCCAAATCTCCTTGCTCATCCAAAACACCCCAAACTACTCATGTCCATGAAATTGTTTTGAGTAACCATCAAACCTCCTTAGAACACCCCAAACTACCTGTGTCCAAATAAATGTCATGATTGTCCAATAACACCTGTGAATCAAGACATACTCAACTATTCACAAGTACATCACCCTTCTTGTGAATCAAGATGCACTCAATTATCCACAAGAAAAAACACCAACCAACTATGAATCAAGACTTACTCAACTATTCACAGTAACACTCCTCCCTTTGTGGATCAAGAGGTACTCAACTATCCACAAACCATAAAACTGTTAAGCCTCCTCTTTCTCCATGAAGGGACTCAAATGTGGAATTGACGCTTCTCATGCAAAGTATCATCTCTGAGTGAGAAGCTAGCTCAAGATGATAATATTCTTCCAACTTCTAGTGCCTCTAGCCTCCAATATGACCTACTTAGATCTTACCCGCCAGCGGTAGCAGTACAATCTCCAAAAGCCTAATCAACACAAATAAGATTTTTAGGCATATATGTAAAGCTCATAATACAATAGGATAATGCATCCATAAAATAAACTATCTCTGGAACCAAAAATTGACTTTACAAATCATCAATATCAAGATTACAATGAACTAATACAAAATCACCATAAAAAGATTTTGAATTTGTAACCTTCCTTCTCTCCAACTATGCTACACACCCTATTAAATATAGGCAAACCAAAAATTATCTCAATAGTTCTTGAATAAAACAACCTTTAATTTTTCATGAATTTCCTTTGTAATAAAAATATATCTATACCACATATTTTGTTAGCAACAACTTGTGAGTAAATAAATCATTAGCATAAAACCATTCACATACTTAAAACTAAGTCCTTATGCTACCACCACAATTAAAAAATGCCTCACCTGATTACAATGAAATTCTCCAAGAAATCCATATGCCAACTTTAGAAGTTCATGCATCCCAAAAATATGTATGACTGACTATTAAAAATCAAAACTAGAAAACATTTTCAAACTTTATTAACATTTGTTCAAAGCATGGGCATACCAGGCAGTTGAAAGAAGGAATGGTCTGCCAATGTGCAAGTCACAAATAGATCTTTGTAGATCTATTTTGAATGCAACTTCTAAAAGCTTACTAGTGTATTCTTTTCAAATGCAAATCATAACCCATATGACTTGTACCAATGAGTACTTTTATACAACAACCAATCAACAAAAAAAAAACAATCAAAAAATAGTCTTCCTAAAATGGTTTTGAATGCACATAGCATGCATGGTGATGCAAAGAATCCAATTTACATAGGTATTAATAGGTTTTGGCAGGATTTCAATTAACATGCTAGCACAAAATAGAGACCCACAAGCATTGATTGCATACAAAGATTGGTGTGTTTTATTAATTCCATGAACAAACACAAGTAGTCTGCAAACTTTCAGCGAAAAACATGAGAGAATGTATTATAGAGGCATAAATAATTGTTGTATTAGAAGATGTGCATCCACCCAAGCTCTTTCCAATAAATCTATAGTTTATATGTTAGAAAAGAGTCTTAAACTTCTTGTCAAATATAATGTACAAGGCTGTGTATACTACAAATGGCATCCTCCCCTATCTCACACCATACTCCACATGCAAATAAATTTTAGTACTCTTTTAACTACTTTCCTGATGCAGAGTTCACCAACACAAGACCACAAAGGGATCAAACTAACAACACTGGAGGAAAAAGGATATAGGGGATGGCAGGGCAAACAAACTTATCTAGGCCTCAGTGGACCAAACAACAACAATTGACTTCAATTTGGACTTGACCGTCCATTCCTTCTTCATTTCTTTAACACAGCATAATAACACCATTTACAGGTTCATGCATATGGGTACCTTCCCAAACTTCCTAGGGACCCTAGATCAACTAGGTTTGACTTCCCCAAGCTCACAAAACTCACAAAATGCACTGAGGGTACCTCCTTGTACCACTTCCTTCACAAACCCACTCACTTCCTTGTAACCCTCTTTTTAGGACTGTCATGCAATAACTTTTGTTTCAGACCTCTTCTCCAAACTATTAAGGACTTTTTGACTACCCATTACCTTGTTCTTGAACATATTAAACATGCAGCATAGGTTGCTTTGGAACACTACATCCAAAACTTGATTGTACCCTGCTGTCCCAAGGGCTAATTAGGCCTCCTAGACAAGAAAAAAAAGACTAAAAACTTGTTTTTAATTACCAATACCCCCTCTAAGGTGTCAAACAGATCATATAAGATCTAAATACATTATTTTTAGAGGTTTTATGTCAAACTTCTCCATTGCCTTTCAAAATCACTCTTCCACCATGCTTGGACTGCCCAGGACATAAAGAATTTAGACTTCAAGAAACACAAATCTGTCCTTTCACACCAACTCCACAATTCCTGCACAAAACCCACTTAATGAAAATAAAAACCAAACTTATTACAGTCATTTCCACCTATGGAGCAAGTGTGGAAAGTCCTTTATTCATCATTTTCAAAAAACCCTCCAAAAAGCTTCTAAAACCATAGTTCAGACCTACTTGCACAAAAACATTCATAAACCCTTATTCTATGATTCCAACTTGTCCAACTGAGTTTGAATGAAAGGTGACATCATCCTTTACACAGCAAAATACATTTTTTTCCCTTTAAAACATTGTACGGTCACGTACAGGAGTGAAAAACAGCCATAAAACAGTCAAAAACTGAGAAAAGAGCAGTCATCACAAAATATTTTAAAAAGTACTTTAATCTCCATAAAATTTCCTCCAACTAGATTCAAAACAGAGGTAAGACCAACTACTTTAACATTCCATACAAAAGAAACCAAAATAGTACTGTACGGCTTGAGAAAAATGCAAAGGAACAACAATATTTCAGAAAACTGTGAAAGTGGGACAGCAAACAGTCATATTCTTTCTTTTTTTCATTCAAACTCCATCTCCCTCACAAATCTGACCACCATTGCCTTTTACATGTCTTTTTCCCCCTACAAGATTCCCATCATGGGAAAAGGCTTAGAAATAGCCTAAACTTCTAATTTTTTTCACTAAAAACTGTTTTTTCTAAATATACACTGTCATACTTTTTATGACTGTAGACCCACTAAATTATTTTCTAACTCCACTAACATAAAATGACTAAAATCATCCTCCACTTACTGACATATGCCTTTTTAAGGCTCTATTACATTTATTTTTCAAAACTCCATTTAGTTTTTAACACTAACATTTTAAATAAAAGACATAAAATGTCCTAGGTGCACTGCACCATTTCCATTTTCTCCTTGCTTTGTGTAACACCTAATTTTGGTTTCACCCTAAAAACTAAGTTTAACCAAAGGTAATATTTTTTTTTTGAAAGTTTAAAATAGAAAAGTAATTTGTTTCTAAATTAAAATCAGGTAGTTCATCCATCGACTATCAATATTCATGAAATTATAAATTATGCAAAAGGATATATCCATCTACAACATTTAAACAGTATGTTGTTAAAAGTTACTTAGAACAATTCCAAAATAGAAACTTACCAAAGTCACTGCATCTCGATTGTCGACCATCCAAATTCAAGTCTTGACAATACTCAAGAATATAGAAGAGAAAGTATCTTCAAGGAGCTTAACCTCCAACCACAGACCGTCGGTCTCTCGCACTCCTTCCTATCCGGAAGTGGCCCTACCCTACTCAAAGAGGATATACTTATGATAACCAATGGTGTTTTCCATCTGAGTACTGGTGTTGTGACCTACATAACTTGTTATCATGCAATCCCCTAGATACCCTCTAGTCAAGCATGACCACTCCACAAGCTACGCCATCCAGTCACAGTGAACTATCAATGCACTTGAGGCTCATGCATTACCTTGGCCAAAGGATTTGAATATAATTAGCATTGTGTCAACGCAAGTAATAAGTTCACCCACCCCAACTCGACTCGAATTAATCGCAATCCTACAGTTACCTAAAAATAAGTTCAATATAATGACCTCGATAACCTCAAGGTGTTCGAATCTCATCATGCATTAACGCATGGCAATGAGATTTACTCTCTCTACTTAGCTCATGGAAACATTTTTGTCCACGTGATAAAAGAATGGGATCCTAGCTTATCGATTATTCAAATAATGCTAAAAGTTATTTCATTGATCTTTAAGTTAGCCCACTGCTTAAATTATCCACTCAAGAGTGGACACTAAACTTAACTTTGTTGTTTCGGAAGGGATATACTATAAACCAATTTATAGAATATAAATATTCGAAGACCCTAAGTTTAAAATTAAACATTCTAAAGAATCTTCTTCGACCTATCAAAATCTTCGACATGGCTTAATCTTTGCCCATCTAAACATTTAGAAATCCTATCTTGTTGTTTCTATTAACAAGAAGATAGCATGCAAGTCTAGGCTAAATTCTTGACTAAGGATTCATTATATTTGTTCTAACACTTCATTATTTAAACTTGTATGGTTGTAAGGTCCAAAAAGTAAGTCTATACCTTCTTTCAGGAACACAACAGTTTGAATACTTTAATAGCAAAAGAGTTGCTTACAAAGACAAATGGACTAAAACTTGTTATCATTTGCAGCAAGGTTAGTAAATTCTCTATGGTCGACCGACCATTTTAAACTCAGAAATAGAGGAGGACTGTGAAGTCTTGCATGTTTCAGCTTACACTTCACACCATTGATACTCCTCTATTGATGGTTATCACAAAACAAGTCTTTTCCTTTAAAACTAGCTGACTTTTAAATTTGACAGAACCAAGCAATGGTATTCGGCTGGCCATATGAGAACTCATTCCATGTCGACCTAGGTTTTGCCACTGCGGCTAGTGATAGCTGTGAGTTATTTTACGACCAAACATATGTCTAAATTGCACTCTACTCATAACCAAAAAACTCCTAAAGTTGAACCAACGACTACACAATAATCTTGACCTTCAATGGTGCTTCGAAGAACAATGAAATATACTGTGGGTTTCACGACTGTGGTGTGGTGCAGTGCAGGAGACAAAAACATTGCTTTTGAAGGTGATAAAACACACAAGCTACAGTTGATAACAATTCACACTTTGCATCTTTAAGTAAATTCTAAGTTCCTTCGAAATGTAAGTAGAGTCATTACTTAATATAAACATAACTGATAACTATGACTGTGCAGAGATGAGGTGAAAAGAACCTGAAGGTAATCTCTTGTGTTTGCTTGTAGAATGGTCCAAGGTGTTCATTCTTCTCTTAGCCATTCACCTTTGCTTCTTGCTCAGTCCCCTCTCCGCTTCTACTCCGCTTGCTCTTTTCTAAAACTGCCTCTAACTATCCTCTAAACCCTGTCTAGCTGCGAAGGAAAAATTGCCTCTCCACTCTCAAGACCATGCCTAACAATAAGGGTAACTACCCGGCATGCATAACATTCTCCTCTTTTCGCAACCATCACCAGAAATGGTTTGGCCTTTTCCACTCAATCCGCGATTATTCTCCAAAGTGGAGCTCCACACTTGGCGAGGTGGCGGTTGACAGTTTTAACAAACTATCACACTACTCATATCCGTTATGAGTATAAATCAAATGCAAAAACTATGAAAATGGCTAGGCCGATGACCATCATGAGTTAAAAGCTTGAAGGTAAAAAGATTATTTCAAAATCAAGGACATCAAGAAAGGACTTGAGTGAGTCTCTTTCGAGCTACTGCCCGATTACCAACATCACAAAAGAATAAAGGAATTACCTCAAATCAACAATATAAATATAACTTATATAATTTAGTATATTCCTTTACGATACGACCAAAGGTATTACACACCATGGTCTCTAGATTTAAAACATTATTTAAACCTTTTAATATTTGATAATAGCCCAATATAGAACAATTCAACATCCGTCAAATTTCGCAAGGAGTCATTTACGTCATACGCTCGTAGAGCTTTACGACGATAATGACGAATTAAGTGCAAACACAAAACAAGGTTTGGGATCGACTTACGCATAATTTTTGACTTTTGCACCGAACCATTAACAAGACACGACTTACAACTCGACCTTAAGTGTATATATATACAATATATCGGCCGTTCATATTTGACGACACGATTCAGAGTATTACGACACTAATGTCGATTTCCCATACTCAATACGACAACTTACGAAAGGAGAAAGACCTATTCTTGCAAACCTCGACGTCTCGTCTAAAATTGACTTAGCCCGTAATCAAAGCTTAACTCAAGGCATCTAGGTTTATCTACCTGATATTCATTTTCAGTGGCAAGCACCCATGGGTTATTCTAGAGTCTATTCTCTCTTTCTCAAAGATACTTTCTCTTCTTGTTTCTTCCTAGCGTACATGTTCCATCTATTCCTATCATTGACAATCTCACATACAATTTTGTGGTCAGAGTACCAATATTCTGATCAAAACACATTTATATCAAATCATTTCATTTTCATATCGAAAAGTCATTCTAATTCATAACATCATATTGATCATAATCAAGTAAAAATCCATGACTTCATAAAATTAACCTTTTCTAAACATATCATCATTTTCTATGGTGTTAAAACATATCCACATGGTTGTATTATTCAAGAAAAAGTAAATAGTAATATTGAATCCAAAAAGGGGATGTAGCATATCTTTCCCCTATAGAATCATCGTCCCCGATGATTGAGTTTACCAAGCCAAAATTTTAACATAAAACAAACTTTTATAGTTTAACATTAATGTTTTTGAAAAGATAAGGAAATCTTTGGTAGATGTCATTATAGTCTTCCCAAGTGGCGCTATCCTCGCCATATTGGTCCCACTAAATTTTGCATTGCAAAACCTCTCGATTACGTAAATGAAGTTTACGCATTTCGAGCACCTTGAGTGGCTCAATCACAACCATTCTTGGCTCTTGTATCTGTAAGGAATTCTATTTAAGAATGTGGTCATTACCTACAAAATATTTCTTTAGGTATGAAACATGAAAAACATTATGCATTTTGGACAAGACTGGAGGTAGAGCAATTTTGTAGGCCACTGGATTGATAATCTCAAGGACTTCAAAAGGTCCGACATATTGAGGAGCCAACTTTGATGATTTACCAAATTTGATTGAGATTTTATGGGGTTTCACTCGCAAAAGAACTTTCTCACCAACCAAGAAATGTCTAGGCACCCATTTGCGATCTGCATAACTTTTTTGCCTGTTGTTGGCTTCTGCCAACCTCTTCCTAATCATTTTCACTTTTTCTTTCATATCTACAAGCATTTCAGGTCCAATGCTTATCCTATCTTCCAGCTTATAGGAGTTCTGCATTTCCTTCCATATAATGCTTCAAACGGTGCCATCTTAGTGGCAGAATGATAGGAATTGTTATAGGCAAATTCAACAAGAGGTAAATATTCCTCCCATCTGTATTGCTGGTCCATGCAATACATTCTTAAAAGATCCTCTAAGACCTGATTAACCCTTTCTATTTGTCCATCGGTTTCAGGATGGTAAGCAGTACTCACATTGAGTTTAGTCCCTAGTGCTGAAAGTAAAGTTTGCCAAAATCGAGAGGTTATTTGAGCATCTCTATCGGATATAATCTTTTTCAGGTACCCCATGCAATCTGAATATTTCTTGTACAAATTTTTGAGCCAAAATATGAGCTCCATCTGTCAAATTTCCTGATATAAAATGTGCTCCCTTGGTTAGTTTATCTACAACAACCAATATTGCATCATGTATATTCTTAGACATTGGTAACCCTTGAACAAAATCCATACTAACAACCTGCCATTTCCATTCTAGAATATCATGCAGGTATAACAATCTAGAAGGATGTTGGTGTTCTGCCTTCACTCTCTGACACTCCAAGCAACTTGCCACAAACCTTGCAGTGTCACTTTTCGTTCATTTCCAGAAATATAGCGGTTTGACATCAGCTAAAAGTTTTGTTACTCCTGGGTGTCTGGAATAAGGTGCACAATGAACTTCCTTCCAAACAAGGTTTCTAAGTTCTACAGAATTAGGAATGTAGATTCTTCCCTTAAATCTCATCAATCCATCTGACTCAAAACAGAATCCATCATATCTTGGATCCTTAGGGTTTGATTGCAGATCTTGCTTCACCTGCTCGTAATATTCATCCCCGGATAAACTTTGCAACACTAAATCTTTAAAATTAGCATGAATAGAGATTATAGAAGCTATGTGCCTTCTTCTACTTAAAGCATCAGCTACTCTGTTTTCTTTGCCTTTGATGTAAGCAATCTCAAAGTCATAATCTGATATTAATTCTAACCATCTCCTTTGTCTTGCATTGAGATGAGGTTGTGTAAATATGTAACGAAGACTTTGATGATCTGATTTTAGTATAAAAGTCTTTCCCAACAAATAATGTCGCCACATCTGAAGCGCGTGAATCACTGCTACCAGTTCTAAGTCATGAGGATCGTAATTCTGCTCATAGTTTTTCAACTTTCTTGATTCATAGGCTATTACACGCCCATTTTGCATAAGCATGCCTCCTAACCCTTCTCCCGAGGCATCAGTAATAACCTCAAATTGCCCTTCAAGATCAAGGACTTTCAAGATTGGTGTTGTTGTTAACTTTTCTTTTAATAAATCAAATGCCTTTTGACATTCTTCAGTCCAAACAAACCGTTTTCCTTTTCTCTGCAAAGAAGTAATTGGACTAGCAATACTTGAGAAATTCAAAACAAATTTTCTGTAATATCCGGCCAATCCCATAAAACTTCATACTTCTGAAACATTGGAAGGTACAGGCCATTCCATAATAGCCTTAATTTTAGCTGGGTCAACTAATATCCCTTCTGCTGATATAGTATGTCCCAAATACTGCACTTCTTTCTGAAAGAAAGTGCATTTCAAGAGTTTTGCATACAATTTGTGTTCTCTTAATCATTGCAAAACAATTTGAAGGTGTTGTTTATGCTCCTCATTTTTGGAATATATTAGGATATCATCTATGAAAACTAGGACAAATTTATCAAGGCAATCTCTGAAAACACTATTCATGAGATTCATGAAAGCGGCTGGTGCATTAGTCAATCCAAATGGCAACACAGTAAACTCATAATGACCATATCTTGTTCTAAATGCAGTCTTGTGAATATCTTCATCTTTCAACCTCAACTGATGGTATCCAGATCTCAAGTCTATCTTAGAAAATAATGATGCACCACGCATTTGGTCGAATAAATCATCAATACGTGGCAGTGGATACTTATTCTTTATTGTTGCCTTATTTAGCATCCAATAATCTATACACAGCCTAAGGGTTCCATCCTTCTTCTTGACGAAAATAACCGAAGCTCCCCATGGTGATACACTTGGCCTAATTAGATCTTTAGTCAATATCTCCTGCAATTGAGCCTTCAATTCCATAAGTTTAGTAGTGGTCATTCGGTATGGAGCTTTAGATACTGGCTCAGATCCTGGTTTAATATCTATGGCAAAATCAAAGGTTCTTTTTGGAGGCAAGCCTGGCAGTTCCTCAGGAAATACATCACTAAAATTGCAAAGATATGGGTATTTTTCCTCAAATGTTTGCTTCTCTAAGGCTTCCTCTACTAGGTCCATTTTGACTGCAAAAAGTTGACATCCCTTACACCTAGCCCGCTTTAATTGTTTTGAAGAAATAGATCTGATCCTTGTTTCCCTTTGAATACCCTAAAAATTAACTTTGTTTCCTTTATCATCCAAACACTCAATTGTTTTATGAAAACAATCTACCTTGGCCCTATGTCTCCACAACCAATTCATTCCTAAGATGACATCGTAGGACCCTAAAGGTGCTACATATAAATTTACCTCAGTGGAGAAGTTTGAAATATCAATCTTAGCTTTGAACAAACATTGCACCTGAGCCTTTGAATGATTTGCATACTCAACTGTCCACGGTTTTGACATAAAACCAGCTCTTCTAGGAAATTTACTTAAGACTCTAGATGACACAAAATTTTCTGTTGCACTAGTATCAAACAAAATAGAAACAGAAACTCCAAATAATGTACCTGTCATCTCAATGGGAGTAATTTGATACTCAGCTTGTCGATTTTCAAGGGCAGCGTGAATCCTTTGTTGAAATGCTTCCTGCTGTGAAGGAAGTACCATATTCCTAAGCTGCCCATTCTGCTTTTTATTAGGACAACGGTTAGCATAATGATCTCCACCACATGAAAAACATCCTCCAATTGGTCCTCTCTTCTCGGATGGTCTACTCATTGCATCATCGTTCTTCATAAAATTGTCATTTTTCTTATAGTCTTCATTTCTTCGTTCATTACCAAATCCCCCTTTATTTTTTCAATTTCCTTTATCAAACCTCCTATTTCCATATCCTTTATCATTCTACCTTTTATACGTCTGATCATTGAAGTTCTTATCAAATCTCTTACGCTTCTTTTCTCTACAAGCAGAAATGGATTTGATCTCCTGTTCCTATTTAATTGCTTTCTCATACACCTGGTCCATTGTGTTTGGACCATGCACCTCCACCTCACCGCTAATCTGAGGATTAAGTCCCATAATAAATTTTCTTATATGAAATCTTTCATCCTTTTGATATTGAGGAACATACTTCAACAATCTAGTAAATGTTTCCACATATTCAACCACAGACAAATCACCTTGCTTGAGATTTTGGAAATCTATTAGCTTTTGATCAAAATAGAGTTGTGGTAACCACCTTTTTCGAAAAAGTTCCTCAAATTCATTCCATGTCACCTTCAAGGGCCTTAAATCCAGTTTCATTTTCTTGTTCATCCACCAAGTGGATGCTTCTCCAAATAACTGATATGCTCCCCACACTGCCTTTGTAATCTCAGAGTAATTTCTGATTTCAAAGTATTTCTCCATTTCTGTTAGCCATGCTTCTGCTGCATCACCAATTTTTGTTCCATCAAATTTGGGAGGGATAATCTTTTTCATATCCTTAGATAGTTCCTAAGCAAGTTTATCTTTTGTCTCCCTCTGAGTTTCACTATCATCTTGGTTTTCATTTGACGTGCCATGATCTCGTTGTTTACTTTTACTTGCATTATTAGAATACTCATTTTCACCCTCCGTATTCCCAGTTTCATTCACTTTCTTTTCCAATTTGCCCAACCTTTCCTTACTTTCAGTAAGCATATTAAGAATTCTGGCTAATTTATCGATGGAGTTTTCCTGAGAGTTGTGACTTTCCCGATCTTCTCTCTCATTAAACTCTGATTGATCCATGTTTGTTTGTTTTCTCACCTGCTTAAGCAAGTACTAATCAGTTCTATGATTTATCATTTTGTATATTATCAAAACATAACAATTGCTCAAAACCATAGTTATTCTCAAACCAAAATTTGTCTTTATTATACTTTGCAAAACTGTATATACATTCTTTAAGGATAGGCATATTTCATGTTTCACTCAGTATTTACAAGAGGGGTGTAACCTTCAGATTCATTGTCTGACACATATTCATGAGGTGTATAACCCTCAGATTCGATATTAGATGATAGCACAATGATTCCAGCCCTAGGTGGTATACGGGGATCCCTAGTGATCATTGGTACACTAATTCGAGCTGTCGTCCTAGCTGTCTATAGGAGTTCTTTTTTCATTAGTTTGAATCATGACAGAGCATTGGCAAAAGTTTCCACATCATCTAGCCAAATGTCATTTTCATCATTCGTTTTCTCAATAGTCTTGATCATCGCAAGTCATTTCTACTTAGCTTGCAAATAATGTTCCTTACCAGCGAAGGACTTCCTTGCAGTTTTCTTGAAACGTACCATCCTGGCATAGTAAAGCAAATCATTAGCTACCCGCATAATGTTGATTCCTAATCAAGTTAGTGGACTCATCAGCCCTAGTGCTGAACCTGGTTAGCTCTAATACCATATGTAACACCCAATTTTGGTTTCACCCTAAAAAATAAGTTTAACCAAAGGTAATAATTTTTTTTTTAAAGTTTAAAATAGAAAAGTAATTTGTTTCTAAATTAAAATCAGGTAGTTCATCCATCGACTATCAATATTCATGAAATTATAAATTATGCAAAAGGATACATCCATCTACAACATTTAAACAATATGTTGTTAAAGGTTCTTAGAACAATTCCAAAAGAGAAACTTACCAAAGTCACTGCATCTCTATTGTCGACCATCCAAATTCAAGTCTCGGCAATCCTCAAGAATATAGAAGAGAAAGTATCTTCAAGGAGCTTAACCTCCAACCACAGACCATCGGTCTCCCACACTCCTTCCTATCCAGAAGTGGCCCTACCCTACTCAAAGAGGATAGACTTAGGATAATCAATGGTGTTTTCCATCTGAGTACTGGTGTTGTGACCTACATAACTTGTTATCATGCAATCCCCTAGATACCCTTTAGTAAAGCATGACCACTCCACAAGCTACACCATCTAGTCACGGTGAACTATCAATGCACTTGAGGCTCATGCATTACCTTGGCCAAAGGATTTGAATATAATTAGCGTTGTGTCAACACAAGTAATAAGTTCACCCACCCTAACTCGACTCAAATTAATCGCAATCCTACAGTTACCTAAAAATAAGTTCAATATAACGACCTCAAAAAACCTCAAGGTGTTCGAATCTCATCATCCATTAACGCATGGCAATGTGATTTACTCTCTCTCTACTTAGCTCATGGAAACATTTCCGTCCACGTGATAAAAGAATGGGATCCTAGCTTATCGATTATTCAAATAGTGCTAAAAGTTATTTCATTGATCTTTAAGTTAGCCCACTGCTTAAATTATCCACTCAAGAGTGGACACTAAACTTAACTTTGTTGTTTCGGAAGGGATATACTATAAACCAATTTATAGAATATAAATATTCGAAGACCCTAAGTTTAAAATTAAACATTCTAAAGAATCTTCTTCAACCTATCGAAATCTTCGACATGGCTTAATCTTTGCCCATCTAAACATTTAGAAATCCTATCTTGTTGTTTCTATTAACAAGAAGATAGCATGCAAGTCTAGGCTAAATACTTGACTAAGGACTCATTATATTTGTTCTAACACTTCATTATTTAAACTTGTATGGCTGTAAGGTCCAAAAAGTAAGTCTATACCTTCTTTCAGGAACACAACAGTTTGAATACTTTAATAGCAAAAGAGTTGCTTACAAAGACAAATGGACTAAAACTTGTTATCGTTTGCAGCAAGGTTAGTAAATTCTCTATGGTAGACCGACCATTTTAAACTCAGAAATAGAGGAGGACTGTGAAGTCTTGCATGTTTCAGCTTACACTTCACACCATGATACTCCTCTGTCGACGGTTATCACAAAACAAGTCTTTTACTTTAAAACTAGCTAACTTTTAAATTTGACAGAACCAAGCAATGGTATTTGGTTGGCCATATGAGAACTCATTCCACGTCGACCTAGGTTTTGCCACTACGGCTAGTGATAGCTGTGAGTTATTTTACGACCAAACACAGTCTAAATTGCACTCTACTCATAACCAAAAACCTCCTAAAGTTGAACCAACGACTACACAATAATCTCGACCTTCGATGGTGCTTTGAAGAACAATGAAATATACTGTGGGTTTCACAACTATGGTGCAGTGCAGTGCAGGAGACAAAAACATTGCTTCTGTTTTGAAGGTGATAAAACACATAGGCTATAGTTGATAACAATTCACACTTTGCATCTTTAAGCAAATTCTAAGTTCCTTCGAAATGTAAGTAGAGTCATTACTTAATATAAACATAACTGATAACTACGACTGCGCAGAGATGAGGTGAAAAGAACTTGAAGGTAATCTCCTGTGTCTGCTTGCAGACTGGTCGAAGGTGTTCGTTCTTCTCTTAGCCGTTCACCTTTGCTTCTTGCTCAGTCCCCTCTCCGCTTCTACTCCACTTCCTCTTTTCTAAAACTGCCTCTAACTATCCTCTAAACCCCGTCTAGCTGCAAAGGAAAAACTACCTCTCCACTCTCAAGACCATGCCTAACAATAAGGGTAACTACCTAGCATGCATAACATTCTCCTCTTTTTGTGACCATCACTAGAAATGGTTTGGCCTTTTCCACTCAATCCATGATTATTCTCCAAAGTGGAGCTCCACACTTGGCGAGGTGGCGGTTGACAGTTTTAACAAACTGTCACACTACTCATATCCATTATGAGTATAAATCAAATGCAAAAACTATGAAAATGGCTAGGCCGACGACCATCATGAGATTAAAAGCTTGAAGGTAAAAAGATTATTTCGAAATCAAAGACATCAAGAAAGGACTTGAGTGAGTCTCTTTCGAGCTACTGCCCGATTACCAACATCACAAAAGAATAAAGGAATTACCTCAAATCGACAATATAACTATAACTTATATAATTTAGTATATTCCTTTACGATACGACCAAAGGTATTACACACCATGGTCTCTAGATTTAAAACATTATTTAAACCTTTTAATATTCTATAATATCCCAATATAGAACAATTCAACATCCGTCGAATTTCACAAGGAGTCGTTTACGTCATACGCTCGTAGAGCTTTACGACGATAATGACGAATTAAGCGCAAACGCAAAACAAGGTTTGGGATCGACTTACACACAATTTTCAACTTTTGCGCTGAACCATTAACAAGACACCACTTACAACTTGACCTCAAGTAAATATATATACACATATAAACAATATATCGTTCATTCATATTTGACAACACGATTCAGAGTATTATGACACCGATGTCGATTTCCCATACTCAATACGACAACTTACAAAAGGAGAAAGACCTATTCTTGCAAACCTTGACATCTCGTCTAAAATTGACTTAGCCCGTAATCAAAGCTTAACTCAAGGCATCTAGGTTTATCTACCTGATATTCGTTTTCAGTGACAAGCACCCATGGGTTATTCCAGAGTCTATTCTCTCTTTCTCAAAGATACTTTCTCTTCTTCTTTCTTCCTAGCGTACATGTTCCATCTATTCCTGTCATTGACAATCTCACATACAATTTTGTGGTCAGAGTACCAATATTTTGATCAAAACACATTTATATCAAATCATTTCATTTTCATATCGAAAAGTCATTCTAATTCATAACATCATATTGATCATAATCAAGTAAAAATCCATGACTTCATAAAATTAACCTTTTCTAAACATATCATCATTTTCTATGGTGTTAAAACATATCCACATGGTTGTATTATTCAAGAAAAAATAAATAGTAATATTGAATCCAAAAAGGGGATGTAACACTTTGATACCATGTTGAAATATGGTAGTGATAATTGTTGAAATATATTAAACCATAGTAGCACCAATAACATGAAAATATAAATATAATATTAATGCTTATCCAAGGTTTACAATGTATTGTGCAAATGCTTATAAAGCATTGCATTCCCATAACTTCCCTAAACTACTTAAACTACCTTAAGGGAAACTAACTCCCAACTAATTAAATATTAAAACTAACACTAAGTCACTAAGGTGACTTTATTGTAAAATGTAAACCTTAATTTTCCAACAAAAGAGCCTCCCTTAAATGCTTGTTGTGGATGATATTTAAAAGATAAAAATAGTCACTCCAATCCAAAGAAAACTATTGTTGGAGGTTACAAAAGATTATAACTGTTGTCAATTACATGACCCCACTCATACATTATTTTTTTAGCATAATGTGATAGTCGCTAGGAGTTAAGGAACCATCCCATGATTATAATTGTTGGGTAATGAATACCCACACCTCTATCGCTAGAAGTAAATCCCAGATCAATTAGAAATCTAATGCCTATGCCCAACAAATAGGGAGTTTGTCAAACACGTGGTTGTTTTTATATGAAAATATCTTTCACCAGTATGAAGAGGTCAAAGCTTCCATTTGTAATTGCTTACTTCTCTTAAATGGCCTCACAAAAGAAAAAGCCACCCCTAAATCTCATTCGGCCACCTCAACACTTCAACACTAGTTAGTTCCATGTGGGTTCCGATTTGAATCTTTCAAGAAAAAATTAAAGTGAAAATTAAAATTGAACTGCTACTATTGGCAATGCAGAATCACTTATGGACCTAGATGTTCCTCTATTAGGCATGCCACATAAGAAGTTTGAGGATATGGCTCACAAATTAAATTTGATTAGTAGAACCACCCTTCTAGAAAGTGTACAATCTACAACAAGCTCTGTTACTAAATCAAGTGCCTGAGAAGATCTCTTCATTTGCCTCTTCCACACTTAGCTAGGACATGGTGTAGTCAGGGATGGAGGGTCCAGAGAATGGACTGTCCAAACCTGCAACTAGAGTAAACACAATGGAAACAATACAAACACAACACAAGAATTGAATGCAATGGAAGATTTATATGCTCAATACATCAGACAATTACAATGCTTATAAGTCGGCAACATGTGGGCTACAATCTGGCCTTACAGGCATACTTTCTAGATTACAACTTACAAGAAAGATATGGCATTGAAGTGCCTCTTGGAAAAGAATTGTTCTCCTATCCGATCATTACATATCAACTATTGAATGAACTAACTGCCATCCTAGTGCATCTAAGAAATGCTTATCTCATCTTCTAGCTCAAAGAATCCTCTGTGTCTGCCTTGAGAGGTGTCAATCTCCAATGCAAGATGTAACTTGTAGGAAATGTGTAGGTCGGCCTACAGCTCATGGTAATGCTCCACAAATGAATGAAATGTAATGCGGTTCTCAATGAAGGTCTATTCAATCCTTTACTACCTAAGTGTGTGAAGTTCCATTTAGCTCGGCAAGTCACAGGAATGCTCCACAATCCTTGTATGATCAAACTGAGTGTTGATTGCTTTGTTCTGTGAATTCTAATGATCTTTTGGTAGCGATACTCTCTGCATATGAATCCAAATCTCATGAAATCTTAATATGTTGTAGATGATATAGTGTAGAATCTAATTCCCATTCCGTGAGCTCTGAAATGAAGATGTGGTAGAATGCAGTAAAAAATGGTGAAACTGCAAATGGCTGAACTGCAACTAAAATGCAAGAAAAGAAAAGAATGACTGAACTACAACTAAAATGCAAGAAAAGAAAAGAAAGAAAATGTTTTTTTTGGTTGATGTAAGATTACTCTTCAACCTGGGATGCTCCTGCATTAGGACAACTCATATTTTCTTCCACCAAACTTATTCATCATCTTTCATGCCTCTTGTGGACTTTTGTCCACCATAGACCAACCTTCTCCTCCTCCTAGTATTCCTTCTCTACCATCTTCTTCCTCTTTTCATGGGATTCAACCCACCACTATCCATCCACCTCCACCAAAGTTCATCTTCATCTGGATTCAAATCATCTTTCATGAGATTCAACCCACCACTGTCTATCCACATCCACCAAAATTTCCTCTTCCATTATTTACTCTTTGCTTCACCTACACATAAATCATCACAACCTTTTTTATAAAAAATAATCATGTCCTCATCTATTTTTGCAAATACCTCTGGTTTGAACTCTACACCTTTTACGTTTTGTTCCATATCAAGGTACATCTCTTCATTCCATGCACTTGGTACCACATCATGGTAGTTATTTTTGTGTTGCTTTACTTTAACCAACATTTGCATGTCTGCCAAAGGGCAAACCTTTGCATCACAACTCATGATCATGCAATGGATTTCAAAGAATCCATTTTTCTCTTCTTTACCATCCTCTGTTGTAAAAAAGGGTTCATGTGAGGAATCACATGAATTGAACAACTCCTTAGTATTCTTCATTTCCTCTTCAAGTAGGAGATTCTCTTTGCCAACTTCATGATCAAACATAGGGCCTTCACAAGCCACCATTTCAACTTTTGAACCAACTACTACCTCCAAAAGAACTTTTGTAGCAGCACTTCTATCTTCAGGTTTGATAACTTATATGGCTTTATCTTCTTCCATGCCACCAATGTGACATTCCTCATCATTAATGATCACATCTACAACAAATCTTCCATGTTGCATAGCCTTCACCCTTTCTAATCTCAAATAGATATACATTATCTTTTCATGGATCTTATTCTCTTGGTATTGCTTCATAAGCACCCACTTAATTGTCCTCTTCAAGATCATCTCCGTAGTTTTTGCAAAGACATCTTCACACACTCATATACATAATTCTCTACAATTAGGGGACTCATACCTACAACAAACCCACTAGAGTGTTCAACACACATTCAACAACAAAACCATTTTCTAGCATACTCATGCCTCTTTTGCATGACTCTCTACAATCATAGGCTTCCATATACCTACAACAAAACCCACTAGAGCCTTCTAAGACACCTATATACACCTAAAAATTTGACACAACTCTGTCTAAATAAATATTCTTAATATTTATTCCATTTAATTCCTCTATCAATAAATAAATAAACAAATTTATTTATTTGATTCATATTCCTCTAAATTAATTAAATGTCAAATTATTTAATTATCTCTTCTAAAGTCAAAATTAAATAAATTTCTTTATTTAATTAAATTCTTTCAAATCCTCCAACAAATTAAATAATACCAATTATTTAATTAGTTCTTCCAAAATCATTCTAAATTAAATAATATCAATTATTTAATTGTTTCTTCCAATAATATCTTCTCTAAATTTAAATAAATCAAATATTTATTTAAGTTGTCCATTGCTTCTAAAAATTGAGTTATCTCTAAATATAATTCAATCAAGTGTGCACATGCAATTGAATATTCCAAATATTTAATTGAGCTAAAATATCTTCTCATCCTCATGCAATATTTATCCTCTAGTTATAATCAGTTAACTCTTCTATCCATTTTGTTAATTGATTAATCTCTTCAGTTAACTCATTCTTCTATTTTATTAATTCCTCTCATGCAAAATAGAGCAAGACACATGTCTTCTTTCTATTCGCGCACATCTCTCAAGTATCCTATACCTTTGATCTTCTCACTCTTTCTATACTGTTGATTTTCTCTCTCACAAGTCTATAAATTGAACCCTATTCCTCCATTTCTATCATCCAAGCTTTTAGTAAACTTACTCTCCAGGAATTACAGCGTGCCTTTGGCACCCAAGTCATTCCATAGCTTGTGATCACCCTTTTATCATTGCAATTGTGTTGAAGAATCTCTTCATTGCAAATCTATCATAGCCATTCCCACTTGACATCTTAGAAAATAGCAAGGAAGTGTACCTTCTGAGGGCCATATTCATACACAAGATCATTTGAGATAGGCGACCAGTGGAAGCCACGAAGTAAAGAGGTTTGCAAGGTTTGAAGTTCTTTGTTTGTTTAAATCTTCTATGTTTCTTATTTCATTGAGCTATAGGGTATTATTGATATTATTGATATTCATGCACAAATTCCCATAACATTTTTGGCACCCACCGTGGGGCTATGCCCTGATTTAGCCCAAAAACTAAGTTTTTGTGCGTTAGGTTCCAAACACAGGAGGATTCTGAGCATCTAATCATTTCTAACACACATCTGAGCTCTGTTTCCATGCATCTGACAAATCAGTGCATCCATGCTCTGTTCCGACGCATTTGACCTCTGTTACGGCGCATTTACTGAAACTGTGCATGTACTCTTTGTTTTTGCACTTTTGACCTCTGTCTCAGCGCTTTTGTAATCCTGCACATATGATCTCTATTTTTGCGCATATGATCTCTGTAGCTGCGCATCTGACTCTGATAGTGACTTTTTGAGTTGTTCCTTGTGATTTTGCTAGCGTTCACTCTTCTTGCAAGAATATTCTCTGATCTACTTGCAGGTTAGGGGCTGGTTTAATCATATAGCTGCATTTGTTAACTCATCTCCATATCTAAAGGAAAGTAAATGGATGTTCATGCAAATCTCATTTAGCTCTAACTAGGGGGGTTGTAATTTGATCTTGTTGCATCAACAACTTGAATTTAGTCCCAATGCTAGGAGGATAAAATTGAACCATTGCTATCTTGCTTTTAAAGTTAACAAATCGCGTGTGTACCCAAGTAGCTAACTCATCTAGTCTTTTTTAGTTTAATTAGGGGAAAAGAACCATTGTCTTTCATGTTTTTGGAATGATACTAGGCCTATGCTCTCCCCTATCTTGGGTGACCAAAATGCTAGACATATCATTTCGCATGTGTTAAACCTTTAGAGAGGCCTGCCCTTGGATATCCTTCCGTCCAAGTGGGAACGACCTTAAGTGGTAGCAAGCTAAAGCCAAGCTCTGCCAAGCCACTATAAATAAATTGTGTTTGGAGCGAAAGCTTCAAGCAACGAGTGTTGTTTTGTTATACCGATAGCCAACCTCCCCTAAAACCCTCCACGGCGTAACCCTTACAGGCTGGGAGACTCCATAACGAAGAGTAGCGTTGTCGCACATATAACCACTCGAACGGTTGCAATTACTAATCATCCTTTGTTTTTAGTAGCTAAAAACCCCTATAAGCCGGTGTAGGGAAGGGCAATTATCACCTCCCAAAGATGCCTCAACTAGAAATAGTGAGAATTCATTTTATATTGTCCCAGCCAGCCTAGGATTTGTTCTTGCTTTTTAGTCAAAAAGAGTCCAAAAATTACGAAAAAAAAGATCAAAAAAATAATGAAAATTTCTTTGTGTTTGCTATGTCTTACTTGCCATAATTGAGAAATTAGATCAAAAAGACCAATGTAATGATATAACTTGCACAATGGAAGAAGATAATATGAAATATTCTGCAAATACTCGATAATAACTGAGAATAATAGGCCACTTCGAGGGGGCAACCTCCAAATATCTCCAATGAGAACACACTTCACAATATATGATGAAATAAAACTCATATCCTCCTATATATACCTAATTATGCTTAGGATGAATAGACACACCCCTATATAACACCTAGTCTGACCTATCTATCTAAATAATAATATAATAATGATAACATGACTTAATTAGGAGTTAAGATAGCCACAAGCTGACTATTCATAACCCTATGTACACCAATATTAAGGGCGTAGCATGCCCTCCCTCTTCAAAGAAGCATTGTCCTCAATGCTAATCAAGTGTGGATTCTTTTGAATGAACTCCTCGTCCTCCCATGTGGCCTCTTCAACTGATAAATTCTTCCATTGGATGAGATACTCAGTGAGGGTTCTATTCCTCAGCTTCTTCATGCGTGTTTGAAGAATGCAATCTGGTACCAATATGATTCTCCCTTCTTCATCAAGCTCTAGTAACATTGTTGTGGATGGACTTTTGAGTCTACTAGCATTCTCCAAGATAGAGATATTGTAGAAAGATTGTATGATTTTTGATTTAGGTAACCTCAATTTGAAGTCGATGTTGTCAGTCCTAGTTGAACCTTTATGAGGCCCATACAAATCAGGTTCCCTCTTGTGATATGAAACTGTAACTACTTTCTTGAAAGGTGAAGCAAGAATCTTTGTCTTTTGCACTTCCATTGACAATAATTGAGCCACACCTTTATCCACATCTTTTTTTTGTGACATTTGGTGTGCACTTACCGATTGTGGACTCTTTGCACGTAAACCGCGTAGCTCATATTTTTTATCCCCAAAGTCAAAGCGCATGAATAGTTCCTAGAAATTCATCTCAATTGTGCCCATGGTAGTAAGCCATTGAACTCCCAAAACAATGTCTGCTCCAGCCATGGGTATAGCAAACATAGGGCTATCTATCATGTAGTCTCCCATTGTGAGTTTGATACTATGGCATTTCCCTAAACAATTGACTGTACCACCATCTGCAATTATAACCTATAATTTGGGGGTAGGGTAAACAAAACAATTTAACTTTGCTGCTAGTTGCTTGTTGATGAAGTTATGTGTACTCCCCGAGTCAATCAATACTGTCACTATTTGTTTTTTAAGGAAACCCCTTACCTTGAGTGTTTGTGGGTTATTAATATTTGATAGTGCATGACAAGAGATAGTTGGTTGGACATCTTTAGAGTCCTCTACCACCACCCTGGATCTTCTTCATCCTTGTCTTCATCATAGGTAGCCTCAATATAGAACAACTTCTTCTCATCACATTTATGTCCTTTATGATATTTTCCATCACAGTTGAAACATAATCCTTTGGCCTTTTTCTCCTCCAATTGTTGAGGTGTCAACCTAATAGGATGAGTAAATGATGATGCAAGAGCCTTGTCAACTTTGTTACTAGGCAATTCTTCCCTTCTATTAGCCAAAAAAATTTCCTCCGCTTGTCTTGCCATAATCATTGCTTCAGAGATAGAATTTAGACAAAACATGTGTACCTCATGTTGAATGTGATCCTTGAGACCACCCAAGAATAAATCATTCAAGTTCTCCTCTATAATTGTATCCACTCTTAAGGAAATATTTTGGAATTGTTGAATATAATCCTTAACTGATCATGTTTGTTGAAGTTTAGCTAGTTGGCTAAAGAAGTTGTCTATCATAGTATTGCTATATTGGGATTGGAGTTCCTCCATAAAAATTGACCATGAGATGGTGAGACCCTTTTTCCTTTGATGAGTACAAAGCCAACGATACCAAATGAATTGATCTGGTTCTAGATATAGGGAAGCCATTGTGACCTTTTGTCCATATGGGATTTGATGTACTTCAAAAAAAATCTTCATTTGGTTTATCCATGTTAGAGGATCCTTGCCATCAAACTTGCGCATATCCACCTTTGGAAACAAATTCCTAGATCCCATAGGAGTATTAAAATTTGTGTCAGTATTAGCCAACTTGAAGGTTTCACCTTGGTTGCTTGAGAACTCCTTTCTTGGTTCATTCATATAGGCGCTTAACATGCTTCGTATATCTGATATATCTCCTCTTAGCTCACACATATCCCTCTTAATTGAGAAAACCTCTTCTTTGACCTTACTTATTTCCTCATTGGGATTACTATCCTCTATTGTTTCTCCATCCTTATCAGAGGATTTCCTTGGTGTGACAACATTCTTTTTGCCTCTTGTTGTAGGCCCCGTCATGATGGAAACCAATATTTTTGAAATAAATCCCACAAATGAAATGTAAATTCTCTAAAATTTTTACTTGCAGCCAAGAAACCAAAAACACTAAAAAATGTGCCAAGAAAATTGCAAAAATAGTTAAAAAACTAGAGTTGCGCATTTGTACTGTAGAGCTACACATATACCTCGACCTGTTGCGCATTTACTTTGACTTTCTTTGCATTTGTTGCTTGTTATTGCGCTTTTAAAATTTACTAGAGTTGCGCATTTACCTCGACCTACTGCACATATACCTTCTGTTTTAGCGCATATGTAGCTGCACATCCAAGACAATGAGTTTTTCCGCATCTTTTGAGAGAAAATTTTCAGCATTTCTAGATACCCATTTCATCTTTGTTCCATTTTTTGAGATCAGATTTACCATGCAGTCACTTCTCCCATTTGTTTCCATAGCATACCCTCTTTTCTCATGAGTCATCTCATCCACCTTTTACCAAGTCTTCCCACAAACAAGTCAAAGTATCTATATCAGGTTAGTGCAAGACCTTTTTAAGATCATTTTGGATTCAAGTAACCCTAGTAAGTCTCCTCTATCAAGGATCAGACATCCTTTTCTCTCGAAACTTCACTAGTGGTCTTGGTGGAAGACTAGTCTCTACATAGTAAACGGGTATCGAGTATCCTTACTTGTGGCTATCATCTTATATCGACCGACTTACTTGGAATCATTGATCAAAAGAGTCCCTTGTTCAAATCTCATCACCGCAAGTATCCCCTTCTCACCAACCTACACCAACACCTTTCCACATTGCCTTGCATGGTCTTAACTAGATACCAAAAACAAAAGCAACTTGAAATGGCTGGAACATCTGACTGCATTGTGTCCCCTCACGACAGTGATGAGAAAATCTCTCATGAGGAGTACCAAGGAGCCCTCCAAGATCAAAAATTTCAACACATGATGGACAAAGTGCTCAACAAGGACCCTCAAAAGTACTTTCTTCATCTTGCAAACCAAGAACTTAAACTCCCTGCCAACTTTGACGTCAATGCATTAAAAGAACCAGGAGAGGAAAGAACTCACGAAAAGAGCACAAATGAGGAAAACTCTCTTGACAAAGACAAAAGTAAGAAAACAACAGACTCAAATGCACCTCTAGATGCATTAACGAAACAAATTGAGAGCCTAATGCAAAAATTGATGGATCTCCAAATGGGGCCACCCACTAAAACTTATTCATTAGAGGATATCTTGCCATACCCCTTTGACAAAAGCTTGAACATTGTACCTTTCCCCTTTGGGTTCAAAGTTCCTAAGTTTGACAAATACAAAGGGAAAGGAGACCCAAGAGATCACATTAGGGAATTTAGTGCCGCGTGCCTAGAAGTAGCTCACAACGAAACTTTCCTAATGAGACTATTCCCTAGATCTCTAGGTGGACAAGCCATGGAATGGTTCTCACGACTTCCCTTGGGTATCAAAACTTTTGATTAGTTAGTAATCAAGTTCATCACACACTTCTCATATAACATTAAACACGAAGTTTCCATGCTTGACCTATGCAATACAAAGAAAAAAAGTGGCGAATCCTTCGCCACCTTCTTACAAAGGTGGAGACAACTCATGAGCAAATGCTCATATCACGTGCCTGAGAAGCAAATGATGGAGATGTTTGTCCACAACCTTAACCCTGATCTAAGTTACCAAATCCAAATTCAATGCCCTACCTCATTCACGAAAGTCATTGAGATGGGATTATTTATCGAGAAAGCAATGATCGCCAAGGGGCAAATAAAGTTGTACAAGCACACCCCTTACTCTAACTACACCATGGACAAGTTGAAGTTTTGGACAAAGAACAAAAATATCGTCAATGATGGAGTAGTTGATGCCAAAGTGGCTGCTCCCAAATAACAACCAATCTTCACTCTCAAAGGAGAAGCAAGCAATGCTACACCAAACAAAACCTTCTCTCGTGACCCAAAACAATGGTTCACCTCTGCTCCTAGACGAAAATTCACACCACTAGGGGAGTCCTATGAGTCTGTGTTAAGAAAGCTATTAGCCAACAATGAGATCACTCTTCCCGCCACTAGCGACTATGAACCTCAAGTAAAACCTCATCATTGGAAAGATACTAATTTCTATGAGTATCATAGAGGAAGAGGCCATAAGACCAATGACTGTATCCATATGAAACACGTCATTCAAGACATACTTGACCAAAATCAGGTGGGCACTAAAGAACGTACCTCTAACGAGATGCATGTGGCATACAAGGATCCACTCCTCAACCATGACAAGCCATACAACAACAACAACAATAACAACCGCAACAGGTAGAATCAATACAACAGACACAACAATGCTAACTATGTGAATGTGTCGTTTGATTATACCATCAACTGCATATCGGAGCACATTCCACAAGTCAATGTGGTCACATTCAACCAACAATCAGTACCTAACAAAACTGATTGCAGCATCATCACCCGCAGTGGTAAGGTCACGTTAAACACGCTTCTCCTAAGGTTGTCACCTTCTTCGTCGAACTCCCATAAGTATAGTGTCATAGACCAACTTCAGAAAACTCCTGCCCACATATCTATCTTAGAGTTGTTGCATCTGTCTCCCTCCCACAAGGAAATTCTTGATAAATCCCTAGTGGAAACAACTGTGCCCATGAACCTGGCCCAAGAGAAGTTTCAAGCCATGGTAGGAAATGTAACCTCCTCTAGCACCATATCGTTCACTGAACAGGATGACCTTTCAGTGTCTTAGCCTCATAACACACCCTTGCATATCATCGCCTTCATTCATAAACACTGTATCAAAAGAGTTCTCATTGATGGAGGGGCAAGTTGAAATATTTGCATGCTCAAGCTAGTCCTTACATTGGGATTCTCAGAAACTGTAGTGGATCCTAGGAAAAAGATCGCTATTAAGGCCTATGATGAAGAAGAAATAACTACTAACAAAATAGTGGTGTTACCAATACAAGTTGGACCAGTGATAAAGGACGTTGTTTGCCAAGTCCTAGATAGGGAGCTAGCCTATAACATCCTCCTAGGTAGACCCTGGATTCATGCAATGAAAGCTGTGCCTTCTACCTACCACCAATGCATCAAATTTCTTCATAACGACAAACAGATCACCATCCAAGGTGATCCTAACCCTTTTCAACATTGTAACACTATCCGCTCAAAGCTTGATTGCATCATTCCCAACAATAGAGCTTCCACATCCCCCATCCCACAGCATGATTCTACCTTCAAAGCTTCCTCATCCAAGCCCAAAGAGCAGAAAATCACAATCAAAGAAACAGGGGTAGGGGAATACTCCATCGAGCACAACCTCAACTTAGCCAAAATACCTCTATCTCTAAGATCCTTTGGGCGACCTACATCTAAGTGCATTCCAAAACCATCTACTCCTCCCGAACCTCCCACCGCTTCCTTTGTAAAATGGGGGAGTCTATCAGACGAAAGTGAGGAAAGAGATTTCTTGCAATGGCTCTACACAGAGGAAGATAACACACAACAAGAACCACCTAAGCTCCCAACAGAAATCTATGGGCGTGGTGAGTCTATCTTACATAGAATGGGTTATGAAGGACTAGGTCCCATTGGCCTAAGAAAAGAAGGAATAATAGAACCCATCCAACCCTCCTCATCCTCATTGGCAAGAAATACAAAAGGGCTAGGATACAACGACAAAGGCAAAGCTAAGGCAAATGCTTGTTTTGTGGAACATATCCATAACCTACAAGAGGACAGTGATATAGACTCTAACGAGTATGAGTGGGAGGAACTCACAGAGCACTCCTATGAGGACAAAGGAGTTGACACCATTCAAACCTATAGCCCCTACCGTGAGGGACAAACACTAACGCATAGACCATTAGAGTGTGATTTGCCAACTCCTGAGAGTATGACTTTCAAGGAAGGTCAGAGTTCCATTGCAATAAACAATCTGGAGGAAAGTACCATCTCAGATCCTATCCCTATCAATCTGAACCCTACTTATATATCCATCCAAACTATCACACCCAATGAATCAAATCTATCTTTCGATCCCCTCCCCCTTGTGCATCCTAAACTTATTGACTAGGATTTACGACGAACCCCACAACTAGACATGTTCCAAAATGATGATGCCTATATTTACTACATGGAACTTAGGGACCACCTACCTACAGGAGATCATAAAGCTGGCTTCACCATTGAACTCAACACTGTGGCTTATTTTGGAGAGGGTGCCAAACCTTCCAGTCGCAAAAACATAAAAATAAAAATTGTATCTAATGGTGAAAACCGCTCTGCAGCAGTATCAAATCCCAAAATAGTAAAAAGAAAGGATGCATCGGATGGTGAAAACCTCTCTGAGGTGCCAGACGATGGAAGGCTTGAAACTCTCCCTAATGATATGTACCAGGAGAAGTCTTAGATTGTTGTGGAACCTACAGAACTTGTCAACATTGGAACAGAGGATAATCCTAAGATCATTCACTTTGCAAAGTCTCTATCTCCACCGAAAAAGACAAAATTTGTACCATTCTTCAAGAAAAAGCAAGTCAAATTTGCTTGGTCATACGTAGATATGTCCGGTTTAGATCCAGATTTGATCCTACATCATCTTCCACTAGATCTAGGAGTCAAACCAGTCAAGCAAAAGCTCAGGAAGATGCATCCCCACATTACATTACTAGTAAAAGAGGAACTCAAGAAACAATTGGATGTAGGGTTCATCAAGGCAATAGACTATCCAGAGTGGGTATCCAACATAGTGCCAATATCCAAACCTGGTGGCAGAGTCAGATTGTGCAATGATTTCTGAGATCTAAACAAGGCTTGCCACAAGGATGACTTTCCATTACCTAATATTGATATCATAGTTGACTTGACAGCACAACATACCATGTTATCTCTTATGGATGGCTTCTCCAGATATAATCAAATTAGGATAGCACCAGAAGACCAACATAAAATAGCTTTCACTTGTCCATGGGGCACCTTCTACTAGAACGTCATGCCATTTGGCTTAAAGAACGCAGGGGCAACATATCAACATGCTATGACCACTATCTTCCATGATATGATGCACATCACAATGGAGGACTATGTAGATGACATCTTTGCAAAGTCACTAACAAGAGAATCCCACCTAGATGTACTAGAGAAGGTCTTTTAGAGACTAGAACACTTCAAAGTCAGGTTGAACCTGAAGAAATGTGTGTTTGGAGTCACCTCCGGCAAGCTCTTAGGCTTCATTGTATCAGCAAACGGGATCGAAGTAGATCCTGCCAAAGTCAAAGCTATCATGGAAATGCCACTGCCAAAGAATATAACTCAACTGTGGTCTCTACAAGGCAAGTTACAAGCAATCTGTCGGTTCATATCACAACTGGCAGACAAGTGTCAACCTTTTACTCACCTATTGCACAAAAACATACCATTCAGATGGGATGAAAAGTGTGAGGAAGGATTTTGCAAGCTAAAGGAATACCTTATGAATCCTCTTATTCTAATACCACCTATCCAAGGCAAGCCACTGTATCTATATATATCTGCTATGCCAACAACTCTCAGAGCCCTATTAGGACAACAGGATTATGAAGGCAAAGAAAGAGCTATCTACTACATCAGTCGCACATTGGTGGGCTACGAACTGCAATATTCCCAAATAGAAAGATCGGTCTTGCTATGGTTTTTGCTTCCCAAAAACTATGAGATTACATGCTAGCACATTCAGTCAATCTTATTGCAAAGATAGATCCACTAAAATACCTATTAAGCAAAGCAACTCTAACAGGCCACCTAGCCAAGTGGGTAATGATGTTAAGCAAATATGACATCGAGTATGTAGGAAGGAAAGTTATCAAAGGTCAAATCATTGCCGGTCAGTTAGAAAAAGCACCATTGTAGGATACCACACCAATGACATTCGAGTTTCCAGATGAATCCATATTCAATGTCACAACACACTCATGGAACTCTACTTTGATGGATCCTATACAAACCATGGATTAGGAGTAGGAATCTTGTTGGTCACTCCTCACAGTGACACCATACCTATGTCTTACCGTCTGCTATTCCCATGCACAAATAATATAGCAGAGTATGAGGCCTTGGTCATTGCTCTCAAAATGGTAGAAGAATGGAAAATAAAGGAGCTACATGTCTATGGCGATTCCCAACTGGTAATCAATAAAGTCAATGACGACTATCAGACCAAAGATGACAAGTTAATCTTATACAATCGTATGGTCGATGAGTTTAAAGAGTACTTTGTGATCATCTCCTTTGAGTAGATACCTCGCATTGAAAACAAAGCAACAAATGCCATGGCAACCATTGCCTCGCTCCTCAAGATCCCAGAGAATGAGTCACGGTATGAGTTCTTGGTGGAGTCAGTTATGCAACCAGCTTATGATATCCCTAAAACACACTCCATTTGCCTCTTAGTTGGATCTGACTTGACCTTGTATGGTAAGATTTACACTTACCTCAAGGATAACACCCTACCACCTAACTTGTCTACCGACCAACGCCGAACCTTCATTCGCCAAACCTCCCGTTACACCATTATTGCCGACACCCTATACCGATGAGGTCAGGATGGTACTTTAATCTGATGTTTAGAATGTGAAGAATCTCAAACCACCTTACGAGATGTACATGAAGGAATTTGCAAAACACACTCTAGCGGTCCTTCTTTAGCTAAGAAACTCGTGTTTAGGATACTATTGGCCAAACATGGAAATTGATTCATATCAGTTTGTGAAGAAATGCAAGAAGTGCCAGATACATGGTAACCTCATCCATGCACCAGCTTAAGAGCTATGACCTTTAACGACACCTTGGCCCTTTTGTCAATGTGGACTCGACCTTGTGGGTAAAATTCACGCTCCATCATCCAACGGCCACAAGTTCATAATAACCGCCACTGAATATTTTACCAAGTGGATTGAAGTCGTTCCACTCACAAATGTCACAGGCAAACAGATTGACTCCATCCTAAATTACCTCATTTGCAGATACGGAATTCCCTCATCCATAGTCACGGATAACGGAAGTGTTAGAATTAGACCGGACAACTGAGAGGGGGGGTGAATCAATTGTCCCACGATAATTAAGTTTTTCTGCTTTTAACCTTCCTTATTATCTTACTGTTATAAGCATTAAGCATAGATCAACAACATAAGAGCATAAACATAATCAACACACTTGACACAAAGATTTTGACGTGGAAACCCGGTTAAGGGAAAAACCACAGTGGGGGTTAACCCACAATATTTGTACCTTGTTAAAAGTACTTTAGAAAAATAGAAGGCACGTGCCTTTGGGCACACTGCCAAGAGCTCATTGCTCGAAAGAGAGGCTCACTGCCTACAGAATTTATTTAGAACAGAAAGAATTAACTGAGAAATAGCATCTACTTCATGCCTGATTCAGTTTCAATGAATGCTCAAGAACTTCTGCTTTGCCCCAAATTCATCTTCACACTCTATACTGCTTTCGCTCCTTTTCTTCTCTGCTCTACTCTTGATCCTTTATTTAGATTTTATCTGATTTGCTCAAGGATGTTTTTCAATGACTCTTCAACAAGTATTTATATGCTTCATCAACCTTGGAATGATCAACAAGGTCGGCTAAACTTGACGCGGATCATCACATTGTCGGCCAAACACAACTGAGACTTGAATCTACTTCTACAACCACTCCACGCTTCATAAAAATGCTCTTAAAGCATCCGCAATATGCTAGGAACATCCGGTTGGCCAAGACTAGGAAGAACATCAACCTCAAAGAAGAAATCTTCAATCAACAAGCTCAAACTTCAATGTGGACCTCCAACATAGTAGCCACACAATCCAGATACCTCCACAAGCACATTGAAATCATCAATAACATTCACTCTAAGCCATATTACCAAAAACATTTGAATCTTCCTCTGGGACCTCAAGAACACTCTTTGCCATGATTGTCAAACTAGAAGGATAACTTACAGACCTCCAAACCACGAACCACTGGATTTGATGATACACACTGACTTCCCAAACATGCCTTCATATCCGCAGACCAAGATATTTCACTGCAGAGCAATTCAGACCAACTTACTGTCACACTGTCTCTTATGAATACTACAAAATCTGGTTCTACTAAGATGGCCATAACTTCTTCAAATCTTCATGCGGATCTCTTAATTCTTGACTGGAGCAACCTCTGACAATCCTCTACATAGCCATATGGTCTGCATGCATTGATTGTCATTAATTTTCTCAATATCCTCAACAATCCAGTCTTCTATACAGACAGCAAAATAGGATACAGTTGACATCAATGGCAACAAGAATATGTTGGCATCCATGACAACACCACTTAGGCACATATTTGCAACAGGAAGACCTTTCAAGAACCAGGATGTCCAAGAGCTTTGTGACAAATTTAAAATCCAACACTGTTTCTCCACCCCCTACTATTCACAAGGCAATGGCCAAGCAGAGGCATCTAACAAAACAATCTTGAAAATCCTCAAGAAGACAGTCAACGATGATGACCGTGATTGGCACATACAACTGAGTCCCGCTCCGTGGGCCTATCGAACTAGTATACGCACTCCCACAGGTGCTACCCCTTATGCCCTTGTCTATGGATCATAATCCATTTTTCCCATCGAGGTCGAGTTACCATCTTTAAGGGTGTCGTTAAAAGGTCTTATCATTGATGAAGACTACAGAGTTTCCATACTGCAAGAGTTAGAGTTGTTAGAGGAGAAGAGATAGGACACTTTCAATCATCTAAAAGCCTATCAACAGAGAATGTCACGAAGCTACAATCACAGAGTCCGTCCAAGGGTCTTCAATGTTGGTGATCTAGTACTCAAGGAAAATCCCCGCAATCAGCAGGATCGAGAAAAGAAAGGTAAGTTTGAACCCAACTGGCTTGGTCCTTATGTAATCATTATTGCCTATGGATCAGGAGCATATCAGTTAGAAACATCAGAGGGTGAGCTATTCGATGACCCAATCAACAGTATGCATCTTCACGGGTTCTATACCTAAGAGAACCCCAATGTAAGGGGGGCAAAAATTCAAAAAAGCAAAAAAAAATAAAAAATCAGAAAAAAGCAAAAAAATAAAAATAAAATGGAAAAGCAACAAAAAAATTGTCTTTTGGTGAAAATCTGGCAAGCAAGTGCCTCGAATAGGTACCGTGATGAAAACCTAGCAAACAAGTGTCATGTGTACTTTTAGCTTTCATGCAAATAAAAACAAGTGGTGAAAACCTGGTAAACAGGTGCTACTTGTGATAAATTGCTTCCTCCATCTTTGGGAAACCAATCACCTTGTGTCCATTCCTCCTACCATTATCTCTCATCCAATCCATATCTAGCTCATAATAAAAACCTAACGATGATCTATCATGGCTTGATCCTCTATCTCTTTTGTCACCTTATTAACTAAGGTTCTATCCAGTATCCTATCCACAGTGTCAGCCTAGCATAGCGTCTGTCGTTAGTATCATAGGGTCCACCCCGAACTATGTTGCCTATACATCATCGCGTAGGCAAGGTCATTATCAATGCACCCCCAAGGCTTCCCGTCCGTCCCGTCTCTTGTCGTCTATCCTCTAGTCCATCTACATGGTCCAAGTCCCCAAACTATGTTGCCTCTGCGTCGTCACGTAGGCAAGGCCATTTAGTAATGTGCCCCTGAGGCACTAGGTCAGTCCCTTAGGGTTCGTTTCACCAATAAGGATTGTGATACCTTTCACCAGGCATGCAAGCGCAACAAATCCCATTTCCAAACAGAAGTTTTAACACAAGACATCAACCTATCCAAAGCAAAGCAAAAGCAAGAGCAAAATGATCCAAATGATTCTACCTAAATTATGGAAAGAAAGATACGTCTAAATACAAGAATGTTTTTTTTTCAATTAGTTGCATCTTAAAGTCTTCACTTTTTGTTATTTTGTTTCCTATGCTACTCAAGGATGCCAAAATCTAGAGATGCTATGATGGGGGCATGATTATTTTCTTTGTTTGTTGTTTGTGAGTCAATCTTTAGTAATGTGAAGCCTTGTCTAACGACATGATCAGCAAAAGATCATCGAGGACATTAGGGGTCTAACATGAAAGGGGGCAATCCTTGTCTGTTGATACGCAAGAAATACTCAAGTCATCTTGGTTCAATTATACCTAGATGCTTGTATTAACTTGCTAAATCAAAATCCATGTAAGCGATGCTCAGGTCATCTCGGTTTAATTATACCTAGATGCTTGTATTATCTTACAACATTTCAAAAACACAAAAAAACAAAAATGCCCAATGATAAAATAAGCACTTCCAAATACTTGCAATATCAAGATGGCAAAACCATTCACATCCATAAATGCATCCATTTACATTTCGCATACCATCCATAATAAAAATCCTATGCAGAGTATAAATGTTTACAAATAAAAGCTTGAGATCCTTCCATCTGTCAGTCTTCTATCTATCATTGTGTCATTTTTGTGTCAATTGAGTACATTTGGACATAACAAAAACATGGCATAGTTTGCATATCATATCACATGAGATAGTCATTAACATGATTAAATCATTTACATACATAATAGGTGCATTAGGTCATCCATATACATTTGCATCATAACATAGTGTCAATAGAAAAAAAAATTAAAAACATAGATGAGTTCATATAGATCATCTCATAAAGTGCATAATCATATAGATAACATTCCCATTTGCATATCAGGTGCATACATGAAATCATCTAAGTCTACATCAGATCATATAGACATCAAAAGTAATGTGAATCTATCAAGACATCAAATAGCATCATATAGACATAATATACGTTTGCATCGCATATGAAACATCATAAGATAGAATGCATCCATGACATATAGCATAAACAACTGCATATAGAGATCATATAGTTGCATCGTCATATAAATAAACATAAAGCATGTCCAAATGTACAATATATCAAAGTGTCTGTCATCCATAAGTCGGAGTCATATAAAGTGTATACATCACAAAAATAATGATACATGTCTCGGTGCAAAATGATACAAATATATACATATCACGCTATCTATGAGCCATCAAAAATGTGTGTATACATCACAAAATATCGGTACAAGTGAAATGGCTAGCCCTGTTGTCGTGGGGCACTACTTCCAGCACTACCCTCTCCACCTCCACCTCTGCTAGCCCCTGACTTCTGTGGACCCATGGTAGATGTTGCAAACCGTGAACCCCCTACCCTCTGAGATGTACCAGCTACTGACTGGCTCTTGAAGCTGGGTGCCCTCTGTTCTGCTAGCACAGCCCTGTGGTATAGACCCCTATAGTACTGAGTCTGAGCCTATGCCCTAGAAAGCTCATCCTAAATCTGTGCAAGCTGCGCTTGAGCCTGCTACACCTGTGTGACTAAGAAACTGGTTGCCCCATCGGTACCTAAGGCCGCTAAGGCTGAGTCTCTCTCTAGTCTCAGGGCCCGCACCCTCGCCAATGTTGTATCCCGCTCTGCAGTGAGCCCAGATATAATCCATGCATCTACCTCTCTCTGGGACTCTGCCATCCTAAGTTGTGCCCTAAGTTGTCTCACCTAACCCTGCAGTGTAGCAACAACCTGTTGCTGTAGATCAAGCTGGGCGAGATCTTGTGGAACCTGCTGCTGGGGCATCTGTTGTTGTACTTGTGCCTACACCTGTTGTTGGAGCACCTGTTGCTGAACTACTTGTTAGGGCCCCTGCTGTGGTGCCAGCACTTGTATCTGCTGTGCAGCCTGCTACTGCGCTGCCTGCTGCTGGGACGGTCCCTCCCCAACTCTCCTCCTCTATCCCTGTCTCCTTCCTCCACTATCTCCTTTGTCACCTCCATCATCTCCATCTCCCCATCCTCCTCTCCCCCTCCTCCGTCTCCTCCTCCTCCTACCTCCGCCATCCTCATCATCTGAATCCTCCTCATCCATGCGAGGAACCAACTCTCCCGGTCCTGAATACCTTGGGAACGGGTGGGCCGCAAACCACTCCTCATAGTCAGGAGTCATCCCCGCGTCTACCACCTCCCTCCTCATCAGCCAAGCCATGTAGGGAATCTACTGGAAGTCTGCTAAAGCCTTCTCATAAGAAGCAACTGGGCCCCATCTCAGCTACTCAGCGTATGTCCTGGTAAACAATGCCCGCCCCTATGGTCGACCATGTACTCTACCAAACTGCCTCTGTACTCAGCTCACTATCTGCCTCTCCAAAATGTGTCGTGTCCTCCCAATAAGCCACTAAGTCTGAAAGCAATATGGAAGCTCGTCATCCTCATCATCCCATGGCTCACAGTCTAGATATGGGTGCCAAATAACTCTATCCACATTATCCAGCGCATGTCTCCAATACTCAAGATTTCCCAGCTTATGCTGGGAAATAACACCTGCGTATCCATAACTGTAAGGCTCACCTCTCTGCCTGAAAAAGATGCATATCGGCCAAGTAATAGTAATGTGCTCCCATAACCAGAACTATAAAAGTGAGATGCTTGCAGACAAGCTGGCTCCCCTATGGTAGACCACCTGATGCATATCATGATACAAATGTGTCAAAATGTAGACACCCCATGTAAAACGGGTGCCCTCTGTGATCATCCTCTCCATGGCCCTACCCCAACCAATGGGGAACCCATGTGACCTCCTATTAGGGCATACAACACCCCCAATCAATCCAGCCACTATCTGTGGGAAGTAGTCATAGCAGTCATGAATGTCCTACCATGAGATCACCTGACCCTCTAGCTCCAGATCATCGAACACCCGTCTGCACTCTGCCAGTCCGGCATCACACTGAGCCTCATACTCCACGAGCTCGCCTTGGATAGGTAAGTGCAGGATCCCATAGATATCCTCTAAAGTGATAGCCATCTCACCGGTAGGCAAGTGAAAGGTCCCGTCCTCATTGTGGAAATGCTCCACTGCTGCAATCAGCAAACCAAGGTTCGCACGAACCTTGGGCATGAAGCACACGTAGTCCAAACCCATAGCACTGAGAGCCTCTCGATCCATCTATGTGAGCATGTACCGCTGCAACAATGGCAAGGGAAACTACTCCCATGACATAAGTACATCACGAATGTCCTCCTGTAATCAAGCAAAGCAATGCGTCAACCAAAACTGTAACATATGCTCAAAGTATCAAAAGTATCCTATCACTTACTTAACATACCAAAATTGATCAAAATAGCATATACATCTCTTGACTAGATTCCTGCAATCTCAGAGATCGCTTATCGATTGACGCATTGAGCAAGATGCCAATCGAATCAATTTCGTTAAGTAAACTGACTATCTAAAACACATGCGCCGAACCAGAAGGTACATGCACAATTTCATAGTAAATACACCACTTCTAGCAGATGCATCGCATCATTGAGTAAATGTGCAGATTCATATCAAATGCGTAGCTTCACATAGCATATGCACAGCCTTAACGCATGCGCAGGAAGACATATCAAATGCACAATTTCATAATGTAGGCGCCACTTCATAACGAATGCGCAGCTTATCATAACATATGCACAGTTTCGTCAAAAGCGTTGATTCATGGCTTAAATGCACAGAAGCGCAACAGATGCGTGGTTTCGCATGGCACATGCGCCGAAACATTGTTGTTGCACATTCATTTCCCTAAGTTTTCCTAGCATTTATTGCTCTAATAAATGACCCTAGGCGAGTTTTTTCAAACTACATACCAGTGGTCTTGCCTCAACTGGTCGATCGAACCATCGAATGCGCTCAAAGCGGTGTTCCTCGTGTGGAATATCCATCTCTATACTGACTACTCTAGCTCCTGTGTTATCCTAAGCTCTGAAGGGCCTATCAACAAAAGCCATATCAACAAAAGCCAAGTGTGTAAATGACTAAGATTGTGGACCCAGCTCATATATATAGCAAGTGAACCCTAACTAGCTGTGTGGCGACTGTGACTATTTCCCAAGCCTGTTTCCTCCCGTTTCTCTGAATCGTGACCCATTTTTCTTTAACCTAACCTGTTTAAAACCTTCTTCATCGTGAGATTGTCCGTCTCACGTCCTTATGCCTTCTTCCCATCCAATCTCCCAAGGGGGCATCCTACCGTCGTTAAACCTGTACCAGGGGCAAACTGGGGCATGTATCATTATCAGAAAATATATTCTTTGAAACAACGTGATAAAACACATTGCATCAAAAAGGGGCAAAATATATACACCTAAAAATGACACAACTCTGTCTAAATAAATATTCTTAATATTTATTCCATTTAATTCCTCTATCAATAAATAAATAAACAAATTTATTTATTTGATTCATATTCCTCTAAATTAATTAAATATCAAATTATTTAATTAGCTCTTCTAAAGTCAAAATTAAATAAATTCCCTTATTTAATTAAATTCTTCCAAATCCTCCAATAAATTAAATAATACCAATTATTTAATTAGTTCTTCCAAAATCATTCTTAATTAAATAATATCAATTATTTAATTGTTTATTCCACTAATATCTTCTCTAAATTTAAATAAATCAAATATTTATTTAAGTTGTCCATTTCTTCTAAAAATTGAGATATCTCTAAATATAATTCAATCAAATGTGCACATGCAATTGAATATTCTAAATATTTAATTGAGCTAAAATATCTTCTCATCCTCATGCAATATTTATCCTCTAGTTATAATCAGTTAACTCTTCTATCCATTTTGTTAATTGATTAATCTCTTCAGCTAACTCATTCTTCTATTTTATTAATTCCTCTCATGTAAAATAGAGCAAGACACATGTCTTCTTTCTATTCGCGGACATCTCTCAAGTATCCTATACCGTTGATCTTCTCATTCTTTCTATACCGTTGATTTTATGTCTCATGAGTCTATAAATTGAACCCTATTCCTCCATTTCTATCATCCAAGCTTTTAGTAAACTTACTCTGCAAGAATTACACCGCGCCTTTGGCACCCTAGTCATTCCATAGCTTGTGATCACCCTTTTATTATTGCAATTGTGTTGAAGAATCTCTTCATTGCAAATCTATCATAGTCATTCCCACTTGACATCTTAGAAAATAGCAAGGAAGTGTACCTTCTAAGGGCCATATTCATACACAAGATCATTTGAGATAGGCGACCAATGGAAGCCACGAAGTAAAGAGGTTTGCAAGGTTTGAAGTTCTTTGTTTGTTTAAATCTTCTTTGTTTCTTATTTCATTGAGTTATTGGGTATTATTGATATTATTGCTATTATTGATATTCATGCACAAATTCCCATAACAACACCTACAATTGTGCCTCCTTCTCAGGACCCTCTGCAATTACAAGGTTCCACATACTTGCAATAATAACCCCACTAAAGTCTCCTAAGACATCTTCCAACTCCAAAAGTCTTATGCAAACCACTTCATGAAATTGATGCAATGTCCCACATTCATCCCAGCGAGCATATGTACTCTAATACCACTTGATGTAGACAAGATTCGGTGCTCTATGAAAGGCAACAAGGGTCTTGCAACTTTACACATGTGTGATCAAATTGCAACAACGATAAAGAACAAAACAACATAGAATTTATATTTTATTCAAAAGACGTAATCAACATAGAGTCACAACACTTGATACACATTTCCAATTAGGAGATTGCATTTACACTTGTCTATGGAGGTTACACATAAATTAGGAAATTCTTGTTTCTATAGTCACAATCTAATGCAAGGAGAAACTAAAAATTTCCTACTTTATTTTCCTTCATCAACCCCCACTATCTAATATCAGCACCTATGTAAAAGAACAACGCCCACACCCCCGCCCCCCCTTCCGTCAAATGCTTGTTGTGGATGATATTTAAAGGAAAATAGAAGCCGCTCCAATCTAGGAAAATTGTTGTTGGAGGTTACAAAAGATTATAACTGCTGCCACTTCCACGACCCCACTTCTACGTTGATTTCTCAACATAATGTGATAGTTGTTAGGAGTTGAAAAATTGTTCCATGGTTATAATTGTTGGTTAATGAATACCCACGCCTTTGCTACCAAAAATTAATCCTAGATCAAATCAAAAATCTAATGCGTATGCCCAATAGATAGGGACTTCACCAAACACGTGATTTCTTTTACATGAAATTATCTACTACTAATATTAAGAGGTTAACACCTCCATTTGTAACTGCCAGCCTCTCCTATGCAGCTTCACAAAAGAAAAATCCACCCATAAATCTCATCCGGAACACCTCAACACTTTAATGCCAATTAGCTCAGTGTGGGTTCCAATTTTAATCTTTCAAACAAATCAAAATTTAAGATAAAACTAAAATTATACTATTAAGTTGTGTTTTTTTTTGCGTGATATAGGATTGGGCCTATAGACCTAGATGCTCCTACATCAGATTGTGTAATTATTTATTGTAGAGTATTGGAGAGGAGGGGTAGATTATGAGTTTTAAGATTTCATTTTTTATGTAGTCAAGGATAGGGGACCCAATGAAGGGTAACCCTCTCCTTGCAACAACACAACACCAAACTACTTATAACAGCTAAAGAGATCCAACTCCACACAAAAACTACACTTTCCCACTAATTGAGTAAGACAACATAAACATTATTTTGGCACTAATTTTGAAAACTAATTAAAAGATATTGCTTTCATACTTTCATCATACCTTTTAACACTCTTACAAAACATCAAATTTAAATTAGAAACAAAATTAAAACACTTCACTTTTCAACATTGATTTTATAGGTAACTAGTGAACACCAAACATGTTGATTTTACCATCACAAAAGAGCAATATTAAATACAATAATGAACTGAATTTCTTGTTAGAATAACCTCTTACAAAATGGATGATTATCTGATCTAAAATATCACAAATCCATCCAAGCCCGATTTGAGACAAATGACAACAATAACATGAAAACTAGGTAGCCATGTGCGAACCGCTCTATGTAAATGTCATCCACTTTCAGAGTTGAACCGGTCAAACAGCCAATAGCATTTTTCTATTTCATTCACAACAAAAAGTGTTAAATATAGGAAAACTTTTCATTGGCCAGAATTTACCATTAAATATTGAAGTGGATGACTTTTAAGATCAGCCTGTGTGAACACTAACTCCAATCATTGACTTTGAACTTCTCCCATGGGCTCCAAAATTGCAAAAGACATTTCCAATGCCTTCTTCCACCTTCAACCTATAATAAAATACTTTGGAAGCCAGCCTATACAAGTTCTCTTCTTTTTTTTTTATAATTATCTTTAATAGAATGTCAAAACTGAGAAGATTTCCAAATCACAACTACAAAGCATGAGTATGAGAGAAAATATGAGAAATTTAGGAGGCAACTCCTCCTTCAATTTAGAACTCAAGTCCAATTACATAAGCTCAAGAATGTGGTGCCCAACCTTCAAAAAGAATTAAAAGTCACTTAAGAATTCAAACCAAGGCTCCTAAAAATAAGAAATAGACATGCACACTTCAAGTGGCATGGAAGATTCTAGCTTAACTTGGAACTTTTCCATCACATTGGTGCATGTATTGAGCATAAAAAACATGCATTAAAAATATGCATCGTGCATCTTCAAACTCTCACCAAAGTCAACTTTAACTCCCTTTCATGTCAACTCCTCAAATCTCTTCATCTAAGCACTACATTACAACTCTTCAATTTTTAGGTAAATTTGAGTATCCCAAACATATCGAACACACTTTTAAGAGGGAAAAGATTCAAGTTTGAATTCAATTAGAAAATGTCCCCTTTATAGCTAGAAATCCAAATACACAAAGAAAACACAAATAATTAGTTTTTGTTGATGCTAATTGTCAATTTACCCAAGATGCTCCTACATCAATTTTCTTCTTTATTTTTGGGTGTTTTATGATGTGCATCTATTTGGCTTCATGCATGTCACAAGACCTTTGCTTCTGATTTTCTTGAATATCATTTCCTTTTCATATTGTTGTCAACACAATAGAATCTATGCAATGTATGAATACAAGGAGAGCCTCTTACCTATGATAAATAAGTGTCTAGTTGATGGCTTTTAAAAATTTTGTTCTACACAGACCTTAATCATGAAGTAAATATGAATAAGCTATGCAAATAACATTAATCAAGATGCTCTCTATGATGTTGCACTAAGAAAACAAGTGGGCAACCATCAAAACACGTGCTAACTAAATCTAATGCATAAACAAGCCAATAACACACCAAAAAAGAACAACACCTTATAAACATTTGAAATGCACATAAAATAGCCACCTTACAAAACTCAACAATAATGTAACATTTTCTTTGATTTTTTGTTGGCCTCCTCCATAGATTTAAAATACATTCTAATAAAATTTGGCTTAGATTCATGGTCCATCTTTAAATAGAGAGACTTATACTACATAAAGAAAAAGTAGAACACATAGAAAACAAGGAATATGTGAGTAAATTGTAGAGAAAACACATAAAAAGGTTAGAAACTTTTGCTAAAACGCCATAATATAGAAAAATATGTGCACTCTTATACTCTAATCATGGAATAACTATCATACGAGAGAATACAACACAAGGTAGAGCCAACAAGTGGAACAAGTGTTCCCACTCCCTTCATGTTTGTGTGAACTGATAGAATAATAGGGTTGACTAGTTGTTCATACCATTCTCTTGATCCTACATATGCTCACTTGTGAGGCTACTTGGATCCACTTAATAATATGGATAAAGATGTTGATCCACTATTGATGACTTGTTGAGCTAGTGAACAAAGAGAAAGCCTTGCATAGGTGTTCCAAACACATTCAAGGACAAGGGATCCATGATCATGGACAAGGGCATAGGTATTCAAGTCAACTTGGGATACAATAGAGGATAAGAAACAAAGAATGTGCTATTGATTTAACATGTAGAATGACCTATGTCTCAGATGTGTCTCCCAACTATTTCTCCTAGTAGAATTCAAAGGCTAGAGTAGTTTAAGTATTTTTAATTCCAATAATTTTTAATACATGTACCCTAATCTACATGAAGGCACCATTAAGGCCCCCAAATTATTTAACCAAACAAAATTTCATTTGACATTGGAAACACTAAAATTTGTTATTTGTGAGAAAAAATGAGTAGCTAACTGGTCAGTATTGAGATAGGTACTAATAAGATAATGGATGTAATTGGACATTCATATTAATGAGTCATTTTTTTTAGAATATTTTTTGGTATGGAGGAATTGACACTAGCTAGGACCCCATTTGCAAGGCCCTAATTACGATAACCTTTGGCCACATGAGCCACCCTTACTCATGGAGTAGTTGAAGTAGGGGATTCAAACCTATGACAACTATCCATGTCTTTCAACAACTTAACCATTTGGTCTATGCCCCATGGGCTAGAATAATTATTTTATAAAAATAAGTTAATTTTAAATTATTTAGAAATTATGCAATTGTAAAGAAATAAAATGAATTTCCCTAGTAAAATTAGGATTGATGATTATTTAAAAGTAATGTAATTTAATCTAGAGTTGTGGTAGAATATGTATTAGAAATTACAAATTTGAAAATAAATATAAATGAAAATGTTTAGCTAATTTTGGTGGTTGGTACATAGATGCCCTTTATTTTGATTGTAATTTTTGAGCTATAACTAAGATTATGATTTCTTAAATGCGTTGGAAGTAAAATGATGAAATTTGGACTAGGTTATTCTTAGAATTTCATTAGATTAAATCTATGAGTGGAAATGACCAATCAAATCTATGAGTTTGGAAATGAACTATTTGTGTAGAAGTGATTATGTACACATGAGAAAGATTTGGTATTTTGTAGATTGTTGAATCATTTTTTACCTCGATTTCCTAATATTTGAGTTGATATAAGACAAATAGTGTTTATGAACATCTTTGGGGAATCTATTAGATTGCAAGGTTCATATTCTCCTAGGTCAAACCCCTAGTGGATTATCTTTATAGATCTGAGTGAGAATTGAGGATAGGAGGCAATAATGCAATAAGCCTAGGAAGAAGTGATCTTTGATTATGCACTAAATCTTTTTATACACCTTCACAAATTAAAATCTAGATGTGCTCAACAAGATTTAGGTTAATTCCAAATGAATGAGTGAATGGCTTTAAATACAACAACCAAGCACACAAATTAACACACTTGCATGTTAAGATGACTCACAATAGCTAATGAAGGAGGGAACCATGGGCCCATTTTTTAAAATTTGAATTTGAAAGTTTAGAGTTTAGATCCATTAGTGTGGAAGTGACATAGGGTAAGTCTACACTTGTGGACTTGATCTAGGGTGGTGAAAATAGGTCTAGGGATTAGGACCATAAATTTGGAGGTTAGCAATGAAGGTAATTAAGATATTGGATGTTAAGAGTCAAATTTACAAATAATCGTGCCACTTATAAATTGATTATTACATTTACAACATCATCAAAACAAATCCAAAACATAAAATAAAAGAGCATGTATATATAATTTTCACCATTATAATAATAAAAATAATTTCAAATAATTTAATGCACTCAAAAACATTATTTATATATTAAAAAAATTAAATACAATACTTTGTAAAACAAATTTAGAATGGAAGTTACTATTTTAATCATGGAAAAAAGCTTCACCTTGTTATATGGAGCCTAATCAGACTCGGAGGTTAAATTTTCCCCACTTTTATCAGCGCAGTTTCCCCCCAAATTATTTACCGGGGGTTTGGGGGTAGCGCCCCCAAGACAGGGTCAAGGGGCAATGCCCCTGTCGCAATACAGGGTGGGGTCGAGGGGCAGCACCCCCGAAACCTCAAACGACTTTTATTATTTTATAAAAGCATCGAGTGTTATTTTTTTATTGGCCAACATAAAAAAACCTATTTTGTAACCGACATAAGTCTTGATAAAAATAGCTAAGGGTTAGGGTTTCCGTTGATATTGTATTGTAGCATTTGCAACAGTATTGAGTTGCAAGGATTGCAAGGTGTAATCGGTTTGATTTGCTGCAAAATAATATTGGACTCTCTATTGGTGGATGTAGCCCGAGTTTGGGTGAACCACGTTAAAAATTATCTCTCGTTGTTATTATTTTTGTGTATTTTTCATTCCTTTGTTTAATCTTTATTTGCATTTAATTGATATCTTCTGCATGCAATTCCTAACACACCTCTATTTTTTTAAAAAATGAGCTATCTATGGTTTTTATTTCCTATTTTAGTTTATCTTAAAGAATAAAAATAAGTAAACATTGAAAGATAATTAAAGATATAACTATTTATTATATTTGAATATTATATTTTATCATTAAATTATAAAATAATATATTTTCTATATTCTTAAATATATATGTATATGTATGTATGGTTTTTATGTATATGTATATGTATGTATGGTTTTTACATTTTTTAAGTTCATATAAAAGTTGCTACTTTAGTTTAAACACTAAAGGCTTACTTATCTCTTTGTTATTTTATATGATTCGAGTTTATTTTCTCTTTTTATTTTTCTAATCATCTGAATTTTGTTTTTCCAGGTTGCTGAAGGTGCAAGGGTAAGAGGAGCATCTAGGATAATTGGTGTGGATACAAACCCTAACAAATTCATAATAGGTATACATATTTTCATTTTCATTTAATTTTTTTTATTACATCATAACACTACATGTGCTTATGATCATTGTGTTGGTTATTTAGCTAAAAAAATTGGAATTACCGAATTCATCAACCCTCGAGAGCATAAGATGCCCTTGCATAAGGTATTAATGTTAATACTTCATATTTTATAACTTGTAGTCCTAGCATTCAAAAGATTATAATAGCAATTGAGAAATGTACTTGACTTTGTAGGTAATTCGAGAGCTCTCTAATGGTGGAGTGGATTTTAGTTTTGAATGTATTGGAAATGTGGATACAATGTACGAGGCATTTTTTTCTACACATGATGTAATAATTTTATTAATCCTATCAATTCTATTTGTAGTTTTTTCTATTTTAATTTTTTTATAGATCCATAGTAAGATTGTTGTGTTTTGGTTAATGTGAGAATGCAGGGTTGGGGTTTGACAGTTATAGCGGGAGTGGATCATAGTGGGCGAAAGTTAGGCCTTCTTCCAATTGACTTATTAGATGGAAGGAGGATTTATGGCACCGTCCTTGGTGATTTTAAGGGAAAAAGTCAATTACCTACCATCGTAGAAATGTACATGAACAAGGTATGTTTATATGTAAATACATTGATAAAGAAATTTACAAACTCCATTTAAGTTTTTTTACATGATTTTCTTATCATCTATGTAACATTTAAAAATAACATTTTAGAATATCTGAATTTGAAAATGTTCTCCCCTACGTTCGCTTCCTGCGCTCTGTCCCAGGTCGCTCGATGCGAGGAGGCCAGTGTTGCCGTTGTTCCTGAGAATGCTTTAGGCCATTCTTCAACGCCCGGCGGACTTCATTCTTTTGGGTGTGGTCTGCTGACGGCGCTAGGTCCGAGTGTGGCCCTAAAGCCGGGTGGCTCTTCTGGTTCTTCTACAGACGCTATTCCTGTGCTGAGATCCCCTTCCCCCAGCGGCCTTTGCGCATCTTCTGGTGGGCGTGGATCCTTTAGGGCCCTCTTTCCCAAAGCTAAGGGCTCTATTCCTTGTAGAAAACTTCATGTTCACCCTTCTGCTCCTCTGCCCTCTGCGCTACCTCCTCCGGTTGTGGTGTGCAGGCCCGAGGTTCTTGAGAATGAAGTTTATTATAAGGATCATGGGGTTGTCTGCAGATTCAACAACCTGTGACCGTCTCTGCCGGACCTGCACAGATGGGTCTTCGAGTCTTGAAAGCCCTTGGTGGTGGAAAAGATGGAGCTGTTCCCATGTGCTAGCGGCTTCTTTGTGGTGACTTTTGACTCCCTTGAGGAGCATGATTCTATCCTGAATGGCAAGGTTTGGTTGTGGGGAGTTCATTCCCTCTTCATCAAACCGTGGACTTGCTCCTTCAACCCTCTTACCAAACCTCTCAACATCAGGCCTACCTCTTCAGTGCTGGGAAGATTCCTACTACGAGAACATTGGAAATGCTAATGAGTCTTTATGCTGGTGGATTCTTCTACTTCTCATTTGGAACACTCCACACTTGCCTGCATTTTGGTCGACATTGACATATCCAAACCCCTTCATGGGGAGGTGGTTCTGCAGGTTGGGGAGAGATCGTGGACTCATCTGCTTAATTATGAGGGTCTCCCTTTCAGGTGTAGACAGTGCTTTGCCACTGGCCACATTGCCTATGTTTGTCCACACTCTTGTCGCAAGGGCGCAGCCACCTGATGGAAGAATGCTTCTGACGCTCATTTGACCATCAGTGTTTCTGTCTCTCTGGAGGGCTCTCCCTCGTCGGTTGGTGCGCCCTCTCTGGTTGATTTATCTCCCTCTCCTGAGGGTTCTTTGGCGGTCGTGGCAGCCGTGAATCCTTTACTTCATCATGTGTCTTCCGATCAGACGTTCATTGCCCCTTCCCTTGTGTGCGATGTGGTGCTTCCTACTACTACTCAGCCTTCGAGTTCCCCAGCTTCTTGTGCTGGGGACTTGCCCTCTTCTCTCATTCCATCTGCTATTGTGGAATCTGATGAGGATTCCCCTCCATCTCCGTGTTCTGTGGACTTAGACTCTGTGAGTTCATCGACCGTAGTTCAAAGAAGGAAGAAAGGTCTTACCAAATCTGTTTCCTCTTTGCAACCTCGGGTCAAAGGCGTTCATCATGATAGGTCAGGTTCTGGAGTTGTCTAGTCCCTGGTGTTTGTCCTTGTTTCTGCAACGACGCTGCCTTTTGTAGTTGAAGGGTTCAGGCCCTTTCAAAATCTCATTCTTCTATTTCACTGCTTGTGAAACTCGTTTCATTCGCCTTCTGGCTTCTGTACATGGGTTCGGGCCCTTCCCGGTTATCTTTATCAAAACATTTAAGTATATCATTTAGGTGAAAAAAAAGTTAATGATGTTTGACTTGATGGGGGTTGCACAAGTGTCAAAAATATATGTTTAGATTTAAATGTCTAAAAAAATTACCAATCACTAATATTTGTGTATTTTAAAAAATGACAAAATATTAAGTGGGATGTCTAAATAATTGCTATTCATCTTTATCATTGGAAAAAATGGTTAGCAACAAGGCACTTATAGTATATTCCTTTCATTCTTCAATTTTTTAAAATTGTTTGACATGTGATTGTAATGTGGAACTTCTCAAAAGGGTAGGGCTTATCAATCAAACATGGTTTCATCTTTTTAAAAATGAAAAATTAATGTTTGTATTATTCAATCAATTGTTGACCACTTTTCACTATGACGACAAGTGGTATCACTTATGTGGATAACTTGCCTATCTTTTTCTAATTTGATCTTTTTAACTAAAGGAGGGGTAAAAATTTATTCAATCCAAAATGGAGCAATACATAGCAAGAGCATTACATATTCCTATCTATCTCCACTAATTGATCTAACTTTTGAGCCAAATCTAGGGGTAATTGGCCCCTTTCCGTGCAATATTTCAATCCTGCAAATGATCAAAATCTCATTTAGCCAAACAATCTGCAACCCCATTCTATTCTCGAGGAATGTGATAGAAAGAAACAGAATCCAAGGAAGCACACAAATTAAGAATCTGCTTTATAATAATGGCCAAATGCGAACTGACATCCTCTAACTGCTGCCTCTTCAACAAAGTCACCACCACCTGAGAATCTGACTCACAAATGATCCGTCTCCACCCAAGAGCACAACCCCGCTCAACAGCGTATAAAATGGCAAGGGCCTCCATCACATTGTTAGTATACCAACCCTTATAAATAGAAAAAATAAACTCCACAGACCCAAAACTGGTACGCCCAACACCACCAATACCAGCGTGGCCAGGATTTCCATGAGAAGAACCATCTGTATTGGTTTTCAACACACCCTGAGGAGGAGCACACCAACGCCCCTCCCTATTTATCTTTCTAAGAGGATTGCAACATCTATTTCTCATAATTTGTCCAGCACTCTAAGAAGCACCCCTCAGAATAGGAAGATTGAGACGAGTGCAATAGGCAATCTCATCAAGATCCACACCCTCAGCCAAGTCACACTTAGCTGAAATAGTTTCTCCCAACGAATGAAGAATCTTCCACCACAAATGTTGGACAATCAGCGTCATATCTTGAAAAATCCTACGATTTCTCTCCAGCCAAATATGCCAAATAATAAAAGTCGGTCCAAGAGCCCAAGAAACTTGAAGAAAAGAGGTCTTAACAGCGGCCTTCCCCCACCGGGCAAATAACTCTTCCAAAGAAGAGACATGGTAGCAAGTCTAGTTCCATACAACCCACCAAAGGTGCCAAAGCCTCCTAGAAAAGGAACATTGGAAGAAGAGATGAGAAAATAGTGTAAACATGTGATCTTTATGTGGAACGTCTAAAATGGAAGGACTTACCAATCACATATGTTTGCATATTTAAAAAAAAAAAACATCAAGTAGGTTGTCTAGTCAATTGTTAATTACTTTTCACCAATACAAAAATGGTTAGTAATTATCTCCACGCTTGCCATTTTTTAATTTAAATAAATTGTAAAGATATGTGATTGTTATCTAATGCATGTTATAGAGGATGATAATATTTTTAATCTAAAATACTTTACAATTATTTAATATTTTTGTTTATTAAGCATTTAAATAATACATGAAATTAGTAGATGATTATTTTACAATTTCCCTTTTTATAGTGTAACAAGGCTAAATGTTTGAAAATGTCTCCATTTTTATTGCAGGAGATTAAAGTGGATGAATTTATCACTCATGATCTTCCATTCTTAGATATCAACAAAGCATTTGATTTGTTGTTAGAAGGAAAGAGCTTGAGATGTGTACTCCATCTTTGATGAAAATATCAATTCTAAATTTAATTCTCATAAAACAATAATGATGAAAGCTAACTTTGCAACTTTTGTGTCAAAACATTTGTGAATGGGATTACATTCTTTTCTTTAATGGAGAGTTTTTGGTCTTTGAAAACAGATATAATTCTACTATGTACTTACTTTGTGGTAGTTGTGAACTTTTTATAGTGTGTAGGCATGAGGATGATACTTTGTGTAATGAATCCATACATGAACACTTGAAAAAAATTGAAGGAATTTTTTCAAGTGTTCATGTGGAGCTAATCATCTCTTGTATATAATTGTTTTATAATTTATTAATATTTCTCAAGGTTGTGGGATTTTTTAAAAAAATTAATGATTTTTTGGATTAGGGGAAGGGATTAATTAGTTGTATAGGTTAATTTTATATTTTTTAAGTATTTATTTATTGATTCAAACAACTAAGAGAGTGGAAGGGGTTGAGGGTTGGGTCTACAAGATAGGAAGTTGGGTGAAAAAATATAAATTTAAATTTATTTTTTTACTTTTGCCTTTCATGAAGCTATAAAGAGGAATTAGTTGTGCTATTTATGTAGGGATTGCATACATATTTGTTTAGTCTTAAGTGGTTCAAATGTTGAAGGTTATACCATAGCGAAGATATAGGTTTGATTCAAAAAGAGGGATTTACCCTATGTACATCTTGTAGGAAAATATATAAAGTAAACGAGAGAGAACTTTCCTTGTGGGAATCCACCAAGAGGGTCTTATACATCATATTAGTGTCTTACTTGGAAATGATGAGAAAAAAAATCTAACTTTTTAAATCAATTTCAAATATCTTTTTTGTAGAGGTTAATAGACACCTTATTTACAGGATTACAACATGATAACATTAAAGAGAAAAATTTCAATTTTGATGGATAGATATGAGATGGTTGAACAATTGTATTTCCAGCTTATTATAGTTTAATCCAAGCACAAGAATTAATTTAGTTTCTTGGTCCAAACATGTAAAAGAAGTCAAGAATGACCATGGATTCACATCAAATAGTTACCCTTATACATTTTTAATTATTTTTTGTTTTAGAGATCAATGTTAAATTACCTATAGTTTAAAATTATATTCAATGTATTTTATATTCACCATCTCTTAACAAATTCATTCAGAATTTTCTTTTAGAGCTAGGGAAGATAGTGGTGGAAATGAAATGTTTTGTACATATAAGAAGTATAACTAAATAGGAGTATTAAAAATAGGTACATAAGATATATTGTAATAATAGTAGATATTTTAATAGAAATTGTGTACTATGAAGGGTATTAAAAATTGAAATATAGGGATAGATATGAAAATTAGGAGTATTATTTAAGATTCCATAATTAAAAGCAATATAAGTCAAGTTTACTAAGTGAAACACTCAAACACTTTAAATGACTCAAATTTGATTATCTCACAAATTTAATGTTTAAACTTAAAACTAGGGATCTATCTAATTGAAAACCATACCACAATAATATGATTTTATCAAGTTGTCATAAAATGTAAAGGAAAAATAATAAAACCTAAAATATTTTTAAAAAATAATCAATTCCACATTAAATCATGTTTTTTGGACACCTATATATTATAATATTTCTGTGTAGATAACCTTAAAAGAAATTAATTACCAATAATAATCACACTTAATTCTTTACAATAATAAATGATTCTTTAATTCCCAATACACTCATATTTTCCGTAACTTTGAATTCATATTAATTGTCATTTAATTCATATCTAGATTTTTGTTAAGCATATCTCGTATGATAAGAATCTTATTCATGAATGCAAAGAAAAATCTCTAAAATTATCTATCAATATTACCGGAAAAGAAAGGAATAACAAACATTTATTGCATGGAGAGGACAATATATGATAATTCCTTTGTAATTCGCATTTTTTCAATTAAAAATAATAATAATAACAATAGAATAATCTTATATGAGAAAAATGATTTGTTTACCCAAAGGTGTTTAATAAGGTCAATCTCACAATAATTAATTCGAATGTAACTATTTATGAAAGGTCCACCTTCCTTAGTCCACAGCGAATAAAAAGAGGAAGAGTCCATAGTTTTTTTGTATTGAACAATGTCAAAAAATGCAGAAGAGCAGTCCTCAAAGGAGAAACTGGTCCTGTATGGTTCGTTTGTTCTGTGATGGTTCAGTTCACAGTTTTTTGTATTAACTTATTCTTGCAGTCTTTTTAACTGCTTTTTATGTATCTTTTGCATTTTTTCAATATTAAAAAAAAAAGAGGCAGGAAAATACGAAGACTGAACAACAAACTGAAACCACAGTCTGGAGCCATTTAGGCCAAAAAAACTTAGAATGATAACATACAAAGTCGTTAATCAATACATATATCCATAAAACCTGCACAGGATAACTCAGAACAAACCCCTGAAGCAGCCAGCATAACACAACTATCTCCCTGAAACAGAACTCAACATAATCATCCTCTTCCAATACAACTCACTATCCCGTTCAATAAAGGAGGAAGAGTCCATAGTTGAGAATAGTTGTAGTATTTGTAAAGTTAAGGACCATTTCATGGTTAAATAAAATTTAGTAGATGCAACTTTTAAAACTAGTGTTTGAATAAAAAGTATATAGTGTCTCAACAATATGATTTCATTTTTTGGTTTTACATGTTTTTGCAAATAAATTATTTTTTTTCTAACTTCATCTTTTTTAAGGATTTGTATCTAATGTTAATTTAATTAGGATTAAATATCACATTAGATCAGATTTAGATTTGAATATCAAACTTCAAATATTTCTTGGGTGCAAACTTTGGGCCAAAAGAATGCAGAGCTAATTTTTATGAAATTTGGTTAACTATATTATCTACTCAAGGTTGGAAAACTCGGTTTAGCCTTGGCATTAATCTTTGGCTTATGTTGCCTAAATTGGACACTTAGCTCCAGGTGATTCATCCAACAATAGGAGTATTATTAAGTTATGGGTTCAGTGGAACTGGTATTTTGTTAACTAGGTTGAAATCCGTTATTGAATCCACCTCTTCATTTCAACAACTTCATTGTCCTAGTTTAACGTTTGGCATCACATCCACAATACTCTAAAGTTAAATAACTTGATGGGTGCAACCATACAAGGTGATGACAAATCATTCATTCACAACCTAGGGTTTATTGCCAATTAGAAGCTTTATAAAATCATTGGAAGCTTCCAATTTAACAAGTGTGAAGTGAAATCTCACACTGCCATTGAGGGACACATGGTAGGATCTCACTCAACTACCTCCTATATGGCATAGGCACTGTATGCACCAAAATGGGCATACAGAACCTCTTGGGGTCAAGAGTAGGTTGCCAAGGTTGACTCAATATCTCACAAAAGGGCTCAAAATTAAACCTTGAGGATACATGGGATAATCCTAAGAATAAAGACCTTCCCAAGATCTTGCATGACTCAGAGAGTTTGTTTCTAGCCTAAATTGATTGCTTGACCCCTTTGAATGTGTAAAGATAAAATTCTAAGGTAATTTGGCAGCTATCCTAAAATAAGGCCAACAACATTGACATTGAGAAAGCTTCTAGTGAAGGTAATAGATTGTCCTTTGATGTGTTCCTGAATATCACAATATTATGGTGGCAATGTTAGAGACCTTGAGGACTACGTCCTTGATTATTATTGAGACATTTGTTTTTTACTAAGCTTGCTTATAGTTTGTGCAAATTGTTTAGCAAGTTCTTAGCAATGTTTAATAAATAAATCACGAGGCTACAAGTTAGACACTAGGATAGCTTATGATTGTACTTTAAGATATGCATTATTGAATGCTTAATTTTGGATGATTTAACAAGCTGAAATGATGCTTTGCACTCAAATTAAGTTATTCTAGAATAGAACAACAATGAGGATAGTGTGAAAGCTCAACTAAAAAGTATAAGGGGTGATTTAGAAATATTTTGTTAGCTGTCTCGAAAATAAGATAATGATATAAGGAGCTTAGAAGCTCAATTTAATATGTTTGAATGTTTTGATAATGCTCATGTGGTTGTCTCAAATGCAAGGGTATTGAATGTTTAGTTTATTTCAAGGACCTTGGAAGGCCTAGTTTGATACAAGGATTTAGGTATATGACATCCCAACTTATGGGAGAATGTAGAATCACTTTTCCTTATTTAAGACCCTTAACAAGGTCTGTTTTGCAAAGAGTTGTGAAGCTCTCAAGTGCATTTAAGCTAAACCAAAAGCAATAAATAAATTAATATACAAATTAATATAATTACTAATCTAATCACACACATTTAAACAACAAATAATCTACTTAAAACAATCTAACTTAACTTACTAGTTAATGAATTTAAATATTTAAATTAAAACTAAAATAAAAGATCTTGACCCACAACTATATGTCGAAGGCCAAGAGCAGATTGGGATTGCTCACAAAATTGAATGTTTTGATAATTGTCCTTAGTCCATGCCACCCATTCAAATCCTACCGAAACATGACTGTAGATGATCACTTGAAAGTATGTGGAATGGAAAAGGCTGAGTGAGAAAATTGACTCAATATGATTGTATTTTGCAGTACTGTGCAATTTAGGACAATGGGCTTCGCAAAAGAGATTGTTGATGATTGCTAGAATAGGAGCAATCAATGGAAAGTGAAATGGTTTGTGAAAAGGGGGATGTAGAGGTAGAGAGTACTAGGTCTGCTATAACTAGTTCAAAACATTTCCAGGCAGTACTGAGACCAGAATCAGAACCAGGTTTGGACCAAATACAGGTACAGATTCAGTTGTCTTTGGAGCATAATCCAGTAACACAGATCACAGTCATCAAATTTTTAGTAGGCTGGAAGGATGATTCACCTAGTTTTAGCTGGAAGCTGCTGGGACTAATCAACGGATATGAAGTTTTTAAGCAACTTGTCCATTAAAGTAAGTGCCACCTCATCTGGGACATAACCTTATCAATTCCAAAGGGCAATTCCCAAGGGTACCTATCAACTTTTCTACCTCAAGCGGATGCACTTCACAGACAGAAAAGTTCATTCCTCCTACCATGAACATTGCCTGAATCAGACGTGATTCATCCACCTTTTTATGGATCCTTACCAGCATTGTTGTGACCAAATCACACATCGCCCCATTGCAAATGGGGACCCCCCTTTTTTTGAATTCCAGTGCTTTGCTAAGTCCAGGATGATGTCCTTTGCATGATTAAGTCAATGGTGTTTGAGTCTTAGAGCCCCTTGATGACCTGATCCTGATGTTTGAGACCCTGAAAATGACTAAGTCTGGTATCCTAATCCTGAAGATCCTGAAAATTGGCTAAGTCTGAAATCTGGTGGATCCTCAAAAATCTAGAATCTGCATGTTAAATCTAGTGGATCTGAGACCTATCTCAAACATCCTGAAAGGTATATTGAAAAATATTTAAAGTATAAGAATTTCTTATGCTTAAATATATTTTTCAATATACCTTACCTTGGCGACTTACATTTCTAGGCGCGAATTTGCTCTAATACTTCGGCGCGATTGTAGAGACCCAAACTAGCGCCTTCAGTTGATCATCATTAGCGCCTAGAGGAGAATGCACTTTCAACCACATCAAAAGAAGGCGCCTTGATTGAAATTGACATAAACGACTTTAAGTATCCAAGAATTCGACAAAGGAGTGATCTAGGAGTCTAGGCGCCCTCTTCCATGTTCAAACAATCATTAGATTGCGCCTTGAGTTGAAGTGTGATGTTTAGGCGCCCATCCTTGTTGCTCTTGCCACTTTGGGCGCCTTGATGTGGGATTAGATGATGGATAGCGCCCAAGGTGATATAATCAAACAAGGATGTAACCAGGTGTTAAAGAGCCTTGAAATAGCAAAGAATAACTCATATCAAGTTAGGCACCCTTCATGCTTTGAAACACACCACTTTGAGCGCCCAGGTAACAAGTTCAAGAATGCAAGTATGATAAGTACATTGCCTACCCTACATTGGCGCCTTGGAAGGTGGTAAGTGGGTCATCATCGAGTGAAGAGTGTCTTGAGTTCAGAGAGTTTACGTAGATCATCAAAATGGCGCCTAAGGGAATTTGGAAGTGGATTAAGAGTTTGAGGCGCCCTTGGCCGTTGATATCAACATGTATTAGCGCCTAGACTAGCAAATCATTAGTGGAGCGCCTTATATCAAAGTTCCTGGAATGGATTGGTGATGAAGATGATTTTTGGCGCCTAGATTTAGGAGGAAAACACCATTCAATTAGCGCCTTAGCATGAAGAGATATTCAAACTAACCCAAAGTTGCGCCTTAGCATGAAAGAGCATGATATGTTTAAACTAACTCCTATCATGATGTTTGAGATCCTGAAAATGACTAAGTCTGATAGCCTGATATCCTGAAACACTGAAAAATTGGCTAAGTCTGAAATCTGGTGGATCCTCCAAATTCTATAATCTGCATGTTAAATCTAGTGGATCTGAGACCTATCTCAAACATCCTGAAAGGTATATTGAAAAATATTTAAAGTATAAGAAAACTTATACTTAAATATATTTTTCAATATACCTTACTCCTTGGACTTCCTTTTCTGGGCGCATTTCTCTACTCGCAATGACTCCGGATGGCGCCTGCAACTCAGGGCGCCTCCCATCATTCCAACCAACTTCAGAATTGCGCCTTGACATGAGATGAATACAATAGCAAACCACTTTGAGCGCCTTGATTGAAAAGTTGTCAAAACTCTGCCTTAGGGTGATAGGCGCCCTTCATGCATCGAATTATCCTTTGTGGCGCCCTAGTATAGAAGGAAATGTTTAAACACTCCAAGTTGCGCCTAGGAGGAATAAGGATTAAAGGTTCAGTTGTAAACAATCTAAGGTGGCGCCTAGAAATGGGGAAGCCAAAACCATGGTTTATTGATTCAAATATTGAAAAATCAGCTTCATAATGTTGGGCGCCTTGACTTGTTTCCCCATACCACCATGAGCGCCTAAGGGTAAGTTGTGCGAAATGATTTTATTGAATGGGCGCCTAGGTGTGGGAGTCCTCCCAAAGCATTTACTACATGAAAATGACAAGTATGAAGCCTCATTAGTGTTAGGCGCCCTTTTACCCATCTGCAAACCATTTCTGGCGCCTTGGAAGGAATTACATCACAAAGCACCTTTTGAATGAATCTTTTAAGTGGGAGAAGTCTTTAAACCCTTGCAATTGCTTGAAATCATTTAAAGTTATGAATGTGGGACTAATTTGTGTTAGGCACACTTTGTTCCTATTTTTACCTATATTTGCGCCTAAGCTTGAAAAGGATTATTACATGTTTAAAGTTATTCCTATCTTATGAAGTGATTGATATATTGTTTATCTTGTCTTGTAGGATCATCAATCAAGGCTAAGGAGTTATCCAAGGAATCACCTTCAAGCGAGGAGTAAGGAGCATCATGCTAGCCGCCTTTGAAGATTATCAAGTTGCATCATTGAAGGAAGGAGTGTTGGTGAAGCTAAGGAGTCATCAAGGACAAGTACCTGAGAAGTCTTCAAGTTGCAGAGGGAACACCACTCTAAAGGATCAACCTCAAGTCTCCTACATCAATACATCATGTTGGATCATATCAAGTTCAAGTGTACTTCATCAAGAGCAACATGATTTGAAGCATTCATTTATCCAAGCTTCAAGTTAAGATCTCTCAATCTTCAAAGATTCATCCAAGCTTCAAGTCAAGATTCATCAAGTTTCAAGTTCTTCTAATGCCTTCAAGTCTCCTTGAGAGGTCATCTACTACACTCCGAAGGGTCACTTCAAAGATCATCATGAAGGATTACTTCATCAAGTCTTCTACATCAAGCAAGGATATTCATCCATCATACTTCAAGCTCCATTCAACCTTCAAGTCCAAGAGATTCTCCTACTCTTCATGAATGAAGATTATCATACATTCTACTTCAAGTCATCATATCTCTACTACTCCACTCTTTAAGAAGAAACATCAAAGAAGATCATCATGTATCCTGCAAGAAGAAGAAACATTACAAAGTCAATCGAATGAGCTACAAGTATCATACATCCAGTTGCAAGGAAATGTACAAAGCAAGATCAAGCAATCACATTGAATACATCACACAAAGATGATACAATTTTCAAAGTATGCTGAGTTGGCATCCATGTGGCGAGTACACATCATTCAATTTTGATTAGCCGCATTATTTAATGCATTCAATGTATCATTTAATGAAAGAAGTCAAAGGGATTCCTATGTGGAGGAATATTTTAAATGCTTTCGCCTTACCTTATCACATTGGAAAACGTGCCTTCATTGCCTCCCTCTCTTGTGCTAAAAATAGCAAGTTTGTTGTAACTACCTGTGAGGTGGCACAATCTAGACCCTTGGCTATCGAATTGATCTTAGCCATTCATTGTAAAACTGGACACTATATAAAAGCCTTGTTGCCTCATTTGTAGGGGATAGATTTTAGATTTTAGGAGTAGAATAGGAGACTCTCGAAATTTTCTGAGAGGACTTGGAATTGTTGTAAATATTTCTCAAGAGTAATGCAAAGACATTGGAGCTACTCGTTTGGTGTTAAGTGTTATCTTGTGGAGTAACATGATTTCTTGTATCTTGATTAAATGGAGAGATGTTTCAAAATAGATTAGAAGTTCTTTGTTGTAATGTATGTTGTATTGGATATTTGATCAACTCCTAGCTCATGCTTTTAACATTCATCGCTGGTGAATTGTTGTGTAAAGCTAGTCTGAGCTAAATTTGTATAAGTTCGATTGTGGATGCTTGTTTGAGCTGCGCCGTCTTATGGGTGCTCATATGAACCTTCATGATTTGAAAACCATTCGCAAACCTTAGGAGATTGCACCAACTTCATGTAGTTGTAGGCATCCTTGGCGAAGTGAAGTTAGGTTTACTTAGGGGGTTTGTCTATTCATACAACATCATTGCTTCATTGACCTTAGATTAACTTTCTGAACCCTTAACCTTTTTCATTTTATTTATCATTGAGACCCTGAATACATCATCCACACTGAAAAGAGGAATAAGCTAAACAAGTGTGAAGAAGAATCTGCGTAAGTCCCTTTGTGTTTTAACAGCAAAATCATACTTAGTCACTGAGCTGTCTCTTACAAACTCATCCGAAAGGAACCTTGGAGTCATCTTGTTTGATCACATAGTTCAGCATTCGAGAGGCTTTGCTCAAGAGGGAGTCAGATACTTCGTATTTCACTCTAATTGTTGACTTGTCTAAAAACGATCATCAACAAGCATCTGTAGTTTTCACATCCAGCTCTGAACCCAAGGTTGTACAGTCCAAAACCCATACATGTAGAGGCTCTAAATTCTTTTCATCCAAAGCAGTAGCTCAGTTTGACCTCCTTCCAACTCCACACTCTCTATCAGTTCAAATGCATTTTCCTATTTCGTTTCAAATAGTTGAAATACTCAACAAGATCAACAGCATGATTTACCACAGTTTCTTCATTCAGCGGGAGAGGCAAATTCTAGTGATTTATGATAACTTCTAACTTGAGACCAGTTTTTCATTACCTTCAGGCTTCTGCATTATCAAATTTTGCTGCTAAATTAATCTCCTGAACACTTATGCCAACTCCCTCCTAAATAACAGAGACAGTAAAAAATATATCCAAGAGTAGGAAACAAAATTTAACTATGTTGCCCATTCAGGATCAGATTCAAGGTTCAGTTTCAATGGTTTGGTGATTTTTTTTTCCTAGTTTCAGAATGGCTGGGTTCAACAATATTATATAATTTATTTATATCTATATTACATAAATATATTAACAACAAATTTAATATATAAATATATTAGTAAAACAAGAAGCACAATCTTATATCCATTTATATAAATATATAAATTTAAAGAAGAAACAAAATATATTAATAATAAATATAAATATATAAACATAAAATAATATATATATTAAAGGGAAATACTATAATAGAATTACAGTCTTCAAAGGTTACACAATAAGACATCAGTTGCTAAATATGAACATTTGATGAACAAAGACTGCTACGTATCTAGAGACTACAAAGGATTCAAAAACTACAGATGTGATCCACCCATAGCAAATAGTATCAAGGAAAAGCTAAAGAACCAAAGAAGAACCATATGTAGAACAGTATATGTTCTGTTTGTTGCTGTATTTCCTGCATAGAGGCCTAAGTATAGATGTCATTCGAGTAAATTTGTCAAATCTTTGTCCTCTGATCATGCATATCAAGTGGCATCGTCATTGAATCAATAGTGGAATTTGGAGCCTAATGTGGAATTTGGAGCCTAATGTGCAAACTTGAAAGATTGATTCAAGCAGCATGTACAGGATACAACTTCCGACTGTATGGTGGAAAACTGTGTCATACATATAGCTCAGAATTCATACATTCAAAACAAGTTTGTGCCTAGACAAAATCTTCTCGCAGACATTTATAGAGAGTTTAACTGTGATTAAAAAAACATATATCAGAATAAAACTGACAGAGTTTACTGCAACGAGTTGGTCCTAAATCTAGTTTTTCAGAAAGAAAAGTACTTTTTTCCCACGGTTCACCCATGTTCACCCTGCATACACCCAGGGTTTGTACCCAGAACTGTGGGTTCATTCCAGGTATGTCAGGATATGTGATCCACCCATAACAAATAGTATCAAGGAAAAGCTAAAGAACCATACATAGAGCAGTATTTACTCTGTTCACTGTTGTATTTACCGCGTTGAAGCCTAAGCATAGCTGCCATTCAAGTATATTATCAAATCTTAATTCCTCTGACTCTGCATATCAAGAAGCATCGTCATTGAATGAATAGTAGAATTTGGAGACTAATGTGCAAGCTATGAAATAGTGATTCAAGCAGCGTGTATAGGATACAAATTCAGAATGTATGGTGGGAAAATGTGTCATAGATATTGCTCAGAATTCATATGTTCAAAACAAGTTCATGCCTAGACAAAACCCTCTCATGGATATTTCTGATTTATGAGAAAAAAATTTACAAAGCTTAACTGCAATTGAAAAAAATATTTATCAGAAGAAAACTGACACAGCTTAACCGCAATTAGCTGGTCATAAAAATCTAGTTTTTTTAAAGAAAAGTATTTTTTTCTGGGGTTCACTATGGTCATATGAACCCACTAAGACCTACCCAAAACGAACTGACAGTCCCCGGTATGAACCTTAGGTGTACCCAAGAGGGTGCGATGTACCCAAAAAACCCCACAGTCCCAGGTATGAACCTGGGTGTACCCAAAGAGGGCCCAGACCTGAGACCATACCCGGTCCAGTTCTGTATGGGTACGTCCACAGAAACAGGTGAACCCAGTAACAGAAATTTAAGAATATCCATAATTGCATATCCTTCATTGCATCAATTTTATTTTAGATTCACCAATTTCATAGTTGATGTGCTCCTTACAAGTTTGCTTTCCTACACACTCAATATTTAACTTGATTCTAATTTAGTTTGCTTTATATTGACAAGATGCAAAAGTCCGATTTTGCATCCCAGCTACTTGCATTCCAGGGTGATGACAGAACTGCATCTACAAACTGTCACAGTCTTGGAAAGAACTCATTTTTGCACAACTAATATGCACCTAAGTTGCTGAATTGGAATCTGGTACTGGTACGGGCACGTGGATATGGTATGCCAATACGGCAAAAAAAAAAAAAAATTGGGCGGGGGGTAGAGGTGAGGCCTGGGTACATTCTATGTACGTCCATACAAAAGGCATATAAAAATCATACACATATACATATTTGCAGCCTAAAAACAGGAATTAAGTTCAAGATACCATATATCATTGTCCCTTTTTGGGATATACTTGATTTCTTTGCCTGCAACCAATAATAACTACTAGAAAGGGACATTAGAAATATTAAAAGATCAATAAATTAAGATAATATTCAATTCATAGCATCATTCCTATTAAATTCATCTATCATTCATATTAAACTCATCTATCATAGCATAATTAATAATGAGATCAATACTTCGTAACATAAATAATGAGATCAAATCATCATAGCATAATAAATACTTAGTTCAATCCATAACACAATTCCCCAAGCCAATTACATATTGAATCTTCCCGGAGTGTTAGTAAGTAAAAATATTGTCAAGAGCATGAAAGGGGTCAGTCCACCTAACATCTCCCAGTTCACCTTGGAGGCTGGCCGTCCTTGATCAAGCCCAAGAGCACTTAGTCGCCTCCCAGCCCACAAGTGTCCACCTCGGGGTGGCATGCTTGCTAAGATACCTTGATCAAGCCCAGAAGCACTTAATCGCCTCCCAGCCCATGAGTGTCTCACCTTGGGGTGGTGTGCTTGATAAGATGCATGAAGTCCGCTATTCAACAAGCCCGGGAGCACTCATAAGCCTCCCAGCCCACGAGCACTTAACTCGGGGTGGCGTATTTGATGAAGGGGCCTGTTGATGATGTTTTCTTGACAACAACATTAGAATAAAACACCAAGTGCTCTATCCTCTCTTGAGCAAAGCATCTCGAATGCTAAGCTACATGATCAAACAAGAACGCTCCAAGGTTCCTTGTACGTGATTTGTAACGGATAGCCTCGGTGGTGTGACGTGATTTGCTGTGTCACAAAGGGACTTACGTAGAATTGTCACCTCACTCCATTCAAACAAGTTACTTCCTCTTTATGAAATGGAACTTCTTAAATTGATTATAAGAAAATGGAAAAAGAGAAAGGGTTGAGAGGATCCTAATCTAAGAACAATAATATAATGCACATGCTACGATAGACAAATTCCTCGTGTAACCTTACTCCGCTTCACCATGAGAACCAACAATTACACGAAGTAGGTGCAATCTCCAAAGGTAACTCAATGATTTTCATACTGTAAATCTCCATCCAAACACCCACAACTGGCGCAGTTTGAACAAGCATTCACAATCGAACTTAAGCAAATGTAGTTCAGGCTAACTTTGCACGATGACTTGCCAGCAACAAACCATCAAAAGTATGAACCAAGGAGGAGTTCATCAAATATCTTTAGCATATACATCACATCAATGAACTTTATCTACCCTACTATTTAAGTTTCTTGGAAACACATCTCCGTCATATTCAAGAACTTGAAACTATGCTAACATTTCAAAGCCACAAGATCACCATGCAAAACAACAACAATGAGCTTGTATTACTTTTGAAATGTGTGATTACAACAATCTCATGTCTCTCTTCATGACTTCGAAGAGTTCCCTCTCTACTCTACTCCTACTTGATCTCTACTTCTAATCGCTAATCTCATATATTCCCCTTTACAAATGAGAGAAGTGAGCCTTATATAGAACTCAAGAATTACAATGAATAGCTTAGATTGATTTAGCAATCAACGGCCGAGATTGAGACAACAAGGCAGTTTGTTACAAAATTTACTATTTTTAGAACATGAAAGAAGCAATGAAGGCACAATTTCCAATGTGATAAGCATCTTTGGAGTATCCTTATGGTGGGCCCTCTTACATGGCAGAATGCGATTGGCTTGATGATGTGTACGTGCCACCTCAGCATCTTTGAATGAACTAGTGTGATTCACTTCATGTTCACTTTACTTAGAATATTTTCTTCTTGTTGTCTTGATGCAACTCATGGATCGCTTTGATGATCATGCTCATCTCTCATCTTGTGATGTTGTTGTGCTTGTGCAGGATTATGCCTCTGGATAGTTGAGGTGGAAGATGTCTTGTGCGTGACTTCTTGTAGTCGACTGGCATATGATGGATGCACATGAAATAGACAACTCTAGATGATGACTCCTTCTCATGCATGGCGTTGATGTCTTCCTCATCCAGACATACGAAGTCTTCAAAGCAAGATGAACTTGATGTAAGAGCTCTCCTCCATGTGGTGATGATGACAAACTTCAGCAACTTTACTCCACCTTCAAAACTTCTTATGTATGAGCTCTCGCTATTCACCTCCTTGGATCCTTCATCACCTACAAGAAGAAATACATCAAATTAAGACTCGATAAAAAGGATTTTCAACAACAAATTACATTCACCTTATGTATGTGGGATTAAAACAATGACATTCCAAAGCATCCATCACTTGTCAAAATCAAACTTGGAAAGCTACACTTTGAATTCACTTGATAATTCACCTCTCTTCTTGGCCGACCAGCCTGAGCAGGTTTGAAAGGCATGTCTGGACTGTGGAATGTGAAATTCCATGCTTGAGTGTCTAGGCCGACCTTCTTGGGCAGGTTTAGAGGTGATAGGCGGAGAGTGTCTTGTGAATGACATGACATTGTCCAGGCAAAGTGCTCAAGACCGCCTAGGAAGGGCGGGATTGAAGGTTGTGTGTGGATTTTCATGACTTAAGCATTTTTTGGCTTTACTTTGATAATTTAAGACCTCTTCACTTGTTTCAATGATGACTTGACCTCCTTGAATGAGATGGAAAACCTTAGAAGGATGGGCAGATTTGAAAGAAGTGTATGGAGTGAATGATGTGGATATCCATGTTCTAGGCTCTAGGCCGCCTAAGCTGAGCGGCTTTGGAAGGGGTGTATGCAATATGCGTTGTGGAGGACATGTAGTCCAAGCAAAGGGGTCAAAACCGCCTAGGAAGGGGCGGGTTGGAGGATGACACATGGAATTTTCAACTTAAACAACTTTGCACTTGCTCATTTCACCTTTGACATGTTCATCTTCATTATTACATTGATTTATGCTTGCAAATTTTGTGGTTTTCACCCCTGAGCGACTTTAGGAGTGTTATCTGGAGGATGTCATGTGGAGGAGGTGGAGTTGTCCAAGTGTAGAGCTCAAGACCGCCTAAGAAGGGCGGGCTAGGAAGTGGTGTCTGGATTTTCAACCTCACTTGATTGTTCATTCCTCCATCTTCATGACTTATTGATTTTTCAAGCTTCCCTCTTCTTGAATGACTCTCTCTAGGATGTGAGGCATCATGATGAGTTAGGGAGTCAAGATAGAGTAGTTGCATTGCTTTGACATCAAAACTCCAAGCTGACCTCTCTAGGCCGCCCAGGTAGGGCGGGTTTGAGAGTAGGTCTTGGATTTTGGCACTTAGACACTTCTCATTCCTTGAACTTGACTATAACCTTTCCTTGTGATGTCATCTTGACTATACTTAGCACACAAACCTTGCAAATTGCATTGTTTTTCACCCTGGGCAGTTTGGAAGGTACTGTCTGGAGTGTTTCATGTGTCAGGTGACATAGTCCACAAGGACCTCTTGAGGCCGCCCAGGTAGGGCGGCTTTAGAGGTAAACCTTGGACAATTCCTCAAAATGCCTCAAAAGACATTCAATCCTATGAACTTTCATCAAAACTTAATGATCTCCTTGCATTTTAACTTAGAATATTGCAAACTTTGTAAGTTTCTCCTTGGGCAGGTTTAAAGGCAGTGTTTGGAGTGAATGATGTGGAAGGAGATGAAGTTATCCAAGCATAGAGCTCAAGGCCGCCCATGCTAGGGCGGGATTGTAGGTGTGGTGTGGATTTTCATAAGACTTGGCCAATTTTAGACTTCACTCTCTTTGAATGTTTTTCTCAAGGATGTGAAGCATGATGATGAGTCAAGATTAAATAGTTGCAATGTTTAGACACCATATCTCCGAGCTCACCTCTCTAGGCCGCCTAGGAAGGGCAGGTCTGAGGGGGTGATGTGGATTTTCAACACTTAGAAACTTCTTACCCTTGAACTTGACTATCTCCTCTCCTTGGTACCATCTTGATCAAACAAACTTAGCAATTTATGTTATCCCTCATACTGAGCGGCTTTAGAGAGAGTGTTTGGAGATCTTCATGTGTTAGGTGATACAGTCCACAAGGGCCTCTTGAGGCCGCCCAAGTAGGGTGGGTTTAGGAGGATGATATGGATTTCAACTTGAAACTCACTTGATGCTTCCAACTTTCATGTTTCTCTTAGAATTTCACCACCTTCTAGTGCTTTATGTTTGAAACACTTCAAAACTTGATCATTCTCTCCTAGGGCAGGTTTGTAAGTGTTGGTTGGAATGTGCCATGAGGTGGTGAAGACATTGTCCATCAATGCACCTTGAGGCCCCCCAGGAAGGGCGGGTTTGGAGGGAAGGCTTGGAATTTACCTTGAAAAGCTCTTAAAAACTTGCAACCTCTCCACAAACTTCAACAACTTCTCCTTGTGGCAAGAGACGTGACGGTCACTGTATCCAAGACTCCCTTTCTAGGCCGCCCAAGTAGGGCAGGTTTGAGAGGTGATGTGGATTTTGCCTTCAAATGTGCTCTGCTTCTCAAATTTGCAACTCTAACTTAATTTCCAGACTTAACCACTACTCTCCAACTCTTCAATTGACAAATTTATCCTAAAAATGTCCTAACTCTCAAGCGGATTTGGAGGCTGTGTCCGGAGAGGTTGATGTGGTGATGAAGACATCATCCATGTCTATATGCCAAAGCCGCCTAGATAGGGCGGGCTGAGGAGTCACACTTGGAATGCAACTTTGACTTCACTCAAACTCAAACCTTGCTTACAAATCATCACATCTCAGTGCTCTATGCATGAAAAAACCTCAATACTTAACCATTTTTGCTTTGGCGGATTTGTGAGTGTCATCTGGACTGACTCCCTGTAGGTGAAGACAATGTCCAAGAGGACCTTGTGAGGCCGCCCATGCTGGGCGGCCTAGGAAGGAGTGCTTGAATAGTGTCATGTGAAGCCTTAAAATCACTCAGACTTATAAAATTTCTTTGAATTTTATCATCTCTGTCCTCAAAACCTTGTAAATTTGACAACTCTTCCCTTGGGCGGATTTGAGGGGTCTGTTTGGACAAGTACATGTGCATGACATTGAATCCATGACCTTGTGCCAAGGCCGCCCAGGTAGGGCGGGTTTGGACATGGAGTGAGGAATTTTTTGCCTTAGTCAAATTTTGGATTTCCTGAATGGATGTATATTGAAAATATGTTTAAGTCAGAATACTTTAAATATTTATCAATATACTTCCAGGATGTTTGAGATAGGTCCTGGATCCATAGGATTTAGCATGCAAATTCTAGATTTCTGAGGATCCACCAGATTTCAGACTGTTATTTTTTTTAGGATTTTCAAGATATCAGACTTAGCCATTTTCAGGGTCTCAGTGACATGCATCAGAATGAAGGCATATAGACCTCTTGGCAAGAAACTGTCGAGACATGGGCAAAACAACACTACCAAAACCCTACAAGCTCAGAGCAAAACTAAACTTTAAAGCAAAACGAAGCGAGAAAGCAAAAAAAAGAGGGGGTCCCCATTTGTAATGGGGCGATGTGTGATTACATCACAACAGGGCCTATCGGCACTTCACCATCTCGTGAACCCCAAAAGGGCCATCATTTCCTACTTACCAACCTCCTCTTATTTCAATTGAATTTCTTGGGAATTGGTATGATTGATATATGTACCTTTGGATGGATTCCAAGTCTGCTGTTATCAATAATGTTTCTGCTGTAACAGTTATAAATATATCACTGCTGATATATTCCTTTCTGCCTTTTTATTTATTTCTGTTTTTTTATATTCCTAATCAGAAATCCTTTTCTGCCTTTTTATTTATTTCTGTTTTTTTATATTCCTAATCAGAAATCCTTTTCTGCCCTTTTACATTTGTTTCTGCTTTCTTATATTCAAGATAATTAGTCTTGACCAATGCCTTCAAGCATTCCTCTCATTTTCTTCTTATATCTTTGCAAAGGATATAATGTTTATGAATAGATATGACTCTTGACCATCGTAGCCTTTCTGTTTGTCAAGTCGCAGTCTTTCATCATATCACACCTTGTATTTGACCACTGCCTTTTAATTAATAAATGTTTATGAGGTATGTCGGCTGCACCATGGGTCGGCTTGAGGTAAATTAAATCTTTTAATTTAATTTATGTCGGCTATATCATTCTCAAAAAGGTCGGCCTTTATTTAATTCTTCTTAGGAGTCGGCCAATATATTGGAGGTCGGCCCAAATTTAATTTCTCTTTGTAGGTCAGCCATGCATTATGTGAATCGTTGTTTACTTATCATAATGTAATCGCTGTATCATTAATCATTTTCTGATGAAGGGAGTCAACCATAAGTGTAGTCGTTGTCTTTTCATGTAATGCCCTAACAAGGGCCATTATAATCATGTACATGCTAAATAAAACTACCATAAATACTACAAATTTGAAATATAGTAATTTGGTATCAATTTGTCAAACTAGAATGTCATGATAGATATTCATTGTTCAATATTAAAATAACACAATCAATAATCAGTGTCATATGGGTCTTCATCAAGACGAGCATCATCAGCATCAACATTAGAGACGAACCACAAGAAGCCCCATCACCACTCACAGTAAAATTTATGCTGGCTATCTGACTCCTCAAAATAGGAAAATGGTTGCAGAATCCGAGGAAATTTGTGGCGCTACTAATTGTGGCAATACTTACTCTGGCAACTATGACTTTTATTGTGGCGTTGCTTGCTCGTCAAACAAGATGCAGTATTTTTTTTTTCCCGTTACTCAACAAACAAAACGCAAGTGAAAATGACCGTTGGTTCAAGGTTTAGGGTGCAAATTCGATGGTCAAAAGTTAAACAAAATGCATTGAAATTGTCACCACTGGAATCACCTCAGAATCGCCTCAACGTAGCTAGAATCATCTTGGTACGCTCATGAATGACTCCAGCTGAATCCTGTGCAAAAAAATCGTGCCTTGGATGAATCCACATGCGAATCAAACCAATTTCGATTCTGAAACAAATCATACAACACCTAGGCTTTTGGTCGATTTGGTAACATGGATATGCAGTCTATCATTACAAGAATCCCTTCCAAAATCTAAAATATGTTTCTTGGAATCCTAGTTGAAGACTTTCTTGGGTGCTTCTTACCATAGAAGAAGAAATCATTTACAGATCACAACTAATCATGATAAATCAGCACTCAGTCTACTAGCCAGTTTTTTGTTTGAAAAATCATGAGTTATATCATAAAATTGGTTTTGGCAATAAAATTGTAATATTTTGGTCTAAAAATCAGTTTCTGGCTAAGGGTTAGGGTTTTTTCCTATGTTTGCAACAATGTTTTCTGATTTGTTCCCTAACTCTAACCCTAAACCTAACCATAACCCAATTTTTTGCTGTCTTTTGGTTTGCCAAGTTATTCTTATTGGTAAGTAAATTGGTACTTTACCAATTACCAACGGTTATGGGATAAAAATCCCACATCAATTAGAAAGGGAGGCTCCCTTGATTGAAAACCAAAACCGTAAGTTAATTATTCACAATAATTACAGAATCTTTACAAATTTTGTATTTGCATAGGGTAGGGCTTACAACTCTATAAAAGTCAAAACTGAAAAAAAGCTTTGAAAGATGAAAATGTGCATTAAACTGGATAAACAAAGATTCAATTTAATTGCACACAAATAAGTTTATGCTGATTTTAAATAACAATTAAACTGTTCTACAGATTTGTCAAGAAAGATAGAAAGAAAACTGATTTATATCAAACTTAAGAATGACACAAATCAAGAGAAGAGATTTTCGACACAAAGTTTAACAATCAATTCTCATCAATCTTTCCAAAAATAAGAGCTCAAAGTTTCTTATTTTCTTTCCTAAACGATGTTCTGCAAAATGTCAAAGTCTTGTAGAATTATCAAATTGTCCCTTAAATAGGCACAATAACTAAAAAGTTAGGGCTCAAAATTACATATATTTGAATAAAAGGTACTTTATGACTTAAATTATTATAATAAAAGACTTTATTCAAAAAGCCACTTAATATTACGATATTAAAGTCCATGCTAAAATTGACACTCAATTGACCTGTGGCACATCCTTTGAAGAAGGCTGATTTGACTCATCTTCTTCAATTTCAATTGATTCTTTTTTCTGTGCCTCTGACTTTGATAATATTTCTTCAATTTGGTGATTGCCTCCCTGACAGATTCTTGATCTGGCCCATCAGAGAATTTCCAGCGGATAGAACAAACAATCTGAGTATCGACTACCATTGAGGGCATTCTATGATATTTTACCAACTCTTTCTTGAAATCACTAAACAAGTTCTGCAATTTGACAAGCTCAACAATGGATGATACATCAAAGCCTAATGCCTTTGATGATTCACCTTCAATTAGCCCAGCCAATTGCTCGTTCAAATTGCTGGCCAAATTGATTGCACTGATTGGTATACTGACTGATGGCAAAATGAGCTTTCAACACTTGGATAACAACACTCTTATGACATTTTTTCGTTAACTTTTACCTGGATACGCCAGATTCTGGACAGGATGGCGGGGGTTTCGCCCAGGGCACCCCGGATTTGTTTTGAAAGAACCCACAACAAATCCAGGGTGCCCTGGGCAGACCCTGGGTGAAACCCCCACCATCCCATTCCCGCACTTGTACCCGAACTGTGCCGATACAGGAACGACAGGGTAAACAGAAGAACCCGGTAACATAGAAGGACAGTCAAAATTTCAGACAACAATTCTCGAGAAATATTTTTGCTGCTATGCTTCTTCCTACTACCACTAAAAATTCTAGTCTTCTAGACATAAATCTAGCAAATGGAAAAAAATTCATGTGTCAACCTGTGGAAGGCACTAAACCTACCACTACTAAAACCTCTATACAAAGACCATAATTCAAATTTATCTGCAGAGGGTGATTGCATTGAGCGAAACCCCAATACTTAGCAATTCATCATACAAGCAAACTAATAGTAAAAACAGTACATTCATAAGTTTATGGTTGCTTCCTTACAAAACAACCATTTACTCATGGGTAAGTTTGTTATTGAACTTGCAAGAACAAAAAACAAAGTTTCATTCATTGAGGTCCATTGAACTCTTCTCTTTACATCATTTGCTCTGTTAGGACAATAACCATATAAGCCTACAAGAATATCTTTAAAAGAACTCTGATATACTATGATAAAGGCTGACTAGGCCCAATAATCCAAGTATACATAAAGCATTATATAGTCTAAAAAACATTAAAAATACTTTCGAAGAGATCTTCAACAAAACGGTGAGAAGAGCATCCTTCCATCAAACACAATCCCATTTAATATTCTCTGGCATATCTGAGTAAGGCCTTATGAGGAACAATGTCTTCTAAATTTGCAATATTAAGAATTTATAAAAGAAGCTAAAGGTATTCTGTCTTGATTACAATAAATAACAAAAGCTCAAATCCATTGAAGTGACCCAAATATAATACAGATTAAGCCTCGGCTCTAGAAAGGCTACAAAACTAAAGATTCAAGACCCTTGTTTGATCCTTTTGTGTTGATTTACATTTACAAGAAAAATAACACAAATTTCCCACAAGCCACATGATGCAGCACATATATATCCATAATTACAGCCAAAATCAAGGAAATGTTGTTTAACTACAGTGGACCAAGCACTGCCTTCATAGCGGAAACAAGAAAATGCCTGGTGCAACTCCACAGGACAAGCAAACGTAATGGCTTAAAATGAGCAGAGACATGTTGGTTATATACCACACTTCAATACTCTCACAGCAAAGAAAAAAACTCTTTCACCTCAACGTCCAGAATCATCAGCAAAATCGTTTATAAATACATGATTGAGAACTATTTTTCTTGCCATATAAATCTCCCATTCATCCAGAATTGCTTAACCCTTCTTTCGCTCATTCGACCTTCTCAGTAAAAGGCCATTTGTTTCTTCGATATATACTCCTCACTTGTTTCTCTCGTTCTTGGGAATCGAGCTTCCATGACTGCATAAGCTCTCTTGTAGTCACATGGCTGAAAATTCGAATTAAGGGGGTATTCAAAATAATATGATAACCACGGGGCAAACTTTCATCTTCTTCAAGAAGAAGAGACTGATACTGTTTAGGAAGAGAAGCATCATGGCTTAAAGGAATAGGCTCATACTCTAAATGGTCAACTTCTGGACTTTCTTTGATACCAAAGTTCTGCAAAAAATCGGAAATTACAACCATGGTGGGTATATCCTTATAAAGCACAAAATCCCTTCTGTAATCTGGGTTAGCGATATTGTTCAAAAGAGTGGGAATCTGGTCCTGTGAAAAGCATGTTGCCCTAGTGTGTTGTCCCTTTACGTGATAGAAGCTTTCAGCCCATTCCTCCGAAAATGGTTTGTAATTTTTTTTCCTTTTGGCTGCTTCAATCGATTGCCTTTTTCCTTGAATGAGGCTCTCAAATTGAAAGATAAATTGATCAAGACTTTTGTCTAAGGATTTACTTACAGGAACCGTAGGGTTAGGGTTATCTGCTGCGACTGGTTTGTAAACGTTTTTCGACGAGGGCGAGCTTCGACCCTGGGCCGATGGGTTTTTTGTGTTGCTAGTAAATTTAACTTTGTAAGGAGTTAGGCAGACAGACTTACCATATCTGCGCGAGCTGATTGCAGAGCGTATCCATTGCTGATCGAGTGAAGCCCGCGACCTTCGTGCGATAGAGGAGGGAAATGCTGAAGGGAATGAGAAAAAAACTGTAGTCATTTCTTGCCCAAGAATTTCAGGTAGAAGTCACAAGAAAAACTCTTAAGTTATCAAAGGGCTGGCTGACATAACCCTACCATTTTTTCCCAAAATTGGAGACCTTTGCTGTTGATCTGGTTTCATCTTTTGTTTCGATTTTTTGCATCCTTGGTCTAGGCGAGTCAGTTTGGGGTCGCATTGTTTTCACCTTATTCAGGCATATAGCCTTCCAAAAGATCCATCTTAAACTCCATTAGGCCAAATTTCCAAAAGATCCATCTTAAACTCCATTAGCTATATATCCTTCCAAAAGATCCATCTTAAACTCCATTAGGCCAAATTTCCAAAAGATCCATCTTAAACTCCATTAGCCATGTATCCTTCCAAAAGATCCATCTTAAACTCCATTAGGCATATATCCTTTGGGCGGGTATCAGCCTCCTAGGGTCCCCAATGATTCGCATAGGAAAATTTAATTTTTCTTTGTCTTGGCGACTTCCAAGCTAAATTATTTCACGAGATATGTTTTTTGCTAACCCTGATGTGCTTGATGGTATATATACGCATGTGTAATGATCAAGGGTTGCTCTAAAAGATGTGTTGGCGATGTTTGCAGGGAGAACTGCCAGCTAAGGAAATGGAATATGGGTTTAAAAGATATCATCCACCTTTCAAATTGATCCTGACATATTTAGAGGTTGGAGATACAGATCTGGGGCATGTCTAGAAGCTCCTACAGAAGGTTCGTAAGGAAAGAGGCAGCTCTTTTCAAGACAAGTGCATGGTTGGTTCAGGATTTGTTAGAAATGAAGATGCAAACCACACAACGGAAATATGATTCAAACCTTATTAATGTCCTCTAAATAATGTAGAATCAATGGAGATCGTAACAAAAATAAAACCCACTACATAGAAATAACATGCATTAAGAACTGAACATATAACACAGTATGTAACGTGGAGAAAACCCTTTTGGGTAAAAAACTCCACCAAGAAAAGAGGCTCCAAGTTGTATTATCTTCAAATATGAGATTACAATACATGCACTTCCTCTTCTTCTTTAGTCTTCAATCCAGCGACGTCTGTTACTCTCAACTCTACTAAAAACATAGTACAAATATCCTTATAAAAGGGGGTTGCCTTCTAGGGCAAGAAAACCAACATAATATCGATTGTCGGATCTATGACCTAATGACGAATGGTTCAGGTTTATAATGGATCCCCTCGGACTCCTCACAGGGGGAAACTCCCCTGTGACCCCTCGTCGCAGATGAATTAGCGTCAGGTAACAGATATAAATATGCAGTTGAAACAAGATCGTTGCTGGTGAAACCTCTCATCCCTTATGGGTGATTTACAAACAAAAATAAGAATAATAAATTACATAGGATTTACAAGGTTAATGGCACCTTAATCCTAACAGGATTGGTTCAGGCTATTAGTTTCTCAAGGTGTGCTCGAAGATATAACTAGGTGTCATCTAACAAATTAGGGAACCACTTACAACTGGGGCGCATGAAGAGAAAGAATAGCTATTGGAGGAGATATTTTCAAATTTAGATGCTAAGGGATTTAATCCCTTCGAAGTAGAAGCCTTCCCCCAATATTGTCGAACAGGATTGTCAGAGAAGCAGTGAGAGCCTACTGCATCTTCAGTAATAAGGGACTACTAATACACATGAAGTGTCTCTTTTGGCAATCACACATACTCTACTAGTTTGTAAAGTTGCAATATTGTCAATCATAACATTAAATTTTGAAACAATCGTGCAAATTGTAACTGGGTCATGCCCTATTGGGCTGACCTAGCTATGAATGTAATGAAACATCACCTCTATAAAAAGGAGAAATTCCACTTGGTTTTAAGGGGGGGAATTTAGAGATTTTGCATGAAGGCAAATTTTGTAATTTTGACAAGGCATGTAAGTGGTGAATTGTAACACATTTGCAGTCTGGGAATCATGTTGTCACATGTAATTTGCCAATTTTGGTGCCCATTAATAGTAAATATCAAGTCTTATTTGTTTTCCTACCACTTGGCGGTAATGTATCTACAATCATTTCCTATTTGTGTTTGACGATTCTTGGTGAGATTCGGTGCAAAATTGCTATATCTTCAAGTGGCATTGAGGTTTGATTTTTACGCATGTAATATGGTGTTATCATTCCAATTTCTCAGAACTCCTTAGACTCTTGCATCTGATGTGTATGATTGTGTGAAATACTGGTTGTTAGCAAGAAATCTAGAGGGGATACCAGTCTGGAGATCCAATCCTCAATCAAGTCTTTGTAGTCAGTTTATACCCCAGTTATGTAGCTAGAGATTGACAGCAAAACATAAAGAATAACCAAACAGAGCATTACATCACATATACATCAAAATAAGATTACATACATAGTTACTCGGTACTGGCAGATCTCCATATATATATATATATATATATATATATATATATATATATATATATATATATATATAGTAACCAAATGTACACATCATAGATCCATCTTCCAGCAAGTTATATATATATCAATAGTAACCAAATGTACACATCATAGATCCATCTTCCAGCAAGTCTAAGTCTTTGCCTCATCAGTTACATACATGACTTCTATGTCATTGTTTACATCAGAATATACTTCTATTCTCCTATCATGCTTACTTACCTTCTGCTATCTCTTATCTCTATATATATACTATATCTAATATATCTAAGGATGTGTTTTTCATCATCTTTTGTCGGCTTCCAACCTTCACGTAGTGTGTAGTATCCTTCGGTCGGCTTTGTTCTGTACCAAGTAACCTGCTAACATCATCCCCCCCACAAAATTATGTCTTGTCCTCAAGACATGCAAAATCAGCTGCTAGGTAGGATGTAGTCTTATAGATTTGTTGGAGATGAATTAGACTGGTGTCCCATTGCTTCTTGGCCTTAGCTAGCATAGCTATTCGTCCTTCTACTTTTATGTATGTTTCCTTTGCTTCCTCTATACTTGCAAGTATCTTTATGGTCTATGTAGTTTGCTTGGCCTCTAAAAAACTACCGGTTAGGTTAGCTAATCTTAGGTTTACCACCTCCCTCAACTATTTTATTTGGCCCTTGATCTGGTCCCTTTGATCCTGGAGTTGTTGGTGTTGATTGTGTAATGTCTCCACCTATGCTCTTATCATGCCATCCTTATCTGCCAGAGGGTCATATTGTGCTGCCGCATTTGTGATTTGAAGCTCTAAAGCATCCATTTGATCTTTTATTGATTTTGTTGAATGTGGCCATTTTAAACAAAATTGGTATAATATATTAGCCTCCACAACACTTTGTTGTATGTTATTTATCTGTACTTCCAAATGAGTGTGTGCCTTGGCACACTTATCAATCATTTTCGCCAGTCTTTTCTTATTCAATTGCTCAGTGAACTTCTTCTCCAGCTGGCTAGAGTACTCCTTGAACCCTTGTGTTAATTATTTCAACTACTCTGGCAAAGGTAAGGTAGCATCTCTCGGTGTCTCTAGTATTTCCTTGGCCAATGTGTCCACCGCATCCTGTAGGAGTTCACTCCCTTCAACATGCTGCTTCAAAATTTCTACTCTAGCAGAGGAGTTAAACACAACTCCCAATTGTAGCTTCTAGAGTGGAGATATACCAGCAAGGTTTATTTGGCCCTCTACCACCAGTAGTTGTAGCAATTGTGGGGTCAAAATGGGTGTTATTTGTTTTTGTTGCTCCAAAAATCCTTTGATAGATTCAATTGAGGATGAGGAGGCCTCTAGAATATCAGTTTGTTGTGATTCCCTGTGTTCCTCTGTGTTCTCCTCTCTTCCATCCCCTTTGTCCTCTGGGTTCTCTTCTTGTTCTGTATTCCTCTCCTCCATCCTTGTATTCTCCGGAGGAGGTATTCCTTGTGTCAGAGCTTTTGGAAAGTTGTCCCCTGCTCTGTTCTCTCCTCCTACCGGTGTCTCAATATTATGTGGAGGTGACAGTACTGGTTGTTGTTGTTGTTCTTGCTCTTTGATAGCTTGGTATATCTTTGTTGTTACTTCATCTGTTTCTTTTTGTATTTTCTCTTCTTCCTTTTTACCTCCACTCATAAGGGTGTCTACCCTCTGTTTTCTCCTTAACTCCAAAGCTTGTTGTATCATTTTATTCTTCTCCTTTGGTGACAATGTGTCACTAAGCCTATTGATGGCATTTTGTCTTATTTCTTCAATTGGAGTGTCTTATTTCTTCTTTCCCTCGATGCTTCTATTAGGCTTTCCAGAAATCCTTCCATTATTTCATCTAATGTTTTATCCTTATCTCTCATGTATTGTATCATAGCAGTTACTATCATTTGTTTATTCTCTTTAGATGAATCTTCATATAAAAGAGCAGTTTCTTTCAACATACCTATATTTTCCATTACATTGATTAGTGCCTCTAGGTTATATAGCTCTTATGCCGGTTCCTCTGATTCTTGTTTGGTCAGTTTCTCCTCCAGTTTCTGTTGTGCCTTCTTTCTTTTTTTGAACTTTGATTCCTATTCCTCTCCTTCTTCATCTAACTCAATCTCCTCCAAAATGTCTCGAGCGTTCTTCCTAATTTCTTGTTGTTTCTACCAGGGAGCCTTCTTCTCTGTGTTCTTCCTCATTTCAAATAATACTTTATTGGGTGAATATTTTGTCGTTAACTCACTAACGGCAAAATGGTTATATCGCCAGAGCTATGATGAGACAGAGTCTCTCTTCTCAGCAAGGGGAGGTTCCCTCTAGTTGCTTTAACTATTACAAACAAACAATTTACAAAGCGTATTTACACTAAACACTATTTTCATGGTGATTCCATTTCATCCTATTCTCTTTTTTCAAAATAGATGTTCCTACTTCAAAATGATAATTTTAATGATACTAATATTAAAGAACTTATTAACTATCACAAAACCATAGAAACACAAAGTCTTATGTCGCTTCACTTACTAATTGCAAATAGAACTATTTGAAGTTAAATGCAGCCCAAAGTCTCCACTCTTCTCCAAAATGGTATAAGTAAATTGAATATAATAACTTGCAGCACAAAGTCTTCAAGTTATTTTACTCTCACAAACATTAACACAATCCTCACAAATGATTTGATAACACAAAGTCTATCATAATGAAATTGAGAACGCTCTTCAATCACTTGAAATAACCTCCACACCTCAATTATTATCAAAGAAGATTATGATAGAAAGATGTAAGAACAATACTATCATAACACAAATAATCCCAAGACAAAAATTGGAATTGAACTCGCTTTCTTGTATTGATAAAAATTTGATAATTGATTTTCACAAAAAAGCACAAAGTCTTGATTTGCTTCTCAATTCGCCAGAGTTTTCTTGCAATAGATAAAAGATAAAAATTACAATAGAGGCCCTCGTTAGTTATACGGAGGAGCCTAGACCAAAAATAGGAAATCTATAACTACCTTGACTTATTCAACAAAAGATTCCTATTTGACTTGGGACTTCCTTTGTCTCACATGTAATTACATTTTGGAAAAATACATGTGAATATGTCCAAAACAAAATACAAATTGCATATACAAAAATGAAAATAAACTAAGGCACGAAGAAGAATATCAGTTGCCACCATCATTCTTCTTCAGGAAATTTTGGTACATAGTCCGTACTACCGCCATCTCATATACATCAGGTCCAACTGTATTGCCTGAAATGGTCTGAGCCCTGAGAATTGCATCCTTGACTGCTTTTATCACTTTCTCATGCTTTTCAGGCTATCCTTCAGATTTTCAAAGGTTGAATGATAATCATAAAAAATATCCATTGAAGCCACTGTCAACACCTCGTCTTCAAACTTCTGCTAAATCATTTTCTCAAAAACATCAATCATTTCCTCCACCAAAAGAAACTTGTGATCTTCACCTGTTAGAGTGCATGGTAGTTCCTCTAACCTAAGACATCACTATCTTCACTGTTTTCTCGTACTTGGCACAAATCATCAAGCAAGCCTCTTATCACATTGATGTGATGAGTCAGAGATTCCTTGGTCTTGAGATAAGACTTGATTTGATACGACACCAATCGCAATCAAATTCTTTATCTTCTTTTTCTTCATCTCAATCCATTCCTCTAAATTGTCTTCTTGATCTTGAAGTTCTAGAGATAATGAATCAATAATATTATCCAACTCAGCCTTTGCCTTTTCCATTTTTTCATTTCTTTCCAATGTGGTCTTCAGAAGAACTCTGCCCTGTGCCAACAACCATTCTAGAATATCACCAACCACTCTTCCTCTGGCTTGAACCTTTTCAACCTTTTGAATCAAAGGGTCTTCAACAGTAACTACCATGGGTTCCACAATTTCTAATGATTTCACTATCTTCAGAAGAACAGCAGCAAGTTGCTCAGCCTTAGCTTTATAATGTTCTTTTTCTTTCTTTTCCTCATCAAATTTTACAAGCAAAGAGCTCGTTGTTGCTTGAAAATCTAACTTAAGGCCTTCATGAGCCAGCTTTCCCAATTCAACTCTAGAAACAATATAGTCATTCACATCAAAATTATCTGTGGTGGCATCAGGAGGTGGTCTAGCAATCTCCACATACCTGATTCCCTTTTCATCAATTAGCCTAGAAACAGTCTTAGGCTTTTTCTTCTGAGCTTTTGGTTTAGCAAGCAACAATTTCTCAATGTCAATGTCATCTACTGAGATAGCCTTCTTTTTCCTTTTCAGTGTATAAGTAGACAACCATGGAGGTAGTGTTGGAGTACTAACATTTGGAGATGAATCAAGTACTTGTTTAGCGGAACTCATGTCAATACCTGTTATGGTTACAATTGGAGTGGTGTTGGTAAAAACTACACTTGTATCAACATTTTCTCTAAACCATCAAGAAAATGATCCAGAACAGTTTGTTCTCCAATATCAAAAGAAGGAGAAGATAAACTAGGAATAGAGCCAGAAGAATAAAAAATAGTCCCAAAACTAGTTCTCACAGAAGGGGGAGTATTTGTTACCTAGATTTCACTACTAGCTCAATCAGGTAGAGCTTTCCAGTTTTAAAAGAGAAAAAGGTACATATATTTTTGCTGTGTTCAAACCAAGCACATTTGATACAAATCAAGATGAAATTGTATGGTTGCATTCAGATGTTTTTAGAAAAAATCTTTTAAAAGATCAGCAATATGTATTGAAAAAATAAGTGTATAAGTTCTCACACAAGCCGTGAGACTAACTGGTTCAATGCAAAAAGAAAAGACAAACTATACATTTATACATAAACTGAAAAACTGGATATACATATGAGATAGGGTGACTCGTCATTGCCTGAATGACGAGCCTTCATGTTGCTATCGCGTCTTGTGTCGTCCTAGCTTGTCGGCGTGTCCCACATCCAGCTGCTGTCTCCTTGCTATCCCGTCATCTGCATAAAAGTTTGAAAACCAATGTTAGAGCAATGGCGAGGCATCATACATCATATGATATACATTTTATAAACATACAATTTGTGTTTTCTGATGCAGTAAACTAGTTAAGCGTCACAAGCTTTTGAGAAGACCAACCACGCATATCGACTGCAAGCATACATTTATTTTCTAACAAGTTTGCTTCATGTGCAGATACAGATATAAGTATGTTTTTGTTTGATTCATCAGTTACGTTATGAGTGGAGGAAATGTGGCTCCCACAAGGGTCGAGCCCAGCTCAGTAACAATGAATAAATGCAAAGACATAGCTCAAGGAGCGCATTCAGAAAGCAGATACAGCTGTCAAGAGCTAGCATACTAAGCAGGACAACAAAGTATGATGGCACAACAATCATCAAGAGTGAGAGAACTTACTGAACAATGATGACAGCCAGCAATAAGTACATAATACGAGGAATAATCATACTAAAAGGAGCATGGTAGAGCTACAGTTTAAGATTGACAGTCACATGAAGCAGATCAGATTCAGAGACAGCTGAGAAATGGGGAATATCAGAAGGCAGGACAGGTGGATGAAAGGAATACACTTTTCAAAGGACAGGAAGTACTTAATCTGACTCTTTTGATAATGGCATGAAATACTTGGAAACTTGTGAGGAAAGAGAAGGAAACTTTTAGCCCAATTCCCTTAGGTGTTGTTGCTATTACTCTTCATTCTTGCTATGGAAGAGGTCTCAAACGGTTCCTATCAGGTGTTACAACATTGACATCTGAGGCTAGTCAAATATTGCTCTCTACAGAAAGTTTAGAGAAGGAACTAGTCCGGGTTGCTGTTGAAGACTCAGTTGATTGTGAAGATGGTGGAAAAGGGGTTATACAAGAAATGTCACCTTATGAGGTCAATTCTACAATAGCAGACTTGACTAAAATATGGATTAAAGAGAGGCTAGACAGACTCCAAGAATGTGTGGATAGGAGTATACAACAAGAGGTATGGAGTCTAAAGAACGTCCAGGATCAATATGCATCATCAGCAGTTGAAGTTCTAGCTATTATTAAAGATTCATTAGATGCATTTTTTAATTTTTCCATACCTAATCAGTTGGACTCTCTTCTATACCTTGTTTCTGGACTTGAAAGATCTCTACGATGCTATATTTCCAATGCAAAATCTGGGTGTGGATCCAAGAATAGTTATCTTCTGTCTTTTTTACCACTGATAAGATGTAAGGAGGAAGCAAAGTTTTTGGTCTATGGAAAAGGAAGAAGAGAGCCCTAGTATTTCAGAAAAGCAAACGTTACAGAGGGTCAAGATGTTTAAAGAAACCAATCTTTTTGAAGCAACTGGAGCTCGTTTTCAGCCCAGAAATGCAGATGTAAAAGAAAAATTTAGAGTTTCAGCTCAAAGTAAGCATCCATACTCAGAAAGATAGTCTTATGGCAGCAAACAGCCAAGAAAATTGTCATTTTCCAAGTTCAAATGCTAAAAAACCAGTCAAAGTGCGAAATACAGTTCGAACAACCAAAAAACAACAGAAATGAAGGAAAAGTAAGTTTTTCAAACGCATTTCAAGCACTACTACTCAGAAAGTGTTCAAAATCGTGCCTTCTGGCATCAGTGCACAAGAAGATTTCTGAGTTTACCTTTGTTTCTGCAAAGTATGGTGTTCAAACCCACAGAGATTTCTCATATCAACTTCCAATGGCGGCCTCACAGCAAAGAACAACAACAGAGGGTCGGCCATGGAAAAAGTCACAGAAAATACATCAATATATAGCCAAATCACGGCCCAAATCGGCCCAAAAAAGACCACAACTGGAGTTAACACAGAAAAAAGGCAACATACCTTGCATTTTACCACAGAATCGACTAGTATCAAGCACAAAAACAACCACGAAATGACGATTTCTTCCTTCAAACCCTCTCAGGCGGTGGCCACTTCGAACAGTGCAGAAGCAAAATGCAAGTGAAATGATTTTTAGGTTTTCAAGGGGGTCGAGTGACCTACTTTTGAGTATTTTTACCTTTTAAAAAAAAAAATAGTCATTTCATCCATATATGCGAAATGCAAAGAGGGGTCGTGGCATGCTTATGCCATTTTATAATGTGCTAATTGCATGTCGACTAAGGGATACAAGGTGTTGTATGTTAGGAGACATAAGGTGACGAGTTAAATATGTGTGGAAGGTTGCAAGACAAGGTTGAAAGATATGTAATGTGTCAAGGGGGTTGCTGGGAGTTACAAGGTGGGTCGAATAGCATGTTAAGACTTGGTGTATGTTGGGAGATATAAGGTTGGTAAATGTGAATAATGTATGTAGTCCAAGATGCATGTTGGAGTTATAAGGTGGTGGTCAAGGGTAAGTGGGAGATGTAAAACTTTGGGAGAATGTTGGGAGATATAAGGTGTAAGTGATGGATAAAACGACATTTGATGGGAGTCATAAGGGTTGGTTTGAAACATTTTCCATGAAACCTATAGACATGATGATAGAAATGTATGCAAAAAAAATAAAACGGAGATGGCTCAGGGTTCGATGACGTGTTGACATGGTCTTGAGATACGAGATGGTGGTACAAAGGTGTAATCACGTCATTTTGTCAATAAGCCGAAGATGTCTTCTTTACAACATCTAATCAAAACACCTAAATCATGTAAAATCAGGGATTAGATGATTATGTCATAAATATCATTATTTTCTACATACAGTTATGTAATTTTAAGTTGTAAAACATTTACTAAGGTGGTGCAATTATAAACCTCTTAGTTAAATGTTACATAAATGCAGAAAATATGTTATTTTATCATTTATTTGACAAATCAGATATTATGATGCTGCAAGAAGATGATGACATATGCCAGAAGCATTAAAGAGCACTAGACGATATTTTATCATATTTTTAAGTGCCTTCATGATAGTGGATGACATGCCTCCACCATTTCTGCATTAGGACCCCTTTTTGGAGCCTTTTAAGGGGATCTTTTTTCACTATTTCTGATATATACGGGATTGGATTGAGTGGAGTTGGTGGAGGTTGATCCTTGTTGAGTGGAGTTGGTGGATCTTTTTTGTTGAGTGGAGCATGAGCTGTTTACTGCTATTTGAGTTGTATATATTCTTCTCCATTGATCAGTTTTGGGAGGTTCTAGCTGTTCACAGCTCTGCCTATTGTAATTTTATGAGTTCTTTTGTAGAAGTGAAGAGTCTTGTAACCCATTTTCAGAGATATGCAGCATTGTAACACCTCTTTGGCAGGAATAAGCAGTCTATACCTTCCCATTTTCTCTTGATATTGTGTATTTTCAGTGTTAGTACAAGCCTTTGTGATATTTTTTTGTCCTTGGATTTGTATTGCATGTTGGTGCCTTTATGCAGGGGTTACATTATTTTTGCAGGTTGTGAGCTGTGTAAGTGATAATAATCAGTTTTGGGTAGTGAGAAAATCTATTTCTCCTTAACAAGACTGCTGTTATTTGGCCTCCTCACAAAGTAATGATGCAAGGAATATGATTTGCTGGGTTGTGTAAGTAATCCTATTTATTACTAGTTTTGTAGTGTGTCGTTTTCTGTGTATTTGCTGAGGATCGTTTGGTGCATCACCTTAGACAGTAGGTTTCTTTTTATGCAAGCCTTCTTACCCTTTTCTCTACAAAGTCTTAGTCTAGGTAGTTTAGGTGGAGTACCAAGAGGAAGCCGGCCTTCTCCGAAGGTTCTTTCCAACACAGGCCACCCACAGATCTAGGAAAGATCCCATGTTTCTCCAGATTGCCCAGTTTTTACAAATCAGCGAGGGTGCAAATCTGAGAGACAACAGTATTATCAGAAGATACAATGACAATAGGAGAAATAGGAACATTAGAAACCACCAGAAAACTATCAGAAATAGAAACATGAGGCAAAGCTATATAAACTTGTGGCTCTAGAGAAATATCTTTTTGAGGAGACTTTGACGAATCACCAAGTTGTCCCTGTTCTACATCCTTTTCTACTTCGTGTTCCTTATTACCTTCTTTATCAGCTGGTTTCTCAATCATTTCTACCTACTCAGTATCAGGTTCTTCAACATTCTGTTGTTCTATCTCAGCATTCTAAACATCCATACTATCAACATTTATTCCTTCAGCACCTGATTCTGTTGCATTAGAACTTCTTGCAATTTCTTGTCTTACCTTCTTTAGAGACAAATTTGATCTTTAGTTTGGACACCTTGGAAGAAGATGGAACATCACTTTTATTTTTAGTTCTATTTTCTACCTTCTTTCTGGTCTGCTCCTGAATCTTTGTCTTTGATCCAATGAGAAACTCTTTCAAATTGAGACCTTTGCTTTGCAACCATATATTGGTGTTAGCTAGTATAGGTTGAAATCTCTTCCTAATAGAAGTTTCTTCTTTCATAGACCATTTGATTTCTGGAAAAGATGAAGCTTCAATATTGTTGATGTTATACTTGGGATCTAGGACATTACCCTCATCTTCCATTCCCTCTAAAACATCAGCCAACCCTAGCTCCTCTATCTGACTTAGGTGTAACCTATAGTAATCCAGTTTCCTTATCTCATTCTGGGTTCTCAGATTAGCCCAAATATCCTCAACCATAGGAACATGAAACACTGCCTTCCTTTTGATCTTATCTTGTACCCTTTAGAAATCAAAGTGATTCCTCTTTTTGAATTGCTTCATCATCACTAGCTGCCTCTCTACCTCAACAACCTTAGCCTTAGTAGCTGATTACATTGAGTAACTGCCAATCTCCATAGGAAACTTAATCCCTGACTTCTTCAGTTCCATCTGTTTATTATGCACAACAATCAATTGCCTACATAACTCCATCAGAACTTCCCTATCACTTGGATATCTCGGTAGCATATATGGATACCCTAGATAATATCCAACTCTTAAATAAGTGAAAGTGGGAAATTGGAGAAACAAGTAACCAAAAGAATTAACCACTTCCCAAGCTTCATCTGATACCCTTTTCTATTCAAGCTCATTGTCCCATAAACACATGAAAACTGAAAAGAAGGCATCATTCACCCTATGGAAATGATGAATTGACCCTTAGAGAGTTATTTGTGGATAGAACTGAAACACTGGAACCAACCTCCGATCACCATCTTGAGTGAGACCAGGAAATATCGTCATGCTTGCAGCTGCATATACCAAATATGAGGTCATATAGAACTTAAAAGTTGTATTGACCTTGATCAACTGATCATGTAGAGCATTACTGATTTGCTCCCCCCAAAATATCTTATGTTGTCCTTTAATAATAAACCTGATGTAAGTGTACATCCATTCTTGGAATTTTGAGGAAGAAGGAAGACCTCTGACTTTGCTCAACAATGTGATCAAATCACTAACCTCTTCCACAAAATCACTCCTCGGGAGTTCCTTAGGCCACCTTGATATATTACTCCTAGGAGTTTTCAACCATTTTCTATTGATATGCTTCTTTGTAGTTTCCACATCAGTCTCAAAATCCTTCTGACCTTTGGCAAAGTCAATTTCCCCAATTTTTTCTATAGGTGGACACATGAAAATCTTATCAAGGAATTCTGCATCTAGCCTCATGATCACATTTCCCTAAGAATCAATCACAATTCTAGTATCCTTATTATAGTGGCTTGCTACTTGGAGGACAAACTCTAGATTATGAGCAGCCACTGGAAAAGATGCTACCAAGTGTATGTTGCTGTCAATGATCTTTTGCATGTAGCGGGGAGGATTTGCCTGTTTGGTCCTTTTTACAAACTCCGCCATGTCTATATGTCCAATCTCTGTATCTCTAATCTCATCTACATTAGATTGTATTGAAGTGATAGGGAAAACCCCTTGGTACTTGTACTTCATGATTTTGGCCTTAGACGGGGACGGCTCTGACATTAGCTTCAAAGAGAGAATTGAAAAGGTGTCGATCACAGCTACTTGATGAAACTACAAAAGTTCATGATCTCACAGTTAGGGGAAAAATAGGCAAATTAGGGACACTGTGAATTGATGATCACGAACATAGGAATATGCTTGAAAGGGCACGAGAGCGTGCAAGTCGAGAAATTTGGCAAAAGCGGGCTATAGGTATCATTTTGTGAAAATTCCCTGTGTTAGGAAAACATGCACGGGCGGTCATCTTGATCGCTCTTGCATGTGGGGTAAATTACATTTGAATGCAAGGTCAGTCGTTTTGACCGCATCTACAAGTAGGAACAAACTGAAAAAAATTTATGTATTAACAGTCGAAATGGCTGCTTTCGCATTGACCTTGAAAGTCACTTAGGTGTATAAGCGGTTGATTCTACCGCTTTTGCATGTTTAGGTGAAAATGCATAAGTTTTATGTAGGGGCAATCAAAATGACCGCCCTTACATGTGAGTAACACTGCTAAGGGGAAAGACATATGTATCGGCGACAATTTCGACAGTCGATACATCCTATTAAACAATCAACATGTGGGAGCAGCAAATTCACCCACCGTTGCATGTGGGTAACCTAAAATCAAAACCTAAGTTTAACATATGCAAACGAAAGCAAACCCACCAACCCTGCATAATGTCTCAAAAACTAGGGCATAACAATGAAACAGGGAAAACCACCGATGAAATAAAAACTAAAACCTAGGGTTTTGAAACAACAAAAGAATGATTCAAAACAACCATTGATCAAAATAAAATGTTTTCATAAATTGCACATAAACATTCACTCCTATTTAAAACCTAACAGAAAAGAAAATAAAAACAAAAAAAGGAGAAAAAAAAAACCTACCTGGTGAAAGTGCTAAGAAACCCTAAGTGTGATTGTCGTCAAATTCTGCCCAAATCAATTACTCCAGTGGTTTAATCAACTTTGATGGGAATTGAATTTGCAACACAGGAGGTCTCAAACGAAGAAGTAAATAAAAATAACAATAAAAAGTGTTTTAAAAGGCTTTAAAGAAGTGTATTAAAACTTGGCACGAGTGCCATAAATACACTTGGATTTAACTTAATGTTGCAAGGAATATGCTTGGGCAGTGATTTTTGCCGCCCTTGCATGTCAAGGAAATGATGAACACCCGCATGAGCGGTCAAAACCACCACTCATGCATTCTAAAATTAAAACTGGAGAAACTTGCACGGGTGGTCAAAATGATCACTCCTACAAGCTTAGACCAAACACATGTTCGGGTGGTCATTTTGACCGCTTCTGCATGAAGAAAAAAAGGCTAACATGTAAAAGTGGTGATATCGACCGTCCCTTCATGTAACAAAAAAAAATTCTAACTCTGAAAAGGTCGAAATTGATATTTCGACAAGCCTATAACCCAGTCGATTTTCACGAACTTCAGGAAACTGTCCAAGGGAGATGTTACGAGTTATTTTTAGGTGTTAGATGACTTCGCATGAGGTCAAGAAAACTTGCCTCGATATGCAAACTTAGAGTCTAGGCTACAAAACAGATAAGTTTTGTAGGGGTCATCCTACAAAATGAGCACAGCTGATTTTGAGGACAATAGCTAGCTTTAACTGGGGAACTTCCTTTGATCATTCTTTGAAATGATCAAAGGGAGAAGAATCCAGTCTCTAAGTGCCTTCATCCATGCCATTGGGCCATAGAGTCAAGCGGACAAAACAAAAGACACAAAAGACAAAATGAAAAAGAAAAACACAAACTATACAAATATATAGGTGAACTTATCTAACGATTCATGGATTGAAATGCTTCAGATGTTGTCCACTATGAGGTAGCAAGAATGGTGTCCCATCTTGATACTCCAGCAAGAAACTATTCTCACCACAAATTTGGTGAATGACAAATGGGCCTCTCCATAGGGAATCAAATTTCCAATGCATTTCCTTTGGCTCTCTCCTCTTGTCCCATAACAAGACTTGATCCCTAATCTAGAAATCTCTGGCTTTAGCTTTGTTATCAAACAACTTCTTGACCTGACTTTGATGTTCAACTATATGGTCTACAACCATAACTTGCTACTCCTCAAGTTTAGAAAGATACATTATGCGTTTATCAATAGAACTTTCAAAAGTTCTATCTTCCACTGCCTTTGCCAACTTCAAAGCCGGCAATTCCATGGTGATCGGTATCTCTACATTCAGACCATATAACAACTGAAATAGTGACATACCAATTGCCCTTTTTGGAGTAATTCTATTCGCCTACAAGGCATCAAACAAAGCCTTATGTCATGTTCTCTGATTATCATCTACCAGCTTCCTGATAATAGTAACCAGATTCTTATTACTTGATTCAGCTTGACCATTCCCTTGCGGATAATAGTCTGATGAATGTGAAAGAATAATCCCATATTCAAAGCAAAAACTAGTAATTTCATTTGAGGAAAAACATGTAGCATTATTTGCCACAATCTTGTATGGAACTCCAAACTGGGAAATGATATTCTCCTTGAGGAACTTGCACACCACTTCAGAACTAGCATGCTTAACTGGAATAGCTTCCACCCACTTGGTGAAATAGTCCGTTGCTATAAGTACATAGCTGTGTCCCGCACTTGATGGTGGATTCACAGTGCCAATGAAATCAATGCCCCATTGCTGAAATGGTTCTTCAATCACAACTGGTTTCAATGGTAGTGTAGCCAACTTAGGCTTTCTAACAAACTGCTGGTAGAGTTCGCATCTACGTACCCAGTTGTACGCATCTTGAAATAATGTGGGCCAATAGTACCTAGCCCACAAAATTTTATGAGCTGTTACTGGTGTAGAAAAATGTCCTCCACATGCCAAATTATGGAAAGACTCTAGTAACTTGCTTTGTTGTGCTTTATCAACACAACGGAGAAAAACTCCATCAAGACTTCTCTTGTACAAACCATTATCCCATAAGACATAGTTTGCAGCCTTAAGCTTGATAGTCCACTTCTCTTTATAAGACAAATGAGAAGGGAACTCACCATATGTGAGAAAATAAGCGATATTAGAATACCACTCATCAGTTGTAGTAACAAAGAGAACAGTTAGGACATCTTCAACCTCTACCTCTTCATCACCTATTTCTTTTGGAACATTATCAGCAATCAACTGACGCAAACCTCTCCCACGCACAAGCTTGGTGGGTTTGATATCAAGATCAAATTCCTAAATTTTGGCAATCCAATTGTCCCTCTTAGTTCCAAACTCCTGTTTTGTCAAGATTGATTTCACTGTTGTGTCTCGTACCAGAGCAACAGTATGTGAGTTCAATATGTAAAACCTGAAATGTTTCACAGTCTTCACTACAACATAAGCATATTTCTCCATATTAGAATACTTGAGTTCATGACCTTTCAAAGGACAACTCATGAATGAGATTGGAGATTCTACACCTTCCTCATTCTGCTGAACAAGAATTGCTGACAATGTATGCTCTGAAGCATAACTATACATAATGAAATTTTTATTATAGTCAAGACACACCAAAACTGGAGCATGGGCTATGGCTCATTTTATGTCCTCAAAGGCTGCTTTACCTTCCATGCTCCAACGGAAAGTGGTCTTACCTTTCATCATATTAACAATATGACGAGTCTTCTCTGCGAACTCTGGAATGAACCTTCGCAGAAAATTCACTTTTTCGAAGGAGTGAACAACAGTCTTACTTACAGGCAAAGTAAGACTTTAGATAGATTTGACTCTTTTTGAGTCAATCTTGGTTCCTTCTTTGGACACAATGTGACCAAGAAGTTTTCCTTCTGTAACCCCAAAAACTAACTTTTTCGGGTTAAGAGAAATACCATTTTGATGGCACCGCTCCAAAACTTGCCGCAAGTGGTAAGCATGATCTTGACATTTCTTGGAAAAGACAGTCAGATCATCAAGGTATACCACAATAAACTTACCCATTTCATCTCTGAATGCTAAGTCCATTGCTCTCTGGAATGCAGTGCCAGCGTTGATCAACCCAAATGGCATCTTGATATTTTTGGATTGTACTGCCTCTACTTCTGCTTGTGAGGCAATGAACCCACCTTGAGAGGAATCTCATGTTGGATCTCTTGTGGTCTGATAGACTTCAAGTCATCATGTGAATATGCAAGCACATCGATATAATGGCGTAGAAATGTTGCGAACTTGAACTTTTCATCTTTAGTGCCGCATTTCCCAATATTAACCATCTTGGGATCCGCTTCCATGTTTAGATTCACTTGTTCAAATTCCATTGACGAACTTGAACCAAGTTGTTGCTTTTGTTTGATATAATGATCATGTTTATCAAACAACTTTTCAAGGGAAACTAAACCTTTTGGAATTTTTTTCCTTTCAATTGAAGAAACTCCTCACCAATTTCTGAGTTTACTTTGGAAACATATTCTCAAGGTGGAGAATCACTCCCCTCAAAGTATAATTCATCAAAGCTATTCGTTTTCTCTAGGAAAGCTATGATCTGATTATCACCATTAAAAACTTGCTAATGGTCAACATTATCAGGTACACTTGGCTGGAAGACCAATTCAATGGTATACTTATCACCCTTAAAATCCTTATGTGGTACCATAAGGGTAGCTGATACGGCCAACGAATCAGCCTTGTCATTGTATTCTCTAGGAACAACAGAAATATCAAATGCATCAAATTTATCGATGCACTCCCATACCCAATTCTGGTAATGCTTCAACCTTTCATTTTTTGTCTGGTACGGATTTCTTACCTAACAAACAATCAGCTCTGCATCACCTTGTGCATGAAGATTTCTTATTCTCTTTATACAAGCCACTTCCATCTCGAGTAAAAAAGACTCATATTCAACAGTATTGTTGGTATTGTCAAATTGTAGTTTATATGAAAAGGCAAAAATATCCCCTTGAGGAGATATTAGGACTACTCCAATGCCAGACCCTGTGGAAGAACAACTACTATCAAATTCCAAAGTCCAAATACCATTTGAACTTTTTGGTTCAACGTCTCTGTGATCAGCAAACTCTTCACCTGAAGAAGAAGAAGAAGAATCCTCCATCACCATACTTTCATCTGAACTATCATCTAATGATTCAGAAGAATATTTTGTAGTTAGGAAATAATTACCTAATCCTGAAGACTCAAATAAAATTTGAGCATTTGGGTCTTCAGATTGAGTGACAATATACTTTTCTTCCCGTTTAGGAAGGAATTTCTGCATGACACCTTTGATGGGTATCCTTGCTTCGGATAAATCCATGTTAAGCTCTCCTCCCACATCCTTGAAAAAGTTTCATCCCAGAAAAATACCATATGAAGCCAGAACATCTACAACTAGAACAGTCATCTTTATTCTTTTCTCCGAAAAAGCTGTGAATGCAAATTGTGCATCCTTAATCTAGCCTAACAAAGGCACTTGTTTATTCTCCATTGAAAAGCACCTTCCAAAGGTCTTTGTCAAAGTCAGTCCGAGAGCATCTGCCACCTTAGCAGGCATGACATTGTCAGAAGCTCCCGAGTCTATGATACAATTACTTAATTTATGACTGTTGACTAACAAAGAAACATAAAAGGGTTCAATTTTCCCTGGAGCAACAAGAGGAGTGGTAACTACGTTGTTCTGGGAAGACCTATTCTTTGAGGAGTCATGAGCAATTTTAGAAGTATCCTTCCCTACAGAGGCAGTCTTATTCTTAACAAATTTGGCTAACCTTTCAAATTGGTCGGGGTTAGCTTGCAAATATTCTACCTCAGACATCTGGATTTTAGTTTTCCTAGCATGATCAATTATATCAAAAAGTTGAAATGAATTGGAGACAGAAGCAGGAAAACTTTCATTCTGAGGTTTCATTGGGGAAGTACTGGTCTGAGGAATAGCAGTAGAAGAAGTAGGAATGTTAGTAGAACTTACTTGTTTATCAGTAGCCGGATCCCTTGATTGAAAAGGCAAAGGAGTTCCTCATTTGGCAATTGAAATCACCGGTTGAGAATCTTCTTTTGATTTTCCTTTATTAGCCACTTGTTGGTTTGACTGATTTTGGGATTTGGTAAAAACAACATACACTCCACCATATAAATCCTCTCCTCTTTCTACTTCATCTTGATAGTTCAAGAACCCAATAGTAGAGTCGCCAGCTAATTCCTCTACTCCTTCCATAAATAGATTGGCACTTTTTTCCTGATCCAAGTTAGGTTGGAAAGAGTTATCCTGATCAACTTCATAGTAGCCAACTGCTGAGTTGACCGGCGGTGCTTCAATGGCAAGCTTCCCTTGTGTTGGCGGAAGCCTATTCTGCCCTTGGTTTCTCGTGGCATTGCCTTGATATGAAGTATTAGGGAATGTCCCGGTAAGAAGGAGTAGACATATTCTAGGACATTTGCTTTTTCAAAGCTAGCAACTCATTGGCTAGCTCCTGCACCATAGGAGATGTGGTGCTGGTAGTAGATATTTGAGTAGAAGACTACCCTCTACTTTAGTTTGAATCCCTTCTTAGCTTACCCGCAAGGATAAGATCATCTTCAACTTCGGTAGCCAAAATTTGTGCTATAGTAAGATCAACAGGATTAGCATGCCTTAACAAAAAGCTTACCTCAGGAAGCTGAGTGTTGATGAAGAAGCATTTTAGATTCTCCGCCATTGGTTGAGTGGTTGCCGGAATCCAATTTGTTAATTTGTTGAACTTGACAGTGAATTCCCACATGGGCTCTTGCGGTTCTTTCTTCATCTATGTTAGTTGAGCTAACAAGGCATGTGCATCTTTTGCAGGCTTAAACCTAGCTTCAAACTTAGTTTTAAGAGTATTCCATCCATTAATGGTTTGGGATGGAAGATGGTAGAACCAATCCGCATCGACACCTTGAAGTGTCTCCACAAACAGTCTCACAGATACATCTTTGTACTCCACCCCGAGCACACCACACGCTATGCAAAAAGCTGCAATGTGCTCATCAAGGTGGACTTTCCCATCACCATAGAATTTAGGAAAATTATTTCTTGAACTACGGGGTAGTTCATGCAACATTGGTGTCAAATTCAGGGGTCCAAAAGAATTACCCCAAGGACCTTGAGTTGCCATAGTACACCGGTTGAAAGGTGGGATAACAAAACTTTGATGACCCCGAGTGGATAATACTCTGTTAGTATTTGCACTAGAAGCTTCACCTAGTATAGGAGACCTGGCGTTGTTAGGAGGGAAACTCCTTGTACGTTGAAGTCTTGGTGTCGGAGGTAAAAGACCAAAATTATTTTGCTGCATTAACTCAAACACAGGATCAATAATTCCTTGAGCTCTTTTACTTCTTGTATACCTTGAGTCTACCATAATGTAAAATACTTAACAAAGGTAAAAACTTGAACAAACTAATTTCAAGCAACGAGACCGGAATGCTTCAACTCAAAGCGTGAGGCTCTAAGTTGCGCGTAAGTCCCCAGCAGAGTCACCAAAAATTTGTTGGGTGAATATTTTGTCGTTAACTCACTACCGACAAAATGGTTATATCACCACAGCTATGATGAGATAGAGTCTCTCCTCTTAGCAAGGGGAGGTTCCCTCTAGTTGCTTTAACTATTACAAACAAACAATTTAAAAAGCTTATTTACACTAAACACTATTTTCGTGGTGATTCCATTTCATCCTATTCTCTTTTTTCAGAATAGATGTTCCTACTTCAAAATGATAATTTCAATGATACTGATATTAAAAAACTTATTAACTATCATGAAACCACAGAAACACAAAGTCTTTTGTCACTTCACTTACTAATTGCAAATAGAACTATTTGAAGTTAAATGCAGCCCAAAGTCTCCACTCTTCTCCAAGATGGTATAAGTAAATTGAATATAACAACTTGCAACACAAAGTCTTCAAGTTATTTTACTCTCACAAACACTAACACAATCCTCACAAATGATTTGATAACACAAAGTCTATCATAATTAAATTGAGAATGCTCTTCAATCACTTGAAATAACCTCCACACCTCAATTATTATCAAAGAAGATTATGATAGAAAGACGTAAGAACAATACTATCATAACACAAATAATCCCAAGACAAAGATTGGAATTGAACTTGCTTTCTTGTATTGATAAAAATTTGATAATTGATTTTCACAAAAAAAACACAAAGTCTTGATTTGCTTCTCAATTCGCCAGAGTTTTCTTGCAATAGATAAAAGATAAAAATTACAATAGAGGCCCTCTTTATTTATAGGGAGGAGCCTAGAGAAAAAATAGGAAATCTATAACTACCTTGACGTATTCAACAAAAGAGTCATATTTGACTTGGGACTTCCTTTGTCTCACATGTAATTACATTTTGGAAAAATACATGTGAATATGTCCAAAACAAAATACAAATTGCATATACAAAAATGAAAATAAACTAAGGCATGAAGAAGAATATCAACTTCCACCATCATTCTTCTTTTGGAAATTTTGGTACATGGTCCGTACTGCCGTCATCTCATATACATCAGGTCCAGCTATATTGCCTAAAATGGTATGAGCCCTGAGAACTGCATCCTTGACTGCTTTTATCACTTTCTCATGCTTTTCAAGGTTATCCTTCAGATTTTCAAAGGTTGAATGATAATCATAAAGATTATTCATTGAAGCCACTGTCAACACCTCATATTCAAACTTCTGCTGAATCATTTTCTCAAAAGCATCAATCATTTCCTCCATTGAAAGAAACTTGTGATCTTCACCTGTTAGAGTGCATGGTAGTTCCTCTAACATGTGCAAAAGTGAGACATCACTATGTTCACTATTTTCTCGTACTTGGCACAAATCATCAAGCAGGCCTCTTATCACATTGATGCCATGAGTTAGAGATTCCTTGGTCTTGAGATAAGACTCTCGATTTGATACGACACCAATCACAATCAAATTCTTTATCTTCATTTTCTTCATCTCAATCCATTCCTCTAAATTGTCTTCTTGATCTTGAAGTTCCAAAGATAATGAATCAACAATATTATCCAACTCAACCTTTGCTTTTTCCATTTTTTCCTTTCTGTCCACTGTGGTCTTTAGGAGAACTCTGCCATGTGCCAACAACCATTCCAGAATATCACCAACCACTCTTCCTTTGGCTTGACCCTTTTCAACCTTTTGAATCAAAGGGTCTTCAACAGTAACTGCCATGGGTTCCACAATTTCTGATGATTTCACTATCTTCTGAAGAACAGTAGCAAGCTGCTCAGCCTTAGCTTTATAACGTTCTTTGTCTTTCTTTTCCTCATCAAATTTTACAAGTAAAGAGCTTATTGTTGCTTGAAAATCTGACTTAAGGCCTTCGTGAGTCAGCTTTCCCAATTCAACTCTGGAAACAATATAGTCATTCACATCAAAATTATATGTGGTGGCATCAGGAGGTGGTCTAGCAATCTCCGCATTCCTGATTCCCTTTTCATCAATTAGCCTAGAAACAGTCTTAGGGTTTTTCTTCTGAGCTTTTGGTTTATCAAGCAACAATTTCTCAATGTCAATGTCATCTGGCGAGATAGCTTGCTTTTTCCTTTTTGGTGTATAAGCAAACAACCATGGAGGTAGTGTTGGAGTACTAACATTTGGAGATGAATCAACTGCATGCTTAGCGAAACTCATGCCAATACCTGTTATGGTTAGAATTGGAGTGGTGTTGGTAAAAACTACACTTGTATCAACATTTTTCTCTGAACCATCAAGAAAATGATCTAGAACAGTTTGTTCTCCAATATCAAAAGAAGGAGAAGATAAACTAGGAATAGAGCCAGAATAATAAAAAATAGTCCCAAAGCTAGTTCTCACAGAAGGGGGAGTATTATTAGAAGATACAATGACAATAGGAGAAATAGGAACATTAGAAACCACTGGAAAACTATCAGAAATAGAAACACGAGGCAAAGCTATAGAAACTTGTGGCTCTAGAGAAATGTCTTTTTGAGGAGACTTTGATGAACCACCAAGTTGTCCCTGTTCTACATCCTTTTCTACTTCTTGTTCCTTATTACCTTCTTTATCAGTTGGTTTCTTAATCATTTCTACCTGTTCAGTATCAGGTTCTTCAACATTCTGTTGTTCTATCTCAGCATTCTCAACCTCCATACTATCAACATTTATTCCTTCAGCACCTGATTCTGCTACATTACAACTTCCTACAATTTCTTTTGTCTTACCTCCTTTAGAAACAAATTTGATCTTCAGTTTGGACACCTTGGAAGAAGATGAAACATCACTTTTATTTTTAGTTTTGTTTTCTACCTTCTTTCCGGTCTGCTCCTGAATCTCTGTCTTTGATTTGGTGAGGAGCTCTTTCAAATTGAGACCTTTGCTTTGCAACCATATATTGGTGTTAGCCAGTATAGGTTGAAATCTCTTCCTAATAGAAGTTTCTTCTTTCATAGACCATTTGATTTCTAGCAAAGCTAAAGCTTTAATATTGTTGATGTTATACTTGGGATCTAAGACATCACCCTCATCTTCCATTCCCTCTAGAACATCAACCAACCCTAGCTCCTCTATCTAACTTAGGTGTAACCTGCAGTAATCCAGTTTCCTTATCTCATTCTGGGTTCTCAGATCAACCCAAATATCCTCAACCATAGGAACATGAAACACTACCTTCCTTTTAATCTTATCTTGTACCCTTCTAAAATCAAAGTGATTCCTCTTTTTGAATTATTTCATCGTCACCAGTTGCATCTCTGCTTTAACAACCTTAGCCTTAGTAGCTAATTACACTGAGTACCTACCAATCTCCACAGGAAACTTAATCCCTGACTTCTTCAGTTCCATCTGTTTATTATGCACAACAATCAATTGTCTACATAACTCCATCATAACTACCTTATCACTTGGATATCTCAGTAATATATATGGATACCCTGGATAATATCCAACTCTTAAATAAGTGAAAGTGGGAAATTGGAGAAACAAGCAACCAAAAGAATTAACCACTTCCCAAGCTTCATCTGATACCCTTTTCTGTTCAAGCTCACCGTCCCATAAACACATGAAAATTGAAAAGAAGGCATCATTCACCCTGCGGAAATGATGAATTGACCCTTTGAGAGTTATTTGTGGATAGTATTGAAACACTGGAACCAACCTCTGATCACCATCTTGGGTGAGACCAGGAAATATCCTCATGCTTGTAGCTGCATCTACTAAATATGAGGTCATATAGAACTTAAAAGTTGTATTGACCTTGATCAACTGATCATGTAGAGCATTACTGATTTGCTCCCCCCAAAATATCTTCTGTTGTCCTTTAAGAATAACCTTGATGTAAGTGTACATCCTTTCTTGGAATTTTGAGGAAGAAGGAAGACCTCTGACTCTACTCAACAATGTGATCAAATAACTGACCTCTTCCACAAAATTACTCCTCAGGAGTTCCTTAGGCCACCTTGACAGATTACTCCTAGGAGTTTTCAACCATTTTCTATTGATATGCTTCTTTGCATATTCCACATCAGTCTCAAAATCCTTCTGACCTTTGGCAAAGTCAATTTCCCCAATATTTTCTATAGGTGGACACATGAAAATCTTATCAAGGAATTCTGCATCTAGCCTCATGATTACATTTCCCTAAGAATTAGTCACAGTTCTAGTATCCTTATTACAGTGGCTTGCTACTTAGAGGACAAACTCTGGATTATGAGAAACCACTGGAAATGATGCTACCAAGTATATGTTGTTGTCAATGATCTTTTGCATGTAGCGGGGAGGATTTGCCTATTTGGTCCTTTCTACAAACTCTACCATGTCTACATGTCCAATCTCTGTATCTCTAATCTCATATACATTAGATTGTATTGAAGTGATAGGGAAAACCCCTTGGTACTTGTACTTTATGATTTTGGCCTTAGACGGGGACAACTCTGACATCAACTTCGAAGAGAGAACTTGAAAAGGTGTTGATCACAACTACTTGATGAAATTGCAAAAGTTCATGATCTCGCAGTTAGGGGAAAAATAGGCAAATTAGGGACACTATGAATTGATGATCACAAACATAGGAATATGCCTGAAAGGGCTCAAGAGTGTGTAAGTCGAGAAATTTGGCAAAAACGGGCATAGGTATTATTTTGCAAAAATTCCCAGTGTTAGGAAAAAATTCAGAAAAACATGCACGAGCGGTCATCTTGACGTCTCTTGCATGTGGGGTAAATTGTATTTGAATGCAGTGTCAGTCATTTTGACTGCCTCTGCAGGTAGGAACAAACTAAAATTTTTTTATGTATGAGCAGCCAAAATGGCCACTCTCTCATCGACCTTGAAAGTCACTTAGGTGTATAAGTGGTTGATTCTACTACTTTTGCATGTGTTAGGTGAAAATGCATAAGTTTTATGTAGGGGCGATCAAAATGACCGCCCTTACATGTGAGTAACACTGCCAAGAGGAAATACATATGTATCGGCGACAATTTCGACTCCGATACATCCTATTAAACAATCAACATGCGAGAGCGACGAATTCACCCACCGTTGCATGTGGGTAACCTAAAACCAAAACCTAAGTTTAACAGATGCAAATGGAAGCAAACCCACCGACCCTGAATAAAGTCTTAAAAACTAGGGCATAAGAATGAAACAACGAAAACCACCAACGAAATAAAAACAAAAACCTAGGGTTTTGAAACAACAAAAGAACGATTCAAAACAACCATTGATCAAAATAAAATGTTTTCATAAATCATACATAAATATTCACTCCTATTAAAACCTAACAGAAAAGAAAATAAAAATGAAAAAAGGAGAAAAATGAAAACCTACCTGTTAAAAGCATTGAGAAACCCTAAGCGCGATCGCCATCAAAATCTGCCCAAATCAATTACTCCAGTGGTTTAATCAACTTCGGTGGGAATTGAATTCACAACACAGGAGGTCTCAAATGAAGAAGTAAATAAAAATAACAATAAAAAGTGTTTTAAAAGGCTTTAAAGAAGTGTATTAAAACTTGGCCCAAGTGTCATAGATACACTTGGAGTTAACTTAATGTTGCAAGGAATATGCTCGGGCGGTGATTTATGCCACCCTTGCATGTCAAGGAAATGATGAACACTCGCATGAGTGGTCAAAACCACCGCTCATGCATTCTAAACTTAAAACTGGAGAAACTTGCATGGGTGGTCAAAATGACCGCTCCTACAAGCTTAGACCAAACACATGTTCGGGCAGTCATTTTGACTGCCTCTACATGAGGACAAAAAGGCTAACATGTAAAAGCAGTGATATCGACCACCCCTTCATGTAACTATAAAAATTTTCTATCTCTGAAAAGGTCAAAATTGATATTTCAACAAGCCTATAACCCAGTCGATTTTCACGAACTTCAGGAAACCGTCCAAGGGAGATGTTACAAGCTATTTTTAGGTGTTAGATGACTTCGCATGAGGTCAAGAAAACTTGCCTCGATATGTGAACTTAGAGTGTAGGCTACAAAACAAACAAGTTTCGTAGGGGTTGTCCTACAAAATGAGCACAGCTGATTTTGAGGACAACATACTTCTGATGTTGCTCTCCCTGCGGATGACACAGTAGAGGTTGATGGTGTTTGTGATGTTGTCCTTTCTGATCTCCTCATTGTCGAAGCCTCTTTGGTAGGCAGGGGAGCTGATGTGGCCAACTTTGGGGCTGATGTAGTTCCTTTTTTCGAAGCTCTCCACTATTTATACAACTTCTCTTTGTTCTTTTCCAGATGTTCCTCTACATGCTTCTTATGTTGTTTGTCCATATCTTCTGCATAGGTGCCAAATCTCTCTACACTTGTATCTTTTGGTTTGTTGAGTAACTATTTTCCATAAGCATAAGCTTCTGCTATAGTTATCTCATTGGGTAATTGAGGCACCCAAGCTTTTCTTGGTTCTACTACCTCCATGTATGTAAAATCCTTATCCACCAAAAATGTGATGTCTTTGATGTATTTCCACATTGTTCCATAAGGGATTATATCCCTTGCCCTCATGTCTTCCTGTAGGGTTTTGAAAACCCCCCAATATATGGCACTCTATGTTTTGGTATCAAAAAATGAAGTTATGTGTTGTTTGACCTCTAACCCTACCAATACATTTTGTTGTCATTGCTTCCCCTTATACCTCGCCAACGCATTCAAAAAATAAAATGCAAGGCAAATGATTAGAGTACCATACTGGAAGTTATAGTTAGAATCCTTAATCTTTTGTAGGTTCTCCAAGAGTTGTTGGCACATTACCTCATAGAGGTCAAAATCCTTGCCTTCTTTCACCATCTAGTAGGCAGTATGGATTGCAGTTGTTTTGGCCGAACCCTCCCAATTGACATAATAGACTTTGTAAGCAATGCCCATTGTGGCATACTTCACTCCTGAATCTGTGATATCATTTACATGCATATTTCTCCCTTTTGTTGTCGATCCAGTCAACTCCCTCACTTGATCTATTCTGATAGCTTTCATTGCTGGTAGGGTCCCTATGGCACTTAACTTCGTCATTGCCCTAATAGCCTCATTTGTTATTCTATAGGGTTTTTCCAGATATGTGAACTCATCATGTATCCTGCCTAGGATGATCCTTACCCATTCGTGGGCATCTATGAAGTCGGGGTAGTCTTTCCATATATCCAATTTATTTGCCTGTATGTTTCTATATTTTGGGGTCATCCCACAATAATGGGTTACACTTTTTGGCCAAACTTGACATTGAAATCAACATTTTGAATAAATCATCACTTTTTGACACTTATAGCCGCTAAACTATTAGGAATTTGAAGATGATGCGAACTAGTGATTTGTGAGATTTTGTCTATAGATTCTAAATATATATTTAAAAAAAAAATTGGAGTTAAATTGTAAATTTTTTTGCATCTCCTTTGATAACTAGTTTTTAATAGTAAACAACATTTTTTTAAAGTGATGTGTATTCTATCGCACATAACTTTTTTTCTACAAAGGATAAAATTCTAATTCTTTTGAATTTAGATCGGTAACACTGATATCTAGAGGATGCATTTGGTTTCATAATATTTTGTTGATTTTTTTTAATTAAGTTTTGAAGTCAAACCAATTATAATTTAGACATAGGTGTATTATGTCCAACATAACTTTTTTGTATGTACATCAGAATTCAATTATTTTTTTGTTGGAATAAGGACATCAATACCTAGAGGACGTGTATTTTTTAGAATTTTTTTTTCTCTATTTTCCTATTTTTTCGATGTGTTAAACAAAGACCTTGATGTTCATTGAAAAACCTACATTCATAAGAAATAAAAAATAAATATAATAATCAAATTAAATATATTTAAAATTATACTTTTTGGGAAGCTTATAATAAGGACTACATACTTACAAAACATAAATTTTAAATGAATTCATTTGATCCCCCAAAAGGTAAATCAAAAGTGGGTTTTTATCAGCATTTTGATAGGTGTAGAGGAGACTCCATTATAGGTATGGTTTAAAACTAGCGGGGTTCTATCCAAGGGGGTTTGATCAAACCCTCTTCAATTAAAATCCTTTAAATGGAACCTTTCAAGGCTTAAATCATTATATTCTCTAAAAATATGTGATTTCGGCAAAAGTCAAGATGTCCCAGAAAGTGTAACCTATTATTGTGGCAACACCTTCTGACAGATACCTTGTATCTCCCAACAGTGTGTCCCTTAACTCTTCAAACTTCATGTGGTTGATCTCTACCAAAGTACTATGAATATTTTTCCTTACATCCTCTATATACACCACATTTGACGACACATTCGAGAATATGCTATCTGGATCCACCTCTAGGGTTTTCCAGGGATATTTCTTGAATTTCGGTCGTGGCTTGTGAGTGATGTCAATTAGCTCAGGAGTCGCCATTGTGTATTTGATGGTCACCTAGGTGCTTCTTCTCTATACTACTAAATTCTTCACTTGCTTCTTCTCTCAGAGCTCTGATTTGACCAAAGTATGAATGCAAAGTGACATTCCTTTGGTGAAATTAGGGTTAAATACCTTTTTGTTTTGCCCTAATTTTTTCTACTTATCTTTGTTCTTCTTTTCTTCATTACTTTGTTTCTTTTGTCCTTATGACTTAAGTTCTACTCCTTATTAGTGGCTGGGCTTTGATATAGTCTATTGTCATGGAAGAATCTAATATATCTAGGAATGTGTGTTTCATCATCTTTTGTCAGCTTTTGACCTCCGCATAGTGTGTAGTATCCTCCGGTTGGATCTATTATGTACCAAGTAACCTGCTAACACTGGTCATTGCATTTTAGGTTATTTCAAATCTCATCAATTTTATTAAGTACAGTAGGTCAAATATAGAGGTTGTATAATTTTATCTCATTGTATTTTACTTTCTTCTAACCCTAATCTCTTTTGCATTTTCTTCATCAGTGGATTAGTATAGGATTAGATCTAGGAACTCTGAACTTAAAGATTACATCTGTCTACATAAAGACTTTATCATTCTAAGCCTAAAGATAACATCAGTCTATACAGAGACATTATTAGTTTTGAATTCAAAAGCTAAATTTGTCTATCAAGAGACCCTATCCATTTGGTCTAAGTTTATGACCAACATAGGGCCCTTGAACAATCACATAAGACCACTAAGCTACTTCAACATGGCTGAGACCCAGCTAAGAGGGACCTTGGAGGCAATTGAACTTTCAGGTTAGTTACTTTTTCAAGAGAAGTAGAGTGATCTTCATTCTACTTGAGTTAATGTGCCAAAGCAACATTCAACATAACTGGCACTACAAGGAGGGCCAATTAAAACTAGATTGACCAAGAGTTCCCCCATCTAGGCAAGAGGAACTACAAACATAAAGTATGCATAGTTACTTGCATAATTTGGATGAGTTAGATATGACTTCAATGGGCAGTCCTTTGTGTATTCCTAGGGGTCTCCATGAGATTCCTTTTCATGCACACAATAGGCTTCCTTTATTTTTCCCCAACAATGGACAAAATGCTTCAAACCATGTGAGGATTTCCAAGGATCTAATGATTTTTCTCAAGATTGAACATGAAGATGTTATTTGTAATTTATTTGTCAGGACCTTTCAAGGTATAGTGCTTCACTGGTATATGGTTCTTCTTCCAAACTCTATTCACTCTTGGAATGAATTGGAGCACTTATTCTTATAGTATGGTCATAATGTGAGTACACAAGATTCTTTATTTTAGTTTGCAACCATGAGAAGGATACCTCTAGAACCTATTACTCAATTCAATCATAGGTTTCTTCTCATGTGTCAAAGGGTTCAAGCTTTTGGTCGAATGGTAAGCGATTTTATGTTGAAGGAGCATTATCTGTGGTGTTTGGATGCCTCATTTGCAAGAAAGATCAGACTATTTAGTGAGATTATTACCTTGAATGATGCACTTAACAAGGCTCTTTATTGGCATAATGTGGATATGACATCACAAATGACATAAATAATCAAGGTGGAAATTGTGATCCACAGTTCCTTGCAAGTTGCCAACCCATTTAGCTCAGTTTCTCAACTGCCATCTTTCCAATCAGCAAACTATGGTATGTCCAATCTTCAGAACCTACAATTGACCCATGCTACAAATTAGACCGACCATTTCTAAGGGTGGGATTTCAATCCATGGGGATCGAATTCGTCTGATGATGATGATTCTTCGAGTAGAAGTGATATTGATGAGCCATATTAGAATTGTGATGGTTCAATGCAAATCCATTTTGGGGGTCGAAGTACATAAGATACAACTATGAATTTTCCCAATGAATTAATCACAAAAATCAATCATAAAACATCAGGGTATAATGATCAATCTAGAGAAAATGAAACATTGGTAATGTCGTTCCAAGACTGCTGTCATGAGGAATTAACAAACAAGGATTTTTCCTCATCTACAAAGGGTACTCTTGATGATCTTCAAGGTATGATCAAAGTCCACATAATAAAGGTATGTCTACTCCTGACTTATTTGAGATGAATATACCACTTATGCAAGATAAATTGAACAAGAGATTGCAAGAATTAGGTATTTTAATATCATTATATCAAATTTTACACAACTGGATGGATGTAGAATACACCTCACAAATCAACACCTTGAGAGAAATTGCAAGATTTTTATTACAAGGTTTGATGCCTACCTAAAGAAAATCATTCCATTGGAGGATGTATTCATTCATGAAGTAGATCATTGGACTATTCAATCAAACAAGGAAGAAGATGAACAAGACCAACTCCCTTAGGAAGAAACACAGGAAGGTTTGCAATCACCTAATAAAGTGGATGAAATAACTAGCATACAAAATGCGGTAATGAGCCTAATCTAGATGATAAAAATATCCATGAGGTAACCACTGATCCATCATCATTTCATGAGATCCTATATCAAATATTGAAATAGATTCATTGCTTATCAAAAAACTTTAAACTTGTTTGGATCCACTAGAAGAAGAAAGTGAGGTTATAGATGCATTCATAAAGACTTTCATGACATGTGGTAATGATGAAGTCTCTTAGATAATGGATTTATGAGTAATGGTGTCCTCACTAGTTTGAGTGCTAATCACGATGAGGGAGAGAATGACATGTTTCTGGATAAAATAGTAGATGATCCTTTTGATGGGATAGCAAATGGGTCTGTTGTTGTAAGCCAAGAAAGTAACTTAAGTACAGATTAATTTCTGGAAAACTAAAGACCTAACTCATGGTTGGGACAACCTAGAGACTCAAGGAAGTCAATTGTATCAAACCTATGGCAGCCATGAGAATGAGCTAGATAAATTGGAATGTCAATTAGACTTTGAAACAACAAATGGATCATGTTGTGTGAGTTGAGAATATGAGTTGGAGGGTAGTGATCATACAAATGCCCATATTAGTCAAGTGCCCTCTGGTGACCAGTCCTATTGAAGTCTTGCATCAATCAAGAAGGTAAATTTGAATGTAAAGATGTATATGTTAATGAAAATAAAACTAACTCTTTGTTGCAACAAGATTTTATGAAGAAGCTGGCGAAGGATAAGCAAATGTTAGGCACTAAGGTATGTATTTTAGAATTATTACTCCCTAATTGGTGTAGGGTACATCAAAATCATCATTATAAACTCTCTTGCCCACTATGTCTAGATGTTTTTCAAATGGTAGAAACAAGTGGGACTCCCACCGCAACACATAACTCACAATCCACACTATTGCTCCATACCAATTAACACAGAGACTCTCTACCATACACACACAACTCACAACAAATTGCAAACAAACACACGTTATATTGAATTTATTTGAATGAACACAATTACATCTACAACATTACAAGCAAAGGCCTTCATGGCCTCCTCTCACCTAAAGAAATAACTCTCGTTTCCTCACTTCCCTCTATACAACTCCTCCAAATTTCCATGATCTCTAATTCATTTCTTGTTGTTCTAAAACATCTCTTTCACTGTTAGATTTCATTTGAAATCATTCTTTGTTTGTTGTTACAACTCTAGCCAGCCTCCTTCCTCTTTGGTGTCCCCATACTCTCTCCAACATGCTCTTTATTTATGCAACTTACTTCTACTATCATCCCCTTTTGTTAATGTTAAAATCAACCTTCATATCCATCCCATGTGTGCAACAATTTCTTAAAATTAAAGCCAAAAATGGTCATCTCTCCCCCTCACGCCAGTCTCCCCTCTCCAAATTTTATATTAAAACAATATTTATACCTTGGTCATCTCCTCCACTCCTCTCTGCACATTAATTAAATAAAAGAAAAAAGGCTCTATATTTTCAATGCCTCTTTTCATAGCATGGCACTTAGTTAAAATCTGCACTTTTCATTGCCTATGCCTATAATAAGAATAATGAATAGTAAAAGGATTTATATTCCCCAACACTTTCCTAATTCCTTCCTTGTCAATTTTAGCATGAAGTTTGACTTTTCTTTATTGTTACTGCTACAGGCTGCCCCACTTCTCATTATTAATCTTGGTTGGGCATTACCTCTTCACTTGGCATTGAAAACCCTCTTTATTTTTGATTTATTTTCTATTTAAAATCTACCTTAAAAGAGGTGTTTTCTTCCCTCCAAAGGCATCTTTAATCCTTCCAGGGGTGATGATAGTTATACAGATTTAAAATCTATCATCTTTAATAATTTTGGAACTGTAGGATTTTTTTCATCCAAAATTGGTGCTTGGACTAACATAATGGCTTTGAAACAGCCAAACAAATACATTTTCTTCATTGGCATTATAGGCATCAAAGATTAAATAATATGCATCAAGATTCTGTATTTAATGTCCATTTGAAAACCAATTTGGAGAAGAACTTACATTCTGCGACATCACCCAAATGTGTCAGAGATTGCTAAAACTGACTTTTACCATAACTTTTTGCTGGGAACTTGTCTTCACTTGAAAATTGGCAAATATTCTTAGAATGACTATATGAAGATTCCCATAAAGTGATTTTCCTCCTGCTTTCATAGAACTTGAGATTTTAAATTTCCTACAAATCACCAGCACTGAACAGAGAATTTTAAATTCTCCCAAATGGTGATGATTTGGCTGTGATTCTTTTTGCACATTTAGAGGAATGAACTTAAGAATTCCCCTGCAAAAGGATTTTAGCCTAGCTCTCACCGATCTCTAGAAATAACTATTTTCGTGAAACTGCCTGTGGGGCCTCTAAAACGGTGAACTGGTGAAAACTTGAATTTCACAAATATGATCACACAATGTGCTTCCTAATGCTGAGAGATTCTAAGAACACCAAAAACAAAGTAAATCAATTGCAATTTTTTTTGGGCGATGCAGGATCACCTGTAGACCTAGATGCTCCTGCATCACTTTTGCATACACCCTCCAAACCCCACTCGGGTTGACAAGATGATTATCTATTAAAGTATAAGGTTTAATGACATTGTCACTTTTTGGCACCATTGTTGGGATCATACATAGGTGTCATTAAGGTCACAATTAGGTAGTCTAAAACTAGTAGTCTTTAGTAGAGAGAGAGTCCTTTTACCTATATGGTTAGAAAAAGAGATCCACATGGTAGGTTTGTAGCCAAAAACCCCCAAAACCAAGAAGTAACAACTAAACACTAGGGGAAAGTAGTTTTAGGAGAAGAAGCTTGATGAGACAAAAAATGTCTCATCTATTAGCTAAATAAAAGCATGCCTTTTGCACAATTAGTGCCATTGTATGTATTAATGCTATTACATGTTTTAACATGTAATCAACAATCATTTGATTGAAGAATAAATTATTTCAAGTTGGAACGCCAGAAAACTTCCTAAAAAGAAGCATGAAAAGAGGAAGTTAAAAATATAGTCTCAATAAAATGATGATATATCCCTCATTTCTTAATGAAATTTGGAATTTCAAAATGATCGGGAAAGTTGGGAACAAGGGGAGCAAAACCCAAAAACTGTTTGAAGGGATTCATCAAAATAAATGATCAGTTTGTGACTGAATTTGACTGAAATAAAAGTGGCATGAAAGAAGGTAGTGAAATCAAAGGAAGTTGTAGTTTATCTCCTCAAGAATAGGATCTCAAATCCACATTCTTGGTGGATTGATTGAGAATAAGCATTCTATAAATCCATTGTAATCAAGGAATCAAATGGGAAGAGTTTTATGAAATAATATAGTTCATTATTTTAGCAGCAGTAGTTAGTTTGTTTGTATTTTTCATTCCTTAGTTTATTTTTCCAGCAATCTTTCCATTCCCTTTTATTTACATTTCCAGCATTTCCCTTTACAAGTTTCTTAGGATAGATTTGATTCCAACATTTTCATTTAGAAGCTCTTAGATTAGATTTGATTCCAACAATTTCTTTCATGCATTGCCTTTCAATTCTGTTTGTAGAAAAATGATGTCATGCAAATGATTTCTTCCCCCTCTTGCATATCGCCATGGACACTGCCCTGGATTGACATTTATAATCAAATGACAAGGACTGCAACAACCCTCATCAAAGCTTGTAATAAATAACTTTCTAACTAAGAGAAACCTAAACCTTTTTATATAGCCCCAGAAAATGAACAACCAAGAGAGCATATTCCAGAAAAAATCATGGAGAACAATAATGGATGAGAAGAAAAGAGGGTATCAAGGATGTTTACCTATCCTATAAATTAAACCCTAGTGAAGAATCTCCCATGAAAAAACATTTCTTAGTCTATTATGCCCACCTTCTGAGATATGGTCATAGAGGACCCTAATTAATTCCTCTTTGAGTTTAAAGTCCTCTGTCAAACCTATGACTATAAGTTAGATAACCAAAAACTAAAATTGTTTCCCTCAACATTAAAAGACTTAGCAATACAATGGTTCATGGGACTATCTGTTGGGTCCATTAATTCATGGGAGGAAATGGAAACAATTTTTTTGGGTAAATATCAATACTACTTTCGGGTAAGGGATAGAAACAAGGTGCTCTTCCACTTAAATCAAATAGAGGATGAAAGAATGGAAGATTATTTGGATCAATTCCTCTTTGTCTTAAAGTGTTGCGGTGATGTGTTTACCCCTGAGCTTATTAAAATAATATTCCTGAGAGGTTTGGAAGAAGAACCCAAGATCACTCTTGACCTTATTGGAAAAGGGGATGTCATTAAATTAAGTTTCCCAAATATTTGTGAATTATGTAGGAATTACTCACAAACAAGAGGAGGAATTCAAAAGTCTAACCTGGTAAAGGGCAAAAATGAGATAGATCAACTCATGGAAGAGCTTGCTAACTTGAAAATGGATATCCTAGTCCAACTGAATACCGCGCTAGATGGAATGCAAGATAAAAATAAAAATACTAAAACTCTTTCCATCTATTATCCCAAATGCGAGAATAATAATCTATTGAGAGAATGCTTCTTGGACAAGATTGACATCTACCAAGTGTGTGATAAGAACCACCCCACAAACTAGTGTGAGCTTTTACAAATAAGTAAGAATTTTAAGAAAAAAGCTCCTTTTGTCAAAGAAGAGTTGAACTACATAGTACAATGTTAGGGTGGGAATTTGCCTTATAACAGGTCCTCAAACCAATCCTCTTAGCATTTATAGATGAATTGGAATAACAACTCTTGGTCAGTACCATGGCCTAGCTCCAACAAATACCAATGGGGAACCTATTCACGGGGACCCCAAGATTAGATTAATCAGTCGTGGCCTAGTTCTAAATGACCTAATCAACCATAGTAGCCATGGTACCTCTCAAATCCAACACTACATTGGAACCTTCCTTATAATCAATTTTATCAAGGTTTATAGCATATGTAAAACTAGTAACAAACTTTGTTTCCTTCTTTGCAAAATATGAAAGGTTAGTCTCAAACACACACAGTTGTGCAACCTCAACTTCTAGCTCAAACCATGGCAAACTCCAAAAATAATAGACCGGTTGCTCCTATTTACTCCATTAAGTCATAAAACATGGTTGGAATCAATGATATACATTGTGGGAGTATTCAACTAGATGCTTCATAGCCCAATATAGTGGAGATAATAGATAACAAGGAAATAATATTTCCCAAAAATGAGATGGAATCTAGTGATCCAGGACTTCAACAATCTTCTAAAGATTCTCTAAAGTTACCCCAAGACACTTCCTTGGAGAGTCCTCAAAACTAATTTTTAGAGCTACCCCAAAGCATCTTCCTACAGATTAATTGAAGTCATCTTCTAGTGCTCCTCTAGAGTCTCCTTTTAGAGATTGGTTAAAACTAACTTCAAAAGACCTTCCACACCACTCCTCCAGAGAATCCTCAAAGTTCCTTTTCAGTGCTTCTCAAGCGTTTCCCTCTGGAGACTTTTCAAAGTCTTTTTCCAAGGTTGCTATGAAGAATTCCTCTGGAGATGTCTCAAGACCATCTTCCCAAGCTCCTCTAGAATAAATTACAATGTAAGATACCCTGTCATTCTAGAGTCGTGACTTAGACCTATTTTGGAGCATGCCCCTTTACCTAAAAGACTATAAACAACGGCTCTGAAATCCTCTCTAGAGACAACACCTTTGATTGAAATGGGGTTCATTCAAGAGTTCAAAAAACAAAACATTGAAGTTTCATTGTTGCAAGAAATTAAAAAGATTCTAGAGCTAAATCAATTGGTTAAAGTTATCTCTACATAAAAATGCCGACGAAGAAAAACATTAGTCCAATACAATTCATGTAGATGGTTACTTAGCTAACCTTCTTTCTTGAAAACTCCTTCTACTAAAATATGGTGATCTAGGTAGCTTCATGATCACTGTATCAATTGGGGGTATTGAAATTGCCAATGTGTTAGTTGACCTAGGAGCTTCCATTAACATCATGACTGTTGAAGTTATGGAAACCTTATCTTTGACCAGGCTGCAACCTACAAGAACCATTTTGTAGTTGGTAGACTAGTCAATCAACATTCCAAATGGTGTCATGGAAAACATTCCCATTATGATTGAATCTTGAGAGTATCATGTAGATGTTTTGATACTACAATCATGGAATCCAAAGGATAGCTATCCGCTAATATTGAGAAGGTCGTGGTTAGCCATTGTGGTTGCCCTTATTTTTTGAAAGTTAATGGAATGATCATATCAAATGGGATTAATTTCAAACACCTATTTTTGTATCCCCCTACAAAACCATTCCCAATAATTAATGAATGCGTTTGAGCTGATGAGCCAATTCCAATTAGTATCTCAGAAAATTTAGCCTCTTTAGCCATGGTCACAATAAAACAACATGCAAAAGAAATAGAGGATGACCTAACTATTGATATGCACCGGACAACTGAGAGGGGGGGTGAATCAGTTGTCACAAAAACTTAAACACTTTCTGTAATTTAAACATTCAACACTTATCCACAATTATTATGATTTAACCATGAGTGCATGAATTAGAAACTTAACCACAGATACAACATCAGACACAAGAGACACCAGATTTACATGGAAAACCCCAAGGTGGGGAAAAACCATGGAGAGGATTAACTCTCAATATATATTGCAATCTTGAAATAGTGATGTTTAGGCTTGGTCACTCCACGGGCCTAAACATACTGGCTTATTGCCATAAAGAACAAATAGGTCTAGCAGACTCACTTCATCAACCCTAAACCTAGCAAGATTACAATAAGGGCCGTTAAACCCTAAGGGCTGTTAAACCCTACTGGTGGCTTACTACTAGACTCACTGCCATGATCAACACCTTTCTTTATTATGAATAAACAATTTCTCAGCTCTGCTCTTTCTCTTCTTTCCTCTGCCTTTTCTTTGCTCTGCCTTTGGACCTTTCTTAATATCTTATCATTTCTACTCAAGTACACCTTTTCTATGACTTAGCTACAAGTATTTATACACTACATCAACCTTGGAATGATCATCAAGGTCGACATCAACCATTGGAACAATCTCCAAGGTTGGTATTACAAACATTTACAAAATAGGTCCTGACCTATTGCAACATCATGCAAAGGGAATGAAATGCAGATCACACCATGCCTTAGCTGGGACTCAAACACGATCTTCCATGCCACAACACGCTTCCACAATCTTCCAGAGATCTCCGCAATCATTAGGATCAACTAGGTCGGCCAAGACTGGTTACACGTTACATTAATTGGGAACAATCTTCACACACCATCTCAATTTCTTAATGCAGATCAAAGTCCAGATATGAACATGATTAGGAGACATCCAAAAGCACACTATAATCATCAGGGGAAACCGCATGAACCTTAATCACTTTATCCATAGGAATCTTCTCACTGGAACACATGAACTTCACTGTCTTTGACTGTCATAAAAGAAAGATAGCTTGTGGACTTCCAAACCATGAACCATTGCGACTGTAGGCACTTATCATCATCCCAGATTTCTCTCTAGAACCATAGAGAAAAATACTTTATTGCGAAGGAATGCGGAGCCAAATACTATCTTCTTGTCTCAACTGATCTTGCAAAAAAAGCAGGTTTCACTCTGGTGAACACAACTCACTCAGATCTTCATGCGGATGACTCCAACCCAAATTGTAGCATCCTCAGACATACCTCTAACTTACTTCCAATCTATAGGCCATGATCTTCAAGTAGAAAAGAATGCAGAGTAGTTTGTCAGACTGTTCTTTAGCATACAACTCACTGTCTGTACTGCACTTCTTTGTAACTCACTTGTTTCTTCTGGAGAGGCTAATTTTCTCAATATCCTCAACATACAAGTCTTCTAAACAAGTAATAGAATAAGATATAGTTGACACTAATGACAACAAGGATATGTTGACATTAATGACAACATCGGTTAGGCACATACTTGCAACAATCTCCCCCTTTGTCATTGATGGCAAAATATGATGTGAAAAACTACAACAACCATCAAGACAAGATTCTCCCCCTTTCTCTTTACACACCTGTACTTCTTTCTTTCTCCAAAATTCTCCTTGTTTCTTTTACACATCTGCACTCTAAGTTTTTCACATGACTTCCCTACCCCTTTGACATCAATGGCAAAGGGCACATACTTGCACTCTTCTGCTCTGATCAAATCTCTCTTCTAAACTTTCTGACTACTCCCCCTTAGAAGTAGCCCTAAAAAGCATCAATCTGGACCTCTGAACACCTCTAGACTAATGCACTATTGTGCATCTTAGTTAAGAGCAGGTGAGGTGATAATCCCTAACATTTCTCTAAGATACTCAAAAGTATCCTTAGGCAGAGGCTTGGTAAAAATGTCTACAATATGATCCTTGGTAGAAACATACTCCAACTTCACTTCATTCTCTGTCACCTTTTCTCTCAAAAAATGATACCTAATGGATATATGCTTTGTTCTTGAATGCATCACTGGATTCTTTGATATGTTGATGGCACTTGTATTGTCACAAAAGATTGTAATCGGATCTTCATACACAACTCTGATGTCCTTTAATGTCTGCTTCATCCATAACACTTGAGTGCAATTACATGATGCTGCAATGCATTTTACTTCTATAGTAGACATGGATATTGAATCCTGTTTCTTGCTCAACCAAGATACTAATCTTTTTCCCAAGAAGAATGCACCTCCACTTGTGCTTTTTCTATCATCCACATCTCTGACCCAATCTGCATTAGTATATGCACTTAGAACAAAGTCACTATCCCTGGGGTACCACAAACCATAATCTATTGTATGTTTTAAATATCTCAGAATTCTCTTGACTGCCATCACATGTGATTCCTTGGGTTCTACCTGAAATCTTGCCACAAAACACACTGCATGCATTATGTCAGGTCTGGTTTGAGTTAGATAAAGTAATCCCCCAATCATAGATCTATACTTTTTCTGGTCTGCCAAGGGTGAGTTATCATCTTTGATCAACTTACAACCAGTTATCATAGGTGTGCATACTGGTTTAGAGTCTTTCGTTCCAAATTTCTTTAACAACTCTTTCACATACTTAGACTGAGAAATGAAGATACCTTTATCTGATTGACTTATTTGTAGACCTAAAAAGAAGTTCATCTCTCCAAACATAGACATTTCAAATTCACTTTGCATTTCTCCAGAAAAAATTGAGCACATACCTTCATTGCCTCCAAAAATAATATCATCAACAAAAACTATCCAATCGTGCATACCATGCCCTGGGAGCTTGTTTTAATCCATACAAAGCTTTCTTCAATCTGCATACCATGTCACCTTGATCTGATGACTGAAATCCTTCTGGTTGTTCTATACAGACTCCCTCTTCCAACTCTCCATTTAAGAAAGAAGACTTCACATCCATTTGATAAACCTTGAAATCTTTGTATGCTTGCTTTGTTTCTTACCACTTCACCATTCTCATTCATCTTGTTTCTGAAGACCCACTTTGTACCAATTACATTCTTCTCTGCTAGTCTGGGAACAAGATCCCAAGTCTGATTCTTCTCTATCTGCATCAATTCCTCTTCCATAACCTTTATCCAATTCTTGTCTTTGCAAGCTTTATCCATAGTTTTAGGTTCAATCTTGGAAATCAGATAGAAATTTACTTGTTCTTTTGCAACTTTTCTTCTGGTTAAGATCCATTTGCTCTTATCTCCTATGATTTGATCTTCAGAATGACTAATTCTTACATATCTTGGAGTTTTGGTAGCACTTACCAGAGCTTGTTCTTTTTCATCTGAGCTGTCTTCATGTTGCAGAACTTCTGAAACATCTAGATCATCTGACTCATATCCACTTGATTTTGAAGACCTTTCCTTACATTCATCAACTTTAACATTTGCACTTTCAATGATCTTATTCAGCCTCTTATTATAGCACCGGTAGACCTTGCTCTTGGTGGAGTAACCAAGGAAGATTCCTTCATCACATCTAGCATCAAACTTGCCTAAATCTTCTTCTCTTTTAATATTTCACAGTAGGAACTCTACCATGCCACAATTCATAAGGAGTCTTTGAGCTGTTACCTTTTACTTGAACTCTGTTTAGGATATATACAGCAGTGTGAATTGCCTCTTTCCAATAAGCTTTTAGAAGATGAGCTCCCTTCATCATGGTTCTAGCAGCTTCTTGAACTGTTCTATTTTTCATTTCAACAACTTCATTCTACTGAAGAGTCCTGGCAGACAATTGTCTCTTTATCCCTTGATCTTTATAGAAAATATTGAATTCATTTGATGTGAACTCACCTCCACTATCAAACCTTAAGCATTAGATCCTTAGTTGATTCCCAATCATTGCCTTGAAAGCTCATCTGGTTCATAATCATTCAACTCTGAGTTCATTTGTAGATTTTCAAACCATTTCCAAAGTAAACTGCTCTGTACTGAAAATAATCCTGAACTTCTGTTACTCATTCTTCTCAAGCCAATTATCAAGATTAGACAAACTTATGGATGTAGATGTAATCACTGATCAATAACCATATGCCAGAACTGTAGAACATTATCTTCAACGGCGGACCCAAGCAAACCAAAATACTAGAGCCCTATCTCTTGATTTTATTGGTTAGATACTTATCCAAAATTCATGACCTGTCAGCTTGTCCCTTAAGAACATACTTGACCAATTCATCTGTCACGTCATGGATCATATGAGACTCCAAAATTCATATCCAACAATAATCATTGACCTCTTAACATACCTTCAGAACCGCACATCAAAATACTCAATAGCAGAAGAATGCAGACAAAAATACTTAGATGCTTTACATTGTTTCACGCTTAACCCTATTCATCCGGACTTAGACAATTCACCATGTGAATTTTGGAGGAAGTTAGAACTTGAACACTGCAAAATATGTTCACCATATATTATGAATAACATACCTGAACCACATATAATTATCTTCAATTGTGGAGGCATACTGATCCAATCTCTGTTACTTACTTTATATACTGCTCATACTTTAGTCATTTTGGGCTTCTAGACCAGAATCCTTTTATGCCTTGATCTACAGAGTTCCTTTTAAGCAATCTGCTATATAAATCTTCACATCATATCTTTGTGCCAAATCTTAGCACTAACTATCTGGCTAGGGGATTTAGAATTTTCAATACAGCTCCCCCTAGGCCAGAGTTCCTAGTTTACTTCCCAGAGGAAGTATCTGCTCTAGAATCTAGTGCAGACTCATCTCTGACTTCATTTACTTCTTTCTTGACCCAGACATTGTTCATCTCCTTGTTGACTTCTATTGGATCAACCTTTTCCATTGATTTCTTCAATTCTTCTTGATTATCCTTCTTCATGTTCTTCCTTCTGCAAAATCTTACAATATGTCTAGTCTTGTTGCAATTAAAGCACATAGTATTTTTTTGACCATTGTTCCTTTCATCTGTCCTTGACCTGCATAGGTTAGCTTTATGCCCAAATTTATTGCACATATAAGAGCAACCACTGAAGGATTCAATTGTCCTATTCTTGCCATAGTTGTTTCTCACTTGACTTCTACACTCATTTGCCCTGTGTCCCATTTTATAGCATGCATTGCACCTAATAGGATTTTGACTCACTTTACTTCTACATACAGTAGCTTTATGACCAATTTTATTGCAAGTAAAAAATCTTCCTTTGAAGGATTGTTCATTTCTCACATTGTTGAAACTTTTCTTGATCTGATTTCTACATTCACTTGCTCTATGACAATTGAAACACTGACTAGAGAATGATGGAACCTTTTGGTTTATTCTGCTCCTACATTGAGTAGCCTTATGACCGAACTTATTACATGAATTACAATAACCATGAAAAGATGGGTACCTTTGAGCATTTGGTTGTCTACCCAGAGGTCTTCTAGGTCTTCTTCTTTGATTTTTGAACTGGTATCCATTGTTTTGCCTTGACTCAGTGCTTATTTGACCAAAGTTTGAACTTTCTCCTTTCTCAAATCCCAAACCTTTCTTATCATCGGATCTCTTATGGCTAGTAATCATTTCATCAAGCTTTGTAGTGCTTATCTTGAATTTTTCTTCAAAGCTTTTGACCTTTTCCAAGTCTATTTTTAGATTTGTAATTTCTTCTTCAAGTTTTACACAATCTTTTGATTTGTTCTTCACAATCAAATTCAGATCATCTTCTGCTCTTGTTCTTTCTATAACTTCTACTTCCAAATCATTCAGAGCTTCATTTGCTAATAACAATTGATCACTGACTTCTTTGTATTTGTCTTTGAATTTCTTGACTTGCTCTCTTAGCTTCAAGATGCATTCATCATCTTGTTGCAAGTTTTCTTTCAGATCCCTAACTTTTGCTTTAGAATTTTCAAGATCCATAAGAGCTACTTCTAGTTGGTTGTAGCTTTCATAATTTCCATATCTTCTTGCTACCATGGTCATACTATCCCAGATCTTCCTCAAGCTGTTAAACTTTTTCCAAGGAACCTTGCTCTGATATCAATTGTTGATATGTGCCGAACAACTGAGAGGGGGCTGAATTAGTTGTCACAAAAACTTAAACACTTTCTGCAATTTAAACATTCAACACTTATCCACAATTATTATGATTTAACCACGAGTGCATGAAATCAGAAACTTAACCACAAATACAACATCAAACACAAGAGACACTAGATTTACGTGGAAAACCCCAAGGTGGGGAAAAACCACGGAGAGAATTAACTCTTAATATATATTGCAATCTTGAAATAGTGATGTTCAGGCTTGGTCACTCCACGGGCCTAAACATACTGGCTTACTATCATGAAGAACAACTAGGTCTAGCAGACTCACTGCTTCAACCCTAAACCTAGCAAGATTACAATAAGGGTTGTTAAACCCTACTGGTCACTTACTGCCAGACTCACTGCCACGATCAACACCTTTCTTTATTATGAATAAACAATTCCTTTGCTCTGCTCTTCCTCTTCTTTCCTCTGCCTCTTCTTTGCTCTACCTTTGGACCTTTCTTAATATCTTATCATTTCTACTCAAGGACACCTTTTCCATGACTCAGCTACAAGTATTTATACACTACATTAACCTTAGAATGATCATCAAGGTTGGCATCAACCATTGGAACAATCTCCAAGGTCGGTATTACAAACATTTACAAAACAGGTCCTGACCTATTGCAACATCATGCAAAGGGAATGAAATGTAGATCATGTCATACCTTAGTTGGGACTCAAACATGATCTTCCATGCCACAACATGCTTCCACAATCTTCCAGAGATCTCCACAATCACTGGGATTAACCAGGTCGGCCAAGGTTGGTTACATGTTACATTAACTGGGAAAAATCTTCACACACCATCTCAATTTCTTAATGTGGACCAAAGTCCAAATAGAAACATGATTAGGAGACATCCACAAGCACACTATAATCATCAGGGGCAACCACACGAACTTTAACCACTTTATCCATAGGAATCTTCTCACCTAAACACATGAACTTCACTGTCTTCGACTGTCATAAAAGAAAGATAGCTTGCGGACCACCAAACCATGAACCATTGCAACTATAGGCACTTATCATCATCCCAAATTTCCCTCTAGAACCATAGAGCAAAATACTTTATTGCAGAGGAATGCAGAGCCAAATACTATCTTCCTGTCTCAACTGATCTTGCAAAAAAAGTAGGTTTCACTCTGGTGAACACAACTCACTCAGATCTTCATGCAGATGACTCAGACCTGAACTGTAGCATCCTCAGACATACCTCTAACTTACTTCCAATCCACAGGCCATGATCTTCAAGTAGAAAAGAATGTAGAGCAGTTTACCAGACTGTTCTTCAGCATACAACTCATTGTCTGTACTGCACTTCTTTGTAACTCACTTGTTTCTTCCGGAGATGCTAATTTTCTTAATATCCTCAACATACAAGTCTTCTAAACAAGTATTAGAATAAGATACAGTTGACACTAATGACAACAAGGATATGTTGACATCAATGACAACACCGATTAGGCACATACTTGCAACACTAACTTTTTACGATGCCCCAGAATCAAACAATGAAATAGATTATGAAGATGAAGATGATCTTCAATCTCTTATTTAGGAGAGCATAATGAAGTTTGCCCAAGATAGTCAAAGAGATTTACTGAAGGAATTTCGTTACCCTTTAGCCAATGTTTTTCCAAGAGGAGAAAGTTTATTCAAGGATATAACCACTTTTCATATGTTGTAGGCTTACTATTGTCCCCTTAACACCTTGATGAGTGAAACAAAAACAATTTTCTCTAGTCACCTTAGCACAAAACAAATGATGATCTTACCCAAAAAACTCTAAACATCAACTAGTTAATAGATCAACAAGAACTTAAGCTATTTGACATCCTCATTGACCATACCAAAGCCTTCTCTTGGGACTACAAGGATATGAGAAGGATCCACCTAAAAATTTACACCCATCATATCTACATTGAGGATGTGAGACTAGTAAGGCAACCACAATGCAAACTCAATCTTACGTTAAGAGAGATAGTCAAGACTGAAATTGAGAAAATCCTACAAGTAGGATTCATCTACCTAATTTCAAACAACAAATGGGTGTCACCACTCATTGTTATTCCAAAAAAGGGTGGTAAATAGAGAGTTTGTGTTGATTATAGAGAGTTGAATAAATCAAACTATAGGTATTACTTATCCTTACCATTTATTGATCAGTTTTCAATAATTTAGCTAGGAAACTTACTTATCCTTCCTCAATGGATTCAATAGTTATAACCAAATCTAAGTAGCTCTAGAGTACCAGGACAAAACCACCTTCACCTTCCCATGGGGGACCATTGCTTACAGAGTCCTTCCCTTTGGAATATGTAACACACAAACTACATTTTAGTAAGTTGTGCTCTCCATCTTTACAAAGCTAGTAAATGATTGCATGGAAGTCTACATGGATGATTTCACTATTCATGGCAGTACTTTTGAAGAGGCCCTCCAAAACTTGGACAAAGTTTTAAAGTGACGTGAAAAATATTAGCTATAATCGAGTCATGAAAAATACCTCATCATGATTGATTAGGGAATTGTCTTGGGACACCACATTTATATTGAAGGCATTAAGGTGGATCCTAAAAAAATAGAAGTCATCAAACAATTGGAGCCACCAAAAACGTAAACTAACATTAGGATTTTTCTGGGTCATGTTGGGTATTATAGAAGATTCATAGAATACTTTATCAAGATAGCGATTCCATTATTTTCTCTCCTCTAGAAAGATGTTGAATTCACTTGGACCGAGGAATGGAAAAAGTACTTTGAATTGATTAAATAAAAGCTAACAACCACTCCAATTTTCAGAGGCCCCAATTAGAAATTATCATTCTATATCTATGATGCCTCAAATGGTGCAATAGGTGTAGTCTTAGGTCACAAAGATGAAGAAGAGGGAAAATATGTGATATACTTCATCAACAAGAATTTAACTCCCACAAAGTGAAACTAGACCACAATAGAACGTGAGTTCCTTGTTGTAGTTCACAACATTAACAAATTTTATCACTATATTACAAACTATAATGAAACCATCTATACTGATCATTGAACCAAAAATAATTAATGAATAAATCAATGGTAAGTGGAATAATAATTCAATGGTTGTTGTTGTTGCAAGAATTTAATGTGACCATAATAGATAAACCTAGGAAGTTCAATGTAGTTATTGATTTCTTGTCTAGGATCCACTGTGTAGATGATGAACAGGAACTTGTAAGGATGACTTTCTAGATGAACAATGTTTTGTTATTTTTGTTCACATGCCTTAGTTTATTGACATGGCCAATTACCTATCTACATGGGAGTTCCACCTCATTTTTTTTGCTAAACAAAGAAAGAAGCTTGTCAAAGATAGTGTAACTTTTAAGTGGTTTAATGACATGTTATTTGAATGTGGACCTAATCTTATTTTGTGCAGTTGTGTTCAGAAAGATGAGGTTTATAGTATTCTAAAGGCTTTCCATGGTGAACCCACTAGAGGACATTATTGAACCAAGAGGACAACTCACAAAATCCTCAGAGCTGGGTATTATTGGCCCTCAATGCATAAGGACAAAAAGAGATACGTTAGGAAATGTGATGAATACTAGAGGATGGGAAGGCCAACAACATCCAATGAAATTCCCCTCCATCCTCAAGTGGTTCTTGAACCATTTGAGAAATGGGGGTTGGATTTCATTGGGCCTATTGACCCACCATCTCAAGGGAAAGAATACATCCTGGTATGTACAAATTACGTCACCAATTGGGCATAAACACATGTGTTAAAGTTTGCAAGAGAGGAACAAGTCACTGATTTTCTATATAACAAAATAATCTTGAGGTTTAGATCTTTGAGGTCTAATTTTATAGATTAGCAACCTCAATTCATGTTCAAAGTACTTTTAAATTTCATAGGCCAATACTAGTTAATTCATAAAAAATCTTCACCATATCACTTGAAGGCGAATAGTCAAGTGGAAGTTACTGATAGGGAATTAGAGATTTTTTTGACAAAACTAGTATCAACTAACAAAAAGGATTGGGCAAGAAAATTACATGAGGCAGTCAAGGCCTACAATACCATGTGGAAATCAACTATAGGGTTCATGCCTTACGAGCTATTTTTTGGCAAGAAGACAATGTTTCCTATTGATTTTGAATTTAAACTCTCTAAACAACCATGGAGGTTATCCTAGATCTTAACCAAGCACAACACGAAATGATTTTACAACTCAATGAATTAGATAAGCTAAGGTTGGAAGCAATTCAATAGATTGAGTTGGTGTCAACAGAGGAAGTCATGGCATGACCATCATATCAAGAAGAGGAAATCCCAAAGTGAAGAATGGGCACTGTTATTTGAATTAAGATACAAAAATTTTAAGGGGAAACTTCACACTTGTTGGTTAGGATCTTATGAGATAGAGAAAATTTTCAACAACAAAGCTATAAGACTAATTCCCATTGATAGAGATACTAGAACACTATTGGTAAATGGGCACAAATTACATCTATATTAGAAATCAGCAAGCAAGGATGAGTGTATCAAAACAATCTAGGCTCAACCAGATTTTTGTTGTGTGAAGGGGTACTCTCCTTTCACAACAAGTTATTAATGTTTAAAAAAATAACTCCAAAAGCTATCTCTAGAGTTATATACTTGGGAAACTATATCTGAGTCAAGCATTCTAAAATTATTTTAGAATAAATCACTTCATCCTTTGAAGTACCCTTTTAATGGTACTCCTAAATTTATTTGTGTTCCATTACTCCAGAGCATCCATTCAATGATGTCTTTAAATCCATTTGTGTCTTCATCTCCTCTGGTGCATCCTTTCAACAATGTCTCTAGAGTCGTTCATGTCTTCATCTCCTCCAAAGAATTCTTTCAATGATGTCTTCAGAGCCATGCACATGTTGTCATCTCCTCCACAACATCCTTTCAATAATGTCTTTGGAGCCATGCATGTTTTTATCTCCTCTAGAGCATCCTTTCATAGATGTTCTCGAAGTCATCCATGTTCCATTCCTCTAGAGCATCCTTTCAATGATGCTCCCGAAGCTATTTGTTCAACTTATCCCAAAGTACCTTTTAGTGATACTTTTGGAATCTCTTACATTTCATTTCTCTAGAACATCTCCTCAGATGTTTTAGGAGCCACTCATTCCATTTCTCTGAAACATCTGATCTCTTCAGAACATCTCCTCAACAATGTTTCTGGAGCCATTCATTCCATCTCAATGATGTTTCTAAATCTATTCATTTCATTTCTCTAGAGCATCCCTTCAATGATGTTTCTGGAGCCATTCACATCATCCTTACTCCCAAGATGGTCCCAAAACTCATGTCATTGATGCAGTTGGAACTCAATCTCCAACATTTATTACATTATTTCTCACAATAATATCAATGATATCTCTGAAGCATGTTTTACAATTATTATAGAATTTTCTTCATTCATATTAATGATTCTTTGATGACATCAATGATAAGCAATTAGGTGTGCACTTTATTTTGTTTCATGTAATAATAATTTTCTTTCACAAATGCATTAAATTCACATGATTCCTAATATACATAACCACCAAATGTCTTATCATCACATTACCCGTAACCTCTAATCATTACAAGGTCATCAAAAGATCTGGGAAGTGATGGCAAGATGGTGAGTTATTAATAATTAATTTATGTATGTCACATTTAATATTGGACATTTGACCTCTCTGATGAGCCTAGTTATTAGCCTATTTTCTTATAGTTTTATGCAAGTTGAAAGACATTCCCAGACATTATTTTAAGCATATTTCTATGTTATGTTATCCCTTGTGATCATTATGCAGACTTAAACTTGGTTAATTAAGTATATGAAGATATGATTATAACATGATGAAAGTGTATGTTATATGCGAGAATGTATGGATTATTGAGAATGTTTGTGTTGATTATGGTTGTTAGTATTTTGTACTTGTTTATGGACTAATCCTGTAGCTAAAAGAGGAAGGATTGTAACCCGCAACAACTGCAAGGTGCAACTCATAGCCACAACATTTCTAGGCACAGAGCAGGGAAGGTTCTAGACTCAACTAAGTGCAACAACCATGACATGAGGACACTTGATGGAGATAATCATGCATCATGACAGTAACCAATAAAGATGACTGGAAGCTTGAAGGATTCTGTTGCAACTAGAAGACCAACGTGACTGGTTCAATTGGTCCATGTTCCCCTATTTCAGCAGAGAGTTCTAATTTGATTAGGGCACTTCTCTCCTTCTTTTCTAGTTATTGTTGTTAGCATTCATTACACTCTAGTTCATACGGAGTGCTATTTTATGTTTACAATTAAGAGACCTATTTCAATAAACTCCCCCGTGCCTATATGTATGGTTCAATCATTGAGGTAGAAGTTAGTTAGTTTAGTTCAATTTTGAATAGTATTTTCTCTATCGCAAATATAGCCATCTGAATCTTTCTAGATCATGCAGACAATGTTATTTTATTTCTGAGTTATGAATACTATAGTTCAACAAGATTTTATGTAATTTGAAAAGATTGTGTAATGCATGTTAGAATCAATATGATTGTGTTGATTTAAGAGAGACAGATTTGAGTTTAAGCAGTGAGGCAGTCACCTGAGCAAGGGCCACTCAAGATAATTATCCTTCACTTTATTTCTTGCATGTTATTATTGTTGTAGTAGTTATTTCATGAATGCAAGATCAATTAGATTCTTAAGTTGTTTTAGTTCATTTGACTTGTGATACTCTGGAGGATAGGATAAGTTATCAGTACCAAGCTAATTCTTAGAATTCATTCCTTTATAGTCATTGTTACAGTCTTACATCGCAAGTACCCATAGTAATAGTAGTAGTATTACTGTCTTTTGCTATTAAGTAATTTTGATTTAAGATACTGTACTAGATAAGTTAGAATAATTTAGTTTTTGAAAGCACATATAGTCCCAACGCCATCACAAGTTTACCAGCCCTGGTTGATATTCAATGAGGGTTTTTTCAAGGGTAATAGTGGATTGTTTAGTAGGTTATTCCTTTGAATTGTGTGATCACCACCAAGTTTACTAGACATAGTCAAGACATTACACTCTCCTTTGCCATGTGACCTTTTGTCATCTCCTACCTACTCCCACTTAAGAATTCACTATACTCTTGTGCATGCAAAGCTTCCCTTGTATTTTGAATACTTGTATATGAGCTATTATGTAAATCTTTTGAAGTCCATAACTAGAGCCGAGTTGAGTAAATTAAGTCCAAACCCCATTTTTGAACCTGAATTCAAATTCCATGCTTAAGGATTTCAATAGTAGTTAATTAGGAAGAGGAATAATGGGAGTCAAAAATAAGGCAAAGCCAAATTTAGTAAAGAAACTATTGGAAAATGACAAGGTAGCAAAAGTTTTCCAATCACCCAGGTGGTTAAATTTTCTTTAAAAATATGAAGGGTTCAATGCCAACATTGTGGATGAATTTGTGTAGAATTTCAAAGGAAATCATTCTAAGGTATACAACAGGAAAATCAAGGTGAATCTTGAAATCTTTTTTTAGTTGTCTAAAATTTTAATTGAGGTTATTGATATTTTTCAATCTAAGCCTAGCTCGTATAGTGAATTATTTGAAAATTTTTACAAAGAAAATTAACCAATACCCTAGTTAATAGTAGGGAAGAGGGGTTACAATAAAGGGATTAATGGAGACACCCTTCTCGAACCTTGGAGAACATTCATGGTTTGAGCTAGATGCAATTTTTCACTTGCAAAGGCTAGTAGGCATGGTTGTGGGACTGACCTTTCACATGTTGACTCACCTATGCTATGGCGCTAAGAAACTAGAGCTAAAAATTAGCCTTCCTACCTATCTATTTGCTTGCCTTAAAACTATGGTGGATAAGCATGAGAAGGGCATTGGACCTTTAAAGCATCATGGCCTAATAATGCTAATTTACACACACCACATTCTAAAAAACTATATAGGAACTATATAGGAGAGAGCAGATGGTTGGAGTTTCTAGAGAAGATGGCCAAAAAGCAAAAAATAGGAGAAGGAATCTCTAGAGGCCATTGTTGCTACTATTAAACAAGTCACCTCTTCTACTGCTAAACATGCCACCTCTAGTGCTACCCATCAAGAAGTGCCAACTGTTACTCTAGAGAAATTATCTCTAGATACTCATACTTCGTTAGCTACAAGAGAAGACCCTATAGAAATAACTAAACTATCTGTTGATAACTGAGAGGGGGGGGGGGGTGAATCAGTTATCTTAATTAATTTAACTTTATGTTCTTAATAACTAGTGCAACATCAAAACAAATAAGCATCCATAACCATGAAAGTAGAAACAAAATCAATACACATAACACAGTGATTTTGATGTGGAAAACCCTGTTAAGGGAGAAACCACGGGGTGACTAACCCAAGATTGTATTCTCTGTTAAAAGAATAGAAGCACAAAATGGCACTTGCCAATTAGGGCTCATTGCCCGAGCACACTGCTCACAAGAGGCTCACTGCCTACAAGAGACTTATTGTCTACAAGGTACAAGATACTTGAATTGATGAGAAGCATCCACATATGCTGAGGTTCAGTTCCGGTTAAGCTTAATACAGTGATCTACTGCACTTCATTCTTCCTTTTCTTTGGTGTTGCTGTCCTATCACATACCGGACCTGTATTACTGCTTCCACACTACTCTCTACTTTTCTTCGTACTATGCCATAGACACACTTCTTCTCATTGAAATCCATCTAGTATATATATCTACACAAAGGATTTCAACATCTTTCTAGTCGGCATCCAGAATACTCAATATTTTCCTAAACTCTAGTCTGTCGGCTGAATCCTTACTTACCAAGTGATGCGTATCAAAGAGATGCTTATAGAAGTCATCAAACATGTTGGCCAATCATGAATGATCCCTTAAGAAACTTGATTACCATCAATATCTCATCCGGATTAAGGTCTGATGCTCTGCCGGTCAGTTCTTCCTCAGTCTACTCTGCCAAACAGGAACCCAACACTTAGGTGCTCATATCTCTTCCCTCTTTCATCACAGGAGGCTCAATCTCTGGAATGTATCAGTCAAAGTACACCTCTTAACTTCCCCAAGTCCGCACTTTGCTGAGATACTTCCTTTGAGAGATCCGAACCTGATTGTCAGACCTTGCTGCATGCTCTGTTCTTAGTCACCGGACCAAAATACTCTTCAATCTGACTTACAGTATAGACACACCATGTCCTGCAGATGTGTGGGATGGACTTTGTTGCCATCAATGACAACACTCATGAAGCCACATAGTGTCTCTTGCCAACAATCTCCCCCTTTGGCATTGATGGCAACACTTAGTGAAAAATGACTAAGTGTCACACTATACTCCCCCTTGGCTGATGCTCTGTTCTAATGTACACTTTTCCAGAGCTCCCCCTTAGCTAGAGTCCACATTTTTCATTGCTCCTCACTCCCCCTTTTACATCAATGGAAAAGGGTAGGATCCGCATACCAAAATTTTCAAAAACAATCTATACTTGGCCGCATAAATATATATACATAACATACTTACATATACTGAAGTATATCTGCAAAAGTTGTCTTCAACTAGACAAATTATGTTGCCCAACTCTGCTTCATCCTGTCCAAAATTGAGATGGGACCACTCAACAGGAATGCAAAAGCTTCTGCCCTCTTTAGATCTATTGGATCACTGGTCTGGGCTGTGGTCTGAGCATCAGTTAGGGCCTCATGCATGGCCTCTAACTTAGGGATAATTATCCCTCTAAGTTCACCCATCCTACTTATTATATTCTTCCTTTCCTTTTCAAGTTTCTTTAATTCATTTAGAATGGCAATAGTCTGACATTCCTGGTTTATTATGGATGTGGTGAGAGGATCAAAATTTTGAGATACACTTGATAGTTTATCCTCTTGCTCTTTCACTTTCTTCTCAATATCCTTTGTCACTTTAGACCAGCATAAGCAAAATTTATATATCTCTTTGCCATCTTTAAGAGCATTTTCTAAGCTCTTTATCCCAATATCCATAGTTCTCCTATCATTTATTATTAGCCCTTGTACTTCAGAGAATCTCTTACTCAAAAATTCTTTCCAGACTTTCTCTTCTGTTGCTTTCTCTAAGGAGTCAAAATATGTATTAACAGAATTAACAAGAGATTTTAGATTACCAGATGTGGAGGCCGAAGGATCCTTTTGGAAGGATGGCATGATTTTCTCTAGCACACTGGATGCTATCTCTATTAGCTCACAGTCTTCCATGTGAGACTTCAAAAGCTTTTCTTTTGCTTTGGCTTGAGCAAAAGATGCTACCTTCATTGTTTGGACCGGAGAAAGGGAATCAAAATTGAATGGTACTTGAAGTAGCTCCGGTTCATCTAATTCCATCATTTCTTTTGTCAAGAAGTCTTTGACTGCTTCTGCAGTGTCTCTTGCCGGAGACAGAGTTTTCTTCCCTTCTGCAGCCTCAGCACTGTCACTTGTGGTCTTCTCTATTTGACCTTCTTCTCTTCCCTTCACTTCTTCTCCTTGATTGATTTTCTCTTCTATTCTTTCTTCTCCTTTAGATCCGGAGTCTATTGGGGAATCTGGAAGAGAGATGTTTACTTCTTCATGGACTTCCTCTTTCGGAGCAGAGGAATCCAGGCCCTTAGTTTTCTCCTCACCTATCCCCTTTGATTCTTTTACAGTTTTCTCTGTAGGACCTTCATCACATAAGTCCTCTATAACAGGAATATTGAATCTTTTGTATGCATTTCAGAGGATGTCTTCAGTCTCTTTTGCCACCTAATCAGTTTCTCTGAGCATAAGTTCGTTCATTCTGGCTTTGCTCCAGAACTCATCCTTGCAATCCTTGAAGATCATGTTCATTTGTTTGGGAGTGATGGAAGGATAGAGCTGAATAGCTATTTGTTCTTGGATCTCTAGGTCCTTTGCCTTAGCATTGTTCTTTCTTATTTCAACTTCCTTCTCTAGGCTTTTGGGAATTAAGGAGATGATTTCAATGAATGCTTTGTTGTAGATGTTTAAATACTTGATTCTAGCTTCTTACAGGATCTTTTGATCAGCTTCACTATAATCATCATAAAATTCAGTCATTGGTTTCAAGTTCCCATCCACAGTGACTGATTTGATGATATCATCAATACAGAGAGTAGGCCTTTCAACAAATTCTTCTGCCTCTTCTTCCTTGTTAAGACCGGTAGAGGGTTCACCGGATGCTTTCTTCTTCTTCTTCTCATTTTCTTGACCTCCTCATCTGACTCAGTCTCTTCATCATCCTTTTGACTGGTGTAAGACCTTGTGGCCTTTGTCTTAGTTCTCTTCTCTCCCTTTCTGGATGTTCTGACTTCCGGTTTTGCTACTTTTTGGCTCTTAGAGGTGGCAGGTGCAGAGCTTTTGAAGGATCTAGTCCAGGAAGGGGCTTGCACCGGATCACTTTCCTTTTCTACATCTTGTTTCTCTTTCTCTACCTTTTCCAGTTTTTCTCTATTTGCATCAAGTGCTTCTTTTGAAATGCCATACCTTTTGGCAACATCCTCTACTTCTTTTCTCACTTTTCTTTTCATTTCCAGTTGTCTTAGCTCTACATGAATCTTCACACTCAACTCTTCAAAGGTTCCAAACCTTTCTGCCTTAAGGTCCTTGGGCTGACTCAGCAGGTGTTGAATATGCAGCTCTAGAATTTTCTCATCAACTTCATACCCCATTGACATGATCCAGACTATCCTTGGCTCCACTGCCTCCATTAGGCATTGATCAATTTCTACCATAAAGCATATTGTATCCTTATACTTTTCAACTAGAGAATGGGGGATTCTCTCTCTAGCTTGCATCATACTCTAAAAGTTTTTGAAGTAGCCCCAGAGTACTGCATTCTGTGCCTTGGCATCACCAATTCCATGCAAATAATCTCTGATTTGTATGGCTACTAGTCTATCATTTTGCCATATCCAACCACTAGATCCGGGAAGCTCATTCATAAAGTAAAAGAATAAACATAATATCAGGCCACCATATTTGAATGAATTCTTTTTATCTTTCTTTATTTTCTGCAAATTCTTTAACAGTTGATTCAGAAGAAGCTCACAAAGATCATAGTCGACATTTTCTCTTAGCATCTGATAAGCAGTGTAAATTACAGTTCTGGGCATTGAATTTTCCCTGCTGGAGTCATATATCTTGTAACTAATTATCATGGAGGAAAACTTGATATCCAGACCAGTGATATCTTCAATTGTCATTGCTCTCTTGTCAAATTTTGATCCTATTGCCTCACTCACTATCTGATTCTTGACGAATTTGAGAGCAGGTAACCCACCGAATGAGTGCAATCTGGTAACTGCCCTAATGGCATCCTTGGTTATCTTGAATGGTCTCATCAACCACATAAAGTTGTCATGCATCCTACTCAGAACATACCAGACCCATTCATCTTCTGCAAAATAGGGGAAATGGATGCAATGTCCAAAATGTTTGTCCTAGATAGCCTTGTACTGAGGTCTGAGTTCAAAAGAATCATCTATTAACTAATTGTGATAGATATCCATTAGTTTGGATTCCCCAAATTCCTCAATGTTTGCATGAATATATGCCCTAACATCTTCTACATGCAAAACCCCATGCAGAATGCTTGAAAAGGTGCCTAGGGGATCAACTTCTAGGGATTTGTAGGGATGTTTCTTGAATTTAGGATGCGGCCTATCAGTGATCTGCACAACATTCAGAGTAGCCATCTTTCAAAATATTTAGAGAGAGGTTTTCAAGAGCGGAAAATACCTTTTACGCTTCTAGGGTTCACTATATGAGCCGGATCGGATTGCTGGAAGAATCAACTTCTGTGGTTGATCTTTGAGAGGCTTGAGACAATTTTGTTGCAGAGCTCCTTTTCTCTTTTTTCTCGAATGCAAATGTACAAATGATGAACAAAAGAACCCTTATATTTCTGTGCAAACCCTAATTTCACATTGTAATAAATGCACAACTTAAGTTGTTCCGGTTGCTTTGTTTTCCTTGTCCTGAGAGATTTTTAGGATCACTGAGATGCACTTAGAGCTATTCTTGGTGAATATTAGCAATCTATCTACCTTTCTCCAATCATTCCATTTATCCATAGATCAAGATACCTCAAATTTGAATCATACCAGATCTAACTGTGAAAATCCTATTCTTACCGGATGACTGTTAAACCAGATCAATCTTTGAAGATTGGCCTCTTCTAAACTTCTTGCGGATCTTTCATATCTTTTACCAAGGCTTATTTAGATGTTTCTCTGGGAACCTTTTAATTCACAACTTTTCATGTGCTAATTTTGAGGCACCAATTGACTGGCTGGGGGAATTTGTTTTCCTTTTTGACTCCCCCTGAGCTAGAGCTCATCTATTTAGTTTCCGGAAGGAATATCAACACCAGATTCTGGCGCGGATCCATCCTCAACATTTTCTGTACTTATCTTCACCCAAATCTTGTTCATCTCCCTTTGAATTTCATCCGCATTTACTTTTCTTTTTCCTTTGTCTTGGTTTTGATTTTGATGTACTGGACCCTTTTTGTCCTAATTCTTAATTCTATAGAATTTAGCAATATGACCGGATCTATTGCAATTGTAGCAAACCACATTTCTTTGCATATTTGACTGGTATCCTCTTGATCTACATTGATTAGCCATATTTTCCATTCTATTGCATGCAAAGCATCTACCATTGAATGAATTGTTCATTTGCATATTTCTACACTCATGAGATTTGTGACCATACCTTTTGCAATTAAAACACTGTCCGGAGAAGGATGAATTAGTCTGATTCATTCTTCTTCTGCATTGATTTGCTTTATGACTGAAGTTATTGCAATTGTGGCAATATCCATTGAAGGATGGATATCTTTGAGCATTTGGTTGCCTTACCAGAGGTCTTCTAGGCCTGTTCCTTGGATTTCCTGATCCAGAGTTCTTCTGACCGGATCCAGAGCTTTCACCTTTCTCATACACCAAGCCTTGCTTGTCATCTACCCTCTTTTGGCTTTCAAGAAGAACTTCAAATTGAGCAGAGCTTATCTTGAATTTCTCTTTGTATTCATTTGTTGTTTGAAGATCCCTTTTAAGAGTGTCAATTTGATTCTCAAGTTGTTCTTCATTATCTCTAGCTTCTTCAAGATCAGATTCTAGATGCCTGATTATTCTATCCATTTTGTGATAGTCTTCTGACTTTTCCTTGAGAGATTGTCTTAGATCATCTTCAATTTTTCTTTTCTCTTCAATTTCTTGGGTGAATTTCATAACCCTTGATTCCATTTCATGTCTTACCATAATGACCTCTTTTGATAGTTTCTCACATAACTTATTCTTCTCTTTTAGATCTTCATCAGTATTATTGGCTTCATTTTGACTTGCTAATTGTTGAAGTAGTTCCTTTCTCTTTTTCATAGAGATATTCAGTTTCTCTTTTAGTTCATTGATGAAATCATCAGCCTGTTTGAGTCTTTCCTTCAAGTTATTGACTTCGGAGTGAGATTGCTCAAGATCATCTAGAGCAGACTGAAGTTGTTCCCTCATACCATACATATCCATTTAGATTCCTAGATCTTCCTTAAGTTGTTAGGCTCTGTTTGGAGGAACTTAGCTCTGATACCAATTGTTGATAACTGAGAGGGGGGTGAATCAGTTATCTTAATTAATTTAACTTTTTGTTCTTCTTAATAACTAGTGCAGCATCAAAACAAATAAGCATCCATAACCATGAAAGCAAAAACAAAATCAATACACATAACATAGTGATCTTGACATGGAAAACCCTGTTAAGGGAAAAACCACAGGGTGACTAACCCAAGATTGTATTCTCTATTAAAAGAATAGAAGTACAAAATGGCACTTGCCAATTAGGGCTCACTACCCAAGCACACTGCTCACAAGAGACTCACTGCCTACAAGAGACTTACTATCTACAAGGTACAAGATACTTGAACTGATGAGAAGCATCCACATATGCTGAGGTTCAGTTCCGGTTAAGCTCAATACACTGATCTACTGCACTTCATTCTTCCTTTTCTTTGGTGCTGCTGTCCTATCACATACTGGACCTGTATTACTACTTCCACACTACTCTCTACTTTTCTTCACACTATGCCACACACACACACTTCTTCTCATCAAAATCCATCTGGTATATATATCCGCACAAAGGATTTCAACATCTTTCTAGTCAGTATCCAGAATACTCAATATTTTCCTAAACTCTGGTCTGTCGGCTGAATCCTTGCTTACCAAGTGATGCATATCAAAGAGATGCTTATAGAAGTCATCAAACATGTCAGCCAATCATGAATGATCCCTTAAGAAACTTGATTACCATCAATATCTCATCTGGATTAAGGTCCGATGCTTTGCCGGTCAGTTCTTCCTCAGTCTACTCTGCCAAACAGGAACCCGACACTTAGGTGCTCATATCTCTTCACTCTTTCATCACCGGAGGCTCAATCTCTGGAATGTATCGGTCAAGGTACACCTCTTAACTTCCCCAAGTCCGTACTTTGCTAAGATACTTCCTCTGAGAGATCCGGACCTGATTGTCAGACCTTGCTGCATGCTCTGTTCTTGGTCACCGGACCAAAATACTCTTCAATCTGACTTCCGATATAAACACACCATGTCCTGTGGATGTGTGGGATGGACTTTGTTGCCATCAATGACAATACTCATGAAGCCACACAGTGTCTCTTGCCAACACTATCTTCTATAGATTTTCCACCAGAACAACCAACAAAAACAACTACAACCTAATTTCCTGAATAGGTTACAACATCCTTGACCCATTTTGTTCTAGTTTAACATGTTAAGGTTATTGTTTCAAACTTTAAGAAGGAGAATTAGTAACAACCTAAAAAGAAAAGGATAAAAGGCTGTTGCAGAGACCTCCTCCAACTCAGAATAGTAAATGTTGTATTTCCCAATTGACTCAAATTTTTGCTCTTGTTTCTATTTGAGGTACTTCCCTAGAAGAAATTTCCACTATTGAAGTCATCCAAAAGATGACTTAGTATGATAGTCGTGTTGTTTCTAATGAGCCCACACATGCAAAGTTAAATTAGGAAGTAAGGGAAGAACCCCTGCCACCTCTAGAGGATCCACATTCAATATCCACTCCTCCAAAGAGTTCTAGTTTACAAGATGCCTCTTCACCCAAAGATTCCATCATGCAGTTGGATAACCCTCATGTTTTGATTTCCTCTTCTCTAGAGGAACACCATGTAACAACATTTCCATCCCCATTAAGTTTAAAAAATACAATTTCCTCCTCTCTAGAGGAACCTCACTCAACAACAGTGTGTTAGGAAATTATAGGTTGATCAAACCATTTCCTACATAACCCTATGAGAGAAAATGATGTATACAAGATTATAGAATAACCATAATGCAAAGATCAAAAGACATACCATAAGGTGGTACAAGATCTACCCTAAGAAGACCCTCAAGAGGGAAAAGCCTAGCCTCTAAAAGCATCCACACTCAATGTATTATTCAACAATGAAAACATTACTATACACTTACAAAGTCTCCATGAATACTTCTAAAACATCAATTATTGGCAAGAGACACTATGTGGCTTCATTATTGTTGTCATTGATGGCAACAAAGTTTATCCCACACATCTGCAGCACATAATATGTATTTACCAGAAGTCAGATTGAAGAGTGTTTTGGTCCGGTAAGCAAGAACAGAGCATGCAACAAGGTTTGGTAATCAGGTTCGGATCTCTCAGAGGATATATCTTAGAAAAATGCAAACTTGGGGAAATCAAGAGGAGTACCATGACTGCCACATTCCAGAGATTGAGCCTCCGGTGATGAAAGAGTGAAAAGATATGAGCACCTAAGTGTTGGGTTCTTGACAGGCAGAGCAGACTGAGCAAGAACTAACTAGCAGAGCATCAGACCTTAATCCAGATAAGAAATTGATGGTGATCAAGCTTCTTAAGGAATCATTCATGGTTGGTTGACATGATTGATGACTTCTATGTCTATACTTTTGATACGCATCACATGTTGGGCATGGATTCAACCAACAGACCAGTATCTAGTAAAAGTATTCCAGTTGCCGACTAGAAAGATGTTGAGATCCTTGGTGTGGATATATATACCAGATGGATTTTGGTATGAAGGTGTGTGTGGTGTGATATGGTGTGTGAAGAAAAGCAGAGAGTAGTGTGGAAGCAACTATTCAAGTACGGTATGTGACAGAATAGCAACACTAAGCAGAGGAAGAATGAAGTGCAGTAGATCAGTATATTGAGCCTAACCGGAACTAAACCTCAGCATGTGTGGATGCCTCTGATCAATTCAAACACTTGGTTACTTTCTATATAATCTTATAGGTAGTGATCCTCTTGTGAGCAGTGTGCTCGGGCAGTGAGCCTTAATTGGCAAGTGCCATTTTGTACTTCTTATTCTTTAAATAGAGAATACAATCTTGGGTTAATCACCCCATGGTTTTTCCCTTAGCAGGGTTTTCCACGTAAAAATCCTTGTGTCATGTGTGTTGATTTCATTTCTGCTCTCATGTTCATTTATGTTTATATGTTTTGATACTGTACTATTGTTAAAGAAGAAAAGAAAGTTAAGAAATATAAGATAACTGATTCACCCCCCCTCTCAGTTTTCTGCATTGTTTCAAACAATTAGTATTAGAGCCAAGTTCCTCCAAATAGAGCCTAACAGCTTGAGGAAGATTTGGGAATCTCAATGGATATGTATGGTATGAGGGAACAACTTTAGTCTGCCCTAGATGATCTTGAGCAATCTCACTCTGAAGTCAATAACCTGAGGGAAAGACTCAAACAAGCTAATGACTTCATAAATGAACTAAAAGAAAAATTGAGTATCTCTGTGAAAAAGAGAAAGGAACTTCTTCAACAATTAGCAAGTCAAAGTGAAGCCAATGATACTAATGAAGATCTGAATGAGAAAAACAAGCTATGTGAGAAGCTATCAAAAGAGGTCATTATGGTAAGACATGAAATGGAATCAGGGGTTATGAAATTCACCCAAGAAATTGAAGAAAAAAGAAAAATTGAAGATAATCTAAAACAATCTCTCAAGGAGAAGTCAGAAGACTGCCACAAAATGGATAGAATAATTAGGCATCTAGAATCTAATCTTGAAGAAGCTAGAGATAATGAAGAACAACTTGAGAATCAGATAAACACTCTTAAAAGGGATCTTCAAACAACAAATGAATACAAAGAAAAATTCAAGATAAGCTCTACTCAACTTGAAGTTCTTCTTGAAAGCCAAAAGAGGGTAGATGACAAGCATGGATCGGGATATGAGAAAGGTGAGAGCTCCGGATCTGGTCAGAAGAACTCTAGATCAGGAAATCCAAGGTACAGGCCTAGAAAACCTCTGGTAAGACAACCAAATGCTCAAAGATGTCCATCCTTCAATGGATACTGCTACAATTGCAATAACTTCGGTCATAAAGAAAATCAGTGCATAAGAAGAATGAATCAGACTAATTCATCCTTCTCCAGACAGTGTTTTAACTGCAAAAGGTATGGTCACAAATCTCATGAATGTAGAAATATGCAAATAAATAATTCAGTCAATGGTAGATGCTTTGCATGCAATAGAATGGGACATATGGCTAATCAATGCAGATCAAGAGGATATCAATCAAATTTGCAAAGAAATATAGCTTGCTACAATTGCAATAGATCCGGTCATATTGCCAAATTCTGTAGAAGTAAGAATCAGGCTAAAAGGTGTCTGGTGCATCATGATCAAAATCAAGACAAAGGAAAAGGAAAAGTGAATGCAGATGAAGTTCAAAGGGAGATGAACAAGATTTGGGTGAAGAGAAGTACATAAAATGTTGGAGATGGATCCACACTAGAATCTGGTGCTGATATTCCTTCTGGAAACTAAATAGATGAGCTCTGGCTCAGGGGGAGTCACAAAGGAAAACAATTCCCCCCAGCCAGTCAATTGGTGCCTAAAATTGGCACATAGAGTATTGCGGATTAAAGAGTTCTCAAAGAGATATCTAAAATAATCCTTGGTAATAATATAAAAGATCCGCAAGGAGTTTTGAAGATGTCAATCATCCAAGATTGATCCGGTTTAACAGTCATCCGGTAAAAGCAGGATTTTCACAAGTTAGATCCGGTATGATTCAAAATTGAAATATTTGGATCTGCAGATAGATGGAATGATTGGAGAAAGGGAGATACATTGTCAGTTATCACCAAGAATAATTCTAAGTGCATCTCGGTGATTCGGAAGGGTCTCTCTCAGAACAAGGTCTGAGCAAGGAAACCAGAATAACTTAAAGTGTGCATTTATTGCAATAAGAATTTAGGGTTTGCGTAGAAATATAAGGGTTCTTTTTGTTCATCATTTGCACATTTGCATTCGAGAAGAAGAAAGAAAGAGCTCTGTAACAAGATTGCTTCAACCCGCTCAAGAATCAACTGCAGAATTTGATTCAACCGACAATCTTTTCGGCTCTTATCGTGAACCCTAGAAGCATAAGAAGGTATTTCCGCTCTTGAATATCTCTCTTTGAATCTTTTGAAAGATGGCTACTCCAAAAGTTGTTAAGATCACTGATAGGCCGCACCCTAAGTTCAAGAAACATCCTTACAAATCCCTAGAAGTTGACCCCCTAGGCGCATTCTTTAGCATTTTGCATGGGGTTCTGCACGTTGAAGATGTTAGGGTATACATTCACGCCAACATTAAGGAATTTGGGGAATCCAAGCTGATGGATATCTATCACAAGCAATTAATAGATGAAACATTTGAACTTAAACCCCAATACAAGGCCATCTGGGATAAGCATTTTGGACATTGCATCCACTTCCCCTATTTTGCAGAAGATGAATGGGTCTGGTATGTTCTTAGTAGAATACATGATAACTTCATGTGGTTGTTGAAGCCCTTCAAAATAACAAAGGATGCAATTAGGGTAGTAACTGGCTTGCACTCATCCAGTGAGTTGCCTGCTCTCAAATCAGTCAAGAACCAAACTGTAAGTGAGGCTTCTGGATCAAAATTTGACAAAAGAGCAATGACAATAGAGGATATCACAGATCTAGCTATCAAATTTGCTTCTATGATAATTGGTTATAAAATATATCACTCCAGCAGGGAGAATTCTGTATCCAAAATAGCAATATACATTGCTTATCAGATGCTAAGGGAGAATGCCGATTATGATCTTTGTGAGCTTCTCCTGAACCAACTGTTAGAGAATTTGTAGAAAATAAAGAAGGATAAAAAGAATTCATTTAAGTACGGTGGCTTGATACTATGTCTATTCTTTTACTATACGAATGAGCTACCCAGATCCAGTGGTTGGGTATGGCAAAATAACAGACTGATTGCCATACAAATTAGAGATTACATGTATGGGCTTGGTGATGCCAAGGCTCAAAGTATAGCTCTCTGGGGTTACTTCAAAAACATCCAAAGTATGATGTAGGCTAGAGAAAGAATACCACAAACAATATTTGAAAAATACAAGGATATAGTGTGATTCATGGTAGACACTGATCAATGCCTAATGGAGGCAGTGGAGCCCAGGACAATCTAGATTATGCCAATGGGCTATGAAGTAGATGAGAAAATCTTGGAACTGCATATCCAACACTTGCTGAGTCATCCTAAGGACCCTGAGGCAGAAAGGTTTGGAACCTTTCAAGAATTGAGTGTGAAAATTCATGTTGAACAAAGACAACTAGAGATGAAGAGAAAAGTGAGAAGGGAAGTAGATGAAGTTGCCAAAAGATATGGCATCTCAAAAGAGGTAGTTGATGCAAATAGAGAAAAGTTAGAAAGAGCTGAGAAGGAGAGACAAGAAGCAGAAAAAGAAAGTAATCCGGTACAGGCCCCCTCCCGGACCAGATCCTCCAAGAGCTCTGCACTTGCCACCTATAAGAGCCCAAAAGCCTCAAAATCGGAAGCCAAGACATCTGGAAAAGGAGAGAAGAGAACAAAGACAAAGGCTACAAGGTCATACATAAGCCAAAAGGATGATGAAGAGACAAAATCTGATGATGAAATTAAGAAAATAAGGAAGAAGAAGAAAACTTCAGGTGAATCCTTTGCCAGTGCAAACAAAGAAGAAGAGGTAGAAGAATTTGTTGAAAAGCCTACTCTCTATTGATTATATCATCAAGGCAGTTACTGTGGATGGGAATCTGCAACCAATGACATAATTCTATGATGAGTACAATGACATAGACAAAAGGATCCTGGAAGAAGCTATAGTTAAGTACTTAAACATATATAATAAAACATTCATTGAAATCATCTCTCTAATCCCCAAGAGTTTAGAGAAAGTACTTGAACTCAGAAAAGACAATGCCAAGGAAAAGGATTTGGAGATTCAGGAACAGATAGCTATTAAGCTCTATCCTTCCATTACTCCAAAACAAATGATCATGATCTTCAAGGATTGCAAGGATGAGTTCCAGAGCAAAGCTAGATTGAACAAGTTTATGCTCGGAGAGACTGATCAGGTGGCAAAAGAGACTGAAGACATCCTTCGGAATGCATATAAAAGATTCAATCTTCCTGTTATAGAGGACATAAGTGATGAACCTTCTGTCATGGATGTCGAAGGATTAAGTGCATCAAAGGAAGATTCTACTGAGAAAATTGCAAAAGAGTCAAAGGAGATAAGTGAGGAGAAGACTAAGGACCTGGATTCCTCTATTCTGGAAGAGGAAGTCCCTGAAGAAGTAAACATTTCTCTTTCGGATCCCTCAGCAGACTTCGGAATTGAAGGAGAAGAAAGAAAATATGAGAAAGTAAGTCAAGAAGAGGAGAAAAAGGGGAGAGAAGAAGAACAAACAAAGAAGATCTCTGATGAAACCTTTGAGGCTGCAAGAGGAAAGAAGTCTTTGGCAAGAGACACCACAGAAGCAGTGAAGAATTTCTTGACCAAGGAAATGATGGAGATTGATGAACCAGAACTGTTCCAAGCACCACTCAATTTTGATTCCCTCTCTTCGGTTCAAACAATGAAGATAGCATCTTTTGCCCAAGCCAAGGCAAAATAAAAACTTCTGAAGTCTCACATGGAAGATTGTGAGCTGATAGAGATTGCTTCAAGAATGCTAGAGAAGATCATGCCATCCTTCCAAAAGGATTCTTCGGCCTCTCCATCCGGTAATCTTAAATCTCTGATAAACTTTGTCAACACTCATTTTGATTCCTTAGAGAAATCAACAGAAAAAAAGGTCCAGAAAGAGTTTTTGGGTAAGAGATTCTCCAAAGTATAGGGACTCATATCAAATGATAGGAGAAATCTGAATATTGGAATACAGAGCCTAGAAAATGCTCTTAAAGATGGCAGAGAATTATACAAATTTTGTTTATCTTGGTCCATATTGACAATAGACATTGCAAAGAAGGTGGAAGAACAAGAGGGTAAACTATCAAGTTTATCCCAGAGTTTTGATCCTCTCACCTCATCCATAATGAATCAAGAGTGCTAGGCTATTGCGACTATAAATGAGATAAAGAGGCTTGAGAAGGAGAAGAAGAATAGAATAAGCAGAATGAGTGAACTAAGAGGGATAATTATCCCTAGGATAGAGGCAATGCATGAAGCCCTAACTGATGCTCAGACTACAACCCGGACTAGTGATCCGACAGACTTAAAGAGGGCAGAAACTTTTGCATTTTTGTTAAGTGGTCACATCTAAATTTTGGACAGGATGAAGTAGAGTTGGGCAACAAAATTTGTCCAGTTGAAAACCACTTTTGCGGATATACTTAAGTATATGTAAGTATAACTTGTATATATACCTATGCGGCTATGTATAGGTTACTTTTTGAAAATTTTGGTGTACGAATTCCACCCTTTGCCATTGATGTCAAAGGGGGAGTGAGGAGCAGTGAAAAATGTGGAATCTAGCTAAGGGGGAGCTCCGGTAAAAGTATACATAAGATAGAGCATCGACTAAGGGGGAGTGTGCTATGACACTTAGTCATTTTTCACTAAGTGTTGCCATCAATGCCAAAGGGGGAGATTGTTGGCAAGAGACACTGTGTGGCTTCATTATTGTTGTTATTAATGGCAACAAAGTTTATCCCACACATCCGCAACACATAATATGTCTTTACTGGAAGTCAGATTGAAGAGTGTTTTGGTCCAGTAAGCTAGAGCAGAGCATGCAGCAAGGTCCAACAATCAGGTCTGGATCTCTTAAAGGATGTATCTCAGAAAAATGCAAACTTGGGGAAGTCAAGAGGAGTACCATGACTGCCACATTCCAGAGATTGAGCCTCTAGTGATGAAAGAGTGAAAAGATATGAGCACCTAAGTGTTGGGTTCCTGACAGGCAGAGCAAACTGAGAAAGAACTAACCGACAGAGCATCAGACCTTAATCCATATAAGAAATTGATGGTGATCAAGCTTCTTGAGGAATCATTCATGGTTGGTCGACATGATTGATGACTTCTATGTCTATACTTTTGATACGCATCACATGTTGGGCATGGATTCAGCCAACAGACCAGTATCTAGTAAAAGTATTCCGGTTGCCAACTAGAAAGATGTTGAGATCCTTGGTGCGGATATATATACCAGATGGATTTTGGTATGAAGGTGTGTGTGGTGTGATATGGTGTGCGAAGAAAAGAAAAGAGTAGTGTGGAAGTAGCTATTCAAGTACGATATGTGATAGAACAACAACACTAAGCAGAGGAAGAATGAAGTGCAGCAGATCAGTATATTGAGCCTAACCAGAACTGAACCTCAGCATGTGTGGATGCCTCTGATCAGTTCAAACACCTGGTTACTTTCTATATAATATTGTAGGTAGTGAGCCTCTTATGAGCAGTGTGCTTGGGCAGTGAGCCCTAATTGGCAAGTGCCATTTTGTACTTCTTATTCTTTTAACAGAGAATACAATCTTGGGTTAATCACCCCATGGTTTTTCCCTTAGCAGGGTTTTCCACGTAAAAATCCTTGTGTCATGTGTGTTGATTTCATTTCTGCTCTCATGTTCATTTATGTTTATATGTTTTGATACTGTACTATTGTTAAAGAAGAAAAGAAAGTTAAGAAATATAAGATAACTGATTCACCCCCCCTCTCAGTTTTCTGCATTGTTTCCAACATCAAGCACCTCCAATACATCCTCCATGTGTCCAAGCAACCACACATCCCATGCCATACTTCACATACGCACTCTTCAAGAGTGATCAATACAAATGATAGCCCAAATGACTAGCCAACCTCAACCACTAAACATGTGCTTGCTTTTATAGAATCAAGCTCGCACAAATACAACTATGGTATTGGAAAAACTATGTGTCTCAAAACCATGAGAACACCAAACCATCGACTCCAAAATTAAATATTTCCCACAAATATTAAATATTTGTCCTATGTCTCCTACATAAAATATCTAACCAATTTTACATACAACTTTACAAGTGTACCCAAACAAATATTTAATGTGTCTAAACACATCACTAAAGATGCACCAAAAATAAATATTTATTTTGGATAATTAAAAATAATCTTTCTTGTGCATGGTGTATAACTGTTTTGTATGAAAAAAGGGGAAAGGAATACAAGGGTTAAATCCTCCTTTCTCAACAAACATTCAAGGACATATCAACCGAGTTGAATCACACTTTTGCAAGAGGATTCACCTACAGGTTAGGATGTCACTTGGAATGATGTAGAAATTTAGAGATTGTCAATTAATGTATCAATTTAATGCTCAAATACCCTTAAAACCCTAATTATGCAAAACAACAAGTAAAATGATGAATTATGACAAATGCTTATAGACTAAGGTAGTAGGCAGAGATTAATAACTAACCTTTTTCAAAGTTTGGGATGTGGAATACTCAGGGACACTGACACTAACACCCCTATCCAAGGTAGTGTTTTCTTCGTGGAATCCTAATCTCCTTCTGACATTGATGATCACTGTACTTTCTATTTCTGTCCCGTGAGGTGCGAAGGACACTGGCACTAGTGCCCGAGTCCAAGGCAGGGTGATTTTTAGGATGGCAGAAGCTCTTTAGATGTTGATTGTCATTGTATAAATGATTTATATATTTTTAACATCAGAGGACACTGATATTGGCACCTGAGTCCAAGCAGTCCTTTTCTTCAAGAATTTGGAATCTGCATGCTGTCTTACTGTTTCCTGCAACTCCACTCTATCAAGATGTGACACCTATAACATACAATCACAAGGAGAGTGGTTGGGGGTTGTGGTGTTTAGAGGCCTGCCTCAGTCAAGCCCCAGAGAGACATTCAAGTCTTCTAAACACCATTGTTAGATAGAGAGTGTGTATCCTTGCGAGATAGAGGCAAAAACAAATTGATAAATGATTCAAACACAAATAGATATCACCTCAGAGGTGTGGATCTCACATAGATGAAGACTCTTCAACACATGAGAAGATGTAGCCAAATCTGCAATCACAAACACAATAACAATGCTCTACTCTGCAACAATGAATATCTTGTGTTAGAAATGAAAGCAACACAACTTCAATGGAAATTTGATTCAAATAAATTTTTGCAATCTTTTAAGTGTGCATTAACAATGGAGATTGTAACAAAACATAAAACCCACTACAGAGAGAATACCAAACATGAAAAACTCAACATAATGATACAATGTTTAACATGGAGAAAACCCTCGTGGGTAAAAAACTCCACATAAGAAAGAGGCCCAATGTTTGTATTAATCTACAAAAGATTGTACAATACAACACCACCACTAATCTCTCCTTCAGTGTTCAATCTGACAGCATTCTTGCAGCACCTGTGTACCTAAAATCTATATTGCATCAACAAATACATGGCAAATACTTATAAAAATGGTTTCCACTCCATTCTAGGCATTCACCTTCTCTCTCCTAAGATTCTTCAACCTATAAACATTAATTACCATCTTACAAGCATCTTACACTTGTCCAAAAACAACCATGCAAAGGTTGGGGGCCCAAGACTAAATCTGGCTATAGCATCTTATGATGCATCATAATCATCATAGATTCCACAAAAGAGTATCTTTCCAAGATAGGAACGTTGGGATAAATATAGAAAATATACAACTAACATATTCGTCATATGCGTCATAGAATCTCAGAATCTTATGACAACTTGCAGCTGTCATGGATTCACTTACCAAACATTATGACAGTTGTCATACATGCCAAAAATAGTATATTCCTCAAGGGAGCACGCCTACCCTCATTTACTTTGAGTTTTTACATTTGCCAATAGTAAAATTCACTCTATAATAACCTCTGGTGACTCTGAAATTACCCCTGCCAGTGAAACTAGTACATCTCCTAATGGATAATTACAAATTACATATAATAAATGGAATAAATGCAATATTAGGATTTACAAGGTTAATGGCACCTTATCCCATAAATCAACCCATAGGAAATCAAATAAAAAATAATCAGGCACTAGAAACAAGGCCTATGGCCTCTCTGCACCATACGAACTTATCTATTCTCACAGGCTTGGTCAATGAATCTGCAACATTCTCTTGAGTGTCTATCTTCTTCAGATCAATCTCTCCATTTGCAACCAACTCTCAAAAAAATTGATACTAAACATCAACATGCTTAGTTTGAGCATGATACATTGGATTCTTGGCCAAACAGATAGCACTCTGGCTATCACAACCAATCTGAATGATCATGCAATCAAAACCAATACCTGTACACAGTCTCTTCAACCAAACTGCCTCCTTAGAGATATGGGTAGCAACCATATACTCTGCTTCTGTGGTGGACAAAGCAACTATGGGCTGCCTCTTACTCATCCAACTCACTGCACCTCCAAATAGAGTAAATACATAGCCACTAGTGGACCTTCAACTATCCAAGTCCCCTGCCCAATTTGCAACAACAAAACCCTGCATGTCTAAAGATTTATTAGCACTATCAGTACCAGAATAAACCAAACAATGATCAAGAGTACTTGTAAGATATTTAAACACCCTCTTCACATAGTTCCAATGCTGTCTACCAGGGTTAGACATAAATCTGCTCAAAACTCCCACTGCTTGGGCAATATCTGGACTAGTGCAAACCATTGCATACATCAAACTCCCTACAACACTAGCATATGGCACATTAGACATATCCTCAAGATCATCTTCAGTCTTTGGACACATATCTAATGAAAGATTAGTACCAATGGGTAAAGGAACTCTAACTGGGTTACAGTCCTGCAAACTAAACCTTTGCAAAAAAGTATTCGCATACTTACTTTGTGACAACTAAAGCTTTCTGTTAACTCTATCCCTCCTGATCTCCATTCCCAAAATATACCTTGCAGCACCAAGATCCTTCATCTCAAATGCACCTAAAAGTTGGGATTTAAGCTCACTGATCATACCCTTAGTATTGTTGAAAAACAACATGTCATCAACATAAAAAACAATAACCAATATAGAATCATCAACACAATAAATGTAAACACAGTGGTCCTCCTTGCTTCTAACAAAACCTAATTTCAAAATAAATGAGTCAAATTTTTTGATACCACATTTTGGGGGACTATTTCAAAGCATAGAGAGATCTCTTCAACCTGCAAACCCAATGTTCTTTCCCTTTTACCTCAAAACCTGTAGGCTATTACATATAAATTTCTTCTTCAAGATCTCCATGCAACAACGCAGTCTTAACATCCATTTTCTCAATCTCCTAATCATAAGCTGCAGCAATGGATAAGATAAATCTAATAGAAGTCAATTTAGCAACAGGAGGGAATATCTCACCAAAATCAACTCCCTCTCTCTAGGAGTAGCCCTTGGCTACCAGTCTAGCCTTATACTTCTCCAATGAACCGTCTGCTCCAAACTTCTTCTTGAAGACCCACTTACAACCTATGGCCTTTCTTCCTTTGGGCAAATGAACAAGATCCCAAGTGTTACAAAAGTCTAAAGCCATCATCTCCTCCTACATGGCTAACTGCCAGGACTCACTATCATCTACAGAAATAGCTTCCCTATAGGATCTAGGTTCATCATTAGTACTCAATAAAGCATATACACAATGTAAATCTGGTGGCCTATACCTTTCAACTGGATTTCGTTGTCTTGTGGATCTCCTCAAGGGTGGAGTAAGAGACTGTACTCATTCTTCTGCATGATCATCTACACCAACTTCTTTTGTAACAACAGACTCATCTTCATCAGAACTACTCAAATCTTCTTCTTCTTCTTCTTCACCCCCAATCCATCATTTTGTTCTTCTTGAGGTGCATCTTGCTGCTCTAAATCGAAGTGCACCTTCTTTACCTTTTCTTCTTTTTCTTTTGGCTGCTTAGGTTCAGAAGTAGCTCTAAGTTCCCTGAAAATAACATCTCTAGAAAAGATAATCTTACGGGTTAGTGGATTCCAAAGCTTATAACCTTTGACATTATCACCATATCCAATGAATGTGTTAGTGTAGGTTTTTATTTCCTAGTTGGGTTATTTATTTTTCCCTATATTCCTAGATTTTTCCTACACTTCTATTAATCTCGCTTAGGTTAATAAAGCATGTCTTATTAGGTGAGTGGTTGCAAGGTGTCACCTTCCTACATGTGAGCATCTATTAGTTATCTTAGGAAGATACTTTGCTATCTTTAGTTTGATAGATGGTTGCTCTCATTGGTCGGTGTTGCCACCTCCTCCCTCTTCCTAGTCTATATAAGCATGCTACCTGGCTTGTATTTTGCATCTTTTGCTTTTGCATCCTCTTAATGCTATTTTGCTTTTAGCATTTGCATTACTCTCTTGGAGACTAACTTTGTGTTGCTATTTTGATTTTGTATCATTTGCATTCATAGTTTAAATATCTATTCATTTGCACTAGTTTTCTGGGTTAATAATCTTTTCAGATTCTAACATGGTATCAGAGCTGTTCTATGTGCAAGAGTAGATTTTTAGTTTCCATATTTGAGAGATTCGGGGGGGCGGCTAATAAATCTTATTATAGTTTTTTGAAAAACCCAGTATGCTCTTCTCTTGCATCTTCAGATGATCTTGAGAATCATAAAAGTTTGACGGAAACCTTTTTAATCTCTGGGGTTTGCACATGTGTTTTATGCAATCTGGGTGATTGCAGCATTTCTGGTTATACTGACAGCATTTTTGGCTGTTCCAATGCGTCCATGAGGCATAAGAAAGTCAATTTGGCTTTCGTTTCACTAAAATCAGAGATCATCATACACAGTTGCGGAACTGGGGTTTCAAGCTCAAATCTGACAACCAACTTACATATTTGGTATTTTCAATCAATATTGCAGGTTCCAGCATGCCTTTGCTTGTCTTAGGTAGCTGATTCAGCCTTTGCATGTCATTTTTTGGTTGCTGGGGTCATTTTTTGTTGTTAAAAACATTCTATTTACATTAGAACTACCTCTTATGTACATCAGAAAGAAAAATGCCTTCTGGGTTTTGTTTGCAGTACAGAAAAACTATTTGGGTATCTTTTAGGTTTTGCATGCAATCTGTATATTTTGCAAAATCAAACTCAGAAAGCTACAACAGTACCCCTCTCCGTTGGCAGTTGTAGTTTTGAAGGGAATTTTCAAATGCTTCATTCTTGCTCATACGGACTCCATTTCCCATGATATGTTTTTTGATTTTGGTTATTTTTTCGTGCTCTATGCACTAGTGCAGATTTTTTTTGATTTTGATGCAGAGATTTTTCAGAAATTATAGATTCTCAGTCGTGACAAGTATAGTTCTCGTTTTGGGAACTTCGGAGGATCATAATTTTCACATACGACCTCGTATTGAGGTGATTATTTTTTTGAAAGTACATGATTTTTTGATTAGATCACAATGGTGCTGTTTATTTCTCTGGATATTGTGCCAAATTTATATTTTTAGCATATGCCCTTCATGAGGGTTTTGTAATACATTGAAATCAAGACCACTTAGTATTTCTTGCTAGTGGCAGTTGTAAATGCACTAATATAAAGTGCCAAATCATATTTTCTTGGGGGGGTTCTTTGATTGAGTGAAAAGGGGGGGGGTTGTCTTGGTTGGGTTCTCTTCTTTTCGACATTTCTTCTTTGCATTTCTTCGTCATGGATCAAACAAATCTGCCCATCCTAACTCCATACAATTACTTTGAGTGGAAATCACGCATGACAATTCTCTTAAGGAAAGATAGATTAAATAGGATAACTATGGGACTTGAAATTGAACTTGCTAAAGATGAAGTAAGCCTAAGTGGTTTAACAAATGTGATGAAGCATATGGAACATTGTGTTTGTCTATTTCTCTTGATTTGCTCTTTCACATTGAGTCTTTGAATACACCAAATGAAATCTGGACAAAGCTAGAAAAACTATTTGGCACACAAGATTTAATGAGGGGTCATATGTTAGAAAATAAATTAATTAGTTTAAGTCCAGGCAATTTCAACACAATCTAGGATTTCTTCACTAAATTGAAATCACTAAGGCTACAGTTAAAACAATGTGGAATTAAAAAGAAAGATGAACAACTGATTCTTAGTATTCTCTCTAAGCTAAGTTTAGAATATTCTATGTTTGTTTCTACTTTCTATGCTACTAAGGGTGCACTTGGTACTTAATTCACCATGCCATCTTTAGATGATTTTGCTGTCAATCTCACTCAGGAACAAGACAAGCTAATCTAGATGGGCACTCTTAAGTCCTCTAAGTCACATGCCTTGGCTGCCAACCAAGGCACAAAAGAACAAAAAGGACAAAGTAGTAGCAACAATAGTAAGGCTAAGAAACAAAAGAATAGCAAGGAGAAGAAGGATCAGATACCGGTTGCTTCAAAAGCAACTAATGAAACTCAATCTTCCAAGGGTGACAAGCCTAAGAAAGAGAGGGTCCAATGTGCCTATTGTAAAAGACCCGGTCATGATGAACATAAATGTCTGAAGAAACAAATTGATCACTTGACACACATTCTTGAGAAGAATAATATCAGTGTTACTGAGTCTATCAAACAAAGTTCTAATGAGGGGTCTAATAAGGCAAAAGAAAACAACAAGGGGAAAGGAAAGGGCAAGGCCCTTGTTGTAGTTACTTCTTCACCATTCACTTGGATTCTTGATTCGGGTGCTTCGCACCACATGGCTTCATCTAAGGAAGAACTTGCATCTTTGGAGCTATGTACTATGCCTTCTATTTTGATGGGTGATGACACTCCTGTTGAGGTGTGTGGGAGAGGGTCTGTTGATGTGGTGGATGGCACATTCCATGATGTTCTTTGTGTGCCCTCATTATCAACTAATCTCCTATCGGTATACCAAATCACTCACACAGGTTTAGGCAAGCGGGTTGAGTTCACTCCTGATTCAGTGGAGATTCGTGAGTTGCATAGTGGTTCTACAGTTGTAGTTGGGAGAGTAGATCATCAATCACGGCTCTATCTATTTTCTCACCTTGTTCCTGATCCTCCTTCGACTATTTTTCTCACTCATTCTGATGATGTGAGTAGATTATGGCATGAGCGGTTTGGCCATCTTAACTACCGCTACTTGCAGCAGCTCAACCAATAGAGCATGGTCACAGGGTTGCCTTCAATTCAGTTTTCAGGTGGTGTTTGCCAAGGTTGCATTCTTGGTAAGCATCCTAAGGAAAAGTTTGACAAAGGTAAGGCATGGAGAGCTTCACAGATACTGGAGTTAGTTCATAGTGATTTGGCTGGTCCATTTCAGCATCCTTCTTTCAACAGGGCCCGATATGTCCTCACATTCATTGACGACTTTTCTTGATATACTTGGGTTTACTTTCTCAAATAGAAGTCAGAGGTATTTGATCATTTTCAAGACTTCAAAACTTTTGTAGAGAAGCAATTCGGGAAAGCCATCAAAGTTTTACGCACTGACAATGGTGGTGAGTATGTCAACCATCAGTTTGAGAAGTTTTGCACTTTAGAGGGGATTGATTCGCAGCATTCAGTTCCATATAATCCTCAACAAAACAGTGTTGCAGAATGGAAGAATAGGTCCTTGAAGGAAATGGCAAACTATATGATTCACTCCAGATCTCTTGCACCACAATATTGGGCAGAGGCCATTAACTGTGCTTGTTATATCCAGATCTGTGTTCCTCATTGAGCCTTGAAGGGAGTCACTCCTTTTGAAGCTTGGACCGGTTGGAAACCATCAGTTAAGCACTTTCAATTTTTTAATTCTCCTACATGGGCCCACATTCCTGCAAAGAAATGCAAGGCCTTGGATCTGTAGAGTAGACCTTGCATATTTATAGGTTATCCTGATGGTGTGAAGGGTTATTGGTTGTTCCACCCTACTACACATGAGTTGTTCATTGAGAGGAGTGTTCAGTTTGAGGAGGGCTCTTCGAGCTCACTTTCTATCACTTCTCCAACTCCTTCTACTTTGACATTGGAGTCACTTGGGATACATAACAGATCTTCTGATGAGTCAGATTCACCTAAGCAGTCTTCTACCTCCACTTCTGATGCAGAGAGTGATTCAAAGGACTCACCTCCTTCCTCTCCTAGTCATCATGCAGAGGTTGATGATTCTCCTCCAGATTCTCCATCTTTCGGTCCACTTTGGGTTAGACAGGCCTTGCAGTCTGCAGGTGATTGGGTTGGGGATCCATCAGACACCAGGCGGACTCGTTCACAATTCCAGGATGCTCCACATGTCTTCATTGCTACTGCCTCAGATCCACAGTCTTTTCATGAGGCTTCTGGTATTCCTGAGTGGAATACAGCTATGCAGGAGGAGTATAGTTCCTTGATGAGGAACCACACTTGGGATCTTGTCCCTCTTCCTAAGGGAAGAAAACTTGTTCGATGTAAGTGTATCTATCATACAAAATTTGCAACAGATGGGTCGGTTGACAAGCATAAGGCTCGCTTGGTCACCAAAGGATTCTCCCAGGTTCCTAGGATTGACTACTCTGAGACTTTTGCACCAGATGCCTGAATGAATTCCATCCAACTTGTTCCTACCATTGCTGCAGCCAATCGTTGGGAAGTACACCAGATGGATGTGAAGAGTGCTTTTCTTCACGGTGACCTTCAGGAGGAGATCTACATGGAGCAGCCACAGGGGTTCATTCAGGATTCTTCACTTGTGTGCCATCTTCGGAAGTCTCTCTATGGCCTCAAACAGGCTCCTCGAGCTTGGTATGCCAAGATGGACCCATTCCTTCTATCAGTTGGGTTCACTCGGTGCCATTCTGATCCCAATGTCTACATTCTACAACAGGATGATTCACTCCTATTTCTAGTTCTGTATGTTGATGACTTGTTGATCACAGGGAGTTCTTCATCCACCATTGGGGCTGTCAAAACTGCCCTTCATGACAGGTTTTTGATGATTGACTTGGGCTTGTTGCATTACTTTCTCAGGATTGAGATCTTTCAGTCTTCTTCTGGGATCACCATCACATGTCCAAGTATGCTCTAGATTTGCTCTTGAGGTTTCATATGGATGACTGTAAGCCTGCTCCGACTCCCTTTCTTTCTGGAGTCAAACTTGAGGCTCAGTGTTCTTCTCCACTTGTTGATGACACTTTGTACCGACAACTGGTTGGGAGTCTCATTTATCTGACTCATACGAGACCTGACATTTCATATGCAGTAGGCATGGTCTCTCGATTCATGCAGGAGCCTCATGAGCTGCACTGGAAAGCAACCAAGCGGATCCTTCACTACATTTAGGGTACTCACAGTTTTGGGATTCACTATGCAGCAAGCATTAAGCTTGACTTGGTGGGCTACACAGATTCAGATTGGGCAGGTGATTCTTAGGATCGCTAGTCTACTTCAGGTTACAACTTCTCACTTGGTTCATGTCCTGTTTGTTGGTCAAGCAAGAAGCAGTCTGCTATTGCTCTATCTTCTACTGAGGCTGAGTATCAGGGGGTTGTGAATGTCGCCACTAAGGCCATCAGTCATATTTTGTGACAACTAGAGTGTCATTCAGATCTCACAGAATCCGGTCCATCATCAGCAGACCAAACACATAGAGGTCCACATGCACTACATCCGAGAGCTTATCCATGGCCACATCATCGACCTTCGCTATTGTCTGACTTTTGAGCAGGTTGCTGATATCTTCACCAAACCCTTCATTGAGAGCAAGTTCCTTCATTTGCAAGCTTTGCTGGGGGTATGAGATGCTTCATCTTTTGGGGGGGCTTCTTCCTCTCACTCAGAGTCCTGACTCTCTCTACTTTGGGGGGGTCTCTTCTCTCTCTTTGGGGGGGAATTTTATGTACATGGGTACCTCATCAAGCTTGATTTGCCGGGACCCATTTCTACATCCACCTAAGCTTCGCTTATGGGGGGTGTTAGTGTAGGTTTTTATTTCCTAGTTGGGTTATTTATTTTTCCCTATATTCCTAGGTTTTTCCTACACTTCTATTAATCTCACTTAGGTTAATAAAGCATGTCTTATTAGGTGAGTGGTTGCAAGGTGTCACCTTCCTACATGTGAGCATCCATTAGCTATTGTGGGAATATACTTTGCTATCTTTAGTCTGATAGATGGTTGCTCCGCATTGGTCGGTGTTGCCACCTCCTCCCTCTTCCTAGTCTATATAAGCATGCTACTTGGCTTGTATTTTGCATCTTTTGCTTTTGCATCCTCTTAATGCTATTTTGCTTCTAGCATTTGCATTACTCTCTTGGAGACTAACTCTGTGTTGCTATTTTGATTTCATATCATTTGCATTCATAGTTTAAATATCTATTCGTTTGCACTAGTTTTCTGGGTTAATAATTTTTTTAGATTCTAACAAAATGTACAATTTTCAGCCTTTAGATCCAACTTAGATCACTTTTCCTTAGGCACATGAACAAAAGCCTCAACCAAAAACCCTTAAATGTGAAACAGAAGGTTTCTTACCTGTCCACACTTCATAAGGTGTCGAATCAAGAGCCTTACAAGGAGATCTGTTTATCAAGTAGCAAGTAGTACACACAGCGTCTTCCCAAAAACATTTATCCAACTGTGCATCACTAAGCATACTTCTAGCTCTTTTCATAATTGTTCGATTCATCCTTTCTGCAACACCATTCTGTTGTGGTGTATGCGGAGTTGTCTTTTGTCTGATTATACCTGCATGCTTTCAAAACTCATCAAATTCTTTAGAGAAATATTCCCCTCCATTATCAGATCTTAATATTTTTATCTTTAAACTTGATTGGTTCTCTACTAAGACTTTGAATTCCTTAAACTTAGTGAAAACCTCAGATTTATGCTTCATAAAATAAATCCATGTAAATCTATATATATCATCAATGAAGGTAACAAAATAACGAGATTTTCTAATAGATTCATTAGCCACAGGTCCAAACACATCTGTATGAATAATTTCTAATTTCTCTTTTGCTCTATTACTTCCTGAAGCAAATAATTTTCTATTTTGTTTACCAAACACACAATGCTCACATAAATCAAAGTACTCATCAGAATAAGAGAAACTGTCCAACAATTCTTTATTCTTAATAGTTTTTAATACATTATTGCTTGTGTTGCCCAATCTACGGTGCCACAACATACATGTATTTTTAGTAGTGGCCTCAGATACATAGGAGGCATTACAAACTGTAGTGGCTTCAAGCTTAAACAAGTTCCTGAATCTCTTCCCTTTCGCTACCACCAAGTTCCCTCTCACCAATCTACAGCCATGCTTGTCAAATGTCACATGCAATTCCCAAATCATTCAACTTCAAAACTAAAATTAGATTCCTAGCTAATCCAGGAACATACAAAACACTAGGGAGGGTTTTAATCCTCCCATCACTGAAACACAACAATACCTTTCCTTTCTCGGCAATCAGATATGAAGAGTTGTCACCAAGGTAGATATTACCTCCATCATATTCTTCATAGGTGGAGAACCATTCCTTATGCGGGGTCATATGAAATGAGCATCCTGAGTCAACCAACCAGTGATCATTAGAAACAAGATTACATGCAGAAAGTAAAACTTCTTCACCTGCATTCGAGGACTTATCTGAAGCACTCTCCCACTACTTCTTGGGGTTTCTGCACTCCTTCTTCACATGTCCCCTTTTACCGTAGTTCCAATACTTAACTCTGTTCTTTTTATCAGGAGTCTTAGATCAGCCCTTGGACTTGTCCTTAGCCCCTTTTTGATCTCCTTTAGGTCCCCTTTCCTTAGACCTTCCCCTGACACTAAGAGCATCCCTTGAACTATCTGAACTCTTCTTCCTCAATTCCTGTGACAGTAGCACTGAAACAAGAGTATCCAACTTCAGATCTGCAAGGTTAGCAGTGATAGCAAGGATAAAATTCTCCCAAGACTTAGGTAAAGAACAAAGAAGTAAGATACATTTATCTTCCTCACTAACCTCAACATCTACTAAATCAAGTTGACTCAATAACAAATTAAAAGAATTTAAATGCTCTCTAACTAATTCACCTTCTTGCATTTTCATGGAAAACAATTTTCTTTTTAAATAAAGTTTATTTACCATACTCTTGGCTTGGTAGATCTCACCCAACTGATTCCACAATTTGTGTGTGGTCTCCTCCTTTGCGACATTCAACAAGATAGAGTCTGAAAGACACAACCGGATGGTTCCTCGTGCCTTCTTATCCAGTCTATCCCACTCATCTTGAGAGACATCATCAGGTTTCTTCTCTTTTTTAATAACCAACCATTAGTTTCTTTCTTCTAACAAATCTTCCACTTTTAGCTTCCACAACTCATACCCCATTCCACTGAACTTCTTAATGTCCAATCGAGAGGTTGATGCAACGGTGGATCCAGCCATAATAACAACACAAGATTTGCAAAACAAACACAACCAAATCTCCCATTGTAGCTATAGCTTCCACACTACCATCCAAGAGTCAAAGCTGGCTAGGCTCTGATACCATATGTTAGAAATGAAAGCAACACTACTTCAATGGAAATTTGATTCAAATAAATTTCTGCAATCTTTTAAGTGTGCATTAACAATGGAGATTGTAACAAAACATAAAACCCACTATAGAGAAAATGCCAAACATGAAGAACTCAACATAATGACACAGTGTTTAATGTGGAGAAAACCCTTGCAGGTAAAAAACTCCACACGGGAAAGAGGCCCAATGTTTGTATTAATCTGCAAAAGATTGTACAATACAACACCACCAATCTCTCTTTCAGTCTTCAATCCGACAACATTCCTACAACACCTGAGTACCTAAAATCTATATTGCAGCAACAAATACATGGAAAATACTTATAGAAATGTTTTCCTCTCCATTCTAGGCATTCACCTTCTCTCTCCTAAGATTCTCCAACCTGTAAACATTAATTACCCTCTTACAAGCATCTTACACTTGTCCAAATATAGCCATGCAAAGGTTGGGGGCCCAAGACTAAATCTAGCCTCTTACAACATCTTATGATGCGTCATAACCATCATAGATTCCACAAAAGAGTATCTTTCCAAGATAGGAACCTTGGGCTAAATATAGCAAATATACAACTACCTTATCTGTCATATGCGTCATAGAATCTTAGAATCTTATGACAACTTATAGCTATCATAGATTCACTTACCGAACATTATGACAGTTGTCATACATGCCAAAAATAGTAGATTCCTCAAGGGAGCACGCCTACCCTCATTTACTTTGATTTTTTACATTTGCCAACAGTAAAAGTCACTCCGTAATAACCTCTGGTGACTCCAAAATTACCCCTGCCAGTGAAACTAGTACATCTCCTTATGGATAATTACAAATTACATATAATAAATGGAATAAATGCAATATTGGGATTTACAAGGTTAATGGCACCTTATCCCAACATCTTGAATGCTCTAAAATCATAAGTTAGCCAAAGGTTCACAATCATTTTCTAGTTTGCAAATGAAACACTAAACATGCTTATATATGCAACTACACACATTCCCAATAAGAATTTCGTAATTCAAACTTAAGATGTTGGCCTAGGACCTAATGAACAGTCATAAAATTGACATAAAAAATTGGGGCTAACCTAAAATGGGGTAGGACTAGGGTGCTAGCTCCCAAGTCCACCCTCCCAATTTAGGTCAAGATCTATTTAAATAGCACCCCCCTAGGTCCTATTTGGCATAACACTTAGGGGTTTTCTCATCAAGATTCAAGATTATCATGCAAGATGCCTATAATACATTCTAAAGGACCCAGGAGCTAAACCTTAGGACGAAAAAGTCCCAGGGAGACATTTTTTGACATAACATTTAGCCCCCACTTTAATGTATGCATGAACGCAAGGCCCATACATACATAAAGTATGGTCAAAACACAACAAACACGCTAAGCACTTAGAGCTAATGCATACACTAAGATTGAGGAACTATCTCTAGCCCCCAATCTCAGACAAACATTAGAGAAAACACATTACAGACACGCCAAACATAGTGAAGATATTAACAGTCACGCAAAACACAGAGAAGACAACATTGAAGACACGTAAAACACAATGAATATAGTGAATGTAGTGATTATTATTTTTTTTCATTTTTCATATGGATGCAAATGCAAGTACATGGAAAGTAAAAATGCAACACACGACCTAAAATGTAGGAGGGGCTTTCGTCACGCTCTTTGGACTACATATGGGGCAACATACACGCAATACAAATCTTAAAAAATAGGAGGGGCATTTCGCCATGCTCTTTGGACTACACTTGAGAACAAACACGCCATACAACTCCCAAAGCATAAGAGGGGCATTTCGCCACGCTCTTTGGACTATGCTTGGGAATAAACATGCCATACAAGAGTCACACACATGGAAGACATAGAGAAAACATGACAAACAAGTGATGGAAGGAGCCTATTGCTAGGTTTACCACCATCTCAAGCACACTATAGGCACACCTAATGGTTGCACTTTGCCACAACAACTGCCAAAGACACACTTAAGGGAGGATACACCAACCCCACCTACTTAGAGGACTTTTAGAATAAAAAGGATGTGCACTAGCTCATGAGATACACCATCCCCATCTCCGCAGAGGGATTAAAATAAAAGGATACACACTAGCTCAAGAGATATGATATCCTACCTCTGCAGAGGGATTTCTCATTGAAATATAAAATAAAGATGTGCACTCGCTCAGAGATACATCTTGCCTCCACAAAGGGCTTACAAGCACGCTTCATTAGTGCTAAAATCATCAGACAACTTACCTTATATATGCCCCCACCTTAAGGTGGTTGATATCGTGTACCAATATCAAGCACGTTAAGGTAGAGAGAAAACACACAAGGGAATAAGAGCTTTCGTAAAGCCCATGTCCCTAGAAGTGACATGCACTTTACAATCACTGAATGTTCCCACAAACACATAATATCCTGCAAGAAACGAGGTTAGAAATATTTCCATAAGATAACAACCACATCATATGATGAAAACAATGCATAAACATAATCACATCAAGAGATGAGGTTATACTACAAATTCAGAAACTGATTATAACCATGGGGCTATACCATAGAGATCTCAGAATCAAGTATAAGCAAGGTGAGATCCAAGAAAAACAAAGTGCATGGAGCAGAAGTATTGTTATGGTTTGTTAGCAAATATAAGACATCATCAAAATATCACATAGAGTGATTCTACTAGCCAAGCATTGGATAATATATATCAACCCCATCATCATGTAAGGACTAGTTCCATTTTTGCTTACTCGCTAAAGGGACAAATGGTCCGTATTAATATTATTTGTTTTTCGTCATCTGCCAGCTAGATAGAACCACTAGAGGAAGGTAAATAATAAATCAAGAACAGAGAAACAAGTACCCTAGGGTCATCATGTAGGAAGGTGCCCTCAGGGCACCAATTGCAACGCTATGACCCTAGGACACAACACACAACAATGAAAATAGACGAGATGCAATATAGAAGAATGATGATACAAATAGAAGAAGGGTCACAATAGAGGCAGTCTCCCAATATTCTTGACCTTACAAGAGTATCAAGGGTCATCCAAGGAGGCCTAAACAACACAACACATCACGAGGGAAACACAACATAGAGGTAAAGGGTTGGAAATACTTACTTGTAGAGACAACCGAACTAGCGGTCATTTTCGAGTAAGTCATCATCTTCCCAATCTCAAATGCTAGAGGAAAGAGTTTCATAAGGTATCATAGCCCAACTTTTGTTCTTGTCCTCAAATTGTTCAGTGTTAAGTTCGTCTTGGTTTGATTCAATGTTAGGTGGAATGTTTTCTTGTTGAGATGCATTTCGTTGGGAAAAAGCTTGTCTTATTCTCCTTTCTCTTGCTTCTCTATTTCTTTTTGTCTTGTTACTTATGTTTTCAAAAGTATTGTCATGTTTTTCCATAGGTTGTCGCATGTTAGAGGAGGAAGCACCATGTTCAAATCTAATTTGTCTTTATGAATTGTTTTGTTCTCGATGAATGCCTCCCTATCCTTGTAAGGATGATGGGGGAGGAACCTCAGCATAGATACCATTTCACCGTGGACAAGGTTAGTTATGAAAATTTTCCTTATCCACTTCTATCATTCCAATTATTTCATCATAGTTGTAATAATGTTAGTTTATTCTTATGTCATTTTGTCCTCTTGGAAGTTCTTCTAATGCGGGTTGTTTGTCTCTTGTTGTTTGCATAGGAGGCCCAACCACTCTCGATATAAGTTTTGCTTTGTATCATCTCTATTGTAGGAAAGAGTGATCTGTTCATGGCTCAGGGTCTCTATCAGGTTGCGGCCAAAAGTAATCAAGGGTAAAGTTGTTGCCCATTGCCAAAGGTTGATATGTATACGTCGAATAGTATGCACTTGTGCATGTAAAGGGAATTTTATATAATTGTGAATAGTTGAGGGAATAACGTTCATAGCTTTCAACCATGGATGTCCTAGTTTTACATGGAAGAGGTCAGATAAAGGGATAACCTCAAATACTTGATCCATGGCTTTATTAGAAGCTGTAACTAATAAAGTTATCTTCCCAAAGGTAGCCATTAAAGATCCACTATGTGTCTTAATCCTTATGTTCGAAGGTTCATAGGAATCTTGTGTCAAATTATGTGCAAGGAGAAACTCTTCCATTATCACATTAGTCATGCAATTAGGATCTATAAGTGTACCATTCACCAGAATCTCCATTATTTTCATAGTAATGTAAAGAGGCCCTTCATTGTCTACAAATGTTTTGTCATGAGGTGTAAATGTAATTTCAGGTTCAGGGCTCCTTCTTTTCAAATAAGGCCTAGGGGGAAGCCTAGCATTATTGTTGCGATTATAAGCCATGTGGATATGTATTCAAATGTATGCAAAATTAGATTTTAGAAGATTTTCAATGCTTATGCAAGGAACAAGTGCAAAACTATTTACGCTTATGATCTAAAAATGCTTGATTTTTCACCTTTTTCACAAATTTTCAATGCAAATGACTAAAAGAAGAGGTGTTTTGAAGGGTTTTAAGAGGGGTAGAAAATAATAAGCTCAATATCAATCCAATAATGCAATAATATCTTTCACAACACGCCTATAATGCAATTATAGAGAGACGATAAGGCCAAATCTAGTGAATATGCAAGGTTTTCAAACCCTAGACATGAATTTTTTCAAAGAGGTCACTGTGATGCAACACTACAATTAGAAAGTTGTCCTAAATGAGTGTTTGAAAATGGTAGTGAAATCTGAAACAAGATTTTGACTACAAACCCTAGCTAATGCAAAACTAGGTTTTTATGAAAAATGCACAATTTCAAGTAATTTTTGACAAATTAAGCATGGAAATGCAATGCAAATGAATAAAATAAGATGGATTTTTGTAATTTAAATTAGATCTAATGAAAATAATAGAAAATAAATGGAATTAAATGCCAATTGATTCAAATTATGCCAAAATGCAAGCCTAAGATGCCAATTTTTTAAACTTTTCAAAATTTCCATTTTTTTTGTAAATTTTCAAATGCAATAAAAGGAATGAATACAAATCTAGAGTACAACACCCAACAAGGTGCAAAATTCAAATAAACATAGTTTCACCAAAATATTTTGTATGAAAAAGGGGGAAATGAATACAAGGGTTAAAACCTTCTTTCTTAACAAACATTCAAGGACATATCAACCGAGTTGAATCACACTTTTGCAAGAGGATTCACCTATAGGTTAGGCTGTCACTTGGATCAATGTAGAAATTCAAAGATTGTCAATTAATGTATCAATTTAATGCTCAAATACCCTTAAAACCCTAATTATGCAAAACAACAAGTAAAATGATGAATTACGACAAATGCTTGTAGACTAAGGTAGTAGGTAGAGATTAATAACTGACCATTTTTTGAAGTTTGGGATGTGGAATACTCAGGGACACTGGCACTAACACCCCTGTCCAAGGTGTTAGGGTTAGGGCAGATTGAAGCAATAAACACTAACAATTATATGTAGATTAAATAACCCAAATATAACAATGAATAACAACACAAAAGAGATCAACACATAAATTTAACGTGGTTCACCCAAAATGGGCTACATCCACAGAAACATAGCCATCCAATGATTTTATTATCTAGTGCAAAACATATTACAATCTCGTGAATTACACACCTGCAACATACATCCTAGCTGCTTATATCAAGCTTTTTGGAAGCTTCTAGAATTAAGGTTTTACAATGTCATTTTTCTTTTGTTGGTTAACAAAATTAACAACCGACTCAAAATGGGCAAAAAAGAGGGAATTTTTTTTTCAGGGGCTACACCCCTGAACCCCCACTTGGGGCTCGACCTGGCCCCAAACCCCGAAGAGGATACATTATGAGTGTATAGTAATTGCATGATCAATCGCCACATACCAACAATTTCCCACTTGGAGACTGATCAGGCTCCACACCAAACAATCTCCCACTTGGAGACTGATCCTGGATGACACCACTGCACTTGCAGCTCCCACTAGATTACAGGCTTGGTTGGTTTCTTATGTCCACCATTTTCAGTCATGAAGGCCAACAGAAACTAATGATGAAATTAGTTTCTCCCGTGTAACTGCCTTTGTGAACATATCTGCATGATTCTCACTTGTGTGAATTTTCTCTAGCTTCAACTATCCATCCTCCAAAACTGACTGGATGAAGTGGTATCTGAGATGTATATGCTTAGTTTTTGAATGCAGAGCTGAGTTCTTAGCAAGATGAATCACACTCTGGCTATCAGTGTACAAAGGGCTATCTTCTTGTCGTTGCCCTAATTCCTCTAGAAAATGTTGTAACCAAATCATCTCTTTGCTAGCTTCTGTAGTAGCAACATACTTAGCTTCAGTGGTTGAAATCGCAACAACCTTTTGCAGCCTTGAAATCCAACTGACTGCAATACCTCCTACAGTAAAAACATAGCTTGTAGTACTCCTCCTACTATCAATAACACCCACCAGATCAGAGTCAACATATCCTTTTAGAGCAGAATTTGTTCCTCCAAAACATAGTTTCTTTGAAGTAGTACCTCTCAAATATCAGAGAATCCATTTTACTGCATTCCAATGTTCCATTCCTAGATTGCTAATATACCTGCTCACAACTCCCACTGCATGTGCAATATTTGGCTTTGTACATACCATTGCATACATCAAGCTGCCAACTGCTGATGCATATGGTATCTTAGACATTTTGTCCTCCTCCTCTTGTGTCTTTGGACACATCTCTTTAGTCAACTTAAAATGACTAGGCAAAGGTGTACGAACTTATTTTGCATTCTGCATGTTAAACCTTTTCAACACCTTCTCTACATACTCACTTTGGGACAAAAATAATTTTCTGTTTGTCCTGTCCCATGTGATTCTCATACCAAGGATTTGTTTTGTTGCACCCAAATCCTTCATAGCAAATGAATTTGCTAATTTCTACTTAAGTTCATTAATATGCTGCATGTTAGACCTGGCAACAAGCATGTCATCAACATAAAGCAACATAATAATATAGCTGCCATTACCCAATTTCTTGAAATAAACACAATAATCAGAATGACATCTTTTGTAACCTTGTTCATCCATAAAACTATCAAATTTCAAATACCATTGCCGAGGTGCTTGCTTCAAGCCATACAAACTCTTCTTTAACCTGCACACAAAATCCTCCTTACCCTTGACCTCATATCCCTATGGTTGTTGCATGTATATTTCCTCTTCTAAATCCCCATGGAGAAAATCTATTTTCACATCTAGTTGTTTAAGATGCAAGTCTTCTGCAGCCACTAGACTTAGAATAGTTCTAATAGAAGTCATCTTTACAACTGGAGAAAATATTTCATCAAAATCTATACCTTTTTTCTGTGCAAAACCTTTTACCACGAGTCTGGCCTTGCATCTTTTCTTGCCTCCATCTTCTTCCTTCAACCTGTAAACCCATTTATTTGGCAATGCTCTTTTACCTGCAGGCAATTGGACTAAGTCCCAAGTTTGATTCTGTAACAAGGAATCCATATCCTCTTTCATGCCTAGCTCCAACTGCTTTTTGGTATCTACCTGCATTGCTTCTTCATAACTTTTAGGTTCACCAGAATCAGTTAATAATATAGAATATAATGATGGAGAAAATCTTTCTGGAGGTCTAGTTATCCTTGTAGAACGTCTAACACTTGCAGGAGTCTGTGGGATAACTTGTTGTTGCTGAGCATCAGGTACCACTAGCATTTTATTTTCTAGAATCTCATCCAGCACCACATATTCCTTTTTGGCCTGTTCATGCTTCTTTTCTTGTAGCTGATCCTTATACATGACCTTCTCATTGAATATAACATCTCTGCTCCTAATGATTTTATGATTTTCATAATCCCATAATCAATAACCAAATTCATCTACTCCATATCCAATGAAGGTACATTTTTTAGACTTAGCCTCAAGCTTGGTTCTATTTTTAATATCAATATAGACAAAAGCTTCACAACCAAAGGTTTTCAGAAATGAATAGTTTACCTTTTTGCCCATCCATGCCTCATTTGGAATGCCACCATCCAAAGGATTTGAAGGTCCCTTGTTTATTAAATAAACAACGGTATGTACAACATCTTCCCAAAAGTGTAAGGGTAGTCCAACATGCAATCTCATGCTCCTTGCACACTCCATAATGGTCCTATTCATCCTCTCAGACACACCATTTTCTTGTGGGGTTCCAGGAGCTATTTTCTGCCTACAGACTCCATTATATGAATAGTAATTCTCAAATTCTCTACTGCAATACTCGCCTCCATTATCAGATCTAAGACACTTCAACTTTTTTCCTATCTCATTCTCAACCAAAGCTTTCCACTTTTTAATAGTTTCAAATACTTCTGATTTTTGTTTTAGGAAATACACCCATGTTTTCCTAGTTGCATCATTAATAAAAGTAACATAATAGCAAGATCCACCAAGAGAATATACCTAAGCTAGTCCCCATACATCTGAATGCACAAGCTCTAATTTCTCACTCTTCTTCTCTTTCCCAACTTTGAGAAATTGGGCTCTTTTCTATTTTCCATAAACACAATTTTCCCAGAACTCCAAGTCAATCTGCTTCAGACCTGGTAGTAACTTTCTGGAGTGAAGGATATTCATCCCTTTCTCACTCATGTGCCCAAGTCTATGGTGCCACAATTCTATTTCTGTCCCTGTAGCAAGTGCTATAACTGTCTCAGTAGCAACTATTTCTGTAGCAGCTAAGGTAGAATAAGTATTACCAGTACACAAATACAATGTGCCTACCTTTTCACCTTTAGCGACTACTAATGCAGCTTTAGTGACCTTCCAGACTTTGTTTGAAAAGGTAACTATACAGCCTTCACTACCTAGTTGTCCTGTAGAGATTAAATTCCTTCTCAAATTTGGAACATGCCTTACCTCCTATAGAAAACCATTCATTTCCATTTTGCAACTTGATTTTTATTTTTTCTTTTCCAACAATCTGACAGGGTTCATCATCACCCAGATATACTTGTCCAAAATCACCTTGAACATAATCTACAAAATATTTCCTATGGGGTGTGGCATGAAATGAAGCCCCTAAATCTATTACATAGGAATCATTAGCATTATCTTAACACAAAATTAAAGCATCTTGTAATTTATTACTTGCAACATTAACTTCCTTACTATCATCATGTTTTCCATCTCCTTGTTTGCCCTTTTGAGACCAGTAATCCTTCTTCAAGTGTCCTAGCTTTCCACAGTGCCACCAATCCATTCTTTCTCTAGATTTAGATCTGTCTTTCTTCGACTTCTCTTGTGACTTCCCATGATTTGTAGGGATTTTTCCTCTTTCCTTTGTTCTTCCCCTATTCTCTATAGTCAAAGCATTACCAGATGTTGAAGTCTCACCTGTGCTTTTCTGTTGCATTTCCTCGCTAAGGATAACACCAACAACATCATCAAATTTCAAAGTATTTGAACCAGAGACAGAGTTACTTACAACCATTTCCAAGCTATTCCAGCTTTCTAGCAAAGAACATAAAACCAAGAGAGCCCTTACCTATTCATCAAATTTCACTTTTCCAGAAGTTAACTGACTAGTAATCATAGTAAACTCATTTAAATGATCTGACACAGATCCACCTTCAATCATTTTCAGATTAAATAAATGCTTCATGAGAAATACCTTATTAGAGGCTGAGGGTTTTTCATAAAATTTAGCCAAAGCTTTCATCAAACCATCTGTTGTCATTGCTTCTGTTATATTGAATGCCACAGATGGTGCCATGCACAACTGAATGGTTCCCATTGTCTTTCTATCCAGAAGATCCCAATCCTCATCAGTCATTGCTGCTGGTTTCTTGGCTTTTCTTTCCAATGTCCTCCATAAATCCTTCTGATAGAGATAATCCTCCATCTGCATCTTCCATAATTGATAGTTCTTCCCATTGAATTTATCTATCTTCAATTTACCCTCATTCGTCATTGCTCCCACTTAACCGTGAGACTCTCACTCAACCGTGAGACCTTCTTGTAGACGATAATCAAACACAATCCACTCTGATACCAGTTGTTAAGGTTAGGGCAGATCAAAGCAATAAACACTAACAATTATATGTAGATTAAATAACCCAAATATAACAATGAATAACAACACAAAAGATATCAACACATAAATTTAATGTGGTTCACTCAAAATGGGCTACATCCACAGAAACATAGCCATCCAATGATTTTATTATCTAGTGCAAAATAGATTACAATCTCGTGAATTACACACTCGAACATACATCCCAGCCTCTTATATCAAGCTTTTTGGAAGCTTCTAGAATTAGGGTTTTACAATGTCATTTTTCTTTTGTCGGTTAACAAAATTAACAACTGACTCAAAATGGGCAAAAAAAGGGAAATTTTTTTTTTCAGGGGCTGCTGCCCCTGAACCCTTGCTTGGGGCTCAGCCTGGACCTGAACCCCGGTGAGGATACATTATGAGTGTACAATACTTGCATGATCAGTCACCACATATGAAGACAAGGTAGTGTTTCTTTGTGGAATCCTAATCTCCTTCCGACACTGATGATCACTATACTTTCCGTTTCTATCCCGTGATGTGCGGAGGACACTGGCACTAGTGCCTGAGTCCAAGGTAGGGTGATTTTTAGGATGCCAGAGGCTCTTCAAATGATGATTGTCACTATCCAAATGATTTGTGTGTTTTCAACCTTAGAGGACACTGGCATTGGTTCCCGAGTCCAAGCAGTCCTTTTCTTTAGGGATTTGGAATTTGCACATTGTCTTACTATTTCCTGCAACTCCACTCCATCAAGATGTGACACTTATAACCTACAATCATAAGGAGAGTGTTTGGGGGTTGTGTTTAGAGGCTTGGCTTAGTCAAGCCCCAGAGAGACATTCAAGTCTTCTGAACACCGTTGTTAGATAGAGAGTTTGTATCCCTGCGGGATAGAGGCAAAAACAAACTAATAAATGATTCAAACACAAATAGATATCACCTCGGAGGTGTGGATCTCACATAGATGAAGACTCTTCAACACATGGGAAGATGAAGCTAAATCTGTAATCACAAACACAATAACAATGCTCTGCTCTCCAACAATGAATATCTTGAATGCTCTAAAATCATAATTTAGCCAAAAGTTCACAATCATCTTCTAGTTTGCAAATGAAACACTAAACATGCTTACATATGCAACTACACATTCCCACTAAGAATTTTGTAATTCAAACTTAAGATGTCAGCCTAGGACCTAATTAACGGTCATAAAATTGACATAAAAATTTGGGACTGACCTAAAATGGGGCAGGACTAGGGTGCTAACACCCAAGTCCACCCTCCCAATTTAGATTAGGATCTATTTAAATAGCACGCCCTATGTCCTATTTTCCATAACACTTAGGGGTTTTCTCATCGGGATTCAAGATTATCATGCAAGATGCTTATAATGCATTCTAAAGGACCCGAGAGCTAAACCTTAGGAGGGAAAAGTCCCAGGGAGACATTTTTTGACATAACAACAACACAATACCTTTTCCTAACACAATGTTAACTCTGTGGAGCCCCCAAGCTAAGGCTATCTCACCTTCGAAGAGGTCATCTACTAAAATCCTATTGTCTTAAGAGGATACACCAATAGAAGATGTTTTAATTCCTCCAAAGAATTTACAATTAGAGGCCACTTCAGAGAACATATAGGTTGAGAATATATTGACATCTCTGGAGGATGGACAAATTGAAAATATATTGGCATCTCCAAAAAATGTACAAATTAAAGATACAATGGTGCCTTCAGAGAGTGAACAAACCATAGTTATGTTGGAGACTCTAAAGACTGTAGAAGGAGGAAATCCCAATGCCACTAGCAAATTTTCAAGAGGAGAATATCTTAGCTTTAAGGATCTCCACAACATAAGAATTATCATTCCTGGAGTAGGAGGAAGTAATACCTCCTCTTCTTGAGGGTTCACCTCCAAGACAACCCATGCCTCCTCCTCTAGAGGACTCACCTCCAAGGCAACCTACACCCCCTCATGAGAAAATAAAGTTTGAAGTAGGGGATGACACAACATCAACATCTAATTCTTCACCACACAGAAGCCCAACAAAAGGAAAGGCTCCAATGTAGTCTTCTGAAGTTGAGCAAGAATTAGAATCTATGATGGAGGCTCAACAATTATGCTAGGTAATGGAACTATCTAGGGTTGAACTCCTTATTTCACAACAATGGAAAAATATTGAGAGGTTAAAAATTCTATTAGATGAAAAAGATGCTACAATTTCATCCCTCAAGGGTCAATTGAATAAACCAGTGGAAATATCAACATAGACAAAGGAACAAGCTTTAGAGATTAAAATCTCTAGGAATATGTCTCCATAAGAGATGACAAGATAGAGGCTCTCATGGAAAGCTATTGGGAGCCCTATCAACATTCATTGAGAAAAATCAAGAGACATAAATTAAGTTGAATTCAACCATGAGAAAAATTGTGGAATTAGAAGAGGAATTACAAGAGTTGCAAAACATGTCTCTTAAGGAGGATAAACAAATTCAAACAAAACCATTTTTCTTGAAATGGTTCATAGTGTAAATACCAAAAGTGCTCTGTAAATGGATAGCCCACTGTTACTTTCTATGCCATCCATATTTTGAGATTTCCTTTTCTTTTTATTTATTTAAAGATAATGCACCTGGTAAACTTTTTAACTTGACCGGTGACGCTAGCGCGACATGCCCTCTAGCTCCACAGTAACGCTTTTACCTGGAGCTATGAACCGGTGAGGCCACAACACAGGGAACCTCATCCCCAAGTAAGAGCACTTCAAATTCATGAGCTCGATGGCCCAACGAAGGCATAAAGCTTGCGAGCTCGTTGGCCTAGTGGGGGTTTGAACTCTAGTGGCCGCCACTACAACCAAGCGACTTAACCACCGAAACACGCCCTTAACAACCATATTTTGAGATTTCTATATTGAAATCACAAATAACAATTTTGCAGAGAAATAATGACCACCTTTAGAAATACAAAATGGAGGCCTATAGAATTTGTGAGGCACTTATGTCCTGTAGAAATCCAACTTGCATGTATAGTATGTTTCTTAATGAGTAGTTTCTAAGGTGGAAACTATTGAGAATCTCCTTATGATCTCCCACATGACCCAGATGATGTAGAATTCTTGGAGGCTTTCAAAGTTAGCCCTTTGGAGCAAAATAATTTGTTCTGTGAATTCTTCACACATTGATTGTTGTTCAGAGATTGTGTTCACTTCTTTGTTAGTATTTTTGTAGGAGAAGTTCAAATAAGATCATTTATTTCCACATTGCAAAATCAATTGGCTTGACAGACAAGAAAAAAGAAGTATGATAGTGCAGAGAAAACTATGGGTTTGTTAATGTGAGACCAAAATACCAAACCCTGGGAATTTAGGGATCAATTTGAAAGAACTATCCAATATGCCAATATGAATTAAAAATATACTGAAAGTCTTAAACTTTCATACAAGGTTCTTCAACATGCCATCTAGAGTTTGATCACCCCAACCTTTACTTCTTGTGAAGAGAGGTATAATCCTTTGCCTATACATTTAAGGATGGAATTTATCTCTCCACACAATCTCATGTGGTCACTATGAAGAGCTAAATCAATAGCAAAATTGATATTAATATATAGGGATCACTAGATAGGCATGCGGTTTAGGCCACCACTTCTCCTCTCCCCTTTAACACCCTTAAATAAAACTTCAAAACAATTTGACTAGGAGTTTGAAAGATGGGAAAAAGAAGTAGAGGGAATAAGAGGATTTATATATGATAAGAAGAAAGAAGAGGACAAAAGACAAGTCTCCACCTCTTTCTAGCCTACAAGAGGACCTACACGATCTTAGGTGAGGGGGAGGGTGATGAGGCTAATTTTGGCCTCATCAATTTCATAGACAAAGTACCCCTTTTTCCCTTGTTTACACCATTTCTCATGTTGGATTTATGTTTGCATAGAAAGTTACTAATTACTTTGAAGTAGAATAAATTGCATGTTCTTAGTTTAATAATTATTGATCAATGGGATCAAAATGTTGATAACATGTTGTGCAAAAGATATATTTTTGGCTAGACATGATACCTTGGTAATTTTTAGAGGATTGTACTCAGCTTTGAGATTGTTTGTATGGTTGGTACCATGATCTCTAGAAGTCCTGAGTGCCAAAGGTAATCTCACCAACTCTTGGGGCTTCAAGCTCCAAAGAAGGTCAGAAAGGTCTAATTAGCTTTGGAGGCTCCAGGATCTAGAGATGCTGATGCCAACACAAACTCTCCAAACTCCAAGTGTAGTATACACTCGACAAAAAACTCCCAATTTACTCATGCCAGTTCCCTCATGTGTCGCAGTTGATTAATGAACCCAATGATCCCTTAGTTATTGATTGCACAAATAATTTCTATAGGTAGTAAACTCATAATAGGATTCATGTTTGAATATGTCTTCCTTATTTCATGCTCAGAACTCAATTTGTATTAATTCAATAACAAACTTGTGTATTTTAATTTTAGGCAAGACTTATGTTAAGACTTGAACAATGCACTACATGTTGGGAACATTGTTGTATTATAGGAACTTTCATAAGTATTCAGTTAAGTATTGAAAGTTGGTTAGATAGTAGTGTTAGTTGCTATATATTGTCGTTGGCATACAAGAAAAATTATTATCTTTTTGTAGTTCAATGTAGTTTAGACTTAAAGAAAATTGTGTGGCATATTTTATGAGTTATGAATGAAGATAGTTCTATTTTTTATTTCTACAAGTTTAGAGTTGTGAATGCAACTATTTAAAAGTTCAAATATTTGAAAAGTTGGCCTCTCATTGGGGAGTAAGAACATTTACTCCTATAGATAAGTATTTTGATGTTTATCACATGAGAATGTTGAGTTGATCATTGTTATTTCACATTTTGTTACTCGTAGGTCTATTAAGTTAGTTATCATTGTGAAAGTTTATTTTTGCATTATCAATTATTGCAAAGAAAAACTCAAAAAAGTAAAAAGAAGAACATTGTGAATCTCATTATTCCAATCTGTTGTTTATTCTCTAGAAAAATACCCAAAAGGAGATCTTTAGATAGCTATGGTTTTATTCTACTCAAGCATTTGGATTGTTAGAATAGTTTATTTTCTAGCATCTTTTAAAAAAAAAAACAAAAGCATTTCAATTTAGTAGTTAGTCCTTTCAATTCAACATAATCATTTCAATTTTATAGTTAAAACCTAGTTACTTCTTTAAATTCAATCAATTAGATTAGTGTGCATGTAATTTCCCTTTGAATAGAGTAGAATGACTCCTAGGATAGGACTCCCAACTTTCCTTTTGCAAACAACCTCCAGACACCACCTGGGTTGACAAGATGATTATCTATTAAAGTATGAGGTTCAATGACATCTTCTCACTGACTCTTCATTGAGGGTGGTAGATAGTGACATCTACAGAAATACCATAACCAATTTGAGATCCAAGTGTATACAATCATTATTACATGCAATCAACCTACAAACTCTGGGTACCTTCTAGCTACTCATGACTTCTGACTATCATGCAACCTTGAACATATAATGAACTGACAATGCATCCAACTGTAACATTACATTGACCAAAGCATTTATTTATAAATATTTTGAACATGCAGAATTATAGGTCATCTATTCACAACATTACTATCTCTTGCTTGACTCATTAAATAATTATAAAGTAAATTTAAAGCACAAGGTACAATTTAAAAAATGAGATTCCAAAATATTATAAACATTTCCCATACTCCCAGCACACCTTGCTTCTGAGTGCAAATAACAATTTAGTACATTATTTAAAATATTGCTTGTTGTTTCACATACACACACACATATTTTGTTAATATAAAAGTTGCACAGTCTTATACAAGGCTGCCCATAAAGGTCTCTGTACACCTAGAACATGGATAGTCTCATATACGACTAACATAAATTAGTTTCCAAACGTGTAAAGTACAAAAGTCATATATGTTAGATTTCTCTATGGAAATAGCAACCCAAAATATAGAAAGCTAAAGGTAAGGACAAAGAGAAGATCAAAATGAAGGATGCAAAAGAGATTAGAAGTGAAGCTGCAACAAAATATGCATTGCAATATTACAACCAGGTTACAAAATACAAGCTAGGTAGTGAGTTTATATAAACCAAGGAGAAGATGGAGGTGGCAAAACCAACCAATTGGGAGAGACCACCAAACGGTCTAAACATAGTAAATGTAACTCCCTCACAGGATGTTGACACCTCAAACTACCCACTCACCTAATTAAACTCACTTTATTAACCTAAGCAAGCTTAATAATATGTGTAGGAAAAACCTTAGGAAAATGAATAAAAAACCTACACTAACACCCCCCTTAAGCATAGCTTAAGTGGGTGAAAAGATGGGTCCCGATAAATGAAGCTTGATAAGGTACCCATGTACAAAGATTTTCCCCCCAAAGAGAAGAAGCCCCCCCACAAATAAAGAGAGAACACCCCCAAGAATAGAGAGAGTAAGAGTGAAGGTCAACATGACCCCCCTTGAAAAAGTGAGAAGGACAAAACCCCATGCAAGGAAAAACTCCCTCCCAAAAAAGAGATGAGAAGAGAGACCATGCAACCCCCCTCAAGTAGCCTCCTGCACCAATGGTTGATGCTCGAAACTGAATGTTGAAGATGGTCCATGATCATCGAACAACATTCCTCCCCTTAGGAAGAAACAAAACCAAGTATCTAAAAATTGCTCATGTGTCTCCATGTTGATGCCGAAAGATGCCACAACCAAATCATGAGTCCCAGGCCCAACTGATGAAAGAGACAATCTAGAACCAAGTGGAAAGTGAAATAGTACAGGATCCAAAGATGAATATATCTCCTCTAAGGACAAGGATGTCTCCTCTAAATGTTGCTCAAGGATCTCTAAGTCAATGCCAAACTATGAAAAATGTTAATATGATGGATCAAGGAGCATAAACAATTTAGGTATAGTAACCATGGATGTATGGTGCTCACCACAGGCAAGACAATTGGACCAATGAGAATTTGGTACTTCTGTAGAGGGTGTCAACATGAATGATGACTAATTCATATATGTGGACTCATGAATATCTAAAGAACTGCCACTATAGAAGTAGATGTAGGCAAAAAAAGAACAAGAGGGTTTGAATGTGCCCTCATAACATTTGAAGAAGAAGAGTCAACTCCATAGAAGCTGTCATCAAAGAAGAGATGAATGTCCTCAATAGTGTCTTCCAAATCTAAAATGTGGGACTCTACAAACAAGCAAGAGATGTCAGGTAGAAATGTGTCCCAAGGAACTATCTCTAGAAGACTGATATGAACTTGTTGCACTGAATACAAAGAAGCAACATTGGACTCAGATGGAGTAATAGGTGATGGAGGAGATGAGATCCTAGTGCATGTCACCTGATTACATTGCTCATTCCTAAATGATGTGTCCATACAAGATGCCTTAGTGTGAACATGTGAAAAATCTATTAATGTTGGATTAGAAGACTTTGGCAAACTAATGCCATTGTCTATACAGAGTTCTCTATATTCATGAATATCCTTTATCATGAATTCATCTTCAATGTGATTTTTCTGACCATAGTAATCACATTTTACCTTTAATTATTTTGGAGGATTTTGAAGAATGATAAAATGAAAAGGATTGTGAGTGAGAGACATGATTACAAAATCAACAAGAGCAAACAATCAACACTAAGAGACCCCTTAGAATCACTCAATCAAAGAACCCCCCAAACCAATATGATTTGGCACTTTATATTTAGTGTGATTACAATTTCCACCAATTAGAAATGCTGAGTGGACTTGACTTCAATGCTTTTACAAATCCTCAAAAATGAGTATATGCTAAAAGTACAATTTTGGAATAATACCAAGTGAAATGATCAACAACACTATGAAGTACATGAAAAACATGCACTTTCAAAAAAAGAATCACCGCAATCCGAGGTTATATGTGAAAGTTATGAGTCTTTGAAGTTCCAAAAATGAGAAATGTGCAGTGTCACCTGTGAGAATCTATAAATTCTAGAAAATTTGTGCATTGAAATCAAAAATCATTTGCACAAGCGTGTAGAGCATGAAAAATTAGTCCAGTTAAAAAAGTTGCATTGAAAAAGGAGGTTGTGACCCCAAGATATTAGCCTCTGAAGTTTGTCTTCAAATCCAAAAATTCCAACGGAGAGGAGTTTGAGAATCAATGGCCAACCTCTACCAAATTTGGTGGAACTATCACCAAATTTAGTGAAATCACCAAATTTATCTTTCACTAGCCAAGTTTAGAACCACTGCCAGATTTGGAAAACCTCCAGATAAAATTAGTGTCAGCTAAATATAGATGAACATTAAACCATGCCAAAATTGGAAGAGGCACCAAATTAAGGGCACAACACCCAAGGCACAGATTTCAAGGTCAGTTCTTTTAGAAAAATATTTCAAGGCCTAAAAAGGCTGAATTCCAAGGAAGGTTTGGGGGGTCGGGCCCACTCCCCAAACCCCAATAGAGGGGTCTGTACCCTTAAGCAAGGTCCACGGCCTCTATGGGGGTGCAAGGTCTGAAGGGTGCTCACAACCCAAGGGTTGCACTTGCAACAATGGTGGTACTACTGTGTAGGTACCCAGTATGGGGCTACGCATGGTGGTAACCCCCATAACTTTTTTTTAATTTTCAAAAAATTACAATGAAATCTAAAAAAATGAGAAATGCATATTTTTTAATTAAAAAACATAATCGTAGAAAAATGAAAATATTTTTTTTTGAATTTTTCTCAAAAGTTGTGTCATACCCTACACAAGGCCTACAATGGAGGAGAAAAAACTTCTAATTGCTCAGGGTAAACTGCTCTGATTTCAACAATTTGAAAGTTGATCTTAGGGTTTTTGAGCCTCTTAAGCATGATGGCAAGGTCAGATTTGGCCCAAAATGCTCTAAAAGTTTAGGTACTTTCTGGATCTGGAAATGAACCTCCCACTACTAACCCTTATAGATCTGGCCTCTAGTGTCTGATCTAGACGAAATAAAAGGTAAAATTGACTTTCTCAGATGCTTTGAACTCAATGGTGAACTCAGATTTGCTCCAAGAATCACCCAAAGCTACCTACAAAACACAACCACAAAAATCCCCCCTCAAAATCTGGTATTTCTATCAAGTTTTTCTAATTCTCCAGATCATCATACGATGTAAGAGAAGAGCATACTTAACTTTCAAGAGCAATATGATATCTAATCCTAGGTCTTCTGAATAACTAGCCCTAGGCATTCACCCGCTTTGATACCATGTTAGATTTTGCTATGGAAATAGCAACCCAAAATCTAGAAAGCTAAAGGCAAGCACAAAGAGGAGATTAGAATGAAGGATGCAAAAGAGATTAGAAGTGAAGCTGCAATAAAATATGCATTGAAATATTACAACTAGATTACAATATATAAGCTAGGTAGCGAGTTTATATAGATGAGGGAGAGGATGGAGGTGGAAAAACCAACCAATAGGGAGAGACCGCCAAATAGTCTAAACATAGTGAATGTAAGTTCCTCATAGGATTTTGACACCTCAAACTATCCACTCACTTAATTAAACTCACTTTATTAAACTAAGTAAGCTTAATAATATGTGTAGGAAAAACCTTAGGAAAAGGAATAAAAAACCTACACTAACAATATACAAGGTTGTTTCTATAAGTTTCCCAATCAGAAAAAGTGTAACAGTCATGTATAATGATGTTCATACATAGTTTTCTAAGTGTACAAAACATACAATCAAATATAATGTTGCACATAACTAATTTTCTAAATATACGAAGTATATAATCAAGTGTAATGTTGTTCATACCTAGTTTTCTAGATATTACAAAGTATATAGTCAATTAAACTTTAACTTATTTAACCATATGCAGTAGACACAAAATTTCTCATATATTACCTTGTACTGGCAACACAACATTCACATACATTACTTTATACAATTGGCTTAAATGACTTTGGAGCTCTATGCACAACTATCAACATAAAATCAACTTAAATGAATTTAAACATCTATGCATAGCCATAAATACAATTGACTTAAATGAATTAAAACCTCTATGCATAGTTGTCCACTATAAAGACATTCAGTTGACTCAATAAATATATAAACATTCAACCCTATCAATGTATATATATATATATTGCACATTTGAGACATGACTATGTACATATACCATATGCTTGAGACTTTATAAATAGACAATGAGTTGATTTTATATAGATATAACTAAATTTATGGAGGCAAATAGACTTTTTTCCATAAACAAATTGGAACATTAGTTTGCGCACTAAGTGTTTATCCAAATCCCTGAATGGCCTGAGCATAGATAAAGAGGTGAATTAATATAGTTTTATACATGAAACATCTATATCTATGTTGTATAGATGTTTCATGTATAAAACTATATTAATTCACCTCTTTATCTATGCTCAGGCCATTCAGGGATTTGGATAAACACTTAGTGCACAAACTAATGTTCCAATTTGTTTATGGAAAAAAGTCTATTTGCCTCCATAAATTTATTTATATCTATATAAAATCAACTCATTGTCTATTTATAAAGTCTCAAGCATATGGTATATGTACATAGTCATGTCTCAAATGTGCAATATTCATACATAGTCATGGATAAAACTTTTTGGTAAAGTCTCAAGCATAAAATATAGATAGATATCCATACAACAATGCAACCAAAGCCTATTCACATACTCATTAGGTAGTGGCTCAAGGTATCTCTCTATCATAGTCATTCTAGACTCCCCTCTCATTCAAGCTCCATGACCTCCCAACTAAAATCCATTCCTTTTCTCTTTGTGCCCCCCCAAAAATGTTCCATTGTTCCACTCTCCTTGATTATTCTTATTCCTGTTAATGAAAAGAGCCAAATCCCTACTTATCAGGTGGTTGTCATGCCATCATGGGCTTCATTGTAGACCATTTTCTTAAATATTTTCAATAGTAAATGAAAACCTACCTTCCAAAGATGTTTCCAATTTAAAGAAAGCATAATATGGTGAAAAAAATTGATTTTCTAGCCTTTGGGTTAGCCTTACCTATTGCAAACCTCCTAAAACTTAGGCCTGAACCAAATTCCCATAGCATATTTTCTCACGGGTTTCTCAAACCCAAAAATTCAAATAAAATATAAGTTTTCATAGTAACTAATAAAGTATTAGAACTAAGGTTTTTAGTGCCCTTAGTGTAATAAAACTCAAATACCATAAGTCACATGATACAATCATATAAGATATTAACTCAAGCAATCAAATGCAACAACCTTTTAAGATCTAAAAATCATGCAAAAACTCAAAGACAACCATGACTTCACACCCAATATCCACAATGACACTCATAAGTAGACTCCTACTATGCCTATGAATGCATCAACATACTATCAAAATTACAAATTCATGCAAGTGTGTGGGTTCTCAAAAGGTAAGTACAATTGCCCCACTATTACGATCTACTTCCCTCTCTTGGATGATGCTCTCCCTCTACACATGAGGGTGAAATATCTAACCTGCATCTACCTCATGCCAACAGGTAGTAGTTAGTCCATGTCAATAAGAGGTGATTATAATCACAAACCAAAAATAATAAATAAACTATCATTTGCATAAAATTTATGATAATTACCAATCACATCATACTTTAATCATTAATCATTTAAAAATGATAAACATGTTCTAAAACATCATGAGCAATCAAACACCAGTTCAAATATTGAATAATCAATAAAATAATGAATTGCCATAATAATATATTGATCATAAATGTCATCACATTTTATATGTCACATTAAATCATGAAATGCACCCACATTTAATCATTTATTTAAATATTAAAAATCTATCCTCTAAGAGTAAGTGAGAACAGGATGTGACATCCTTCCCCACTAGGAAAAAGTCATTGTCTCGATGGCTTGATTAACGATAAACATATTTTTTTTTAAAAAGTGTCATATGACCAAAATATTACGTAAACAAATGTGGAAATTACTCTCCCTAAGCTACACTTAAGGGGGGTGTTAGTGTAGGTCTTTTTATTTTCCTTATATTAGGGGATATTTATTTTCCTACACATATTATTAAGCTTGATTAGGTTATTTATGCATGGTTATTATGATAACACATGGCATAATCCATCAGTTACATGTGTCACTCTCACACACTTTTGGGTAGTTGAGTCTCACACCCTCTTTTGGATTTATATCCCACCTCTGATAACCATTTATTTGTCTTTATATGAGTAGGTGTAACCATGTATTTTGGCATTTACCAAGTAGGTAAAACTTGTGCCTATTTTGGGTAGTTGGAGTTATTTCACCTCTTGGATGTATATGCTTATATTTGCTATATATAGCACTCACCTCTCACCTATATTAGTTAGTGAGAGTAATATTTAGAGAATGCTCACATTACTCTCACTAAAAAGATATTTTTAGTGAGAGTAATGTGAGCATTCTCTAAATATTACTCTCACTAACTAATATAGGTGAGAGGTGAGTGCTATATATAGCAAATATAAGCATATACATCCAAGAGGTGAAATAACTCCAACTACCCAAAATAGGCACAAGTTTTACCTACTTGGTAAATGCCAAAATACATGGTTACACCTACTCATATAAAGACAAATAAATGGTTATCAGAGGTGGGATATAAATCCAAAAGAGGGTGTGAGACTCAACTACCCAAAAGTGTGTGAGAGTGACACATGTAACTGATGGATTATGCCATGTGTTATCATAATAACCATGCATAAATAACCTAATCAAGCTTAATAATATGTGTAGGAAAATAAATATCCCCTAATATAAGGAAAATAAAAAGACCTACACTAACACCCCCTTAATTGTAGCTTAGGTGGGTGAAAATATGGGTCCCAAAAAAATGAAGCCTGATGAGGTACCCATATACAAAGATATCCCTCGAAAAGAGAAGAAGCCCTCAACACAAAGGAATAGCCCCAACCCCCCCCCCCCCCCCAAAAAAAAAAAAAAAAAAGAGAGAGAGAGAAAATATCCCTAGAGTAGAGAGAGTGAAAGGGAAGGACTAAGAAGCCCCTCCCAAAGTAGACAATTGTTGCACCCCCAACAAAGCTCATAAATGAAGGAACTTGATTTCAATGAAGAGTTTGGTGAAGATGTATGCAATCTAATTTGATGTTTGACAATACTCGAGATCATGATGTTTCCATGAATCAACTCCTGAATATAGTGCATATGTATCTCAATGTGTTTGGTCCATTGGTGATGGATTGGATTCTTTGAGATCTATATTGCACTTTGATTATCACAAAAGATGACTATGGGATTTCTGAATGGAATGCCAAAACTTGGCGAGAATATTCTAAAGCTAGATGGCCTCAATGGTGGACATAACTAACCCTTGATACTCAACCTCTATAGATGAAAGAGCAATTGTAGACTTCTTCTTGCTCAACCAACAAATTGGACTGGAACCAAGTGAGAAGAAATACCTTGAAGTAGACTTGCGATCCTGAGAATCACCTACCCGATATGAGTTTGTGTGTCCCACCAAGTCAATACATATGCCCACTACATAATTAATCCCATAATTGTGAGTGCCTTGAACATAGTGGAGTATCCACTTAACTGCTTTCCAATGCAACTCATGGGGCTCCTGCATGAATCGAGAGACCATAGCCACGACATATGAAATGTTAGGCCTCGTGTGAGTTAGATAGATGAGACTCCCAATAATTTTTTGGTATAAGTGCCATCAACCAAAGGTGAAGAACACTTAGCCTCAAGTTTGGCCCATGACAGAAATGGAGTCAGTACAAGCTTATAGTTAACCATATGAAATTTGAAGAGCATATCAAGTGCGTACTCGAGTTGTGCAATGAAGATACCTAAATATGACTCAGTGATTCCAATCCCCAAGAAGTAATGTAGAAGACCCAAGTTTGACATCAGAAATCAACCATGAAGGGAAGTTTTCACTACATTGATGGTGGATGAGTGACTCCATGTGATCAATAAGTCATCGGTATAGAGAACTAGAAAAGTGAGAGTATCATACTGCTATAGAATGTATATGTTTAGATCATAATGGCATCGAATGAACCTAATTGATAGAAGTAAGGAGTCCATCTTGGCAAACCAGGCCCGAGGTGCCTGTTTGAGCCCATAGAGAGACTTCTAAAGTTAGCAAACTAGTGAAGGATTAGCAAACTAGTGAAGGATCTTGGATGAACCCTTGTGGATGCCTCATGTAGATTTCCTCTTGAAGGTCACCATCAATAAATGCACTCTTCACATCCATTTGATGAATTTCCCAATAATGGGCTACAACTATAGCAAGAACAAGTTGGATGGAATTCATTTTGGCAACGAGCGCAAAATTCTTAAAGTAGCCAATCCCAAGAACCTAGGAGAATCCTTTGGCAACCAACTGAGCCTTATGCTTATCAACTGACCCATCTACTACATATTTTATTTGATAGATCCACTTGTATCAAACAATTTTCCTTCCCTTAGGAAGGGGACTAAATCCCAAGTATGATTCCTTTCCAAGGAATTGAACTCTTTCTACATAACAACGTCCCACTCATGGATACTAGAAGCTTCCCAAAAGGACTCTGGATTAGTAGCTGTATCAACAAAGAGATGTGGAGCCTGCTGAAACTGTAACCTTGTTCTTCTAGTGTTAAAGGATCACCAACCTAATCACCTATTGACTGCAATGTCTAACGAGCCCAAATAGGCCCAGTGGCTAGAGAGTCTGGAGGAGAATCATCAACCTTTGAATGATGACTAGGAGAGAAAAGTGGATCCTCATAATCAATATCACCATTTGAAGTGGAGGAAGAAGACTTCTCATCATGATCATGTTTTCAAGTGCTTTTGAGGAAATTTGATAAAAAGATGTGCAGTATGATAGAGGTACCATCAGTATTATGCTCTGCATTTCTTCCTAATTGAAGATATGCTTATGCGGTTTGGAACTATTGATCAAAGGTGTTTAGAGGTATTATATCCTGAGTTTTAGGTTCTCGATCATGTGGAAGTAGAAGACGCGTTTGACATAGTATTTAACTGTGAAGAAGACTGTATGGGAGAAATTAGATTGCTCTGCATTTCTCCACATTGAGATTTCATGACCTGTAGATCTAGGAATGTTCTTATACAGTCTACATCAATTTTCCCTTGAAGTTTACCAGTGTTGGGATGCTCAACAAGTTTAGTTCTTGCATTGGTGATTGGTAACAATGTGTCCTGATATGTATAATAAAGACATTCTTTGATTCAGGTGGTTGTGGTAGTATGGCAAATTTTTTTGATGATGTTGAATGTTTTGAGAAGGTGTGTGAGTGCTATGGTGTGTCTCTCTCTGGTCCGCATAATGTTTTTGGACTTGGAGAAGCGTGGATGTGATTGTTAGCTCAGGCTTGGCTGACTTAGCATGCTAACATTATTTGTGGAGGTACCTCGTGGATTGTGGATGTGATAATCAGCTTGATGATACAAATTTGTGTCTTGGTTATCCCTTGATATGGTCCACTTTCACTTCTTTCCACCACAGAAGTGTTTAGTGCTGACCTATGTAATGTTGCATGTGTGTAAGGCACATGCTTCATTAAGACCGACCTAATTGAGATAGGTCTTGGTTATCGATGGTATAAATACAAGATGAAGTTGAATGGAACAAAGTAGAGAAGATGATATGTATGTGAATCAAGGGCAGTGAATTGTGTGTGATGTTAAAAGCTTATGACTCTGGCATCTAGTGAGCAGAAGGTGTCTACATTTCAGTGTGTCAGAAGTTGCTGTAGGTAGTGACATAAAGTTTGCGAATGGCAAAGAGCATCAATGGTGGATTTCTCCTATTGCTCTGAGATAGTGAATCTCTCTATAACAAACTTCTTCTTTCTTCTCTCTTCTGGGTAGTGAGCCTTTCTCTGGCAGCGAGCCTTTCTTCTAGGTAGTGAGCCCTTGGTAGTGAGCCTATTGATTTTTGGTGTTGTTATTCATATATATTATGAACTAATCCTCACCGTGGTTTTTCGCTTATTAGGTTTTCCACGTAAATCTAGTGTTCTTATGTGTTTGGATGTATTTGCATTGATACTTCATATGTTTACATTATGCTAATGCATTATAAGTGGCTATGTTTTGAGGGTTTATAGTTTTAACATACAATTGATTCACCCCCCTCTCAGTTGTCCTGTGCATTCTAACAATTGGTATCAGAGACAAGTTCCCTGAAGAAGATTAACCGCTTGGGGTAGATCTGGATGGTGCATAGGAAAGGTATGGAGGTCCCAATGTTTGATGGAACAAATTATGCTTTTTGGAAAACCGGGATGGAAAGCTTTCTTGTCTCACTAGGATAAGGTGCATGGAAGATAGTTGACAAAAAGTATACTAACCTAAAGATGGTCCAATGGATGAAGATGAGATTAAAGAATATGAGAACAATGGCAAGGCAAGGAGTGCTCTTCTGTACAGTCTCTCTGATTCTAAATTAGTGAAGGTAATGAGTTACAAAAATGCTCATGAGATATGGAAGAAGCTGGAAAGCACCTATGAAGGAGATGACAAGGTCAAGCAAGCAAAGTTACAGATTCTAAAGTCCAAGTTTGAAGCCCTAAGGATGTCAGAGGATAAAAATATTGCAAGCTACATGCATAGAGTGGATGAAATTGTCAATTCCATGAATGGTCTTGATGGACAGTTGGAGGAAAAAGAAGTGGTAAAGAAGGTACTAATAACTCTTCCTAAATCTTATAGTGCTAAAGTTTCTGCTATTGAAGAGACTCAAGATTTGGATAATTATGCTATGGATAAAATGTTTGGTACTTTAACTACCTTTGAGATAAGAAAATTTGGTCAAGATGATGCAAGAAAAGAAACTACTTTTAAGGCTAGCAAGACAAAAAAGAATGTTGAACCTGATTCAGATGACTTTAATGAAGTGGAAGCAAATTTTGTGAGTAGGTTGAAAAAGGGCTCTGGAAAATATAGAGGTAAGTTACCTTTCAAATGTTTTTGTGATAGGTAAAAAATTAGGTTAATAAGATCAAGCATAGCCATGAAACCTAACCCTACCATCATCAAAGAATCTAATCCAAATAAAACCAAAAGCATGCAATTCAAACACAATATCACCTAGATTGTATGATTCCTTGTTTATGATGTGGATTGCTTCTTCAACAATGAACAATTATGAAGATAAAAGCTGCCATGATGGATAGATGATAATGATAATAAGATCAATGGATGCTATGGATACTCAAGTGTTCAATATGCTCAGGATGATAATGTAGACGCTATACTAATGATGGATAGATGTAGTATGGAATGAGAGGGTGTTTATATAGAACTCAACCAAAATCAATCAACGGTGGAGATTTAGTGGCTATGTGAATGGCTAAGATTGAAGGATGGTCATAGGTGAATGTGTAGATGACAAGTGGAGAGAAGATAAGGCTTATATGTGCTTGTGTACATAAAAAAGTACTACATGTGAAAGATATTAAATAAAAGATGTAGTACCACTTATCTTTTTAAATAAAAGAGGCACACAGGTCAGCTCATGAGATAAATGATAAGATAAATTAATTAATTAAATAAAATTTATTTAATTAATTGGAAAGTGGGCTTGTGAAATGAATCTTTAATTAAATAAATAAAATTTATTTAATTAAAAATAGAAGAATGAAGATAATTAAATAATTAAAGATTGTTTAATTATAGCTTAGAGGAAATAGCTAATGAATTAATTAAATAAATATAAATTTATTTAATTAATAGAAGAAATAGATATGTTAGGGATATTGTACAAGTGTGTTAGACAAATGCAGATGATGTGTAATGCAATGTTTGAATGCTAATGATAATGAGTCAATTTTGGGTGTCTACATTTTGCCCCTCTTTGATACAATGTTCGGTAGAGCGTTGTGTCAAAGAAGATACGATATGTCTTTGATAAACAAAGTTATGCCCCAGTGTAACTGGCAGGTGATGCCCCCTCAAGAGGTAAGCCAGGCTAACCAGGAAGGGTTGGGTTGGCTTGCGATAGAAGAAGAGATAGGACGTAAGGTTGACACGAAGAAAATAGGGTTTGGGTGGGAACAAATGAGATGAGGTAGAAGAAAAAAGGCTTTGGTATAGAAGAATTAGGGTTTGAAGAGAGCTATAAGTAGGTTTTGCAAGGACAAATAGGCTCATTTGTGCTCAGTTGTGTTAAGAAAGCTATAGAGATCTAGAGCTCCTAAGACTTGGTGTGCGACGAGAGTTGAAGAGCTATTAGGATGGTGATTCCATGCAGAGATCATCATGCCAAGTGAATGAGGACACATGGATGACCAAAGGAATCAGATGTACTGGTATCTATCAAAAATTTTGCTAAAAGCATGATTTTGATAGGCTAGAAGCGTCATAAATGCACACACGTCACCATAAGCGACTAGGTCTTAGGATAGGTAGTTCAGGTTGCTTAGGAGGGAAAATAGGTTGCTTACAGTAGTTAAGGTCACTTTTAGGCGTGGCTTGGTTCCATATGGAAAGAACAGGTCACTTCCAGTCAGCTAGGCAAACAAAGGCAAAATGCGCAATAGATAAAATCAAGTCGCTTATGGGCTAAAAGTAGGTGCATGCAGAGGTTTAGCTCGCGTGTAAAGAAAATATGCTCGCTTATAGGATATGGCTCGCTTATATGCCAAAGGTAGACGCATGTAGAAAGACAGCTCACACATAGTCAAGAAGTGATCGCATAGGTAAAATAGGTCACATATGGGCGAGAGATAAGCACATGTAGTAAAATAAGTCACTTTTGATCAACACATAGGCGCATATGGAAAAATGAACCACTTATGGTAGATAAAAGCTAGGATAGCAATAAATGATTAAATTTTATAGCATTTGAGTAGCACAAGGGACTGACATGATGAATGAAATGATGCAGGATATACTACCACCTTTGTTATCATGAGAGCCACATCCTAGGGATTTGCGGTTGCTGAGATTGCTGGATGCAGAGGAGCGGCTAGTGTTAGAGATCCTTGGGTTAGAGCATGTGTCTAGATTGGAGTTGGTGTAGACACTGTTAGATTTAGGACAGACAACTGAGAGGGGGGGTGAATTAGTTATCCAAAAATTTCTTGCAATTAATCACTTAAATCTGTTTCTTAACTCAGCAGCATAATAATAAATCAATCATGGAAACATAATGCAACAATTCAAGAGCATAAACATATTAACACATATGACACCAAGATTTTGACATGGAAAACATGATTAAGGGAAAAACCACGGGGTGACTAACCCAAGATTGTATTCTCTATTAAAAGAATAAAAAGAACAAATGGCACATGCCAATTAGGGCTCACTGCTCGAGCACACTGCTCACAAGAGGCCCACTGCCTACAGGAGACACACTATCTATAGAATAATAAGTATTACATACTTGAACTGAAGAATAGCATCTTCACCATGCTTGAGTCAGTTCCATTTAAGCTCAATACTTCTTCTCTGCCTTTTGCTCTGCTCCTTTCTACCACACTCTCATCTCCATAGGATACTTTTGAAATGACTTTACAACTCCTTATTTATTCAAGACATTGACTTAGGGATAATCATCCAAGTCGGCATACATTATAAAGCAAATACATAAATACAACATGACTAATTACAAAAAGACTTCACGTAGATCAACACACTGTCGGCCACATATATTTGAGACTTCAATCTTCCTTAGGAACACGCCATTATTCACAGAACATCTCAAAGAACATCCGCAGGATGTGTAACTCATCTGGTCAACTAGACATAGGAAGAACATTTGTAGACATGATATTTCCACAGTCCATAATGATAATCGTAGTTCTTCTGGGCAAAAACTGTGTATGCTTTTTTGACTCAACGTTTCAGATCATACTCCATGATTTATCATCAGGAGGAAAGTGAGAGAACAACTGAGTATGAATTGCAGAAAGAGTTTCTTAAAGCGACAGAGAGGGTGGGCACGAAAAACAAATAATTTAAGTTTAAATAAAATATTAATTTATATGACAAAAAATCAAAGAAATAGAGAGTGGGAAGATCAGTAAAGATAAAGGGGATATAGGAGGAGGAAGAAAAGATTGAAAGTAAAATATAAATTAGCATATTAGAAAATTGCTCATAACAAATAATCAAAGAATATGTTTTAAAAATCATAAAGATAATGAACTAAGAGAATATAATTAACAATTAAAGGGAAGTGAGAAAAAGGAATGTAAAGAAGTAAACAAGAATGAAAATACTATACAAATCTATAAGAAACAAATAAATATATAGAGAATTTTTATTAAAAAGAGAGACTAAATAAACTAAGAAGATAAAGGGAATAAAAGAGCTTGTAGATAAAAAATCTTGGTTAACAAGATACCAAATAATAAGGAAAGAATTAAATAGAAGAAAGGTGTTTTAAGAAAATAGGTTCACAAAATATATGTGAAAAAAAGGACAATGCAAGTAATAAATACAAGATATAAAAAAGAGGGATCATGTATATATAAAAATAAAAAATCTCAAAATACTAAAACCAACAAGATATTGGAATAAAAATAAAGAATAAAAATAAAAAAGAAATTAAAAAATATAAAAATAAAAATAAAAATAAAAATAAGGGGCTCTAAATATAGAGATTAAAACTCAATATAAGAGAAAATTATATATATATATATATATATTTTGTTATATTGAGTTTTAATCTCTATATTTAGAGTCTCATTAAGAAAATATGAAGAGGGATAAAGGTTAAAAGAGAAAAGGTAAAGAATATATAAGGAAAAAGGAATAGTGCAAAAAAGAAAAAATTGTATATCTAAGTATGCAAGACCTATGAAAATAGTGAAAAACTAATAACAACAATAAGAAAATGAGAAAAGAAGTAGAGTAATCAAAGGAGAAAAAATAAGAAGTGAACGAGATAAAGAGGAAAAATTAAAGATTAGGGCTAAGAGAACAAGAGAGTTAGGGAACTAACGAGAGAGGAGGGAAGCAAGGTGAACAAGCCCAAGAAATTGTAAGTCATAGAGAGGGGGGGCAGAAGAGATGGGAAGAGAGGCAAGGAGGAAAGGAAGAAAAGAAAGAAAGAGGGAAGGGGAGAGAAGGGGCGAAGGTGAGGGGATGGGATGGAATGGCAAGAAGAGTGATGGGGGATAGAGGTATGGTTAGGAACAAGAGTGAGGTCTCTCATAGAGGGGAGGGGGAGGGCAGAGCAAGGTAGTAGAAGGAAGGTACTGGAGGGGAAGGATTGAAAGTAACGAAAGGGGGGGAAGACAGAGACTCGGAGGAGGCAAGAAGAGGTTGAGGTATATCAAGGGGGGACGGTGATGGTTGAGGGAGTTTAAGAGAGGATCCCACGTGTGGCTGAAGTTCCACCCGTCGTCTCTGTTAAGGTTGTGGGGGTTTCTTCTGATGAAGATAGCCTCTTTTAGTTTTCTCTTGAAGTAATTATCTTCCTTGGCAAGGACACGAGTATCCTCCAGGCAGCTATGGTGCTTGGTGCTTGATGAGTGGTCAGCAAGGGCCGATTTAGTGACTCTTTTGTGTCTAATATTAGCACCATGTTCTTTGATTCTCGTGTCGATAGATCTACCAGTCTCACCAATGTAAGGGGTGCCACAGGAGCAGTCTATTTTATAGACGCCTGAGTTTGAAAGAATATTCAAGGGGTCTTTGGCAAATGGGACATGGTTTCTAATGGTAGAGATGGGTTTGAAGGCACAATTGAGGCCTTTCCTGCTGAGGATTTTGGCTAATTTATTAGAGATACCCTCGATGTAAGGAAGAGTGGCATTAAAAGTTTTACTAGAATCTTCATGGTTAGGTTTAGTATTAAGTTTGGCTCGGGCTTGTTTAAAGGCTCTCTTAATGCATTTGCTGCGGTACCCATTAAGTTTGAAAACTCTAGTAAGGTGGGACAGCTCATGGTTGATGTGGTCATTATCACAAATGCGGAAGGCCCTTGTTGCAAGGGTTTTTAGGACACTAGATTTGTGGTAGGGGTGGTGGTGCGAGGAGGCTAGAAGATAAAGGTTAGTGTGGGTAGATTTCTTGAAGACGCGGCGACCAAGGGAGCCATCTCCTTTTCTAATGAGGAGGATGTCAAGGAAAGGGAGTTGGAAATTGGTTTCAAGTTCCTTGATAAACTTGATGCAAGGGGCAATGCTGTTAAGGTGATTGTGGAAGTTTTTGAGTTGTTCGGGGCCATGTGACCAGCATATATTGGTGTCGTCCACATAGCATTTCCACCAAGTCAGTTTAAGATGGAAAGAGTTAAGGGCAAGTTCTTCGAATTGTTCCATGTAAAGGTTGGCAATGACCGGGGATAAGGGAGATCCCATGGTGACTCCTTCCGATTGCTCATAGACCACATTTTGGAAGGTGAAGAACGTGGACTTTAAGCATAATTTGACTAGGGATGCTATTTCCTCGTTGGTCTTCTACTTGACCAACAAAATAGAGTCTCGGAGGGGGACCTTGGTAAAGAGGGAAACAACATCAAAGTTGACAAGAATATCATCATCATTGACCTTCTTATCTTTGACGAAGTCTACAAAGTGGGTTGAGTCTTTGATGAAGGAGGAGGACTTTCCAACGAGGGGAGAGATTAACTTGGCTAGAAAGGCGGCAAGTTTATAAGTAGGGGAATGGGTGGGGTCGACAATAGGTCGTAAGGGAATATTGGATTTGTGAATTTTGGGAACTCCGTAGATTCGAGGAGTAACCTCTTTGTTGGGTAAAAGATGCTTTTTGGTGCAATCATCAAAAGAGGAATTAGTGATGGCACTTTTTACTTGTTTAAAGATTTTGGAAACGAGATTTTTAGGAAGGATAGTATAGCTCCCACTATTGTTCAGATGGTCTAACATTTTTGAAAATCCCAAAGCCTATAACCAAATTCATCAATGCCATATCCAACGAAGGTACACTTTTTTGATTTTGCATCCAACTTGGTTCTATTTTCAGAATCTATATGTGCAAATGCTTCACAGTCGAAGGTTTTCAGAAAAGAATAACTCACCTTCTTACCTATCCATGCTTCCTCTAGAATACCACAGCCCAAAGGAACTGAAGGACCTCTATTAATTAAATATACAGCAGTGTTGACAACCTTTGCCCACATATTTAAAGGCAGCCCAACATGCAATCTCATGGTCCTTGCACGCTCCATTATTGTCCTATTCATGCGTTCAGCCACTCCATTTTCCTGTGGAGTCCCTGGAACCATTTTCTGCCTACGAATTCCATTAAAGGAACAATAATCTTCAAATTCTTTGCTGCAATACTCACTGCCATTATCAGATCTGAGACATTTTAATCTTTTACCTGTCTCATTCTCAACCAAGCTTCTCCATTTTTTAAATGTTTCAAATACATCAGATTTCTGCCTAAGGAAATAAATCCATACCTTCCTAGTTGCATCATCTATGAATGTAACATAATACCAAGAGCCATTGAGAGAAGATACCTGAGTTGGTCCCCATACATCTGTATGCATAAGCTCCAACTTTTCATTTTTCTTTTGCTTCCCATCCTTGAGAAAACTGACTCTCTTTTGTTTGCCATGCACACAACTTTCACAGAAATCCATATTAATACATTTTAGACCTGGTAAAACTTTCTTAGAATGAAGTACCTTCATACCTTTTTCACTCATATGCCCAAGTCTGTTATGTCACAATGTTGTCTTAGAACTTGCAGCAACTTTTCTAGTCTCTTCCTGCAAACCTGCAGCAACTGTTCCTGAACCTGTTTGTTTTTTCTCTGTAACAGCTAAAGTAGAAGGAATAGTATGACCTGTACAAAGATATAAGGTGCCTACTTTCACACCTTTTTCTACTACTAAGGCACCTTTTGAAACCTTCCAATTTTTATCAGTAAATGTAACAATGTAACCTTCTTCAACTAGCTGCCCTGCTGAAATTAAATTCCTATTGAGCCTTGGAACATGCCTTACCTCTTGTAGTAGCCAATGATTCCCATTCTGCAACTTAATCTTAATTCTTCCCTTTCCAACAATTTGATAGGGTTCGTTATCTCCCAAATAAACTAGCCCAAAATCCCCTTGGACATAATCAAGAAAATAACTTCTATGGGGCGTAGCATGAAATGAGGCCCCTGAATCTAAAACCCATGAATCATTAGCATTATCTAGGGAAAGAATCAAAGCATCATCTTCAGACTTATTACTTACCACATTTGCCTCTGTATTTCCTTCTTGTTTGTCTCCTTTATTCTTCCGAGACCAACAATCTTTCTTTAGATGACCTGGTTTCCCACAGTACCAGAAATCTTTTTGTCCTCTGGATTGGGATCTTTTGTCTTTTGATTTTCCTAATGACTTCCCATGACCTCCAGAACCTTTTCCTCTCTCCTTTGATCTGCCCCTACTTTCTGCATTCAAAACATTGCCTGATGTGGATCCACTTGAGTTTTTCCTTCAAATTTCCTCACTCAGAATAACACCAACATCATCATCAAATTTCAGGGTATTTGAACCAAAAACAAAGTTACTAACCACCATTACCAAAGTATCCCAGCTTTCAGGCAATGAACATACTATCAAGAGAGCTCTAACTTCATCAAATTTTACATTTACAGAAGTCAATTGACTGACGATCGTATTAAATTCATTTAAATGATCTGTCACAGATCCACCTTCAACCACTTTCAGATTAAACAAGCACTTCATGAGAAATACCTTATTTGAGACTGACAATTTTTCATACAATTTAGCCAAAGCTTTCATTAGACCATCTGTTGTCTTCGCTTCCATTATATTGAATGTCACCGTTGGTGCCAGGCACAACTGAATGGTTCCCAATGCCTTTCTATCAAGAAGATTCCAATCCTCATCAGACATTGTTGCCAGTTTATTGGCTACTCCTTCCAATGGCATCCATAAATCCTTTTGATAGAGGTAATCCTCCATCTGCATCTTCCATAACTGATAGTTTTGCCCATTGAATTTATCGACCTTCAATTTACCCTCGTCCGCCATTGCTCCCACTCAACCATGAGACTCCCACTCAACCGTGAGACCTTCCTGCAGATGATAATCAAACACAACCCGCTCTGATACCACTGTTAGAGTTAGCCGGCAGAAGATATCAATTAAATGCAAATAAAGATTAAACAGAGGAATGGAAATACACAGAAATAATAACATCAAGAGACAAGTTTTAACATGGTTCACCCAAACTCGGACTACATCCACCAAACAAAGAGTCCAATATTATTATCTAGTAAATCAAACCGATTACAATCAACAATCCTTGCAACTCAATACTGCTGCAAAATGCTACAATACAATATGTATCAAAACCCTAACCCTTAGACACTTTTTATCAAGCTTTTTGTCGGTTACAAAATAAGGTTTTTTTTATGTCGGTCAATGAAAAAATAACTCCCGGTGCCTTGACCCCATCTTGGGGGTGCTGCCCCCAAACCCCTGTAAGGGGTGCTACCCCTTGACCCTATAGGAATTTGGGGGGAAACCGCGCTGATAAAAGTGGGGTAAATTTAACCTCCGAGTCTGATTAGGCTCCATATAACAACATAGTGTACTAGAGGAGGAGATTGGATGAGGTAGATAGGTTTATATGTAGACCATGGCTGGGATGTGAGAGATGGGATGAGGAGGATACTGAGCCTATCTATGGTAGGCAGGTGAGATATTTTTTTGGACGCGACATATACATTATAGAGCACTATTTGCCAGAGAGGGTTTTGAGACAGTTCACATTACCACAGGCAGTACCGGTTAGTGATGCTATTTTTGGGAGGACTAGATAGGAGGTGTTTGATTGGGGGTTGGAGGTTGTGGTTGACACAGCTTTGGAAGAGAGAGAGGGACTACAACCAGTTGTATGGTAGTGGGGACAGGGTCCTATAGATCCAGGCACGCTATCAGATTATGATGCATATTGGGTGACAGCGAGACCGACACAATTGACGCGGGTTGGAGAGATAGGAGAGATAGGGATGGAGAGACCAGTTAGGAGGAGGTGATGATGGGCTCCACCAGTGCAGGCTATTGTACCAACAGCTCCAGGGATACAGGTATAGGGAGAGGTGCTAGGATAGCCTCAGATACTTACACAGCCTCAGGGGTAGATATTAGTAGGTGATGATGTTGGGATTCAGCAGCTACGGAGGAGGATCATGTTGGCAAGAGACACTGTGTGGTTTCATGACTATTGTCATTGATGGCAACAAAGTCTATCCCACACATTTGTAGAGCATAGTATGCCTATACCAGAAGTTAGATTGAAGAGTGTTCTGGTCCGGTGAACAAGAATAGAGCATGCAGCAAGGACCGACAATCAGGTCTGGATCTCTCAGAGGGTGTAACTTAGTAAGTTGTGGACTTGGGCAAGTCAAGAGGAGTATCATGACTACTATATTCCAGAGATTGAGCCTCTGGTGATGGATCATGGAAAAGATATGAGCATCTGAGTGTTGGGTTCCAGACAGGCAGAGTAGATTGAGGAAGAACTGACCGACAGAGTATCAAATTTCAATCCAGATGAGTAATTGATGTTGATCAAGCTATTTGAGGGATCATACAATATTGGCCGACATGATTGATAACTTCAATATCTATGATTTTGATACGCATCACTGTTGTCACATGAAATTGCACCCTTGAAGTGTGGGACCTTGCAAAATGAGATTAGACCTCCAGAGAAGGCCGGCTTCCTTAACTGGTTATCACCTAAAACTACTAAATTTTTATAGGAAAAGGGAGAAGGAATACTTTAAAAAATGAAGGATGAAACAGGAAAACTTGAAAATAAAGGGGTGATTCACCAAGTTGAATAAAAGAACCCTCACAACACTGACAAGATGCACAACATAACTAGATACAACAAGTAAGCATACACAAATTCAAATGATCCTAGCAGAGGTGAGAAACATAATGATTGAGAGGAATAAAATGTTCATAGACAATCACATGCATGTTCACACTAAACTAAAATCAGTAAAAGAGGTAAAAATGACTTGCATATATTTAATAAGAAGGCTCAGTTACAGTAGCAGAAAGCTCTATTTGGAAACAAAAAGACTGAAAGACAAAAAAAATTCCAACCCTATTTACATCTCACTCTATGCATATACAACATTTCAATTTGACCTAAGTCGGTTACAAAAATTTGCTCAAAAGAGCTGCAACAGGAAAATATCTCTCCCTGAAGGGACGTCCAACTGCAAGAAGTTATGGCACAAAAGATCTAGAAACAGTGCAGATGGAAGATATTTTCAATCTTCAATGCAAGCTGCTTAATCATCAATCTTCAACAATGAATCAGTGGAAGATATTCTAGGCATTGAATGTGAGTAGCTTAGATGTCTATCTTCAATAATGAACATATGAAATATCTAAAACATGGTAGTGAAGAGATCAGATTCACACTGATGGCAGATGAGACATATCCCCCTTTGACATTTTCTATATTTTTCATCAGGTCTAGGATCATCTGCAAAATTAAAACTAGCCACTGAGATGTCCAGTCGAACGAACATGCAAATCCAGATCCAAAATTTTAAAAGTGAGAATATCCTGCTCAAATCCCGCCAAATGAAAGAGAAGGCAAAAACAAGCATTTTTGCCTTTTATGGCATGTAGAAATTCGCCAGGATGAGCAAGATATTTGCGATCAAAGGTTGCGGTCAATTGCCTGTGTATATCACTTTGCATCTGTCGCCCCTACCACGTGGCACCACCTGATTCGCTACCACATGGAAGCTGGGACATATCGCTGAACAACTGCATCTTCTATCAACCGTCGAAAAGATAAAAAAATGAGTCGCCGATGCATACTATCTCGCCGAAATCCTCTGTATGTTGGCTATGTATTAATGTGATTATATATTTCATATACAATCACATTTATACATACAAAGCGGACTCCCACATTTTATCTGCCATACTTAATTCCGTAGTCAGGTCCGCCTTGTATGTCTCTCTTGCATCTCTTGACCTTGCATAAGCAAATATACAGTGCGGACCCCAAAACAACTATCTGCTGCATTTGACTCCTCAGTCAGGTCTAGACTTTGTATGTGTCTCTTGCATATTCCCTTGTATATCGCATTTATACAATGCGAATGTACAAGCAAAACATTCATACAATGCACTTTACATACAACTGTTGCATTTGACCCTTGTTCGTACCCCCTTGTATGTGTGCTTGGTGGGCCCCAGGCTTTATATCCTTTCTCCTTGTATCTTGCTCTTTGTATATGCCCTTTGTATATCGGCACATACAATGCCAATATACAAGACGTAGACTCCAAATGATTATCCGCTATGCCCAATTCTGTAGTCGGGTCCGGCTTGTATGTATCCGTTTGTATATTGGCTTGTATATCGCAACATACAATGCGAATATACAAAGAACAAGATACATACAAGCGGACCTCTACCTTAATCAACTAGAATGTATATTCATTTCGGGTCTGGGGCTTTGCATCTTAGGATTTCATACCCTTGTATGTTCGATTGTATGTGCAAACATACAATTGCATAAATATATATAATTGGTGGGCCCTACCCCTTGTATCTTGCCTTGCATGTTTGCATTTGTATCTGCGACTTATATGTAAGAAACAATCGCCCAATATACAAACCCCTTTGTATCTGCAGACCCCACCTCTTGTATCTCCTGCTTGTCTGGCGCTTTGCATATTTTCCATTGTATATTTCTTTGTATGTTCAAATATACAAAGCAAATATACAAACCAAAGATACGTATAAACTTGATTCACATTTGCCTTGTACATCAGCCGATATACATTCACCTTTGCATATTGGCATTGGCCATCGGAGAAAGCTTTAGCTTGGCTATCGATGAACATTGTCACAACGATTACTCCTTTGTATGTTTCCTATGCACAAAACCTTTTGTATGTTCCATCATCGGCCGTCGGGGAGAGCTTCGAGTTGGCTACCGATAGATATTGTCACGCCAAAGAAAAAAACTTGTATGTCTGCCTTTGCATATTTCCTTTGTATGTGCGATTGTATATATGAACATACAATGCGAAAATACATACAAACAAACATACACTACTTTTTCATCTAAAAATGACTAAGTATAGAACTGGGAAACATCTGCGATGGAAAGCACTTGAAGACAAAATATTTCTGGGTTTTTTTGGGTTTTCTGCAAAACACAACATGAGTATTTGAAGGATTCAAGCCTTTTGGGGTGATTTTCCTAAAGGATTTTCAAGGAAAATGCAAGGTGAACTATTTAACTCTAGGCAGAGGAAAATAGGTCAACATTTTTGGCGACCTCTATGGGATGTTTGCCTACTAAACAATTAGACCAATGGCCTAAAGTATCCATTGGGCATGGAGTAATACAGAGACTAAAAATATATCTTGACAAACAAACCTGACCCTAGCAACTCAGCATATTAGCAGTGAAGAACATTTGGAAGACCAAAACAAGACAAAAAGCTGAAAGCAAACCATTCCAACCGTGTTAGACAACACTTAGGGAAAACAAAAAGGGATCCAAACTATTGTGCAGCAGCACTTATTGAAAGCAAGAAACCTAATCTACTACTCTACAAGGTAAGTCATACCTCAAAACACCTCTTTAGGTGTATCCCATTAACTGGGATAGGCAAACTTTCTCCATCCATGTTTGATAACTGAAATGCATTGTGCTCCTTGCATTCAGTAATGAGAAATGGGCCACTCCACATGCTGTCAAACTTGGAGTGTTTTCTTGGCCTGCTTTTCATCTCATCCCATTTGAGCACCATATCACCCTATCTAAAGATTCTAGGAATGGCTCTCTTATCAAAATTTCTCTTTGTCTGAAGCTGACGATATTCCATAGCCTTCATAGCTTTATCTCTGCTCTTTTCAATCTCCATAAGTTGAGCATATCTGACAACCATGGGGTCTTCCTCTTCAAACATCTCCAGCTGATTCATGATATCAAGTGCTGGCAGCTCCACAGATACAGGTAATCTTGCCTCTTTTCCATAAACTAGTACATATGGGGAGTTTCCAATAGACCTTTTGGGAGTTATTCTATCTGCCCATAGAGCAAATTTCAGATTAGTGTGCCAGGTCCTCTGGTTGTCCTCCATTGATCTTTTAATAATCTTTATGAGGTTCTTATTTGTAGATTCAACCAAACCATTACCCTGTGGGTAATAATTTGATGAAGTATTCAAATAGATCCCATTCTTAACAGCCCAATCAATTGTCTTTAATGCAACAAAAGCTAAAGCATTGTCTGAGATTATTGACTCAAGCACCCCAAATCTGGATACTAAATCTTGATAAAAATTCAAGATAGTATTTTCATTGGATTCCTTCAGAGCCACTGCTTCAGTCCACCTTGTGAAATCGTCTGTAGCTGTAAGTATCCACCTGTGGCCTACACTTGATGGTGGGTTAATGGGGCCTACAAAATCAATGTCCCACCTCATGAAGGGTTGTTCTACTTGAATTGGCTGCAGAGGTAAAGCTGGCAGCGTTTCTTTGCCTGCAAAAATGGCACATTTTAAACATTTTCTAGCCCATGCATGGGCATCTTTGAATAAGCTGGGCCAGTAATATTCAGCTCTCATTATTTTCCAAGTAGTAGTCCTTGGGGCAAAATGACCCACTGTTGTTCCATCATGAAATTCATGCAGCACCTTGTCGGTCTGATAATTATCAATGCATCTTAACAACACACCATTAAAGTCTTTTCTGAAAAGGATGCCATTAATTAAAACACATGGAATGGACTGTAGTCTAAAATACCTTCTTTTGGTTCTATCTAAACCTGCTAGACATTCACCAGTTTGCAAAAATTGAGTCATGTTACTAACCCAACTTGTGCCCACTGCTGCTGTATCATTCTAATGCTTCTCTCCAATGGTCAGAAACACCTCTTCTTCTTTCTCTGTTTCATCTTCAGACCCAGTAGCAAGCTATTCACTGAGTCCTCTTCCTCTGATAAGCTTGGTTATCTTGATATCAACATCATACTCCATGACTTTGGTAATCCAACCAGCCCTTTTCTCATTAACATCCTTTCCTAATAGGAACTCCTTCACACTAGGGTGAGAAACCATCAAATGTATCTTATTGTTAGAAATAAGATGTCTAAACTTCTTGAAACTTCTCACCACTACAAGGACGTGCTTCTCAATGAAGCTATACCTTTGCTCATAGTCTTCTAGTCCTTGACTAAAGAAAGCAATTGGCTGTTCAAAGCCTTCACTTTGCTGCTATACCAAAATTGCATAAATTGTATCTAGGCCACCATAAGCATACAAAATGAAATATTTTGAGAAATCAGGATTTACTAGAGTTGGTGCAGCCAATAATGCTTCTTTTATGGACTCAAAGCTGAGTTTGGCCTTTTTTGTCCAACTGAAAACTATATTTTTCTTTAGCATAGAGGTCAAAGGCTTTAATAGATTTGTAATGTTAGGTATAAATCTTTGCAGAAAATTAATTCTACCAATAAAACTTTGCAGTCCCTTCTTGTGACTAGGTAAAGGCAGCTCCAAAACAACCCTTACTCTTTTTTCATCAATGGTGATTCCCTCTTTTGACATAATGTGTCCTAAAAGCTTACCTTCATGCACTGCAAAAATGCATTTCTTAGGATTGAGAGATATCCCAAACTCTTTGCATCTCTCAAATACTAGCCTTAGGTGGGATATATGTTTAGCTGCATTCTTAGAAAAAACTGTGATGTCATCAAGGTATACCAGCACTAATTTATACAGCAAACCCTTAAAAGCCATATCCATAGCTCTCTGAAAAGTAGAGCTAGCATTTGAGAGACCAAAAGGCATCCTCTTGTAGGCCATGGTACCCCATTTGGTGGTGAAAGTAGTCTTGAACTGATCTTCCTCCTTGACCAACACCTGATCATAACTGGAATATCCATCAAGCAAGGAGAATCTTTCTGAACCAGCCACCACTTGCAGAATTTGCTCCATTGAGGGCAACGGGTAGTGGTCCTTCAGGGAGGCTCTATTGAGGTCTCTAAAGTTGACACACAGCCTAATCTCTCCATTCTTTTTTCTCACAGGAACAAGATTGGAAACCCAAGAAGTATGCTTGATTGGAAAAATGATTTTTCCTTCAATCAGATTGGTCAGTTCTTTAATCATTAGAAGCTCAAGCTTTGGATTTAAAGGTCTTTGCTTCTACCATACAGGTTTTGTACCTGGTTCTAACTCTATGGTATGCTGGGCAATGTGAGGGTCAAACCCCTTTAGGTCTGAATAATCCCAAACACATCTTCAAATTCTTGACAAAGAGCAATAAAAGCCCTTCTATCCTCAGGTGAACAGATTTTACCAATTTTGAAAAGCTTACCTTTAAAAATTTCCAGCTCCTCGTAATATTCCTCTTTGACCTGCATGCTAGTTTTATTCCTTTTTAGCTGATCATTGGTACTAAAAATAGATTCCAAGGTTATCAATCCCTTGGGTAGCTTGTTTGTTCTCAACTGAATAATTTGATCATTGCCATATTGCTGTTTGAGTTTATCCTGATTCATCATAGAAAACTCATCTTCTTCTAATAGGGAACGCAGGATCTGCTCATCACTCTCAAAAACCTACCAATGAATATCATTGTAAGGGATAGAGGGCCCATCAACTATTTTCACGTGAGGCTGTACCTTTTCTCTTTGAATATCACTGGGGATGTCAAACTGGGCCCCAATTGCAGCTAACCTATCTGCATGATAGTTCTGATTTCTTGGAATGAAGATCAGATTGAAAGCATCAAACTCTTCAATCATGTTCCATACCCTATGTTTGTAGCATTTCAAAACATCATTCTTTGTAACATGTAGTCCTCTCACCTGATTCACAATGAGTTCACTATCACCATATACCTATAAACAATGAATTTTCCTTTCTTGCCCACTGCAAACCTTGGATCAATCCCTCATACTCAATAGTGTTATTTGTGCATGAAAAAACAAAATGGAAAGTAGAATAATATCTGTCACCTTGTGGAGACACAAGCATTGCACCACCACCAGATCCATTCCTATTCCTTGAGCTATCAAAGTACATTTTCCATACCTCATCTTGCTATTCTGTCTGTTATTCTGCATCCTTTACCAGGCTTGGAATTATTGTTTTAGGCTCATGCAGTATGTAAACCCCCATACCAGTTTCTTGAATGTGTCCCTCAAGATCATCAACAACATTTTCTAAGGCTCACTCCTTTAATAACACTTCTGGTATACTCTCAACTTGCAGTTCTTGAGCAGCAATAAGCTCAGGATCATCAAAAATAATGCAATTTGCATTAACAACACTTGGTGTGTAAGGCTCTATGTGATGTTTGGCAAGTAATTTAGATTTTAGGGTCACTTTGGTGCCATATCTGGTCCTGAAAAACATGTGGAACCAGTTCAAGGATAAATATCCTCCTATTTTGGCTGTGAACTCTCTTGATAAACACATGGCAAAATAAGGAGGCAAATCTATGATGAACACCTCTTGGGAAATGGAAACATTTGGGTAAGTGTGCAAGGTGAGACCTAGGTCTTTTATCACACCTACAGTATTAATAGCTGTGCCATCTAGCTGGTGTACACCCTTCTCAATGGGCTGGTATTTCAACCCTAATTGATCTACAATCTGCTTTGGCATTACAGAACTACTTGCACCACTATCCACCATGTAATTATGTACTAACTTGTCTCCAATTATTAGTGACACATAAAATGGGAGTGGTTTAGCACTTTTGTTTGATTGTTTGATGTTGTCTTGGGATGCATTGGTAAGGACAACCCTAGTTGGGTCAACAGTTGTATCATTAGACACTTTCAAATTAGACAAGGCAGATTGCAATATGTCCTTTTGGCCTGGGATGGCTAGGGAATCCCACATAGACATTGTCACATTCATCTTTTTCATATTTTCAATAATATTGAAAGGTGGAGTGACACTTACCTTCTGATGTGACTTTGTAGCAACAATGTTAGCCTGCAAATGAGGCATTTTCCTTGCTATTGCTGAAGTATTCCTTTGTAAAATATGGGGAATATGGGATGTAGAAGGATTAGCAAGTCCTTTTCCTTTATTTGCTGCTTGATTTATCTCATAACCCCTCTTCTTGGCTCTTGTATTTGCTGCAATTGGGGCATCATCTCTATTTACACCACAAAATTCACATTTCCTGCCAATTTATGAAGGCAAAATCATTCTAAGGCTATTCTAGCTACTGCACAACCCCATCATTAGGTGTGTTTGGCTATGAGACTACAACATTCTGCACCATTAGAGCCTGATTTATCACCCCATTTGAGAAGGCTGCCTGACTGTGTGGTTGATTGCATGAAAAGCACCATTCATACTCAACTGCAAAGTTATTCTGAATAGGGACAAGGACCCTAACTGCATTAATGGGTGCTGGATTATAAGGCTAGAAAGGCCTCTGGTTCACATTCTGCCTGGTACCCTGGTAATTGCCTTGATATGGAAGCCTATTGGCTTGATAAGACTGATTTTGCCCTTGATAAGGCTATCTGTTCTGGGGTTGGTGTTTTTTGATGTTTACTAGCTCATTCCAAAAAGTTTGTTTTCTGTTGGCTATTCTTAATCTCTTTTAACTCTTGAGATGAGCTAGAAACAACAGGTTCAGAATTGGTAGTATTTGGCAATGCTGCTACAGCAGGTAAAGGGGCAAAATATGGGATTGGCAAAGGCATTAAAGCCTGAATCTCAGGAAAAATGGGCACTAGTGGTCGAGGAGCTATTTTACCAGACTGAATTAGGCTATTTTCTACTTTGATAGCTATTTCATAAGCATCAGGTAGGCTTGTACCTCCTAATGATTGAATCATCACTGAAATATCACTATTTAAAGCTTTCAAAAAATACAAGAATGCATATTCTGATGGAGGCCTTACCGTGATAGGAATTCTATCCCATGTCTTCTGAAATTTGAAGTTGAAATCCATCATTTTCTCCTAGGGAGCTCTCTTTATTGTAGTCATCTGTTCAACCAATGACAAGTTATCTGATTTATCTTGAAATTGCTTGTTTAATTTATCACCCAGATCATCCCAGGTTCCTATGGTCTGTACTGGTAAACTCCTTAACCATTGTAATGCCTTTCTTTTAAAAGAGGCAGCCAGCAGCCTGATGGCTACATTTTCCTGGGTGACATGATGAACTCCACATAAAGAAGCTACGTCTCTAATGTGCTCAATTGAGGTAGTTTGATTCTCCCCTGTGAAATATGGCAGACTCTTCAAAGTTGCCATGGGTATGATGTTGTGAACTATCAAATTCAATGAGCTGCCCCCATCAAAAGCCACAAATGGCTGATTTCTTGCCATGGGGACAACCAGAGGTAGGTTTGCTTGAGTTGATACAGGGACTACAGGTGCAACCAGCTTGAAACTTGGTGGAGTTGATTGTACTCTTTTAGAAACCGGAGTCCTTACCACAGCTCTACTCTGTCTTCTAGGTGGAGACAGCTGTAGGTAATCAAATGAACTCAAACTCCTAGTTTGAATCTTTCTCATAAAATATAACAACAACACTTGTCTACTTGTCCTTCCTCAGTATGAGTCACCAGATATGCATATAATTGCCTCTTAAATACTGATAATCACTAGCTGCACATTAAAACTAGCAATATGATTGTAGCAGGGTCCCACCGGGCGTGCCAGAAACTGTTGTCACATGAAATTGCACCTTGCTTGGAGAGAGTCGAAGCATTCCAATGACATAATGGGAATGATCTCGAAGTGTGGGACCTTGCGAAATGAGATCAGACATCTGGAGAAGACCGGCTTCCTTAACTGGTTATCACCTAAAACTACTAAATTTTTATAGGAAAAGGGAGAAGGAATGCTTTTAAAAATGAAGGATGAAATACAAAAACTTGAAAATAAAGGGGTGATTCACCAAGTTGAATAAAAGAACCCTCACAACACTAACATGATGCACAACATAACTAGATACAACAAGTAAGCATACACAGATTCAAATGATCCTAGTAGAGGTGAGAAACATAATGATTGAGAGGAATAAAATGTTTACAGACAATCACATGTAGGTTCACACTAAACTAAAATCAGTAAAAGAGGTAAAAATAACTTGCATATATTTAATAAGAAGGCTCAGTTACAGTAGCAGAAAGCTCTGTTTGGAAACAGAAAGACTGAAAACCAAAAAAATTCCAACCCTATTTACATCTCACTCTATGCATATATAGCGTTTCAATCTGACCTAAGTCGGTTACAAAAATTTGCTCAAAAGAGCTGCAACAAGAAAATATCTCTCCCCGAAGGGACGTCCAACTACAAGAAGTTATGGCACAAAAGATCTAGAAACGGTGCAGATGGAAGATATTTTCAATATTCAATGCAAGCTGCTTAATCATCAATCTTCAACAATGAATTGATGGAAGATATTTTGGGTATTGAATGCGAGTAGCTTAGATGTCTATCTTCAATAATGAACATATGAAATATCTGAAACATGGCAGTGAAGAGATCAGATTCACATTGATGACGGATGGGACATATCCCCCTTTGACATTTTCTGTATTTTTCATCGGGTCTGAGATCATATGCAAAATTAAAACTGGCCGCTGAGATGTCTAGTTGAATGAACATGCAAATCTAGATCCAAAATTTTGAAAGTGAGAATATCCTGCTCAAAGCCCGCTAAATGAAAGAGGAGGCAAAAGCAAGCATTTTTGCCTTTTGCAGCATGTAGAAATTCACCAAGATGAGCAAGATATTCGCAGTCAAAGGTTGTGGTCAACTGCCTGTGTCTATCGCTTTGCATTTGTCGTCCCTGCCACGTGGCACCACCTAATTTGCCACCACATGGAAGCTGGGACCTATCGCTGAACAACTGCATCTTCTATCGGCTGTCGGAAAGATAAAAAAATGAGTCATCGATGCATACTATCTCGCCGAAATCCTCTGTATGTTGGCCTTGTATATTGCGATTGTATATCGCATATACAATCACATGTATGCATACAAAGTGGACTCCCACATTTTATCTGCCATACTCAATTCTGCAGTCGGGTCCGCCTTGTATGTCTCTCTTGCATCTTTCCCTATGCATCTCTTGACCTTGCATAAACAAATATACAGTGCGGACCCCAAAACAACTATCTGCTACATTTGACTCCTCAGTCGGGTCTGGACTTTGTATGTGTCTCTTGCATATTTCCTTGTATATCACATTTGTACAATGCGAATGTACAAGTAAAACATTCATACAATGCACTTTATATACAACTGTTGCATTTGATGCTTGTTCGTGCCCCCTTGTATGTGCGCTTGCATATGCAAAGTCTTTTATATGTGTGCTTGGTGGGCCCCAGGCTTAATATCCTTTCTCCTTGTATCTTGCTCTTTATATATGCCCTTTGTATATCGGCACATACAATGCCAATATACAAGCCACAGACTCCAAATGATTATCCACTATGCCCAATTTCGCAGTCGGGTCCGGCTTGTATGTATCCCTTTGTATATCGGCTTGTATATCGCAACATACAATGTGAATATACAAAGAACAAGATACATACAAGCAGACCTCTGCCTTTATCAACCGGAATGTATATTCATTTCGGGTCCGGGGCTTTGCATCTTAGGATTTCATACCCCTGTATGCTCAATTGTATGTGCAAACATACAATTGCATATATATACAATTGGTGGGCCCTACCCCTTGTATGTTGCCTTGCATGTTTGCATTTGTATCTGCGACTTGTATGTAAGATACAATCACCCAATATACAAACACCTTTGTATCTGTGGACCCCACCTCTTGTATCTCCTGCTTGTCTGGCACTTTGCATATTTTTCATTGTATATTTCTTTGTATGTTCAAATATACAAAGCAAATATACAAACCAAAGATACGTATAAACCTGATTCACATTTGCCTTGTACATCAGCCGATATACATTCACCTTTGCATATTGGCATCGGCCATCGAAGAAAGCTTTAGCTTGGCTGTCGATGAACATTGTCATAGCGATGACTCCTTTGTATGTTTCCTATGCACAAAACCTTTTGTATGTTCCATCATCAGCCGTCGGGGAGAACTTCAAGTTGGCTACTGATAGATATTGTCACACTAAAGAAAAAAACCTTGTATGTCTGGCTTTGCATATTTCCTTTGTATGTGCGATTGTATATATGAACATATAATGTGAAAATACATACAAACAAACATACACTACTTTTTCATCTAAAAATGACTAAGTATAGAACTGGGAAACATCTGCGATGGAAGGCACTTGAAGACAAAAGATTTCTGGATTTTTTTGGGTTTTCTGCAAAACACAACATGAGTATTTGAAGGATTCAAGCCTTTTGGGGTGATTTTCCTAAAGGATTTTCAAGGAAAATGCAAGGTGAACTATTTAACTCTGGGTAGAGGAAAATAGATCAACAATCACATATCAAGCATGGATTCAGCTGACAGATCAAGAGTTTGTAAATATCTTGAGTATTTCAGTTGCTGACTAGAAAGATGTTGAAATCTTTGGTACGGATATATATATATATATATATATATATATATATATATATACCAGATGGATTTCGGTATGAAAGTGTGTGTGAAGAAATAGTGTGTGAGGAAAGGCAAAGATAAATGTGGAAGCAACAATATAGGTTCGGTATGTGACAGAACAACAACACTAAAGCAGAGGAAGAATGAAGTGCATTAGATCAGTATATTGAGCCTAACTGGAACTGAATCTCAACATATATGGATGCCTCTCTTTAGTTCAAACACCTGGTTACCTTCTATAAACATTGTAGATAGTGAGTCTCTTGTAGGCATTGTGCCTCTTATGAGCAGTGTGCTCGAGTAGTGAGCCCTAATTAGAAAGTGCCATTTTGTACTTCTTATTCTTTTAACAAAGAATACAATCTTGGGTTAGTCACCCCGTGGTTTTTCCCTTAACAGGGTTTTCCACGTTAAAATCCTTGTGTTATGTGTGTTGATTTCATTTTTGCTCTCATGATTATATATGCTTATTTGTTTTGATGCTACACAAATTATAAAAGGAAAAATAAAGTTATTAGAGATAACTGATTCACCCTCCTCTTAGTTATCTACCTTGTTTCCAACAATTGGTATCAGAGCTAAGTTCCTCTAAACAGAGCCTAATAGCTTGAGGAAGATCTGGGGATCTCAATGGATATGTATGGTATGAAGGAACAACTTCAGTTTGCCCTAGATGATATTGAGCAATCTCACTCTGAAGTCAATAACTTAAGAGAAAGACTCAAACAAGCTGATGATTTCATAAACGAGCTAAAAGAAAAACTGAGTATCTTTGTGAAAAAGAGAAAGGAACTACTTCAACAATTAGCAAGTCAAAGTGAAGTCAATGATACTAATGAAGATCTGAATGAGAAAAACAAGCCATGTGAGAAGCTATCAAAAGAGGTTATTATGGTAAGGCATGAAATAGAATCAGGGGTTATGAGATTCACCCAAGAAATTGAAGAGAAAAGAAAAATTGAAGATAATCTAAAACAATCTCTTAAGGAGAAGTCAGAGGACTACCACAAAATGGATAGAATAATCAGGCATCTAGAATCTGATCTTGAAGAAGCTAGAGATAATGAAGAACAACTTGAGAATCAGATAGACACTCTTAAACAAGATCTTCAAACAACAAATGAATACAAAGAGAAATTCAAGATAAGCTTAGCTCAACTTGAAGTTCTTCTTGGAAGCCAAAAGAGGGTAGATGACAAGCGTGGCTTGGGATATGAGAAAGGTGAAAGCTCCGGATCTGGTCAAAAGAACTCTGGATCAAGAAATCCAAGGAACATGCCTAGAAGACCTCCGGTAAGGTAACCAAATGCTCAAAGATATCCATCCTTCAATGGATACTGCTACAGTTGCAACAACTTTAGTCATAAAGCAACTCAGTGCAGAAGAAGAATGAATCAGACTAATTCATCCTTCTCCGGACAGTGTTTCAACTGCAAAAGGTATGGTCACAAATCTCATGAATGTAGAAATATGCAAATAAACAATTCATTCAATGGTAGATGCTTTGCATGCAATAGAAAGGGACATATGGCTAATCAATGCAAATCAAGAGGATATCAGTCACATATACAAAGAAATGTTGTTTGCTACAATTGCAATAGATCTGGTCATATTGCCAAATTTTGTAGAAGTAAGAATCAGGATAAAAAGGGTCTGGTGCATCATAATCAAAATCAAGATAACGGATAAGGCAAAGTGAATGCGGATGAAGTTCAAAGGGAGATGAACAAGATTTGGGTGAAGAAGAGTACATAAAATGTTGTCGATGGATCAGCACCAGAATCTGGTACTGATATTCCTTCCAGAAACTAAACAGATGAGCTCTGGCTCAGGGGGAGTCACAAAGGAAAATAAAATCCCCCAGCCAGCCAATTGGTGCCTAAATTTGGCACATGGAATGTTGTGGATTAAAGGGTTCTCAGAGGAATATCTAAATAACCGTCGGTAAAAATATGAATGATCTACAAGGAGGTTTGAAGAGTTTATTTAGCCAAGATTGATTCGGTTTGATAGCCATCCGGTAAAGCAAGATTTTCATAGACAGATCCGGTATGATTCAAAATTGAAATATCTTGATCTGTGGATTCATGGCATGATTGAAGGAAAGAAGATACATTGTCAATTATCACTAAAAATGATTCTAAGTACATCTCTATGATTAGGAAAGATCTCTCTCAGAACAAGGCAACTGGATGACTTAAGTTGTGCATTTATTGCAAAAAGAAATTAAGGTTTGCACAGAGATAAAAGGGTTCTTTTACTCATCATTTGCACATTTGCATTCAAGAAGAAGAAAGGAAGAGCTCTGCATCAAGTTTTTACATCTTTCTCAAAGATCAATAGTAGAATCTGATTCAACCAGCAACCTGTTCCGGCTCTTATTGTGAACCCTAAAAGCGTAAAAAGGTATTTCCATTTCTAAATATCTCTCTCTGAATCTTTTGCAAAGATGGCTACTCCAATGGTTGTAAACATCACTGATAGGCCACGCCCAAAGTTCAAGAAACACCCCTACAAATCCCTAGAAGTTGATCCCTTAGGCACTTTTTCTAGCATTCCATATGGGGTTTTGCACGTAGAAGATGTTAGGGTGTACATCCACACAAATATTGAGGAATTTGGAGAATCCAAGTTGATGGATATCTACCATAAACAATTAATAGATGAAACCTTTGAACTCAAACCTCAATACAAGGCCCTCTGGGATAAGTATTTTGGACATTGCATCCACTTTCCCTGTTTTGCAGAAGATGAATGGGTCTGGTATGTTCTTAGCAGAATACATGATAATTTCATGTGGTTAATGAAGCCCTTCAAGATAACAAAAGATGCCATTAGGGCAGTAACTGGACTGCACTCATCCGGTGGGTTGTCTGCACTCAAATCTGTCAAGAACTAGACAGTAAGTGAAGCTACCGGATCTAAGTTTGACAAAAGAGCAATGACAATAGAAGACATTGTAGACAACTAAAATCAACTTGCTCTGCAAATCAATTTCCTGTATCTTCCCTAACCATCTGTCTATCCCTTGTGATCAATTAGTTTACTTAATTTATCACTAAGACCTTACAACACTATCCCTCATTAATCAAATAAATATTCCCAATATTTATTTGGTTCAATTCTCCTTTTCCCTAATCCTCATCAGTTAGATAAATCATGGTTATCTAATTGATCTAGCCTACTAATTGACCTACCCTAACCTACCCTAGCCTACCTCATCCTAGCCCTAGGATCAATTAAGCAAAACCTATGTTTAATTAGTCCTAACCTCTCTTTTGGGTGGTTAAACCTAGTTTAACACCCTTCCCCACATCCCCAAAATTAAAAATTCAAATAAATCACACATCACATTTACTTCTCTTACACACCCCTTACCTCACCCATCCTCATTCATTATCTCTTATCCCCAAATGAATTCTTAATTCATTTCCCATTCCCCAAATAAATTTTTAATTCATTTCACATTCTTTCACACCCATACCTCATTTAATCACCCCTTTTCCCAAAATGAATAAAAGATTTACTTTTATTCCTAGCCCTTGATCTCATCCTTCAATCCTCACCCTCCATCCTCATTTCCAAAACTCTATAAATGAAACCCTCTCCAAGCCATTTGAGAGAGACTCCTTCATGCATCAAACCTCTGCCAAAATCTCTCCACAATCTCCTTCATCCTACCACCATAATGTCAAAATGATCCCTCATCTCTATCTAATCTATCTGAATCTACTTGTCTCTCATCTACATTTGTGTTGAGCATTTGAGCAATCCACATTAGTCATTCTAATCATGGGTAAAATCTGAGGAGCTCTATCGAGTGCATCTCCTTCCCGCATGGATTCATGGGTCATAATGAAAGTATAATCATTTGTTATTTGCATTTGATTCTTGTATTTATCTTCATTTTGTTCTCATTGATTACATTGATTACTTGGATAGATGTGGTGGGTGCTTGGATGGATATGATAGGTGTTTGGATGGATGTGATAGGTGTTTGACTTATGTGTTCTTGAACATGGCTGCATGGTGGTTCTTGAGTTATGATAGGAGATTGTTCAAGAGGTTTGGTGGATGTTGGATTGCATGAGGGTGTTTGATTCCTTGCTAATAGCTAATGGATGGCATCCTTTATGAGTGTATGGGTTGAAGAGCAATATAATGGATGGATAGTGATGGTGGTTGGTGTGGGATTAGGATTGGGATTGGATATGGGGGTGATGGGATTAGGTTGTGATCATTCGTGGATGGGTTCAAGGATAGGTGTGGGACTAGATGGTGGTGTTGGAGGGGTGTAGGATTTGGGGGATTCCTTGGCTTTGCTTGGTGATGTGCTTGTGGGCTGATTTCATTACTCCAAGCTAGTATTCATATCTTGTTGATCATAGGGTCAGTTCTAGCATATTGGTCTCCTTATACATCTAAGGTTCATCATACCTTTTGTGTACTAAGGGCTTATGCTATGAGTCCCCTTCCCTCGTCAGGACAAGGTTGTACTATCTTGGGCATGCATGAGATCATCCCTTTGTTTGCGTGTCTAGTCCATGCAAATAATGGATAAACATCATCACCCTGGTCTTCTATACCTTGGTGAAAACATATCCACTTTGCTATATCAAACCTAGGATTGCTCTAAATAATTTTCAACACAATGATCATCCACCAATCAATCTCCCACCATCATCATCCTTTCATCTCACCACTTATCCTCCAACCACTTCTACCAATCTCTTCCATCCATTTCAAGAGCACAACCGTGTTCTCGCAACCCACCTATCCTCTCGAGGGGGCATCACCCTTACCAATTATCCCCAAACCTTACCATATTCTTCTAAGCCAAAATCTTTTTTTCTATCCAATCCAACTCTATGTTTTAACTTCTTTGAAATGATGTTACTTAGCCACAACATCATCTCAAAGAGGGGCAAATGTAGACAACTAAAATCAACTTGCTCTACAAATCAATTTCCTGTATCTTCCCTAACCATTTGTCTATCCATTGTGATCAATTAGTTTACTTAATTTATCACTAAGATGTTACAACACTATCCCTCATTAATCAAATAAATATTCCCAATATTTATTTGGTTCAATTCTTCTTTTCCCTAATTCTCATCAATTAGATAAATCATGGTTATCTAATTGATCTAGCCTACTAATTGACCTACCCTAACCTACCCTAGCCTACCTCATCCTAGCCCTAGGATCAATTAAGCAAAACCTCTGTTTAATTAGTCCTAACCTCTCTTTTGGGTGGTCAAACCTAGTTTAACACCCTTCCCCACATCCCCCAAATTAAAAATTCAAATAAATCACATCACATTTACTTCTCTTACACACCCCTTACCTCACCCATCCTCATTCATTATCTCTTATCCCCAAATGAATTCTTAATTCATTTCCCATTCCCCAAATGAATTTTTAATTCATTTCACATTCTTTCACACCCATACCTCATTTAATCACCCCTTTCCCCAAAATGAATAAAAGATTTACTTTTATTCCTAGCCCTTGATCTCATCCTTCAATCCTCACCCTCCATCCTCATTTCCAAAACTCTATAAATGAAACCCTCTCCAAGCCATTTGAGAGAGACTCCTTCATGCATCAAACCTCTACCAAAATCTCTCCACAATCTCCTTCATCCTACCACCATAATGTCAAAATGATCCCTCATCTCCATCTAATCTATCTGAATCTACTTGTCTCTCATCTACATTTGTGTTTAGCATTTGAGCAATCCACATTAGTCATTCTAATCATGGGTAAAATCTGAGGAGCTCTATTGGGTGCATCTCCTTCCCGCATGGATTTATGGGTCATAATGAAGGTATAATCATTTTTTATTTGCATTTGATTCTTGTATTTATCTTCATTTTATTCTCATTGATTACAGACATCACAGATCCAGATATTAAATTTGCCTCTATGATAATTGGTTATAAAATCTATCATTCTAGCAGGGATAATTCTGTGTCTGGAACTACAATATATACAACATATCAGATGCTAAGGGAAAATGTTGATTATGACCTATGTGATCTTCTTCTGAATCAACTATTAGAAAAATTGCAGAAGATCAAGAAGGATAAGAAGAACTCATTCAAGTATGGTGGGCTAATACTATGTCTATTCTTTTACTATATGAATGAGCTACCCGGATCAAGTGGTTGGGTATGGCAAAATGACAGACCAGTTGCCATACAAATCAGAGACTATATGTATGGACTTGGTGATGCTAAGGCTCAAAGCACATCACTCTGGGGATACTTTAAGAACTTCCAAAATATGATACAGGCCAGAGAAAGAATTCCTCAAACAATAGTTGAAAAATATAAGGATATAGTATGCTTCATGGCAGACACTGATCAATGCCTAATGGAGGCAGTTGAGCCTAGAATAGTTTGGATTATGCTAATGGGATATGAGGTTGATGAGAAAATCTTGGAGCTACATGTGCAACACTTGCTGAGTTAGCCTAAGGACCTTGACGCAGAAAGGTTTGGAACCTTTGAAGAATTAAGTGTAAAGATTCATGTTGAACTAAGGCAACTGGAAATAAAAAGGAAAGTTAGAAGGGAAGTAGAGGAAATTTTCAAGAGATATGGCATATCAAAAGAGGCAGTTGATGCAAACAGAGAGAAAATAGAAAGAGCTGAGAAAGGGAAACAAGAAGCAAAAAAAGAAAGTGTTCTGATGCAAGCTTCCTCCCGAACTAGATCCTCCAAGAGCTCTATACATGTCACCTCTAAGAGCTCAAGAGCCTCAAAACCAGAAGCCAAGACATTTGGAAAGGGAGAAAAGAGAACAAAAACAAAGGCCACAAGCTCCTACATAAGCCAAAAGGATGATGAAGAAACATAGTTTGATGAGGAAGTTAAGAAATTGAAGAAGACGAAGAAAACATCCAACGAATCCTCTGCCAGCAAAGACAAAGAAGAAGGGGTAGAAGAATTTGTTGAAAAACCCACTCTTTCTATTGATGATATCATCAAGGTAGTCACAGTGGATGGGAACCTGCAACCAATCACTAAATTTTATGATGAATATAGTGATACTGACAAGAAGATCTTGGAAGATGCTACAGTCAGGTACCTAAACATTTATAATAAAATATTCATTGAAATCATTTCTCTAATTCCCAAAAGTCTAGAGAAGGTACTTGAACTGAGAAAGGAGAATGCTAAGGCAAAGGATTTAGAGATCTGAGCATAGATTGCTATTTAGCTCTATCCTTCCATTACTCCAAAACAAATGAACATGATCTTTAAGGACTGCAAGGATGAGTTCCGGAGCAAAGCAAGAATGAACAAACTTATGCTTGGAGAGACTGATCAAGTAGAAAGAGAAATAGAAGACATCCTCCAGAATGCTTTCAAAAGATTCAATGTTCCTATTATAGAGGAAATAGATGAACCTTCTACCATGGATGTCAAAGGATTAAGTGCATCAAAAGAAGAATCTACTGAGAAAAATGTAGAAGAGTCGAAAGAGATAGATGAGAAGTCTAAGGACTTGGATTCCTCTATTCCAGAAGAGGAAGTCCATGAAGAAGTCAACATCTCTCCTCTGGATCCCCCTGCAGACTCAGTTACTGAAGGAGAAGGAAGAGAAGAGGAGAAACTGAGTCAAGAAGAGGCGGTAAAGGGAAGAGAAGAAGAACAAATAGAGAAGATCCCTGATGACAGTTCTAAGGTTGAAAAAGGAAAGAAGACTCAGTCTTCGGCAAGAGACACTGTAGAGGCAATAAAGAGAATCTTGAACAAAGAAATGATAGAAATAGATGAACCAGAATTATTTCAAGGACCACTAAATTTTGATTCCCTCTCTCCAGTCCAGACAATGAAGATAACATCCTTTGCCCAACCTAAAGCAAAAGAAAAGATTCTGAAGTCTCACATGGAAGATTGTGAGTTGATAGAGATTGCATTCAGAATGCTGGAGAAGATCATGCCATCATTCCAAAAGGATCCTTTGGCCTCTCCATTCGGTAACCTTAAATCTCTAATAAACTCTGTCAACACTCATTTTGATTCCTTAGAGAAATCGGTAGAAGAAAAGGTCTAGAAAGAATTTTTGGGAAAGAGATTCTTTGAAGTACAGGGAATCATAGCTAATGATAGGAGAACCCTAGATATTGGGATAAAGAGCCTAGATAATGCTCTTAAAGATGGTGGAGAAATGTACAAATTTTGTCTATCCTAGTCTAAAGTGACAGAGTATATTGAAAAGAAGGTGAAAGAACAAGAAGGTAAACTGTCAAGTTTATCTCAGAATTTTGATCCTCTCACCACATCCATAATGAATCAAGAGTGCCAGTCTATTGCCATTACAAATGAAATAAAGAGGCTGGAAAAGGAGGAGAAGAATATAATAAGCAGGATGAGTGAACTTAGAGGGATAATTATCCCCAAGTTAGAGGCAATGCATGAGGCCTTAACTGAAGCTCAGACCACAACCCAGACCAGTGATCCAACAGACTTAAGAAGGGCAGAAGCTTATGCATTTTTTTTGAGTGGTCACATCTCAATTTTGGATAGGATGAAGCAGAGTTGGGCAACAGAATTTGTACAGTTGAAGACCACTTTTGCGGATATACTTAAGTATATGTAAGTATAACATGTATATATACTTATGTGGCTATGTATAGGTCGATTTTGGAAAATTTTGGTGTACAGATTCTACCCTTTGCCATTGATGTCAAAGGGGGAGTGAGGAGTAGTGAAAAATATGGAATCCAGCTAAGGGGGAGCTCCGGTAAAATTGTACATGAGACAGAGCATCAGCGAAGGGGGAGTTTGCTATGACACTTAATCATTTTTCACTAAGCATTGCCATCAATGCCAAAGGGGGAGATTGTTGGCAAGAGACACTGTGTGGCTTCATGACTGTTGTCATTGATGGCAACAAAGTCTATCCCACACATCCGCAGAGCATAGTATGCCTATACTAGAAGTCAGATTGAAGAGTGTTTTGGTCTGGTGAAAAAGAACAGAGCATGTAGCAAGGTCTAACAATCAGATCCAGATCTCTCAGAGGGTGTAACTCAGTAAGTTGCAGACTTGGGAAAGTCAAGAGGAATATCATGACTACTATATTCTAGAGATTGAGCCTTCGGTGATGGATCATGGAAAAGATATGAGCATTTGAGGTTGGGTTCCAGATAGGCAGAGCAGACTGAGGAAGAACTAACCGACAGAGTATTAGACTTCAATTTGGATGAGTAATTGATGTTGATCAAGCTATTTGAGGGATCATACAATATTGGCCAACATGATTGATGACTTCAATGTCTATGATTTTGATACGCATCACATATCAAGCATGGATTCAGTCGACAGATCAAGAATTTGCAAATATCTTGAGTATACCGGTTGCCAACTAGAAAGATGTTAAAATCCTTGGTACGGATATATATACCAGATGGATTTTGGTATGAAGGTGTGTACAAAGAAATAGTGTGCGAGGATAGGCAGAGATAAGTGTGGAAGCAACAATACAAGTCTGGTATGTGACAGAACAGCAACACTAAAGCAGAGGAAGAATGAAGTGCATTAGATCAATATATTGAGCCTAACTGGAACCAAATCTCAACATATATGGATGCCTCTCTTCAGTTCAAACACCTAGTTACCTTCTATAAGCATTGTAGATAGTGAGTCTCTTGTAGGCAGTGCGCCTCTTGTGAGCAGTGTGCTCGGGCAGTGAGCCCTAATTGGCAAGTACCATTTTGTACTTCTTATTCTTTTGATAGAGAATACAATCTTGGGTTAGTCACCCCGTGATTTTTCCCTTAATAGGGTTTTCCACGTTAAAATCTTTGTGTTATGTGTGTTGATTTCATTTCTGCTCTCATGATTATATATGCTTATGTTTTTGATGCTGCACAAATTATAAAAGGAAAAATAAAGTTATTAGAGATAACTGATTCACCCCTCCTCTCAGTTATCTACCTTGTTTCCAACAGATCAGAGAGGAGAGGAGATGGAGGCAGTGGGCTCAAATGAGATTGAGGAGAGTGGGGTTGGATAGACACCAGGCGGTGATTGGCTTGCGGCATGCTAGGGCTTAGGCTCAGACATACTAGGCTCAGTTACAGATGAGAGTGCAAGCTGGGGATGGACAGAATGATGGTACACTTGCTAGAGTGATAGGGGAGAGAGATGCATCTAGACAGAGCGAGCAGATGATGAGGTTAGAGCAAGATACTATTGTACAATAGATGTAGGTGATGGGAACAGAGAGAGATTGTTTGCAGGCAGAGAGGGATACGACTGTGCAGCAGCTACAAGGGATGACTAGTGAGCGGGATAGAGCAGTGACTGCATTGGGTACAAATGGGGCTACGATGTATTTGGCCACATAGTTGACACGGGTACAGGTAGAGCTGCGAAGGGTACATGGTGAGGTGGAGTACTATAGAGGCTTATACTATAGGGCTGTGCCAGCAGAGCAGAGGCAGCCTAGCTTCAGGAGTAGATCAGGAGCTTCAGGTTCATGGAGGACAGGTGGATCTCGATCCGTAGCCTCAGTGATGGAGCCACTAAGAGATAGTGGGATAGGTGCAGGACCCAGTGGTGGTGGTCAGGGTGAGAGCTGCTAGTAGTCACTAGGGCTACCTTGTTTAAGTTGTATCATGATGAGGCCTAGAGCCAATTGTACATACATTCTTTATGGCTTAGCTTGTTTATATAGACACTTGTATATTGACACATGTGTATATATATATGAAGATGTATTGCTGATCTATATGATGTTGTAATGGATGCACTGTTGGTATTATGATGGTTATGCATGTTATATTTGTATTTTCATGGATTATATATGGATGTTTATGCAAATGATATGAATAGAAATGTATGATAAGGCAAGAATGTAAATGGTAATGATATGATATGGACGTATGCATATAGGTAGATGGTAATGAGATGATAAATGATGGACTTATGTATGTCTAACACACTTGTTTTGCAAGATAAGAGATGTCGACAAAAGACGATGGAAATGATTGATCTTCACTGAGGACTATATAGACGAATAGTAGGATGAATGGATAGTGCAATGGGCATCTTTTTAAGTAATTGCTCAAAATGAAAAGAAATGCAATCCTTATGTTTGATATAGCATGTGGATGTTATGCACTAGGGTATGGAGGACCAAGGTGTCAAGATATCTTCTGCGCAACTAGCATGCTACAATCTTGTCTAAACACATGAGGTCAAGATGTTGAGCCAACATGCACAAGATATGAATAACAACTAGTGTTTCGAGATGGACTTTGACGCTACAAGCAATGGTTTGAGATTATCTCCACTACGCATAGTGATAGCTTGCTGGTTATATGTATGGAGCTAGTCTTGACATAGAATAGTCTCAAATGCATAAGGGACTCTTGAGCTTCTCAGATGCTAGAGATATTGATATGTAAGATGCTAATCTCAACACATACAAGATACCAATACGCTTAGGAAGAGAATAAGATCATCCCGCAAACATGGCATACGAAAGCAATATGACCATGCCCCATTCCTTACTTCATCGCAACATACCAAGATATAGATAGATCAAGGTAGTCTTGATTATGCATAGAAAAGGGACAAAAGATAAATCAAAAGATAAAACAAAAGATACTGTCATCACGTTCTCTTGCCAAATTTAGGTGCTCTTAGATGGATTTAAGCTGGGGCCTTGTTGAGAGCAAAGCTACATCCTATTGAAGGCTAAAGATGGGGATAAACTGTTATAGCAAATGTTGGCTTAAGACATGCGGACAAATAGCTTTTGACTCATTCTTGATTGGTTAAAGTGCTTGAGCTTTCAGTATACACATAGTTTGCTTCCTGCTAGAGTTGATCAAAGAGAAGAAAATGGAAGATGGGGTGGATCATCTATGCTTGAGTACTGGAAACTTCCTTCGTATTCTAGACTACCTACATACCCTGTATCCACGAGATCAAAGCACACTTACGATGAAGATGAGACATGATGAATATGTAGTTCTAGGTTTTATTGATGATGTGTGTGATAAAAAATAGAAGAATGTGAGATGAAAGATTGGGGGATGATTAGAAGAAAGATGAAATATGGATGATGAAGAGAAGAGGCTATCATCTTAGACTGAATCAGAGTGCTTCCTTCGCATCTCAGATTGCCTACATACCCTGTATCCATGGGATCAAGGCTTTAATGATAGATCTGGGATGTAGTTCTTGCTTATTATGCTAGTGAGGTGATGGGGCAAAATGTTACAGATCGTAAGCGATGCTGAGAGTGCCAGATGTGGATTGTTAAACCTCACAAGTGATGCAAAAATGTAGGAAGCAACTAGTTATGGGTCATAAGCAACTCGGATCTGCAAGAGACAAAGTACAACAAAAACCCTAGTTCTGCAATAAGTGATTTGATTAGCTAAAGGTGATCACTGTCAGATCAAAAGTGATTCAGATAAATGCATAAGTGACCACTGTTTGTGTAAAAGTGATGCAGAATAGACAGAAAGTGACCACTGTTAGCGTAAAAGTGATCCAAAAAATGCTAAAGGCGGTAGGTTTTAGCTCAGAAGCAATGCATGTATTCAGACAACAACGGGTTTGTTCTCAAAAGCGACTAGAACTTACCGTAAGTGCTCAAAAAATCTGATCTTCATAAAAACAACTTCAAACAACAAAGTTAATCAAGGAAGTAGGTCCCACCGGGCGTGCCAAAATGTGATAGGTAAAAAATCAGGTTAATAAGATCAAGCATAGCCATGAAAACCTAACCCTACCATCATCAAAGAATCTAATCCAAATGAAACCAAAAGCATGCAATTCAAGCACAATATCACCTAGATTGTATGATTCCTTGTTTATGATGTGGATTGCTTCTTCAACAATGAACAATTATGAAGATAAAAGCTACCATGATTGATGGATGATAATGATAATAAGCTCAATGGATGCTATGGATACTTAAGTGCTCAATATGCTCAGGATGATAATGTAGACGCTATACAAATGCTGGATAGATGTAGTATGGAATGAGAGGGTGTTTATATATAACTCAACCAAAATCAATCAACGGTGGAGATTCGGTGGCTATGTGAATGGCTAAGATTGAAGGATGGTCATAGGTGAATGTGTAGATGACAAGTGGAGAGAAAATAAGGCTTATATGTGCTTGTGTACATAAAAAAGTACTACATGTGAAATATGTCAAATAAAAGATGTAGTACCACTTATCTTTTTAAATAAAAGAGGCACACAGGTCAGCTCATGAGATAAATGATAAGATAAATTAATTAAATAAATAAAATTTATTTAATTAATTGGAAAGTGGGCTTGTGAAAGGAATCTTTAATTAAATAAATAAAATTTATTTAATTAAAAATAGAAGAATGAAGATAATTAAATAATTAAAGATTGTTTAATTATAGCTTAGAGGAAATAGCTAATGAATTAATTAAAAAAATATAAATTTATTTAATTAATAGAAGAAATAGATGTGTTAGGGATATTGTACAAGTGTGTTAGACAAATGCAGATGATGTGTAATGCAATGTTTGAATGCTAATGATAATGAGTCAATTTTGGGTGTCTATAGTTTTAGCTGTGGAAAGATAGGTCATTATGCTTCTAAATGTCCAATCAATATCTCTAATGACAAATACAAGGAGAACAAAGGTATATCATTCAAGAAAAGTTATTGAATTTTAAAGAAGATGACAACATATTTGATGATGAGTTTGACTATCCAGATGATGATGGTAATGAGTGCTTGTTTATGGCTTTGAATGTTGGAACTAATTCTACTAAGATCCTAGAAGATGTATGAAGGATATTGCTCTAGAGACAGGGCACCACATTGAAGGAGCATTGGTTACTGCTTTTCATGCAAGAGAGGAGGAATATCTCTGGTTAATTGATAGTGGATGTTAAAATCATATGATAGGTGATAAGAATAAGTTCGTGAAGCTTGAGAATTTTGATGGAGGGTTTGTTAAGTTTGGAGATGATGCATCTACTAAGATCTGTGGAAGAGGTTTAATCAGTTTTGATGTAAAGCACAATACATATGACGTTCTCTATGTCAAGGGCCTCCAACACAATCTTCTTAGTGTAGGAAAAATGTGTAGCAGAGGATATAATCTCATGATTCAAGATGGTGGCTATGAAATCAGAAAAGAAGACTCCGTAACTCTGATTGCTACATGAAAAAAGACAAATGGAAATATATATCAACTCAAAGGTGTTGAAGGTGTGTGCCTTATGAATCAAATTAATGGAAGTTAGCTATGGTATAGAAGAATGTGTCACCTTAATTTTGATAGTTTAGTGAAGATCAGTTCTGCTCAAGCTGTGAGGGATTTGCCAAGGATTACAAAGCCTATCAATGCAACCTACAAGGAATGTCAGATTGGGAAGAAAACAAGGAAGAATTTCAAGATCAAATAATATTCTACCACTGGACCTCTAGAGTTAGTGTATACAGATCTATGTGGACCTACAAGAGTAGGAAGCTTTCAAGGTGATAGGTATTTCATGTTATTGATTGATGATTTCTCTAGAATGACTTGGGTAACTTTTCTATAAAAAAATCATATGCTCTAGATAAGTTTAAAGATTTTAAGGCTATGGTTGAAAATGAAATTGATTTGAAAGTCAAGTGTTTGAGGTTTGACAAAGATGGTGAGTTTACCTCCAATGAGTTTAATTGCTTCTGTGAAAATCATGGAATAAAAAGGCATTTGACAACACCTAGGACTCCTCAGCAGAATGGAGTTGTGGAAAGGAAGTATAGGACAATTTAGGAAGTAGAAGGAAAATGATTAAAGAAGCAAATCTACCAGATATTTATTAGAGAGAAGCCATCCACACTGCAGTTTACATACAAAATAGAGTGCAAACCAAGGTCAACAGTTCAAAGACTCCATATCAACTTTGGTATGGGAGAACTCCTACTATAAAATATTTTAGAATGTTTGGAAGTAAATGCTACATTAGGAGAGATGAAGAGAACTTGGGAAAGTTTGATACAAGATTAGATGAAGGAATCTTCCTTGGAAATTCTATAAAGAGCAAGGCTTATGGTGGTACCTGCCTAAGTTTTAGGGTTTTGAGTCAATTTCATGCAAGTGTTTTCCTTATTTTCCTTAAAACCTTAAGTCATATGGTGGAGAGTTTACTTTATGTTCTATTTTGTTGTTGATTGTCTGGCCTAGGTTCTTGATTAACTAAGTTATAACCCTATGCCTTTTATGTCATGAGTTGAATGACCCCAAGTCTTGAGTTACCTGTTCTAGCCTGTCAAGTCATATGCATTGCAAAGTCTTAGCCTTATATCCTGTAAGGGTCCGAGAGTACCACTTGGCAGGATATCACAAGCCCACACGATGCTGAAGGTGATGTCATGTTCGCACCATGGGGCTGCGAGGTGAAGAAAAGTGTCAAGGACATCATGGCCTATGGCCATAATATTGATGATTTAGTTGATCGAAGGATATGATGGTAGGTGTCAAAGGATCGAGTGAAGTAGTGGGGCCGCAGATATTGAAGATTTAACGGTAGTGCATCCTTGCAAGAGAATCTTGTCTGTGGGGAGGATTCTCCACACTACTGTGAGATGTTGACATGTAGCTGATTCCAAGAAAGAAGAATAAAGATTGCATAATGGATGTCCACGTGGAAGCCTTAGCACGTACCTACAGAGCCAAAAGGAGGTGATCTATTTTCTACCGTGCTACTGCGAAATGATGCCACATGGCCATGTAGGACAAAAAAGTTAAAAAGTCAGCAAAAAGTTATCTAAGATGGAGTAATTTGATTGGTCAGCTACTTTTCATGTAAAGGCCTAGATTTTCAAATATGGTGGTTGATTCATAGTTGTCAATATCACAATACGAAGTCTGCATCAACAGCTAGAATTCAAATTTTCTATGTAGATGTTGGAAGCCACCCCTATGTCACGAATTCACAGTAATGGCCAGAAAGACATGCATTTATGCACCGAGCCCTAATCTGTAAGTTTGATTAAAGAGTTGAAGGAAGAAGTAAAAAGTTTGAAAGAAGAGAAGAAGACCACTGTTAGGGAAATGATTACAAATTTGATTATTCACAGGTTATCTAAGATTACAGCTAGGGTTGATGATACATGGAAATCTTATTCAAGTTTGAGAATAGCCGAGGACAAACATGAGAAGGATAAGGAAAGCTTAAAAGACATGATTAAGGTGTGGCTACCTAGAACTGGAGAGAAAAGGGAAATTCACAGGTGTTCAAGGTTTTCCCTTGATGCTCCACTAGAAATAAATTAACCCTTGATATGTTAATTTAATTAGAAGTAGTGGCTTTCCAATTGAAGTTGGATAAGGTTTTGAAGGAGAAAAGACAATCAATTGAGAAGATAGATAAAAGTATCATGCCAAGCATATTGGAAGATGATGGATAAATAAATAGTTTGGACATGTGGAAAGCTAATTTTGAAAATATAGCTGGCTAGCTCATATCATCAAGTTGTGTAGATGGTGATCCAAATATGAAAATTTTGAGTTCTACACTTGATAAGCTACATGCATTGGAATTGAATTTTGAGATATTTTGTAAGGAATCAAAGATCTTATTGGATGCTAGATATGCAAGGCATAATGAAAAAATAGTAAAATGGATTCCTTTCCAATGGCCTTCGAAGAAAGCATGTGCAACTTGGGTGGAGAAGTATGGATAAATGTGTCTAGGGTGAACAAAGATCCAATCACATGATAGGTCATCTTCATCATTGGGATAGAGCATCTCCAACCATTTTTGGCATCTCCAACTCAAATTGTATTTTGTCTTTTTTCTCTTTCATATGTAATTTAGATTAGGTTCCCAATGCCTATGGCAGTGGCTTGTAATGTAGGATTTGTAATCGGCCGTTGTAACAAGTTTTAGGGCAACATGTTCTTGTATCTATAAAAGAACATGATGTTCCAATTTGTAAAGAGATTGGAAGATTTGGGAAACTTTGATAAGTGAAATATAGAGCAATTTTGAGATCTTGTCCATATTTTGAGATGTAAGTTTCAATTTTGCATGTTGAATGTATTTTCTCTATAAGCATTTTTATCAATTTCAGATTGCAATATATGAAAAATGCCCTTGAGCATGTGTTTCCATCAATTGTCTCCTATGTTGTTTGCATTTATCTCTTGAATAAGGATACTAAGGGTTTATGAGTTCTTGAATATACATTTGCTATATTACATGTCTGGTTTGTTGCTTCTATTTAAGCAATAGATTAAAATGCTCCGAGTCAAATACGGGGAGATGTGTTTTGCAATAGGGATATTTGTAAGAAGAGTTGTTGGAAATACCCATTCTTGGATTGTTTTTGATTAGTTTAGCTAGAAACGAGGGTCCAGATCCCTTTAACAAAATAACCCCCTGGGCATTAGGTCATTAATAAGCCAGAAACAACAGATTAACAGCTCTTGAATAGTAGACCAAAAAACAACTAATCAAAAACCACAGAAGCAACAATGATGACAAAAAATAGTAGAAACAAGGAACTATGGGCTATTAGTTGCCCTAAACTTAGCAAGGAACTTGACCATCTCCTTGTAATCTCCCAAACTGTTGATTCCCACCTGCGTGACCTTTTCATCCAGATCTTTAACTGCATCAAAAATGGAAGCAGCCTGATGCAGAGCTTTGGCCACAAACTCTGCCATAGCCTTCCAATTCTTCTGCATGGTTTCCATTTTCCTCTAGAGAATCTGAATATTCTCAGCATTCTTGTCACACAAGGTGCAACTCCCCTTTTTGTCTTGACCAACGGTAGCCCTCACAGTGTCACCCAAACCTTTAGCACTGGACTCATTCATAGAGGCAAAATGATTGGTGCCCTCAACCTCATGGATAGATTCCATGGGGGTTTCATCCCCACCTTCCTCCATAGTCTCCTCCACAAACTCAGAATCATCAGAAACTTCCACCCCCTATGGGTTCACCAGTGGCTTACCAGCGATCTGTTTGGACCGACGAATCCTCAGATTGAAAGCCTCGTCACCTTCATTGCTACCCATAGGATCCAGCCAAGGATCAATCTCAACAATCTTCATAGGAGCATCCATGGCAACAACACCTTTACCTTCCTTCAATTTTTTCTTCAGGGTAGTCTCCGTTTCCACCACCACCACCCTATCTCTTTTGGAATTCTTCTTTTTAGTCACTGGAGTGGTATGCTTCTGCTTCTTGCTCCTAGCAATAGCAGGGGTCCCAACAGGGTTATCTTCCCCAACATGAGGGCCACCTTTAGAGATTTTAGGGGTCCTCATACAAACCTTCACTTTTCCTTTATCCCCGGGGGAAGTGCTCGACTGTGGGTCCTTAATAATTTTGACTTTGATTGGTTTTAGTGGGCACAAAGCAAGGTAGAATTGATACAGTCTCAGAATAAGACCTTGGTGTATGGGGATAAGTGGGTGGGCAACATTCTTGGCCTTGAGTTCCCTAACAGACTTAATGGAATTGTCTAAAGAAGACAACAAAAAGAAAGGAAAGCTGATTTCAATTTTATTTCTAAAATGATTGAGAAGAGCAAAGTGGTAATGGTAATATACCCAAAATCTTCCCTCTAGCGTGAAAAATTTCATTAACATCAGACAGATGTGTCCCCATGGCTCTGGTACTTCCCCCTCTCAAACCCTCCATGAAGTTTCATAGGCTTCTCACCTTCATGAAAAAAAGATTCATGTGCTCTGGGTTAGGGACTCTACTTCTCCTTGAATGCTTCTTACCTTTCGTAGGTAATCCAATGGCTTGCCCTATCACCTCTTCCGACACTTGGAAACTGATAGCACCAATTCTAACCTCTTTGGTTTCCTTGTCCCACATTTTAGCAAACTATAGTTACAGATTTTCATCATGGACCGCCATTCCTTCCAAGAAGGGCACCACCTCCCCTTCCTATATAATATGCCACACAATGGGGTCTTTCTCAAATTCCTCCACTGAGCTAGGTTCAATTTTCACAATATCTCCTCCCATTTCTTCAGACTGTAAATTGTAGGAGCTGCTGGATTGAGAGTGTTCAAAATAGCAATGCTTACAACCGACATTCTTGAAATTAGCAAGAAGCCCATTAAAATGTTAATTTCGCTATGAAGGGGTAATTATGGTAGCATAATAATTGATGTGATATGTTGCATCCTTGCCACCTAGATACATCTCCTTGGGAGGGGGATTTAGCCATCATCTCGTGTGAAGATAGGCAACGCTAGCTGCTGGCTTTGCCCAACCATGATTCACCATGAAGATAGCAATCCCATCCATCCTCCGATCCCTACCACAAATCCATGTGTCATCCCTTTTAAGCAGTAGAATCTAGTCTCCAGATCTCCACCAATACCAATGTCCTTGCACCTATTAGCATGCCAAACAAACTTTCCCATCAACCTCCAAATAGTACGACCAGTGGTGTCCATCCTGAGATCCACATGTACCTCTCTCCTCTGGCTCTTATTAGCTAAGGGTTGTCTACTAGGCCACAGCCTAGCCACATCACTACTGATTGTCCACTCAACCTCCTTGTCTTACCTATCTACCATGTAGGCAATCGTACTACTCCATCTAGGCTTGGTCAATCTTATGGACTACCAATGATCTATGACCTTTTCTATCCTGCCAAGAACAATTTGAAAATTTGAAACGTTGATCCCGCCTTCCATGAAGTCGTAACCACTATTCAAAAGATCTGAAGAGAGAACTTCAGCCCCTCCATGTCCTGGCAACACCAGAGGGTAACCAAAAACACAAGCCACTTATGCTTCATGGATATTTCCATCCTGCATAATTAAATTGTAGATCTCTTAAGGCAAGCTGGACATGTTCCTCTAGCACCACCAACCCTCTTTGCCGCTACCTGCATTAGCCAAGGCATCGACCACAACATTTCCTTCTCTATAAATATGGGTAAGCTTATACTCCTCCAAACCATTGAGAAGTATCCTGATGTTTCCCATAATATCCTCCAAATTCCACCCAATCTGAGACAAACCTAGGGCATCATTGACAATTAACTGAGAATCACCTTCGACATGCAATCTTTTGTTATTTATGGAGATAGCAAGCTTAATTCCCTAGAGCATAGCCGTAGCTTCTGCTTCGTTATTGCTCTTAATACCAATGCCCCCTGAGAAGGTAGCAACACAAACCCCCATGTCTGTTCTTATAATGCCTCCACCACTTGCGACACCCAGGTTTCCCTTGGCCGCACCATCAAAGTTGAGCTTAAACCAACCTTGTTGTGGTAAAGCCCATTTAGTTTTTGCTCTGGCTAACCTTCTAGAATTGTCCACCTAGCAAGAGTTAGGGTCAATGTTCCAATTTTTTTATCATACTTTGTTCTTCTCTCCTTGGGGGTCTATCCACAGCTTTAAACTTGCAAGAGTTAATGTTTTCCACTAGCAATTTGGAAAAACACTGAAAAACTTCCAAAGGAGTTCTATTCTTTTCTCTGAAGATTCTGTTATTATGTTCCTTCCACAGACTCTAGATAAGATGAGGGGGAATTTGAGTACAGAGTTCTTTAGAGATCGGTAACACTAGGCTAAAAGGGGGCTTCCATTCCCAAACCACCATCTCTATGTTAACATTCAAGGACCAGCTCAGGTTCAGCTTTTGAAGGGTTAAACCCAAAACCTCCCAGGCAAAACTACAGTGAAGAAAGAGATGAGCCAACGAATCCTCCTCTGCTCCACAAAGGATGCATCTGATTGTCATTTGAAATCCTCATGTCTTCAGGTTGTCGAGAGTGAGGACTTTATTATGCATTAGGGTCCACCAAAAGAAGTTAACCTTTGGAAGAAGTTTAGGGATCTAGATCCTTTTCCACACTTCAGCCTCTCCTGGGTCTAACAATAGTCTATAGGCACTTTTGACCGTAAACAAGCCCTTGTTATCCTTATCCAAAACCATCTTATCTCTCTTGGGAAAGATAGAGTCTGTAATCTTTGAGATCTCTTTGGAGTTGAGAAGTCACCTTCATCTCACAACCATCTTGAGAATAAGTAGAAACCATCTTCCAAACCTGGAGACCCCCACAAGTCTTTATGTAGTTATCAACTTTGAAGCCAAGGGCCTCATTGACCCTGCCTGCAACCCTGCCATACTCCATATCCATCAGAGGTTTATCCTTCAGCTATCTATCCTTCCAAAAATCAACCTCCCTACCATCACCAATCCTCCATCTTAAACCTTGTCGAAGAAGGCCCCGAGTTTTGATAATCCCATTCCATATAACTGAGCCTTTAGGGAGACTTACCTCCAAAAGAAGTCTTCGACCCTATCCTCCATTGAGATACTTGGCCATCACAATTTCCCCCCAATCAGAGCCACCTTGAATAAGGTTCCACCTAATCTTAGATAAGAGAGCCCTGTTCACCAAATGAATTCTTCTTAGGCCCAATCCCCCTTGCCATCTGGGGGACCCATTCTTGGATTGTTACCTATAAGGTAGGAACATAATAAATCCTCTAGAGCTGAATTTTTCTTTTGTTTATGAGAAGTATTTTGCATGTAAGGGATTGACTCCAAACCCTAGGATTGGCACCGATCAGAGTTGGGCTTATTTTCACAAATCATCCACTAAACAATCAATCATATAAAAAACAAAACAATCAACTTATTAGTTTTAGGAGTAGGGTTTTAGTTTCATGTTGTATGAGCCATTTAACGAAGTAATTTCTAAAGATAGCTAACTTTGAAGCAATTATATAGTTTTGGTATGTATCCAAGAGAACATATCTACTTTTAGTGTCAATATCCAGTTGAAATAAGGATTTGTCATTCTGATATTGAAGTAAGGGAATACCCCCTAGGTTTAGCAGAGCCTGAAGTGCAGAGGAGAACAAAAAATTGTCTCCTGTTTGTTGGCCACTGACCTGAGAATCCTGAGCATAAAAGATGGCAACTTTTTAAGGAAACTCAGACCATTAGTTTTATTCTGGGAGTTAACAACAAAAAGAACCTAGAAGACAACTTGAAATCCCATTTGTGGGTGGCGACTATGAATTTATCTCCCAGCCAGTGACATTAATATTTGTATGCACGGAAGAAGATCCTTGCAAAACCCTTTGTTTTAAGAGCAACCACAAATGATGTATAGAAAAAAGGGAAATAATCAGTCCAACCAACAAAGTAATTTCCAAAGATAGCTAACTTTGAAGCAATTATACAGTTTTGGTCTGTATCCAGGAGAACATATTTGCTTTTAGTGTCAATATCCAGTTGAAGTAAGGGAATACCCCCTAGGTTTAGCAGAGCCTGAAGTGCAGAGGAGAACAAACAATTGTCTCTTATTTGTTGGTCACTGACCTAAGAATCTTGAGCATAAAAGATGGCAACTTTTTAGGGAAACTCAGACCATCAGTTTTATTCTGGGAGTTAACAACAAAAAGAACCTAGAATACAACTTGAAATCCCATTTGTGGGTGGTGACTACGAATTTATCTCCCAGCTAGTGACATTAATATTTGTATGCACGGAAGAAGATCCTTGCAAAACCCTTTCTTTCAAGAGCAACCACAAATGATGTATAGAAAAAAGGGAAATAATCAGTCCAACCAAGAAGGCTCTCCAAATCCTCAAAACAATGACATCACCCAAACTGAAGTTAGCTCCTCTACACAACAACATTTTTCAGCTACAAAAGCTAGTATTCAAAAAATTTATGAGAAGCAACAAGGTGATAGGCTGAGGTTTGGATCTGATATTTTTCAAGAACATCCTATTAATTATCCACTTGATAGGCTTGGAGATATAGAATCACCAAGGGATACAAATAACCCCAATGTGATTGGATCATCTTCATCAATGCCAAAAGAGGATGAGTTGCTAGAGGAGTTCAAGAACCTCAAAGTAGAGATTGAATACTTGGAAGCTATAAGAATAAGGGATGAGATGAGACTTAGGGTTGAGGCTCTAAAGACTGCTTACCAGAATGCAATAACAACTATCTTTGCAACAAATAGTGCAAATACAGTGGGAAATCAATAGGTCAATAATGTCCCAAACTAGCAAAATAACCAGAATGTATTGGGTAATCATCATGGGTAGAATGTCAATAATAATAGAGCACATCAGAACCATATAAGGAATCCAAATGCACATGACCATGGTAATGTAAATCAAAATATTAATGCTAATGCAAATCAAATCATAATGCATTTGGTAGGAGACCTATGCAGTTGGAAAGATATAGACAACTATATTTTACTGGTATCCCTGGGTATCCTAACCCTATTGATAATGACATCAGGACTGAATTGCCTAAGTTTTTAGGTAATAATGCAATATCTAGTGAAGATCATTTGAAAGCTTTTCTAAATTTGATGGACAATTTTGAGGTTAAACAGGAAGATGTTTTCATGAAATTGTTCATGTAGTCACTAGTAGAAGAGGCTAGGGAATGGTATAGAAATCTTCCTAATCAGATATTTCATCATGGGATTTTTTCATGCAGATTTTTAGAGAATAGTATGGAGACAAGACTGATCCTAGCTTCATTATAAATGAGTTCACTAGTATAACCTATTGTCGATTAGGATTGCACCTGTGATGCAAAGTTGTGATACTCAGCAATCCTTTGAAACATGGGATCAAACTCAGGCTGTGGGTGACCTATGGTGAGCTTTAACCTCCAGATTATGGGCTGGTTCCCTTAAAATATTCAATTTGGATCTATGACTTTGATATGGAAAAGGGTAAAAGGATTTTCTAAAAGCAACAAAAACTATAAAAGGTATGGTGATGCACCTAAAAATGATGAAAACTTGGCAATCTAACTCATAATAGATCTCAAAAAATCTACCCACACAAACCACTTTCAGCAAATTGACCACAAAAATGATTCTAAGGAAGGCTAGAAAATATTTCTTTTTTGAAGGAAAAAAGGGTTTTTTACAAACATAAAAGGAAAACTCTCCAATTTGCATAGCCTAAGACCTATAATTTTCAATGCTATCTAACACATGCAAGTACAAATGAGACAATGATTTTAAAGGTTCTGATGTGAAACATAATAAAATCTCATCAAATCACTCATAAAGGCTGCATTAATGGAAAGGTAGATACTTGACCAAGCTGAAAAATAAAGGAAATAATTGCATAAATAACAAAGTATAGAACCTGTAACTTGCTGTAATCCCTATAAATCTGCAATAATGAGTTACAAAACCTTCTTTCTCTCTCAAAGTGTAAAGAGCAAAAAAGGCAAGAACTAGAAAAACCTAAGTTTTTCTTACAATATAGTTTTCTCTCTCCAAGAGGCATAAAAAAATCAACTATAGTCAACTGCCTCTAAAAATAAGTTCTCCAATTTGATCTACGAGCAAACAATGAAATCCCTAAAATTAAGGGTCAAAACTGCCCCAAAATGAGCAAAAATAGCTCAAAATCGCTTCTCTCTATGTGTTTGACCCAAGAGTTGACCAAAACTCTCCAATTTATCCTCCAAACCATGCAAAAAGACTCCAAAGTCTCCAGTTAACTCAACTCCTCCATTTTGCATGATTTCGCATGTGTTAATAATGCAGACAAGAAATAAAGTAATCTTTTGCATGATTACTCTATTATGAGTTTCAATTTGTCTAATTTCTTTAATTTTACAACTTGTGACAAAATAATAAAGTAATTTATAAAATATTACTTTATTAATGTTACTAAATTTTGTTCACACTAAATTTAGTTAGACGTAAGTGCAGTTGTTTAGAAGGAATAAAAGAAAACTTTGAGGTTATTACATTTAATGAATAGTTGACGTCTTGACAAAGCAGAGATGGAATTCAGTTGACAAGATAACCCATCAGTCCAATTAGGACTGATGAATCATCATGACAAGAGAATCAAGTTGTCAAGGTATCAATCATTCAAGAAATACAGTTGATCTAATATAGTGTTATCTTTCAGGAGTTATAAGACAGATTGATTATTCAGTGGATCTGATTTGAAAGAAAGAAAGAAATATATTTATTTGAACTGATTATTTCATGTCATATTTGGAACATATAATTTAGTATCTGTTACTTTATCCTATGCATTGATTGAAAAAGAAATATACATACATCAAGTGCATAAGATAGATTAACTAATTATGTTTAAAAGAAATGTTCAAATGTGTCCCACACAAGCCGTGGGAGTAACTAAACTGAGCAATGCAGACATTTGCAAGCTATATATCTGATGATAAAAGAAATAAGGAAGAACACATGATAGAACTAAATATCCATCATTCCCTGAGCAAGGAGGTTGTTGAGAAGTTGGATAGTTGATCTTCAGTCCTCATCTTCAACTCTAGTTGTATCAGTTGAACCTGCAAAAAATTGGGGAAAGTCCCGTAAGAGCTCCAGATATTTAATGTTATCATATGCTTTATCATGTAGACATAACAACTTGTCACATCATGCATTTCATATGAAAGATCAAATTAGACATGTGCTATAAACTAGAATATCATGAAGAGGATCAATCAATACCATTAGGTATGTTTTTATGCTAACTTGTTTGTTCACTATGCAGGTATAGGAAAAGTAATGTTTCTGATTTGAAGACATTAAAGCATGTGGAGAAAATGTGGCTCCCACAAGGGTCGAGCCCAGCATGCTCAAAGTGATACCATTACATGTTATGCTATATCTAATAGCTCATCAATGATCAAATTCCAAAATGACATGCAAGAAACACAAGGTATTGTTCCACTTTCTTTATCATTAATAAGTGTGATTTTTCATAACAGTTCTATGCCATCAATAGATACACAAGGTACAATCATAAATGATGACAATGAATAGCTATACCACAGAGTAAAGTAATCAGGTCTAAAAGACCAAGATACATCCTATGAAGCTGCCATCATGAAGTATAGGAAGAATAATGACCAAAGGTATCTCAAAGTCCAGGAGCCAGGGTAGGCTGTGAAACAACAAATACAATAAAGAGTGCCATGATAGAGATCAAGACTAGTGGGACAGCCTGCCAAGATGGACCAACCTTGTATGTTTGTGAACAACCGTTCATAATGGAGGAACAAAAAAATGCATGGTTAAGAATGGATAGATACAAATAGGATAGTCATACATGAGGCAATAGTCATAATCTATTCAGGTAAAGGAGCATCAATCAACTCTGAACATCATCCACTTCAACAGTTGAAAGTCTAGTGTAGGCCAATGCAAAATAGGACAAATATTTACCACTCTTTGTTGTGAATAAAATGTTGGAAACAAGGTAGATAACTGATAGGGGGGGCGAATCAGTTATCTTAAAACTTTCTTACTTTTACTTCCTTTTCTTATCTTAACATTCAGTGATATATCAAAGCATGAAAGAATAAGCAACCATATGAACTGAAATGAAATCAACACACATAACACAAGGATTTTTATGTGGAAACCCTGTTAAGGAAAAAAACCACGGGGTGATTAACCCAAGATCGTATTCTCTGTTAAAAGAATAAAGAAGTACAAAATGACACTTGCCAATTAGGGCTCACTACCTGAGCAGACTGCTCACAAGAGGCTTACTGCCTACTAGAGACTTACAGATGATAACAATGTGTTTGAACTGATGAACAACATCCACATATGCAAGAATTCAGTTTTGGTTAGGCTCACTGTACTAATCTAGCACATTTCATTCTTCCTCTTCTTAGTATTACTCTCTTGTCACATTCAAAGATTACTGCCTTTGCACTTCTCTCTACTTTTCTTCGCACTTAATCCATACCCCTATCACTTCCACACCTCAACAAGCTTGAATCCATCGGGTATATATATCCGCATCAAGGATTTCAAACAACTTTCTAGTCGGCAACAAGAACACTTAGGATATTTGCAAGATACTGTTCTATCATCTGAATTCATACTTGATAGATGATGCAAACCAAAAACTTAGGCATAGAAATCATTACCTCAGTCAGCCAAAATCATATAACACCTCAAGTTACTTGATCAACACCTTCTGCACATCCAGATTAAGGTCTGATACCCTGTTGGCCAGTTCTTCCTCTGTCTGCACTATCTAATTGAAGTTTGATACTCAGATGCTCATATCTTTCATATGCTTTGTCATCAGAGGATAAATCTCTAGAATACAATAGTTTAGATACTCCTTATTACTAACCCAAATCCGCAACATGCTGGGTTTCACCATCAGAGAGTTCTGAACCCTATCTGTTGGACCCTATCATATGGTTTGTTCTTGACTACCAGATCAACTTATCTTCAATTTGACTTCCAGTATGAGTAATTTATGCACTGTGGATGTGTGGGATATACTTTGTTGCCATCAATGATAACACTTATGAATCCTAGCAGTGTCTCTTGCCAACAATCTCTCCCTTTGGCATTGATGGCAACACTTAGTGAAAAATGACTAAGTGTCGCTGTAACTCCCCCTCTGCTTGTGTTCCATTTCTCCATACTGCTTACTGGTGCTCCCTTAAAGCTAGATTCCTCATTTTTCATTACTCTTTACTCCCCCTTTGACATCAATGGAAAAGGGTGGGATCCGCCAACCAAAAATGTGCAAAAAATATTATATATGGCCGCATATGTACATACAATCCATAAGCTAAACTTACATATACTTAAGTATATCTGTAAATGTAGTCTTCAACTGTACAAGCTCTGTGGCCCAACTTCTCTTCATCCTGTCCAAAATGGAGATGTGTCCACTCAACAAAAATGCATATGCTTCTGCCCTTTTCAAATCTGTTGGATCACTGTCCGGGCTGTACTTAGAGCATCTGCTAAGGCATCATGCATTGCCTCTAACTTAGGGATGATTATCCCTCTAAGTTCACCCATTCTATCCATTATATTCTTCTTCTCCTTAACCAGTTTCTCTATTTCATTTATTATAACAACTACTTGGCATTCTTGACTTACCAGAGAGATAGTGAGAGGATCAAAATTTTGAGATAGATTTGTCAATGTTCCTTCTTATTCTTTCATTTTCTTCTCAATGTCCTCTGCAACTTTGGCCCAGGATAATTTTTTTTATATATGTCTCCACCATCCTTAAGAGAATTTTCAATGCTCTTTATGCCAATGTCTAGGGTTTTTCTATCATTAACAATTAGCCCTTGTACCTCACCAAATCTTTTTCCCAAGAACTCATTCCGGACCTTAGTTTCTGCTATTTTTTCTAAAGACTCAAAATGTGTATTGACAAAATTAACTAAGTTCTTCAAGTTACTAGATGGAGAGGTAGATGGATCCTTCTGATATGAGGGCATAATCTTCTCCAGCACTCCAGATGCAATACTCAATAGCTCACAGTCCTCCATATGAGATTTTAGGAGTTTTTCTTTAGCTTTGGCCTGAGCAAAAGATGCTATCTTCATTATCTGAACCAGAGAGAGAGAGTCTAGATTCAGTGGTCCTTGTATCAACTCTGGTTCATCTAATTCCCTGACTTCCTTGTCCAATAAACTTTGCACTGCTTCTGTAGTGTCTCTTGTATTCTCAATTTCCTTTCCTTTGGGGGCATTTGGACTGATTTGCTTATTGCCACCAACAATATTTGTTCCTTCTTTCTGCACTTCCTCTTCTGGAATAGAGGAGTCTAAGGCCTCAGATTGTTCTTCATCAATTTTCTTTAATCCTTCAACATCCATGTCAAAAGGCTCTTCATTTGCTTCCTCTACAATGGGAAGATTGAACCTTTTCAAGGCACACCAGAGAATTTCTTTTGTCTCATCAGCTATTTGGTCAATTTCTCCAAGCATGAGCTTATTTATTCTGGACTTGCTTTGGAATTCTTCTTTGGCATCCTTGAAAACCATGTCCATTTGTTTTTGAGTGATAGTTGGACATAGCTATATCACTATCTGTTCCCAGATCTCCAAGTCTTTTGCTTTTGCACTTTCTTTTCTTAACTCCAAAACTTCTTCTAAGCTTTTAGGAATCAAGGAAATTATTTCAATGAAAGCTTTGTTATAAATTTTTAGGTACCTTACCATTGCTTCCTCAAGAATTCTCTTGTATGCAACATTGTACACATCATAGAATTCTATTACTAGCTGCAGGTTTCCATCCACAATGACTGCTTTAATGATGTCTTCAATTGAGAGCGTAGGTCTCTCAACAAACTCTTCTGTCTTTTGCTTCTCATCAATCCTGTCATTCTTGGAAGGTTTGATCTTAGCTTTCTTTAAATCTCTAACCTCTATATCTGATTTTGTCTCTTCATCATCCTTAAGGCTCACATATGTTCTTGTGGCCTTAGACTTCTTTCTCTTTTCTCCTGTAACAGATGGTTTGGTTACCAGTTTTGTAGTCTTTGAGCTTTTAGGAGAGACAGGAGCATAACTCCTGGTAGATCTTGTCTGAGTAGAGGCTTCCACCGGGATGATTTATTTCTTTGTTTCTTCCCTTTCCCTTTCAATTTTCTCTATTAGCATCTACTGCCTCCTTTGTTATGCCAAACTTCTTAGCAATTTCTTCAACTTCCCTCCTCACTTTTCTTTTTGACTCAGGCTTCCTTAATTCAACATGTATTTTTATGTTTAGCTCATCAAAGGTGCCAAACCTCTCTGCCTCAGTGTCCTTGGGTTGGCTTAGCAAGTGTTGAACATGTACCTCCAATATGTTTTCATCAATTTCATAACCCATGGGCATTACCCATACAATTATTGGCTCAACTACCTCCATTAGGCATTGATCTGTATCAACCATGAAGCAAACTGTGTTTTTGTATTTCTCCACTATTGATTTTGGTATTCTTTCTCTTGCATGCATCATTTTCTAGAAATTCTTGAAGTAGCCTTAGAGAGCTGTCTTCCAGGATTGTGCATCACCAAGTCCATTAAAATAATCTCTGATTTGAATTACAACAGGTCTATCATTTGCCCAAATCAGACCTTTTGATCCTGGTAACTCATTCTTGTAATAGAAGAACAAGCACAACACCAGATTGCCATACTTGAAGGAATTTTTCTTATCTTTCTTAATCTTCTACAGATTCTCCATCAGTTGATTCAATAGAAGCTCACACAAATCATAATTTGCATTTTCTTTCACCATCTGATATGCAGTATAGATTGTTGTACTGGATACAAAATTTTCCCTACTTGAGTGGTAAATCTTGTAACCAATTACAATTGATGTAAACTTCACATCTGGATCAATAATATCATCTATAGTCATTGCCCTCTTGTCAAATTTTGATCCGGTGGCTTCTGTTATGGTTTGATTTTTCACAGATTTGAGTGCAGGCAATGCACCAGTTGAGTGCAATTTGGTTACAACCCTGATGGCATCTTTGGTTATCTTAAATGGACTCATTAACCACATTAAGTTATGCATCCTACTTAACACATACTGAACCCATTCGTCCTCTACAAAAGACAGGAAATGAATGCAATGTGCAAAGTGCTTGTCTTTTAGGGCCTTGAATTCTGGTTTGAGATCAAAATTCTCATTTCTTAACTGTTTACAGTATATTTCCATCAATTCTAAGTCTCCAAAGTCTTCAATGTTTGCATGAATGTAAACCCTAATATCTTCTACATGTAAAACACTGTATGGGATACTAGAAAACGCACCCAAGGGATCAACTTCTATAGATTTGTGAGGGTGTTTCTTGAATTTTGGTCTTGGCCTCTCAGTGACATTCACAACCATAGGAGTAGCCATTCTAGCAATGAAATTCAGAGAAATTTTGTAGAGAAGAAATACCTTTTTCGCCTTAGGGTTTGTTGCAACTACTGGAGCAAATTTCTGCTTGATTTCGATCTTCAGCTTTAACTTGAATAATCTGTAGGACCTCTTCTTAGAGCTCTTCTCTCTTCTTTGTGAGTGCAAAAAGTTGTAAATGATGAATGGAAAGCCTTTTATCCTTGCACAAAAACCTAATTCCCCATTGCAATAAATGCACACTTTAAGTCATCCAGTTACCGTATTTTGAGTGAATTTCTCATGAATCATTGTGCGGATCTTCAAATTATCATCTAAGTGAGTTGACAACATAACTTTAGCCTTTCAAAACATGTCTCTAAATCCGCAGACCATAAAATTGCATTTTCAAATCATACTGGATCATACTGGATTTTGCATTCTCTTCTTATCCTGATGATGGATCACGGAGTGTGATCCGAAACGTCGATACAAAAAAAGCAACACAGTTTTTCCCTGAAACTTACAAATTAATTCTGTTTTTACCGGATAGCTACTGGAACCTGATCTATTCATAACTTCTTCAAATCTAAAAGTAGATTTCTCAACTTTTAACTGAATGATTTTTAGATGAACCTCCAAAAGCCCTTTAATCCGCAACCTCTGATTCTTACTTAATGTACCGAATTTAGGCACTTACTAGCTGTTTGGGGGAATTTTGATCTTCTCTATAGCTCCCCTTGAGCCAGAGCTCACTTTTTAATTTCTGGAAGGATTATCAACACCAGATTCTGGTGCGGACCCATCACCAATGTTCATCACACTCTTCTTTACCCAAGTCTTGCTCATCTCCTTTTGGATCTCATTCGCATTCACTTTAACTTTGCCTTTGTCTTGTTTCTGATCATGTTTCACTGGATCTTTTCCATCATGATTTCTGCTCCTGCAGAATCTAGCTATACGACCAGATTTATTGCAATTGTAAAACACAACATTTCCTTGCTTATTTGATTGATATCCTCTTGATCTACACTGATTAGCCATATGCCCCATTCTAATGCATGTAAAGCATCTACCATTGAAAGAATTGTTCATTTGTATATTTCTGCATTCATGAGATTTGTGACCATACCTTTTGCAATTAAAACATTGACTGGAGAAGGATGGATTATTCTGATTCATTTTGTTCCTGCACTGAGTTACTTTATGACCAAATTTGTTGTAGTTGAAGCAACTTCCATTGAAAGATGGATATCTTTGAGCATTAGGTTGTCTTACTAGAGGTCTTCTAGGCCTGTTTCTTTGTCTTCTTGATCCAAAGTTCTTTTGACAAGATCCAGAGCTTTCACCTTTCTCATATCCCAAGCCATGCTTATCATCTACCCTCTTTTGACTTTTAAGAAGTATTTCAAGTTTGATTGAGCTTATCTTGAATTTTTCTTTGTATTCATTTCCAGTTTCAAGATCTTGTTTAAGAGTGTTAATCTGTCTCTCAAGTTGTTCTTCATTGTATCTGGCTTCTCCAAGATTAGACTCAAGATGTCTAATTATTCTATCCATTTTGTAGCAGTCTTCTATTTTCTCCTTGAGGGATTGTTTTAAGTTATCTTTAGTCTTTCTCTTCTCTTCAATTTCTTGGGTAAATTTCATAACCCCTGATTCCATTTCATGTCTTAGCATAACAACTTCTTTTGATATCTTTTCACATAGATTTGTTTTCTCATTCAGGTCCTTATCAGTATTATTGGTTTCATTCTGATCTGCTAACTTCTGAAGTAGTTCCTTTCTCTTTTTGATGGAATTACTGAGTTTTTCTTTCAGCTCATTGATGAAATCATCAGCCTCCTTAAGTCGCTCTCTCAAATTATTGACTTCAGACTGGGATTGTTGAAGATCATCTAAGGCAGATTGTAGTTGCTCTTTCATACCATATGCATCCATTGAGATTCCCAGATCCTCCTCAAGTTGTTAGGCTTTTTCTAAGGAACTTAGCTTTGATACCAATTGTTGAAAACAAGGTAGATAACTGAGAGGGGGGTGAATCAGTTATCTCAAAACTTTCTTACTTTTACTTCATTTTCTTATCTTAACATTTAGTGATATATCAAAACATGAAAGAATAAGAAACCATATGACAAATATTTATCACTCTCTGTTGTGAATAAAATGTAAAGCTGCTCCTGAAGTGTTTTCACCATTGAGGTGGATGATATCCAAAAAAAATGATGCTTTGAAATCTAGAAGTATTTTTTATGATGAATGTGCAAGATACAATCAAAATGCCATGAATGATTGATTGCTAAAGAAATACAGTATAGACAAATGCAATTATAATGCCATGTGTCAAAGAAGCGGCTACAATCAAGAAGGAATAAAGATCAAAATCAAGTTCAAGTATTCATGATTATCTCCATTGATTAAGCTACAGGTATCATCAAAGTGTCAAAAGTATAGTGCCATATTCAGAGACAAGATAGAAGATATATGATGTGCATACATGCTACATGAGGTTCTAAGTGCCAAAAGGAGGAGATAGAAAGTATGAAGACATCTAATAAACATCTTAAATTGGAAAAGATAGAAGAATCATATAATCAATTGCTATCTATTGTTCAAGATCTAGAGGAATGACTTAAGAAACATGATAAGGACATTGAACATCTATCCATTGCAAATAAAAGGTGTGAAACTTCTACTGCTGAAGTTAAAATGTAGAGTATTGAGGTAGAATGGATGCAAAAACTCTCATCAAAGGAAGAAGAAATCAGGAAATTAGAGGCTCAAATATCTAGTTCTAAAATTCAGAAATCATTGTTAGATATAACAGAATATAGAGATGAATCAAAAGAGGATTTACACAAAGCTGTGGAGATATCTAAAAGAGAGATTAACGAGTTGAAGAGAGATTGCAAGGAGATAACAGATGAGAATATGAAACTTATCTTTAAATTGAACAAATTAAATAAGTGTTTGGAATCAAAAGACATTCATGACTTCCATGATTAGTAGAACAACTAAAGAAGAGGAGGGGACAAACCAAAAGCATGGTAGGCTACAGAGAAGCAATGATTAAGGCCTTCTAAAAGGTCTCAGTTTTGAGAAGGATTTTGCATAAGGTCTTAGGGGCCTCCATGAACTATGCTAAAGATGCTTTAGGCTGAAAATGCAGCAGGGTTAGGGTATATATATATATATATAAACAAATCAGGGGTCTAAACACTATCAAGAGCAGACTGTAGTTCAAATCAAATGAGATCATGTATTGAATAATAGAAGGATAACAGTGATATAGTGCTGAAGGTTCCAAATAACCATGCTTAGACATCATCTACTTCAACAATCAAGAAGCTCAATCTGAGCAATAAAGGAGAGAACAAATATTTACCAAATTTTGTTGTGAATGAGGTGTAAATTTGTTGTTACATTCACATGACTTGCTGTAAAAACAATCTAACTGGCTGAACAACAATCTCAAATAACTTCAACAACAAGTCAGAAGTGAAAAAGAAAGTTTCAAAAAAGAAAGATATAGTAGCTAGGCCATGTCTTGAAGGCCTTTTTCTTCAAAAAAATTTCAACCAACCCATGTTAGCTGTAGAACCCTTATCATGTATTCCAAGCCTCAAGTTTCAAGAATGCAGAAAAAGAGATTAAGATAGAGTGAAAAAAGACACAGTCATCATGGTCATGGCCTAAAGGGCCTTTTCCTCAAAAATTTCCAATAGGCCCACATCTTTTATCAAAACCCTTATCAAAGAATGGAGGCTACAGTTAAAAGAATAAAAGAATATGAAGAAAGTAGAACGCTACCTTGTGTTCTTGCATGTAAAAAGACTACAGGCCAAAGATTACTTCACTATTGAAAGCCTTTGAAGATTGCATGGTAATAATGGCCACAAAACACACAGAGAAGAGAAAAGACACAGTAAGAAACCAAAAGAAGAAAATGCAGGATACATAAAAGTGAAACACATTTTCATAGTTTTTGCTAAGGTTTCCTCTATCTTGATCATAAAAAGTTGTGGGACTAATTTTTCTACAGGAAGAAAAGAAGACCATAAAATACTTAGAAATAACCATGTGGCTGCGACCATAGTGCCACATTAATAGTTAAAAAAATGGCAAAAAGATAGCTCAGGTGAAAGAAAAACATACTCACCTTTCTTTTCTACTGAAAATATAGAGAGAGACGCTTCCAAAAGCCATTGAAATGGCAGAGAAAAATCAAACCCTTGAAACCATGGTGGCGGCACAAAGTGGAGTAGCAGAGAACAAGTTAAAATGAGAAGTCTTTTTAGGTTTTCTTGCCTTTTTCTCAAATGCCCTATCCAAGCCATGAGGTTCCCTTCTTCTCTTTTGACTTTCAATTCTCAAAATAATCATTGTTATCTTTTTCTATCATGGTTAGGACTTGTGCTAGTCTTGGAACCTAATGATGTGAATCTCACATATCACGGGGGTCGTGAGGGAATAAAGTGAAGTTGAAGTCAAAAGAGAATGATTCAAAGATAATGCATAGAATCATAAGATATACAAGGGAGTCATAAGGGTCAAAAACTTGTAATGCAATATAAATGCATGGTGCATAAAGACAAATTAAGTTTACAAGGTGGCAGATAAGATGGCAAAAGTATTATTGTTTTTGCATGAAGGAGATATGGAGAGGAAGAAGATATTTTTTGCATAATAATGCATATGGTGAGGTGGTAAGGTGACTTAGGCTTTTATCTTGCATAAAGAAGATATATGGCAGTAAGGCCATTTTTGCATGGTAAATGGAGTGATAAGGCAGAGTTGGGTATTTATTTTCTCCTTGTGTAAATTAGAGTCATAAGGGTTTGTGATGTTATGCCTAGGTATTTTCATGCATTTTGATGATGTATTTTGGAGTGATAAGGGTATATTTTTTCCTTGAGGCATATTGGAATGCAAATAGATATATTTTCTCACATGGAGATATAAGGGGATTTTATTTTCCTTTAAAGTCCTATTTTTGCTCAAATCATGCAAATTAGGCATGTGTAAATTGGAGAGATAAGGAGATTTATTTATTCTTTTCATGCATGATTTTACAAAAAAAATAAATGTAAATAAATAATAAAGTAATATTCTTCAAATTACTTTATTATTTTTCACAAATTGTAAAATCAAAAGTAGTACAAGTTGTAACCAATAGTAGAGTAATTATTTTAATTACTTTATTATTTACTCACAATCAATTTTGCAAATGCAAAATCATGCAAATTGATAAGTTGAGTTAACTAGGCCATCTAGGGGATTTATGCATGATTTGAGGGGTCTTGGTCAACTTCTTGGTCAAGCATATGGAGAAGACCAAATTGGAGCTATTTTTGCTCAATTTGTGGTAGTTTGAGCCCTTATTTTTGGGGATTTTTGAGTTTGCTCGTGGATCACCTTGGAGGACTTATTTTTAGAGGCAGCGAGCTGCAGTCCATTTTTTGCATGCCTCTTAGTGAGAGCAAGCTATATATTATAAAGCAAAATTTAATTTTTCTAGTTCTTGCCTTTTTGCTCTTATACACTTTGAGAGAGAAGAAGGTTTTGTAGCTCATTTTTGACAGTTTTATAGAGATCAACAGGTTACAGGTTCCATTTTTATCTCTCTTGCAATATTTCCTTTATTTTTTTGTAATCAAGTAGTTGCCTTTCTATTTGATGCTAATTGTATGAAGTGATTTGATGAAGTTTTACTATGTTTAATTATTAAAACCTTTAAAATTATTGTCTCTCTTGCAATATTAAGCATAGTGATATTACAGGTCTTAGGTTGTGTTACATAAAATAGTTCTTTTATGTTGTGAAAAGTCATTTTCCTTCATAAAGAGTTTATTTTCCAGCCTTTCTTAGAAATACTTTTTGTGATATTTATGCCAAGATTGGATTGTGTGGGTTAGATTTTTAAATTCTATTGTGAACCAGATTGCAAATTTTCCATCCTTACTAGGTGCATCACCAAATTTTATAGTTTTATTTCCTTATAGTTTCCTTCTTACCCTTTTCCAAAATAGAAAATCATAGTTTCAAAATAGAATATTTTAAGGGAACCAACCCACAATTTGGAGGTTCAAACTCACTATAGGTCACCCATAGCCTGAGTTTGTCCCCATGTTTCGAAGCATTGCAGAGTGTCACAACTTTTTATAAGGGTGCAATCCTCATCGACAACAATTAATTTGTTTACATTATTTATGGTTGTAAAATCATGCAAGAAAGGAAAAAGAAAAAATAACACCTTATCTCTCCTTTTACAATTACATAATTTGCATGATTTCATTAACAATGATGCCCAAAAGAATTAGGTCATCATACATGAAAAACAAAGAATATACTCTCCTTATGCCTCCCTTGCAATTACTTAGGTCATTACATGCAATTTTACATCATTACATTATCTCAATACCATATTCTTGCTATCCTTTGACTTGATTTTGCATTATATCTATCATTTTATCTTATCCACATCTACCTTATTACTCCATGCATTCTCCTTGCATTATCACCTTATCCTTATCTCTGCCACCTTTACTATCATGCCTTTAACTGATTTTCTTTGTTTGACTTTATAAGCATATGAATCTTTACAATGTATAATACATAAGGTATTTCAACCTTTTGCATGCATAAGGCTCTTCAACCTTGATCTCCATGTCGTCGACACCTTACCTTGATATGATTGTTTAATTTTGACTATGCAAAAAATCAAATGAGAAAGAAATGAAAAGCTTGGCCTCATGGGCCCCCTTGTGCATACTCATTAGGTAATACAAGACTAAAAGTCTTGACCACGGTTTTGGATAAGATAAATGATTTCTTGTAGAAGTAAAAAACAAACCTGAGGAAAAAAGAAAGAACACCATCAATCAAAAGAAGATCTCAAACCCTAAAAGTTATCATTTCAATCTTTTCATTTTGCTTGCACTCTGGCTCTACAACTTCATGGGATGACGGCTAGGGTTTGATGTATTCTCATTCTCCTCTACAAATTTGAGCTTACTTGGCTGATCCTCTCTTCATTTTTTGGCTAGAAATGAAAGGTAACCCTCTCTGTGTTGATAGTTTGGTCATTTTCTTGCTTTCTTGTGACTATAACTTCTTTCTGGCCGCGGCTAAATGGTTGTTTTGGGCATTCTTTGAGTTCCATTTTAGCTTGCTTACTGTATCTTCTTTATATCTCTCTGCATTTTGTGTTCTAGGTGACTATCTCCATATATTTCTGAGAAGTTTCAAAGATATAAAGGCCCGCGGCCTGTAGCATTTCTTCTCTGCAAGAATATAAGGTAAATTTTCATTTCCCTTTACCATTTTCATTTTCTTTGGACTGTATCTTTGCATTACTGACGTGGGTTTTCAAGAAAATGAAATGAGTGTGTGATATTTTGAAGAAAAACACTCCTTAGCCGCGGCTAAAACTATATATTCTTTTCTTTGACTTCATTCTGTAGCATACATGAAAAATATCAAGGGTTTCAAGAATGTTTTATGGGTCTTCATTTTAATTGCAGATAGAACTCTTTTCTATAATGATTATGCCTGTATACTCTTTATTGTTCATTCTCCTTTTCTGCAGATATGAATACATAAAGGGTTTCAAGAAAAATGCAGTGAGGGTTTGTTACATTCTTGAAGAAACGGGTCTTTCTGATATGGCCATGCTATCTGTATCTCCCCCATTTGATTTATATTCTTCTGAAATCATGAAAATACAAGGGTTTGATAAAACTGTTGAGGGTTTTAACTTTTGAAAGAAAACCTCAGATTCTTGGTTACGGCCTGCAACTTCACTGTATATGCATTTTAATGTGAAAACCCACATATGGGTTACTTTGTATTGGCCTCCTTTTTCACTTCTTTGATTGTAACTTCAATATACAAAAAAATGATAAGGTTTCACACAACTGTGAGCATTTGAGTGACAAAACTGGTCTTCTCCATTTGAATATGTAAAAAGTAAAACATACAGAACCTTTCATCCTTTTGTTTCTTTCTCTGATTGTCATTTGGGTACATGAAAGGAATTGGTATCTTGTAATAAATGTATCTCTTCTTCTTGGCATTTGACCCCTCTGATGCAATAACAAACTCTTGTAGCTTTATTTTTTCTCTTCCTGTATGAAAAGATCACTCAAAAATTGATCTTCTTCCTGTAGCTATGACTGTAACTTCATTGCATGACATGAATATCCTGATCTGCTTCTTTGCTTATACTATCTCTTGTGGCTTCATTATTCATGGCTATCTCTGTATATGGATTTATATAGACATTCATAGATCCTACACTTATGATATGCTACCTTCTATAACTTTATTGTCTATGGATGTATCTTTCATACTGATTCAATCTAGCATAAAGATGCTATGGCTGTATGTTGTCCCATATGCTCTTAAACTTTAATTAGAGCTATGACTGTCTTTGGATCAATATTATTGAACTTAGCATACTTCCTTATCTTTCTTTAGTAGCTTCATGAGTTCATGGTGACATAAATGCTTGATATCTTATATTTGTCATTGTCATACATATTAGTCTTTTATGATCACTTCTTGACAGAAGTTGTTCTCTTTCTTGCAATTTGTCTTCTAGATTATGAGACTGTTGTACTTTCTCTGCATCTTTATACATCTGAGATATGATTTCATTCATGCATGGAGGGTATGATATCTTATGATGAAACAATACATTTGATTTTTCAATTCTGTAGCAACGCTTAGTCTATTTTAATGTTGCTTCAAACTATATCTCTCTTTTACATTGCTGCTCCAAATGGATCCACACATGATGTGGCATATATGTTGTCTCATTATTCAACTGTTCTATCTATGAGGTATACTTGAACAACAAAACATATTCCAATCATAAAAAAAAGATGGAAAAATATCTTTTATGTCTGTACTCTTGTCCTTTGCATATTGACAACTCTTGACTAGAATTACTGCTCAACCTGTAGCATGTGATGAAACATTTTGAACATGATCTTCTGATTTTGACAAACTATTTTCTGAAGTGGGCATAGTTTATAGGAGCAATTGCTCCTCTTCACTTCTATGATGATGACTTCACTCCATTTGCAAGTTTGACTATTCCAATGCATAGTATCTCTTGAATAGTGCATTCTATCTATTGCAATATGATATCCTTCTCAAATGAATAAGAAGGAAGCATGCTAGGCTCTACCCTTGTGGGAGCCACATTTTCTCCACATGCTTTAAATGTCTTCAAATCAGAAACATTACTTTTCCTATACCTGCATAGTGAACAAACAAGTTAGCATAAAAACATACCTCTTGAAGTTGAATGATTTTTCTCATGATGATTTGATTTATTGCACATGTCTGATTTGATCCATTCCCATAGGATGCATAATGTTTGCAAGTTTTATATGTCTGTTCATAAAGCATATGAAGAATCTGCATATCCAGAGCTTCTAATGGGGCTTTTCTCTAATTTTGCTGGTACACTATCCTGATCAGGAGCAAAAGATAAAGACATGAAGATCAAGTAGTCAATCAAGAAGATCAACCTATAAAAAGGCAATGATTGATATACATTTTCCTAATATGTTCCTTTCTTTCTCTTTTATCCTTAGATGTATAGGTTGCACCATGTTTGCATTGCTTAGTTTTGCCACTCCCAAGGCTTGTGTGGGACACATTTGAACATTTCTTTGAATATGATCAGTTATTTTACCTTATGCAAGTGATTTATGTATGTTTACTTTATGAATCAAATGCATAGGATATAATAACTGAATCTGATATGAAATATATGTTCAAAACATGATATGAAATGACAGCTTTACAAATACCTTTCTTTCACACTGAATTGTGATTACTTGAATAATTCAATCATCTCATAACTGAAAGATAAAACTAGTTAAAACCTCTTGTCATTCGTTGACTATGTGATATCATGTCATCAGATAACTTCACTTGTTAGGATGGTTTGACAGTTCTGATTGAATTGTCAGATTATCCTAACAAATGATCTTTGCTTGTCTCCTACCAAGATGTCATACATTCACTGATTGATCATACAATTTAAAAGCTTTCTTCTATTCCTTTTGTGACAATTGCAACTTAGGTCTAACTAAATTCGGTGTCAACATAATTTAGTAACATTTCTTGTGACCTCTCAAGGGTGTTTTCCTGCTAAACCAGTAGCCTTGCAATTCCATTGGGCATATGAGTCTTTTTCTGCTTAAAACTTTGAAAAACCTTCTGCAACTCAAAACTGATAGAAAAATACAGCAGTAAAACAAAATTGAAACTAAAACTATTCTAACCTATTTAAGACATGGCCAACAAAATGTGCATGTGCACTTCTTGGAAAACAAAACAAAACTAAAATTAAATGTACAAAAGCACTTATTTGCAGCAAAAAGATGCTTCTCTAATAACATAACTTGAGGTGAATCCCATTGACAGGGATTGGTAACACCTGTCCATCTAACCTAGCAAGATGAAATACATTATGTCGCTTGCATTCTGTAATGATGTATAGGCCATCCCACATGGCATCAAATTTTGTGTGTTGACCAGGTCTGCTTTTTAATTCATTCCATTTGAAGACCAAATCTCCTTCTTTATAGATCCTTGGGATTGCTTTTCTGTCAAATGTCCTCCTCATTTGAGCCTGATGCATTTCTAATGTCCTTAAGGCTTCTTTTCTGATCTCTTCTAGCTCCATCAACTGTGCAAGTCTTACCTCCATTGGCTATTCTTCCAGCAATTCAAGTTCTTTTATGTAGCTCAAAGTTGGTAACTCAACTGAGATTGGCAGTTTGGCCTCTTTGCCATAAGTTAGAACATAAGGTGAATTACCTTTTGCTCTTTTAGGAGTTATCCTATCAGCCCATAGGGCTAACTTTAACTTGTCATGCCAAGATCTCTGATTCTCATCAATTGTTTTCTTTATGATCTTAATCAAATTTTTGTTAGTTGATTTTGCTTGTCCATTACCTTGAGGGTAATAATTTGAAGTGTTCAGAAATATGTTATTTTTCACAGACCAATCAAAAACTCTCAAACCAATGAATGCTAAAACATTGTTAGAAATGATTGAGTCAGGAGTACCAAACCTAGATACTAAGTCTTGGTAAATATTGAGAATAGAAGTCTCATTTGCTTCCTTTAATGCAACTGCTTCAGTCCACTTTGTGAAGTAATCTATTGCAGTCAGTATCCACTTATGTCCTTGGTTGGATGGTGGATTGATAGGACCAATGAAGTCCAAACCCCACTTGCCAAATGGTTGTTCTACCTGAATTGGATGCAAAGGCATTGCTGCAAGCTTCTGTTTACCTGCAAAAAATAAACATTTTGTACATTTCTTTACCCAATCATGTGCATTCTTAAATATTCCAAGCCAATAATAACTAGCTCTCATAATTTTTAGAGATATTGTTCTTACTGCAAAGTGACCTCCAGAAGGTCCATCATGAAACTCTTCTAGCATTTTTTGAATTTGGTCTGGCTGTACACACCTTAGTAAAACACCATTAAAATCCCTTTTGTGCAAGATTCCATCTATCACAGCATAAGGAATTTCTTGCAATCTATAGTACCTTCTTTTTGATCTGTCTAAGCCTTGAGAATAATCTCTAGTATGCAGATAATGGATCATTTGATCAACCCAACTTGCAGGCAGATCTGGGACAACAACTATTTCTTCATTCTGTAGCACTATCTCAGCTTCTCCTTTAGGTTTGGTGTTGTTTTGTTCATGATCTGCAAGCTGTTCACATAATCCTTTGCCTCAAACCAGCTTGGTAACTTTAATTTAGATGTCATACTCCATAACCTTTGTTATCCATCTTGCTCTCTTATCATTAAGATCTTTACTAAGCAATAATTCTTTTACTGTTGGGTGGGCAACCATTAGCTGTATTCTATTGTTTGAAAGCATGTGTTTAAACTTTTTTAGGCTCCTTATAACAACCAATACATGTTTTTCAACAAAAGAATATCTTACCTCATAATCATGCAGAATTTGGCTAAAGAAAGCTACAGGCTGTTCCAATCCTTCATTATTCTGTTGACAGAGCATAGCTGATATGGTATCAACATTGCCAAATGCATACAAAATAAAATATTTGTCAAAATTTGGATTGATCAGTGTTGGGGCAGAAGCAAGTGCCTCTTTTATCTCTTCAAAACTCTATTTACCTTCCTTTCTCCAACTGAAGGAACTATTCTTTCTCAACATGGCTATAAGGGGTTGTAAAAGTGCTGCTATACTTGGTATAAACCTTCTTACAAAGTTGATTATTCCAAGAAAGCTTTGTAATCCTTTCTTATGGGCAAGAAGTGGTAATGCTAATATGGCAGTGATTCTTTCAGGATCAATTGATAGTCCATCTTTTGAAACTATGTGTCCTAAAAGTTTTCCTTCATGTACTGAAAAAATACTCTTTTTTGGGTTGAGTGAAACCCCAAACTCTCTACATCTTTCAAAAATCAGTCTTAAATGATGAAAGTGATCTTCAGCTTTCTTAGAAAAAATAGTTACATCATCTAAGTGCACAAGTACAAACTTATTTATAAGGCTTTGGAAGGCCATGTCCATAGCTCTTTGGAATGTTGCACCTACATTAGATAGTCCAAATGGCATCTTTCTATAGGCCATTGTACCCCATTTGGTAGTGAAAGCAGTCTTATACTGATCTTCCTCTTTCACTAGAATCTGATTGTAACCTGAATAACCATCCAACAAAGAAAATCTTTCTGATCCTGAAATAATCTGCAAGATCTGCTCCATGGATGGTAAAGGATAATGATCTTTTAAAGATGCTCTATTTAAATCACAAAAATCAACACATAATCTGATTTCCCCATTCTTTTTCCTAACAGGAACCAAATTAGAAACTTAAGAAGTGTGCTTGATGGGAAAGATTCTATTACCTTCAATCAACTTGTTTAATTCATCTTTCATAAGCACTTCCAGCTTTGGATTTAGTGGTCTTTACTTCTGTCTAACCAGTTTTACCTTGGGTTCAAGATCAATAGTATGTTGAGCCAACTCAGGGTTGAAACCCTTTAGATCATCATACTCCCAGGCAAACACATCACTAAATTCTTGACAAAGCTGAATGAATGCTTACTGTTCTTGTTTTGTACATACTTTTTCAAGCTTGAGCAACTTATCCTTAAAGATCTCAATAGGTTCATAATGTTCCTGTTTCACTAACAAGCTAGCTTTGTCTCTTCTAACCTGATCATCAGTATTAAAGATTGATTCTAAGGTTATCAAACCCTTAGGCAATTTGTTTGACTTTAACTGTAGTATCTGATCCTCAAATTGCTATAGTAATTTCTATTGATTACCTGCAGAAAATTCAGCCTCTTCTATCAGAAAATTTACAATCTACTCATCACTGTCAAATACTTGCCAACTTGTATTATTGTCTAGCACTGATAGTCTCACAACAACTTTGACATAAAGAGGAGTATGAACATTTTTCATTTCTTTTGGAATATCATACTTAGCTCCAATGGCAGCTAGTTTATCAACTTGTTTATTATCAGTTCTAGGTACAGATATTAGATTAAATGCATCAAATTCTTGTATCATATTCCAAACTCTATGTTTATATAATTTCAACAAATCATTCTTTGTAGTAGCAAGATTTCTGACTTATTTTACAACTAATTCACTGTCTCCAAAGACTTTAAGGCATATAATGTTCCTTTTTCTAGCCCATTCCAATCCATGAACTAAAGCTTCATACTCAGCTGAATTATTAGAATAGCTAAAAGCAAAATGGAAAGATGAATAATATCTCTCACCTATAGGAGACAATAGAACAACTCCTCCACCAACACCAATTTTACTTCTAGAACCATCAAAATAAAGCTGCCAAACATCATTTTCAGATTCTACAACTTGCTGATTTTCTCCTTTTAGCAGATTTGGAATAACTACATTTTTCTCTTGTATCATATACACACCAAGACCTATTTCATCCATTTGATCAAAAGGATCTGTCTCATGATTTCTTTCTGCCCACTGGTCCAAAACTAGATCAGGTATGCCCTCTAAAGGTGTATTTGGGTCCTAGACAGTAGGTAGATCTTCTTGATAAAAAACTAAAAGATTGGCATTTATTGAACTGGGTGTATATGGTTCAAGGTGGTCATTTGCTAATGGCTCTGATTTTATGGTAACCTTAGTTCCATATCTGGTTCTAAAGAAGAAATGAGTCCAATCAGAAGATAAATAACCTCCTAATTTTGCTGTAAAATCTCTAGATAAACAAATGACAAAACTAGGTGGTAGATCAATAACATGAATACCTTGATGTATTACAAAATTGGGGCATGCATGTAAGGTAAGACCTAGATTCTTGAATATCCCAATTGTGTTGACTTTAGTACCATCTAATTGTACAACTCCTCTTACAATGGGCTCATATTTCAAACCAAGTTTATTAGCTAGCTGTTTTGGCATCACTGAGCTACTAGCTCCTAAGTCAATCATACAGTTATGCACTAAATGATCACCAACTATTAAGGTAACATAAAAAGGTGGTGGTTTGATCACTTGTTTTCGCTGTTCATTGTTATTTTGTGCTTCATTGGTAAGAATAACATGAGGCTGAGCTGTTTGAACCTCACTTGATAAAGATAACTGAGCTAAAGCATCTTGTAATAAATCTTTCTGACTTGGGATGTGTAAAGCATCTAATATGGACATGCTAACAGTGGCTTTCTTCATATGATCCAAAATATTAAAAGAAGGACCACTAACCTTTTGCTATACTTTGGGAACAACAGCATCTGATTGATCTTTACTTGGCTGTTTCTGAGCTTCAGGCTATCTTTTTTTAGCTATTTGCTGTCCTCTTGGCAAAATATGAATATCTTAAGAAGTGAAAGCTTGATTCTGACCTTGTTGACTTGCATAAACTATATTTTTTCCTTTATCAGCTTGTTGTTGTACATTTCCATCTTGTTGCTTACTAATATCAGCTTGCTATTGTAAGTCAACAGCTCTTTTTTTGAACTTGTATTAGCTACAATATTAGTAAAAGACTGTTTCTGACCTGGTAATTGATTTACACCACAAAACTCATTAGCTTGCTAGTTCATTAGGGCAACATCAGGATTACTATGCCGAGTTTGAGCATCCAGCTAATCATTAACATCACTTGTTGTATTTTTAACAGTAGCATAATTATTCTATACCATGAGTGCTTGACTAACCACTCCATTCATGCAAGTAGCCTGGTTATGAGGCTGATTACATGGATAACACCATGCATAATCCTGAATCATATTATTTTGTATGGGCACAAGCTCTTTTGATAAGCTAATAGCATTGGGATTATACTACTGATTTGGTCTATTATTATAGTTTCTTCTTTGTCGTTGGTAATCTGCTTGATAAGGAGGCCTATTTGCCTGATATGGGGCTTGGTATGGTCTGTTATTCTAATTTGCTTGAATTTTTAGGCTCACTAAATCATTGCTTACAGTCTGCAATAGCTTTGTATGTTTTGTTGATTACCCTTAAGCTCTTGAATATCAGAAAGAATTGGATTAGCAGCATTTTCATAGTGTTTTGATAGCCAAAGGCTGGTATAGCAGGAATTGATGCAATAGGAGGTACTGCTATTGGTATTGAGGGCTGAATGTTAGGAAATATTGGCATAGGAGGCCTTGGTGAAATTTTACCAGCTTGTATTAATTTTTTTTTTCTCTAATAGCAATATCAAATGCACCCGGTAAAGTAACCCCACCCATTGACTAAATCTTGACAACAATATCACTATTCAATGCTCTTAAATAATATAACAATGCATGCTTAGGTGAAGGCTTTACCATTTCTGGAAATTTATTCCATGTCCTTTGAAATTTGTAATTGAAATTTGACATTTGTTCGTGTGGAGCCCTCTTAATAGTAGTCATTTTCTAAACAAGTGATAAATGATTAGATTTATCTTGAAATTGTCTATTCAAAGTAGCTCCTAATTCATCCCATAATGTAATAGAATTAACTCTTAGACTTCTAAACCATTGAAGAGCTTTACCTTTGAAAGATGCTGCTAAAAGCCTGATTACTACATTCTCTTCTGTAATATGATGAATAGAACATAATGATGCTACATCTTTGATATTTTGTATCAGTGTAGTTCCATCCTCACCATTGAAACTAGGCAGGCTTTTTAATGCAGCCACTGGTATATCATCATGTTGCCTTAGATTTAATGGGCTGCCCCCATTAAAGGTAACAAATGGCTGATTTCTTGGTGGTCTTGGATTTCCCCCTCCTCCTTGTTGATGATGATTGTTAATCATAACAACATGCATAAAAATTTACACAACAAACCTTTATTATCTTGTAAAGTATGTTCAACTTAGGATAAGTTGATGACTCCAAGTCTCCATTGATCAGGTCATGATCATCTGACATTACTCAGAGGTTGATGTGACATGCTATTTTCCATTTTAAGGGGTCTTACATTTGTCTTGATGATCAGTATTGTTCTGTTTCCTGTAAATTTACTCCACAGAGGTTATTTCTACTCTATTTCCAAAGATAGCTGATATATTTGCAAGTTTGATCAATTCTTCTGATTATTGATCATCCTGAACTTGTTCTTTCCTCTACACAGTATATTTACTCAAATGACGTGTCTGTATGTGGATATTTGCATGTATCTCTTGGATTTATGTATGAATTTGCATGATATTTGTCAATTTAACATGCTTTTACTCTAAATATGCTATGTATTTCCAATTATCTACGAGATATCAGCATATTTCATGTTATTTGCTTCTGATTCTCTATTATTTGTAATTATGGTGATGAATTGCTATGAAATTGAAATAAATTTAAAAGAATGCTTCTAATTTTAGTGAATCTTTAGCCATTGAACCACATACATACAAGATACATTCATGAGAAGAAATCAAACCATATGTCACCAGGATGTTCCACAACTAGATATGGATGATGCAAACTTCAAAGGATAAGGAATGAAAACAACACATGCAGACTAACAGGCACTCTAAGGGACACAGCTGATCAATGCATGTATCAAGATTTCAAACATAGATTACTCAAAATTTATGATGATTTGTAATCAAATTGTCTTCTCTTTCATTCAGTATGCATAACCTATACATTTACAACAACTTTGAAATGAGTCCTGATATTTCAGCAATCAAATTTCAATTAAGTTTCAAATATTCCAAATATGGCACCCCCTGCACCTTTTGTAGAATAAGGTGAGGGAGTAGTTACAAATGACCTACGGTCAAGATTTGTCAATTAAGATCAATGGTAGATTATCACTCTTTGACTCAGTCAACTTTCCTTCGTGGCACAGGTTGCCAGCTGGCAACCATCTGGATGACTCATTATCTTATGAGTACCTTATGCATATATCCTCTTGGTGATGCATCTTCATTCATTCTTCAGGTTCTTCCTCTTCATTTTCTTCTTCTTCATCATGATCATCATCTTCATTACTTTCTGTATCACTATCACCCTGATGAACATCATCCTATATATGGACCTTCATTGCTGTCCTAATATTCTCATACGCCTGTACTATTTTATCTACCTCCCCGCCATCTTGGATTTTGGCTTTTGTTATGGCGTGCTTATGAGACTGGAATTTATCTTTGATTGCATCTAGCTTACCTTTTCTACTGTTCAAAGTCTCATTATAAGTCTCCACCTTGACCTTGATCCTCATGATCTTATTCATCACCTCTTCTATCAGGTGGGTGAGGGGGTCATCAGCTACCGGCTAGAAATTATCATGCAGAGCTTTGATAGAAAAGTCTGCATCTTGATTTTCTATCTTTCCCTCTACTTTTCCTTCTAATGCTTCAAGAATCTCTGCTTCGTGTGCCATCATACTGTGAAGCTTTATACTAATATCCCTGAGCTTGCCACTATATTTCTTCAGGATATCACATTCAAACCTGATATCCTCATACCATACATCTATCAGTAGGGCAGTGTTATTATTCAACACCTGATTATTTATTAGGATTTGAGGATCGATCCTCTTCATCTCAGTCAAATTAGTTAGGTCCTTTTCCAATTGGAATGACCATTTTCCTGTTTCATTTTGCATTTTATCCACTTTTCTCTTCAAACTGCTTAAATAATTCCACCTCTGTAAAGAGATTCTCAATACATCCTCAGCTCCTGTGAGGGCTGACAGCATCCACTTATCCATGATCATAGGCTTGTGCTTCATGAGGTCCAACTTTTTAACCTCCTCCTGGGATATGACAGTCAATGGGACCGCCAGATCCACTGGTGTACTATTAGGGTTAATCAACCCCTTTATATATGAATGTAGCTGAGCAATGTGCTCTTTATGCTATTTATTTTTCTCTTTCTCCTTCTTTACCCTTTGGGTCAAAGAATCAATAATGTCCTTCCCTTCCTAACCCTCTTGGTCTTCATTAGAAAAACCCAAATCAACCGTTGTGATTTGGAATTCCTCAAGGGTGATCTTGCCCTTCTCTTTCTCTACAGTGGGAAGTGCTACCTGGGCTGTCCTTTTGCCTGTAGCAGGATCTCTTCTAATAGCCGATGTCAATTTGGGTTTCCTCTTTGGCTTCATGATTGTCTCTGCAAACAAGGTGGAAACATCAAATTCTTGAATTTCAAAGCCTTGTTTCATACCTATTTCTTTCTCCAGGCACTGGGGCACTTCATTTCCAGATCCTTGTTGTCCTTTGTCATCATCATGTCTGCCTTGTTCTCCAATATCTATCTCTATTCTGGGTGGAGAAGGCGACTTCCTAGTTTCTTCCTCATGGAAATCCTCATGAGGGGGATCTTGCTGCATCTCTTCTTGCTGAGGGGCCTCTTTCTATGGGTGAGGATCCTGTGGAGTATCCACATGATGATCCTGTGCTTGATCCTGCACTCCCTCTCTCTAAGTTTCATCCACTTTGGTATTTTCCTCATGTTGAGGCCTATTGATATCAGTGGCTGTCTGTGTGTTTGGGCTTGGTGCATCACCCTGATCTTGGGTCACATTTTTTTCCATACCTGATGCACTGACATCTTGTGTCTTAAGGTCCTCATGACCTGATTTATCTTTTTCTCTTGTATCTCCTTGAGTCTGGGTAGCATCATCACTTGATGTATCTTTATCACCCTCGCCCTTTTGTTGGACTTCCACTATCTTTGGCTCAGCGGGTATCTCATGCTATTGTTGGCCCATATCCAGAGCATTGCTCTCTTCTTCTGCCTGCTTGGCTACTTCAACTTTCTCTGTTACATCAGGTGTACCTACTTTGTCTTTGGGGCTCACATCCTCCCTGTATGTCAAATCTATAACTGTAGGGTTGGTCACTTGATCGACCAATTTGTCAAGCCTAATTTGTTGGGCTACCCTTTCTGGGCTACTTTCCTTTTCTTCTTGAGCTGTTTGCTTTATCTCCTCCAAAATCACCATCTGTGCTAATGGGGTCCCATGTGGGGTCATGCGGGTACTGGAGGCAAGAAATTCCATCCTTTGAGAAGCTACATTCTGCACTACTTCATCATCTGATAGGTCCACGATGTCTTCCAAGGAGAAAGGACCACCGTGACCTGCTTTGGAAGCTTCTTTTGTCTGTTCTTCTGCTCTCTTAGTCTTAAATTTGATTATGGTGGAAGTGGCACATCATGTTGCATCTCCTTCCTAAATGCTTCACCACCAGCTCCTCTTAGTACAATAGGATCGGTCCTGATATCACCTCGCATAGATTTTTCTTTGCTTCTTAGGTGGTGACATCAACGGTGCCACCCTCCTCTTCCTGCTGACCATCATCGGGTCATCACCTATAGGCTCTTTATTTACTGGCTCTTCTTTAAACGGGGTATCCTCTTCTAGTTCATGTAGTGAGGTTTGGCCTTCCTCCCATACTTCTGTGATTTCTACAGCTAGCCTCAGGATCCTCTTTGTTTTAGGTTCATCCATCAGAGGCGGTGCAGATGAGGTGGATGCTTGTCCTGATGTTGATGCACCTGTAGCTGGTATGACAATTCTTTTAGTTATCACCCCTTTAGGTTCATCATTAGTTTTCTTTCCTTTGGGGGGAACTTTCCTCTGTTTCTGTGTGGGTAGTCTCTCTCCATTGGACTTCCTTTTCTCATTGAGGCAGTCATCATACTCCTCATCAGTTAGTTCCTACCTTTTCTTCTTGGGATCAATAGTAAGGGTTACACCCCTCTTCTTCATTCTATTTATCTGTTCATCTACCCAAGCTTGGGTTAACTGCAACACCCCACCTGTAAATTGACCCAAGGAAATATCCTCTGGCTATGTTAGATTAGGAACTAAGATGGTGTCATTGTACACCTTCTTGTTTTCATATTCATTTGACATTGTTTTTCCATCATCCTTCTTCAGTTGTGCTAGCACTGGGATGCAGTCATATGTCCTTATCTGGTTCAAGGTGAGCCTTTGGTATTTTCTTCTTCTCACCTCATCTTCATCCTCACAATCTATCTAGAAATCCTCCAGATGTTTCTGATGTATAGGCTTCCCCATTATTTTTTGCATTTTGCCATAGGGGTCATAAGATCTAGCCAATGGAAATGGTTGTAGATACATCAGTTTCAGACCTCCCATGACATGCTCTATGCTTTGTGAATCTGAGCACATATACCAACCCATAGACACTGGAAATAGTACCAGAGGTATCTTCTTTTGTGCGTTATATGCCTCCACTATAGTAGACACATGTCTAAGAAATTCCATCAGGACCACCCCATCAGTAGGGTACCTTGGTAGCATAAGGGGTTGTTCGTCAAATCCCTCTATTCTTATATATGAAAATGTGGCATACTGGGTGAACCAGGCCCCATGTCTATAAACAACTTCCTGAGCCTCCATGCTCAGTCTCTTGGTTCTATCTTCCTCCATTGTTTTGACTAGATGCATAGAGAATGCATCATTCACTAATTTGTAATGCAGGAGGTAGTTCTTTCTCTGTATCTGAGGATAGTGATCCCATATGTGGGCATCATCTACACCACAGCTAACCTTACCCACTATAGTCAGGGCATCAAATGTTCCCTTGTAAGCACATGAGTACACAACATATGAAGTCATATGGAATGAGCATTGTTGACCTTCTAGGTTCCTCATCTCTTTATCCAATGCATCACTAATGACCTTGGCCCATCATGGCTTGTTATCTGTATAAAGGACCATCCGGATGATTCCAAACATCCAATTCTTAAAATTTCCAGCATGAGGCTGACCTATCATCCTGTTGAGCAGGGAAATCATGTATTGGTACTCATCGTCAAAATCAAACTTATATAGGTGGACAGGCAACTTAGCTGAGGCAGTGTAGGTGCTGCTCTTAGACCTCCACTGATACATCCTCTTCCTTGCATTCTTCTTATTGTTATTATACTCTGTCTCTAGTTTATATAGATCAACACTAACCACCCTTTTTCCAATTGGTAGATTGAAAGTAGATGTGATGCCCTTAATTGAAAAGTGAGCATATACCCTTCCATGCTTCTCCACCCGCCTGGTCTGAGGGTTATAGTTCTTGGCACATTCTACTACCAGTTCTAGGGTCTCCATGGCATATGGGAATTTGACGGCATGCCACATTCCTGATACATATATTGCGTCCAGAAGGGTATTGTCCTTATCATGATCTATCCTGGATGACCATACTACTAAATCTATATCTCCCTAGTGAGTGTCACCGATGATGTCATACTTGGATTGTACCCCCTCGGGCTGAACAAACATGGGGTTAAGAAATTCTGCATCAGACCTATTCTGTCTAAGGTCGGCCATGGACTCCTATAATAAACATGATCTATCTCACTTCACAATAAAAATATGCATTTATACAACATTATATATCTCTACGACATCATGCATACTCTATTCATTATTCTTTACTTCATCATGATATGTACATTTACAGATTCAAACCACAAGAAAGAACATACTACCTGAACATGCAGATAATGACAACATGAGTGTTTTTAATTACTTACCTGATAGCACTTTCCTCTTGGGTTAGATGGGTGATTACGGAAAAGGGCTGCAAATGCTGATGATCACTTGTTCCTTTACACTGGAAGATCTCGTCTGTTCATAGGTAGCTTGTATGGGGGTTTGACTTCTCTGCTCTGTAATTTCTTGTTTTTTCACAAGGTAAATGAAAATAACCTTAGAAATTTACCTTTAAACACATCTGTAGGGAAAATTAGGGTAAAACTGTGTTAAATCGATTAAATTCGTTGATCCTCTGTAGAGAATCCATGGATGATGCCAAGTGTTTGAATTGTATCCGCAATCGGCGGGAATCCATCTACCACATTTATGTCCATTTAATGTTAGGAATTAGGGGGGTGATCTTCAAAAAATTAGGTGACATTCAAAATATGACCCCTTCTGGATAAAATGACCTTTCGCCTTTGAGTGGCAAAACTAATGCAAAAGAATCGGGTGATGTGGTCAAAGGTTGACCACCTGTAAATCGGGTCATGAATTTAAGATCAGGGGATGTTCAAAATATGACCCCCTCTAGATAAAAGATCAGGGTGACGTCACCATGTCAGCGACCTTGTTTAAGCATTATGTTGTAATGACATCATCATCATGTTATTGAATACGGTGGGGCATCGGATATATACCTCTGTGGTGTAAAATGAAATGATGATGTCATCATCAGAGTGATATTCTTTGTTCATTGAGTTTAGGTGACATCATCATCATATTGGCATAGGGTGACATTTTGCGACGAGGGTGATATTCGTAAGATGACAAATATTAAAAATATGACCCCTCGCAAAATATGTGAAATTGTTTGACGGGCAGATAACAACCACTACGTAAAATTGACGTCTAGACCTCGCGGACCAAGTGATTATTAGGTGATAAACTTCTATCAGGGTGATCTTATATAATGTGACTGATGTTTGAAATATGACCCCCCTCTTTGGAATATTAAGTTTGACCGAAACTTTGACTTAACATAACTTTCTCCCCTTAGAGAATTTTGGGGTGATCCAAAAGGCAAACCTGCATGGAATTTCGTACACTTTCCAACCATGAGGTTAATAATATGAAATGCTAACTTTGACAACTAACCTCATCATGGTGACCTATCTACCCCCTGCAGGGTGTTCATTCATGACTTAATTTTACCAGACCGCCTAAAGCAGAAAAACAACAAGCCAAAGCAGCAAAAAAGGTTGGGTCCCTATTTTGTCAAGTCAAAATGGGGCATGTTGTGTAACCACACAACACTCCTCCAACTGTTACAGTTGCTAACATTTGAACAACTGGTATTTGTACTGTACTTGGATTGGTACTTCTTGTACTACAGGTTCCTCTTCCTCAAGCTCTTGAAAAATAGGATCCTCTTGAAAAATAGGCACTTGTTCTCTTGGGCTTGCTGGTGAAGAATAATAACGTACTGATGATGAATTTGCAAATAAAGGATTCTGATGAGAAGCAAATTCTTGATGTGTATTTGGTAGATCTTGTACTGCTGCACTTGCTGGTCTTATCACTCTATTTGCTTTTACTCTTCTCTTTGGTAGAGATAACTAGATGTGCTTCCTCCTAAGATCTTTGTTTGACCTTGTTTGATACTTTTTCATAAGCTATAATATCTGATCTATAAAACCAAAAAATTAGAGTCACCAGGTACTTAAAAATAAACCTCTATAAGGCTGTAAAATCTACCGATCATACCAAAACAACAATGATAATAAGTCCTTTTTGAACTAAAAATTAGTTCAAAGTCCCACCGGGCATGCCAAAAACTGTTGTCGATTAGGATTGCACCCGTGATGCAAAGTTGTGATACTTAGCAATCCTTTGAAACATGGGATCAAACTCAGGTTGTGGGTGACCTATGGTGAGCTTGAACCTCCAAATTATAGGCCGGTTCCCTTAAAATATTAATTTGGATCTATGACTTTGATATGGAAAAGGGTAAAAGGATCTTCTAAAAGTAGCAAAAAACTGTAAAAGGTATGGTGATGCACCTAAAAATGATGAAAACTTGGCAATCTAACTCACAATAGATCTCAGAAAATCTACCCATACAAACCACTTTTAGCAAATTGATCACAAAAATGATTCTAAGGAAGGCTGGAAAGTATTTCCTTTTTTGAAGGAAAAAGGGGTTTTTCACAACATAAAAGGAAAACTCTCCCATTTGCACAGCCTAAGACCTGTAATTTTCAATGCTATCTAACACATGCAAGTACAAATGAGACAATGATTTTAAAGGTTCTGATGTGAAACACAATAAAATCTCATCAAATCACTCATAAAGGCTGCATTAATGGAAAGGAAGATACTTGATCAAGTTGAAAAATAAAGGAAATAATTGCATAAATGACAAAGTATAGAACCTGTAACCTACCGTAATCTCTATAAATCTGTAATAATGAGTTACAAAACCTTTTTTCTCTCTCAAAGTGTAAAGAGCAAAAAAGGTAAGAACTAGAAAAACCTAAGTTTTTCTTACAATATATAGTTTTCTCTCTCCAAGATGCATAGAAAAAATCAACTGCAGTCAACTACTTCTAAAAATAAGATCTCCAATTTGATCTATGAGCAAATAATTTAATCCCTAAAATTAAGGGTCAAAACTACCCCAAAATGAGCAAAAATAGCTCCAAACTGCTTCCCTCTATGTGTTTGACCCAAGAGTTGACCAAAACTCTCCAATTTGTCCTCCAAACCATGCAAAAAGACTCCAAAGTCTTCAGTTAACTCAACTCCTCTGTTTTTGCATGATTTCGCTTGTGTTAATAATGCGGAGAAGAAATAAAGTAATCTTTTGCACGATTACTCTATTATGAGTTTCAATTTATCTAATTTCTTTAATTTTACAACTTGTGACAAAATAATAAAGTAATTTATAAAATATTACTTTATTAATTTGTTTATATTATTTATAGTTGTAAAATCATGCAAGAAAGGAAAAAGAAAAAATAACACCTTATCTCTCCTTTTACAATTACATAATTTGCATGATTTCATTAACAATGATGCCCAAAAGAATTAGGTCATCATGCATGAAAAATAAAGAATATACTCTCCTTATGCCTCCCTTGCAATTACTTAGGTCATTACATGCAATTTTACATCATTACATTATCTCAATACCATCTTCTTGCTATCCTTTGACTTGATTTTGCATTATATCTATCATTTTATCTTATCCACATTTGCCTTATTACTTAATGCATTCTCCTTGCATTATCACCTTATCCTTATCTCTGCCACCTTTACTATCATGCCTTAACTAATTTTCTTTGTTTGCCTTTATAAGCATATGAATCTTTGCAATGTATAATACATAAGGTATTTCAACCTTTTGCATGCATAAGGCTCTTCAACCTTGATCTCCATGTCGTCGACACCTTACCTAGATATGATTGTTTAATTTTGACTTTACAAAAAATCAAATGAGAAAGAAATGAAAACCTCGGCCTCACGGGTCCCCTTGTGCATACTCATTAGGTAATACAAGACTAAAAGTCTTGACCATGGTTTTGGATAAGATATATGATTTCTTTTAGAAGTGAAAAAGAAACTTGAGGAAAAAAGAAAGAACACCATCAATCAAAAGAAGATCTCGAACCCTAAAAGTTATCATTTCAATCTTTTCATTTTGCTTGCACTCTGGCTCTGCAACTTTGTGGGCCGATGGATAGGGTTTGATGTATTCTCGTTCTCCTCTGCAAATTTGAGCTTACTTGGTTGATCCTCTCTTCATTTTCTGGCAAGAAATGAAAGGTAAGCCTCTCTGTGTTGGTAGTTTGGTCATTTTCTTGCTTTCTTGTGACTGTAACTTCTTTCTGGCCATGGCTAAATGGTCATTCTGGGCATTCTTTAAGTTCCATTTTAGCTTTCTTACTGTATCTTCTTTATATCTCTTTGCATTTTGTGTTCTAGGCGACTATCTCCATATATTTCTGAGAGGTTTCAAAGAAATAAAGCCCCGCGGCTTGTAGTATTTTTTCTCTGCAAGAATATAAGGTAAATTTTCATTTGCCTTTACCATTTTCATTTTCTTTGGACTATATCTTTGCATTACTGATGTGGGTTTTCAAGAAAATGAAATGTGTGTGTGATATTTTGAAGAAAAACACTCCTTAGTCGCGGCTAAAACTATATATTATTTTCTAACTTCATTCTATAGCATACATGAAAAATATCAAGGGTTTCAAGAATGTTTTATGGGTCTTCATTTTAATTGTAGATAGAACTCTTTTCTGCAATGGCTATGCCTGTATACTCTTTATTGTTCATTCTCATTTTCTGCAGATACAAATACATAAAGGGTTTCAAGAAAAATGCAGTGAGGGTTTGTTACATTCTTGAAGAAACAGGTCTTTCTGATACGACCATGCTATCTGTATCTCGCCCCTTTGATTTATATTCTTCTGAAATCATGAAAATACAAGGGTTTGATAAAACTGTTGAGGGTTTTAACTTTTGAAAGAAAACCTCAGATTCTTGGTTACGGCCTGCAACTTCACTGTATATGAATTTTAATGTGAAAACCCCCATATGGGTTACTCTGTATTGGCCTCCTTTTTCACTTCTTTGATTGTAACTTCAATATGCAAAAAAAAAATGATAAGGTTTCACACAACTGTGCGCATTTAAGTGACAAAATTGGTCTTCTCCATTTGAATATGTAAAAAGTAAAACATACAGAACCTTTCATCCTTTTGTTTCTTTCTCTGACTATCATTTGGATGCATGAAAGAAAATGGTATCTTGTAATAAATGTATCTCTTCTTCTTGGCATTTGACCCCTCTGATGTAATAATAAACTCCTACAGCTTTATTTTTTCTCTTCTTGTATGACAAGATCACTCAGAAACTGATCTTCCTCCTATAGCTATGACTGTAACTTCATTGCATGACATGAATATCCTAATCTGCTTCTTTGCTTATACTCTCCTGTGGCTTCATTATTCATGGCTCCCTCTGTATATGGATTGATATAGACATTCATGAATCCTGCACTTATGATATGCTACCTTCTGTAACTTTATTGTCTATGGATGTATCTTTCATATTGATTCAATCTAGCATAAAGATGCTATGGTTGTATGCTGTCCGATATGCTCTTAAACTTTAATTGGAGCTATGACTGTCTTTGGATCAAGATTACTGAACTTAGCATACTTCCCTATCTTTCTTTAGTAGCTTCATGAGTTCATGATGACATAAATGCTTGATATCTTATATTTTTCATTGTCATACATATTGCTCTTTTATGATCATTGTCTTGACAAAAGCTGTTCTCTTCCTTGTAATTTGTCTTCTAGATTATGAGATTGTTGTACTTTCTCTGCATCTTTAGACATTTGAGATATGATTTCATTCATGCATGGAGGGTGTGATATCTTATGATGAAACAATACATTTGCTTTTTCAATTCCATAGCAACACTTAGTCTATTTTAATTCTACTCCAAATTATATCTCTCTTTTACATTGCTACTCCAAATGGATCCACACATGATGTGGCATATATGTTGTCTCATTATTCAATTGTACTATCTATGAGGTATACCTGAATAGAAAAACATATTCCAATCATAACAAAAAGATGGAAAAATACCTTTTATGTCTGTACCCCTGTCCTTTGCATATTGACAACTCTTGACTAGAATCACTGCTCATCCTATAGGATGTGATGAAACATTTTGAACATGAACTTCTGATTTTGACAAACTATTTTCTGAAGTGGGCATAGTTTATAGGAGCAACTACTCCTCTTCACTTCTATGATGATGACTTCATTGCATTTGCATGTTTGACTATTCCAATGCATAGTATCTCTTGAATAGTGCATTCTGTCTATTGCAATCTGATATCCTTCTCAAAGGAATAAGAAGGAAGCATGCTGGGCTCTACCCTTGTGGGAGCCACATTTTCTCCACATGCTTTAAATGTCTTCAAATCAACAACATTACTTTTCCTATACCTACACAGTGAACAAACAAGTTAGCATAAAAACATACCTCTTGAAGTTGAATGATTTTTCTCATGATGATTTGATTTATTGCACATGTCTGATTTGATCCATTCCCATAGGATGCATAATGTTTGCAAGTTTTATATGTCTGTTCATAAAGCATATGAAGAATCTGCATATCCGAAGCTTCTAACGGGGCTTTTCTCCAATTTTGCAAGTACACTATCCTGATCAGGAGCAAAAGATAAAGACATGAAGATCAAGTAGCCAATCAAGAAGATCAACCTATAAAAAGGCAATGATGGATATACATTTTCCTCATATGTTCCTTTCTTTCTCTTTTATCCTCAGATGTATACCTTGCACCCTATTTGCATTGCTTAGTTTAGCCACTCCCATGGCTTGTGTGGGACACATTCAAACATTTCTTTGAATATGATTAGTTACTTTACCTTGTGCAAGTGATTTATGTATATTTACTTTTTGAATCAAATGCATAGGATAGAATAACTGAATCTGATATGAAACATATGTTCAAAACATGATATGAAATGACAACTTTATAAATACCTTTCTTTCACACTAAATTGTGATTACTTGAATAATTCAATCATCTCATAACTGAAAGATAAAACTAGTTAAAACCTCTTGTCATTCATTGACTGTGTGATATCATGTCATCAGGTAATTTCAATTGTCAGGATGGTTGGACAATTCTGATTGAACTGTCAGATTATCCTGACAAATGATCTTTGCTTGTCTCCTGCCAAGATGTCATACATTCACTAATTGATCATACAATTTAAAAGCTTTCTTCTATTCCTTTTGTGACCACTGCAACTCAGGTCTAACTAAATTAGGTATGAACATAATTTAGTAACATAACCAAAGGATCAAATGAGCTTGTTCTTGATTTTAATGCAAACTTTACTAGGGTATTGAATAAACTTCCACCTCATATGAGACCAAATGAACCTATGTGCATGGTTTTCTACACAAATGCTTTTGATCCAAAAATGGCATATGAACTGAGAGACAAGGGTCCAGCCAGTCTGAGAGATGCTTTCAGGATTGCAACCAATATTGAGAACAACATGAAAGCATCTAGCGAAGGAAATAGGAGAGATGATATAAAAATATTACAAAATCTAAACAATAGAGCCTAGATTAATGCTTCTACATCTGAGGACAAATTTGACAAGCTCACCAATGATTTTAAGGACCTAAGTTATAAACTTGCTAGAACAAAAAAGGGACCGGGACTTGAAAAGCAAAATAATAAGAGACAAGAAAAGAGAGCACAATTGCATGACATGCCATATAATACAAACTGGCACAATGGTAAGCCCATTCTGAATAATAATAACAATCAAAGATCTCAGTATGGTAAGGAGACTCCTGACCCATTGAAGAAAAGTGTCAATGTTGCTGAGGATACTTCTTGGTGTATGGTTTGTCAAATGCCTCACTCATCATTGCAGTGTATGATTGTTCAGTTTCTCCATAATGATGTCAATGCTTGTAATGAGTGTAATGGATCCCACTATGCTGAATATGACAATATTAACACGCTTTTTACTACTGGGGATTATTATTCTTCTAATGAGGTTCATACAGATACAGATGTGGTTGAAAAGAGATCATATGGAGCAAGTTTGTCAATAGATTTTTTTAGATGAAGAGGATGAAGATCGGCAGGTCTATGCCTAGGATTCACATATTCCTAATATAAATCTGAGGAGACCTTCTGATGAGGAGATTAGAGCCCTTACAGCTGCTGCGGTGGCTTAGGTTAAGAGTAATTATAATCTCAAGAGCATGGCTCAAACTATTGATTCTGGTCAACTAGACAACATATTTATGAAGCAGTCTTAGAAGAATCCAAAAGATTCAGAGCCCTAGAGGAAACATAGTAATGACAATAGGAGGGACTGTAAGGAAAAGTCAAGTCATAATGCCAAAGGTTCAGAAAGTAAGGTAACTCAGAATGAGGACAGAAGTAGAAGTTCCAATGTGGCAAGTAACAGTCAAAATGTCACAAGTGCTAAAGTTGGACTTACTTATGAAATAAATAGGAAAATGGGTCAGAGCTCAAGTGTATGGTTTGTCAAATCCCTCACTCATCATTGCAATGTATGATTGCTCAGTTTCTCCATAATGATGTCAATGCTTGTAATGCGTTTAATGAATCCCACTATGCTGAAGATGACAATATTAACATGCTTTTTACTAGTGGAGATTATTCTTCTTTTGATGAGACTGATGCAGATACAGATGTGGTTGAAAAGAGACATCATATGGAGCAAGTTTGTCAACAAATTTTTTTAGTTGAAGAGCATGAAGATCGGTGGGTCTATGCCTAGGATTGCCATATTCCTAATATAAATCTAAGGAGACCTTCTGATGAGGAGATCAGAGACCTTACAACTGATGCAGTGGCTTAGGTTAAGAGTAATTACAATCTCAGGAGCAGGGCTCAAACTGGCGATTCTAGTCAACCAGGCAACATATTTATGAAGCAGTCTCAGAATAATCCAAAAGGGTCAGAACCCCAGAAGAAACATAGTAATGACAATAGGAGGGAATGTAAAGAAAAATCAAGTCATAATGCCAAAGGTTCAAAAAGTAAGGTAACTCAGAATGAGAACAAAAGTAGAAGTTCCAATGTGGCAAGTAACAGTCAAAATGTCACAAGGGCTAAAGCTGGACTTACTTATGAAAGAAATAGGAACATGGGTTAGAGCTTAGCTGTTGTACAAAATTATGTCCCATTTGATATTACTTATGCCTTGTCACAAATGAAGGTTTTAGTCCCATTACTTGAGATGTTGAAAATTGAAGAATACAGGAATAAGGTGTTGTCCTTAATCTCTGGGATACCTAATTAGGCAAACTAAGATGCCAAGGATCATGGAAAAGGTCAAGCAAAGGATGCCGATGAAGAAGAGATTCCTGAAGTGTATTTAGGAAAAACCTTGACAAAGTGTCCATCATAGGTAGAGCCATTTTATGCGTCTCTTATCATCAATGGAAAAGTAATAAGGAATTGTATGCTTGACTTAGGTGCATCTACAAACATTATGCCTTTGGCTATTATGGAACAAGATGACCTAAAAAGAGATAAGGCATGTGGTAAATGCTTTGCTATGGATGCAAGGGAGGTGTAATGTCCCCTTCTAGCCAGCCAAAAATTTTACAACCTTGCACACAAATTCCACTTGCAAAAGAGAACATTAGTACTCAATTCTTTTTCATAACAATAATTATATTATAATATTCATAAGAAATATCAAATCCATATTCTTATACTTTCCAACTAGGGTTAGAACCTTATAATTATAATCAATATGTATTATATCATGTTCATCATATCTATCATTTCCATATAATCTTCATTCATAAGGGATGATGAGTTAGGATGTAATAGGTCGATTAGTCACCATGGGTCCAATATTTAACTCCTTTGACTCAAGGGTGGATAACTCACCAACTTAGTCAAAGGCCTTAATAAACTCCTTAGGTTTTATCCCAAGGCCCTCCTTGGCTTTTACCCCAAGGCCTAATATACTCCTTAGGTTTTACCCTAAGGCTATCCTTGGCTTTTACCCCAAGTCCTAATATCCTCCTTAGGTTTTACCCTAAGGCCTGAATATACTCCTTGGATTTTATCCCAAGGCCTTCCTTAGGTTTTACCCTAAAGCCTAATTTATTCCTTAGGTTTTATCCTAAGGCCCTCCTTGTCTTTTACCCCAAGGCCTAATATCCTCCTTAGGTTTTACCCTAAGGCCTTAATATACTCCTTGGATTTTATCCAAGGCCCTCCTCAAGTTTTACCCTAAGGCCATACTCCACTTGTCATGAGACAAGGGCCATTTCAAATACCCATGGTTGGCCAACTTCCATCCTAACTATCAACCTTATGCCTAGTAACTATTCTTGCTATCTCGTGATCCCTTGAATCACGGGATACTATATTTGATTATACTACCTTCATGCTAATGCTTTCCATTCATTCATAAATTTGCTTTATTTCATATCCTTTAACTATTATAATTACTATTGCTTGATATTAGCTGGTTATTCATTTATGAACTAAGCTTATTTTTAAGACTTAGATTGCTTTTCCATAAATATGCCTTAGTTATATTTTCATAAACATATTATCATGGTGCCATTAAGAAATGATCAACTTAATATCAAACAATTATTTATTTCCTAATAAACATACCTAAGTGCATAGTAAGAATCGAAATAGATATATCATACCTTGTTAATTTCACTGGGTCTGATCAATATGATCACTATCGGTGGTAGGCTTGACTGGATATCCACTTGCCTTTGATATTTTGATTGATAGATGTAGTTTGCTGTGTTGTGCTCCTTGCTGGGTGAGAGTGGTATGATTGAATGATATTCTGTGTTGATCTGATCTGGGTTGTATTCTGCTTGAAGACTAAATTATTTTGATTTCTTTATGACTGTTTCTGCAACGAGGAATAAGATGCTTATTTGATGATCATTGACGGTTTGCATTTTTGGGAGACTTTCACCTGTTTGAGATCATTGGATATCATTAATGCCAGTTGTAAGGAAGAGTATAAGTGCTAGATTAGAGACTTGTTGTTAGGGCAAATCACTAGCAAGTTGGTGGTTCTTTGGCATCATCAGCGATACCAAAATCAAGCGAATCAGTAGCAACTTGGGACTGGAATTTGCTAATCGTGAGTTTCTTTGCATACACTGGATACAATGATCCATCCTATAGAAGCCGTGATTTGCATTTCATAAGGTAACGTGCAATGGCCTCTATCTAACTCATGTATAGTGGCATCGATTACATATTAAAGTAAGTGTGTTCCACTCTAGAAGGAGTCGATCCTCTTTGAAGTGATGGATTTCCCCTCCTACTATGAGGTGGCTAAAATATGTTTTTGGTTCTTCGTCATGACTTTTTAGAGGAGTCGTGTCTCATGGAGAGCACTCCTTTAATGATTCACCTCCTTAAGCTCATGGTTTATAATTATAATTTATATTTATATTTAGCTTTATATAAAATGATAGTATTATATTATAATAATACATAAATCATTACTTATATATCAATATTTATATTTATTTATAGATATAATATATTAAATTAAATATTTTATTTTAAAATATTTATTATTTAATATCATTTAATACATATGTATAATCATAATATATCTTTATTGTAATTTTCTTTAACACTCAGTTTCATACAGAAACAACTTCACCATCTTATTATGATGTTTAAATCTTTAATTTAAACAATGCCTTAATATCTGGACATGACAGGAGGTGCCAGTTATTGGAATCATGAAGAATGTGGATTTCATGCTTGCTACTTATCCTGAAAAACTTATACTATGAATGTAACTGTGGTTGACATCAAGACACAATATGGAATCTTTGTCCTGGAGGTGGGCAACATTGATTGGAGGAAGTATGCAATTGGAGTTGTCATAAATTATGATCCCCATGATTTGTTTTGTTGATATTGATTGTGATAACTTTCAAGTGGTGTCTTGTGACCAGAATATAAAAAGGAAGGAACCCATTGATGATGAACTAGAAAGATTGAGGATCAAAATGGGCTCTAATCTATGTACTTTGATGGTGCATGTTCAAAGGAGGGCTCTAGTGCGAGAGTAGTGTTTGTGTCCCCTCCTGGTAAGATATTCAAATTTTCTTTCCTTCTGAAATTTGGGTGCACAAATAATATTGCAGAATATGAGGCTCTTCTATTGGGTCTGAATGTTGCTGTTAAGCATGGAATTAAGTTACTCAAGGTGTTAGGAGATTCAAAATTAATTGTCTCTCAAGTAAGAGGGAAATATGCTTCTAAAAATAAAAGGTTGAAATAATATAAGCATTCAGTATGGGATACCGTGGAATTGTTTGATGCATTTTCTATAAATTGGGTAGAGAGGTCTAGGAATGTCTTGGCAGACTTTCTAGCTAATGTTGTAATCAGGCCGGATGACATCACATTGGTAGACTGTGCACATGTTGAGGTTAAAGTTATCGACCTGCAATCCCAAATAACATATGTAGTTGACAACTCTGTGAAGATGATAAAGACTTGATAAAGTTTTTACATTGCATAGATGAATATGAAATTCAAAAGATAGACTTTCAAAACTTTGTGGAAGTTGCAGATGGAAAGGAAACCTTGTTTCGAAAAGAGATCATACAGCTTAAGACAAATAAGATTCCAAAAGGGCCGTTGGCTTTGGAAAGAGCATTTGATAACAGAGATCAATTTGTTGCTAAGACTTCTTCCATAAATAAGCAAGATTTAGAGGAAATAAACTTGGGTACAAATAATGCTCCAAAGAAAGTCTATATTGGGAAGCAACTTAAGCCACACATAAGGGCAATCTTGATTTCCCGATTGAGGAAGTATAAGCATGTCTTTGCATGGTTATATGAGGATCTTAAGGCATATAGAGAAGACCTATTTAAACATGAGATTCTTTTGAAGCCTGAGGCTAAGCCATTTAGACAAAAGCAAAGTCCCATCAATCCTACTTTGGCTCCAAAGATGCAGGAGGAACTTATGAAGCTCAGGGATAGTGGAATCATAAAACCTATAAGGCACTCTACTTGGGTGTCAAACTTGGTTCCAGTCAGAAAGAAAAATAGAGATATCAGATTATGTGTGGATTTTAGAAAATTGAATGTATCATCTTTAAAGGATAATTATCCACTACCCAATATGGAGGCTATGCTTCATAAGGTAATAGGATGTGAACTCTTATCCATGATGGATGGGTTCTTTGGCTACAATCAGGTGAAGGTGAAGGAATCAGAGTAGTACAAGGGTTCCTTAACAACTCCATCAGGGACATATGTGTATGTGAGGATGCCATTCGGATTGATAAATGCTGGGGCTACTTTCCAAAGAGCCATGGATGTTACATTTGTAGGACTGATTGATTCAATATTGGTGGTTTACTAGGATGATTTGACTACTTACTCTAAGAAGGACCAGCATTGTATGCACTTGGAAAAGATTTTTATCAGAGCATTGGAGTATGGTATTTCACTAAACCCTAAGAAATGTGCTTTTGGGGTAACTGAGGAAAATCTCTTAGGGCATATAGTGTCTAAGAATGGAGTGAGAATTGATCCAGAAAGAGTTGCTTCTATTGATAGAATCTAGATGCCCAAAACTGTGAAAGGTATTTAGTCATTTTTTGGAGAGATCAACTTTGTTAGAAGATTTGTTACCAATTTTGTAAAAATTACCAAAGCAATATCCAAGATGATGAAGAAAGGTGAGTCTGTAACATGGGGAATTGAATTTGTTCTCCTCTGCACTTTAGGCTCTACCAAACCTAGGGGGTATTCCCTTACTTCAATATAAGAATGATAAATACTTAATTCAACTGGATATTGACACTAAAAGTAGATATGTTCTCCTGGATACAGACCAAAACTGTATAATTGCTTCAAAGTTGGCTAGCTTTGGAAATTACTTCATTAAATGGCTCAGAGAACATGAAACTAAAACCTTATTTCTAAAACTAATAAGTTGATTGTTTTATTTTTTATATGGTTGATTGGTTAGTGGGTGATTTGTGAAAATAAGCCCAACTTTGATCAGTGCTAATCCTAGGGTTTGGAGTCAATCCATTACGTGCATAATACTTCTCATAAACAAAACAAACATTCAGCTCTAGAGGATTTATTATGTTCCTACCTTACAGGTAACAATCTAAGAATGGGTATTTCCAACAAATCTTCTTACAAATATCCCTATTGCAAAACACATCTCCCCATATTTGATTAAGAGCATTTTAATCTATTCCTTGAATAAACGCAACAAACCAGACTTGCAATATAGCAAATGTATATTCAAGAAATCAGAAACCCTTAGTATTCTTATTCAAGAGATAAATGCAAACAACATAAGAGACAATTGATGGAAACACATGCTCAAGGGCATTTTTCATATATTGCAATCTGAAACTGATAAAAATGCTTATAGAGAAAATACATTCAACATGCAAAAATTGAAACTTACAACTCATAATATGTACAACTTCTCAGAATTGCTTTATATTTCACTTATCAAAGTTTCCAAATATTACAATCTCTTTACAAAGTGGATCAGCATGTTCTTTTATAGACACAAGAACATGTCCTAAAACTCGTTACCAACATCCAGTTACAAATCTTACATTACAAGCCACTGCCATAAGCATTAGGAAATTAATCCAGATTACATATGAAAGAGAAAAAAGACAAAATACAATTTCACTTGGAGATGCCAAAAAACTGTTGGAGATGCTTTATTCCGATGATGAAGACAACCAATCATGTGATTGGATCTTTGTTCACCCTGGACACATTTATCCATACTTCTCGACCCAAGTTGCACATAATTTCTCTGATGGGCATTGGAAAGGAATCATATTTGCTATTTTTTCATTATGCTCTATATATCTAGCATCCAATAAGATCTTTGACTCCTTACAAAATATCTCAAAATTCAATTCCAGTGCATGTAGCTTATCAAGTGTAGAACTCAAAATTTTCATATTTGGATCACCATCTACACAACTTGAAGATATGAGCTGGCCGACTATATTTTCAAAATCAGCTTTTCACTTGTCCAAACTTTTTATTTGCCCATCATCTTCCAATATGCTTGGCATGATCTTTTTATCTATCTTCTCAATTGATTGTCTTTTCTCCTTCAAAACCTTATCTAACTTCAATTGGAAAGCTACTACCTCTTCCAATAGAAGCAACATATCAAGGGTTGATTTTATCTTTGTTGGAGCATCAGGGGCAAACCTTGAACATCTATGAATTTACCTTATCTCTCTAGTTCTAGGTAGCCACACCTTAATCATGTCTTTTAAGCTTTCCTTATCCTTCTCATGTTAGTCTTGGGATATTCTCAAACTTGAATAAGATTTCTATGTATCATCAACCCTGGCTGTAATCTTGGATAACTTGTGATTAATCAAATTTGTAACCATTTCCCTGACATTGGTCTTCTTCTCTTCTTTCAAACTTTTTACTTCTTCCTTCAACTCTTTATTCAAACTTATAGATTAGGGCTCAATGCATAAATGCATGTCTTTTCGGCCATTACTATGAATTAGTGACTTAGGGATGGCTTCCAACGTCTAAATAGAAAATTTGAATTCTAGCCGTTGATGCAGACTTCACATTGTGTGATCGACGACCGTGAATCAATTGCCATATTTGAAAATCTAGGCCTTTATGTGAAAAGTAGCCGACCAATCAAATTACTCCATCTCAGACATGCCTTTTTGTTGACTTTTCAACTTTTTTGTCCTACGTGGCCATGTATCATTTTGCAGTAGCACAATAGAAAATAGATTACCTCCTTTTGGCTCCACGAGTGCGTGCTAAGGCTTCCACGTAGACATCCATTATGTAAGATTTATTCTTCTTTCTAGGAGTCAACTACGTGTCAATATCTCACAATAGCGTGGAGAATCTTCCCTGTAGACAATATTCTCCTGCGAGGATGTGCTACTGTCAGATCTTCAATACCTGTGGCCCCACTACTTCACTCGATCCTTCGACACCTGACATCATATCCTTTGTTCAACTGAATCATCGATATTATGTCCATAGGCCATGATGTTCTTGACACCTGTCTTCATCTCGTAGCCCCATGGTGCAAACATGATGCCACCTTCAGTGTCATGCGGGCTTGCGATATCCTTCCAAGTGGCACTCTTAGACCCTTACAAGGATATAAGGCTAAGAATTTACAATGCATATGAATTGATAGGCTAGAACAGGTAACTCAAGACTTGGGGCTGGTCAACTCACAACATAAAAGGCATAGGGTTATAACTTAGTTCACCGGGAACCTAGGCCAGACAGTCAACAACAAAATAGAACATAAAGTAAACTCTCAACCATAAGACTTAGGGTTTTAAGGAAAATAAGGAAAACACTTGCATGAAATTGATTCAAAACCCTAAAACCTAGGCAGGTATCACCATTGGTTCTAGTTGGGGACGTGCAATTTACAAAATTACAGTGAGGACCAAAAACTCTAGGAGCAGACCAGAATAGAAACACACATAGAACAAAAGGACAACTGTACAAAAATACACTATATACAATATATTTACAATGTGCATAGAAAAATAACCTACTTATGAAAAGTAGGGTTTCAGGAACTGTCCATGCACAGGCAATTCTTGAAATTCACCATCAAGAGCTTGAAGAAAATATGAGTCTTCTACATGAATATTGCTTATCAAGTATGGACCAATCCACAAAGGCTCAAATTTTCCATGCTTTCCTTAATCCTGACATCTGGCATTCCATACAAGAACCATATCATTGACTTGAACCTTCCTTTTTGAAGCCCTTTTGCCAAATAAATACATCACTTTCTACTGGCTCTTTATATTGGTTCTTTGTGCTTCTCTCCTCACCTCATCTAATGCAACCAATTGATTTACCCTTTCTACCATTGGATCTTCCATTTCATCATCATTTTCCTGTATGAACTTCTATAGTGGGAGAAGATTATTTATTGGCAATTTTGCTTTCAGTCCATATACCAACTCAAAAGGAGACTTACCAGTAACCCTTTTAATAGTAACTCTATCAGCCCACAATGCTAACTTCAACTTAGAGTCCCATGCCCTCTTGTTTTTACCAATTACCCTTTTGATTATCTTCATCAAACTTTTATTGTTGGACTCATCTTGACCATTGCCTTAAGGATGATATGGTGATGCATAGGACAAATTGATACCATAATCATTACAGAAATCAACAAACGCTCCTAACCTGAAACACATTGCATTTTTTGTCACCAATTTAGCTGGTACCCCAAATTTAATGATTATGTGCTCCAAAACAAAATCTAATACAACTTTACTTGTGGCTTTTTTAGTTTGAATGGCTTCAATCCATTTAGTGAAATAATTAGTAGCAACAAGTATCCAACTATGTCCACCGCTTGACTTTTCTATTATTTCTCCAATAAAATCAATACCCCACTGTTGAAATGGAGCATCTACTGTCACAGTTTTGAGTGGTAATGCACTAGCATATTTCAATTTCCTAGAGAATCTTTGATAGGAATCACAAGTCCTCACCATTTTGTGCACATCATAAAAGAGTGTTGGCCACCAATAGCCTAACCTAAGGATATTGTGTGCAGTAGTTTTAGCTACGTAATATCCTCCACACACTCCCTTATGCATATCAATCAATATCCTTGTAGCCTAATCTTGATCTATACATCTAAGCAACACTCCATCAGAGTTTTTCCAATATAACTCACCTTGAACAATGACATACTTAATGCCTTGCAACTTCAATGTCCTCTTCTGATTATCATTGAAATTTACCACTTAGATTGCTATATACTGCATGTTTTATCTTGCATCTAATCTTCAGTTACATTCACTTGACAAGCCTCCAGATTTGTCTCTGCCATCAACTTTGCCGAACCTTGTCCTCTTACTAGTTTAGTGACTTGGATTTCAATATTAAATTCATATATATTGTTAATCCATCTACACTGTCTCCGTGTTACCTCTTGCTATGTGAATATATCCTTTACTGCAAAGTGTGGGACATATGCTACAATCTGAGCTCCAACCAAATAGGGTCTGAAATTCTTCACCGCCCTAACCAAAGCATAGGATTGCTTTTCCATTATGTCATAGTTTAGTTCTATAGCCTACAAAGATTTTCTAAAGAAAGTAATAGGCCTCTCATATCCATCATCATTCTTTTGTAACAGGCATGCAACAATTGTATGAAAATAAGCAAAAGAAAATAATTGAAATGGTTTAGAGAAATCAAGAGACTTCAGAATAGGAACAGTTTTGATATCTTCCTTTATATTTTGAAATGATTGAATTGCTTCATTTCCTCATATTACAAACTCTCCTTTCTTTATCATCTTTGATATTGCTTTGGTAATTTCTACAAAATTAGTAACAAATCTTCTGACAAAGTTGATTTGTCCAAAAAATGACTGAATACCTTTCACAGTTTTGGGCATCTGGATTCTATCAATAGGAGCAACTCTTTCAGGATCAATTCTGACTCCATCCTTGGACACTATATTCCCTAAGAGTTTTCCCTCAGTTACCCCAAAAGCACATTTCTTAGGGTTCAGTGAAATACCATACCCCAATGCTTTGACAAAAATCTTTTCCAGGTGCATACAATGCTAGTCCTCCTTAGAGTAAGTAGTCAAATCATCCTAATAAACCACCAATATTGAATCAATTAGTCCTACAAATGTAACATCCATGGCTCTTTGGAAAGTAGCTCCAACATTTGTCAATCTGAATGGCATCCTCACATACACATATGTACCCCATGGAGTTGTGAAGGTAGTCTTGTACTACTCTGATTCCTTCACCTACACCTGATTGTAACAAGTGAACCCATCCATCATGGATAAGAGTTCACATCCTGTTACCTTCTGAAGCATAGCCTCCATATTGGGCAGTGGATAATTGTCCTTCAAAGATGATACATTCAATTTTCTAAAATCCACACATAATCTAATATCTCTATTTTTCTTTTTGATTGGAACCAAGTTTGGCACCCAAGTAGAGTGCCTTATAGGTTTTATGATTCCACCATCCCCGAGCTTCATAAGTTCTTCCTGCATCTTCGGAGCCAAAGTAGGATTGATGGGCCTTTGCTTTTGTCTAAATGGCTTAGCCCCAGGCTTCAAAGGAATCTCATGTTGAAATAGGTCTTCTCTATATGCCTTATGATCCTCATATGACCATGCAAAGACATGCTTATACTTTCTCAATAGGGAAATATTTGTGGCTTAAGTTGCTTCGCAATGTAGACTTTCTTTGGAGCATTATTTGTACCCAAGTTTATTTCCTCTAAATCCTTCTTATTTGTGGAAGAAGTCTTAGCAACAATTTAATCTCTCTTATCAAATGCTCTTTCCAAAGCCACTAGCCCTTTTGGAATCTTATTTGTCTTAAGTTGTATTATTTCTTGTCCAAATAGGGTTTCCTTTCCATTTGCAACTTCCCTAAAGTTCTGAAAGTCCATCTTTTGATTTTCATATTCATGAATGCAATGTAAAAACTTTATCAAGTATTTATCATCTTCAAGGACTTGCTAGCTACATATGTTATCTGGGACTACAGGTCTAACTTTAACCTCAACATGTGTACTATCAGACAATGTGATGTCATCTGACTAGATTGCAACATTATCTAGAAAGTTTGCGAAGACATTCATAGACCTTTCTACCCAATTTATAGAAAATGCATCAAATAATTCCACGGTATCCCATACTGCATGCTTATACTATTTCAACCTTTTATTTTTAGAAGCATGTTTCCCTCTTACATGAGAGATAGTTAATTTTGAATCTCCTAACACCTTGAGTAACTTAATTCGATGCTTAAAAACAACATTCAGACCCAACAAAAGAGACTCATATTCTACAATATTATTTGTGAATTCAAATTTTAGAAGGAAAGAAAATTTGAATATCTTACCAGTAGGGGACACAAACACTACTCTTGAACCAGAGCCCTCCTTTGAACACGCACCATCAAAGTACATAGACTAGATCCGATTTTGATCCTTCAATCTTTCTAGTTCATCAATGGGTTCCTTCCTTTTTATATTCTGGTCACAAGACACCACTTGAAAGTTATCACAATCAGTATCAACAAAACAAATCTGATCAATTGGCTCAAACTCTTCAATTGTATCAGGTGCCCTTTCTTCTCTGTTTAATTTAACATCCCTTACATTCATGGGGATAATAGCATATGCAAGTCCATTTGCATACTTCCTCCAATCAATGTTGCCCACCTCCTCGACAACAACATTCCATATTGTGGCTTGATGTCAACCATAGTTACATTCATAGTATAAGTTTTTTTAGGATAAGCAACAAGCATGAAATCCACATTCTCCATGACTCCAATAACTGGCACCTCCCTTGCATCAATAGAAAATCATTTAACACATGCCTTATCTATTTTTAGGCCAGCTTGTTCCATAATAGCCAAAGGCATAATGTTTGTAGATGCACCTGAGTCAAGCATACACTTCCTTATTACTTTTCCATTGATGATAAGATACATATAAAATAGCTCTACCTGTGATGGACACTTTGTCAAGGTTATTCCTAAATACACTTCAGGAATCTCTTCTTCATCAAAATCCTTTTCTTGACCTTTGCCATGATCCTTGGCATCCTTGTCTGCCTGATTAGGTATCCCAGAGATTAAGGACAACACCTTATTCCTATATTCTTCAATTTTCAACATCTCAAGTAATGGGACTGAAACCTTCATCTGTGATAAGGCTTGAGTAATATCAAATGGGACATAATTTTGTACAACAACTGAGCTCTGACCCATTTTCCTATTTATTTCATAAGTAAGTCCAGCTTTAGCACTTGTGACATTTTAACTGTTACTTGCCACATTGGAACTTCTACTTCTGTCCTCATTCTAAGTTACCTTACTTTCTGAACCTTTGGCATTATGACTTGACTTTTCCTTAGAGTCCCTCCTATTGTCATTACTATGTTTCCTCTAGGGCTTTGAATCTTTTGGATTATTCTGAGACTGCTTCATAAATATGTTGTCTGGTTGACTAGAATCAATAGTTTGAGCCATGCTCTTGAGATTGTAATTACTCTTAACCTAAGCCACCGCAGCAGTTGTAAGGGCTCTAATCTCCTCATCAGAAGGTATCCTCAGATTTATATTAGGAATATGTGAATATTAGGCATAGACCTACCGATCTTCATCCTCTTCATCTAAAAAAATCTACTGACAAATTTGCTCCATATGATCTCTTTTCAACCACATCTGTATCTACACGAACCTCATTAGAAGAACAATAATCCCCACTAGTAAAAAGCATGTTAATATTGTCATCTTTAGTATAGTGGGATTCATTACACTCATTACAAGCATTGACATCATTATGGAGAAACTGAGCAATCATACACTGCAATGATGAGTGAGGCATTTGACAAACCATACACCAAGGAGTACCCTTAGCAACATTGACACTTTTCTTCAATGGGTCAGGAGTCTCCTTACCATAATGAGACCTTTGATTGTTATTATTATCTAAAATGGGCTTACCATTGTGCCAGTTTGTATTAAATGGCATGTCATGCAATTGTGGTCTCTTTTCTTGTCTCTGATTATTTTTCTTTTTGGGCCCCAGTCCCTTTTCTGTTCTAGCAAGTTTATAACTTAGGTCCTTAAAAGCACTGGTGAGCTTGTCCAGTTTGTCCTTGGATGTGGAAGCATTACTCAGAGCTCTATTGTTTGGACTTTGTAATATTTTTATATCATCTCTCCTATTTCCTTTGCCAGATGCTTTCCTCTTGTTCTCAATATTGGTTGTGTAGACACCTAAAATTGGCTCAGGTTGAATTAAGTAAATATTCTAATATTTATCTTAATTCATGTTTTCTTCTGTCAATTAAATAAATATTATAAGTTTATTTGATTGGTTCATTATCCTACAATTAAATAAAATTATTTTATTTAATTAAAATCCCTAAATTCTTCTAATGTCTCAAATCCTAAATCCACCTCACAAAATCCACTTCATCAATCCACCTCATCAATCCACCTCATCTTTCCACCTCATCTCCTCCACCTCACCATGTTGCACATATAATTAAATATTCTTAATATTTAATTAGCCAATATCCTCTATTATCCAAAATTGAATTCTTAATTCAATTGTCCCCCACTATTATCCAAAATTGAATTCTTAATTCAATTGTCTCCCACTATTCTCCACTCATTAAATTCTTAATTCAATTGTTCCCCATTATTCTCCACTCATTGAATTCTTAATTCAATTGTTCCCCACTATCCTCCACTATTGAATTCTTAATTCAATTGTTCCCCACTATCCTCCACTATTGAATTCTTAATTCGATTGTCATAACTCACTATCCTCCACTATTGAATTCTTAATTCAATTGTCATAACCCACTCTTCTCAAAAAAGAATTTTTAATTCATCCATAATGAATTAAAGATTCACAAAAAATGAGAGTCATTGATCTCATCTTTTGATCCTCACCCTCCATTCCCTTTTCAGAAAATCTATAAATGAGACCATTCTCTAAGCAATTAAGGGACTTCATCTTGCACAATCACTATACCCAAATTTCTCTCATTCTCTTCTTCATTTCATTTTCAAGTGTCCTCCATTATCATGTGTTTGAAATTCACATTCAATACAAACAGGTATCAAAGCCATTCTTCCTTTGTCATCTTCAACAAGCAAGCAAGCATGGAAAGCTTCTGAGGGCTTCACAATCAAGATCAAAGAAAGATAGGCAAACAATGGAAAAGGATAGGTAAAAGGAGTTTGTAAGTATATTTACTTGTGTTGGTTTTAAATCTTCTTTGCTTTCAACTTCCATTGATGTTTGGGTTTTTATTTTCATTAATTATGAGATATGTCACGTAGGCAAGGCCATTATCAATGCACCCTCGAGGCTCCGCTTCCCTATCCATCTCATATCTTGTCGTCTATCCTCTAGTCCATCCATGGTCCAAGCCCCGAACTACGTTGCCTCTGCGTTGTCACGTAGGCAAGGCCATTATTCTCATGTGCCCCCGAGGCTCCACTTTCCCCTCCGTTCCATGTCTAGTCCTTCTATCCATCTGAGTCCGCTCCACTTCCCATCCATCCCATGTCTTGTTGTCCGTCCCACCAATAAGGATTGTGATACCTTCTACTAGACAAACAAGAGAAACAAAGCACGCTTCCCAAAAACAACAAAAATCATGACGCAAATCATCAACCTGTCCAAAAACAAAGCAACCCACCATACTGAAACACTCAAGCTAAATCTCATATCAATTATGGCAAGAAACAAACACATCTAAATGCAAGAATGTTTTGTGATTGGTTAGATTAACTTACAAAGTCTTGATTTATGCTATCATGCCTTTCTATGCTACTCGAGGATGCCAAAAGCTAGAGATGCTATGATGGGGGCATGATTATTTTCTTTGTCTGCTGCTTGTGGATCAAACTTTAGTAATGTGATGACTTTTGTGTAACGACATGATTGGCAAAAGATCATCGAGGACTCCGAGGTCTAAACATGAAAAGGGGCAATCCTTGTCTGTTACAAAATGCAAGAAGTACTCAGGTCATCTAGATTCAATTTTGACTAGATGCTTGTATTAACTTGCTATATCAAAATCCATGTAAGTAATACTCAGGTCATCTCGGTTTAATTATACCTAGATGCTTGTATTTTCTTACAACATAATAAAGCCCAATGATGAAAGCACTTCAAAATACTTGCTATATCAAGGTGACAAATATCCATATCCATATCCATACTGTATCCAACTACAGTTCATATCCATTTCCATATCTATACCATATCCAATTGTGTCTCATAGCCATATCCATATCCATACCGTATCCAATTGCAAGTCTATCCTTAATCCATGCCAATCAAGTCAAGTCAATCTTGTCAAATGATCCAATCAAAATCAGTGGTCTTGATCCTTGTCCGGTCATAAACCAACTCAATCAAACAATCAATCAATTGTCTTAGATAGGATGTTGCATTGTCGAAACCAGACCAACACACACGTCTTACATGCCATGCTTCATTTCCTAAAACTAGACACTTTCCTTCATGTTGCTCTAGGGATCCATCATTCCCCGCCATGACAACACTATCGTATCAAATGTCTTAGACAAGATGTTATATTGTCAAAACCAGACCTGGAGTCTTATACAACATAGTTCATTCCTGAAACCAGACATCGTCAATCCATATCATTGGTTTACTGCTTGACAGGGGCAATACCTTGTTTGTTCTTGTATCATTTGTGCATACTTGCTTACTTGCTTGTGTGTGTTATCATTTTTATCTTGCATTCCATATCATTCATCCCTTTCTTCTGCATTTGACCATTTCATCTTCTGTCAACATATCTTATCGTGAGATTGTCCGTCTCACGCCTGCCGCCTTCTCCCCATCCAATCTCCCGAGGGGGCATCCTATCATCATAACCTGTACCAGGGGCAAACTGGGGCATGTATCATTATCTAACTATTTATTCTTTGAAACAACATGATAAAACACATTTCTTCAAAGAGGGGCAAAATGTAGACACCTAAAATTAGCTCAGGTTGAATTAAGTAAATATTCTAATATTTATTTTAATTCATATTTTCTTCTGTCAATTAAATAAATATTATAAGTTTATTTGATTGGTTCATTATCCTACAATTAAATAAAATTATTTTATTTAATTAAAATCCATAAATTCTTCTATTGTCTCAAATCCTAAATCCACCTCACAAAATCCACTTCATCAATCCACCTCATCAATCCACCTCATCTTTCCACCTCATCTCCTCCACCTCACCATGTTGCACATATAATTAAATATTCTTAATATTTAATTAGCCAATATCCTCTATTATCCAAAATTGAATTCTTAATTCAATTGTCCCCCACTATTATCCAAAATTGAATTCTTAATTCAATTGTCCCCCACTATTATCTAAAATTGAATTCTTAATTCAATTGTCTCCCACTATTCTCCACTCATTAAATTCTTAATTCAATTGTTCCCCATTATTCTCCACTCATTGAATTCTTAATTCAATTGTTCCCCACTATCCTCCACTATTGAGTTCTTAATTCAATTGTTCCCCACTATCCTCCACTATTGAATTCTTAATTCAATTGTCATAACTCACTATCCTCCACTATTGAATTCTTAATTCAATTGTCATAACCCACTCTTCTCAATTTTTTTTTTTTAATTCATCTATTATGAATTAAAGATTCACAAAAAATGAGAGCTATTGATCTCATCTTTTGATCCTCACCCTCCATTCCCTTTTCAGAAAATCTATAAATGAGACCATTCTCTAAGCAATTAAGGGACTTCATCTTGCACAATCACTATACCCAAATTTCTCTCATTCTCTTCTTCATTTCATTTTCAAGTGTCCTCCATTATCATGTGTTTGAAATTCACATTCAATACAAACAGGTATCAAAGCCATTCTTCCTTTGTCATCTTCAACAAGCAAGCAAGCAAGGAAAGCTTCTAAGGGCTTCACAGTCAGGATCAAAGAAAGATAGGCAAACAATGGAAAAGGATAGGTAAAAGGAGTTTGTAAGTATATTTACTTGTGTTGGTTTTAAATCTTCTTTGCTTTCAACTTCCATTGATATTTGGGTTTTTGTTTTCATTAATTTGACTAACCTATTTTCCCATTAACAGGTTGCAATCCTTAAAGCATCTCTCAGACTGGCTAGACCCTTGTCTCTTAGTTCATATGCTACTTTTGCATCAAAAGCATTTGTATAGAAAACCATGCATATAGGTTCATTTGGTCTCATATGAGGTGGAAGTTTATTCAATACCTTGGTAAACCTTGCATTAAAATTAGGAACATGCTCATTTGATCCTTTGGTTATACTAGTGAACTCATTTATAATGAAACTAGGATTAGTCTTGTCTCCATGTAGTTATCTGAAAATCTGCATGAAATCATCCCATGATGAAATAATCTGATCAGGTAGATTCCTATACCATTCCCTAGCCTCTTCTACCAGTGATTGCTTGAACAATTTCATGAAAACATCTTCTTGTTCAACCTCAAAATTGTCCATCAAATTTAGAAAAGATTTCAAACGATCTTCACCAGATATTGCATTATTACCGAAAAACTTAGGCAATCCAGTCCTGATGTCATTATCAATAGGGTTAGGATACTAGTAAAATCTAGTTGTCTATATCTTTCCAACTGCATAGGTCTCCTACCAAATGCATTTTGATTTTGATTTGCATTAGCATTAACATTTCAATTTACATTACCATGGTCATGTGCATTTGGATTCCTTAAATGGTTCTGATGTGCTCTATTATTATTGACATTCTTCTCATGATGATTACCTAGCACATTCTGGTTATTTAGAAAAGATTTCAAACGATCTTCACCAGATATTGCATTATTACCGAAAAACTTAGGCAATCCAGTCCTGATGTCATTATCAATAGGGTTAGGATACTAGTAAAATCTAGTTGTCTATATCTTTCCAACTGCATAGGTCTCCTACCAAATGCATTTTGATTTTGATTTGCATTAGCATTAACATTTCAATTTACATTACCATGGTCATGTGCATTTGGATTCCTTAAATGGTTCTGATGTGCTCTATTATTATTGACATTCTTCTCATGATGATTACCTAGCACATTCTGGTTATTTTGCTAGTTTGGGACATTATTGACCTATTGATTTCCCACTGTATTTGCATTATTTATTGCAGAGATAGTTGATATTTCATCTTGGTAAGTAGTCCTTAGAGCCTCAACCCTAAGTCTCATCTCATCCCTTATTCTTATAGCTTCCTATAATGGGTAAAATTTGGATGTTTAGTTTTTGATAGTTTTAGTGTATATCCTCCTTTCACCCTTACATTCAAGGACCCAGAGTCGCGTTGCAATGTACTATCATACCATAGGTCACTATTGAGATGTAGGGAAACTTGGATTTTTATGATTTGATTGATAATTTCCTTCTCTTATGATCAATTATACCTTAAAACCCTAATTGTGTAAATATGACAATAAACAGATGAATTACAGAAAATGCTTCTACAGAAAGATGTAAAATAATGAATAATTAAAACCCTAATTGTGTAAATACAATAGTAAATAGATGAATTATGAAAAATGCTTTTGTAGAAAGATGTAAAATAAGAAATAACCATGCACCTATTTTTGGGGCTTTGAGGCAGAAAATTTAGGGACTAAAGACTGGGCACCCAAGTCCAAGGCCCTGCTTTTTGTCGAGATCTAGAAACAAGGTTTGCAACCTATATCTATTGTATCAGAGATTTTCCCATTGCAGAACTTTGAGGACTAATGAGTGGGCATCCTAGTCTAGGTAGCTGTTTCTTTCACTGATCTACAATTCTGACACTCTGTTGTACACTCATGCAACTTCACTTTGTCTGCAACTCCAACCTGTAACCTGCAATCAAGAAAACTTTAGGAGGGGGTTGTGGTGTTTAGAGGCTTGCCTCAGTCAAGCCCCAGAGAGATATTCAAGCCTTCCGAACACCATTGTCAGATAGAGAGTGCATGCCCTTGGGAGGCAGAGGTAAAAACCAAATGATAAATGCTCAATAATCACAATAGATGTCACCTTGTAGTGAAGATCTCATGGGAGGAAGAATCTCTTCATTCCATGAGGAGATGGATGCTCAAATCTGCAAACACAAACACATAGACAACACAAATCTGCTCTTGCAACACAATGAAAGCCTTGAATCACCTTTAGAATGCATAAAGTTCACAATAGCCATCTAGTTTATAAATAAATGCCTAAATATGCTTTTATATGGAACTACAAACATTCCCGCCAAGATTTCGTAAATTCAAACTTACTGTGTCGGCCTAGGGACCAAATAACAGTCATAAATTGACACTAGAAATTTGTGCCTGACCCAAAATAGGGCAGGACTCGAGCGCGAGCGCCCATGTCCTCCCCCCTATTTTGGGAAGGGTTAGGTTCAAGGGGTCCCCCTAGGCCCCATTTGTCATGATACCCAAAGTTCATTCCATCGGGATGTTGAATTATGATGCAAGATGTCCTAAATGCACATTAAAGACCCGGGAGCTAAACCTTTTGAGGGAAAAGCCCCCAAGGGGACATTTTCTGAAGTTACATTTAGCCCCCACTTTAATGTATGTATAAATGTGAGGCCAATACATGCATTAAAGTACGGTCAACAAACACAACAAACATGCCAAGAATGAAGAAGACACACCAAGTACTTTGAAAATAATGACATGCACGCAAAACACAGAGAAGATAGTTACAGTCACGCAAAACATGGAGAAGACAGTAAATACATAGAAGACACATTAATGCATGGAAGACATGAATGATTTCTTTTCTTTCCTTTTTCTCATATATATGAAATGTAGATGCAAGTATAGGAAAGTAAACAAACCTCCCATAATGCAGGATGCACTCATCGCGCAGGTCTTTAAACTGCATATATGGGGCAACACACATGCAAGACACACAAAACCTCCCAAAATACAGGATGCACTCATCACACATGTCTTTAGACTGCATATGGGGCAACAAACATGCCAAACAAAGAAAGCACGCCAAACACACACTTTGAAGACACGAAGAAAACATGGCAGACAAGTGATGGAGTGTTCATATTTCTAGGTTCAACACCATCTCAGGCACATTATAGGCACACACCAACAATTGGGCTTTGCCACAACAATCACTGAAGACATGCTTAAGGGTTGAGTTAGTCACAGAACCGCTCCCCGCCTATGTAGAGAACTTTTGAAAATGCAACCCCACTTGCATCACGGAGATGTCTTATAGTGAAAAGGAAGCATTTCATACAACCCCACCCACATCATGGAGACGCCTTATGGTGAAAAGGAGGTATGAGCTCAAAAGTATACAACCCCACCCGCATCACGGAGACGCCTTATGGTGAAAAGGAGGTATAAGAAATAGATTTCCAGATTGTTTAAACACACTTTACTAGCATCTAGAACAGACAGCTTACCTTATATATGCCCCCACCTTAAGGTGGTTGATATCACACATCGATATCAAGCACGTTAATGTAGGAAGAAAACACACAAGGGAACATAGAGTTTCACAAAGCCCATGCCCCCCGAAGGTGACATGTACTTTACGATCACCAAATGTTCCAACAAACACATCCTTGCAAGAAATATGTTAGTGTCCACATAAAAACAACAACATCAATGCATATGAAATCTGAGGTATGCAAGATTCAAGATAGACAAAGTGCACAAAGCAGCAGTATTGTTATGATTTGTAAATGAGATAAAACACCTTCAAAATCACTATTGCGGAAAGCACGAGTGCTTCCACTAGCCAAGCATTGGATAAGATATACAACCCCATTGTCATATTAGGAACTAAGTCTAATTTTTGATGTCTTGTGAAAGGGACGCTAGGTCCGCATCATTATAAATGTTTTTCATCATCGGCTTACTAGATAGAAACACTAGAGGAAGGGAAACAATAAATAAGAGAGGAGAAATAAGTGTCTTAGGGACAATCACGTAGGAGGGTGCTCCCAAGTCACCAACTGCAACACTATGTCCGCAAGACACAACACACAACAATGAAATCAGAGAGAGAGAGGCAATATAGAAGAATGATGAAACAAATAGAAGAAGGTCATGACAAAGGCGGTCTCCTAGTATCCCAGACCTTACGAGAGAATCAAGGGTCATCCCAGGAGGCCTAAACAACACATAACACATTACGGGGGAAGCACATCACGAGAGAGATAAAGGGTTAGAGATACTTACCTATAGGGTCTTCGTGCTAAGTCTCATCATCAAGTAAATCATCATCATCCTCCCACTCCTAGATTTTAGAGAAAGTGGGACATAAGGTACCATAGCCCAATTTGTGTTCTTATCTTTGGATTGTTTATTGTTAGGATAGTCTTTGTTTGGTTCAATGTTTGGATCAATGTTTTCTTGTTGAGAGGCAAGGTTTCTGGCATAAGCTTGTCTTCTTCATCTTCTTTCTCTTGCTTTTATATTTCTCTTTCTTTTACCACTTATCTCTTGTAAGATAGGGCTTTGCTCTTTCATATGTTTTTGCAATTTAGAAGAGGAAGCACAGGGTCAAATCTCATTTGTCTAGGTGGTGTTCTCAACAATTACCTCCTGATCCTTGTAAGGATGGTGGGGGAGGAAGCTCAACATATTGACCTTGTCCTTTCAGTCTATGGTTCCCTTCAAATGCAGGTTGCTTGTCTTTTGTCATTTCTTGCATAGAGGGTCCGACCATCAGATGTAATAGTTTTGCTTTGTAATTTCTATAGCTCAAGAAGTTAAAGTATGTTTGTGGTTCAGGTTTTTCTTCATTTTTGTCCCAAAAGTAATCTAGTGTAAAGTGTTTTTGTGTAATTAAAGGTTTGTATGTATTTTAATGAATAGCATGCACTTTTCCATTCAAAGGAAATTTTACACATTTATAAATCGTTGAAGGGACAACTTTCATAGCCTTTAACCATGGATGTCCAAGTTTTATTTGAAATAGGTTATAATTAGGGACAACATCAAACCATTGTTCTACATGTTTCTCAAATACAATTACGAAAAATGATATCTTACCCAAAGGATTTACAAAGTTTCCCTTATAATGTATTTTGATCATTTTATCCGAAGGGTCATAAGATTGTTGCATTAAATTATGTTCAAAGAGGAGATCTTCCATGGTGACATTAGTCATACAATTAGGATCAATAAGGGTTCCATCCACAGGGTTTCCCATTATTTTCATAGTGATGTAGAGAGGTCAGTCAGTATCTCTGATTGTTCTATCATGAGGTGTAAACACAATTTCAAGTTCAGGGACCTTTCTCTTCATGTAAGGTCTTGGAGGGAACCTATTATTGTTGTTGCAATTAGAGGCCATGTGTATATGCTCAAATCAATGAAGGATCAGATTTAAAAGGATTTTCCAAAAGAAGGCAAGGGACAAGTGTAAAAACTATCTACGAAAGTGACCTTAAAATGCTTGATTTTTTTATACTTTTTCAATGCAACTAAGTGAAAGCAAAGGTGTTGTAAGGATTTTGATCAGGGGAAGAAAATTATATGTCTTATATCAGTCCAATACAGCAATAAGATCCTTCACAACACACTCTTGATGCAAATCTAAGATGACGGCAAGTCAAAATATAGTGAAAATACACTAAAATATGCGATTTTTCACCAGATCTCAATGCAAAAGAGCGTGACAAAGGATGTTGTGAGGAAAATGATGATGGAAATAAAATTATATCAGTAATAACAGACTCTTAATTCCTAAATATCCATCACAACATGACTTTAGTGCCACTCAAGGTCAAACCCTAATGAAAATATAGCAAAATAAGCAAATTTTCACGATTTTTCAACTCCAAGACCTAGAATAAGGGGTATTGTAAATAATTTTAGGAGGTGAAGCAAGTAATATTGATTATATCAGTCACCTCAATCCATAAATTTCTTTACAACACACTTGGAGTGCAAACTAGGCCAAACCCTAGGGCAAAAATAGCAAAAATGTGTAGTTTTTCACCAAATTTTCACTACAAGAGCCTGATAAAAGGTGTTGTGAAGATTTTTAGGAGGGGAAGAAAATGATTACCCTGATAACAACCAATTAGTGCAAAAATATCCTTCACAACACATCTATGGTGCAAGTTTAGAGAGCTGATAAGGCTAAATCTAATGAAAATCAATGTTTTTGAAGCCCTAGGTTTGAGATCTTGACACAAAATGCTAAATGAATGTTTTGCAAGCTGATATATGATAAAAATTACATGATTTTAAATCTAAAAATTATTTCCAAGTGCTAACATACAAAATTCAAGTGCAATTCTAATGAAAATCAATGAAAATGCTAGTTTTTTGTTGACTTTTTTTTTTTCTATGCAAAAATGCAAATTTTTAAAATCTAAATGCAAATTTGTTCTAAAATGAAAGACTACAACCAAATGCAAATTTTAATGAGTCTCTAAAATCAGTAGAAAAATCTGAAATAAGATTTTACCTACAAACCCTAGATTTTGGAATTACTAGGTTAAGTGCAAAATTCACAATTGTCAACCAAACCCTAGCAATTTTATGATAAAAATGCAATGCAGGATATTGAAATTTTGTAATTTTCTATAATTAAAATCAGATCTAATGCAAAAATTAGAAATTTTATGAAATTCAAATTAATTGATGCAACATGCAAAACCCTAGCATGCAATCTTTTTCCATTTTTTCTAAATTTTCAATTTTTTTGTAAGTTTTCCAATGCAATAAGATGAATGACTATATGAATGAATGAAATCACTGTAAATCTGAAAAAAAACACTTAGAAAGGTGCAAATAAGTCCAATAACATGGGTTCACCAAAATGTAATGGGTAAAATTTGGACGTTTAGTTTTTGATAGTTTAAGTGTATATCCTCCTTTCACCCTTACATTCAAGGACCTAGGGTCAAGTTGCAATGTACTATCATACCCTAGGTCACTATTGAGATGAAGGGAAACTTGGATTTTTATGATTTGATTGATAATTTCCTTCTCTTATGCTCAATTATACCTTAAAACCCTAATTGTGTAAATACAACAGTAAACAGATGAATTACAAAAAATGCTTCTGTAGAAAGATGTAAAATAAGAAATAATTGTGCACCTATTTTTGGAGCTTTGAGGCAGAAAAGTCAGGGACTAAAGACTGGGCGCCCAAGTCCAAGGCCCTGCTTTTTGTCGAGATCTGGAAACAAGGTCTGCAACCTATATTTGTTGTATAAGAGATTTTCCCGTTGCGAAACTTTAAGGACTAATGAGTGGGCACCCTAGTCTAGGTAGCTGTTTCTTTCACTGATCTACAATTCTGACACTTTGTTGTACACTCCTACAACTTCACTTTGTCTGCAACTCCAACCTGTAACCTGCAATCATGAAAACTTTGGGAGGGGGTTGTGGTGTTTAGAGGCTTGCCTCAGTCAAGCCCCAAAGAGACATTCAAGCCTTCCAAACACCATTGTCAGATAGAGAGTGCGTGCCCTTGGGAGACAGAGGTAAAACCCAAATGATAAATGCTCAATAATCACAATAGATGTCACCTTGTAGTGAAGATCTTATGGGAGGAAGAAGCTCTTCATTCCATGAGGAGATGGATGCTCAAATCTACAAACACAAACACATAGACAACACAAATCTACTCTTGCAACACAATGAAAGCCTTGAATCACCTTTAGAATGTATAAAGTTCACAATAGCCATCTAGCTTACAAATTAATGCCTAAATATGCTTTTATATGCAACTACAAACATTCCCACCAAGATTCGTAAATTCAAACTTACTATGTCAGCCTAGGGACCAAATAACGGTCATAAACCGACACTAGAAATTTGGGCCTGACCTAAAATAGGGCAAGACTAGGATGTGGGCGCCCAAGTCCTCCCCCCTATTTTGGGCAGGGTTAGGTTCAAGGGGTCCCCCTAGGCCCCATTTGTCATGATACCCAAGGTTCATTCCATCAGGATGTTGAATTATGATGCAAGATGTCCTAAATGCACATTAAAGACCTGGGAGATAAACCTTTTGAGGGGAAAGCCCCTAAGGGGACATTTTTTGACATTACACTTCCAAGTATTCAATCTTTGCTTTGAGGTTCTTGACCTCCTCTAGAAACTCATCCTCTTTTGGTATTGATGAGGATGGTCTAATCACATTGGGGTTATTTGTATCCCTTGGTGATTCTATATCTTCAAGCCTATCAAGTGGATCCTTAATAGGATGTTCTTGAAAAATATCAGATCTAAACCTCAGCCTATCACCTTGTTGCTTCTCATAAATTTCTTGAATACTAGCTTCTACAGATGAAAATTGTTGTTGTGTAGAGGACCTAACTTCAGTTTGGGTGCTATCATTATTTTGAGGATTTGGAGAACCTTCTTAGTTGGACTAATTATTTCCCTTTTTTCTATGCATAATTTGTGGTTGTTCTTGAAACAAAGGGTTTTGCAAGGATCTTCTTCTATGTATACAAATTTTAATGTCACCAGCTAGGAGATAAATTCAGAGTCGCCACCCACAAATGGGATTTTAGGTTGTATTCTAGGTTCTTAATATGACAACTTCCCAGTAGAGTCACCAATCTGTTGTCAACTCCCCAGTGGAGTCGCCAATCTGTTGTCAACTCCCCAGTGGAGTTGTTATATTAAGAACCTAGGATACAACCTGAAATCCCATTTATGGGTGGCGACTCTGAATTTATTTCCCAACCGGTGACATTAAAATTTATATGCATAGAAGAAGATCCTTTCAAAACCCTTTGTTTCAAGAGCAACCACAAATGATGTATAGAAAAAAAGGGAAAAAACCAGTCCAACCAAGAAGGTTCTCCAAATCCTCAAAACAATGACAACACCCAAACTAAAGTTAGGTCCTCTACAGAACAACATTTTTTAGCTACAGAAGCTAGTATTCAAGAAATTTATGAGGAGCAACAAGGTGGTAGGCTGAGGTTTGGATCTGATATTTTTCAAGAACGTGTTGTTAAGGATCCACTTGATAGGCTTGAAGATATAGAATCACCAAGGGATACAAATAACCCCATTGTGATTGGACCATCCTCATCAATGCCCAAAGAGGATGAGTTGCTAGATGAGGTCAAGAACCTCAGAGTAGAGATTGAACACTTGGAAGCTATAAGAATAAGGGATGAGATGAGATTTAGGGGAGACATTCAAGCCTTCCAAACACCGTTGTTAGATAGAGAGTGCGTGCCCTTGGGAGACAGAGGTAAAAAACAAATGATAAATGCTCAATAATCACAATAGATGTCACCTTGTAGTGAAGATCTCATGGGAGGAAGAAGCTCTTCATTCCATGAGGAGATGGATGCTCAAATCTACAAACACAAACACATAGACAACACAAATCTACTCTTGCAACACAATGAAATCCTTGAATCACCTTTAGAATGCATAAAGTTCACAATAGCCATCTAGTTTACAAATTAATGCCTAAATATGATTTTATATGCAACTACAAACATTCCCACCAAGATTCATAAATTCAAACTTACTATGTCGGCCTAGGGACCAAATAACGATCATAAATTGACACTAGAAATTTGGCCCTGACCTAAAATAGGGCAGGACTAGGATGTGGGCGCCCAAGTCCTCCCCCCTATTTTGGGTAGGGTTAGGTTCAAGGGGTCCCCCTAGGCCCCATTTGTCATGATACCCAAGGTTCATTCCATCAGGATGTTGAATTATGATGCAAGATATTCTAAATGCACATTAAAGACCTGGGAGCTAAACCTTTTGAGGGGAAAGCCCCTAAGGGGACATTTTTTGACATTACACTTCCAAGTATTCAATCTCTACTTTGAGGTTCTTGACCTCCTCTAGAAACTCATCCTCTTTTGGTATTGATGAGGATGGTCTAATCACATTAGGGTTATTTGTAGCCCTTGGTGATTCTATATCTTCAAGCCTATCAAGTGGATCCTTAACAGGATGTTCTTGAAAAATATCAGATCTAAACCTCAGCCTATCACCTTGTTGCTTCTCATAAATTTCTTGAATACTAGCTTCTATAGATGAAAATTGTTGTTGTGTAGAGGACCTAACTTCAGTTTGGGTGCTATCATTATTTTGAGGATTTGGAGAACCTTCTTAGTTGGATTGATTATTTCCCTTTTTTCTATGCATAATTTGTGGTTATTCTTGAAACAAAGGGTTTTGCAAGGATCTTCTTCTGTGTATACAAATTTTAATGTCACCAGCTAGGAGATAAATTCAGAGTCGCCACCCATAAATGGGATTTCAGGTTGTATTCTAGGTTCTTAATATGACAACTCCCCAGTGGAGTCACCAATCTGTAGTCAACTCCCCAGCGGAGTCGCCAATCTGTTGTCAACTCCCCAGTGGAGTTGTTATATTAAGAACCTAGGATACAACCTGAAATCCCATTTATGGGTGGCGACTCTGAATTTATTTCCTAGCCGGTGACATTAAAATTTATATGCATAGAAGAAGATCCTTTCAAAACCCTTTGTTTCAAGAGCAACCACAAATGATGTATAGAAAAAAGGGAAATAACTAGTCCAACCAAGAAGGTTCTCCAAATCCTCAAAACAATGACAACACCCAAACTAAAGTTAGGTCCTCTACAGAACAACATTTTTTAGCTACAGAAGCTAGTATTCAAGAAATTTATGAGAAGCAACAAGGTGATAGGCTGAGGTTTGGATCTGATATTTTTCAAGAATGTGTTGTTAAGGATCCACTTGATAGGCTTGAAGATATAGAATCACCGAGGGATACAAATAACCCCAATGTGATTGGACCATCCTCATCAATGCCCAAAGAGGATGAGTTGCTAGATGAGGTCAAGAACCTCAGAGTAGAGATTGAACACTTGGAAGCTATAAGAATAAGGGATGAGATGAGATTTAGGGTTGAGGCTCTAAGGACTATTTACTAGGATGCAATACCAACAATCTCTACAACAAATAATGTAAATACAATGGGAAATCAATAGGTCAATAATGTCCCAAACTAGCAAAATAACTAGAATGAACTAGCTAATCATCATGGGCAGAATGTCAATAATAATACAACACATCATAACCATTTAAGGAATCCAAATGCACATGACCATGGTAATGTAAATCGGAATGTTAATCTAATGCAACTCAAAATTAGAATGCATTTGGTAGGAGATCTACGCAGTTGGAAAGATATAGACAGCTAGATTTTACTAGTATCCCTGGGTATCCTAACCCTATTGATAATGACATCAAGACTGAATTGCCTAAGTTTTTAGGTAATAATGCAATATCTAGTGATGATCATTTGAAAGATTTTCTAAATTTGATGGACAATTTTGAGTTTGAACAGGAAGATGTTTTCATGAAATTGTTTGTGCAATCACTGGTAGAAGAGGCTAGGGAATGGTATAGGAATCTGCCTGATCAGAGTATTTCATCATGGGATGATTTCATGCAAATTTTCATAGAACATTATGGAGACAAGACTAATCCTAGCTTCATTATAAATGAGTTCACTAGTATAACCAAAGGATCAAATGAGCCTATTCCCGATTAGTGAACTCATATGAGACCAAATGAACCTATGTGCATGGTTTTCTACACAAATGATTTTGATGCAAAAATGGCATATGAACTGAGAGACAAGGGTCCATTCAATCTGAGAGATGCTTTAAGGATTGCAACCAATGTTGAGAACAACAGGAAAGCATCTGGGAAAAGAAATGGGAGAGATGATATAAAAGTATTACAAAATCCAAACAATAGAGCTCAGAGTAATGCTTCCACATCTGAGGACAAATTGGATAATCTCACTAGTGCTTTTAAGGACCTAAGTTATAAACTTGCTACAATAGAAAAGGGACTGGTGATGAGTGCCAGGTAGCACCCATAATAATACACATTTTTACCTCTCTTTTCCATCCTTCTTATTCCGTTGTCCTGGTAATTGCACCATAGTAGACTGATAAGATTTGTTGTAATTATATTAATGAGAGATGAATTACCAAAAGTCATGATTTTTGATTGAAGGACTAATGTGTAACAATTTAATGGAAATATGCAAAAATTCTCTCTTTTTGAATCTACAGGTGCAGATGTTTGGGCAAAGTCAATTTTGAGCATCTCCAAAGATGGTCCTAACAATCTCCAGAGCTGACATGAAGGATACCACACTAGTCTCTGATCTTTTCCAATATGATTGGAGAGATTTTGAAATAAGAGGACTAAGGGTGAATCATCTCTGGAGCAGGACAAAAGTCATAAGCACATCTCTAGAGCTGCAGACAAAAGTACACACCTTCGGAGCCCTCCTTACTACAATGTAAAATTCCAGCGTCACTATCAGTCAACACTTCCGATGGCAATTGGAGTACTCCAGGGATTACTCAGCCAACACTTGAGTAATCAAGTGAAGACTCTAGTTAACTGCTAGAAGTTTAATTCCTCTTTTACTGATTTTGCATGAGTTCTTGACAAACTTATTAAGTACCTATATTTCAAGGCCTTGCTACCCAGTTGTTATTTGAAACTAAGACTCTAGATTTAGTGGGACTATTGTACCACTAAAATCTATTTCAATTGCATGATTTTACTCTAAAGTTAAATAGTTAATAGAATAAGAGATTGATGCTATCTCATAGATAAATTGATAGTTAGAGTAAGTGATATCTCATCGCTCAATTTGATATAGATATATAAGGTAGAAGTAGAAGAGGGATATATAGAATTATTGTAATCTCAATTTTATAGATACTTTCTGAATACAAAAGCATACTGATGGGATTAGACTGAAGAAGGATTGTGATATTATATTCGTGTACTAATTTATTGCCTTTGTCTTCAGTCTTGAGGGTGAGGAGCAAGGGTCCACTCCCACCATCAAGACATGAGGCTAGTATTTGTTTGTTCATTATCTTGTTTCAGATTCTGCTTAAGAAGATAGTTATTATTTTTTCATAGATAAATGCATGCTTTAGTTGTATGGATTAGAATAGGTCAATATTAGCAATTTACTATTTCAGCTTTGTTTCCAGTGCTCTTAGAATTTACTTTCATAGTAGATAAATCAACAGTATTAATTTCCATAGCAAATAAGATTAGCAGAGTTAGTTAAATGGACTGGCAACTATAGGATTCCTAATTGTAGATAGCCAAGGACATAGCACTAGATTTGACACATGAAAACATGATTAAATGCCAAGGACCAACGACCCTTGTCAATTGGGGCCTGAAAAGCAAAATAATCAAAGACAAGAAAAGATACCACAATTGCATGACATGCCATATAATACAAACTGGCACAATGGTAAGCGCATTTTGAATAATAATAACAATCAAAGGTCTTAGAATGGTAAGGAAACTCTTGACCCATTGAAGAAAAGTGTTAATGTTGCTAAGGATACTTCTTGGTGTATGGTTTGTCAAATGCCTCACTCATCATTGCAGTGTATGATTTCTCAGTCTCTCCATAATGATGTTAATGCTTGTAATGAGTGTAATAAATCCCACTATGCTGAAGATGACAATATTAACATGCTTTTTACTAGTGGGGATTATTCTTCTTTTGATGAGGTTGATGCAGATATAGATGTGGTTGAAAAGAGACATCATATGGAGCAAGTTTGTCAGCAGATTTTTTCAGATGAAGAGGATGAAGATCAACAGGTCTATGCCTAGGATTCACATATTCCTAATATAAATCTGAGGAGACCTTTTGATGAGGAGATTAGAGCCCTTACAACTATTGCAGTGGCTCAAATTAAGAGTGTGAATGGGAAAATGAGATAAAATTATTAAGATGAATTAACCCAAACAACAATGAAATGTGTGAATAACAAGAATAGATAAAATGAAAGCATGAAACTCACAACCTTGTTACTCTGTGGCTTCCATTGGTCGCCTATTCTTTCTTGATCTTGAATGATGAAGGTGGGCCCTCAGGGAGCTTGCTTCCTTGCTTCAATTCCTCAAGATGACAAGGAGAAATGGCTATGATGATTTCTACATTACGATGGTATGAAGATGATGATATGAGAAGAAGAAGAAGATTCCCTAGAGGAATTTGGGTATAGTGATTGTGCAAATGAAGTTCCCCCTAAATGGCTTAGAAGAGGGTTCTATTTATAGAATTTCTGAAAATAGAATGGAGGGTGAGGATCAAATGATGAGATCAATGGTCCTCATTATTTGTGAATCTTTAATTCATAATGGATGAATTAAAAATTCAGAGTGGAGGACAATGGGTTATGACCTTTGAATTAAGAATTCAATAGTGGAGGATAGTGGGGAACATTGAATTAAAATATTCAATGGGTGAAGGCTAGTGGGGAACATTGAATTAAATATTCAATTTGTGAAGGCTAGTGGGGAATATTGAATTAAATATTCAATTTGAGAAGGATAATTGATTTAAAGATTTATTTTGGAAAATGGAGGATATTAGCTAATTAAATATTAAGAATATTTAATTACATGTGCAACATGGTGAGGTGGAAGAGATGAGGTGGATTGATGAGGTGGATTTTAGGACTTGGGACATTAGAAGAAATTAGGGATTCTAATTGACAGAAGGAAATAAGAATTAAGATAAATATCAAAATATTTACTTAATTCAACCTGAGCCAATTTTAGGTGTCTACATTTTGCCCCTCTTTGAAGCAATGTGTTTTATCACGTTGTTTCAAAGAATAAGTAGTCTGATAATGATACATGCCCTAGTTTGCCCCTGGTACAGGTTATGATGATAGGATGCCCCCTCGGGAGATTGGACGAGGAGAAGGTGGCCGGCATGAGACGGACAATCTCACGATAAGATATGTTGACAGGAGATGAAATGGTTGGATGCAGAAGGAATGGATGAAGGATATGGAATGCAAGATTAAAAGATGACACACACAAGCAAGTAAGCAAGTATGCACAAATGATATAGGAACAACCAAGGTATTGCCCCTGTCGAGTGGTAAACCAACGATATAGGTCGATGATGTCTGGTTTCAGGAATGAGATATGTCATATAAGACTCCGAGTCTGGTTTCGACAATGCGACATCTTGTCTAAGACATATGATAATGATATACAACAGTGTTGTCATGGTGGGGAGTGATGTATCCCTAGAGCAACACGAAGGATAGTTATGACTGATTGATATGGTTTATGACCGGACAAGGATCAAGACCACTGATTGTGATCGGATCATTTGACAAGATTGGCTTGACTTGATTGGCATGGATTAAGGATAGACTTGCAATTGGATACGGTATGGTTATGGATACGGATACGAATATGAGACGCAATTTGATACGGTATAGATATGGATATGGATATTTGTCATCTTGATATAGCAAGTATTTTGAAGCGCTTTCATCATTGGGCTTTATTATGTTGTAAGAAAATACAAGCATCTAGGTATAATTGAACCGAGATGACCTGAGTACTACTTAGATGGATTTTGATTTAGCAATTAATAGAAGCATCTAGTCAAAGTTGAATCTAGATGACTTGAGTATTTCTTGCATTTCAATAGACAAGGATTGCCTCTTTTCATGTTTAGACCTTGGAGTCCTCAATGATCTTTTGCCGATCATGTCGTTAGACAAAAGTCGTCACATTACTAAAGTTTAATCCACAAGCAGCAGACAAAGAAAATAATCATGCCCCCATCATAGCATCTCTAGCTTTTGGCATCCTCGAGTAGCATAGAAAGGCATGATAGCATAAATCAAGACTCTTAATCTAACCAACACAAAACATTCTTGCATTTAGATGTGTCTTTTTGTCATAATTGATATGAGATTTAGCTTGAGTGTTTCCGTATGGTGCTCTGTTTTGCCTTGGATAGGTTGATGTTTTTCGTCAAGATTTTTGTTTGGAAGCGGGCTTTGTTGCTCTTGTTTGTCTAGCAGAAGGTATCACAATCCTTATTGGTGGGACGGGAAATGGAGCGGACTCTGATAGATAGAATGACTAGACATGGAATGGACAGGAAAGTGGAGCCTTGGGGGCACATTGATAATGGCCTTGCCTACGTGACAATGTAGAGGTAGCGTAGTTCGGGGTGAACCCTGATGGACCAAAGACCTAGGTGATGGTGGATCTGTAGAAGTGGTATGGACTTAGATAGATAGAAAGACCAGATATGGGACTGATGGGACAACGGAGCCTCGGGGGCGCATTGATAATGGCCTTGCCTACGTGATAGCTCAGAGGCGACGTAGTTCGGGGTGAACCCGGATGGACCTAAGATATGGATTGGATGAGACGTGATATGGAACCGATATGGATCAGATAAGACATGATATGGATCAGACAAGGATCAGATAAGACACGATATGGATCTGAGATGGATCAGACAAGACACGATATGGATCAGATATGGATTAGAAAGAGACATGACATGGAATAGATATGGAACAAACAATACTGATGACAAGGAACCACCATGGATATGTAGATGTATGGGTGATAGTAAATACGGATGGTTATGAGGATGGGCAATAGTGGACAGAAGGAAACAAGGATGTGATGTCCAAGGACTATGTCGCATAAGTGTAACATGCCCCATTGTATGTAGAGTATGTAGGATTTTTTCGTGACAATGCTAAGGACGATAGGAGGATGAGAGGATAATGAAGGGTTTGCCTGGTTTGGAGGGATAAGGTATGTCAAGAGACATCTAGAACATTTGTCAACATTGTGCCCCCAATCTTTATCAAGACCAAATAATAGAGGAGAGGAAGATTGGATGGATGGACGGGACATGATAGGAAATGGTATGAAAGGAAACTGGTAGGAGAAGAGTGATATGCCGATGAGACAAGGTGCCCCCAAGTGTAGGTGACATAGAAGATCAACTTTACACATGACGCCTGTTTGCCAGGTTTTCATCACGGTACTTATCCAAGGTGCCCGTTTGCCAAGTTTTCACCATTGGACGAAGGGATTTCTCTTTACTTTTTTCATTTTTTTTTTTTTTGAATATTTAGATAGGAGAAGGTGGATATGAAAAGACTCAAGTATAGAGTTCCTTGAAAGGTGATAGTCCCGCCAGATAGATACTATCGAATGGACAATGTCAAGTGTTCTCATAGATGTTGGTAGGGGATCGTATGAAGGTGAGATGGTGTAGGTAGATAGTGGATTATGATGTAGAATATGGAGGGAAGGCTTATGCAAAAGCATGGACCATAGGCATAGGATGAGGAAGATGTGTAGGATAATAGTGGAAGGAAGGGGAGATGGAGGGATATGAAAATGTTGTGGAATGGAAGGGAATCATGACCAATGATTGCACATACCATGGTAAACATTGAAGCTGGTGATAGGAAAGTAGTGTAGGAGGCAACGGAGACTTTTTCTTGTGGATGAACGATTTAGGAATTTATGGACCCACATAGACTTAGTATTTTTCTGATTTTTGTTTACCATGTGGGATGGAAGAATTTCATACTTATGGATGGAATGGGAGAAAGTGGATGGGTGAGATTCTTGAGGTGGATGCCTCATGTAACTTTAGGGATTTTTGCTTAGGTACCCAAACCATTTTGTTTTTAGATAGTACCTGTGAAGGTGTGGGTTTGGGTGTATGCAACTTTTGTGTAGCTTTTGGATTAATCATTTGTTGCTTGGGGACCCAAACCTTTTTCAATTTAGCATTGAGGTGTATGGGTGTATGAAACTTTTGATATGGTTAATTCTTTGATTCTTGGCTTTTATATCCTAGGTCATGAGGACTCTTAAGATTTTTTACTTTATAGGTAGAGGCATCTACATATTTGTCATTGAATCCCCGTGGGATGGTAGAAGTGAGGTTGGTGATAGCTCCTTGTTTAGACCATATGTGCATTTGTCGGCCATGATTGGGATATTTAGAGGATTTATAGATAGATGGATAAGGTGTTGGAAGCAGTGGTGGTAAATGGCATAGGGGGATATTAGGAGTTGGAAGTAGTGGAGGTAGATTAGATGGTGGGATATTAGGAGTTGGAAGTAGCGGAGGGAGATTGGATGGCAGGATATTAGGAGTTGGAAGTAGTGGAGGGAGATTGGGTGGTGGAAGGTGTATGGTCACATGCTTTTGACAATTGTAGGATGATGGAGGTGGAATGGTGATATATGTTTTGGGGATATGATAGGGTTTGCGATGGAAAGTGGTAGACTTAGGAGGAGTGGAGGAAGTACCAACATCTTGAGTTTGCTTACCTTGGGGTATGTATCCAAGGCCGTATGAAGGTGGAGGAACATTGACATGGATAGGTTCCAAGATACCCTATTCATGAAGGCCTAAGCCTTTACCTTGATATTTCATATTCTGGAGTATGCAGTGGACAGCAGGATTATGTATAGGTGGAACACTAGACATAAGTTCTTTATTGGATGGAGAAGGCGAGATAGTGGATAATGGTTGCTGGTGTTCTAAGAAAGAACATTCATGCATGAAGGTAGTAAGACCAAGCATATATGGTGGAGGCTTTGCCGCTTGGTCCATAACAGATGGCAGAGGAGTATTACTGGTTTAATCTTCTATGCTTGCTTGGGAGGCAAGTGTCTCATCGAAGGAAGTGGAAGTTGTTGGATCTTGGGTAGGACTAGATGGGGTGCTAGGCTTAGGACCATGGAATATGTAAAGTGGGCTAAGAGGATCATCATGGTCTGCTTGATCATAGATAGGCTCTTCATCATAGTGGGATTTTGATCATAGATAGGATTTAGCATGATGGGATTAATGTTCTCTTGTATAGGTTCATCATCAACGATAATATCTTGATCATAGGAGAGATATAGGTTATGCATGGTTGGAAACTAAATCTCTTGCTCATGTATAGGATCAAGTGGCTCCTAGAGAGGTTCATTATTATGGATATCATCTTGATCATAGAAAAGCCATTGGATCTCTAGTTCATGCATAGGATCAAGTTGCTCATGGATAGCTTCTTCATCAACACTAGTATCTTGATTAGGGAAAAGATATAGGTTATGGATGGGTTGCATGAAAGTGTTTTGATCTTGAGTTGGACTAGGGCTTAATGTTTCCACATGCTTAGGATTAAACTCTTGACATACCTCTTGGGTTGCTTGAATGGAAGTGGAAGGCTCTCAGATAGGCTCTTGGTCAACAACATGAGGACATGATGACTCTTGACTTGGATTCATAATAGGAGACTCTTGAATAGGCTTGATGGCTTGTTGGTCACATGATGGGCTTGAAGGGCTAAGAATGTTAATTAAGGGCTCTTGGATAGGCTCATGGTCAACAATATGAGGGTGTGATGGACCTTGACTCTGGGGCATGGTAGAAGGCTTTTTGAGAAGCTCAAGGGGTTGTGGATGACATGAAGGGGTTGTAGGATTTGACATGGTATTGGAAGAATCTGTGGTAAGGTCAAGGACCAGAGTTTGGGGACATGGTTGACTCTCTGCTAATAGCCCTTCGAGCACATCCTTCGTAGGTGTAGGAGTAGATGGATGAGGTGATGGATGAGTGGATTTTGGAATTCTCCATAGCTTTTCATATGTTGCATATATTTCCCAAAAATCATCCGAGAATGTTTTGTTTGTCAGTTTAGACGGTGGGGAACTTGAGGTCGGTCTTGGTGTAGAACTGGTATGTTTTGGAATAGGTGTCTTAGAATATGGTGAAGGAGGACTAGTAGACGGGGTGATATATGATTTCCCTCTTGAAGTGGTGGTTGCCTTGTCAATAGTATCATTAAGACGGGAAAAGAAGGTATGGTTTTGGGACAAGGCATAGCTAGTACTGGCCCGTTCAGCTTTCAAGCTTGTCAACTCTTGTCTTAAGACTTGGATTTGTTGAAGAATTGCTATACACTCTTGGGGCAAGGGATGACCTAAGTTTACTTGCATTATCAGAGATTGAAGTTTTTGATCAAGATAGTCTAATTTGTTTGCCATTGACACAAGGTTGGAAAAGCTTACTAGTTTGGATGTGCAAAAACAAATGCATTAGACCAGAGTGCAAATGTGTCACAAGTTGAGACAAGTGTGCTTGAAAGGATGAGATGAATGACTTGTCTTATGTGTTTGGTGTTTAACTTGATTTTGGCAATATTTAGCAAATGATCACATGTATAAACAAGAAGCACTCACACAAGACACAAGCAACTTGGAATTTTGAATTGGAAGAATATGATAATGATTAAACAAGCACACTTACAAAACAAATCAACATGCCCTAATGCCTAGTTTGATGTAAGGTATGGCCAGTTAGGTTTGGTCAATGTTTAGACAAGGTTGACTAGGAATTTGAAAATGAAATCTTGCGACACAGCCGGGAGAAGGGGGTAACCCACCCTTCACCTTCACTTCCCAAAGGTAGAAAGTTCTTTGGGGCTTAGCCAAGAGTGACAGGATTCCGATTTCAAAGAGGGTGTCTTTCGATTCAGCCTCAAATGAGGTCATCCCTAGGGGTGATGAAATCCCCTAGTAGGCCTCCTAGGATAGGGATTGACAAAAGTGAATCAAGTGAGGTGTTTTTGATCTCCAAGGTCACCTTGCGGTGCGAGGAAAGAGCATACACACACCCACTTGATTCACACTCGCAGTTGATTAATTGACCCTTAGAAATTGAAATGTGATAACAAACACGTCAAACAATGGTTCTTTTTAGCCCAAGATCAAGGTGTAATTGAAGACACTGATTTGTTTTAAGCCCGATTTCAATGTGTGATGAAGACAAATGTATGTTTTATGTCCCAAAATTGAAATGTGTGATGAAAGCAAGATTGAGAGATAAAGGATGAAAATGAAGGCACCTGATTAACTTGCTGTCCAAATTGATATAGATGCTGCTCCGGATGTTGCTCCAGTCCCGAATGATCACCTGCAAGTCACAAAAATGACAACGAAGCAAGTAGACTAGCCCAAGAGATTGTGATGCAAAAATTGAGAAACTGATAAAATTTGATGAAAGATGAATAGATACAAAGAAAAGAAGTGCATAAACATATTCTTTAGGAGATTCTATGCAATTTGAAATTTTTTTTTGCTGAAAACTGATCAAAATTGCAAAAGATATGATGATTTGAAGTTTAAATGCAAGTTTGACTTTGACTACAAAAAAAAGTAGGAAAAAGGTATTGTCACCTGATGAAAACCTCACAACTGCAAAGAGCTCGGAGTCCTCTTTCTGGTGACTATTCATTTGTGAAAATGCCTCTCTGTTTGCAAAAGTTATGAAAGTTTGAAAAAATCAGCCTCCTTCGGCATGTAGAAGGCACTAGAGGTTAACTGACTATTTGACATAACCTCTAACATAACCTCTAACCTCTAACAGTTATAAATTGTGGTCACATGAAAGTGGTTTGTATCTCCGGTGGTTTAGGTTTGAATTTGGTAGTTTATGTTTGAAAAAGGCCCCTGGTCATTGATATGACCAGTGGCTAGATCTTGGCAAAAAAAATAAAAATAAAAAGGGGTATATGAAAGCACTCACAGTTAGGGTTAGGGTTTTAAGGTTTTAGCTACATGTGTGGGTGTTAGCAAGAGGTGCGGGAGGTGGTGGCTGGGGGAACAGAGGTCGGGGGAGGGTGATTGTCGCAGGAGGAGGGGAGGTGGGAAGTGGTGGAAGTGAGTGCAGTTGAATGGGAGGCAGGAGCAGTGGGGAGGAGGGAAGGTGGAGGGTGGAGGGCAAGGTGGAGGCTCAGGTGGCGGCGTCGACGGGAGGTAGGGCAGGGTGAGAAGAGCGGAGGGGAAAACAGAGGTTGGGGGGAGGCCGCGTGGGCGGAGAGGTGGGAATGTGGGTGGCGGCAGGGGGAAGCGGGGAGTGTAGGCAGGGGCGGCGACTGGAGGGGGGAATGGAGGTCCGCAGAGGGTGCTGGGGGCGGCGAGTAGGAGGTTAAAATAGGGGGCGACGGGTGCAGCAGGCGGCGAGAGGATGGTGGTGAAGCAGTGACAGGGTTGGCAGTTGAACACAAACCTGCAAAACAAATCGTGAAACCTGCGAAGCAAAAAACAAATATCCGCTGCAACATAGAAGAAAAAACCAGTGAGCAGTGCATAGGGGTTGCGGGTTCCGTATGGTACGGCCTATGGCCCTAAAAAATTTTCAAAAAATATATCAAACTTTATAGTCAAAATTCATGGAATCGACGTCCTGAGCGCAATGGTGAGGTCGATTTTCACCCCGGACTCAACTTGCAATAGCTCACCCACAAAACTTGCAAAACTTGCCACAAAGAGGGTTAGAAAATGAAGATTTTGACAATGAAACCTTCACAAAATGACGATCAGATTCGAGAACAGTACGGTGGGTGCCAAAATGTGAATGGGAAAATGAGATAAATCTATTAAGATGAATTAACCCAAACAACAATGAAATGTGCGAATAACAAGAATAGATAAAATAAAAGCATGAAACTTACAACCTTGTTACCCTACGGCTTCCATTGGTCGCATATTCTTTCTTGATCTTGAATGATGAAGGTGGGCCCTCAGGGAGCTTGCTTCCTTGCTTCGATTCCTCAAGATGACAAGGAGAAATGGCTATGATGATTTCTGCATTACGATGGAATGAAGATGATGATATGAGAAGAAGAAGAAGATTCCCTAGAGGAATTTGGGTATAGTGATTGTGCAAATGAAGTTCCCCCTAAATGGCTTAGAAGAGGGTTCTATTTATAGAATTTCTGAAAATAGAATGGAGGGTGAGGATCAAATGATGAGATCAATGGTCCTCATTATTTGTGAATCTTTAATTCATAATGGATGAATTAAAAATTCAGAGTGGGGGACAATGGGTTATGACCTTTGAATTAAGAATTCAATAGTGGAGGATAGTGGGGAACATTGAATTAAAATATTCAATGGGTGAAGGCTAGTGGGGAACATTGAATTAAATATTCAATTTGTGAAGGCTAGTGGGGAATATTGAATTAAATATTCAATTTGTGAAGGATAATTGATTTAAAGATTTATTTTGGAAAATGGAGGATATTAGCTAATTAAATATTAAGAATATTTAATTACATGTGCAACATGGTGAGGTGGAAGAGATGAGGTGGATTGATGAGGTGGATTTTAGGACTTGGGACATTAGAAGAAATTAGGGATTCTAATTGACAGAAGGAAATAAGAATTAAGATAAATATCAAAATATTTACTTAATTCAACCTGAGCCAATTTTAGGTGTCTACAAAGAGTAATTACCTTCTCAAGAGTAGGGATCAAACTAGCGATTCTGGTCAACCAGGAAACATATTTATGAAGAAGTCTCAGAATAATCCAAAAGGGTCATGTTGATGGGTGTTTTTGCACTCAACAATGTAGGTGTGATTGCTTGTTTCACACCTCTCTTTAAAAAGGTATCCTATCCAAGATAGGACTGCCCCAAGGCTAATATAGCTAGGTCTTAGCTTGCTTAGAATGACTTAGTGGTATGCCTAGTTGTGCCAACAAGGGGTCTTACGTAAAATGCAGGGTTTATGAAAAGATGGCAGCAATGCAAGTGCAGGAACCCTAGGATACTTTCAACAGATTTGTAATGTAGATGCTGCTTATAACCTAACCTAATAAACTTTATGTAAAGAAAATGCAAAAGGAAAAGGGAGAGAGAGAAGGGATAAAAGATCCTATAGACAATTGCAGAAATGATCAATAACCATATAGACAGATTCCAAACAATAAACAAATCTCTGCTTAACTAGGCAGCCCACAATGCCACAAAGAATGTGCAATCTTCTAGGGAGATGTAATGATTTTTAAATTGTAGAGGGTTCATCAAACACCGAATTCTTGGCGCAGCTCAATGAAATCATATAATCGAACTTATCTCATCAACTATGCCCAGACTAACCATGCACAATGACATATAATTAGCAAGCCATTAATGGTATGGACATGAAATCCATCAAATATCTAAATAATTAGTCACAAGTGTAACTGAATATCAACTAATTTCAAATTGACATGAACCATGAAGACCAAAATAAGACAACACATAATTACAAATTCCCAGCAACCTACAAAACTTGCTTTGTATTGAGTGTATTTTGGCATTCTCAGCAATTCATTATCAAATCTTACTTACAAATGAGAGAAAAGGATGGCCCTTTTATAGACAAGGCACCATACCAAGTTTTTCAATGGATGGTGGAGATTAACTCAACACCAACGATCCAGATTACATGGCATTTAATTTGGTCTGTGGGTAGTTACAATCCCAGATTTGTCTTTGTCTTGTAGGAAAAAGACAAAATATAGCTTGCAAATACATTCAATCTAGACAAAATGGATACCCATTTGGTTGCACATGATGATAAGTCAATTTTTAAGGCCTAATAAAGCCAAAATAGAGTCACATGACACTTGAAAACTTGAGCTGATGTGGGTTCATGGGATTCCAAGTGCTGAATGGACCAAGAGGAGTATGTGGCACATTATTAGTGAAGATATATCCAACTGGATGCTTGCTGGACTGATTCTTGATGACTGGACTATTGGAACAGTTGTATACATGTCTTGGTGATCCAGTCCATGGTCATTTGAGTCATATTTTTGGGAAAATATCAAAAACATAATTTTTGGTATTTTCTACATCGTAGTAAATTGCATTTTCAGAGGCCTTCGGAGTGGAATGGGGGCTTGAAACTTGTTGGTTGCTTAGTGTTAAGCCTTAGCAACCAAGTAGCTCAAACTAGATAATCAGTTTATCTTTCCAACGAGTCCAAGAAGTTTAAATTCCTATAAAATAGCTAGGAGTTATGACCCCCAGACTGGATCACTTGGACATTGGACTGGATCTGCAGGAATAACAATGAACTAGACTCGATCTTTTATATCTTTAGCTCCTATAGCTCATCTCCATCATCTTGGACATCACACTGACTTCCTTTTGCATGTGCAGCAACAATTTGGTTGATAAAATGTCAATTCTGCATTTCTGGGTTAGCATTGCATATTTGTGTGTGCATCCATGCAAGACAGCCCCAACAAGCTCCTATGCTCTCCAAGACCTATAATTCACAATGCAAAGCATCAATTTCATCAATTTGAACCAAAATATGTCCATTTGTAGCCATGGATTCATTAGAAACAACATATTGTCAATGTTGCTTCCTTATATACAACTTCATAAATCTAGTGATTTTTGCATGATTTTCTGATCTTTTTACCATTTTCAAGTACCCATTTGGCCAATATGATGATTAGGGAAGTTTTTGGGGTCAATAGAATCCATTTGCAGACTTTTATTTCATGTTTTTCTAGCCTTTTCTGCAAAAAGCAGGATTTTTAGGGGTCACAGACTTTTCATGTGCAGTGGCATTAATTGTCGTAAAACTTGCCAAAAATCCACACAAAATTGGTAAAATATTCATCATGATGTAACAAATAGATGTGTAGATCAAATTCACCAAGAAAATCCAAGTTACACCTTGAAAAACTCAAATTTTGGGCCAAAAAGTCAAAAAGCGCAGGTTTTGGGTGTCACGGACTAAAAGTCAGTGGAGGTCAAATTTAGCGTAGGTCCATGAGGTGCAATTCTAGAGAAAAATGGTTTTGGTGCTGATTTGGGGTCCAACCAACCTCAGCGTGGATTTTAGGTCTGACTGACTAAAGTCAGTGAAGGCAGTTTTCAGCGCAGGTCAGTTGAAGCCAGTTTTAGCGCTTTTCTTCGAAATTGTCTTGGCGGGGATTTTTGTCTGACTGACTTAGCAGTAGTTTGAAGAGAGGTCGGTTGGAGGTGAATTTAGCACAAAGGTTAGTAGGAGGCATTTTTAATACAAAGGTTAGTAGGAGGCATTTTTAGCACAAAGTGCAATAGGGGTCATTTTTGGCGCCAGATTTTGAATTGGCCAGGGTGAAAGTATATTTTAAAATATATTTAAGTATAAGTTTAGATATTGAATTTCTTATGCTTTAAATATTTTTTAAATATACTTTTAGGATGTTTGAGATAGGTTTCAAATCCATAGGATTTCATATACAGATTCTAGAATTTTGAGGTTCCACCTGATTTCAGACTTAGCCATTTTTCAGGGTTTTCAGGGTTTCAGACTTCGCCAAATCAAGGCTTCAGGACCATGCGACAGGATGAAAGTATATGAACCCTTTAGTGAAATTTTGAGAATTTGACATGATTTTGTAACTCTAAGACTTGAAAAACTAGGAATTTCAACATGACACATCTTGCAGAAGCAATTTTAAGGGCAATATCCAGTGACATAGGATTTTGGAGCAAAATGCAGTAGCACCCAATTTTAGTGCAAAAGGCAACAAATAGCTATATTTCATGCACAAGACCACTTAATACCCTTCCAAATCAATCATGAAAGACACCAAATGACTCCAAACATGCAAAATACTAAAATTTGAAGCAAATCCTGCATTCTAAGCACATATTCACTTTCTCATCATCATAAGTAACAAAGGTTGAGACTCCAAGCCAAAGCAAAAGAGGGGGTCTCCATTTGGCAAAAAATGGGGCGTGTGTGCAAGGCACAATAGGTAAGAGCCCTAGAAGAAACATAGTAATGACAATAGGAGGGACTCTAAGGAAAAGTCAAGTCATAATGCCAAAGGTTCAGAAAGTAAGGTAACTTAGAATTAGGACATAAGTAGAAGTTCCAATGTGGCAAGTAATAGTCAAAATGTCACAGGTGCTAAAGATGGACTTATTTATGAAAGAAATAGGAACATGGGTTAGAGCTCAGCTATTGTACAAAATTATGTCCCATTTCATATTACTCAGGCCTTGTCATAGATGAAGGTTTTAGTCCCATTACTTGAGATGTTGAAAATTAAAGAATACAAGAATAAGGCGTTGTCTTTAATTTCTGGGATACCTAATCAAGCAGACCAAGATGCCAAGGATCATGGCAAGGGTCAAGAAAACGATGTTGATGAAGAAGAGATTCCTGAAGTGTATTTAGGAACAACCTTGACAAAATGCCCATCACAGGTAGAGCCATTCTATGTGTCTCTTATCATCAATGGAAAAATAATAAGGAATTGCAGGCTTGACTCAGGAGCATCTACAAACATTATGCCTTTGGATTTTATGGAACAAGATGGACTAAAAATAGATAAGGCATGTGGTAAATGCTTTGATATGGATGCAAGGGAGGTGTAAATTATTGGAATAATGAATAATGTGGATTTCATGCTTGCTGCTTATCCTGAAAAAACTTATACTATGAATGTAACTATGGTTGACATCAAGCCACAATATGGAATATTGTTGTCCAGGAGGTGGGCAACATTGATTGGGGGAAGTATGCGATTGGACTTGTCATATGCTATGATCCCCATGAATGGTAGGGATGTTAAACTGAACAGAGAAGAAAGGGCACCTGAGACCATTAAAGAGTTTGAGCCAATTGATTAGATTTATTTTGTTGATATTGATTGTGATAACTTTCAAGTGTTGTCTTGTGACTAGAATATAAAAAGGAAGGAACCCATTGATGATCAACTCGAAAGATTCAAGGACCAAAATGGGCTCTGGTCTATGTACTTTGATGGTACATGTTCAAAGGAGGGTTCTGGTGCAAGAGTAGTGTTTGTGTCACCTACTGGTAAGATATTGAAATTTTCTTTCCTTCTAAAATTTGAGTGCACAAATAATATTATAGAATATGAGGCTCTTTTGTTGGGTCTGAATGTTTTTGTTAAGCATGGAATTAAGTTACTCAAGGTGTTAGGAGATTTAGAATTAAATGTCTCTCAAGTAAGAGGGAAATATGCTTCTAAAAATAAAAGGTTGAAATAGTATAAGCATGCAGTATGGGATACTGTGGAATTGATTGATGCATTTTCTATAAATTGGGTAAAGAGGTCTAGGAATGCCTTGGCAGACTTTCTAGCTAATGTTGCAATCCGACCAGATGACATAATATTGGTAGATAGTGCACATGTTGAGGTTAAAATTAGAATTACATTCCCAAATAACATATGTAGTTGGCAAGTCTTTGAAGATGATAAAGACCTGATAAAGTTTTTAGATTGCATTGATGAATATAAAAATCAAGAGATAGACTTTCAGAACTTTGTGGAAGTTGTAGATGGAAAGGAAACCATGTTTAGAAAAGAGATAATACAAATTAAGACCAATAAGATTCCAAAAGGGCTAGTAGCTTTGGAAAGGGCATTTGATAACAGAGATTGGTTTGTTGCTAAGACTTCTTCCACAAACAAGCAGGATTTCGAAGAAATAAACTTGGGTACAAATAATGCTCCAAAGAAAGTCTATATTGGGAAGCAACTTAAGCCACACATAAGGGAAATGTTGATTGCCCTATTGAGGAAGTATAAGCATGTCTTTGCATGGTCATATGGGGATCTTAAGGAACATAGGGAAGACCTATTTCAACATGAGATTCCTTTGAAGCTTGGGGCTAAGCCATTTAGACAAAAGCAAAGGCCCATCAATCCTACTTTGGCTCTGAAGATGCAGGAAGAACTTATGAAGATCAGGGATGGTGGAATCATAAAACCTATAAGACACTTCGCTTGGGTGCCAAACTTGGTTCCATTCAGAAATAAAATGGAGATATTAGATTATGTGTGGATTTTAGAAACTTGAATGTATCATCTTTGAAGGACAATTATCCACTACCTAATATGGAGGCTATGCTTCAGAAGGTAACATGATGTGAAATATTATCCATGATGGATGGGTTCTCTTGTTACAATCAGGTGAAGGTGAAGGAATCATAGTAGTACAAGATTGCCTTCACAACTCCATGGTGGACATATGTGTATGTGAGGATGCCATTCAGATTGCAAATGCAAGAGCTACTTTCCAAAGAGCCATGGATGTTGCATTTGTAGGACTAATTGATTTAATATTGGTGGTTTATCAAGATGATTTGACTTCTTACTCTAAGGAGGACCAACATTGTATGCACTTGGAAAAGATTTTTATCAGAGCATTGGGGTATGGTATTTCATTGAACCCTAAGAAATGTGCTTTTGGGGTCTGAGGGAAAACTCTTAGGGAATATAGTGTCCAAGGATAGAATCAGAATCGATCCAGAAAGAGTTGTTGCTTTTAATAGAATCCAGATGCCCAAAACTGTGAAAGGTATTCAGTCATTTTTTGGACATATCAACTTTGTTAGAAGATTTGTTACCAATTTTGCAGAAATTACTAAAGCAATATCCAAGATGATGAAGAAAGGCAAGTCTGTAACATGGGGAAATGAAGCAATTCAATCATTTCAAAATATAAAGGAAGCTATCAAAACTACCCCCGTTCTGAAGTCTCCTGATTTCTCTAAACCATTTCAATTGTTTTCTTTTGCTTCTTTTCATACAATTGTTGCATGCCTGTTACAAAATAATGATGATGGATATGAGCAGCCTATTGCTTTATTTAGCAAATCTTTGTAGGCTATAGAACTAAAGTATGACATAATGGAATAGCAATCTTATGCTTTGGTTAGGATGGTGAAGAATTTTAGACCCTATTTGGTTGGACCTTAGATTGTAGCATGTGTCCCACACTCTGCAGTAAAGGATATATTCACACAACAAGAGGTAACATGGAGACAATGTAGATGGAATAACAAGATATAGGAATTTAATATTGACATCCAGGTCACCAAACTAGTGAGAGGACAAGGTTTGGCAAAGCTGATGGTAGAGACAAATTTGGAGGCTTGTCAAGTGAATGTAACTGAAGATCAGATGCAAGATAAAACATGCAGTGTACAACAATCTGAGTGGTACAGAGACATTGTTCAGTACTTGAAAAACATGAGTTGCCCTACTCATTTCAATGATAATTAGAAAAGGACATTAAAGCTGCAAGCTATTAAGTATGTCATTGTTCAAGGTGAGTTATATTGGAAAAACCCTGATAGTGTGCTGCTTAGATGTGTAGATCAAGATCGGGCTACAAAAATATTGATTGATATGCATAAGGGGGTGTGTGGAGGATACTACATAGCTAAAACCATTGCACACAAGATCCTTAGGTTAGGTTTTTGGTGGGCAACACTCTTTTCTGATGTATACAAAATGGTGAGGACTTGTAATTCCTATCAGAGATTTTCTGGGAAGTTAAAGTATGCTGGTGCACTACCACTCAAAACTGTGACAATAGATGCTCCATTTCAATAGTGGGGAATTGATTTTATTGGAGAAATAGCAGAAAAGTCAAGTAGTGGACATAGTTGGATACTTGTTTCTACTGATTATTTCACTAAATGGATTGAATCCATTCCCACTAAAAAAGCCACAAGTAGAGTTGTATTAGATTTTGTTTTGGAGCACATAATCATTAGATTTAGGGCACCAGCTAAATTGGTGACAAACAATGCAATGTGTTTCAGGTCAGGAGATTTTGTTGATTTCTATAATGATTATGGTATCAATCTGTCCTATGCATCACCATATCATCCACAAGGCAATGGTTAGGCTGAGTCCAACAAGAAAAGTTTTATGAAGATAATCAAAAGGGTAATTGGTAAAAAAAAGAAGGCATGAGATTCCAAGTTGAAGCTAGCATTGTGGGCTGCTAGAGTAACTATTAAAAAGGCTATTGGCAAGTCTCCTTTTGAGTTAGTATATGAACTGAAAGCAAAATTTGCAATAAATAATCTTCTACCAATATACAAGTTCATACAGGAAGATGGTGATGACATGGAAGATCCAATGGTAGAAAGGGTAAATCAATTGGTTGCATTGGATGAGGTGAGGAGAGAAGCACAAAGAACCAATATAAAGAGACAGTAGAAAGTGAAGTATTGATTTGACAAAAGGGCTTCAGAAAGGATGTTTCAGTTCAATGATATGGTTCTTGTATGGAATACCAAATGTCAGGATAAAGGCAAGCATGGAAAATTTGAGCCTTTGTGGGTTGACCCATACCTAATAAGCAATACTCATGGAGAAGACTCATATTTTCTTCAAGCTCTTGATGGTGAATTTTAGGAATTGTGTTCATTGGCATCAAGCTTCTCCCAGGGTAGAAAATGGAAGCTCAACCTCATATTCTGACCAGAATCCAAAATCTACAGGTAACCAATGTTAAAGAACTTCAAAGATTTTTGGGTTTAGTCAATTACATTGCTGGATTTTACTTTAAGCTTACTGAAGATAGAATAACATTGAATAAGCTTTTAGGAAAGAATCCTCCACCATGGTCAGTAGGTTATTTTTCTATGCATATTGTAAATATGTTGTATATAGTGTATATTTTTGTACAATTGTCCTTTTGTTCTGTGTGTGTTTTTGTTTTGGTATGCTCCCAAAGTTTTCTAGTCCTCATTGTAATTCTACAAATTGCACATCCCCAACTGGAGCCAATGGTGGTACCTACCTAGGTTTTAGGGTTATGTTAGTTTCATGCAAGTGTTTTCCTTATTTTTCTTAAAACCCTAAGTCTTTTGGTCAAGAGTTTACTTTATATTCTATTTTGTTGTTGATTGTTTGGGCTAGGTTCTTAGTTAACTAAGTTATAACCCTATGCCTTTTATGTCATGAGTTGACTGACCCCAAGTCTTGAGTTACCTGTTCTAGCCAGTCAAGTCATATGCATTGCAAAGTCTTAGCCTTATATCCTTGTAAGGGTCTGAGAGTGCCACTTGGCAAGATATCACAAGCCCACATGATGTTGAAGGTGACATCATGTTTGCACCGTGGGGCTGTGAGGTGAAGACATGTATCAAGGACATCGTGGCCTATGGCCATAATATCAATGATTCAGTTGAACAAAGGATACGATGCCAGGTGTTGAAGGATTGAGTGAACTAGTGGGGCCACAAATATTAAATATCTGATGGTAGCGCATCCTCGCAAGAGAATCTTGTCTATGGGGAAGATTCTCCATGCTTCTATGAGATGTTGACACATAACTGACTCCTGGAAAGAAGAATAAAGATTGCATAACAGATGTCCACGTGGAAGCCTTAGCACGCACCTACAAAGCCAAAAGGAGGTGATCTATTTTCTACTGCGCTACTGTAAAATGATGCCACATGGCCACGTAGGAAAAAAAGTAAAAAATTCAGCAAAAAGGCAAAGGCATGTCTGAGATGGAGTAATTTGATTGGCCAGCTACTTTTCATGTAAAGGCCTAGATTTTTAAATCTAGTGGTTGATTCACAGTCGTCGATCTCACAATGCGAAGTCTGCATCAATGGATAGAATTCAAATTTTCTGTGTAGACGTTGGAAGCCACCCTTGTGTCAAGAATTTGTAGTAATGGCCAAAAAGACATGGATTTATGCACTGAGCCCCAATCTGTAAGTTTGATTAAAGAGTTGAAGGAAGAAGTAAAATTCTTGAAAGAAGAGAACAAGACCATTGTCAGGGAAATGGTTACAAATTTGATTAATCATAGGTTATCCAAGATTACAGCCAAGGTTGCTGATACATAGAAATCTTATTCAAGTTTGAGAATAGCCCATGACAAACATGAGAAGGATAAGGAAAGCTTAAAAGACATGATTAAGGTGTGGCTACCCAGAACTGAAGAGATAATGGAAATTCACAGGTGTTCAAGGTTTGCCCCTGATGCTCCACCAGAAATAAAATAAACCTTTGATAAGTTTATTGTATTAGAAGAATTAGTGGCTTTCCAATTGAAGTTGGACAAGGTTTTGAAGGAGAAAAGACAACCAATTGAGAAGATAGATAAAATGATCATGCCAAGCATATTGGAAGATAATGGGCAAATAAAAAGTTTGGACAAGTGGAAAGCTGATTTTGAAAATATAGCTGGCCAACTCATATCTTCAAGTTCTATAGATGGTGATCCAAATATGAAAATTTTGAGTTCTACACTTAATAAGCTACATGTGTTGGAATTGAATTTTGAGATATTTTGTAATGAATCAAAGATCTTATTGGATGCTAGATATGCAGGGCATAATGAAAAAATAGCAAAATTGATTCCTTTCCAATGGCCTTTAAAGAAAGCATGTGCACCTTGGGTGGAGAAGTATGGATAAATGTGTCCAGGTGAACAAAGATCCAATCACATGATAGGTCATCTTAATCATTGGGATAGAGCATCTCCAACCATTTTGGCATCTCCAAGTCAAATTGTACTTTTTCTTTTTTCTCTTTCATATGGAATTTGGATTAGCTTCCCAATGCCTATGGTGGTGGCTTGTAATGTAAGATTTGTAACCAGCCATTGTAATGAGTTTTAGGGCAACATCTTCTCGTGTCTATAAAAGAACATGTTGTTCCACTTTGTAAAGAGATTGGAAGATTTGGGAAACTTTGATAAGTGAAATACAGAGCAATTTTGAGAAGTTGTCCATATTCTGAGTTGTAAGTTTCAATTTTTGCATGTTGAATGTATTTTCTCTATAAGCATTTTTATCAGTTTCAGATTGCAATATATGAAAAATGCCCTTGAGCATGTGTTTCCATCAATTGTCTCCTATGTTGTTTGTATTTCTCTCTTGAATAAGGATACTAATGGTTTCTGAGTTCTTGAATATGCATTTGTTATATTACATGTCTGGTTTGTTCCTTTTGTTTAAGGAATATATTAAAATGCTCTAAGTTAGATATGGGAAGATGTGTTTTGAAATAGGGATATTTGTAAGAAGAGTTGTTGGAAATACCCATTCTTGCATTGTTATCTATAAGGCAGGAACATAATAAATCGTCTGGAGCTGAATGTTTGTTTTGTTTATGAGAAGTATTCTGCATGTAAGGGATTAACTCCAAACCCTAGGATTGGCACCGATCAGAGTTAGGCTTATTTTCACAAATCACTCACTATCCAATCAATCTAATAAAAAACAAAACAATCAACTTATTAGTTTTAGAAGTAGGGTTTTATATTCATGTTCTCTGAGCCGTTTATCGAAGTAATTTCCAAAGCTAGCCAACTTTGAAGCAATTGTATAGTTTTGATCTGTATCCAGGAGAACATATATGCTTTTGGTGTCAATATCCAATTGAAATAAGGATTTGTCATTCTGATATTGAAGTAAGGGAATACCCCCTAGGTTTGGTAGAGCCTGAAGTGCAGAGGAGAACAAACAATTGTCTCCTATTTGTTGGTGACTGACCTGAGAATCTTGAGCACAAAAGATGGCAACTTTTTAGGGAAACTCAGACCATCCATTGGGAACACCAATAGCTTACAGGGGATACAACAAGAGACTGAAGAGATTACTGGAAATTGCAAATGTCAAAATGGATGAAGAACCATACCAAAGGTTAGTGCTATTATAAACATATGAATCAGATGAGAACCATTGTAGAGAAGTAGAAAGAGAGGAAGAGAAGGAAAAGGAGAAGCAAGTAGATGAAGAAGATGCTCCAGAGAAGATTCCCAAGACTCCCAAGTATGTGCAGAAGAATCATTTTGAAGACCAGATCATTGGAGACAAGAACAAAGGTGTTTTAACAAGGAGAAGTATTGCTATAGAAAATGAACAGGTAAATTTGTGATTATTGTCTCAAATAGAACCTAAAATAGTGACTAAAGCATGCAACAATGAGCACTGGATCAAGGATATGGAAGAGGAATTGATGCAGCTTGAGAAGAATCAAACTTGGGAAGTTGTCCCAAGACCAACAGACAAGAATGTGATAGGAACCAAATGGGTCTTCTGGAACAAATGGAATGAGAATGGGGAAGTAGTCAGAAATAAGGCCAAGTTGGTGTGTAAAGGCTACTCACAAGTGGAAGGAATAGATTATGAAGAAACATTTGCTCCAATGGAAAGATTGGAGGCTATCAAATTGTTCTTGGCCTTTGCATCTCATAAGGACTACAAAGTTTATCAAATGGATGTGAAGTCTGCATTCCTAAATGGAGAATTGGAAGAGGAAGTATATATTGAGCAACTAGAAGGCTTTTAGTTATCAGATGATCCAAATATGGTCTGCAGATTGAAGAAGGCATTGTATGGACTTAAATAGGCTCCTAGAGCTTGGTATGCAAGGTTGGATAGGTACTTACTACAGAAAGGGCACTGTAGATAGCAATCTGTAATTCAAAGTTGAAGAAAATCAAATCCTGATTGTAGAATTGTATGTAGATGATATAATCTTTGGAGGAAATGAAGGTATGTGCAAGAGATTTTTAGAAGAAATGCAAAAATAATTTGAAATGTCAATGTGTGGGGAAATGAACTTCTTCCTTGGGTTACAAATCAGTCAATCAAAAAAGGGCATTTTCATTTGACAGTCAAAGTATGCTAAAGAAATGTTGAAGAAGTTTGGAATGGAAGACTCCAAACTAGTATGTACCCCCATGACTACTAGTTGTAAATTAAGCAAAGATGATGAATCTCTTAAGGCTGATCAGAGAAAGTATAGATCAATGATTGGTGGATTGTTATACCTAACTGCTACTAGACTAGATATCATGCATGTAGTTTGTCTTGTGGCCAGATTCCAAGTTGATCCCAGAGAATCACATGTTGCAACAGTAAAGAGGATATTTAGATACCTGAATGGCACTCTGGCATTCGCCTTATCCCAAGGATACTGATTTCTCTCTGAGTGCATATACAGATGCAGATTGGGCAGGATGCATAGATGATAGAAGAAGTACAAGTGGTAGTGCTTTCTTTCTAGGTAGACTTGTCTCTTGGCTAAGTAAGAAGTAGGACTCATGATGCAGAGTGCCAGCAGAAATGTGTAAAGAAATGTCTATTTCTTCACTATTGGCAAGAGACTTCCAACGTCTCACCGAATTGTCCTAGCTTTATTTTTATCGGTCTGACTTACCTTCTCGCCTACGCACATTTTTTCTCCTCAATGGTTTCACTCTCACCGAAACTGCTACGCACATTGGCCAGACTCATGACTATCAGTTTACTTCTTAATTTTCACACCGACCATTATCCTCTCCCTGATGACCATGACTCCCATGACTTAACCTCAATGGTTAATCACCTTCGTCGGCCAAACTCCCCACTTCGGTTAGACTTCGGTCCTCTGTTCTGATGGCTCACCTCACCCTGATGAGCTTTGACCCGTCGGGCAGACTCTCCTCTTCGGCCAAACTTCAGTTAGGTATTCCGATGGTTCACCTTATTCCGATGAACCTTGACCCATTGGGGAGACTCCACCGATGGTGTTCTCTCGCTGATATCTTTTCAGAGCGCTAGTCACATATGATCAGTGGGGTCCAGGTTCCTCCGTCTTCGATAAAAAAGGTTGTATGTGTCTCTGACACTATACAACGTGGTTTGTATTAAAACGAATGTATCCACGGCTAGACAGAGTTTGTTTGTCATCGATGCCTACTCATCAGGTAGAAATTGTCTATCAGAAGGTCTTCAAAAAGCTATCCCGACACTCTATGTTATGCTGATGGACTCCAAAGTACTCTGTGATGACTCGGTACCAAAAACCCTTCGACAGAACAATGGATTTGACTGATTCTTGAGTCAAGCCATCAACCTCTTAAAACAATCTAATCCCAAACAACACCTGATCACTTCTCATCGATTTCCTGACTAGTCACATGGAGATGCCTAGTCAAATCCAGCCGAGTTCTCTGGATTCCTGGGTGAGAATGTAGAAAACAACAAACTTAAATATCTTTCCCCCATCACACCGAGACTACACAGGACTTTAGTGGACAGAGGAAAGGGTCTCCATTTATGAATCAAACCCTAAACCCTAGGTTACAAACCAGCCTCTGTGGAAATACTAATATTACACCGTCTGCACACTACAGGAACACTAGGAACTACCAGATAATATCTAGTTTAGGGCATGGATGTACATTATCTTAACAGAGATATAAAATTCAAAGAACACACATACAGACCAATATATATCACACCTAGAAAACTCTTATTATTCATTCATCAAGTCTTTACTGCATCACACACTTCTCCCCTGATGTTGCATATAGGTTGCCTCTAGAAAAGAGGTAGAGACAACAGTTATTTCCCTCCAACCATGCAAACTGATATTCAAATCAGTTAGCCATTAGTCTTACTCCTCAAACAAGCAAAACCACATGTTTTCCTTGCCTAATTACATCAATGGGACCAAATTGATCCTTATTACAATATGATATGGCTTAGAGCCTTATGAAACAACAAAAGAAAATATGATCCTCTACTGTAGAGAAAGTGCTCCTGCACCATACTCCCCTAGTAGGAAAAACTCAAGTCCCTTGAGTTGTCAATTGTTGAAGTGTCTTTCCATGCTTCAAAATATCTGCCTCAGTCATCCAAGTGGCCTCTGAATTAGGAAGATCCTTCCATTTCACCAAGTAGTCTTTGTAGACACCTTTCCTAGTCTTTTTGACAATTTTGGAATCTAGAATACATTCCAACTGCAAGGGTTTGCTTGGAAGCAAATCCTTGATCCAATCAACATCTACATCCACCACATCTGATCCACTTTCACCATGCAATGGAGGTCTGAAAGGATAAAGATCACAAACATTAAAAATAGGAGAGATACCAAGACCAGATGGTAACTCAATCTCATATGCATTTGGACCGAATTTGTGCACTACTTTGCATGGCCCAATCTTCTTCATCAGGAGTTTAGTTGGCTGTCCTTTTGACAACCTTTCTTTCTTCAAATATGCCATAACTAAATCTCCAACTTTGAACTGCACCTCTTTTTTCTTCAGATTAGCCCTTTCTTTATACTTTGTGACTGTTTTTTCCAATTGTAATTTGACTTGATCATGGACTGTTTTCATGGAAGTAAAAAAATCTTCACCAAGTGCACTCCTTTTATCCCATCCTTGGAGATCCTTCAATTCAAGTGGCCCCCTTGGGTGAAAACCATAAACTACCTCAAAAGGACTTTTACCAATGCTCCTGTTCACTGAATCATTGTAGGCATATTCAGCCTGACTGATAACTAAGTCCCAAGCCAAACCATGCTGTTTTGTAAGGCATCTTAGAAGGTTTTGTTGGTCATGATGTTATTCATTTACAAACATAGAATAAAAGTTACACAACAACCTTTACTCATCTTGAAAGATACGATGAATTCAAAGAATTCATGATCCCAAGTCTCCGTTGATTAGGTCTTAATCTACTGACGTTACTCAGTGGTTGATGTGCGTTGCTGTTTTCCATTCAGGGGCCTTACGTGTTTCTGCACTGTTCATCATCATCTTCTTCAAATATCCTGCTCTGGATGTTCGCTCTGCATCAGTCTTCAATAATTTCTACCTCTGCACTGTAAATTTAGTCAAATAATGTGCATACAGGCTGATATTTGCATGATTTCTACCATTATTTATGATTCTTTGCATGATATTTTCAATACTACATGCATTTAACTCAAATATGCTAAGGATCTTCAGTTACCTACGGGATTTCAGCATATTTCACTGTTTCTGCTTGTTATTTATCATGATTTGCAGTTATGGTGATGAATTAATGAAATTGAAAAAAGGAAAAGGGTTAGAGAGCGAGATTCCTAAAATTACTGGACTTAGATCACTGATTCACATACCAGCCCCCATACTTGCAATGAAAAGAAGGAAAACTAGAAATCATACTTCACCAGGACATTCCACAAATCCGCATGATCTAGTGCAAAGCTTCAAAGGAAAGTTGACAACTATATGTAATGAAATGAAAGCGCTTCCAGTTGAACACAGCATTCACCAGTACATATCCAGAAATCAACAGAAGATTACGTAAAATTTACAATAAGATTGTAATCTGGAACTTCATATTCATTCAGTATGCTCAAGAACAGGTACATTTACAGTGATCTGAAGAAAGAACCTTGACATTTCAACAATTCTATCCTCATTAGTCTCAGCAATCCGATCTCCTAACTTATTCTACAGTAATTGACTCTTTGCGCCAAATGCGTCTGTGTATTCTAATGTATTTCTCCCTTTCTCTTTTTTTTTTTTAAAATGACAAGCTCTGGATGTTATATAGAGCAAATGCCAGAAACGGTTACAATGATCCAAGGATCAGGATCCTCTCACAACAAACAACGGTCCAGATGAAAAGCACATGCTTCGTCAGTTGGCAAATGCACAGCTGGCACAGAATATTCCAGCATCTTCAACTTGATTCGGTCTCCAGCTGGCGAACAGCATATTTGACAATATCCTCCTCATTTCTGGCTCACGTTGCCTCCATGCACAACTTTGTAATGCTCAGCTTCAGCCGCATCATCATGATTTCAATGTTCAACTTTAGCAGCATCATCATGACTTCAATGTTCAGCTTCAGCAGCATCATGACTTCAATGTTCAGCTTCAGCAGCATCATGACTTCAATGTTCAGCTTCAGCAGCATCATGATGATTTCTTGCAAGTAAACAGACAAACATTAAGTTCATCATCATCATGCTAAACAACAGGAAATAAACGCTTTATTAAACAAGTCCCCAAAATGTGCAGCATACGACTTTCAAATCACTGGAAATTTATGCACTAAATGCATAAACAACATAAAAACAATCCGGTCAACCATCGTTGACCAAACATCAGGCAGTCGGCCCTTTCAAATTTCCATCGCTTCATGTTTTTGCCCATTCTCCTGTATATCGGGCTCAAAATATGATCATGATGATCCCAATATATACAAAGAAATAATCGCCTTTCAACCATCCCTAGAATCCGGCTTTGCATCATCATCATATTTTCATCGGCGTGACTACATATGATCAGGTTGACAATTTTACCTTAGGCCGACGGCAACAGTTATACCGACGCCAAACATCATGAGGATGACCAACTATATGTCTTCTGTCTGTCCGCAGGATATTTGAAATATGATGATCCTCCTTTCCTAATGCTCTGATGAAAAGCACATCAGGATGTTCACTTCTGCATACTGGGAAAGAAAGACATCGTCATCATCATCATGATGAAGACAAACAGGAGGACTTGGAAAATGATCCTGCCGCTGGGAAAAAATCATGATGACGTCATCGTCATCATCAGGCTTCAATAAAATGCAAAGAGATGACGTCACCGTCATGCTTCGTTAAGAGCAGGAGATAAATGGAATATCGGGTTCCCTCTAAGGAAGATGATCGGGTCATGAATGCAGTATGACCCCCTTTTCGGCCAAGGTGATCCTCTTTAAAAGATCAGGATGATGAACATCATCATCATCATATTTGCACTGGGTGATCTAAAACATGATCCTGCTGAAAGTCCTGATGACGTCATCAGGATATCCGGGGCTTGTGTTAATCTTCGAAGATGACGTCATCGTCATCATCATATTGGCGAACAGGATCATACCCTGGAAAATATCCTGCCGAAGGAGAAGGTGATGATGACGTGATCGTCATCATCATATCCACAAAAGTTTATGCATCTCGGCAGGAGGATATTGTGAAATGTCGGGTAGAGAAAGATCATGATGATGATGATCTTGTTAACAAGGCAGGAATGAAATAACACCCTCCGCTTCGGAAGATAAGGTGATCATCATGATCACGCAAAGGAGATCAGGAGGATGTTTCGGAATGCGATCTTGCCTTGAAAGATCCTGATGATGATGATCACCAGGACTTGGGCGTGCGCGCGCAAATTATGCAGATGGCGGGTTTCTTAAGCAAGGTGATGACAATTCATCAGCATGATATTATAACATCGGGTGATTTTAAATATCATGATGCTCGCAATGTTGGAATATCATGATGCTCGCGATGTGAGAATATCATGATGAAGATGATGTTAGAATATCATGATGCTCGCTAGGTTAGAATATCATGATGCTCGCTTGACGGGTAAAACACACTAGCACTTAAGATTGACGTCCGGATGTTTCGGGACTGCATGATTTTCATCAGGTGATAGAGTAAGATCATGATGATGACCTTTGGCGATACAAAAGACCGCCCGACGGGAAAAGATTATTACGACTTAAACTTGACGTCCGGATATTTCGTCCTCAGGATATTATCTGGGCGCTTTTCAAATATCATGATGATGATGTTCACACAGCAATTATCAGGTTTGACCAAAACTTTGACTGCTCACAACTCCCTCATATGGACGAATTTTCAAGTGATGTAAAAGGCAAACCTGCATGGAATTTCAAGCTCTTTCTAACCATGAAGTCACAGAAACAAAATATGAACTTTGAAAAACTAACCTCATGATGATAACCTACCTCATCCTGACCTTCATGATGATGATGTACCTGACCTACTTTTACCAAACCGCCAGAAACAGACAACACAAGCCAAAACAAAAGCTGGGTCCCTGTTTTGCCAAGTCAAAATGGGGCGTGTTGTGTAACCACACAACAGGTTTCCAAGTGACCTATTAACAACTTCAGTCTGACCATCAGTCTGTGGATGGTAGGCTAATGAAAAGGACAACTGAGTGCCCAACTTTCTCCACAAGGTCCTCCAGAAGTGACCTACAAACTTTGAATCCCTGTCTGTTACAATTGACAATGGTAAACCATGTATTCTCACCACCTCTCTAGAAAATAGACCTGCAACATGAGATGCATCATTTGTTCATTTACATGGCACAAAATGAGCCATCTTGCTAAATCTATCAATAATAACAAACACACTATCCACCCCTCTGACTGTCTTAGGTAAACCCAGTACAAAATCTATGCTTATACTTTCCCAAAGCCTATTGGGAATAGGAAGGGGCTGGTATAGACCTGCATTTGAAGACACACCCTTGGCCCTTTGACAAATTGCACAACTAGCAACATATCTTCTCACATCAGAGTGCACCTTTAGCCAGAAATAGAACCTTGTAACTTGTTCCAGTGTTTTGTCTAAGCCAAAATGTCCTCCCAAAGAACCATTATGCTTCTCATTAATGATATTGTCCCTCATGGAACACTTAGGGACACACAACAAACTCCCTTTAAACAAAAGTCCTTCCTGTAATACAAAATCTGAATATGCACCATGGAATGTGTTAGCCAAGTTCACACAAACATCATAAGCCTCTTTGAAATCTGAATCTTCTTTATACAATTCCTTCAAATAGTCAATACCCATGCTTTCAAACTAAATTTCCTGAACAATAAGCAACCTCCTACTCAAAGCATCAGCCACTTTATTAGAAACACCCTTTTTGTGCTTAATTGTGAAGGTATAAGCTTATAATTGTTCCACCCACTTAACATGTCTATGGTTCAATTTTTCTTGACTATTTAGGAAACTAAGAGCATGGTTGTCAGTGAAAACAATGAAATCTTTTGGTAGCAAATAATGTCTCCATTTTTTCAGAGCTTACACCATTGCATAGAGCTCTAGGTCATAGGTAGAATACCTCTGTTTGGCCTCATTCAGCTTCTCTGAGAAGAATGCAACTGGATGTCCTTCTTGGCTAAGAACAACACCAATAGCTTTCTTGCTTGCATCACACTCGACAATAAACACCTTATCAAAATCAGGAAGTACTAAAGTAGGTAACTCAGCTACCTTTGTTTTCAACAACTCAAAGCCAACATCGGCTTCCTTTGTCCATTGGAATCTACATTTGACTCCATCCTTGATGGTGTTGAGGATGGGAGCACTAATGTGACTGAAACCTCTGATAAACTTCCTGTAAAAAGTTACCAATCCATGGAAACTTCTTACTTCTCCAACTGTCTTAGGAGTAGGCCAATTTAGAATAGCCTCAACCTTAGAGGGATCCATCTTCAAACAGCCATTAGAAATTACAAATCCAAGGTATATGTTGGTCATGATGTTAGTCACAAACAAACATAGAATAAAAGTACACATTAACCTTTATTCATCTTGAAAGATACAGTGAATTCAGAGAATTCATGATCCCAAGTCTCCAGTGATTAGGTCTTAATCGACTGACGTTACTCAGTAGTTAATGTGAATTGCTGTTTCCATTTTGGGGCCTTACGTGAAAATGTACCATCATCATGACGTTCCTGCAGAAATTGCTTACAGAGAAGTCAAACTATGCAGTTATTTGATGAAAAGATGTAAAATACCTCAATCTTTGCATGATATTTTCAATTGTGCATGCTTAGTGTTCAAATATGCTAAATATTTACTATTATCTACGGGATGTCTGCATATTTTGTGTTATTTGCTTAAGATTAGCAGTTATTTGCAATTGCGATAGTGAAATGCTCTGAAATTAAAAGAAATTAAAGGAAATACTTCTAATTAAGTTGAACCTTTAGCTTTTGATCCACATACATGCTTGATACTGTCATGAGGAGAAGAAATCAAACCATATGTTCACCAGGACATTCCACAGCTAGATACAGTTGATGCAAACTTCAGAGGATAATGAATGAAAACAATACATGCAACATGATGAGCACTCCAAGGGACGCAGCAAATCAAAGCATATATCCAGAATTCAAACACAGATTACTCAAGATTTACGAAGGTTTGTAATCAGAATACTCTTCTCTTTTATTAGGTATGCAAAAGACATGTACATATACAACAGCTTTGAAATGAGCCCTGAATACTTCAGCAAACAAATTTCAATTAAGTTTCGAAATGTCTACAACAAGGCATTCCACCACCTTTTATAGAGTAAGGTGAGGAATCTGTTACAAAAGATCTAAGGTCTTGATTTATCAATACAAATCTACGGTCATAATTTCATGACTTGTCAATTCATACAAAATGGCACAAGTTGCCAGCTGGCAACTATCTATATTACTTATGCAAATATTCCCCTTCATGATGTATCTCCATCATGTTCTTCAGCTGATTCATGCGGGTCATCATCATGTGCATCGCTTCCTGAACCTTCGCTATCCTGATGATGATGCTGCTGCATATGGGGTTGCATGCTGCTCTGGATCTGTTCATATGACTGCACAACTTGATCTATTCCTCCGCCATCTTGAGTCTTTGCCTTGATAATGGCGTGCTTGTGTGCTTCATACTTATCCCTGCTGTTATCCAGCTTATTTTCCCTGTCCTGCAATGTCTCATTGTAGGTCTCCATCTTGACCTTGATTCTCATCACCTTATTTATAATCTCCTCTGTCAAGTGGATGAGTGGACCATCTTCTTCCATTTGGAAGTTGCTGTGCAGAGCCTTAAGGGCAGAGTCATCATCTTGATTCTCTATTTTTCCCTCTACTTTGCCTTCTAGTGTTTCTAGCATATCTGCCTCAATGCCCATTAAGTCCCGCAACTTCATGCTGATCTCCCTCAGCTTATTATTACATCTCTTGAGGACTCCGCATTCGAACTGCACATCCTTATACTAGATGTCCACTAATAGTGCAGTATTATTATTCAATACCTGCTTACTGATAAGTAGTTGTGGGTTTATCTTCCTTATTTCTCCCAACAGGCTGAGGACTTTTTCCAGTTTATAAGACCTTTTCCCGGTCTGCATCTGCAATTTGTCCACCTTGGTTTTGGAGTCACTTAATATGCTCCACCTCTTCAAAGAGGCCTTCATTATTTCAACAGCATCATCCAATGTGGATGACATCCATTTTCTTATTACGGACGCCTCATGCTTCATGAGGTCCAATTTATTTACTTCCTCCTGAGAAATGGCAGTCAATGGGACTACAGCTTCACTTGTAGTATCATCAGGATTGGTTAAGCCTTTAATGTATGCATGCAACTGAGCAATGTGCTCTTTATGTTGCTTATTTTTCTCCTTCTCTCTTTTCACTTTCTGAATTAGAGAGTCAATGATATCCTTACCTTCTTGACCTTCCTGCTCTTCGTTAGCAGAACCCAAATCTACTGTGCTTATCTAGAATTCATCCACAGTGATTTTGCCTTTCTCCTTCTCTACCGCAGGTACAACAATTTGTGCAGTCCTTCTCCCTGTCGCCGGATCTCTTTTGATGGCCGATGTCATCCTGGCCTTCCTCTTGGGCTTCATTATATCCGCGGAGAATAGGGTGGAGACGTCGAACTCTTGAATTTCAATCTCTTCCTCAACATTTACCTCCTTTTCTAACCATGGAGGCACCTGATCATGTTTTTTGGCATCATGGTGCTGTTCACCCCTATCTCCCGTTTCCATCAACAAGTGTTGTGGAGATGGTGATTTTTCCTTTTCTCCCTCTTGATGCTCGCCTTGCTGCTGATCCTGTGGTGCCTCCTCCTGTTGAGGAACTTCCTTTTCCGGGGGAGCATCTTCTCGGTGTGGGGAACCCTGTGGTGTACCTATATGTAGATCATGATGATCATGATCTTTCTCCATTATTATTTCACCTGTTCCCAGTTCTTCCCCTTGTGGAGGTTGATCATCCTCCTTTTGTTTCTCTATTTTTGGTGGTATGTCCACCATACTTGATATCATAGGATCTACCTGAGGTGATGGCATCTGTTCTGCAGCTGCTACTTGTTCTGTGCCTGCACTATCTACCTCTTGTGCCTTAGCAGCAGGATCCTCTAGCATTTCCTTTTTCTCATCAGCCTTTATTTCTTGGACCTCCACTATAGCAGGTCCTGCTGATGTATCCTGTGGGCTTTGCTGGCCTGATTCAAGAGCATGGCCTTTTGCTTCTGCCATCTCTATCTCCTCTGTTGGAAGGTCCTTATCAGGTGATCTTGCTGGCTGTTCAGGACTTGCATCCTGTTTCTTTGTTAAATCCACCACTACAGGACTTGTCACCTCAGTGATTAGTGTATCCAGCCCTATGTCCTGAGCTACCTGCTCTGGGCTCTTTTCTGGCTCTTCCTCTGCTTGTTTCATCTCCTCAAGCATTGATTGAATAGATGGAGGCTTGTGAGGAGTCATGCTGGTACCAGCAGCCAGTGTTTCCATCTTCTGTGCAGACACATCCTGCACAACCTCATCATCAGACAGGTCGATTGTCTCTTCCAGTGAGACATGTCCTTCCGCTTGTGTCTGAGATGCTTCCTTTGGTTGCTCTTCGGCAAGTTTAGTTTTGAACTTGACAATGGTAGGAAGCGGAACATTGTGCTAAAGTTCCTTCGGCACTTCACTACCTGCCCCTTGTAATTGTGCTGGGGGTTGACTTACCTCACCTCTCATGGAGGTTCTTGGTTTCTTAGGTGTGGTGGGAACCAACACTTGTGGAGCTCTCCTCTTTCTTCTTATTATTAGTGGAGCTTCCTCCTCTTCTTTAGGCTCCTCCTCCATGAGGATATCCTTGCCTGGTTGTTTGGATGACTGACCCACTTCTTGGGTCTCTATGATTCCAGCCTCTGCTGTCTTAGTTTTCTTGGGCTTTGGAGGAGAATCCAATTCTGATCCTGATTTGGCTGCCTCCTCCACTGTGAATACTGCCCTTTCAATTATGACCCCTTTGGGTCCTTTTTCCACCCTCTTGCCCCTTGGGCCCCTTTTGCTAGGCTGTTGTGGTGGAGGGATCCTCTCTCCCTTAGTCTTCCTCTTCTCCAGTAGGAAGTCGTCATATTCATCTGCAGGGATGTCCTGCCCCTTCTTCTTGTTGTCCACCATGATGGCAACACCCTTCTTCTTCAATGCCTCTACCTGTGCATCTACCCAAGCTTGGGTCAAGTGTAGGGTTCTGGCAAGGAATGGGTCTAAGGACATATCCTCCTGCATGGTGAGGTCAGGTGCACAGATGGTATCATTGTAAATCTTCTTCTGCTCATACTCATCCGCCATTATCCTGCCATCATCATTCTTTAGCTGTTGAGGAAGGGAGATGCAGTCAAATGTCCTAATCTGGTTCAGAGTCAACCTCTGATACCTCCTCCTCCTGGCCTCTGCCTCATCTTCGCAGTCAGCCCAAAAATCTTCTAGGTGCCTCTGGTGAATAGGCTTTCCTAGAATCTTCTGTATTTTGCCGTAAGGATCATATGGTCTGGTTATTGGAAAAGGCTGTAGATTCATCTTGTTCAGGGTGACCATCACCTTCTTTATATTGTCAGAGTCAGGGCACATGTAGTTGCCAATGCTGACTGGGAACAAAATTGGTGGCAGCTTCTTGGCATCCTTATACATCTGTATCATGGTGGAGCCCTGCCTGATAAATTCCATTAACACTACTGCATCCGTAGGGTATCTTGGCAGCATCAGGGGATGTCCTTCAAAACCTTCTATCCTGATATAGGAAAAGGTGGCAAATTGTATGTACCATGCCCCATGCCTGTATACTGCCTCTTGAGCCTCCATGCTCAGTCTTTTAGTTCTGTCATCTTCCATGGTCCTTACCAGATGCATAGAGAATGCATCATTGACCAGTTTGTAATCTTTGATATAGTTGGTTCTTTGCAGCTGGGGATAATGATCCCAGATATATGCTGCATTTGTGCCTGTGAGCTTTCCATCTGTCACCAGGGCATCAAAAGTGCCCCTATAAGCACAAGAATACACGATATAAGAGGTCATGTAGAATGCACAATCTGAACCTCCCAGGTTCATCAGCTGCTCATGCAGAGCATCGCTTATTATTTGGCCCCACAGTGGCTTGATGTCTGCATACAGACACATCATTATTATGCCGTACATCCAATCTCTAAATTCACCAATATCAGACTGGCCAGTCACCCTGTTCAGAAGGGCAATCACGTACTGATACTCCTCATTGAAGTCAAACTTGAACATGTGCACGGGGAGTTTGGCCGCTGCATTGTATGCGCTGTTCTCGGCCTGCCAAGCATACATGTTCTTTCTGGCCACCTTCTTGTTGGCCTCGTATTCTCTTTCAGACTTCTTCAAGTCTACACTCTTTACCTTACTGCCCATTGGCAGTCTAAATGTCCGGGAGAGACCTTTGATGGATAGGTCTGCATACACTCTCCCATGCTTCACCACCTGCCTCGTCTGAGGGTTATAATTCTGGGCGCACTCAATGACGAGCTCCGGAGACTCCATGGAGTATGGGAAGCCAGCAGCGTTCCACATACCTGATACAAACACTGCGTCCAATACCGGACTCTTGTCATGTCCATCATTTAGCTTGGCTGACCAGGCTTCCAGGTTGGTAATCCCCTGGTGGGTGTCTGTAATGGCCCCATATTTGAACAGGACCCCTCTCTGGGAAGAGAACATAGGCCTGCTGAATTCCTCCTGACTCTTGACTAAGCATTTTTCAGCCATGGGTACCTGCAATTAACAACATTTCTTCTCACAACAGGGATATGCATGCATACATATTGCAAATATCATGCCTATTGCATCAATTTCACATTACTTACTTATATGGATACATAACCAGAACTTACAACATCATTTAGAAACAACATGATGAGGGTTTCAGTTCACTTACCTGGTTATGCAGATTTTCCTTTATACCAGTATATCGTCAAGATGCTCTTAATTCAACTGCTGATCACTTCCTTCCTTCTATCTGTGAGCTCGAATTGCCCAACGGTAGCTGTTATGCGGATATGGAGGCTAGTGCTCTGTAAAACAATTTTAACGCAGGTAAACGTAACAATGGTGGTTGAATTACCTTTTAACCTCGCAGTTAGGGTAAATTTAGGGCACTCTGACAAGTTAGATTGCAATCTTTGATCACTCGTGCGAAAACTCAGGATCTCGCCAGATGTTTCATTGGGTTCCGGGGTCGGCGGGAATCACCTACCATATCCGCGCGCATTTAATGACAATGGCGGCAAAGGGAGCGGGGGGATATCCATATGACGGGATATCATGAGGGCAGGATGATATTTCACAAATATCAGGTTGAGTTTCGATATCATCCTCCCTAGCATTGAAATTATTATCGCGACAAGATTCGGGTGACAATGCACCCTTTGTTTACGTTTTAGCACATCAGGAGGATATTTTGGTTTATCAGGTGATGTTTCAAAAAATGATGATGACGAGACAAACTTACTTGTAATCCTTTCTGAATATCAGGATGACGTCATCATGATATTTGTTCTTTGTATTGGCCATGTCACATGACGTCATCATCACATTGGGTGAACATGATCATGTTTAAAAAAATATCCTGTTGAAATGTAAATATGATGATGATGTCATCAGGATGTTTGTTTCTTCGTTTATCGTATTCAAATGATGTCATCAGGATGTTTGTTAAGGGTGATATTTCGCATCAGGATGATATTAACGAATATCGGGTTACTTTTCAAAACATGATGTTCGCGATACAAAAGCTCGCTTGACGGGGAAGACTTACTACCATTTAAAGTTGACGTCTGGATATTTGAGCCATAGGCTATATCAGGGGATGCTCGAATATGATGATGATCTTTAAACAACATGACTCAGATTATAAAATATGATCTCCCCTCTTGCGAATATCCGGTTTGACCATGACTTTGACTGTTCATAACTCTCACATCCTGATGAATATCAGGGTGATGTAAAAGGCAAACCTGCATGAAATTTAATGTTCTTTCAGAATATGAGGTCACAGATACGAAATATGAATTTTGACAAACTGACCTCATACTGGGGACTTACCTCATCCTGACTCAACGTGATGATGCACTTGACTGATTTTTACCAAACCGCCAGGAAACAAGAAACACAAACCAAGCCAAAAGAAGTTGGGTCCCTGTTTTGCCAAGTCAAAATGGGGCGTGTTGTGTAACCACACAACAACTTGCCAGTTCTATTTTCATGAACTCACACTTGTCTAAGTTGATCATCAACTTGTGCTCATGTAGCTTCTCCAACACCTGGCCAACATGCTTCATATGCTCTTCTTTTGTCTTGCTGAAGATTAGTATGTCATCAAGATAAACAATAACAAATTTACCAATGAATTCAACTAATACCTCATTCATCAAGTGCATAAATGTACTTGGAGCATTGCTAAGACCAAATGGCATAACAAGCCATTCATAAAGACCCTCATTAGTCTTGAAAGTAGTCTTCCACTCATCTCCCTGCCTTATTTCAAATCAATCTTGGAATAGTAGCATGAACCACCAAGATAGTCCAACAGATATTCAATTCTTGGCATAGGAAATCTATACCTTATGGTGACCATATTAATAGCCCTTGAGTCTGTACATAACCTCCATTTTCCATCCTTCTTAGGAGCAAGTACACTAGGGACTGCACATGGACTGAGACTCTTCCTAATCAAACCTTTCTCCAAGAGATCTTGAATCTGTCTACCTACCTCTTCATTCTGTTGTGGTGTTAACTTGTAGGCAGCCTTGTTGGGCAATGTGGCTCTAGGAATCAAGTCAATCTGATGACTTATGTCCCTCATAGGTGGTAAGGAATTAGGTGTATCCTCAACCACAAGATCTTGATACTTATCCAGTAATTGTTGCACTTCCAAGGGAATCTCCTTCTGCTTCTTGCTTTGCTGATTTGACACATCTACAGGCTTCATCATTAGAGCATATCCTTGGGTATCCTCCTCCTTCATGAGTTGTAGGAACTCCTTGCCACTAACTAACATGACACTACTGTCATTGTTCTTCTCTCCAACCTGCTCTGGTAAGGGATCCATCTTAAACTTCTTACCATTCTTGGTGATCACATATGTGTTCTTTTCACCATCATGCTGTGATTTTACATCATACTGCCAAGGTCGTCCAAGAAGAAGATGACAAGCATCCATAGGAATAATTTCACATAGTACTTTATCCCTATAATCGCCTAGTTCAAAATCTACCCAAGTCTATTCTTCGACCATGTAGTTCTGATTCTTATTCAACCAAGATATTTTATGAGGATTAATATGGGGCAGTCTTTTCAGTTTACATTTTTCTACCATTTCAGCAGACACTACATTTTCAGTAGAACTAGAATCAACAATGATTTTGCAGAGCTTACCATATGCTACTCCTTGTGTTCTGAAGAGATTCTTCCTCTTTGGAGGTTCTTGGTTCAATTGTATCTTCACTAAGGTTCTCTTAATCATCATGCTCTCTCCTTCAAGTACTAGTGCAGCACTACCAATTGGTGAGTTTACACTCTGGCAATCATCATCCTTCAATAGTTGGTTCCTACTCCCACCATCATGAGAGCTAGATGCCTTCTCAGGGCACTTATTTGTAGTATGGCCTACTTGATTGCAATTGTAGCATCTTCCAGTGAAGACTCCAGGTCCTCTGCCTACACCACCACCTCTGCCTCTGCCATTAGGTCTCCTCCAACCTCTGAAACCACTACCTTTCTGTTCTGTATTAGAACGTGATTCTTGCTGACTTGAACTTTCACCTTTGTTTGGCTATCCTCTACCAAAATTACCTCTTCCTCTATTGTTCCTGCCACCTCTTCCTCTGTTATTTTGATCCCCTTTCCTTTTCAGCTTATCCTCAGCCCTAGAGGCTAACTGAAAACATTCATCTACAGTCTTGGGAATCACGATACTGAACTCATCTTGTATATTGTATCTTAGACCATCAAGATATCTGGCCACCATCTCTTTCTCTTCTTCTCTGTGATTGGCTCTCATACTCAATCTGTGGAATTCTTCAGTGTATGTAGCCACGTCCATATCTTTCTATCTATGATGATTAAACTTTCTAATGGTCTGCAACTCATAGTCACATGGCATGAACTTGGTTCTCAGCATGGCCACCATTTTGCTCCATTTGGTGATTGGACTCTTTCCAACCTTCTCCCTTTCACATTGGGTGTAGTTCCACCAAACCAACGCAGAACCCCTCAATCTGGTTTTTGCAAATTTTACCTTCTTACTGTCACTGTACTCTTTGAAGTCAAAGTAATTACTTATGGCCTCAATCTAGTCTACAAGAGTATCTCCATCCAGTTTCCCATTGAATGTGGGAACGTCCATCTTCAGATCACCACTATCTCCATGACCCTTGAGTGCGTTTAGGAATGCCCTTTGATCAACAGACATACCTTCTCCTTGAGGATTCTCTCCTGTTTCTTCTTCTTCGTCCTCCTCTGACTCAGAAGAGCTTCCATTCTTTTCTTTGGATCTCTCTTCCTTCAGTCTCTCTTCGAGCATCTCTTCCACCATCTTCTGGATGGCTGCTTTGCTCATCGACTTGGGAGGCATTGTGCTAGCCTTTGTTTCTATCTCCAACTCTTCATCTGACATACACAGCTATGATTTAGAATATTGGCTCTGATACCAATTTGATACAGAGTGCCAACAGAAACATGTAAAGAAATGTCTATTTCTTCACTATCGGCAAGAGACTTCCAATGTCTCACCGAATTGTCCTAGCTTTATTTTTATCAGTTTGACTTACCTTGTTGGCCTATGCACATTTTTTCTCCCCGATGGTTTTGCTCTCACCGAAACCGCTACGCACATCGGCTAAACTCATGACTATCGGTTTACTTCTTAATTTTCACACCGACCATTATCCTCTCCCCGATGACCGCAACTCCCATGACTTAACCTCAATGATTAATCACCTCCATCAGCCAGACTCCCCACTTCGGTCAGACTTCAGTCCTCTGTTCCGATGGCTCACCTCACCCTGATGAGCTTTGACCCATCGGGCAGACTCTCCTCTTCAGCTAGACTTCAGTTGGGTATTCTGATGGTTCACCTCATTCTGATGAACCTTGACCCATCGGGAAGACTCCACCTTTCGGCCAGACTTTCTTCGCATCCATCGATGGTGTTCTCTCACCGATATCTTTTCAGAGCGCTAATCACATATGATCGGTGGGGTCTAGGTTCCTCCGTCTTTGATCAAAAAGGTTGTATGTGTCTCTGACACTATACAACGTGGTTTGTATTAAAATGAATGTATCCACGGCCAGACAAAGTTCATTTGTCACTTATGCCTACTCATTAGGTAGAAATTGTCTATCGGAAGGTCTTCAAAAAGCTATCTCGATGCTCTGTGTTACATTGATGGACTCCAAAGTACTCTGTGATGACCCGGTACCAAAAATCCTTCGACAAAACAATGGAGTTGACTGATTCCTAAGTCAAGTCTTCAACCTCTTAAAGCAATCTGATCCCAAACAACACCTAATCACTTCTCATCGATTTCCCGACTAGTCACATGGAGATGCCTAGTCGAATCCGATCGAGTTCTCTAGATTCCTGGGTGAGAATGTAGAAAACAACAAACTTAAATATCTTTCCCCCATCACACTGAGACTACACAGGACTTCAGTGGATAGAGGAAAGGGTCTCCATTTATGAATCAAACCCTAACCCCTAGGTTACAAGACAGCCTCTATGGAAATACTAATATTACACCGTCTGCACACTACAGGAACACTAGGAACTACCGGATAATATCTAGTTTAGGGCATGGATGTACACTATGTTAATAGAGATATAAAATACAAAGAACACACAGACAGACCAATATATATCACACCCAGAAAACTCTTATTATTCATTCATCAAGTCTTCCCTGCATCACACACTTCTCCCCTGATGTTGCATACAGCTTGCCTCTAGAAAAGAGGTAGAGACAGCAGTTATTTCCCTCCAACCATGCAAACTGATATTCAAATCAGTTAGCCATTGGTCTTACTCCTCAAACAAGCAAAACCACATGGTTTCCTTGCCTAATTACATCAATGGGACCAAATTGATCCTTATTACAATATGATATGGCTTAGAGCCTTATGAAACAACAAAAGAAAATATGATCCTCTATTGTAGAGAAAGTGCTCCTGCACCAACTCAATATCATTATCTACTACATAGGTATAATATATTACAGCAACATCTTGCTGCACACAGGTGTTATGGATGAAGTAGACATTGAAGGATCTCAAAGTGAAATATGATGAACCTATTCTTATCCTATGTGACAATACAAGTGCTATCAACATTTCAAAAAATATGGTGATACATTCAAGGACAAAGCATATTTCAATCCGGTATCACCTCTTAAGAGAAAAGGTTGCAGCGAATGAGGTGAAGTTGGAGTATGTGCCTACCAAGGATCAAGTTGCAGACATATTTACAAAGGCTCTCCCTAAGGATAATTTTGAGTATCTCCGATAGAAGTTAGGGGTTATTATCCCTCCTCTTAACTAGATGCATAAATGTATGCATTTGTCAAGGAAGTATTTCAAGATACATTTTTATGAACCTGGACTAATGTTGAAGGCTACCTCTCAGGAGGAGTAGGTAGATATACTATTAGTTGATATAGTCAGATGGAGCACATCCTATGATCTTAAGGGGGAGAGTGAAGAAAAGTAAGAGTAGTAGAAATGAAGAAAATACTTGCTGGTGTTGTTGCCCTTTTCCATTGATGTCAAATGAGGAGAGAGAGTCACATAGATTTAAAAACCATTGTGTAGAGAAGTGTGTGAAGAGTAAGAGTTGTTTCTGTTAGGGGGAGTAAGAGATGCTTTTGGTCTTGATGGTTTTTCAAAGAGTTGGTTTTGCCATCAATGACAAAGGGGGAGATTGTTAGAAAATTGTTGGTGTTGTCATTGATGTCAACTCCCAGTAGATGGTTAACTTAGTTTCCAAGTGCTTTTGAGAAAATTTGATAAAAAGATGTGCAGTATGACAGAGGTACCATTAGTATTATGCTCCACATTTCTTCCTAATTGAAGATATGCTTATGCCATTTGGAAGTGTTGATCAAAGGTGTTCAGATGTATTATATCCCAAGTTTTAGGTTCTAGATCATGTGGAAGTAGAAGATGTGTTTGATAGAGTATTTGACTGTGAAGAAGACTGTCTGGGAGAAATGAGATTGCTCAGCATTTCTCTGCATTGAGATTTCATGACCTGCAGATCTGGGAATGTTCTTATATAGTCTACATTAATCTTCCCTTGAAGTTTCCAGTGTTGGGATGCTCCACAAGTTTAGTTCTTGCATTGGTGATTAGTAACATTGTGTCCTGATATGTATAATGAAGACATTCTTTGATTCAGGTGGTTGTGACAGTATGGCAAAGAATTTTGATGATGTTGAATATTCTAAAAAAGGTGTGTGAGTGCTATGGAGTGTCTCTCTCTAGTCCACATAATGTTTTTGGACTTGGACAAGCATGGATGTGATCGTTAGCTCAGGCTTGGCTAACCTAACATGCTAACATTATTTGTGGAGGTACCTCATGGATTGTGGATGTGATAAGCAACTTGATGATACAAATTTGTATCTTGGTTATCCCTTGATATGGTCCACTTTCACTTCTTTCCACCATGGAAGTGTTTAGTGCCAACCTATGTAATGTTGCATGTGTGTAATACACACACTTCATTAGGACTAACCTAATTGAGATAGGTCTTGGTTATAGATGGTATAAATACAAGATGAAGTTGAATGGAGACAAGTAGAAAAGATGATGCATATGTGAATCAAGGGCAGTGAATTGTGTGTGAGCTTAAAATCTTATGACTCTGGAATGTAGTGAGCAGAAGGTGTTTACATTTCAGTGTGCCAGAAGTTGCTGGAGGCAATGAGCCAAAGGATACAAATGGCAAAGAGCATCAGTGGTGGATTTCTCTTGTTGCTCTGAAATAGTGAATCTCTCTATAACAAACTTCTTTCTTCTCTCTTCTGGGAAATGATCCCTTGGTAGTGAGCCATTCTCTGGCAGTGAGCCTTTCTTCTAGGCAGTGAGCCTATTGATTTCCAGTGTTGTTATTTATATATATTGTGAGCTAATCCTCACCATGGTTTTTCCCTTATTGGGTTTTCCATGTAAATATGGTGTTCTTATGTGTTTGGATGTATCTGCATTGATAATTGATATGTTTACATTCTGGTAATGCATTATAAGTGGTTGATGTTTTGAGGGTTTAAAGATTTAACATACAACTGATTCACCCCCCCTCTGAATTGTCTTGTGCATTCTAACAGATCAGGGGGATTAAGATCCTTTGAAGAATTGAAATCATACTGTAGTATCTACAATTTGTGATGGTGGATGGAGAAGTGGTAGGAGAACTGGAAGAATCCTCCTCAAAATAAACACTCCTCTTAATGAATAGCTCATGTGTGGTAGGGTGGAGAAGCTTGAAGCCTTTAAAACTATTTGGGTACCCAACAATTATGCAAGGCTTGCTCTGCAAATCCATAGTCTTGCATTTCTTTTCTAGAATCTAAGCCCATGCAAGAGAACCAAACACTCAAAAGTTCTTAATTGTGGGTTTCCAATCGGTCCAAGCTTGGAAAAGAGTCACCCCCTTTATAACTCGATGAGGAACTCAGCTCTAGATGTAACACACATAGTTAATGGCTTCTACCTAGTACTGAGGTGCCAATGATCTAGAGTGGATCATATAATTGGCCATCTCTTTCAAGGACATGTTCTTGCATTTTGCAACACCATTCTACTGAGGACTGTATGGAACTATGTGCTACAATTCAATACCTTTTGAAGCACAAAATTATTCAAACTAGTGGTTAACATATTCACCCCCATTATCTGTGGGTAGAATCTTGATGACCTTCCCTGATTATTTCTTTTCAAAAGATTTGAAGTCTTGAAAAGAATAAAAGACCTCATACTTCTACTTGAGAAAATATACCCAAGTGTATTTGGAAAGGTCATTAATGAAAGTTAAGACATATCTAGCCCTACTGGAAGATGGATGAGGAAGCCTTGCCAATTCACTATGTACTAACTCCAGAAGCTATGTCTCCCTCCATGCTTTACCTTTGTCATTTTTCTCCTCAGGATTCTTACCAAGAATGCATCCTTAGAAAACTCCATTAGAAAATTGAATAGAAGGAAACCCTGAGACCATGTCCTATTGACTAAGTTGCTGCAAGTAGTGGTAATTAAAGTGGCCAAACTACTGATGCCACAAATAACTCACCTCATCTAAGTGAGTGAGTGAGTAATACTATCGAAGGAGAGTTAGGAACAAAATGAGAAAAGTGATATGGTCTCGACTTATGATCTAATTTCCCCATAGCAATTGTAGACCCACTATGCAACTCACTGATTACCACTTTGTCCGGTGTGAGCTCAACTCACTTGCTAAAGCCTATGTGAGTGATCTAATAAATAGATAGGAGATAAGTTGATAAGGATGGAACACAAAGAAAATCTTGAAATGTTCCTTCACCCATGTCAATAGAACCTCTCCCATGCACTTCTATAGGAGTGTCATCACCCATTAGTATTGTAGGCATAGAACATGGCTCTAAGGAGGCAAAACCATCTTGTGATGAAGCCATGTGGTGCAAATCACTTGGGTCAATGATCCAAATATCAAGTTGTGAAGCAACTACAACTAGGGCCTTGCCTATTCCTTTCCCCTTACTCTTTTCTGTGTCCTTTGAAGACCCTTTTGATGAACCCTATTTGATAGAGTCAGACACCTTGATATTGTTATTTTCAAGAAGATGTGTAATGTGATCAATCTATTTCTTTAAACACTTGTGTTCATCATGACTAGGCCTTTCATAGTACATACACTTGACCTTCTCCTTCTTAGGTTGTTCACCTTTTGATGAAGAGGTATGATTGGCTACATTTGAGGCAGTAGGTTTCTGATCTTTCTTCTTCTCTCCTTGGTTCTTTTTCTTCTTATCCTATTTGATAGACCCTTTTTGTTCTTTTGTGCCTTGATTTGCAACCAAGGAATGTGACTTTGAGGTTTAATTGTGTTAAAACTTGCAAAATATTTAGGGTTTAGGGTTCTTGTTTTGAATTATTTCCCCACGTTCTGGAGCCTCATACTTTAAATCCTTAAATTTTAGAGTCTAAGGTCTAATTTGTATGTGACCTACATAGTTAGTTGTATTCTCTTAAGTTACCTAAGTGTGTCTGCTTCGCCATGTGTCTATCGACCCCTCTGCTAGTTTTACTATTGTAATCTTGAGGTGGGACCATGACATTCAAAGTAGGAGTTCTATGAAACGTGTCTACTTTTCGAGCTTGTGTTGTTTCTTAGTGCTTGGTAACTTGACATCCAGTGAGAAAGCACTATGTTGCCACATGTAAATGGGACTTGCCAAGCTATTTGAAGAGGAGAGGTTTTATGAAGGTTGTTAGCCACTAGTTGTTAACAATCCTTTCATTAAGGGGTTACATTTGTTCACTATGAACACATGGCGACACTTTGGTATGGTAGCAAGATTCACTTCAAATGGAGCCTTACTATGCAGCCATTTCTCAAAGACTGTGGGTGTACAACTCTCTAGCACGTGTCCCCTATGTGGAGATGGGCTAGAATACTAGAAGCTATTACGTGCATGAGCTAATGATCTCAGTTTCATTTTGAATCAATGGTCAGTATTCAAAGTATTCTCTAGATTATGGCACATGAAGAAAATATTTGGATCACTTGAAGATTAATTGTTGAAAGTAATGTGGCATTAAATTTAAGTGACTGCAATTGAGCCCAAAGCCCCAATTGAACTGTGACACATGCATGAATTAATGGGCACATTAAATGATATCTTTGATAGATATGATGTTGAGTTGTGATATTGAGCATTTTGAAGCCTTTAAAGTGTGTTTGTTGCCCCAATTCTTGGTGAATGGCAACTGTAGGACATCATGACATGATCAAGATGCAAAATTCTACAACAATGCCTCAAGCCTTAATTGCATCTGTCACACGAGAGAGCTGACTAAATCTAGTTCAGTGTGGTGTTAGAATAAATGAATTACTTGGAGCCAAATCAGAATTAGGGAGTCCCATGAGGGAAGTTGAAATACAATATATGAGGTCCATGTCAGCAAGTGGGCAAGGTTTCTAGGAGGAAGGTGGATTGAAGATGGAACATGTCACTTGGGCATAGAAATACATGATATGATGTGGATGTAGCACATCATTTGAAGCTTCAAGAAAATCCTCATCACATGTGTGACAATTCTTCATTAATGCCTTAGATAGATGAATGACATGAGTTTAAGTATGGATAATTTGATGGATTCAGTCAGGATTGTGTGAACTATTAGGAATTTCATGCAGAAGATATCAATTAAATACAAATAAAGATTAAACAAAGGAATGAAAAATACACAGAAATAATAACAGTGAGAGACAATTTTTAATGTGGTTCACCCAAACTCGGGCTACATCCACCAACAATGAGTCCAATATTATTATCCAGCAAATCAAACCAATTACAACCAACAATCCTTGCAATTCAGTACCATTGTAAATGCTACAATACAATATCAACAGAAACCCTAACCCTTAGCTATTTTTATCAAGACTTATGTCAGTTACAAAATAGGGTTTTTTATGTTGGTGAATAGAAAAAATAACTCCTGACACCTTTATAAAATAATAAAACACCATTTGAGGTTTCGGGGATGCTGCCCCTGAGCCCCCGCAGGGGCACTACCCCTTGACCCCACCCTGTATCACGACAGGGAGTGCGCTAGGGGTGCTGCCCCCAAACCCTCGTTAAATAATTTGGGGGGAAACTATGCCAATAAAAGTGAGGAAAATTTAACCTCCAAGTCTAATTAGGCTCCATATAACAACATGCACTCTTGAGGGCTAAAACAATCTAGGCTCTACCTATGAAAGGAAGTGTGATGTTGGAGAGATCATTCTAATCCTTCATCTTGTTCAAAAAGTGTAATTTCTATGTTTTAGAAAAGGTGAACAATGATTCTATTATTTCTTTGGGGCTTCTCAGTCTTTTCATGCCTTCAACTGTACGAATTTAAAAGGAAAAGTGAAATTCCTCCCTAGGATGGGTAGAATTGGAATGAAAGGTGTCAGGTTCACTTGCCTTCTGAGGCAAAGTTTGAACCATGAGATAAGGTTCCGATGGAGAGTAGAGCATTCACGGGATGAATTGGTGTGACATATGGTCTCTCCTTTCCCCATTGAGGTGGGTCATTTTTCCCAACTTCATATTGGGGTGGAAACATTCCAATTGCATCCCTAAAGCGTTTAGTATCTTTCAAGTTATGCTTATGGATAGAGGAAGTGTGTCGTCTATTAAGGAGGAATCATTCATTGTCCAAGCCCTTCTATTGCTTCCTAGTGACCTAGTTCTATGGGTAGATCTAAAATCTTGCCTATCTAATCTTTGTCTGCTACTTGGCGTAGCTTGGTGGGGAGTGCCCATTGGTGGAACATGTGGTGTTGTGTCAGGATGGAGTCTTTTCCTCTCTTGATTCACCCTAAAGTGAATGACTTCTTTCATGCCACCTTCAACATCAAGAGAGCGTAAGGTGGTTGTGTTCATTGAATCCCAGTCTCTGACTATTGTTTGAAATGCTTAGGGATTCAAGAGAGGAGCACTTTTCTAATGCCCCATTGTCACCTCCATTGCCAACAAGAGCCTGTTGGGAATTAAGGTGTCTCAACCTTGGTAATTATTTGCATTTATTTATTGTAATGTATTTATTTATTTAGCCTATCTTGTAATTTTGTTGTACATCATATTTTGTCATTTAGTGTGAAGTGGCACGATGAGTTGTCACTCCACTTGTAAGATGACTAGGATGGTCAACTCACTCAATGTGGAGATAGGTGTCCCCTTTGTGTGGTAGAGGTTTTTTGCCATGTGTCAGCATCTTGACTAGTGTGTAAGTGAATCTTGACCGAAACAGTTATGACAGATTCCTATGATAGAATCTATGACGCGTAAGAGTCAGAAATAGAAGGTTCTATGACACGTGAAGACAAGTGTCATAAAGCATCTTTGGGTGCCCAAGGTGGGTTATGACATGTTGTAAGAGGAATATGCTATTTTTAGTCAGTGTATGACAAATTCTCTTACAGCTGTAAGTGCTGTCAGTTATGATGGATTCTATGACAGTTGTAAGGTGCATAAGAGCATTTGTCATAATCTATCTTGGGATGGAATGCCCCATCTTGGAAAGGGCAAATGTGACATGTGTCATAGGTGTAAGAGAGGCTTCTGTGTGTAGGAAAAGTGTCCAAGAATGGGTATTGAGGTCATGTGGCCAAGATGGACACCCATCTCTAGAAGCTTCCTCCTTTGTTGCTTGTAACTCTATAAAATAGGTGCTTGGAGTTGTAGTATGCATTGTGTATTGATAGGTATTGTTATGTTGCCAGAATAACTCTAGATATGACCTATTGGCAAGAGACACTATATGGACTCATGAATGTTGTCATTGATGGTAGCAAAGTTCATCCCACACATCTGCAGGACATGGTGTGTCTCTACCGAAAGTCAGATTGAAGAATGTTGTGGTCCGTTAAGAAAGAATAGAGTATGTGGAAAGGTTCGACAGTCAGGTCCGGATCTCTCAGAGGAAGTATCTTGGTGAAGTATGGATTTGAGAAAGTCAAGAGGACTGCCTTGACTGATAGATTCCAAGGATTTAGCCTCCGATGATAGAGGAAGAAAAAGATATGAATACTTGAGTGTCGGGTTCCTGATTGGCAGTGTGGTCAGAGGAAGAACTGACTGGCAGAACATCAGACATTATTCCAGATGCGTTACTAATGATGGTAAAGATTCTTAAGGCATAATTTATAATTGGCCAACATGATTGATGACTTCTACAAGTATATCCTTGATCCACATCACGGTAAGCAAGGATTCAGCTGACAGATCAGAGTTCATTGAAAATATTGACTATTCTGGATGTCGACTAGAAAGGTGATGAAATCACTTGTGCGTATATATATACAAGATGGATTTAGTTGTGAGGTGTGTCATGGTTTTTGTGAAGTGCAAAAAAAAAAAGCAGTAGAGCAGAGTAAAAGTAGTAAGGCAGGTTCGGTATGTGAAGGGATAGCAACACTAAGGAAGAGAAAGGATGAAGTGTAGCAGATCAGTGTATTGAGTTTTAACTGAAACTGGACTCCAGCATATGTAGATGCTCCTTATCAGTACAAGTATTGTATTACACTCTTTGTAAATTGTAGACAGTGTGTCTCCTATAGGCAGTGTGCCTCTTGTGAGCAGTGTGCTCGGGCAGTGAGCCCTAATTGGCAAGTGCCATTTTGTATTTCCATTCTTCTAACAGAGAATACAATCTTGGGTTAATCACCTCATGGTTTTTTCCCTTAACACGGTTTCCACGTCAAAAATATTGTGTCATGTGTATTTCCATTTCATGGTTATGTTTGCTTATTTGAATTAATGCTGCATTGATTATTAAGAAAGTTCAGAAAGCAGAAATAATTAGGATAATTGATTCACCCCCCCTCTCAGTTATCAACAATTGGTATCAGAGCCAAGTTCCTCCTAACAGAGTCTAACAACTTGAGGAAGATCTGGGAATTTAAATGGATGTATATGGTATGAGGGAGCAACTCAAGACTACCCTTGATGATCTTGAGCAGTCAAACTCTGAAGTCAATGAATTAAAGGAAAGAGTCAAACAGGCTGATGATTTCATGAAAGAACTAAAAGACAAATTAAGTCTCTCTATGAAAAAGAGAAAGGAGCTACTTCAGCAATTGGCAAGTCAAGGTGAAGCCAATGATACAAATGAAGATCTGAAGGAGAAAACCAAGTTATGTGAAAAGTTATCAAAAGAAATCATTATGGTAAGACATGAAATGGAATCAGGAGTTATGAAGTTTACCCAAGAGATTGAAGAGAAAAGAAAAACTGAAGATGATCTAAGATAATCTCTTAAGGAGAAATCAGAAGATTGCCACAAGATGGATAGAATTATCAGACATCTTGAATCTGATCTTGAAGATGCTAAAGATAATGAGGAAAAACTTGAGGATCAAATTGTCTCTCTTAAAAGGGATCTTCAAATAACAAATGAATATAAAGAAAAATTCAAGATAAGCTCTGCTCAACTTGAAGTTCTTCTTGAAAGCCAAAAGAGAGTAGATGACAAGTGTGGCCTGGGGTATGAAAAAGGTGAAAGCTCCGGATCCGGTCAGAAGAATTTTGGATCAGAAAATCCAAGGAACAGGCCTAGAAGACCTCCGGTAAGGCAGCCTTATGCTCAAAGATATCCATCCTTCAATGGATACTGCCACAATTGCAATAACTTTAGTCATAAAGCTAATTAGTTCAGAAAGAGAATGAATCAGACTAATACATCCTTCTCCAGACAGTGCTTCAACTGCAAAAGGTATGGTCACAAATCTCATGAATGCAGAAATATGCAAATAAACAATTCATTCAATGGTAGATGATTTGCATGCAATAGAATGGGTCATATGGCTAATCAATGTAGATTAAGAGGATATCAATCAAATATGCAAAGAAATGTTGTTTGCCAAATTTGCAATAGATCCAGTCATATTGCAAAAGTCTTTAGAAGCAAGAATCAGGACAAAAGAGGTCCGGTATATCATAATCAGAATCAAGATAAGGGAAAACAAAAAGTGAATGTGGATGAAGTTCAAAGTGAGATGAACAATATTTGGGTGAAGAAAAGTATAGAGAATGTAGGGGATGGATCCGCACCAGACTCTGGTGCTGATATTCCTTTCAGAAATTAAATAGTGAGCTCTGGCTCAGGGGGAGACACAAAGAAAACCTTGTTCCCCCAGCTAGTCAATTGGTGCCGAAACTAGTACAAGGGGAGTTGTGGATTAAAGGGCTCATAAGAGAAACATCCAAGTAGACTATGGTTAAGATTTGGATGATCCGCAAAATGTTTAAGATCAAGATGGATCTGGTTCTTCAAATCATCCGAATAAGGCAAACCAGAATGACTTAGGTCAAGCATTTATTGCAACTTGATATTAGGGTTTGCGGAGCAATATAAGGGTTTTCTCATTAAGTATTTGTTCATTCTGCACTCAAGAAGAAACAAAAAGAAGCTCTGTAATAGAAATTCCTCAAGCCCATCAAAGATCATTTGCATAATCTGATTCATCCAGCAATTGATCTGGCTAACTCCGTGAAACTAAAAGGCACAAAAGGTATTCTCCGTTATCAAATATCTCTCTCTAAATCTTTGAATGATGGGCACTCCAAATATTGTGAAGATCTCTGATAGGCCTCGCCCCAAATTCAAGAAACATCCATACAAATCTTTGGAAGTAGATCCCCTAGGAGAATTTTCCAGTGTTCCGCATGGTGTGTTGCATACAGAAGATATTAGGGTTTACATTCACACGAATATTGAAGAGTTCAGGGAATCCAAACTAAGTGATATCTATCATAAACAATTGATAGATGATGCTTTTGAACTTAAACCTCAATATAAGGGCATCCAGGATAAACATTTTGATCAGTTCATTCATTTCCCCTGCTTTGAAGAAGATGAATGGGTCCGATATGTATTGAGTAGGATACATGATAACTTCCTATGGCTGAATAGACCTTGCAAAATCACTAAGGAGGCAATTAGAGTAGTAACCAGCTTATACTCCTCTGGAGAGATACCTGTCCTCAAGTTTGTCAAAAACCAAACTGTAACTGAGGCCACCGGATCAAAATTTGATAAGAGGGCAATGACCATTGAAGATATAACGGACCCAAATATCAAGTTTGCATCTATGATAATAGGGTATAAGATATATCATTCCAGTAGGGAGAATTCAGTGTCCGGAACTGTAGTGTATACTGCTTATGAGATGCTAAGAAAGAATGCAGAGTATGATCTCTGTGAACTTCTTCTAAGTCAATTGATGGACAACATACAAAAGATCAAAAAGGACAAGAAGAACTCCTTTAAATATGGTGGATTGATATTGTGTTTATTTTTCTACTTCATGAATGAGCTGCCCAGATCTAATGGATGGGCATGGCAAAATAACAAACCGGTAGCAATTCAAATCAGAGATTACTTGCATGAACCTGGGGATGCCAAGGCAAGGAATATAGCTCTATGGGGGTACTTTAAGAACTTCCAAAACTCTATGCAAATCAAAGAAAGAATCCCAAAATCATTGGTTGAAAAATATAAAGATACAGTGTGCTTCATGGTAGACACTGATCAATGCCTAATGGAGGCAGTAGAGCCAAGGACAGCCTGAATCATGCCTATGGGGTATGAAGTTGATGAACAAATTGTGGAGTTGCATGTTCAACACATGCTAAGTTAGCCAAAGGATCCAAAGGCAGAAAGGTTTGGAACCTTTGAAGAGCTAAGTGTAAAAGTTCATGTGGAACTCAAACAACTAGAAATAAAGAGGAAAGTGAGAAAAGAAGTTGAAGAAGTTGCCAAAGGCTTAGGTATCTCAAAGGAGGCACTCGATGCCAACAGGGAAAAGATGGAAAGGGCTGAGGAAGAGAAGAAAGAGGTAGAAAAGGGAAGTAAGGAAAGTGCTCCGGTAAAATCTTCCACCCGGACAAGATCATCAAGAGACCTGTACCTGCCACTAATAAAAGCTCAAATACATCAAAACCAGAAGTCTAGACATCCGGAAAAGGAGAGAAGAGTGTTGGTAAGAGACACTATATGGATTCATGAATGTTGTCATTGATGGCAACAAAGTTCATCCCACACATCCACAGGACATGGTATGTCTATACCGGAAGTCAGAGTGAAGAATATTGTGGTCTGGTAAACAAGAACAGAGCAGTCAGTAAGGTTTGACAGACAGGTCAGGATCTCTCAGCAAAGTATCTTAGTGAAGTGAAGATTTGGGGAAGTCAAGAGGAGTATCTTCACTGATAGATTCCAAGGTTTGAGCCTCCGGTGTGGAAAGGATAAAGAGATATGAATGCTTGAGTGTCGGGTTCTCATGTGACAGTGTGAACAGAGGAAGAACTGACTGGCAGAATATCAGACATTATTCCAGATGTGTTACTGATGTTGGTAAAGGTTATGAAGGCATGAATTATGTTTGGCCGACATGATTAATGATTTCCACAAGTATATCCTTGATCCGCATTACTTGGTGTGCAAGGATTTAGCTGACAGATCAGAGTTTGTGAAAAAATTGACTATTCTAGGTACCGACTAGAAAGGTGATGAAATCACTTGTGCAGATATATATACAAGATGGATTTAGTTATGAGAGGTGTTGTTGTTGTGTATGATGTGTGAAGAAAAGCAGTAGAGTCGAATAAAAGAAGAAAGGAAGATTTCGTATGTGAAAGAAGAGCAGCATAAAAGAAGAAGAAAGATGAAGTGCAATAGATCAGTATACAGAGCCTAACCAGAACTGAACTCCAGCATAGGTTGATGCTTCTTATTGGTTCAAGTATTGTATTACATTCTTTATAATTTGTAGATACTGTGTCTCTCGTAGGCAGTGTGCCTCTTGTGAGCAGTGTGCTCTGGCAGTGAGCCCTAATTGGCAAGTGTCATTTTTGTAATCTTATTCTTCTAACAGAGAATACAATCTTGGGTTAATCACCCCTTGGTTTTTCCCTTAACAGGATTTCCATGTCAAAAATATTGTGTCATGTGTATTTCCATTTCATGATTAAGTTTGTTTGTTTGAATTGATGCTGCACTAATTATTAAAGAAGTTCAGAAAGCTGAGATAATTAAGCTAACTGATTCACCCCCCCTCTCAGTTATCAACAAAGAGAACAAAGAAAAAGGCAACAAGATCCTATGTTATCCTGAAGGATGATGAAGAAACTAAATCAGACGAGGAGGTGAAGAAAATGAGGAAAAAGAAGAAGATATCCAGTGAAACCAAGGAGGCAGAAGTAGAAGAGTTTGTTGAAAGAGCCACCCTGTCCTTAGATGATATAGTTAAGGCAATCACTGTGGATGGAAATCTGAAGCCATTAACAGAATTTTTTGATAAATACAATGAAGCTGATAGGAAGAGTCTGCAGGATGCCACAGTTAAGTATTTGAACATTTACAACAAGGCTTTCATTGAGATTATATCTTTAATTCCTAAAAGCCTTGAGAAGGAACTTGAATTGAGGAAGAATAATGCCAAAGAGAAGGATATGGAGATCTGGGAATAGATAGCTAATCAACTTTATCCCTCAATCACTCCTAAGTAGAAGAGTATGATCTTCAAAGATTGTAAGGATGAATTCCAGAGCAAAGCCAGAATGAATCAGCTTATGCTCGGAAAAACTGACGAAGTAGCAAAAGAGATAGAAGAGATCCTCTGGAATGCATACAAAAGATTCAACATTCCTATTATAGAGGACTTAGGTGATGATCCCTCGGCTACATACTTTGAAGAAGAAGCTACTGAAACAGTAGCAGAAGAGGTTAAGGAGACAAGGGAAGATAAAGGTAAGGACTTGGAATCCTCTGCTGCGGAAGAGGTGGCCCATGAACAAACAAATATCTCTCCTTTAGTTTCCCTTGCTGACTCCAGATCCAAAGGAGAAGAAGGAATAAAGGAGAAAGAAGCAAAGGTGAAGGAAAAAGAAGATAACAGTCCAAAGGGTGTGGAAGGAGAGAAAGCTCCAAAAGACAGTTCTGTGACTGCAGAAGAAAAGAAGAATCTGTCTCTGGCAAGAGACACTGCAGAATCGGTCAAGGACTTTTTAACAAAAGAAACTATGGAGATTAATGAACCGGAACTACTAAAAGGGCCATTTGATTTTGACTCTCTATCTCCAGTACAAACAATGAAGATAGCTTTGTTTGCTAATGCAAAGGCCAAAGAAAAACTCCTGAAGTCTCACATGGAAGACTGTGAGCTTATAGCAGCCGCATCCGGAGTGTTAGAAAAGATCATACCATCTTTTCAAAAGGATCCCTCAGCCTCCTCATCTGGTAATCTCAAATCTCTGATCAATAGTATTACTACACATTTCAATTCTCTAGAGAAATCAGCTGAGGAGAAGGTCAGGAAAGAGTTTTTGGATAAGAGATTCTCTGAATTGCAAGGGCTAATAGCAAATGACAGGAGAGTAATGGGTATTGGGATAAAGAGCTTGGAAAATGCTCTCAAGGACGGAGGAGATGTATACAAATTTTGTATATCCTGGTCTAAAGCAACAGTGGAGATTGAGAAGAAAGTGAAAGAACAGGAGGACAAACTAACAAAACTTTCTCAAAATTTGATCCACTTACCACATCCATAATAAATCAAGAATGTCAGACTATTGCAGTCTTGAATGAAATCAAGAAGCTGGAGAAGGAAAAGAAAAATAGAATAAGCAGGTTGGATGCACTCAGAGGGATAATTATCCCTAAGTTAGAGGCCATGCATGAGGCCATAAAAGAAGCCTAGATCATAGCCCAGACCAGTGATCCGACAGATCTAAAAAGGGCAGATGCATTTGCATTCTTGTTAAGTAGTCATATATCAATTTTGGACAGAATGAAGCAGAGTTGGGCAACATAATTTGTCCAGTTGAAGACAACTTTTGCAGACATTCTTCAGTTTATGTGAGTATGTTATATGCGGCTAAGTATAGTTAAATTTTTGAAAATTTTGATGCGCGATTCTCACCCTTTGCCATTGATGTCAAAGGGGGAGTGAAGAGCAGTGAAAAATGAGGAATCCAACTAAGGGGGAGCTCCGAAAAATGTATATAAAAATAGAGCATCAGCCAAGGGGGAGCATAGTGTAAACACTTAGTCATTTTTCACTAAGTGTTGCCATCAATGCCAAAGGGGGAGATTGTTTGCAAGAGACACTATATGGACTCATGAATGTTGTCATTGATGGCAACAAAGTTCATCCCACACATCTGCGGGACATGGTGTGTCTCTACCGAAAGTTAGATTGAAGAATGTTGTGGTCCGGTAAGCAAGAACAGAGTATGTGGAAAGGTTCGACAGTCAGGTCCAAATCTCTCAGAGGAAATATCTTGGTGAAGTACAGATTTGAGGAAGTCAAGAGGACTACCTTGATTGATAGATTCCAAGGATTTAGCCTCCGGTGATAGATGAAGAAAAAGATATGAACACTTTAGTGTCAGGTTCCTGATTGGCAGTGTGGTCAGAGGAAGAACTGACTGGCAGAACATCAGACATTATTTCGGATGCGTTACTGATGATGGTAAAGATTCTTAAGGCATAAGTTATAATTGGCCGACATGATTGATGACTTCTATAAGTATATCCTTGATCCGCATCACGGTAAGCAAGGATTCAGCCGACAGATCAGAGTTCATTGAAAATATTGACTATTCCGGATGCCGACTAGAAAGGTGATGAAATCACTTGTACGTATATATATACAAGATGGATTTAGTTGTGAGGTGTGTCATGGTTTTTGTGAAGTGCAAAAAAAAAGCAGTAGAGGAGAGTAAAAGTAGTAAGGCAGGTTCAGTATGTGAAGGGACAACAGCACTAAGGAAGAGAAAGGATGAAGTGCAGCAGATTAGTGTACTGAGTTTTAACCAGAACTAGACTCCAGCATATGTAGATACTCCTTATCAGTACAAGTATTGTATTACACTCTTTGTAAATTGTAGATAGTGTGTCTCCTGTAGGCAGTGTGCCTCTTGTGAGCAGTGTGCTCGGGCAGTGAGCCCTAATTGGCAAGTGTCATTTTGTATTTCCATTCTTCTAACAGAGAATACAATCTTGGGTTAATCACCCCATGGTTTTTTCCCTTAACACGGTTTCCACGTCAAAAATATTGTGTCATGTGTATTTCCATTTCATGGTTATGTTTGCTTATTTGAATTAATGCTGCATTGATTATTAAGAAAGTTTAGAAAGCAGAAATAATTAGGATAACTGATTCACCCCCCCTCTCAGTTATCAACATGACCGTCGAAGACTTTTGAGAGCTTGCATTGTAAGTGTATTGTAAACCATTTCATTTTTGATAATACATTGTGTAGGTTTTGGAGTGTGGGGTTTTTCTCTCGTAAGGGTTTTGCCCACATATATCTTGTGTCTCTCTCTCTCTTCTGTCTCATTCTGTGTGTATGTGTATTACTGCAACATCTCTATTATTATGTCTATAACACTGTAACTATAAAGGTTAAAAGAATTTGCATACATCTCTCCTCTTTAGATTAGCGTAGGAAGCGATTTCCACAGACCTACCTTCCTTTTAGTTGGTATCAGAGCTTGGCCGGTTTTGGTTCTAGCTACTGGGTAGGGGTTTTTTGAGCTAATCTTAGGTTGAGTGGGAGTCTTTATAGAGTATTATGTATCTTGTTGTAGGAAGGAGATGGTAGGCACATCTGGAAGATTAGAGGCGGAGAAGTTTAACGGCACCAATTTTGAGTTGTGGAAACTCAAGATGGAAGATATGCTTGTTGATCGAGAACTATGGGAAACTGTTGATAGCACAAAACCTACGGCAATGTCACAAGCTGATTGGGACCTCAAAGATTGGAAGGCTAAGGGTCTCATAAGACTCTGTCTAGCTAACTCTGTCCTATTGAATGTCCATGAGGAGAAGACCGTGAAAGAACTTTGGAAGAAGCTAGGAGATGTTTATCAGGCCAAGTCCTTGGTGAACAAGCTTTTTCTGAAAAAGAAGTTGTTTTCTCTAAAGATGGAAGATGAAGGATCTGTTGTGGACCATATGAATGATTTTAACATGATTGTTTCTCAGTTGACATCCGTGGGTGTGAAAATGGAGGAGGATCGATGTATGACCCTGCTTTGTTCTTTGTTGGATTCATGGCATCATCTTGTCATGGCCATCGGAAGCACTAAAACCACCTTCAAGATGGATGATGTCATGTCTTCACTGTTATCTAAAGAAATGTGGAGGAAGACAACCGAGTTGGCCAAAGAGGCTCTTGCGGTTCATGGAAGACCTAAGGAGAAAGGGAAAAAGGACAAGAAAGGTGAAAAGGGTAGATCCAAATCTTGTGGGAGATCCAAATCTCCTGGAAAGTCCAAGGCTCTCTGTTGGAACTGTGGAAAAACTGGGCATTTTCAAAAGGAATGCAAAGAGGAAAAGAAAAAGAGGAAGAAGAATGTCCCAGACTCAAATTCTGAAAAGTCACAAGATGATGGTGATGCCTTCATCGCAGCCCTGGCCACCCATGCATCTGATGATGTGTGGTTGATTGATTCTAGTGCATCTTTCCACATGACCTCGCATCGAAGTTGGTTCACAAAGTATGAAGATTTCGATGGTGGAAGAGTGTACCTAGGTGATGATTCTCATCTGAAGATTGTTGGTCGTGGAAAAGTCTCAATCTGATTCCATGATGGATGAGTGAAGGGGATCACTGGGGTCATGCACATCCCAGGCTTGTCACGGAACCTACTTTCTGTAAGTAAGTTGAATGATGCAGGTGTGCAGGTTGTCTTTTTGAAGGATGGATGCAAGATGACTAGAGGATCTATGGTGCTTGTGAAGGGTACTCAGAGAGGTACTCTGTTTCAGCTGGAGGCATGCAGTTCACAGTGTAATAGTTCTTTTGACTCGAAGAAAAGAGCTGCAGTCACTTCATCCCCACCATCTGAACCAATAATGAAGAAATCTGTTGTATCAAATCTTGATGGTAGTGCATTTTGGGTACCCAAGGGTGCTCATGCTTTGGAAGTTAAGCTTCCTGCTGAAAAGATAATGTTATGGCATAAGAGATTCGGCCCCATTGGTGAGAAGGGTCTTAGAACCCTAAAAAATAAAAACCTCGTTGAGGGGTTAAATGATTGTAATCTCGAGTCTAACTTTTGCAAACATTGTATATATGGAAAGCAAAACTGTGTTTAGTTTTACTCTAGTTCTCACAAGTCTTTTGGTGTGTTGGATCTTATTCATTCTGATGTGTTTGGTCCAGTTAGTGTTCCTTCGATCTATAAATCTATATATTTTGTATCTTTCATAGATGATTACAGTAGAAGGACATGGATTTATTTTCTCAGAAGCAAATCTAAAGTCTTTAGTCAGTTCAAAGAGTTTAAAGCTTTTGTTGAGAATTAGACTAGTAAAAAGATTAAGTGTTTGAGGACGAACAATGGTGGTGAGTTTTTTTGGCAGAGTTTGATAAGTTCTATAAAGAACATGGGATTGAAAGACATAAGACAAATCCATACACCCCATAGCAAAATGGAATTACAGAAAGGATGAACATGATAATGATGGAGAAGGCTAGGAGTATGCTTAGTGGAGCAAGCCTTGAACAAAAGTTTTGCGCTGAAGCTGTAGCCACTGCTTCTACCTGGTAAACATGTCTCCTACATCAGCTCTTGTGGGTAAGACACCTATGGAGGTGTGGTCTGGTAAGAAGCCTTCAATTAGACATCTTCATATTTTTGGTTGTGAGGCATATGCACATGTGCTTAGGGAAAAACAATCTAAATTGGTGAACAAGGCTGTTAAGTGTATTTTCATTGGCTATGGTGTCGGTGTGAAAGGATACAAGCTTTGGGATCCAGTGGTTGAAAAAGTGTTATATAGCAGAAGTGTTATCTTCACAGAGCTAACACCTTCTTTCGTTGTTCTACAACTAGAACAGACAGAAAAGAAAGAGGATGTGATTCAGTTTCCTTCTACCCTTGAGAAGACTGAATCGACAGACCCTATGAGACCCGATGATGAAGAGAGCTCTAGTAGCTCTGAAAGCTTAGAAGAAGAAGTAGAACCTCAACCTTAGCCATTGAGGAGGTCTACATGAACAAGGAAGCAACCTGATAGGTTTGGTTATTCATTGCTTGATTCTAGTTGTGCTTTTACCTTGCTTACTAACATTGATGAGCCTAGAACTGTGACAGAGGCTATGGGCATGAAAGATGCAAGTTCTTGGAAGGAGGCCATGGAAGATGAAATGGCTTCTTTGGAGAAGAATAAAACTTGGGACTTGGTGCCTTTACTTGAAGGACAAAAACTTGTTGGATGCAAATGGGTGTTCAAGAAGAAATTCGATGCAGATGGCAGTGTTGAAAAGTACAAGGCTAGATTGGTTGCAAAGGGGTACTCACAAGTGGAGGGAATTGATTATGGTGAAATTTTCTCTCCCGTTGCAAAGTTGATATCCATTTGGTTCTTGTTATCTCTTACAACTGATTATGACTTAGAGGTGGAGCAAATGGATGTAAAAACAACATTCCTTCATGGTGATTTGGAGGAAGAGATTTACATGTCACAGCCAGAGCATTACATAGAGAAAGGTAAAGAAAATTTGGTTTGCAAACCGAAGAAGTCTTTGTATGGTTTGAAGCAGTCTCCTAGGATGTGGTATGTAAAATTTGATGCCTTTGTGTTGTCCATTGGATTTCTGAGATCAAAATTTGATCATTGTGTGTATTACAAGTTTGACAATGATCGCATTCTCATTATTGCATTATATGTTGACGATATGTTGTTAATTGGGAATGGTAAGAATATGATTTCTGGTTTGAAGTCTCAGTTGTCAGCACAGTTTGAGATGAAAAATCTAGGGGCATCCAAGTACATTCTAGGAATGGAAACAAGAAGAGATAGAGCTAACATAAAACTTTGGTTAAGCGAGAGTAAGTATGTGAAGACCATGTTGGATAGGTTCAACATGGCAAATTGTAGACCATTGTGTGTTCCTGTTGCATTGGGGACAAAGTTATCTATTAATGATTGTCCAAAATCTCCTTCTGAGGTAGAGGACATGAGCAGAGTACCATATGCTAGTGTTGTTGGTAGTTTGATGTATGTCATGGTCTGCACAAGACCAGACATTGCCCAAGCAGTGGGAGTCCTTAGTCGATTTATGGCTAATCCTAGATGAGTACATTGGGATGCAGTTAAGTGAGTGTTTAAATATTTGAGGGGTACTTTCGAGTATTCCATATGCTATCATGGTAATCCTACATGACCTCTGCATTTTGTTTGTATTCATGGATTCTGATTGGGCTGGTGACATTGGCATTAGGAGATCCACTAGTGCTTACGTGTTTACTATGTTCGGTGGTGCAATTAGTTGGATGAGTATGCCCCAACCTATGGTTGCTTTGTCCACAACAGAAGCTGAGTATATGACAGCAACTCATGCTTACAAGGAAGCCATTTGGCTTAAGAGATTGTATTCAGATATTGGTGTTGATGCAGAGCAAATTATGATTTGTTGTGATAGTCAGAGTGTGATTTCCCTAGCAAAGAATCTAACTTTCCATGCCAGAAGAAAGCATATTGATGTATAGTTTCACTTCATGTGAGACATGGTAGAGGATGGGAAGGTGAATTTGGAGAAGGTAGACACTTTGAAGAATGTTGCAGATGCATTGACGAAACCAATGGGCACGAAGAAGTTCAGATGGTGTTCGGAGTCTATGGGCCTCTCAGCCTATAGCAGTTAAATCATATTATTTCTATTGGCTCTTATAAGGTGTTCGACAAGTGGGAGAATGTTGGGAATTAAGGTGTCTCAACCTTGGTAATTCTTTGCATTTATTTATTGTAATGTATTTATTTATTTAGCCTATGTTGTAATTTTGTTGCACATCCTATTTTGTCATTTAGTGTGAAGTGGCACGATGAGTTGTCACTCCACTTGTAAGATGACTAGGATGGTCAACTCACTCCATGTGGAGATAGGTGTCCCCTTTGTGTGGTAGAGGTTTTCTGCCATGTTTCAGCATCTTGACTAGTGTGTAAGTGAATCTTGACTGAAACGGTTATGACAGATTCCTATGACAGAATCTATGATGCGTAAGAGTCAGAAATAGAAGGTTCTATGACAGGTGAAGACAAGTGTCATAAAGCATCTTTGAAAAAGGCATATTTGGGTGCCCAAGGTGGGTTATGACATGTTGTAAGAGGAATATGCTATTTTTAGTTAGTGTATGATAGATTCTCTTACAACTGTAAGTGCTATCAGTTATGATAGATTCTATGACAGCTGTAAGGTGCGTAAGAGCATCTATCCTAGTCTATCTTGGGATGGAATGCCCCATCTTGGAAAGGACAAATGTGACATGTGTCATGGGTGTAAGAGAGGCTTCTTTGTGTAGGACAAGTGTCCAAGAATGGGTATTGAGGCCATGTGGCCAAGATGGACGCCCATCTCTAGAAGCTTCCTCCTTTGTGCCTTGTAATTCTATAAAATAGGTGCTTAGAGTTGTAGTATGCATTGTGTATTGACAGGTATTGTTATGCTGCCAGAATAACTCTAGATATGATCATCGAAGACTCCTAAGAGCTTGCATTGAAAGTGTATTGTAAACCATTTCAGTTTTGATAATACATTGTGCAGGTTTTGGAGTGTGGGGTTTTTCTCTCGTAAGGGTTTTCCCCACGTATATCTTGTGTCTCTCTCTCTTCTGTCTCATTCTATGTGTATGTGTATTGCTGCAATATCTCTATTATTGTGTCTATAACACTGTAAATGTAAAGGTTAAAAAGAATTTTCATACTTCTCTCCTCTTTAGATTAGCATAGGAAGTGATTTCCACACACCTAGGTTCCTTTTAGAGCCAAGATCTCAACTTGGGTGGATCAAGACCAAAATAGGCTCTTTTGTTCTGTCATCTTGGTTGCAGGACATGGAAAATTAGCCTCAAGCAATGCCCCAACTATTACAACCATTTCTGTTGGAGAAGGCCATTTGGGACAAATGTCAAAATGACAAGTGTCAGTCATCGACACATTTATATTTTCCCCCTTCTTCTATAAAAGGGATGAGCTTCATTTGTATAAGGGTTGGAAAATATTGAAAGGAATGTTAGAATTGCCATAGTCTGTATTAGGAGTAGCTCTGTCTAATACATGTGTAACCTCTTTGTGATAGCATGATTTCTCTAATTGAACATATATGAGAAATGTGCAGTTACATGCTATTTATCTCCATTTTGCATTTTAAGCATTCATTTGAAACTAATAATCAAGGATTATTGATTTCTTCGTGCATATTTGTTGTTACAATTCACTTTTTAGTGTTAGTTTCTATTTAAGGAATATGGTAATCTTTCATAGGAGATGGTAATGTTGTTTGCAATATAAATGGATTATAAAGTATAAATACACTGTAACAACCTTACGCAGGTAATTATTGTTGCCAAAGGCAATGATATTTCACAAAGTTTAAATTGACCATCAGATGTATGTAATGTTTGAACAAATTAATGCATAATGTATCAACTCTGTACCCATAAGTAGGCACTGATCTAATTTTACATTCCCACCAACTACAAAACACTCTAAAATGGCAAATCTTAAATCCATTGTAATTTATTTATAATTATTTGCACTTTTCACACCAGTTTTCAAAGATCACAAGGAATGAATCACATAGGTGCTTAATTCTTAAATTCCCTTGTCAATTTGTGTGAGAATTTACATCTGCTCGACACTATAGTGTGAAAATTGTTTGTGATTTCCAAATAGTGTCTTAAGGGGAATCCACCTTGGTCTTGCAGAGCCTAAAGTGTAGGGGAGAACACTGCTAAATCTATCTCCCATTTGTTAGCCAGACCTCCAATAATTCCAATCATAAGATCTTATAAATCTTTAGGAATTGCTGAGATATAGGTTGGGGAACCAACAAATTGTACCCATGTGAACCAATTTATCTCTCCTTAGTGAGATCTATAGCAAACTCATCTAAAGAAGGCATTTTATAGTTGGAACCTAGCGCACATTTTGTGGCATGAAAAGCAGAAACAAATACAGAATAGTGTTTAGAAAGAATATTTAAGATCAATTGTGTGTCTTTCTTTTTTATTCCACACTATTTTAACTGCAATATGATGGCTTTTAATTTTGTGAAGAAGTCTTGTATTGTGTCAAAATTGCTAGGACTTAACTCTATGAGTTCATTCTCCAATTGATGACCCCTTATTTCATCTTTCTTATCAAAGAGGTTTTCGAATGTGGTCCACACATCTTTTGGTGTAGTAGTAGATTTGAAGTGATAAAGTACATCAGGAGATACTGACATACACAGAGTACCAAATGCTTCATCACATTTATTAAACCATTTTGACTTTTCTACATCTACTATGGGTTTTGTCTCAAGTCACATTGTAATCCTATGTAAGCCTTACTTTTTAAGATAGATTTTCATCTTAGATTTATAGTCAAAGTAGTTATATGGTGTTAGGATAGGAACTATTGATTGATCCATTAGTGTAGAAAAGTATATTGTTATGCAGAAGAGAAGTCCAAAAATAACACACATGAGACACCTCCCTTTTCACTAGTTTATAAAATGACCCCCTACAAAGTACAATCTGTGGCACTTTATAATTAGTGTGATTTACAATGCAAATGTCATATTTTCACTCTTACAAGGCCAAGGCCCAAAAATGGCCAAAACATTGAAACTATAGTTCTAGTACAATATGAGATCAATTTGAGAGCACTAATGTGGAGTACATAGAAAAATATGAACTCAAAAAATAAGACCCAAAAGGGAGTTTGTTTCCACAAGTTATGGTTCTCGAAAGGTCTAAAAAATGAGGACTATGCAACAAATTTTGGAAGAATATTCAATTTCTAAAAAGCTAAAGCATAAAATAAAAAATCCCAACTTCAACACTATGTAGAGTGTGAAATTCTACCCCAAATATAAAAAATTTGCATAAAAAAAGGCATTAGTATGGCTAAGAATGGTCCTCCTAAAGTTTTATTACACAAATAAAAATTGCAATGGTGAGGGGCAAAAAATTCAAAATCACTCTGCTTGTGTTATGCTAATGTCACCACTAATTTTAGCTAAAAATCTCCAAATTTGGCATAACCTCCAAAATTATTTACAGTTTGCTAGTTTTAACTATCACCAAATTTAGTGAATAGCCAGATATGAATAGTGGAGGTTTTGAGTTTAGTGGACTGCCAAATTCCATGCTAAATTTAGCCGACTATGCAAGTGGCAGAGCTGGAGGGTGGCAGTGAGGCACATGCCTAATGGCGCCACCTGGTGGCATTGGATTGCTCCACCTGGTGGCACTGGATCGGGTCACCAAAAGCAATGGCGACAAGTGCTATTAGGAGCTTGTGCAGGGTTTAAATCATCGGTGGTGATGTACAAAAGTGGTAGCTTCGAGGGGGCTAAATCCCCAAAGGTTTTTGAATGTGTTTTGAAGTGCTTAAGGTTGTGGTGACACCCTAGCCACTGGGTGGTGGTGGCTTCAGGCACCATTGCTACAGTGGTGGGGCAACCTACCTTTTTTTTAGTTAAAACAATTCTCACGTCTGTACTGTACATTGATCTGTATGGTCCAAGATGGAAAAAAAATTGCCTCAGAGGCTCCCAACTCTAAATTCAATGATTTGATAGTCAATCTTTAGGTTTTTGGGCCTTCTAAGCGTGATGGCGAGGTTTGTTTGGGTTGAAAGTGCTCTAAAATGACAACTACCTATTGGAGCCACACTTTAAACCCTTGTTTGCAATTGGGTCTTCTAATCTCTGATTTTGGTGAAATGAAAGTCAATATTGACTTTCTCAAGCCTTCTAGACACTATGGAACAACTAAAAATGCCTCCAGGATTATCAAATAGTTGCAATCACCCAGATCTCACAAGAATACATATATGCAAACTAGAGTAATACAAATGCTTATTTTCTTCTAAACTATTTTGATTCTCCATATCATCTAAGGATGCAAGAGAAGAGCATACTAGGTTTTTGAGAAAAATATTAGCAAAATTAGTCTCAAATATCTCAAAAAAATAGGACTATAAACTAAACTATACCAAACAACTAGGCTCTGATACCATGTTAGATTCTATGAGAAGTGATAATCTTAGCTAGGATCTGTGGTCAGTTGTTAGCAAGTTACTTGACAGAGAACAAAGCCGACTGAAGGAGATTATACAATCTGTGGAGATTGGAAGCCGACAAAAGACACATCCCTATGTAATAGATATAGTATATATAAAGATATGAGATAGTAGAATGTAAGAAAGTAACAATGATAGCAGAATAGGAGTATATTCTAATGTAAGCAATGACATAGAAGTCATGTATGTAACTGTGTTAAAGAATGGACAATGGATGTATACATTTGATTGCTGCTAATATATATATATGTGTGTGTGTGTGTGTGGAAGTCTACTAGTACCGTGTAATTATGTGTGTTATCTTATTGTGATGTATGTGTAATGATTTGTTTTATTATTCTTTATGTTTTGCTATCAATCTCTAGCTACCTGACCAGGGTATAAACTGACTACAAAGACTTGATTGAGGACCGGATCTCTAAACTAGTATCTTCTCAACATTTCTTTCTAACATTTGGTTCCATTGCTGAGACCTTGGAAGAGGGTAGTTAAAGATTAAGAAGGAAAGACATCTGAAGAAGTAGCATAGAGCTCCAAAAAGGAGAAAAGGTGAGGTTGGTGGGAAAATTTTTCAAATTACGGAGGAATTCACATCTCCTTAGGTTTCTACCTCTGTGAGAGGGGGGAAGACACTTAAGGGGATGGCAAGTGGGAAGGGGGTAGGGTCCATAAGGACCTTTAAAATGATGCGACTCTTCAAATAATGATTCCATGGGGTATAAAAGGACTAATGAAACACCAAATCAAGCAAACCCATGGCAAAAGGGGAGCAATGGAAGAAAAAGAGGATCGAAAAAGAAATAAGGATTGGAATGGATATAAGTGAAGAAAAGAGATTGAAGCAAACTCAGGAGTGACAAGAACATTACCGTAGAAGATTGGAAAGCGCACAAATGATGAAGGAAGGAGGAAATTGTGGAAGAAAAGAAAAAAGAATTTGAAGAGCGTGCCACTGTGGGTGCTGCCAGAAGGAAGGAAGAGGACAAGCACGTCATGAAGGATGCTACTGAGTGCACCATGTAGGGTTCTACCAGAGAAAGGAGGGCAAATGGAGAAGGCATAAAAGGTGCTATGAAGAATGTAGAGGAGTGCACCACTATGAGTGCTGCCAGAGAAGAATGTAGAATGGAAAGAGAAGAAACATGTGAATTCAGGTTTATGCCACAGATTGTTGGAACATATGAGTCAACACTGGATATTTTGAAGATGGATGAGGAATATATAGAGGAAATAATTTGTCGAATCATAAAGGAGATAAGAGAAGGAGGAGAAAATGCGGTAAACATTGAGAGGAGTTTTGAGGGTTTTGGAAGGCTATTTGAATTATCATTGGATGTCAACATGATGTCATTTGCAAAGATAAGAGAATCCCATAATTTGAAGAGACACTATGAAGAGACACAATCCCTAGACCATGAGCCAACCTGAGTTCCATATAAAGTTAAGACAATTTTAGTTGAGAAGGAAGATATTCGAGCAAACAAAGAAGTAGAGAGAATAGTAGAGATCCAGAGTAATTTTGTAGAGGTTTTAGGAGAGTACTTTGAGATCTGATTATAGAGAGACAAGGGAAGAGAAGGAAAGCAAGTTGACAGAACACAGATTAACCAGAGAAGCAGACTAAAAGAAATCTACCCAAAGGATCAGAGAGTTGGAGGAAAGCAATCATGGATACCCTAGTTAAGTTAGCTGTATTTGAGAAGGATACTACTGAAGCAGCATAGTACATTTTTGTTTTGGAGTCTATTTGGAACCAGAAGGGAGTAACAAGGGATGAAATTAAGTTGTTTGATTTCATAGGTACCTTGTGGAATGAAGCATTGAAGTGGTATAGGAAGACATGCCCAAATGGTGACAAAGAATGGGATGATATCAAGAAGCTATTCTTGGAGAACTTTGGAGTTCTTGATGTTCTGACATAAGGAGTAAGTAAGATGAGAGATTTGATGCGATTGGAGAAAGAATCAATAAAGGAGTTTGATAAGAGATTCAATGAGACAACTACGAGATTGGAGGAACCATTGCCGAAGAAGCAAAGATAGAATGGTTTATTTCCAGAATAAGCCCTGAAATAAGATCATCCCTAGATGGAAGGCTTTTTGAAACATATGTAGAAGCAATGACATTGGCCTGCTAAATAGAGTTTCAATCCTGACGCAAACAAGATAAGATGAAGGAAAACCTTTAATTAGAGAAGCTAAAGTTGGAATTGGTGTAGTTGAAGCTGAGGCAGAAGATATTAGCTAAGCAGGAGGAGAATACACAAAAGGAAAGACCTAATATTTGATGTTCATACTACACAAGAGAAGGGTACTTGAGAAATGAATGTCCTAGGATGAAAGGTGAAAGACAAGCTGCTACAACAAAAGCATATACCAAAGCAACAATGAAAAAAGTCAATTCAGTATATTGTGGATTATGCGGAGAATGGGATGACCATGAAACACCAAATTGTCCTTCACAGAACTTCCAGAGGAAAAGATACTTTGCTAATGAAGAAGATGAAGCATGGTATGGTGGAAACAATACAAACTCTGCAAAGAGCAGTAATATGACATACATGAAGAAAAGAAATTGATTTGATCACAAGCAGCCAAGTTGGAGAAATTAGAGGAATGTTAATGCAATACAAAATTCAAATTTTGGTGGTCCATCATATGGAAATAGCAATAATAACGATGTCAGAGAATGTTTGGAGGCTATAGAAGAGGTAGAGGCCATGGGAGAAATTAAAGGAGGGAGAATGCCACATGCTTCAATTGTGGTAAGTTAGGACATTTTGCTAATGAGCATTGGGCTAAAAAGAAAATAAGTGTTCATTTTGTAATAGCATAGAGCATGACCTATTTTCTTATGAGAGAACTCAACAATACTTCCAGAATGCATAGCCACAGTCTAAGAGTGATGAGTTACAAAACCTAAACAATAAAAAAGGACCAAGGATCATAAGAAGAGCACCAAAAGACAAAGGAGCAAGAACTTGCTAGAAGAACAACAGAAAGGAGATAGACATATCTTCAACTGAATCCATAGAAGAAGAAGAGTACTACTGGAGAAGTACACCAAAACATACTAGAAAGGAGAGAAGGAAGAGGAAGGAGAAAGCTGCAGTAGTAACAAGACAAGGAACCAATATTGGAAGACATTATATCATTGAGACAGAGGAGGAAGATAGTGAGGAGGATGAAGAATTTGTTCCGAACAAGAAACAACATGAAGAAGTTGTGAAGGAGGCTAAACAAACAATAAGGAAGGAGCAAGAAAAGGAGAAGCAATATAAATAATTTTTCACTGAAGGAGAAGTGGATGCTCTCAGGCAGTTAGCCCAATTGACACAACAACACAAAATGATTGACAAACTAAACCAATTCTCTAAGTACTGGAATAAGGAACAAGGTCAAAGGAGTCAACTCTAGAGGATGGGAAGGACATATAGAGAATAGAAGACAAAAGCACTTATGGTGGATGTTCACATCAATCACAAAAAGGTCTAAAATGTCATGATAGATTTGGTAGTAGATGTCAACATGATAACAAAAAAGCTATGGGAACAGTTAGGAAGACCTAAGCTGTCAGAAACAACTTAAAACATAATCTTGGTGGATGGATCTAACATGCAAACAATGGGAACATGGAAGAAAGCAGAAGTTAATCTAATGGGGATCAAACATGTCTTAGATTTCATTGTGGTAGCTATGAAGGATCAAGGAGAATCTTTCAATGCACTTTTGGGCTTGAGATGGTTTGTAGATGTGAATGGTGTCATAAACTCCCAGAGAGAAGAGTTATCATTTGCCAATGAGAACAAAGTTGTCAATATCCCTTTGGGATCATTTATGGAGGAAGCATCTATAGAAGAGATCAATCAAGATGAATATAGTGACAAGGATGCAAAGAATCTCTATACAATCACAAGTTTGGATGCATAGGAAACAATAGAAGAGCCTAATTCTATAAGGGTGAAGCGGAGATAGAGGATGATCACTATATTACAAATAGTGAAGAGATTTTGGAAGCATGGATGAGAGAAGAACTGAAACTAAAAACAAGGAAAATGCTTGGATACTAGAGGATATTCACGATCAGGATGGACGAAGAAGGCATACCATAATCCTCCATACTTCATCAGGACTCACTAGAGATTACCTGTAGTACATTTAAGAAGGATAAAGAAGATATGGAGCAAAGATCTCACTAGGTAAGTCACATTTTGAAAAGAATTTTACATATCAAGTTGCCTAGGTTTTCAAGCATATAGGACCTACATAAATACCTAGCAGAAATGGAGACAATTTTTTAGATGAAGAGATAATATTACAAGTTGCACAACACACATTGGTATGCAATGTTGTAAATTGGTGGAACACACACAATTGACTGGTGGTCAGCATTCAAGATATTCATCAAGACAAGATATTTGTCGGAGAAAGGAGAATATGATATAATACCTAAGTATTCAGGTCAGATCTCCCCACAAGAACATTTATCCATGTGTATAATGGTATGGAAAAGTAGAAATGAATATAATCAGGTATTGTATACTCACTTCTTTTATTGGAAACTCTCACCAATTGCACAAACATGGTATATAAATCAAGAATGAAGGACAGAAACTAGATATTGGGAAGAATTGCAAAAAGACTTCATTTATACTTTCTCATTTTTTGATCTAGACAAAAACATACACACAAGACTCCTCAGAATCAGGGAGATCATTTTTCAACAAGATTTGGAAGAAGAAGAAGCCAAACTGGAATAGAGCTCACTACCGGCAAAAATAGAAGGCATTTGGAAAGTCATTGAATGGATGAATAAAGAATCATATCTGGAAAAATACAAATGCTATAAAACATCACAACAGAAAGATGAAGAGGATAAAGAACCTAAAATAAAAGTAGAACAAGGTGAAAGAGATCTGGCGAAATCAACAGACATCAAGGAAAATTACTACAACAAGCCCATTCGGCTATGGGAAGAAAACATTACCAAAGAAGGAGATCCTAAGCTAGCCAAGATAGGAGACTATTGGGATGAGAAGGAGGTGGCAAAAATAATAGAAATTTTGTCTAAATATGAGGATTTGTTCCCCATGAAGTTTACAGAGATGAAGGGAATCAAGGAGGAAGCTGGAACAATGAAAATTCAACTAATAGAAGGCTACAAACCAGTCAAGAAAAGGCCATACAGGATGAATACAAACATGAAGAAAAAAGTCAAAGTAAAGCTTGATAAGATGCTAGAAGCAGGGATCATAAAGTTGGTAGAGGAAGTAGAGTGGATCAATCCAATGGTAGTACAGAACAAGAAAACATGAGAAATAAGGATATGTGGAGATTATAGGGAGTTGAATAAGGCTTGTATTCATGATCTTTTCCCTACACCATTTACAGAGGAAATCTTGGAGTTAGTTGCCGATAGGGAAATCTATTCTTTCACTGATAGATTCTCTGTATATCATCAGGTAAAAATTAGAGAGGAAGATCAATCTAAAACAACATTTGCATCTGAACTAGGATCTTTCATGTACACTGTTATGCCTTTTGGATTGAAAAATGCACCTGCAGTATTCAGTAGAATCATGGTTAATGTACTCAAGGAGTTTATACATGATTTTTTGGAAGTCTTGGACTGTATTTGGACTAATAAAAGATCACACACAAGAATTAAGATTGATGTTGAACAAGTGTAGGAGCTTGCAAATTTCCCTAAACTTGAAGAAATGCACTTTTGCAGTACCATTTGGAACACTATTGGGACATATAATATGTAAAGAATGACTGATGGTTGATCCTCTAAAAGTTGTTATTATTCAAAACTTTCCACCACCAAAAACCACATCTGATGTCAAAACATTCTTAGGGTATATTGCGTACCACCAGAAATTCATCAAGGGATATGTAGCCATCTCTGCACCTATACAAGAACTACTAAAGAAGAAATAGGGCAAAAATATTACCTAGAATGAGTAACACCAGAAGGCATTTGACACTTTGAAGCATAAGATAGTAGAAGTACCAGTACTCATATTTCTGGACTAGGAAAACACATTCCATGTTCATGTGGATGCATCAGGAATTGAAGTGGGAGCAGTGTTGACCCAACTAAAGGGTTCTAAGGATCACCCTATAGCATTTGCAAGTAGGAAGCTGTCAAAAGCAAAGAAGAATTATACCACAACTGAAAGAGAAGCTCTAGCAATGGTATATACATTTCGGAAGTTTAGACATTACCTCTTGTCAATGCCTTTTGTGTTCTATACTGATCATGAACCATTGAATACCTACTCAACAAGACAATCATTCAAGGAAGAATTTGTTGATAACTACTTTTTTTCCAAGAGTTTGAATTCTCAATCATGGTGAAACTGGGAAAGCACAATCAGGGACCTAACTATTTGTCCAAATTTGAGGTAGGAGAAGATCTTAAGGAATAGGAATAGGAACTACCTAGCACAAATCTATTTAGACTGACTACGGTACTGGAAGAACTAGAAGACATAGCATGCCTACTGGCTACAGGGGAATTTCTAGAAGAAATGCCATCACAAGAGAAACAAAACCTAATGCAAAAGTCTTTTCCGTACACATTAATTGAAGGAGAGCTACATATCTGAGGAAAAGATGACATCATCAGGAGAGTAGTATATGAACATGAAAGAGAAGAAATTCTAAGGCAAGCTCATGAAGGGATAGCTGGAGGACATAATGTCTAGGAGACATGACACCAAGGAAAATCAAACTAGTCGAGTTATGGTGGCCTACACTTTTCAAAGATGCAAAGAGATATGTAAAGAATTGTGATGTCTGTCAAAGAATAAGAAGACCTGCTGCAAAAGATGAAATTCCACTAAGACTAATTTTAGCACAATTACCTTTTCAAAAATGGGCCATTGACTTCATTGGACCTATAGATCCAATGGCAAAGCAGTCTAAAGCTAGATTCATCATTACTGGAGTAGAATACCTAACTAAGTGGGTTGAAGCATAGCCAACAAGAGACTGCAAATTAAAAACTACTGCTAAATTCATCTATAAAAATATCATTACCAGATTTGGCTGTCCATTGAGCATAACAAGTGATCAAGGTAAACATTTTGTAAACAAGATGATCTCAGAACTACTAGACAATTTTATGATAACACACAATAGGAGTTCCCCATATCATCGACAATCAAATGGAGCAAGTGAAGCCTTGAATAAGATCATTGGGGTAGCATTGACAAAGATGTACAATGGGAATAAAATAGATTGAGATATGAAGATACCTGCGATTCTATGGGCATACGGGACAACCTTCAAAAGAACCACTAAGTTCACTCCCTATGAATTGGTATATGGACTAGATGCTACAATACCTGTACACTTCATATTACTAAATGTTTGGACAAGGACTCTCAAATCAAGGGTGAAGAAGAATCTCTTACATAGAGGACTGAAGAATTGGAAAAACTGGATGAGGATAGATTGATGGCAGCATATAATATGAACTTGGAAAGAAATAGACAAAAGGCCTAGCATAATAGAAACTTGAAGAACAAGACATTTAAGGAAGGTGACTTAGTACTCCTGTATGACAACAAGTTTAAGAAGTAAGGAAAACTAAAGACAAGGTGGCTAGGACCATACTATATTGAAGGATTTTCAAATTTCGGAGCAGTTAGGCTAAGGAACATGGAGCACAAACTATCAACCAGATATGTCAATGGTGCCAAACTCAAGAAATAATATCAACCAGAGAAAGATATGTCTTGAGGACAAGACATAATTTTTTGGAGGGGATGATGTTAGCAGGTTACTTGATAGAGACGGAGCCGACCAGAGGAGATTATACAATATGTAGAGATCAGAAGCTGACAGAAGACACATTCCTATGTAATAGATATAGTATATATAAAGATAGGAGATACTAGAATGTAAGAAAGTAAGCATGATAGGAGAATAGGAGTATATTCTGATGTAAGCAATGACATAGAAGTCATGTATGTAACTATGCCAGATATATATATATATATGCAAACTATCAACCGGATATGTCAATGGTGCCAAACTCAAGAAATAATATCAACCAGAGAAAGATATGTCTTGAGGACAAGACATAATTTTTTGGAGGGGATGATGTTAGCAGGTTACTTGATAGAGACGGAGCCGACCAGAGGAGATTATACAATATGTAGAGATCAGAAGCTGACAGAAGACACATTCCTATGTAATAGATATAGTATATATAAAGATAGGAGATACTAGAATGTAAGAAAGTAAGCATGATAGGAGAATAGGAGTATATTCTGATGTAAGCAATGACATAGAAGTCATGTATGTAACTATGCCATATATATATATATATGGAAGTCTACCGGTACTGGGTAATTATGTGTTATCTTATTGTGATGTATGTGTAATGATCGATATTGTTATTCTTTATGTTTTGATGTCAATCTCTAGCTACCTAACTAGGGTATAAACTGACTACAAGGACTTGACTAAGGACTAGATCTCTGGACTAGTATCTCCTCAACATTTCTTGCTAAAATCAGTCATAGATCACATGCACTCCAATTGACACGTGATTAAAGATAAAATAGTGGAATGGAGAGATTATCTTGAAAGGGAGAACTCAAGAGACACATGAGTCATAGATCACATGCACTCCAATCGACACATGATTGAAGATAAAATAGTGGAATGGAGAGATTATCTTGAAAGGGAGAACTCAAGAGACAAAATTGCAAGAGAATTTAGAGAATGCTCACATTACTCTCATTGACTAGCAGAGGTGAGAGGTGAGTGCTGCATATATAGAAAAATATGGGCATATACATCCAAGAGGTGTAATAACTCCAACTACCTAAAATAGGTATAAGTTTTACCTACTTGGTAAATTCCAAAATACATGGTTACACCTACTTAGATAAAGACAAATAAATGGTTATGAGAGGTGGCATATAAATCCAAAAGATGGTGTGAGACTCAACTACCTAAAAGTGTGTGAAAGTGACACATGTAATTAATGGATTATGCCATATGTTCTCACAATAACCATGCCTAAATAACCTAAGCAAGCTTAATAATATGTGTAGGAAAAATAAATATCCCATAACATAAGGAAAATAAAAAACCTACACTAACAGTTTGTAAGCAATTGAGTTGAAGACTTCAAGTACTTAAAATAGGCCTACGTATCTGGGAGCTAGTTTTTCTATTTTACCAAATCGAATCAAATTCTTTGAAGTTTTAATTTGAGAATAAATTTGTCTCCCACAGTAACCTACCTCACTATCTTCTTCAAATCAACATAGCCTTTCTACTTGTCATTGGCCTCATCCAACCTTTTCCTAATTAGTTTGACTTTCTCCTCCATTTCTACTAACATTTCTAGCCAAATGCTAATCCTATCTTCTAGTTTATCCCAAAGAATATGAGTTCTGCATCTTCTACTATATAGTGCCTCAAATGGAGCCATTTTCAAAGTAGAGTGGTAGGAGTTATTGTAAGCAAACTTGACCAGTGGAATATATTCTTCTAATTTGTACCATTGATTCATACAATACATCTATAATAAATCCTCTAACATTTGATTCACCCTTTTAGTTTGTCTATCTGTCTCTGGGTGACAAGTTGAACTAATGTTCAACTAAGTTCCCAATGATAAAAACAAGGTTTTTCGAAACTTCAAAGTCATCCACACATCTCTATCTGAGATAATTTTTTCTAGAACTCCATGGAGTCTAAAGATCTAAATGAATCTTCTTTCCAAAACCACTGCAGTATGGATCAAGTTTCCCAATATGAAGTGGGTAATTTTTGTAAGCTTGTCAACTACCACTAGGATCATGTTGTGGTGGTTCCTAGACATTGGAAGACCTTCCACAAAATCCATGCTGCTAACTTGCCATTTTCACTCAGGTACGTCATGGGAATAAAGCAATCCTACAAGATACACATGTTCATTCTTAAACCTCTAGCACTCAAAGCATATAGCTACAAAATTGGTTACATCCTATTTGATTCCCTTCTAAAAATATAGTAGTTTTAGGTCATCATAAACTTAGTTACACTAAGTTGTCCAGAATAGGGTGCACAATGAACTTCCCTCAGCACCATTGTTCTCAAATCTTGTTGATTTGGAACATACATTATACCTTTGTACCTTAGGCCACTAGGCTCAAACTGATATCCAATCATACCTAAAATCCTGTGGATTCTCTAAGAGAGATTTCTTGACTTGTTCATAGAAATCATCTCCCAAAAACTACCTCATAACTTGTTCTTGAAATCTCGATTGAACAATATCCATTGTGGCAATGTGCCATCTCCCACTAAGGGCATCAACCACATGGTTTTCCTTGCCTTTTATATATAATTGATGTCAAAATCATAATCTAACAAGAATTCTAGCCATCAAGTTTGGCATGCATTCAAGTTTGGTTGAGTGAAAATGTACTTGAGTCCTAAGTTATCTGTATTTAGCTTAAACGACTTGCCAAGCAAATAATGCCTCCACACTTCTAATGCATGAACTATCACTGCAAGTTCCAAATCATGTGGAGCATAATCCAACTCATATGGTCAAAGTTTTATGGATTCACTGGCCACAATATCACCATCTTGCTTAAGTACACCTCCTAAGCCTTCACCGAATGCATTTGTAATGACTGCAAAATGACCCCCTAGGTTTGGAACTCTAAGAATTGATGCCAAATTTAGTCTTTCGTTCAAGATTTAGAAAGTTTCCTCACACTTTTCTAACCATACAAACTGTTGAACCTTCGTTTGAAGTGAAGTGATCTGGTTGGCTATCTTAGAAAAGTTAAATACAAACTTCCTATAATAACCTACCAATCCCATAAAACTATGCACCTCATGGACATCCTTTGGTGCTAGCCACTCTATAATTGCTTTTAGTTTTGCCAAGTCAAAAAAATTCCCTCAACAGAAATGACATGTCCCAAATATTGCACTTCTTTCAAGAAGAATGCACACTTGGATAACTTTTCATAAAGATTATGCTCCCTCAACCACTACATCACTAACCATAAATGATATAAGTGCTCTTCCTCATTTCTGGAGTATATAAAAATATCATCCAAAAAGACAAGCACAAACTTGTCTAAGTACTCCCTGAAGATACTATTCATCAAATTCATGAATGCAGCCGTTGCATTTGTCAACCCAGATGGTAACACCATAAACTCATAGTGACAATACCTCATTTTAAAAGTTGTTTTAGTGATGTATCCCTCTATGATTCTCAATTGGTGATATCCTTCTCTTAGGTTGATCTTAGAGAAAATAGTTGCACCATACATTTGATTGAAAAGACCATCGATGTGAGGTAGAGGATACTTATTCTTAACCATTTCCTTATTAAGAATTTCATAGTCTATGCATAGACACAAGGTTCCGTTCTTCTTGACAAAAACCATTGGTGCTCCCTATTAGTGTGAAAAGAGGTTTTACCTCACTAGTTTACATCTACCTAGTTGTCCTGTTCACACTACATCTTAAGCTCACTTAGTGACTTTTTACTTTTTAGTCTCACCTCATGTGTACTTTACATGTGTCCTCACACTAGTCCCAAGTATGCCTACATGTGTCATTCACTTTGGAGGGGTAGCCAATCTTCTATTCCTACCTTCTTTCTTCATCCTTGTCATACATATACAAGGAGAATATTGTATTCTATTATTCACTTTTTATGATAGTTTTGGCTTTGTTATTGTGCATGTTCATTTTGTGGAAATTATTGGATCTTGCATTCATCATTTTGCTGCTCTGACATGGTATTAGAGCCATGAATAACAAATCCCTTCCCACAATAAGCCCTACCATAGGTATGTCATGGAGCCAAATTCACCGTTTCATCTGGAAGGGCCAAATCAGCTAGGATTGCCTGTCAAATCATTTATTTTTGACATAGGTAAAATTTACAAGTTTTTGGGCCTATACCATACGAAATTTATATAGAATTTTGTATGGTTGTATGATTCTACCTGTATAGAAAGCAAAAAAATTAGTTCATGGAAATTTTTGGTGAGCGACCTCTAGTTTTTTTGGTTTGTTTACCACCTCTTTTGGTTCAGTTTGAAGGGTTTTTGGTTTGGCCACCAACTCTGCATTTGTGTTTGTTGGAAACATCCATACAGGTTTTGACACCACTAGTTTTTTTTCACTAGTGTAAGTTTCAAGGTTGCATTCCATTTAACCTTGTCAATTTATATTGAACTCCTTGTAATTTTTTCTAGATTCATGGTTTTGGTGTGGTAGTTCATTTTATTTGTATAGTGGTGGTTTTTATGTTTTCTAAACCATTCATTTTATAGTGGTGGTTTCATTATTTTTGTAAACTATTTATTTGATGTTGGTGGTTTCATGGCTTTGCTAACTATTTATTTACAAACTGTAAAGTGCCATTTTATTTATCAATTATTTGTTCCACCATTAGAGAAATCAAGGGTTCTACCACTGGGATTTCATCCACTACCCACATAAAAGGTGCCACTCCATAGGTGCCATTATACTACTTCAAGCGCTTCTCCAACTAGTGGTCTTCAGACTGCCACCTTGACCGCCAATAATTAGTTCTAATTGCCGATCTCTCTAGCCATTGAGGTCATCGCTAGTGGTTTTTGTAAATCCACCAAACTACCAACAAAATTTCTACATAGTGGTTCTTTGCCTAGAATGTCATCTAGTCAGCAATGCCACCCTATGGCCACCTAGGGGCCACTAGGGTCAGTCTATAGCTCCTACAGGGGCATTTTTTTTCCATAGATCACAAATTTTGCATATGAGATTTATTTTTCAAGATTGAATAGTCAATAGAAAGTTGGTTCTTCCACTACGTAGTGATGACCTTTTTCTAAAATTATGCTATATTTTTTTGTATTTTTTCCTCTAAAGTATAATTTTGTACTATTTTTTGACAGGGCATAACTTTCACCTCACTTAATGAAATTTTGTATTTTTTTGAAAATTATCAAAACAATCACAAGGATTTTTCTTGTACATGTAATTTTTAGTTTTGGCAAGCCTATTTTTCCAAAAATTATAAAATCATCGTGTATTATGAATAGTCGATTTAGGCTTCCAACTTGCACAATTATACTAAAAACTTCTCATTTTTCTAGGGGACATGTTTTATAACATTAATTGATATTGGGGGGTTTGTAAGGCATAATTTCACATGTCTCTTTGTGTTTCTACAATTATGGATCCTAAAATTCACCTACTCACTCCATAAAACTATCACATCTAGAAGTTCAAAGTACAACAAATACTTCAATCTAAGGGATTATGGAAAGTGTTAAGTGAAAAACAACTTTAATTTGCAAGAGAATATGTGTAGTTTGTATATAGGAACAAATTAGATGAAGCAATGGGGATCATTGGCTTACATGTTTCTGACAATATTCAATTTCATCTTGTAAATTATACTTCACCTAAGAAATTTGGGATAACTTGAATGAACTATTTAGTGCAATCAATGAATTTCGTGTTCTTTAATTGGATGTTGAATTGATGACACTATCCCCTAATGCCTTTTCTTTGATTTAAGACTTCTTGGTTAAGTTCAAACATTTTCTTTACCATTTACAAGGTTGTGGCAAAGAAAAATTAGATAAAGAATGTGTGTTCTTGATCATGTCTAAGGTGAAAGGCCCATATTAGGTCTTCTCTTCTACTTTTTACTCTACAATGGCTTGGTTCTAAATTCAAGATGCCTACTTTTGAGTAGTTTTATGATAGACTTAGGTGGGAACAATCTAAGTTAATCTCCATAGATACAATCACCTCCTCTAAAAGTTAAGCATTAATGGTACAAACATCTAAGAGAAAAGTAAAGAAATCTTCAAAACCTAAGGTACAATCTACTTCAACAAGCGAGAATTCATCCACATAGAAGAATAAATCTGATAAGGCAACCACTACCTCTTCTAAGTCAAGTAAGAATACCTCTAAGATAAAGAAAAAAGTTGAGGACCATGTTCTTGTTGTAGACATTTGAGTCCTGATACGATCCATTATTTTCAAAGGATGGAAGCCTTCAATGAGGCCATGAAGAAATGCAATATTATTATTCCCAAACCTAGCAAAGGTCAAGAACTTATAGATAAAGGTTTGGATTCATCCATAGAGAGTTGGATCTTTGACTCAAAATCCTCTCATCACATGATCAACTCACATGGTCTCCTTGAATCTCTTTCTGATAGCTCTACTTCTTATATTGTAGTGGGTAACTCTACATAGATTCTAATTTTGGGGTCAGGTACTATACAATTGACAGATGGTTGCATTAAGGATGTGCTCTATGTTCTCAAGATTTATGCCAATATTCTCTCCATATACCAAATTTGCCATACTGGGGATGGGAAGACAGTTGAGTTCTTCACACATGATGTAGTTATTAGAGAACTACAATAGTATTAAGAAAATTGTTGCTTTAGGTAGAGTTGATTATGGGTCTAGATTATATAGGTTTCATGGTTTTGAGTTATCTCGTGGATCATCACACATTGCCCATGTATATTCTTAAATGAGTAGACTTTGGCACAAGAGGTTTGGACACCTCAATTATAGGTATCTTCAGTAGTTGAGTACACAAAATATGGTACTTGGTCTTCTTAAGATTTCATGCATAGAAGGAGTTTGTTGAGGTTGTGTCCTTAGCAAACATAATTAGGAACCCTTTCATAAGGGGAAGGCTCATTATGCTACAACCTTGCTTGAGTTGGTACATAGTGACCTCATTTCATTTCTAACTCCCTCTTATTTGGAGCCAAGTATGTACTTACCTTCATTAATGATTACTCTCATCGCACATGGGTGTACTTTATTAAGTACAAGAGTGATGTCTTCACCACTTTTAGGAACTTCAGAGTGTTCATGGAGAAACAATTAGATTCTTCTATTCAAAATATATGTACAAATAATTGGGGGAATATGTGAACTAGGCCTTTCAGGATTATTGCACTAAGTATGGCATACATCATCAGTATTTGGTTCCCTACACTCCTCAGCAAAATGGTGTCACTGAAAGAAAGAGTAGATCACTAAGGGAGATGGAAAATTATATTCTTTATTCATGGTCTATGGCCCCATTTTTGTGGGTTGAAGTAGTCATTGTGACAATCATATTTTGAACCCCACTCCCCACAAGGTAGTTTAGAATATCACTCCAGAGGAGGCTTGGTCCAATATCAAGCGTGATGTTTCCTTATTCAGGCTACTTGGTAGTGAGGCTTGGGCATTCATATTGAATGGTCAATATAAGGTAATGGAGAAGAAGAGTCAACCATTCATTTTTGTTGGCTATTGTGAAGATGTGAAGGCTTATTGGTTTCTTGATCCAACCACTAGAGATGTCTACTTTCAATGAGATATCTAGTTTGATGAGTTCTTCACACATATTGATCCTCCATCCAATTCTTCATCACTACCTACTCTACCTTCTTTATCACATGAAGATACCTTAGCACTTGAGGATACTTCAGATGATGGTCCTATTCTTCCACCACCACCACCACCTCCTTCTATTCATGCTTTTCCTAGATTGACCTATGGTACTATTGAGGAGGCTGGACCTTGAGTTGGTTATCCTATGAGTTTTCATTGCACTCGCTCACATGCTTCTAGCACTAATATTTTGAGTCATGCTATATCTACTGATCCATAGAGTTTTTCAAAGGCTTTCAGTATTCCAGAGTGGGATTGTGCTATGGTAGATGAGTATTCTTCTTTGATGAAGAATAATATATGGCATTTGGTCTATCTTCCTAATGGAAGAAAGTTGGTTTGGCGCAAGTGGGTGTACCACACCAAGTATGTCATTGTTGGTTCTATTGAAAGGTACAAGGATCATCTTATAGCTAAGGGTTTCTCATAGGTTGAGGGTACTAACTACTCTAAGGTCTTTGCCCTCATAGCCAAGATGTATTCTATTAACCTTGTCCTTTCTATTGCCACATCTTAGAGATGGTTGGTTTTCCAGATGGATGTGAATAGTGCTTTCTTGCATAGTGATCTTCATAAGGAGATCTACATGGAGTAGCCTCTAGGATTTGTGTAGGACTCTTCACTTGTTTGTAGGATTTGATGTTCATTATATGGTCTTAAACAAGCCCCTTGGCTTGGTATGAGTAGATTGATGGTTTCTTGCTTGCTTCTAGTTCCACTCATTAGCACTCAAATCACATAGTGTATATTCAGAGACATGAAGATGACCTTTTGATACTAGTATTGTATGTAGATGATTTGATTCTCACTAGTAGCACCTCATCCATGGTTCAATATATTCAACACACTTTGATGGAGAAATTTGACATGACTAATATTGAGCTTTTGTACTATTTTCTTGGTCTTTAGGTCCTATAGTCTATTGAGGGGATCTTTACATACTAGTAGACGTATGTCATTGACTTGCTTCATTGGTTTATCATTGCAAGCTTGATCCCACACCATTTTAGTCTAGTGTTATTTTGACTACCACTTGCACCACACTTAGTGTTGATGCTACTTTATATAGATAGTTGGTTGGTAGTCTTTTTGATTTGACCCACACTGGTCCTAACATCACCTTCGCTGTTGGGCTTGTCTCTCACTTTTTTTGTGACCCTCATTAGATTCATTAGCAAGCAACCAAGTATATTTTGAGTTACATCTATGGAACCACACATTTTGGCATTTTGTACACACCAAGAGCTTCTTATATAGTAGGCTTTATTAACTCAAATTGGGCTAGTGATGTCAACTCATGAAAGTCCACTTCTAGGTTTGTTTTTTAACCTCAATTTTGGTTTAGTTGCATGGTCTTGAAAGAAGAAATTTATTACTGCACTAACATCCATTGAGGTTGAGTATTAAGGTGTAGTACTTGCTAGCTAGGAGGTTCTATGGATTTTACAACTTATGGAATAGTTTGGTCTACCACTTGATCATCCTACTATTCTTTGGTGTGATAACTTGTTGGTAAACAGATTTGTCACTACAATTTTTTGATTTGATTCACCCAATGGGCAATGCAACCATACCAACAATTGGAGAAGTTGTTATTAATTAACAAATTTCATCTCCATTTGGAGGGGCGACTCCCTTGTATGATACATATTTGACTTTTGGGGTATTTTTAACCTAAAAATACTAAAGGAAAAGAAACTAAAAAGAAAGAAAGGATTTTCAGGAAACCATAACATGAGATGCTGACTTAGATTTCATATATTTGATGAAAAGAAATTAAACTAACTCCACCATGAAATAAAGAGACTACCTCACTAAATATTTATGATGGAACTTTGATAAATACTCAACATGCAACAATAATGAAGGGAAAATGGTTCACTAATCTTAGCTTATGACAAGATAGATATACAACAAAAGTATTTAACATAGGACTATTAAGAAACAACTACATGCACCTTCAAGAATGCACAGTTTGTATAATTCTAAAATCAGACTAATTGTTTTCACAAATATACCAAGAGATTGCAAAGATCATTATTAATCTAACATATGATAAATCAATAACAATGCATAGAAAACACCAAGATAACACAGAAAAAGTATTTTCTATTTCTTTACATAATTGTACAACTCCAAAACCCTTGAACAAAATTGTGACAGCCAAAAAGTCCCTCAAAATACAACTTAGCCTCATATATATAGAATTTTCTCCAATAATTGTTTTATAACTACCCTTTTATTTACAAATTTAAATAAAATAAAAGTACTTCTTTCTTTATCTTAAAGTCATAAACAAAGTGATTTTATATTAAGTCATATAAATGTCTTAATTTACATTTGAGAAATAATGAATAACTTGAGCAAATAAAGTCATTATTGTTGTTCCAAAATATTTTCCTTCATGGCTTTGGACTTAAGAAGATGACAATCCTTTGTAGACCTTGAACTGTTTGACTACTAGTGCCATTAGCTTCGATCTAGGGACAATTGTATTTAGCAACCTTAGTTTCCAAGTCATTAGATTTTCCTCTATTTCTTTCAATTTTGTAGGAAATGCTGATAAATCTCTTTGACAACTAGTTGTTATAGTTGACATTGAGGCTAATTTCTTCAACATGTTTGCATTGACACTCTCCTCATTAAACAATTCTTTCAAAATCAAATCTTTGAAGTTCTATTTGATCATTTGCATATCTTTAATACCCGAGTTGTCTCCGTTCAAGATATCTACTTCAAAAGTTAAGCAACCTATAGTACTTTCAGACTTGATTTGTTCAGATTATTTTACAAGCCTGTTTAGTTCAGAGATGGCTTGTTTGATAATCATCATTTTACATTAATAATTTTTAACCATGCTAGTGCCACATTGTACTCTTCAAGTTTAACTAATATTTTCTCAAAAATTAATGTTTTCACATCATATTTTACCATTTTTCTAAGTCATGAGTTGCAAGATGCCACACAGTGTCTTCTTTCTTAATCACCATGAGTTCACCATTTAATTCTTTCTCTTTATTACTAGCCTCTTGATACAATTTTATTGCTTCTTTGATGCACAAAATACCATCTATTATAATTTGTTCAACCCATACCTCTGAAGCTTTTCCATATGCCTGATATTTGCTAATCTTTTCTATTGTGCTCTTATCAAAATCTTTTATATTCACATAGCTTGAAGTTGATGATGGTGCACTTAATGGTTGGGCAGAAGTATCTACAATAGACTTAATAAATGATGTCAAAACTTGAATTTGTTCTTCTATCTATTCCCTAGTTATTTTCTTTCTTTGTTCTTTGTACCAATTTTGTAGCTAGAATTTAGAAATTATGTATATCACTCTCATGGGTAGAGGGGCCAAGTTCAACCCAAGAAACTTGATAGTCATCCTTAGTTACTTCTTGCTCATTTTTATCATCAATAGGTTTAGCTATCTTGACATATTGATTTCCAAATGAATCTACCATTAACCTTGAAGCAACTTGGGCCTTTTGGGGCTTTGGGTTGGAACCATGCAACAACTTAGCCACTACATCAAAATTAGGGTTGACCATCTCCTTATACTTCCTTTTCTTACATACCACTCCTTTTATCCATTGAGAAGAAGGTATTTTCTGAGGGCTAGAGGTAGATGAAGAAATGATTAGAGGAAGGGTAGTTTTAAGGAATTTGTCTACAATATCATTCTGATGTGGGGATGAAGGGGGAGATTTATGAATGGTAGGTTCAAGCTTTGGTCATGGTGGAGGTGATGAGGAGGTAGGAACCTAGGATGGAAGGGAATTTGCATCTAGGGTAGTTGAAATTTTAGCTTGCTAAGCTTCCTCTTGTGCCTTTTGAAGAGCTTGAGGTATCTTTACTTGTAATTTTGGCCATCCTCCATTATCTTCTTAAGAACATGAAGTTTTCAAGTCTGCCCCTTTCTTTGGGTCTTTTATGTCTCCCCCTACAGTTGCATTTGATCTTGTCCTTGATATATATACATTAGTGTTTGTTATAATTGAAGCTACTCCAGCATATTTCTTTGCTTCCTTTTGCTTTTTAGGAGATGCTGTTGGCAAGAGACACTATATGGATTCATGATTGTTGTCATTGATGGCAACAAAGTTCATCCCACACATCCGTAGGACATGGTATGTCTATACCGGAAGTCAGAGTGAAGAATGTTGTGGTCTGGTAAACAAGAACAGAGCATGTGGCGAGGTCCAATAGTCAGGTCCGGATCTCTCAGAGGAAGTATCTTGGTGAAGTGCGGATTTGGGGAAGTCAAGAGGACTACCTTGAGTGATAGATTCCAAGGATTTAGCCTCCGGTGATAGATGAAGAAAAAGATATGAATACTTGAGTATCGAGTTCCTGATTAGCAGTGTGACAGAGGAAGAACTAACTGGCAAAACATTAGACATTATTCTAGATGTGTTACTGATGATGGTAAAGATTCTTAAGGCATAAGTTATGATTGGCTGACATGATTGATGACTTCTACAAGTATATCCTTGATCCGCATTACTTGGTAAGCAAGGATTCGGCCGACAGATCAGAGTTTGTGGAAAATATTGACTATTCCAGGTGCCGATTAGAAAGGTGATGAAATCACTTGTGCACATATATATACAAGATGGATTTAGTTGTAAGTGGTTTCGTGGTTTTTTTTGGTGATGTGCGAAGAAAAGCAGTAGAGTCAAATAAAAGCAGAAAGGAAGGTCCAGTATGTGAAAGGAAAGCAGCACAAAAGAAGAGGAAAGATGAAGTGCAGCAGATCAGTGTACAGAGCCTAACCGGAACTGAACTCCAGCATATGTTGATGCTTCTTATCAGTTCAAGTATTGTATTACACTCTTTATAAACTGTAGACAGTGTGTCTCTTGTAGGCAGTGTGCCTCTTGTGAGCAGTGTGCTCGGGCAGTGAGCCCTAATTGGCAAGTGCCATTTTGTATTTCCATTCTTCTAACAGAGAATACAATCTTGGGTTAATCACCCCGTGGTTTTTTCCCTTAATAGGGTTTCCACGTCAAAAATATTGTGTCATGTGTATTTCCATTTCATAGTTATGTTTGCTTAATTGAATTAATGCTGCATTGATTATTAAGAAAGTTTTGAAAGAAAAAATAATTAGGATAACTGATTCACCCCCCTCTCAGTTATCAACAATTGGTATCAGAGCCAATTTCCTCCTAACAGAGTCTAACAGCTTGAGGAAGATCTACGAATTCAAATGGATGTATATGGGTTAAGGGAGCAACTCAAGACTACCCTTGATGATCTTGAGCAGTCAAACTCTGAAGTCAATGAGTTAAAGGAAAGACTCAAACAGGATGATGATTTCATGAGAGAACTAAAAGACAAATTAAGTCTCTCTATGAAAAAGAGAAAGGAGCTACTTTAGCAATTGGCAAGTCAAAGTGAAGCCAATAATACAAATGAAGATCTGAAGGAGAAAACCAAGTTATGTGAAAAGTTATCAAAAGAAATCATTATGGTAAGACATGAAAAGGAATCAGGAGTTATGAAGTTTACCCAAGAGATTGAAGAGAAAAGAAAAACTGAAGATAATCTAAGACAATCTCTCAAGGAGAAATTAGAAGATTGCCATAAGATGGATAGAATTATCAGACATCTTGAATCTGATCTTGAAGATGCTAAAGATAATGAAGAAAAACTTGAGGATCAAATTGTCTCTCTCAAAAGGGATCTTCAAACAGAAAATGAATATAAAGAGAAATTCAAGATAAGTTCTGCTCAACTTGAAGTTCTTCTTGAAAGTCAAAAGAGGGTAGATGACAAGTGTGGTTTGGGATATGAGAAAGGAGAAAGCTCTGGATCTGGTTAGAAGAATCTTAGATAAGAAAATCCAAGGAATAGGCCTAGAAGACCTCCGGTAAGACAGCCTAATGCTCAAAGATATCCATCCTTCAATGGATACTGCCACAACTACAATAACTTTGGTCATAAAGCTAATCAGTGTAGAAAGAGAATGAATCAGACTAATACATCCTTCTCCGGACAGTGCTTCAACTACAAAAGGTATGGTCACAAATCTCATGAATGTAGAAATATGCAAATAAACAATTCATTCAATGGGAGATGCTTTGCATGCAATAGAATGGGTCATATGGCTAATCAATGCAGATCAAGAGGATATCAATCAAATATGCAAAGAAATGTTGCTTGCCAAGTTTGCAATAGATCTGGTCATATAGCAAAATTCTGCAGAAGCAAGAATCAGGACAAAAGAGGTCCGGTATATTATAATCAGAATCAAGATAAGGGAAAACAAAAAGTGAATGCGGATGAAGTTCAAAGTGAGATGAACAAGATTTGGGTGAAGAAAAGTACAGAGAATGTAGGGGATGGATCCGCACCAGACTCTGGTGCTAATATTCCTTCTGGAAATTAAAAAGTGAGCTCTGGGTCAGAGGGAGACACAAAGAAAACCTTGTTCCCCCAGCCAGTCAATTGGTGTCGGAACTGGCACAAGGAGAGTTGCGGATTAAAGGGCTCATAAGAGAAACATCTAAGTAGACTATGGTTAAGATTTGGATGATCCGCAAGATGTTTACAATCAAGATTGATCTGGTTCTTCAAGTCATCTAAATAAGGCAAACTGGAATGACTTAGGTCAAGTATTTATTGCAACTTGATGTTAGGGTTTGCGGAGCAATATAAGGGTTTTCTTATTAAGCATTTGTTCATTCTGCATTCAAGAAGAAATGAAAAGAAGCTCTGCAACAGAAATTCCTCAAGCCCATCAAAGATCATTTGTAGAATTTGATTCATCCAGCAATTGATCTGGCTCACTTTGTGAAACCGAAAGGCCAAAAGGTATTCTCCGTTATCAAATATCTTTCTATAAATCCTTGAATAATGGGTACTCCAAATATTGTGAAGATCTCTGACAGACCTCGCCCCATACTCAAGAAACATCCATACAAATCCTTGGAAGTAGATCCCCTAGGAGCATTTTCCAATGTTCCACATGGTGTGTTGCATACAGAAGATATTAGGGTTTACATACACGTGAATATTGAAGAGTTTGGGGAATCCAAACTAAGTGATATCTATCATAAACAATTGATAGATGATGCTTTTGAACTTAAAACTCAATATAAGGGCATCCAGGAGAAACATTTTGATCAGTTCATTCATTTCCCCTGCTTTGAAGAAGATGAATGGGCCCGGTATGTATTGAGTAGGATGCATGACAACTTCCTATGGCTAAATAGACCTTGCAAAATCACTAAGGAGGTAGTTAGGGCAGTAATCGGCTTATATCAAATCTGTCAAAAACCAAATTGTGACTGATGCCACCGGATCAAAATTTGATAAGAGGGAAATGACCATTGAAGATATCACGGACCCAGATATCAAGTTTGTATCTATGATAATAGGGTATAAAATATATCATTCCAGTAGGGAGAATTCAGTGTCTAAAACTGCAGTGTATACTACCTATGAAATGCTGAGAAAGAATGCAGAGTATGATCTATGTGAACTTCTTTTAAGTCAATTGATGGAGAACATACAAAAGATCAAAAAGGACAAGAAAAACTCCTTTAAATATGGTGGACTAATATTGTGTTTATTTTTCTACTTCATGAATGAGCTGCCTGGATCCAATAGATGGGTATGGCAAAATAACAAACCGGTAGCAATACAAATCAGAGATTACTTGCATGGACTTGGGGATGCCAAGGCAAGGAATACAGCTTTGTGGGGGTACTTTAAGAATTTCCAAAATACTATGCAAATCAGAGAAAGAATCCCAAAATCATTAGTTGAGAAGTATAAGGATACTATTTGCTTCATGGTAGAAACTGATCAGTGCCTTATGGAGGCAGTAGAACCAAGAATAGTATGGATCATGCCGATGGGGTATGAAGTTGATGAGAAAATTGTTGAACTGCATATTGAACACATGTTAAGTCAGCCAAAAGATCTCAAGGCAGAAAGGTTTGGAACCTTTGAGGAGCTAAGTGTAAAGATTCATGTGGAACTCAGACAACCAGAGATCAAGAGGAAGGTAAGAAAAGAAGTTGAAGATGTTGCAAAAGGCTTTGGCATATCAAAGGAGGCACTTGATGCCAACAGGGAAAAGATGGAAAGGGCTGAGAAGAAAAAGGCAGAAAAGAAAAGTGAGGAAAGTGTTCCGGTAAAACCTTCCACCCAGACCAGATCATCAAAGAGATCTGCACCTACCACTACCAAAAGCTCAAGGCCATCAAAACTGGAAGCAAAATTATCCAGCAAAAGAGAGAAAAGAACAAAGACAAAAGCCACAAGGGCTTATGCCAGTCAAAGGGATGAAGAGGAGACTGAATCTGATGAAGAAATCAGGAAAGTGAAGAAAAAGAAGAAAACATCTGGTGAACCCTCTACCGGACAAGAGGAAGAAGAAAAGACAGAGGAATATGTTGAAAAACCCACTCTTCACATTGATGACATAATCAAATTAGTCACAGTCGACAGATCAGAGTTTGTGGAAAATATTGACTATTCCGGGTGCCGACTAGAAAGGTGATGAAATCACTTATGCACATATATATACAAGATGGATTTAGTTGTAAGTGGTGTCATGGTTTTTTTTTTGGTGATGTGCGAAGAAAAGTAGTAGAGCCGAATAAAAGCAGAAAGGAAGGTCCAGTATGTGAAAGGAAAGCAGCACAAAAGAAAAGGAAAGATGAAGTGCAGCAGATCAGTGTACAGAGCCTAACCGGAACTGAAGTCCAGCATATGTTGATGCTCCTTATTAGTTCAAGTATTGTATTACACTCTTTATAAATTGTAGATAGTGTGTCTCTTGTGGGCAGTGTGCCTCTTGTGAGCAGTGTGCTCGGGTAGTGAGCCCTAATTGGCAAGTGCCATTTTGTATTTTCATTCTTCTAACAGAGAATACAATCTTGGGTTAATCACTCCATGGTTTTTTCCCTTAACAGGGTTTCCACGTCAAAAATATTGTGTCATGTGTATTTCCATTTCATAGTTATGTTTGCTTAATTGAATTAATCCTGCATTGATTATTAAGAAAGTTTTGAAAGCAGAAATAATTAGGATAACTGATTCACCCCCCCCCTCTCAGTTATCAACAGATGCATTCTGGGGTTTGGTGGTAGTATGTTAAGTTATTTTAGCATCCAACCATTTCTTAGATTTATTCAAGATAAAGAAAGATATTTCTCTTATGTCTATCATTTCTTTATCTAACCAATTGATAGGTGTAAGAGGTTGGAATTGGAGAGTATCTATGTAAACATTATCAATCATATTAGAACCATCATCCTCTATGCCTGCATTGTTCCATCCTAATTCATATTCCTCCATCTATTGAATAGTCATTATAGACTAATCCATTTTCCTTACTTCAAAATTATTTTCACAATCAAACCAATAATCTTCAAGGTGTGGGTGATGGAAATATTTAGATCCCAAATGCAAATTATCTTTTACATAATTTTTTCTATCAAGTGGATATCTTATACTATAGAAGTACATAGTGATCTTAAAAAGAGACCTTTCAACATTTTGGGCCTCAACTGTATATGGGCAGGTATGGTAGCTTAAGCCTAGAGGGAATGGATACCCTATCTTCTTCTTATCCCTACATTTCTTATTTACATTGTCCATTTACCTGCATAATTCAATTAGAATCGAATGATCACTTAGGCAATTTGTAAGGTTATTCATCATAACCACCAACCCTGATATATGCAAACCTTAGGAATTGAATGAAGTAACTGCCAAATTAACAAATCAAATTGGCTTCTTTTGGAGAAATTCTTAATCTGACATTTCCATCAAGTTCTCTTACCTTAAGCATTGTGAAAGCATCATTGACACTTCGAAAATGCTTATTGTTGTTCTCCTGTTGTAATTGTGGATAGAAATCATATATTTGGGTGGTGTCATCAAATACTCCTAGCTCTTGTAGGCCTAGCCACAAATGCTTTCTTGAAATGGTATAAAATAGATAAGAAGTCATGTAAAATTGTTGAGTATTCTAAAAATTCACTAACTGATCATGAAGGCTATTAATAATCAATTTACCCCAGTCAATGAATTGTGAAGCATACCCAATGACTATGATGAATTGACACATCCAAAATTCGAAGGAATTGGTTTCCTTGCTTCCCATAACTCTATGAAGTAGGGCAGTGATATTCAATACATCTTCATTAAAGTGAGACCTTAGTAGATTTTTAGGAAGCTTGGACTTTCCTTTCTTTGGCACTTACGAAAAAATATGTTTCTATTGTGTTGCATGTACTAATAATTCATGATATTGAATGGATCTTATGAGTGACAACATGAGCAAATGAGTTAACACAAGAATTTGCAACAAAACTAAACCCAAAAATGATGCCTCTTCTTCTTCTCCATGCCTTCATCCAATTGGCAATTAAACATCGCTTATTTTAACACATAATATTCTTCTTCAATGAATTTAGTAGTTATTTGAGACATTTTTACTTAAAGATCAAACATTTAATTTTTTTTTCGATATTTGATTTGTCAACTAGTGATATGCCCCTTTTACTAATTACTTCTTTCATAATTAAAAGTGATAAATATGATGGTGGAGGGAGGCAAACACACACAACACATTAATTGCTTAAACTTGGAATGCTACAACATTCAGAAACACTTCTATTGATTGATCACTTGATTACAAGATGCCTCAATAAATAGAGGTCCTCACAATAGATTATTAATACTCCTTTTCCCTTTTAGAAACTTCTAAACCATCCAACGCCTTCTAGACACTTTCTAGTTTCCTCCTTCTAAAACATTATATTTACAATTTTGCCTTTTGACTAATTATAATAATTACAATAATTAATGTCATGAAAGAAAAACTCCACCAATTTAGGGCTTACATTTGACAGTTGTATAGCTGTATTTAGACATTTTAACTGTAAAATACAATTGAAATTTTGAAAAGACAATCATATGAAAGGAAAGATTTTGGACAAACTGTCAAAATTTATATAAGATTATGATGATACATATATTTAGTTTTTATATAATTTACTTATACTAAAATATGTCATAATATTTTAAAAGGCACTATTGAATAGATAGCTGTCATACAAAAATTGCTTAACAGTCAAGGTTGACTGTCAAATTTAAGCCCCTGCGGCACCAAATGATTATGTCGATTGAGGCTTTTTCTACTATTTATTATATATCGTCCATGATGATCATTTGGTGTAGTTTTTCTTTCATGACTTTCTTTGTTTTCTGGTGCCATTAATAGTTTAACTGGTACTTCTGACTTGCTGCTATTATGCTATTACTGAATCTCCTCTGAACTTCAGAGACCTAATGGTTTGTAGACGAGGAGATGAGTGTACCTGAAGCAAATTTGATCATTGGTAGGAAGAAAATATCTATAAACACTATTCCATGTTCCCCTTGCGAATCTCAGAGTGGATTTTAATGCTGCATGACAGAGAAATACATGTTACGTCATATAATAATAAAGTAGTTTTACATGGTCTAATACATGTCGTACACAACCAAGGGCAACAAAGTGCTGAAGCAAATGGTTTTCAGTGACAATACTAATTGTTGATTAGTGCATCTCATCTAGAGGTTTCTGTAATCGCCATTGGTTGATAGCAAAGCCAATGACAGAGTTGGTGAAATCAATAAACACCCAGATGCCTTGTTGATGAATATTGCCTATAATAGACAAACTGCCCAATAAGGGTGTAAAAGCAAAGAAATGTCCCCAAGGTATCGATAGGAATCAGAGAGTTTTGAGCCGGTAGAGTCAAAATGACCCCATTGAGAAAATGGAAACTCATGGTGGGAACACATACTATTTGGTAGCCGATTAAGTCATATCATGTGTCCAAAATGGAAATATGTTTGACCCGGGGAAGATGTTGGGTGGTACCATTAAATCATCAACCTTAATCCACTATCACTTTGCCCTGACCCATCTCCTTGAGCTCAAAGACCACCTGTGGGAGAGAGATAAGAAACCCCACCAACATTGATGGATCTCATTGGAACATATTAAAACATACTAAGTCATTGGTTTTCTCAAAATCACAGACATGCTGTGGTCCTGTTGTGGCAAAGAGAGCATCATTGTGTTTACAATGAATCACAAGGAAATGCTTGGTCTCACCCTACTCAGATGTGGGTGGATGGAAATGCACATCATCTTCTTCTTTTACACTTTCAATTTAAGGGGAATAACAAATACAAGTACATGCACAAAACAAGCACAAGTATAAACCATATAACAAAGACAAGCACAAGCACAAATCGTATAATAAAGACAAGCACAAGCACAAACCGTATAACCTTTTGGTTGTACATTTAATTAATAAGTTAATTATTTATTTATAAAGATGAACTTTTTTAATTACCCCTTATTTTATATTATAAGGATAAAACCTTAGAAGTTAGAGTCTTAGATTTAGGAGTACTTACATTAAATATAATCCCCAAATAAATGTTATCCTCTAACACCAAGTTTGGGATGCCTTGTGCTTTTGTATGCGATAATGGTCTTGCTTTTACTTTTACATAATTTATTCAATGGACTTATGATAGCAAGGTAGTTCTTAAAATTTCTTCCAATTATTATTCACAAGGTGATGGGGTTACTAAATCTACAAATAAGAACTTATTGGATGTTATTGGAAAACTTTTAGACAAGAATCCTAGGGATTGGGACAACATGTTGAAATATGCACTTTGGTCTAATAGAACACGAATTAAATCATCCCTGGCACATCTTCTTATCATCTAGTCTATGGTCAAGATCCAATCTTTCTCATAAATTTGAGAATCCTTTGTAATTCATGAAAGGATAGTTAGAAACTAATGATAAAATTGAAGTTTAAATGCTACATTTGATTCAAGTAGAAGAGAAAAAGGTGAATCCCTACAACATTTTAGTATGCATCAAGGGATTGTGAAAAGGTGGTTCAATAGTAAAGCTAGAGTTAAAGGTTTTAGGATTGTTGACTTGGTTTTGCTTTGGGATAGAGCACATAATAGAAAGGACCATGAAAAGTTTGATGCTCTTTGGTTAGGTCCCTTTCAAGTTTCAAATTTTCTGGGAGAAAACACTGTTAATCTTCAAAGATTAATAAGAGAGCATGTTCCATTACCAATAAATAGGTAATTCCTCATGCATTGTTTTCAACCTTAAACTGCTTTAATTTTGTCTTGTACATAGTTTGTTTTTGACTATTTTTGAGACTTTTAGATTTGTCATATCATATTTTCATTATTTTTGTTTTTGTTTGTTGTCCTAGATATTAAGGAGTTGTTACCATTGTTATTTAGTTTGGTTGTTTGCTTTTGTCTTTGATTGTGTTTTTCACATTTTTCTCTAAATAAAGTTTTAAACTTTAAATTCTATGGTTGCCTTCTAAAAATCAAGGATAGGTTTGTTTGCTAGTAATAAAAGTGGTGGTTCTATTGTTGATTATTTTTTATGTTTTAAGATAAAAGTTATATTTGAAATATAGTTTTGATGTTTGAGACAACTATATATGATATGAATGTATTCATGATTTAATAGATTTGGATGAACTATATGATATTTGAAAATATTTTTCTTAAGCCTTACACACATTACATAGTAATTATTTCTAGGATTATCTAGATGAGTTACTACAGGTTCAAGATATCAAGTAAAAATCTTAAAATCATACTTTCTTGATTGGCATTGTAGTCCCCCAACCTTGAGATAAGATTAGTTGAGAGAGAGAGAGAGAGAGAGAGAGAAGATGAGAGAGAGAGAGAGAGAGAGAGAGAGAGAGGAGAGAGAGAGAGAGAGAGGAGAGAGAGAGAGAGAGAGAGAGAGAGAGAGAGAGAGAGAGAGAGAGAGAGAGAGAGAGAGAGAGAGAGAGAGAGAGAGAGAGAGAGAGAGAGAGAGAGAGAGAGGAGAGAGAGAGAGGGAGAGAGAGAGAGGGAGAGAGAGAGAGAGAGAGAGAGAGAGAGAGAGAGAGAGAGAGAGAGAGAGAGAGAGAGAGAGAGAGAGAGAGAGAGAGAGAGAAGAGAGGAGAGAGAGAGAGAGAGAGAGAGAGAGGGTGATTTAGCTAACCTCTATAGGGGCTATAGACACCTAGCTAGTAGTAGAGCTATGCTTAGAGTGGAACTATCTAGATAACTCTATTATGGTTATTGACACCTAGCTGGTTGTGGAGCAATTTCCAAGTGATTGGTGATTATGTTTACTTAAATACTCACATAATTCTAATAGACCAATATTTATATGAAAGTAGAATTCAAAGACTAGCTTGATGGCTAGTCTATAACGACAAATCTTTTCAATTTTTGGAAAGGAAATGAATACAAATGCACACACTATGGTTTGATAATACCTTCTAGTTAATCTTCTCTCATTTCTTCATAAATAATTTATATGGGTTGTTTAAGATGGAGATTCTAGGTCTTTAAACATCTTCTTGAAGAGCATTTCTTGGAAGAGTTCCCATTTATTGTTGCTTGCACAACTTGCCTTATTTCCTTGAGAAAAAATAAGGAACCCCTTTTCTTGAGGTCTCTTATTTATCATTTCGTGGCACTCTGTAGCACACATATGCCATTGCATCTATTTTTTTGATTGGTCATTTCACAACCTAACATCGTTGATCCTATTGCATTTTGGGTATCTTTGAATATGTTTAGTTATGATGGTGATTATGAGTTTAATGAGATGTCTGCAATTTCTTATTTTAATTTTGTTATGATTGGATGCATTTTGAGAGATGGGAGTCCTTTTGCTTTTTGTAATACATAGGTGCATCTTTTATATTTTTGGGATGTGGTGAGCATGTAAACACCCAAAATTTCGTGGGTCAATATACACATATGATGATGATTTGGCAATTTAGCTCATGACCCACATAGCGTGCTCATTTCTCTTCATGGCCTTTTCTACCTTCGATGGAATCTTTCCTAGTGTCTCAGTACCCTCTTTTAGGTGCTCTTCACCTTTGTTCTCCATCCTCTTAGCCTACTTAACCTTCCTACTTTCTAAAAGTCCTTATTCCCATTGTAAGTTGTAGGGGCACTCGAGAGACCTTAGGCTCAATTAGGTGACCCATGTCAAGTTGTAGGGTCACTCGAGTGAGCTTTCTTAGAAAAAGGGGTAACACATACCTTAACACAAGTGACCCTATTGTGATTCAAAGTGTGTGTGAGTCACCTATTTTTAGCTAGTTTTCCTCCAATTTCCCTTTTTATCACTAGCTTTTTGTCATGCTTTATTCCTATCTTTCTCTAATGCTTTCATTGCTATCGTTATCCTATTTTACCCTAATCATCTCTACTTTTCTCTTATTTAATCCCATCTCCTCTCATTTACCAGTAGACCTAGGGGAGAGAGAAATATAACAAGCAGAGCTTAGAAGGAGTAGAGAAGCACTCTTGCACACTGAAGCTTTGTGTAATTCCTCTCCATAGGATAGATATAATTGTTAGGCTTCCTTTGGAACTCTTTTTTAAAAGTTTTGTATCCTTTCCCCTATAAGGTTAGAAGATTGCATGCCCCACTAAAAACCCCAATCATAAATCCTCACACCTAGAATCTATCAGGAAGCCAATTTGCTTCCTCCTAATTCAATCTTGAATCTTAATCTTCATTTTCCATCAAGAGGATTACCCCAAGGATGGAAGAGGAGAAGAAATAATAAGTAAAATCTAGACCATCTGAGGACTCAATTATAATAGTGGCAATGAAGCTCCAAAGATTCTTTAGGATCCTTTAAATTCAAAGTCATTTTTCATTTGAAGATTCTTTTATTTTAGTAATTATATCATCAAAACTTTCCTAAGGATTGTAATACTCAGTTTTTATTTCTTGGTGATCTTAAGATTTACTTCCTTAGGTAGAATTAGATTTAAGTTACTTTCTACATTTTACAGGTAGATTAGAAGTTTTTTTGGAAGCTTTTATCCCAAAGTTAGAAGACAAAAAAATAGTTTAGTTGTTGCAAGCTATGTGCCCTTGGTCTCCTTGTACTGTGTAGTGCAATGCTTGTGTTTGTGACAAGCCTTAACCACCTCCCATGGATTCATTAACTCTGGTGGTTGTATCAGGCATTAAAAGGTCAATCTTTTGGTGCAACGACAACCGTCTTTGCAACAATCGGTATCAGAACCTGGGTCATAGGTTTGAACCCCTCACTTACACTAGGGGAATTATTGCAAGGTGTGCGCCCTTGGTCTTCTTGTGCTATGCAGCGCAATGCTTGGGTTTGTGACAAGGCTTAACCGCCTCCTGTGGAGTTATTAACTCTGGCGGTTGTATCGAGCATTAACAAGTCAATCTTTTGGTGCAATGGCAATCGTCTTTGCAACATTAGTTGCATGCAAAAATCATAATTAGTTGTATGCAATTAATTAAATCACACTTTAGTTTTAGAAATACCAAAAAAATAAAATATATTATTTTCTACATGCATTTAGATTATCTTTCTTAATTACAATCTTTCAAAACTTGAAAATGCAAAATAATAATCTTTCAACACTAGAAAACATAAAATAACAATATTTCAATTCTTGAAAATGCAAAATAACAATCTTTTAACTCTAAAGAATGCAAAATAAAAAGCAAGAAAGTAGCCCTTAATTCCATTATGAGGCATTCAACAAATTAAATAAAGCAAACAACAACTCAAGCAATCATTCTATTTTGAGTCTTTTATCTCACTTGGTATTTCACACTAGATGTGTCTTGAGATTAACAAAGACTAGATTAAGGTGATCCTTGATGAAATTCAAGAAAACATACATATTCTTAGGCAAATCAAAGAACACAACAAACAAAGGTAGATGAGAGAAGAGTCTTGTATAAGAGAAATCACTCTCATAGACAAGATCATTGAACTTATTAGTGCCAGAATCACAACAATAACATTGCAAAGAGAATGATCAAACACCTCAATAGTTCAAGTGACAACAACTCCACATTCCACTCCTTGAATCAACACCATAGTTGACCACCAGGAACTCCTTCCTCATGAAGTGAGTGAACTTGTTGATGTGACCTCCCTTCCTAAGATCCTCTTGCCATGTGAAGAGAGTAATCAATTAGATTCTCCTTTACTTAGTTGGATTTTTCTGGAAGAGGGAGTAATTTGATCCATTCCATCAATAAGGGTGCAACACATGTGTCATTCTAAGTCCACCTAATTCACTTTTGTGGTGTGTATATTTAGAATATTAAATGCATATACATGGATTTTATTTCTTATTTTAGAGTTGGGGATAGGAGAGTTTATTAGTCTATCTAACTAAATGTCATTTTGTTCACTACAAATTAATTAAGAAGTATTTAGACATATAGTTGTAACTTTGAGCATACAATGCAGTAATGTTTTTTATTAAAGATAAATAAGGAGTTTTGAAAGGGGGCCCAAACAATGAAAATATAGAAAAATTATAGGTAAAAGTCCTAAAGAAGGAGGGCCACTATAGGACCAAATGAGTAGACAATAGGCTACCACAGAGCAACAACAAGGCAATGACCAAATAACAAAGAGGAAGGATTATAACATATTCAAAGCCACATCAACCTCCCATTCATCTTTTAAAAACTCAAGGTGTTTCTCCACAAATTTAGCATCATGAGTCTTAGTGGTACTCCTCTCCTATGTCCTTTAACTATGAGTCCTTGATCTTAGGCCAACGTGCTCTTAAGAGGCATGGGACTTGAGACAATTCTAAAGAAATTTGATGCTATTAGCATAAGGATGGTACTATTGGAATACAATGGATCACTGAGAGGGGGGGTGAATCATTGATCTAATAAAACTAGTTCATTTATCAGCCCAATAGATGTAAAAGCAACTAATGCCAACATGCCAAAGACCTAAAAAGCAATAGATTCACAAAGGTGAAACCATGACACAAAATTTAAAGTGGAAAACCCTAAACAAGGAAAAACCACTATCCAATCTCACCAAAATCTTCATTAGGCCTCACTAACCAAATTCTCACTAATTACATTTATGCCTCACTGGAAAGGATCTCACTGATCACATCTTGATAGGAACACCAATCCCTACACAAACCAAGACCACCAACTCCAAATAAAACACAAATAGATATACAGAGTACTACTCTATTTACATTGAAACCTAGGTTATACACCTCAATGGCACCTTTCTTTTACAAAGTATTCAATGAAACAATACACTATTCTAATTATAATGGCATCATGGACTACACAAAATCATTTATACCCAAGACACATTCACATCCATATCAAACACCTTCTTCTTTGCATGATACATCATGTTCCTATCACAAAACTTCTCTAGTACTCACTCTACACTGAACTAGTATCATCACTACAATCAAAGTTATATCTAATACAAGTAAACATTAAAATAAGCATTGGATATTTACCCTATTCTCTCTGCAACATTATAATCTACCTCAATCATCAATCTCTGCAATGATCATCATATCCTGCAAAATACAACCATTTGCATCTTTTGTTTGTGTCTGCAACATCACTGACTAATATAAAAACTATTTGCCATTTTCATCTAGGAATACTCAAGAGACCTGCAACTTCAAAACATACTTCAAACACTCATATAGACCCTTTATTCTAGTTTGATTCTATATGTCATATTCTGGTAAAATCATCATCCTAAACAAAACATATAAAAACCTCACATTTAACACTCTTCCACACACACCACTGTAACGGGAGAAACTCTTACTGTAACATCCACGTTCTAAAACACAGTAAAACTAGAAATTTACCATAGAGTAATTCAACAAGGTAAAAATGAGAGAATTTTTTTTCTTTTATTTAACATATAATCAAGTAACAACAATTACAAGATTCTCTTACATAATACAATAAATCATATCATCTTTCTCAATTACAATATCTGCATAAGTAAATCAATTACATAAACAAATTTGGTATAATTACTACTTCTGAATATCTGACATCTTTATCACAAGCCTTGGCATGTTTTCTGCTTAGAGAGAGAGAGCATCTTTCCAGTGATTTACCTCCATCCACAGATCGGCGGTCTCCCACACATCTTCCACATAGAAAGTGGCCCTACCCTTCATGAGGAATATAGACCAAAGGTGACCAGTGGTAATTTGCCTTCCCGAGTACATAGTATTGTATCTTACACAACTCTATCAACCATACAACCCTATATACCCTCTAGCTAAGTATGATTTCTAATAGGTTATGCAATCTAGATACAGTGAACCAACAATGCATGCAAAAAATGAATGCATTACTTTGGCCAAAGTTTCAATATAAATAGACATTCGCAATGAACGTAGTCATATTGTTCACCCACCCCAACTTGACTTGGATACTATCATATTCCTATAGTTTGACTGGGTCAACCGTGTTTAACTATATAGTCTTGACAACTTTAATATTTTAGTCTTCTTGACCTAGACAAATTTATAAACATTGTCTATATTCCATAGACCTTATCGATTACCTTTCTTTATGAGGATTCTCATTGCATCGTTGCAATACCTGAGATCCAAAACCTATCGACACTTAAAGATCTTAAGTCGATTCATTACCAACTAAGATGGTTACCTTTCCCAGATTAAGCATCATAGTCTAGGAAATTATTTCCTTTATTACAAGTAAGAATAAATAAACATAGTCAGGGTACTTGTCCTTACATTCATGTTCTATGTAATGATCACAATAATTTAATATAAATATTACCTTATTTGGGTCAAGTTAAGGTTTAACTAAAGAGTTTTATCTAACTCAAATCTAGTCTTTTTGACTTAGGTGGATTCACAAGGCACTAACATTGCTCCATAGACCTTATGGAATGACTATTTAATCTTGGATATCTCTTTGCATCTTTGCAACATTTAAGATTCATCACTTATCTACAAGTAATAGCTAAGTGAAGTTGTGACCAAAAAGGTATAATAAACTTTATGTTTTACTAACCATTTAATAGTACCTCTTGCATGCTTGCAAAACTTGAGGCTTATGACTTATATCTCAAGTTGACTTGTAACCAAACAAATAGGTTCCTCTACCTAAGTTTAAACATTATCGACTAATAACAAATCTCTTTTCAATACGATAAATGAAATATTTATTATTTAGGGTTCTCAACCCTTTAATGTCTACCCCCATAAAATAACTAAAACAAGTTATAACCATAAAGGTGCCATCAAATAATCTTTAACCCTTCTAGGTTAAACTAGGGTTTTATTTAACCCTTGAATAATCCATTATATCAAAATAACCCTATCTCGTAACTTCAAGACTAAGGTTTATAAGCAACCTTTGGTTTAACTCAACCAAGGTTAAGAATATTATATGGTTCTGTAATAGATAATAACTCCTATACAAAGGAGTATGAATACCTTCTTCTTTTCTCAACATGATGTTATTAACAATTACAATATATATATATATACTCATATATGATTCCATACAAGATCATTCCTAGATAGACTTAGTCTATTCCATCGTAATGGTCTACTACAATGTTATACTCATCATGATTAATAGAATAGGTAATAAAGAAGGTTCTATGGACCTTACTTCTCCTATCATAATATTCCTAGTGTTCTATCACTTGATTGGATAAAAGATAGTTTTCAACAAATTTACTAAGAACCTAAGTTCTTTTGAAAGGAAATAGTTTTTGACATATATATACATATGTAGTCTAAACCAAGATTGGTTTTAAAATGATAATAATACAACTTAATGACCAAACTGAGTGATTCATAGCTATTGAGTATTTCTATCAAGTTTTATTTGCACTAATTTCATCGATATTCTATTGTATAATCAACTTATAACTACAACATCGACTTGCTACAAGATAATTCTTATTCATTAGAATGATTGGTTTTTACGACAAACGATGACTAGTATATCCTTCTTCGGTATATAATGCAATGATCGTTCAATCATTCCAATAATATGACATGTTTAAACAATCTTTAAACAATTAAACAACATTTAGCTCAAACACTAATGATTAGTTTTCAACTAATTTCGGGTATCAGCCAACCAAACTAATGGATGCTATTGAGACTCCTAAAGGTTTTTAAATAGTTTACTAAGAGCACTAACAGCGATTTAACTCCATCGACTCCTTTGGTTTCAACTTGGCCTTGAATGACAAAGCTAAATAGCATATCAAAAGTTTACAACCAGTTATAAATGAATAGATCAGAAAAACATTTGATATTTCTATGCTATCAATGTATATGAAGCTAGAAAAATACCTGGTGACAGCTTAGAATAGGATAGAGTTGTCGAGACAAGAAATCCTGATCAACTTCTATAAGAGACCAATGTTTTTCTTCTACCCAGAACTGTTATTCTTTCCTTGGCCCTTATTGTGATCCTTACCAATATATCCCCAAAAACTCCTGTGCTCATAGACGTTACTTCCTAAAGCATCCCCCGACTCCTATTGTGCTCTCGACTCTTAATGAGTCATTCATTTATGATCATCAATATGACTCTTGATGAGTTGTGTGATCAACCCTCATCCACCTCTTTAAGGACATCGATCCTCTTTCTTTTCTATCACTGATTCCTATTATCCCTGACTCTTAATGAGTTGTACATTATAAGGACTTCTAATTAGCTCATAATGAGTTGCCTATCCTTACTCTTTTCCACTTACATGGTTGGAAACAAAATAGGAGTCGTTGCAATCCACCACCCATTCAGTTTCAACTAAAACCATTTTATCAGCAAAGATTAACACATGTTTCAGGAAGACACAAAACGTGGGGAAAATCATCAAGTGGAGTATTAATACCACAATTCCTCTTTGAAAGAGGTCGACACAAACAATTAATCCGTCATTGATCATTAATGGTTAGTTTAAGTGATACAATTCCATCACTTAAAATGATGAAGGCATTTCAGTTTACATGCCTACGACTACTCATAAGAGTAAGTATTATTAACTATCATGATGTATTATCCTTATGCGATGCATAAATATATTTATTTTTTTATATCAAATATGGCTTACATAACATCAATCCTATTCGATAGTTATGATTTGATAAAAAAAAAATAGTAATAAAACAAAGTTTTATGGATAATGTGAATGGGTTGAGTTTACCTCCCCATCACAATCCTTCATTAAAATCACATCAACTTGTCTTGATGAGATCGTCATTTGACGTTAAATGTCGACAATAAAACACTAAGTGACTCAATAATAATAACGCAACCATTTTACGACAATGACGTCATAATTTTTACATTAAATGTAAATGGTTACTATTCTTACTCAGATGACGTCATTTCAAATGACTATGTCGACACACAATGACTTGATGAGAAAAGATTCGAAAGATATTGACTACTTGTTGATTGGGTTCAAAAGTAAACTAACAAGACATGACTTACCTCTAACAATACTGGTTCACGTTTTCATTAAACACTCATACTCATTTTGGAAAATAATCACTCATAACGCGAGGTCTATATCTCTCTCCTCGAAAGATACTCTCTCTCTCTCTCTTCTTCAAGAGTCATCTGAAAACCTGTAATCCTGTATCAAACTTGTAATCAACAAATTATGATTAGTGCATCATTATTCAAATAATAAACCAAATCTCATAATGCAATATTACATTGACAATAACATATTTATTTCCATAATTCCATAATTGACACTCAATATAATATATGTCTTTCCTTGACATTTATCTAAATATCATAATAGATTTACTTATATCCAAGTAAAAATAAAAAGTATAGCAAGACAAAAATTAGGGATGTAACATATCCTTCCCCTAAAGATTCATCATCCTCGATGATATAAAATATCAAAATATCACTAAAAATCAAGTTTTTGTTTAACTGCAAAAAGAATAAAATAAATGAGAAAATTTTTGATAAAATTCATGGTAATCCTCCCATGTAGAACTATCCTTTGCATATTGGTCTCACTGGACCTAGCACTATATAACCTCTACGTTACAAAAGCAGTGCTTGCAAACTTCAAGCATTTAAGAAGCTTGATCATAACCATTCCTGGGTTCTGTACTTGTAAAACATTCTAAGAATATAATATCCATATATTATATAAATATATTTTTCATATATGAATCACAAAAAGCATTATGCCTTTTGGCAATAACTGGTAATAAATTGATTCTTCAAATCAATAGAATTGATAACCTTGAAAATTTAGAAGAGTCCTTTATACTTAGGAACTGGTTTGGAATACATTCCATACTTTATGAAACTTTTCTAGAATTTTACCTTCAAAAGAACTTTTCTTCTCTAACCGAGAATTGTCTTAGTGTACGCTTAACATCAATGTAACTTTTCTATTTATTATCAATTTCCACTAATCTTTTCTAATCAACTAAATCTTTTCATCCATTTCTGATAACATTTTCGGACTAATGCTAATCCTATCTTCTAAAACCTGGTTAACTCTCTCAGTTTAATCATATGTTCTTAGGATGATAAGTTGTACTCTTACTAAGTTTAGTCCTTAGCATAGAGAACAAAGTTTGCCAAAATCTTGACATTACACACGCATTTCTATCCGAGATAACTTTCTCAGGAAAACCTTGCAATCTAAACACTTCTTGAACAAAATTGTGGCTAACACAGGTGCTCCATTAGACAAATTCCTTGGTATGAAATGTGCTACCTTCGTGAGTTTATCAACCACAATTAAATGGCATTGTGTCTATTCCTAGACATAGGAAGACCTTGATCAAAATCCATACTTATGACTTACCATTTCTATTCTAGTATATCATGTGGATACATTAGTCCTACGGAGTGTTGATGTTTTGTTTTTATCCTTTGGCACTCCAAACAACTTTCTACAAATTTTGCAGCATCATTCTTCCTTCTTTTCATGAATTAAAGAAGTTTTGCATCCGTTAGAAGTTTAGTTACCCTTGAATATCCTAAGTATGGTGCAGTGTGTACTTCTCTCCACACAAAATTTCTTAATTTGGCTACATTAGTAACTTGCATTCTTCCTCTATATCTCAACAGTCCATTAGACTCAAAATGAAACCCATCATACCTTGAATCTTAGGCTATCACTTTCTCATCTTGTATAAGTACACCCCTTAATCCTTCTCTGAGGCATCGGTTTTTCCCTCAAACTGTCCTTCGGGGTCAGGAATTCACAGAATTGGTGCTGTTGTAATTTCTGTTTTTAATAGATCAATTGTCTCTTAACATTTATTTATCCACTCAAATCATTTCTCTTAACCATTACAGAATCACTTGCACATAATGATAATGTTCTCCTTCATTCTTAAAATAAATAAGTATATCATCCAAAACAATTAGAACAAACTTATCTATACAATCTCTAAACACACTATTCATAAGATTCATGATTGTGACAGAGGCATTTGTAAGTCCAAAGGGGCAACACCGCAAACTCATAGTGCCCATTTCTTGTCCAAAAAGTTGTTTTATGGGTATCCTCACCCTTCAATCTTAACTGATGATATATTGATCGCCAATCGATCTTTGAAAATACTACAACTCCACGCATCTGATTGAAGAGATCATCAATACATGGTAAAGGATATTTGTTCTTTATCATTGCTTTAATGAGCATATGATACTAAATACACAATTGCAGAGTTATGTCCTTTTTCTTGACAAAGATAACTAGTACATCCCATGGTGAAATATTGAATCTAATCAAACCTTTGGTCGATAATTCTTATAATGGGGCTTTGATTCCATTAATTCTATAGTTGTCATATGGTAAGGTGCTTTTCTAGGTAACTTATCCCAAAACTCTAGGAGGAATTAAATTTTTTAGTTGCTCCAATCACCTATTCCATCAAACTTTGGTGGAATGACTTTCTTCATATCTAGAAAGGTTCTAAGGCAAGCCTATCCTTTGCTTCCTTTTAGGGTCTATAGTTTCATGGTTTTTACACTATATTCTTGGTAATTTTCCTTGCTCATCCCATGAGAAATCTCGTTTTCCCCCTTCAGGGTTTCCAAAATACCAGGTCTCTCCTTGGTTTTTACAAGCACAGTTAGGTTTGCTTCCAATTTGTCCAAGAGATTAACTGGTGGTTTATTCTCTTCTAGACTCTCACCCTGGTTTGTTCTTGTATGAAACATGTCATTTTTCTCATGCCAAAAAAATAAGTTATCTAATAGTTTTTTGAATTCTAATGTGACTCAAAACATCAAAACATATTTAACTCATAAAAATCAATAGATTGGTATAAAACATTCCCATCTTTATTATAATTTATTCAGGAGTAACTACATCCTTATTTATATAGTTGATATGACAAGACCACATGTCACTATCGATTAAAGGATCTTCCAATTAAACAAACTTAGAGGGTGGATGTACACACAGGTACTCCTCCAACACCTCTTTTCCTAAAACATAAGTATCACAACAACCTCCAAGTGACATGTCGTGACTGGCTACAGTTTACTAGGTTTAACTACACAAGTAGAAATAATAGGATTCTTGGCCAGTTCAAAACGTTGTTCTCTTTCTAGCCATATCCATTTAAGTGCATCAGCAAAAGTCTCTGAATCCTCCAACCATGCACCCTCAGAGTAAATAGTATGCTCTTAAAGGATCTTCCAATTAAACAAACTTAGAGGGTGGATGTACACACAGGTACTCCTCCAACACCTCTTTTCCTAAAACATAAGTATCACAACAACCTCCAAGTGACATGTCGTGACTGGCTACAGTTTACTAGGTTTAACTACACAAGTAGAAATAATAGGATTCTTGGCCAGTTCAAAATGTTGTTCTCTTTCTAGCTGTATCCATTTAAGTGCATTAGCAAAAGTCTCTGAATCCTCCAACCATGCACCCTCAGAGTAAATAGTATGCTCTTTAAGTTTCACTTCCTTGATAGGTTCCTTCTTAACCACTAATTCAGGAAAATGTTGGCAAACAAACTTTCTAACAGTTTTCTTGATTCTTCTCCATGCCATTCTGGCACAAGAAAATTCAAACATTAGCTAACCACATAATGTTGACTACAGGTTAGCATAGTGGACTCATAAGCCCTAGTGCCGAACCTGGTAGCTCTGATACCATATGTAACATCCACGTTCTAAAAACACAGTAAAACCAGAAATTTGCCAGAGTAACTCAACAAGGTAAAAATAATTTTTTTATTTTATTTAACATATAATCAAGTAACAACAATTACAAGATTCTCTTACATAATACAATAAATCATATTGTCTTTCTCAATTACAATATCTATATAAGTAAATCAATTACATAAACAAATTTGGTATAATTACTGCTTCTGAAAATCTGACATCTTTATCACAAGCCCTGGCATGTTTTCTGCTTGGAGAGAGAGTATCTTTCTAGTGATTTACCTCCATCCATAGACCAGTGGTCTCCCACACATCTTCCACATAGGAAGTGGCCCTACCCTTCATGAGGAATATAGACCAAAGGTGACCAGTGGTAATTTGCCTTCCCGAGTACATAGTGTTGTATCTTACATAACTCTATCAACCATACAACCCTAGATACCCTCTAGCTAAGTATGATTTCCGATAGGTTATGCAATCCAGATATAGTGAACTGACAATGTGTTGGTTCCCAAAAATGCAGGTTGCTAACCCTAAGAGGATGCCAGACTCTATGTTTAGATTTGCAACGTTTTTGGACCAATTGACAGAGTTATTAGCTCCCTACACTTCAGGTCCTGCAAACCCAGGCGGGTGTACCTTTGTAACTAAAGCAGAATGAAAACTATATGACTTGATTGGATTAATAAATCTATCACAATGGCATAAAATGTAATAGATGTAGTCTAAAAGTTATCCTATTCCTAATGTACTGACTTGAAATAGAAATGTTTTGAATATGAGTTTGGATAGTAATGACTAGTGCCTACTTCTATTGGGCTATGGAGTCGGTAAATGGATGAAGATTTAATGGAAACAGATGTATGAGGTAAGTTGATCTACTTCACAGTTTAACTCGAACTTGTAAGGCACATGGGATGTTTGCACCTTATGCAAACGTGCAAGAATGTCAGTTATAATGCTCTTCTTATACTATCCCAATGATATTCCCCGTATTACTGTGAACAACTGAGAGGATGTTTAATTCTAGTTAGAAGGGAATTTAGACCAGATTTGTTTTGTAGAAAGGATTTACCTCTTGGCAGAGACCTTATGACAATTCTGATCAACTTCTTTATAGAAACCAACCAATTCGAACACATTGAATCAGCAAATGTGACCAGATAAATCAACAATATTCTTGATACGATAATTTAAATAATACAGAAAAACCATTCTGGAGACAACATTACAACATTTAGGATTTAATAGTAACATTACAGCTGAACATTGAAAATAGATAACTGAATTGAAGCATTCTGTTCCATTAATAAAAATGTGTATATAACAGTTCTGATGAGGCGAATGGGTGGAGTGGAATTAAATAATTTCCTACTACTACCCTAAACCTACTGCTCTCTTCTAATCTACTGATGTCCTTCCTAATCTCTGTTTGCATCTCCATATATATCTTGTATTTTTAGGGTTGCAACCCTTCACATACCGGTGCATCCTTTGGTATGATTCTTCATTAAATTGTTTTAGGCAAAATAAAATATTTAATTAGTTGCCATTGGCAAATTAAATATTTTGATTAAACTTCAAGCTCAATTTTACTCGTACATATGTTTACCATACTTAATCACCCATTTTAACTCCTCGAGTAAAAATATTTCGTATTACATTTACTTTGTGTGTCTTCACTTTGTTTTGCTAAAAATATTAATTTGGGTAAAAATATTACCCCGTTCTCTCTTCCTCGGTGAAAATACTTTTGCTGCAAATCATTCTTTAGGTTTGATGTCTTCTTAAACCTCAGAAAAATATTTCATTTCTTGCACCACTAAATATTTATTTATTTATATTTTTTATTACTTTTCCTTTGCAGGGTCCATCGGTGTAACATAAGTTTATCGGGAGCTTTAAAATACTACATACCGATCTGCTATTTCTTGCCGATAAAACCTCCATTTTTTACAAAGTTTGCTCACCGATAACTTTGAAATATCATCTATTTTCTTGTATAATTTTATATTTTTTACACAATGTTTCCCAAATGTATTTTTGGTGGCCCACCCCATCGGTGTAATGCACATCATCGGAGAGATCTAAAAAGTTTGCTCCGATCTATTTGGTCTTGCCGATGAGTTATATTAGGGTTTCTTTTTCAAATTTTCAACTGTGTATTTACCGGCGAGAATGCAGGGAGGATTCTGGCAATGATCTAGCTTTACACCCGTAATCGTAGTATTCTGTGAGATCACAAATAGCTTATGCGCTTTGCTTAGATTTTCACATTCTACAGGCATGTCCATCGGAGTATTTCAACTATAATATATGTCAAAAATTCTCGTTTCACTTAATAATGGTATCTGAGGATAAAGAGTGTTCTTCATGCCCTCGCCATTTTAATATTCAACCATTTACATCCCTTCCAGCAACAATTGTATCAGATGGATGAAAAGCTTGTGTAGAACACATTTGTATATGATGCAGCCGGATCTTCTTCACCTCTTTTTCATTTGTAATTTTCTTCATCTGGAGTCTTCAAAATATGAATTACCATTCTATCTGTTACTCCAATATATTTTTATCGGTGGGACATAACTGTATCGGGAGCTTTAAAATATCTCCTATCGATATGTCGTCTCCTGCCGATGAAACCTCCATCTCTATGAGGGATAACAATTTTTATTAATGCAAAATATAAAACATTAGCCTTCAGTCCTTTAAAATTTAATTATTTCCCTTCATGTGATGAATAATATTAATCTCTTGTGGTCACGCTCACTCAATCTTCGGAGTAGAAATATTTCACTCGTTAGGGTAACATTATGACATATTAAAATAATACCCTTGTTAGGGTTTGCCTTCATTCCACATGTATTTTGATTATTTACTTAATTAATTGTATCCTTTCTCTTTGATGGCAATCTTCATGTATTCACTCTTTGCTGGAATTATTTCACCTTTAATAAAATGTCATCAGGGTGAAATAACCTTCACTCTATAATCCTTGGTTTCACATCTCGGTAAAAATATGTTATAATTTCATTGTCAAGAGGTGAAAAAATATTTACCTCTCCTTGTTTTAATTAGAGGATACTAGATATACTTTCACTTGAAAATAAAGTATTTCATAGTACTTTATTTTAATCTTTGTGTTGAATTTTTGGATTCTATTTTCCATTGTGTATTTTTACCTTTACTTGGCAAATATTTGATTTGGGTAAAAACAATTACCACCCACTTGTTTCACCCGTTGCCTTATGCATTTTCACATAAAAATTTATTTAGGTAAAATAATTACCTATTTGATTAACTTCTCTAGAAAAGTATTTTTCTTCTGAGTAGAAAATATTTTGAATAAATTCTCACCTTATAACTCCTTCCATGAAAATAGGATATTTATTTGCACCTTTTGTAAATATTAATTCTCCTTTGAATAAACCTTTCATCTCACGGGACTCCATCGGCAAGACTTGTTAGATCGGTGTGACTTGAGATTTTCACTCCGATGGTTTATCTCTTGCCGATGAGTTTTCCATCGGTGAGACCTATATGATGTCTTGCCGATGAAAAATTTTTTTATAGCTTTTGTTCATCAGTGAGACTTTTGCTGAAACTGTGTCCATTGTAGCAAATTGTTATATCACGAAAAAGGATAAAAAGTATTCCCAGTTCTTTTAATTCCATTTCACACACCTTGCATGGTGATCAAAATAGGCCAACTAGCCTTCGGAGTTAGCTTGAAACACTAATCAAAACTTTTCCCGGAGCCACAAAAATACACCAACATGTTGAATTGTGATAGGGGAGTATGATCGTCAGACGGATTGGCATGAAGTTATTGGGATTAAAAGCTGCTCGCAATCAAAGTAGCTCACTCAGCGTGTTTTGCACCTGTTTTAAACTCAACTGAAACCTATTATTTTGCCTCTTTGGAAAAATATCAAATCTGATATTGAGAAGCTGCCGTCCTGGGGATTAGTTCATTTAGGCCACATGAACATGTGTGCAAAAGGATTTTTCATTATTCCTCTTCCTTCATAAGATATCAGATGTCAAAGTTGACCTTTCTGAAGCTGCCTGGGAATGCAGTCACAGAACTGTGTAAAATCCGTTTGGATTCAATTTTGAAAAAATATCAAACAAAGTGCCGGGACCTTGAGAATTGGCATGTAGGCACATTAACATGGGAAGAATTTGAGACATCAATTGGTTTTTTATGAACACGATCCGATTGCTAGATATTACCTTCCAAATTAACCTCCTTGAAAACTGCCCCTTCAAAACCTGATTCGAGCTCACCAACTTGCAATTTTAAAAAACCATTAAATCTCTTCCTGGGAAGTTGTAACTGGAAAGTTGCATTTATTTAGGCTTGATGAGTGCGTGTGTAAGAGGATTCTTCACCATCCATCTTCTGTTATGAAATGGTAAGGGCCAAAGTTGAGCTCTCCGCAACTTTCTGGAAATGCATATGGCAACTGAACTTTTTACATTTGCTTTTGATTTTGAAAAAATAGCAAACGAGATGTTGGGGTCCCAAAAACTGGCATGAAAGTACATTATCATGAGAAAAATATGGAACACTAATTAGTTTGTCAGGATCATCATTTAGCTGCTAGATATCAGCCTCCAAAGTTGGCCTCTCGGGCTGATTTCACATTGTGCAAGTAACAAACCTTATCAAAACCCTCCAACTTGGTTCTTCAAAACCTAGTCAAAATTGATCGTATGAAGCTGAATCAGGAGTGCTCACTTACATATGGAAGACAAACATGTTTGTGAAATAATTTTGTATGAAGACGAACTGGCTCCGAATTATAATGCTTCAAAGTAGGCCATTTGAGCATATTGTGCAGGTGTATCTATGAGTGTTGAAATTGAATTTTTCATATGGGAACCTAAAATCTTGCAAAAATTGGTATGAAATTTTAGGTCCCAACACAATGCATGCAGAAAATGAATGCATTACTTTGACCAAAGTTTCAATATAAATAGACATTCACAATGAACATAGTTATATTGTTCACCCACCCCAACTCAACTTGGATACTATCATATTCCTACAGTTTGACTGGGTCAACCATGTTTAACTATATAGCCTTGACAACTTCAATATTTTAGTCTTCCTGTTCTAGACAAATTTACTAACACTGTCTATATTCCATAGACCTTATCGATTACCTTTCTTTATGAGGATTCTCATTGCATCATTGCAATACTCGAGATCCAAAACCTATCAACACTTAAAGATCTTAAGTTGATTCATTAACAACTAAGATGGTTACCTTTCCCAAATTAAGCATCATAGTCTTGGAAATTATTTCCTTTCTTAAATAAACATAGTTAGGGTACTTGTCCTTACATTCACGTTTTATGTAATGATCGCAATAATTTAATATAAATAATTATCTTATCTGGGTCGAGTTAAGGTTTAACTAAAGAGTTTTATCTAACTCAAATCTAGTCTTTCTGACTTAGGTGGATTCACAAGGCACTGACATTGCTCCATAGACCTTATCGAATGACTATCTAATGTTGGATATCTCTTTGCGTCTTTGCAACATTTGAGATTCATCACTTATCTACAAGTAATAGCTAAGAGAAGTTGTGACCAAAAAGGTAATAAACTTTATGTTTGACTAACCATTTAATAGTACCTCTTGCATGCTTGCAAAACCTGAGGCTTATGACTTATATCTCAAGTCGACTTGTAACCAAACAAATAGGTTTCTCTACCTAAGGTTAAACATTATCGACTAGATGTGCTCTGCTAGGGTTTTTGGATTTTCTAGGGTTTTGATCTTCTACTTTTTGTGTGCTACTTGGGGATGGAGGGTGCTGCTGGTGGCAGTACCTCTATTCCCCTACCTATTTCAGACACTGCCAGGCCTGCAAATTGGAAAACAGTTGTGACGGGATAGGTGGAATCTCCTAAGAATGGACAGACAATGGTTTGTCACCATAAAGAGATGGCTGAAGGGTCTTCCCTTGTGGTTCCTGACAATCTGGTGGATATGATTGTCACTTCTATGGATCTTGCCCTGGTTGGCAAGTTTTTCTCCCTTCATCATAGCATTGAGATGGTCTACAAATGGGTCTCCAATCGTTGGCATGTTAAAGGCAGTGTGACTGTCGTGGGTATGACACGAGGGCTATTCCTTTTTTGCTTTACCAACAAAGAAGACATGCTGGCTATCTTATCTGGAGGACCATGGATTTATGGTACACATTTGCTTTCTTTGGGCTGTTGGAAACCAGGGTTTGACCCTAGTACTGATCTCAATAAAACTGCCCCAGTTTGGGTACGTCTGCTTGGCTTTCCCTTAGAATATTGGCATGAATTTATTTTTAGTCCTATTGCTAATACCTTTGGTAATTTTGTTACTCTTGATAACTCCACACACACCAAATCTCTCTTTATTTATGCAAGATTATGTGTTAATGTGGAAATCAATAAGACTATGCCCATGTTTATTAACATTAATTCAAAATTTGGCATCTAGAGGTAGCCCATTTCATATGAGAATTTCACAACTTACTGTCAAAAATGTAAGAGGAAGGGGCATCTCATCTCGCATTGTAATTTCAAGAAAGTTGAGGAAAATATTAATAAGGAAATCATTGTGGAGAATAAGGAGGCGACCTTGGTTAATACTGAGCACTCAAAACAAGATTATGCTCTTAATACTAGTCAGGAGAAGGATCAAAACCTTCACTCTCAACAGATTCCACAACCAACCCTGGAAGAAGGTGAGATTTTAAATCAAGTTAAGAATATTCAGTTAGAGGTTGGTAACTTTGAAGAGCCCTAGATTGAAATTGATAAAATTAAGGAGAGCCAGATGGGTTTTGATGAGGTTAAGAAGGCACAGATGGAACATGATCAATTTGAGGAGACCAGTTAGGATTTGACAAAGTTGAGGGGACCCAGATGGGATATGATAGAGTTGAGGAGACCTAGATGGGTTTTGACAGATTTGAAGAGACCGAAATAGGAGATGACAATATTAAGGAAACCCAAATGAGATTTGAAAGAGAGGTAGAGTCATAGGTGGGATTTGAACAAATGAAAGAGACCTAGTTGGGTCTTGACAGAGTGTTGGAGACTTAGGATAATGAGGTAAAGTTTGTGCCTTTGTCTTTAGACCAAAATAAGCTTCACCCTTCTCCTGGGAAACTCACATCGGGTTTTCTCAAAGAAGAGCTTTTTCCTTCTTCTCTAAAGAAGCATTCTAATCAGTCTATAGCTCCTCTGGGAGTAGCTAATGCTTCAATGAGTGGCCATGAAGAGTGGACATCTCAAAAGAAAAAGAGCCATAAACCAAAAAAGTCAGCTAATGTTGGTCTAGATCCTTTGAAGGGTAGACCTTCATTGCGAGAAACCAAGCAAAGAGAAGTAGCTAGGGAGATTGCCAGTGGAAAGTAGAAGACACTGGAGAATCACTCCATAAATTTATTTAAATGAAAATTCTTTCATGGAACATGAGGGGTCTTAATAACCCCTCAAAACAATTTGAAGTCAAAAACTATATTTTTGATCACAAAGTGGATATTATTTTACTTCAGGAAGTTAAAATGTCTAAAGAAGGTTTCAAAAAGATTGTTGATAGGATTTGGCCTAATGCTTCCTTCTGCATAAGTCCAATTGTTGGTGCCTCTAGGGGAATTGTGACTATGTGGAATGCTTCCAGATTTCCTCGTAAACTTTCTTTCTTCAGTAAAAATTACTTGGTGATTGATTTCTCTTTGCCTTCCTTTCGATGGAGTTTGGTTAATGTTTATGCCCCTAACACTAGGGTCTTATGGAAAAATCTTAGGGAAGATTTGGCTAACCAACTCTCTTCTTATCCTAATTCGTATTGGATGCTGGCGAGTGATTTTAATACCCCTCTTTACCCTTCTAAAAAGTATGGGGGAATTTTGGACTACTCTAATAGTATGTTGGACTTTGCTGAGTTGATTAACACTTTTGGGCTTATTGATATTGATTTGATGAACCAAAATTTTACTTGGACTAATAGGAGGAAAGGGGACCAAATGATTCAAGTGAAACTTGATTGTTTTCTTATTTCCAATAATTAGCCAAACATTGCCGCCCTTAAATTGGTGGCTCTGCCTAGAACTATTTCTGATCACAATCCTCTCATTTTGGAATGGGCTAATCAAAATCTAAAAGGTCCTTTTCCTTTTAGATTTGAGGCTATGTAGACTAAACATCATGATTTCAGGAATCTTCTTTTTGGATGGTGGCAACTTAAGGTTGTGGGTACTCCCATGTTCAGACTTTTTAAAAAGTTGATGCATGTCAAGAGAGAAGTTTATGGTTGGAATAAATATAGTTTTGGTAACATTTTTCTTAGAAAAAGATCTTATCCAATAAGTTGGCAAATATTCAATATAGGATTGCTCAAGGTGATACTTCTGATATTTCCCTCCAATTGGAAAATGACTTAATCAAAGATTGGAAGAATTTAATGAGTAGAGAAGAGTTATTTTGGAAGCAAAAATCTAGAGTTCAATGGCTTAAAGAAGGTGGCCTTAATACTGCCTTCTTTCATGTTTCTACTTTAAGGCACAAAAAATCTAACTCTATTTCTCAAATAAGATTGGAGAATGGTAATCTGATTACTAAGGAGGAGGAGATTGGAGATCATGTTGTCAGCTTCTTTCACAATCTACTGTTTGAGCAAGGACCGAGTGCTGATAACTCACAGATTGTGAATCAGCTTATGAACAATATCCCTTCTCTGATTTCTGAGGAAGATAATGCTGAAATTTTAAAGCCCATTTCTGAGGAAGAGGTTTGTATAGTGGTCTTTTCTATGGGGCCTTTTAAAGCTTTGGGGCCAGATGGCTTTCCCTTTTTTTTCTTCCAAGAGTTCTGGGACATTATTGAATATGATGTCACTACTGCTGTCAGAGACTTTTTTCAGAACTAGTAAACTTTTGAAACAACTCAACAATACCTTCATTGCCCTTGTTCCTAAGAAGCTCAACCTGGAGATGCTCATTGACTTCAGGCCTATTAGCCTTTGTAATACTATTTACAAAATTTGTACTGAGCTTCTGGTGGTCATAATCCAACCTCTTCTTGACAAAATTATTTCTCTCTCACAAAAGGGTTTTGTTCCTGGGAGACATATATTAGATGCTATGATTACTACTCATGAAACTATTCACTCAATGGAAAAGAGTCATATCCCAGGTATGGCTTTCAAACTTGATATCTCTAAAGCTTATGATAGGGTGTCATGGTAATTTTTATTTAAAATCATTCAGAAGATTTGGTTCAATGATAAAGTTTCTCTTCTCTTTAAGGAAGCTGTTACTACTGCTAAATACCCAGTCCTTGTTAATGGAGTTCCAAGAGGTTTCCTTTCTCCTTCTACAAGGTTAAGATAGGGAGATCCCTTGTCCCCCTATCTTTTTATTATGATAGCCAAAGCACTTGGTAAATCTGTTCACAATAAGATCAACTCTAAAGTTTTAACTGGGATTAAACCTCCTTCCTCTCTGTCTCCTATGCCTATCCAATAGTTTGTGGATGCTACTATTCTTTTTGGCATCTCCTTTGTCTTGGAAGCCTCTAGATGGAAATATTTACTGAATGATTATGCTATGGCTTATGGTCAGCATATTAATTTTCAAAAAAGCAATGTTTTCTTTTTCAATACCCCAGGGGATCTCCAAAGAAAAATTGTTAGTATCCTTGGTTGTGAGGTTGCTGACCTTCCTTCAGTCTACCTTGGTCTCCCTTTGACTACTAAGGAAGTTTTTCCAGGTTTTTGGCATAATATCCTTGAGAGAACTCAAAAGAAATTATTGGGATGGAAAGGAAAACTCCTAAGTAGTGCGGGAAAATTCCAGCTTCTAAGGGCCTCTCTTTAGGGTATTCCTACCTACTTTTTATCCCTATTCAAAATGCCCAGATATTTGGCTAATAAACTGGAGCAAATTCAGAGAACTTTCTTGTGGACAAGAATAAAAGAAAAAAAGAGAATTTCTTTGGTTAAATGGGATAAGGTCTACCTACCTAAGTCTCATGGTGGGCTTAACATTAGAACCATTCAAAATATGAATAAGGCTTTGCTGTCAAAGATTGTTTAGAACTTCTTAAACACAGATACTGACAGGGGTATTATTATAAAGGCCAAGTACTTAAGGGATACTGATAGATACTCTTTCCTCAATCAGGAGTGCCTTCCTCAAGGATCTGTTATTTGGAATAAAATTATAAAATCCAGAAGTCTTGTTAACAAGGGTATCAAATGGAAACTTGGTGATGAATCGCTTATAAATTTTTGGGAAGATCCTTGGTTAGTTGATGGGCCTCTTTCTAAACAAATGGGTAATGAAGCTATTAGTGCTCTTGCTAAATAATATTTTGGCAACAAAGTTAGTCACTACATTCATCAAGATCATGGTGTTAGAATTTGGAAAAATCTTCTGGATTGCTATAATAATAATCTGAATCTCCTCCATAGGGCTAATAAAATATAGAAAATTCTTCTAAATACCAGGATTCCTCTTTCTCTAGAAATGATCAATTTTTTTGGTCTATTGACAAGAAGGGGTTTTTTTCAGTTAAATCTGCTTACCATTAGCTGATCGAGGAACCTAAAGATGATGTCTAGAGGAAGGTCTAGAATTGTAAACTCCTTCCTAAGGTTAACTTTTTCTGGTGGACTGCTATTCATAATAAGATTCTAACACAAGACAATCTTCAATGAAGGGGTATGCAACTGGTTAATAGATGTGTTTTGTGTTTGAAAGAGGAAGAATCTATCTCCCATCTTATCTTGCATTGTGAATTTACAACCGAGATATGGAGTAAAGTCTTTCTGAATTTTGGGTTACAATGGGTCTGTAACAAAGAAATAAAAGATCTCATTCTTTATTGGATCCCTCCTCTATTCCATCCTTGGTTAGTTGAATTATGGACTCAAACCCTTCCTTTTGTTTCTTGGTTCCTCTGGAAAGAAAGAAATAATAGAATATTTAGAGAAACTGTCAAAAATTCTTCACAGGTTTTCAATTCTTTTTCTAAGGCTCTCCTGGAAAATGTATCAAATTTAAACATCAAAATTGCTGATAAATCTCTTACTCAGCATGGAGTCCTTGTGGCTTCTAACTGGGGGATTGTGAATCAAATTCTTGCTTTTGATGATTCTAAACGCATTAAAAGACTTAACACTATTTGGACTCCCCCTAATCAAGGTTGGTCCAAATTAAATTTTGATGGAGCTGCTAAGTCTAACGGTAAGGCTAGTGCTGGAGGAGTTATAAGGAATGATAGAGGAGCTCTTATTGTTGCTTATGCCAGAGGAATTGGTAACCAAACTAATAATTTTTCTAAAGTTTCTCCTCTTTTATGGGGTCTTAAGTTGGCCATTTCTCTTGGCATCCATCAGCTTCATGTTCAGGGTGATGCAAAAATTATTATTGAGGCCGTTTCTAAAGTTTCAGAGTGTGGATGGCAACTTAAGGATATAGTGCTTGGTATTCAAACTCTCTCTCAGGCTATTCCTGTCATTTCCTTCTCTTACATTTATAGGGAGGGCAACACTATTGCTAACAACCTGGCTAATTTAGGTTAGCAATTTCAAAACTGGTGATGTTGGCACCAACTTCATAATATCCCACGTCAGATTCGGGATATCATTCAAAAAGAATAAATGCTTATATGATGATTACTCATCATTTCACCTAGCTTATCTACGTGGCCAGTTCTTTAATTCAGGGCATGCTAATTAGACACTCTAATAATGATGGGAGTGAGTCTAGACAGTCTTGCATGCATGTGAAAGATAGCTGATTAATTTGGAAAGATTATATTAGGACCTTGGGTTATCATTTTAATGATTGCCCTAATTCTGATCGTGTCTTCTTTATTGTCATTTATACTCATTGCACTGTGTTCAAAGTCTCTCAATTTTCTCATAGTATTGATAGAAGTTTCCTGGAATACAATTCTATCTACTCCTTTCCCAGGCTCATTCAGCTTCACTGGTTTTTTATCATGGGTGGCAACAGGATTCAAACTGAATGAATTTAAAGAGAATGCTTTGGTCTAGCATTACTGTAAGGAAGGAGGAGTCACCCCTTTCCTTGAATGTTTGAATGGACACGATGAAAACTTGTCTATTCAATTTGCTCAGTCTTGGGATAATCACAAGGTGTAAATTGGGAATGTCAGTTTTGTGGTCTCTGAGAATGACATTACTGTGGCTATGGATCTCTCTCCAAAGGGAACGAAGATGTAGAAAAAGTCTAGCGTTTCAGATGTTCAAAATTAGAAATTGTTTCTTGGCGAAGGAGAGGAGTTGGTGCCTTACCAAGATGGTTTTGAAAGAGCTCATCTTCCTGAACCATGCGCTGACATGTGTTATATGGTGATGAAGTATTTCACCCTTAAGGGTCATTTCACCAGGTTATATCACTACCATCTCCCTTTATCGAATCATTTTAGAAGGAATGCCACAATTAGTTTCCCTTTCTACTTGCTTTCTTCTCTTGAACACTCTGTGCAACATGTTAAGAAGACTTTGCTGAAGAAGCCTGATGAAAAGCCTATTCCTTTACACCAAGGGGTCATTCATTGTTTATACCAGTTTCACTTAGCTCTGTCTCCTCCTTCTTCTCTTCAGCCCTTTGGTTAGGATACCCCTACTGCCTCTGTGAAAATGAGTCTTTCTAGTCCTAGTCAACTCCCTGTTGGTGATCCTTATTCTGGTATGTCTAAGTCTTCGACCAAGAGTGTTCAAAACCCTCCCTCTAGATTTAAATTGAAAGCTAAAAGACATCTCTCAAATGTGGACATGAAGGCTAACCTTTTGAAGGATGATATTGGGGTTTCTGGGACCTAGATTGAGCAGAGTCAGGGTAGGGAGGGACCCTTACGGAACCTCAAAAAAGCTAAAACGGAGGGTAAATTTGCTGTCATTAGGTGGTCTCATCATATTGCTGGCAAACGGGCTGCCAAACTAAAGCTGATTGACTATTCTGAAAGCAATTCTGAAGCCTCAGTTGAAGGAATGGGTGGAGTTCCTAGAAAATAAGGTCTCTTCTCTTGGCAATTTCATTTCTAACATGTTATGTAAGACTGCTATAGCCAATCTCTCTCTTCTTTGGGAGCAGGAGGCTCTCATTCATGGAGTAATAATGACAGGGTTAAAGAACTTGACAAAATGATAGAGTTTCTTTCAAAGGGAGAGGAGGACATCTCTTCCTAGTCTTTCTTTGCTTTCTATTTGGTAGCTTTTTACTGTTAGTAACTTTTTGCTATTTATCGGTTGTATGTAAGCTGTCAGTGGTTGTTTTGGCCCTTTTTATTTTCTGAGCCTTTTCTACCCTTCTTGCGTTCTGTTTTGTAAAATGAGATCGACTCTTGGTTTGCCACCTTATAATATAAAAAACATTATCGACTAATAACAAATCTCTTTTCAATAAGGTAAATGAAACATTTATTATTTAGGGTTCTCGACCCTTTAATGTCTACCCCCATAAAATAACTAAAATAGGTTATAACCATAAAGGTGTCATCAAATAATCTTTAACCTTTCTAAGTTAAACTAGAGTTTTATTTAACCCTTGAATAATCCATTATATCAAAATAACCCTATCTCGTAACTTCAAGACTAAGGTTTATAAATGACCTTTGGTTTAACTCAACCAAGGTTAAGAATATTATGGTTATGTAATAGATAATAACTCCTATACAAAGGAGTATGAATACCTTCTTCTTTTCTTAACCTAATTTTATTAACAATTACAATATATATATATATATATATATATATAATTCCATACAAGATCATTCCTAGATAGACTTAGTCTATTCCATCGTAATGGTTTACTACAATGTTATACTCATCATGATTAATAGAATAGGTAATAAAGAAGATTTTATGGACCTTACTTCTCTTATCATAATATTCCTAATGTTCTATCACTTGATTGGATAAAAGATAGTTTTCAACAAATTTACTAAGAACCTAAGTTCTTTTGAAAGGAAATCATTTTTGACATATATATACATATGTAGTCTAAACCAAGATTGGTTTTAAAATGATAATAATACAGCTTAATGACCAAACCAAGTGATTCATAGCTATTGAGTATTTCTATCAAGTTTTATTTGCACTAATTTCATCGATATTCTATTGTATAATCAACTTATAACTATAAAATTGACTTGCTACAAGATAATTCTTATTGATTAGAATGACTAGTTTTTACAGCAAACGATGACTAGTATGTCCTTCTTCGGTATATAAAACGTAGTGATCATTCAATCATTCCAATAATATGACATGTTTAAACAGTCTTTAAATAATTAAACAACATTTGGCTCAAACACTAATGATTAGTTTTCAACTAATTTCAAGTATCAGCGAATTGAACTAATGGATGCTACCAAGACTCCTGAAGGTTTTTAAATAGTTTACTAAGAGCACGAATAGCGATTTAACTCCATCAACTCCTTTGGTTTGAACTTGGCCTTGAATGACAAAGCTAAATGGCATATCGAAAGTTTACAACCAGTCATAAATGAATAGCTTAGAAGAACATTTGATATTTCTATGCTATCAACGTATATGAAGCCAGAAAAATAATTGGTGATAGCTTAGAACAGAATAGAGTTATCGAGACAAGAAACCCTTATCAACGCCTATAAGAGACCAACATTTTTCTTCTACCTAGAACTATTATTCTTTCCTTGGCCCTTACTACGATCCTTACCAATATATCCCCAAAAACTCTTGTTCTCATAGACATTACTTCCTAAAGCATCCCCTGACTCCTATTGTGCTCTCGACTCTTAATGACTCATTCATTTATGATCAACAATACGACTCTTGATGAGTTGTGTAATTAACACTCATCCACCTCTTTAATCATAGCGATCCTCTTTCTTTTCTATCACTAATTCCTATTATACTTGACTCTTAATGATTCATGCATTATAAGGACTTCTAATCGGCTCATAATGAGTCACCTATCCTTACTCTTTTCCACTCACACAGTTGGAAACAAAATAGGAGTCGTTGCAATCCACTACCCATTCAGTTTCAACCGAAACCATTTTATCAGCAAAGATTAACACATGTTTCAGGAAGACACAAAACATGGGGAAAATCATCAAGTGGAGTATTAATACCATGATTCCTCTTTGAAAGAGGTTGACACAAACAATTAAGTCATTGTTGATCATTAATGGTCACTTTAAGTGATCCAATTCCATCACTTAAAATAATGAAGGCATTTTAGTTTGCATGCCCATGACTGCTCATAAGAGTAAGCATTATTAACTATCATGAGGTATTATCCTTATGCGATGCATAAATATATTTATTTGTTTATATCAAATATGGCTTACATAACATCAATCCTATTCGATGGTTATGATTTGATCAATAAAAATAATAGTAATAAAACAAAGGTTTGTGGATAATGTGAATGGGTCGAGTTTACCTCCCCATCACAATCCTTTGTTAAAATCACATCAACTTGTCTTGACAAGATCGTCATTTGACGTTAAATGGCGACAATAAAACACTAAGTGATTCAATAATAATAACGCAACCATTTTATGACAATGACGTCATAATTTTTATGTTAAACATAAATGGTTACTATTCTTACTCAGACAACTTTGTTCAAACGACTATGTTGACACACAACGACTTGATGAGAAAAAATTTGAAAGATATCGACTACTTGTCGATTGGGTTCAAAAGTAAACTAACAAGACATGACTTACCTCTAACAATACTGGTTCACGTTTTCGTTAAACACTCATACTCGTTTTGGCAAATAATCACTCGTAACTTGAGGTCTATATCTCTCTCCTCGAAAGATACTATCTCTCTCTCTCTCTTTTCTCCAAGAGTCATCTTAAAACCTGTAATCCTGTATCAAACTTGTAATCAACAAATTATGATCGGTGCATCAGTATTCAAATAATAAACCAAATCTCATAATGGAATATTAAATTGCCAATAACATATTTATTTCCATAATTCCATAAATGACACTTAATATAATCTGTCTTTCCTTGACATTTATCTAAACATCATAATAGATTTACTTATATCCAAGTAAAAGTAAAAAGTATAGCAAGACAAAAATTAGGGACGTAACACTTACATTTGTTTGAAACTCCCAAACCTTTGATTCAAGAAATAGTTACCAAAACTAACTTAGAACTGCAACAACCGTGTATACGGTCATATGCTTGTCAAACAATATTCACTGAAGATGGTTGTTGCAAGTTTAAATCTCCCCCATGGATTTCACCTATTGTACCTTTGGAATTTTAAACAACCACTGTGGATTTTCTTTTGGCGCTCAACTAATCAAAATCTACTGGATGGAACCGGTTTCCCTAGGTCGAGGGGCCAATTGTCCCATGATCTTGAACCCCTTAAGGTGATCACTAAGTGATCTATGACTGGCACTATCAGGTCAACAAACTAAAAGAAAAGTGCAACCCGTCTTTAGGAAGTTAAAACACTTAGGTATTAGGGTTTTAAGGATATCTTAGGACTTTAGGTTTTTATAGATTAGGTCTTCAACAACACATTATTTCAAATCCCAACTTTTCATCAAGAAGACTCTAATCAAACAAATTCTACATATATATAATATTGTCATGAAAAAGAAACTCCTTTAGCCAAACAACCAAACCCTTGGTCTTAGAGGTCTTAGGTCTTAAGAGTTTTTCATTATGTTCTCAAATTTTGATAAGCCCTATCAAAGACCACCAATTGAGCTTGACCGGTCAAAACCCAGAGAAATTAAACCAAGACTACTAACAATCAACAGCCAAACATGCAAATACTTCATAATACCTTTGAACTCCTTATCCAAACACCTAATTTGTATAGCCTCAGTGCATAGGATATAGGACATGTATACAACTGATCATGCATTGAGCAAACAATTGATCAAATCAAACTGAGTATTAGTGAGCAATCAGTTGATCCATTGAGAAATCAAGATTGAGTCAAATCAAACTGAGTATTAGTGAGCAAACAATTGATCAGTAATCTTCCATCATCACTTCATTACTAAATTGATCCAATTGAGAGCACTGACATATCCAACATAAGCTGATGACTGAGACCATGTGAACAACAATGATGAATCATTTGAATCCTTTGACTTGACAAACTCTTGACGACAACAATTGTAACATACTAACTCTTCAACATGACTAAAATCAAATATTTACCATGAGATAAAAACACATAAGGTGAAAAAGATTGAACTTCTTTTTTTCTAATTGAAATAACTCAAGATTTAAGATACATCAATAAATATAATTTTCTTCTTGAAATATACAACATCATATAATTTACAAAGTTGACATCCTATCATTTCATTACAATGATATACATTTACACAATTTAAAAACACAAGTCACTTATCCAAAAGATATGCTACATCTGGAATTCTAACATCCTTATCGCAAGTCTTGTCAAGTCATCTGCTAGAGAGAGAGAGCATCTTTTGAGTGTTTTACCTCCAACCACAGACTAGCAGTCCCTCTCACACCTTCCTTTCTGGAAGTGGCCCTACCCTTCATGAAGAGTATAGACATAAGGTAACCAATGGTTATTTTCCATCTAAGTACTGGTGTTGTATCCTACATAACACTATCGATCACACAACCCTAGACAATCCTCTAGCTAAGTATGATCATTCTGACATGTTATGCAATTTGGATATGATGAATCGATAAATGCACGCAGAGATGTATGCATTACTTAAGCCAAAGTTTCTATATGAATAGATGTTTAAAATAAACATAGTCGTAATGTTTACCCACCTCTAACTCGACTTGGATACTATCACATCCTGCAGTTTGACTTGGTCAACTAGGTTTAAATATAAAGTTTTATCCAACTCAAATCTAGTCTTCTTGACTTAAATGGATTCTAAAGACATAGTCATTGTACCATAGACCTTATGGAATGACTATCTACTCATAGGTACCTCTTTGTATTCTTACAAAATTTGAGGTCCAAGGAATATCGACACTTATAACTTAAGTCGACTTGTAATCAAACAAATCATTTTTTTAACTAAGGATAAACATTACCGTTTAGGAAAATATCACCCTTCGACAAGTAAATATAAACATTAATATTAAGGGTACTCAAACCTTCATTATCGACCCATATATAAATAGCTAAACAAGTTATAACCATAAATGTGCTTCAAATAATCTTAACCCTACTCGGTAAATCTACGGATTTGTTTCCCCTATTCCACCATAGTGGATAACACATAGACACAGTTACTGGTAAAGAATAAAATAATATTAGAAAAGAAAGATCGACCCCTAGTATTCTTCCAAATACGTGGTCGTATAGATCTTTCGGATCAAGACTATACACAAATATATCTTAGTTATGAAAAGATAAAGGTTTGAATATAAATATAAACTCCATCTAAGTTTAGATTAACTCTAAAAGATGATAGACTCAATTCATTTGATATCCATTCAAATCTCTCAACAAGTTCTCTCTTTTGACATAAGTGAGCTAACATGAAACTAGACATACAAGTGTTCTCGTCTAAACTAGATATAGAGAAATCATCATACTTGATTTGCCTTTAAAAACAAAGTGTGCTAAATAAGATAAATACTTACTATCTAGAACCTGACTGTTCTTTATAATGGTAGGAATACTAATATCTTAGTTACTCACTACATGCTACATCTGCCTTACCTCAACATATATGCACTGCTTAATAATATATCATATGATATAGAGGAGGCATATAAGCATGATGAGACATGGTTTACATAGAATCTTAAGACTATTTCTTACTGCGAAACCCTGACGTACTAGAGTATGAAAGCATAAGCTTTCCATTATAGTCAGTGGTATACACATAGCATATTTTATATGTGAACAAGTTTAAGTAACTAAAATAACATTCACTAAGTCATTATCTTCATTATCATACGACCATAAAAAGAGTTATCTGTCTAAGTTCTCTACTCAAATATCACTGAATATTTTACTTAAAAACAATTCAAAATAAAGATGATAAGACTATGTATATGACAAATAAAATGACTTCGAATAATGAAAGAACCTATTAAGAATTCTTTGACAGCTAATGACCACCATTGCTGAGCTTTCTCTTATTCAACTGCTCACTATATCTTTCTTCCGTGACCACTAACTCTTCTCTCTTTATCTTTATATCGATCCTAAGCTTCATTGATAGACCAAACTCCCAAGTTAACTTATAGTGTTTATCAACTGAGATATCTAACCTTCACTGTTCTGTGATTTTTCTTCTCTTGACGCTCTCCTAAACTCTGCTCCAAAACCAAGCTCTTCAAATCTCTACTATGACGAAAAAAAACATCCGCTACCTCTCTGCCCGACTCTACTAATGAGTTGTTCCCTGCCATAACTACCCACGACTCCCTAACATAAAGACACCACTCCAAAATAGTTAATCAACTTCTAAAAGTCGTGGGTATCTCCACTAAATTAGCCTACGAAGGCTCTTAGTTAGACATTCAAAGTTAGAGGAGTACGTGGTTAATAATTACCACTCCTCATAGAACAACTACTCTCTCAAAATCATTCAATGTTATCGAAGGAGGTTATTAATGAATGCTTCATTAATAATGAGGATCATTAACAAATCACCCACTATCAAACTCATTCTAACCACTCAAAGTTCTACATATAATAATAGTCTATGAACATAGATAATAATATCAATAGGGTTAATAATAATGTTTCTACATAAACATATACACAAATGTGATTGGGCTGAGTTCATCTCCCCTTCATGAACTAAAAGTGAAAGTCATCGATTTCATTTTGACAACAAACAAAATATTTGACGTTATAACTATAACATGAAACATGCTAACATTTCTTCCAACCACACCAATGAAAATGCAAACGTGATCTCATTTACGACATAAATATTGACGTGTTCGACAAAAAGAACTATCGATCAACATCAACAATGTCAATTTCACAAAATGACAAGGTTGACGAGACAAAACTGCAAAAGGATTCTAAATAGTATCAACATCTTGTCGAAACGACCAACAGACTTAAACCACTTGAACAAATATGATATACCTCAATTGACAAGGGTTTACTAACTGAAGGTTCACAATACTTAAATGGCAAATGAACAGTTCAAAACCAAAGGTCTATTATCCTCTCCTCAAAAGATACTCTCCATTTCTCTGAGAGTAATCAAAACCTATTTTTCTACATACAACTTGCAATTACCAGATCGTGATTAGTGCATCGTTAGTCCATTCATAAATCTTATGACTAACAAATCAAATTCTCATAATGTAAATTAATGAATCATTTAATCACATGCATTATACTTAATCACATGTACCGATATTTAATTTAATCAATGATTTACTCTAACATTATAACATAACGTCAAATCATTTTCCATATATTCACTTCTATTCAAGTAAAAGTAAATAGTAAAATCAAAGCCAAAATTAGGGATGTACCAACAATTCTCTTGATGACAACAAGCAATAACAAATGATCTTTTGACATCAATGACAAACCTAATTCCAACAAGTACACCTACTAACCTCCACCACCTTTTTCAAATTTTTTTTGGTTTCCTACAAATCTTTCTCTAAGGAGTTAAGTCTCTCCTCCTACTTAGATTTCTCCTCCTTCATCCTACATATATCCTCTAAAACATCCTATTTTTTCTTATTAAGCTTGATTTCCTCCTCTTGATTCAAGGTGTCACCCCCAAATTTTTAGTTGAGTAGAGAGGTTTTGATTTTTAATCTATTTACCTCAAGGAAAAACTATTTGAGGATATTGTGGTGCACAATATTTTCTTTCTCCAAAATATAGGCCTTATCCCCTAGGAGTTCCACCACAGTAGCCACCTCATTGATACTAGAAGCTAAAGTGTAAGATAAGTTTGACGAGGTAGAGGAAGTCCCTGAGCAAATACCCTCAACATGTGGAAACTTAAAGCTAGTAGATAATTCCTAAAGACAAACAACCTTCTCTATTCTTTCTTTCTAGAAGACACCCCCTCCCCAACTAGGCAAGCATCCACATCAATAACTTTTTCATCCCAAAATCTACTAGTAACATCCACCATGACAAGGGAAGGGCCCTCAAGAATAGGGGAGAGTCTAGGTTTCTTCCTAGATTTTTGGGCATCAAGAGAAGGATCGATGCTAGCCCCAAGAGGGGGTAGTGAAGGAGAGGGTTATAGAGAGTGGGTATAGTTTACTAGTAGAAAGATATGATACTAATGTAAAGGAAGGGACACCATGCCATAACTCACCTCCAAAATAGAGTACTCAAAAAGAAAGTAGAAAAATGGAAAGCTAACAAGGGCATTGTGCTAGAAATTATTTAGGAGGGACAAATGGAAAGAGAATAAATTGAAAAGCACCTTGATGACATACCAAATGATTTGAAGGGATACTTCATCCCATGACTACGAGAGGGAATCATGAGCAAATCCAAACTAGAGATTTCTAATTTTCCCCTTCCCTCTAAGGAAATACTACAATAGCTCATCCTTATTGTGTCTATCTTTATACATTTTCTTTCAATTTGTAGATAGGCATGTCACATGGGTAATCAACTCCTTAGAGATCTTTAATTCCACCCCTTAACCTTAACTACTCTTTAATTCAAATTCTTTACAAATTCCTCTAACAAAGTAGGGCCATAACCCTTCACCCTCTCCATATAATTGGATAGACCTCATTTTATCACTATATGCCAAACCGTGACATTATCCTTAAATTTCTCACAAGAAATAGGTTTGATCCTGTTCCTATCCACCCCCATAAGCTATAAATTCAAAACATTATTAATCAACTAGAAAAATGGGGAAAATTCACTTTCTTGGCATAGTACTAGGGCCACTCAAATGCAACTTTAGAGTATGGTAGGATAAAAACTTTAAGAAACTTGTGGAAGCCTCCAAGAATAATTTAAATAAAAATTTCTCATTATTTCAAAAAATCTCACCCATATTAGAAGTGGGGAAAGAAAAAGGGGAAAGCCTAAGGGGTCTCATCAAGATCAAGTTTAATAACACCTAAGGGGAGGCCATCCTTCCCCAACCAGTTGGTATGAGAAACATTTAGTACTCCAAAATTAGCTAAAGGGTGAGCTACATCACTATTCTCCTCCTTGAGAATATGGTCCAATTTGACATCAAGGAAGGAATCTAATAGGCTAAGGGAATCATTGATAATGTTTCTAACAAACTAGCAACAGGAATGGGAATTATAAAGGAAATTGATGATATTAAGGTAGTCACCTTCCACACACAAATTTTGAATCCCAAGTTCCTCAGTATGTGTAAACCCTAGAAAGAAATAGATGCTTATGTTGCAACTATGTGCCTATGATGTGTTGTCATTGATGTCAACATATCCCTTTGTCAGAAACAGGGGAAACAATGCAGATCAGTGAAGTAGATTGGTCTGCATTTCCAGAGGAATGAAGATCAAAGTACGCAGAGCATATGGCTGTGTAGAGGATTGTCTGAAGTAGCTCCAGTTAAGATTTGAGAGGTTTGCATGAAGATTTGAAGAAGCTATGGCCATCTGAGTAGAATCAAGTTTTGAAGTGTTAAGAAGAGACAAAGTGATAGGAAATTGGTTCGGATTGCTCCACAATGAAAACTTATGATTTGCGGATCTAGAGGCATGTTTGGGAATTCAATGTGAATCCTCAACTCAAGTGGTTCATGGTTTGGCTGTCTGCAAGCAATCTTTCTAGTGTGACAGTCATGGCAGATAGTGTTCTTGAGGTACCAGATGAAGATGCAAGTGATTCTAATGATTTGGAGTAGTGTGGATGTTATTGTTGAATTCAATGTGCTTGTGGAGGTCTCTAGATCATGTGCCTATTGCGTTGGAGGTCCGCATTAAAGATTGAGCTTATTGTTGAAGATTTCTTCCTTGGTGTTGTTGTTCTTCCCAGTCTTGGCCGACTGGATAATTCAAGTGTGTTGCAGATGATCTAAGAGCAATTCTCTAGAGCATAGCATGTTTATTAAGAAGATTCAAGCCCCAGCTATGTTTGGATGATAGTATAGTGATCCACATTGAGTCAACCTGACCTTGATGTTCATTCCAAGGTTGATGAAGCGTATAAATACTTATGGATGAGTTGTGGAAAGTTGTCCTTGTGTGAAAATGATAAAATCCTAAGAAAGGTACAGAGGCGGAGCAGAGAAGAGAAGAAGCAGAAAAATAAGAGAAGTAAAGGATGAAGAGTTAGCGCAGAAGTGTTTTGGGGCAGAGAAAAAGTTTTGTGAGCTTTCAATGGGACTGAACTAGGCATGATGAAGATGCTATTTCTCAGTTTGCTCTTTCTATATTAAACATAAAATCTTGTAGGCAGTGAGCCTCTTTGAGCAGTGAGTTTTGGGTAGTGCACCCGAAGGCAAGCTCCTTCCCATTTCTTTTAAGTACTTTTAACAGGATACGAATCTTGTGGGTTAATCCCCACCGTGGTTTTCCCTTAACCAGGTTTCTATGTAAAAATTCTGGTGTTATGAGTGTTCATTTTGTTTCTGCTCATGTGTTGTTAATTCATGCTTTAATGTTTACATCATTAATCTATTTGTAAGTTGTGAAAGAAGATTAAAAGCAGAAAAGGTTAAAGTTGTGGACAACTGATTCACCCCCCTCTCAGTTGTCTGACCTAATTCCAATAGCTTCAACAAATTGCTTGTACTAGGAACTAAGGTTGATAGAGAAATCTCCCACCACCCCTTGTATGGTCCTTGATTACCCCACCACCTCTATCAAGGATCAAGTTTCCCTTAGAGGCACCATCAAACTTGAGCTTGAACCAAAGAGAGGGGACAAGACCACCTAACTTGACATATCTAAGGATTCTTATTCTACAAGGAAGAATCCAAGATAATTTCAATACTCCAACACTTAGCCACATGTTAATCACTAAGAGAAATAGAGCCCACACCCTTAGAGGTAGCCTAGACCATAAAGGAATCCAAAAAGTTCTCCTTGACGAAAATAAATTTTTAGCACCGACATGAACACAAGAGGATCTCTTGTCCCTCAAAATTTTGGAGTTACACTCTAGCTAGAGATTCCACACACACACACACACACACACACACACACACATCCTCAAACGAGGTTGGTTGAACCCAAGTGGAGTTGAATCTAGATAGAATTTAATACCAAATATTCCAAGAAAAGAAACAACCCAAAAGGAGGTGGAAGACTGCCTCTAAATCATGCTCACAAAGGGGAAACCTATTAGTTAGGGAGAATCCCCTTTTGGAAATATTATCTACATGGTAAAGATTTTATTTTGAACCACCAACAAAAGAAAAGAGTTGACCTTTGGAGTGAGGGGTTTAAGCCACACATTAGACCTGTAGACACCTAAAAATGTCTCGACCACCAAACTGACTCCCGACATCCCTAAAAACATCAATTTCCCTCCTATTCAATTAATTAAATTTTTATTTAATTAATTATCCCTTCATCACCCATTTTTCCACCATTTTATCCCCAAAATTGAATTAATTTCATTAATTCAATAGTCCAAAACCTTAGCCAATTGATTTAATAAATATGCAATATTTATTTACTCAATTTCCCTCTCCTCATTAAATCTAATTAATTAAGCTAAACCACGCTTAACTAATTAATTCAGCCTATTAATTGACCTATCCCTACCCTAGACAATTAAATAGCTAATATTTAATTGCCTACCCTAGCTTACCTCATCCTAGCCCTAGGGTTAATTAAATAAAACCTATATTTAATTAATACTAACCTCTCATTTGGGTGGTCAAACCTAGTTTAACACCCTTCCCCACATCCTCCAAATAAAAAATTGAAATAAATCCACATAAGTCAATTTTTTATTTTTAAACATCCCACATCACAATTAATTCCTCTTACATCCCCATACCTCATTTATCTCCACTTATCCCCAAATGAATTTTTAATTCATTTTACATTCCCCATATGAATCTTTAATTCAAAAATAATCTTTCACCCCTATGCTCATTTAATTCCTCCTTTCCCCAAAATGAATAAAAGATTTACTTTTATTCCTAGCCCTCCATTCCTCCAAGATCAAATCTAGGCCCTCCACATAACTTTTATCCTCCACCTAACTTTTATCCTCCACCATTGATCTCCCAAATCAATCTCCACCCTTGGATCAAAATCCCTTCCAAAAGTCTATAAATACAACATCTCTCAACCCATTTGAAGATCCAATCTTTAAGTAATGTTACCATGTCCAAATGTACACTTGAGCTAGAATTATAAGTTGCATAATTAGGATAGCATTTCACATTGAATCACTTATCTAGGGATTATCATGTCTTAGGAGCTCTTGGGTGCAAGCTCTCCTCTCCCTTGATGAGATTGGGTCTTCTTGTTGAGGTATATCTTTCTTGTGTTTTATTGCATTTTAGTTTGTATTTCTAACTCAACTTGATTTCCTAATCTACAAGACCAAAATGAAGGATCAACCTAAATAGCTTGAGGGTTGAGGAGAAAAGAGAATCCTAAAGTAACCATATAGAAACCTTCAAGATAAATAACCTAAACCAATTCATCCCTTTTTTCAAGTTGGCTCACATGAAAACCATTCAACAAGTTGAGTAATTTTCTTATAAGTTACACAATCTTTGGGGAAGCATTGACATGAAACAAGTTTTTCCAAGTTTTCTTCAATCCCCTTGTCTCAAGATAGTCTTCCAACTGACAACCAATAGGCCTCTCAATAATTTCATGTAGGGGTAGAATCCAATCGTTGGAAGCAAAAGGGTGATCTAAGATCCATTTGTCTTCTTAGAAGAGAATATTGTTCCCAACTCCTACATTCGAAAGCACCCCTTTCTAGAGGAGAAATATGCTTTTAGACAAACCATCCTAGAGGTAGGACACAATAGGAAGAGAGTCACTTGAAATAAAATAAAAGGAGTCATTATTTGTCATGTATTTCAGTATTAGGATGGAAGTCCACAACTTCTCTTTCCTGACAAGTCTCCAACAACCATTTTCCATGAGGGCCAAATTGAACAATCTAAGCTTTCTAAGCCCCAAACCCCTAACTTCTTAGGAAGGCAAAGTTGGTCCCAAGAGAGTAGAGAAAACATTCTTCTATCTTTTGAGCTAGACTGAAAGAACCTTTTTTGGATTTTTTCTAACCTACTAACAATTTTAGCCAGTAATATAAATAGAGACATAAAAAAGATTGGGAGATTCTATAGACTGGACTTAATCAATTGGAGCTTACCCACCTAACTCAACAAACAACCCTTCCAACCAACAAGATTTCTTGGAATTTGTCCAAAATGTGAGACCAAAAGAAATCTAGTAAATGACATTTGAATAATGGCAACACAAGATAAATGGACGGAAGCTCATTGAGTTGACAACCCATCAGACTAGAAATATAAACTTGCCTAACCAAAGGGGCATTTAGAAAGAAAAGACAATACTTGTCCACATTTATTTTTAACCCAGAACTTTTTCATGTTTAAGCAATAAATCCTTAACCACCTTGATCTCAACCACATAAGCCTCCTTGATCTCAACTATTTTATATGAAAAGGGGGATGATGGTATGGGGCTGTTTTAGTTTGAATCCTCATTTCCATAAAACATTCCAAGGGATTTTCAACTGAGTGCTTCTCCTATTGAGAGGAGAGTCATCTATCAAATTGGGTTGCCACTTGGTTTTCTAGTGGGAAATTTAGAAGTTATCACACAATGTTGCCAATTAATGCTTTTATGCTCTTGAAGCCCTAATTTAAGCAAAACAATAAGTAAATATGTGAATTATGACAAATGCTACTAGAATTAGGTAAAGGGTAGAGAACCTTAATTCACTATTTTTTGCAGTCTGGAAAATACAAATGTCAGGGACAATGGTGATGGTGCCCTAGTCCAGTGTGTTGTTTTTTCTATGGATTCTTGATCTCCTTCCGACATTGATCTCTATTATATCTTCAATTTTTGGCAATGGAAATGTGGAGGACAAGGTTGATGGCACCCTAGTCCAGAAACCCACACAGTGTCTGCTTCTTTTTAGATCTCAAATCTTCAATGTCTCCCTATCTTCCCTGCAACTCCACTTTCTCCATATCTGATACTTGTAACCTGCAATCACAAGGAGTGTGGGAGGGGGTTGTGGTGTTTAGAGGCTTGCCTTAGTCAAGCCCTGGAGAGACATTCAAGTCTTTCAAACACCATTGTCAGAGAGAGAGTGTGTATCCTTGAGGGATAGAGGCAAAAATCCAAATGATAATGATGAAAAAACATAATAAATGTTGCCTTGATGATGAAGCTCTCATGGAAGGAAGAAGCTCTTCAATGCCATGAGGAGAAGATGTAACCCAACCTACAAAAACAAACACAATAACAATGCTATGCTCTGTAACACAATGATATCATAAAAATCTCAAGCATGCATAAAGTTCACAATCATCTTCTCTCTAGTTTGCAAATGATAACCTAAACATGCTTATATATGCAACTATTAAGAATCTTGCCAAGAATTTCGTAATTAAAACTTATGATGTCAGCCTAGGACCCAAATAATGATCACAAACCTGACATTTAAATTTAGGGTAGACCCAAAATAGGGCTGGACTAGAGTGTTAGTGCCCTTGTCCACCCCCGTGTCTTTGTTCCAACATCATTAAATTAGTACCCCCTAGGTCCCATTTGTCACAAGACCCAAGGGTTTTCTCATCGGGAGTCTGAATTATCATGCATGATGCTCTAAATGCAATCTAAGGACTTGGGAGCTAAACCTTAAAGGGAAAAGGCCCGAAGGGTGCAATTTTCTGACATAACATTTAGCCCCCACTTTAATGTATGTATTAAATGCAAGGCCAATACATACATTAAAGTAAGGTCAACAATCACAGCAAACACACCAAGAACAAAGAAGACACACCAAACACATTGAAGACAATAGTAGGCACGTGAAACATGGAAAAGATAGTTACAATCATGCAAAACATAGAAAATACAGCATTAAAGACATGTAGAGCATAAAGAATACAATGAATGTAGTGATTATTTTCTTTTTGATTTTCCCATATGAACAAACACACCAAATAAAATCCCAAGGTGTAAAGGAGTTGTTCACCACTGGTCTTGCACCTTGAGAACAAACACACCAAACAAATCCCAAAGTGTAGAGGAGCTCATCGCCACCGGTATTGCACTTTGAAAACAAGCATGCCATACACACACACACTGAAGACACATAGAAAAAATGACAGACAGGCGATGAAGTGAAGCTATTGCTAGGTTCATCACCATCTCAAGCACATTACAGGCACACACTGACGATTGGGCTTTGCCACAACAACCGCCGAAAACATGCTTAAGGGTTGAGTTAGTCATAGAACCGCTCCTCACCTCACGATGAGGACTTTTGAAAATGACAGGATAATGCAATCTCTCTGAGAAATACACCATCCCCACCTCATGACGAGGGCTTAAGATAAAAGGATATGCTCGATATCCCGCTTCTGTAGAGGGCTTAAATGATTGTGATTGATTTTTAGATTATTCAAACGCTTTACTATCATCTAAAGCAGAAAGCTTACCTTATATATGCCCCCACCTTAAGGTGGTTGATATCATACATCGATATCAAGCACATTAAGGTAGGAAGAAAACACACAATGGAACATGAGCTCTCACAAAGCCCATGCCCCCCAGAGGTGACATGTACTTTACGATCACCAAATGTTCCCACAAACATATCCCTACAAGAGAAGTGTTAGTGTCCAAATAATCATGATAAACCACAATGCATATGATCAACTACATGAAAGAGCCAAGCAAGGTGATATTCATGATAAACACAGTGTGCAGAGCAGCAGAATTGTTCAAGAGTTGTTAGCAAGATAAGATAACATCGACATCAATATCAAGATAGAGAAATCATGGAGTGATTCAACTAGCCAAGCATCGGATAATATGTAACAACCCCATTGTCATGTATGGACTAGGTCCATTTTTTGACTACTCGCGAAAGGGACACTAGGTCTGCATCAGTATAATATGTTTTTCATCATCTACTAGCTAGATGAAAACACTAGAGGAAAGTAAACAATAAATTAGAGAGGAGAACAAGTGCCTTAGGGAGAGTCATGTAGGAGGGTGCCCCCAATTCACCAACCGCAACTCTATGTCCGTAAGACACAACACACAACAATAAAATTAGAGGAGAGGAAATATAGAAGAATCATGATACAAATAGAAGGTCACAAGAGAGGTGGTCTCCTATTATCCTAGACCTTACAAGAGAATCAAGGGTCATCCTAGGAGACCTAACAACACATAACATATCACGGGGGAATGGTGCAGTCATGTTAGGAGGGTTCACAGAATGAACTGTCCGGACCATGCAACAAGACTAAACACAATGGAAACAACACAAGAATATAGAACAAATGTAGATTTAGTCATACAGTATATCAAAGAATTCAAATACAATCTGGTCGGCAACATGCGGGCTTACAACTTGGGCTCACAAGCCTATTTTCAGACATGCACAAGATAAAGCTTTTGAAGCTCCTTCGCACAACACTAAAGTATAGATCCTTCTAATGTCAATATCTACTTTCCTAAGGATCTATTACATCAATATATATCATTTTTGGACCAATAGATTCCTCCGCGTCAGCCACAAGAGATCTGGAATCCCGATGAAGAGGTGTAACATGTGTTCTTGGATAGATCAGACCTATCGGCTTGAAAATCCTTCTCCAACAGATACAATGAAGTGCAGACCTATGAGGAAGGTCAGCCATGAACCAAGGAACATTGTAGAATGAATCACAAGGATCCGCAAGTCAGCTAATGCTTCTAATCCTTCTCCTTCAGCTGATTACTCATGACTGTCAGAGAACTTTGCACTGAGAAAACAAAGGATCTTCTAATAGTGATAACTTTCTGGTAACTGATCCAAATATTTGAATTCTTGGTATGATGTAGATGAATGAATTGAGATGTTAAGTCTAGATCTGCAAGGTGTGAAATGCTAAAACCGGACCACAAGTTGAGCTACTTCTGACTGAACTACCTAAACTAAACTGGGAAATGAAAGAACTGAAATGCAAACAAACTGAAATGTAAATGCAAATGTTTTTGGTTGATGCAAGATTACTCTTGAACCAGGGATGCTCTTGCATCAAACATTCGAGGTTATTGAAAAAGTGAGTCCCTCACTTTATTGGGGCTAGGAGAGAACCAAGATAGTCAACCTCAGCTTGAGAAATCCATGATGAAACTTCTTTTGGTTTGCCTTTCCATTTCACAAGATATTCTTTTTATTGTCTTCCTTTGGTGTTGCATCCAACCCTGCTATCCAAAATGCCTTCAATTTGTTTTAGTGCTTGTTGTGGTAACTATTTCTTCAAGTCTTCTTCCATGTTGTCACTTAACTCTACTTTATGATACTGGTAAAGGTCTGCAATGTTGAAAATAGGTGAAATACCTAATGTCTCTGGTAATTCCACTTCATATGCATTTCCTAAATCAAATTTCCTGAGTATCTTACAAGGTCCAAATTTCTTCATCTTCAACTTGTTATATGTCCCAACTGGAAATCTTTATTTTCTCAAATACACCATTACTTCATCTCCTTCAAATTCTTTGTGTCTTCTCTTCTCATCTGCCTTCTCTTTCTACTTACTGTTCATGTTCTCCAAATGCTTCTTCACCTAATTATGCACTATTTTCATGTGATCTACAAATTCTTCTGCTTCTACACTCTGCTTTTCTTCCATGCTGATATCTCTCAATTTTTCCACTCCTCTAGGGTTTACTCCAGTAACAATCTCAAAAGGTGTTCTTCCAATACTTTTGTTGACTAAATTATTGTATGCAAACTCTACTTGTGAAAGAATCAAATCCAAACTTCCTATCTTCTCTCCAACCAAACATCTTAACAAGTTTCCCAAACTCCTATTCACTACCTCTATTTGTCCATCTATTTGTGGACAAAAAGCTTAACTGAACTTCAAATATGTCTTCATCTTCTTCCAAAGTGTCCTCCAAAAGTATCCAACAAACTTTCTATCTCTATCTGAAACTATGCTCCTAGGTAATCCATGTAATCTCACAATCTCCTTGAAAAATATGTCAGCTACATGCACTGCATCAGTTGTCTTTTTGCAAGGCATGAAATGAGCCATCTTTGAAAATTTGTCAACTACTACAACTATTAAATCATGTGCTCTTTGTGTCTTAGGTAATCCCATTACAAAATACATGCTTATGTCTTCCCAAGGTCTCTCTGATACTGTCAAAGGTTTATACAATCCAGTGTTTTGACTATTCCCTTTTGCAACTTGATAAACTCAACAAATTTGCACAAATCTCTGAACATCCTTATGAATCTGAGGCCAAAAGTAATTTTCACTTACCAAAGCCACTGTCTTATCAATGCCATAGTGTCCTACCAATCCACCACTATGCTTCTCCTTGATCAGGTTGTCTCTCATTGAACTGCTAGGTATGCAGAATGGACTTCCTTTGAACAACATATTTTCTTGAATGAAATAATCCAACCATTCACTTCTATCTGCTACAACAGGTTCCTTACATGCTTTCCAAGGTTCTGCAAGATCAGTGTCTCCTTCATACATGTTCTTCAATTCATCAAAACCCAACACTTCAACTCTCATTTCTATTAACAAATTTCTTCTTCTACTCAAGGCATCAACAACTTTATTTGATTTTCCACTCCTATGCTTCAACACAAAAGTATAACTCTGCATGAACTCTACCCATCTCATATATCTCTGATTAAACTTACCTTGACTATTCAAATATTTCAAAGCTTGATGATCTATATATAACACAAACTCCTTAGGTAACAAATAATGTCTCCACTTCTTCAGGGCTTGAATTATGGCATCGAACTCTTGATCATAAATTGAATATCTTCTTCTTGCATCATTCAACTTCTCACTAAAATAAGCTACTGGTCTACCCTCTTGACTTAACACTACTCCAATTACATTTCCACTAGCATCACAATCAACTTGAAATACCTTATTGAAAACCGATAATGCCAAAACAAGTTGCTCTGTCACCTTTTGTTTCAACAACTCAAAACTTTTATCGGCTCCAAATGTCCACTTGAAATCTTTTCTGTCCCCTCTGATTGTCTCTATCATAGGGTTACAAACTGAACTGAAATTTCTAATGAACTTCCGGTAGAAGCTAGCCAAACTATGAAATGATCTAACCTCTCCAATGCTCTCTGATGTAGGCCATTCAACAATTGCTTTCACTTTCTCAAGGTTCATCTTCAATCCTTCTGCAGAAATTACAAATCCCAAATATACCAACTCTTCTTTCATGAAACTACATTTCTTGATGTTTATTAGCAATTTATCTTCTGTCAACCTCTGAAAAAACTTGCCTAATATGCCACAAATGTTCTTCTTTTGTCTTACTAAAAATTAGAATATCATCCAAATACACAATCACAAACTTACCCAAGAATTTCTTCAGAACTTCATTCATCAACCTCATGAAAGTACTTGGTGCATTTGTCAATCCAAAAGGCATCACTAACCACTCATATAATCCTTCATTTGTCTTAAAAGTAGTCTTCCATTCATCACCTTCTCTGATTCTAATCTGATGGTATCCACTCTTCAAGTCTATCTTTGTGAAATTTCTTGCTCCACTTAAACAATCCATGATATCATCCATTCTAGGTAAAGGGAATCTATACTTAATTGTGATCTTGTTTATTGCTCTAGAATTAGTACACATTCTTCATTCTCTATCTTTCTTTGGTGACAAAACTGCAAGTACTGCACAAGGACTCAAGCTTTCTCTGATCAAACCTTTCCTTAGTAACTCTTGTAGCTATCTATTCAATTCTTCATTCTCTACCAGTGTCATCCAATGTGCTGCTTTGTTAGGCAAACTTGCTCCCGGTATAAGATCCATGTAATGGCTGATACTCCTTATAGGTGGTAATCCTTCAGGTACATTATCTGATATGATGTCTTCATACTCTGTCAATAACTCTCTTATTTCCTCCACCTGTTCTTCTTCAGTCTCTTTCTTCAATTCTTTGGGTTTCTTAGGAATCAAGGCATAACACATTTTCTCATGTCTCAAACCATCCAAAAATTTCCTTCCATCTGCCAAACAGATTCTAACATTTCTACATACTTCACTCTTAGGATCATCCTCCAAAGGAATCAAGGTAATTCTCTTTCCATTTGTTGTTATAGTATAGGTATTCTTTCTCCCATCATGCATATCTTTTCTATCATACTGCCAAGTTCCACCCAACAAGATATGACAAACATCCATAGGCATAATATCACACAAGACTTCATCATGATAAGATCCAATATGAAATTTCACTAGACATTGTTCACTCACCAGTACCTTATGATCATCCTGAATCCATGCTATCTGATAGGGCTTAGGATGTTTCAATCTTTCCAACTTCAACTTAGTCACCATCTCCTCAGAAACTAGGTCATCTAAACTACCACTATCAATCACAACTTTGCAACACTTACCTCTAGATTTGCATCTGGTTCTGAACAAACTTTTCCTCTGTGATGGTTCTTCATTTGTCTCTATTTGAAATAGTGCTCTCCTCATTACCAATGATTCTCCTTTCTCTAGATTTCCAAATGAATAAGGTGATTCGACAGGTTCTTCTTTAACATAGGCTGCTCTTCCACTATTTTCTGTTTTCTTGCTTGCACTACCCTGATTGCATTCAAATGCTCTATGTCCTTCACCACCACACTTAAAACAAGTACCTCTGAATGTTCTCTTATCAAATCCTCTTCCTTCTCTTTTGTATCCTTCATTCCGATATGCACTAGGGTTTCCTCAGTAAAAATTTATGTCATCTCTCCGGTAAGCATTATTATCTATGTCATCCTTCCTCAACGGGCGGTCAAAGTTGTTATGTTCCGGATAAGATCTGTCTCCTCCAGAAAATGTCTTCCCTCTCAGGATTTTACCTCCTTTGCCTCTCTATCTTTGATCATGTTTCTTATTCAACTTCTCTAAAATTTTTAGTGCAAATTGATATGCTTCTTCAAAAGATGCCATCCTTATCAGGCTTAGTTCTTCTTGAATATTCAGTCTCAGTCCATTGATGTATCTAGCCACTTTCTCCTTGATTGCTTCACTATGTCCTATTCTGATGATCATTTTATGAAATTCTTCAGTGTATTCTTTCACAAATTTCTCCTTTTGTCTCAAGTTTTGCAATCTCTTCAACAGCTCCAACTCATAGTGAGAAGGTATGAATTGATTCTTCAACTTTGTCACCATCCGGTCCCACTTTGTAATCTTTTCCTTTCCTCTCCTATTTCTTGCCAACTGAACTTCTTTCCACCATATAGTAACATGTCCTTTCAACTTTGTCTTTGCAAATTTCACCTTCTCTGGATCTTTAATTTCCTCATATTCGAAGTATTCTTCCATGTCATTTATCTAATCAATCAACTCTTCAAGATTCAAATTACCAGTATAGTTTGGTACATCCACTCTAGGTCTTTTCCCAATCTTTGAAATAGCTTGCAACATCTTTACTTGATTTGATTCTTCTTCTTCATGACCTTCTAGGGTTTTGCCACTTTGTTCAACAAATTGAAATTCTTCTTCATCATCACTTTTAATATTAGGTCTAGGTGTCAATCCTCTTCACCTATCTTCTTCAACAGCATCTGAACAGATTTGCATTATTCTCATCAATTCCATCATCTCATCCATTCTATTAGCCATTATACCAACAAGAAGAACTCTTCTTGGCAGCATCTTCCTAGGATCAAGTGCAAACTACCTCAGGTCGGCGATCAGGATACAAGCAACAACTGCCTCTCAATCGGCGATCGGTTGTGCACAAGTAACCTACCTTGGATTGGTGATCTACTTACAACAAGATCTTATGGAATCTCCTTCGTCAATTCACTCCAAAGAATCAAACTTTTGCTTTGATACCACTTGGTGCAGTCACGGTAGGAGGGTTCACAGAATGAATTGTTCAGACCGTGCAGCAAGAGTAAACATAATGGAAACAACACAAGAATATAGAACAAATGTAGATTTAGTCATGCAGTATATCAAAGAATTCAAATACAATCCGGCTGACAACATGCGGGCTTACAACTTGGGCTCATAGGCCTATTTTCAAACATGCACAAGATAAAGCTTTTGAAGCTCCTTCGCACAAAACTAAACTATAGGTCTTTCTAATGTCAATAGATTCTTTTCGAAGGATCTATTACATCAATATATATCATTTCCAGACCAATAGATTCCTTTGCATCGGCCACAAGAGATCCGGAATCCTGATGAAGAGGTGTAGCGTGTGTTCTTGGATAGGTCAGACCTATTAGATTAAAAATCCTTCTCCAACGGATACAATGAAGTGCGTACCTATGAGGAAGGTTGGTCATGAACCAAGGAACATTGTAGAATGAATCACAAGGATCCGCAAGTCAACCAATGCTTCCAATCCTTCTCCTTCAACTGATTACTCATGAATGTCAGAGAACTCTGCACTAAGAAAATAGAGGATCTTCTGATAGCAATAACTTTTCGGTAACTAATCCAAATGCTCTGAATTCTTGGTATGATGTAGATGAATGAATTGAGATGCTAAGTCAAGATCCGTAAAGTGTAAAATGCTAAAACTAGACCACAAGTTGAGCTACTTCTAACTGAAATGCTTGAACTAAACTGGGCAATGAAAGAACTGAAATGCAAATGCAAATGTTTTGGTTGATGCAAGATTACTCTTGAACTAGGGATGCTCCTGCATCAGGGAAACAGATCACGAGAGATAAAGGGTTAGAGATACTTACCTATAGAGACAACCAGGCTAGAGGTCATCATAGATCCTGATGTTAAGAACATATATATCTAGGAAGAGGCCACCCTTGAGAGCTATTACAAGTATGGGCCTAATTGGTGTTATCATTGATGTCAACCTACTCCTATTGCATCAATGATAAGGATTAGATGAGCTGTGTGTAGAGGATATTGAGAAAATTAGTCTCAATCAGGAATAGTGAAGAACAGTGATGACAGTAAGGCAAAAGTCCAAGATAGGATGTGGATCAGAGGATGCGGATTAAAGGGTTTGTAGATATCTATCTTAAGGTTGTCCAGTAGAGATTTCAGAGGTCTGCATGAAGATCTGAAGAAGTTGTGGCTGCTCAAGTAAAACCAGTTCTAGTAGATGTTCAGTGGTGACAGAGTGTTACAGATAGGTCCAGTGAGATCCAGAAATGCATTATCCTATTCTACGGATTTGAGGGAGTGTTGAGGAAGTCTTTGTGAAGTATCAACTTGATTAGTTCATGGTTTGAAGGTCCGCAAGCATCTATTCTTTTGTGACAGTGGTGACAGACTGTGTTCTTGAGGTTCCGGATGAAGGAGAGAAGGATTTCAGTATGCAGATGAAGTGCGGATGGTCTTGGTGATTCAAGAAATCTTGTGGAGGTCTTTAGATCATGTCCAGTTTGTGTTGGTGGTCCGCATTAAAGTTGGAGCTCGTAATTGAGAAATCTTTTGGATGATGGTGTTCTTTTTGAGATTGGCTGACCAGATGAGTTACACATTCTGCGGATGTTCTTGTTGATGTTTGCCAACTTAGATGATCATTCCTAAGTTGATGTCTTGTATAAGTAAGGTATTGCGAAGTCATTTCAAAGTTGTCCTTGTTGAGATGAATTTGTGGTAGCAAGGAGGAGAGCGAAAGGCAGAGCAGAAGTATTGGGCTGAAATGGAACTGATTCAAGCATGGTGAAGATGCTATTCTCTAGTTCATGTATGTGATACTTATTTCTTTGTAGATAGTGTGTCTCTTGTAGGCAGTGAGCCTCTTGTGAGTAGTGTGCTCGGGCATTGAGCCCTAATTGGCATGTGCCATTTTGTTCTTTCTATTCTTCTAACAAAGAATACAATCTTGGGTTAATCACCCCGTGGTTTTTCCCTTAACCGGGTTTTCCACATCAAAATCTTGGTGTCTCATGTGTTTATATGTTTCTACTCTTAATTTGTTGCATTGTGTTTCCTTGATTAATTATTATTATACTGTTGAATTGCAAAGTGGAGTTAAGTATTTAATTAAAGAAAGTTTTGCATAACTGATTCATCCCCCCTCTCAGTTGTGTGCCCTAAGTCTAACAAGAGCTACTATGATATTCACTACAAAAAGTGTGGCTTATCAGCTCAAGATATCTTACATATTGATTTGATCTTGTTGATATTGCATTAATATTAAGTTTAGGATGACAAGAGGCTTTCTTTTCTTTAAAAGGATTGTATCCAATGCCACTTGAGTAATGTGTTGAAGCAAATTCTAAAGGTACTCAAATCCCTTGTTCATTTATACCACATCCATTACCTACATAGTTATAGTGCTTGTACAAAATCTGAAATCCACGACCATATAGAGAGTCCATTTCTTTAGAAGATGGTGAAGCCTCATAGGTCTCATAATTTGTAGTATACGTGAGAGTATTGTCTTTATTTTCAACCAAGGAGACTTTGGACTTCTTAGATGATTCAAAAGATTGCTTGGATGAGATTGATGCAACTTTTGATGAATTAAGTTTATATTCTCCCATACTGTAAGGGTTAAAATCTAATGAGCCCCAATCGTCACCAAAAAGTGCATTCAATGGTTAAGAGTTTTGCACAACATTATCTATGGCAAGAGGCGTTGTTGAATGAATTTGTATGTTGTTTAGTCTTTGCTGATTTTTAACTTGTTTTGGCATTTCGATATGTAAACAAGTATTCGGATCAGGATCAGCTTTCCAAGTGTAGATTTTATCTTCATAAATGAACTTAAGTGATTGATGAAGGGTAGATGGGACTGCCCCCATGGCATGAATCCACTGTCTACCTAGAATCATATTATATGAAAGAGAATTAGGCATAACATGAAAAAGGGTATCTAATGTCACGGGTCCAACCTGTATAGGTAAAGTTATGGTACTCATTGATTGTCTTCCAACATTATCAAAGCCACGAATGCTAATCCTATCCGGTTTGATTAAAGATGTGTCAGCCTTTATTTTATGTAGTAAGTTTATGCTACAGACATTAAGGGTTGATCCATTATCAATCATAACTCATTTTACCAATTTTTTATTTATCGTGACAAAGATCATAAGTGGATCATATTCATCTTTTGATGATGGTATTTCATGTGGTTGAAATATAATATCCATTTTTTTCACATTTATACTATACAACACAACTGCTACATCAGTCAGCTTAGCAGTGGGTGGAACAATCACCTTTTGTAAAGCTTCTTGGATCATTCCATGGTATGTAGGTGATGTTTGTATTAAATCCCAAAGAGAGATCTTAGCTGGAGTAGCGCGAACCTATTCGACAAGATCATATTCTTGATTACTTTTATGAGTAAGATGAGGTGGCGGAGGGAGAATAGGTTGAGAATATGGAAGAAAGACAGGCACATGCAGTGCTTGCTTACTTTACTTGTTATTACAGGTGTTGTATGTGTGAGCAATCAATTTGTGGTGTGGTTGTTGAGCACCTTGAACTGTAATCACCAGTTTCAAACAAGAAGGTGCACTAGTTGCCCCCTGCACAATCATCTTAGGAATATTGTTACAAAGTTTATTAGTGAAGATTGAATTAACATTGTTTTCCTCTTGAGTATAACCAACATCTATCCCAAAAGCATTTAAGAGGTTAGGTGTTGTATCAGTAATAGAGCTATCCATAATCTTTTCATCTAAGGTTTTTGGATATTCAACTATAGGAGAACTAGGATAACTTATGGAATCATCATCATCATATTCTTTCAAAGTGTTAGCTAAATAAGAATTTTCACTCTCATCTTTCAAATGAGTATCCCTAGAGATGAATTTAGTTAAATCTTCTAATATCAAAGGATATGATCCTATGAGTAGAGAGAAGCTAGTAAAATCATGTGTATAACAAAGTAATTGCAGCTCATATGTAGAACATATAGAAGCATCAATACTACTTACAGAAGCTATGTGCTCTAGAACATGAGGATTCTCATTAGTGAAATTAGAGAAAATTTCAAAATCTAGGATATACTCATGCAAAGACTTAAAAGATGGATAACATGAAGATTCCATAATGAAATATTTTGGATGCCAACTCAGATTTCAAATATTTTCAAAAACTTATGCAACAAACAAGTGCAAAAGCTATATAAAAATGCTCTAAAATGCTTGATTTTTTTACTTTTCTCAATGCAAATGAATGAAATAAGAGGTGTTGTAAAGATTTTTAAGAGGGACAACATATTATATGCCTAAAAATAGTCCACTAATGCAAAAATATATTTCACAACATGCTTGTGATGCAACTCTAGAGAGTCGATAAGCCAAAACCTAGTGAAAATAGGCCAAAATATGTTATTTTCACCAAATCTCAATGCAAAAAGGTAGGGAAAGGGGTGTTTTAAGGAAAATGATGATGGACAGAAACTTATAACAGTAAAAACAGCCACCTAATGCCAAAAAATCCATTACAACATGCCTATAGTGCCACTCTAGATCAAACCCTAGTGCAAAAATAACAAAAATATGCGAATTTTCCCAAAATTTCAATGCAAAGGCCCAAAAGAAAGGTTGTTGTAAGGAAATTGAGAAGGGAAAGCAGATAATAACCCTAATAACAGCCAATTAGTGCAGAAAAATCTCTTACAACATGCTTGGAGTGCAAATCTAACAAGACGATAAGGCCAAATCTAGTGAAAAATGCAAGTTTTTCAAGCCCTAGACATGAAATTTCGCAAGGAGGCCACTATAGTGCAACACTAAAATTAGAAATCAGACCTAATGAGTGTTTTAACAAGGTAGTAAAATCTGAAACAAGATTTTGACTACAACCCTAGCTCATGCAAAACTAGGTTTTCATGAATAATGCAAAATTTCAAGCAATTTCTATCAAATCAAGCATGCAAATGCAATGCAAATGAATTGTAAATGATGAATTTCTATATTTTGTATCATATATAATGCAAATAAGAGAAATTATTTAAAATTAGATGCCAATTGATTCAAATTCTACAAAAATACAAGCCTAATATGCCAATTTTGCAAATTTTCCAATTTTTTTGTAATATTTCAAATGCAATATTGAAAATAATGAATTGAATGATAATGAATTTCAGATTTGATGCAAAAATTAGAGAATTAATTAAATTTAATTGAATGAATGCAAACTATGTCAACAATCAAACCCTATAATGCAGTTTTTCCAATTTTTTTCAAATATATCAATTCTTTTGTAAATTTTCAAATGCAATGAAATGAATGAATGTAAATCTATGAAACAACATTCAGCAAGGTGCCAAAAAGTTCAAAACACGAGTTCACCAAAATGTTTTATATGAAAAGGGGGATGATGGTATGGGGTTGTTTTAGTTTGAATCCTTCTTTCCATAAAACATTCCAAGGGCTTTTCAACCGAGTGCTTCTCCTATCGAGAGGAAAGTCATCTATCAGATTGGGTTGCCACTTGGTTTTTTGCTAGGAAATTCAGAAATTATCACACAATGTTGCCAATTAATGCTTTTATGCTCTTGAAGCCTTAATTTAAGCAAAACAGTAAGTAAATATGTGAATTACGACAAATGCTACTGGAATTAGGCAAAGGGCAGAGAACCTTAACTCACTATTTTTCGCAGTCCAAAAAATGAAAATGTTGGGGACAATGGTGATGGCGCCCTAGTGCAGTGTGATGCTTTTTATGTGGATTCCTGATCTCCTTCTGACATTGATCTTTGCTATATCTTCAGTTTCTGGCAATGGAAATGTAGAGGACAAGGTTGATGGCACCCTAGTCCAGAAATCTTGCACAGTGTCCGCTTCTTTTCAAATCCTGAATCTTCAATGTTTCCTTATCTTTCCTGCAAATCCACTTTCTCTAGATCCAATACCTGTAACCTATAATCACAAGGAATGTGGGAGGGGGTTGTGGTGTTTAAAGGCTTGCCTCAGTCAAGCTCTAGAGAGACATTCAAGTCTTCTAAACACTGTTTCCAGAGAGAGAGTGTATCCTTGTGGGATAGAGGCAAAAATCCAAATGATAATGATGATAAAACATAAAAAATGTCACCTTGATGATGAAGCTTTCATGGAAGGAAGAAGCTCTTCAATGCCATAAGGAGAAGATGTAATCCAAGCTACAAAAACAAACACAATAACAATGCTACGCTCTGTAACACAATGATATCATAAAAATCTCAAGTACACATAAAGTTCACAATCATCTTCTCTCTAGTTTGCAAATGATAACCTAAACATGCTTATATATGCAACTATTAAGAATCCCGCCAAGATTTTCGTAATTAAAACTTAAGATGTCAGCCTGGGACCCAAATAACGGTCACAAACCTGACATTTGAATTTAGGGCAAACCCAAAATAGTGCTGGACTAGGGTGTTAGCGCCCTTGTCCACCCCCTTGTCTTTGTTCCGGCATCATTAAATTAGTACCCCCTAGGTCCTATTTGTCACAAGACCCAAGGTTTTTCTCATTGGGAGTCTGAATTATCATGCAAGATGCTCTAAATGCAATCTAAGGACCTAGGAACTAAACCTTAAAGGAAAAAGCCCCCAAGGGTGCATTTTTCTGACATAACATCAACCACAGAAGTCTCCCCCATAATAATGGTGTCATCCACAAATTATTGGTGGGTGACAAGGTTAGCCAAAGAAGATAGTTTTGAACATTTTAACACATTCAAGAACAAGATGCTACCTAAAAGATTCTCCCTAAAGATTCAACAAAAAGGATAAACTAAAATTGTGAGATAGGGTCACCTTGCCTCAGACCTAGAAGCTAGCAATAACAAACCCATCTAGAAGACCACTGACTAGCACTGAGAACATGGGGAAAGAAATGCATTGAAAGATCAGGCTTTAGAATCTTTGGTTGAGAATCTCCCCATGATCATAGCTAGAAAAGAGCAAGACATCCTATCGTATGCTTTATTCATGTCATCTTCAAAATGAAACCATTTTTCTTTCTTTTGTCTAATGAGTGAATAACCTCATGTACCATGATAATGGAGTCAATAATCTACCTACCTCATATACAAAAGTACTTTGTTGAGGGGAAATCAAGGGTGAAAGAATAGTTCATAGCCTATGAGCCAAAATATTTGTAAAATTTTTATAAATTGAGTTATAGTGTAGTAATGTTGACTTTAATGCAAATTTTAGTTTAATTATTATCTTCTTGCCCCATATTTTATTATAGTATTTTTGTGATCTCCAAGTCCACATGTGTTAGTTGAATTACTTTCCCAAAAATGATGTTAGTATTTCAGTTTTTTCTTAAAGAGCTTTGGTTGTCCTATTTTGATCAAATCAAAACTTGTTAATTGTTGGTTGCAGTTGAAAGTAATTTGAGCTCAAATTTGGTCATTTGGAAGTGTTGCAAAATTGTTTGAATCTAGTCATAAAGTCATATGACTCTTGTAATCTATGCAAAATTGTTTAAATATCCAGTTGACTAATTATAGGAAAACCTAATAATCTTTAGCATAGTTTTGCAAGATTATAGTTTTGTGTGTTTGTAATTTGCAATCCATAGTTCCAATTCACACTTTGTAGTTTCACATAGCCACAAGTTAATCTCAAAGTGTAAATGTGCATTAAATTTGGCAAGATCTTAAATTGCATAATTAGTTAAGTTCCTTGGTCAATGGAAATGTAATCATAACACCAATTTGTATTTTGAATGAAGTTTGAAAGGTTTAGAGTAACATTGTTATCAAATAACTGGAGTGCATGTGTACAATTACAAGGCACCTATTAATCTCAAAGTGTGATTGTACATTAAATTTGGCAAGATCTTAAATTGCATAATCAGTTAAGTTGCTTGGTCAATGGAAATGTGGAGTCATAATGCCAATTTGATTTTTAATGAAGTTTGAAAAATTTAGAGTAACATTGTTATAAAAAAACTAGAGTGCATTATACATTTACAAGTCACAAAGAAATGAGAGACTTGGCTATAATTTCATGATTTACAAATTACATTTTAACTCTAAACTCTCACTACCATTTAACTCATCAAAATCGCATACCTCATTTGCAATCTCACAAATATTCATAAAGAAACATGTTTTCTTCCATTTCCTAATCCCATCAAAATACAAAGCCAAAAACATTTACAAGTTTTGAGACACTTATCAAATAGAGGCTACATATTCTCTAACAAAGGCAATCATTTTTGTGTGGCATTTAATTTCTAAGTTAATTGTATGATTATTTTATTAGAAGATGATATTCACATAGTAAAGTATTATAAAATGATCCACTTACACTCTTTTAATGCTTAAACTATGAACATTTTTTAAATATTAGTAAAAAAACTTTTCATAATCATTAAGAAAAAAATCGTATACACTACTAATAAAATATAAATTATAATAAGGACATTCCTATCCAAATAAACACAATTAAATAAGAAATAATATAATATATTAATTTCACCATTATATACCTAAATTTAATAATTAATAAACTATTTATAATCATAAGGAAAAAATTCTTATAAATTATGACAATATTTAAATAAATAAAATTAATTCTAAACTACACAATTAATTTTAATAAACTAGAACATTGCTGATACTTTAACCATTTCAATTAGAAGTAAGATGTTCAAAAATATTTGCGAAGGATAATAAACTTATTCAATACAATAGTTCAACAAAGCCCACTCAAAATGTTTATATATACATGAAAAATTAAACAAAGAAAAACATGACAGAATATGTTTCCCTAACAAATCCAAAACAAGGAAAATATTTTTCATGGAAAACAAACCAAGGCATGGTTTGAACCCATACGAAATGAAGGGTAAAGATTACTTTTCCCAACCAAAACCCCACTATATTGACCATCTGCCGAGAGCGGTTTTGTGAATACTCAGAAACCTGTTTCGTGTCGAGAACGGGAAGAGGTTTTCATATTAGCAAGCGGATAGCCAAACCAGGTCCAATAAGACATTTTTTGACATGTATAGTTCGAAGGCTAGAGTTTTGAGAAACTGCTTTCAGTTTTGTTCAGTGGTTTCACGAGTATTTTAAAGACATGGTTGTCATCGGTTTGGTGGTTTCCTATACAAATTTTAGAGGCTAGCGCTTTGGAAAGTTGCTCTTGAATCTTCTCATTGATGAAAATGCAGCAATGGTGACAGCAAAATGATAGAGAAAATGATGGCAAAATGAAAGAAAAATGAGAGAAACAATGGACCACTAGATTCCCTGCAATCATCTTACACGAAGGCGTGCAGTAATTGAGACCATTGATTCGCAAAGTCAGCCCCTCTTCTCACAAAGGGAACACCTTCGGCGTAAATATGTAAGGCGAATGCTTTGGTAGTGTATAAACTACATATGGAAACGTAGACATAGCTCATGAATTGTTTGGCAATATGCCTCAAGAAATGCAGTCTTAGGGAATGTATAAGATGCAAGTTATGAATGAAATGGATTTATCTAAAAAGATTTGAAACTTTTAAACAATTCTAACTAACTTGTGTAAACTCAGTTCCACAAACTTTTTTGCCATTATCTTCATAGCTTGAAGGTACAACCACTCATTGAAGCACATTTTTGAAGGATTTTTTATTAGATGTAATTGTAGCTCCCTAGTAGAGTTGTATGTCAGGTAGATAAAGGTGTGTGATCTATTTGACAATGCCTTAGAAGGATGGTCTCATGGAATGTTGATTGCAGTAGGTAACCACAAATGGATTTGCTACAAAGACTTTAGAAAGCTTTCAAGTGAATGCATTTGGCAATTATAACGAAGGTCTATTGAAATGATGTTATAACTTTCAATTAAATATGTTGGTAGATATGAAGCCAAATTCTTAGCCATGTTTGAACAAAAACCTTGGAACAGTTTATGAACATTCATCAAAGCCTAATTAAAAAAGAATTATGCAAACATATTTGCACATGCAAAGTGGGGAAGCATAGACAAGAATGTGAATGTTGAAAATGATGCCTTAAAGAAACTTGGTCTTGTGGAATGCAACGATTGTAGGTTATTTCCAAATTGAGCATGGAAACTAGGTATTGAAACTCTTCTATGATGTGTAAATAGGGATTTGGGGACTAGATTTAGTCACTATGGCAAGCATTCTCCTTATGCTAGATTGGCAACCTTGAAATAGGGTAGGAAGTGCATGATTAAGCAAATAGAAGTAGTTTTATCTATAATGCTCTTGTGTATATTTCTCTCACATATATGTATGCCAAATGCAAGAATATAAGGTATAAAGCCTAATTCCACTACCTTTATCAACATTTTCTCAATCCATATCAAAGCTAGCCCTAGAACAAAGTGTAGACCTCAATCAAAATCAAAGCTAGCCCTAGAACAAAGTGTAGACCTCCATCAAATTATAAAGAATAGAGGAATATTTTTTAGACAAATATTATAGCTACAAATACCATAATAGACATATTAGACATATGTAAGATGTGGAAGCTTAAATAAAACCCATAACTTTTTCATATACCTGCAAAATGTGGAGGTTACGACTATGCGTGTAAAGTGTTGGACAAAATGCTTTGAAGGAATACATTTATAATATTTTTTGAATAGGGTATATGATGTCAAAACATAAAATATAATGAAGTCAAAGTCTCTCTAGGCCTCTTCATGGAAGAGCTTAAAGTGTTGACACATTGTGGTCAGCATGCCACATTGTGTTGACACTTTACATTGGGATTGGTCCCCAACGTAAAATGTCAGCACGTTGTGGTGTAAAATGTCTGCACATTGACCACAACATGCCAGCACTTTATGTTGGGATTGGTCCCCAATGTAAAATGTCAACACGTTGACCACAATGTGCCGACACTTTACATTGGGATTGGTCCCTAATGTAAAATGTCGGTATGTTGACCACAACGTGCCAACACTTTACAGTGAGCTCTTTTTCATTGTAACATCTCATAGACACCATTTCAAATGAACTTTCACAAAATAGAAGCTATACAAAGAATGAGAGATAGGGTACAAGAAAGGTATATAAATTCATTATTTATGGAAGAAGTGAGCAAGCTTCAATCCTAGTGTGAAAGAGTGACAAAATACAAGGATGAAACCTTCCCATGTGATTTTCACCATGGATGGATGCTTTGCTCTAGATATCTTGAGGCTTTTGGGAACCATTAATAGTAGGAAAGATACATCCCTAAAGGATCATCAACTAACCTTTAATTCTAACAAGGTTAAATCTTGTCAATTTTCTATCTTGAATGATTTTTCTAATACTTCAAAACGAAATGCCCATAATTGTTCTGATAAATCCATTTGCAACTAAATTAGAATTCACAAAAGAAAAATTCAATTGCTTTGTGAAAGTTTCATTTCCTAAATTCACCTTTTCTCTTGAAATTGGCCAAACAAGTTATTTAGAACACTGAGAATTGGAAATCATAAAGATAGTAATAGTTAGGAAAATCTTGAAGAGTATAAACATATTTTACGAGTGTTTCATAGTTTGATTGTAAAGGACCCTAGAAAGCCTTATTTGAATGCCTGTGGTCAACTTAAAAGTGTTAACTATATAATGGAGGACCTTTGCTAGTGGTGGCTGCCTAAAAGATAATATAGAGAAAAGCCATTGGGCCATCATGACAATCTTAGAACTTCTACCATAGAGCTACATAGGGTGGGAATGAAGTATTAAACTCTTTTTCTCCTATAAGAGACATCAGATTTCCATAGTCCATGATGATTGTAATTCCTGAAATATGTAATTACAATCTTTTTCTCCTCTCAATTTGGATCATAGATACAACCGAAGTGATTATAAGGAATCTATTAATCCTAGAGGAGATTTTGATATAATAATAGGTAACACATATGAAAGTAGTTAATAATCTAAATATGTTGGGGTTTTAGAATGTAAAAAAAGGAACATTGAGAATAAATTTGATGTGGAAGGGTTCATAGATGAGATGTTGGCAGGATCAAATAATGAAGTGCAAAAGTTAGAGGCTAGAACTTGAGATTAGAGGTGCTTATACTTAAGTTAAAGGTAATTGCATAAAAACCATTTGACAAATTGTAGTGCCCCTCATTTTGCTTCCTGGTAGATTGATAGTTGTTCCATTTAGACATTATGACATTTTTGGATTTACTATTTTGATGATGATACTTGTTTATTGCTATGATGATACTGTTGGAATTGTTGGTTATGCTTATATTATGACTAGTATGGACTCAGTTGATTATGTGGATCAATTCTATCATGTTCTCTATGCAATTATTTGATGATGTTTTTTATTTAGTTGATTAGTTACTAATGAACATGTATGAGGTGATCATTATGGGTTTGATTGATTATGTGGAGTAATTTTACTATGTGCCTTATGTGATTATCTGATGATGTGTTACCTAGTTGTTTAGTTATTGATGGACTTGCTTGATGTGGATATTTGTGATGTGTTTCATGAAGGGACAGTGTAGCGTTACTCATGATGAGTACTCTGCTACGCTGTGATTCCCTGTCACAGTGTGCCTGTTTGGATGATTTTATATATATATTTGTACTCGACCCTTTTCATTTGCTGCAGGATTGCAGGTACCAGGCATCAACTCCACCTGAATTGGCATGTCTGAGCATGCCTTAAATCCAATGGAGAATTGTTGATTGGGGATGACATAAGGTCCCTCAGCTTGACATCATCTCTGAAGGGGATGAGTTTTTATGTTTTGTGATCTGTTAGTCTAGTCGGTTGGGCATGATAGCCAGTCATTTATCTTGAGGTATTGTTCGGTTGTGATTGGTCGTTTATTATTGTTTGGTTTTAGACAGTTGTCAGTTGTAATAGTTTGAGTATGTTATGTTCCATCATGGTCGTAGCATAAACCTTGTCTTGGTAACATATTGTTTATAATAGAAATAATAATAATAATAATAATAATATAATGTTTTGTATAAGAATATGATTGTTAAGAGTTGAATAAATAATATTTATTAATTTTGGTGTTTCTTGAATAGAAGGATATAATTATTTACAGGTGAGAGTTGATATATTTAATTTAAGATTTATAAATAAAAGATATGGGTGTCAGGAAATCATACATAGTATATTTTGAATAAATTAGTTGGAGTTGTTGTTGGGGTAGTGGGAATTTATGGTGAGGTAGTGGAAGCTCTATAGGGTAAAGGGGAATTTATGGTATGGCTATTTTTATGTTTTGAAAATGCATATTTTTGGACGGATCTCTCTGGGGCTCACACATGGGAATTTTGGGAAAAATTATGGTGGAAGATCGTTTGGGAAAAAGAACCAGGCAGAGAAGAGTTGGAAGATCATAGACAAATTAGCTTTTCCAGCAACAAGCTTGTGTGTTATATGGGTAATTCTCTATGGCAGATACTGTTGAATGTATATGTTTATTAGAAATGAATATTTTCTTTTGCTGCCTAGACAATAATTATCTCTGGTGTTTGAATCTGCATTATGGTTATTACGTGCACCTAGTTTCCAATCATTTTATCTAACCTTTAAGAATGATTTCTTCTCCTCATTTTCAATGTATTACTCAAATGCCAATTGATCTCATTTGAATGACTTGGTTGTGCCTCTCGACCCATCTATGCATAATCTAGTTTTCCGCCATGTTTGCGAATCTTGCCTTACTTCTGTAGTCATGGATCTGATTTATCTGTGGTCCTGGAATGTTCACATTTCCCTTTTCTGGTAGTTCAAGACACAGCCTGAGATTTTAATTTATCTCTTCTTAAGCTTGATATAGAGTCAGTCCTGAAGCCCTATATTTGGTTTGAATTCTCTTTTAAATTTCTTTCTCATGTGAGTTAAATTAGCATCATCATCTTGATAATTAGATGAAGCTGCATGCGAATTGCTATTTCACCTGTGCTAGAAAAATGTAACCCTCATTATCTCAAATTGTACTTTTTCTGCAATCATTGCATATGCTGAATGTCATATGCTAGATGCATTTTTTTTAGATTCCCTATTGTTATCATCTTTCAAAAAAATTCTCCCACTCCTCTGTAATCTACGTGATCCACAATGAAATTTAGTCTTACACTAGCATTTCCTTTATGAAAATCCTATGCTACAATCTTGTGCTATCCTCAATAAGATTACAAGAGACTGTCAGCTTGGCCGCACGCTCAACCAACATAAACCCTGTAGCACTCTATCTTCAGCTCACGTGTCTTCCCTATCCTTCCACTATGTGTATATATGTCCTCTCTATCTGAGTCGTTGGAGTCAATGCATCAGCATTTTATTAGAAGAAAATGCCATATTTATATCTGTATTTCACAAGATGAAAATGCATGTATCCGCCTACATCACTACTGCATACTCATTCATTTCTATTGTTAGAAAGTTTCCCTTTATTATTATTAGTAACTTCGTTACTCGGTAGCCTACAATCGTTGTTAGTTGATGGAGTGTCAGAGTCTAAGTAAAGTTTCTATTATCTTTTTAGGTATGCGTCTATTGATATCTTCGCTCTCAAAACATTCGATATTTTAAGAAGAATTGTATCCATTTGTGTATTTTACTTTGTTGGAGTCTTAGAGATTTCATTGTCGGCAATAGAGGATGTTTTTCTTTATTTAGTTGTTTAAATATATTGCTATGAGAATGGGCGCCTGTGTCTGTCCATGTTATCAACTCCTTTCATGCCATCTGCCACTTAAGCATTCTTGCAAATGATTATCAACGAATCTCCTTAGTGAACATGGGATCGATTGGTTTTTGAGCTGAACTTGACACATTTACCCGACGACTGCATATCCTCGGTTATTCCTTTGATTGCAAATCCTATAAGATGATAGAGAATCATAATTCCTATGTTAGTAGGCATGTTAGTGTAGATGTAATTGATTTAGGATATTTTTCTTTTATCGGATGGGCATTAGAGTCTTCCTCGTTGTACTCCATTCGCAAGCCATTTTTTTTTAATCTGTAACATATGTAGTGTGGGTTGGGTTGCCGTGAGTCTAGAGTCGTCAGTTTATAAATTCCCAATACTTCAATTATAATTTTATTTGATAAAAAATTCATTAACCCCAGATTCATCACATGTATTAATATTACTTTACTATTAATATCACTATTATTACCATCTTTATTAATATTATCATTTCAAAATTTTAAAATGGTTAAAATGATATTTTGATAATAGTTTGTTTCTAAGAATAGATATTTTTGGAATCTTTATAGAATAATAGATTTATTAAGATTGAGTTTAAATTGCATTGCTTATATTTTATTTAAAAATTATCATAGGCTTGAATAGATAAATTTAATTTACAATTAGTTGCTGAAACATAGCTATTACATTTGAGTATTGTTTTAGATCACTGTATAATTGTGAATGAACCTTGTAGAGTCATTATCAAGTCATATAGTTTCTAGAGGCATAGTTTTAAAAGTTTTGTTTTTCCATCTATCCAATGTTTGTATGAATGTTTTGATAAGTCTTGCTAAGATGTTATGATTTAGTGTCGTGTTGACTATACATTTTAGTGGTATGATGATGGTTGGAGGATGTAAAAGGATATGTTGTTACTATTGTCCTATGATTTAGTTGAAATTCAAGAAGGTTAAAGCCTTGCATGATTCTTATTACTATGGTTAGTGCTATGCTTTTTGGGCAGGGTTTTTGGATGTAGGTAGGGGAGTGACTCTCAATGGGGGCCGGAGCCCAAAGTAGCATCTAGGACAACCCATTTGAGAGTTTCTTAATCCAGTGATAATCTAATTAATGAACTTAGAGGGTTGGGTAGTAAACACAATAAATCAAGATAATTGAATGCCTCACTCATAGCTCAAGTGCTCGTTCAGGCTTGAGATGAGATGGTAAGGCTTGGAATGGCAAGATCAACTACCTTGTCCACATGAAAGGTATGTTGATTCCATGTGAGTTTGTATGGGGATCAGAGGTTGGGAGAGGCTACCAGGATAACCCAGGATGGGGGTCGGGGCCTAGGAAAGCCTACCAGGATAACCCATGACAAGCCACGTGATGACACTCTTGCCTACTGTAGTCTAGCATTCCCTTGTTGTTCACTTGCCTTGTGTTGTGTGGTTGCCTCTGGAATTGATGTCTGAGTAATTATCTATGTGGTTGTGTAGTCATGTGAGGTCATGTGTAGTCTCTATGTTTCTTAGTTTTGTCAAGCTGATTGTTCATGTCATGGGACCTTATTGTTATCTCCTAGCATGAGGAGTGGACCTCAGGATTCCATATGGTCAGGTGGTTGTGCTTATTCTCCATTGGTCTCTTTGCAGTTGATCGAGTGCATGAGGATTCATCTTGTAGCAGATCACTACCTTTGTTTAGTTCGATGTAATAGACACTCATGTTGTACACCATATTTATCATGTATTATTATATTGATGTATTCATAAAGCAATATGGTTGTCCTTGTAAAGATGTATCTCTTTGTAAAGAAGATATTAAACTTACTGTAACCTCTTATGCAAGATCTTGATGTTTTTATCTGATGTAATATTGTAATGGAAAAAAATTTGTGTTGTCTCCTTAATGCACTTGGTTTTAGATTAATCATGGATAATAATCATATTATGTTAGTAATTAGTAATACAGTCATGTTATCCCTAGAGATTAAAGTTTAAGATTATATGATTACACTTTGTTATCATTTCTTCTTTAAAAAAAGAATGGCCTTTTGTGATGCATAGTTTAACTTATCTCTAGGGTTTCATGGCAGGGCGTTACACATATGCTTTAAACAATCATCAACCTATGAATAGTGGCCATGAAATATTCAACAAAATTCCTCCAAAGGTGCTTATAACTTCCTAATACACATCAAATTTATGTTGGAGAATAACATTTAATTATAAAGTCACTTTGTAAAGTTTACAATTGTATTTTTTTGTAAACTCAAAAGTACACTCATTTTGAGGCTTTAAGATTTAATTTTAATATTTTGTAAAGTCTAAAGTGAGGAAGTTAGATGGTTATGAAGAGGGAGATCTATATATTTGAGGAATTTATCAATGTCAAGGAATTTTTTCCTTTCTACACAACATTGTAGAAGGATTGTAATGTGGACTTTGTGGTCCCACTTTTGGAAAGAATAAGAAGAAATTTATATAACTTTGTGTCTTTGATTCTTCATAGGGTTTTGTGTTTCTCTTATGTTTGGTATAAAATCCAATCTTCCAATTCTCCTTGTATCTTTGTGTGAAATGCAAACTGTTAATTCCTTATTTACATTTTCATGTTATATGCAGGATCAAATTCTATTTTCTATTCGATGTTGCATATGCTTATTCTCTTTCCTTATTTTCTGGAGCTAGCCGAGATGGTCTTCTATGTTAAGTCTATCTAGGGTTTCTCCATATTTTTCCCTTTTATATTTTTCCTTTTTGTGCCCTTTTGTACTTTTAGGTAGATGTACACAAGAACCCCAAATGTGAATATGCATAGTGAATATCCCCCCTTTGACTAGTTTTCAATTTTGGCTTTCAATAGTGGGTAGCCTCACTCACCTTGAGGAGGGGTTTTTACCCCAATGCATTGTGGGAATTGGAAGTACCAATTCATTTACCAACACATCTAACACTTGCAATGAATGATAAAAAGAAGTTTGATACTCCCTTTATTATTTTGAAGGACCTCATATGATTAGTTCAACTATCTCATGTACATAAGATGGTCATCATGACACATGAAGATCATTATGAATTCTTAGTTATTCTATTTGGTCTCACTAATGCTCCATCTAATTTTTAGAGCCTCGTGAATCTATTTTGTTACCCATTTATTTGCAAATTTGTGTTGGTGTTCTTTGATGACATCCTCATCTATAGTAAAACATGGAAATAACATTTAAAACATGTAGAGAAGATATTATAGGTATTGGAATATAATCAACTCCATGTAAAAAAATATAAATGTTCCTTGGGGGAAAAGAAGAGAAATACTTAGGAAACTTGGTCCAATACCTAAAAACATCAAAGGTTTGAGAGGATTCTTAGGTTTGATATGACACTACAAAAGATTTGTTCATAACTATGTTCATGTAGCAACATGCTTAATATTTAACATTGTTGAAGAAGGATTCTTTATCAAGGTCAAAAGCATCCACCCAAGCATTCTAGAAACTAAAAGAATCTCTTACTTCCACCCCTATGCTAGCTATCTCAAACTTCTCTAAGGCATTTGTGGTAGAATGTATGATGCTTCCAAACATGGAATTAGGGAAATATTGATGCACAAAGGGTGTCTCTTTTTTTTTATAGTCAACAACTCAAAGGAAAAAATTTTGTAAGGTTCACATGTGAGAAATAAATGTTAGCTATCATTCATTAAATAAGACAATGGTGCTAATATCTCATTGGAAGGCATTTCAATATTAAGATAGATCAACAGATTCTAAAGTTTTTTTTGAACAATGATTATCTTTAGAGAAGAAATAGAAATTGATCACCAAGATGCTAGAGTATGAATTTGGAATTATTTGCAAAAAGGAAAGGAGAATATTGCAATTGATGCACTTTCTTAATAGGAAGTAAATAAAGCAATAATTTATGCCATTTCTTTATTTCAACATGAATGGAGAAAAGAAACATAGGTTGAGTGGCAACATGACTCTCCAACAAAGAAGCTCATTCAACAGCTTGAACATGACCTATCTTCTTTAGATAAGTATGTTTGTAAAGGAGACTCCTTATGGTACAAAGAATAGCTTATTTTGTGCAAAATTTCTCATTTGAAAGATAACATCTTATCTCAAATGCACAACTCACCAATGTGAGCACATCGATGGTTTTTAAAGGCCTTTTTGTGCAAAAAATATTAGTTGAAAGATAGAATCTTGTCTCAAATGCACAACTCACCAATAGGAGGACATTTAGGGTCCTTAAAGGCTTATATCACTACATAAAGAGTTTTTTTTGGGAGGGATTAAGGGGGTGTACAAAATTTGTGGTTGAATGTTTGGTATGTCAATAAAATAAAGGAGTAATGGTTTCTTTGGGGAGTTATTAAGGTATTTTATAACTTTATACCCCACATACAACTTTACACTTTTAGCATGTTGCATGTCGACCTCTATTTTCTACATCCTTTGTTTCTTGTGGAACTTTAGAGTTCTGATGCAACCTTGCAACTCTTACAAATTACACCTCAACCTTTGGTTCCCATAACCTTTTGTTATGTCAGAAAAAGTAACCTTGGGGGCTTTTTCCTCTTAAGGTTTAGCTCCTGTGTTCTTTAGAATGCATTTAGAGCATCTTGCATGATTTTGATGACTCCCAATGAGAAAATCCTAAAGTTTCATGGCAAATGGGACCTAAGGGGTACATTTATGATCAATCCTTCCTGAAATAGGGGGGGAGGACTTAGGCGCCCGCATCCTAGTCCTACCCTATTTTTGGTTAGGACCAATTTCAAAGTGTCGGTTTATGACCGTTATTTAGGTCCTATGCTGACACGGTAAGTTTGAATTATGAAATTCTTAGCGGGAATGTTTCTAGTTGCATATATAAGCATGATAAGTGATTCATTTGTAAACTAGATGGACATTAAATGGCAATTTTGATTGACAAGCTTATGTTGAGGTGATTCAAAGGCATTCATTATGTTGCAAAGCAGAATTTGTGTTGTTCTTATGTTTGTATTTGCAGATTTGGCATCCATCTCCTCATGGCATGAAGAGCATCTTCCTTCCATGAGATCTTCACTACAAGGTGATATCAATTGTGTTTCCTATCATTTATCATTTGGATTTTGCTTCTATCCCACAAGGATACGCACTCTTTATCTGACAACGGTGTTTGGAAGACTTGAATGTCTCTCTGGGACTTGACTAAGGCAAGCCTCTAAACACCACAACCCCCAACCCATTTTTCCATGATTGCAGGTTACAGGGTCCAGGAACAAAAGAAGTGAAGTTGGAGGAGAGCAATGCAAACTATCAGAATTATAGATCAGAGAGGAAAATAGGGACCTGGACTTAGGCACCTGCTCATTAGTCCTCTGGATCCCGCAATTGAAAAATCTTCAGAACAACAAGAATAGGTTGAAGGCAAGATTCCTAGATCTCGACAAAAATTGTGGCACTGGACTAGGGCAACCACTCATTAGTCCCTGACTTTTCCATACTCTGAACTTCAAAAGCTGGTACTCATTTGATTGTCATTTAATATCTCTGTGTGCAATCATTTTTTGTAATTTGTCCATTTGTTTACAAATTTATGAAATTAGGGTTTTGAGCATAATTGGGTTTAATTGAACAAAATCATACAATTCTAATCTTCCTCTATGTTCCAAGTGACAGGAGATATGTAGTAGACTTTCTAATTGATTGAATGTCCTTGAATGTTTAGTGGTGAAAGGAGGGTCAAAACAAACCATCAAAATTAACCCTAAACAAATCAAAACATCTATCTTCATTTTTCATCCTAAACACCTTTAACTCTTGCAAAATTTCAGAGTTCATGGGCAACCTTGCAACTCTAGCAAATTGCATGCTGACCTTCATTTCTCATAAGCTTTAACTTTTATAGAACTTTAGAGTTTATGTTTAAAAACTTTACAACTCTTGCAAATTGTATGCTAACCTCTAGTTCCCACAACATTTAATTCTTGCAGAACTTCAGAGTTCACATGCAACTTTGCAACTCTTCCAAATTGCACATTGACCTTTGGTTCTCACAACCTTTAACTCTTGTAGAACTTTAGAGTTCACATGTAACTTTGCAACTCTTACAAATTGTATGTTGACCTCTAGTTTTTTACAACTTTGACTTGCAAAAGTTTAAAATTTAGATGCAACTCTTGCAAATTGCAAACTAATGTCCAATTTTAGTGTGGAAAAGTGTTTTATCTAGCTATTTCATCTAGGTCCTATTCACACTACACTTAAGCTCATGTAGAGAGACATTTTTACTTTTGTCTCACCTCATGTGTACTCTACATGTGTCTTCACAATTATCCCAAGTGAGCCCACATATGTCACAACTTTGGAGTAGTTAATCTTTCAGACATACCTTCTCACCTCCTCATCCCTACCTTTATATGCAAGGACTTCTATGTACTTTTTAACACACTTTATATGATTTTTCTTTTATCTTGCATATTCTTTATTGTGGATTGTTTGATCTTGAAAGTTGATCTTCATTGTTCCAACATCATATTAGATCAAGCTTGTAGATCTCTTCCCAAATTATCTTGAATTTGCAAGATTTTTCTCTTTTTTAGGGGGTTTTGGGTACCTACTTCCATATAGTGCATCCTATAGCAAAACTAACCTCACGGTTTCACTTATAAGGCCTAAAAACTTATATTTTCATATAAGGCATGATAGGGTTTGGTGATAGAACTTTTTTGTCATTTTTGGGAGGGGCTCCAATGATATTCGTACAAAAATTGGTACCATTGCACGACTGTTGCACTAGATTATTGGTGCAGGTGCACCCCTTCAAAAGGACCAATATACACAAGAGGAAGGAGAAGAAGACTAACTTTAAGTTAACATTTCATGTTATCTATAGCATCTTCAAATGTAACATCCAATGTTAGCATTTCCTGTTTATAATGTAATGTTAGCATTTTCTGTATGAAGTTTCTGACAACTTGGATTAAGGGAAAGTTAATCAAGGTGTCTTAAGCACTAGAGTTTTGCTGTCCTATACTCTGCAGGTGTCATGTAACTAATTAGGAGTCTTTACCAATAGTTTTGAAAAATTCAAATCCCAGAAACAGAGGGGAATGTCATCGGCATGAGTTTCCAACTGTGCCTCCGACGGAGAAACCATCGGCGTAAGGATTGATATCGGCGTGCCGAAATTAGATTCATCCGACGGTGAAAGTCTCACCGATAGTAATCGCGGCCGAAGGCATCGGCGAGAGTCAGGGCATCGGCCAAGAGAAAATGTGTTGGTTCGATGGTAGCAAGTCACACCGACAACGGTTTGCATTCAAGTCATCGGCGTGAGCTGTAGGGAAGTCTGGCCGAAAGGGGTCGGCGTAGGAGTTTCGGCAGAACATGAGATATCGGCAGAAGGGAGAAAGGTGGTGCCGACGATAGGTGGTCTCACCGATAGAGTTGAGGTCATCGGCGAGAGAGGGGTGTATCGGCGAAAGAATTCAACGCTGGGCCGACGGTAGAGGTCAGCCCGACGGAGGGATCAACATAGTCATCGGAGTGATAACGGAGAAGTCTGGCCGATGTAGTTTATATCGGCATGAGTCCCCTCATCGGCAGAAAGAAGAAAGGTGGCGCCGACAGTAGGTGGTCTCATCGATAGAGATAGGTCATCAGTGAGAAAGGAGGCATCGGCAGAAGAATTCAAAGCTAGAGCGATAGTAGGAAGTCTCACCGATCGGGGTGACGAACATGGGAGTCACGCCGACGGAGCAGCTGGTGATAGTGTTCGGCATGACATTCAGTATCGGTGAACGCTGAAGAAAGGTGGGCCGATAGTTATTGTCTTGCCGATAGGCAAGAGTGGGTACACATCGGTGAGACAATTCCAAAGTCTTGCCGATACAGTTTCTTTTGGCTGTCTTGCGGGCTCCAAGAGGTTTTTGAACTGGTTCACACACTTCAGCTGGGCATATGCTCTGCATCAGGTGGTATCAGAGCTAGAGGAAGCTCTGGGAAAGGTTAGTGTGAAAATTTCATTTCTGAAGTTATTTGTTCCATCTAGTAGTAGAAGGAGAAAGCAGAATGTTGGAAGGAGAAGCCTCGGACACTCTTCCAGCAAAGATGTCCAATGCTGAATTGACAGCCTTGGTGAAGAAGCAAATAGCAGAAAGTAGAGCTGATAGAGCTCAGACTCAGGCAATGAAGGAAGAACTAGAGAAGCTGAGGGAAAGAGTGGAGAAAGGGGAAGAAAACTCTGGTGAACGAGAAGATGGGGATGAAGAGGAGACCCCAAAGCAGGAAGAGCTAGAGGTTCCTGCAGACCAGAGACCCTTACTCAATGCCCTCAAGTCCATGGAAAGAAGGACCATGGATGTGAAAATAGACCTGCCTGTGTTTGCAGGAAAAATGGAACCTGATTCAGTAATGGAGTGGATAGACTGCTTGAATAATTTCTTTGAGACAGAAGAGATACCAGAACACCAACGAGTAAAGATGGCTCAGTCCAAAATGAAAGGAGCTGCACTGACTTGGTGGAATTTCACCCAAGATGATAGGGTGAAAGAGGGAAAGAACAGAGTTACAACATGGAAGAGAATGATGGTATTGGTGAAAGAAGCCTATGTTCCTTTGGATTACAATATCCAATTACATAAGAGAAAACATAATTTGAAGCAGAAGGAGCTAGATGTCAGTTCATACATAGAAGAATTCATGAAGTTGTGTGTAAAAACAAAGGTAAGGGAAGATGAGGAAGAGAAGGTAGCAAGATACCTCAATGGATTGAGACTTAACATCCAGGAAGAGTTAAATCTGCATAATCCAGATACAGTTCAAAAGTGCTATCAATTAGCACTCAAAGTGGAAGAAAAACTAAAGAGAAGGCATGAGCAGAATCATAGAGGTAGGGGAAGATAGCAGAGAGGAGGAAGAAGTCCTTTTAGAGGCAGAGGATTTGGATACCAGAGTGAATCCAACCAAGAGACCAGCAGAGGAGATAACAGTCAGAACCAAGGAGGAAGCTACAATTAAAGGGGAAACTTCAGGGACAGAAGACCACCTTATAGATGAAGATCTCAGGGCAGAGGACCTATCAGATGTTACAATTGCAACCAAGAAGGCCATATAGCTAGTAGATGTCTAGCAAAGGCAACAAGTTCAATAGGAGAAAAGAGGATCAATCTGATCCAAGAATCTAATTGTCAAAGTGTAGCAAGCTCAAGCACTATTCCAAGTGTGAATGCTCCTAGTAGTTATGGGTATCCTGAGAATGGAGAATCCTTGATGATTAGGAGAGCAATGACCACCATGAAAGTACCTGGAAAAGAACCTCCACAAAGGAAGTCTCTCTTCAGAACTACTTGCAAGGCAGGAGGAAAGGTATGTAAAGTTTTGATTGACTCTGGATCTACTGAGAATTTTGTATCCATTGAGATGGTAGAAAAACTTAAGCTTAGGAGACTGCCACATCCTTGCCCTTATAAAATTTCATGGCTTACCCAAGGACAGCAAACAGTTGTAGAAGAACAGGCTTGGGTAGAATTTCAAATTGGCCCATATAGGGATAAGCTATTGTTTGACATTGCCAAGATGGATGCTTGCCATCTCCTGTTTGGAAGACCATGGCAGTATGATTTAAAAGCATACCATGATGGTGTTAGGAACACCTACTCAATTACCAAGAATGGTCAAGTGATAGAATTGATACCATTAATGGAGACAGAGGGGGAGACAAAAGGAAAAGAGGTTAAAGTGATGATGGTAGAAGGAAGACAATTCATGAAAAAGATAAGAGAAGAAGGAGCAGATACATATGCTCTAATTCCTTGCCTAATGGTAAACAAGGAATAGCAGAAAGAAGTCAAGGGAGAAAAGAGACAAAATCCATAGAACCAACTGTCCAAGAGCTATTGGACAAGTACAAAGGCATTAGTTCTGATGGGATGCCAAGTTCCTTACCACCTATAAGAGAAATCAGCCATTGTATAGATCTGATCCCAGGATCTACACTTCCCAACAAAGCAGCATATAAGCTCACTCCAGATCAGAATACAGAGGTAGCAAAACAAATTGAAGAGTTGTTGCAGACAGGCCTAATTGGCAAAAGTTTAAGCCCATGTGCGGTACCGACTATACTAGCACCAAAGAAGGAAGGCACTTGGAGACTTTGCACTGATTCAAGGGCTATCAACAAAATAACAATCAGGTACAGATTTCCAATCCCTAGAATAGAAGATTTACTTGATTGTTTAGGAGGAGCTAAATACTTCACCAAAATAGATTTAAAGAGTGGTTATCATCAGATTAGGATTAGACATGGTGATGAGTGGAAAACAGCATTCAAGACAAATGAGGGGTTATATGAGTGGAAGGTCATGCCTTTTGGTTTATCCAACGCTCCTAGTACCTTTATGAGATTGATGAATGAGGTCTTGAGAGAGTTCATAGGTAAATTTGTCATAGTATATCTAGATGACATCCTGATTTTCAGCACTACGAGGGAAGAACACCTCATCCATATAAACTTGGTTCTCAAAAGGTTACATGAAGAGCAGCTAATGATAAATTTAGCAAAATGTCTGTTTCTACAAGAAGAAATCATTTACTTAGGATTTGTTATCTCACATAACAAACTGAGAATGGATCTAGAAAAGGTAAGTGCCATACTGTCTTGGCCAACACCCAAAACTGTGCATGATGTTAGAAGTTTTCATGGATTAGCAACCTTTTATAGGAAGTTTATAAAGGGATTTAGTCATATCTGTGCACCCATGCTTGACACTATAAAGGGGGGACAGAAGTGCAAGTTTACATGGACAAAGGAGGCAGATAATTCTTTTGAAATGTTGAAGAAGAAGATAGCAGAACAGCCAGTTCTTGCTTTTCCTGATTTCAGCAAGATTTTTCAAGTAGAATGTGATGCAAGTCATATTGCTATTGGAGCAGTACTCAGCCAAGAAGGTAGGCCAATTGCATTCTTCAGTGAAAAATTAAATGATGCCAAGAAGAGATACTCATCCTATGATTTGGAGATGTATGCTCTAGTCTAGTCACTTAAGAAATGGAGGCATTATTTGATGCCCAAAGAATTCATAGTGTTCACAGATAATCAGGCTCTCAGTTTCTTAAACAGTCAAGAGAAGCTGAATCATAGACACATGAAATGGGTGGAAACTTTACAAGCTTTCACTTTCACACTCAAGCACAAGAAAGGGGTTAAGAACAAAGTAGCAGATGCTTTGAGCCGGAGAGTTCTGACCATAAATCAGATCCAATTGGAGAGTGTTGGGATTGATTCGTTGAAGACAATGTATGCAGATGATGAAGACTTTGGAGGGATCTATACGGTATGTACTTCTTTTGGAGACAAATATCATGTTGAGTTTTCTGAATTTCTGATCCAAGATGGATTACTTTTCAAAGGTGGACAACTGTGTATTCCCAGATGTTCTATGAGACTGAATATTATTCAGGAGAAACATTGTGGGGCTCTGTCAGGACATTTTGGTCTTGATAAAACTCTTGATCTTGTCAAAAGGCATTACTATTGGCCTAAGTTACAGTCAGATGTGAGAAAATTTGTGGAAGCATGTGTAATATGTCAGAAAGCCAAAGGAAGATCCACAAATGCAGGTTTGTATCAGCCATTACCCATTCCTTCTAGGCCATGGGAGAGCATAAGCATGGATTTTGTACTAGGTTTGCCTAGGACAAGGAAAGGATATGATAGTGTTTTTGTGGTAGTCGACAGATTCAGTAAAATGGCACATTTCTTGCCATGTAAAACCACTTGTGATGCTTCATATGTAGCTGATTTTTTTTTCAAGGAGATAGTGAGAATACATGGTTTACCATTGAACATAGTATCAGACAGAGATGTGAAGTTTATTGGCCACTTCTGGAGAACTCTTTGGAAAAAGTTGGGAACTAATTTATCTTTCTCATCAGCCTACCATCCTCAAATAGATGGGCAGACTGAAGTTGTTAACCGTTCATTGGGTAACCTACTCAGGTGTTTAACTAGACAGCATGGAGAGAAATGGGATAATATCCTCCCACAAGCAGAATTTTCTTATAATGACACCATCAATAGGAGTACAGGGAAGTCACCTTTTTAGATAGTGTATGGAATTCATCCAAGGGGTATTCTGGAGCTGAGAGATCTACCTGTTGGAGAACCTATTAGTGCAGATGGTGAAGCTTTTGCTTCAACTATTAAAGAAGTACATGATCAGGTCAAGCATCAACTCCAACAGGCTACAACAAAGTACAAAACATATGCTGACCAGAAGAAAAGAGATTTACAGTTTGAAATTGGAGATTTGGTCTGGGTAAATCTGAAAAAGGAAAGGCTCCCCAAAGGTAAGTATACTAAGCTAATGCAGAGGAAGATTGGACCCTGTCAAATTTTAAAGAAGTGTGGACAGAATGCATATGACATCCAACTTCCTCCAGATCTTGGATTGTCACCAATTTTCAATATCTGTGATTTGACTCCATACAAACCAAGTGCAGATGTAGAACAGGCACCATTGCAGGCAGCAGCTGATGACATTCCAAAGCATGATCCACCAAAGTTGCACCACATCTTAGACTCACGAGTGGTCAAGAAGACTAGAAACAAAGAATACTTGGAGTATTTGGTGGCCTGGCAAGGACAACCCGATTCAGAGGCAGTTTGGATGACTGCTGATCAGATTTCCAATCATGGTGCAGACCTACCAACCCTGATCTCAAAGGGGCTTGAGATCTCTTCTCCCGGGGAGTATGGTGCAGGTGCACCCCTTCAAAAGGACCAATATACACAAGAGGAAGGAGAAGAAGACTAACTTTAAGTTAACATTTCATGTTATCTATAGCATCTTCAAATGTAACATCCAATGTTAGCATTTCCTGTTTATAATGTAATGTTAGCATTTTCTGTATGAAGTTTCTGACAGCTTGGATTAAGGGAAAGTTAATCAAGGTGTCTTAAGCACTAGAGTTTTGCTGTCCTATACTCTGTAGGTGTCATGTAACTAATTATGAGTCTTTACCAATAGTTTTGAAAAATTCAAATCCCAGAAACAGAGGGGAATGTCAGTCCCTCACATTGGGAAAGATAAAAAGGGAAAAACCTTTTTGTAGCAAGGGAGACGATATATATGTTTGTCTTTTGAGAAAAGGAGAAGGGGAATGTAATTCAGAAGCATTAAGGAGGAATAGGAGTTCTGGAAATTGCTTTCTTTTTAGAGTCTGAATGCTGTGTAGATACCCTGTATAGAAATTCATTCTGTGTAGAAATTGTATGTAAATTAATTTTGGGTCTCTGTGGTTGAATGAACTAGATAAATCCATTCCACTGGCAGATTTTTGGGGAAATCAGTGGAATGGATTTGTAAACTATCCCCCTCCATTTTTGTTTATTTGTTTGACTGTTAAGTATGGTGGGATAGAATTTGCATTTGTAGAGTGAATATTTTGTGTGTATCCTTCAGTTGTGTCTGTATGAGATCGTTGAATAGTTTAGATGTCAATTCAAGCCTGAAATGTATGTTTTGGAGACATCGGCGTGAGTTTCCAACTGTGCCTCCGACGGAGAAACCATCGGTGTAAGGATTGATATCGGCGTGCCGAAATTAGATTCATCTGATGGTGAAAGTCTCACCGATAGTAATCGCGGCCGAAGGCATCGGCGAGAGTCAGGGCATCGGCCAAGAGAAAATGTGTTGGTCCGATGGTAGCAAGTCACATCGACAACGGTTTGCATTCAAGTCATCGGCGTGAGCTATAGGGAAGTCTGGCTGAAAGGGGTCGGCGTAGGAGTTTTGGTGGAACATGAGATATCGGCAGAAGGGAGAAAGGTGACGCCGACGATAGGTGGTCTCGCCGATAGAGTTGAGGTCATCGGCGAGAGAGAGGTGTATCGGCGAAAGAATTCAACGCTGGGCCGACGGTAGAGGTCAGCCTGACGGAGGGATCAACATAGTCATCAGAGTGATAACGGAGAAGTCTGGCCGATGTAGTTTATATCAGCATGAGTCCCCTCATCGGCAGAAAGAAGAAAGGTGGCGCTGACGGTAGGTGGTCTCGTCGATAGAGATAGGTCATCGGCGAGAAAGGAGGCATCGACAGAAGAATTCAAAGCTAAAGCGACAGTAGGAAGTCTCACCGATCGAGGTGACGAACATGGAAGTCACGCCGACGGAGCAGCTGGTGATAGTGTTCGGCGTGACATTTAGTATCGGTGAACGCTAAAGAAAGGTGGGCCGATAGTTATTGTCTTGCCGATAGGCAAGAGTGGGTACACATCGGTGAGACAATTCCAAAGTCTTGCCGATACAGTTTCTTTTGGCTGTCTTGCGGGCTCCAAGAGGTTTTTGAACTGGTTCACACGCTTCAGCTGGGCATATGCTTTGCATCAATTATACTCTATCATACTATACCTTTGCATCTTTGCCTACATCAGCATCCTATCCTAGCCTACATCTATGATCATACAAAGGGTGAAATTTTTAATTTAATTTTCTTTGGTGTAGGGTATAGCCCCGCATAAGGTTGATGTCACATGTCAACCTACATAGAGTTGACATTTACATGGGTTTTATTTAGAAGGTATTCTTTTTGCCTACTAGTCTTTATTTGTGGGTTATGGAGTTATTTGCCAGTCTGTGAGTGCTTTACAACTGTGATAGGGTCATATGGGGAGCTAGGCTTCTGGTCACCACTAGCGTCCAAGGGGGCTTAACCTTACTCCACCTATTTGGACCTGCACTTTTCATCACCATGAGTTTTGGATTCTTGACTAACACATTTTCTCTACTAGGGGGATGCTCTACCAATTTCCTCTACCAATCTATCCATTGTTGCCCTACCAAGGGGCCAATCTAGTTGTGTTGCCATAGCCCCACCTCCATGCCACTAGGGCATCGTCTCAATTGTTCATTGCTCCACCTTTGTTGGCACACAACCTTGGAGACACCTCCAGCCTACCAGCCATTGCTGGCATTTCCCTATAGCCATCATAGGGCCACCAGGGCCTGGTTAGAGCTTCCTAAAGGGGGATTTTTTCTTTTTGGCATAACTTGCACCCGAGGAGTTAGATTTTTGAATTCTTATAGTTGTTGGAAAGATCTTTTTAAGAACTTCACTATGATATAATTAAATTTTCCCCATCCTTCTATATGTTTTTAGGATTCATCTTTGAAGTCCACTTTTACACCTTCTTTGACATTTTTTCATCAAGGCATAATTTTTGCCCACGATGTCAAAATTTAGCAATTTAAAAAAAATATTAGAAAATCACAAGGAATCTAATGGTACATGTAGTTTTTTCCTTGGATAGCCTATTTTCTTGGAAATTTGTAAAATCACTGTATGTTTGAAATGGTTGATTTAGGTATCTAATTTGCACAAATTATACTCAAACCTTGTAAGTTTTTCTAGGGGCGTCTTTTACAGTATTATTTATTTTGGGGGGTTTATTTTTAAGTTTTTGTCGTTTCTTAAGGGTTACAGGGCATTTTGAACTATATCTTTTTGTGGTCACCTCATAATATAAACTAAAATCATCCTTTTTTGGATACTTGTAAGAACTCTACAACAACACATTTGTTTGTAAATGCACTAACATAAAATGTCAAATCTAATTTTGTGTTTTTTGTGGGATTCTTGCACATCATATTGTGCCATTTTATACTCTCACTATTTTATAAACTGCCATGGGGTTTGTGTGTGTCCCTTTTTATTTTCCATCACAACTTTTTTTGGTGAGTGTCCCTCCATGACAGTGAAGAATTCAAGATTCTATCCTCATATATGTGTGCCTTGTTAGTTACACACCCTTTTTAATTGTCTATACATCATATTGGATCTGATGTTGCATCTACATCCCTTTGCACACATTTGTTCCACATTTCAATTTATTTGCCAATACCTCTCCCTTGTTAGCATTATGGAGGGAATCATCACATGGTTATGCTAATAATTCCTTGGTTTCATTTTGGAGTGAGCTATGTATCTAGTTTTATTCCTATATACTAGGCAAATGCAACAACTAGTTACCCATGCATTTCAGTGAACATATCTGTAGGATTTTGACTTGTGTGAATTTTCTCTAGATTCAACTACCCATCCTCCAAAATTGACCAAATGAAGTGGTACCTAAGCTATATGTGCTTAGTTTTTGAATGCAGAGCTAAGTTCTTAGCAAGATGAATGACACTCTGGCTATCAGTGTACAAAGGGCTATCATCTTGTTGTTGCCCCAATTCCTCCAGAAAACATTGTAACCAAATCATCTCCTTGCTAGCTTCTGTAGCAGCAACATACTCAACTTTAGTGGTTGAAAGCGCAACAACCTTTTGCAGTCTTGAAATCTAACTGACTGCAATACCTCCTACAGTAAAAACATACCCTGTAGTACTCCTCTTGCTATCAATATCACCCGCTAGATCAGAGTCAACATATCCTTTTAGAGCAGAATTTGTTCCTCCAAAACATAGTTTCTTTGAAATAGTACCTCTCAAATATTGAAGAACCTATTTTACAGCATTCCAATGTTCCATTCCCAGATTGCTCATATACCTGCACACAACTCCCACTACATGTGCAATATCTAGCCTTGTACATACCATTGCATACATCAAGCTGCCAACTGCTGATGCATATGGTATCTTAGACATTTTGTCTTCCTCCTCTTGTGTCTTTGGACACATCTCCTTAATCAACTTAAAATGACTAGGCAAAGGTGTACTAATTGCTTTTGCATTCTACATGTTAAACCTTTTCAATACCTTCTCTACATACTCACTTTGGGACAAAAATAATTTTGTGTTTGTCCTATCCCGTGTGATCCTCATACAAAGGATTTGTTTTGCTACACCCAAATCCTTCATAGCAAATGAATTTGCTAATTTCTATTTAAGTTCATTAATATGCTGCATGTTAGACCTGGAAACAAGCATGTCATCAACATAAAGCAACATGATAATATAGCTGCCATTACCCAATTTCTTGAAATAAACACAATAATCAGAATGACATCTTTTGTAACCTTGTTTAGCCATAAAACTATCAAATTTCAAATACCATTGCCGAGGTGCTTGCTTCAGGCCATACAAACTCTTCTTTAACCTGCACACAAAATCCTCCTTACCCTTGACCTCATATCCCTGTGGTTGCTGCATGTATATTTCCTCTTCCAAATCCCCATGCAGAAAAGTTGTTTTCACATCTAGCTATTCAAGATGCAAGTCTTTTGAAGCCACAAGACTTAGAATAGTTCTAATAGAAGTCATCTTTACATCTGGAGAAAATATTCCATCAAAATCTATACCTTTTTTCTGTGCAAAACCTTTTACCACGAGTCTGGCCTTATATCTTTTCTTGCCTCCATCTTCTTCCTTCAACCTGTAAACCCATTTATTTGGAAATGCTCTTTTTTCTGTAGGCAATTGGACTAAGTCCCAAGTCTAATTCTACAACAAGGAATCCATTTCCTCTTTCATGCCTAACTCCCACTGCTTTTGGTATCTACATGCATTGCTTCTTCATAACTTTCAAGTTCACCAGAATCAATTAATAATATAGAATATAATGATGGAGAAAATCTTTTTGGAGGTCTACTTATCCTTGTAGAACATCTAACACTTGCAAGAGTCTGTGGGATAACTTGTCGTTGTTGAGCATTAGGTACCACTAGTATTTAATTTTCTAAAATCTCATCTAGCACCACATATTCTTTTTTGGCCTGTTCATGCTTCTTTTCCTGCAGCTAATCCTTATACATGACCTTCTCATTGAATATAACATTTCTACTCCTAATGATTTTATGATTTTCAAAATCCCATAACCGATAACCAAATTCATCTACTCCATATCCAATGAAGGTACATTTTTTAGACTTAGCCTCAAGCTTGGTTCTATTTTCAATATCAACATGGACAAAAGCTTCACAACCAAAGGTTTTCAGAAATGAATAGTTTACCTATTTACCCGTCCATGCCTCCTTTGGAATGCCACTAACCAAAGGATTTGAAGGTCCCCTATTTATTAAATAAACAACAGTATGTACAACATCTACCCAAAAGTGTAAGGGTAGTCCAACATGCAATCTCATGCTCCTTACATGCTCCATAATGGTCCTATTCATCCTCTCAGACACACCATTTTCTTGTGGGGTTCTAGGAATTGTTTTCTACCTACGGATTCTATTATATGAACAATAATTCTCAAATTCTCTGCTGCAATACTCACCTCCATTATTAGATTTGAGACACTTCAACTTTTTTCCTGACTCATTCTCAACCAAAGCTTTCCACTTTTTAAAAGTTTCAAATACTTCTCATTTTTGTTTTAGGAAATACACCCATGTTTTCCTAGTTGTATCATCAATAAAAGTAACATAATAGCAAGAGCCTCCAAGAGAAGATCCTTGAGCTAGTCCCCATACATCTGAATGCACAAGCTCTAATTTCTCACTCTTCTTCTCTTTCCCAACTTTGAGAAATCAGACTCTTTTCTATTTTCCATAAACACAATTTTCCCAGAACTCCAAGTCAATCTTCTTTAGACCTAGTAGCAACTTTCTGGAGTGAAAGATTTTCATCCCTTTCTCACTCATGTGCCCAAGTCTATGGTGCCACAATTCTATTTCTATCCTTGCAGCAAGTGTTATAACTATCTCAATAGCAACTATTTTCATAGAGGCTAAGGTAGAATAAGTATTACCAGTACACAAATACAATGTGCCTACCTCTTCACCTTTAGCTACTACTAATGCACCTTTACTGACCTTCCAGATTTTGTCTGAAAAGGTAACTATACAGCCTTCACTACCCAATTGTCCTATAGAGATTAAATTCCTTCTCAAATTTGGAGCATGTCTTACCTCCTGTAGCAACCATTCATTTCCATTCTGTAAATTGATTTTTATTTTTCCTTTTCCAACAATCTAATAGGGTTCATCATCAACCAAATATACCTATCTAAAATCATCTTGAACATAATCTACAAAATATTTCCTATGGGGTGTGGCATGAAATGAAGCCCCTAAATCTATTACCCAGGAATCATTAGCATTATCTAAACATAGAATTAAAGCATCCTATAATTTATTACTTGCAACATTAGCTTCCTTATTGTCATAATGTTGTCCATCTCCTTGTTTACCCTTTCGAGACTAGCAATCCTTCTTCAAGTGCCTTGGCTTTCCATAGTGCCAGCAATCCATTCTTCCTCTAGATTTAGATCTGCCTTTCTTCGACTTCCCTTGTGGCTTCCCATGATTTGTAGGGCTTTTTCCTCTTTCCTTTGTTCTTCCCCTATTCTCTACAGTCAAAGCATTACCAGATGTTGAAGTCTCACCTGTGATTTTCCGTTACATTTCCTCGCTAAGGATAACACCAACAACATTATCAAATTTCAAAGTATTTGGACCAGAGACAAAGTTACAACCATTACCAAGCTATTCTAGCTTTCTAGCAAAGAACATAAAACCAAGAGAGCCCTTACCTCTTCATCAAATTTCACTTTTACAGAAGTTAACTGACTGGTAATCATATTAAACTCATTTAAATGATCTGACACATATCCACCTTCAATCATTTTTAGATGAAACAAACGCTTCATGAGAAATATCTTATTAGAGGCTAAGGGTTTTTCATATAATTTGGCCAAATCTTTCATCAGTTCACTTGTTGTCTTTGCTTTTGTTATATTGAATGCCACAGATGGTGCTAGGCACAGTCGAATGGTTCCCAATGCCTTTCTATCTAGAAGTTCCCAATCCTCATCAATCATTGCTGCCAGTTTCTTGGATACTCCTTCCAACGGCCTCCATAAATCCTTCTGATAGAGATAATTCTCCATCTACATCTTCCATAATTGATAGTTTTTCCCATTGAATTTACCTACCTTCAATTTACCCTCGTCTTCCATTGCTCCCACTTAACTGTGAGACTCCCACTCAACCGTGAGACCTTCCTGCAGACGATAAACAAACACAACCTGTTCTGATATCAGTTGTTAGGGTTAGGGCAGATCAAAGCAATAAACACTAACAATTATATGTAGATTAAATAACCCAAATATAATAATGAAGAACAACACAAAAGAGATCAACATAGAAATTTAACGTGGTTCACCCAATATGGGTTGCATCCACAGAAACTCAACCATCCAATGATTTTATTATCTAGTACAAAACAAATTACAATCTCGTGAATACCTCGCTATACCATACATCCCAGCCACTTATAACAAGCTTTTTGGAAGCTTCTAGAATTAGGGTTTTGCAATGTCATTTTTCTTTTGTTGGTTAACAAAAATTAACAACCGACTCCGATCATGCAAAAAAGAGGGAAATTTTTTTTACATAACTTGTGTACAGTACTTGCATGATTAGTCAACACATACCAATAACTCTTGCATTCCTGTTTATGGAGGTGACCTTCTACCTTTTTCAATTGATAAGTATTTGTGAGACTTTGGGATCTTTGTAGAGCACCACATGCACATATAGTAGTGTTGATGGGGCCACTCGCGCAATATTTTTTATCTCTTTAATCATTGTAGGTCATTTCTTTTTGACCATCCAAATTATTTGGCCTTGTTAGCATCTATGTATATATGGTTGAGTAGTGTAATTGAGCGCACTCGTACTTTGTTTTGTGCCTCTCTTATCCTAATTTACATTAATTGGAGGGTTCTTTGATTCTATCAAACACTAGTTCTTCTTCAATAGATTTTACAACTTCTACATGCTTTAGAAGTTCTTCATGTTCCTATAGACATCTTTGAGGAGATTTATTTGTCCTTCTCATTCTCTCTTTTGGAGAGGATTTTTTTTCCTTTTGGTTTTCTCCTTTTCTCCATTTGTGAGAGATATTTTGTACATGGGTACCTCATTAGGCCTTGTTGTCAGGACACATCCATGCATCTTTACAATTCTTAGCGTTTAGATTATTTCTCCCTATGTATCACTTAAGGGGGGGTGTTAGTGTGAAAAATTGTTTTATCTATCTAGTTCATCTAGGTCCTATTCATACTACACTTAAGCTCACTTAGAGAGTTTTTTTTTTTAAATTGTCCCACCTCATGTGTACTCTACATGTGTCCTCACAATTGTCTCAAGTGAGCATACATGTATCACAACTTTGGAAGGGTAGTCAGACTTTCATACCTACCTTCTCACCTCCTCATCCTTACCTTTATATGCAAGGGCTTTTATGTACTTTATAAAATAGTTTGTATGATATTTCTATTATCTAGCATATTCTTGTTTGTGGATTGTTTGATCTTGCAAGTTGATCTTGGTTACTCCAATATCCAATTCCGACAACCTAAACTCTTACAAAAATTTAGAGTTCACATGCAACTTTACAACTCTTACAAATTACATGTCGACCTCTAGTTTTTGATAACTTTAACTTAAAAAACTTTAAAATTTTCATGGAACTTTACCACACTTGAAAATTTCATTCCAAGTTCCAATTTTTTATCACTTGAGATTACAGACTTTCAAAGTTTCCATGCAACTTTGCAACACTTATGGTCAATTGAGGCTCATGTCATAACTTAGGATCAAGTGAGATAGGGATAAGAACACAAAATTCTTACCAAATTTGATTGTCTCTAATTAAATCACCATTGGAGAAACCTATGCCTACACACTCAATTAAAACATCATGTCTATCTATACAACACAATATAGCTGAAGCATAGTATATAGCATCTAATGACATAATATCCAAAAGATTATATCAATATCTACATCTAACACAAGCATGATTCATATGTAAATATGCATAATCATAATCATAATGTTGAATTTAGTAAAATAAGCATAATCACATATAATAGTGGAAATATTGAAGCTGAAACACTACAAAGCTCAAGCATATGAAAATCCACACATATGAATTCAATGTACATAATCCATACACCTTGATGACAAGCTAAAAGAATGCCATTGGAAAGTATGATATCAATATAAAAACTCAAATTTGAGCAAAAAAATGAGAGACATACACTTGGGAGCCTTACACCCCCTCCCCATAAACTAGGATTACTCCTGGAAGCCTACAAAAGGTGAGGATAAATGACCTAAACTACATAGCATCCTCCCAAGTAGCTACTAAATCATCATGACAATCCCATTAAACCCTTATCTAGTCTAGGTCTCATTATTGAAGGCTCATCCTCTTATGCTACAAGATACAAATGAGCTCTAAATAAAGTTCCTTGCCTTCCTCAACTTGTAAGACAGCCCAATAAAGAATATGTATCACATCCTTAACATTCTATCTCAAAATAAGAGCACAGAACTCATAATGGATGTATGAGAGACTAGGTAGAAAGGCAAGTCGATATGCAATAGGACTAATCCTCTCTAAGATCTTGATTACCCCACCAAAGCATGGTTCAAGCTTAGAACCTTTCCCATAATAGATTGGGCTCTTGTGTGATTACACTCTCAAAATACACAATCACCAACTAAGAAGTGTTGATCTAATCTCTTGGCATTGACATACATATTTTGTCTATCTTGAGAAATCAGCAACTACTCTCTAATCCATACCACTTTCTGCTCCATATCCTGAAGCATCTCAAGAGCAAGGAAACATGATCCACAATCCTATCCCAACTCAATGGAGTATGACAAGGACAACCATACAAATCTTAAAGTAAAATGGTGTCATACCAAGGGAACTATGGCACCTATTGTTATGTGCAAACTCTATAAGGTACAAATAGTCCTCCCACTTAGACTATTGGTCCATAACATGCATGTGGAGTATATCCTCAAGCACCTAGTTCACCCTCTTAGTCTGACCATCTATCTCTAGGTGATAGGTTGAGCTAAAGTTGAGCTAAGTGTCTAATGTATGCTGCATAGAAGTCCACAACAAAGATGTGAACATGGGATCATGATCTAAGATGATCCTACAAGGCATTCCATGTAGGAAAAAAATCCTCCATGAAGACGCATGTCACTAAAACAACATTATAGGATGTCCTCATGGATAAAAAGGGGGCAACCTTGGTTATATTGTTCACCATCACCATGATAGCATCATGAGGATGAGTAGATAGATGCAAACCAACAATAAATTCCATTGAAATTGTGTCTCACTTCCACTTTGGAATTTCATGTGGCTACAAAAGCCTTGTAGGATATTGATGCTCTACGTTTACCCTCTAGTAATCAAGGCATCTACCAACAAACTTAGTGATATCATGCTTCATCCTATCTACTAAAACAACTGCCAAAGATTGGAATGCATCTGTTTCACAATAGGATGTGTTAAGTAAGGTGCATAATGCACCTCAAAAATCACAATAGTGTGAAGAGAACTTGGAAATGAGACATAAATATAACCAAGATGTCACAATAATCCATCTAACTCAAGAAAGAAGAAAAAAACTTTCCTACAAGGGCCCTCTGTGACTCAATCTCTACATGAACCTCGTGATAGCATAAATCCTCCAGAAGTCGCTCAAGAATGTGGCCTCACAAATCCATGCTCAAGGACAAAATTGAGATCATGTGTCACCTCCTACTTAAGGTATTTGTGGCAAAATTCTCCTTTCCTTTGATGTAATGAACACCAAAGTCATACTCACATAGAAATTCCATCCATCAACACTGATGTACACTCAAGTTCGGCTACATTAAAATGTATTGAAGGATACAATGATCAGTATACAACTCAAAATGATGGCCCAAAAGGAAATGTCTTTAGTACACAATAACATGGATAATTAATCCCAAATTAAGATCATGGTTAGGGTAATTAATCTCATGGTCCTTGATCTTTCATGATTCATAATCAATCACATGGTCCTCTTGCATAAGGATAATCCCTAAGCCATCTAATGAAGCATCCACTCACACCACAAAATCTATTATAGGATCAGCCACAACAAGGATTAGTGCACTAGTCATCCACTTCTTTAGATCTGAAAAGGCTTTCTCACACTAATCTAACCACACAAAATTATCCCCTTTCTACTAAAGAGAAGTAATGGGATGCACCAATATCAAGAAATACATGAAAAATTGGTGGTAGTAACTTGCTAATCCCATGAAACTACAAACCTCAAAAACATTTGTGGGTGCAAGCCAATCCATAATATCCTAAATCTTCAAGGGATCTACTAAGATAGACTCTCTAGATATAAAATGTCCAAATTACTTCTCCTTAGGTTGGAAAAACTCACACTTCACCAAGCACCATAAAGTTAGTTCTCTCTCAAACATTGCACAATAACTGGCACAAGTGGACCTCATGCTCCTCCACCATCAAATAAATCAAAATGTCAACAAGGAATACAAGGACAAACTAGTCTAGGTAGGTGTAGAACACCCCATTCATTAGACTCATGAACACTAATGAATCATTTGTCAACCCAAATGGAACTATGGTGAACTTGTAGTGCCCATAATGAGTCTAATAAGTTATTTGATGAATATATACCTCTTGAATGTGAAGCTAATGATATCCATACTTTAGATCAATATTAGGGAACACTTTGGCTCCCTTCATTTGGTTAAACAAATCATCTATCCTAGGCAAGGGATATTGGTTCTTCACTATCACCTTGTTCAACTACCAGTAATTGATACACAAGACAAGAGACCTATCCTTCTTCTTCATGAAGATGACTAGTACACCCCAAGGGAATACACTAGGATAAATGTGCCCCTTCTATAGAAACTCTTCCAACTACAACGTGATCTCAGTAAGATCCCAAGTATTCATCATGTATGGTGCATGTGAGATGGGACCAAATCCTAAAATGAGGTCAATATGAAAATCCACATCTCACCTTAACAACATATTAGGGATAACACTAGGAAAGATGTCAATAATCTCCCTCAAGAGTGTGTGATCATCAAGGGAAACCTCACAGTACACAACCTTAGTAAGATCACTCAATATGATAGAAAACATATGGAATCCCTTCCACATACTCCACTTCAACTATAAGGTCGATATCATATGGAGAGAGATGGGCCTCAAAATTCTAGGTATCACTACATGATCACCATGATAATTGATGTAGTCCACTACCTTTCAGTGAATCAATATTCACATGATGAGAATCAACCTAGTCCATACCAAGGACAAAATCATAAGATCCCAAAGGTTGGACATGTAAATATATAGTGGTGGTGAAGATCCCAAGATCCAACACACAACCATGAACAAAAGAATTTACCACCATTGTGGCACCTTTTCTCAAGTCAACTTTCCAAGAGCTATCCTCCCTTTCTACCACTAGCCTTCATCACTCAACCAATGATAGGTAAATGAAGGAGTTAGAAGCTCCTAAATCAAAAAGGATAAAAACATCACATCATCAAGCATACTTGAGGTCTCAACCACGTACCCAAATGATCAGCTTGACAATTATCAACTACTAAAAACACTCTATGAGAGCTACCAAAATCTCCAACTATCTTCTTTAAAACTATCCCACCTTGACCACTAGCTACCACTAATATCTATGAATATATCTAACCATGTTGCCCTCCTAACCAAAAGTGAAACATGGTCCTACTACTCAAGGTTGTGTGGTTTGAGGTCTACTTGATTGATGAACACTTGAGAAGCTAGAACTAGGCTTACCACCCCTTGATTTCTACTAAGGACAACTCTCTCTAAAATTCTACCTCTCTCTCTACAAGAAGATACTCCACTAGGTGGACCAAACTACCAACCCTACTAAGGCCTTTCTCTCTAGGGTTTCTATTGTTGAGGAGTCTTATTTGATACCAAGGAAGTCTTGAAACTTCCCTTGGGTTTGAGCTAAGATCCCTAAACCCTAGGCCCTACTTGATAAGATACTGCTTCCTATGATCCCAACTATCCTCCATAGCCTCTAGTCAAATTCTCTTCTGCAAGCTTCACTTTTCTCGATAACAATCTCCAAAGTATTAGGGGCAAGCAACCAATTGGTTTGCATAGTGCAAGAGTTCAATCCTCTCACAAATTTGTTAATGAAAATCTTCTTATCAACCAATAAATCTTCATACTATCTCAAATCAATGAAGTGTCTCTCATGTGTTGAACAACCATCATGCTATGTTATTGATGGTTATAAAACTCATTAGTTTGGCACTGCCTAAACTATAATGGAAGTTAGTGTGCATAAAACATCTCCAAAGGGGTTAGCCACATAATGGTAGCAATGTCTAAATCATGATTATGCTCCTCTTAGCACCAATAGGTGGAAGCATACCCATAAAGCTACATGATGGTGTTGTGAGCCTTGGTATTACTACCATAAGGCTACATCACAAAGCACTGATCAAGAGCCAAAATCCAAGTTTCTACTTCAGTCCTTTCTATGGAACCATCAAATTTTGGTGGATGCTATTGAATAAGATTAGTCATGTGGTTCACTAACACACTCTAATTATCCACTCACCGCAACCTTGTAACTCTTAAAACAAACTTTAACTCTTGTAGAACTTTAAATTTCATGTGCAACTTTGTAACTCTTGAAAATTGCATGTTGACCTCTAATTCCCTCAACCATTAACTCTTGCAAAACTTTGGAGTTTACATGCAACTTTGCAACTCTAGAAAATTCCATGTTGACCTCCCATTCCCACAACCTTTAACTTTTATAGAACTTCAAAGTTCATGTGTAACTTTGCAACCCTTACAAATTTCATGCCAACCTCTAGTTCTCACAAGCTTTAACTCTTGCAAAAATTTAGAGTTCACATGCAACTTTGTAACTCTTTCAAGTTACATGTCATCATCTAGTTGTAGACAAATTAAACTTGTAGAAATTTGGAATTCATGTGTGACTTTGCAACTCTTGTAAATTGCATGTTGATCTCTAGTTCCCACAACCTTAACTCTTGTAGAACTTTAGAGTTCATGTCTAACTTTGCAAATCTTGTAAATTACATGCCAACCTCTAGTTTTTGACAACATTCATTTGTGGAACTTTAGAATTTCCATGCAACTTTACCACACTTGCAAATTGTATTCCAAGTTCCAATTGCTAACAACTTTAGCTTTCATACTTTCAAAGTTTTCATCCAACTTTGCAACACTTGAAAATTGCATCCCAAATTCTAATTTTTAACAAATTAACATGTGTAGACTTCTGGAATTTTGATGCAACTTTACAACACTTACAAATTGCATCCCAACTTCTAATTTTTTATAACTTTAACTTGCAAAACTTCAAAATTTTCATAAAAATTTTCCACACTTGCAAATTGCATTCCAATTTCTAATTTCTAATAGCTTGAGCTTTTATACTTTTAGAGTTTCCATACAACTTTGCAACACTTGCAAATTGCATCCCATCTTCCAATTTCTAACTACAAGTCTATGTTCTATTAAAAAAGGGCATGGATCTTTGTATCTTGCATGTTGTTCAAAAATGTCTTGGACCAAGTACTTAAGCATGTACAATCTCTTCATTGGATAAATAAGAAGTTCCCAAAGACCTTATTGGAAATGCCTCAACTCCCCAAGAAATGTCTTAATTCCCTCCGTCTTCATTCTCTCTATCTTTTTAGCTATTTTTGTGCTATTAGTTTGCTTCTTGTGTGTAGTTTTGGCTTTTGTATGATTTAGCCTTCAAGATTGCTTTGTAATAGGGTCAAGACCCTTGTTTCCTATTTTATCTAATAAAAAACTATATAAAATAAATGTCCATTTCAATATACCAGTATGGATCTACACATGTGAAGGAAACAACAAAACATGCAAGGAGAAAGTAACTACTCAAAAGTTAACATTTCAATCTCCATTGAAACATTAATTCCATTAAACATAATATATAAATTAGATCTATATTGATTACATATTCATTTCCATAAGAAATATAAACTATGCTTTCAAATAATGTTCCATGACTTAACCAAACATGAGAATTTTGTTACAAAATGCCAAGTACATGCAACTTCAAACTCAATAAATATAAAAATAAATGATTTAGGTCACACCACATATGTGGGTGGATTGTAATCCAATACATGAGTATCCTTAATCATAATTACAAATTTATTTACAAGGACTGAAATGTCCCAAATCATACATTTTCATTAATAAATACAAAGTGATATTTTGATACATCTAAAAGGTTCAAAATTCCTTGTACACTCTTCAAAATTCTCCAAATAACTAAAGGGCCCCAATGGTGATTCAATGCCATACAACCATGTGGAACCTTTAGGCCGACCCCTTTGTACTAGGAGGCAACCGACTAGACCTTAATCATTCAACGCACATACTAAACACAATGGGTACATCAAATGATCATCTCAATCAAAGTAACACAAAAACAATGCACATCATACAAGGATACTAACATATAAGATTGGGAAATAACATACCAATCAATGCATAAACAATTGGAATCACATGCACTCATCAGATTCATAATCTAAAGCATAAAAGAAGGAAGAGAGTATCATAGGTACTTGATGAAGTGTCATCACTAGGTTCTCAAAACCTTCATTGGGTTGAGGAGTATGCCTCCATCCAATAGGTATTCTCAATGACATTTAGATAGATCTCAAGGATTGGACCAATGTTCTTCATGGTCATACAATGTATCCAAATGGGCATATAGAAGTAAACTCATGGATTAATCTAGTGAATGTTTTAAATATGTAACTCCATTCATTTTATTTATTATTTTTCATTACCTCTCACTTACCATAGCATAGTTTTCTTAAAAATGGATGGGGTGTGAAATTCCAATCCATCCAAGGCTAGAGTCCTCACATCCTAAGGCCACATAGACAAAAAACTCAATATGGGTGTAGACACCGAAAATTGGACTGCTCTGCAAAACCAATTTCCGTACCTCTACACTAATCCACTCCCCCAATCTACATATCCCTGGTGATTAATTAATTCACCTAATTGATCCATTTAACCTTACAACCCTATCCTATTAATTGAATGAATATTCCTAATATTCATTTAATTGATTTATCCATTTCCCTAATCCCTGATTAATTAGATAAATCTTGATTATCTAATTAACCTAGACTTAAGTTAATTAAGATGCCACTTAATTAACCTTGTCCCCCACTCATCCACTCACTGAATTTAATATTCAGATGTCTCCCACTCACTGAATTTTAAATTCAGATGTCCCCCACTCACCTCCACTCTTCCCAAAATGGGAATTTTTAATTCATCCACTAAGGAATAAAAGATTCACTTTTATTCCTAGCCCTTGATCTAATCAGGTGAATCCTGACCCTCCATCCTCATCTCCAAAATCCTATAAATAGGACCCCTCTCTAAGCCATTAGAAGAGACCACTTCAGATACCAAACCTCTGCCCAAATCTTCTCATATCATCATCCATCATTAGTGTGTTGAAGCTTATCTTCAATCACACAAAGTATCATAGCCATTTCTCCTTGTCATCTTGAGGAATCAAAGCAAGGAAGCAAGCTCCCTAAGGGCCACCTTCATCAGTCAAGATCAAGAAAGAATAGGTGACCAACGGAAGCCGTAGGGTAACAAGGTTGTAAGTTTTATGCTTTCATTTGTTTATTCTTGTTATTCACACATTCCATTGTTGTTTGGGTTATTATTTATCTTCATTGATCAAGTAAGTCATATTCCCATTTACATTTTGGCACCCACCATACTTTTCTCAAATCTGATCATCGTTTTGTGAAGGTTTCATTGTCAGAATCTTCGTTTTCTAACCCTCTTTGTGGCAAGTTTTGCGAGTTTTGGGACTAACCTATTGCAGGTTGCGTCTTGGGCCAAAATTGACCTCACCGTTGTGACCAGAATGCTGTTTCTGAGTTTTTTGACAGCAAATTTGCATATATTTGGTGACTGAAATTTTTGAAAATTTTTAAGGTACAGTCCGTACTGTATGGATCCATACCGTACGAACCAACCATACTACGACGTATAGTGTATTGGTGTTTGACGTTGTAAGGATGAATAAAGTTGCAGGTTTCAAGTATCTGTATGCAGGTTTAACCTGCCACCGCCTGGCTCCCACAACCGCTTCGCCATCGTTTCAAACAGGTTGAAACCGCCTTATACCTCTCGGTCGCCACCCCTGCACTAACAATCTCCATCCACTAGTCACCAAAACCCCACCTCCGACCACACCCCATGATCGCCCCTGACCTCCATCTCCGTGCTCCTCTCCCGCCTCCCGCACCACCATTTCCCTTTGCTTCCCCCATCCTTCGCCTGAGCCTCCTCCTCCCTTCTCACTCCAAACTCCTCACCTGCAACACCCACCATCTCCTTCTCACCACCCGACACCACCCGCAACTCCTTCTACTCGCCTCCCATTTCCTGCACGAAACAAACAAAACAAACAAACCCTAAAACTCGACCCTTTCCATAGTTTCCTTTTTTTATTTTTTATTTTTGGGTGGATCTAGCCCCTGGTCATATCAGTGACCAAGGGCCCTAACCTAAATTGCCAATAGTAAACCCTAACCGTCAGTATACAGTAAACCGCCAGTATGTGACCACTCAGACATAAACCGCCAGCGGTCAAGTGCAAATAGTTAACCTCTAGTGCCTCCCATATACCATAATAGGTTGTTTTTTTCAAACTAACACAACTTTCGCATACGGAGGCGAAATCGTGCAAACAAGGACTTGTCGGAAAGAGGACTCTGAGCACTTCGCAGTTGTGAGGTTTTTATTAGGTGAATGTACTTTTTCCCTACCTTTTTCATTAGTCAAAGTCAAACTTACATTCAAACTTCAAATTGTCATATCTTTTGCATTTTTGATCGAATTTTCGCAAAAGTTTTTTTGAAATCATATAGAATTTCATGTAGAATCTGTTCATGCACTTATTTTTCTCATATTAGTTCATATTTTATCAAATTTTGTCAGATTCTCAATTTTTTGCATCACAATCTATTTGGCTAGTCTACTTGCTTCGTTGTCATTTTTTTTGACTTGCAGGTGATCATTCGGGACTGGAGCAACATCCGCATCAACAAACACATCAATTTAGATAGCAAGTTAATCAGGTGCATTCTTTTTCACCCTTTATCTCTCAATCATTGATTACAAACACATTTCAATTTGGGCCTCTAAAACGAACATTGTTTGATCATCCACATTGAAATCGGGCTTAAAACAAATCAGTGTCTTCAATCACATCTTGAAATTGGGCTTAAAAAGAACCACTGCTTGACGTGTATTTCATCGCATTTCAATTTCTAAGGGCAATTAATCAACTGCGAGTGTGAATCAAGTGGGTGTGTGTATGCTCTCTCCTCGCACCGCAAGGTGATCTTGGAGATCAAAAACACCTCACTTGATTCGCTTTTGTCAATCCCTATCCTAGGAGGCTTGCTAGGGGATTTCATCACCCCTTAGGGACAACCTCATTCGAGGCTGAATTGAAAGACACCCTCTTTGAAATCAGAATCCTGTCACTCTTGGCTAAGCCCCAAAGAACTTTCTACCTTTGGGAAGTGAAGGTGAAGGGTGGGTTACCCCCTTCTCCCAGCTGTGTGGCAAGATTTCATTTTCAAATTCCTAGTCAACCTCATCAAAACATTGACCAAACCTAACTGGCCATACCTTACACCAAACTAGGCATTAGGGCAAGTTGATTTGCTTTGCAAGTGTGCTTGTTTTATCATTATCATATTCTTCCAATTCAAAATTCAAATTTTCTTGTGTCTTGTGTGAGTGCTTCTTGTTTATACATGTGATCATTTGCTAAATATTGCCAAAATCAGGTTAAACACCAAACACATAAGACAAGTCATTCAACTCATCCTTCCAAGCACACTTGTCTTGACTTGTGACGCATTTGCACTCTGGTCTGACGCATTTGTTTTTGCACATCCAAACTAGTAAGCTTTTCCAGCCTTGTGTCAATGGCAAACAAATTAGACTATATGGATCAAAAACTTCAATCTCTGATAATGCAAGTAAACTTAGGTCCCTCGCCCCAAGAGTGTATAGCAATTCTTCAACAAATCCAAGTCTTAAAACAAGAATTGACAAGCTTGCAAGTTGAACGGGCCAGTACTAGCTATGCCTCGTCCCAAAACCATACCTTCTTTTCCCGTCTTAATGATACTATTGACAAGGCAACCACCACCTCAATAGGGAAATCGTATATCACCCCGTCTACTAGTCCTCCTTCACCATATTCTAAGACACCTATCCCAAAGCATACCAGTTCTACAACAACACCACCATCCAAGTCCTCAAATTTTAAATGGGCAACCAAAGAAGCCTTTGCTAAGTTTTGGGAACAATATTTTCTAGATTTACACAACAAAATAATAGCTAGGGAGAACTCTAAATCCACTCCTCCATTACCTCATTCATCTACCCATACACCTACGAAGGATGTGATCCAAGGACTACTAGCTGAGAGTCAACCATGTCCCCAAAGTCTGGTCCTTGACCTTACCAAAGATTCTTCCCATGACTTGTCAACACCTACAACACCTTCATGTCATTCGTAACCCCTTGAGTTTCTCGAAGAACCTCCTATCATGAACCAAAGTCAAGGTCCATCAACCATCCATATTGCCAACCAAGAACCTATCCAAGAACCTTCTACTTCCATTTAAGCAACCCAAGAGGTATGTCAAGAGCACACTTTAGAGCATGTGGAAACATCTACCCTTTGTCTAAATCAAGATCAAAGCACCCATGTCCAATTTCCCACTAGGCATAACCTATATCTTTTCCCTGATCAAGATACTACCGTTGATGAAGAAGCTATCCATGAGCAACTTGATCCTATGCCTGAGCTAGAGCTCCAATGGCTTTTCTATGATCCAGATGATATCCATAATCATGAACCTCTTCATGAGCCACTTGCTCCTACCCATATCCTCAACTATACATGAGAAGGAAATCCAATTCCAACCCATCCATAACCTATATCTGTTCTACGATCAAGATATGCCCTATGAAGAGGATGTCCTTGAACAACTTGATCCCATACCCATCCATGAGTGAGAAACCTCCGTTACTTCTATCCATATTCCACCTAGTCACATCTGTGATCCAACAACTTCCACTGCCCTTGATGAGACACTTGCCTCCCAAGCAAGCATAGAAGATCAAACCAGTAATACTCCTCTGCCATCTGTTATTGACCATGCTACAAAGACTCCACCATATATCCTCGGTCTTACTACCTTCATGCATGAATGTTCTTCCTTAGAACACCAGCAACCGTTATCGGCTATCGCCTCTTCCTCATCTAATAAGGAACTCACTGCTAGTGCACCTATACATAATCCTGCTGTCCACCACATACTCCAGCATATGAACTATCAAGGTAAAGGCTTAGGCCTTCATGAACAAGGTATCTTGGAACCTATCCATGTCAACGTTCCTCCACCTTCCTACGGCCTTGGATACATACCCCAAGGTGAGCAAACTCAAGATGTTGGTACTTCCTCCACTCCCCCTAAGTCTACCACTTTCCATCGCAACTCCTGTCATATTCCCAAAACATATGTTGCCATCCCACCTCCCTTATCATACACATCCCAAAAGCATGTGACCATACACCTTCCCCCATCCAACCTCCCTCTGCTACTTCCAACTCCTAATATCCCACCTCCCTTATCATACACATCCCAAAAGCATGTGACCATACACCTTCCACCATCCAAACTCCCTCCGCTACTTCCAACTCCTAATATCCCACCATCCAATCTACCTCCGCTACTTCCAACTCCTAATATCCCCCCATGCCGTTTACCACCACTTCTTCCAACACCTTATAAATCCATCTATAAATCCTCTCAATATCCCAATCATGGCCAACAAATGCACATGGTGTCTAAACAAGGAGCTTTCACCAACCTCACTTCTACCATCCCATGGGGATTCAATGACAAATATGTGGATGCCTCTACCCATAAAGTAAAAAATCCTAAGAGTCCTCATGACCTAGGGCATAAAAGCCAAGAATCAAAGCATTATCCATATCAAAAGCTGCATACACCCATACACCTCAATGCCAAACTGAAACAGGTGTGGATCCCCAAGCAACAAATGATTACTCCAAAAGCTGCACAAAAGCTGCATACACCCAAACCCATACTTTCACAGGTACTACCTAAAAACAAAATGGTTTGGGTACCCAAGAAAAAAGCCCTAAAGTTACATGAGGCTCCACCTCTCAAGAATTCCAACCATCTACTTTCTCCCATTCCATCCAAGAGTCTCACATTCTTCCATCTCACATGACGAACAAACATCAGGACAATCCTCAGCCTATGTGGAACCTTACATACCTACATCATTCATCCACGAGCAAAAGTATCCGTTGCTTCCTACACTACTTTCCCATCACTAGCTTCAATGTTTACCACGGTATGTGCAACCGTTGGTCATGATTTACTTCCTTCTACTATTATCCTACACATCTTCCTCATCCTATGCCTATGGTCCATGTTGTTGCAATCCATATTCTGCATCATAATCCACTATCTACCTATGCCATATCACTTTCATGCAATCCCCTACCAACATCTGTGAGAACATTAAACATGGTCCATTCGACAGTATCTATCTAGCGGGACTATCACCTTTCAAGGAACCATATACTTGAGTCTTTCCATATCCCCCTTCTCCAATCTAAATATTCAAAACAAAAAAAAAAGAGAGAAAAAGAAAATAGGAAAGAAAAATCCCTTCATCCAATAGTGAAAACTTGGCAAACAGGCACCTTGGATAAGTACCATGATGAAAACCTGGTAAACAGGCATCATGCGTAAAGTTGATCTTCTATGTCACCTACAATTGGGGGCACCTTGTCTCATTGGCATATCACTCTTCTCCTACTAGTTTCCTTTCATACCATTTCCTATCATGTCCCGTCCATCCATCCAATCTTCCTCTCCTCTATTATTTGGTCTTGATAAAGATTGGGGGCACAATGTTGACAAATGTTCTAGATGTCTCTTGACATACCTTATCCCTCCAAACCAGGCAAACCCTTCATTATCCTCTCATCTTCCTATCATCCTTAGCATTGTCACGAAAAAATCCTACGTACTCTACATACAATGGGGCATGTTACACTTATGCGACATAGACCTTGGAGATCACATCCTTGTTTCCTTCTGTCCACTATTGCCCATCCTCATAACCATCCGTATTTACTATCACCCATACATCTACCTATCCGTGGTGCTTTCTTTTCATCAGTATTATCTGTTCCATATCTGAGCCATATCTGATCCATATCGTGTCTTGTCTAATCCATATCGTGTCTTATCTAATCCATATCGGTTCCATATCATGTCTCATTTGATTCATATCTTAGGTCCAGTAGGGTTCTTTCCGAACTACGTCGCCTTTGAGCTATCACATAGGCAAGGCCATTATCAATGCACCCCCGAGGCTCTGCTTCCCTGTCCATCTCATATCTTGTCATTTATCCTCTAGTCCATCCATGGTCCAAGTCCCGAACTACGTTGCCTCTGCGTCGTCACATAGGCAAGGCCATTATTCTCATGCGCCCCCGAGGCTCCACTTTCCCATTCATCCCATGTCTTGTCATCCGTCCCTCTATCTATCTGTGACTACACCTTTCTTTAGACAAGCACACACAGCAAAGCCCGCTTCAAAACAACAAAAATCTTGACGCAAAACATCAACCTGTCCATGGCAAAACAGAGCACCATACCGAAACACTCAAGCTAAATCTCATATCAATTATGGCAAAAAGACACATCTAAATGCAAGAATGTTTTGTGTTGGTTAGATTAAGAGTCTTGATTAATGCTACCATGCCTTTCTATGCTACTCGAGGATGCCAAAAGCTAGAGATGCTATGATGGGGGCATGATTATTTTCTTTGTCTGCTACTTGTGGATTAAACTTTAGTAATGTGACGACTTTTATCTAACGACATGATCGGCAAAAGATCATCGAGGACTCTAAGGTCTAAACATGAAAAGGGGCAATCCTTGTCTGTTGAAAAATGCAAGAAATACTCAGGTCATCTAGATTCAATTTTGACTAGACGCTTGTATTAACTTGCTATATCAAAATCCATGTAAGTAATACTCAGGTCATCTCGGTCTAATTATACCTAGATGCTTGTATTTTCTTACAACATAATAAAGCCCAATGATGAAAGCACTTCAAAATACTTGCTATACCAAGATGACAAATATCCATATCCATATCTATACCGTATCAAATTGTGTCTCATATCCATATCCACATCTCATATCCATACCGTATCCAATTGCAAGTCTATCCTTAATCCATGCCAATCAAGTCAAGTCAATCTTATCAAATGATCTGATCACAATCAGTGGTCTTGATCCTTGTCCGGTTGTAAACCATATCAATCAGTCATAACTATCCTTCGTGTTGCTCTAGGGATCCATAATTCCCCACCATGACAACATGCCTCCCATGTTGGTCTAGGGATATATCACTCCCCACCATGACAACACTGTCGTATATCGTTATCATATGTCTTAGATAGGATGTCACATTGTCGAAACCAGACCTGGAGTCTTATATGACATGTCTCATTCCTGACACCAGACATCATCGACCTATATCATTGGTTTACCGCACGACAGGGGCAATACCTTGGTTGTTCCTGTATCATTTGGGCATACTTGCTTACTTGCTTGTGTGTGTTACCATCATTCATCCCTTCTTCTGCATCCACCCATTTCATCCCCTGTCAACCTATCTCATCGTGAGATTGTCTGTCTCACGCCTTCTACCTTCTCCCCGTCCAATCTCCTGAGGGGGCATCCTATCATCATAACCTGTACCAAGGGCAAACTAGGGCATGTATCATTATTAGACTATTTATTCTTTGAAACAACATTGCTTCAAAGAGGGGCAAAATGTAGACACTGAAAATTGGATTGCTCTGCAAAACCAATTTCTGTACCTCTACACTAATCCACTCCTCCAATCTGCATATCCCTGGTGATCAATTAATTCACCTAATTGATCCATTTAACCTTACAACCCTATCCTATTAATTGAATGAATATTCCTAATATTCATTTAATTGATTTATCCATTTCCCTAATCCCTGATTAATTAGATAAATCTTGATTATCTAATTAACCTAGACTTAAGTTAATTAAGATGCCACTTAATTAACCTTGTCCCCCACTCATCCACTCACTGAATTTAATATTCAGATGTCTCCCACTCACTAAATTTTAAATTCAGATGTCTCCCACTCACTGATTTTAAATTCAGATGTCCCCCACTCACCTCCACTCTTCCCAAAATGGGAATTTTTAATTCATCCACTAAGGAATAAAAGATTCACTTTTATTCCTAGCCCTTGATCTGATCAGGTGAATCCTGACCCTCCATCCTCATCTCCAAAATCCTATAAATAGAACCCCTCTCTAAGCCATTAGAAGAGACCACTTCAGGTACCAAACCTCTGCCCAAATCTTCTCATATCATCATCCATCATTAGTGTGTTGAAGCTTATCTTCAATCACATAAAGTATCATAGCCGTTTCTCCTTGTCATCTTGAGGAATCGAAGCAAGGAAGTAAGCTCCCTGAGGGCCACCTTCATCAGTCAAGATCAAGAAAGAATAGGCGACCAATGGAAGCCGTAGGGTAACAAGGTTGTAAGTTTTATGCTTTCATTTGTTTATTCTTGTTATTCGCACATTCCATTATTGTTTGGGTTATTATTTATCTTCATTGATCAAGTAAGTTATATTCCCATTTACAATAGGTATGAAATGGAAAATGAGATTCTATCATAGAACACCTATGGCCATATAATTTCCCATCCCATTCCCATGAGATAAGGGAATATCATTCCCTCAAAATAACACTCAAAAACAAGTTTTGGAATTTAGATTTTCATTTTTGATAACCACACACAAACTTACAATTTTTAAAATTTAATGGTGGGAAGCTCAAAATCTCATCAAATTTAAAAACTCAAAATAAAAATTTTCTAAGAACACCCTTTTAAAGGTGAGGGCATGGAAAACATACCTTTCCAATCACATAAATTTTTTTTGGAAAAATTCACCATAGTTCATGTAAAATGCAAATTTAAAAAAAACATGCGATTATTAAATTGTTTAGCACAGAATTTAACAATCCCCATGCTCAAACAATCCTAAATAAAGAATTCCATATGTAGCCACATATGCATGAAATTAAAAGATAGATACCTCCAATCCATGTTCACACAAATGGAGATGGTTTTTTTGTTGTTGTCCCACCACAAAATTAGCAAACACCAACAATTCTTGTTGTCATCCCACCACAAAATTAGCAAACACCAATAATTCTTTCTTCCAATCTTGAAATGCCAGAAACAAAACAAAACCCAAACCCTTCCAAGTAGTTTTTGACTTCAAGCAAGAGGAGAGAAAAGCACCAGTAAAAATAATTGACCCCACAAATGGACTATATTTTCTCTTTTATGCAAAACCTTTATTCAAAAAATACCTTTTCCTCCATTTCACACTCAAAAGAACTTTTCACAAGTCATTTTGAAAATAATACACTTTTAGTAATTTTTGGAGGAATTACTAATGTAATTCTATTAAATTGTTTTTTTTACAAATGCAATGTTTCCTTTTAACATTGCATGCCTCTTTTAATTCTTTTCACAATTAAGAAATATTAACAAGGCATATATAATATATTTACACAAAAATATACATCAATTTCCAATTTACATAGATTTCATTTCACTCAAGCAATTCTCAACACATTGTGAGGCATCATAAAATATGAACTTTACCCAATTCCACCATAATCATTTCACAAACACTCATAATCATTACAAAAAATGATTAAATGCAATTAATTATAAGAGTCAAACAACCTATGTAAAACACACAAACATGTTTTAGGAGTTACTATAAGACTTAGGAATCTAGAATCAATCGATTTGGATCTAGGATCGTTAGGCCACACAAGACTCATCTCATAAATCAGGATCAAGTGAGACATGGATAAGAACACAACATTTTACCCAAGATAATTATCTCCAATTTAATCACCATAGGGGAAACCTATTCTTGCACACTCAATGAAAACATTGGGTGTATCTACACAACACAAGATATCCAAAGTATATAGTATATAGCATCCAATGAGATATTATCCAAAATATAATATCAATATTTACATCTAATTAAAAATCCTCTATAACTAGCATGATTCAAATGTAAAGATGCATAATCATAATCACAATGTTGAACTCAATAAAATAAGCTAAATCACATATGATGGTGAAAATAGTGAAACTAAAACATAGTAGATCTCAAGCATATGAAAATCCACACATATGAATCCAAAGTACATAATCCATACACCTCGATGGTAATCCAAAAGAACATTATCAACAAGTACAATATCAATATCAAAACTCAAAACTATGCAATAGAATGAGGTACATACACCTGGGGCCCTTACATATTAGGTCACTTTTCTTTTCTTATAAACCTAATCACATGCATAAACTTATTGGAGATTATCTTACACTTTGTACACTTTCCCCTCACTTTGAGCAAACCTTTTCTTATTAATAGAGGCATCTCTTTCTAGGCCCCCCTTCTATATCTATGTTCCTACTACTTGTGTGCCTTTGCATTTTCCTTACTCCCCTTTAGCATTTGACATAAATTGATCATCTCTCTAATTTTTCCAATCAAATTAAGGGGCAACATATTATAAGAAATATTTACATGATGTTCATTGCAACATTTTCACTTGGCCTAGCCTAGCCTCTTTTACCATTGGGGTGGAAACCACATATTATTAGGTGTGATGCCCTCATCATTACATTTTTTACACTTTGTTTTTGGATCTAGCCTAATCTATTAGGTGAGAACCTCATATAGCCAATTGGTGATGTCATAACCATCATCATCATTTACTATATCATATTTTTGGCCTAGCATTTCCCATTTATTTATTGGCAACAAAATCACTAATATTTGTCCTTACATCTCCTACATCTTGGCAGAACATATTATATACAATATTTACATGATGGTTGTTGCAACATTTTCACTTGGCCTAGCCTAGCCTCTTTTACCATTGGTGTGAAAACCACATATTATTGGGTGTGACTTCCTCATCATCACATTTTTTACACTTTTTATTTTTGGATCTAGCCTAATCTATTAGGTGACAAACTCATATAGCCAACTGGTGGCCACATAACCATCATCATCATTTACTATTTTATATTTTTGGCCTAGTCTTTCCCATTTATTTAGTGGAAACAACATCACTAATATTTATCCTTACATCTCCTACATCTTGGTGGTTATATCATAACCAAACCTTTGCCAAGGTGTGATTCCACTACGTGGTTTAGTTGTAGCCTCCTCTCTCTTTATGTGATCCTTCATGTAACTCCTTCATATCTTTGCCCCTCTAGTGTTGTTATAGTAGACACATGGATAGTTTGGATTTGTGTGCAGCATCCAACATTTCATTTTTGTTTAGCATTTCATTCTCATTTAGTATTTCATTTCTAATTTGTATAATTGCTTTATTTATTGTACAATGACTATATTTTTTCTTGGGTTTACTAAAAGATAGGGGTGTGTGTGTGGAAGTGAAGGAAGACAAGAGAAGATAGAGAGCATGTGCTCTCCCATATATATCTTTTTGCACATCCTTTACAAAAAAATATATTATGAAATGTACTCTACATTGGCATGCGTTTGCACTTAAGTGTCACCAACACATTAAAGTGGGGAAAAATGTAAGGTCATAAATTGCTTACTTCATAATCTCCACCTTATGTTTATACACTCATTTTGGTGTCCACTCCCTTAGTTGTGTCTTAGGACCATTTCATATGTTTTCAACCTTTTACCTAATAAAAAAGGATAAATGCAAGAAAACCTAACCTTAGGATCACTCCATTTATTAGCCCTTAAAATTTGAGCTTCTAACTCCTCGAGGGCATCCTTGTGTATTGGATTATAGTGTTCTTATTCAAATTTGACAAACTAACTTTCCCCACCCATTTGTGCCCTAATTATTACTACATTTTCAATGGTAACTTACCTCAAAATCTAAGATAAATCTAACTTTGATCCCTCTTGGTGGAACCCCCTGCAATTTCCTTGCTCCTTGGCCTTAAGACTTTTGAAATTGGTTAAGTCTGAGTCTAAAAGCTTAAACCTTAAACCCTTAGCCTTTTCCCTAAAGCCTATGTTATAATTTTGAGTTAACTTGTGATAGGTTGTTACCCCAGACTTAAGTTATGACTTAATGTCCTTAGCTTCATTCGCAACTGGCCCCATGAGCCTAGTCACCGATTTTCCCCGTTTGTAGAAATATTTCCTAAATATGAGTACACACTCTTTAGAGGCAGATGGATGACTATCATGGTATTGTAGGCTTTAGATCTGTCAGATCTGGTGGGATTGCGTTGATGCAATGACCATTAATTTTGAGTTGGCAAGCCCAAAGTTTTGTCTGCTGAGTCAACCGCTACATGTTTGTTCCCTGTTGGATTGCGGTAGTGCACTATAAAGAGATGCCTTAGAATATTCCTCATGTTGTTGTGATAATGTACCAAGTGGAGGGTGGGACCCAGTTTTGTCTTAGAAGAGCTGAAGCTAGCACATAGTGCGCGAGTGCAGGGGTAATAGTGTAGGTCCCTGCTGGGTTTGTGCTATTGCAATAAGATGACATGTGGCAGGATCATGGCTTTTTGACTAGAAAGGCATTCTTTGTTGGCATCTCTCGATTAGCTGTTGACTTTTCAACAATCCTAATGGATTTTCTTTCATTGTAGGCTAATGATTTTACTCTGATGTGTCTCAAATCAACTATCTAAGTTTAAATTCTGGATTTCATTCAAGTGTGTTGGCATGAACATCAGAACATTGAAGCATGATAGGTTCTACCTAGATTTTTGAGATTATCAGTTGTGAACTAAAGGATGTTGTTCGAGTAGATCACGATTTGACAAGTAGCACATTTCTCTAGTAATTCCTGATCTTTAGTTGGATCTTGGTACATGGACCGGGCCTTTGTTGTCTATGTGAGAGGTGTTTGTAGTCAAGTGATATTAGCTTGCACCTCCGTTTTATGCTTTGAAGGGTGTGATCATATCATCAAAATTTTCTAGATATGGCTTCAAGTGTGTAAATCTTGTGAACGCTTAAAGTGGAGTTATGAAGGTTGTTGGAAAAAGGGAAATTGCTTGGGCAAAGGGCCTTTTTTAATTTCTATAAGTAGCAGTGCTTTCATGGAATTGTTACATCAGATCTCAGTATAGTTACTATGTAGGGTATCTCCTTGACACTTCTATCCTCTGTTTCTTGAAGAAGCATGCCTCTATTTTCTTGCTTACAGGTTTGTTCATTCCAAATTAAGGAAAGAATGAATATTAACTAAGAGGATGGGGGGAATTTGAAAGAATTGGAGACTTTGGCTACAACAGTCTTTCCAGTTTCCCAAAACCATAGTTAAATAGTGTCATTCTTGTGGGGAGTTGGTCAGATCATCCAAATGCTCCAACTATATGAAGTTGTTTGGCAGGGGTGGACCAACTGGGTGGGATTGCAACAATCTCAACTAGAATTGGGATTCATATGCATGGGAGGAGAGATACCAAATTTCTCTCTCACCATTCCTCTGTTTGATGAATTTCATCAAGAACAGCAGTAGAGGGAGGGCATTATGTTCATATGCCCAAGTCCATAGTGCATAAATGAGACTCTGCTCACAGAGTCAAAGAAGTCCTTGCCCCAACAAGGATGACATTTTTTGGTTCGACTGTTGAGAACCACCTCAATGATTCTAGAGCTCAAACATCCAGTGAATGAAAATTGAAAGATGGGGAGTCATGTTGCCTTCCCAGCAACCTATGATCTTAATCTGAAAATGGGACAAAGAGGAGACATCTATTTCTAACTGCCCGAGAAGACTTTTGACCAATTAGAACATTCTGGAATATTGTTGTAAATCTTTACAAAGGAATTGGTCAAAAGAAAACCAGCCAATCAGAAAAAGGATGTAATTTCCTAAGTCACAAATATTAAATGAAATGTAACTAAAAAGTTGTACTAAGGAAATCCTAGCTAACATAATATGCCTGTATGTAGGGTTTCCAAAGTTGTAGTAAGATATATATTCCTAGAGAGAGGAAATTGGTTTCTAGGAAATGGATTTTGTTATGGGCTTTGGATACAAGATATCCACATTTTGGGGAGTAGTTTCTGTAGCAGAGTAGGTGTATTGTTAAGATTGCAAAGCAAAATTATGCATGCATATGAATAAATTCTTGTATGATAGATTTCAATTCAGATTGCATTATATGAATAACACTACATGTGTGTGTTTCTTGCAATTGTCTCCTTGAATGTATGCATTTCTTTTGTGAATGAAGGAATCAAGGGTTTTGGATTTCACCTATGCACATTTGTTGTATTGAATGCCTTATTTACTACTTCTGTTCAAGGAATGGATTAAATATGCTTCGAGTAAGACATAGGAAGTGGTGCATTGCATTAGGGATTGTTGAAGTAGAGTTGCAGGAAATACTCATTCTTGGGTTTATCATTGTAAGGCAACACGATATAAGCAAACCCTCTAAATTTGAAGTTTTGATGTCAAAAAGGAAGCATTTGTAGTGTAAAGATTTTGACTCTATTACCTTTGATAAAGCACCGATCTAAGAACCTATTTGCCCAAAGGTCCAAAAAAGAACACTGAATTTAAAGATACATCATTTGAACCATTTTATTCTGTACTGTTCTAGTTTTAGCTTAGGTATGTTTCAGTACATATTCTTAGAGCCAACAATGTGAAAATCTCCAAGAACCTTGCCAGTTTTAGGATAATTTTACAAGTCTTGGTACATGTTTGTGAGAATATTTCTACCTGATCTAGTGAAAGGCAAATTCATTGATGTTAAAATAAGGGACATCCCCTAGCTTTGGTAGAGCCTGAAGTGTAGGGGAGATAGGTGAAAAGTGATCTCCCACTTTGTTGGCCAAATCTCTCATTGAATTTGATCATAAGATCTAGCAAATCTTTATAGTTTGATGTGTGTAGATTTGGGAACCAACACCTCTTTTCATAACAACGCATCATTGGAAAAATTAGCATGCAATTCTCTCTCTCCACTCAGATGATTTGAAGTCTAAATATTTGAATCCTATTGTGCCATCCAAGCCATGGAATCCATCTAATATACTTTCACTTTTCTCCATTCCTCCATCCAAAATATCATTCTCCCCATTGGAAGCCATTATAATTTTATTTTGTCCATGCCATAATCTAAAAACCTTAACCATTACCCTCCTAGAAAAATTTAAACCAAATCCCATATTTTCTTATCCTTTGCATCCCCTTATGTGATCCTCATCACCCCTTTGTGTCTCCATCAAATCACAACAACTTGTGCAAACCTTATCACCTAAGGTTTTATCATTATTAACACCAAATTTCAACACACACCACTCACATATAATCACTAGGTCACCACACATCCCCATTTCCACTTGTGCTCTATTTAGGTTGAAATACACCACCTAGGGGACTAATTGACAACACACCCTTTTACCCTTGTCCTAATCTTCAGCTTAAGTTTTCTCACATTCAGAGTTAGTCATGTTTCCATTATATAAGTGGAAGGAGAATAAAAAATTATGTGATCAAGTCCTATGAGTTTAAGAGCCTCTAAAGCCCTTGACTTGTAGTAGCACCCACCACACACAACATCCATAATCTACAATAGCATCCACCACATATAGTTGTATTGCATAGATCTTGAAACTTATCCATTTGACCTACAAATTTCACCAAAGCATCTCTCAAGCCTCTTAAACATGTTTCTAGTATTAGATCTCACAATTTCCATGTTGTGTTCTATTTGTTCATTTGTTTATTTTATCTCTTTAATTTACACTTAGCACTTCCTAGCTTAAGTCCTTGTTAGTTTCAAATTACAAGAAGTATATTTTTGTATATTATGTTTTTTTAATCTAATTTACATTTAGTAAGTACAAAGAAAGAAGTTAGTAATCTCCTAGGTATATACATATGTAGGAGGTTCCCAAAATTAATATTTTAAAGGTATCTACAACATTTGTGAACATACATCAAGTCTATGTGGCTATGTAAGATATTTGGTGGACATTATCCCATATGACTATGTAAAAAATTAGTGAAATACACTAACTTATATGATTGTGTTTAATAAAATTTACTATCTCATGTGGATATATGTCCCACTTTATGCCAACGATGAGATTTCATTGACTATTTGGGTGAGCCCTCTTTACTTGAAGGGATGTTTAGTTAAACATCTTATGTGGTGCATGGGTTTAGTCAAACCCCTTTAGCTGAAGGTATTTTATCCAAACATTTATGTTCAACTAAATCCCTTTTTTACAAACTCTATTATGCATTTTGAATTTCATTTGTGCTTGTAGTACATGTCTAAACACCCTTTAACTGAAAATGTGTAGTAGTAGTTGACATATTTGCATTTTGGTACTAATGTCATGCATTTGAAACATGCCCAATGATTGCCCATATGGATGTCACTTCACCTCTTTCAAATAGGGGTAAATTATTTTTTTGATTCCCTTTTATAGATCTTAAAGCACAAATTTAAAAAAAAAATAGTAATTAATATATTTTAAAATTTTTTACTAAACATTGGTCATTGGCATTCAAACATAAGGTTGTTTCCATTTAAAAAATACTAAAATATATTTATAAATTTTAAAATATCTTGCAATAAAGGAGATAATCTTGTCAAGCCCATAAAAGGATTTTTAGGTTCAAATCAATAGTCATAAAAAAAACATGGCGACTTATAAAGTTAAATTTTTGGTACACATAATTTCAAACATTAATTTAAAAATATTTATTGAAATTATTATTTTTTGCACGAACTAAGAGTTTTAGTTCATAATACGAAAAATACAATAAGAAAGAAATGAAATTTGCTACGAATAATTTTTTGAGACAAAAACTCAAAATACAAAAATAAACTACAATAAAAAATCTATTTACTATAAATATATTTTTGTTTCAAAATATAGACATGAACTATATTAAAAATCTATATTTTATTAGTTTACATTATTTCAATACAAAACAAATACATCAATTTCAAAGACTTCAAATTAAAAAATTAAACTGATATTATCTTTTTTCCAACATTATTAAACTTTTACCCCCTAGAAAAAAATACATCAACTAATCCTTTGAATATTATCTAGATTGTTCTGGTCATTTGGCATAAAGTTTTAGATAATCAACAAGAGTAATTAACAAGTTCTTGTGATCCCCCCCGCCCCCCCCCCCCAAAAAAAAGAAAAAGATTATAAGACAAATCCTCTAAATACAGTCTCCCTTTCCACTAAGCACAAAGACAAACTTTCATAAAATCAATAACAAAAGAGTTAAGATGAAGACATTTTGGAAGAGAGAGAGAGAGAGAGAGAGAATAAGACTAGCAATCCCCCCCCCAAAAAAAAGAAGATTATAAAACAAATCCTCTAAATACAATCTCCCTTTCCACTAAGCACAAAGACGTAGACTTTCATAAAATCAATAACAAAAGAGTTAAGATGAAGACATTTTGGAAGAGGGAGAGAATAAGAAGATGGGGATATGTTAAAGACAAAGTTGTGGCATATGCATATAGGGAGAGGTCACACTATGTTATATGATTTGTCTAAAGAAGATGCAAGGGAGCATTCTTCCATGCAAGAAATGTTAGCCATGGATGATGAAGTTGGAAGGGGTAATCAAGGAAGAGGTGAAACTCTTCATGTCATGAAATAGAGAGCATATGTTTGAATTTGGAAGATGAAGTGGAGGTGCTTTTATGAAATCTTCTATGCTTCAAACTAAAGAATCCATGGGTAAGCACCTAAAATTTATCATGACTTTGGAAAATGTGTTAAAAATGTAATAGGGATGGGAGAATTTAAAAAGTTCCCATTCTTATTTATGTATTGTTTGGTGTATATTTGGGTTGTGTTTTGTGATTTGATGATAATGAGATTCATTTTAAAATATAAATTATTTATATGTAAATATGTAACTTAAATTTTCGTATGTGTTTTTAGGAGGTTATATATCTTTGTGTTAATCTAGATTGAGTATGATTAACCATAGATTATTTTTAGTTTTGGGATAAATTTTTTTAAGGAGAGTATATTATGTAGTTAAGTAAAACATATTAATCAATGAATTTTTTAGTGATTATTTGTCACCAATTGATTATTAATTTCATTTTTATCTTCCAAATTTGACTATTTTTAGATTTTTCATAGATATTCCATTTATTTATATGTCATGGGTTTTTCATTATACTAATATAAAACTGTCTCATCTTAAAAAAATAATTACTTGAAATAGACACATACAATTGTTTATAATAATTTAATCACTATCATTCTAATTTATTAGGGGCACTTATTTTATTTCTCTATTATGAAAAAATAATTTATAATATTATATTTCTCTATAATAAATTTGCCAGAAAAATTGATTGAATTTTTTAGGAATCATTTATTATAATATACCTTAGTCTTAATAAACATATATTTTAGTTTGTTGAGACCAATCCTTAATCTTCGTAAATCAAATTCTCATTTAGTACTTTTCTTAAATTTGATTTACTTCTTTTCAAATCTAATTTGATATTTGTAATATTTAATTTGTTGCTCTTAAAATCTAATAAAACACTTCAATTCTTAACATTTATCTATTTTCTTTAATTGTTTCCTAAGATTCCTAGCCCATCAAACATTACTATTATTTCATCTTATTATCATTAATAGCGTTCAAACTCAAGTTATTTATATCTTAAGGCTATATAAAGAATAAAAATGCATCCATTATTTAATAAATTGTACTCTATTTATATATTATCAGACTTAATGTTCAAACAATCAATATAATTTTAAACCTCGTCCATATTAAAAAAAGTAAATAACCACTATAGAAATCTTAAATACATCTATCTAAAATTGCTAAGAGATATTAGTCTTTTAGTTATTTTATTTACGTAAGAGTTATTTTACTTTAGAACCATTTAAGAATTATTTTATTTTATTTATATTGTATACTTTATTTTTATTTGAAGAGCTATATTTGGTAATACAATTTTTATGTAATTTTAACTTTAGTTTTGAAAAAGTCACCATTTACAATTCCTTTTAAATCTTCCCAATTTAAAACATAAATTCTATTATTGAATCTCAATGACCCATCAGGTTCAAAATAAAATCCATCATACCTTGTATCCTCAGAATTTTATTTCATTATTTCTAATATTTTATTTTTACTCAACAATTCTTACATCAATACTTCACATTTATTACCATTGTAAATACACCTTTTGAAAGTTATTAAAAGATAAACCATTATTCTATCTTTTTGTAGGAAAATGACCTTTCAACTATTAAATAAGAGAATATTTAAAAACAACCAACAAATGAAATCTTATTCTATTTTGAGACTTGTACTATTACGTGGGTCTTAATTTTTAGATTGCACCACTAATAAATGGTGGACCTACCAAGTTGACAATAACAACCCAACCCCACATCTTTTCACTAGAAAACAATTCTTCTAGTGACCTCATTAGAGCATGTACGCCATACACCTTTGTTTTCACCAATGTTTAGGAGTCTATACCCATCAAAACGAAACATGATTTGACTGTATTCACAAATATATTGGACTACAATAGATAAAACAATGAATAAAAAAAATTTTACAATATCTTTTTGCATGTTTTTTTCATTAGATTGGGAAGAAGGCAACATCAAAGAAGCACATTGACAACAAGACAATTATGTGAAAAGACAAGAACAAATGGGATGTGTTGCCATTTGGATGTATTCTCATTTTTCATAGATAACTTATGAGCTTGAATTTTCATTATATGTTTGACATATTTTAATATTAAAAAATATGGGTTATGTCAATTTTTCTTTAGTCTATCATATAGTTGAATGGGTTACAAAGAATCCAACAAAAAACCAATCTTGTTAAATATAAACATGTGACGTTCTAAAGAGATGAAGTTGACATCATATTCCAAATAACTTTGGCGGAATAGATACATCTCAATCCTTAACCCTAAACCAAAAGATACTAATTATTCACAGACCTTGTAATTTAGACTCCTCATTTCAACTAATTACTAAAATAATTTAAAAATATTTATTTTCCCATTAAAAAAAATTAACTATAAAGTTTACCTCTCCTAATTCCTAGTGTGAAGTGAGAGCTTAGTAAGCTCTGATCCAAGTTTTATGAATGATTAATCTTTTGTCTATCTCAACCCACTAACAAACATATGGCGTGTGACAACATGTATGTGATCAAATTTTGGAGCTTTATAAATGATTGAGAATATATTTTAGAATAGCTCATATCATCACTTTATTGTCCATGTCCTCCACTATGCCAATCACAAATGATAATCTAATTTAATTCCATTTTTTTATGTCGATTAAAGGTCAAAATAATGAATTGAAATGTCGAAAATGCATAGTATATGTGTGACGTGTAAACTTACAATCCATGACTTATGCAATTGGAACATAATTCTTAAAAATTATAATATTAAAGCCCATTCTAATACAAGGGACAATAATTAAGAAGTTAGAGGACAAGCAAGTCAATGGATATACATAGAAATTTGTATGCCCATGTTGTTTTCTATTTTTTATTTAGTTTTGTGTCTATTTTAAGTGAATGGTTTAATTAGTCAATAGGCTATTATTTGTTAGTCTTTGCTAGAAATTTGTCTCACTATAAAAATATTGTCGGTTTTTTTTCAGTCACCACTCAGTTGGTTTTTTCGTTCAATCGTCATTTTTTTCGTGATCCAACCAATCCCCACCATTGATAGAATCACGATTATTTTTTCTCATTAATTATGAGTGCACTGCTTTATTTTTAGGCAATTATTTTTTGTTTTATCAACATAATCATAATTTATTTACTGACAGGGGGAACACATGTGATTGGCATTCACATTCCCAAACCCCATTCTATTATGTCATACTTTGCCACGTGGAAGGATTTTTTGGATCAATGTGGAAGCTATCAGTATAGTTGCCAAATTTTTGGGTGGGTACGTCAACCTTTGCCACGTGGAAGGATTTTTTCGATCGATGTGGAAGTTGTCAATATAGTTGCCAAATTTTTAGGTGGGCGCACAAAGTTGTGGCATGTTATGTCCAAGCTACTAACGTCAACTTGCCAATGAAAACATCACAAACACAAGATGGAGACACATATTTTTTAATTGCAGAGCTTGCAACCTACTTTCAACAAATATTCATACTTGTTGCCAGTGTACTACACATGACAGTATTTTTATCTAATGTAAAATGCATTAAATTTTTAAAGTAGTAAGTGGATAAGGAGTTAAGATTGATAAAGAGATGAGAATAAGCATTGTATATTTAGAATGCATGCAAGAAGCTAGGAAGTTAGTTGTTTTTGAATGCATATCATTGAGCATAAAAAGGAGTTAGTTATTTCTGAATACATATCATTGAGCATGAAAAGGAGTAAAAAAAAAGGTTGGGGGGGGGGGATAAGGAAGCTACAAGCCGCCAAATTTCATAGTCATGCTTTCCTCATACACCTAAGAAGAGTGGGTGGAGTGGTGATATTACATATCTGTAAATATCTATATTGTATTTCTTTTATGGAGAACAACAGAGGCACAACGAGGGGTAGTAGAGAAAGGCCATAATTTTATCACTTGCAAAACTACAAGTAGGTGGTTATTTGTGTTTGGTAGGGGTTCATACCTTCAGGAAAGTTCATCCTAAGGTATGGATGCTTTTATGCTTAACATGAATTTCTCAGTATGGCTATATTCTCTTAAGATTTCAACTAAATGACAAGATATCTCTGTATGGTTAGAATATTTAATTTAAAATTCATTATTGTTTGATATGTTTTGCATCTAGTTGCAGGTGAGTACAAAATATGTAAATAGTTTGAAGTATTATCATAAGAAATTTCAATTGCATTTCATAAACTATCATGATGTTCTCTTCTTACGCTTATATTAATTTATCATAGTACAAATTTTCATTATCCATCATTAAGCCAAGGGCTTGGATCACCTATTAGGTTCCTTTTATGTTGCTTTCGAATGAATTACTGGGTCAATCTCCATTTCTAAAATGTAACAACTCCTCAAGGTCTTCGTCTCCCACAAGTGTAGGTGTTTCTATGTCATCATCCTCTTCAGTTGGTGCAACTTTTCATTCCTCCTCCCATTTTGGTCTCCTCTACAATGCTTTCCATCGTATCTTTCAATGCCATGAACTTGGCTAGCAACTGCAACTCTTAGTCACTCTCTTTTGTGATGGATTTCTTTTTAGCTATCTTCTTCTTGCCTCATCCTCTACGCATCACTACATGATGGAGAACAAGCTACTTCCTTTCCTCACACTTTGTGGAAGACAAAATATCTTATCCTCAATCTTCAGTTAAATGAAGTGACACTTCTCACCACTCTATAGGACAAACCTTTGGCTCTAATAATATAAATGATGAAAGTGAGCCTAAGGGTCATAACTAGGGGATGCCCAAACTCGTGACCGAAACAAATCAAACACTCACAATGGAAGGAAAACACACAGAAAATCGAAACAAAGGGATTATTTCATTAACATGAAAGCAAGGTTACAAATTTATAGTGTGGAGCTTCACCCAAGCAATACAATGGAGCTCTTTGACTCTTACGCACACAATCTAGTCTGTAGACTTGGAACTCTTCTCTCTACACAACCTAGCTCTTGGCTACCAAAATCCAACTAATTTTACAATAGCCATTCTTATCCATGCTTATACCCATGCGGGGTTTGAATATTTCACTCTTTGCCGTTTTGGTGCCCAACTCCTTTTGCTACCCAAATTCAAATTTGTCTAATTCACAACCTACATTAATTCTCATGTGGCTCCTTATTTGTTCTAGCACTTTCCAGAGCTACCACATGGATGTCACTCAAAATTCCTCCTGCATTGTGTGTGAGCACTCTCTTCATTGCGATTTGAGTAGATGCGCCATCATACATTCCCTTTATCATCCCATGTCCTCTACTACTTTATATGCCCTCTATTTGCATATGACTCCTTCCAATGACACCTTTTGCATGATCTATTATATCACCCAAGATGCCTTTGCGTCATGTTGCAGGTCACTTTGTTTATTTTTTCTGAAGAATTACACTTATGTTGTGTTCTTGAATGCATTGGGTTTTCAATTTTTATGATTATGCTGCATGAATGGACAATCTTCATTAGTGTTTCTATCTGTAACTACACCAATTTTGTTGAGATATGGATTACTTATACTCTAAATCTTGACAAGAGAACATTTAATAGTGCACTTTGATAGAGAGCCTAAATAAATAGTCAAATATTCAAATAGTTATTGGGTTATGAAGAGGAACAATTTTTGAACTATCTGAATATTTTGTTGAATGTCTTCTATTCAGGCTATGGAAAACTCTCATCAACATATATATATTATTGACATCTCAAGTAGCAATTATGTACATGTAGCAAGCTTGTTGGTTACCATAAATTCTCCCAGGTTGCCTATTTAATTGCATTCATCTATCAATTGGAACCTCTTTACAACACCTACACATAATTTGAATTGTGATGATGTTTACCTTTTATGCATAAATTCTACATCATATATGCAAGTTGGGGATAAAGGGTTGAAAACAAATTCAACTTCCTCAAGATGAAGAATATCAAAGAGGACATTGGGCTAGAACTTGGGTGGATAATGTCCAGATCAATAACATAAACAATATTAAGGAGGAATTCAAAAAATTCTATTAGAATCTATTTACCTCCAGTGATGATAATGATGAGTGTAGAGAAGCTCAAGAGTATTGTAGGAAAATAATCCTTAAGAAGATCAAGAAGGAGGATGTCATCATCCTAGACAAAGATATTAGTAAGGAAGAGATCATCAGAGCCATTAAATCCTTTAACAATGATAAATCTTCAGGAATTGATGGGCTTCTAGTTGAGTTTTATTTGAATGGGCTGCTGATGATTTATTGTTGGTATATAATGAGGCTATTAGAAAGGGGACATTGGGCAATAATATCAACAAAGGTGTTATAATGTTGTTACCCAAAGAAGGGGATAGAGCAAAAATGAGGAATTGGAGACCAATCACTCTCCTTAAGGTCTCCTATAAAATACTAGCCAAAATATTGGCTTTCAGACTTACTGATATCCTCTTAAATTTCATAAATACCACACAAACTAGTCTCATTAAAGGCAAGTATATTTTAGAGAATATGATCATTAACTAGGAAGCTATGAATTGGGCTAAGATCACTGGCTAGAATGTTGGCATGCTTCTCCTTGATTTTGAGAAAGCATATGATAGGGTTGAATGGTCGTTCATTGTTATAGCATTGGAGGCTTTTGGGTTTCCACCCAAGTTGTTTAAGATGATTAAAGTGTTGTTTAAAGATGATGTTACTCAAATTGATGTGAATGGTACTTTATGTGATCCATTTACTCTTTAGAGGTCTATCAGGAAAGGTTGCCTCTAGCTCCAACCTTGTTTGTGATTGCTTCAGATGCTTTGCATTTTTTACTAAGAATTAATAGCAATGGAGAGAAGATCAAAGGGCTTATTCTCCCTAATAATGATGACCTACTGAACATTTAGTTTGCAGATGATACTACACTCTTTGTGGATCTAGAAGAGAAGAACTTTGATAATATGATGAATAAGCTGAATCTATTTTGTAAAGCATCTAGTGCTAAAATCTCTAAGAGTAGATCTACTCTCCTTAGTTAGCAGGAACTCCCTCATAGTTGGTTCAATAAGAAAGGTCTTCTTTGGAGGGCTAACAAAAAAGTTAGATATCTTAGCATCCCCTTTTCTGTTAATCCCTCCCTATAAGACATGTGGAATTGGATTCATGACAAAATTGATAAAAAAAATTCAAAGTGGAATAAACATTATATGTCAAAGGCTAGCAGGTTCCAAGTCTGTCAAAAGATTTTGTCCTCCTATAGCATTTATTATTCCTTAGTCTAGTTCTTCAATAGTTACCAAGTCAATGATATTCAAAAGGTTATTAAAAAGTTTCTCTGGTCTGATGGAAAATGAAATAAAAAGAGGACAATTGTCAATTGGCAATGGTGCTACATGGACATAATGTTATAGAGTAAAATGTGTACACTAGCATTTTACACCTAGTTTAGCACCTGGTTGGATCTAAAATGTTACCTTTGTTAATCAGGACCTATTTTAACACCTTTTTGAGCATAAAATGATAAAATATCGATCCCGATGAATAAACCTGACAGAATAAACTTAGGACTGGCCTAAGCCCATGACATTTGACACTCCCTGAAGTTTGTGGGGCTAAAGGACTAGGGTGCCCAAGTGCCCTAGTCCCAAATGGGTTCTTTTGCCCCTCTCTTGTGATGTCAGATTAGAACACCTCTCTAATTTGTATATGTCAGCCCCATTTGGTTTTATTTGTCATTTGTGAGCGGGAATGCATATATAAAGGAGTTTTACAATTCATTTTACACCTAGATGGATATTGCAAGTTTGCTCACATGTTTTGATCTTCTATGCTATAGTGCTCTTCATACTTGGAATTGCTATCTACTTGTGGATGTTATGAAGTTTGTTTGTAGGTCTTGAATGAAATTTCAATCCTCCTCATCACCCTTCTTGTTGGTGCATGATCTTGAGTTATCTCCATCAACTAGGGTTTCACAACTTGTGGCAATCATTATCGTTTTCATTCATATTTCTATCATATATTACAAATCTGGCCTCTGCCCTCCTAGGGCATGCACTCTTGGGTCTAATCATCACTCTAGTGGAGGTGAAAACACCAACACAGGGTTTAACTTAGGAAAGCCCCTATACACAACACAACATTTTCCTCTTTGCTTGTATGTAGGTTGGAGATACATGTTTCTGAAGACAAGATCTGAGAAGAAGAGAGGGTTTGTAGATACAAGTCTAGTAATACTCAGAGATTTTGTTAAACTCTAATAAGGGTCTAGGGTGCCCAAGCACCCTAGTCTTTGGTGCCTCTGAATCTAGATCCAGGTTATGCTCTGTTTTCTTATCTCTATTGTGCTTTTATATTTCTGATATTTGTTTCTAATAGTTAGTTATTGGCAGATCTTTGTCAGATAGGGTTTAGTCATTTGCCCTAGTTTGCTTGCTAGATCTTGGTTGAATTTGGTTGAATCTTCTCCATACAACAAAAGGGAAGAACCCCTATAGTTTGGCTCTCCTTCATGGGTAGAAGCCAATCTCATTTTGTGTCCTAATGTTTGTGAAGAGGGTTTGAGCTAGTTTAGCTTCTTAGACTAGATCTCCCTTTTCCACTTAACACATAGATCAAGGTGGTCTAGGGTTAAAGGACTTGAGGATCTAAGGGATTACTCTTGCAACAAAATGGATAATTAAGGATTTTAATGGAGAGGAACCTTGGAAGGTACCCATTAGGAATAGCATTCAGATGGTTGTTCCTAAAAAGCCTAACGAGTGGAAAGGGCTTCATCCACAAGATATCTTATTTTGTAAATTTTCTCTCTCCCTTTGGCTCTAATGTGTTTAGGAGTATTTGGAAAGCTTGGGAGATGGTGAGAAACTTCATCAAAGCTTGTAGTGCTTATGAATAGGTAACAACAAAATTTGTAGTTACAGATCCACATGGTGGAACCTTCATTGGAACAATAAGCCTCTTGTTCTCCTTTAGGGGTGTTTGGCAAAAAATGGAATAGCAAAGGGATTAGTGTTTTTAATCACATCATGGAGAGTAATCAGTTGAGAGATTGGTATTGGCTTAGCAATAAATATGGACTGCCTCAGTCCTAAAGAAGGATTTATTCAATCTTGAAGAAATTTTGCTACAATCTGCACTTCCCTATTGATATCAGCTTTAATACTAAAATTTATGAGAATTTCGTATGGGTGGATGGCTTTGCTTTTTCTAAAATCATCCCCAAGAAACTTTATAGGATCTCAATAGATTCTCAAGAGGTCATCAATCATGTGAATAGGAGTTGGAACCTTAATCTTAGTCAAAGTTAGTGGCTTAAAATATTTAAGTGTTGCTGGTCTAATATCATTAAACTTAAGAATTATTGTTTTAAGTGGTTGTTTTTGCTTAAGAGACTAGCTGTTGGTATAAACTATTTTAAATCTCCCAATTAAAAGCACTTGTAAACTTTGTAATATGCCTAAGATTGTTGAACATATTTTTTTATTGCCATTCTACTAAGGAAATTTGGTTGATTTTCCTTTCTGATTTGGGAGGTTGGGATATGAGAGATAACATTTCTTGGCATGAAATATTATTTGGTTATGCTGATGGTTTGGATATTCATTATAATTCCTTTTGGATTATTTAACAATTGAGATTCTTTGTCTCCTATGGAAATGGAGAAATGAGGATAATTTTTAGGGCAAGAGAAGACACCTTACAGAGTCTTCTAGAAGATTCACCTTTCATCATATTTCTATGCAGGTTACGATGACACTAGAGATATCAAAAGACAAATTCTTGGAGCTGGTGGATGAAGGACAAGCATGCATCAAGAGATCTGAGATCAAAACTGCTAAATTATGGCCACATGATGCTAGACAGGTGGATGATAAGTTTGTTAAACATTACATGTAATTCCAAAATAAGTACAATAAGAACTTCACCTTTGATAAGCTTCTTGAGGAAATGGGACTCAAGGAGAAAGAAATATGTTCTAATGGTGTTGATCTAGAGGTGATTAGGCAGAATGACAACATATCAACAATTACTCCCCCCATTGGTACCTATGGTGAGATTCACAATTATAAAGAAAGTTGTAATAAATGATGAAATTAGACTATGTTATATGCTGTATTGATACCTTTTTGAGTTGTGATACCTCCAAGAACAACAACAGTATAAGTTGTTCATTATTTTATAATTGGTGAAATTTAATACTACGTGTATGTATTATTTTTGTATCTACTATTTTGCTATAGTTGGATGGATAGTAGTGTCCTTGAGATTTGATTTCCCAATGGGGGCATATGAATCATATTGTAACCTGCTTATTTTCCTTGGTAATAGATAATAATTTTTTTTAATAAGTATTCAAAATGGCAGAGACAATTGTCACCATAGATGAGCCAACCTAATCCCTTGATGTGACACACAACATGACAAATGTACACCTCTATCCTATTATTGTCTTAGTATAATGCATATTAATATAAACTTTAATCATGTCCCTTATTTTACAACTCAATCCAAATTGTGTAGACCTTAATCATACACATAACTCACATGTACACTCTCCATCTTGTGTAAGACTACTATTGTCTACACATCCAAAACCTTCAACACCATTTCATTATCTTCCTATGATTGGCATGTGTCTTGAACTGGCACTTGATATCTCTATAGAACTTTTATATTCAACCAATACCTATTTGCATCTAATTGTGCAACCACCTTTGCCTAGTTATATCTGAGTATTCATGTCTGTCTTGTACCATAATATTGTTCCAAACTTTTCTAAAAGATGGAATACTCTACCAAACTAAAATCTATTGCATGAAAAATTATTTAGAAAGAAATGTAATATTGAAATCAAATTACTACGACCTACTTTGACTAGTCACCTATACCTTATTACTCTATATCTAATGACTATACAACATACAACCTCTAAAAGTATATATTAAACCAACTCCCATTGACCATGCCTTCCAATGGAGTTATGTCCAATGTTTCCAACTTTACCACTCTATGAACTATCACATCTTGGATAATGAATGGTCCAAGTCACCTAACTTTTGACTTCTTAGGGTGCTTCTAGAATTGACTATGGTATAACAACACCTTTTTTCTAATCTCAAACTCCTTGTGCTTAATATGGTAGACATGACATATCTTCTACCTTTTGTTTTGTACATGTGTTGACTTCACTACACAAAATCTATTTTCTTCCAAATTTTGAAGTTGAAAATTTTGCGTGTAATGACTCTTGACCTTCTATGTGTTTTTCCTACATTGTGCATAGACTAGGTACCCATAATTCCACAAGCAACACTACCTCTTTCAGATACACCAAATGAAATGGTGTGTTCCTAGTTAACTTCTTGGATGTCATTATGTAAGCCCTTAACATTGGTCAGATGTGCTCCTCCCAATCCTTCTTGTCAACATCACAAATCTTCAACGAAATGTTTTGTAGGATCTTATTAAAAAATTCCTCTATACCATTATCCTATGAATGGTATTGTGTACTTTTGTGATGTTGTGCGTCATGAACTTGTGCAATAGAATAAACTTTGTCAGCAATGAAGTGTGATTCATGGTCACTTATCAACTCAAAGAACAACCAAACCTAGTGATTATGTTTTTAAAGGTGAAGCATAAAGCCATTTCTATGGTACAATCCCTAGTCAATGTAACTTCAACCAATTTGGTTAGGTAGTTAGTTAGTTGTAATAATGTAGCATGTGCTAGTTCTTTGTGCAAGAGGTTGGATTTGTCCCACAAAGTCAATTTCCCACTTTTTTTTTAAAAGGATAATGAGTTAAAACTAGCACAAGGGGCATTTTATCTCTCCTATTTGGTTTTCTAATTCTTTGGAAATAATCACAATTGCACACATAATCATTTTTATCCTTCATGATAGTTGGCTATCAAAGACTTACTTATAAAACCTTATGTGTAGTTGTGTGACCTTAGTAGTGCTCACCTACCTATCCTTCTTAGCACTCACTAAACATTACAACACATTCATGCTCTAAAATACATTTGTGTAGAAATTTATCTAAGTTCATCTTATAAAGATTCCCATCGATCAACAGATACAATGTTGCACACATCGCCAGCTACTTTATCTATACAACTATATATGATGAATGTGCGAGTCCTAATATTAAGTAACCTACTATTTTCTCCATTCCATATGGTATGAACTCCATGCTAAACAACTCCACACCTAGTGGACCATCATCAATAAGTCTAGTTTCTTTCTCCCCTAATTTAATTAATGAGGTGAGGTTATACCAACATGATGCTTACCTAGGTGCACTAGAATCTTAAAATCAAACTCTTGAAAGAGAATGAGCCATCTCCAAACTCACTCATGTAAAACTAGTTTATTCACCAAATAATTTGAGGCTTGATGATTAATGCTAGTAGGATAGAGATAACATTAGAACAACAATCACCAACCGTAGAAAGAATGTGCCAACAAAAAAACTAAAAGACACAAGAAAATCAAGGAGACACACCCTTTATTTATACTTGAGTATAAGTAAAGGTGTCACAAATATAGATAAAGAGAAGAGAAGGAAAAAATAAAGAAAAGAAGGATAACAAAAGGAAGAAAGATAGGAATAGAATGTAATATGTAAAAGATAGGATATACAAGGATATGAATGTAAGAAGGGACAATAGATCTAAATGTAGTGTCATGCTATATATGAGTATAAGTTACTGTAAGGCATTGGGACTGTCATATACTATGTTATGGTGAATGATATGATTGTTAATTGTTTCTTTTATGTACTACACATGTTCTTTCTTACCTCAACCTTATGGTATATCCCACAATCAATTTAACTCCTTACCCCTGACATTGAGGTATAAATACAAATTTCTAAGTACCTAAGCATAGATCTTTGATTTGTGCCCATACTTACCAATATCTTGGTTCTATTTCTAGGACCCTAGTAAAATGGATAATAGAGGGGTTTAGAAACTACAAGATATAACATTTGTGATAGAAAAAATGTTATAGAAAAAATCACATAAAGAAGGGGCATAATCAAGGAGAGACAGGATTTCATGATATGTTGTAGAATATCCTAGGTTCTAGCCTCATTAGAGGGGGTTAGGCACCTAAGGGATAATGAATGGAAAGGGAGGGATCTTGGAAGGATCTCTAAAAGGATGGATCTTGGAAGGATCTCTGAAAGGAGGGATCTTGGAAGGATCTCTGAAAGGAGGGAGCTTAGAATCAATTTGGAGAAGGAATGCAACCAAAAGTAACCAGGCTAGAATCTATGACTTTGTAGGGACCTTGAGGAATGATTCCCTCAAATGGTACATAAAGAATTATCCTGAACATGATAAGGAATGGTCTAAGGTAAAGGATGAATTCTTGTCTAACTTCATATCTCCTAAGATTCCATCAGAAAGTGTTAGCAAGATGAGGCAAATGATACAAAAAAAGGAGAATTAGTTAAAAAAATTTACCATAGATTTAAGAAAGTTGTAAGAAATGTGGAAGAACCACTAATAGAGAAATAAAGGATAGAATGGTTTGTGTTAAGACTACTACAAGAAGTAAGAACTATGTTAGATGGAAGAACCTTTGAAACATACTCAAGTACAATAGAATTAACATGCAAAATAGAATCCCAACCTTAGAGAAGAAAAGATAGAGAGACAGAAAACAAGGAATTAGAAAAAATGAGATTACAATTAGAATAGTTAAAGATCAAGAAGGACATATTGGCTAAAAGTGAGAATAGCCTGATTGCACCATCAGTCTTTAGGAAGAGGATTTGGTGTACCTAGTGTGTTGAAGGACACCTACAGAATGAGTTCCCAATGATGAAAGGTGAGAAAAGAGCTTCTACACTCAAAGATGATCTACAATCTGCCCCCAAGAAAGTTAAAAAGTATCTACTATGGAATTTGTGGTGAATGGGATGACCATGAGATTGATGATTGTCCATCCCTATTGTTTAGAATGTCCATCCCTATTGTTTAGACTGTGGGAAGAAGAGGAACATAAACCTTGGTGTAGTCATTGGTGTGAAGATGATGATCCTATCCATAGAGGAATGGCTAAAAGATTAGTAGAAAGAACTTTCTATGACAATGGTTATAGACAACCAACCTAGAAGAATCAATGGAACATCCATGTGATGCAACTTGCTCCTCCAAAAATTAATACTGAACAAAATCCAATTAGATATCCTAAAATTGATAATAGAGGATATTATAATAATTATAGAGGATGAGGTAGAGGAAGAGGTTGTGGACAAAGAAGAAATGATACAACCTACTTCAGTTGTGGTCAAATGGGACACTATGCCAATGAATACCATGAGGAAAAGAAGAAGATTTGCAATTTTGTGGTGATTGTAGTCATGATATATTCACCTACACCAAGGGACAACAATATTTTAAAAATGCTCCACCACAAACCAAAAGTAAGGAATTACTAGGGGCTAACATGGAAAAAGGAGTAAAAATTATAAGGAAATACCTAGACAAAATTCTCAAGGAGCCCATAGATGTGGTAAAATGGGGATGAATGAATAAAACACAAAGGATCGATCCTCTTTGACATAAGAAGAATAGTTGGATACGAAATATCTAGAAAGGAAGGAAGATTTGAGGAATCAAGCTATTGGAAGATACAAAGGAAAAAACAAAGTTGTGGTAGTAACAAGAGGAGGGATTGACACCACAAAAAAAAAATACAGGAAAATAAGTAGAAGAAGAAATAGAAAAAGATGGTGAAGGAGAGTATTTTCCAACAAAATAAAAACATGATTGGATAGATGAAGATGCTAGAAGAATAATTTTACAAGAAAAGATAAATGAAGAGTACCATAGAGCATGTTTTTTAGAAAGCGAAGCTCAACTCTTAAAGGAATTAGCAAACTTTGCAGAGGAAGAAAATACTTTGGAAAAACTAAAGCAATTTTCAAAATAATGGAACAAGGCAAGAAATCATATTCCCAAACCTCAAATTAGAAGTGACCCCATGTAGATGGAAGAAGAAGACAATTCTAGTAGAACTTAGAGTAAAAAATAGACATTTCAAGCATGTACTGGTTGACCTTGGAACATACATTAGCATAATACCTAAAAGGGTCTGAGAAGAATTAGGGAGGCTAACACTTTATGATACCCCTTATAACATTTCCTTTGTGAATGGTAGTGTGCTTCTATTAGTACAATTGGAACATGGAGAAACATATAAATTAATTTAATGGGAATCAAAGAGAAGGTAGATTTTGAGGTAATAGAGATGAAGGCCCCCTTTGATGCCTTCAACATTTTACTAAACTTAGAATGGTTCATAAACTGTAATGGGCCAATTGACTCCTATAAAGAAGAAATCTCTTTCTTTGACAATGAAAAGGTAATACATATACCCCTACACACTGTTATAAGTAATGCATACATTGAGGAAGTAGTGCAAGAAGAAAGTGATGAAGAAGAATCAAAATCATTATATTCTCTAAGAATACCAATCAAGTATACCATGCATGAACCTTATTCAGGAGGAGAAATCATACTTGATAGTAGCAATTACAGTATAGATAGTGAGAATACTATGGAAGCTTGGGTTTGGGATGAGATAGATATTAGATCTAGAAAGATATTGGGTGCAAGGATGATCTTTATCTTAAGAAAACTTGAGAAGAATTATGTTCACGCTACTACAAATTATGGGAACCCACTGTAGAATCTGAAGGAATAAGGGAATGATGAAGGGAAACAACATCATAAAATTTCAAGATAATTAAACCATATTTCATATGGCATTTCTGATATTAAACTTCCTCAGTATTTAGGGGTAGGAGATTTGCTAACAGATCTAGAAAACATGGAAAGAGTATTTGAGAAAGAAGATTTGAGATTAGAAGCTCTTTAGTATACTTTAGTATGCAACACAACAAGATGGTGCTACACCCACAAACCTAACATCCGAACTTGGAAAGCATTTATAGTCCTCATAAGAACTAGATACCTTCCAAAAGAAGGAGATTGGAAATTCACTCCAAAATATTGTGGCAAGATGGAACCTAAGATACACCTTTAAAATTGCATTAAAGAATGGACAAATAGGAGAGAATATGATGAAAGGTTATATATATCAAACTCTTCTATTAGACTTTATCACCTATCCTAAAAACCTGGTATATTAATCAAGAAAAGTGAGGGGAAACCAAAAATTGGACAATGGTACAAGATGGTTTTGCAAAACATTAGCATTCCAAGATAATAACAAACTAATTCATAATGCACTCCAAAAGATGACGTAAATAATCTTATCCCCAGCAGAAACATTCAATTACAAAGAACATTAGGCTATACCACCTGTTAGGTCTCAAAAATGCAAGTTGCTAATCCTAAGAGGATGCCAGGCTCTATGTTTGGATTTGCAACGTTTTTGAACTAACTTGACGAAATCAACCTTCAAGGTTTGATGATTTCCTACACTTTAGGTCCTGCTACACCTAGGTGGGTGAACCTTGAAATACTAAAGCAGTCTGAGTGTGGATGAATGGACTAACTAGGTCTATCTACAATGGCATAGGATGTAGGATAGATGACAAAGCTGACTAATTACTTCTATGTATAATGTTTAATAAGTGATTGGCATAAATTGTATAAGCAATATCAAAAAAGGTTTTAATTAATGAGTTGAATGAGACTAGTGCCTTGTTGGGTAACAGAGTCAATTTGAAGGACTAAGAACAGTAGTTTCTAAATGGTAATAATTCTAGATATTTGGCACAGTTCTGGTTTATAGCTTGTATAAACGTGCAAGTAAATGACTGACAGACTCTTCTTGATAATCCAACCAAATAAAATCAGATATCTTATAATTCACCAGAAGGTACTTTAATCCTTACTTGAAGGAACCAAATGAAATGAATAGACAAGATTAACAGATAATATTTTACTGGAGACAGTGTGTCAATCCTAATTATATGGCTCTACTTAGTAATCCCAACTTACTCCTTCCAGGCTACTGTGAATAAATCAGAAGGGTTTAATTCCTTATGATGGACACCAATCGAATTAATCACACAGATACAGCAAATGTGTATTGACAGATTAAATATATACTTGATATCTTAATCTGAATAACAAGGAAATGCAGAAATGGAGACAGCCACACAATTGAATAATTTCAACAAATAACTGATACCAAAGTAGAAATACTGAATCAGAGAACTTCAAACTTCTTCTTCAAATAAAATATGCAACACAGTCATTTTGGAATATTATGTATATGTATATATGAATATCTTCTACTGCTGATGATTTTTCAGCATAGATTGTTTGAACTTATATAGATATTTTCATGAAGAGATACAACTCTTCAATAAGTCTCTTGGGATTTTAACCAACATAAACAATAATTACATAAGCTTAATCAGGCTCTGTTTAGCCATAAATAGACTTTTGCCAGATGATCTAAATACTCCTGTGCACGGTGAGAATCAGTAAGCTCAACTGCACTCCTGGTGATTATATCAAGGGTGACCATTTCCTCCAATTGTTTGCAAACTTCTGTAGACACAGAGGCTTTATCTTTTAGAGCTCCTGTGGCTTTGTGCAATATAACTTGACAGTCAACAGTCCACTCTTCTTTGCTCTTTACCTCTCCGTTATCTTTAAATATCCTGGGCACCCCTGCGTCTGAGGCATCAGTCCCTTCCTTAGCATCAGCTTTGAGTTTATCATAATAATTCTGGTGCCGTTTGAGCAATGCTCTTGCATCAGAGATATCTGTACCATCAGTGGCACTTCTGTTTTGCAACTCAATCACCTTTTCTTGTATCCTCTTATCAAGCCTTTCATGTTCTTTGACTGCTTTATGATTTTCTGAGTAGTTATCCCAAAACTGGTTTAACCACCGTACCATGTTTGCATACCTGCTCTGCAGTATTGTAACAAATGCATCTATTTGAATTTGTTTGGCCTGATCATGGGATATTACTTGACTACTTTGTGAGCTCTCACCTTGAGTTATTCTTTTCGTAGATTGGCCAAAGGTGCTCTTAACAGCGTCCTTCAAGTAGTCATTCTCTTTTGTTAATCTTTCACAATTCAGCTTATAAGCATCTCTTTCCTTGATTAACATCTGAGCTTGTGCTTTATTTAACTTTGCAACATTGATACCAATGTCTGCAGTAATTATGGGGTCAGTTTCACCTGCTCTGAAAGTCATAACATGGCCAAAAGTTTTTTCAGTGTCTATGATGGCCGTCTTCTTATGGGGAGGATACAATGCCCATATCATTAAAGAATTTTCATCATTATTGTATCTCGTTCCCATATAGACTTCATTAACTCCTTCTGGAGTAAGCTTATACTTATCATCAGCATTATTCAAAAAGCTATCAAAAACCAGAGCAGAATTTAAATCCAAACCGGGAAAAATCATAACCCCTGCATCTTTGAGCAGCTGTCTGCCTCTGCTTGGTGTCATGTCCTGCATTTCCTTATCCACTGTCTCCTTTAACATATCTAATAACTGTTTTTCATTGTCAGCAGAAACATTATCTACTGACTCTCTAATTTCTTTTCCCTTGTATTTATACAGGAATGATTTAAATTCCTTCGAATGAATGAATGTATCATCTGACACAAAAGAATCATAAGCCTTTTGGCGTGGATCTTCATCAGCAGACCCCTCCTCATCATGTATCACAACTGGAGGCTGGTATTGTTGCATTTTTCTTTTAGAGATTTCTATTGTCTTATCTTGTGGCTGTTCTTGTTCAGTCAATTCTTCCTCTTCAGAGGATACCACTTCAACTTCTGCCAACTGCTTTTTCTTTTCATTTAAATCTCTGTTATATTTCTCTACCACCAAGTCGACTTCAGCCTCTTCCAAATTTCTAATGACATCATCATGTGGATAATGTATGTGCATGTATCCACTGAGATTTTGTTTTCTTCTTGCATAGTCGATGAAACCTTCAGGGTCAAACCCTTTCCTCACCTCAGCAGTCACCATGTTATAATGCATTAGTTTATCCAAAATGAGATTGTATCCTTCTTTTGAAACCACAGTAAAATCTCCAAAACACAAAGTACTGGGCATGAATGATTGTTTATCATGCGAACTTAGATGCATGACATTTGAACAATGCATTTGCCTAATTATTTCCAAATATGCAATTCTGTCAGGGACAGTTTTAGGCAATATGAATGGAGCATCCTCAAAACCATACACTCTGATCATAGTAGCATCCTCAAAACAATACCAATCTCCCCAATTATGAGTGACAGTAGGGGGGCCACCAAAATCTTTTGGTCTGAGGAATCTTTTTATTTCATTTGAAATTGAATATTCACAGGGGTGGTTGAAATACCTATATAGCACTTTAACACAATGCTCTTCAAATTGAGCATAGCTGGAGTTAGCATACCTGCTATCCCAGATTTTGGTCCACATTTGTACAGGTATCTTTTCCCCTTTCTTATCCGCAGCAACAACTTGAAACTCATTTGGCCACAATCCTACTTCCTGGCCATAGTATAAGACCATATGCATGAGCATCGAGTAATGCTCAAAAGAGCATGCTGGAGCATTGTTTCTTATTGCAGATAGACCAGAGTCTATTCTAGTAGCAACATAGGAGGCATAATCAAATTGTCTGGCATTGTGACATTGAATATCAGAGGCTATGACCATTAGAGGAATAGTCATGAACTCAGGGACCTCTGAGCCAAGGACTTGGCCTACAGAATAGTAAGTATATTGAATGTATGGTTCAAAAATGGATACATGAAAGGGAGGGCCATCATTCTCAGTCAAGGGTATCGCTTCTCCTTCAATCCTGGGTCTATGAATGGGTAACCTCCATCCATTGTAGGTTGTATCCATTCTCCAGTATTCTTTATCCAAATCTTCATAAACAATAGGGACAGTGCACAAATCATCCAAATCATACACCTCACAAATAGCATTTTTTGATAGGTGTACAATTGGTTCTCCTTGAGGGTTGCAGATAGCTTTCAGGCCTGAATTGTAATGCCTGGCTAACAGTTGAAGGAGTTCTACATTCAAGAATACATTAGGTACAACCAGTTTGCCTAAATTCATGTGCCATGGGTTTGACACAGGAGCATTTCTAAATCTTCTGTTATAGTGGAATCTGAAGAGTTCATATCCCCTAATTGGGGTCCAAATATCTCCCAGGCCCTTATGTTTGTCTTCTAATTTCTCTACTTCTGCCCTGAGTTGGGCAGACCTCCTGGCCTTGGGAGTTGACCCAGGCAACTGATCAATCAAGTCCTGATTTAGTTTTCTGTCTTTCACTTTTTCTTCAGGGGTTTGATCAGTTTTTTGCTTTTTTGGCTTACTGGTTTCCCCTTGTGATTTTCTTCCTTTTCCTTTCCCCGGAGTTTCCATTTTTTGAAAAATTTGGCAGGAAATTCAAATACAGGCAATATAGTGGTTTGTGTATGTGTACCTGTCGTTCGATGGCTGGAATTGGAAGCCTTTGCTTTTGCCCTGAGAATTCTTCTGTATTCTGCTCTCGGACAGTTTTTTGCAATTATAATGATCGTATGAACTTCGTAGCCGTTTTGTATTAATTATCTGATCAATTCAATGTTCATCGCTGTGAAGTGTCACATCGCCATAACTCTTCTTATCGGCGTGATTTTTGAAATGTCTGGGTGACCTCAACATTTTTTATGGCACGGACAGTCAATCGGCGTGACCCCTCAATTGTATTCCTGACGCCATGTAGTATCATATTTCAAGTGGGTGCGACCATCGGCATGACTTCCTTCATCGCCAAGGGTTTTAGATCTCTCTGCGATATGGCGAGTCCCACCGATATGCTTTGCTTATTCGGGAAGATTGAGACCATCGGGATACTAAAATTATGTTTTCCCAATCTTTATTGTCTTACCGATAATCTCTTCATGTATGAACTTTTATCTTTATCGGAATGACATTCACTATCGGGATAGCTTTCTCAAGATATCCCGATCCAAATCATCTCCCCGATGCCCTTTGTCACATCCTTCATCGAGCAAAGTTTAGTAAAGTGTCACCGACACCTTTTGATCGCCGTGACTTATGAATCGGCAAGACTTGTTTCTTTTGTTCCGATATGTCAAGTTATCCCGATAGAGGTGCATCGCTGTGAGTCTTGCCGATGGCTTTCTTATCGCCAAGACTCTTGATCATCGGAGGCTTACTTGTTTTCTATTCCAATGGTTCATTTCTCACCGATGACTATTTGCTTTGTTACCCTCGCATGCTGTTCGGTGAAACTTTTGCCGAAAGTGCTTCATCGGTATGATATATACCGTCGGGGCAGCTTCTAAAAGATCATCCGATAGATATTTGTCATACCGATCGGCATGACCACTTGCCTTTCTTGCCGATGTAAAGTCATCGGTGTTGCTTACTCCATCGGTGACCTCCATAATTCTTCTTCCGATCTCTATTTTCACGTCGATGGTTGTTTTCAAACAATTCCTTGTGTATCGGTGTAAGCCACACGACCTCTTGCCGATGGATTGATTTTGATGAAATTTGACACTGCTCATCCCTAGACATTTTATGAGATACAAAAATTTTATATTATGGTCCTTTTGGGATATTCCTCAGGGTTTATTCAAATATGATGGAGTAAGGAAATAGTAAAATTTTGAAATTTTTACTGTGCTTAACACCACCAAAGGAGAAAGGTATATGGACTTTGATAGAATGGATGGATAAGGCTGAAAACCCACTACAAAAGTTATGTGGGACCTCTAGGAAGATTATGGAACCTAAAGAAGAAGAAAATCCTTAAAACTTAAAAATAGAAGTGAGAGAAGGGGAAAGAAAAATAGTCACTGATAATGTGCCAAAGAACAAATACTTCAATAAATTGTTAAAAACAAGAGAAGAAAATATAGCTTTAGAAGGAAGCCCTGAGATGGCCAAAATAGGAGACTACTGGGATGAAAGACAAGTGATGTAAGTGGAAAAAATACTAGAATAATATGAATACCTTTTTCTTGGAACATTTATTGACCTAAAAGGTATAAAAGAAGAGGTGGGAACCATGAGAATACAACTAAAGGAGGGAGCCAAACCAAAAATAAAAAGACCATACTGACTAAACCCTAATGTCAAAACAAGAATCAAGATAGAATTAGATAAAATGTTAGTAGGATGAATTATTAAACTAGTTGAAGATGCTGAATGGATAAGCCCCATGGTGGTTCAACATAAGAAAATTATACGCTAAGAGTATGAGTTGATTTCAAGGAACTGAACAAAGCCTGCATCCATGATCCATTCCCCACTCTTTTTATAGAATAGATATTCGAATTAGTAGCAGGAAGGGAGATCTAAATTCATTCACATACATTTTCTTAGGATATCACCAAGTAAAATTATAGTAAGAAGATCAACCAAAGATTACATTTACAACTGAATGGGGATCATTTATGTATACTATAATTCTATTTGGTTTAAAGAATGCCCTTGCAGTTTTTAGCAGAATTATGATAAACACATTCAAGGACTTTATTCATAACTTTTTAGAAGTATACTTGGATGATTGGATAGTCTATGGACTAATTAAAGATCATGTCCAAGTACTAAGGTTAATGATGGAATGATGTAGAAGATTACAAATCTCACTAAATTTGAAGAATTACATATTTACAATTTTTTTTGGAACATTGTTAGGTCACATAATGTGCAAAGAAGGATTGATGGTTGACCCACTAAAGATAACATAATTTTAGACATACCAACTACAAAGACAATAATGAAAGTAAAAACATTTCTAGGATATAATAGCTACCATAGAAAATTCATCAAAGGATATGTGACAATAGCAGGACCAATAGAGGAACTCCTGAAGAAAAAGTCAAAAAGAACTTTCAAATGGACAGATCTGTCATGCCCACATTTGCCATGTGGTCATGACATGAATACCACATGTCATGCTCACATTTGTCATGTGGTCATGACAGAAATATTAAAAAAAAATATTTCTCACCTGACTCTAAAACCCTCTCACGTGCAACATGCGCGCTCGGTGACACATGTACATAACATGGTTGTATTCGCAACACACGTTAGGCACGTCGCACAAAGGTGAGGAAGTCAAACAAGGTGTGGGATGATACGAAACTCCTTTCACAATCCCTACAATAATGATAGCATATAATGGGGTGTGCGTCACAATAAGCGTCGCTAAGAGGGGTGGTCTCCATTCAGGACCCATCCCTAGGGTTTCCTAGGTGAAGGTGAAAAATGGTTTCAACCTAAGTCGAAATCGCAACCCTAGAATTAAACTATCAATTTTAAACAAAATTAAAGTGCAGGAAATAACATGATAAAGATAGAAAAATCTATTTAAACCTTTAAAAATCTAACAAAGATATTAAATAAAATTAAAAGCCTATATTGAAACATTAAACTGCATAAATTAAAACGGGAAATTTTTTTTAATAAAAAGGGGTTAAAACTTTATTGAATCAGAAAAGCATTACAAAGTAGAAAGAAGCACACCCAACAGGGGCACAACCAAAACCAAGAATTAAATAACACCCAAAAAGCTCCTCATATCCTCCATAACCCAATCTTCAAGAACAAGGGCCAAATCACCAGGAAGGTTGCCCCAATCATCTACACTCCAAGTCCCCATCTGCTCAGATGCCCACCTTGCCAAACCATCCGCCATCTTATTCTACTCTCATGGCACATGACAAAAAATAATAGAATCTAAAGCATTGCTCAGAGAAACAATTTGTTTGGCCACCACTGCAAGTTGCTAGTTCACCTCCTCAAAATGTCTCTTATTCAACATATCAATGACCACCTAAGAATCAGATTCACAAACAATCCACCTCCAGCCAAGGGCGCATGCACGCTCTAAAGCCAGAAGAATAGCTATAGCTTCCATGCAATTATTTGTCTGCTGACCTTTGTATATAGAGAAGAAAAAAATTGCTACCCCCAAACTATCCCTGCCAATGCCACCAACTCCAGCATGTCTAGGATTAACTTTGGATGATCCATTAGTATTGATTTTTAGCTCCTCTAAAGCAGGAGGACACCAGTGACCAATACGACAGACCCTCGCTCTCCCACGCTCATGCTGGACCATCCTCAAAAATTTTCAACCACCCCCAGAGAGACCCATGGCTCCAACAACATCACAATCGCCAAAAACAATAGGGACAGACAGATCACACTTAGTAGCCAACGTTTTCTGCAGACCCCCCAAAATCCTCAACTAGAGTTGACCAACAAGAAGCTTCTTGTCCAAAAAAATTCTACGGTTGTGCTCCAACCAAATATGCCAAACTATCAAACTGGGGCCAATGATCCCAGCAACGAGAAGAAAAGAGGTCTTTACAGGGGGAGACCCCAGACTCCTCAAAAAGTCCTCTAAAGAGGAAGCATGTCTACACGGTATACGCCAAAGATTCCACCAGAAATACCAAATAACTTTTGCAAAGAAACACTGAAAGAAGAGATGGGAAATGCACTCCTCATGCCCACCACACATAACACACATAGAGGGCCCCTGAAACCCACATTTCTAGAGGTTCTCCCAGGTAAGGCACCTTCCTTGAACTACTAGCCAGGAGAAGAAGTTACACTTAGGCCAAGAAAACTTATTCCAAACCTGTTTCCACCACGAGACCTCCAAGCTCCCAAACATCTACTTATCAAGAACTTGATAACTTGAGGCAACATAAAATTTACCTTTCGGATCAAGACCCCAAGCCAACACATCTCTCCCAAGAAGAGAAGCACAAACACGTCCTGACAAAATCCTAGTAATCTCCTGATAATCCCCAGCTGCCCCACCAGAAGGCCACTCTTGCAGATCCTTCCATCTATACACACTAACTTGTCCCAAATTCTAAAGAGTTTTAAAGTCAGCAACACAGCACCACCCAGCATCAACAAAATGCCTACTCAAATTATGCAGGTGGGGGTGAGTAGACAAAATGGGAGGATAGCCATTCCAAGAATCATGTCAAAAGAGAGCATCTTTCCCCCCATTGCAAATCCAAAACAACCCCTGCTTGACCAACTTGGCACCCCTTTTGAGGGTACACCAAATCATAGAACCCTTCCCCTCCAAAATGAAGCAGGCAACATCCACACTCTCAATCGTACCCAGATACTTTGAAGTAAGAATTTTTGCCCACCACTGATGTTGCTGTAAACACCACTGCCAATACAGCTTAGCTACTAAAGCTTGTCCATTCAAATCAGTCTTTCGCAGACCTAGACCATCAGCCTACTTCGGCCTACAAATAGGTTCCCACTTAACCAATCTCCATTTCCTATGAAGGAGATTGCAGACCAAAGCAACTGTCGAGACAAACTCTCAAAGTCTTTGATAAAGCTAGAGGGTGTAGAGAGAATAAAACATCTGTACAAAGGAAGAGCCTACACCACCAACTTTAGAAGAGTTACCCTACCCACATAAGAGAGCCACCTGTAAGTCCAATGACTAACTAGATTTCTAAACTTGTCAATAATCTCCTGCCAGAACAATTTAGGAGGTGAGCGAACAGCAAGCAGAATACCAAGATACACAAAATGGAGAGTGCCAATCTAGAAATGAAGGATACCAGCAATTCTTCTCTAAATAGCCTGCGGAGTATGAAAGAAGTAGATAGAAGATTTCCCCTCATTAATTTCCTGACCTAACGTAGCAAAATAACAATCTAGAATCCTATGCCAGCCAGAAGCCTCCTCAACCTTGGCTCTGTCCATCAAAGTCGTGTCATCAACAAATTGCAGATGTGACTAAGGGGGAATATTATTTCCAAAACTCCAGCCCTGAATCAAACCAATCTCCACCTGGGATCTAATAAACCTCCCCAAGCCCTCGGCCAATAAGATGAATAGAAAGGGGATAAAGGGTCCCCTTGTCTGAGCCCCCTAGAAGCACCAAACAACTCTATTGGCTCACCATTAATCAACACTGAAAAGGAAGGAGAAGCAACACAACTCTTGAGCCACTTAATCCATTCATCAGCAAAACCAAACGCTCCCAGAATCTTAAATAAGAAGACCCATTTAACTCAATCATAAGCTTTAGCCATGTCTAACTTAATAGACATAGCTTTCTCCTTAGAATGATTCATAGAATGAATCATCTCAGTTGCAATGATGACACCATCCATAATCTACCTACCAGCCACAAAACCCCCTTGCTCTTCAAAAATTAACCTATTTTTCCAGGGTTTTATCCGCTCAGCAATCAACTTAGTAATAATCTTGTAAACCAGATTACATAAGGCAATGGGCCTAAAAAGATCTAGAGAATTAGCCCCATCCTTCTTTGGAATGAGAGCAAGAAAGGTAGCATTCATGGATTTCAGCATTTATTTATTCATAAAATCTTCGTGAATGACCTCCAATAGGTCCAACTTAATCACTTCCCAAAACTCCTAGTAGAACTCAACTGGGAAACCATTAGGTCCTGGAGCTTTTCCCTTTTTCATTAGGAACACAACATTTTCAAGCTCTGACAAAGAAATAGGATTAAGCAAAGAAGCATTCATCTCACTGGTGACTAAAGATAGAATACTATTCAAAATAACACCTTCATCCTCCTCCACAGGAAGGGAGTCCTCGAATAGCAGAATAGAAAAGAAGCGAATGGCCTCAATAGAAATAGAAGCAGAGGAGGAAAGAACCTCCCCATTCAAAGACTTGAGAGAAGAAATGACATTACCTTGTCTCCTATCTTTAACAGAATTGTGGAAGAAAGAAGTATTCCTATCTCCCACCTGAAGCCACTCGATTTGGGACTTTTGTTTCTAAAAGATTTCCTCACGTAATTCCCATTCCTCAACTTCCCTCATAGCAGCAAAACCAAATCCTCAGTGAGGCCCAAATCATGAATCTGCCTGGTGATCGAGTCCAAATGAGCTTGAGCAGACTGCTTTTCTTAAAAATATTACCAAAGTGTTGTCTATTCCACCGTTTCAACCTATATTTCACATATTGGAGTCTCTTGGTGAAGCAATACATAGCGGTCCCATGTGACGGCTTCCCCAGATTCCACCAACCAGGAAGAAGATCATGGAGAGAGTCATCTCTGAGCCACATGAGCTGAAACTTAAAAGACTGCTTTATATAATGCCGGGGTATCTTAGCAATAAGTTTGATCAGCCAATGTTCAGAACCCCACCAATCCAAAATCTCAGAGCTCGTCAGCCACCTCTCCCCCAACCAAAAACTGGATACCAAGAATCTATCCAGGCGTTCAGTGATAGCAGCTTATCCACATCTCCTATTATTCCAAGTAAAGACCCCATTAACAAGCTTGATGTCAACCAAATTCAAGAGAGCCACATTATCATGCAAGAGTTCAGAAGAAGGCTCTAAGTGAGAAATGCATCCCCTCTTTTCTTCCAGAGAAACAACAACATTAAAATCCCTGACTAAAATCCACGGGAGATAAGGATCCAAAGTCCTCACATATCTGATAGAATCCTACACCATTACCTTGCCATGAAAGTCAGTCAGAGCATAGATGTTAGAAAATAGTACTCTCTCTCTAGACTCAAGATGAGAAGAGACACAAGAAATCAAACCTCTGCAAGAGTACCACCAAATTGGCCTGACTCTTCGTGGGTCCCATAAGAAAGCAACCCCAATAGAGCTACCAAGCACACCAACACATTGACATTAACCACAACTCCAAATATTTGAAGCCACATTCATCATACTATCAATAGATAACTTAGTTTCCTGAAGGAAAACCACATCAGGAGAATGAAACCGAACCAAATCCTGAATAGCCTTTTGTCTAGGGATGCTATTCATACCCCTCACATTCCAAGAGAGCACAATCATCCTTGGGATTGGGAGAAGTGAGTATCAATAGTCCTCATCGAACCTGACTCAACCAATGTGTCACTAGATAGCTTTACCTTTTCTTGGTCCTTTTTCTACCAACCTTAAGAGGTTTCTCAAGAGCCCCTTTTTTGAGGGTTTTTTGTTACAAACCCAAGGTTGGGGAAGGAGCCTTACTTTTTCCTAAGTCTAAAGCACCCCACACTTCAGATAGAATACCACCAACACTAGGAGAGCCACTAGAAATATCTAGAACTAAATCTAACTCACCCTAAACATGAGCCAGATGAGCCAAATTAGTGTCCATCTGAGTACCCTGCTCACCAAGCTAAACTGAACTAGGAATCACAATAGGCTGATCTCCAGGAACAACTTCAGCAAAAGATCCAACTGTTGCCTGCAAGTCCACCTAAAACCCTTCCTCCTAGACCAAATCCTCCAACATCTCAAATCGGTTTAAGGTTTCCTCCTCCTGCCTATCCTTGAGGGATCTCTTCTAGGCTCAACCACGATTACGAGACTTAACCAAAATAAAACCTTCTTTATCAACCCCCCTCCCTGCATGTGAGCTTTACCCTTGTTTGCTTTCAAATCAGGCTAAGTAGGAGCAATACTTGAACTGGTTGCCCCAAAAGCTCGGGGACACCTCCGCTAAAGATGACCATATTCATGACATAGCTGACACCTGAAAGGTAACGTCTCATAATCTAATGGATGAGTCTAGGAGTAAGACCCAACAATCATATCAATAGAATCTGGAAGTGGCTAACTCAAATCAATTTCAACACAAACCCTAGCATAAGAAAAAATTCTCTTATTTAGAGTTTTCTAAGAAGGACCAATAGGTTTTCCCAGCAACAGTGCAATCGACTGCAATATGTCACTTCTCTAGCATTTAAGCAACAATCGAGGAAGATGAACCCAAACTGGGATTCTAGAAGGTAACTCCTCTGCCAAGTTAAAGACATCATGCCATGGTTTGATGAAGAGACCCACCTGATTATAAAAATATGGACCCCCTTCAAAGGCCCTGTTTCGATTAGAAACACATGAGAAATCCACCATAAAGAAGTTATTTGTAGCCATCAAAATATTAAAATCTCCTTTCGCGTTCCATGTCTTGTGAATCCATGTATCAAGAAATGGGGGAGAAACCCTCATCCCCATGAACTTACAAATCAAAACATGATTATAGTAGTAATTAATATCATCAGCTACCTACTCTGATTGTATTACCAAAACCAACCGCTCCTAGGCCCTCTCCAAGCATCCATTCACCTTTTGCAATTTAAGGGAACCATTTCAAACCACATCTGATCTAGAAGACTGAATGGGTATTCCGGCATCCTCCCCAGCCATAGAAGAAGCATGACCCGCCATATCCAAAGGCACATTCAAGGCCATTTATACCTAATGAGTGAGGGCCCAAAATGCCCCCCCACACCACGCCAAATCCAAAGAAAGGGCTCAAAACAAGCTCATTTCCACAAGAGATAGCACCTCAAAGGAAGAAAAAAACCCCAGAGTGTAGCAAACACAAACTAGAGGGCACACAATAAAGAAAAAACATAGCATTGGAAACCCTTGAACCCTGCACACCGTCGCCTACACCAAATGACACATCACAGCCAGCAAAAAATAGAAAAAAAAAAGAAGAAACAGAGAAGTAGACCCCATCCCCTTGACCCCCCACTGACATGAAAATCCCCTGCGCACAGAGAAAGCTTGAACTTACAAGCTAGGGCTCGGGTGCCCTAGCCTGCCCTCCCATGCACTCCATCACCATCCTTCTCATCGCCAAAAATGGGAAAGTTTAATAACTAAACATATTAATCAATTTAATCATCTCATCATTTTTCCATAAGAATACATCAATATTCAAATACCAAGTTTCCAAAAATTTTGCCAACATAACATTACTCGGGGTATAAATTAACTAAAATTTTGACAACATAATGCCACCTAAGGATCTATGCAACAATAAATTAAAATAAATACATTACTTCAATCTATAGCCCAAGGCAATAAATTTAAATCAATTTAAATAAACAAACATCAACTATAGAACTATAGAAAAAATAAATTAATTAAATGCATTAATTCCAACTATAGCTCTAAAGCAATAAATTAAAGCAACCCCCAAAAGTGAACTTAGAAAGGTAAATGAGATTTCTAAGTTTGATTATCATCCTAAAAACTAGGGCAACACATCAAGCCCTAGATTGGAGTTTATAAAAGCAATCAAATTTAAACCTATTTGTCATTCACATACTAAGCTTTGTTTTACAGGTTGGAAGAAAAGATGGAGAGAGAAAATCCCTCCCCAAGTGGTAAGGCTATTTTCGGGAAGTTGTTTTCTAATGATAAAGATTCTAAAAGTTTATTTGCTAATATCAAGAAGCTTTTGATAGGCTACCTTGAACTATTGCAACAGACAAAGATGACTTGCTTGAATGCACATGTTGTGCAAGACTTTGAAATCCAATGAATAGAAGCAACAATAGATGAATTTCATTCTACATGCGAGAAATTATTTGCATTCTACACTTTTCTATGAGAAATCCACTCTGATGAATACAATGAAGGAGATAGTGCTCCTTACATCAAACTTGCATTTCAGAATAAACATGCATTTTCTAACTACTTGAACAATGTTATATTATAATACTATTATAGCCTTTGTTATCTACTGGTAGTTGTGGTTTTGGTTGTTGTTTTACATAAATAAAATATTTCAACTTTGTTTTTATTCTTTCAATATGCCATTAGTTTTATTGAGTTGCTTCCCTTATTGCATTCTATCCCATTATCGGTGACACGTGTCTGCAAATAGTTAGAATTGTTACCACTAATTAATGCTGTAATTGTTGTGTTATATAACTAGAATACTACAATGTTACATTCCTATTACATGTGCTACAATAATTAATATTGTGGGTGCCAACCAATATCTATAACTATTGTTTTGCAACAATAAAAAATGATAGCTAAGTTTTCATATTTTCAATACATCGTTGGTTTTACTAAGTTGCTTACCTCATGCATTGCTTGTATCTTATACATATAATCCATTCCTTGGATTTTTTTACTTAAGTTCCAACAATTTATGGCTTAAACATCTAAATTGAATCTATTAAATGCAAGGCTTCATCAAATTAATTGGATCTTATTTCCTCCTCATACTGGGAAGAGATTGAAATTAATTTTGAACATATTTAAATTACATTCTATGCACCCTTATTTGTTGTAAGTTAGTACATAGTTCAAGTATCTTGTTCTTATGTTTAGAAAATAATATGTATTTTCAACTCATGTTTTTTTTAAATTGTGCATAGTGTAAACTTCCTTTCTACGTTGCCTTATTGGTAAATCTCAGAACAAATGAAGTTGCAGGTATTCCTCAAAATCTACTTTTTTTATAATTCATCTAAAACTACTTGATTTACAAATTTTAATTTGTGGTTACATTATTTCTACAAATTTTGTTGACTTTCTTCAACATTCATCAAATATATTTAGTTAGCTTTAAAGTTTTCTTTCAATTTCATCTTCAATGTCTATTTCATTAAGTATAATTTTAGATTTCAAATTCACCAGGTAATAGTTGTCACACCATGTACTATTTATAGGAATATTTGACCTATTCAGAATAATGGCTTCCTTGCTAACTGAAAATGCAATCAAAATGATTGACAATGGAAACCTACACTTTCAACCATATCTCCAAGTACTAGGTATTGTTGAGTTTGGGCATGGGCTTGATTCAACAACTCGATACAAAATAGATCTCTCTAATGGAGTTCACAAACAAAAATCTACACTTCAAAAAAAAAAACAATCACTACATAGCTTTAGAGGTAATCCAAAAAGGATCTATACTACTCCTCATAGCATACAACCACCCTATTGTTTGCAAGTCATGGTGAGTCTACACATTTGATCAATTCCCTAGAAACTACCATTCTCAATCTCATAATTTAATATCTATTTATATTCATTGTACTTACTCACTATTATTATGTATATGTCTTGTGATCTCACAAATAGAAATTGCATGCTCGTATCATGATCTCATTGGTGATCCCACTTACCTCTTTGAAGAATAAGATCAACAAGTACATCATGTTGGGATCTAAAGTAGTCCATCTACAAGTCTATCTAATAATGGTAGACTAGAAACACCATCTCCTTGAAGAGCATTGTTTTGGATACATTCATCTCTACAAAGGAAACAACTTGCCTCTACTATCACTCCTATTAAAAAATTGAATCCATTCCAAACAAGGTGGCTAATAAAGGGTCATATTACTAGGGAAAATGAAATGCACCAATTCAACACACAAAAGGGACATGGACAAGTCTTTCCTTTGATATTATAGATGGTGACCACATTGAGGTACACGTCACTTGCTTCAATGAAGTTGCAGATCTTCATTACACCAACATTTAGGTTGGGGTTGTATATACAATATTTGGTGGGATTGTTAAGAGTGCTAATAGGTTGTACAAAAAAATAAACAACTAGCTTGAAATTTCTTTGTTGGATGATTCTAAGCTTTACCTCTCTAAAGATGACCTTACAATTCTAAAACATCAATTCTATTTCATGCCTATGAATGAGATTATGCACAAGAACACTAATTGTCTTATTCATGTTATTGGAATTGTCATTTGCATAGACTCAAGTTCGACAATAAGGAGGAGAGATGGGACAAAGGTTCTTAGGAGGAGCATCAAGCTATTAGATATGTCTTCCTCCACTATTAATGTGACTTTATGGGGGACAACCACTTAGAAGGAAGGTTCACAACTCCAAGAGATGTACCACCTACAACATGTTGTACTTGCAAAGAAAAATGGGTGTCTCATAGAGCACAATGAAAAAATGATAAGCACATTGGTCACTATTCACTTGTCTATAAACCCTAATATAGAGGAAACATAACAACTAAAATTTTGGTTCAAACAAAAGGGAAATGATTTTCTATTATCATCTATATAACCTATGGATGCACCTTTACTCATTACAAGAAAGATAATTACTGATATATAGGAAGAGACTTTTCATGTGACACAACCCATCTAATGCATTGTAAAAGGAACAATACAGTTTATAAAATCTAATTCATTTTCTATCCATCTTGTCCCCTTGATTCAAATGGAAAAGTGTAAAAAAGAGCTATACAAAATAAGTATGAGATGTGGTACTATTCAAAGTACAAAGTTACATTTATAGATTGCAATTATAGATATGTACTTCAAGTCAAGATAGTAGATCATATAGGTACAATATGGGCAGTTGCTTTTGAAGAGCTAGCCACTGACCTCATTGGTATGTTTGTAAGAGACTTATATATGTTGCAGTTCAACCAAGAAGCAAAAATTAGTAGTAAGATTATAATCAGAAGTTTGTTTTCTAAATAATTTCTCTTCGCCCTCTCATCAACAATTGATTCAAGTAGTACAAGATGAAGATTACAATCAACAATCACCAAAGTTGAGAAAATAGGTTTCATTGCAGAAAGCACTTTCTTGTTGGGTGGACTCAATGATATGTGTAGTGATATGGTTGTAGGAATACACTAGACCACTGAGAGGGGGAGTGAATCAATGGTACAATAAAATTAGTTCATTCAATAATCCAATACTAGCAAAAGCAATTAATTCAAACATTCCAAAGTACTTAGAGACCAATAGGATCATACAAATTGCACCATGACACATGTATGTATGTGGAAAACCCTAAAAAGGGAAAAACCACTAAGTGAAATGTTGGTTGGGTTTGCTTAACCAATCCAACTTCATAAGAAAATCACTATTGGTTCTCACTGACCAAATCTCATTGATTACAATTTGTTTAGAAGCACCAATCCCTTATCATATTAGGAGCACCAACTCCTTATCATATTAGGATCACCAACTCCAAGTCACTTAGGAGCACTAACTCCAATCACAAAAGGAGGCAAAAATACAGAGTACTACTTTGTTTACACTGAAATCAAATATCCAAATATAGCTTCTACAATTACAATTACTCTGCTCCCTTTAGCCTATATGTACACATTATTAAAACACTCTTCTTCTTCAATTATGCAAAGAATATTTCTTCAAAACTCCATCAACAACAACACACAAAAAAATGCTTGATTTATATCTTCATCTCACATCAAGATTCACGAGAATACAAGATTATAACTTCCTTTCTAACTCCCAAGCCATCTGTCACTAAGACAATTAATAAAACTATTCAAAACTGCTACAAAGTAGGTAATACGGGTCATTGCTCGTCAATCTCCATACATCAGGAAGTAGTTGTTATACGTTTGAAAAAAGACTATAGATAGGATCCTTCATGCCCATGAAATATTAAACATTCACTGTTGATTATTGTCTTCCCGCCTTTTCACAAAGTATTAACGAGAGAAGCTGGTCCTAACTAGGTCAAGGGGTCGGTCACCAAACGAATACAAAGGCTTAATGTTGTCACTTAAGTGACAAGTGACCAGTGATCACAAGCATCATCAGATTAGAATATAAAGGAGTCCATTATAACATTAACTTTGCTTTTATGTTCTTAGGGTTTAGGAGATCCTTAGGGTTTTAGAGCTTTAGGATTTAGGTCTTCAAATTGTTAAACCTAACATGCCATCAAAGATCCTTGGCTTGAATTGTAATTCTTAACCAGTGTAGACAATCTCTGTTGTAGAGAATCAACTAGATGATAAGATATAGGAAATCATTTGCTACAAGCAACACAAGACATGAATTAGATATCTGACAGTCTGCTCAACAATTTCAACTTATAGAAAATGCTTTAGAAGATAAGACCTGAATACCTTTGACATCAATGACAAAACAATGCCAACAAACTCCCCCTATGGCATTGATGTCAACATATACAACCAATGCACTTACCTTTGCAAAAAAATCACTTTGCAATGTCCCCCTATCTGACATTGACATTTTGGGGAAACTGGTTGATTAGAGGTCATTAATGGACATGTCATGCTGATGGTGACTATGTAACACACATCATGATCATGAGTCCACCCCATGATGACTGCCATGTCATCTTCTTGAGTTCATCCATATGGTGACTGCTCTGGCATCCTGATATACTAATCCTACTGATACCACTTGAGTCCATCCATGAAATATGACATTTCATGTATCTCCTCAAGACCCAAAATTGTATGTGAAAAGACATTTCCTGTAGCATGCACTATTAACAATACCAAACTATATCACTATGTGGAAATACTTTGATGAAACAAACAACTCTAATACATACATACAAACAACAAACAAATGTGGATTTGCAAGTGCAAATACTCTGATGACTAAAACACTGTCAAACTACAATGAACATTGTCAAACACCTGTCAAGATGCAATGTAAAACACTGACTGTCAAACACTTGATACAAACAAATATCTGAATCCACACCAAATCCACAACTGATACTATCAAACACCTGATACAAATAAATATCTAAATCCACACCTGATACAAACAAATTTCTAAAACCTCTATTACAAACACTAATCACTCAAGAATGCATCTGATACTATCATTTACTTTACTCCCCCTTTGACATCAATGACAAAGGGTGCCCTGACTGAGAGACTTATACTGTCCTAGTTTCAGAGATGTAGAATAAGGATGATACACTCCCCTTGAAACTATACCAAAACTTTGATCTAGTGGATAGAAGAAAGACATTGAACACCTAACCTCTATCTCAAATGCTCAAACACATCCTTGGCTAAAGACTTGGTAAAAATGTCTGCCACTTGGTCTTTAGTAGGAACATAGTCCAGTGCAACCTCATTTGCTAGTATTTTCTCTCTTAAGAAATGATATTTAATAGCAATATGCTTAGTTCTAGAGTGCATAATAGGATTTTTGGATATGTTGATGGCACTAGTGTTAGCACACAAAATGGAGATAGGTTTAGGAACTTCTACCTTGATGTCTTGAAGAGTTTTTATCATCCAAAGAACCTGTGTACAACATGAAGCAACACCAATGCATTCTACCTCTGTAGTTGACAAAGACACTGACTCCTATTTCTTGTTATGCCATGACACTAATCTATCACCTAAGAAAAATGCTCCACCACTAGTACTCTTCCTATCATCAATGCACCCTACCCCAATCAACATCAGTATAGGCAAGTAATGTGAAGTCATCAGTCCTAGGATACCATAAACCATAGTCTAATGTGCCTTTTAGGTATCTAAAGATTCTTTTCACTACATTCACATGAGATTCTTTGGGAGATGGTTGAAATCTTGCTACCAAACACACTGCCTGCATGATGTCAAGCCTAGATGTTGTTAAATATAGCAGACTACCTATCATCGACCTATACATGGTTTGATCTACATCAGGTGAATCATCAACCTTGCTCAACTTGCAACCGGTTATCATGGGAGTGATGACTGGTTTGCATTAATCCATTTGAAATCTCTTAAGCATCTCCTTTGCATACTTAGTTTGGGAAATGAAGATACCTTTGTCAAGTTGTGAAACCTGCAATCCAAGAAAGAAGGACAACTCTCCAAGCATAGACATTTCAAATTCTAATTTCATGAGACCAGGAAAGATTTATGCATATCATCATCACTACTACCAAATATGATGTCATCCACATAAACTACAACAACTAGTAAGTCATCACCTTTTGATTTGAAATATAGATTGCTATCTACTCCACCTCTAGTGAATCCTTGCTCTTGCAAATACTTGTCCAACCTAGAGTACCATGCTCTAGGGGCCTGCTTCAAACCATACAAGGCCTTTTTTAATCTATAAACATAATGATGTCCTCCTTCACACTTAAAACCTTCAGGTTTCTCCATGTCGACTTCTTCTTCTAGGTACCCATTCAGAAAAGTTGATTTCACATCCATCTAATACACTTTAAAGTTCTTATAGACAAAAAAGGATAAAAACATTCTTATGGCCTCAAGTCTAGCCATAGGTGCAAATGTCTCTTCAAAGTCAATACCCTCAACCTGATAGTATCCTTTACAAACAAGTCTTTCTTTGTTTCTAACAACCTTACCATTTTCATCTAATTTGTTTCTAAATACCCATTTGGCTCTAATGATATTCTTGTCTTCAGGCCTAGGAATTAGTTCCCAAGTTTTGTTCTTCTCAATTTGACTTAGTTCTTCCTCCATGGCCTTGATCCAACACGCATATTTTCTAGCCTCAGTGTAATTTTTTGGCTCTATTGCTGATAACAAAAAAATATTAGATTGGTCATTTGATTTGGCAAGTCTTCTTCTAGTTTGTACTCTTGCATCTTTGTTCCCAATAATCTTCTCTTCAGGATGATCTCTTTGTATAGTTCTTGAGGGAGTATTTACCATAGTTTCAATAGATTGTTCAAATGTTAATTCTTCTTTTGGAACTTCTATTTCTTTTTTTGATTTAGATTCCTCTTCAATATCTTCTAACTATTGTTTGTCAAGCTGCCACTATTCATCAACTTTGACATTAGTACTTTCAATAATTCTTTTCAGCCTCTTATTGAAACATTTGTATGCTTTGCTATGAGTGGAATATCCAAGGAATATTCCTTTATCACACATAGACTTAAAGCTACCCAAGCCTTCTTCATCCCTCTTAATATAACATTTGCTACCAAATATTCTAAAATAACTAATAGTAGCCGACTTACCATACCAAAGCTCATATGGAGTTTTCTTGGAATTTTCCCTCAGTTGGACTCTATTTAGGATGTATACAACTGTATGGGCTGCCTCTTTCCAGTAGATATCTGACAAATTGGCTTCATTTAGAATTGTCCTAGCCATCTCCTTGATTGTCCTATTTTTTCTTTCTACCACACCATTTTGTTGAGGTGTCCTTGAGGCTGAATAATGTCTTTTGATGCCATGTTACTCACAATAGTCTTCAAACTCCCTTGAAGTATATTCTCCACCTTTATTAGACTTCAAGCATTTGATTTTTTGGTCTGATTCCTTTTCAACCAGCTTTCTAAAAATCTTGAATCTTTCAAATGCCTCTAATTTGTACTTTAGAAATTTTACCCAAGTCATCCTTGAGTAGTCATCAATGAATAACATGAAATATCTTTCTCCACTTAGAGCTTTTGTCCTTGTAGGACCACACAAGTCTATATGTACTAACTGCAATGGTCTTGTGGATGAATGCTCTTTTAACTTGAAACTAATTTTGGTCTATTTTTCATGCTGACACTCTTTGCATGTGCTATTGACAGGTTTGGTGATGTGAGGCATGTCTCTAACATTCTAATTTTTACTAACTTTGATTAGATTATCAAAGTTTAGGTGCCCAAGTCTTCTATGCCATAACCAACTCTCCTCCACCTGTCCCATAAGGCAGATTCTTCCATATCCATCTCTATTTTTAGTCCCTTTGAGACTGTATACATTACCTTTTGTTCGCATACCTTCTGCCACTATTTTTCCTAATTTTTTCTTTAACTCACAGCCTTGAGCATTAAATAAAATGTGGTAACCACTGTCACAAATCTTACTAACACTCAATAGATTGTGTTTCAGACCTTCTACATACATCATGAATAGGTGTTTTATCATCTAAAAATAGAGTTCCCTTGCTTCTGATTTTAATGGAAGTATTGTCTCCAAATTTGACAGAGCCTCCAATATAGTCTTCAAGTTTGGTGAATTTGCTCTTATCACCAATCATGTGATTTGAGCATCCACTATCTATGACCCATAGATCTTTCTTTTTAGCATGCAGGGCAATTTGTACCAACATTGATTTTTCAACTTTTATGTCTTTTTCTTTTTGCTTCCATACTGTTTTTGATTTGTTCTTCTTATCAGGATTTGTAAGGTTCATATTCTCCATGGGATGAGCATTACCCTTCTTTTCTTGTTCTTCAAGATTAGGTCTACATTACTTGACTATATGACCAAAATTATTCCAATTATATCATCTTAGATTGTTCAAGATATCAAAAGGATTTCTGCTAACAAAGTTAGATCTTTTTCTAAGAACAACCCTACAATCACTAGCTTTATGGCCATATTGATTACAATAAAAATGATAACCATAAAAGTATGAATTGAACCTGAATGGAGTGCTCCTTCTTGCAATAGGTGGTCTTTTGAACTTCTTATTTCTGACTTTTGTAAAACCATATGCATTAGCACTCTTGATTAGACTATTCTAATCAATTTTTGAAGAATTTTGATTGCTTTGTTCAACTTCTTTCTTTTGAAGGTTACAAGTCTTTGAATTTTGGCCTATCTCATACCCCAAACCAGTCATATCTTTAAACTTATTTTGCTTACCCAAAAGGTCTTCCTATCTATTGGTACTATCATATCTCTCTAATTTCTTCCTCAAAGAAATAATTTCTGCCTCCAAACTTTGACAATCTCTTACCTTTACTTTTAACTCTGTCTTGGTCATCTCTTCAACTCTTTTAGTTTCCTCAAGTTGTGTTTTTAGACTAATGATCAATTGATTTGATTCTTTGATTGCACTGATCAACTTTTCACTATCTTTCAAAGTCTGATCTTTTTGTATAGAAGCCTCCTTTTTCAATCTTTTTATTTCCCTTAGGACACAAATCAGTTCACCTTCAAGGTCAACTTCATCAACTTCAGTTTTCTCATCCTTATCAGATTCATTGTCATGTTTATCTCTTTGATCTTCATTTGAACTTACATCAATCATAAATAAGTTCTCTCCTTCTTCATCAATAGTGTCTTTAGAGTTTCTATCAATCACATCAACATCTTTGATAAAGAGACTTTTCTTCTTTTTGTAAGAACTCTTTCTTCTAAAGTTATATTTCTTCTTTTTGCCTTGCTTTCCATCATCCTCTACATCACTTTCAGGTTCACGATAAGGACACTTGGCAACAAAATGTCCTATTTTGCCACAATTGAAGCATTTGAAAGGAAGTTTTCCTTTGTATTTCCCTGATCCTTTATTCAACTTTCTAACAAAGTTTGATTCTTTTACATCTACGTCATCAAATTCATAATTTGTTTCCTTGCACTTCTTCACAGTCTTAAAAGCAACTTCTTTGTTTGTGGATTCTTCATTGTGTGTTCTCATTTCATAGGTAGTGAATGTACCATGTAACTCATCTAAAGTGAGCTTGTTCAAGTCTCTTGCCTCTTCAACTGTAGACACCTTAGAATCATATCTAGAAGGCAATGATCTTAAGACCTTTTTGACTACTACTGAATCTTTCACCTCCTCTCCAAGACCCCTAATGGCATTAACTATCTCATCTACCCTTAGAAGATAATCAACAATCTTCTCTTCTTCATTCATTTTTAATCCTTCAAATTTTGCTCTAAAAGTTTGCAACTTGGCTTCTTTAATTTTGACATCACCTTGATAAATACTAACTAATTTTTCCCAAACTTCCTTTGTGGTTTTACAATGCATAAACTTAACTAGCATTTCATTTGTCAAACCACAAAGAATGACATTCTTGGCCTTGGCATTACACTCATAGGCTCTTTTTTCATCTACAGTAGAAGGTGGTTGAGAAGGTACATTATACCCATTTTTTACTGCTGCCCACACATCAAATCGTAAAGAGGATAAGTAAGATTCCATCCTAACACACCAAAAAGAAAAATGTGTGCCATCAAAGAGAGGTGCTTTAGAAGTAGAAGATCTTTCTTGATTAGCCACAGTATTCCACTACTAAGATCAACCTAAGTTTATTAAACTTTTGCAAGGAACCTACTACTCTGATACCAATTGTAGGAATACACTAGACCATTGAGAGGGGGGTGAATTAGTGGTACAATAAATTAGTTCATTCAATAATCTAATACTTGCAAAAGCAATTAATTAAAACATTCCAAAGTACTTAGAGAACAATAGAATCATACAAATTACACCATGACACATGTATGTATGTGGAAAACCCTAAAAAGGGAAAAACCACTAAGTAAAATGTTGGTTGGGTTTTCTTAACCAATCCAACTTCACAAGAAAATCACTATTGGGTCTCATTGATTACAATTTGTTTAGAAGCACCAACTCCAATCACAAAAGAAGGCAAAAATATAGAGCACTACTTTGTTTACACTGAAATCAAAGGTCCAAATACAACTTTTGCAATTACAATAAATTTGCTCCCTTTAGCCTATATGTACACATTATTAAAACACTCTTCTTCTTCAATTATGCAAAGAATATTTCTTCAAAACTCCATCAACAACACACAAAAAAAATGCTTGATTTATATCTTCATCTCACATAAAGATTCACGAGAATACAAGATTATAACTTCCTTTCTAACTCCCAAGCCATCGGTCACTAAGATAGTTGACAAAACTATTCAAAACTGCTACAAAGTAGGTAATACAGGTCACTGCTCGTCAATCTCCATACATTGGGAAGTAGTCATTATACATTTGAAAAAGCACCATAGATAGGATCCTTCGCAACCATGAAATATTAAACATTCACTGTTGATTATTGTCTTCCCGCCTTTTCACAACATATTGATGGGAGAAGCCAGTCCTGACAAGGTCAAGGGGTCAGTCACCAAATGAATACAAAGGCTCAATGTTGTCACTTAAGTGACAAGTGACCGGTGATCACAAGTCACCATCAAATTAGAATATAAAGGAGCCTGTCATTAAAATAATAACTCTTCTTTTAGGTTCTTAGGGTTTAGGAGATTCTTAGGGTTTTAGAGCTTTAGGATTTAGGTCTTCAAATTGTCAAACCCTAACATGCCATCAAAGATCCTTGACTTGAATTGTAATTCTTAACCATTGCAGACAATATCTATTATAGAGAATCAACTAGATGATAAGATATAATGTTGATAAGATATAGGAATTCATTTGCTACAAGCAACACAAGGCACATGAATTAGATATCTGATAATTTGCTCAACAATTTTACCTTATAGAAAATGCTTTAGAAGATAAAGACCTAAATACCTCTGACATCAATGAAAAAATAAATGCCAACAATGGTTAGTGTCAAGATTCCTTCCAATAGGTTGTGCAATGGTTAGAAAGAAGATTGAGAAGTTGAGGTAATTGTTCAAGTAGGAAATTGACATTGTATGACTATACTGTCCTAGAATGATAGTGTGCCCATGTAGACGTCCATGCACTAGCATTAATGTCTAAGTATGACATGGCTAGAAACCTCACAGAATGGAAAATAAAACATTATGTGAACACAAGTAATGCCATGCCCACACTTGCTCATGAGTACAAACATTGACACCAATTTCTTTTTTCTTAAAATAAAACTCTACTATGACATCACCACACTACACATGGTAGCACAACATGCACTCTCAATGTCATAGCATATACACACAACAATGTGTATGTTGCATCACATTAGAGGAGGACCCACAAAGTTTGTGGTAATGAGGAATCCACTTTGTTCACAAATTGATGAATTGATTTTCTTAATCTTGTTAAAACTACTATATGAATTTGCTTAAACATTATTTAATCAAAATTATAAAACAATTGACAACTAGTTCATCTATTCAAATGAAGATTAATAAATTAGAGTTATCATATCCTCACAAGAGCATTTGTCACCTTGAATGTATCAATTTTTTACCCTAGCTGACGTACAAGGAAGTCGATTATCCAAAAATAAATTTATGACTAAATAAATATAAGATGACATCATTTAATTATTTTACTAATTAAATTATAAAAAAATTTGATTTCTTCTTCACCTCTAACATTTCGATGTGATTTAATTTTCAAACAATTTTTTTGTTAATTAGAAAGTTTCACAAAAGAAAATTAAATTTGCAAGAGCATAATTTGCATTCACACTTAATCCCATTTAATTATTTATTTAATTATCTTACAATAAAGTTGTAAAATAAAAATGAATTAATTCATCGGTTATTAAAAATGTTGACAAAATTAATTACCTCATATCCAAACTATTTCTCTAAATTTACTAGACACCTCATTTGGGTTAAATGGAATTAAATTTAAAACTCCAACTCATTTTAATTGTTAAAATTTGCTATAAAAATTTTAACAACAAAGGCTTAGAAGATAAGCTCCACACAACGCTTTTGCCCGGAGCTATGAACCGGTGAGGCCACAACATGGGGGACCTCATCCCCAAGAAAGAACACTTGAAACCTATGAGCTTGTTGGCCCAGCGAAGGTGTAACACCTTGCGAGCTCGTTGGCCTAGTGGGGTTTGAACTCTGGTGGCCGCCACTACAACCAAGCAACTTAACCATCGAACCATGCCCTTATCGGCTAGAAGATATTAACTTCTTACATTTTAAACAAATTTTTTTGTTTAATTATTATTTATTTCTATTTAACTATTTTTAAACAAAGGCATGTTACAAAGCCAATTTAATTTAATTTGATTAATTAAATTATCAACAACATTTATTAAATTCTACCAACCCTATGTGCCACATTTTAAGCATACTTCTTAAAAGTGATTTTAATTTTTTTTAATAACTTAACACTTAACTAAACTTTTTAAAACATGTTAATTAAATTAAATTATATCAAAGCCCCTAAAACTTAATTTGGTTTAATCCCACATTTAATATAATTCAAATCTAATTTATACATAATAAAAACTAAATCACTCAATTATCTTAATTAAATTCTAAATAAGAATTAAATATTAAAAATTAGAGCATCACCAATAAATCTTAAAATATAGTATGATATAAAATATTAATTATAATAACCCACCACACAACTAAATTTTAAATTATGTCCCATCCACAAATAAATAAATTTAAAAAGTCACATGACTAACTAAAAATAAATAAAAGTAAAAGATCTAATTCAATCTCCAACATCCATTTTCCTATCATAAATTTTAATCCTAACCATTTGCATAATGATAGCCCTAAAAGTGCCCTAACTCTCCTCATTAATCCTAGCCATCCATTTTAATTAAATCTCAACCCTTTATCCTATCATCTACACATCTATAAATCAACCCTCATCTTTAACTATTTCAAGAGAAAAGAATTTGCAGTACAATAACTCCATAAGTAACCACATCAATTTCATCCAAAGCACATCTACAACAATAAAAAAATGATTGAATTTCTTGTAGAGGGTCATGTGTCTTACACATGTATTCATTTAAAGAGATTTTGGATTCATTAGAAAGAACACTTCGAGAGCTTTCTGAAAAGTTATTACATTAAAATTTGAATAAGTATTAAGGGAGATATGATGATTTGAAGTTGACTCACATTTTTTTAAAAGAAAAATTGACATCTTGCAATTTAGGAGAAGAAATTACAGTACATTTTTGCAAATAGATAAAATATTTCTATATTATTTTATTTTCAGCAATAAAAATAAATATGAAAAAACATTTTTTCTGTAATATTTTAAATCAATTCACACATATAATTATATGTATATATACATTATACATACATTTTTAAAATATATATTTTAAAACACTTAAAAACATAGATGCATGTATTTTTTTAAATCCCTAAAACAACATTTTAAGTGAATTATATTTTGATTTCCCTTAACAATGAATGTATCTACAATAAATAAACCCCTTTGTTTACTACTAGAATGCACTTCTATTTTTTTATGTACTTACAATTATGTTGAACAAAAGAAAACCTTTCAAATGCAATGCCTTGATCTCTTATAAAGATTTATACAAAGAAATCTTTTTTCTATATAGTAGACATATAAGTAGATTTTTATTTGACATGTCCCACATGTATAAGGAAAACTAAATAAATTTATTTTCTAAACAAATCTAAAGTGTCAATATGCATAAATAGAGAAAGACATTACACATCTTCATAATGAGGATTTTACAACAGTCTTTTAGCTTCAAAAGAGGGTTTCAAAGACCCATGTAAGGTCTTCATAAAAGTACAAGTTTGTCATCTTTGAAAACTTCACAAACCTACAAAACAAAGCTTCATATTCAAACCAATGAAAGTTTGCTCACCTCCTAACCATAGGTCTTGTTCACAAACCCACCTTTGAGCTAGGAGGTCCTCATAGAAACTGATTTTTATAACACAACAAAGGAATACACACACAAAACACAACACCCATAGGTTTAAATATAACATATGGATCTTGGTAAGATTCATAGAAAAGGGGGAGTCAAGGGGACACTCTAACCTCTTAGAAAAAAATAGAAATGACATCAAATATTTTTTTTCTTTTTCAATGCCCACATACACCAAAACACATAATAATACTTCATCACCAATTCACACCTCCCACAACATTATGGCCATAAATTCACAAATATTTTTTTCACATCCTATGATATCACACTTAAAACACAAAGACACTCAATGCCTTGAAAACACTACAACTCCCACATGAATACTCCTTATATCACCAAGAAACACAGTTCACACAAATATGCAAAGGCACTCATGCCTTGAAATAAATGTAGATTGAGTATGTTTTTTTTTCAAGAGAGGGTCCACATCTCTCTCAACCTCATTACATGGGTGGATCTTAACCCAATTGAAAAGATCCACACCCAGAACACATAACACCCATCCCAAATGAGTTTCAACACATAATACTAACATAATAAGAGGGATTTCATGCAATAACAAGAATATTCATAAAAAACTAGCAATTCAAGCATCATTTCAACAACAAGAAAAAGGATGAACCTTTGGTGAAATGGTGGGGCTTCTTGCCTGTAGTTCCAACAACCAAGGTTCAAACCCCATGGGGTCACTCTCTACCGCGTCAAAAATTGAGGTTGCTTACCCTCCAAGAGGGGAGACTCTGTGGTGAAATGGTGGGGCTTCAGCCTGTAGAGCCAACAACCCAGATTCAAACCTCCTGGTAAGTTTTTTTTGCAACTTCTTCGGGCCTCTCTTCAAGGTATTCCCACTTACTTTCTCTCTCTCTTTAAAATGCCCAAGTATATAGTTAATAAACTAGAACAAATCTAAAGAACTTTCTTATGGACAGGTGTGGAAGAGAAGAAGAGAATGTCCCTGGTCAAATGGGAGAGGGTCTGCCTTCCCAAAACTCATGGTGCTTTGAATATCAAAGCTATAAAAAATTTGAATAAAGCCCTTTTATCCAAAATCAATTGGAATCTTATCAGCAACAATAAAGAATGGGGGATAATTATGCAAGCTAAGTATTTACATGGTGCTGATAATTATAACTTCCTTTATCAGGAGGGTCTCCCTCAGGGGTCAGGGATTTGGAACAAAATGATCAAATCTATAAGCCTAATAAAAAAGAGGCTAAAGTGGAAACTGGGGGATGGTAACCTCATAAATTTTTGGGAGGATCCATGGGTGGCTGACAAGGCCCTTTTTGTCCAAGAGGGTAATGAGGTTATTGCCAAGATTGCCAAACATTATTTTGGTACTAAAGTTTGTCAGTATATCCAACAAGGGAATGGAGTTAGACATTGGAAAACCCTTCTTGAGTGTTGTACCAATCATCCCGAGCTTCTCCCTTGAATGAATTCTATTCAACAGATGTTGTTGAGAACTAGAATTCCTCTCTTTCCTAGATCAGATGAGTTGCTTTGGACTACAGATAAAAGAGGTCTATTCTCTATCAAATTTGCTTACCATCTACTAATTTCAGATGATCATAGTGATGAGCTTTGGAAGAAAGTTTGGAACCACAAACTTATTCCTAAAGTTAATATGTTCTGGTGGACTGTAGCCCATAATAAGATTTTAACTCAAGATAATCTTCAAAGAAGGGGTTTTTCTCTGGTTAATAGATGTGGTTTGTGCCTTAAGGAAGAGGAAATTGTTCCTCATTTGATCCTGCATTGTGAGTTTGCCAGAGAAATATGGAGTAGAGTGCTTCTGAACTTTGGATTGCAGTGGGTCTGCAATAAAGATATTAAGGAAGTCATTACTAACTGGGTTCCTACATTTTCTCAACCTTGGTTAGTGGAGCTTTGGAACCAAACCCTTCCCTTTATTGGTTGGACACTATGGAAGGAAAGGATTAACATAATTTTTAGAGAATTTGTCAAAGATTGTTCTCAAGTTTACCAGTCTTTCTCTAAGAGCCTTATTGAAAGTGTTACCAATTCTCATGTCAAAACTACTGACAAACCTCTTACCCAACAAGAGGAAAGTATGGCTGCTAATTGGGGGATACTTAATCAAATCCCTACCTTTGATAATTCAAAGCAACTCCTAAGATTAAATACTAGGTGGACCCCCTGAAGTTTGGTAGGCTCAAATTAAATTTTGATGGGGCTTCAAAATCTGATGGTAAGGCTAGTGGTGGTGGGGTTATCACGAATGACAGAGGGGAGTTTGTTATGCTAGAGGATTAGGTCTTCAAAGTAATAACTTTGTTGAGGCATCAACACTTTTATGGGGTATCAAACTAGCAATCACGTTGGGTATACAGAATTTGCATATAGAGGGAGACTCTAAACTTGTAATTGATGTTGTTACCAAGGTTTCGGTGTGTGGGTGGCGGCTTAAGGATATCATTTTTGATGTACAAATTCTTATTCAGAGTATTACGCAGGTGGATTTCTCTCACATCTACAGAGAGGGGAATGAAGTTGCTGATGCACTTGCTAATCATGGTCAGTAGTTTGAAAATTGGTGATGTTGGCACCAACACAATAATATCCCCCATGCTATAGGGGAGTTAATTCAAAAAGAGATGACTTTCCAATGATGCCACATCACATTGTGAATGCCAAATTGGCACAGCTGATCTCTTGTGGCAAGATGAGATGGCTGATAAAGGACATTGTAATTATGATGAAGTGTACTTTTCTGACAAATGTCAATTCGGCACTGATGATCTCTCGTGATAAGTTGAGTTGGCTATTTGATGTTGATAGGAAGTTTAAATGTATGATTTTGGAGCATGGGAAGGACTCACAGTGATTGGAGAATGAGGCGGCGTATCTAAGTAATGATAACTTAAGGACACCAAATAATTTCCTCATTTATTTCATATTCATGCTTCTTTATGCCTGTAGAGTTAATACTCAAGGGTACTTTGAAGAAAGAAGAAGATGCAACGATTTTCATAAGTGCTAGTATCCTCTACTATGGGTTTGAAGGAAAGGTGATCATGGGGGGGATAGAATTTGCACTGAACCCATCTCTTGTAGTGAATTCAAGGATAACACTATTGTGTGGCACTATTGTAAAGAAGGAGGCATTATTCCTTTCCTCGAATACCTCAATGGTCATGACGAAAGCCTTTCTGTGCAGTGTACCCTGTCGTGGGATAACCGTAGAGTTAAAATTGGCAAGATAGGGTTTGAAATTTTTGAGGAAGTCATCATGATGGCTACTGGCCTTTCTATGAAAGAAATGAAACTAAAGAGAAAGGCTAAGGTTGTTGACCACCACAATCAAAAGCTTTTTCTAGGTGAGGGGGAGGAACTTGTCCCATATCAAGGAGGGTTTGATCGTGCAAAGCTCCCAGAGCCATGGGATGAGATGTGCTACCTTTTGATGAAATATTTTTCCCTGGAAGGATGTTTTACCAGGTTCTATAATTATCACCTTGCCCTTCTTAACCATTTTAGGAGAAATGCTCTTATTAGCTTTCCTTTTTATTTGATGTCTTCTTTAGAACACTCTGTCCACCATGTGGAAGCTAAATTGGATAAGAAACCCTCAAAGCATCCAGTTCCCCTTCACCAAGGCCTTATCCATCATTTGTATAAGTTTCATCTTGCCTTGGACCCGCCAAAACCAATTCAACCCACAATTGTTGAAATCCTTGTGGATATTCCCCCTAGTGCTACTATATCTTCTGAGAAGCCCTATCATTCTACCCCCAACAACCAGAAATTGAAAGGGGTTTCCTTTTCTGAACCCCTAGAGGAGAATACTACGAAGGACATTCATACTCCTACCTCCAAAGGAAGTGTGAAAGGGAGGAAACAAAAATTTAAGGAGATGGTGTCTACAGTGGAGGTTACCGAAGTAGAGAATATAATGGGGGCCCATAAGAATCAAAATAGTGACAATGAGGGACCACTGAAAAAAAGCCAAAGCTAAAACTGCGGTCAAAGCTAAGAATGAGTGTTACTCTTCAGGTGTCAAAAGGTTTGGCAAAATTGCTGGCAAACCAGCCCCTCAGGCTAAACTAATTGATTACTCTAAAAGTGACTCTGGGTCTTCTACTCAGGGAGATGAGTAGTCTAAAGGTGATGACATTGAGGTTCAAGAGATCTTGGAGGAGATTGAAGGGGTGGAGTAAAAGGAGACGCAAGCTAAGGATACTAATGGAGGGGATTTTGGACCTAATGATAATGCTCGAGAGGAGGAGAGCGTGACTGTGGAGGACGCTGAAGAGGTTGCTAAGGAAGAAGGCGACAGTTAGGAGGATGAAATTGCTATCCTCAGAGGCTGTGTGGAATCTCTGGAGCAAAAGGTTTGATCTATGAGATGTTTTATCAATAGTATGCTTTGCTGCTCAGCTATGCTCAATTTGTCTCTACTGCAGGAGCACGACACCCTTGCCTATGGCACTGATGAAGAGAAAGTTAAAGAGTTTGACAAGATTTATGAATTTTTGGCTAAAGGCTAGGAGGATGTTTCTCCCTAGCTTTGTTTATTTACTTTCTGTTTATCTGTTGTTAGATTGTTGCTTTTACTATCTGTTGTTTATCGGTTGTTAATGTTGTTTATCCTGTAGTTGGGTTTAGTGGCTCCTTTTGTTTTTGAGCCTTTATTGTTCCTTTTTGGGCTTCTGTTGTAAGGGTTCGGCCCCTAGTTTTTGTCACCTTATAATATCAAAAACAACAAGAAACAACAATATACACTCTAAAGTGGCTTAAGAGCCTACCTCAATACTCCAACAAAATTTGGTATCTCTTGATCCAATCTTTTCACTCCCTCCTCTTCTCCAAAGATCTCCATCTCTTCCCATTTTTTATTCTCCAAGAAACTTGAAAATAAAATGTGATAAATCCAAAAATAGAAAATCTAACCCTAAACAAAGTTTTAAGTAAAGTTTAAATAAAGAACAACTGTCTAGATACAATGAATCTAGGAAACAATTTGATTTTGCCACCCAAATTAGATTTGCCTCTCAATCACATCACTTATCAGTCCAAGACACTTTTCAAGGCTCTAAACTCTTTTAAAACATATTTTAAACACTTCAACATGGACCCATCTCATAGGTGATCACTCTAGGGGTTTAATTTGACTCAAATAATAAGAAAATAACATTTCTAAAATTCCCTCTTAGACTTAACCAAACTCCAACTTACTAATAATAAAAAAAAATCATAAATTAAAAATTAATTAACAAATTTCACACACAACACATTTACATAAGAAGACCTTAATCTCCTCTTAGGATAGGGCCTATGTATATTGGAGAATCACAATAGTGGCTTCTTGAGAACCTCCACAATTTTTCATTGGTCATGAAAATTAACCTGCATATTTGCACCTAAATGTTAATATATCCAAAACAATAGCTAAAGTGAAATTTATAATTAAATTAATGTACACACCATAGATAAATCATAATTAACCAACATTAATATGATTCAATGAAAATCTAATGACAAATTTAATCCACCATCGAAATCACATTTACACAATCACATAAAACACATAGTATCTATCCAATTACATTGAGATTCATCATTACACAATTAAAACTATTCTAAAATTGATCCACAACAATTAGATAAACATGAATTCTATACTTGGATATAGATAATGTAAATAAGTCCATAATCATTAGTTGACCAATTCATCATCCAAACAGATAATCGACTATTATTCTAAACATAGTTCTAGTGTTCACATAGTCTATGATCATAATAAAGTATAATAACATATCCATAAGTGTTAAAAGTATAACAAGTCTTATCAAAATAACATGTGATCATGAGAAGAAGTGGTGTAAGATTCTCTAATGGACTCAATCTCCCAAGATCACTTGAAAAACTAGAGATTGCCTTCTACAAGAGAGAGATCAGAGGAAAAATTGCTTGATTATGGATGCAATAATGATATTGGAATAATAAATTACATGAGAGACCTTACTTTTATAAGGCAAGGTAAAAAGCCCTAAGTGAGCTTAATACAATGTAATTAAATAAATAATTACACCAACATCCCCCCATAAGTGCAACTTAGGGAGAATGAGAAAAATACAAACGATGCAAAGATGGGTCCCAACTACAAGGCTTAATGTACAAAAAATCTCTCAAAAACAGAGAAAAGGAGAAAACCACATGGAAAAAAACTCCTCTCCAAAAGAGAGAAAAGATTAAATATGTACAAGTGATGGATCACAAACATCCAAGTCCATCACAAATACACAATGAATACTCCCCATAGGAGAGAACGAATGAATGGAATGGTAGAACCCCCCTCAAAGAAGTAGCTCCTATGCCAATGATGAGTGCTCAAAGACAAAACATAATCTATTGCTTGCAAATAACATTTCTCCCTTTCAAAATAAATAAATCCAATGGTGGATGTAGAAGAAACTCCCATAATCTAAATGAAAAAGGAACCCAAATTCAAATGTGTGTCTCACAATACAAATCTAGTGAACTCATGCTAGAAAAAAGATGTCTCCTCCAAATCAAGAACTATCTATAGAGAAATAGAACTAGGAGAGGAAAGATATGGAACTACATCTAAAAATGTTAGGATTAAGGTGCCATCAACCTTGTAAATCCTATGTAATTAATTTCCATAAGGGAAGAAGTATTCACCAAGTAGAGATCTTGTTTCAGCCGCATGTTTGATCCCAGTACTTGATGGATGTAGGTTATCCGGGGGGTCCAAGGGCCGCATGCCTCAGTGGGGGTCCTGAGGCAATGCCCTCGAAAGCCACATTTTATATATAAATTACCATTGTAAATTTGGACCATTCATCATTAGGTCACAGATCTGATAGTAGAGGTTATGTTGGATTTTCTTACCCTAGAAGGCAAACCCTTATGAGGATATTGTATTACGACTATGTTGTAGTAGAGAGTTGAGACTAGAAAAATAAGCTTTGTTGGATTGAAGACAAAAGAGGAGATTGATAGTGTTGTATTGTAAACTCTATTGAAGTTAATGCATACTAGTGCATCTCTTCTTGTGTGGAGTTTTTCTTGAAAGGGTTTCTCCACATAAACATGGTGTTATGTGTTTGATCTTCTGTTCCATTATTTCTTTTTGGTGATTTCATACTATCTCCATTTTGGTTTTGCAAAGCTATAGTTGTAATCAGTTTTTCATTGATAGTTGTTTACCTTCATTTCTAACAAAAAACATTGAAGATGTGATGACATCACCACTATCAAAGAGGAGAGATGATTCCTCAAATGTGTCCTCTAAATTTGAAATGTGAGACTCCACAAACAAGGATGATATACCTAATAAATAGGAATCTCAATGAGATGGATTAGGAAGACTGAAATGATCTTGCTATAAAGAATCAATGGAAGCTCTCAAAAAAGCAACTCTAAACTCTGAAGTAGCAATAGGTGATGGAGATGTGATCTTGATAGGAGAAGGAGCAATAGGAGGAATCTTTGTGTAATATGAACTAGCAGGACCTGCCAAATATCCAATCTCCTCTACTATATCATCATCAAAGGGTATATTATTTGCATCATCAAGGGGCATGAAGAAATCCATTGCATGACCATCGAGATGTGTGTCTCCATAAATCTTCCAAATTCAGGTCCAAAGAGTGTGTGGGCACTCAACATGTGAGATGGAACACATAGTGTCAAAATTAACACTAGAACCAATCAATCTTAGGATATGATCAATTTTATTTCCCCATGTAAATTTACTTCTAGGTGTATTTGGTTTAGATATGAGTCCATAAAGATAAGGTAAGAGATTGAGCCACTTGAGATACATGTGTGAAGATGCCCTTTCACCAAGACTCATAATTATCTTTATATAGGGTTACCACTGAAGGATGAGTAGAAAAACCTATGTTATATCCTCAAATAAATTAGATTAGAGATCAAAACATCCAATACATATTAATGTTGATCAATGAAGCCCACACAAGAAAACATAACCTTTCCAAGTGTCAGGATGTCTAGGATATCAACTAGAATGCAAATACTTGACAAACTGAATAAAAAATGCCTAGGACTAAATCTATAAAAGTACATAGATGGCTGTGTAGACTTATCAATACCTTTCCAACACCTATTCATTTGTAACTTGTATAGAAACTCTAGGCTAGAGTTATGAGGTTGAGAGCTAAAATGGGTGATTCAGACTTCAAACAACAATTAAATTCACCAGCAGTAAAATCTAGAAAAAATACTAATACCACAAGAAAGTTTTCAGAACTAGCTTTCTGACACCTATTCGTTTGTGAAATTTTATCAATGTATTCTCAAGTTAGGGGAATTTTTGTAGAAGTGCTCCAAAAGGCTTAAAAAAGCATAAGCCCCAAATAAGGCCCTAGAATTGGCCCTTGGTTGCCAATAGGATAGACGACTGGGGTGCAGGGGCTAGGCAACCAAAGCAGAGTGATTGGTCACTAATGTAACCTCAACTTACGGTGCAGGGAGTAGCATTGTTAGTGGAGAAAGGGTGGCAAATTGTTAGAGGTAGGTGGTGGCATTGATGAGGTCGACGATAACTTGAAAGTTGTTTGTGGGGCCCCTTTTGGGGCTGATTAGGCTTTTCCAAGCTGGTTTTTGGGCCGACTTGGCCTAATTTCGGGCCTATGTGTTCAGATCGAGCACGTAGGGTCCAATTTTTTTTGTTTTAATTTGTGAATGCATTAGTCTGTACAAGGGTCATACGACCCTAATAGCAAAAATGTTTTGCCTTAGATGCTCTTGAGCCTAATTTTGATGAATTGATAGTTGATCTTAAGGTTTTTAGGCCTTCTGAGCATGATGGGAGGGTCAAATTTGACCCAAAATGCTCTAAAAGATTAGATACCTGTCGGATCTAGCATGCACCTCCCAACTTCAAACCCTTACAGATCTAGACTTTAGTGCTCAAATCGAGTCAAACAAAAGGCTAACTTGACTTTCTCAATTACTCTGGATCTAATGAAGAAGTTTGTTTTGCACAAAAATACATCAAAAAATCTCTTTCTTGATTTTCTCTCAGATTTGAGAAGGGGCTTGCAAATCTGAATCTTTGATACCATGTAAGAGTCCTCAATACACTTAAGCTTCCAAGATCACTTGCAAAACTAGAGATTACCTTCTACAAGAGAGAGACAAGAGGAAAAATTACTTGATTATGGATGCAATAACGATATTGAAATAATAAATTACATGAGAGACCTTGTTTTTATATAGAAAGGTAAAAAGCCATAAGTGAGCTTAATAAAATGTAATTAATTAAATAATTACACCAACAAGTGGGCCTCTCAAGGAACACTTACAAACACATAAAAAAGGATTCAACTCACAAAAAAATAAAATAATGTTGGCACTAGGAGTGGTGTAGAGGCCAAGACTGAGATGGATGAATCCTAAAAACATGCTAAGTGAGGTGGATATTAAAATAAGGAATATTTGTGGTAATAAATTGTAGGGTATGCAATTTTTGACCTTACACTTGGTCCTACATGCTTGCCACTAGAAACTTTTGTTCTGTACAAAAATTGATGGGATGATTTGAAGCATATATAAATGATGATTAAAAGTACCTAAATTATGCAAGTTAGACAATCATCAAATGATAATTCTTCTACTCTATTAAATTTGGAGGTGTTTCTCTAAATAGATCCCCATTGGTTATAAATATTGTATACAATTAGATTTCTTAATAAAGCTATCATGTTGTTAATTTTTTTTTACATACCTAATGATATCAAGTTCCTTGGAATAGTATGTATTACCCACAACAAGGTAAAAGTTATCTGCATCATGCATTTATCCAAACAAAGTCTACATTTCTATAGTCACAAATTAGTACACATATTATAATCCCTTGGTCCTATAATCTCGCCACTAGAAGCTTTTGTTAGGCAGAAACTCTAATTGGATGTTTTGAAACATATGTAAATGAAAATTAAAAGTACCTAAAGTATGTGAGTTAGATAATCATCAAATGAGAATTCTTTCAATGTGTTGAATATGGAGGTGGTGCTTTAAATAGATCCCATTTGGTTATAAATATTGTATACTATTACATTTCTTAATAAAGATATCATGTTAAATTTATTTTTGCACACATAATGATATCAAATTCCTTTGGATCGTATGTATCACCAACAAAAAGGTGAAAATTATATGTATCATGTTTACCCAAACAAAGTCTACTTTTCTATGTTCACAAATTAGTGCATGTATTCTAATTCCTTGATCTAAGAATCTTGCCACTATAAGTTTTTGTTATGCAGATACTCTATGTTGGAGCAACCAAGATCAACTTACAAGATCAAATAATCCACAAACAAGAATATACAAGATAATAGAAATATCATACAAAAAATGTTAAAATACAAAAAAAATGTTAAAATATACATAGAAGCCCTTGCATATAAAGGCAAGGAGGAGGTGATAAGGTAGGACTAAAATTCTAACTACCCCTCCAAAGGTTTGACACGTGTGGGCTCACTTGGAACAAGTGTGAGGACACATGTTGTGCACTCATTAGGTGAGACAAGAAAATAAAAGTCTCTCTAAGTGAGCTTAAGTGTAGTGTGAATAGGACCTAGATGAGCTAGCTAGATAAACAACATGTTCACATTAACACTCTATTGGGATGACTGGAACTAGTCTTGGGTGTTGGATGAGATATGGTATATTAATCATAAACTCAAATAAAATTTAATGTGTTCTTGAAAAATTAAAATCTTATGATTTATAAGAAAGAAATACCCATATAAGAATATGCATATCATGAATCTAGTATGCATTTGTGTTATTGTCAGCTTGTGTTCTTTTCATTTGTTAAACTAATCTAAATAATTACATCAAATTCATCCTTTCCATGTGTCAAGTGTTGTTCTTTATTTCTTATTGGCATAAACAAGATTAAATATATATTTAGATCTAACATTCATTTGTCAAACAAATTTATTTAAAACATCCTCTTTCCTCCCAAACACTTATTTTTCTAAAAAAATGCACTTAAATGTTTGTTGAGACGAAATATTCCCACATGAACATAATGTTCACTCCCACTCCTTGGTTTTGCCACATGTTTCACCCATTGATTCTCATATATTCTTTGAAGAATACATTTTTTTGAATAGATAAATTGAAGAATGCATCAAGGGTCTACTTAAATTAAACTAGTAAAAGCACTTAAAGGTACTATCAAATGGCCAATAAACACATATGTAATTAGTCCTATTGGCTAAGCATTGCATGAAATAACTTTGAAAAAAGCATAAATGTACAGTGCCTCGCTAATAAGACTATTTGTATATGTGTCTATCATCCATTTATAGCACCTTTAGGTACTTTTACTAGTTATACTAATATTTAAAAGCCTCGAAAGAGTTGCATAGAAATTGTACATTAGTGGGGATTAAATATCAGATTAACTTACTTTACAAGAGAAAACAATTGAAAAGAAAACCTTGTGAATTTGATGCAACACTATACTAGTAGATTAAAAAATATTAAAAATACATTTATATGAAATAGATTTATAAATTATTTATAAAAATAATTATAGTTCATTTAGAAAAGTGGATGAAATGTTAATCATGTCATGTCTAGATAAACTAGGTAATGCTTAAGGTTAAAGGAATAAGTTGTCTAAATATTATCTAATTTTACTTCATTTTTTTGAGTAAAAATGACTAGGAATAATTAAGTTGTCTGAGTAATAATGTAACTACTTATGCAATCCAATAGTCTATAACCTCTACTTTGAATGCAATTTCAGTTATTAAATCACTAGCAAGAATGGGATGCAATTTTTATCAAATTTGGTATCAAAAAATAGGTACAAAGTGTAGTCATGAAGGGTTGGAGTACATTGTCATTTGAAATATCTAGCAATAAGAGGTTGTGCTTGTGTTTAGATGAACCTTCCCCCTCTTCTAAGGGAGACATATGCATTGTCTTATATGTGGGCATACTTCTATAGCTAAAGGTTTGGAATGTGTGTGGATATGCTAAGCATAATTTAATGTTCATGAAATATCAAAATTAATTCATAAAATTAAAAAAAAATCAAATGAAATTAATTTTTTAAAATATATTTATTTGAAAATAAACATTAAATTAGATTTTTTTTGTAAATATATTATTTGAAAATACAAAATATTTTTATTAAGCTATCTATCAATTTTAATGTGACAAGTTTAGGAAAAGTGCTTTGAAAATAATTTTTAGCCTCTTTAGTTTGGAAGTTACACTTACATTGAATCTTTTTGATACAAGCGATTTTATTATTTAAAAAAATTATCTACTTCATTTAATTATTTAAATTTATAGTTTAATCATGTTGTGACTATAGAACTTGTTGAGGGGTTGGAGTGATGGTGGACAAGATAGGTGATATGAATTAGCAACGCGTGTGTAGTAATTATGTTGTGAGATGGAGTATGCAGTTTTATTGTATTGATAATGAAGTCAGAGAACAATTCATTCATTCCATTTTGTGTTTTGGGCTTTGTGGTGTGGTAGGTTCTCATGGCGTCTGTGGCAAGCACTCGACATTTGGGAGGGAGGATGATAGGTGGTGAGCATGGGAAGGCGAAAACACCAAAACCAAGGAAGAATCAGGTGATATAAGAGAGGAGGCAATGGTGGACTTCATGGTTTTTGCAAACAAAGAAATCAAGGGCCTTGCTCTCAAACAGTGGATGGTTAGAATTTGGGAGCTAGCTAAAGGAATAAATGGGTCTCCTGGTGTGTGTATACGATCAGCTATGGAAAAGCTTCTGCTAGACCTAGGATACACTAGGGGTAGATGGAACAGCTATGATGCAACTCAATCCCTCTCATGTGCATCAATGCTCTCTACGACTGCTAGCTCTTACCTGCTCCACAACAACATTGGTGATGTGGTGCATCAAGCAGAGGTTCATTTTGACTGCTTTCTAGAACACTTACATGCAATCAAGCAGCGATAAATTTTTCTAAATTGGATGTAGAGGAGATTGCAAAGAAGTTGTAGGTTTCTCTACCAGAGGATGTGATTCCCTTGTTCTCGGAGTGCTACGACGAGGATGAGGACGAGGAAGAAGGTGTGGAGAAAAGAGACCTAGGTCAGAATGTTTCTTGTGTTAATTGTAATTGTGTTAATAAGGGAGAAGAGAGGCCTGTGTAATTTGCCTCGTCCCCTCTTTGATATTCAGACTCTCTTTAGATACTCTTAAGACAATGGGTTTTGGGTGGTTGTTTGTGGTGGCTTCGACTATTTTGATGGGTAGATAGTTGTTAGTATATACTTGTAGTTTCCTTTTTCTGGCCGGTCTAATATCTCATCGACTTACTTGCTACTAAACTAGGTTTTATTATAAAAATAAATGTTATGACTATACAATAAAAACAAAACACAACGAACATATATTTAAGAAAATAAAACATTAAAAATATAGCTGGCATAATTAAATATAGAAATAAAACATATAAATATAAAAATAAATATGTATTTGTTTTACTTTGTCAATAATAAAAAATAAATACATATACTATACACTAATTAATTTTTATTTAGTAGAAAGGTTATTATTTATTTTTAAATATAAATACATCAAAATTTTAAAATATATATTAATGCCTACAAAGTACAAAGGAAACTACCAAGTATATAATATTTAAACACTTTTAAAAATTATGGTGGCTTGTACAATAGTAAAATTAAAAGTTACATACAAAGGTATAATAACTCTTCAATTGAAAATAGACATGCATTGAAGTGATCACGACTTTTATTTGACATTTCAAACACAAAACAAACATTGTCATTTCAAACATAAAACAAACGTTGACATAACAAAGGCAAACTCATATCATGTATCAAATACCCTATCAACAATTTCATGTCCATTTTATTTCATTTCTAAAACATCTACACAAACAATCTTATAAACATATTTGCATACTCTTTATAAACATATTTGCATATTTCAAAAATTGAAATTAAAATAAAAAACAAATGATTGTAGTGCTTCTGGAAAAACTGCGTATTGCTTTTTTTGCCTCAAGCAATACGAGCATGGACTGTGGAAATATCATGTCTACAATAAAAAACAAATCTAACAAATAAAATAAGAGCAGATTTGCATATTCCAAAAATGAAATTAAAATGAAAAACAAATCTAACCAATAAAATAAGAGCAGATTTGCATATTCCAAAAATTGAAATTAAAATAAAAAACAAATCTAACAAATAAAATAAGAGCAATTTGCATATTCCAAAAATTGAAATTAAAATAAAAAACAAATCTAACAAATAAAATAAGCACAGACTTGCATATTCCAAAAATTGAAATTAAAATAAAAAACAAATCTAACAAATAAAATAGAAGATGGTAGGAGAGAGGACCTAGTAGCGCCCCTGGTACCTTACCCCCAATTAAATAGATGAAAAAAACCAATACATGTGTACAAATATTACAAAAAATTGAATAAGGAACCAATACACGTGCACACATATGTGTGTGTGTGTGATAATACATTTCACATGTGATATCAAAGAAAATCAATCATATGGTGACACATAAGGCAATAGTAAAGCAATCAGTAATAGGTACCTTGGTGCACATGTTTCGGTCCAATTGTTTTTTTGGGTGTTTTTGGACAACTCCTTGAAGATGTAGCTAATTAGGCCACACCATTGATACCCAAACCCCAAACAACTAAAAAAAAGAGCTTAAGATGCACAAAGTACTCGGTCCTCTCCCCTGTTAAATTTTTATTACAAAACAAAATCTATTATTACAATATTTTGGAAGCAAGTTAACCACTAAAAACACTTATTTTTCTTTAAAAGGTTTTAATTTTTGATATATATAATGGATTACAAAACACATGAACAGTCAAAGAGAAGAGAACAGAAAAACTTCTGTACAGCCAACCACTGCTGCAAAACAAAAAAAAACAGCTTACAAAGGTTAAAGATGATACACTATTTTTTTTTTAAATTTATCGTAAACAGCTTCAACGAAGTTAAAGAGCGTTATAATAAATAAATTACCCCAAAATGACTTGTAAGAATCAAATATTTTTTTTTTTAAAACTCATGATGATTTGAAAAGTTTTTGTTTTTTTTGTGGACAATTTGTAGAACTGTGTTGAATCCGTTATAATCTCATTCAAACCCCTCCCATCTGTGGACAAAAATGAGGCATGTGAATTCTGAAATCTGGTTAACCAATTACCACATGACATGAAATTGGCATTTAAAAGTACCACAATTGGTGCAGACAAAATCGGAAAGTGACTTTCATAAATTCCCAAATTCCTTCCTTCCACCGAAATAGACAGACTGTGTACAAACTACCTTGCTTTAACAAAGGAGGAACTGACGAGAAAAGACAGCAGTCAGGACTCTCAATTAACTCCACCAGATTTCACTGACAACTTTTTATGCAAAACCCCGCAAATTATTCATGGAACGCACGGGAATGCCGTGAAATCGTGATATCCTCTCGCCGGCAGTACAATCGCTGCAGACTGCACCTGCAACCGGCTGCCAGAATTTCTGCCGGTGAGAGGGTTAGTTGACTACGACGTAAGTGGGGCCCAGGCGACCGGCTAGTACGGGTGACACCGTGACAGAACTGGCGTGGTCGGCGATGGGACGTGAGCAAAACGCACAGTATTCAATGACATGATTTTACATTGTACGCCTTCGTCTGCATATCGTCACGCTTTCTTCTCGTTTTTTTTTTTTGTTTTTGCTCTGGGGGTTCCGTCGCATTTAACGCCAGCCGCCGTCAGAATTTGCCGTTGGTTACCGCCAAAATGGGGCCCGCCTCTGGATGCGTGTACTTGACGGGAAAATGAGTGTCAAAAGTGGCGGGCGGACCAGGAATGAGGCGCCATTTGTACGGAGGGTAAGATTTTATGTATTTTTTTTAATTAATTCCACATACGCAAAATTCATGCAGGGGATTTCTATCGAAGTGGGGCCCGCGATTAGTGTTTTTTATTTTGACGGCTATGTGCGGCCGTCACGATTAGGGTTTTCATTTTGACGGCTATGTGTGGCCGTCACGAGTTAGGGTTTTCATTTTTACATCTATAGAATAGAATAGAATAGAATAACTTTTAAGTTCACGAGGTTAAAAATAACCTATGAGATAGTAGTCATGATATTTCCACAGTCCATGATAATCGATTAGGGTTTCTCATTTTGACGGTTGTATGCGACCGTCATGATTAGGGTTTGCATTTTGACGGCTATATGCCGCTGTCACAAGTTAGGGTTTTCATTTTTACATCTATAGAATAGAATAGAATAGAATGACTTTTAAGTCCATGAGGTTAAAAATAGCCTATGAGATAGTAGTCATGATATTTCCACAGTGCATGATAATTGATTAGGGTTTCTCATTTTGACGGCTGTATGTAGCCGTCATGATTAGGGTTTTCATTTTGACAGCGATGTGCTGCCGTCACAAGTTAGGGTTTTCATTTTTTTACATCTATAGTATAGAATAGAATAACTTTTAACGTTTGAGGTTAAAAATAGCCTATGAGACAACCAACCTAGTCAAATTTGTTGCTGCCTTTCCATTCTTCTTTTGTTTAAAGATAGGGGAAAGGGGCTAGTCGCCACCCACCCTAACTTCGTGCACGTCAAGCTCATAGCTAGAAATATCGGATTTCTACGATTTTTTTGGGTTTCTCCATATGCGACCGAAGAGCTTAAAGCTATTCTTTCAGCGTGTGGGCACTTACACATTTCACTGTACGATGCGTTATGTGCACATGGGTCGAAAAAATGTCATTTCAATATATCGCCCCATACATGCACAACGATGTGCCAGTAACTGCTCGCCATCACATTTGTGCACTTGTCTTAATTTCATTGGTTAATTTATTGGATTTGTGAACATGTATTGGTGCATTTGTGAACATGTACAAATGTTGTGAACATATATTGGTGCATTTGTGTTAATTTATTAGGTTGGTATTTTACATGTATTGGTTCTTTTTAAAAATTTAATCCGGGAGTCAAGTGATTAAAAACATAGCGGTTACTAGAAAGACCCCTCTACAAATAATCCATGCCAAGAAACCCTCTCAGGATATCTGCATACTTTATATGAGACCGTCAATGCCTTTTTTTTTAAAAGAAAGTTCACCTTTTTTATTACACTCGTTTATTTATTTATTTATCTATGTTAACGTCATTCGATTTGCAGTGGAAAAATAGTGCCTCCCAATATGGAAATATTTTATGTATATTTGACAAGATCCAGGAGATTACCTGATGGAGGAGAATGATCTAACTGAAAATTACTTGCGGTAAAGAGCACGGCAAAAGTGTGACGGCCATCAATTTTTTTGACAGAGTAATGTGTAAGCTTTTTTAAGGTACTACAACAGGCAAAAAGAAAAATCTATTAAAGAAAGTCGTACGGGATGGATTCTGGGCCATGTCTTTTTAAGCGGAATACCAAATCGGGAAGTTCAAAAAGTTCAACGGGTAAAACACCAACTTTAGAGTAAAACAAAATAGTTTAGGCTATGGTTTTTTGGAAGGGTGGTCCTTGGTCTATTTGTGAAGTTGAAAGGTTCTTAATGAGGCTATGGTTTCTTCGAAGGGTGGCCCTTGGTCGATTGGTGAAGTTGAATGGTTCTCAATGAACTCACTACTTAGGGATCGAGTCTTGTTGAGTGCAAGGCCCGCGACACCATAAGGGATGAGATCGGGATCGTGCCTGGAACGAATTTGGTGGAATGGATAGCCCTCAGTTTACTTGGTTCTCATCTGAGGTTCAGTCTAGAACTTGTGCTCTCATATCGGGTAGCAAAAAATGATCTTGTGAATGATCTCCATTAAAAAAAATAAAAATTAGGGATTGTGTTAAGAAAAATTTAAAAAGAGATTTTCTGAATTTTTAGAAAAGTTTATGCTAAAGAGATTTTAAAAAAATTAAAAAGGGATTTTATGAATTTTTAGAAAAGTTTATGCTAAAGAAATTTTAAGGAGAAGTGGAGAATTTTAGATGAGAAATTAAGGTTAATCTTGAGTTGTTGTGTAGATGTTTAACGGGTTAGTCATGGATTGTGGAAATATCATGTCCTTAATTAGATGTTTATTGTTATGGTAGGTGGCATTAGAAAGTTATGGTAACAACAAATCAATAGGAGGGGGTTATTGAGGTTATGGTAATAAGAGATCAAGATAATAACTAAGTTGATGTAACCTTTGTTGTGTCTGGTGTGGCACTGCCTTGGCTCGTTCCCCTCTAGCAACTTGCTTTTACTCTTCTAGAGCACGAAGTTGATTGACTATGATAGGTCGAAGTGGAGTTGACTAGAATACTAGCCATTGCACATACAACCACTCCCACTTTACCTTAGATTGTCATAAGATATTGCATGGGTATTTGGAAATGGATGGGTGTTATTTTAATGTATGATATGGATTGCGTATTATAGTGAAAATGTTGCTATGTGTACATGAAATGTGTTGTGTTGGAAGCATTGGAAGTGTTGTGTTTTTGTTCATTTTTTATTCTTTTGTATGTTTTTTGTTTTTATTCTAGATTTTTAATGTATAATTACAAAATGAAAATTATTGATAGCTTCAAACAAATAAATGATACAATTAATTTATTTGATTTCCATAAAAAAAGATAAAAAATTTAGGGATTGTGTTAACAAAAATTAAAAAAAGGATTTTATGAATTTTTAGAAAAGTTTATGCTAAATAAGTAGAAGTGAAGAATTTTAAATGAGAAATAATGGTTAATCTTGAGTTGTTGTGTAGATGTTTATTGTTATGGTGGGTGACAGTGGAAAGTTATGGTAACAACAAATCAAGAGGAGGGGGGTGTTGAGGTTATGGTAATTATAAGAGATCAAGAGAATAACTAAGTTGATGCAACCTTTGTTGCAACTAGGGTGGCACTGTCTTGGTCAGTTCCCCTCTAGCAACTTGCTTTTACTCTTCTAGAGCATGAAGTTGATTGACTATGATAGGTGGAAGAGGAGTTGACTAGATTACTAGCAATTGTGCATCCAAACACTCCCACTTTACCTTAGATTGTCATAAGATATTGCATGGGTATTTGGAAATGGATGGGTGATAATTTCAATGTATGATATGGATTGAATATTATAGTGAAAATGTTGCTATGCGTACTTGAAACATGTTGTGCTTGGAAGCATTGGAAGTGTTGTGTTTTTGTTGATTTTTTATTCTTTTGTATGTTTTTTGTTTTTATTCTAGATTTTTAATGTATAATTACAAAATGAAAATTATTGACAGCTTCAAACAAATAAATGATACAATTAATTTATTTGATTTCCATAAAAAAAAGATAAAAAATTTAGGGATTGTGTTAACAAAAATTAAAAAAAGGATTTTATGAATTTTTAGAACAGTTTATGCTAAATAAGTAGAAGTGAAGAATTTTAAATGAGAAATAATGGTTAATCTTGAGTTGTTGTGTAGATGTTTATTGTTATGGTGGGTGACGGTGGAAAGTTATGGTAACAACAAATCAAGAGGAGGGGGGTTGTTGTTATGGTAATTATAAGAGATCAAGAGAATAACTAAGTTGATGCAACCTTTGCTGCGACTAGGGTGGCACTGCCTTGGCTGGTTCCCCTCTAGCAACTTGCTTTTACTCTTCTAGAGCATGAAGTTGATTGACTATGATAGGTGGAAGAGGAGTTGACTAGAATACTAGCAATTGTGCATCCAAACACTCCCACTTTACCTTAGATTGTCATAAGATATTGCATGGGTATTTGGAAATGGATGGGTGTTAATTTCAATATATGATATGGATTGAATATTATAGTGAAAATGTTGCTATGCGTACTTGAAATGTGTTGTGCTTGGAAGCATTGGAAGTGTCGTGTTTTTGTTGATTTTTTATTCTTTTGTATGTTTTTTTTGTTTTTATTCTAGATTTTTAATGTATAATTACAAAATGAAAATTATTGATAGCTCCAAACAAATAAATGATACACTTAATTTCTTTGATTTGCATGAAAAAATAGTGAACCTAACTTGCAGAAAATAAAATCTAAAGCTATTTATGCCTTTTTAATTTTTTGTGAATAAACACAATGTAGCTAATTGATTGAAGATAAACAAATAATTAAAATCAAGTTAAATGAGTTAATTTTCCACTGATTGATTGAATGCACCTAGTGTGGAAATAAATCTCTTTCATAAACAAACTTTTTTTTTTTTGGAAAAAGTAATGAAAAACACATAGAGAAGTAAGTAAATCTAAATACAAAAATGATTTCTTTCTTTGTGACCAACAATTATCCATAAGTAATGATGACAATTTCCATGAAATAAGTTTTGTAGATGTTTTCTAAGTTTACTCAATCTAATTCCATTGAGAGATTTCCCAATATCTTCTATGGAGAATACCTCTAAGAATTTCACAAAAGTTTCCCAACAAATTCCTATGGGGAAAAACTTCTTGGAGAGATAACTTGGAGAACACCTCTAAAAAATTCACAAAAGTTTCCCAACAAATTCCTATGGGGAAAAACTTCTTGGAGAGATAACTTGTCTTGTATTTAATTTTTTGTTTTAATGAAGCAAATTAGAAAGATCTTATTACCCTTTTAAAACAATAAAATTTGTTTCCATTTTTTTTTTAAATAGAGAAGATGTATATTCTTATTCTAAGACAATCAACACTAACAATCTAATTCTACAAACACAAAGAATTTAATTATTGGAAAGGAGAATTTACAATAACAAACAAGAAAAGAAAAAAGAAATTCCACACATAGAGTAGTATGTTATAGATGTGGAGCAACATTGATGAAAATGGTTATTGTGTCCTTAGTAGGGAATCCCTTCTTGCATCTCCTTATTGTGTACAATTGTTCATGGGTGCATCTCCAAGATAAGGGTGAGCTAAGGAATCTACTAGGAATAAGATAAAAACACTAGCAATAAGCATTGGCAAGGGCAAAAAATATTGCAAAGAATATTTGAAATATGATCTTGAGAATATTTTGTAGAGTTTGGTTGCAGCAATAAAAATTTGTAGATACTTTAAAAATGAGGATTCTTGGTTGTTTTTTATGTAGAGGTTGTTGGGATTGACAAATGTTATGATAAGGTGATATTAACCTTGCAATCCTATGTACTAATGCTAGATCTCCAACATCTTTGGAATTGGTACTTGGATACCCATGTGGGTGGTTGAGAGATATTATTATTTTATTAATTCTTCTTGTAACTTGGAATATTAGTTGTACTGGCATTAAGAGGGGAGGTTACTTATAACAATGATAGTTGTAGAGTGCTTTGAGGTCATTTAATGCACTTGCCATTCCTAGGCATAGGTGGGAGAGTGGATCATCTATTCATAATTAGGTGGGTCCCTCATGCATAATGGAGCCTATTTTGGAACACTATTTTTGGGGAAGTGTGCCATTAATTGTTGTTAGAAATGAAGGTAAACCACTATAGAATGAAAATCTGAAATTAAATTACAAATTTGATTTTTAACAATAGAACGTCAAATGGAGATTTAAACAAGTAAAATTAGTAACAAGGAAAATCAACAAACTCAAGAGATTTACACATGACACAAAGATTTACGTGGAGAAGCCCTTTTGGGAAAAAACTCCACCAAGGAGAGAAGTCAAGTCTATAATATTTTTGAATCAAGAGTACAATACAATCACTTCATACACTCCTTCAACATCCAATCTAACAGTGTGCAAAACTTAACATATCTCTACACCCCTCTAGCATCTGTTATATAGAAAATACAAGCAATATTTAGAGTACATAGAATGTGACACCCAAACTTTGGAAAATCTGATGCCATATTTGGGAAATCTAACAATTAGGCTATTATTAGCCTCTTACAAATGTCATAACCATATTCCATGAATATTGTACCCAAGATAGCCAAATCCCAATGCCCACCTTTGGGAAAGTCAACAACATGCTAAACATAGCCTCTTACACCTCTTATAGGTTGTCATAAAATGCTAATTCATGATGGTCCAAAAATAGTTGATTCCTTACATGTAAGAGACAAACATATAAGATACTTCTACACCATGTCATAAACTATTAATAAACTAGGCCACCCACTTTTCACTTGTAGTAATCCCAAGGTAAAATTGGCATTATTACCAGTACCGTTATTAAATATTTAATGTTGTCAATGGATCCTTCATCCCTTATGAATGCATTTACAAATAATGTTAGGAGTAAATAAATGACATAGGATTTACAAGGTTGATGGCACCTTAATCCTAATATTCTCCCACTTGACATCATACATTGTAAATACATCCATAGGAAAAAACATAAATCAACTAAGTACAAGATACAAGGTCCATGGCCTCCTTGCACTAGAAGTAAATTTTTCTGTGCTCATAGGCTTGGTAAGAGAATCTACAATATTCTCCTGAGTTTCAACCTTCTTCAACTCAATTTGTCCATTTGCAATCATTTCCCAAAGTGGTACAGAACATTCACATACTTAGTCTGAGCATGATACATAGGATTCTTAGCTAAACAAATTATACTCTAGCTATCACAACCAATTTGAATTATCTTGCAATCACAACCAATACATGTACATAATCTTTGTAACCATATTGCCTCCTTAGAGACATGGATAGTATCCATATACTCTACTTTGGTAGTGGATAAAGCAACCATGGGCTACCTCTTACTCCAACTCATTGCATTGCTAAACAAAGTAAATACATACCCACTAGTAGACCTTTGACTAGCCAAGTCACTTGCCCAATATGTATCAATAAAACCCTATATATTGATTATTTTATCCACACTATCAATATCAGAATAAATCAAACAATAATTAGAAGTACCATGAAAATATATTAACACCATCTTCACATAATTCTAATGCTCTCTACTAGGGTTAGACATAAACTTTCTTAGTACTCTGATTGCATGGCCAATATCTGGCCTAGTGTAAACCATTGCATACATCAAACTACTAGTTGCACTAGCATATGATACATTAGACATATCTTCAAAATCATCTTCACACTTGGGACACATATCTAAAGTAAGCTTAGCACCAACTTGTAAAGGAATTCTAACCGGCTTACAGTCTCGCATATTAAATTTATGCAGAATTGTATCAACATCCTTACTTTGAAAAACTAAATCTTTTTGTGTTCACGATCCCTAATGATTTCCATTTCCAATATGTATGTTTCTACCCTTAGATCCTATTGGAATTAGGACAGACAACTAAGAGGGGGGGTGAATTAGTTGTCTTAAAACTTTAATGCTTGTTGCAGTTTAATTCTTCTTTACCACTTATTAATTGATTAATGATATAACCATGAAAAGTAAGAATCAATATTACATGAGCAGAAACACAAATAACACACTTAACACCAAGATCTTTGACATGGAAACCCGGTTAAGGGAAAAACCATGGTTGGGGTTAACCCACAAGAATTTATACTCTGCTAAAAGTATTACAAATGGGGAAGGCACATGCCTTCAGGGCTCACTGCCCAGAGCTCACTGCTCCAAGAGGCTCACTGCCTACAGAAATGATTACAAGAAGATAACAGATTGTTTGAACTAATGAATAGCATCTACCAATGCGAAAATTCAGTTCCGGTTAAGCTCAAAATATTGATCTTACACACTTCATCCTTATTATGCTCTGTTTCACTCTTTTGCCATAATTTGGGCTTAGACCTTTTCCTTCGTACTTCTTTTACTCTTTTTTGTACTTACTCCATTATCCACACACCACAAGACTCAAATCCATCAGCTATATATATTCGCATTAAGAAATTCAATCAACTGCAGTCGGCTTCAAGAAGACTTAGAACTTTTATTAAGGATTCTGCTCTGTCAGCTGGATCCATGCACAAATAACGTGGACCAAAAACCTGTGTTCCTAAATCATCAATCATGTCGGCCAATACCACTGATTATCACAAACTGCTTAACCAACAACTTTTATTCATCCGGACCAAGATTAGATACTAGGTCGGTCTGTTCTTCTTCTGACTGTGCAGACTAACTGGAACCCAATACTCAGATGCTTGTACCTTTTGAATCCTTCACCACCGGAGGCTAAAATCCTAGATTTAGATAGTTTAGACAATCCTTATCACTCCTTTAGATCTGCAACACACTATGATTTACTACCAGAGAGATCCGGACCCTGTCACATGTTTTGTTTCTGATTCCTGAACTTAGACAAATCCTCACTCTGACTTCTGGTATGAACAAATCATGTAATGCAGATGTGTAGGATAGACTTAGTTGCCATCAATGACAACACCTGTCATGCGTAGCAGTGTCTCTTGCCAACAATCTCCCCCTTTGGCATTGATGGCAACACTTAGTGAAAAATGACTGTGTTAGAACAACTCCCCTTTTCTATGTGCACTTATGCTTTTCACTGTTCTCCAATGCTCCCCCTTTGCTAGATTCCTCATTTTTCATTGCTCTTCACTCCCCCTTTGACATCAATGGAAAAGGGTGGGGTCTGCAAATCAAAATTTGTACAAAAATTCTACATAACAGGCCACATATGTAAAAATAGTCCTTAAGTCTTATTTACATGAACTTAAGTACATCACCAAAAATGCTCTTTAACTATGTCGGCTCACTATCCCAGCTCTTCTTTATAGCGTTCAAAATTGAGATGTGGCCATTGAAAAGAAATGCTTGAGATTCGGTCGTCCGCAGATCAATGGGGTCACTTGACTGAGCTGCACCTTGGGCTTCAATTAAGGCATTGAACATTGCTTCCATTTTGGGGGAAATTAGTCCCCGGAGCTCACTCATTCTGGTCTCTATACTCTCCTTTTCTTTTGTCAATTTATTTATATCCTTAATCAAGCTGATCACTTGACCCTCCTTGCTTGCCATTGATGCTATCACCGGATCAAAAGAACTTGATACACTAGATAATTTTTGCTTAGACACTTTTAATTTATCTTCAAGATCCTCTAAAACTTTAGGATAGGATAAGCAAAATTTATATACATTTCCTCCTTCTGTAAGGGCATTTTGAATACTCTTTATACTGGCATCTAACACCATTCTATCAACTCCAATCAAACCTTTAAGAGCATCAAATCTTTTATCATTGAATTCCTTTTGGACCTTGACCTCTGCAGACTTCTCTAGGGATTCAAAATGTGTACTTATAGTGTTTATTAGGTTCTTTAGTTGCCCGGAGAGGGATGCTGAAGAACCCTTCTGGTGAGTTGGCATGATTTTCTCTAAAATCCCTAAAGCCAGACCAAGTAGCTCATTGTCTTCTATGTGAGACTTCAAAATTTCTTCTCTTGCTTTGGCTTGAGCTATAGAAGCCAACTTTATTTTCTGCATCGGAGATAATGTATCAAAATTTATTGGACCTTGTATAATGTCTTGATCTTCTTCAATTTGTTTGTCTCTTTTCAAATTTTCCTTCACTACCTCCATAAAACCTAATTTGTCATTGTAATAAATGCTCTGCCCTAGTACATCCAGTTACACTATTTCTGCATGTAGTCAATATTCAATTTCTCCGCAATCAATCACATTTGCTTCTTTTCTTCTGGAATTTGCTTCAACAGATCTGCAGTAACCCAAATTGTCTCCTCTCATCGTGCTAGATTCAGGCACCCACTTACTGGCTGGGGGAATTTGATTTTCAATGCAGCTCCCCCTGAGCCAGAGTTCCTAATTTAATTCTCAGAGGAATTATCAGCACCGGATTCCGGTTCAGACCTATTGACAACATTCATTTCACTTTTCTTTACCCATGTTTTGTTCATTTCATTTTGGATCTTATTTACATCAATTTTGCCCTTGCCTTTGTCCTGTTTCTGCTCATCCAATTTTTTGTTTACCAGACCTCTTCTCTTGTTGTTCCTACTTCTGCAGAATCTTGCAATATGACTAGATCGGTTACAATTGAAGCACACAACATTTCTTTGCCCATTTGACCAATTTCCTCTTGATCTGCACTAATTAGCCATATGTCCAAATCTATTGCATGCAAAGCATTTGCCATTGAAGATTTGCCATTTCTTTTATTGTTAGAGTTATTCATTATCATACTTCTACATTTATTGGATCTATGACCATACCTCTTACATTTGAAGCATTGACCGGAGAAGGATGGACCACTTTGATTTACTCTACTTCTGCATTGAGTAGCTCTATGACCAAATTTATTGCAATTGAAATAATTTCCATTGAAAGATAGATACCTTTGAGCATTTGGTTGTCTTACTGGAGGTCTTCTAGGTTTGTTTCTCCCGTTCCTTGATTGAGAATTTCTTTGTCTGGATCCGGAGCTTTCACCTTTCTCATACCCAAGACCATGCTTATCATCAAACTTCTTTTGACTCTCAAGCAACACTTCAAGTTTAGCTGAGCTTATCTTGAACTTCTCCTTGTATTCATTTGCAACTTCTAGGTCATGTCTGAGAATGACAATTTACCTTTCAAGTTCCTCCTCATTATATCTGCATTCTTGTAGATCAGATTTTAGGTGACCAATTGTTCTATCCATTCTGCAGCATTCTTCTATTCTTTCCTTCAAAGTTTGATTCAGGTTTTCTTCAGTCTTCTTTCTTTTTTCAATTTCTTTGGTTAGCCTCATCACTCCAGATTCCATCTCATGTTTTAGAATAGAAACTTCTTTTGTCATCTTCTCACATTCCTTTGTCTTTTCTTCCAAGGCTTCACTCATGCCATTTTCTTCAGTGAAATTAGCTAGCTGTTGAAGTAGCTCCTTCCTCTTTTCCATACATTTCTTTAGCTTTTCCTTTAACATCTCAATGCAATCATCAGCATCTTTAAGGTTTGCTTTCAGTTCATTTATTTCTGCTCTAGACTGATCAAGATCTTCTAAATCCAATTGAAGTTATTCTCTGAGTGAACCCATTAAAACTCCTTCCTAGATCTTCCTCAACCTGTTAGGCTTCTTCCAAGAAACTTGGCTCTAATACCAATTGTTGGAATTAGGGCAGACAACTGAGAGGGGGGGGGTGAATCAGTTGTCTTAAAACTTTAATGCTTTCTATAGTTTAATTCTTCTTTACCACTTATTAATTGATTAATGATATAACCATGAAAAGTAAGAATCAATATTACATGAGCAGAAACATAAATAACACACTTGACACCATGATTTTTGACATGGAAACCCAGTTAAGGGAAAAACCACGGTGGGGGTTAACCCACAAGAATTTATACATTGTTAAAAGTATTACAAATGGGGAAGGCACATGCCTTCAAGGTTGACTGCTCCAAGAGGCTCACTGCCTACAGAAATGATTACAAGAAGATAACAGATTGTTTGAACTGATGAATAGCATCTACCAATGTAGAAATTTAGTTCCGGTTAAGCTCAGAATACTGATCTTACACACTTCATCCTTATTTTTCTCTGTTTCACTCTTCTGCCATAATTTGGACTTAGATCTTTTCCTTCCTACTCTTTTTCCACATACCACAAGACTCAATTCCATCAGCTATATATATCCGCATTAAGAAATTCAATCAACTGCAGTCGGCTTCAAGAAGACTTAGAACTTTTATTAAGGACTCTGCTCTATCAGATGGATCCATGCACAAATAAAAATGTGAACCAAAAACTTGTGTTCTCAAATCATCAATCATGTTGGCCAATACCACTAATTATCACAAACTACTTAACCAATAACTTTTATTCATCTGGACCAAGATCAGATACTAGGTTAGCTTGTTCTTCTTCTAACTGTGCAAACTAACTGGAACCCAATACTCAAATGCTTGTAGCTTTTGAATCCTTCACCACCGGAGGTTAAAATCCTAGATTTAGATAGTTTGGACAATCCTTATCACTCCCTCAGATCTGCAGCACACTGTGATTTACTACTAGAGAGATCTGGACTAATATACCGGACCCTGTCACATGCTTTGTTTTTGACTCCTAGACTTAGACAAATCCTCACTCTAACTTCCGATATGAACAAATCATGTAATGTGGATGTGTAGGATAGACTTAGTTGCCATCAATGACAACACCTGTCATGCATAGCAGTGTCTCTTGCCAATAGATCCTTCATCTCAAATGCACCTAAAAATTGAGTTTTCATCTCACTAATTATACCTTGGTGTTACTGAAAAACATGTCATCCACATATAAGGCAACAATTAGTATATGATCATCAATACATCTAATGTAAACATAGTGATCCTCTTCTCTTCTTACAAAGCTCAATTTTAGCATAAAAGAATCAAGTTTTTGATACCACATCCAGGGGGATTGTTTCAAACCATAAAGATATCTTTTCAATTTACAAACCAAGTGTCCCTTCCCTTTTACCTTGAAACCTTTAGGTTGTTGCATATAAATTCCCTCTTCTAGATCCCCATGCAAAAATGTAGTTTTAACACTATTTAATCAATTTCAAAATCATTAGCAGTAGTTATGGATAAAATAAAGTTTAATTGAGGATAATTTAGCAACATGAGAAAAAATTTCATCAAAATCAACTCCCTCTCTTTAGGAGTAGCCCTTGGCCTCCAGTCTAGCCTTGTACTTCTCTAATGAACCATCTACTCCAAATTTATTCTTGTATACCCACTTACATCCAACGGTCTTCTTTCCTTTGGGCAAACAAGCAAGATCCTAGGTGTCACAAGAGTTTAAATCCATCATCTCCTCTTGCATGGCTTGTTTCCAAGACTCACTATCATTTGTAAGAATAGCTTCCTTGTAGGATGTAGGTTCATCATTAGTACTTAACAAAGTAAATACATAAAAATCTGGTGGGAAATACCTATCAACTAGATTTTGTTGTCTTGTGGATCTTCTCAAGGGTGGAGTAAGGGATTCTTTCTCTTATTCTTTTACATGCTCAACCTCTTCAGTAACACCAGAGTCACCCTACTCAGAACTCCCACTTTAACCCTCTTCTTCCTCTCCATCCTCAAATCCACCATTTTGTTCTTCCACATGTGCATCTTCTTGCTTAATTCTAAAATGCACTATTTTTTCTCTTCTTTATCTTTTGGTTGGCCAGGATTAGAAATAGCTCTAAGTTCCTTGAAAATCACATCTCTAGAATAAACAACTTTCTTGGTTAAAGGATTCCAAAGCTTATAACCTTTAATATTCTCACCTTATCCAATGAAGATGAATTTCTATGCTTTTGGATCCAACTTAGAACACTTTTCTTTAGGCACACAAACAAAGTCCTTATAGCCAAAAACCCTTAAATGTGAAACATAAATTTTCTTGTACTTGTCCATGTTGGTTCTCCAACTTGCAGTCAATAGTCTCTAATAGGTTGCAAAATCTCTATGCTCAAGAATAATGGATGGTTGACCAACAAATGGGAGGTAAATGGTTACACTCCCCTACACTTTAGGATCTGCAAGGCCAAGGTGGGTGCTCCTATGAAAGTATGCTAGCTTAAGATATACAAGGTAGTTGTAGACAACACATAAGATTGCAAGCTTTTGTGATTGTATTCCTCATATCCTTTGAAATTTAGTATGAATGTGGGGGAACTATAGCTTATAGAGTTAAGTTATTTGCATATTCAGGTGTTCTTGTTTTGGAATGAGTGGAATGAGGAGGTTTAAAATCTAGGACTGATGCCTTAAAGGGGTTTACAAAGTCATCTATGCACATATGTACATTCTTGTAACAATAACATATATTAGAGGTCTTGTTCATCATTGCTTTACAACAATTCAACCCACTTATGTGACCCTTAATTCAACATTCTACTTAGTAATCCATTTCTCATTTCAAATTTCCCACAATAATCAAATGAAGATTTATGTTGTTCCTTAAACAAACAACTAGAATTGACAATTGTTTAACACAACAAATGTGTGCAACAAATAAAATAACCCTTATCTATTTTATTTAGAGAAACAAGAAACAATCAACTGGAGACAATGTGAACAAAAGGCTTTCTCTCATATATTTCATTCTAAAAATAGTTGTTATAGAGTACACATTCTCATAGTCCACAAACATTATTATTTCCATTGAAAGACACTTAATACAAAGTTTTTTCTTGAGTATCAATCCCCTTTTATAATTACAATGATTCACCCTTTATAGAAAAGGTTACCGCCAATTCCTCTTCAGATGAGTGGCATCTATCACTTTACAACAACCTTTTCAAACAACCTTTTAGATTTTACTTTAATTGCCACTTGGATTTACTCAAGACGTGCTCTTCTTCTCATGGGATATTTGAGTCAGTGGCAAGATGATTCTAATCTCTTGACTGCTTGTAGACTGATGGATCGGGCTACCCTTTTGTAGAGTTACGATGGACTTACACACCTGCATTCTCGGCTGATAAGGCATAATCAATCCAACTTGTCTAGTTGAAGGGGATAATTTTTCCTCTAGTTGCCCCTAACATGTTGAATTGTGATTCTATCATAGAATGAGCATGTGTGTTGGACCTTGATACAAGAGTGGGGAGTGGATTGGGAGAGAACACCACCTCTGATCCATCAAATAGATGCACCAACATCTATCATGTTGAAAGAGAGACCTAAGGTTAGAGCCTAATATCCTTCTATACTAATTGAGGACAAGGAGATTTAAGCCACAATAAAAGGGAAACAATACAAGAAGGCATCATTCTCCATCCTCTTTATGTCCCAAATAGAGAGGTTTTCATCCCTTCTTGATAGTATCATTCTATAGGTTCACTCTTAGCTGCTCTTTTTAGAGTAAAAAAAATTACCCTTGACCAAGTGTCTGCATCTGGGAGTAGGCTGTTATCTTACCAGATCTTCCCATGCCTTGTGGCAATGGGATTATTGTTTTTCATCTTGCAATTACTTGGTCTCTCCAAGTACTTGTAACAACCTAACTGCTCTGCCATTCTAACATATTCCTTTAGAGAATATGACTGCATCCTAATTGAATAATTTTCCAAAAGAAGCTAACAACCAAAACTGATTGTTAATGCAATTTACTCCTCCATTTATAGTTGAGGCTATTGATTATTAGCTCTGTAATTATACCTTAATCAAGCTTACTATACTTCAAAACTCATTGTCTAACTGCTAGATTATCTTATCAAAACTATGATAAAATAAGGGAGATAAGCATGGCATATCCCAATATGTCTTTTAGATGCCAAAATGTCATTTCATACTAGGCTTGAGGAGTACTTGCATATCCAATTCCTGAACACCTCATTTGATGGCCACAGATATTCAAGTATCTTTGCTAGCTTATTCATGTGAGCCTAATATCTCACATCCAATAGTACCTTAGTGCCTTTCACAAAACTGTCAAGGCCAAACTCCAAATTTAGCAAGTTATCTAATTTTGCATTACATAAAATTGGATCTACCTTTCCTCCTTGAATGATTGATGTGACAAATGTTGGGACAATGCTTGGGAATTCTGATTTCCATACATCTAATGTTTTAATCCCTCCTTCAGCATCCAAAATTGGCGACAATAGACACTCTTCCAATGCTTTGAAACTTTCAAATTTATCTATAATAATTTGCTCAAATATCCCTTGTGAAGAAGACACGTCACTTAAAAGGCTTGCCACCTCATAAGCACTTGACACCTCTTGCAATGCCTCAGGGCTAAACTTTACAACACTTTGAACAACACCTAGAAATGACAACCTTGGAATCCATGTACTTAAAAATTTGCTTCAATGATGACTCTTGCCTAATCTAAGCATCCCCTCCATTTAACAACTTGCCAAAACAATCCCATGCATCATCAACCTTTCCAAAAATCTATGTCATTCAGTGATAAAAAAGGGCTTCTTACCAAATCAAATGTATTTGCATTCCTTTGGCTTTTGTAGTGTCTTCTACCTCTTTGCTCTTCTTTAACTCCTTCAGATTTTCAATTTTGAGCATAAGATTATCTTTGTTTAGCTGGGATGTTGTGTTTGAGGAAGTAGATGATGACACACATTCAGTCATGGTGATCTTAGGCAAATCAACCAATGACTTCATCTTGTTATACCCCTGCATCAACCTTACATTTTCAACTTGCAACTTTTTATAATCCACCTATAGTTTTTTGGTTGTAGCTTCACTTAATAGGGCAATACTAACTATAAAAGAAGTAGCATATGGATTTGTTGTATCACTTAATATTTTGACAATTAGATTGTCTTTCAGTTCATTAATATCATTGATAACTTGAGGCTTGTCATGTGACAGTGTCACAACCCAAATGTCTAAAGTTTCATACCTAGCACTGAAACCTAACCTAGAATAAAACTGTTCAGCCCGATCCTCATCCAAAACATCATCATCATGATTTTGCCTTCGAAACGTGTCCAAGGCTATAGTAGAATCCATATCCCATCCTAGTAGCAACAAGTATCCACTCTCCTTGACAATCCTTCTTCCTTCTTCAGGGATCATGTTTGATAGATCAAACTCTATCTGTTTCTAGATGCTTTGAATAGTTTCCCCTTCACTATCCACCTCCTCCTACTGAGTAGCATCCCTCTTCATCTACATATGTGCATTCATCTTCAATTTGATAAAAAAAGTTCTAAATGCATCAATTTTGATGAAATCATCATCATAAAGGAACTGCTCATAGGCCATAGTCCTCACATCCTAGACCACTTTGTCACCTTCTAGATTCAACAATTTTATCCCAAGAGGGAGATTAGCCATATCAAGCCTATGAGGGGAAGGGATTATCTGCAATATCTCTTGATACTCAACATTGGTTTCCCAATACATTCATTGACATCATACTCAACCAAACGTTGAACCATTCTCTATGGTCTAACTTGACCAATGCTCCCCTTTTCTTCATCTTATAGAGCACTCATAGCTAGAGCCTGTATGGATTGAATTTGAAAAATGGGAGCCAGATGGACAATTGGCTTAGCATCTATTTCATCTTCTCTAGGCATTTTTCCTAGGATGTCAACATTATTTATCATCATTTCCAATCTAATCAATGGATCTGCATTGTTAGGGAATGCACCTTTATATGAAGGAACTAACTCCTTCCTCTTTTCACTTTTTGTAATTTTTCCCCAAATTTCCTTTCTCCTTTTGATCTCCATTGGGGTTGTGTATTTTCTGATAAGATCTTTAGTGAGGTAAAATTGATGACTATATCTTGATCTACCATGTGATGTTCTTAATTCATCAATACAATGCTCATGGTCACATCTTCTCTTCAGTCCTAACCTCAATCGGTAGCCCATCAGTTTTGACCCTAAAGGATCTTCCATTGCAGTAACTAGAAAGTCTAGGAAATTAATGGTAGAAGACAAGAATGACCTTTTATTTTGGCTTCTTAGTGCAACTTATTTGACTCATTCATTTTCCATATTGCTTCTAAAAATACACTTATGTTTGACACAAAAGTAATAAATGTGGTTCAACTTCAACCCCATAACTCTAATCATTGTGTACTCATTATGAAAGAACCAATCTCTAAAATTTCATTCCCAATTTCTTTCTAGTTCCAACTCTCTAGGTCTTAAGAACCCCATAAAAGTAGGAGGCAACCTCCATGCCTCATATTTAAACATATCCAAGATTCTTCATACAAAGAATCTCTCAAAGATACAATAATCAAATGTTTTGCAGTGGGAATCTCAAATATATGTTCTCATTTGAATTGGCATGGGCCTACCATCTGGTGTCTCATATGCTATTCTAAGAGCAGGATGACATCATTATTTTCCATAATGCAAAATAATGTGGCATATCACTGAGTACCATCTAAAGTAGGGCATATTATTTCATTCTTTTAGTCTTTCAACTCTTGATGGATCGTATTTGCAATGTAAGAGCCATAGTCAAATGCTTTATTGACCTCCCAGTGTTGAATATCGACAGAAATCATCATCAAATGAAATGACATCTGAATGCTATGATCAAATCCTAAAATTTGACATAGAGCCATATATGTGTGATTGGAGTAGTCATGGAATGGTCCAACATCCAATGGTTCCATCTCATTGGGGTGAACTTTCTTGAGTCCATGACTGTTGGGCTTTCTATGCTGGGGCAACCATTTAACTCTATAACTGCTCCTATCTTTTTTGTATTCTCAACATAGCTCACTAATATCAATTTTAACATTAGCACATGGGTTCAAATTAAGAATATCCATGATTAACTCCCTATCTAATGTGAACATCCATTTACCCTCATAATTTTTCTATTTCCTAGTGTTTGGATCATAATGCTTGCTATTTGCATACACCAATTCTGGATTTACATATATATTAGAGACAACCAATTTCCCTAAATCAAATCTCCATATGTTTGAGATTGGAACATGCTCATCAACATGCTTACAAAAATATTTGAATATCTCCCACCATGTCCAAGGGATAATAGGGTCCTTGATTTCCTCTTTTTTATCTACCAATCTTTGGGAGAGGATACCAATACCTTGGGATTGCTTAGACCTCTTTGCAGAACTAGGTAGTAAATCAATAATGTCTTGATCTAAACCTCTCTTAGACCTATTAGAATGAATGGAAGACTGACTCATGGTTGAAATATTTAGGAGTTTCTTTCATACATAAAATCCTACCTAATAACATTCAATTTGACTGTAATTGTTGGCAAGAGACACTGCTATGAAGACAAGCTGAGTGTTGTCATTGATGGAAACAAGATAAGGAGAACACATCAACATGATAGGAAGACATTATTCTGAAAGACAATCTTGATTTGGCAACAAGGCACAAAGTATTTTGGTTCGAATGCTCAAAATGGCAAAGTATCGAGAGTATTCAGGTATGAGATAGAAAGTGGATCAGTTTGCCTCCGCAATTGAAGACCTGTAGATGCGGTTTAGGTATGAAGTTTATGGCTACCTATTGTTGTTATATTCTAGTGATCAAGATCTGACTTCCTCCGGAAGTCATATGATGAAACACGTAAGTCCGAATGAACATAGTTAAGACAAAAACAATGAATAGAGCAGAGTAAAATAGCCCGCATTCCTCCGCAATAGCATATTTTGTTCTACAGTTCTGAGGCAACTTAAAGATATGTCATGACTACCTAAATCCAATATTATAGCCTCTAAAGTTCAATAAATAATATCCTACAAGCTTTCAAGTATCGACTTCCAGTTTGACAATGTTTCAGTATGACAATGCAACAGTTCTAAGATCTGCATTTTGGCATCTAGAATTATTTTGTTCCACGGATTTGAAGGCATGTTAAGAGGTGAGTTATGAATGTTGGATATGGATTTTGGAGTCCCATTTGGTCTACAGCATAAGTTGTGATGTGACAGAGGAACCTATCATATATGTTATGATGGAACAAGCTGACAGGATGGTTAATTCCTTGTGTAGAGAAGAAATATGAGTTGGATGATAAATGTAAATGGTTGTATGATTAGAGCTGACACATATGAGGACATGTGCATGATGGTTTGGATCCACATTAAACACTCAACACAAGAACAAGCCGACAGGATATAACACTTGGTATACACGTTTCACAGTTTGCTTGCCGACCTGATCATGAGAAAGATTTAGTTGTGGATATAAATAGAGAATGAATTTCATGATTGAGGTGTGTGATGTGCGATGTGATGTATATGAATGCAAAATATGTGAAGATATAATGGCCCTAGCAAACAAACAAAGATCTTGAGCATATGTAAGAGCAGAGCAAAGAAACAGGGGCAAACTGAAATAAAGAGTTCTGAGTCAGTGTTTATGAGCTTAATTGGAACTGTTACCATGCATATGTAGATGCAATCACAGTAGTTCATCTTTGGTAGTGAGCCACCCTTCTTCTTCTTTCTTCTTCTAATTTGTAGTGAGCCTTTTCTTGAGTAGTGAGCTCTAGGCAATGAGCCTTTTTGTAATTCGGTATTGTGCTATAACAATATATTGCGAGCTAACACTCTCTATGGTTTTTCCCTCTTTGGTTTTTCCATGTAAAAATCTTGGTGTTCATGTGTTATGTCTTTGTGGTTTCTATTCTTTTGTTTAATCTGCTTTCACATAATTGAGTTTGGTAAATGGATAAAAGAACAAGTGCATAAATGGTTTTGTAGAAAACTGATTCACCCCCCCCTCTTAGTGTTCATTGTATTCAACAATTGGTATCATAGCCAAGTTCCTTGGAAGAAGCCTAATAGCTTGAGGAAGATTTGGGAAGGTTCACTCATGGCAGCACAAAGGTATCTCACTTATCCTGAAGCAGATCCTCCTGGCAGCATTAAGATTGGTAATCAAGTATATGTCAATAATGAACAATTTGAAGCAGCTCTAGAAGATCTTGATAATTCCAAGGCTAATATCAAGGGTTTAGAGGAGAGTATCAAGGAAGCTGATGATTGCATTCTGAAATTAAAAGAGCAGATTAGTAAATCTCAAGAAAGAAGGAAAGAACTATGTGAGCAACTAAAACAAGCAAGTGAATCCATAAAGAGTAGATTCTCAGGGTGATTGAAGAAAAGACCAAGAATGAGGAATATCTGAATCAAATTGTGAAGGACAAGTTAGAGGGATGTGAAAAACTAGGGAAAGAAGTTCTACTCTTGAAATTTGATCTAGAAGCAGCCAACAACTACAGAGAAAAATTCAAAATAAGCTTTGCAAAACTTGATGAGTTACTGGCTAGTCAAAAGTATCCAGATGATAATCAAGGCTTGGGATTTGAAAAGGGAGAAAGTTCAAATTTAGGGCAAGTCAAATCTAAAGAAGGAAGAGGCAGAGACCATCTGGTAAGGAATCAAATAAGAAGACCTAAAGGACCTTTGGCCAGACAACCAAATGCACAAAGGTACCCATCTTTCAATGGTTATTGATTCAAATGCAATAAGTATGGTCATAGGGCTACTTAGTGTAGAAGTAGAATAAATCAAAATGTTCCATCTTTCTCTAGTAAATGTTTCAATTGCAACAAAGTTGGTCATAAAGTAAATGAGTGCAGAAGTGTGTCAAGAAATAATCCAAGTAATCCAAGGAACATCCAATACTTCAATGGAAAGTGTTTTGCATGCAATAAATTTGGGCATATCGCTAATCAGTGCAGATCAAGAGCAATTCCCAACTACAAAAGAAATCAAGATCAAAGAAATATTGTTTGTTTCAATTGCAACAATCTTGGACACTTTGCCAAATTCTGCAGAAGCAGAAATGTAACAAGAGACTATCCTACAGAGAAGGGGAAAACAAAGCAGAGAGATGTCAAGGGCAAGAACAGGGCTGATCTGGTAGAAACCAAAAATGAGATGAGCAAGATCTGGATCAGGAAAGATGCCAACGAAGTCAAGAATGGATCCCCACTAGTCTCTAGTGCAAATACTTCCTTCAAGAAGTAAATTGAGAGCTCTGGCTTAGGGGGAGCAGTGTTAAAAATCTAAATCCCCCAGCCAGAAAGTTGGTACTGGAATCTAGCACAAAGATATGGTGGAATCCAACAAGACACATCCTGTGAAAGAAAAATTGGAAGAGAATAAGCTAATGCTGAACATTGCGGAGCAATTCCGGTCAACTGTATCTATCAAAAGGGGAACATACATCTTTTTGGAACAAGCATTAATGACGATTAGGTTAAGTCATGCAGAGGATAAAAGGGAACTAGTTTAGTCTCAAAATCACTTTTCACTCAAAGCTATCAAGTATTCAGAGAGATTGAAGCAAAATTTGAGCAACGACAACCAACATTTGAAGTGTTTGGAGTAATTCAAAGAAAGGAAACCCTAGTATAGTGGAACAAGGTATTTTCATTGAAACCCCATTAGAAAATCTGATTAAAATTCTGAAATGGCAAATCCACAAGTGGTTGATATTACTGAGTAACCTTGGCCTAAATTTAAGAAACACCCATTCAAGGCAACAAAAGTGGATCTGATGGGTGTGTTTTCTGACATTCCTCATGGAGTTCTATATGTCGAGGATGTTAGGGAATATATTCATGTTTCCCTAGATGAACAAAGTGACATTTGTTTGTCAAATTTGTATCTCCAGCATCTAAGCAATGACCAGTATGATCTCAAGGAAGAATATAAAGCCCTAAAAGAAAAGAAATTCATTCAATATGTGGATTTCCCTATGTTTGCAAAAGATGAATGGGTAAGGTATGTACTAAGCCGAATCCATGACGAATTCATGTGGTTGGGACAACCCTTCAAAATTACAAAGGAAGCAATTAAGGTGGTAATAGGGTTAAATGATACTGGAGGCATGCCCATGTTAAAAGCAGTGAAGACACAAACAATTACAGAGGTCACCAAAGCACAATTTGACAAAAGGGCACTGACAATCAATGATATCACAGATCATGCGGTAAGGTTCACTTCCATGGTGATAGGTTACAAGTTCTATTTCACAAATCGGGAGAACTCTATCTCCGGTACTGCAATTTACACCGCCTATCAGATGATTAAAGAGAATGTCGATTATGACCTGTGTGAGATATTGTTGATTCAATTGATGGAGAATTTGAAGAAGATAAAGGAAAACAAGAACTATCCATTCAAGTATGGTATGTTGATCATCTATTTATTCTTCTATTTCTTGAAAGAATTACCCAACATGAACAATCTATTCTAGTTAAGTAGTAGACCAGTTGCTGCCCAAATTAGAAATCACTTGAATAGAATTGGAAGTTCTAATGAGAAAAAGGTAGCACTGTGGGGGTATTTCAAAAAATTCTAGAGTAGGATGCATTCAAGGGAGAGAATCCCCAAGAAAATTGTAGAAAAATACAAAGATACCATCTATTTTATGGTCACCAGGGATCAATGTTTGATGGAAGCTGTGGAGCCTAGAACTGTATGGGTAATGCCTATGGGCTATGAAGTAGATGGCTTAATATTAGAAAATTATGCTCAACATCTTCTTAGCAAACCTTGGGACCCTAAGCAAGAAAGGTTTGGGACATTTGAAGAGCTAACTGTAAAATTGCATGTTGAATTCAGAAAACCTGAAATAACTAGAAAAGTTAGAAAAGAAGTGGAAGAGATTGTTGCAAAGTATGGCATCACCCAAGAGCAAATGAAAGAAGCAAGGGAAAAAGCAAAAAGAATAGAAGAAGAAAAATAAAAGAGTGAACCAACACAATTTCTAGAAGAATCTTAGATGAAACAGGACAAGACTGAAAAGACTCAGAGGTGTACTAGGAGCTCTGCTACCTCCTATGGTGCCACACCATAAATAAACATGGAGAAAACATCAAAGGAATCCTCTGTCAAAGATACAAAGAGGAAGAAGATGAAGGGAAGAAGACTGTATGTTAGTGTGGGTGAAAAGGACGAAGAAGAAATAGAATCAGATGAGGAGATAAAGAAGATGAAAGTTGAGGTGGTCAAAGCTACAGGAAAGTCCTTCGGAAAGGATAAATCAAACAAAAGGTAAAAGGTAGAAGAGCCTTATGTTGAAAAGGCTACAATATCTCTTCAAGATGTATTAAAATCTATCATAGTTGATGGAAACTTGAAGCCCATGATTGAATTTTATGATGAATATAATGATGCAGATAAGAGAATCTTGGAAGAAGCCATAGTAAAATACTCAAACATCTTCAACAAGGCCCTTATTGAGATCATCTCTGATCTCCCTGACAGTCTAGCCAACATTTTGACCATCAGAAAAGAGACTGCTAGGGCAAAGGATATTGAGCTGAGACAACATGTACTAACAAGATTATGTTTAGAAATCACTCTAGAAGAAAGAGACTCAATTTCTAGGGAAACCAAAGAAAAGTTCAAAACCAAAATGAGAATGAACTCATTAATGATGGGTGAAATTGACAAAGTGGTAAAAGAAATAGAGGAAATTATTTTGGAAGCCCTGAAGAAGTACAATCTTCCCACCACTTATGACAATGAAGACAATAATGTTGGTGATAATACATCTATTCCAGAAGTCAACTTTGAAGAGGAGACAGATAAAGTTGACCAAACAGCTGAAGAAAATGAAACTCATGCCTCTCCAGAACATCAAACAGTGGACAATACTATTGAGGAGAAGACTGAGAAAGAAGAAATACCAACTGCACAAACCAATTCCTCTCCGGCACTTCAGATTGAAAAGGATTTGACAGAGGATGAACAAAAGGAGGACACAAACAAGGCCATGGACATTAATCCTTCAGAGTAGGAACATAAAAATGATGTCTCTGGTGCAGCAAGAGACACTGTAGAGGCAGTAAAAGAATTCTTGGAAAAGGAGGAACTAGTTCTAGTTGAGCCTGAGTCAATCCAAGGTCTAATAAACTTGGATACAATGTCTCCTATTCAGATGCTCAAATTGGCTTCAGTTGCTCAAGCCAAAGCAAGAAAAGAGATATTGAAGTCCCACATTGAGGACAGTGAACTCATGAATGAAGCATCCAACATTTTGGAGAAGCTGGTGCCAACCTATCGAAAGGATACCTCTCTATCTACTTCATGTCAACTCAAGGGACTCATACACTCTATAAGTACACACTTCAAATCCCTTGAAATATTTGCTAAAATAAAAGTTAGACAAGAGTTTAATGAGAAAAGGTTAGATGAGTTAGCAAAGTTGATAGCTCATGATAAGGTTCAGTTAGATAATGGGATACAGAGTATTCAAAGTGATATTGTAGAAGCCATTGATATATATAAATTTTGCCTATCATGACTAGAAGTTACAAAGAAAATAGAAGAAAAGATTAAGGTCTTGGAACAAAAACTGCTGAACATCTCTAAGTCTTTTGATCTAGTAAACGAATCAATCAGTAACAAAGTTAGACAAGAGTTTAATGAGAAAAGGTTAGATGAGTTAACAAAGTTGATAGCTCATGATAAGGTTCAGTTAGATAATGGGATACAAAGTATTCAAAGTGATATTGTAGAAGCCATTGATATATATAAATTTTGCCTATCATGACTAGAAGTTACAAAGAAAACAGAAGAAAAGATTAAGGTCTTGGAACAAAAACTGTTGAACATCTCTAAGTCTTTTGATCTAGTAAATGAATCAATCAATAACAAAGAAGCTCAAGTCATCAACATTCACAATGACTTGAATGGTCTAATAAATCAGAGGTATCGAGTAAAGAGTAGAATGGGACAATTGAGAAGATTGATCAGTCCCAAACTAGATTCAATGACCAAGCTTGTAGCTGAAGCACAACTTGCTGCACAAACTGCCACACCATCTGATCTACAAAGGGCAGAAACTCTAGTCTTTCTACTCTGTGGACATTTACAAATTTTGGATGGTGCTAAAAAGAGCTTGGATGTTAGGATAACTCAAATGAAGAACATTTTTAGTGACATTATTCAGCATATGTAAAATAAAGTAGAAGACTATGCTTGTAAATATGCGGCAGAGTACATAAATTTTTTTAAAGTCTTGACAATTTTTGGTTCCGGAACACACCCTTTGCCATTGATGTCAAAAGGGGAGAAGAAGATCATTGAAAAATGGATAAACATCTCAAAGGGAAAATAAGTATAGAAGTGCATATAGTAAGGGGGAGCAATTTTGATAATAAATCATTTTTCACTAAGTGTTGCCATCAATGCCAAAGGGGGAGATTGTTGGCAAGAGACACTGCTATGAAGACAAGTTGAGTATTGTCATTGATGGAAAAAAGATAAGGAGAACACATTAGCATGATAGGAAGAGATTATTCTGGAAGATAATCTTGATTTGGCGAAAAGTCACAAAGTATTTTGGTCTGAATGCTCAAAATAGCAAAGTATGGAGGGTATTCAGGTATGAGACAGAAATTGGATCAGTTTGCCTCCGCAATTGAAGACTTGTAGATATGGTTTAGGTATGATGTTTATGGCTACCTATTGTTGTTATATTCCAGTGATCAAGATCTGACTTCCTCTGGAAGTCATCTAATGAAACACCTAAATCCAGATGAACAGAGTTAAGACAGAAACAGTTAACAGAGTAGAGTAAAATAGTCTGCATTCCTCCGCAATAGCATATTTTTCTCTATGGTTCTGAGGAAACTTAGAGATATGTCATGACTAACTAAATTCAAGATTATAGCCTTTGAAGTTCAACAAATACTATCCTACAAGATTTCAAGTATCGGCTTCTAGTTTGACAGTGTTTCAGTATGACAGTGCAACAGTTCTAAGATCTGCATATTGGCATATAGAATTATTTTGTTCCATGGATTTGAAGGCATGTTAAGAGTTAGTTATGAATGTTGGATATGGATTTTGGAGTCCCATTTGGTCCACAGCATAAGTTGTGATGTGACAGAGGAACCTATCATATATGTTATGATGGAACAAGCCGATAGGATGGTTAATTTCTTGTGCGGAGAAGAAATATGAGCTGGATGATAAATGTAAGTGGTTGTATGATTAGAGCTGACACATATGAAGGCATGTGCATGATGGTTTGGATCCACATTGAAGACTCAACACAAGAACAACTGACAGGATATAACACTTGGTATACACGTTTCACAGTTTGCTTGCTGACCTGATCATGAGAAAGATTTAGTTACGAATATAAATAGAGAATGGATTTCATGATTCAGGTGTGTGATGTGTGATTTGATGTCTATGAATGTGAAATATGTGAAGATAGAATGGTTGCAACAAATAAAGAAAGATCTTGAGCATATGTAAGAGCAGAGCAGAGAAACAGGGGCAAACTGAAATGAAGAGTTCTAAGTCAGTATTTATGAGCTTAACTAGAACTGTTACCATGCATATGTATATGTAATCATAGCAGTTCATCTTTGGCATTGATCCACCCTTCTTCTTCTTTCTTCTTCTAATTGGCAGTGAGCCTTTTCTTTAGCAGTGAGCTCCGAGCAGTGAGCCCTAAGGCAGTGATCCTTTTTGTAATTCGGTATTGTGCTATAACAATATATTGAGAGCTAACACTCTCTGTGGTTTTTCCCTCTTTAGGTTTTCCACGTAAAAATCTTGGTGTTCATGTGTTATGTCTTTGTGGTTGTTGTTCTTTTGTTTAATTTGCTTTCACATAGTTGAGTTTGGTAAATGGATAAAAGAGCAAGTGCATAAATGGTTTTGTAGAACACTGTTCTTAGTTTTTATTGTATTCAACAGTAAAAACCCTGATCCCTTGAAAACAAAAATTTAGAGAGTAACATAGCATGTACCTATTAGCAATTTTGTGGAAACACTAATTATTTCTATTCTTTTTGGAGTTCTCCACTAAGTATCAATTGTCTACACTAAGAACCCTACATAATTCGATGTTAATGACTAGGGAAGTTTTGCGGAAATGCTTTTGGAAAATCAAGTTCTTTGCACGAAACATTCTGCCACCTTTTGCATTAACTGCTCATACGTGCCTTAGATTTTGGGTGGTGCAACCATTGTCCTTTTACAAGGATTTTAAATTTTTGGTTGTCGATCTATGCTCAAGATCAACATTGCATGTGGCATCCTGAGTCACTTGAAAACAAAATTTGACAGACATCAAATTTCATCATAAGCTTGTGTTATATGACTTTTTCTCCAAAATGGAAAAGAAAAATATTTTTGAATAATCCTCTAAAATTGTAAGGAGGATAAAGTTTATTTACCCTTTATAATGAAAAGGGAGATGAAAAATAAAGGATATTATGATGGTTAAAAGGGAGATAAATAAAGAATAATTCTGAAAAACCCCTATTAAAAGGGAGGAGTTATTATGTTTATTAAACCATTATTAATGACAACCTCTATGAAAAGGTGTGATGGTTTAGAAATCGCCCTTAAAAGGTTATATAAGGCATTTGTGTGAGACTTGAAATAGACATGGAGAACACTCAAGGAAAGATAAGGAAAGAAAGGCAAGAAATCAGAAAAGAGAAAGATTATAGATTTGATAGAGGAAAGCATACAATAAAGTATACAGGAAATGTATATAGGAATGTGTACAGGAAAGTATAGAATAAAAGTATACAGGAAAAGTATACAGGAAAGTATATAGGAATCAGAGGGCACAAAGGAGTGAGGATTAGGGTCTTTGGCTGGGCACTAAGCATTTGGAGAAGGGGCACATAGAGTGTGTCCAACTTGGGGTACAACATACACCCAGGAGTGTCCTGGCTAGGGTTGTGTTTGCTTTATGTTGTGAGGAATGGTTGGTTTTGTGTAAGAACTAGTTCCTTCGGGGGTGCTTCTTTTCCAAGAACAACTGGGACCTGTGATCATTCCTCCGAGTGTCGTATAGCAGCATCTCAGTGCTTCATATATATATATATATATCTATATTTGTAAGAAATGTAACAAAGGTTGCATTGATTAAATTATTGTTGCAAATTGATGTTATTAAAGTTCATTAATGAAATATTTGGCTGTACAATATCATTTGCTATGTTTTAAGGTTTATTCAATATATGAAAAATAGATTAATTTATTTCTATTTCAAATAATTTACCTTAAAGTGCATTAAATATTATATGAGGACTCTATAGTTGTTAAAAAAATAATAACTTTCCAGTAAATGAATGTTACTTGGGTGAAAAGGAGATCACATTTGGTATTAGAGCCTAATGATCAGACCTTCATATCTAAAGTGTGTTATATGTTTTCAAATTTCATATTGACCAATTTTTAATATACTCCTTGAGTATATCTAACATTGTATATTCACCCTAACCTATAAGACAACAAACCCAATTTTACAAGTTCAAAGGACTTCACTATTGTCTATGACCCATCTAGTTTATACAATCACAATCAACATACTTAACTTAGAAAATACAACAACAATTGATAAATAAAAGTATATCAATAAGATACAACATCCAAACTATATTGGAATATGACAAGATAATATCCTAGACACATTGTGTTTTGGTTTTCTCCAAGTTTCCTAGATATATGGATGAAACTGTAACATGTTTTCAATCAATTTTACTAAGGCCATATAAACCCTAAACAAACAATCTTGTACTTGCAAGAAGCTTTCCTTGACATAACAATTTTGGTTGTAATACTTCACTTGTCTACAATATTGACACAATATTCTTCTTCCATCTCCATTCAAATTATTCAATCATTATTGTGCAAAGCAGCCCCAAAAAGCAATGTTTCTTACACTGTATAATTGGTTGCCTTTTCAGATATGTTTGCAAACTTTAGGCATGATAGTACAATATTTTTTGCAAGATTGTTTGTGTGACTCAAACTAAATGTCACTTGATTCCATTTAGTCCTTTTTATGGTTTTGTGGTAAAAGTTCTAGAGTATTGTTCTTTTAAAGATGAGATTTATGAACATCTTATTTTGTCGAGGAGCATTCTTATTGTCCTCTATGAACACAAAGATTTTTCTAAGCAAGGAATGGCAACAAGCATAACCAACAAAATCTTTTGTTTGAAATAAAGGTATTAATATGCCAATTAGATTCTCAACTTGGAGAGGCGATTGGAGAACTGACTGTAATCTGTGTGATTGATTCTTAGGTTAGCATCACTACTAGACTCCACAATCCTTGGCTTTCAATAGTGAGGAGCCCCTCATAGATCAAACTCATGAACTCTCCATTGTAAACTATCATTATAATTTAATAGATTTTACTCTACTAGGACTAGGAATACCTGTCTACTACCAAAACACCCTGTTAAGAGGCATGCTACATATATTACCCTTTGAAACATATGTACCGATCTCATAAAGACATTTTTCATGGTCACTAATATCTAATGTTTACTCTGATAATTTGGCATGATGTATAGTAGTTTCTTATCCATCACAAGACCATTTCAAAACCAAAAATTTTGCATAGAGAAAGGGATTGGGGTTGCCTGTTGTTGCAGTCTACTTCAATGCCTAACAAGAGATTTCCACTAGAAGATGTTGATATCTACACTATACTACATTACTAACAAAGATTTACCTTTGTCGTATGCTCTTTTTATGTACTATACCAGATCCATATAAACTATTTCCATTCTCCTCTACCATGTCATGAAGATTATGTACTAAATAAATTAATAAATGATTTCTCTCTTTAAACACTTGAATTTGATGTTGTAAAAGTGAGCAATGAGCTCTCAGATAGATGCAACCATCTTGACCCATGTGGTGGAAACAATATAAGTTTAACAATACATATATCTCGCTCTCTTGTTTCATTATCAGTCTTGTAATTAATGACATGCCTAAATAATTTTAAATAACCTTTCAAGTGCCAAGAGGAGTAAGATGGGAGAATAAGATTGGCGGTATGCCATCGAAATCCATTGGCTAAAAAGTGTGGAACTTAGGAACAAAAATAGATTGGATCTTAGGAAACAAAATAGATTCGAAACATTATCACTAGTAGAATTTAGCAAATAAATGACTAGGTGACTAAAACTTTTAGTCACGACAACTAAAAATGATTAAATTCTACTAATTTTTTGCAACACAGCTATAAATGACTAATTTGATTGTCCGGTAAACAACACAACTAAATAATTAGTCACACAAACAAAAATGACTAAATAATTAGTCACACAAATAAAAATTAGACAATGGGTGCTGCCACAATAATGGGTTACACTTTCTGGGATATCCTGATTTTTGCTGAAATCACATATTTTTAGAAAATATAATGATTTAAGCCTTGAAAGGTTCCATTTAAAGGATTTTAATTGAAGAGAGTTTGATCAAACCCCCTTAGATTCAAACCCCCTTGGATATAGAACCCCACTAGTTTTAAACCATACCTATAATAGAGTCTCCTCTACACCTATCAAAATGCTGATAAAAAACCACTTTTGATTTACCTTTTGGGGGATCAAATGAATTCATATAAAATTTATGTTTTGTAAGTATGTAGTCCTTATTATAAGCTTCCCAAAAAGTATAATTTTAAATATATTTAATTTGATTATTATATATTTATTTTTTATTCTTGTGAATGTAGGTTTTTCAATGAACATCAAGGTCTTTGTTTCACACATACAAAAAAATAGGAAAATAGAGAAAAAAATTCTAAAAAATACATGTGCTCTAAGTATTGATGTCCTTATTCCAAAAAAAAAAATTTGAATTCTGATACATACAAAAAAAGTTATGTTGGACATAATACGCCTATGTCTAAATTATAATTGGTTTGACTTCAAAATTTAATTAAAAAAAATATTCAACAAAACATTGTGAAACCAAATGCATCCTCTAGATATCAATGTTAACAATCTAAATTCAAAAGAATCAGAATTTTATCCTTTGCAGAAAAAAAGTTATGTGCGACAGAATACACACCAGTTTAAAAAAAGGTTGTTTACTATTAAAACCTAGTTATCAAAGGAGATGCAAAAAAATTTACAATTTAACTCCAATTTTTTTTTAAAAAAAATATTTAGAATCTACAGACAAAATCTCACAAATCACTAGTTCGCATCATCTTCAAATTCCTAATGGTTTAGTAGCTATAGGTGTTAGAAAGTGATGATTTAGTTCAAAATTTTGATTTTTATGTCAAGTTTGACCAAAAAAATGTAACCCATTATTGTGGGATGACCCCAATATGATATTAAAGTGGGTAATTAAAAAAATATTTTAAATTGGAAAATTATTGGCAGGAATTGGAAATAGCAGAAAATAAAAGAAAATATGGGTGCCAAAAGTGAAATGGAGGAGGCTTTCAGTTTTGACTTTGTGAAATTGACGCATCACAAAGAGTAAGGGTTTCTTTGTTTTCGTGTTAAAGGAGCTACAATGTCGGTGTTGCAAAAATTTAAGGGAGCTTTGGCACCATGTTGCAGAAGCTCCAGACAGATTTCCTACCACGTTGCAACATAGTACTCAAGGCATGTTACATATGATAGAGGAAATATGGCATGTACTAGAGACCAAACAAATGTAGTGGCAGTTTGGGGAAGGCTGGAGAAGTTTCAGTTACACCTCCAGTTGCATTTAAAAGCTTGACCCATGTTGCAGAGATTTAAAGGAGTTTTGGCACGTTGCTTGAATTGAAGAAGCTCCAGGCATGCATTTCCATGACCCACGTTGCTAGACTTGTGCACGTTTTCTCTCATTTTTTTGCCAGGTATTCTTGTGGGTTGTCGAGTATTTAACATTGTTGAAGAATTCAAAGAGCTAGTGTGAGGATTTGGGGTTTGTGAAATTTGTTCAAAAGCTTTTGAGTTTAATAATGAAATCCTTGGCTAGCATAGGAGAAACCTCTAAGAGGAAAATAAAACTGTGGGTTATGTTTTTAGATGTTTATTAAAATCCATAGATGTCATTGATGATACACGGTAGTCCTCAAATCCATTTATTTTGAAACCCTAGTTGGCTACATGTTGAGAGATTATGTTTACAAGTGTTAGGGTTTAGGTGGATTGGAGCAATAAACACTATCAATTATATGTAGATTAAATAACCCAAATATAATAATGAAGAATAACTCAAAAGAGATCAACACATAATTTTAATGTGGTTCACCCAAAATGGGCTACATCCACAGAAACTCAGCCATGTCCAATGATTTTATTATCCAGTGCAAAACATATTACAATCTCATGAATTCCATACTGCAACATACATCCCAGCTACTTATAACAAGCTTTTTAGAAGCTTCTAGAATTAGGGTTTTACAAAGTCATTTTTCATTTGTCGGTTAACAAAAAATTAACTACCAACCCCGAACATGCAAAAAAGGGGATTTTTTTTTCGGGGGCTGTGACCCCGAACCCCTACTCGAGGCTTAACCCAGCCTTGAACCCCAGAAAGGATACGTTATGAGTGTATAATATCAGCATGATCAGTCACCACATACCAATAATCTCCCACTTGGAGACTAATCAGACTCCACAACAAACAATCTCCCACTTGGAGACTGATCCTAGACGGCACTGCTGGACTTGCAGCTCCCACTAGATCACATGTCTGGCTGGTTTCTTATATCCACCATTATCAGTCATGGCAGCCAAAGGAAACTGATGAGGAAATTAATTTCTCCTGTGTAAATGTCTTTGTGAACATATCTGCAGGATTCTCACTTGTGTGAATTTTCTCTAGCTTCAACTGTCCATCCTCCAAAACTGATCGGATGAAGTGGTATCTAAGTTGTATGTGCTTAGTTTTTGAATGTAGAGATAAATTCTTAGCAAGATGAATGGCACTCTGGCTATCAATGTACAAAGGGCTATCTTCTTGTCATTGTCCCAATTCCTCCAGAAAATGTTGTAACCAAATCATCTCCTTGATAGCTTCTGTAGTAGCAACATACTCAGCTTCAGTGGTTGAAAGTGCAACAACCTTTTGCAGCCTTGAAATCCAACTGACTGCAATACCTCCTATAGTAAAAACATACCCTGTAGTACTCCTCCTGCTATCAATATCACCTGCTAGATCAGAGTCAACATATCCTTTTAGACCAGAATTTGTTCCTCCAAAACATAGTTTCTTTGAAGTAGTACCTCTCAAATATCAGAGAATCCATTTTACCACATTCCAATGTTCCATTCCTAGATTGCTCATATACTTGCTCAAAACTCCCATTGCATGTGCAATATCTAGCCTTGTGCATACCATTGCATACATCAAGCTACCAACTACTAATGCATATGGTATCTTAGACATTTTATCTTCCTCCTGTTGTATCTTTGGACACATCTCCTTAGTCAACTTAAAATGACTAGGAAAAGGGGTACTAATTGCTTTTGCATTCTGCATGTTAAACCTTTTCAACACCTTCTCTACATACTCACTTTAAGACAAAAATAATTTTTTGTTTGTCCTGTCCCATGTGATCCTCATACCAAGGATTTGTTTTGCTAATTTCTGCTTAAGTTCATAAATATGCTACATGTTAGACTCAGAAACAAGCATGTCATCAACATAAATCAACGGGATAATATAGCTGCCATTACCCAATTTCTTAAAATAAATACAATAATCAGAATGACATCTTTTGTAACCTTGCTCAGCCATAAAACTATCAAATTTCAAGTACCATTGCTGAGATGCTTACTTTAGGCCATACAAACTCTTCTTTAACTTGCACACAAATTCCTCCTTACCCTTGACCTCATAGCCCTATGGTTGCTACATGTATATTTCCTCTTCCAAATCCCCATGGAGAAATGTTGTTTTCACATCTAGCTATTCAAGATGCAAGTCTTTTACAGCCACAAGACTTAGAATAGTTCTAATAGAAGTCATCTTTACAACCGGAGAAAATATTTCATCAAAATCTATACCTTTTTTCTATGCAAAACCTTTTACCATGAGTCTGGCCTTATATCTTTTCTTGCCTACATCCTCTTCCTTCAACGTATAAACCCATTTATTTTGCAATGCTCTTTTACCTACAGGTAATTGGACTAAGTCCCAAGTCTGATTCTACAGCAAGGAATCCATTTCCTCTTTCATGCCTAGCTCCCACTGGTTTTTGGTATCTACCTACATTACTTCTTCATAACCTTCAGGTTCACCAGAATTAGTTAATAATATAGAATATAATGATGGAAAAAATCTTTCTAGACGTCTAGTTATCCTTGTAGAACGTCTAACACTTGCAGGAGTCTGTGGGACAACTTGCTGCTGAACATCAGGTACCACTAGCATTTTATTTTCTAGAATCTCATCCAACACCACATATTCCTTTTTGGCCTGTTCATGCTTCTTTTCTTGTAGCTGATCCTTATACATGACCTTCTCATTGAATATAACATCTCTGCTCCTAATAATTTTATGATTTTCATAATCCCATAACTGATAACCAAATTCATCTGCTCCTTATCCAATGAAGGTGCATTTTTTAGACTTAGCCTCAAGCTTGGTTCTATTTTCAATATCAACATGGACAAAAGCTTCATGACCAAAGGTTTTTAGAAATGAATAGTTTACCTTTTTACCCATCCATTCCTCCTTTGGAATGCCACCATATAAAGGATTTGAAGGTCCCCTATTTATTAAATAAACAATGGTATGTACAACATCTACCCAAAAGTGTAAGGGTAGTCTAGCATGCAATCTCTTGCTCCTTGCATGCTCCATAATAGTCCTATTCATCCTCTTAGACACACCATTTTCTTGTGGGGTTTCAGGAACCATTTTCTACCTACGGATTCTATTATATGAACAATAATTCTCAAATTCTCTGCTGCAATACTTGCCTCCATTATCAGATCTGAGACACTTCAACTTTTTTCCTATCTCATTCTCAACCAAAGCTTTCCACCTTTTAAAAGTTTCAAATACTTCTGATTTTTGTTTTATGAAATACACCCATGTTTTCCTAGTTGCATCATCAATAAAAGTAACATAATAGAAAGAGCCACCAAGAGAAGATACCTGAGCTGGTCCCCATACATCTGAATGCACAAGCTCTAATTTCTCACTCTTCTTCTCTTTCCCAACTTTGAGAAATAAGACTCTTTTCTGTTTTCCATAAACACAATTTTTGTAGAACTCCAAGTCAATCTACTTTAGACCTGGTAGCAACTTTCTAGAGTGAAGGATCTTCATCCCTTTCTCACTCATGTGCCCAAGTCTATGGTGCCACAATTATGTTACTATCACTGTAGCAAGTGCTATAACTGTCTCAGTAGCAACTATTTCTGTAGCAGCTAAGGTAGAATAAGTATTACCAGTACACAAATACAATGTGCCTAACTTTTCACCTTTAGCTACTACTAATACACCTTTAGTGACCTTCCAGACTTTGTCTGAAAAAGCAACTATGCAGCCTTCACCACCCAATTGTCATGCAGGGATTAAATTCCTTCTCAAATTTGGAACATGTCTTACCTCATGTAGTAACCATTCATTTCCATTCTGCAACTTGATTTTTATCTTTCCTTTCCCAACAATCTGACAGGGTTCATCATCACCCAAATATACCTATCCAAAATCACCTTGAACATAATCTACAAAATATTTCCTATGGGTTGTGGCATAAAATGAAGCCCCTGAATCTATTACCCAAGAATCATTAGCATTATCTAAACACAGAATTAAAGCATCCTGTAATTTATTACTTGCAACATTATCTTCCTTACTGTCATCATGTTGTCTATCTCCCTGTTTGCCCTTTCAAGACCAACAATCCTTCTTCAAGTGTCCTGGCTTTCCACAGTGCCAACAATCCATTCTTCCTCTAGATTTAGATCTGTCTTTCTTCGACTTCCCTTGTGATTTCCCATGACTTGTTGGGCTTTTTCCTCTCTCCTTTGTTCTTCCCATGTTTTCTATAGTCAGCATTTCCTGATGTTGAACTCTCACCTATACTTTTCTGTTGCATTTCCTCATTAAGGATAACACCAACAACATCATCAAATTTTAAAGTATTTGAACCAAAGACAGAGTTACTTACAGCCATTACCAAGCTATTCTAGCTTTCTGGCAAAGAACATAAAACCAAGAGAGCCCTCACTTCTTCATCAAATTTTGCTTTTACAAAAGTTAACTGACTGGTAGTCGTATTAAACTCATTTAAATGATCTGTCACAGATCCAACTTCAATCATTTTTAGATTAAATAAATGCTTCATAAGAAATACCTTATTAGAGGTTGAGGGTTTTTCATACAATTTAGCCAAATCTTTCATCAATTCATCTGTTGTCTTTGCTTCTGTTATATTGAATGCCACAGATGGTGACAAGCACAACTGAATGGTTCCCAGTGCCTTTCTGTCCAAAAGTTCCCAATCCTCATCAGTCATTGCTGTCAGTTTCTTGGTTTTACCTTCCAATGACCTCCATAAATCCTTCTGATAGAGATAATGCTCCATTTGAATCTTCCATAACTGATAGTTCTACCCATTGAATTTATCTACCTTCAATTTACCCTCGTCCGCCATTGCTCCCACTTAACCATGAGACTCCCACTCAATCCTAAGACCTTCCTGCAGACGATAATCAAACACAACCTGCTTTGATACCAGTTGTTAGGGTTTAGGAAGATCGGAGCAATAAACACTAACAATTATATGCAGCTTAAATAACCCAAATATAACAATGAAGAATAACACAAAAGAGACCAACACAGAATTTTAACGTGGTTCACCCAAAATAGACTACATCCACAGAAACTCAGCCATCCAATGATTTTATTATCTAGTACAAAATAGATTACAATCTCATGAATTCCATGCCACAACATACATCCTAGCCACTTATAACAAGCTTTTTGGAAGCTTCTAGAATTAGGTTTTACAAAGTCACTTTTCATTTGTCGGTTAACAAAAAATTAACTACCAACCCTAAATGTCCAAAATAGGGAAAAAAAATTTGATGGTTGCACCCTTGAACCCCTGCTCTTGGGGGCTGCCACCCCCGAACCCCTACTCAGGGCCGGGCCCGTCCCTGAACCCCGGCAAGGATACGTTACGAGTGTACAATATTTGCATGATCAGTCGCCACATACCAACACCAAGTGCTAGGAAATGATAAAGAAATCAATCACAATAGTTATCTAATATGAGACAAGAAGATTAAATATCCTATGACTGCTTTCAATTGTCTTTGATTGAGTTCCAAGTGACAGTAAAATCTTGTTATTATATATAGCTGAGGAGTTTAATTGGAGTTTAAGACAATTGTCACATAGTATATGGCTGCCACACAATGTTTTTTTTTAGAATGACAAAATATGGCAATATCATTCTCCAGGGGATTGAATGATATGGATTCAATAATAGGATATGAGGGCAGAGAATAGGTGGAAGACAATGTTGTAAGTGGTAGAGTCATGCATGAATAAAAGGAAAGTTGTGTAGAACTCAACAAGGATCAATAACCAGCATCCAACCTGTAGATAACTCTGATTGATAGAAGAAAAAAACACAATGAAATGTATAAGACTTAGATAGTAACCTTATGTTTCCTGATTGTATGGAATGTAATGAATGTGCAATGCAGAGTGACAGTGCCATTAAAATGATATCACAGTGGACAGATTTTGCTAGCAAAAAATAGGGTTTTAATGTGAAGGACTGTGCAAATAAATAATAGTTTGAAGATTCTATGACGGCCCTCTACATAGTTACTTCAAGAAGATAGCCCTAGTGAAGGGCAGGGGTCAAGTTGCAGATGGTGGTGCAAAGTGTTTGGAAACAAATGGAGTGCATAAAGGTTCACATAGAAGAACATGTGAAAAACAACAAATCACTCCAACCATAAAAGGTGAGAAAGTGGACAGTAGAATGAAGAGTTTGATGCAAGTAATAGGGGTTATGATAAACAAAGAAGAACATGGAGATAATAAGTGCATAGAGGTAAGATGTTCATGGTAGAGTGGAAATGGCATGGCATGAAGTTGCTTGTCCTCAAGTTCATAGACATAAGAAAAACCTATATGACTCTTATAAAGAAAAGGAAAACTTGAAGATTTTATTACTCTGAATGACCATCAATGCAATCAAAAAGATAGTAAAGTCTAGTTGAAGATACATTGAAAGCATACATGGATAAGGTGTAGACCTAAAATGACAGTGATATTTTTTCTTGTTTGCCATCTTATCTAAGAAAGATAGTTATGAAGTGACTTCGATGTTGACTATGTAGTCCTTTTAGATGCAATCGCATGGGAAGGACAGTGAAAATCACTATCAATGAATGGTAGATAAATCATAAATTTCATTTCAAGGAATAGAATCAACTAAAGACAATCTAGTGATCAAATGATAAAAGATTGTCTTATCCATAAAGGCAGTGACAATCCTATTAAGGGAAAGCTCCAAATATTGAATGATGTGTTATTTCACTTTATGAATATGATGCAATAGTCACTCCAAGAAGATCAAGGGACAAAAGTAGGAAAGGTTGTGACCATCAGAAGGCAACCACCCCATAAGTGGAATTTCAAACAGGGCTGTGTGAGAAAGGAAATGTCAATGCTTCACGAGTATGTTTCAATGTGAGATGCCATGATACCCTAGTACTTGTAGGTAGAGCAGACCTTAAGTTTACTTTGTTTGGAACCAGTCCAGTTGCTAGAGTATGACAGTCATTTTTGAGATTGATGAGAGAGCAACATTAATGGCAAAGGGTAACCTTAATAGTTTGCAAGTCAAGGATTTATGGAAGATGAAGGGCATTGCAAAGATGTAATGACACTCTAAGTGCATAAAGAATAGTTAAATGGAGAAGATAGTCATGGGACTGTCATAAGGAAAAGGATCATTTGTTCCATTTGGCAGCAGCTATCATTCTATTAATGGTGGATAGACTTCCATAAATAATGGTGAAGAAATATTTCATGCATTGAATTCAAGAAACCCAAAAGATTTCCTCAGAAAAATTGTGATAACTATGTAAGAAGTGCCTATGTATGAAATCAAAAAAGGAAGATGGCCAAACATGAACTACAGTCACATAAGGCAGAGTATCATCATAGATAACTATAATTTTTGCCTCACAAAACATTGGTGAATCTAAGAAGTGTGTTTCTTAGGATAGTCTTACATCTGATAAGTCTAAGGTAGCCAAGAGTTACACAGTTGTTTCTTGTTGCTCTGCACTCTACACATTATGGTGCAGCTACTTATCCAAATGGCCAGGCTTAGTAAGGTTTTTATTGTGCTTAGAGGTTCCAAATTTGGTAATGCAAGAGAAGAAAAGAAGTTTAAGGATATAAGACATTTAGATTTAGTTTTAGAAGTGGATACAAGAGCTAAAAGGGTCTTGCAAGTATGGTAGCCCCATTATAACAGTGATAATGAATGCCAGTGATGACAGTTAGTCGATAAAGGCAATTTACAGTGAAGTTGGGATAGTCATTCCAAATAATGAAGGGGAATATTTGTGGTTTAGAAAGTGGATGACAATGATCTAGAATGTCTAATGGTAACAACAATATCAAAAGGGTAGAAACTATGATGTTAAGCAGTCATAAAAGTGATAAATGGAGATAGTGGTAGAAAACTGAAGGTAAAAGGGGGTCATAAATGAATGAACAAAGTGGTAGCTTCAACTTTAAAACTTCTCCTACTCCCTCTTGCAAGTTTTGACCATTTCAAACCTTCCTCACATATGCCCTATAAACATGTTTGTGGGAAATTACATTAGTTGGTGAGCTAGAAGTAGTTGAGACGATGTAGTAGACACTTTGGATGACCTGTAACAACAATTCCAAATATCTAGTATCAATTTTTGCATCATTTTTAATCATAGGATAGTCCAATTATAAAGTGACATTCCCAAAGATGAGATAATTTGTACAAAAGGAAAAGAGGGTATTGAGTTTGATCTCTACAATCAATATTGCAAATCAGGGGCATAATGATGGTTTTTACTGGTAGGAGAAGAAGTTATTGCATTAAGATTTTGTATTCTAATACCAAGGAATGCTCAAACTACAAGATGAATATGGTCACACATTGAAGGTTTTACATTGTGATTTGAGACAACATTCTTCACCTAGGAGAAAGGGCAGAATATTTTTTAGTCAAGTCACCAAGAGATGAAGTCTCTTCAAGACAAAAGAAAAATCATTAAAGACAGTCACCTTTTTTCAAAATATGACAGTCCCAAAAGGCATTAAAAATCCAAGATGCTTGATTATATAGAAGGCACGCTACCCAAACTTTTGAAGAAACCTACGGTCTGAGTGACACATGTTAATAACTCAATTGGACAGTTTATTGAGAAGCACCAACCCTAATTTCTTATGGAATGCAAAGTATAGTGCTTGTAGATCACAGAATGGTGAAAGTACTAAGTCCAGTGGGATAGGAGACTATTGCAAATGCCAAAGTTTAGTGCTCATTGAGAGTCAAATTGCACATGCTGATGAAGCAATGTTAATGAGGGCAGCTAACAGAGTTAAGGTGTGCACTCAGTGAAACCAAATGGTATCAAGGAAAACACTTAAGAAAGGGCATTATACAGATCATTTAAGCTATCAATAGGAAATAGCAGTTTCAATTAGCTCATGAAGGATTCATAGAGGCATGAAAGATAGCTTTTATGTGAAACTCAATGGTTAAGTTGATTGACAAATGGAAGAAACTTGAAGTACAATGCTAGGAAACTCTTGGTATCTAGTGTTTATAGATGCAAAGATACAGTGAATAAGGGCATGCATTCAACATAGTGATAATGCCACATTGAAGTTCACATGAATGAAGTGAGGATTACTATGTTACTAGCAGCTTTCAAAGGGATTGTTGTGCATGAAAAGGTCATGAGGGTGTTAGAAATATAATGAGCACAATTCAAACAAATTGTATAGGTATGCAAGAAGGACAACAATCAACTTGATGTAGGGTAGTATTCATACATGTCACAGTCCTTTAACAAGCAAGGCAATCATGAGCCCTCAGGGCAATCTTAAGAATGATGAAACACAGATCATGGACAGTCAAAAGAAATAATGGGAAGATGACAGTCTATAGGACATGGACTTTGAAGTTATGACATAAATCAAGAATATGACACATGAAGTCACCATTGACAATGCCAAGATTTAGACTTTACAGAAGACAGTCATCATTGCAGGGCATGGACAGTCATAAAGGGTAGTGTTAATGATGTCTTCAGGACTATTATAACATTATGGATTGCGGAAACTTGAAGCTTTAATGTCCGTATATGTTTAAAATCCAAACTCCATGGATTATGATCTTCATTTATTCAACAGAATTCATACTTCCTTTCTCAAATAAGTGGACATATTATCATATGTTGCTGCACTTCAATAGAATGTGCCCTCTCTTTTTAGTAATTATTTGATATTTTATTGTATTTAGTACCCAAGGAACTTATATTACAAGTACTTGATCTTCTTTGGTGTGGTTAGCGATCTTATATTGCTACGTGTTCTGCATCATCCATTCTGAGCAGATAGTGTTTGTAAAGACTATTCCAATTAACTTTAGATCCCACCTCTTGCTTGATTACCATGTCTGACATTATCACTTGCCTGCAAAGAGTTAGGTGCAAGGCAAATGTAGCTCCTAACATATATATATATACTTGCTAGTTTCGGCTCTTTGAGAGATATACTTGCATCATGTTGAGTGGGAGAACTTAGTTTATTATTCTATGAAGGTATCTCAATTCTTGCAAAATGTTGGCATCTTTGTTGACTGTTATCTCTCTAGTGGGTTCTCCCTTAATGTGCCCATGTATGACCTTACCAAGTGCAAGATGAGTGGATTGTTAATTTGAAGATGTTTATGTTGTAAATATGTGCCTGATGTGTTGTCATTGATGTCAACATATTTTTCTGTCAAAAACAATGAAGACAGTGTAGAGGAGTGATTAGTATTTCTAGTAAGGTGAAGATCAGAGTATACGGATTAAAGGGCATGTAATGGGTTGTCTATTGTTTCTCCAGCTGAGATTTGAGAGGTCCACATGAAGATTTGGTGAAGTTATGGCCCTTTGATTAAAACAAGTTTCTGCAGTTGTTCTATAATGATAGAGTGGCAAGGAGTTGGTCCGGATTGGTCTAGTATGAGCATATTGTGATCTGCAGATCTAGAGGCTTATCTGGGATGTTGGTGTGTTCCCTCAACTCGAGTGGTTTGTGGTTTGGAGGTCCAGAAGCAATCTTTTTAGTTTGATAGTCATGGCAGTGTGTGTTCTTGAGGTTCAGTGTGAAGATGCAAGTGATTCTGATAATGTGAAGTGGTGTGGCTATTCCTATTGACTTATTTGTGCTTGTGGTGGTCTCTAGATCATGTGGCTATTGTGTTGGAGGTCCACATTGACAAAGGAGTAGGTGATTGAAGTTTTTCTCTTAGTTGTTGTTATTCTTCCCAGTCTTGTCCAACTGGATGTTCCTAGCATGTTGTGAATGATCTAAAGATCATTTTGTGAAGCTGGTATGTTAATAGAGGAAGTTTCAAGTCTTAGCTATGATTGGCCGACAATGTAAAGATCTGGGTTAAGTTTGGCCAACCTTGTTGATCATTCCAAGATGGATGAGGTGTATTAATACTTATTGAAGAGTTGTCAAACATTATCCTTGTGCAAGAAAGATCAAATTTGAATAAAGGATCAAAAGCAGAGTAGAGAAGAAAAGGAGCGAGAGCAGTATAGAGTGTGAAGTTGGTAAAGAAGAATTTGAGGCAAAGAAGAAGTCTTTAAGCATTCAATGAAACTAAACCAGGCATGAAGTAGATGTTATTTCTCAGTTAATTCATTCTATTCTAAATAAATTCTGTAGGCAGTGAGCCTCCCTTTTTAGCAGTGAGCTCTGGGTAGTGCACCCGAAGGCATGTGCCTTCTATTTTTCTAAAGTGCTTTTAACAGGGTACAAATCTTTGTGGGTTAACCCCCACCATGGTTTTTCCCTTAACCGGGTTTCCACATCAAAATCTTGGTGTCAAGTGTATTGATCATGTTTCTGCTCTTATGTTGTTGATCTATGCTTTATTGTTTACATCATTAATCTGGTAGCAAGTTAATAAGAGAGGTTAAAAGCAGAAAAAGTTTAAATTGTGGAACAACTAATTCACCCCCCCTCTCAGTTGTTCGGTCTAATTCCAACAATTGGTATTAGAGCCAAATCCTCTTATAAAAGCCTGACCACTTCAGGAGATCTAGGATGTTGACCTACAAGAAGGATAGTTTGAGATTTGATGGAACAAATTATTCTATTTGGAAGAATTGCATGGAGTGCCATTTACAATGCATGGGCGATGCCTATTGGGTGATAACTAGTGTTGAGTATAAACCTTTGGAGAAAGGTCCTTTAACTCCAGATCAAGTCAAAGATGCTGAAAATAACCTTTGAGATAAAGAAGCCTTATTGAGTGCCTTGAATGATTCAGAAATGACAAATGTCTTTGGTCTAAAAACAACTTATGAAATCTAGAAAAAAAGTTGGAATTTCCATATGAAGGTGATAAATATGTCAAATGTGGCAAGTTGCAAAGTTTGAGAGGAAAATTTGAAACTATGAGGATGAGCGAAGATGAAAACATCACAATCTACATGCAAAAGATAAATGAACTTGTGTGTGGTATTAGGTGTGCTGGTGGAACTTTGGAAGAATCAGAGATTGTATCAAAAGTACTCAGATCTTTACTTGATTCATACAAACATAAGGTAGCTGCTATAGAAGAGATCCGGATTGTCTCAGATGTTACAAGAGACCATCTGGTTGGCAAATTTTCAGCTTTTGAATTAAGTGAGTTTGGTGATTCTCTTCCCAAGTCTGAATCTACATTTAAGGCCAGTGTATATGGAAAACAAAGATATGATCTGGGTGAAAGCTCTTCTACAAGATCAAATAGATTAGTGAAGACAAGGAAGGATCTTAAAGATATTAAACTTGAAACTACTGATCTTGAAGCTCTTCTCGCCAAAAGATTGCCAAGAGGATCTGGTAAGTATGAAGGAAAATTGCCACTCAAATGTTTTGCTTGTAATAAGATTGGTCATTTTGCCTCAAGATGTCCGGAGAGGTTTTCAAAACCAAACCCTAACAGATATCGACATCAGAACAAATGTTACTATGTCTAAGAAACTAGAGAAGAAGGAGTCACAGATGATGAATCTGATCATGGAGGTTCCCCTAAAAATGATTGCGCGTTCATTGCCATTAAAGAAGAAGTTTCGATGTCTACTAAATCTACTAGCTATGCAAATATGGAAATATTGAGAAAGATGAATGGGTGATGGATAGTGGATGTTCTCATCATATGATTGGAGACAAGAGTAAGTTTGTAAATTTTGAAAATTATGAAGGTGGGCTTGTGAAATTTGGAGATAACTTAGCTGGTAGAATCCGTAGCAGAGGATCCATCTCTTTTGATGGTAAGAATAGCACCAATGATGTTCTGTATGTGGAAGCATTGAAACATAATCTTCTCAGTGTTGGATAGTTGGTTGATAAAGGTTATGATCTTCGATTCAAAGATGGAAAGTGTAGAATCTTAGAGAGTTTCGAAACAAAAATTGCATCCGGTACTCAAACAAGAGGTAACATTTTTCATTTGAGTAACTCTGGCAAAAGTTGTTTGATTTCTCAGATAGATCAAAGTTGGTTATGGCATAAGAGGATGTGTCATGTGAATTTTGATAATATTGTCAAAATAAGTACCACTCAGGCTGTGAGAGATCTTCCAAAACTTGTGAAACCTAATAGCATGTGTAGAGAATGTCAATTGGGGAAACAGAGAAAAATTTCATTCAAAAGTAAGGAACAAGTTTCAAATGGACGATTGGAATTGGTACATACTGATCTCTGTGGTCTTGCTATAATTAGGAGTGTGCAAGGAGATAGATATTTCATGTTGCTGATAGATGACTACTCCAGGATGATGTGGGTAACCTTCCTAAAAGAAAAATCAGAAGCTCTTGAAAAATTTAAGGTGTTCAAAGTGATGGTGGAAAATGAAGTGGTGAAAAATTGAAATGTCTGAGATCCAAAAGAGGTGGAGAATTTACTTCTCATGAGTTTGATGCTTTCTATGAAAAGCATGGCGTAAAAAGATAGTTATCTGCTCCTAGGTCTCCCCAACAAAATAGAGTTGTGGAAAAAAAGAACCGGACCATTCAAGAAGCTGGCAGGACCATGATGATGGAATAAATGTTCCTCAAGTTTATTGGAGAGAAGCTATAAGTACTACTATCTTCACTCTTAACCGGGTGTAGATCAAAGGCAATTTTGGTAAGACCCCTTATGAACTATGGTTTGGTCATCCTCCTACTATAAGATATTTCAGAGTTTTTGGTAGTAAATTCTATATCAAAAGAGATGAAGATTTAGGCAAATTTGATACAAGAAGTGATGAGGGAATAATTTTGGGATACTCTACTAAAAGTAAGGCTTACCGGTGCTTTAACAAGAGGTTGAAAAAGATTGTTGAAAGTGCTAATGTTAGAGTTGATAAGAGCAAAGAAGGACATTCCAGGTTCTGCGGATATGATTTAGATGATCAAAATGAAAGAAAAAGTCAAGGAAGGATAGTTCAAACTCTGACTCAGATGCAGATTGATCCAGAAACTCCAGAGACTCAAGTGTTGGCAAGAGACACTGTATGGCTTCATAAGTGTTGTCATTGATGGTAACAAAGTCTATCCCACACATCCGCAGTACATAGTATGCCTTTACCAGAAGTCAGATTGAAGATTGTTTTAGTCCAGTGAACAAGAATAGAGTATGTAACAAGGTCTGACAATCAGGTCCGGATCTCTCAGATGGTGTAATTCAGTAAATTGTACACTTGGACAAGTCAAGAGAGCTATCATGACTACTGTATTCCAAAGATTTAGCCTCCGGTGATAAAGCAAGAAAAAGATCTGACCATCTGAGTGTTGGGTTCCAGTCAGGCAGAGCAGATAGAGGAAGAACTGACCAACAGAGTATCAGACTTCAATACGGATGAGTAAAAGGTGTTGATCAAGCAACTTGTGGGATTATACATTGTTGGCCGACATGATTAATGACTTCTATGCCTATGTTTTTGATACGCATCATAAATCAAACATGGATTCAGCTAACATATCAGTAACTTGCAAATATCTTGAGTGTTCTTGTTGCCAACTAGAAAGTTGATGAAATCCTTGATGTGGATATATATACCAAATGGATTCTAGTATGTAAGTATGTATGGTGAATACATGATGAAATAAAGTGTGAAGAAAAGTAGGGATAAGTGTGAGAGCAGTAATTCAAGTCTGGTATGTGACAGAGCAATAGCATTAAAACAGAGGAAGAATGAAGTGCATTAGATCAGTGTATTGTGCCTAACTGGAACTAAACTCTTGCATTTGTAGATGCTTCTCATCAGTTTAAACACTTGATTATCTTCTGTAAGTTCTGTAGACAGTGAGTCTCTTGTAGGCAGTGTGCCTCTTGTGAGCAGTGTGCTCAGGCAGTGAGCCCTAATTGGCAAGTGCCATTTGTACTCCTTTATTATTTTAACAGAGAATACAATCTTGGGTTAGTCACCCCATGGTTTTTCCCTTAATAGGGTTTCCACGTAAAAATCCTTGTGTTATGTGTGTTGATTTTATTTCTATTCGTATGATTACATATGCTTTCATGTTTTGATGCAACACTGAATATTAAGATAACAAAAGATAAGAAAGTTAAGGAAATTTTGAGATAATTGATTCACCCCCCCTCTCAGTTATCTGCCTTGTTTCCAACAATTGGTATCAGAGCAAGGTTCCTCTGAACAAAGCCTAACAACTTGAGGAAGATCTGGGATTTTTAATGGATGCATATGGTATGAAGGAACAACTTCAATCTGCCCTAGATGATCTTGAACAATCCCACTCTGAAGTCAATAATTTGAGAGAAAGACTCAAACAAGCTGATGAATTCATAAATGAGCTAAAAGAAAAACTTAGCATTTATGTGAAAAAGAGAAAGGAAATACTTCAAAAATTAGCCAATCAGAGTGAAGTCAATGATACTAATGAAGATTTGGATGAGAAAAATAAGCTATGTGAAAAGCTGTCAAAAGAAGTCATTATGGTGAGGCATGAAATGGAATCAGGGGTTATGAGGTTCCCTCAATAAATTGAAGAAAAAAGAATGATTAAAGATAATCTAAAACAATCCCTCAAGGAGAAAACAGAGGACTGCCACAAAATGGATATCATAATCAGGCATCTTGAATTTGATCTTGAAGAAGCTAGAGACAATGAAGAACAACTCGAGAATCAAATAGACACTCTTAAACAACATCTTCAAACAACAAATGATTACAAAGAGAAATTCAACATAAGCTCAACCCAACTTGAAGTTCTTCTTGAAAGCCAAAAGAGGGTAGATGATAAGTGTGGCTTGGGATATGAGAAAGGTGAAAGCTTCGGATCCGGTCAAAAAAACTTTGGATCAGGTAATCAAAGAAACAAGCCTAGAAGATCTCTGGTAAGGCAACCAAATGCCCAAAGATATCCATCCTTTAATGGATACTGCTTCAATTGCAACAATTTCGGTCATAGAGCAACTCAGTGCAGGAGGAGAATGAATCAGAATAATCCATCCTTCTCCAGACAATGTTTCAATTGTAAAAGGTATGGTCACAAATCTCATGAATGCAGAAATATGCAAATAAACAATTCATTCAATGGTAGATGTTTTGCATGCAATAGAATGGGACATATGGCTAATCAATGCAAATCAAGAGGATGTCAATCAAACAAGCAAAGAAATGTTGTATGTTACAATTGCAATAGATCCAGTCATATTGCCAGATTCTGCAGAAGTAGAAATCAGGATAGAAAAGGTCCGGTGGAACATAATCATAAACAAGACAAGGGCAAAGGTAAAGTAAATGCGGATGAAGTTCAAAAGGAGATGAGCAAGATTTGGGTAAAGAAGAGTACATAAAATATTGGAGATGGATCCGCACCGGAATCCAATGCTGATATTCCTTCCAGAAACTAAAAAGTGAGCTCTAGCTCAGGGGGAGTCATAGAGAAAAATAATTTCCCCTAGCCAGTTAGCTAGTGCCTAAATTTGACACATTGAGTAAACATCTGTCGCTGCGGATTAAAGGGTTCTAAAAAAAACCCTCCAAATAACCTTCAGTCAAAATGTGAAAGATCTGCATGGAGTTTTGCAAGACTTATAACTTCTCAAATTAATCCAGTTCTGACAACCATCCGGTTAAGCAAAATTTCACATTCAGATCCGGTATGATTCAAAATTGAAATGCTTTGATCTGTGGACCCATGGCATGATTGAAGAAAAGAAGATACATTGTCAATCCTCATTGACAATGATTCTAAGTTTGGGGCAGTGATTCAAGAAGATCTCTCTCAAAACAGGGCAACCAGATAACTTAAGTTGTGCATTTATTACAAAAGGAAATTAGGGTTTGCGCAAGGATAAAAGGGTTCTTTCACTAATTATTTATACAATTGCACTTACGAAGAAGAAAAGAAGAGCTCTGCAACAAAGTTTCTACAACTCACTCAAGATCAATTGGAAAATTGAATTCAACCAGCAATTTGTTCTGATTCCTATTTCAAACCCTAAAAGCGTGAAAAGGTACTTCCATTCTAAAAATCTCTCTTTGAATCTCTTGCAAAATGGCTACTCCAATGGTTGTCAAGATCACTGATAGGCCACGTCCTAAATTCAAGAAACACCCTTATAAATCTTTAAAAGTTGATCCTTTAGGCACATTTTCTAGCATTCCGCATGGGGTATTGCATGTAGAAGATGTTAGGGTTTATATCCATGCCAACATTGAGGAATTTGGAGACTCAAAATTGATGGACATTTATCACAAATAGCTTATAGATGAGAGTTTTGAACTCAAACCTGAATTCAAGGCCCTCCGGGATAAACACTTCAGACATTGCATATATTTTCCATGTTTTGCAGAAGATGATTGGGTCCGGTATGTTCTAACTAGGATGCATGATAATTTCATGTGGCTAATGAGGCCCTTCAAGATAACTAAAGATGCCATCAAGGCAGTGACCAGACTGCATGCATCTGGTGGGTTACCTGCACTTAAATCTGTGAAGAACCAAATAGTAACTAAAGCCACCGGATCTAAATTTGACAAAAGAGTAATGACCATAAATGACATCACAGATCCAGATGTCAAGTTTGCCTCAATGATAATCAGGTACAAGATCTATCATTCAAGCAGGGAGAATTCTGTGTCTGGCACAACAATTTATGTAGCATATCAAATGTTGAGGGAAGATATAGACTATGATCTATGTGACCTTCTAAATCAATTGTTGGAAAACCTGCAGAAGATCAAAAAGGATAAGAAGAATTCCTTTAAATATGGTTGTCTAATACTGTGTCTGTTCTTTTATTATATGAATGAGCTACCTGGATCACATGGTTGGGTATGGCAAAATGACAAACTGGTTGCAATTCAGATTAGAGATTATATGTATGGACTTGGTGATGCTCAAGCCCAAAACACAACTCTCTGGGGTTACTTCAAGAACTTTTAGAGCATGATGCAAGCCAGAGAGAGAATTCCTCAGTCCATAGTTAAGAAATACAAGGACATAGTTTGCTTCATGGTTGACACTGACCAATGCCTAATGGAGGCAGTTGAGCCAAGAACTGTGTGGATAATGCCTATGGGATATAAAGTTGATGAAAAAATCTTGGAGCTTCATATTCAACATCTACTGAGCTAGCCCAAGGACACTGAGGCAGAAAGGTTTGGAACCTTTCAAGTGTAAAAATACATGTTAAGACAACTAGAAATAAAGAGGAAAGTAAGAAGGGAATTTGAAGAAATTGCCAAAAGATTTGGCCTATCAAAGGAAGTTGTGGATGCAAATAGAGAGAAGATGGAGAAGGCTGAAAAAGAGAAACAAGAAGAAAAGAAAGGAGACAGTCCGGTACAAGCCTCCTCCCGGACTAGATCTTCCAAGAGCTCTGCACCTACCACTCCTAAAAGCTCAAAGGCTTCCAAACCAGAAGTCAAGACATCCGGAAAAGGAGAAAAGAGGACAAAGACCAAAGCCACAAGGTCATATACGAGCCTTAAAGATGAAGAAATAGAATTTGATGAGGAAATCAAGAAAATGAAGAAGAAGAAAACATCTGAGAAATTCTCTGCTAGTAAAAATGAGGAAGAAAAGGCAAAGGCATTTGAAAAGCCCACTCTTTCCATTGATGACATCATCAAGGTAGTTACTGTGGATGGGAACCTACAGCCAGTAACAGAGTTCTATGATGAATACAATGATACTGACAAGAGAATTTTGGAAGAAGCTACTGTCAGGTACCTAAACATTTACAATAAAGCTTTCATTGAAATTATATCCTTAATTCCTAAGAGTCTAGAAAAAGTACTTGAACTAAGAAAAGAGAATGCAAAGGCAAAAGACTTAGAGATTCAGGAACAAATAGCAATTCAACTTTATCCTTCTATCACTCCAAAACAAATGGACATGATTTTCAAGGACTGTAAGGATGAGTTCCAGAGTAAAGCAAGAATGAATAAACTTATGCTTGGAGAAACTGACCAAGTAGCAAGAGAAACAAAAGATATCCTCCAGAATGCTTTCAAAAGATTCAATCTTCCTATTGTAGAGGAAACAAATGAAGAACCTTCTACCATGGATGTTGAAGGATTAAATGTAATTGATGAAGAATTTTCTGACAAGGATGTTGAAGGATTAAAGAAAATAGATGAAGAGAAGTTTGAGGACTTAGACTCCTCTGTTTCAAAAGAGGAAGTTCATAAAGTAGTAAACACAGGTGACATCTCTCCTCTAGATCCCACTGCAACTATGACAAATATTCTAGACTCTGAAGCTGAAGGAGAAGATAGAGGAGAGGAGAAGAAGATTCAAGAAGAGGTCAAGGGAAAAGAAGAAGAACAAGCAGAAAAGACTAATGAAGACTCTTCTGATATTTCAAAGAAGTCCCAATCTCTAGCAAGAGACACTGTAGAGACAGTGAAGAAATTTTTAAACAAAGAAATGATGGAGATAGTTGAACCTGAGCTATTTCAAGGACCACTAAATTTTGACTCTCTCTCTCCACTTCAGACAATGAAAGTAGCATCTTTTGCTCAAGCCAAAGCAAAAGAAAAACTCTTGAAATCTCACATGGAGGATTGTGAACTATTGGAGATTGCATCTGGGATGCTGGAGAAGATCATGCCATCCTTCCAAAAGGATCCTTCAGCCTCACCATCTAGTAACTTGAAAACCTTGGCAAATTTTGTCAACACTCATTTTGAATCTCTAGAGAAATCAGCAGAAGCAAAGGTCCAGAAGGAGTTTCTGGGAAAGTGATTCACTGAAGTGCAAGGACTTATTGCTAATGATAGGAGGACCCTTGACATTAGAATAAAGAAACTTGAAAACCCTCTTAAAGATGGTGGGGACATATACAAATTCTATTTATCTTGGGCCAAAGTGACAGAGGAGATTGAGAAGAAAGTGAAAGAACAAGAAGGAAAACTATCAAGTTTATCTTAGAATTTTGATCCCCTTACTACCTCTCTAATGAATCAAGAATGCCAGGCTATTGTTATCATAAATGAAATAAAGAGGTTGGACAAAGAAAAGAAGAACATAATGAACATAATGAGTGAACTCAGAGGGATAATTATCCCTAAGCTAGAGGCAATGCATGAGGCCTTGACAGATGCTCAGACCACAACCCGGTAGACAAGAACAGAGTATGTAACAAGGTTTGACAATCAGTTCTGGATCTCTCAGATGGTGTAATTCAGTAAGTTGCGAACTTGGAAAAGTCAAGAGGGGTATCATGACTACTGTATTCCAAAGATTTAGCCTCCAATGATAAAGCAAGAAAAAGATATGACCATCTGAGTGTTGGGTTCCAGCCAAGCAGAGCAGATAGAGGAAGAACTGACTGACAGAGTATCAGACTTCAATCCGGATGAGTAGAAGGTGTTGATTAAGCAACTTGTGGGATTATACATTGTTGGATGACATGATTAATGACTTCTATGCCTATGTTTTTGATACACATCACAAATCATGCATGGATTCAGCTGACATATCAGTAACTTGCAAATATCTTGAGTGTTCTTGTTGTCGACTAGAAAGTTGATGAAATCCTTGATGTGGATACATATACCAGATGGATTCTAGTATGTAGGTATGTATGGTGAATAAGTGATGAAATAAAGTGCGAAGAAAAGTAAGGATAAGTGTGAGAGCAATAATTGAAGTCCGGTATGTGACAGAGCAACAACAATAAAATGGAGGAAGAATGAAGTGCATTAGATCAGTGTATTGTGCCTAACTGGAACTGAACTCTTGCATTTGTAGATGCTTCTCATCAATTCAAACACTTGATTATCTTCTGTAAGTTTTATAGATAGTGAGTCTCTTGTAGGTAGTGTGCCTCTTGTGAGCAATGTGCTCAGGGAGTGAGCCCTAATTGGCAACTGCCATTTGTACTCCTTTATTCTTTTAATAGAGAATACAATCTTGGGTTAGTCACCCCATGGTTTTTCCCTTAACAAGGTTTCCATGTAAAAATCCTTGTGTTATGTGTGTTGATTTTATTTATGTTCTTATGATTACATATGCTTTCATGTTTTGATGCAACACTAAATAGTAAGATAACAAAATATAAGAAAGTTAAGGAAATTTTGAGATAACTAATTCACCCCCTCCCTCTCAGTTTTCTGGCTTGTTTCCAACATCAAGGAATTAGTATAGTTGTTGAAGAACAAGATCAAGAAATAGAAGCCCAAGCAATTCCCAAAACCCCCAGGTATGTAAGAATGAATCATCCTAAAGATCAAATCATAGGGGATAAAAATAAAGGTGTTCGAACTATAAAAAGAGTTGTTGATGATCAAGAAGAGATTTGTTTGATTTTAAGGATTGAACCTAAATCAGTTGGTGAAGTCTGCACCGATGAAAATTGGGTAAAAGCAATGGAATAAGAATTAATGCAAATTGAAAAGAACCACACTTGGGATCTTCTTCCTAGATCAAAGGACAAAAATGTAATTGGAACCAAATGGGTCTTCCAGAACAAACTAAATGAAGATGGTGAATTTGTAAGAAACAAAGCAAGGTTGGTATGCAAAGGCTATTCTCAAGTAGAAGGAATTGATTTTGAAGAAAATTTTGCTTTGGTGGAAAGAATAAAGGCAATCAGATTATTTCTTGCATTTTTTGCTTTCAAAGATTTTAAAGTGTATCAGATGGATGTCAAATCAACATTCCTGAATGGAGATTTGAAGGAAGAAGTCTACATTGAGCAACCAGAAGGATTTCAATTGCATGATCAGGGTGACATGGTTTGTAGATTGAGAAAAGCCTTGTATGGACTCAAGCAAGATCCAAGAGCCTGGTATGCAAGATTGGACAAATATTTGCTTAAGATAGGTTTTAGCAAAGGTAGAGCTAATAGTAATCTTTACTTCAAGATAAATCATCAGGACATCCTGATTATTGAGGTCTTTGTTGATGATATCATTTTTGGTGGAAATGAATGTATGTGAAAAGCATTTGCTGACCAAATGAAAAGTAAATTTGAAATGTCAATGTTTGGAGAGATGAATTTCTTCCTAGGTCTACAAATTGTTTAGTCAGATAAAGGTTTCTTTATATCTCATTCAAAGTATGTGAAAGAATTGTTGAAGAAGTTTGGAATGGAAGATTCAAAGCCAGTAGGTACACCTATGGTAACTGGATGCAAGTTAAGTAAAGATGATGATTCTCCCAAGGCAAACTAGAAAAGGTATAGATCAATGATTGGAGGATTGCTCTATTTGACCCAGACCAGACTTGACATCATGAACGTCGTTGGACTTGTTGCTAGATTTCAGTCTGATCCAAAAGAATCCCATGTTGTGGCAGTCAAAAGAATTTTTAGATATCTCAAGGGGACAATTGATTATGGATTGTGGTATCCAAAAGACAATGACTTTACTCTTCATGCATATACAGATGCTGATTGGGTAGGAGATGTGGATGACAGAAAAAGTACTAGTGGTGGTGCCTTTTTCTTGGGAAGAAGATTGGTCTCTTAGATGAGAAAAAAGCAAGAGGCAATATCTCTGTCTATTGCAGAAGCAGAATATATAGTAGCAGCAAATAATTGTATTCAGGTTCTATGGATGAAGCAAATGTTGAAAGACGTTAGAGTTATGTTTGAGGAGCCAGTCACAATCTTTTGTGATAATTCTAGTGCAATAAGTATCTCAAAGAACCCATTGTTGCATTAAAAAACAAAGCATATATCCATCAAGTTTCATTTCTTGAGAGAGAAGGTAAATGAGAATGAAGTGAAGTTAGAGTTTGTGTCATCCAAAGATCAGATTGCAAATATCTTCACTAAGCCTCTTCCCAAGGATACCTTTGAATATCTCAAAGAGAAGTTAGGGGTTATTACCCCTACGAATTAGAACTAAGATGCACCAAGGTGCATCAGTCTAGTGGAATTCTCGGTCGTATCTTGAAGTCCGGATTGATGTTGAGAAAACACTACTCTAAGGAGTAGTCAGTATGTAAACATTGGAGAATCAGTCTGAAATAAAAAGGGAAAGAGATGATTGCAAATATGTGCCCTTTTCCATTGATGTCAAAGGGGGAGAGAAGTCATGTAAAAAACTTGGAAGTAAGCAGTTGCTAGTGAAAGGGGAAGCAGTGAAGATAGTGGTTGCAGGTGTGATAGGAGAAAGGGGGAGAAGTTCTTGTCTTGATGGTTGAATTAGTTTTTCACATCATATGTTGCCATCAATGACAAAGGGGGAGATTGTTACAAATATGTGCCTAATGTGTTGTCATTGATGTCAACATATCTTTCTATCAGAAATAGTAAAGACAGTGCAGAGGAGTGATTAGTATTTCCAGTAAGGTGAAGATCAGAGTATGTGGATTAAAGGGCTATACTGGGATGTCTATTGTTGCTCCAGCTGAGATTTGAGAGGTCCGCATGAAGATTTGGCGAAGTTATGGCCCTCTGAGTAAAATAGGTTTCTACAGTTGTTCTATAATGACAGAGTGGCAAGGAGTTGGTTTGGATTGGTCTAGTATGAGCATATTGTTATCTGCAGATCTAGAGGCTTGTTTGGGATGTTGGTGTGTTCCCTCAACTCGAGTGGTTCATGGTTTGGAGGTCCGGAAGCAATCTTTTTAGTTTGACAGTCACGGCAGTGTGTGTTCTTGAGGTTCAATGTGAAGATGCAAGTGATTCTGATGATGCAAAGTGGTGTGGTTGTTCTTGTTGACTTATTTGTGCTTGTGGTGGTCTCTGGATCATGTGGTCATTGCGTTGGAGGTCTGCATTGACAAAGGAGCTTGTGATTGAAGTTTTTCTCTTAGTTGTTGATGTTCTTCCCAGTCTTGGCCGACTGGATGTTCCTAGCGTGCTATGAATGATCTAAAGATCATTTTGTGAAGCTGGCATGTTAATAGAGGAAGATTCAAGTCTTAGCTATGATTGGTTGACAGTGTAAAGATCTAGGTTAAGTTTGGCCGACCTTGTTGATCATTCCAAGATGGATGAAGTGTATTAATACTTGTTGAAAAGTTGTCAAACATTATCCTTGTGTAAGAAAGATCAAATTTGAATAAAGGATCAGAAGTAGAGCAGAGAAGAAAAGGAGCGAGAGCAGCATAGAGTGTGAAGTTGGTAAAGAAGAATTCAGGGAAAAGAAGAAGTCTTTAAGCATTCACTGAAACTGAACCAGGCATGAAGTAGATGCTATTGCTCAGTTAATTCATTTTGTTCTAAATAAATTATGTAGGTAGTGAGCCTCCCTTTTGAGTAGTGAGCTCTGGGTAGTGTGCTCGAAGGCATGTGCCTTCTATTTTTCTAAAGTACTTTTAACAGGGTACAAATCTTTGTGGGTTAACCCCCATCGTGGTTTTTCCCTTAACCGGGTTTCCACATCAAAATCTTGGTGTCAAGTGTATTGATCATGTTTATGCTCTTATGTTGTTGATCTATGCTTTATTTTTTACATCATCAATCTGGTAGCAAGTTAATAAAAGTGGTTAAAAGTAGAAAAAGTTTAAATTGTGGAACAACTAATTCACCCCCCCCTCTCAGTTGTCCAGTCTAATTCCAATAGTTTAAAGGGTAATATTTTACAAGTATATGACCTACAGAACTGATCGATAAGGTTTTTTTAATATAATGTCTCCAATGCATTTGTACCTTCACTTCTCAAGTAGTTTGTGATCCTTTTAGCTCATTTAAATATTTTTGAGTGCATTTACACAAGATTAGTAGTGGAGGAAAATATCATTGTTAGAGAACATAAAATTTAAGGATTTTTCTCTGTTACTATTGAGTGAAGGGAGAATTTATATTGAGTTCTTCTGTCTATTTTGAGATTAAGAATAAACATTACTATATGTATTGAGACTTTTGCAGACTTTTTTCTTTCTTCACTAGTTATTATGATTATTGTTGTGTGGAACTCTTCTTGCTAGAGTTCATGCTCCATAGGAAGAAGTTTATGCAACTATAAATTACCTTTTTTGGATATGTAAAGGGTGGTGGTATCATTCTCTGGACCCATTTCATCCAATTTTGAATTTTAGTGTGCTATAGACAACCACAATAATCAAAGGTCTATTGGGTAATTCATTAATGTATTTGCTTTCATGGTCATCCTATGCCCTTGATATTTAGAGCTAGATTATGGATTTATGATAAGTTCGAGCAATAGATAGAGTCATTTTAACACTTGACAAATCCCAATTTTGAGCAGTAGGAGAGCCAAAAAGATGGATGCAAAGTTGGGGTTTGTCCCAGGTGGGAGAGTATGTGTATCACCATTTCATTAGATGAGGTGCAGATTTTCCAAGGATCCTAAACAAAATGCACATTCCTAATTGGTTATCAACTATGTATGATGCTGCTGCTACAAATATACAATGTTAGATTTCATTCTAGTTCAAAAGTGTAGATGATGAGCATGATATCTTATGTCCTTATGCTTGACTCAGAGAGTACTTGGATAGGTATACTATAGAGTTCCATGTATTCCTGTAATTGTATTCAAGCCTAATGTTGAGTTTACCTACAAGATGAGAGCACATTTAACTCTAGGCTTCACAAAGTTGTTTTAGTTGAATATCCATTCATAAGTTCAATAATTGGATTTCTTTAATAATTGTTGCAAAAAACATCCATATTCCTTTTAAAATTAATCATATTGATGTAACTTGATATCACTTTGCAGTGGAGTTGCTTGGTTTCTCTTTAATTGGTATCTCTTATATCTTTATTTATCTTCTTCAACAAAATTGATTTTCTTTCCATTTTCATCCAGATAAATGCAAGTGACAATCGTTCTATGTCAATAATGGAGAGAGAAATTCTTGATGTGGTGCAAATGAATTCTATCATGGATGATTCCAAGCCAAAGTGCTTGGTAATTTTTTGGTTATATTCTTCAGAATTCTTTTAAATGCCTAAGATCTAGTCGAAAGAATGACACTTTCTTTATAGGTGATTGATGAAATTGATGGGGTCCTTGGTGATGGGAAGGGTTTTATTGAAGTTCTGCTAAAGATGGTACACACTTGAAGAGGTTCTTGACATTTTATGTTAACATTTGTTTAATCTGCATGCTTTTCTATGGAGTCAGATCTTAAATATTTCTCACATCTGTGATTGTTTGATTCAAATCAATGAATGTGGGTGGTTGAATCCCTAGGTCTTCCCTTTGTTAGATATCATTTGTTATTGAGCTCTGTAATTGGTATAGACTGATTGTCTTGTCATTGCAGTACATGGGAAACAAACTATTTCAAATATAGAAGGTTACATTGCAGATATGTTATTATTATAGATATTGATGAATAAATGTCCTAGTGGGTCCTCAGGGTTAGGACATGAGTGTATGGACCTTTTGAGATTGTCATCATATGATATTTATTGTCTTCCTACTGGAAGTTAAACTCACTAATTTATGGTTTCAACCAATTCTGCAGCCTTGATGTTACTCAAAGTTACCACAAAGACACAACTGTTGGGTTGTGGGTTGGGGGTGTTCTAAAGGTTGGGCAAGAAATGGTTATATCAATATATGAAAAATAAAAATTTAAAAACAACAAACAACTCAATATCTATCATAAGACTAAACATGAACATAAAATTCTAAATAGCGACACAATTTCATATTAAATATTTCCAATCCTAAGCATAAAATGAATTCTATAAAAGCAAATGATGAACACTATAGCATTATTCATTGAATGAGAGTTGAGCTCAATATCTTTCATTGGCAATAAAGGAATAGTAGAAATATGAAAATACCGTGAAAGCATAATAATTATAAATTTATACTAGTAACTATATAATCTTTGTTGTATGAGAAAAGTGTTGAAACATGTCTTCTAATAGATATCCTTTTAAAAATCATTTGGTGTCTGCCTTTTTGCAGATCAAGAATCCTATGTAGAATTTTTAGTAGTTTGGCTACTATGGCCAACTCTTGTGTTGAAATGCAATGGCCCGTCAACATGGTCCCTACATCATCCTTGAGGACCTCAATTCACAACTTATCTTTTCCATATTGTTGGGACTTACAAAATCTCACTTATTGAGAGGACCTGACTTGTAATTAGGATCTGCTTGATTTGAAACTAGAATCATAAATGTATGGAACACAAAGCACAAGAAATGTGAAACAACATGATATTTTTAAATAAAATTCAGGATGGCATGAAAATCACAATTAGATGGAAAACCATAATAAATTAGAGATTTGGGTACTCCATTTCTTAGAGGAAGAGGGCAATAGCACTAATTCATTATCATATATATATGAAATTAAGACTTATGTATGCATTGATCAAGAATATTGAAGATTATCATCAAATATTGCAAAAATTATCACATAAAATGGTCAAAAGAGCAGTATTGGTATACCTTTAGATGAGACAATTATAAAATGCATGTGAAATTAACTTCAATTGTGATTGTATCTCCATTATAAAGGCAATAGTAACAGCTGAAATAAAGCCTCGTAAAACATGCACCTAAATTGCTTAAGTCTGATATGTAATGCACACTACAAGGAATACCAAGAAAACATATGTGCATGTCTTTAAATGTGCACAACTGTGGGCTATTTATATCAACTGCTTATGCTTAATCTATCACTTTTATTTCTTCTTTTCCTTTGTTTGGATTCCTTTCTCCCCATGGGATCTAGAAGGTCCTCCATGAATTTTAAATGGAGATGTTTCTTTGCTTGATATTGGCTTCTTGTGTGGGGTTGTAAACAAATAACATAATCTTGGAACATCCTGTCTTCGATTGCATCAGTGCTAAGTTTTCATTTGGGTTTTAATAGTTTCCAAGTTAATTAGATATTTTAGCAGCCACTGTAATATTGTCATAAAGAAAAAGTTATTTTCTTTGACTCTTCCAACAATTAAATACTCAGCAAAGTATGCTAACCACATATACAGGAGTCAAGCACTGTGATAAAAATCATATAAAGTAATATTTTAGTTGCAATGCAATACAAAACATTTTTAGAATATTTAATAGGGTCTTCCTCTAAAAGCACTCCTACATATGTGCTTTGGCCATTCACATGGCTGGAGTGATTCCTCCTATGATACGGTGTCATCTTGGGATCAATGGGATTGCTTGTCATCATTGACTAGTTTGTATGGCGTGTTGGAGAATTTCTCTTTTGGGAATCTTCAGCTTAGATGTCTTAGTAAGTTAATAAGTATGGGTGAATGTTTGTGCCTTGAACCTCACCAACACAAGATCAATAGATTTAGGCTACCATTTCTTGAAGTTAGATGTTTGCTGATATGTTTCTGAAATCCCTCATTTTCCTTATGGTAAACAACTAATGTTATCACTTGAAGTCAGGTAGATAACAAAACAATTTTTTTATCATGCTTTGAAACTTATTTTACATCTCTAGTGTTTGAGTTCCACAAGCAATAGTTCATTATGCATGGTTAACCTTCGATATTTGCATGTTTTTTCTTGTTGATGTCAGTGCTTCTAGCATTGAGACATTAACATTTTAGTTTACATCCATATGATTATTGATTTAGATAGCAATAAATGCTTTGGTATTGGTACTATGCTTGAGTAGATATCATATAATCATATTAGTTTGCTAAGCTAACATAATTGGAAAGTTAACATTTAGCTTATTTCTTGTGTTCCTTTGTGATTAGCATGGATGCAAATATCTAAAGCTTTCTTCAAAAAAGAAGCACACTTTGGAGAAGGAGAATGATGGAAGTAATACACAATCATTAAATGCTACCAAGAAGAAAGGCCCATCAAAGTTTGGTAGATTGTCAAGACCCGTAAGCATGAACTTTATCTAGTTTATAATTTCTAAGTGAAATAGGTTTATTCTCTTGGCTTTTTAGATAATAAGATCATCATCTGCATCAATATTGAAAATATAGTTAATTCTGAAACTTAAATTTGATAAATTATGTATCAAGGTAATTTGCATCTGCAACGATCTTTATGCACCCACTTTGCATTCTTTACGTCAGGTAGCAAGGTATTTTAAACAAATTTACCAGTTTTAAGCTGTTAATTAACTTGGACATGGATGTACTGCTTTTTTGTTGTGAAATAAAAGCATTCTTCTTGGAATTGAGTGCACTTACAGTATTGTTACTAGATTTTAATGAAATAAGGTTCATGTTTTTCTAAAGTCACTGGCCTCTATTTGAATTTACATATCTGATGCATGTAATCATCAACTTTTTAGTTTTGAACAGGGTTCATATCTTTGTACAACCAAGTACTAGCCGAGTGGTGAGTAGGTATGTCAAAATGATTTATGACCTAAAAATTAAATGGTATTATATTCTTCTCAAATCTTATATGGAAATTTGATGAAAATAATTATTAAATTTCATCCCTTTTAGGTGAAGTTATATTTGGCAATTACATTTGATTGCTTAGTTTTTTGTAGCCATGAGGTATGTGCTCAAAGAAGCTATAATATTTTAGAGTCACCATGTTTAGTTGAAACTGTAATTTTTGTAGTGCTTACTATGCTACAAGTTTAAGTATTTTGCACCAAGGAAGGATTTAAGGCAAGTGCACAAGGCCTCACCACATTGGTTGAATTTACTGGTATGAGTGATTTAACTCAGTGGTATGGATTAAATGATAATATTATTTGTAACAAGTCATGATCTTATGTAATCCAATGCAAATTAGACTATGGTTTAAGTCATTTTTTTTATTTCCATCATATATTTAATGAATCAAACAAATGCATGTAAGTTGAATGCTGTATCTATAACTTTAGTTATGAGATAATAAATTTCAAAATGTAAGTCTTCTTCTTGTTCAAAATATTTTCCTACTATAAATTGGTGTGAATGTTGATTGATGAGTTGTATAATTTGATTCAAATGCCAATTTCAGGAAATTGTTGCAGAATGTACTATAGCTTTTAAGGGTAGGATAGATGCTCAAGTATTGTCCTTACAAAATTTCATTTATAACCTTCTATTTATCCATGCCACTCTCTGTCTTGCCATTCTGATCAAGAATGGTATGATCATGTCATGTAATTAATTGCACAAAATGAGACATACAAATGTTAATTGAGAATCTATATGGGGAGAAATCATCATGGAATTTAGATTTTGTTATCTATGCTTAGTTATACCTAGTGGAAGACCTTAGGATAGGTGTTTGTCAATGCAAGTTATTGTAGGGTATGCTGAATGCCAAGACATCATGGGATAGTCACAGGGTTGCCATGACAAGTTGTAGTAGGGTCAGTGATGCCTAAATGAGGACAACCACCAATTTTTATGAGTGACAGTCTTCCTCTAAAGCAATCTACACAGTCAGAGTAAAGTCAACATATGTGCAAGGACTAGTGGACTTAAAGGGTTTACAAGGTTAGTGTTATCACCCAGTTTTGCACCCTTGCATATAGCCATGAAGCCTCTGCAAACTGGAGTAACATGGGACTGATCTCTAAGTGTGGGACTTTGCTAAGTGAGATTAGACCTCCGAAGAAGGCCAGCTTCCTTGTCTAGTTATCACCTAAAACTACTGAATTTTGAGGGGAAAAGGGAGAGAGAAAGCTTGTAATGGAAATGAAATAAAAACTTGAAAAATAAAGGGTGATGCACTAGACAGATTTAAAGAAATTTCCACAACACTGAGAAGATGCACAATGTAATCAAATATAGCAAGTAGGTATACACAGATTAGATGACTCTAGCAGAGGTGAGAAGCAATATGATTGAGAGGAATGAAACATTCACAGACAAACTATATGCAGATTCACACAGAACTAGAAAAATTAGTAAAGAGGTAAAATTAACTTGCATATATTCAATGGAAAGGCATGGTTACAGCATATGAAAACCCTGTTTGGAAATAGAAAAGCCTTAATGCCAAAAAATTTCCAACCCTATTTACAAGATTTGAATGCATATATATAGCATTCTAAAACTACTCTAAGTCGGTTACAAAAATCCACTCAAAGAGCTGTCATTGAAAATATCTCCCTCGATTACAGCCCAGTTGCATTAGTTATGGCGTTGAAATCTAGAACTGGGCAGATGAAGAGATATTTAGAGTCTTTATTGCAACTGCTTACTCATCGTCAATCTAGAGATGAAAAGGTGGAAAGATATTCTTTGTTGTTAATGCGAGCTGCTTGTTCTGTCTGCTGCAATGAATGCCCAAAAATATCTCCATCTGCTAAAAGTCGTCTCTGAGATGTTCATCGCTCAAAAATATGCATTTCCAGATCTAAAATTTGAAAAGTGATTAAGCTCTTGAAAAACCCTGCCAAATGAAAGAGGGGACCAAAATATGCAACTTTGCCTCTTGGAGCATGTCGAAATTCGCAAAAATGGAGGAGATATAGGCGGTCAAACTTTCGGTTAACTACCTGTATATATCACTTTTGCATCTCTGTGTATATCGCTACATCTTGGCGCCTGAATCGGCATTCAAAAACTCATCCTGCATCTCCTTCTGCACATACATGGCACTTTACATATCGGCCCCTGTACATCCCTTTGTATTTCAAAAATTGCATATACATACAATTTCCCCTTGTATATTGTAGGCCCTACCACTTGTATGTTAGCTTGTATCTTGCCTTACATATTGAAATATACAAACACTCATATATACAAGGTGGAAAATACATACAATGTGCTTGTACCTCAGCGGACCCCACCTCTTGTATGTCCGTCTTCTGCATGTGCAAAATACAAGCTGCGGACCCCAAAACACCATTTAGCTACTTTTCATTGTTCTGCCAGATCCAGCTTGTATATGCTCTCCTTGTACATTTCTTTGTATATGCAAAATATACAAACACTTATTCATACAAAGCGGACTCCAAACTCTTATGTGCCAAAATTGATCCTTGATTCAAATCCGCCTTGTATATTGCAATGCATCTTTGACTTGTATATCGCAATATACAAGTGCCATATACATACAAGTCAGACCCCAAAAGACCATTAAGTATATTTGATTGCCCTATCGGGTCTGGCTTGTATCACTTCCTTTTGTATATCTCTTTGTATATGCGCGATAGACAAGCCGGGGACCTGACACCTGAATACGCTGAAATTTACCTCTATTTGAAGTCTAGCTTGTATGTCTTTTCCTTGTTTATTTGCTTGTATGTGCGAACATACAAGCCGCATATACATACAAGTCGGATGTCAAATGGCCATTAATTGTATAAGATTGCTCTGTCGGGTTTGGCTTGTATGTCTAACTTGCATCTTTGTTTGTACATTCCCGATATAGAAACCCCTTTGTATATTGTCTTGTATATTGGGTTGTATGTGCAAACATACAAGCCGATATACACTCCACTGTTCGCTCTCCCTTTGTATGCCGAAACATAAAATCTTGATTGTATATGCGCGGGACCCACCATTTGTATCTCCGTCTTCAGTACTGTAGCAAATGCACATTGGTTTGTATATGCGGATATACAAATGTAAATATACAAACTCCCTTACATACAAATAGGGAATCTTTATGGAATATGCTCGCAATGTATCTTTCAGTTTGTATGTTTCTTTGCATGTGCAAAATATACAAACACCTATATATACAAGGCGGACCTAAAAGCTTTATAGAACCAATTGAAACCTATATTCAGGTTCAGATTGTATATCGGCTTTGTATATTGGTTTGTATGTATGAACATACAAGCCGATATACAAAGCACTATTCATGTGATCCTTTGTATCTCCACTCTTGTACTGTATCAAATGTATATTTTGGCCTTGTACATTTCGGCGAATGTACATTCACTGTAGCATATGTATGTCCGTCGGCCTTGTATCTTTTCACTGCATATTCCTTTGTGTCTCCATTTGTATATCTGAATGTACAAGCCCCTATATACATGCAGACCTGATATACATTTAGCGAATATTCTGAGAATCTGCGGAAGATTCCCTAAATGTATATGCATTCCCTTGACCCGATATACATTCAAAAAATGTATATAACTCAAATTTTTTCATATTTTCTAAGGCCGATATAGATTTGCAAGCCCGCCAAATGTATATTTGAACTGTATGTTGACCAAAACTTTACCGTCAACTTCTTTATTTGGCTGAATTTCAGGGTGATGTAAAAAGCAAACCTGCCTATTTTTTCAAGCTCTTTCCAATGGTAAGGTTTTTTAGGCAATTTGGCACTTTTCAAGTTTAGGTAACATTTTCCAAAGGCTTTTCAAGGAAAATACCAAGTTGACTATTTGGCTCTAGTCAAAGGAAAAAATGGGTCAACAATTTGGCGACCTCTATGGGATGTTTGCCTGCTAAACAGTTAGATCAGTGGCCTTATTGCATCCATTGGGCATGGAGTCACACCAAAACATGCTGAAAAACTGAAACTTGCCTCCAAAACACAAAAGGGGAAATGGCTTGCATTCTCCTAATGACAATGCAGCCTATGCAGAAGCACTTATGGAAAGCAAGAAATCTAATCTACTGATTTACAAAGCACTCATACCTCAAAACATCTCTTCAGGTGTATCCCATTAACTAGGATACGCAAATTTTGTCCATCCATATTTCCTAACTGAAATGCATTGTGCTCCTTGCATTCAGTAATGAGAAATGGGCCATTCCACATACTGTCAAACTTGGAATGCTTTCCTGGTCTACTTTTTAATTCATCCCATTTAAGCACCATGTCACCCATTCTAAAGCTTCTGGGGGTGGCCTTCTGATCGAAATTTCTTTTTGTTTGAAGCTGATGATATTCCATAGTCTTCATAGCCTTGTCTCTGATTTCTTCAAGCTCCATAAGCTGAGCATATCTGACAGCCATGGGATTCTCTTCTTCAAACATCTCCAGCTGGTTCATGATGTCCAGTGCTAGCAGTTCTACAGGGATAGGCAATCTTGCTTCCTTCCCATATACTAACATATATGGAGAATTTCCAATGGACCTCTTAGGAGTTATTCTGTCTGCCCATAAGGCATACTTCAAATTAGTATGCCAGGTCCTCTGGTTGTCCTCCATTGATCTTTTAATAATCCTTATGAGATTTTTGTTGGTAGACTCAACCAAACCATTACCTTGTGGGTAATAATTAGAAGAAGTATTCAAATAAATCCCATTTTTGACAGCCCAATCAGTTATCTTTAGGCCAACAAAGGCTAAAGCATTGTCAGAAATTATTGACTCAGGCACTCCAAATCTAGAAATCAAGTCATGATAAAAATTTAAAACATCATTTTCATTTGACTCCTTTAGAGCTACTACTTCAATCCATCTTGTGAAAAAATCTGTAGCTGTAAGAATCCACTTGTGGCCTGCACTTGATGGTGGATTAATAGGACCTATGAAGTCAACACCCCATCTCATGAAGGGTTATTCTATTTGAATTGGCCATAGAGGCAAGGCTGACAGCCTCTCCTTTCCTGCAAAAATGGCACACTTTACACATTTCCTAGCCCATGCATGGGCATCCTTAAATAAGTTGGGCCAGTAATAGCCAGCTCTCATTACTTTCCAAGCGGTAGTCTTCGGGGCAAAATGACCCCCCACTGCTCCATCATGAAATTCATGTAGTACCTTGTCAGTCTGATCTTTATCAATGCACCTTAACAATACACCATTAAAGTCCTTTCTGAAAAGGATGCCATTTATTAAAACATATGGAACCGATTGCAGTCTATAATATCTTCTTTTAGTTCTATCTAGACCTGCTGGACATTTGCCAGTTTGCAAAAATTTAGTCATATCAGTAACCCAGCTTATGTTCGCTACTGCTACATTATCTTGAGGTGCATCCTCAATGGTCAAAAGCATCTCATCCTCCTTGTTAGAACTAGTAGCGAGCTGCTCGCTAAGTCCTCTGCCTCTGACAAGCTTGGTTACTTGGATATCCACGTCATATTCCATGACCTTGGTGATCTAACTGGCTCTTTTCTCATTTATATCTTTGCTCAACATGAACTCCTTCACACTGGGATGAGCCACCATCAAATGTATCTTGTTATTAGAAACAAGATGCCAAAATTTCTTGAGGCTCCTTATCAGTGCAAGGACATGCTTTTCAACAAAGCTATACTTCTGTTCATATTCTTCCAGCACCTGACTGAAGAAGGTGATTGGCTGCTCAAAGCCGCTACTATGCTTCTGCACTAAAATCATAGAGATTGTATCTAGGCTGCCATAAGCATATAGAATAAAATCTTTGGAAAAGTTAGGATGTACCAAATTTGGTGCAACTGACAATGCTTCTTTTATAGACTCAAAACTGAGTCTGGCCTCTTTTGTCCAATTAAAGACTATATTCTTTTTCAACATGGATGTCAAAGGTTTCAAAAGGTTTGCGATATCAGGGATGAACCTTCACAGAAAATTAATTCTGCCAATAAAACTTTGTAATCCCTTCTTATGACTTGGTAAAGGCAGCTCCAAAATGGCCCTTACTCTTTCAGCATCAATAGTAATGCCTTCTTTTGAGACAACATGCCCTAACAGCTTGCCTTCATGGACAACAAAAATGCATTTGTTTGGATTAAGGGATATCCCAAACTCTTGACATCTCTCAAAAACTTGCCTTAAGTGGGATAAATGCTCAGATGCATTCTTGGACAAAATTGTTATATCATCTAAGTACACCAGCACCAGTTTGTATAGCAAACCCTTGAACGCCATATCCATGGCTCTTTGAAAGGTCGAGCCAGTGTTAGAGAGACCAAAAGGCATCCTCCTATAGGCCATGGTGCCCCACTTGGTAGTGAAAGTAGTTTTGAACTGATCGTCCTCCTTGACTAACACCTGATTGTAACCAGAAAATCCGTCAAGCAAAGAAAATCTCTCTGAGCCAGCCACTACTTGTAAAATCTGCTCCATTGATGGAAGTGGGTAGTGGTCTTTTAGGGAGGCTCTGTTTAGGTCCCTAAAATCAATGCATAGCCTGATTTCTCCATTCTTATTCCTCACAGGGACAAGGTTTGAGACCCAAGAAGTATTCTTGATGGGAAAAATGATCTTTCCCTCAATTAGCTTAGTCAATTCTTTAATCATCAGGGGCTCTAGCTTTGGATTTAGGGGCCTCTGCCTCTACCTTATAGGCTTTGCACCTGGTTCCAATTCTATGGTGTGCTGGGCAATATGAGGATCAAATCCCTTTAGGTCTAAATAATCCCAAGCAAATACCTCCTTAAATTCCTGACAAAGAGCAATAAAAGCTCTCCTGTCCTCACCTGAACAGATTTTACCTATTTTGAGGAGTTTTCCCTTAAAAATTTCTAACTCCTCATAATGTTCCTCTTTTATTTGCATACCGGTCTTAGTCTTCTTCATATGATGATCGGTGCCAAAAATAGACTCCAAAGTCACCAATCCCTTGGGCAGCTTGTTTGTCTTTAGCTAAATAATCTGATCATTGCCATACCGTTGTTTGAGTTTATCCTGATTCATCATGGAAAACTCATCTTCCTCTAACAGGAATCTCAGAATCTATTCATCACTTTCAAAGACCTGCCAATGAACATTATTGTCGGGGATAGAGGGTCTGTCCACTATTTTTACATGAGGCTGCATTTTCTCCTTTTGAATGTCACTAGGGATGTCAAACTGTGCCCCAATTGCAGCCAATCTATCAACATGGGAGTTTTGATTTCTTGGAATGGAAATTAGATTAAAAGCATCAAACTTCTCAATCATGTTCCATACCCTATGCTTATAGCACTTCAAGGTATCATTTTTGGTAAGATGCAGTCCTCTTACCTGATTTACAATTAGTTCACTATCCCCAAATACTTGCAAACAACCAATTTTCTTCCTTCTTGCCCATTGCAATCCCTGGATTAGCCCCTCATATTTAGCAGTGTTATTGGTACATGAGAAGGCAAAACGGAAAGCAGCATAATATTTTTCACCCTGTGGTGACACCAGCATTGCACCACCACCGGATCCATTTTTGCTCCTTGAGCCATCAAAGTACATTTTCCATACTTCTCCTTGCTGCTCTGTCTGCTGTTCTGCATCCTTTACCATACTTGGAATTGTTGCCCCAGACTCATGAAGTATATAGGCCCCCATACCATTTTCTTGAATATGTGCTTTAGGATCATCTACAACATCTTCTGAGGACCATTCCCTTAATAACATCTCTGGTATACTCTCAGCTTGTAACTCTTGAGAAGCCACGAGTTCAAGATCATCAGAAATAATGTGATTTGCATTAACCACACTTGGTGTATAGGGCTCTATGTGATGGTTTGAAAGCAATTCAGATCTTAGGGTCACCTTAGTGCCATATTTGGTCCTAAAAAACATATGGGACCAGTCAGAGGATAGGTATCCTCCTATTTTGGCTGTGAATTCTCTTGATAGGCACATGGCAAAATAGGGAGGCAAATCAATAATGAAGACCTCTTGGAAGATGGAAACATTGGGACAAGTATGTAGAGTAAGACCTAGGTCTTTTATTACACCCACAGTACTAACAGTTGTGGCATCTAATTGGAGTACACCCTTCTCAAGAGGCTGGTACTTGAGCCCTAATTGGTTTGCAATTTGTTTAGGCATCACAGAACTGCTTGCTCCACTATCCACCATGCAATTATGAACTAATTTATCTCCAATTATCAATGATATATAGAATGGGAGTGGCTTAGTACTTTTGTTAGGCTGTTTTCTGTTATCCTCAAAGGAATTAGTAAGGACAGCCCTATTTGGGTCAACCGTTGTATCTTTAGACATCTTCAAATCAGACAAGGCAGATTGCAATAGGTCTTTTTGGCCCAGGATGGCTAAAGAATCCCACATAGACATTGTCACATTCATCTTTTTCATATTTTCAATAATATTGAAAGGTGGAATGGCACTCACCTTCTGATTTGATTTTGTAGCAGCGACGTCTGGCTACAAACGAGGCATCTCCCTTGCTTTTGCTGGGTCATTTCTTTGTAGAATATGGGGAATTTGGGGTGCAGGAACATCAACAGACACTTTTCCTTTATTTGTTGCTTGTTTTACCTCATAACCTCTTTTCTTTGCTCTTGTATTTGTTGCAACTGAGGTGTTATTGCTATTTATGCCACAAAATTCACCTTCTTACCAGTTCATGAAAGCAAAATCACTCTGAGGTTGTTCCTGTGGTTGCACAGCCCCATCATTTGGTGCACTTGGCTATGAGGCTGACACATTTTGCACCATTAAAGCCTGATTTATGACTCCATTTGAGCAGGCTGCTTGACTGTGCGGCTGATTGCATGGGTGGCACCACTCATATTCAGTAGCTAGATTGTTCTGAGTAGGGACAAGGTCCCTTACGGTGTTAATAGGTGCTGGATTATAAGGCAGAAAAGGCCTTCGATTGATATTTTGCCTGGGACCCTGATAATTACCTGATATGGTGGTCTGTTGGCTTGGTAAAGCTGACTTTGCCCCTAATATGATTGATTCTGCTCCTAGTTAGATTGCTGATAAGGCTGAAAGGGCCTTTGGGACTGTTGCTTCTTTATGTTCACTAGCTCATTTCCAAAAGTTTGAAGGATACCCTCAATCTTTTGTTGACTGTTTTTAATCTCTTTCAACTCTTGAGGCGAACTAGAGGTAGCAGGTTCAGAATTAGCAATATTTGGTAATGTTGCGATAGTAGGCATAGGGGGAAAACATGGAATTGGCAAAGGCATAGAAGCCTAAATCTCAGGAAAGATAGGCACTGGTGGTCTGAGTGCTATTTTTCTAGCCTGAATGAGATTATTCTCTACCCTAATTGCTAATTCATATGCATCTGGTAAACTATTACCTCCTAGTGATTGAATCATTATTGAAATATCACTATTTAGGGCTTTCAAAAAATATAGAAATGCATATTTAGCTGAAGGTCTTACCATGGCAAGGATTCTGTCCCATGTCTTCTGAAATCTAAAGTTAAAATCCATCATTTGCTCCTGCGGAGCTCTCTTTATGGTGGTCATATGTTCAACCAATGATAGATTATCTAATTTTTCTTGAAATTGCTTGTTTAATTTCTCTCCTAGCTCATCCCAGGTTCCTATAGTTTGCACTGGTAGACTCCTAAACCACTGCAATGCCTTCCCCTTGAAAGAGGCAGCCAGCAATCTGATGGCTACATTCTCCTGAGTGACATGATGAACCCCACACAGAGATGCTATGTCTCTAATGTGCTCAATCGGAGTAGTCTGATTTTCCCCTGTGAAATAGGGTAGATTCTTCAAAGCTGCCATTGGTATCACATCATGCACCATTAGATTCAAAGGGCTACCCCCATCAAAAGTCACGAATGGCTGATTTCTTGCCATCTAAAGACCGGTAGGTAGATTTGCTTGAGTTACTACAGGAACTACAAAAGCAACTGGTCTAAAACCTGGTGGAGTTGACTGTACTCTTTTGGAAACTGGAGTCCTTGCTATTGCCCTACTCTGTCTTCTAGGTGGAGAGAGCTGCAAATATTCGAATGGACTTGAACTTGAACTCCTAGTTGTTATCTTTCTCATAAAACATGTATTAGCAAAACTGGTCTGTTTGTCTTTCCTCAGTCTGAGTCACCAAATGTATAAATTTTAACCTCTTAAAGGTCTGCAATTACTGGTTGCACATCAAAACCAACAATAATGGCTGTTAATTTGATTGTTACTCTGACTTCTTGAGTCCATCGGGCATGCCAAAGTTGTTATCACCTAGTTTTGCACCCTTGCATACAGCCGTGAAGCCTTTGCAAACTAAAGTAAAATGGGACTGATCTCGAAGTGTGGGACTTTGCTAAGTGAGATCAGACCTCCGGAGAAGGCCAGCTTCCTTGTCTAATTATCACCTAAAACTACTAAATTTTGAGGGGAAAAGGGAGAGATAAAGCTTGTAATAGAAATGAAATAAAAGCTTGAAAAATAAAGGGTGATGCACCAGATAGATTTAAAGAAATTTCCACAACACTAAGAAGATGCACAATGTAATCAAATACAACAAGTAGGTATACACAGATTAGATGACTCTAGTAGAGGTGAGAAGCAATATGATTGAGAGGAATGAAACATTCACAGACAAACCATATGCAGATTCACACAGAACTAGAGAAATCAGTAAAGAGGTAAAATTAACTTGCATATATTCAATGGAAAGGCATGGTTACAGCATATGAAAACCCTATTTGGAAACAGAAAAGCCTTAATGCCAAAAAAATTCCAACCCTATTTACAACATTTGAATGCATATATATAGCATTCTAAAACCACTCTAAGTCAGTTACAAAAATCCACTCAAAGAGTTGTCATTGAAAATATCTCCCTCGATTACAGCCTAGCTGCATTAGTTATGGCGTTGAAATCTAGAACTGGGCAGATGAGGAGATATTTAGAGTCTTTATTGCAGCTGCTTACTCATCGTCAATCTGGAGATAAAGAGGTGGAAAGATATTCTTTGTTGTTAATGCGAGCTGCTTGTTCTGTCTGCTGTAATGAATGCCCAAAACTATCTCCATCTGCTAAAAGTCATCTCTGAGATGTTCATCGCTAAAAAATATGCATTTCCAGATCTAAAATTTGAAAAGTGATAAAGCTCCTAAAAAACCTTGCCAAATGAAAGAGGGGACCAAAATATGCAACTTTGCCTCTTGGAGCATGTCGAAATTCACAAAAATGGAGGAGATACAGGCGGTCAAACTTTTAGTCAACTGCCTGTATATATCGCTTTTGCATCTCTGTGTATATCGCTACATCTTGGCGCCTGAATCGGCATTTAAAAACTCATCCTGCATCTCCTTCTGCACATACATGGCACTTTACATATCAGCCCCTATACATCCCTTTGTATTTCAAAAATTGCATATACATATAATTTCCCCTTGTATATTGCGGGCCCTACCACTTGTATGTTAGCTTGTGTCTTGCCTTGCATATCGAAATATACAAACACTCATATATACAAGGCGGAAAATACATACAATGTGCTTGTACCTCAGTGGACCCCACCTCTTGTATGTCCGTCTTCTGCATGTGCAAAATACAAGCTGCGGACTTCAAAACACCATTTAGCTGCTTTTCATTGTTCTGCCAGATCCAGCTTGTATATGCTCTCCTTGTACATTTCTTTGTATATGCAAAATATACAAACACTTATTCATACAAAGTGGACTCCAAACTCTTATGTGCCAAAACTGATCCTTGATTCAAATCCGCCTTGTATATTGCAATGCATCTTTGACTTGTATATCGCAATATACAAGCACCATATACATACAAGTCAGACGCCAAAAGACCATTAAGTATATTTGATTGCCCAGTCGGGTCCGGCTTGTATCACTTCCTTTTGTATATCTCTTTGTATATGCACGATATACAAGCCGCGGACCTGACACCTGAATACGCTAAAATTTACCTCTATTTGAAGTTCGGCTTGTATGTCTTTTCCTTGTTTATTTGCTTGTATGCGCGAACATACAAGCCGCATATACATACAAGTCAGATGTCAAATGGTCATTAACTGTATAAGATTGCTCTGTCGGGTCCGGCTTATATGTCCGACATGCATCTTTGTTTGTACATTCCTGATATACAAACCCCTTTGTATATTGTCTTGTATATCGGGTTGTATGTGCAAACATACAAGCCGATATACACTCCACTATTCGCTCTCCCTTTGTATGCCGAAACATACAATCCTGCTTGTATATTCGCGGGACCCACCATTTGTATCTCCGTCTTCGGCACTGTAGCAAATGCACATTTGTTTGTATATGCGGATATACAAATGCAAATATACAAACTCCCTTACATACAAACAGGGAATCTTTATGGAATATGCCTGCAATGTATCTTTCAATTTGTATGTTTCTTTGCATGTACGAAATATACAAACACCTATATATACAAGGCAGACTTGAAAGCTTTATAGAACCAATTGAAACCTATATTCAGGTCTGGATTGTATATCGGCTTTGTATATTGGTTTGTATGTGCGAACATACAAGCTGATATACAAAGCACTATTCATGTGATCCTTTGTATCTCCACTCTTGTACTGTATCAAATGTATATTTTGGCCTTGTACATTTCGGCGAATGTACATTCACTGTAGCATATGTATGTCCATCGGCCTTGTATCTTTTCACTGCATATTCCTTTGTGTCTCCATTTGTATATCTGAATGTACAAGCCCCTATATACATGTAGACTCGATATACATTTAGCGAATATTTTGAGAATCTGCGGAAGAATCCCTAAATGTATATGCATTCCCTTGACCTGATATACATTCAGAAAATGTATATAACTCAATTTTTTTCATATTTTCTAAGGCCGATATAGATTTGCAAGCCCGCCAAATGTATATTTGAACTGTATGTTGACCAAAACGTTTACCGTCAATAACTTCTTTATTTGGCCAAATTTCAGGGTGATGTAAAAAGCAAACCTGCCTATTTTTTCAAGCTCTTTCCAATGGTAAGGTTTTTTTAGGCAATTTGGCACTTTTCAAATTTAGGCAACATTTTCCAAAGGCTTTTCAAGGAAAATACCATGTTGACTATTTGGCTCTAGTCAGAGGAAAAAATGGGTCAACAGTTAGTATCAAAGGTAGCTAGGAGAATTTCTAAGCCAGTGACAAAAGCATTTAATTCCAGCCTCAAGGCTCTTCAATAGAGGAGTTGAATGTAACAGTAATATAAGACAATCATGGTAGCATCTACAAGAACAACACTTATGAAGTAGATAGAGAGGTCTACCAAGTGATAGTCTCAGTCAAGAAATGTGTTACTGAAGTAATAAAATGGCATAGGACAGATTCAAGAGAACATGTGTCAAAGATAACCTTGAAGTTCTCCTACACCTCCAAGAGGTTGTTGAGTAGTCAAAGATAGTTGCACACATTTCCTGTTATCTTGTACAAGGTTGTTGAGGTAGTTTGGGTGACCTAGAGACTAGTTTGAAGGAATATAGTAGCAGTTGGAGCATTTATAAAGGTAGTTTGAATAGAAAGATGACATGTGTAAGTATCTAGGAGCAAATAACAATTGAAAAGATCAACTTGTATTTTTCCAACACCACCAAGAAGTTTCCAAGCATTCAAAGCATGAGACAAAGGCAGTTTCAAGCACCCAAGGTTCAAGGAAGTAGTCAACAATAGTCATAAAGGAAACATTTAATGAATTTTAAACTTGTCCTACTTTTCCTCAAGCGTAGCATAGTCAAAAGTACAGTTTACTTTCATTTTTCCTTAGTTCTTTTCACTTTTGGAAAAGCATTGTAAGCTAAAACAAGCTTCTTTCTATCTTTTGGTGCATTGTAACTCAGAAAATTAGTTTCTTTCTCATTCTTTGAGCTATGTATTGTAACGATGAAGGTTTTTTTAGCAAAGAGAAAGCATTGTTACTTATTTTTAGATTTGTATGTTATTTGTAAGCATTTTTTATCAATAAAACAAGTTGTTTTTACCTTCTCAAAGTTGTTTCATTGTGCAAACTTCAAAATGGTTGATGTGATCTTGTGGTGATGCTTCTTCCCCTTGATTAAAATGACTAAATATACTACTAATTGATGTCAATTAATAATTAAATTGACTAAATATACTACTGTTTAGGTGTTAAAAATGGGGGAGATGTTTTGGTTTAGGCTTCAAAGGCAAATCCTCCCTTCTCACCAAATATTCAAGGGCATATCAACCGAGTTGAATCTCCACTAAGCGAGGACAATCACCTATCAGGTTGGGCTGTCACTTAGAATGATGTGGAAGTTCAGATGTATCAAACAATATCTCAATTTAATGCTCAATTACTCTTAAAACCCTAAATAAGCAAAACAATAAGCAAATTAATGAATTACAGCAAATCCTTTTAGACAAAGGTGAAGGACAGAGATTGTTAACTCACTATTTTTCAAAATCTAGAATGCGGAACAGTCAGAGACACTAGCACTAGCACCCCTATCCAAGGTATAGTTTTCGTCATGGAATCTGAATTTTCTTCTGACACTGATCTGCACTGTATCTTCCATTTCTGCCCTGGAAAAGATGGAGGACACTAGCACTAGCACCCTTGTCCCAAAATGTTAACCTTTGTCCCCTTTCTTTCAGATCCCGAATCCTTGTTGTCTGCAACCTCCTTTCTGCAACTCCACTCTATGAAACTCAATACTTGCAATCTGTAATCACAAAGGAGTGTGGGAGGGGGTTGTGGTGTTTAGAGGCTTGCCTCAGTCAAGCCTTGGAGAGACATTTAAGTCTTCCAAACACTGTTGTTAGACGAGAGTGCGTATCCCTATGGGATAGAGGCAAAATCCAAATGATAAATGATCAAAAACACTAAAGATATTAATGACGTATAAACAACCTCATTCTTATGATGAGATAAATACCCCTCTTTGTTCTTGCCAACCACCCCAGCCATGCCAATTTGTTTATTTTTAGAAGCAATAATTGTTTACTTTTGATAAAATGATGTATGAATCTTTATTTATCAAATTGATTATAATTAGCTACTAATGTTGATATAATGGTCTAGACTTTGAGTAATTGTGCAGGACTTATGCATGGCCTATGAAAGGAGTGGACTTCAAGCAATTGAAGTCAAAGTGCTAGAAGTTGGGGCACCAAAAATTTAGGCGTGCATAATGGAAGACTTCTTTTAAAGCATTCTGTTATTTTATGTTAAGACTATTTGAGACTTTACGGCTCCACTTAGAGCCTTTATTATGTTTTATGTCATGAACACCAGTTAGTTGTAATTATGTTTAAGACTTTTTCAATGGCATTTACCCGCCATCTGTAAATTAAGATTTTGTAGTAGTGCAATATATATATAGTTGCTCAAAAAAAGGATATGTTGTTATGATATATTCTGAATACTGTTCAGTTATGTTCTTGGTACTGTTACACTTTTAAAGATATGAATGAATGAATATCGCTAGTAATGTTCTAAGTAATTTGTTGGGAGTAATATGATTCTGAGTTATGGAAGTATTGTGAATGGGATTTACTTTGAAGCTGCTAAAGTACCACATGTGATTTAAACTGATAGTAGGAATGCCCAAGAGCTAGCCACTCGAGGGATCATAGAGTAGATGAGTGTTTTTATCATTAATGTTGTTATTTCTATTCTGTGCATGTTATATTTAGATAAATGTTACTTTGTGTTAAGTTCTATTGTTTGTCCCCTGCAGGTTGTGTTTTTAAGTTAATGATCTCTGAATTTTATTTGCTTGAAATTTCTAGAGCATCCACTATGTTCATAAAACTGTTGTTAGCTATTGATTAAAAGATGTTAGAGCTACTTTCAGTTAGTAGTTAGTAGTCAGTTGCCTTTGTTTTAATTTCATAGTTAAACTGCAAGTATTGATTCTTAGATAGTTTACATGCTTTCTAGAATAGGGATTTGAATGCTTTCTAGCTTAAACAATTTCATGCTTTCTTGTTTAATTTCTATTTTCAAACTTTTCAAAAATTTAGAAAATCTGCACTAAGTGAGATGTCCAAAAATATCCCCTATTACATATAGCTTTTGGACACTACCCAGTCGACATGATTGATATATTTTTTAACCAAAGTGTTAGGACCTCACGACAACCTATCAGATATCACCTTGAAGTGTAGATCTCATGGAACGAAGATTCTCTTCATGCCATGAGGAGATGGAGTCAAATCTGCAACAAACAAGCACAATAACAACAAAATACTACTTTGCAACACAATGAATGCCTTGAATCACTTTCACATAAATTCACAAGTTCACAATGTCCATCTCTTTTCCATCTAGTTTGAAAATGAAACCTAAACATGCTTATATATGCAACTACAAATATTCCCACTAAGAATTTTGTAATTCAAACTTGAGATGTCAGCATAGGACCTAAATAACGCTCATAAAACTGACATTAAAATTTAGGGCAAACCCAAAATAGGATAGGACTAGGGCACTAGGGCACTAGCGCCCAAGTCCACCCCCTTATTTTTGTTCAGGGATCATCAAAATAGCACTCCCTAGGTCCTATTTGTCATAAGACTTCAAGGTTTTCTCATCGGGATTCAAAATTAACATGCAAGATGCTCTAAATGCATTCTAAGGACTTGGGAGCTAAACCTTAAGAGGGAAAAGCCCCCAAGGGGACATTTTTTGACATAACATTTAACCCCCACTTTAATGTATCTATAAATGCAAGGCCAATACATGCATTAAAGTACGGTCAACAAACACAGCAAACATGCCAAGCACAGTGAAGACATGCCAAACACATTGAAGATAGTAATAGACATGCAAAATATGGAGAAGACAGTTACAGTCACACAAAACACAGAGAAGACATCATTAAAGACACACAAAGAATGCAATGATTATTTATTTTTTCATTTTCTCATATATGAATGCAAATGCAAGTACATGGAAAGTAAACACAACACCCAAATGCAGAAGGAGCTCATCACCACCAGTCTTAAAACTACATAAGGGGCAACAAACATGCCAAACAAATCTCAAAGTGTAGGAGGAGCTCATCGCAACTAGTCTTGAAACTACACTTGAGAACAATCATGCCATACAAATCCCAAAGCATAGGAGGAGCTCATCACCACCAATCTTGAAACTATGCTTAGGAACAAACACACCATACACACACACATGGAAGACATAGAGAAAACACGACAGAAAAGTGATGGAAGAAACCTATTGCTAGGTTCAAAGCCATCTCAGGCACATTACAAGCACACACCGACGATTGGACTTTGCCAAAACAATCACTGAAGACATGCTTAAGGGTTAGGATAGTCTCAGATTTGCTCCCTGCCTACTCAGAGGACTTTTAGAAAATGATAGGATGTGCAATCTCCTCGAGAAATACACCATCCTCGCCTTCCACAGAAGGGCTTAAGTGATTGCAATATAAAATAAATAAAGATGTGTACTCGCTCAGAGATACAACATCTCGCCTCTATAGAGGACTTCAAACATGCTTCATTAGTACCAAAATCATCAGACAACTTACCTTATATATGCCCCCACCTTAAGGTGGTTGATATCATGTACTAATATCAAACACGTTAAGATAGAGAGAAAACACACAAGGGAACATGGGCTCTCGCAAAGCCTATGCCCCCCAGAGGTGACTTGTACTTTATGATTGCCAAATGTTCCCACAAACACACAATTCCGTGCAAGAAAAGGTGTTAGCATCCATATAATTATGATAAACAACAATGCATGTAATCATTCACATAAAGAGCCAAGGAAAGCAAGATCCAAGATAGACAAAGTGCACGGAGCAACAATATTGATATGTTTTACAAGTGCGATAAGACAACATCAAGATACCACATGGATTGATTCTACTAGCCAAGCGTCGGATAATATATATCAACCCCGTCGTCACATATGGACTAGGTCCATTTTTTTATTTCTCGTTGAAGGGACACTAGGTCCGTATTAGTATAATATATTTTTCGTCATCCACCAGCTAGATAGAACCACTAGAGGAAGGTAAACAATAAATCAAGAGAGGAGGAACAAGTGCCTTAGGGATAGTCACGTAGGAGGGTGCCCCCAAGTCACCAACTGCAATGCTATGTCCGTCAGACACAACATACAACAATGAAAATAGAGGAGAAGCAATATAGAAGAATGACGATACAAATAGAAGAAGGGTCACAACAGAGGCGGTCTCTCGGTATCCTTGACCTTACAAGTGTATCAAGGGTCATCCTAAACAACACATAACACATCATAGGGGAACACAACACAGTGGTAAAGGGTTAGAAATACTTACCTTCCAGTACAACCGTACTAAAATTTGTAACTTACAAGCCTCTTGGAGAGATGCTCTATCAAGTTGTGTCCAAAGCTTGAGTGGTTCTTATTAGAGTGTTATTTGTTGTCAAGAAGTCCATGCGATACTTGTTTCTCAAATCCTTGTGTATGGGAGATCTTTTGTTGCTTATGAGGAGGAGAACTACTATTATTTCCAACTAATGATAACCATCTTGCTCAAGTTTCCAATTTTTATTTCTTTTATTTTGTTGATTTTGTCTATCGTAGTGAGGACTATCTTGTACTATATCAATGTTTTCTTTTGTCATGATCTCTTGTTTCGGTTGTTGTAGGTTTTTATGATGCATTTTGATTATCTTCCTATCCTTGAAGGGATAATGGAGGAGGAACCTCAGCATAAATACCATTTCTTCATAGACAAGGTGATACTTCAGTATTTTCCTTATCCACTTCTATTGTAGCAATAATTTCATCGTAATTCAGATAGTCATCTTCTACTTCAAGTGTATTTTGTTCCATCATGTTATTATCGGTATGCTTAGGAAAGGGATCAGTAAAGATTTGTAAATTCTAATTCGGCAGAGAAACTAACTTATTTCCATTATCATTCACACCCGATACTTGTATAACATTCACGTCAATAAGGTCTTGTATTTCATATTTAAGATGCATACATCATTTAGTGTCATGTCCTTATTTTATCAACTCTCTTATGTTGTGAATCACAGGTATACCTTCTTTCGCTATTCTTTCATTTTTGACAAATGCTTGAAAATCGGCTAGCTCTTTATCAAGTTTATTTATTTGCTCATTAGGTACATGTGTGACCACCTCAATAGTGTCCTCTACATCATGAAATATTTGATCTTCCATAGTGGTTGTATGAGGGAAAGTTTCTTGCAAAATTTGTGTCTCTCCTTTTATAAAGAAGGTATTTAATGGATTTTCAGAGGTAGGAATATCATATTCTTCAGGAGCACTAAATCCCATGAGTCTTCTACTTCTTCTTAAATGGATATTTCTATTAGGGAAGCAGGTTATTATACTCATACAAAAGCATGTAACACTCAATGCACCAACTAATAGAACAAACCTTAGTAGAAAGATATGTTTAAGATTCAAAATGTTTGATTTTTCACCTTTTTTCAATGCAAATTAGTGAAATAAGGGGTGTTGTAATGAATTTCAAGAGGGACAGCATATTTCTAAGAACAGCCCAATGATGCAACGATATCCTTCACAACACGCTTTTGATGCAAGTCTAGGGTGATGACAAGTCAAAACCTAGTGAAAATACACCAAAAATGTGCAATTTTTTGCCGATTTTCAATGTAAACACCTAATAGAAATGATGTTGTAAGGAATTTCAGGAGGGTTAGAAGATAATAACCCTAATAATAGTCCAATGATGGAGAAAAATCCTTCACAACGCACTTGTAATGCAAATCTAGAGAGACGATAAGGCCAAATCTAGTGAAAATGTAAGCTTTTCAAACCCTAGACATGAAATTTTGCAAGAAAGCCACTATGATGCAACACTACAATTAGAAATCAGTCCTAATGAGTTCTTTGAAAGGGTAGTAAAATCTGAAACAAGATTTTGACTACAAACCCTAGCTAATGCAAAACTAGATTTTTATGAGAAATGCACAATTTCAAGCAATTTTTAACAATTTAAACATGAAAATGCAATGCAAGTGAATACTAAATGATGAATTTCTATGATTTAAATAAGATCTAATGAAAATGATAGAAATTTAATGAAATTAAATGCCAATTAATTTAAATTATGCTAAAATGCAAGCCTAAGATGCCAATTTTTTTGTAATTTTTCAAATGCAATAAATGTATGATGAAAACTAAATTTCAGATTTAATGCAAAAATCAGAAATTAAATAAAATGCAACTAAATTAATTCAAATTATGTGAAAATTCAAACCCTAGAATGCAAACTTTTTTTAAAAAATTTCAATTTTTTTCAATTTTTTTTTAGATTTTCAAATGCAATATGAAAATGATGAATTAAATGTATGCAAATCTAAAGTATAACACTCAGCAAGGTGCAAAAAAGTCCAAAAACACAGGTTCACCAAAATGTTTAGGTGTTAAAAAGGGGGGAGATGTTTTGGTTTAAGTTTCAAAGGCAAATCCTCCCTTCTCACCAAACATTCAAGGGCATATCAACCGAGTTGAATCTCCACTAAGAGAGAAATCACCTATCAGGTTGGACTGCCACTTGGAATGATGCAAAAGTTTAGATGTATCAAACAATATATCAATTTAATGCTCAATTACTCTTAAAACCCTAAATAAGCAAAACAGTAAGCAAATTAATGAATTACGACAAATCCTTTTAGACAAAGGTGAAGGACAAAGATTGTTAACTCACTATTTTTTGAAATCTAGAATGCATAATAGTCAGGGACACTGGCACTAGCACCCCTATCCAAGGTATAATTTTTGTCACGAAATGTGAATCTCCTTCCAACACTGATCTGTATTGTATCTTCAATTTTTGCCTCGAAAAAGATGGAGGACACTAGCACTAGCGCCCTTGTCTCAAAATGTTCACCTTTGTCCTCTTTCCTTCAGATCTCGAATCCTTGTTGTCTGCAACCTCCTTTCTGTAACTCCACTCCGTGAAAATTGATACCTGTAACCTACAATCATAAAGGAGTGTGGGAGGGGGTTGTGGTGTTTAGAAACTTGCCTCGGTCAAGCCCCGAAGAGACATTCAAATCTTTCAAACACCATTTCCAGATGAGAGTGCATATCCCTATGGGATAGAGGCAAAATCCAAATGATAAATGATCAAAAACACAATAGATATCACCTTGAAGTGTAGATCTCATGGAAGGAAGATCATCTTCATGCCATGAGGATATGGAGTCAAATCTACAACAAACAAGCACAATAACAATAAAATACTACTCTACAACACAATGAATGCCTTGAATCACTTTCACATAAAGTCACAAGTTCACAATGTCCATCTCTTTTCCATCTAGTTTGCAAATGAAAATTAAACATTCTTATATATGCAACTACAAAGATTCCCGCTAAGATTTCGTAATTCAAACTTGAGATGTCGGCATAGGACCTAAATAACGGTCATAAAATTGACATTAAAATTTAGGGCAGACCCAAAATAGGGCAGAACTAGGGCACTAGCGCCCAAGTCCACCCCCTTATTTCTATTCATAGATCATCAAACTAGCATCCCCTAGGTCCTATTTGTCATAAGACTTCAAGGTTTTCTCATTGGGATTCAAAATTAACATGCAAGATGCTCTAAATACATTCTAAGGACCCGGGAGCTAAACTTTAAGAGGGAAAAGCCCCCAAGGGGCCATTTTCTGACATAACAACTACCAATTGATAGAAATCAGTGAATAAATATGACTAAATATATGATCAATTGACGGTAAAATAATCATTAAAATGACTAAATATACTACCAATTAACTACAATTAATGATTACAATGACTAAATAAATGACTACCATGGCTAAATAAATGACCAATTAGCAACAATCAATGACTAAATTAACGACTAAATATACTACCAAATTGATCAATCAAAATAACCAATAAATGACTAAAAATGGTTTAGTCATAAATTTGGTTGCGTTATAAATGACCAGTAATAAACAACTAATGGTCACATGACCACGATTAGTCATTTATATGCAATTTTTAGTAGTTTTTTTAGTCATTTATTGTTTCTTTTCTACTAGTGTGTATTACTTTTCATTGTGACTAAACAAATAATGGGATGACTTTTAAGGTTTGAAAAATAATACATCTCTTAGGACTGATAATATACATGAGATAGTACAAAAATAATGTGTTCGTAGAAAAGGAGAGATGGTTGGTATCTCCCTTGATAAGGATGGGAACAATCCTCCGACTATTCCTTCACATTTGGTTAAGGCTTGTCACAAAATCAAGTTTCCCTATGCTACAAGTGGGGACAATTATAAAAGCAACATATACATGATTTACTAGTTAGATGGCAAGGCTGTCCACAATAAATATAGCCCAAGCCTTGAAATTTAGTGGTTTTGAAAGCTTGTTGCACGGTCAAGAGAGTAAGCAACAAATTGGTGGCTTCTTGGCATGATAAATTGCTTAGCTTAAAGGCCACTAGATGCTCATTCTTGCCTTTGTACTAAGCCAGATTGCCCACCTATTTATTGTTTCTGACTATGGAGTCATGATTGTCACTATAAACCTCAACGTTCTCATTAAACTTGGATACCTCTCACACACATCAATATTTACATATATTTGTTTAGATTTCTTTCTTGATTTCCCAACTTATGAGCCCTTTACTGCATAGAAAACCACACCACACCTTTTCATATCTACATTCGTCATTTGTCAATTCTAGGTATTCGACCAATTTCTACTATAGCAGGAGGCATAGATTAGTCGAGGTTACATTGACCACTCATGTTATATGTGCTAGGCTACATCATTAATCTAGTTTATCAACATTTACTTATTGGTGTTGGTTTTGCATGTGAAAGAAATTAGTTTCATGGATTCTAAGATAATGAAATCATTTGTTTGTTTTAGTTCTCATCATCTTATTGATAAATTGCTTTGAATTACTTGGTAGTATAAAAAAAGGTTTATTAATCAATAGAATCATAAAAATGATTTAGTATTGATAAACAGAAACTTTACTACCATGTTGTATGTTCATCGAGTTTTGTAAAATCGACATCAATTTGAACATAGAGTAAACTCTTAATCCACACATTACATCTTTGACTAGTTCATATGATTTAATTAGAAAATTAAGTAGTGGTACTTGATTTGCCCTTGTCTTGATCTCGGTGGATTTGACAAATAAACATATATTCATCTCCTTTGGGTATCCTATTCATATTGAAATCTCTATGCCTTTTAAATGGCAAATCTTAGTTTCATCTTGGATCACTTCACTTAAACCCCTAAAGCAGAGTTTTATAAACTAAGCATAAGAATGTCACAAGCATTGATTGACAACATCTAGTATCATTAATTATGATTAACAAAGCTTGGCTAGTTGTTTGAGGTAGTTGTAGCTTAATTACTTTCATATTGGGTTTACTAACACCTCAACAAATTCTTCTTGTATGTAAGGATTTTAGTCTCCTGTGATACATCCATTTTTACAAATAATATAGTTTTGGCTCTTTAAAAAATGAATTCGATGCTACTTGAATGCCCTTATGGACTTGGAGGAGTGGAAAGTATTTGGAAAATCCATGACATAATTATCAAACTTTAGGAGATTATATCTATGAATTGAAATTAAATTTTCATCCACTCTCAGAAGGTGAGATAGAAATATTGGCTGAATGAAGGTCTTATGCATTTACATCCAATTATTGGAGTATGTTATGGGTATTAGTTCCTCAATGACCTATCATTTCATAAGTCCAACATTTGATTCTTTCTTAAGCTATCTTAGTAACTCCTTGAATCTTTTCTTGAAGACCTTAATAGACTCATATTTACTTTGTTGGAAGGTGTGATTTTAGTGGCAATCATGTTACACTAATGTTGTCTCTAATAAATTTAAATTCTTTCTCAAAATCGTTTTGTAGTTTTCTAAGATGTTACACTAATGAATTGGCATTCCTCATAAAAATAGTTGGAGATTTCTACAACTAATCAATCCTCAACCAGATGGTCTCTCTAAACAATTAGTTTTTCTCAAACTCCTATCTTCTATGCACTCTCCTATTGATATATCCCAAAGAAATTTGTAAATTCCTTGGTTAACTTCTCCTATCTTTCCTCATTGTCTTAGATTGGCTCCTCAATTTATTAGTTCATTTTAGTGTGTCATTATGAATGCTTTTATCAAACTTTATAGTTGAGATGACCTTATCCAAACAATATCATCAAAAGTCTTAAAACAATAAAAGACCCAACAATAATCATGAAAGAAATAATAGACCAAGTATTTGTTTAATGTAAGTTACATTGTGGTCCCATAACTCACAAGTCCCAGGATCATTTTCACATCTTAAACTTTGGAAGATATGGTGTTGTTTAGCTGATATGAAGCAATGCTTATACAAGATATAAAACCAAATAGATTATCTTAACATCTGCCATGAGGATATTTTGGAATTTACAGGGGGAGAGCCAATCCCAAACTCAGGCCATTCTTAGATTGAATAAAACCTTTTTCTATGCAAGTTCCTCAATAAGTTATTTGGAAAAGAGCTATTTTATGTAATGTTTAAATCTTCAACATGTTTTATATTTTATATATTTTTTTTATGAATTTTCTTATGTTGTCAAAGTTCTAGAAACACATCAAGGTTATTAAAATTCATACCGAGAATAAAATTCTTGAGCTCATCTTCTGAAATATTGAGTTTTTAAACATTGTTTGGGGATTTGTGGTTGGAAAATCAATCAAAAGACCTTGAATTGTATCTTAGGAAGTCATAATTAGATGGTTGTGAGATCAATCAGGATGGAAAAGATGAATAAATATATTCAATTAACCTAATTACTTAACGGAAATGTTAGACCTAGTGTTTCTCTATGAAGTACTTTATGATGGTAATAGTTGTTGAAGTTTGTTGCTTAAGTTGCCTTGTAAGATTGTTTTGTACCATCTTTGTTTTATTGTACTTTGTTATTGGACTTGATCAATCCAATAACCTTGTACATGTTTTGTATAGGACTGAGATCCAGGATAGGTATTATAAATAACCTGTTGACATTAAACATTTGAATCCTTGTTAGGTTTAAACTTGTCCCAAAAAAACTCTATTGAGTGACTAGGAAATTATATTAACATTGATGTATTTGTTGCTATTCAATTGTATTTAGTATACGAAAAGAGGATATGCATGTACTCCAAAATGCATGACTATCATCTTTGAATGTATTTTGAGTATATTATACTCAATGATGAGTGACTACATAGTATGGGATATGCATGTCATTCACTAGGTAAGTACTATGTGATTACATGATAATACTTTTGTATTAAAGTGACACCTAAGAGATCGAAATATTTGCATTAAAGATAAGGTTACACATAAATGAAAAATTTAAAGATTATTTGATAGGAGATTTAGTGTACTCTCTTGTATCAGCTTCTCAAGTATAAATTCATGATCTATTTCATGTGAAAATATACTTATGGTTGTAATCATGTTATTGATTAACAAAAGTATTTCTATGGGATCTAATTTTATTTTTAGTTATCAAAGGAGATGCAAAAAAATTTACAATTTAACTCCAAATTTTTTTAAAAATATATATTTAGAATCTACAAACAAAATCTCATAAATCACTAGTTTGCATCATGTTCAAATTCCTAATGGTTTAGCAGCTATAGACGTTAGAACGTGAAGATTTAGTTCAAAATATTGATTTCAATGTCAAGTTTGGCCAAAAAGTGTAACCCATTATTGTGGGATGACCCATTAACAAAAGTATTTCTATGGGATCTAATTTTGGTTTCAGTTAAAATAAAAGAGTTATTGAAAAGATCTAAATTTTGAGAAATATAATTATAGATGAAGTTAAACATAAATATATTCATTGTGATATTGATAATGTTACATCCACACTTACTTAACTAATTGTTTGTGTTGAAATATGTTGTAGATTCAACTTGAGCTACAAAGGACAACAATTGATTTACAGGGGAAGAAATGTTGTGATTTTTTCTCCAAAATGGAAAAGAAAGATATTTATGAATAATCCTCTAAAATTATAAGGAGGATAAAGTTTATTTACCCTTTATAATTAAAAAGGAGATGGAAAATAAAGGATATTATGATCCTTTGGTTAAAAGGGAGATAAATAAAGAATAATTATGAAAAAACCCTTTTAAAATGGAGGAGTTATTATGCTTATTAAAACCTGAAAATGACTTGCCCCGCAAGCCACTTTCCCGCATCCTCACGTCACTAACTTATCCTTTCCCAATTAATTAAATAAATTCAATTTATTTAATTAATCTATCCTAATCCATCTCTAATTATCTACCCTTAGCCATTTACCCCAAATCATCCACTTGTGATAAATGAATGCATCTAATTTATCACTAAACCTTGCAACACTATCCCTCATCAATTAAATAAATATTTTCAATATTTATTTAGTTAATTTTTCCATCTCTCTAATCATGATTAATTAGATAAATCATGTTTACTTAATTAATCTATCCTATCCTATAGTCTAAACCTAACCTAGTTGATTAAATAACAATTATTTAATTAGCTACCCTAACCTACATGACCCCTAGGCCAAAATTAATTAAATAAATCATTATTTAATTAATTTTAATCCTCCATTAGCCCACTAACTAATTTTCTCCAGCCACATTAATTAAGTTTATCCCTTAAATAATATGGTCAAACCTTGCTTAAACCATCCTCCCACACACTTTGAATAAAAATCATTTTTTTGTTTAAAAGGTCACATGACCCTTCCAACTCACCTTTCTATTTTCATGTTAAAACATTCTCCATGAAATTAGCTTACAAATGTAAGGCCCCAAAAATGTGCATGTGTCACATGTCCTCACAATCTTCAATAAAACATTTTTTTAATTCAAACACTCCCCCACAAAAATAAATTTTTAATTCATTGACAAGTCCACACCATCCTCACACTATCCCATGGAAATGAATTTTTAATTCATTCCTCATCCTTCCCAATGTGAATTTAAAATTCACTTTTATTCTCAACCCTTCATCTTTTTTGATGAGATCTCAACCCTTGATCTCATCCTCCCATCTCAACCCTTGATTTCAACTTTGAATCCTAGCCATTGGATTCAAATCCTCTCTAATTTGCCTATAAATACAAGACCAACCCAAGCCATTTTAACAACTTCTTGCATCAAAACTATGCCAAAATATCTCCCCATCTCCTTCATCTTAACCTCATAATGTCAAAATCATTCCTCATCACATAGCCATATCATCTCATCTTGATCTCCATCAAATCCTTTATCAAATCCTCTATCAATCCTCATATTGTGTTGATCAAAGAGCAATCCACATTCTACAACATCTATTTTGGGTAAATCTAGGAGCTCTTGGGTGCAAGCTCCTCCACCTTATCAAGGAGTGAAGAAGAGTTGGAAGCTTGTGAAGGTATAATCCACTTTATTTTGTGTTTCTTTCACATTTTTCTATCTTCCTAGTTTTCCTTATTTTCACCATTATTAATGACAACCTTTGTGAAAAGGTGTGATGTTTTAGAAATCACCCTTAAAAGGTTATATAAGGCATTTGTGTGAGACTTTAAATGGGCATGGAGAACACTCAAGAAAAGATAAGGAAAGAAAGGCAAGAAATCATGAAAGAGAAGGATTATAGATTTGATAGAGGAAAGTATACAAGAAAAATATACAGGAAAGTATACAAGAAAGTATACAAGAAAGTATATAGAAAAAGTATATAGGAAAGTATACAAGGATTAGAGGGCACAAAGGAGTGAGGATTAGGGTCTTTGGTTGGGCATTGAGTATTTGGAGAAGGGGCACATAGAGTGTGTCCAACTCGGGGTACAATGTACACCCGAGAGTGTCCTGGCCAGGGCTGTGTTTGTTTTATGCCGTGAGGCATGGTTGGTTCTGTGTACAAACTGGTTCCTTTGGGGGTACTTATTTTCTAAGAACAAATGAGACCTGTGATCATTCCTCCGAGTGTCGTATAGCAGCATCTCAGTGCTTCATAGATCAGTGATATATATATATATATATATATATATATATATATATATATATATATATATATATATATATATATATATATTTGCAACAAATATTACAAATGTTGCATTGATCAAATTATTGTTGTAAATTGATGTTATTAAAGTTTATTAATGAAATATTTGGTTGTACAATGTCATTTGCTATGTTTTAACATTTATTCAATAGATGGAAAATAGATTAATTTATTTCTATTTAAAATAATTTACCTTAAAGTGCATTAAATATTATATGAGGACTTTATAGTTGTTAAGAAAATAATAACTTTCCAGTAAATGAATGTTACTTGGGTGAAAAGGAGATCACAACTAGGACATGTTGGTCCACGTGACCTAATCAAATCTTGATAATAGGGATTAGACCCATGGGTCATCTCCTTTTACAACATACTCATAGCACACTACATGCATACAAAGGAGCAAATTTTTTGAACACATGATACATTACAACTATTGTGATGTAATAAAAAAGGGCCTCATGTACTCTCCCGACTATTGGTACCCATTTATGTCTAGGGTTTTAAGCTTGAACATTTGCAGGTTTTCTCATTCAAACCCTAAAATTTCTGAGTCGTGGGGCTTTGCATTGTTTTTTCTATTCAGATGGTGGCCTTCTGTGGTGGGTTCTTGGTTAATTAGTTTCATCTTCATGCTTTAGTATTCATAGGTTGACCGGCCCCCATACAATGTTTCACCGCTTTTTCCCATCACACATGAGAAAAATGCTAGGTTTTTGTATGTGCAAGTGGTCATGTATGTTGGCGGGCTTGTGAAATCTCATTTGGCTTTTAAAAAATGGTAAAAAGTTGAGTTATATGCATTTTTTAATGCATATCGGGTTGCATATATAAGGTGGGAATCTATCACAGATCCCAGGAATATTCTCAGTTTGTATATCGGCTACATACAAAGGGCCTTGTATATTCGGTAACATACAACGTAGCAAAGATACAATTGGTGGGGCCCGCAGGTATATACAAATGAGTTTGTATATTCGGCATACAAAGGGAAGGTGCGGAGGTGTTTGGATATACAAGGATTGACATACAAGCGAGATATACAAGGTGGACGCGACCAAAGGAATTAATAGCATTTTGATATATTTTGGGATCCGCCTTTGTATGTTTGGGATTGTATATTCCAAATATACAATCAAATGTTCAAACAAATATACAAAGAAATGACATACAGCCCGAACGCGAAGGAAGAGTCAAATGCAGTGAATGAAATTTGAAGTCCATGGGTTGTATAAAGCACTTGTATTTGCCAATATACAAGCCGATGTGCAATGAAAAAGATACAAGCTGGATTTCAAAGGGTTCTTCCAATCTAATTCATAATTTTTGAAATCCACACCTTGTATGTATAAGTTGTATGTATGTGCACATATACATCGAGATATGCAAGGATCACATGCAAGGCCTGAACCCAATTTAAAATTTTAATTTGCTCTATAACAGTTTGGGATCCGCCTTGTATGTTGATCAGTTGTATATGCATTTGTTTATGCATATACAAGGGTGAAAAGGGCAAAATGAGAATGGGAAGAGTCAACGCTAGGAGGGGCAAGGTGCCTATGAGGCATGATGTCATTGGCTGGCAACTTTTCAGAATGTTTTGGAGCCGTTAATCTCAGCGATGGAGTCAGGATCGACGGTTGGTTTCAAAGTTCACAGCAATGGTAGTTTTTGTGTATCTGCGGCTGCATTTAGGCGGGAAAAACTTCTGATGCATCCGTTGCTGCACTTCTGAGGGATGCGGGTAGCTGAAGCATTGATGGCAGTTTTGCATGCACATGGTGTATGGAGTTAAGGCCCCAAATACCCGATTCGATGTAAATCTTTGAGCGATGGCTCTGATCCCGAGCCCACCTGCCTTCTCCTCTATTTTCCTTGACTGCCTTCAATATTTTGGGCGCAATTTCTGATGCGGTGTATCTAGGCTGAAATTTTGTCTTGCCATGTAATTAATTTGTTGGATGTACAGTTTGGCTATAAGAGTGGCAAACCTTGTCATTCATAGTTGTTGAAAACTGGACAAATTTTGGTGCTGTGATAAGATACAACTTCATTGATGGCCCTGTTCTAGATGTCTTGTGAGTTTATGAGTCTCATGTTGTATGTCTCATGCATGAATTTACTGGTTTCATGTTGATTTAAATGAGTAATTCTATATTGCATGTGTTCTATTATCTGTCTCCAAATTGAATGTGTTCTTCTAAATCTAGGCATCTAAGGGGTGTTTATTGATTCTAGAATATAGGTTACTATATTGAATGCTTGATTTCTTACTTCTGCTCAAGGAGTAGATTAAATGTTTCAGATCAAGTGTTGGGAGGAATGTACTATAGTAAGGATGTTTCTAAGAAGAGATAACTGAATACTCAGTTTTGGGAAATATCTGTAAGGCAGGTGCTAAACAAGCCCCCTTGAAATCCAATCATTAATAAATGTTTATGCTGACCATTCACAGGTGTATGTCTACTAACTCCAACCCCTGGATAGGCACCAATCTAGTCTTGTATTAAGGTTACACCCCAGGTCCTAGTTTTGCATCCAAATGCAAAATCAAACTCTAAACTTCAAATCCCAACCATTAGGACTTTAGGAGTAGTTTAAGACTGAAATCCTCTGTCTCACAACTGAACATAGGCCCAAAGCTAGCCCCTTTGCATTTATCTCGCAGTTTTGGTCTACATAAGAGAGGATTTATTTGCTTTGTGTCAACATCCCAGCTAACTTGTAGATGCATTTCATAGATGTTGAATAGGGAATACCCCCCTTGGTTCTGCAGAGCCTAAAGAAAAAGAGGAGATATTTATAGAGTCTATCTCCTGTACTGTTGGCCCTTGGCCCAAGAATCCTGTTGATCAATGATGGCTACTTTGTAGGGATAACTGGGAACAAGCATCCAGTCTGGGAAAAACACCAACAGATCTGGCGACTCTACTGGGGACTTGATGAAAAAAGAAGTATTAGATTTTATCCATTCGTGTCACCAACAGATCTAGCAACTCTACTGGGGACTTGATGAAAAAAGAAGTATTATATTTTATCCATCCGAGTCACCAACAGATCTGGCGACTCCGTTGGGGAATGCTTTGTGAAAGAACCCTGATTTTAAAAGAAAACAATTCCTAGTTGTAGGTGGCGACGCTGAACAAATCTCCCAACTGGTAAAGTAAAAATTTGTATGCAAGGGAGAAGATCCCTGTGTAATCCTCTGTTTGAATAGTTATCCGTAAAAATGATGTACAGAAGAAAAGGGACTGTTCAAGCCAGTCGAGAGGGTTCTCCTAGAAGTAATGACAATATTCAGGACAATCCAGGATCTTTAGAGCGGACAATACCTTATTTCTCAAACATCGAGGCTGAAATCCAGAACGTATATGAAAGACAACAGGGTAGTGGATTAAGAATGAGGTCGAAGGTGTTTCAAGAACGCCCTTTCCTTGATTCCCCTGACAGATTTGAAGAAGCTAAATCCCCAAGGGATGATAATGATGATTAGAATGAAATGAAACCATCCTCTTCTATGCCTAGAGAGGAGAAATTAGCTGAAGAAATCAAGAGCCTAAGGGCAGAATTAGAATATCTGCAAGCAGTAAAAATCAGAGATGACATGAGACAGAAAGTGCAGGCTCTTAGAACTACTCAGAATGATTCAGTTCCCACCCTTGAGAATATAAATGTGCTGAGGAACCAGCACATAAATGAAGTTCAGGATCAGTAGAATGATCAAAGACAGAATGCAAACAACGCTAGAGTACCATTAAATAATGTAAGAAATTAGAATGCAAATAGAAATGCCAATGTTATTCAACTTGGTAGATAGCCTATGCAGCTAGACAGATTCAGACAACTGGTTTTTGATGGCATTCCTGGTTACCCAAATCTTATTGACAAACATGTTAGGCCACAAGCGCCAAAGTTTTCAGGAAACAATACTGTGTCAGGAGAAGACCACTTAAAAGCTTTTCAAAATATCATGGACAACTTTGAGGTTGGGCATGAGGATGTTTTTATGAAATTATTTATGCAATCCTTAGTTGATGAAGCTAGAGAATGGTATAAAGGCTTGCCTGACAGAAGTATTTCGTCATGGGATGACTTCAGAAGAATGTTCAAAGAACAATATGGTGATAAAACTGATCCAAGTTTTTTCATTAATGATTTTGCTAGCATTACCAAAGGATCAAATGAACAGGTTGCTGATTGCAATGCTAGATTCACTAAGGTGTTGAACAAACTACCACATCACCTGAGGCCTAATGAACCTATGTGCATAGTGTTATACATAAATACTTTTGATGCCAAAACAACTTATGGGTTAAGGGATAAGGGTCCTCACAGCCTCAGAGATGCTTTCAAAATAGAAACAAATATTGAAAATAATAGAAAAGCATCTGGTAAGATAAACAAAAGAGATGATGTAAAAATTTTGCAAAATCTAAATACTAAATCTCAAAGCGTTCAAGGTAATACATCTACTTCTGAGGATAAATTAGATAAATTGACAACTATTGTCAAGGACTTGAGCTATAGAATGGCTAAAAATGAAAAGGGGATAGGTCCTGATAGACAGGTTTACCAAAGGCAAGAAAGAAAACCATCATTACATGATATGCCATATAATACCAATTGGCATAATGGTAAACCCATTCTCCCAAACAGTAACCCAAGTCAAAGGACTCAAAGTGTTAAGGAAACACCTGATCCTTTGAAGAAGGTCATTAATAGTGTTAATGACACCCCATGGTGCATAATATGTCAGATGCCTCACTCACAGTCACAATGTATGATTACTCAGTCTCTATATAATAATGTTGTTGCCTATGATGAGTGCAATGAGCCACATTGCATGGAAGATGACAATGTCAATATATTGTCTACAAACAGGGAGTATCCTTCTCATGATGTTGATGCAAGCACAAATAATGAGATTCAGGTCTGCCAGCAGTTTCCCTATGATGAAGATGATGAGGATAATTATGCTTATGCTTAGGGTTCACATATCTTCTTGAATAACATGAGGAGACCTTCTAATGAAGAAATTAGAGCCTTCACAGCTGCAACAGTTGCTCAAGTCAAAAGCAATTACAATCTCAGGGGTAAAGCTCAGGTAAGTAATTCACACCAATCAGAGAATACTTTTGTGAACCAACCAGTGCACAGTCATAAAGGGACTGAAACACAAAAGAAGCAATCGAGCAATAATAAGAAAAATTTTAAGCAAAAAATAGGTCATGATTCTCAAGGGTCAGAAAATAGAATTCCCCAGGTTGAGGATCAAAACAAAAATTTTCAAATCAAAGATGACAGTCAGGGAGCCGCAAAAATTAAAGTTGGATCATACCAATTTAAAAATAAAACTGTAGATCAGGCTACAACTGTTATACAAAATTATGCTCCATTTGACATAACTCAGGTCTTGTCCCAAGTAAAGATCTCTGTTCCATTGATGGAGCTGATGAGAGTTGAAGAGTTCAGAAATAAAACATTGTCCCTGATTTCAGGAATACCCTTTCAAGATAATCAGAATATTGAGACTTAGGGTAGGAAACAAGTTATGTGTATTGATGAGGATGAGGTCCCTAAAGTTTATTTGGGGATGACCATGACAAAATTCCCCTCACAGGTTGAGCCATTTTATGTCTCCCTTGTCATAAATGGAAAAGTGATTAAGAATTGTATGCTTGACTCAGGAGCATCAACGAATATCATGCCTTTGGCCATTATGCAGCAAGCTAGGTTAAAGATAGATAAGGCATGTGGGAAATGCTATACCATTGATGCTAGAGAAGTACCTGTCATTAGAATTATGAAAGATGTGGACTTCAGACTGGCAACATATCTAGAAAAAACTTACAAAATGAACATAACAGTTGTTGATATCAAGCCACAATATGGCCTGTTGTTGTCAAGGAGATGGGCAACGTTGATTGGTGGAAGTATGCAACTAGATCTATCATATGCCATGATCCCGATGAATGGTAGGGATGTCAAATTGATTAGAGAAGAAAGGTCACTAGACACAGTTGAGGATCAAGAATCAGAGGAGCATATATGTTTTGTGGATACTGACTGTGATAATTTCAAAGTTGTCTCAGATGAAAAAGGGGGTAAAGGGAGAGATATTTGCATTCAAGAGCTTGACCAACAGGGTTTGTGGACTATGTACTTTGATGGAGCTTGTTCAAAGGAGGGCTCTGGAGCTAGAGTTGTGTTTTTGTCTCCAACTAGTAAGATTCTAAAATTCTATTTCTTGCTGAAGTTTGCTTGTACAAATAATATTGCAAAATATGAAGCTTTGTTACTAGGATTGAATGTTGCTTTGAAGCATGGGATCAAGATGCTCAAAGTATTTGGGGATTCAAAGTTAGTTGTTTCCCAAGTCAGAGATAAGTATGCATCAAAAAATAAGAGGTTGAAACAATATAAACATGTTGTCTGGGATACAATTGAATTGTTTGATGCTTTTTCAATAAGTTGGATAGAGAGATCAAAAAATGTCATGGCAGATTTTCTAGCTAATGTAGCCATAAGGCCAGATGATCTTACTCTATCAGATGTTACAAATGTTGAGGTCAAACTAAGACCTGCAGTACCAAATAATGTATGCAGCTGGCAAGTGTTTGATGATGATAAGGACTTACTGAGATTTCTACATTGTATTGATGAATATGAGAACCACGAAATGGATTATCAGAACTTTGTAGAAGTTGTGGATGGAAAAGAAACTCTCTTAGGGAAGGAGGTAATTCAGCTCAAGACAAATAAAATCCCTAGGGGGCTGGTCGCTTTAGAGAGAGCATTTGACAACAGGGACCAATTTGTTACAAAGGTGTCCCCAACAAACAAGAATGACTTGGAGGAGATAAACTTGGGGGCATCTCATGCCCCCCAAAAGGTATATATTGGAAAATAGCTCAAACCACACTTTAGGAGTATGCCGATTGCACTACTGAGAAAGTATAAGCATGTCTTTGCCTGGTCATATGAGGACCTGAAAGCTTATAGAGAGGATTTATTCCAGCATGAAATCCCTTTGAAGCCTGGAGCTAAACCATTTAGACAAAAACAAAGACCTATCAACCCAAATTTAGCTCCAAAAATGCAAGAAGAGCTTATAAAGCTTAGGGAGGCTGGAATAATTATGCCCATCAGACACTCAACTTGGGTGTCCAACCTTGTCCCAGTCAGAAAGAAGAATGGTGACATAAGGCTTTGTGTGGACTTTAGAAATCTCAATGTATCTTCTTTGAAGAACAATTATCCATTGCCGAACATGGAAGCCATGTTGCAGAAGGTGACTGGCTGTGAACTTTTATCCATGATGGATGGATTTTTAGGGTACAATCAAGTGAAAGTAAAAGAATCTGAACAATTCAAGACTGCTTTCACCACTCCATGGGGAACCTATGTATATGTGAGAATGCCATTTGGGCTGACAAATGTAGGTGCCACATTTTAGAGGGCTATGGATGTTGCTTTTGCAGGATTAATTGATTCAATCCTAGTTGTATATCAGGATGATTTGACAGCTTATTCAGAAAAGGAGGAGCAGTACTGTATGCACTTAGAACAAATCTTTATTAGGGCATTGGAATATGGCATCTCACTCAACTCAAAGAAATGTGCTTTTGGGGTAGTGGAAGGAAAATTGCTTGGTCACATTGTTTCCAAGGATGGAGTTAGGATTGATCCTGAAAGGGTGGCTACAATTGACAAAATTCAGATCTCTAGAACAATGAAAGGTATTCAATCCTTCTTTGGACAAATTAATTTTGTTAGGAGATTTGTTCCTAACTTTGCAGAGACCACAAAAGATATCTCCAAGATGTTGAAGAAAGGTGCAATTGTCAAATGGGAAGATGAAGCAACTAAGTCATTTCAGAACATCAAAGAAGCTATAAAGATGGCTCCTGTGCTAAAATCTCCTAATTTTTCTAAGCCATTTCAGTTGTTCTCATTTACTTCTTTCCATACTATTGCTGCATGCTTACTACAGAAGAATGAAGAAGGGTTTGAACAACCTATAGCTTTCTTTAGCAGGTCATTGCAGGCTGCTGAGTTGAAGTATGACATCATGGAGAAGCAAGCATATGCACTGGTTAGAGTAGTCAAACGTTTCAGGCCATATTTGGTAGGCTCTCAGATAGTTGCATATGTGCCTCATGCAGCCGTCAAAGATATTTTTACTCAACAATAGGTAACTGGATGAAGATGCAGGTGGATAAATAAATTGCAAGAGTTTAATATTGAAATGCAAATCACAAAATTGGTAAGAGGACAAGGTTTGGCAAAATTGATGACACAATCAAATCTAGAGGCATGCCAAGTGAATGTAGTGCATAATGAAGTTGTAAATATGTCAGAATCTGAATGGTATAAGGACATAGTACATTATTTGCAAAATTTGAACTGTCCTTCCCATCTCAGTGATAATCAAAAGAGGACCTTGAAGCTACATGCTGTTAAATACATCATTGTTTAAGGAGAGTTGTATTGGAAAAATCCCGATGGTGTATTACTTAGGTGTATAGATGAAAATCAGGCCAAAAATATTCTAAGTAACATGCACAAGGGAGTGTGTGGTGGGCACTATGCTGCCCAGACAACAGCCCACAAAATTCTCAGAGCAAGCTACTGGTGGCCAACTCTCTTCTCAGATGCACAAAGAATGGTAAGAAAATGTGATCCTTGTCAAAGGTTCTCAGGAAGGCTAAAATATGAGGGTGCATTACCCCTTAGGACTATAACTGTAGAAGCTCTATTTCAGCAATGGGGGATTGATTTTATAGGGGAAATCTCAAAAAAATCAAGTGGAGGACATAGTTGGATTTTGGTTGCTACTGATTACTTCACTAAATGGATTGAGGTCATTCCAACTAAAAAAACTACGAGCAAAGTGGTGATGGCTTTCATTCTAGAAAATATTGTTATCAGATTTGGAGTGCCAGCCAAAGTGGTCACAGATAATGTGATGTGCTTCAGATCTGGTGAATTTGTTGATTTTTGCAATAATCATGGAATTGATTTGTCTCATACATCACCATACCATCCACAAGGAAATGGTCAGGCAGAATCAAGCAACAAAAGTCTCATGAAAATCATCAAAAGGCTAATAGATAAAAACAAGAGGGCTTGGGATTCAAACCTGAAGTTGGCATTATGGGCTAACAGGGTGACAGTGAAGAGAGCAATTGGAAGGTCACCTTTTGAATTAGTATATGATGCAGTAGCTAAACTGCCTGTGAACAACCTCCTGCCAATTTATAGGTTCATCCAAGGCAACGATGAGGAGATTGGGGACTCAATGTCTGAAAGAACAAATTAGCTGGTTGCATTAGATAAAATCAGACGGGAGGCATAGAAAACAAACATCAAGAAACAACAAAAAGAAAAATATATGTTTGATAAAAGGGCTATAGAAAGAAAGTTTCAGATAGGTGATATGGTCCTTGTATGGAATGCAAGAAGCCAGGATAAGGGCAAGCATGGTAAATTTGAGCCCCTGTGGATTGGCCCATATCAAATTGGTAACATCCATGAAGATGATTCCTACTTCCTCCAGGCCCTCAATGGTGAACTATTGGAATTGCCTGTGCACGGTAAATTCCTTAAAGCTTATTTCTCATAGGTGAATGTCTTCTATGCACATTGTAAATTAGATGTAAATGTTTTGTACATGCCTTGTATAGTCGGTTGCGTTTTGAGTTTTGCATTTTGTCTGGTCTGCCCCGGAGTAGTCTGGTCCTCATTGCAGTCTTGCGCCTACACGTCCCCAATCAGAGCCTGTGTTGGTACCCATTTATGTCTAAGGTTTTAAGCTTGAACATTTCCAAGTTTTCTCATTCAAACCCTAAAATTTCTGAGTCGTGGGGCTTTGCATTGTTTTTTCTATTCGGATGGTGGCCTTCTGTGGTGGGTTCTTGGTTAATTAGTTTCATCTTCATGCTTTAGTATTCATAGGTTGACCGGCCCCCATACAATGTTTCACTAATTTTTCCATCACACATGAGCAAAATGCTAGGTTTTTGTATGTGCAAGTGGTCATGTATGTTGGCGGGCTTGTGAAATCTTAGTCGACTTTTGAAAAATGGTAAAAAGTTGAGTTATATGCATTTTTTAATGCATATCAAGTTGCATATACAAGGTGGGAATCTATCGCAGATCCCAGGAATATTCCCAGTTTGTATATCAGCTACATACAAAGGGCCTTGTATATTCGGTAACATACAAAGTAGCAAAGATACAATTGGTGGGGCCCGCAGGTATATACAAATGAGTTTGTATATTCGGCATACAAAGGGAAGGTGCGGAGGTGTTTGCATATACAAGGATTGACATACAAGCAGGATATACAAGGTGGATGCGACCAAAGGAATTAATAGCATTTTGATATATTTTGGGATCCGCCTTTGTATGTTTGGGATTGTATATTCCAAATATACAATCGAATGTGCAAACAAATATACAAAGAAATGACATACAGCCCAGACATGAAGGAAGAGTCAAATGCAGTGAATGAAATTTGAAGTCCATGGGTTGTATAAAGTGCTTGTATTTTCTGATATACAAGCCGATGTGCAATGAAAAAGATACAAGCCACATTTCAAAGGGTTCTTCCAATCCAATTCATAATTTTTGAAATCCGCGCCTTGTATGTATAAGTTGTATGTATGTGCACATATACATCGAGATATGCAAGGATCACATGCAAGGCCCAGACCCGATTTAAAATTCCAATTTGCTCTATAACAGTTTGGGATCTGCCTTGTATGTTGATCAGTTGTATATGCATTTGCTTATACATATACAAGGGCGAAAAGGGCAAAATGAGAATGGGAAGAGTCAACGATAGGAGGGGCAAGGTGCCTACGTGGCATGATGTCATTGGCTGGTGACTTTTCAGAATGTTTTGGAGCCATTAATCTCAATGATGGAGTCAGGATCGACGGCTAGTTTCAAAGTTCGCAGCAGCGGTAGTTTTTATGTATCTATGGCCGCGTTTAGGCAGGAAAAACTTCTGATGCATCTGTTGCTGCACTTCTGAGGGATGCGGGTAGCTGAAGCATTGATGGCAATTTTGCATGGACATAGTCTATGGAGTTAAGGCCCCAACTACCCAATTCAATGTAAATCTTTGAGCGACAGCTCTGATCCCGAGCCCACCTGCCTTGTCCGCTGTTTTCCTCGACTGCCTTCAATATTTTGGGCACCATTTTTGATGTGGTGTATATCGGCTAGAATTTTGACTTGTTGTGTAATTAATTTGCTGGATGTATAGTTTGGCTATAAGAGTGGCAAACTATGTCATTCATGGTTGTTGAAAACTGAACAAATTTTGGTGCTGTGATAAGATACAACTTCATTGGTGGCCCTGTTCTGAATGTCTTGTGAATTTATGAGTCTCATGTTGTATGTCTCATGCATGAATTTACTGGTTTCATGTTGATTTAAATGAGTAATGCTATATTGCATGTGTTCTGTTATCTGTCTCCAAATTGAGTGTGTTCTTCTTCTGAATCTAGGCATCTAAGGGGTGTTTATGATTCTAGAATATAGGTTACTGTATTGAATGCTTGATTTCTTACTTCTGCTCAAGGAGTAGATTAAATGTTTCAGATCAAGTGTTGGGAGGAATGTACTACAGTAAGGATGTTTGTAAGCAGAGATAATTGAATACTCAGTTTTGGGAAGTATCTGTAAGGTAGGTTCTAAACAAGCCCCCTTGAAATCCAATCATTAATATATGTTTATGTTGACCATTCACATGTGTATGTCTATTGACTCCAACCCCTGGATAGGCACCAATCTAGTCTTGTATTGAGGTTACACCCCAGGTCCTAGTTTTGCATCCAAATACAAAATCAAACTCTAAACTTCAAATCCCAACCATTAGGACTTTAGGAGTAGTTTAAGACCGAAATCCTCTGTCTCACAACTGAACATAGGCCCAAAGCTAGCCCCTCTACACTTATCTCGCAGTTTTGGTCTGCATAAGAGAGGATTTATCTGCTTTGTGTCAACATCCCAGCTAACTTGTAGATGCATTTCATAGATGTTGAATAGGGAATACCCCCCTTGGTTCTGCAAAGCCTAAAGAAGAAGAGGAGATATTTATAGAGTCTATCTCTTGTACTGTTGGCCCCTGGCCCAGGAATCCTGTTGATCAATGATGGCTACTTTGTAGGGATAACTGGGAACAAGCATCCAGTCTGGGAAAAACACCAACACCGACCATAAGGAAACACCATATGGCAAGATATCACACATCACAAACTTAGGAATGGATACCTCTTTGAGTTTGTGATGCGTGTAGTCTCATGTGTTGTAATAGAAATAAGCCATGTGGATGACAACTTCAAAAGTAACAACTTCATGGTAGAGTGTCAGACATCACAAACTTGGAAATGGGCCCACTTCTTGTGATTGTGTTGTGAAGGAACCATGCATTGTAATGTGAAGGTTCAATTTGGTAGAGACCTCTATAGAATGAATCTTTGGAACCCAAGAACAACCACTTTTATATGTGTCACGATTGTGCAAGCTCACAAACATAGAAAGGATTGACCAAATGAGTATGCACTATACTAAAGCTTTGTGATAGAATTGTTGGTAATTTATTTCCGAATCAGCAGTGGGTTTGCCAGTTCCAATTCACAGGCAGATTCGGCCAATGAATACAGAAGGTTGTGTGAGCTGCCTCCCCTTCCCTTCTGGTTATGTCGTACCAAGGGGGGTATCCCCATTAGCTAAAGATGTAACACTTGACTCACCCAATGACAGGAAGATTTAGCTTTGTGATAACAGGCAGAATACTCTCATGTATGGACCAAGATTTGTGTGATAAATCACAAGGTTGGCAACGTTCTTGGACATATTTGTCTGGTCAGGTATGAGAGTATGCAGGGGTTCCTAATCCTACTCCTACAACTAACAATTTGGGATAATGGAATGATTAGTTTGATGGATTGGATGCAAGACAGGGGGTTTTGGATCATAACTACTTCACAAGAACAGACCGGTGCCTTATCCCAGGGTAAGGAGTCAACTAGACGTATACATAAGAGTGGCTTGCAACTGGCATTCGAGTTTTAAGGGGTTAGATTGATTCTTGCCTTACAAACATCACCCAAGAATGGGTATTTAACTGTCTATGCTTATGGATATCCCAGCTAACATACAATCTCCTCCACACTCAACCTAAAATGATTTAATCCACTCGTTGAATGGAAGTTAGAGATTAGGCATGCAATACATAAATCTATATTCTAGAATTTGAGAAACCCTTAGCAACCAAATTCAGAAGAAGAAATGCATACAACAAGTGGAGACAGATAGCAAAACACATGCAAGAAGCATTTTTCATATAACATTAACACTGAAACTAAACATATATGCAAGATACAACTCAGATGCAACACATAAACTCCACAGAGATACAACAGCCAGGAAAATGCTCTGTATTTTGTTATTTTTCCCCCAAAATTGCCCAAGTCTTCAACAACCAAAAAGAGTGACACAGTTTGGCCTTTATACCAAGACTATAAACTCAACAAAATTAATTACAAGGCAAATCAAAAATTCACTAGATACAATGCATGATCTGAATGGCGCTCAAAACTGAATGCGGCAGAGGGACAAAGAGGAAGGAGCAGGTAGGTTCAGGATCTGCACTGCCACCTGAAGATTTTCTTTTAAATCTGGTAGTTCATCTGTCATTTCATCCATCGATGCATCTGAAAAATGCCATTAATGCTCAGCTACCCGCAACCATTGCAGTTCCGCTTGTCTATGAAGCTTTTCCTGCACAAATTGGTGCAGACACACAGAAAGTCCTTCCTTCGTCAAGCATTCAAAACAGGGCCGTCGATCTCCCCCCATCGCTAAGATCCAACAGCTCAAAAACCTATAGAAAAGCCAAGAGCCAATGATATCGCGCCACGTAGGCAGCTTTTTCCTCTATCGCTGACTTTTCCATTCACTATTTTGCCATTTCACCCTTGTATATGCAAGAACAGATGCATATACAATCACCACTGTTCACCCTTCAAAAATCCCTTGTATATGCAAAATGCATATACATCTGTTTGATATACAAGGTAGACCCCAAACCTGTTTAGAACAAATTGAAATTCAATTCAGGTCCGGCTTGTATCCTCTTTTCCTGCATATTTCCTTGTATATGTGCATGTACATTTGCCTCATACATACAAGGCAGATTTCAAATTTTAATGAGGCATGCTGAAGTTGCTTTGAAATCCGGCTTGCATCTTAACCCTTGTATCTTTCGAATGTACATTGGCACATACAAGCGCCCAATATACGTGCTGCGGACCTGAAACATTATTCACTGCATTTGATTTTCAATCGGGTCCGGAATGTATATTTCTTCATTGTATATTGGCTTGTATGTGCAAACATACAAATGAATGCACATACAACTAGTGGGCCCCATCACTTGTGTCTCCCCTGTGACACTGTAGCAAATGTATATTTGCACCTTTGTATGTGCCAATATACAAACACAAATATACAAAGCCTCATATACAACTGCAGAATATGAGACGAAATATTCCAAGAATGCATCTACACACAAGCATACATTCGCTCCTGCATATACAAACAAGGAATCTTTCCTAGAATATGCCTACAATGTATCTTTTCTTTGTATGCACGCCCGAATGTATATTTGTTTATATGTTTGAAATGCATGCTGGCGGCTTCGTATGTAGCTCGATATACAAGACCACTTGTACATCGCACTATAGCAGAAGCATGTCTGCCACCCTTGTACATTTTTCCTTTGTATCTCTACACGCAACCCAATATACAAAGCGGGAATATTCCTAGGAATCTGTGAAAGATTCCCCTTTGTATATGCACATTCCAAAGCCCGATATGCATATAAAATGCAGATAATTGATTTTTTCAAAGGCCGATGGAGATTTTGCACCTGCCAATGCACATTTTACCTACATGTATATACAAATACACTTGTATATACAAAGACACCTGCACCTTAACTTGATTTTTTGCATTTTTTCAACTGCAGAAGCTGAAAGTGTTGGAATTTTCTAGATTTTTGGGAAGGTGCCTGCATATCTAAATGCTTGAAACCTGAATACTTATGCAGGCACCACCAGTAGCTTAAGCCTAAAACCCTAAACATAAATTATTACCAACACAGGCTCTGTCTGGGGACGCATGCCTCTTGCAGGCATGGCGAGGACTTCAGATCTCTGGGACACAGACTGTTCCCTTATCCATTGGGCACAAATTCGAACACTGGACCAACCTGCATCAAAAAACACATTATTAAAATAAACTTGGCGCCCAGGGCCACCAAAAAGGAAAAACCAGAATTTTCCTTTGTCAAATACTTGATTCTCTTTTGATTTCTTCAAATGAAGTCTGAAAATATTTAACCATCTGCAGCATCCAGCATTGCAATTATTTGTGTTGCTGCTCCTTTCTCCTTCAACAAGTCTACAACAAAATTCATAAGCATCTACCATTTTTAGCAGTATACTGTCATCATCATATGAGTCACTGATGTTGCTAAAACTAATAGACTCACATGAAACAAATGAATCCACATCAGAATTTTGCCCTTCTTCAAAAAATAAAAGCTCATCTGTATCAAAGATGCAATATTCAGGCACAAGCAACATCTCATAATCAAATTCATTTTTACAAGCATGCAGATATTCATCATTATTGTGCTTAACAATCATATCATTTATGTCCACCTGGAATGTCTCAAAAGAAGGCAGAAATACTTCAGAATGCACCCCTATGTCAAAACCTCATAGTTACTACTGTAACCAGCACTATCCCCAATTGTATGAGCACACACATCTGCAACCTGTCCATTCACCTCTGAATAGTGACCTTGTTTTTTCTCTTCACCAATGCCTTGATAATCAAAAACAAAATTTTCAACCTCTGCACTGTGAAGGTGGTTAGAATCTTCAAGGAAACACGCATATTCAGCATCCATATATATTTCATCATCTGAAAGGCTCATATATGCATTTGAATGCTGACGATCACTAATACATTCACTATTGTCCCTTGAAAAAACATCCTCTACATTCAGAGTGAATCTCTGCATATCCATTTCACACAAATAATTAGGCATAACTGGGATATGCATACTGCTACAGGACACAACCTCATGTATGTCTTTCATTTCATTATTTGAAGGGCATTTTGTGTTTGCAGGCATTTCTTCTAGAGTCTGATAATAGTCTTCGTTTTCATCATTATAGGATATGCCTACATTTTCAACAACATCTTCTTCATGCATCACATCATGGCTGCACATACTATTCTAAAATATATTTCCCTCTACAAATCATTTATCAATGGACACACTGGGACAAAATAAATATATTCACTTTGATAACCGTTTTTACAACTTGCAACCATGAAACCTACTGGCATTCCATATTTCTCATTGTTTTCAATATCCATGGCAAATTGGTAAGCCTGGTGAAGTGTGGCTGGTTCTTTATCTCTCAACAAATAACTTATTTCTTCATCAAATGCAGCCAAATAAATTGCTAAGCACAATGCATTATTGGGTCTCATATACTCAGGTATTTGCTTGAGCAACTTAATAAATCTAAGATTAAAAGCTGAAACCAGTTCCTCATCTTCCTTTTGGATATTCATAAAATGTATGATCAATGAAGCCACATCAAACCTTTCACCAAACTGTTCTAGGAATGCAAATTCTAAATCTATCTATTAAGAAACTGAACATACAGGCAGGTCTGAAACCCAAACCCTAGCATCATCCTCTAAAGACTGAACAAAGAGTCTCATTACTACATCTTCATCCTCTACCTCATAATCTTCTATTAGATTACAAAAATTTTGCAGATGTTTGTTTGCCGATTCAGAATCTGATCCATTATATTTTGGCAAACATTTTCTAATTTTATTTGGAATAGCATTTGGGTAACCACATATTCCTGTGAAATTTAGGGCTTTATATCTTTCAATAACAAATGGTTTTCTTTGAGAGCACAACCAGGCATGTTGTTCTAAACTCATCCCTTTTGAAAAGATGAAATACCTGGAAATATGTTGCAGCATTGATAGGTTCAATCAACAGAGTCGCCACCTCTCACAGAGAGGACAATATATCAACAAGGCACTTATATTTTCTGGATTCACCACGCCAGCAGAGCACCACAAGGTCATTTTTGGTATTGCTGCAACAACATCACTGGAAACAAGATTTTCCAGCCTTCCGATCGCTTGACTCTCTCTGTCCCCAATAGAGTCGCCATCTGTTGATAATTTATTTTTGAATCAGCAGTGGGTTTGCCAATTCCAATGCACAGGTAGATTCGGCCAATGAATATAGGAGGTTGCGTGAGATACCTCCCCTTCACTTCTAGTTCTTCCACACCAAGGGGGGTATCCCCATTAGCTAAAGATGTAACACTTGACTCACCCAATGACAGGAAAATTTAGCTTTGTGATAACAGGTTGAATACTCTCATGTATGGACCAAGATTTGTGTGATAAATCACAAGGTTGGCAATGTTCTTGGACATATTTGTCTGGTCAGGTATGAGAGTATGCAGGGGTTCCTAATCCTACTCCTACAACTAACAGGTTGGGATAATGGAATGATTAGTTTGATGGATTGGATGCAAGATAGGGGATTTTGGATCATAACTACTTCACAACAACAGACCAGTGCCTTATCCCAGGGAAAGGAGTCAACTAGACATATACATAAGAGTGGCTTGCAACTAGCATTCGAGTTTCAAGGGGTTAGATTGATGCTTGCCTTACAAACATCACCCAAGAATGGATATTTAACTGTCTCTACTTATGGATATCCCAACTGACATACAATCTCCTCCACACTCAACCTAAAATGATTTAATCCACTTCTTGAATGGAAGTTAGAGATTAGGCACGCAATACATAAATCTGTATTCTAGAATTTGAGAAACCCTTAGCAACCAAATTCAGAAGAAGAAATGCATACAACAAGTGGAGACAGATAGCAAAACACATGCAAGAAGCATTTTTCATATAACATTAACACTGAAACTGAACATATATGCAAGATACAACTCAGATGCAACACATAAACTCTATAGAGATACAACAGCCAGGAAAATGCTCTGTATTTCGTTATTTTTCCCCCAAAATTGCCCAAGTCTTCAACAACCAAAAAGAGTGACACAGTTTGGCCTTTATACCAAGACTGTAAACTCAGCAAAATTAATTACAAGGTAAATCAAACATTTGCCAGATACAATGCATGATCTGAATGGCGCTCAAAATTGAATGTGGCAGAGGGACAAAGAGGAAGGAGTAGGTAGGTTTGGAATTTGCACTACCTCCTGAAGATTTTCTTTTAAATCTGGTAGTTCATCTGTCATTTCATCCATCGATGCATCTGAAAAATGCCATTAATGCTCAGCTACCCGCAGCCATTGCAGTTTCGCTTGTCTATGAAGCTTTTCCCGCACAAATTGGTGCAGACACACAGAAAGTCCTTCCTTCGTCAAGCATTCAAAATAGGGCCGTCGATCTCCATCCATCGCTGAGATCCAATGGCTCAAAAACCTATAGAAAAGCCAAGAGCCAATGATATTGCGCCACGTAGGCGGCTTTCTCCTCTATCACTGACTTTTCCATTCACTATTTTGCCATTTCGCCCTTGTATATGCAAGAACAGATGCATATACAATCGCCATTGTTCACCCTTCAAAAATCCCTTGTATATGTAAAATGCATATACATCTATTTGATATACAAGGCGGACCCCAAACCTATTTAGAACAAATTGAAATTCAATTTGGGTCCGGCTTGTATCCTCTTTTCCTGCATATTTCCTTATATATATGCATGTACATTTGCCTCATACATACAAGGCGGATTTCAAATTTTAATGAGGCATGCTGAAGTTGTTTTGAAATCTGGCTTGCATCTTAACCCTTGTATCTTTCGAATGTACATTGGCACATACAAGCGCCCAATATACGTGCTGCGGACCTGAAACATTATTCACTACATTTGATTTTCAATCAGGTCCGGAATGTATATTTCTTCATTGTATATTAGCTTGTATGTGCAAACATACAAATGAATGCATATACAACTGGTGGGTCCCATCACTTGTGTCTCCCCTGCGGCACTGTAGCAAATGTATATTTGCACCTTTGTATGTGCTAATATACAAACACAAATATACAAACCCTCATATACAACTGCAGAATATGCGATGAAATATTCCATGAATGCATCTAAATGCAAGCATACATTCACTCCTGCATATACAAACAAGGAATCTTTCCTGGAATATGCCTGCAATGTATCTTTTCTTTGTATGCGCGCCCGAATGTATATTTGTTTGTATGTTTGAAATGCATGTTGGCGGCTTCGTATGTAGCTCGATATACAAGACCACTTGTACATCGCACTGTAGCAGAAGCATGTCCACCACCCTTGTACATTTTTCCTTTGTATCTCTACATGCAACCCGATATACAAAGCTAGAATATTCCCAGGAATCTACGAAAGATTCCCCTTTGTATATGCACATTCCAAAGCCCGATATGTTTATAAAATGCATATAATTGATTTTTTCAAAGGCCAATGGAGATTTTGCACCCGCCAATGCACATTTTTTACCTGCATGTATATACAAATACACTTGTATATACAAAGACACCTACACCTTAACTTGATTTTTTGCATTTTTTCAACTGCAGAGGCCGAAAGTGTTGGAATTTTCTGGATTTTTGGGAAGGTGCCTACATATCTAAATTATTGAAACTTGAATACTTATGCAGGCACCACCAGTAGCTCAAGCCTAAAACCCTAAACATAAATGATTACCAACAAGAATAGCATGCGAACACGTGTAGGCTGACTTGGACCCACCAAAGGATTTTAAAATAATAAAGGTCAAGGCAATACATATGAGGCCACAAGCAATGATAATTATTCTAATTGAAAGGGCTAGTAAACCAAAAATTACAAGGACCTCGAGGAACAAATTAAGTGAGATTGACTGGCTGGGAAAGTCAACAATGAAATAGAACAACTCTTTAGTAAAGAAATGAAGCTTTGAAACATTGTGGGTTTTGGACATAACTCGGGATAAACCCTGACACAGTGTAAGCACAAAAACCTTGTAACAAAGAAAACCTTTAGGAACATTCCTAATAGTGGCTCATGTTTGGGGACATATTTTCTAGTAGGACATAGCGAGGATTCAAAAAAACTCTAGGACACAGACCAAAAAGACAACAAACACACACACGCACACACTTCACCATGACTCACAAACAACCATGGTTGTACAAAACACAAACAAGAGCAAAAAAACCTAAAACTACTATGCATGAAAATTGAGTTGAATCTGATGAGAAGTAGTGCTTCAGGAATTATCCATACACTGGAAACTGCTAAAATTCTCCACTAAGACTCCTGATGAAATAGGAATCTTATTCATGTGAGTTTTCAATCACATAAGGGCCAAGCCACAAGGGATGAAATTTTTCGTGCTTCCCTTTATCTTGAGCTATGGCATTCCACATTAAAACTAGGTTTCCAACTTCAAACTTCCTTGGGATAGCTCTTTTGTCAAATATATATTTAACATGTTGCTACTTTTCATGTTTATAAGGTTAGCCTCTTGTATACTTTCATCCATCTCAATCAACTAGTTGACCCTTTGAGTGATGACATCATTTGATTCCTCATCTAATTCCTGCACAAACTTGTCGATAGGTAACAAGTTATTGATCGACAATACTACATCTACCTCGTATAATAATTCAAATGGTGATTTCCCTATTAACTTCTTTGGGGTAATTCGGTCATCCCCAACAACTAACCTTAATTTGGAGTCCCATGCCTTCTTATTCTTCCACAACACTCTTTTGATTATCTTAATTAAACTTTTTTTGTTGGATTTTGTTTGTCCATTTCCCTATGGATTATATGGGGAAGAGTGGGATAAGTTAATCCCATATTCTCCATAGATATCATTAAATTCCAATGATCCAAAGCATATGGCATTATCTATGATCAACTTATTTGGAACTCCAAATCTGGTGATGATGTGATCCAATACAAAGTCAATTGCACCCTTGCTAGTAGCTTTCTTGATGGGGATTGCCTCAACCTATTTCATGAAATAATCAGTGGCCACAAAAATCCACTTAAATTAACCACTTGACCTTTTAGTAATCTCACAATGAAGTCTATACCCCATTGTTGGAAAGGAGCTTCAACTATCAAGGGTCTTAGAGGCAAAGTTCCAAATCCCTTCATATTTCTTGAAAATTTCTGACAAGCATCACAACTCTTCACCATCTTATGTGCATCTTGGATTAAAGAGAGCCACCAATATACTACTTGTAGAATTTGATGGACCATTGTTTTGGCTATAAAATGACCACCACAACTCCCACTATGTATTTCTTGAAATACTCTTTTAGATTCCCTGTTATCCAAGAATTTTAAAAGAATACCATCCCTATTTTTCCAAAATAACTCTCTACCCACCAAAACATATTTGATGACATGCAACTTCAATATCCTCTTTTGTCTTTATGTCATCTTTTCAGGGAAATTCATATGATACAAATAATGCAATATGTCTTTGTACCAAGGTGAATTTTCCAATGCACAATTCTCCTTGTTCTCCCTTACCTCCAAATGGTTTATCTAAATGGATTCTAAATTAGCTTCTGCCATCAATTTGGCCAGACCCTGCTCTCTTACAAATTTGGTGATTTGGATGTTAATATTAAACTCCTGGATTTTATTAATCCATCTACATCTTCTATTTGTCACTTTTTTTGGGGTGAAGATATCTTTTATAGCTGCATGTAGCACATACGCAACAACTTCAACACCCACCAAGTATGGTCTAAACTTTTTGACATCTTTGACCAGAGCATAGGCCTGTTTCTTCATGACATCATACTTTAACTCTGTAGCCTGGAGTGACTTGCTGAAAAAGGATATAGGTTGTTGAAATTCATCTTGATTATTTTGAAGTAAAATAGCAGTAATGGTATGAAAAGATGTAAAATAAAATAATTGGAAAGGTTTTGACAAATTTTGTGGGGCCAACACAGGGGCTTTTTTGATTGCCTCTTTTATATCCTGGAATGATCTAGTTGGCTCATCTTCCCATTTTACACTTTGTCCCTTTTTTAACATCTTAGATATAACCTTTGACCATTTTGGGCTATGGAATTCTATCAATAGTAGCTGTAATTATTTCCATATCAATTTTAACCCTATCCTTTGACACTATGTGCCCTAACAATTTTCCTTCCATGACACCAAACATACATTTCTTGGGATTTAAATAAATTCCATATTGTAGGCACCTTTTGAAAATTTTCTATAAGTGGCCACAATGATCCTCTTCCTTTTTTGAAAATGTTGTCAAATCATCTTGATATACCACCATGATAAGGTTGATTAGATTAGAAAATGCTACATCCATTGCCTGAGCTAGAAATTATCTCCTGCATTAGTCAAGACAAATGACATCCTGATATACACATAAGTTTCCCATGGAGTATGTTGGTTTCCAAAATAACTGCAACCCAAAACCCTAAAACATTTCACAATCACTAAGGACAAGGGTGTTGACAAGGTGGTTGAAAGAAGTTTATCAATAGGTCAAGGGCGATTTTGGCCAACTGACAAGAGTGGGTATGCTCTTCTACACTTTAGGCTCAGCTAGACCTAGGAGGGATATTCTTAGAGGCATGCAATAGAACACAAACAAACAAACACAGCCATACCCAATGTACACTTGACCCCCAAAGCTATCACTAGGTCAAGACAAACTAGCTGCACATGTCTCTATGTTAAACTGATTACTGCACTTATGCACTTGCACCCAAACATGGCAATATTACATTCCTTGAGATGATTTGATTTAACTTCACATACACAAGATACACAGTGCAGGCATACATGTAAATGATTCCAAAAGATTAAAATAGTTTTGTATCACTTTAGATCTATCCCTAGTTATTACATTGAATCATGAACAACATGAGAAACCCTAAACTGAACCTACTCTTACTCCTACAGCTAACAAGACAAGGGCTTGATTAAAATGGTGATTAATCCATCCCCAATATGGACCGATGCCTACTCCATTGGGCAACTGAGTCATAGAGTGTAAGGAGGAAAGAAAATAGTAGTAGAGGATCAATGGAACCAAACATATATTTGCATACATATCAAAAATAAACTTTCTTGCGATGGACATACTTAATAATCCAAGAAAGAACTCCAATGATTCATGTGCAACAAAGGGAATAGAAAATATAAATCCTTGTATTAACTTGAATGCTATCACACACCTTCAAACCCTGGTTACAATCATGGTAGAAAATGTGGCAAGGAAAAACATATAGCTATGATTATACATTTGCCAAAATCATCACAAACCCCCATGGAGACATACCATTACATGTAGATCTGCTTTATACATCCTTCCTACACCGTGTTGAATACATCCCTTTACTTGTAGACCAGACTGACATGATTTGATGCCCTAAAATTAACCTGAGGCACTTGCAGACCAGACAATTGGTTCAACAACCAACCCTTAAATGAATTCCAAACTTGCCTTTATAACCTTCACAACTTAGACCTAAGAATTAAATAGATGGGAAAACCCGCAACAAGCCCACCAACTATAATAAAAACATTAATTTCAACTACCCATTTCACATTAATGGTGATCGTGGAGGTTGTTGGCACGTTCCCAGGATGTGGGAGGAACATGGAAGGCATAACAGTTGGGCTCCAACCAATTGGGATTCCTCTAGGCAATCAGATTTTGAAAAGGTGAAGGAAGCCCCAATCTCCAAACTTTGAAAAGAACAATGGGAAACCATTGAGCTTCATAGATCAGCCCTTCACTATGCATCATTTATTCTGGAAGAGAAGAAAGGATTTGCCTGATGCTAAAACACTTAGAAATTTTTTGAAGGTCGTCAGACTTCAGCCGTCAGACCTTTTTCCTTCCCATGAATCTCCTCGGCAATATATGCCTTCTTGGTAGCCTCACACAAAATCTGGGGATCAACCATACGTATTAGTCCTACTATTCCAGTATTTAAGCCTCTAATAAACCTATTGACGAGAAGTTTCTCATCCTATAGGTACTTGGCATACTACATCAAATCTAAGAATTGGCTCTCATATTGTGCCACTATGGAACTCACTACTGTAGATCATGAAACTCATTGATGCGGCACTAAATATAGTGCTTGGATAGATACCGCACTCTAAAGCACTCCAAAAATGTACTCCATGATAGAGTATCTAGTGAAAGATGGTGCTTGTGCTCCTTAGTGCACCACCATGTGGATATAGAATCTCATAAGAGGTGAATGGCTACTCAGGCCTTTAGGTTGCTCCCATAAGGGTGCAACCCAAAGCATTGATCCAAACTAAGGAGGCAAGCCTTAGCCTTAGCTCCCTCAGTAGCTCCAAAAAAGGTAGGAGGCTGTAGACGAAGAAGGTCTTTGATCTAATCTCCTAGGTCGGGAGGGCCCTGAATTGGACCTCACACCTCCTATTGTTGTCCCAGTGCAAAGGATCGAAGTGGACCGACTCCATAATGACCTTCTCATCATGCTCCTCTCGATACGATGGAGGACTCCTACTTCATTCCCTCTGATCTAATGTGTTCTCCTTTGTGGATGTTAGTGGTTCCTCCACTCACAGATCCCCTGCAACGGATGGTAGTATATCTAATACAACCTAAAGGACATGCAAAATTTGAGGGCCTATATCTGGAAGTACATTCTAATTTCAGAAAACTAATGGTGAAGTAGACTAAGTGGCTCAAGAATAAACCTCACTAGAAGAATTGATGCTCGAGCATCCTCTCCTGGCTCTAGGTAGCATCCTACATGAACAAAGTGCCATGATTAAATTCAATGCATGGAAAACACATGTGCCCTAAATGCCCAGTGTTGAAACTTGGGCTCTAATACCAAATGTCATGCCCACATTTTACATGTGGATAAGAAAACTAAAAAATTAAAAATTTTAATAACACAAGACACTAACTCACTCATGCATCAAATGCATGCTTAAATAACATATGCACGTAACATTGTTGTATGTGTAAAACACGTTAGGCGCGCCACACTAAGTCAGGGAAGTCAATCAAGGTGCAGGAAATGTGAAACTCCTTTCGAACCCCTTTGAAGATGGAAGTAAACTAAGAGGGAAGGCATTGCATCTTGCATCTCCAAATGAGATGGTCTCCATAGAGAAACTAACCCTAGGGTTTCCTAGATGAAAATAAGAATGCATCGCCAAGTGGGGTGGTCTCCATCGAGAAACTGATCCTAGGGTTTCCTAGATGAAAATAAGAAGTTAGTTTTGACCTAAGTTGAAACCCTAACCCTAAAAAATAATTATCTAATTAATTAAACTATAATGCGGAAGCAAAATACAACTATAATCTAAACTAATTCAACATCATTAAACTAACTCAAAGGATTAAATTAAATTAAACTGCCTTTCAAAAGTCTAACTATAATAAATTTAAAGGAGAACTTTTAAATCAAACTATACAACAACAAAATTAATCTGACCTGATAAAATAATTTACCATTAAAATATCTATCTCAAAAGCCTATCTAAAACTCTAATTCAATTAACCAATCTCTCAAAAATTTGGCAACATAACATTACCCAAGCGTCTTATTTCCTAGAAATTTCAACAACATAACATTACAAAAGTAAAATAGGGAACTAATTAAATCAAAGGTGTAATAAATTAAAAACTTAACTATAGAACTATACAAAAAAATCTAATTTGACTTAAGTGGGTTGAGAGGAGTAAAAAGGTCTTAAAATTGGTTTAGTAGTCCCTAATCATTATGGTAACTCTCCTCAAACCTAGAAAGGTTTATAAAAGCACTATATTTCTCATTTTACTCACAAATGTTGTTTGTTTTTGCAGGTTGGGTTGGAGGAGAAGAAAAAGAGCGAAATATCTTCCCTCATGGGAAGATTATTTCTCAACATTGATCTAGCTTTCTAATAATTTCTATTTTCTATTTGTCTAATAGTTTTCAAAGTTTTAATCTATAGTTTTGCTTCTAAGTTTAAATTTTTCAAATGTTCTCATATCCTTTTGCCCTCCAAGGTTATTTTGAAAATATAATATTATAATAGTTTCTTTAGTTTTCTATATATAGGTATATATCTTCAATATACATATCCTATATATATAAATATGTTTAAAAAATAGTGCCTAAATAGAAATAAAATAATATATACATATATATATACACACACACACAGAGATATATAACTAAAAGAAAAATAGTAAAAGAGACCCTTGTGTATATACCAAGCATTGTGTATATACATAGAACTCTATATTTATAGAGACTAGGGTATATACATACATACATACAGTATGTATGTATTTACATATATCAGAAAGCATATTATAATCTAAAATGTTTTAAAATAATAATTTACAATGACAGATTTTTATTGTTGGGCAAAGGGTTTTGTTTTAATGGTTTGGGGACCTGACCGCCACTGGCCGCCGACTGGTGGTGGCCCAGGAGCAAGGGCTCATGCCCCCACCCCCATGGCCTATGCCGAAGGGATGGGGGTGGTCAGGGCTCATCCCTGCCATCCCCAAGTCCTATAACAACACTTTTTTAACAAAAGATACTTTGCAATCTAAAAAAAATCTGACGCTTAAAAAATCTAACTATTACAACTTTAGTTTTTTGCTTTAAAATTAAAACAACTTAACTTTAATACTTCCTAACAAATCAATAATTAAATATAATGATATATATATATATATATATATATATATATATATATATATATTACTACACTGCTTTCTTTTGTAAAAATAAAGTTATGAATAAAATAAAAAAAACAAAATGCTAAAACAATAATTTCATATATATATATTACATGTTCAAATAAACAACAAGGGGGTTTAATTCACCCACTCAAAGTATTTTCTTTTATCATAACAAATGCAAAAAAGAAAGGGAAGGGTAGAGATTATTTCTTTTTTTAAATATTAGTCCAACTACTAAACAAGGAAGGGAAAAAATATTTCTTTTAACCATTGCAGCTAATTTATTATTTTTGCAAGATGGAAACAATACTCATTTGAATGTAAATACACCATAGAGAGAGTGATTTAACTATTTATGTAACAAAAATATTTAAAATGATAAGCAACAACTATAGGATAAATACATTGTTTCTATTAATTTTCTTTTGCAAAATAATCCATTTTAACAAGGGAAACAATACAATGCAAGGAAATTTCCAAGAGAGAGATTTGCTCTCTCATACACCAAACCCATTTACAAGCTCAATGAGCTAAGGCATTTACATTGCCATACAAACTAAAACTTGTTCAAAACCAAAAAACCACCTCAAGAAGACCTCTCTCTTAGTCTGTCTCCGTGGAGCCAAGAAAACTTGCAAGACAATTAAACTCTTCCCATGGCCAAGGGAATCTCACCTCCCAACCTTAGGCTTGCTTGCAAGCCACCCCCAAGCTAGAAGGCCTACAAGTAACTCTCTTTCATACTCAGACACAAGGGATTGAAAGCACACTCAAAACAAACACATTAACACCCAACCCAAGGGATCTTAACATAACTAAATCCATGAATATGGATTCCAAAGGGGGAGAGAGAGGACATCACTCACTCAAGGGAAAAGACCATCAAGAATCATAGTAACCCAAAATTCATTTCTCAAAACATCATAGCCTCTTTCTATCAAATAATCAAATTTATAGCTCCAAAAACCCAAGGCACTCATGCCATCCAAACTTATACCAAGATCACTCAAAACAAGGCCTATGCCTACCAAATCTCCTTACTAAGGAGTGACTTTCCCTGAGGAGGTTCATTCCTCTCTCACCCTATACAAGGTATGTTCTCTCACATGGAGAGCTCATACCAACAACCCATAAACCCTTCACAAGACACAAAAAAACACATAAACATGCCTAAAAACATACATGAAGTAAAATGCAAAAACAAGAGTCTTGAAGCCTTGAGAACCTACCTCTCAAGCTTTCAAGTGAATGAATATAGTTAAAGAAGCCTTCCAAGAGCCTACTCCAAATATTCTTAGCTCCAATATCCTTTCCAAGTCCAAAACCCTTCCAAAATCCAACTCCAAAAACCAAAAGAAAGAACCCTTCTAACCTCAACAAGAGGGAGATAAATAGGTCTCAGAAAATATCTCAATGAAAGAGGAGGTGACACTTGTCACCTTCTCATTAAATCTCTCAAGCACATCTCCCTACATGTGTGAGATATTGAGAAGTAGGGAGGTAACACTTGTCATCCTCCCATTCCTCCTCAAGAGCACACCTCTCCACACTTATCCTCACACATGTGTGAGACATGGGGAAAAGGGGAGTACTTTCGGTTCTCTTCCCAAAGGCTTTTACAATGTGTGCTCACACATGATACCTTTGGGTTTCCCCCAAGCCCTTACATGAACCTAGGGTAGTGGGAATGGGATGTGACAAGTCACCCAACCTTCATCCCAAAATCCTAATTTGTCACTTAACTCCCATGGTCAAATAGAGTGGTCAAATATGAGTTAATTCATCACTTAACTCATTATTTGAGGTCTATAAGGTACCTAACCCATAGGTACTTGACCTAGGGCCCCAAAACACATGAAATAAACATAAAAAAGATTAGAAATTAGCATTTAAATAGCCCTTAAAACCCATGAACTGAAATGGACACATAGATGACACTCATCATCCACCTCATCCTAAGTCAACCTTAGGAGACTCAAATAAAACCAAAACAAATCATTAACGCATTACATTCATTCTAAAACAACATATAACCTTAGTCCACCTTAGGGACTAGGTAGGCATCACAGGGATTATTAACTAGGATACTTGTGAGACCTCTAATTTCTATTGGCCATGGAATTAACATGCACACTTACAGACACACATCAATAGTCCAATGTATATCATAGCTGAAGCAACTCAAATTACACACACATGAATTCACCTAAGTACATACATTTCAATTAGGTCGATTCCATAAGACATGGTAAAATTTACTATATTTTCAAATCAATTCTCTTTCAAAATCACATAGTCCTAATCATGCAATCATAAATCAATATACTAATCCATTTACTCAATAAATCTCGATCTTTAAATTCAATTGCATAATATAATTCAAGACATTCATTATCATAGAAAAGCATAATATAAACTAAGAATGTATAGATACATCATCAATAATATAACAACACATCTAACTACTCAAATCATAAAATAATGTCATCAAAAGTCTAATGGATGGGCCAACGACCCCCAATAATATCCAGTGTCAAGATATAAATCCATAGGTAACAAGTCTAATAAGTCAAATCAAGAGGTGTAATAAGGGTGGGCCTCACATTAACCAACAAATATCCATAAGCAATGATGACAATTTCCATGAAAATATTTTGCAAATAAGTTTTATAGAGGTTTTCTAAGTTTATTCAATCTAATTCCATTGAGGGATTTTCCAATATCTTCTATGGAGAATACCTCTAACAAATTCACAAAAGTTTCACAAAAAAATTCTATGGGGAAAACTTCTTGGAGAGATAACTTGTCTTGTATTTAATGTTTTGTTTTAATGAAGAAAATTAGAAAGATCTTATTACCCTTTTAAAACAATAAAATTTATTTCCAATTTTTTTTTAAATAGAGAAGATGTACATTCTTATTCTAAGACAATCAACACTAACAATCTAATTCTACAAACACAAAGATTTAATTAATGGAAATGAGAATTTACAATAACAAACAAGAAAAGAAAAAATAAATTCCACACAGAGTAGTGTGTTATAGATGTAAAGCAACATTGATGAAAATAGTTATTGTGTCCTTAGTAGGGAATCCCTTCTTGCATCTCCTTATTGTGTATAATTGTTCACGGGTGCATCTCCAAGATAAGGGTGAGCTAAGGAATCTACTAGGATTAAGATAAAAACACTAGAAATAAGCATTGGCAATGGCAAAAAAATATTGCAAAGAATATTTGAAAAATGATCTTGAAAATATTTTGTAGAGTTTGGTTGCAGCACTAAAAATCTGTAGATACTTCAAAAATGAGGATTCTCAATTGTTTTGTATGTAGAGGTTGTTGGGATTGACAAATGTTAGGACAAGATTATATTAACCTTGCAATCCTATGTACTAATGCTAGATCTCCAACATCTTTAGAATTCGTACTTAGTGTTAGGGTTAGCCAGCAGAAGATATCAATTAAATGCAAAATAAAGATTAAACAGATGAATGGAAATACACAGAAATATTAATAGTGAGAGACAAGTTTTAACACGGTTCACCCAAACCTGGGCTACATCCACCAACAGAGAGTCCAATATTATTATCCAGTAAATCAAACTAATTATAACCAGTAATCCTTGCAACTCAATACCATTGCAAAATGCTACAATACAATATCAACGAAAAACCCTAACCCTTAGCTGTTTTTATCAAGCCTTATGTCGGTTACAAAAATAGGGGTTTTTTATGTTAGCCAATAGAAAAATAACTCTTGACGCCTTTATAAAATAATAGGCAATTTCCCCTCGGGCCCCGCAGGAGGGGCTCTGCCCCCCCTGCACTCCCCGTTAAATAATTTGGGGGGAAATCACGCTGATAAAAGTGGGGAAAATTTAACCTTCAAGTCTGATTAGGCTCCATATAACAACAATTGGATGCCCATGTGGGTGGTTGAGAGATTATTATTTTATTAATTCTCCTCACAACTTGGAATATTAGTTGTAGTGGCATTAAGAGGGGAGGTTACTTATAACAATGATAGTTGTAGAGTACTTTGAGATCATTTAATGCACTTTCCCATTCCTAGGCATAGGTGGGAGAGTGGACCATCTATTCATTATTTGGTGGGGCCATCATGCATAATGGAGCCTATTTTGGAGCACTATTTTTGGGGAAGTGTATCATTAATTGTTGTTATAAATGAAGGTAAACCACTATAGAATGGAAATCTAAAATTAAACAACTCTAATTTTTAACAATAGAATGCCTTAGAAGAGAAATTTAATGATGTAGTTGAAAATTATGATTTACATATGGGGTCTGCTCCAATTGGAAACATTTTCCTGCATCGTGATATTTGATATTTGCAGAATTCTTTGTTCTATCACACCAGAGAGTTGGGTGTTGAGCTAGTAGATAAAGTAAGGGATGTTTTTAATGCATGGTTCTTCTTGATTCATTTCCAGCCCCTAGTTCTTCATGCAATAGTTGTTAACCCGAATGATGATGCTCTTCCTATTGATCCTCCTCGATAGGGTTTTTTGATTGAAGATCTAAAGATTGAAAATGCTCTTCGATAATGTCTACAAGCTTTCTTTTTGCTTCTAGTTCGGCTTCCTATATGTAATCTTCATATATACTTATTTTCTTTTTATTTCTTTCTCTCTCTATGGGCTGGTTTAATGCTTTATATTCACCTAGGGATGGATATATTTCTATATTTTAGATACTATCTTATGTAATCCCTTCTTGGGAATTTTGTTTTCTATCTATTAATATAAGTTTAGGTGCTCTAAATATTTGACTGAGCAAAAAAAATAAGAGAATGCCAAATGGAGATTTAAACAAGTAAAATCAGTAACAAGGAAAATCAACAAACTCAAGAGATTTACACATGACACAAAGATTTATGTGGAGAAACCCTTTGAAAAAGAAACTTCACCAAGAAGAGGTAAAGTCTATATTATCTTTGAATCACTAATACAATACAATCACTTCCTACACTCCTTCAACAACCAATCTGACAGTGTGCAAAACTTAACATATCTCTACACTCCTCTAGCTTTTGTTATATAGAAAATACAAGGAATAGATAGAGTACATAGAATGTAGTGCCCAAATGTGGAAAAATTCAATGCCATATTTGGGGAATCCAAAAATTGGGCTATTATTAGCCTCTTACAAATGTCATAACCATCTTTCATGAATATTGCACCCAAGATAGCCAAATCCCAACACCCACCTTTGGGAAAGTCAACATGTTAAAAATACTCGTACATCTCTTATAGGTTGTCATAAAATGCTAACTCATGGTGGTCCTAAAAATAGTTGATTCCTTACAAGTAAGAGACAAACATAGAAGATAATCTTACACCATGTCATAAACTATTAATAAACTAAGCCACCCACTTTTCACTTGCAATAATCCCAAGGTAAAATTTATATTATTACCAATACTGTTGTTAACTATTTAATGTTGTCAATGGATCCTTCATCCCTTATGAATGTATTTACAAATAATGTTAGGGCTAAATAAATGACATAGGATTTACAAGGTTGATGTCACCTTAAACCTAATATTCTCCCACTTGACATCATACATGGTAAATACATCAATAGGAAAACATAAATCAACTAAGTATAAGATACGAGACCCATGGCCCCCTTGCACCAAGTAAACATTTCTATGCTCATGGGCTTGGTAAGAGAATCTGTAACATTCTCTTGAGTGTCAACCTTCTTCAACTCAATCTGACTATTTGTAATCATTTCTTAAACAAAGTGGCACTGAACATTCGCATGCTTAGTTTCAGCATGATACATAGGATTTTTAGCTAAACAAATTGTACTCTAGCTATCACAACAAATTTGATTATCCTACAATCAAAACCAATACCTACACATATTCTTTGTAACCATATTACCTCCTTAGAGACATGGGTAGTAGCCATGTACTCTACTTTAGTAGTAGATAAAGCAATCATGGTCTACCTCTTGCTCATCCAACTCACTGCACTACCAAACAAAGTAAATACATACCCACTAGTAGACCTTTGACTATCCAAGTCACATGCCCAATCTGTATCAACAAAACCCTGCATATTGAATGTCTTATCCACACTATTAGTACTAGAATAAAAAAAATAATAATTAGAAGTACCATGAAAATATTTTAACACCATCTTCACATAATTCCAATGCTCTCTAGTAGGGTTAGATATAAACTTTCTCAATACTCCGACTACTTGGGCAATATCTGGCCTAATGCAAACCATTACATACATCAAACTACCAATTGCACTAGCATATGATACATTAGACATATATTCAAAATCATCTTCACACTTGGGACTATAAGCACTAAAATCACACAGCTTCCATGAGGACCCCATGATAACTAATAATCCTTGTCACATACATGTAAGTGTGAAATAATGACCTCTTAGCAACAATTCTCTTGGTAACATATGGGTTTTGGTTTCTTCTGTTGGGAATTAAGGTGTCTCAACCTTGGTAATTGCTTGTATTTTTACATTGTATTTATTTATTATTTGCCTATTGTATTAATTGGATGCAAATCCTATGTTGTCATATTGTGGGAGTTGGCACGGTGATGTGTCATCCTACATGGCATATGACCACATGTATTTTTGTCCTCACATGAGGAGATAGGCATCCCACTTAGTGGTAGAAATATTTTGCCATGTGTCGACATCTTGGATGTTGTGTAAGGGAATATTGACTGAAACGGTCATGACAGATTCCTATGACAAAGTTATGACATGTAAGAGTCAGAAATATGTGATTCTATGACAGGGGAAGACATGTGTTGAAGAGCATCTTTGAGGAAGGCATCTTTGGGTGCCCCAAGGTGGGTTATGACATGTTCTAATAGAATATACTATTTATAGTGTGTGTATGATAGATTCTCTTACAACTAAAAGTTATGCAAGCTATGACAGATTCCATGACGGTTGTAAGAGTCGTAAAAGCATCTGTCATTACCCATTTTGGGAATAGGCGACCTCTTTGGGATGGGGTGACCTGAAAAGTGTCAAGAACATTCTACAAGGTTGGACAAGTGTCCATAGGTGTGGATTTTGAGCCATGAGGCCATGTTGGACGCCCATTCCAAGATAGAGCCAAAATTGCCTTGTATACTCTATAAAAATAGGTGCTTTGAGGAGGTGATGTACTATAGGTTTTATAGGTACTGTTATGCTACCAGATCATGTCCAGATACGAGTGTCGAAGACTCCTACAAGAGCATTGGCTTTGTGTTGTATTGTACCCTTCATAGTTTACGTAATACATTTGAGTTGTGTTTTGGAGTGTGGGGTTTTTCACCCATAAGGTTTTCCCCACATATATCTTGTGTCTCTCTTCTTATGTCATACTTTCTTGTTTATGTGTTTGCTGCAATATCTCTATTAGTGGGTTTAACATTGCGGTAATAGTAAGGATAAAATTGAATTTGCACTCTCCTCCCCTCATTAGATTAGTGTAGGAAGCATTTTCTGCACACCTAGCTTCCTTTTAGTTGGTATCAGAGCCTGGCCAGTTTTGGTTCTAGCTGCTAGGTAGGGGTTTTTTGAGCTGATCTTAGGTTGAGTGGGAGTGTTGTGCAGAGTATTCTATATCTTGTTATAGCAAGGAGATGGCAACCACATCCGGAAGGTTAGAAGTTGAGAAATTCAGTGGCACTAATTTCAAGTTGTGGAAACTCAAGATGGAGGACCTAGTTGTTGATCATGACCTATGGGAAATAGTATCTAGTGTGAAACCTACAACAATGTCACAAGTTGATTGGGACCTCAAAGATTGGAAGGCTAAGGGTCTCATAAGACTCTATTTAGCTAACTCTGTCCTGTTGAATGTCCATGAGGAGAAGAGCATGAAAGATCTTTGGAAGAAGTTGGGTGATGTTTATCAGGCCAAGTCCTTGGTAAACAAACTCTTTTCTGAAAAAAATTTGTTCGCTCTAAAGATGAAAGATGGAGGATCTGTTGCGAACCACATGAATTCTTTCAACATGATCATTGCATAGTTGACATCTGTGGGTGTAAAAATGGAGGAGGAGGATCGTTGCATGACCCTGCTTTGTTCTTTGCCAGATTCATGGGATCATCTTGTCATGGCTATCAGAAGCACCACTACCACATTCAAGATAGAAGATGTGGTGTCGTCACTATTATCTGAAGAAATGTGGAGGAAGACATTCGAATCAGCTAAAGAGGCTCTTGTGGTTCGTGGAAGACCCAAGGAGAAAGGGAAGAAGAAGGACAAGAAAGTTGAGAAGGGCAGATCCAAATCCTGTGGGAGATCCAAATCTCTTGGAAAGTCCAAGGCTCTTTGTTGGAACTGTGGCAAGTCTAGGCATTTCCAAAAGGAATGTAAAGAAGAGAAGAAAAAGAAAAAGAAATTAGGCCCAGATTCAGATTCTGACAAGTCACAAGATGATGGTGATGCCTTCATCGCAACACTAGCCACCCATGCATCTGATGATGTGTGGTTGAATGATTCTGGTGCATCATTCCACATGACCTCATATCGAAGCTGGTTCATGAAATATGAAGAGTTCGATGGTGGAAGAGTGTACCTAGGTGACGACTCTCATCTGAAGATTGTTGGTCATGGAAGAGTCTCAATTTGATTCCCTGATGGACAAGTGAAGGGGATCACTAGAGCTATGCATATTTCAGGCCTTGCATGGAACTTGCTTTCTGTAAGTATGTTGAATGATGCAGGTGTGTAGGTTGTCTTTTCAAAGGATGGATGCAAGATGACTAGAGGATCTATGGTGCTTGCAAAGTGTACTCAGAGGGGTACTTTGTTTCAGCTGGAGGCATGCACTTCACAGTGCAATAGTTCTTCTAACTCAAAGAAATGAGCTGCAATCACTTCATCCCCACCATCTGAACAAGCAGAGAAGAAATCTGGTGTAACTAGTTCCGATGGTAGTGCACATGCTATGGAAGCTAAGCTTCTTGCTGAAAAGACTATGTTGTGGCATTTAAGATATGGCCACATTGGTGAGAAGGGTCTGCGTACCCTAAAAAATAAAAACCTCATTGAGGGGTTAAATGATTGTAATCTTGAGTTCAACTTTTACGAACATTGCATTTATGGAAAGCAAAACCGTGTTCAATTTTACTCTAGTTCTCACAAGTCTTTTGGTGTATTGGATCTTATTCATTCTGATGTGTTTGGTCCTGTTAATGTTCCTTCAATTTCAAAATCTATATAATTTGTATCTTTCATAGATGATTACAGTAGAAGGACACGCATTTATTTTATCAGAAGCAAGACTAAAGTCTTTAGTTGGTTTAAGGAGTTTAAAGCCTTTGCTGAAAATCAGACTGGTAAAAAGATTAAGTGTTTGAGAACTGACAACGGTGGTGAGTTTTGTTTAGCAGGGTTCGACAAGTTCTGTAAAGAGAAAGGGATTGAAAGACATAAGCCAACTCCATACACCCTACAAAAAAATGGAGTTGCAGAGAGGATGAACATGACACTTATGGAGAAGGCTAGGAATATGCTTAGTAGAGCAAGGCTCGAACAAAGTTTTGGGCTGAAGCTGTAGCCACTACTTGCTATCTGGTAAATAAATCTCCTACATCAGCTCTTGTTATAAACTACCTATGGAGGTGTGGTATGTTAAGAAGCCTTCATTTAGACATCTTTGTGTTTTTGGTTGTGAGGCATATGCACATGTGCCTAGGGAGAAATGGTCTAAATTGCAGAACAAAGTTGTTAAATGTATTTTCATTGGCTATGGTGTCGGTGTGAAAGGATACAAGCTTTGGGATCCTGTGGCTGAAAAAGTGTTGTATAGCAGAAGTGTTATCTTCAGAGAACTAACACCTTCTTCTATTGTTTTACAGCTAGAACAGACATAAAAGAAAGAAGATGCGGTTCAACTTCCTTTTACCCCTGAGAAGACTAAACTAACAGACCCAGTGAGACCTGATGATGAGGAGAGCTCTAGCATCTCTAAAAGCTTAGAAGTAGAACCTCAACCTCAGCCATTAAGGAGGTCTACACGAACGAGAAAGCAACCTGATAGGTTTGGTTATTCATTACTTGATTCTAGTTGTGGTTTTGCATTACTTACTAACACTGATGAGTCTGGAACTGTGAAAGAGGCTATGGGCATGAAAGATGTAGGTTCCTAGAAGGAGGCCATGGAAGATGAGATGGCTTCTTTGGAAAAGAACAAAACATGGGACTTGGTGCCTTTGCCTGATGGACAGAAACCTATTGGTTGTAAATGGGTGTTCAAGAAGAAATTCGGTGCAGATGGTAGTGTTGAAAAGTACAAGGCAAGATTGGTTGCGAAGGGGTACTCACAAGTGGAGGGAATTGATTATGGTGAAATTTTCTCTCCTGTTGCAAAGCTGACATCCATTCGATTTCTTTTATCTATTGCAGTTGCTTATGACTTAGAGGTAGAACAGATGGATGTGAAACAACTTTCCTTCATGGTGATTTGGAGGAAGAAATCTACATGTGACAGCCAGAGCATTACATAGAGAAAGGTAAAGAAAATTTGGTTTGCAAGCTTAAGAAGTCTTTGTATGTTTTGAACCAGTCTCCTAGGATGTGGTACTTGAAGTTTGATGCCTTTGTATTGTCGATTGGATATCTAAGATTGAAATTAGATCATTGTGTGTTTTACAAGTTTGACAATGATCGCATTCTCATTATTGCATTGTATGTTGACGATATGTTGTTGATTGGGAATGGTAAGAATATGATTTCTGATTTGAAGTCTTAGTTGTCAGCATAGTTTGAGATGAAAAATCTTGGGGCAACCAGGTACATTCTGGGAATGGAAATCAGAAGAGACAGAGAAAACAAAAAACTTTGGTTAAGCCAGAGTAAGTATGTGAAGACCGTGTTGGATATGTTCAACATGGCAGATTGTAGACCATTGTGTGTTCATGTTTCATTGGGGACAAAGTTAGATGTTAGTGATTGTCCAAAATCTCCTAGTGAGGTGGAGGACATGAGCAAAGTACCTTATGCTAGTGCTATTAGTAGTCTGATGTATGCTATGGTCTGCACAAGACCAGACATTACCCAAGCAGTGGGAGTCCTTAGTTGATTTACGGCTAATCCTAGATGGGTACATTGGGATGCAGTTAAGCGAGTGTTCTGATATTTGAGGGGTACTTCTGAGTATTCCATATGCTATCATGGTAATGCTATAGGACGTCCGCATTTAGTTTGTATTCATGGATTTGTGGATTCTGATTGGGCAGGTGACATTGACAGTAGGAGATCCACCAGTGCCTATGTGTTCACTATGTTTGGTGGTGCAATTAGTTGGATGAGTAAGTGGCAACCTGTGGTTGCTTTGTCCACTACCGAAGCTGAGTATATGGCTGCAACTCATGCTTGCAAGGAAGCCATTTGGCTTAAGAGGTTGTGTTCAGATATTAGTGTTGATGTAAGTTAGATTATGATCAGTTGTGACAGTCATAGTGCAATTTACCTTGCGAAGAATCCAACTTTCCATGCCAGAACAAAGCATATTGATGTACAGTTTCACTTTGTACGAGACATGGTAGAGGATGGGAAGGTAAATTTGAAGAAGGTAGATACTTTGAAGAATTTTGCAGATGCATTGACAAAACTAGTGGGCACAGTTTAGATGGTGTTTAGAGTCTAGGGGCCTCTCGGCCTATAGCAGTTAAATCATGTTAATTCTATTGGCTCTTACAAGGTGTTCGACAAGTGGGAGAATGGTGGGAATTAAGGTGTCTCAACCTTGGTAATTCCTTGTATTTTTACATTGTATTTATTTATTATTTGCCTATTGTATTAATTGAATGCAAATCCTATGTTGTCATATTGTGGGAGTTAGCACGGTATGTGTCATCCTACATGGCATATGACCACATGTATTTTTGTCCTCACATGAGGAGATAGGTGTCCCACTTAGTGGTAGGAATATTTTTCCATGTGTCAGCATCTTGGATGTTGTGTAAGGAAATATTGACCGAAACAGTCATGACAGATTCCTATGACAAAGTTATGACATGTAAGAGTCAGAAATAGGTAATTCTATGATAGGTGAAGACATGTGTCGAAGAGCATCTTTAAGGAAGGCATATTTAGGCACCCCAAGGTGGGTTATGACATGTTGTAAGAGAATATGCTATTTATAGCATGTGTATGACAGATTCTCTTACAGCTATAAGTTATGATAGCTATGATAGATTCTATGATGATTGTAAGAGTTGTAGAAGCATCTATCATTACCCATTTTTGGAATAGACAACCTCTTTGGGATGAGGTGACCTGAAAAGTGTCAAGAACATTCTACAAGGTTAGACAAGTGTCCATAGGCGTGGGTTTTGGGCCATGAGGCCATGTTGGACTCCCATTCCAAGATAGAGCCAAAATTGCCTTGTATACTCTATATAAATAGGTACTTTGAGGAGGTGATGTACTACAGGTTTTATAGGTAATGTTATGCTATTGGATCATCTCCAAATACGAGTGTCGAAGACTCCTGCAAGAGCATTGGCTATGTGTTGTATTGTAACCTTCATTGTTTACGTAATACATTTGAGTTGTGTTTTGGAGTGTGGGGTTTTTCACCCATAAGGGTTTTCCCCACGTATATCTTGTGTCTCTCTTCTTCTATCATACCTTCTTGTTTATGTGTTTGTTGCAATATCTCTGTTAGTGGGTTTAACATTGTTGTAATAGTAAGGATAAAATTGAATTTCCACTCTCCTCCCCTCATTAGATTAGTGTAGGAAGTATTTTTTGCACACCTAGCTTCCTTTCATCTTCCTTTGTTTCCCCTTTGTTGTGCTAATCTTTCCCTCACTTTTGACACTTTTCAACACTTGTCAATTTTTGCTTTCTATGCTTGCGACTTTGTATCTAGGCCTTTTATTCATCTATTTGTTGTAATTTGACCTTTCCCCAATGTATTTTGTCCAACCAACCCTAGGAGCTTTCTAGAGGACCTCCCAAGCCATCTCCAACTTTCAATTTTTAGTTATGTTCAACTAGGACAAATATCCCCCTATTATTTTAGGATCCACGTGAGATTTGACATTTGTAAGTGGACATTTGGTTTTTAACCACATTTCAACCAGTTTTCAGAGGCAGTTCACCTCCTCGTCACCTAACTAACCACCTTCAACCCTACATTCCAACCTAGGTCCACTCCTATGAGGGTTTCCCATGGGTCTCCCTTGGGTGATCTAAACTAGAAAAAGGGGCAATCCATGGGCAACCCTGCCATCATTTCCAACCATGGAAAAAATCAAGTTTTGGACATGAAAAATCTCCATTTTGACCCATTTTTCTTCCTATTTGCAAGAGTTTTCAGCCTAAACATAGAGTTAACTATTCCAAGCCTTCAAGCATGCATAATTAGTTCCTTTTAATCTATACATTTCATCTCATGTACTCTTGAGGACTCCATTTTTGATTCAGTGATAAGCTATCTTGGTTTGTTCCCTCCAAATTAGCCCAGTTCACTCCCTAATCAAATGAGTTAACTCTCCAATCAAGGGAGTTAACTCTTCAATATTTCCCACCCTTCAGTTTCCATTTAGACCTATAAATACCCCCCCCTCTCTTCATTATTTTTCAAGTTGGAGAATGCCCTTCCCTTCTTCACAAGCTTTTTCAAGCTTCTTCACTATCCCTTGAACCTCTTAGTTTCTTTCTTTAGTATTTCAAAGCTTCCAAGATTTCTTTGCATTATCTTTCATTGTTGTCAAGTTTCAAATTTTCCATAGGAGGAAATTTCATTTGTGCATCCAATCTTTGCAAGTTTTTTCTGTCCACATAGTATCCATATGCTCATATAGGACTTACGAGCCTTTTATTTCATTGTTGTTTCATACAAGCTTTGCTAAAAGATTTTCATCACATTGTTACATTGCTAGTTTGCAAGCCACATGCTCTTTTAGCTCACATTTCAAGCTTTCTAAAGCTCTTTTGCATCCCTTCCCAATTGTTGCCAAGAGGATATTTCCATTGTTGCAAAAGGATGAAGAGGTTGCCTACACAAGGATTCTTGAGGGTAGTGGAGGCTCATGCATCTCATATTCCATGTTCTTTAATGCCTTTTTCATTGTGATAGTAATTAGATTATCTAAATTTGCTCTTGGGAATAGTAAATTCATGTTACAATTTCCTTGATAGGTTAAATAGAAATTGCATTGATAAATTAGTTTATTTCCAAGTTCTTTTGCATTCTTAGATTAGTTTGTTCTTTCATTTCTTAGAGTAATTAGATTCAAAATATCAAGAAAATACCAAAAACATAGATTAAGATTGCATTAGGTAAACACATTTAGAATTATATTCATATTTAGATTAATTAAAAGCACTCTCTTTTTAAAAATCACAAAAAGAACAAAAACACTATCTTGCATACATATAGGTTGCATACATTTAAAAATAGAAAAAAACAACAAAAAAATAGGCATAAAACAAAGTTCATAAACCCTTGATTTCATCACGAGGTCAACCAAGGTCAAAACAAAATGAAAACCCAAAGTAAACCCTTGATTTCATCACAAGGTCAACACTAGTCAACCAAAGTCAACAAAGATCAACCAATGCAAAGACAATAAAATTAAACCTTAGGTCATAAAACCTAAGTCAAACACAAATCAACTTGAGGTTAACTCTATCAACTCTCTTTGTTTAGGTTCACGAACATGTCCTAGGCTCAAGGGTGAGTGGGTGAGGGCGATATAAGAGGAGATCAAATAATTGCACCAAGGCCTCAACACGGTCAACTAACAATTCAAGAACAACAACATAGGATAAGGTTACTTCAAACACGTGTCATCATACAATGATTTGAAGAAAGACTTCAACTTTACATAAACATAAATGAAAATAATCGACAACCCACTCAACGTTTGAATCTTTGGAATCTAAATAGGAGAACAATAACCAATGACCCTTTGGGTCAAATAATTATCTCAAATGCAATGATAATTGAACACCATATATGAAACAACATCCAGGAAAGGTCCCAAGACTGGCTGATCGCTCTTCATGAAGTCCAGATCTCAAGCAAGCAAAACCACCCCCGTGTCTTGCCTCCTCTCAATTGGCTACTTCCATGAGAGCGAGAGTGATGTGGAGGTTTGCCCCATGGCAAGGAGAAGGGTCCATTTTCTCGTCAAAGCTGACTCGACCACCCCTTACAACTGAGTCATGTTTTTGAGTGTACATATTTTGGTGAACCTGGCGTGAATAACAAATCCTTCTAGGCAAGTTGTTTGTGTTTCCACTTGCAAAATTCATTCATCATTTTGGCACTTGACGCCATATTCACCACATATTTTGGTGAACCTGACATGAAGATCACAACCTTTTGCTTAATCTTTTTGTGTTTCCATTACATGATCCAAATTCATTCATTATCACTTCCACATCTGATGTTGGATTCACCACATATTTTGGTGAACCCGACATGAAAAATAAAAACTTCTGATGGGATCTTTTGCATTTCCATGTTCTTCTTTCGTTCCATGTTTATCTTTTATGACCATCTTCATTTCATTAATTTTGTGGTGTTTCCTACACCTCAAAACTAGGACAAAGTCACACAAAGTTCAAGGGAATTACCCCTCCAATGAAACTAGCACATGTTCAGATCCAATATCTTCAATCTTGAATCAATCAAACTCAAAATACTTAAAGGGCATCCAACAATATCCCAACAACATTGACCAAATCAAAACATGCCAAGTGAGTGTTTGGTTTGAGATCCATCAACAAGACCAACCCATAACGAGCCATATGAAAATGACCACCCAAATGGACTATGAGGTGAGCCATCAAAAGAAAATCTTACAAGAAGCTTGGGGGGTACAAAACCCCCCATGTGGCACATCAAGATAAAATACTTGTGACATGTCAAGTATCATCAAAAGGAACAAGTGGGGTCACCCAAACTCTAATGCAAAGAAATCCATCTCAAGTTTGTAAAACTCAAAAAAGAAAGGAAGCCTCACTCACAGACCTTATAGAAACCTTGGTCCAATGAATCGGGACCCTTGAAGCTAGAAATAATTGTCAAAGTGAAATTTATGAAAAATAGAGGGTACACATAAATCCTTTCATTGATAAGATTGAATCAAACTAGGAGGCAACACAATTTCCCCCTCATCTAAACTTCCATGAAATATTCAGGCCTCTCTTTCCCTCACCATCCAACATGAAAAGTCTCAATCAACTAGGTAGGATTCCTATAGCACAAAATCTCCCCCTTTGGCATTGATGGAAACACTTAGTGAAAAATGACTAAGTGTCACACTGTACTCCTCCTTGGCTAATGCTCTGTTCTAATGTACACTTTTCTAGAGCTCCCCCTTAGCTAGATTCCACATTTTTCACTACTCCTCACTCCCCCTTTGACATCAATGGCAAAGGGTAGATTCCGCACACCAAAAATTTCCAAAAATTCAACTATACTTAGCTGCATAGGTATATATACATATTATACTTACATATACTGAAGTATGTCTGCAAAGGTGGTTTTCAACTGTACCACTTCTGTTGCCCAACTCTTCTTCATTCTATCCAAAATTGAGATGTGACCACTCAATAGGAATGCAAAAGCTTCTGCTTGAGATCAGTCGGATCACTAGTCCGGGCTATGGTCCGAGCATCAGTTAGGGCCTCATTCATGGCCTCTAATTTAGGGATAATTATCCCTCTAAGTTCACTTAACCTATTTATTCTATTTTTCTTCTCCTTCTCAAGATTCTTTATTTCATTTATGACTGCAATAGTCTGACACTCTTGATTTACTATGGAAGAGGAGAGAGGATCAAAACTTTGAGATAAACTTAACAGTTTATCCTCTTGCTCTTTTACTTTCTTCTCAATATCCTTTGTCACTTTAGGCCAGGATAAACAAAATTTATATATATCTCTGCCATCTTTAAGAGCATTTTCTAAGCTCTTTATCCCAATATCCATAACTCTCTTATCATTTGTTATTAGACCCTACACCTCAGAGAGTCTCTTTCCCAAAAATTCTTTCCAGACTTTATCAGCTGACTTCTCCAAAGAATCAAAATGTGTGCTAATTGAATTGACAAGAGATTTTAAGTTACCGGATGAGGAGGCTGAAAGATCCTTCTAGAAGGATGGCATGATTTTCTCCAATGCACCAAATGCAATCTCAATTAGCTCATAGTCTTCCATGTGAGACTTCAAAAGTTTTTCTTTTTCCTTTGCATGGGCAAAGGATGCTATCTTCATAGTCTGAACTGGGGAGAGGGAATCAAAATTGAATGGTCCTTGAAGTAGCTCCGATTCATCTAGTTCCATCATTTCTTTTGTCAAGAAGTCTTTGACTGCTTCTGTAGTGTCTCTTGCCAGAGACAGAGTTTTCTTCCCTTCTGTAGCCTCAGCACTGTCACTTGTGGTCTTCTTTGTTTGACCTTCTTCTCTTCCCTTCACCTCTTCTTCTTGACTGATTTTCTCTTCTGTTCTTTCTTCTCCTTTAGATCTAGAATCTACTGGGGAAACCAGAGGAGAGATGTTTGCTTCTTTATGGACTTCGTCTTCCAGAGTAGAGGAATCTAGATCCTCAGTTTTCTCCTCACCTTCCTTTGTCTCTTCTGCAACTGTCTCAGTAGATTCTCCTTTGTCATCCATGGCAGAGGGTTCATCACCTAAGTCCTCTATAACAAGAATATTGAATCTTTTATAGGCATTCCGAAGGATCTCTTCAGTCTCTTTAGCCACCTGATCAGTCTCTCCAAGCATAAGCTTATTCATTTTGGCTTTGCTCTGGAACTCATCCTTGCAATCCTTGAAGATAATGTTCATTTGTTTAGGGGTAATGGATGGATAGAGCTGAATAACAATCTGCTCCTGGATTTCTAGGTCTTTTGCTTGGGCATTGTTCTTTCTTATTTCAAGTTCCTTCTCTACGATTTTGGGAATCAAAGGATATCATTTCAATGAATTTTTTGTTGTAGATGTTTAGATACCTGATTGTAGCATCTTACAATATCTTCTGATCAGCTTCACTATATTCATCATAAAATTCAACCATTGGTTGGAGGTTCCCATCCATAGTAACTAATTTGATGATATCATCAATGCGGAGAGTAGGTCTTTCAATGAATTCTTCTGCCTCTTCTTCCTTGTATTGACCTATAGAGGATTCACCAGATACTTTCTTCTTCTTCTTCATTTTCTTGATTTCTTCATTGGTCTCATTTTCTTCATCATCCTTCTGACTCGTATAGGACCTTGTGGCCTTTTTCTTTATTCTCTTCTCTCCCTTTCCGGATGTCTAGGCTTCCAATTTTTATGCTTTTTAGCTTTTAGAGGTGGCAGGTGCAGAGCTTCTGGAGGATTTGGTCCGGGAGGGGGCTTGTTCTGGAGCACTTTCTTTTTATGTTTCTTGCCTTTCTTTCTCTGCCCTTTACATCTTCTCTTTGTTGGCATCAACTGCCTCCTTTGATATTCCATGCCTCTTAGTGAATTCTTCTACTTCCCTTCTTACTTTTCTTTTGATCTCAGGCTGTCTAAGTTCAACATGAACTTTTATACTCAGCTCTTGGTAGGTTCCAAACCTTTCTGCCTTAGGATCCTTGGGCTGACTTAGCATGTGTTGAACATGTAGCTCTACAATTTTCTCATCTACTTCATACCCCATTGGCATGATCCAGACTGTCCTTGGCTCCACTGCCTCCATTAGGCATTGATCAGTGTCTACCATAAAGCACACTATATCCTTGTATTTCTCAAACAGTGATTGGGGGATTCTTTCTCTGGCCTACATCAAGCTTTGGAAGTTTTTGAAGTAACCCCACAGAGCTGTATTTTGTGCCTTGGCATCACCAAGCCCATACAAATAATCCATGATTTGTATGGCAACAAGTCTATCATTTTGCCATATCCAGCCACTAGATCCGGGTAGCTCATTCATATAATAGAAGAATAGACAGAGTATCAAGCCACCGTATTTGAAAGAATTCTTCTTATCCTTCTTTATCTTTTGTAGATTCTCTAAAAGTTGGTTCAGAAGGAGCTCACAAAGATCATAGTCAGTATTCTTTCTTAACATTTCATAAGCAATGTAAATTGCTATTCCGGATACAAAATTCTCTCTGTTGGAGTGATATATCTTGTAGCCAATTATCATGGCGGCAAACTTGATATCAGGATCTGTGATATCCTCAATTGTCATTTCTCTTTTATCAAATTTAGATCCGGTAGTCTCACTCACAGTTTGGTTTTTGACTGATTTGAGAGTAGGTAACCCACCGGATGAGTGCAATCCAGTAACCACCCTAATGGCATCCTTTGTGATCTTAAATGGCCTTGTCAACCATATGAAGTTGTCATGCACTCTGCTTAGAATATACTGGACCCATTCATCTTCTGCAAAATAGGGGAAATGAATGCACTGTCCAAAATGCTTGTCCCGGATGGCTTTGTATTGAGGTTTGAGTTTAAATGATTCATCTATTATCTACTTATTTATATATATCCATCAACTTTGATTCCCTGAATTCCTCAATATTCGCATGAATGTATGCCCTAATGTCTTCAATATGCAAAACCCCATGCAGAATGCTAGAGAATGTGCCTAAAGGATCTACTTCTAGAGATTTATAAGGGTATTTCTTGAATTTAGGGCGAGGCCTAGTAGTGATTTTGACAATAATTGAAGTAGCCATCTTTCAACAGATTCAGAGAGAGATTTACAAGAGCGAAAAGTAACTTTTTACGCCTCTAGGTTTCACGAAAAGAGCCGAAAAGATCATCGGTTAACTTGAATTCTACGATTGATCCTTGAGAGAGATGAAGCAAACTTGTTTGCAGAGCTCTTCTTGTCCTTTTTCACTAATACAAATGTGCAAATGACAAGAAAATGAACCCTTTTATCTCTGAGCAAACCCTAATTTTATTTTTTAAATAAATGCACAACTTAAGTTATTCTGGTTGCCTTATCATGAGAGAGATTTTTTCGGATCACTGAGATGTACTTAGAGTTGTTTTTAGTGATGAATTTCAATGTCTTTGCTTTCCTCGAATCATCCCCTTTATCTGTAGATCAAGATGTTTCAGTTTAGAATCACACCGGATCAAACTGTGAAAATCTAGCTTTTACCGGAAAAATGTCAAACCAGATCAATCTTTGAAGATTAGACTCTTCAAATCTTCTTGCAGATCTTCCATATCTTTATCAAGGCTTCTTTAGATGTTTCTCTGAGAACCCTTTAATCCGCAACTTTCCTTGTGCCAATTTCAGGCACCAATTATCTAGCTGGGGAAATTTGTTTTCCTTCTTGACTCCCCCTGAGCCAGAGCTCATCTTATTTAGTTTCCGGAAGGAATATCAACACCAGATTCTGATGCGGATCCATCCCCAACATTTTTTGTACTTCGCTTCACCCAAATCTTGTTCATCTCCCTTTGAATTTCATCCGCATTCACCTTTCCTTTTCCTTTGTCTTGATTTTGATGATGATGCACCGGACCCCTTCTATCCTAATTCTTACTTCTATAGAATTTGGCAATATGACCGGATCTATTGCAATTGTAGAAAACAACATTTCTTTGCATATTTGATTGATATCCTCTTGATCTACACTGATTAGCCATATGTCCCATTCTATTGCATGCAAAGCATCTACCATTGAATGATTTGTTCATTTGCATATTTCTACACTCATGAGATTTGTGACCATACCTTTTAAAATTAAAATATTGTCCAGAGAAGGATAAATTGGTCTAATTCACTCTTCTTCTGCACTGATTTGCTTTATGACCAAAGATATTACAATTGTGGTAGTATCCATTGAAGGATGGATATCTTTGAGCATTTGGTTGCCTTACCAGAGGTCTTCTAGGCCTATTCCTTGGATTTCCTGATCCAAAGTTCTTCTGACCAGATCTGGAGCTTCCACCTTTCTCATACCCCAAGCCTTGCTTGTCATCTACCCTCTTTTGGCTTTCAAGAAGAACTTCAAGCTGAGCAGAGCTTATCTTGAATTTCTCTTTATATTCATTTGATGTTTGAAGATCCCTTTTTAGAGTGTCAATCTAATTCTCAAGTTGTTCTTCATTATCTCTAGCTTCTTCAAGATCAAATTCCAAATGCCTAATTATTCTATCCATTTTGTGGTAGTCTTCTGACTTCTCCTTGAGAGATTGTTTTAGATTATCTTCAGTCTTTCTTTTCTCTTCAATTTCTTGGGTGAATTTCATAACCCCTGATTCCATTTCATCTCTTACCATAATGACCTCTTTTGATATCTTCTCACATAATTTGTTCTTCTCATTCAGATCTTCATTAGCATCATTGGCTTCACCTTGACTTGCTAATTGCTGAAGAAGTTCCTTTCTCTTTTTCATAGAGATACTCAGTTTCTCCTTTAGTTCATTTATGAAATCATCAGCTTGTTTGAGTCTTTCCCTCAAGTTATTGACTTTAGAGTGAGATTGCTCAAGATCATCAAGGGAAGACTGAAGTTGTTCCCTCATACCATACACATCCATTGGAATTCCCAAATCTTCCTCAAGTTGTTAGGCTCTGTTTGGAGGAAATTAGCTCTGATACCAATTATTGATAACTGGGAGGGGGGGTGAATCAGTTATCTTAATTAATTTAACATTCTGTTCTTCTTTAATAACTAGTGTAGCATCAAAATAAATAAGCATCCATAACCATGAGAGCAGAAACAAAATCAATACACATAACACAGTGATTTTGACGTGGAAAACCCGGTTAAGGGAAAAAGCCATGGGGTGATTAACTCAAGATTGTATTCTTTGTTAGAAGAATAGAAATACAAAATGGCACTTGCCAATTAGGGCTTACTGCCCGAGCACACTACTCACAAGAGGCTCACTGCCTACAAGAGACTCACTGTCTACAAGGTACAAAGGAAGTAACAAGATACTTGAACTGATGAGAAGCATCCACATATGCTAAGGTTCAATTCTGGTTAGGCTCAATACACTGATCTACTGCTCTTCATTCTTCCTCTTCTTTGGTGCTGCTGTCCTGTCACATACCGGACCTGTATTACTGCTTCCACACTACTCTCTACTTTTCTTCATACTACACAATGCACAACACACACCTTCTCATTGAAATCCATCTGGTATATATATCCGCACAAAGGATTTCAACATCTTTCTAGTCAGCATCTAGAATACTCAATATTTCTCCAAACTCTGGTCTGTCGACTAAATCCTTGCTTACCAAGTGATGTGTATCAAAGAGATGCTTATCGAAGTCATCAATCATGTCAGCCAATCATGAATGATCCCTTAAGAAGCTTGATTGCCATCAATATCTCATCCAGATTAAGGTCTGATGCTCTGTCGGTTAGTTCTTCCTCAGTCAACTCTGCCAAATAGGAACCCAACACTTAGGTGCTCATATCTTTTCACTCTTTCATCACCGGAGGCTCAATCCCTGGAATGTATCAGTCATGATACTCCTCTTGACTTCCCCAAGTCCAAACTTTGCTGAGATACTTCCTCTGAGAGATCCAGACCTGATTGTCAGACCTTGCTACATGCTCTATTCTTGGTCACCAGACCAAATACTCTTCAATCTGACTTCCGGTATAGACACACATTGTCCTGCAGATGTGTGGGATGGACTTTGTTGCCATCAATGACAACACTCATGAAGCCACATAGTGTCTCTTGCCAACAACATCTTCTTGCTAACCTAATTGATGTTTTACTTGAAAGCGGTATATATACAAGATTGATTTCTTGTGTGTGAGTGGATATGTGTGGATGTGACAGAAGTATTGTGTTTGTGAGCAGAGTCAGATGTAGAGAAGCATAGGATAAAGATTGTGGTGAAGATGAAGTGTATCAAGTTAGTATATTGAGCTTTAGTGGAACTGTGTTCTCAGCATAAGTCAGATGCACTCTAACAGTTCATCCTTGGTAGTGAGCCTTTCTTTTGGATAGTGAGCCACCCCTTTCTCTATCTCTTTCTATTAAGGAAAGTCAGTCCTTTGGTAGTGAGCCACCTTCAGTGAGCATTCTCTTTTGGACAATGAGTCCACCAAATTGTATTAACCTTAACCAGTTACATTATTAATATAGTGTGAGCTAATCCACACCATGGTTTTTCCCTTTTTGGGTTTTCCATGTAAAAATATGGTGTTCATGTGTTATGTTCTTTAATGGGTGATTTTATGTTTTCCTTTCTTACTGTGAATTAAATGTGCTATGTGGATTAAATGTTTAAATGCTTAAAGTAGTTTCATGGAATACTGATTCACCCCCCTCTCAGTATCCAGGTGTTTAACAATTGGTATCAGAGCTTGGTTCCTTAGAAGAAGCTTAACTGCTTGAGGAAGATCTTGAGGTGTGAACACATGGCTCCTAGGAGATATCCTACTCCTCCAAAAGAAATCCCTACTATTGAATTTACTGAATAAGACTACATAGTTGACATGAATGGAGAACTTGAATCAACCCTTGAAGATCTGGAAAAAGTTCAATGTAAGAATAGAGATTTGGAAGAGAATATTAAGTAGATGAATGCATCAAAAAGTTGAGGGAAGCAAAACAAGAAATTCAAAGAAAGATACAAGGAGGTAAATGAATAGATCAATCAATCAAATGAGACAATCACCGGTCTGAAAATACAAATTGAGGAAGGAAAAAGAATTGAAGAATGCCTAAATGAAAAATTAAAAGGCAAATCTGAAGAATGTTCAAGAATTGAACAAGAAATAGTGATCTTAATGATAGAGTTGGAGAAAGCTAAGATTCAAGAAGACAAATTCAAGAAAAGTTCCACCCTTCTTGATGAAATGATTACAAATCAAAAGGCTCCTAAGGATAAAGAAGGATTAGGGTTTGAAAAGGGTGAAAGTTCAAAGACAAATCAAACTTCAAACAATGGTAAGAAGAGGAACAATAACAAAAAAGAAGGTTGCAATCAAGAAGATAATAACAGACAAGTTCGGAACCAAATGAAAAACTTCAAGAGGCCACCTATCAAACAACTAGTTGCACAAAGGTACTCTGGCTACTGCTACTCTTGCAACAAGTTTGGACATAAGGCTATGGAATGTAGGAGCATGATGAATCAAAATGTTCAATCATTCTCTTGTCAATGTTTTACATGTCAAAGAATTGGTCATAGGGCTAGTGAATGCAGAAATCAGATGATGAATGGTTACAATAAGGGTATGATGATTCTATCTTTCAATGGTTATTATTATACATGTAGTCAATTTGGGAATAAGGCCAATCAATGTAGATCTAGAATGATATAAATTAGGTCATATTGCTAAATTCTGCAGAAGTGAGAATGTGAAGGTTGATACAGTAAAGAAGAATGTGAATCTAGTAGAGATGAAGAAAGAAATGGACAAGGTTTGGAAAAAGAAGGAAGAAAATAAAGTGAAGGATGAGGTTGTGCCAGTCTCTGACACAGATGTTTTCTCTGGAAACTAAGTTGAGAGCTCTAACTCAGGGGGAGATTTAATGGAAACCTTTCATCCCCTGCCAAAGAAATGGTGTTGGTGTTTTAGCATGTGGATATGTGATAGAGATTGACTTACCTGACCGATTGAAGAAAACATCGGTGGAAAATATCTTATTGCAGAGCAATTAAAGATAACTGTGAATCACAGTAGAAGCCTTTATAGCTTTATCAAACATAGCATTGAATGCAAACTAGGTTTTTGCAACAATGGGTTTATAAGCTATCTTGCATAAACAAAGATCATTTGCAAACAAAATTTTAAGAAGAAAAGAGCAAATTAAGAGCAGTGTAGTGCATTTAAAGTGATCAAGTGGTGGTGCAAGTAAAACCCTAACCAAAAGCAATCAAACGTATTTACAAATTTCCATCTTGCCCTAAGTTTTTCAGCAGCACTTTAAAGATGTTTACTCTGCAAGTTGAAGTAGTAGACCAACCTCGTCCTAAGTTCAAGAAACATCCTTTCAAGTCTATGCAAACAAATCTGGATGGTGCCTTTTTAGATATTCCATATGGTGTGCTTCATACTGAGGATATTAGAATATACATACATGCTAAGTTAGATGAGTATAATAATGCTAAGTTGGGTGAAGTATGTGTTAAGGAACTCACTGGAGATGAGTTTGAGCTAAAACCCGAGTTTGAGAGTCTGACAGAGAAAAACCTAGATGTGTGGAATAACATTCCAAATTTTTTCTATGTCGATAAGTGGGTAAGATATACCTTGAGCCAAATTCATGATTGATTCATCTGGTTGGATATACCTCATATGATCAATAAAGAGGTGATTAGGTTTGTTACTGGTTTATGCTCAACCAGACTAGTTCTGACACTTAAATCCGTGAAAAATGAAGTAGTGATGGAGTTAACAGGTGCAAAATATGACAAAAGGGCCCTAATAATCAATGATATTAAAGATCTGGTAGTCAAGTATGCTGCTATGATGATTGGGTTGGGTACAAGATATATTTCACCAACGGAGAAAATTTTGTTTCTGCAACCGCTATTAACACAGCATATGAGATGGTGAAAAATGGAGCAGATTATGATTTGTGTGAATTACTAAGAGAACAACTACTAGAGAACCTAGAAAAGACCAAGGACTCTAAGTACCATTTCAAATTTAGTACTATGATCATCTACTTACTGTTTTACTTTTTAAATCATGAGGTTCCCAGTTTAAGGAACATAGTATGGTTGAAGAACAAACCTATGGCACATCAGATCCAAGATCGCCTAATGAGGTTGGGTGATTCAAATGCTCAGAAAACTTCATTATGGGGCTTCTTTAATAACTTTCAGCAAAGAATGCAAGCAATGGAAAGAATCCCTAAGAAGGTTGTAGAAAAGTATAAGAATGATATCATATTCATGGTCAGCAAAGATGAATGCTATATGGAAGCAATGGACCCTAGAACTATCTAGATTCTGGAGATGGGATATGAGGTAGCAGAAGATATCCTTGTAGGTCTTGTAGACCTAATGCTCAACAAACCAAAAGATACCTCTATAGAAAGGTATGGGACATATGAAGATAAATCCATGGAAGTGCATCTAAAACACAAGGAGAGAGAAATAAAGAAAAATGTTGAGAAAATAAGGACCAAGTTAGAAGAGTTTGTGTCACCAAAGGGCTCTGCAGAGAAATCATAAGGCATACCTACTCCTTCAGAAGTGTCTCCCAACATAAGAAGGTCTGTTAGGACTTCTATTTCCATTCCTACTGTTTCAAAAGCCTCCAGAGCTACATCTTCTGCAAAGAGAACAACATCAAGTGTCTCTGCACAACAACAACCTCCCAAGAAGAGAAAGGTAAAAGGAAAAGCTACTAGAGAGAAATACATCAGTCATAATGTTGATGAGGAAGAAGAGGAAGAAGAAGAAGGACATAAGTTAGTCTAGAAAAATAAAAGAGGGCTTCAAATATTTGAGGAGGAGACAAGTGAAAAAAGAGCAAAAGTTGATATTATTTCAAAGGAAAATGAGAAGGAAAAGGAAGGATTCATATTCAAAAGAAGAGGAGAAACTGGTGAAAGAGTTCATCCTCCCAAGGAGAAAGGAATGGGAAGGAAGAAAGATGAAAGTGAAGCTACCGGAGAAAAGGCAAAGAAGTCAGAAACATCAAGCCTTCCACCTCTACAACTAGAGGCCACCATTAATGCTATAATAGAATATGATAATATAAAAGAAGTTGTAAAAATGTATAATGAAAGATCCCCAAATGACCATACAATCATTGAAACAATAATTATCAGGTACATGGATGCATTTAATGTTGCCCTAATTGAAAATTTTGATGAGCTGCCTGATAGTCTGGTTAATATTCTATCCAAGAAAAGATATGAAGCTATGAATAAAGATTTTGAGATAAGAAATAAGGCTATTGAGAAAGTTTGCCCCTTAATTTCTGCACAAGAAAAGAATAAGGCTATTCGAAAGTTAGCCAAAGAGGAGATTGAATACTCTAATGTCTAATGATAAAGATGAAATAAAGAGGTTAGAGAAGGATACTTTGAAAATAACTACAGAAACATTGAAGCAAATGAAAATTGATACCATAAAAGAATGTTCTTCTGAGGAAAGAGAAAATGCTAATGATATCCTAGAGAAAAATGAAGAGAGTGTAGCAACAAGCATGGAACAAGATATCTTAACAGAGCAAAATGTGTCATCTCCTTTGGTAAACACTATTACAACTAATACATAACAAGTTAATCCTCCTCTGGAGAATGCAAAGAATGTTGAAGAGGAGAAGGAGATTCTGGAAGAGAAGAAGGATGTAGAAAAAGGAGAACAAAGAGAGATTGTCTTGGAAGGAAATGAACAAGTAGAAAACACTATGCATAATACCTTTGTTCCTCTGGAAACACGTGAACATTAGACTAAGAACAAAGACGATGAAGAAATACATGAGGAAAATTGTACTCCAAAAATCTCTGGCTCATAGATGATCTCTATATCAGAAGAAGAGAAAAAGAATATAGAAGGTGAGTGTTTTAGAGTCTCTCCAGTAGACTCCATCATAGAATTTTTGGCCCAGCAGAGACAAATTTAGTTAATTGCTTCCCCCTAGTTGTTTCAATTGCCATCTTTGGATGGACAAATTAATTTGTCAAATATATCTCCGTTGAAGAAATTGTAGTTAGGAACTATTTTTCAAGCTACTGCACAAGAAGAGATACTGCAATCACAAGTTGAAGGAAATGAACTTCTAGAGGAAGCAATAAAGGTACTTGAGGAAATATTTCCTAATGCAAAGAAAGACCCTTCCTTGACTCCTGCACAAAAAATGAAACATCTATTGAAATCTTTTAATAGTCATCTTACATCCTTGGAAAAGGTAGTTGAGAAGAGAGTTTTGGAATAGATCAATAAGAAAAGATTAACTGATCTAACAGATAAATGTTCCAAGGCACAAAACTTGTTGGGAGTTAGTGTAAAGAGTATTCAAAATCTAGGTTCTTCCTTCAACTTGCAAAAAAGACAATACACAAAACTCCCAAAACTTCCTTGCCCAGATCTTTGGGCTCTGATACCAATTTGATGCTAAGCAAAGGTATAAATTGTTTAAACTCACTCAAACAACCACTCACAAGAACCTCAAGTCATCAATCAATGGGCTTTCCTTCATAAACCATTGTTGTTCCTTGTAGCCTTTCAAAAAGGCCTTTTTGGACATATCTTTTGGAGAAGACCTGATATATAGAAAATGAGACTAGTTTGAGATACCCTTTTGGCCATTATGACACATATCAAGAAATGGGGTATGATTACTTTGTACAGAATGGCTCAATTTTTTACTGTCCTCTTTCTTATTAGGCCTAATTAGGTCTCCTGGGCTTGGTATTCCTCTAGTTCTTGACTTCAAATGGGTTTTTCTTTATTCCTACACATCCAATACACTCAACAAGATCCTAATAAACCATTCCTCTATCATGAATAGTCCTATACAATCATATTCATCAAACCCTCTAAACCTACTAGGGTTCTTGACTAAAAAGAGGTTAAAAACAGGGTGAAGTGCAGCAAACTATCATGAATTTATCCTCTCATGTGAAAAACCCAAACTCCAACTCTTGTGAGATGTTAGAGGACATCAAAATGGACTTTAATACCAAGTTCTTTGACCATATCATGTGGGAAACGTGAGAAATTGCATTTTTTGTGCTTCCTAAAACCCTATGTAGGGTTTATGACAGTTTTTACAAAAAATGCTATAAATGCACAAAACTTAACAAACATTGCTCAAACCAGTGGCATTAGAAAGGTATGATCACCCTCTAACTTTTCCCATTGGTTTCAGGTCCATACAATCCGTACAATCATGCAAATAACAGTCAGTTTTCTAAAAAAAAAATAGTGTTTTTAGAGTGCAAAAATTGAAATTTCTTCATTCCAATCTCCTCCCAACCTTCCCAACCTTGGGATTCATGTTTACAACATGTATTTATGCTTTCCCAACCATTTCCAACTACCAACCACCCACAACTAACTTCCTAATCAAAGTTGTAACTTTAATGCACTTTTTGACAACTTTTACATTTTTTTTGCAAATGTTTACAACTTTTGACCAATGGACTTATAACATTCCAAAATGGATCAAAATGATCCCAAATGGTCATAAATTACCTTATTATACCAAACACATCAAAACAAAAAATAAAACCAAAGTTTGACCAAATTTGACGATATGGCCTAAAGGTGCCCATGTACCATCCCTCCATCAAAATTGTAGATAAGGATATACCTTTGGTAGGTGAGTTTGGCAACATTGTAAGAGTCACTAAATCATGTATAAAAGAATTAATTTCACTTGGATATGGTGGGACTCTAAAAATTTTCCTTAGTTTCCTATGTTGGCCCTGCTTCAAGCTTCAATTTGGTGGTCATGTGCTAGGGTTTAGCTTCAAAAATGTTTTAAAACCCTGTTCCTAGGTCTAAAACCCTTATCCCTAAGGCTTATATTAAGTGTCAAATACTTTTTGTTCTAATTTGTAGATTGACTTCTTGTTGCCCACTACTAGTCCATAAGTCATTACTTTATGTCTAGGGCATCACTTAGTTATCGGCCCCTTGCTCCCCTATTACCTTTTAAGCTTGTGCACAAGTTTTAATATGTTTTATGCCTTAGTCTTGGCCCAAACCCCTTAATAAAATTTGGCCCCTTTATTACCTAGTAGAACAAATGTTGTTCTAAATGCGCATGCTCAGACCCCCTTTTAAAATGTCCACCCAAGGAGCTATTTGTCGGCACGTGGCATGTTCTAGTTGGTTTTCATTGTTCTGCAGAGACTATTGTATTAAGGAAAAGGGTGATGGTGGAGCCATAGAAGGAATAACAAATGGTGGGCTCTCTTACCTAGTTTTATCATAAGATTTATGGTGGGTCCCAGTGTGTTTACATGGCAAGCTTTCAAAGCTTTTCGCCATTCTGTCGAACCTGTATGGTGGGTCCCCAAAAGCCTTGCGGAAGAGCAGGAGAAGGGCATGTGGGCAGCTGTTAGGGTTAGCCGGCAGAAGATATCAATTAAATGCAAATAAAGATTAAACAAAAGAATGGAAATACACAGAAATAATAATAGCGAGAGACAAGTTTTAATGTGGTTCACCTAAACTTGGGCTACATCCACCAAAATAGAGAGTCCAATATTATTATCCAGTAAATCAAACTGATTACAACCAGCAATCCTTGCAACTCAATACCACTGCAAATTCTACAATACAATCAATAGAAACCCTAACCCTTATCCACTTTTATCAAGCTTTTTGTCAGTTACAAAAATAGGGTTTTCTTATGTCAGCCAATGAAAAATAACTCCTGGTGCCTTTATAAAATAATAAAAACTGTGTGAGGAATTTGAGGAGAAACCGTGCCAATAAAAGTGGGGAAAATTTAACCTCTGAGTCTGATTAGGCTCCATATAACAACAATCTCCCACTTGCAGATTGATCAAACTCCACACCATATCATCTCCCACTTGGAGACTGATCAGAACACCACTGACCTTGTAGCTCCCACTGGAAATAAGCACCCTGGACTCTGCTATTCTATTTTTGTTATTTTTAGTCTAGAAGACCAACCAAAGCTGAAGAGGAGCTCAGCTTCTCCCTTATCACTGCCTTTGTAAACATATCCGCTAGATTTTCATTTATATGTATCTTTTCAAGCCTTAACTGTCCATCATCCAACACCAACCAAATAAAGTGATACCTCAACTGTATGTGTTTGGTCTTTGAATGCAAGGCAGAATTCTTTACAAGATGTATGGCACTCTGACTGTCTGTATACAAATAACTATTAGCCTATTGTTTGCCCAATTCTTCCATGAAAGATTGCAGCCATATCATCTCCTTGCTTACCTTTGTTGCAGCTACATATTCTGCCTCCATGGTGGATAAAGCAACCACCTTTTGCAACTGTGAGATCCAACTCACCGCCGTCCCACCTACAATAAAGACATAACCTGTAGTACTCCACCTAGTATCAATATCCCCTACCAAATCTGAGTCTACATAGTCTGCTAAATCAGTATTAGAGCCCCCAAAACATAAGTTTATGGGATGTACCTCTCAATTATCTGAGAATCCATTTTACCGCATTCCAATGCTCCAATCTGGGATGACTCATATACCTGCTTACGACTCCTACAACATGTGCAATATCCAATCTCATGCATACCATGGCATACATTAAACTTCCTACACCTGAAGCATATGGTACCTTGGACATTTTCTCTTCCTCCTCTTGTGTCTTAGGACACATCTCCTTAGTCAATTTCAAATGACTAGGCAAAGGTGTGCTAACAGCTTTTGCATTCTCCATATAGAATCTCTGCAACACCTTTTCAACATAATCAGCCTGAGATAGAGTCAATTTTATGTTCTTCCTATCTCTGCAAATTTTCATACCAAGGATTTGTTTTGTTGCCCCCAAATCCTTCATAGCAAATGACTGTGCTAACTACTGTTTTAACTCTCTTATGTGATCAATGTTAGACCCAGCTACAAGCATGTCATCAACATATAAACATAGAATAATGTAATTGTCATTATCCAACCTCTTAAAATAAACACAATGGTCAGAATTACACCTGCTGTAGCCTTGCTCAGCCATAAAATTATCAAATTTCAAATACCATTGTCGAGGTGCTTGTTTCAGGCCATATAAACTCTTCTTTAATCTGCAAACCAATTTCTCCTTACCTTTGACCTCAAATCCATGTGGTTGTTCCATATATATCTCCTCCTCCAAATCACCATGGAGAAAGGTAGTTTTTACATCCAGTTGTTCCAAATGCAAATCTTCAACAGCCACAATACTTAAAACAGTACGAATATAAGTCATCTTGACAACCGGAGAAAATATCTCATCAAAATCAATGCCCTTTTTCTGTGCAAATCCTTTTACAACTAACCTAGCTTTAAATCTTTTCTTACCTCCATCTTCCTCTTTCAGCCTATAAACCCATTTGTTTGGTAAAGCCTTTTTACCTGCAGGCAACTTACATAATTCCCAAGTCTAATTTTTTACCAAGGAGTCCATTTCTTCTTTCATTGCAAGCTCCCACTGAACCTTTGTATCCACCTACATAGCTTCATCATACCCTTCTGGTTCACCAGCATCTATTAACAAAATAGAATACAAAGAGGGAGAAAACCTTTCAGGATGTCTACTTAGCCTTGTTGACCATCTAACATTCACTAGAGTTTGTGGTATTTCTGATTGTTTTTGTGGAGCATGAGGAACCACTGGAACATCACTATTTGGAGTATCATCTAGCACCACATAATCATTTTCTTTCTTCTCATGCTGCTGCAACTAATCTTTGTACAACACCTTCTCATTGAATATAACATCCCTGCTTCTCACAATTTTCTGATTTTCAAAATCCCAAAGCCTATAACCAATTTCATCAATGCCATATCCAACAAAGGTACACTTTTTTTATTTTGCATCCAGCTTGGTTCTATTTTCAGAATCTACATATGTAAATGCTTCACATCCGAAGGTTTTGAGAAAAAAATAATTGACCTTCTTACCTATCCATGCTTCCTCTGGAATACCATAGCCCAAAGGAATGAAGGACCTCTGTTAATTAAATATACAGCAGTGTTGACAACCTCTACCCACATATTTAAAGGCAGCCCAACATGCAATCTCATGGTCCTTGCATGCTCCATTATTGTCCTATTCATGCGTTCAACCACTCCATTTTCCTGTGGAGTCTTTGTAACCATTTTCTTCCTACAAATTCCATTAAAGGAATAATAATCCTCAAATTCTTTGCTGTAATACTCACCACCATTATCAGATCTGAGACATTTTAATCTTTTACCTGCCTCATTTTCAACCAAGCTTCTCCATTTCTAAAATGTTTCAAATACATCAAATTTCTACCTAAGGAAATAAATCCATACCTTCCTAGTTGCATCATCTATGAATGTAACATAATATCAAGATCCACCGAGAGAAGATACTTGAGCTGGTCCCCATACATCTGTATGCACAAGCTCCAACTTTTCATCTTTCTTTTGCTTCCCATCTCTGAGAAAACTGACTCTCTTTTGTTTGCCATACACACAACTTTCATAGAAATCCATATTAATACATTTCAGACCTGGTAAAACTTTCTTAGAATGAAGTAACTTCATACCTTTTTCACTCATATGCCCAAGTCTGTTATGCCACAGTATTGTCTTAGAACCTGCAGCAACTGTTTCAGTCTCTTCCTGCAAACCTACCGCAATTGTTCCTGAACATGTTTGTTTTTTCTCTGCAACAACTAAAGTAGAAGGAACAATATGACCTGTACAAAGATATAAGGTGCCTACTTTCACACATTTTGCTACTATTAAGGCACCTTTTGAAACCTTCCAATTTTTATCAGTAAATGTAACAATGCAACCTTCTTCAACTAGCTACCCTGCTGAAATTAAATTCCTACTGAGCCTTGGAATGTGCCTTACCTCTTGTAGTAGCCAATGATTCTCATTCTGCAACTTAATCTTAATTCTTCTCTTTCCAACAATCTGACAGGGTTCGTTATCTCCCAAATAAACTAGCCCAAAATCCCCTTGGACATAATCAAGAAAATAACTTCTATGGGGCGTAGCATGAAATGAGGCCCCTGAATCTAAAACCCATGAATCATCAGCATTATCTAGGGAAAGAATAAGGGCATCATCTTCAAACTTTTTACTTACCACATTTGCCTCCTTATTGCCTTCTTGTTTTTCTCCTTCTTTATTCTTCCGAGACTAGTAATCTTTCTTCAGATGACCTGGTTTCCCATAGTGCCAGCAATCCTTATGTCCTCTGGATTGGGATCTCTTATCCTTTGATTTTCCTCGTGACTTTCCATGACCTCTAGAACCTTTTCCTCTCTCCTTGGATCCACCCCTGCTTTCTGCATTCAAAACACTACCAGATGTGGATCCACCTGAGCTTTTCCTACGAATTTCCTCACTCAGAATAACACCAACAATATCATCAAATTTTAGGGTATTTGAACTAGAAACAAAGTTACTAACCACCATTACCAAACTATTCCAGCTTTCAAGCAAAGAACATAATATCAAGAGAGCTCTAACTTCTTCATCAAATTTTACATTTACAGAAGTCAATTGACTGACAATCATATTAAATTCATTTAAATGATATGTCACAGATCCACCTTCAACCATTTTCAGATTAAACAAATGCTTCATGAGAAATACCTTATTTGAGGCTGAGGGTTTTTCATACAATTTAGCCAAAGCTTTAATCAGTTCACTTGTTGTCTTCACTTCTATTATATTGAATGCCATAGATGGTGCCAGGCACAACCGAATGGTTCCCAGTGCCTTTCTATCCAGAAGTTCCCAATCCTTATCCGTCATTCCTGTTGGTTTCTTGGATACTCCTTTCAATGGCCTCCATAAATCCTTCTGATAGAGGTAATCATCCATCTGCATTTTCCATAACTGATAGTTCTACCAATTAAATTTATCGACCTTCAATTTACCCTCATCTGCCATTGCTCCCACTCAATTGTGAGACTCCCACTCAACCGTGAGACCTTCCTGCAGACGATAATCAAACACAACCCACTCTGATACCACTTGTTAGGGGTAGCTAACAGAAGATATCAATTAAATGCAAAAAAAGATTAAACAGAAGAATGGAAATACACAGAAATAATAACAGCGAGAGACAAATTTTAACGTGGTTCACCCAAACTTAGGCTACATCCACCAAAACAGAGAGTCCAATATTATTATCCAGTAAATCAAACTGATTACAACTAGCAATCCCTGCAACTCAATACCACTGCAAATGCTACAATACAATCAATAGAAACCCTAACCCTTAGCCGCTTTTATCAAGCTTTTTGTCGGTTACAAAAATAGGGTTTTCTTATGTCGGCCAATCAAAAATAACTCCCAATGCCCCTTGACCGTATAGGAATTTGGGGGGAAACCGCGCTGATAAAAATGGGGAAAATTTAACCTCCGAGTTTGATTAGGCTCCAATAACAACAGCAGCTCCAAGTGACATATCTTCAAGTTGATTGTGTACGTGCCACATGGTGTGTTTTAAGTGGTATTTTTCCATTCTACAGGCCTCCATTTATTACTTTGTCTTGTGATCATGGAAACATGAGATCTGCCTCGTGGTTTGTTTTGACCTTTTCTCATGATGCCTGACCTCTTGCTAAGTTGAGGTGGTAGTTTGGGTGGCCTTTTCTTATTGGTCCATGACTCCATTCATCAGGTGACAAGGCTTTTCAAAACTCCTTTGACCTATCTATGCTCTTGATTTAGAATTTCAGTCTTATGATCGACGATCCATTTTCAAAGGGGGTAACTTAGTGCTAGTGTGTAGTGAATGATGAACTAGTGTAGGTAACTCTTCACTCAATAGCACCAAAACAATACACCATATATGACTGATCATAGAATTCAAAACAAGAACATCAAGACATGTATCCACAAACAAAAAGATATACCACATAACACAGGTGTTTGAGTGGAAAACCCTAGAAGGGAAAAAAACACTATGAAAATGACAATGCCTCACTGGCTATAAACCTCACTGGTTATAATGCCTCATTGGCTAGGATCTCACTGATCACATACACTCCAATCTCAAAATAGGAAGATAAACATAGAGTACTACTCTATTTACATTGAAAATCAAAGGTTATAGATGAGTTTTATAACTCCTATACAAACACTTTATCTCTTCCAATTTGGCACAAAAGAACAACCCTTCAGGACCTCCATACATTCAATTGACATCATAGGACATTACAAAATGTTTTGAATCTACCTATATCATGCATTATTGTCTTTTTTGTTGCATTATCCTTCTTGCATACATTTAGTCATATATTCTTTTATCACAAAATCAATCCATTCAAGAACTATATAAAGACAATCATAAAACAAACATTAAAATCAAGGGTTTATAAAGTCTTCACAATACCCTTACTCTGCTGCAATCATTGCACTCTCCTGTCAAGTATCTTTGCTACTATGCTCTGTATTCTTTACCTGTCATCTTATTCATGATGTTCATATCTTTCTCTGCATCATTCACATTCATATTCATTTCAATGAAGAGATAATTGTAAACTTTACATTCCATCACATGTCTCACTCACATTGTCATATCTTCTCTGCATCATTGTTGCCTTCACTAACTCTATATTCTACTCTGCAAAAATTCTCATTCCCTGTAACAACTCATTATAACCTGCAAAACAAAACTTTCTTGTCTTTTTTGTTGCATTATCCTTCTTGCATACATTTAGTCATATATTCTTTTATCACAAAATCAATCCATTCAAGAACTATATAAAGACAATCATAAAACAAACATTAAAATCAAGGGTTTATAAAGTCTTCACAATACCCTTACTCTGCTGCAATCATTGCACTCTCCTGTCAAGTATCTTTTCTACTATGCTCTGTATTCTTTACCTGTCATCTTATTCATGATGTTCATATCTTTCTCTGCATCATTCACATTCATATTCATTTCAATGAAGAGATCATTGTAAACTTTACATTCCATCACATGTCTCACTCACATTGTCATATCTTCTCTGCATCATTGTTGCCTTCACTAACTCTATATTCTACTCTGTAAAAATTCTCATTCCCTGTAACAACTCATTATAACCTGCAAAACAAAACTTTCTTGCCTTGGACCCACTCTCAAAAATATATCTCTTTTCTTCTTTTCATTTTCATATATCTCTGTTAAACAAAAACATTCTAAACCTCTCCCTTTTACATTACACAAAAGATGATAATTACATCCTCAAGAAAACCTCGGTCATTTCTTCAAACATTCTTCATCAAAACTCAAAAACCACCCAACTATTTTTGTGTTAAGTCTCTTCCAAAATAGAGAAGGAAACAATTATCATAACTATTAACAACTACTTCACACAAACTTTACGATCAAATGACCATCAAAGTGTATACCCCTTGGAGTGACCATTGAAGTTTGAACTAGATTAAATGAAGACATTTGATTATGTATTTCACGCCTTGTCAACTTTTAATGATCACCTTCAATCTTTCATTGGCGCCTAAATACAAACTTGTCACTGGAGAGTTCAGTGGCCATTAGGAGATGGGGTCGATGGACATATGGTAGTGAACCCTTGAAGGTGATCACTTAAGTGCTCCTGATCGGCAATAACAGGTCACTATTGTTGCCCCAAATCTTGAACTCAAATTTTTTCAAAATTTAATGCATTCACTTATATGTCCTGAGCCTGATGAATCACAAAAATGATTTAATCTTTGCAAAGCTGGTAAAATTTCCTTTTACGGGCCCAATCTTGACTTCATTCTACACAACGCCCAGTTTTGAAGCCAAAACATTAGCTTTTGAAGACCCATGGCTCTAAAGATAAATAAAGTCATCATTTTAGTGGCCCAAAAGTTTAAAAACTTTGATAAAATTCCAACTCTTTGTTGTCGGGAATCTCACCAATTCATGAACCTCGTAAAGTTCTAATTCCTTTTGAAAGTTTAAAAGTTCATGAAATAGCCGACCTTCTGACTCCTCTTATTGTCGGGGAAGTTGAAAGTTTTTGAACATCACTCTAATAGTTCAGAAGTTCACAAGAGCTCTGATAACCCAACTTATTTCATTGTTGGAGGTTTTCAAAACTCCGGAACTCCCGATATGTGGTTCAATAGTTCTACTTTTTCGTGACTCTGTGACCCTCCAATGGATTCCCAGTTTTCAAAGCATCACCAACTCATTTGATTATCTGTATGGCATATCATGGGAATGTCTTTTCAGGAGTTATGAAATACAAGCTCAATCTTAAGAGTCGTTTCTCGAAGTACAAAATCAATGATGTATTAATTGCCTCTTAAATGACAAGTGTAACGGAGCTCACTAAAGTGGTAGCATGACATCAAGTTAAAAGCCATCATTACCTACTAGCATAATTGAATCAGCTTGTCTATAGAGAAAGGTGGCGGTACCTCTAAGTTTAGTTTTTATTAGCCAAAACATTTTCAAAATGGGACTTCCTGTGAGTAATGAGACTTGGGATGATGAACCCATGCCCATTCTACAACCCGATTTGAACTGGCCCGAAGAAGAGCATATTGATATCATCTCCCAGTTGCATTCAGTTGCCTGGAAAGAGAAGACCAACTATGCTGAATATCGCAACGTAATTTTCATGTTGGAGGAAGAGGAAGAACATGTTGAATTGCATAATCTCTTCATGGAAATAAGACTAGAGTTAGGAATCGCCCCCGTACCTGGGGCCATCTAATGCCACCTGTTTGGCATCCACGAAATATTTTTGTAATTAGTAGTGGTAATCAAAGTTTTGATGTAATATAACTATTTTGAGGTCACTTTCTTGATAGAGGTTACTTAGAGGACCATTACGGACATTTATGTTTAGGCATATTTTGAGGTTTTGAAAAACTATAAATGGAAGGACTTTTAAAGGAGCGAGGGATCTTATCTTATCTTATCTTTCTCCCAGCTATCTGAGGGGATGGGAACAACTTGTTTTTCTTTCTACATAATTTTGTTGTACAGGGATGTGGAGGTTTTAAACTCACATTTTGCATTTGGGAAATAAAGGTTATATTTCAAATCTGTGTATTTGTTAATGCTTTATTTTGATTGCAAATGGACTTTGAATCTTTGTAATCACTTTCAAATGTATGTTTTGTTATGCTAGATTGTGTGGGTGTTTATTTTTATTCATCTATTGAAAGGGGATGTGTTGTTCACTCCTTCTTGGGTATGGTTTGTGGATGTAGGATAGGTGGATTGGGTGTCATTTGTTCACATTCACTTCTTTCTGATAATCTTTCGCATCTATTTTCTTAGTTAGGAGTAGGTGTTAGTTTACCTTTTCTGCTTTCTAGTGAAAATCATACCCTGTGCTTACATTCATTGCATATCATAAGAGGGAGTTGTATCTCTAAAATTTAGAGGAGAATTCCCAATTCAATGGTAATCCCTCCAACTGTTAGTTATGTTTTTGTTCTTCATTTTGGGCATACTGAGTCATTTTCACAACTATCTTGGAAGGACAAATCTATTAACCAACAAATTTTTGGCGACTCCGCTGGGGATTCAATATTGAAGATCGGTACTATTAATTTCCCAGAAATTTGAAGGTGCCTCCCCGAGGATAGAGGTTGGTGGCTCTATGAAGTGGAAATTACTCAGAAGTAGTTTTGTTCCAGCAAAGACTCCTGTTGATTTATTTTCAGATTTTTATGATGGCATTAGTTTCCCCTCAGCCATGGGGAAGTCACTTTGGACCTCTTTTCTTGTTCAGTTTTCACCATTGCCTGAAGGATCAAGAAAGCACTTCCTGAAGTTTAGTGGAGAGAATCATCAAGATGCTGAAAACCACATTCTAGCATTCACAGTTTCATGTGGAATTTTGGGGGTAAGTGAAGAAGATGTTTTTGTTCAGTTATTTATTGAATCTCTTGTTGGACTTGCAGTAGATTGGTTTTATTATTTGGAAGAAAGTGTATCACTGATTGGGATTCATTGAAGACTAAGTTTTTGGGAAGATATAAGGGTCCTATTGATGAAGTTGCCCTACTATGTCAATTTTTCAATATTCAAAAGAAAAAAGGTGAACCCATCAGGGATTTCATGGATAGATTCAACCGACTGCTCAAAAAGATTCCAGCTTCCATTCAACCAAGTGAGCAACTTCAGCTCTGTACTTTTATTTCCTCTTTGCATCTCGATGTTCAATTTGAGTTGAAACGAAGTAAAATAAATAATATTAAAATTGCTCAACAAGAGGCTGTAAAGATTGAAGATGATTTGATATTAAGTGGGTTATGGAAAACACATCAGGTTGAAAATTATTTGGGTAACAAACTTGTGGAGAAATCTATCATGCACAAGCAAAGCTTTCAGTCTGTAGGTTTTCCAAAAACACGACATCCTTCTGCTGAATGTCTTAACCTCTCTATTTTTTATTCAAAGCAGTTTTGTAGAAAAGAGGTAAATAATGTAGAAACCAAGCCTCAGGTAAATAGAAGAATGGAAGCCTTTTATTTCCATTATGAAGAAGAGAATAATAAATTTGAAAGCCCCTCTAGTGGTGTAACAAATGAACAATTCATCCATGATGCTAGTTGTAATGAGGGTAGTGCAGATAGTGTTGTTTTGTCATCCTTATCTGTGGTAGAAACATAATCATTCACATTTACTGATGATGAAGAACAACTTGGGGCTACATGACATGAAGATGAGGTTGTGTATAGCCAGGATAACTTTGTTGAAAGTGATCAAATGAATGGATGTGTTGAATCCCACATTGTTTATATTCTGAACCGGTGTTTAATTGCATGTGAGGATGAATTCTTGTGTGGAAAAGATGATGGAGATGATGAAAAGAATCATGAAAATGCTAAGTCAAATCCCATGGAAAAAGAAGAGATTGTTTCAGTTGGTGGTGATATTAAGGCACATAGAGATATTATTTGTAATTCATATTTTCAACCTGATCCACTTCTGGTTTTACATGAGACACATAGTATTGATGTTTGGTCTTTTAGTGATTCAACTGGCTATTTTCAAGAAGGGAACATCAATCTGTTTGCCATAGGGAATGAGGATTTGCTAAAGCATGTTAGGGCAGCCACTAAGGAAGAGCCTTTATTTGATGGTTTGTGTATGGGTTGTCTAATTAGAAGGTTGTTTTTAGAAGGTTGTTTTCTCCTGGCTGGTTGAATCAAGTGCATTATAATGCAATACCTATTGTTATTTAGATAGATGACATTGAGCAATGTTGGTATGAGTCGTCAAATCAGATAAGTGTACAATGAAAAATGGCTTTTTGGGCATCAAGAGACATCCAAAGGGTTTTTATGTGAAGTCATTTTTATCCGTTTGATCACAGTAGTCACCAGTTGGCAACTAGTTGCTTGTGGGCTACTCATTCATCCAACATTATTTCACACAGGCAGCTATTTCTTCCATCCGATTAATGGATTTGCATGATCATTTTGGGGCCATATGAGGTAGGGTCGTCATGACCATGTACATACTAGGCATTTTTGGTGTGCTGGTAGTTTGTGTGGTTGTTTCCTTTTCTATTTTGTCCTATTTTTGGCTTGTTCTGTCTCCCTTTGTCCCCTATGCTCTGTGACTCTATTGGCCCAATGGATAGGCACTAGTCTATACTTGAGATTCTAGGTCCCTTGCTTCGTCCTTTGCAGTCCTCGTCCCCAATTAGAGCATGTTGTTGCCCCAAATCTTGAACTCAAAATTTAATGCATTCACTTATATGTCCCGAGCCTGCTGAATCACAAAAATGATTTAATCTTTGCAAAGCTAGTAAAAATTCCTTTTACATGCCCAATCTTGACTTCATTCTACACAGTGCCCAGTTTTTAAGCCAAAACATTATCTTTTGAAGACCCATGGCTCTAAAGATAAATAAAGTCATCATTTTAGTGGCCCAAAAGTTTAAAAACTTTGATAAAATTCCAACTCTTTGTTGTCGGGAATCTCACCAATTCATGAACCTCATAAAGTTCTGATTCCTTTTGAAATTTCAAAAGTTTGTGAAATAGCTGACCTTTCGACTCCTCTTATTGTCGAGGAAGTTGAAAGTTTTTGAACATCACTCTAATAGTTTGGAAGTTTGCAAGAGCTCCGATAACCTGATTTCTTTCATTGTTGGAGGTTTTTGAAACTCCTAATATGTGGTTCAATGGTTTTGATTTTTTGCGACTTTGAGACCCTCCAACAGATTCCTGGTTTTCAAAGCATTGCCAGCTCATTTGATTATCTGTACGACATATCATGGGAATGTCTTTTTAGGAGTTATGAAATATAAGCTCAATCTTAAGACTCGTTTCTCGAAGTACAAAATCAATGATGCATTAATTGCCTCTTAAATGACAAGTGTAACGGAGCTCACTAAGGTGGTAGCACAACATCAACAAGTTAAAAGCCATCATTACCTACTGGCATAATTGAATCAGCTTGTCTATAGAGAAAGGTGGCAGTATCTCTGAGTTTAGTTTTTATCAGCCAAAACATTTTCAAAATGGGACTTCCTGCAAGTAATGAGACTTGGGATGATACCCATGCCCATTCTGCAACCTGATTTGAACTGGCCTAAAGAAGAACAGATTGATATCATCTCCCAGTTGCGCTTAGTTGCCTGGAAAGAGAAGACCAACTATACTGAATATCATAGGGTAATTTTCATGCTTGAGGAAGAGGAAGAACATGTTGAATTGCATAATCTATTCATGGAAATAAGACTAGAGTTAGGAATTGCCCCCATACCTCGGGCCATCTAATGCCACTTGTTTGGCATGCACGAAATCTTTTTGTAATTAGTAGTGGTAATCAAAGTTTTGATGTAATATAACTATTTTGTAGTCGCTTTCTTGATAGCATTTACTTAGAGGACCGTTACAGACAGTTATGTTTAGGCATATTTTAAGGTTTTGAAAAACTATAAATGGAAAGATTTTTAAAGGAGCGAGGGATCTTATCTTATCTTATATTTTTCCCAGCTATCTAGGAGGACGGGAACAGCTTGTTTTTTTTCTACACAATTTTGTTGTACAAGGATGTGGAGGTTTTAAACTCACATTTTGTATTTGGGAAATAAAGGATATATTTCAAATCTGTGTATTTGTTAATGCTTTATTTTGATTTCAAATGGACTTTGAATCTATGTAATCACTTTCAAATGTATGTTCTATTATGCTAGATTGTGTGGGTGTTTATTTTTATTCATCTATTAAAAGGGGATGTGTTGTTCACTCCTTCTTGGGTATGGTTCGTGGATGTAGGATAGGTGGACTGGGTGTCATTTGTTCACATTCACTTCTTTCTAATAATCTTTCACATCTATTTTCTTAGTTAGGAGTAGGTGTTAGTTTACCTTTTCTACTTTCTAGTGAAAAGCATACCCTGTACTTGCATTCATTACATATCATAAGAGGGAGTTGTACCTCTAAAATTTAGAGGAGAATTGCCAATTCCATGGTAATCCCTCCAACTGTTAGTTACATTTTTGTTCTTCATTTTGGGCATACTGATTCATTTTCACAACTATCTTGGAAGGACAAATTTGTTAACCAACAACTATCAAAATATAAGATAAAGTGCATGACGGCTATATAGCTTATAGTTTAGGGTTTAAACTATTTATACTTATGACTTCAACTTAACTAGTTTTTAGGGTTTGAGGATAAAGATAAATACAGAACCCTTCTGCAATTGAAGAAGTTTTGACATAACATGAAATCCCTCAAAAACTTGTAGATAGTGTCTTAAAAAATGATATAACATGCATTATCCCTTTGACACTTGGGGTTTAAAACTAAGGGTATGTAGGTATACAAAGTAGCACTTGAAGGAATGTTGACCATACCATTTTGAATGAGCACTTCATCCATAACATGACATGCCAACTGATGACAACAAATCTCCTAAACAAGTTGGATCTTCTTGACATCATTGTACCTTTGGTGAAGCAACTTTGTCGTTAAGATGGAAACAAAGGACAAAGACACCTTTTACACTACCATTGACCTTTAACACTCTTATGTATCACACTGTGAAATGAAGGGTTTGCATCAATACCATGAAGTGAATACAAGCACCTTTGTCAAGAAGCAACTTCCCAACCCTTCAATAGGTGAATATAGTGCAGAGACACCATCTTCAAACATCATTGACATCAATGACTGACAGTCCACTTGCATCATCAATGAATGACAGTCCACTTGTATCTGACACTCACTAGCTACTGTCCACTTGCATCTAATGCTACTTGACCATCTACATCTGAGACAAACAAACAAACCTCTGATCCAATAACCTTTGAGATCAATGACAAACTAATTATATTTGGCATCAATCTTTAACTCTTTGCATCAATACACCAAGATTGTGCCACCAAAACACCAAGTCACCACCTGTGAAATGAGATGATCAATAACCTTGTAATTATCCTGATCATGAACACCATACATAAAGGCATCCTAAAGTGAAGCATCCATATCATGAAGGCATGAACCAACATCAACTTGACATCACTTTTGACATCAACAACAAACCTTTAACATCAATGACCAATCATCAACTCAAACAACATACAACCTCCAACTCTCCCTCTTCAACTTTTGACATCAACGACAAACACATCAACAAGTTTTTTAGGCGTGTGTCAGGTCTTCCTCACCACCATGGTACAAGATAATTAGATTGATAAGAGATTGGTGGGATACAGATTCAGCCCTTGGGGATTGATATTTAGGCTCGATGGGATTTTCCACATGATGTTGTGATAGTTTGTGAGCAGGGTATGATGTTTAAAATGGATATAATGCTAAGATCGAGGAACCTACTTCAACTCCCCCATTTTAGAAATAGAGGCTTTGATTGAATTTTACATATGTAGAAACCAGGGGTTATGAGAAATTGATTATGAGATCAAAGCAACACCTCTATTTCCCCTTCTAGCAGAGTTGGTAGAATTTTGAAAGATTTCCATTTAAAACCAATATGTCATATTACTAGTTGGATTGAATCAATCAATGAATTGACAAAATGTGACAACTCAGGTGTAGGAACTTCTATAATTTTACTATAAATGGATGTCCCTATTTGTTATTGTATACATCACTTCTTTTGTGTGGACAAAATGAGTACTTCCCATTTTAGTAGGCCCTATTTGCCACCCTCTTCTTTAGGAATTTCTTCTCTATTCTCATGGTTAATGTTATATTCTTACAAAATTAAGGAATTAGAGATGTTTTTCTAAAGGATGGAGGGAATTGGAAAGATTCAGAGGATGAGGCAGTAGGCATTTAATTGCCTTCATTTCCATAGTATCCTTTTGTCTCATCTTGGTGAGGGATTCAATTTCTCGTCTGGCAATTCCAATAACTCCATGTTATTGTGAGTTTCTAGATTAGGATTGGGAGAAGAGAGGCCTTATTAATCCCTCTTCCCCTCCCTCTGGGAAATGGCACTTGATAGAGCAACAACTACAATTGAAGGAGTGTTGTCCACTAGGATGAAACAACTGGTGATGGAAAGAAGGAACTAAGTTGACAAGAACAGTTAGTTCTTTTTCAACTTAGACTAACGACTACTATTGCTTGCTCTTTGGCTAGGATTTTGGCATTGCTAGAGTCAGCTATATGTGGCTTCCTTGAACTTTATGAGGGTTGAGGTGATTGGAAACCTCCTCTCGAAAGATGAGGAGTCACATCCATGTTCTTGGAGTGTGGTGCAAGGTGCAAAACATCAGCATTTGAGAGCATCTAGGGATATTATTCCTTATAGGTATTCTCCTCTCTCCATTCATAGATGGAGAGGTGAAGAAGAGGATCTTTGTATTATTTACAAAAATCTGGATGTGAAGGGTGTCTGAGCTGAAAAGGCATCTAACAAATTGCCATCAATTGGCATCATTGTTTGCTTCCACGCTAGGAAATTGGGCAAGTACAAGACAAAGATAGTTATTCTTCCCTACTAGAGGAGATGATTCATTTCATATGCATGCTTACTTGGTTGAGGACATTCTTATTCTGTTTTGTCCTTTTGGGATATTCTCTCCATGGGCAATTGCACCTGTATCTTGTTCATGTAAAGAATGTCAAATGATAATGTGACACTTGTCATAGGCCTAAAGCCTGTTTGCTCTCTTGTTTCTATAAAACAGAATTCAGGGCCTTTGGTAAATGATATGGGAGAATTTTTGTATCACAGAGCATATACTAATAGAGTTAGTTTTCTAAGTCTAGGTTATTTTCTGAGAATAGTATTTGATGTATGTGTAACTTTGTATGACAGTACCATTTTATGTCTGAATATACTGCCAAGTTCAAGGCTATATTGTCTCCTACATTTGTATTCTTCATTTCGCTTATGAATAGAAACTGATCAAGGATCATTTTATTCATCTTCATAGTCTTTCCTATGTATGAGTTCCTCTTATGGCTTTTACTCAAGAAGTAAATTTAATGCTTTAAGAGATATTGAATTCTATGAATGTTTATAGGGATTCCTAAGTAGAGTTGGGTTTGAACTAACTGAAGTGTGATAGTGTAATGTACCGTTGCTATCGCTTCATGAATTGGGGGAAAATATTGTTGTGTATGGTTCCATTTTATATCTATCTTGACTCTGTAGCCTAGGTTGAGGCACCGGTCTCTCTGAATTAGTGTCTGATGCAACTCCCTGGTCACATAATTTCAAAATCATATAAGTTTTTCCTATTTTTGCAAATAGTTGTTTTCTTAAATGTAATCTTCATGTTCTCCTACAAATAAATGTATAGAAGCTCAAGGATCTAGCCAATAGATTTAGTAGATCTATAATTCTTTGGCATATTAGAGAGAGCATAGCTATTGTTATGTCAGAAATTGTCCTCCTACATGGAATGGTACAATTTCTCATAGTTTAGCTCCTCTCGTTTGGTGACCTTTTTACCTAGTTATTTTAGACCTTCCTAAATCCCAATTGACCTATATCTAATTGGAAGAATGTCGTGTTTCGGGATGACTAAAGACTGAAAGTGAAAAAGTGAGTTTGAATTTGGGATTCTGGGACCCCCTTAAAGTAGACCTGATTGAGTAATCAAGGCTTGGACTTGGGTGCTAGTGCCCTTGTCCTACCCTATTTCCCAGGGTTTTGAATTTTGGCAGGATGTCAGCTCCTGCCGTACATTCCTGGATTCCGTTTTCAAATTTTCATTTTTTGTGTGATGTCAACATCTTATTTCAAAATTTGAAATTCCCAAGGTTAGATATTTAAAGACATTTGAAAATAATTTTATGACACACAATCTTGATGCAAGCTTTATGCCAAAACTCTACCAAAATTGGCATTGAAGATCTCTCTTCCTAGGGTTTGTACTGTTGGTCCACAATTGTCATTAAACCAAAAGGTCAACCTGTCAATTTCCAATACAAGCACTAGAGTTAATGAATCCATGGGAGGCGGTTAGTCCATGTCACAAATCCAACGGGAAGCACTGACCATTTTCCAACAAACTCCCCCCAGTGTTACCCAAGGGGATTCAAACCCATGACCTTTCTCTTTGATACCAATTGTTGGCCCATGATTGTTGTTAAACCAAAAGGTCAATACGTCAATTTCTGATACAAGAACAAGAGTTAATGAATCCATGGGAGGCGGTTAATCCAAGTCATGAATCCCATGGGGAGCACTAACCATTTGCCAAAATGTACACCTTTTGCATTATTAGGAGAAGGGTTGAAGCCTCCAACATCAAGTTTGGAATCCTTCATGGATACAGCTACCTCGCCTTCTTGTTCATGCAAGTATTCATTACTTTCATCTCCTTGAGATGAAGTATTTTTTCATTGAATGAAGCTAATTGTTGATCTTTCCTTGATGCTTGAGTCATCTAGGGCTTTATATTTCTGCATACATAATTATTAGATGAACACACACATTTACAGATCTTTGTTATTGGCTATTGTTGAGGTTGGAATACCAAAAATGGGGCTTGACTGAGGCAAGCTCCTATATAGCCACAACCATATTTCTCCTCCTTTTGAATGTACAGGTTGAATTTGTCAAGATCACACAGAAAGGAGCGACAAGAAGATGGATATTGTAGACACAGTCATCACAGAGTTTCAGATTTCAAGATTATGAGACTTTTGGGACACTGGTATTGGCGCCCTAGTCCAATTGGGTGATTTCTTCAAGATTTGGAAGCCTCTAGAGACTACAAGACAACTGTTGTAGAGAATCCTGATATTCAAAACTTCCAAGACACTAGCATTAGAGCCCTAGTCCATCAGGTCCTTTGTTTTTGGGTAAACTATCTTTGTACTATTTCCTCTACATTTCTATAATCTTTCCATTCATATCTGTGTCAGAAATTAAGTTATTATAGTTTGATTGGTAATTTAGGGTTTCATACTTAGTGAGAGATACTAGCTTGTAAAAACCTAATCAAAATAGTCACATAGACATAGATAATAGGAAAAGGGAACATTGGAAATTAGTAGTTTATCCCTAAACTTATCCCTTGCTTCCCTAATGCTTTAGTGTGAGAAAGTGTGGGACTTGAAACCTTCCATCTTGCTTTCCCCATTTTCACCATTAAACATCTGCTAGGAATGGTATTTGAGAAAACAGTAAAGAGGCCCAGAATAAATACTATAAAGGATTACCCTCCTAGGTTTTGTAGAGACTAAAGTGCAGAGGAAAAGTATTAATCATCTTTTCCTATTCGTTGGCCAATCCCTCTAGGCAAATCAATCATTAGAATTGGCTATTCTTTAGATTTCCCTTTGAGATCAGGTTGGGAATTTAAAACAACCAACAGATTGGAGACTCTACTAGGGAGTTTGTTTACAAGTGCTAAGATCAGTTTAGTAGTTTTTCATGGGTATTTAGAGTTTGCATATATACAGTGCATAATCATTCCCTTTAGAGGGTGGTGTCTCTGCTTGCATTTGAATCAGTTGATCAAATGGAAAACCAGTTGTGTATGAGAGGAAAATTGTATGTGGCTCTGTTGTTGGAGAAACCCCAGAATAAAAGTAAGCTTTAAAGAGCTTTGTGCTATTTAAAGTTCAATCCTCTATGAAAACAGGTGGTGACTCTGTGAGAAAGAACCTAATAATAGTGTGAAGAATATTTCAATACTCATAGTTTCTAGTCAGGAAGAGAATTTGCAGCAGCTCTAATACATTTCTAGGTATATTACATATTCTTGTCTCTATGAAGGATAATTCTATGTTTGAAGGAGGTTTATGAAAAGCCTTGAGAATAACATGGTTCCTTATTAAGTGAATTTTAAGTACTATGATAAAGGAAAAGGGTAGTGATAGACTTGCATACTTCTATATTACTAGATTGCAGCCTGTATTATGAAGTGAAGTATGCATGTTTTTTGAAGAAACTCATTTAGAAGATATTAGGCAAGCTAAGATATGAATATGTATTGTAAAAGTTTAAGATCATGTTGTAAAAGGAAGTTGAGTTTGCAATGTGTAACTAAGATGTTGATATGAAAAGTTTGTAAAGGCATAGGAAATTGTGTCATCAACTTATGCATTCCTTGTATGGATTCAAATGTAATAATGCAAAGTAGGCAGCCCCACTTGTGTTATCAAAGAAGTTTCATTATTGAAAGATATAGAGCCATAAACTTCAATAGTATTTATGGTTTTCCAAATCATATACCACATGAAATCTAAGATAAAATACAGAATTTTAGTGGTAGTAAGTCTAGATCAGCAAGTAAGCATCTGTAGAATTTCATTGATGTAATAGGAGACTATGAAGTAGATACAGAGGATGTAGTCATGAAATTATTTGTTCAATCCCTAAAAGAAGATGCTAGAGACTAGTTTGCATATTTGCCTGCCTATTGCATTTCCTCATGACAAGATCTTAAAATGGTTTTTATAAACCGGTTTGGTGAAAGGGTTGATATTAGCTTGTTGATTAGTGAGCTCATTCATATTGAAAAGGATGAAGAAGAGGCAACTCCATCTTTTAATCTAAGATTTGCAAAGGTAATAAGATACATCCCAGAAAATATCAGACCTAATGATGCTATGTGTCTAGTTATATACCTAGGTGCATTTGATGAAGAGGTCAGTTATCTACCAAAAGATAGGAATCCCACAACTATTCGACAAGCAAATTCTATGGCTATGGATATTGAGAACAACTTGAAGCATATGAGAGTGAGAGGGTATGGATCTACAAATATGGACTTTGTTGCAACAATTCTCACAACTAATAGATGTGGATCAGATGAAAGCATTAGCTACTAAGATTGCAAAGACCCAGATCTCTCAGTTGAGGTTTCATTTGATCGTTTGAGAAAAAGTGATCTAATTTCCACTTATGAACCCAAACATAAGACTCAACATCTGAGAAATGAAATTATGAATGTTGTTTATAACCAATCCGTAAGCTATGCAAATGAAGAGTTTGGTTACAATGTTTTGAATACCAAATATGAAGGAAGTAGAGACCTATATGGGACTACCTCTTATTCTAATCCTCCTAATCAATAAATAGGGATGTGTTTGAGTTCCCAACTTGATAGAACAACCCTAGGAATGGATAGTATTAAGGAATATGGGGAATATGCGAAGGTGATATATAAAGAGTCAGATCATGTCCTCGTTGTGGATAGATCCTTTTGTTTTGTTAATCATGAGAATGATGACAATGATTTTCACTCTAATAATTAGGATTGCTCTTTTAAAGTGAAAGTGGAACCCCCTGTTGGTTTGTGTTATGCTAGAAAATGTCCCCTTAGGGGCTTTTCCCTCTTAAGGTTTAGCTCTCGGGTCCTTTAGAATGCATTTAGAGCATCTTGCATGATTATTCCCAATGAGAAAACCCTAAAGTTTCATGGCAAATGGGACTTAGGGGATGTACTTGACATGATTCCTACTTGAAATAGGGTGGAAGGATAGGGCGCCTGCACCCTAGTCCTGCCCTATTTTAGGTCAGGAACTATTTTTGGGTGTCAATTTATGATCATTATTTAGGTCCTATGCTGACGTCCTAAGTTTGAATTATGAAATTCTTAGCGGGAATGTTTGTAGTTGCATATATAAGCATGATTAGTGATTTGTAAACTAGATGGACATTGCAAACTTGTGGCTTTATGTGAAAGTGATTCAAAGCATTCATTGTGTTGCAAAGCAGTATTTTGTGTTGTTATTGTGTTTGTATTTGCAAATTTGGCATCCATCTCCTCATGGTATGAAGAGCATCTTCCTTCCATGAGATCTTCACTACAAGGTGATATCAATTGTGTTTTCTATTATTTATCATTTGGATTTTGCCTCTATCTTGTAGGGATATGCACTCTTTATCTGACAACAGTGTTCAGAAGACATGAATGTCTCTCTGAGGCTTGACTGAGGCAAGCCTTTAAACACCACAACCCCCAACCCACTTTTCTGTGATTGCAGGTTACAGGTTGTGAAAATGAAAGAAATAGAGTTACAGGAGAGCAGTGCAGACTATTGAAATTGCATATCAAAGAAGAAAACAGGGACCTGGACTTGGGTGCCTACTCATTAGTCCTCCAATTCCTAGAATTGTAGAATCTCTAGAATAGTAGAACTGTGTTATGGACAACATTCCCAGATCCTGACAAAACCTGAGGCACTAGACTAGGGTGCCCGCTCATTAGTCCCCAACTTTTTTGCACACTGAACTTTGAAATTTGGTAGGTATTTGGTTGTCATTTGATATCTCTGTGTGCGATCATTTTCTGTAATTTGTTTGTTTGTTTATGAATTTGTGAAATTAGGGTTTTGAGCATAATTGGGTGTTGGGTAATTATTTTGTCGTTAACTCGCTAACGGCAAAATGGATATATCAGCCACAGCTATGATGAGACAAAGTCTCTCCTCTCAGCAAAGGGAGGTTCCCTTTAATTATTTAACTTTTGCAAATCAAACAACTTATCAAATTTATGTACACTAAAAACTATGTTGTGGTGGTTCCATCTCATCTCATTCTCTTTTTTCAGAATAGATGTATATATTTCAAACTCTTGATATAAAACTTATAAATTATCACAAAATCACAGAAACACAAAGTTTTCTGTTACCTCACTGATTACTTGTAAACAGAACTATTTGAAGTAGAATGCAGCCCAAAGTCTTCACTCCTCTTCAAGATGATAAAAGTAAATCAAATAGAACAACTTGCAGCACAAAGTCTCCAAACTATTGTATTCTCACAAACATGAACATATAACCCACAACTGATTTGATAACACAAAGTTTATCAGAATCAAATTAAGAGTGCTCTCCAATCACTTGAAACAAACTCCACACTTCAATTATTATCAAATAAGATTATGATAGCAAGACGTAAGAACAAAACTATCACAACACAAATAATTCCAAGACAAAGATTGGAATTGAACTTGCTTTCTTGTATTGATAAATATTTGAATATTGATTTTCACAAAAAGCACAAAGTCTTGATTTGCTTCTCAATTCGCCAGAGTTTTCTTGCAATAGATAAAAGATAGATATTTACAAAAGAGGTCCCCTTTATTTATAGGGAAAGACCTTGAGAAAATCTAGGAAATCTACAACTACTTTGACTTATTCAAAAATAGGAGTCCTTATTGACTTGGGACTTCCTATATTTTTACATGTAATTACATATTGAAAATGTACATGTAAAAATGTCCAAAATTGTTTTGAAAGTACATGTGAAAATCAGAAAATAAACTAAGGGGAAAGACCAGCTGCTTCAATTTGTGTCACCACTTTTTCTCACGTGGTGATCATACATAGTGAAGGCCGCTTGCATTTCAATGCTATCTGGGTTGAAGGCATTTTTGAAGATCATCCTAGCCCTCACTATGGCGTCCCTCACTGTAGTGATTGACTTGGCATGATTAGTTAACCTGGTTTTCAGATTGTCCAAGGTTAACTGGTTGTCTAAGATGTTGTCCACAGAAGTTATTGAAAATACTTTATCTTCAAATTCTTTTTGGAACATGTCTTCAAATTCCTTAACCTTTTCTTCTGCTGAAAGAAATTGGTTATCCTGTGATACCAACTTACAAGGCAGCTCCTCCAACTTATGCAAAAGATTGACATCATTTTCTTTGCTGATTTCTTTTGCAGCCTCAAGATCCTTGATCAAATTCCTTAGCATACTGCTCCTGTACATCAGAGCTTCCTTTGTTTCAGTGTATGAATCTCTATTGGAAATGGCGCCAATGGATATTAAGGTACTTATTTTTAGCTTCCTCATTTCCACCCACTTATCATGAGTATCCTCCGTGCGCTCAATATCTTGAGAGATGGCATCAATGAGATCATTGAGTTCTACCCTTACTTTCCTCATCTTATCCATTTTCTCAAATACATCTGTGAGCAAAGAGATTCCTTGTGCTCGCATCCTGTCTAAGTACTCTTCAAGTACGTTTCCTCTGAGGTGAGTCTTTTCTGCTTTCAGAATGACGGGGTCTTCTATAGAAACGGCCTCTGGAGTGACTGCTTCTGAATTCAAAGTGATCTTTCTTACCACTGCAGTCAGCTGTTCTGCCTTTGCTTTGTAATAATCTTTCATTTCTTTTTCCCTGTCGAACTTCTGGATCAGGATGTCCATGGCTGACTGCATATCATTTTTAGTGCTTTCATGGGTGATTTTACCCAATTCAACCCTAGAAATTGAGTAATCATTCATATCAAAATTTTCAACAGTTGCATCCTGTGGGGGTTTTGCTATCTCCAAAAATTTATGCCCCTTATCTTCAAGTACCTTGGAAAGGATCTTTGGTTTCTTCGGGGCCTTAGGCTTTGCAGGTACCAACTTAGTTGAATCAAAATCATCTGGAGAGATGACTTGCTTTTTCCTCTTTGGTGTGTAAGCTGACAACCAAGGTGGAAGCAGAGAAGTATTCACATTGGGATCCATTCCTACCGCTGGTGTTCCTGGAACTGTGCTTGTACTGGTGGTAGAAACAATAGGCGAGGTGTTGGTAAAAACTGCACCTGTTACATTGGCACTTGAAACTTGCTCAGTATTCATCACAAAATGATCAAACATGGGCGTGTCCCCAATATCAAAAGATGAAGAAGACAAACTAGGAATTGAATCAAAAGAACGGAGAACATTTTCAAAAGTGCCTTGGGGATTATCAAAAATTATTTTAGGAGGAGAGGGGGATTCAGAGGAAGGAATGTTAATAGGGGAAACAGACATAGGGGCTGCGACAGGTGTATTGTGCTGTGGAGACAAAGCCTCCTCATCTTGTTGATCTAAATTCCTGTCTTCAACATCCATCTCTTCTGTAGCTGGCTCTTCGATTGCTGGATCTTCAGTCGCTGGCTCCTCGACTTCCATATCTTTCGTTTCAGGTTCTTCCTCAACAGCTTTTGCTTTCTTTGTTACAAATCTGATTTTAGGCTTATGTGTTTTAGAGGATGATGGAGCATCACTCTTGTTCTTCATTCTGTTTTCAACCTTCTTGCCAGTCTGCTCTTGAACTTCAGTTTCTGAACCAGTGAGGAATTCTTTCAGCGTAATTCCTTTATCTTCCAGCCATTTATTGGTGTTAGCCAATATAGGCTCAAACCTCTTCCTTAATGAAGTCGACTCCTTTTGGGACCATTGGATTGGAGGGAGAGGAGTACTAGCTATCTGTTCTACATCATACTTGGCATCAACCAATTCCCCATCATCCACAAGATCTTCTGGAATATCAGCAAGTCCCAGATATTCAATTTGTTCTAGAGACAGCCTGCTATAGTCTAGTTTCCTGATATCTTCCTCTGTTCTCAAGTCTATCCAGACATCTTCCACCATGGGTTCATGAAACTGAGTTTTCCTCCTGATTTTATCCTTTACGCCCCGGTAGTCAAATTTTGGTCTCCTCTTGAATTGCTTCATGGTGACCAACTGCATTTCTGTCTCCATAGCCCTTGCCTTTGCGGCAGTCAACACTGAATATCTGCCGATTTCCACTAGAAATCTAAAGCCAGGCTTCTTGAGTTCCATCTGTTTGTTATGCATGACAATCATTTGCCTGCACAACTCCATCAAGACCAGTCTATCTGAAGGAAACCTAGGAAGCATATAAGGGTAGCCTTGGAAAAAGCCAACCCTCAAGTATGAGAAAGATGGAAATTGCAAAAACATGCAACCAAAGTCATTAACCACTGTCCATGCCTCGTCTGAAATTCTTCTCTGCTCCAGTTGGGGATCAAAAAGACACAAGAATACAGCAAAGAACGCATCATTCACTCTCCTGAAATGGTGAATTGAGCCTTTCAATGTCAGCTGAGAATAATACTGGTATACTGGGACTACTCTCCTATCCCCTTCTGATGATAATCCCAGAAAAATCCTCATGGAGGCTGCCATGTATACCAAATAGGAAGTCATGAAGAATTTGGAGGAAGTGGATACCTTCGTCAGCTGGTCATGCAATGCGTTACTGATTTGTTCTCCCCAGAAAATAACTTGCCTACCCTGGAGTATGACCTTAATGAAAGGATACATCCATTCATGAAATTGTGAAGAGGAAGACAAACCTCTTATCCTACTGAGGAGGGTAATCAAGTCACCAACTTCTTCCACAAAATCACTTCGAGGAAAACTACGAGGCCACCTTGACAAACTTGACCTCGCAGTCTTCAACCATTTGTTGTTGATCACTTTCTTTGCTTTTTCTGGATTCTTGTCATATTCCTTTTGAGCTTCAACAAAGTTAAGCTTTAATACCTCTGTCGCAGGAGGACACATGAACACCTTGTCAATGAACTCAGGATCCAACCTGATTATCACATTACCACTGGCGTCCACCACGGCTCTAATATCTTTGTTATAGAAATGGGCACACTGAAGAACAAATTCTATATTGTGAGCCGCCACCGGGAAGGATGATACCAGATGAATATTACTTTCTACTATCTTCCTCATCATAGCACTGGGGTTGCTTGACTTGGTTCTCTCTACAAATTCAGCCATATCAACATGGCCAATCTCTGTATCTCTAATGTCCTCAACATTAGAATGGACTGAGGTGATTGGGAAAACACCTTGATATTTGTACTTCATTGCTTTTGCCTTCTTCGGGGACAAGTCAATCATTTGGATGAACTTTCACCGAGAAGAAGTCTGACGTTGAACGAAGCTCCACAGAAGAAACTGCAACAAAAGTCATGATCATGCAATTAGGGAAAATATGGGCAATCTGGGAAAATTGCATGTTGACGATCACGACTATGGGAATATGCTTGAAAAAGGGCTATAGTGCGAGCTGGCCAAAAATCAGGGGAGAAGCGGGCTCGGGAAATCAAAATTGGAAATTCTCCAGTGTTGGAAAAATTTGAGACATTTTTGCACGGGTGGCAAAATTCGCCGCCCTTGCATATGAGGGTTTTGCTTCATTTGCATTGGCGGCGAAATTTGCCGCCACTGCATGTGGCAGGATTTCTGGCATGAGCGGTGAAATTTTCCGACAATGCAGGTAGCAAGAGAATTTGGTAGTCTTTCGTGTTGGGGCGGCAAAATTTGCCGTCTATACACATGAGTTTTGTTTGATCGTCGATTACTGTCCGGGCGGTAAAAAATGCCGACTTTGCTTAGTAGGAGTTGGTAAAAGTGGCAGACTTTGCCGACGGTGCATATGAGGGAGAGCACTGATATATGTCGAAGCGGCGGATTTCGCCGACGCTGCATTGGAAGGAAATTTGTTGTTTTAAGTGCGAGGACCGGGAGATTCGCCAACTAAAAACTCGACAAGGGTCACAGGGTTTCCAGGTGGGATCGGCGGATTCCACCGAGGTTACATAAAGGTATGTAGCGAAGGTTGAAGCTCTAGGTAGTAGAAACCTAAATGATACAGGGCAAAACCTAGGGCAGCCCTAGGAGAAAACAAAATACGAAAAACAACAAAACAAAGCAAAAGACAAAAACGTAAAGAAAACCAAAGACAAAAATCAAAACGAAGCATATTTGATAAACCGTGAAGGGGGAGAATGGAAATGAAAGAGAAAACTTACCCGTTCTAAAACTTGAAAACCCTATGTTTGACAGCGATGAATGCTGACCGATCTCTTCGACGGCGTGATCAAGCAATGTGAGGAGAGGTCTGGAGGGTAGCTCGGGAGAGAGGATGAAATGGAGAAATAAACCATCAAAACTCAATAAATAACCCAAACACAAACGCTGAGCGAGTGGCACGAGCGGCCATTAATGGCACTGCGTGACCAAGATTCACAAAATCTCGCTTGAGCGGAGATTTCAGGCATCAGTGCACAAAAGGAAAAGAAGCACCAGCAGCGTAATTTGCCGACAAAACACAAAGGAAGGAAAAACACGTAAAGGCGGCAAAAATTGCCGACTTCACACGTTAGACCCAAAAAAATTGCATGTGGTGGTGGCAAAATTCGCCGCCTTTACATGCAAAATGAACAATGTATGCAAAAGCGACAAAAAACACCGCTATTGCATATGTAAGAAAAACAAACCATAAAGAGGTATGCAGGGGCGGCAATTTTTGCCGCTCTTGCATATCAAGACTTTGATTTTTACTAACACTAAAAAGTGACTAAAATTAACATTTTAACCAATTTACGACTTGAATGTTCTTCGCAAATATCGAGAAAACTATTCAAAGGGATGACATAAACCAGTTAAGAATGTCAAATGACTTGCGCGAGATCAAGAGAATCTTGTCTTGGTCCGCGAGCTTAGAGTGTAGATTCACGAAATGGACAAGTTTCGTGGGGGTCGTCTACAAAAACAAGCGTAGCTGATTTTGAGAACAACATTGGGCTTAATTGAACAATAAATTCACACAATTCCAATCTTCCCCTATGTTCCAATTGATAAGAAATTTGTAGTAGAGTTTCTACTCGATCGAATGTCCTTGAATGTTTAGTGGTGAAAGGAGGATCAATACAAACCACTAAAATCAATCCTCTTCATTTTTAACTCTAAACAGTTTGAATAATTGTGAAAGAACAAACTGACCAAGAGAGGAGCAGACTTCATACCTTAGAAAGACATATGAGTATGAACATAAATATAAAGTGGAATCATTAGGTACTGATAACATAGATAGCAGTAGTCACTTATCTGTGTGTTCTTCTCAGGATTATGATGATTTTGAGTTCATTGAAGTTGGGAAGGATGTGAGTCATCAAGAGGATGAAGAAGAAGTATTTATGACAAGAATGAACATAAGGCATAATCCCCTTTATGATGAACCTCTAGATTTACCAGAGATGAGAAGTAATAATCCTTATTGGTGCAGAGATAATCCTATCTTTGTAGAGAACCTAGAAGATGTAAGATTCAAAGAATTTGAGAAGGGAGACTCATGAGAGTCTGATGAATGCAGAGGTAGTGTTGAAACTGCTCAACCCTATGAAGTTGATGGTTTCATCTTGAAAAGGGACCTTTTTGTATCTAAGCTTGAGCATCCACTACCAGGAATGGGAGCATATAATAGAACCGGTAATCCATCAGGATTAGAGGAACATAAGTCAATGTCATTTCAGATTGAGGGGATACGTATGGATGAGCATTGTTTATATAGAGGACAAAATTCAGATGATCATTCAGTTGGTGAATTTCAACCTTTTTCCTTTAATCATTATGATGTGTCAAACTTGAAATTAGAATATGAATTCAAGCCAAAGAAACAACATGTTGAGGAAGTCCAAGAAGATATTGCTTATGAGTGTTTCAAGTTTGATATAAGTGTGGCAAGTGAAGATAATGATACTAGTGCAAATTACCCAGTGGATTATGAGTGTTTTCACTTCTCAATCCTATTTTATAGGCTTGAAGACGTCCAGGAAAGTGATCATGCAAATTATTACAACTAGCTTGATATGATGAATCCATATGTTACCCTTATGATTCGTGAAGAAATTTTTCAATCGGTATTTGGTTACACAAATCAGAGAAGCTCAGGATGGTTTAACCATGACAGATTCAAGAGAAAGGTATACACTTATGATAATGAAAAAATACATTGTGGTAGTGCTTCAAGTCCTGGCCTCAAGAAGTTATTAGAGAACAAAGTATTTGACAGAGAAAGGCTTTGGTCTTTTGTTTTTGGTGGCCAAAGGCCATTAGGGTGTGTTAGATAACTGGTTCCTGGGTAAAATTGTACTCTGTGGTCTGCTTCTCTAGAGATTTATGTGCTCTCGCTTTGTTCGGAGTGAACAAACGTCCCCAACTAGAGCCATTGGTGGGACTATAAAATTTTTCCTTGGTTTCCTATGTTGGCCTTTCTTAAAGCTTCAATTTGGTGGTCATGTGCTAGGGTTTAGCTTCAAAAATGTTTTAAAACCCTATTCCTAGGTCTAAAACCCTTAGCCCTAAGGCTTATATTAAGTGTCAAATACTTTTTGTTCTAATTCATAGACTGACTTCCTATTACTCGCTACTACTCCTTAAGTCATTACTTTATGTCTAGGGCATCACTTAGTTACCGGCCCATTGCTCCCCTATTACCTTTTGAGCCCGTGCACAAATTTTAATATGTTTTATGCCTTAGTCTTGGCCCGAGCCCCTTAATAAAATTTGGTACCTCTATTACCTAGTAGAACAAATGTTGTTCTAAAAGAACATGCTTGGGCCCCCTTTTAAAATGTTCACCCAAGGAGCCATTTGTTGGTGCATGACGTATTCTGGTTGGTTTTTGTCATTCTATAGAGACTTGTATTAAGGCAAAGGGCGATGGTGGAACCGTGGAAGGAATAACAAATGGTGAGCTCTCTTACCTAGTTTTGTCGTAAGATTTATGGTGGATCCTAGTGTGTTTACGTGGCAAGCTTTCAAAGCTTTCCTCCATTCCACTGAACCTGTATGGTAGGTCCCCAAAAGGCTTGCGGAAGAGTGGGAGAAGGGCACATGGGTAGCTCAAAGTGACATATCTTCAAGATGATTGTGTAGGTGCCACATGGTGTGTTTTAAGTGGTATTCTACAGGCCTCCATTTATTACTTTGTCTTATGATCACTAAAATGCGGGATTTGCCTCGTGGTTTGTTTTGACCTTTTCTCATGATGTCTGACCTCTTACTAAGTTGAGGTGACAGTCCAGGTGGTCTTTTCTTATTGGTCCACGACTCCATTCCTTGGGTGATAAGGCTTTTCAAAACTCCTTTGATCTATCTACGCCATTGATTCAGACTTTCAATCTTATGATCGACAATCCATTTTTAAAGGGGGTAACTGAGTGGTGGCACGTAGTGAATGATGAACTAGTGTAGTGATGGTTTTTCATGTGTGTGCCAAGTCTTCCTTTCCGCCATGGTACAAGATAATCAGATTGATAAGAGATTGGTGGGATATGGGTTCAACCCTTAGGGATTGATATTCAGGCTCGATGGGATTTTCTGCCTGATGTTGTGACAGTTTGTGAGTAGGGTATGATGTTTAAAATGGATATAATGTTGAGATCAAGGAACCTACTTCAACTCCCTCATTTCAGAAATAGAGGCTTTGATTGAATTTTGCATATGTAGAAGCCAGGGGTTATGATAAATTGATTGTGAGATCAGAGCGATGCCTCCATTTCCCCTTCTGGTAGAGTTGGTAGAATTTTGAAAGATTTCCATTTAAAACCAATATGTCATAGTACTAGTTGGATTGAATCAATCAATGAATTGACAAAATGTGACAACTTAGGTGTAGGAACCTCTGTAATTTTATTATAAATGGATGTCCCTATTTGTTATTGCATACATCACTTCTTTTGTGCAAACAAAATGAGTACTTCCTATTTTAGTAGGCCCTGTTTTCCACCCTAGTCTTTAGGAAGTTCTTCTCTATTTAATGCTATATTCTTATAGAATTAAGGAATTATAGATGTTTTTCTAAAGGATGTGGGGAACTAGAAAGATTTAGAGGATGAGGCAGTAGGCATTTAATTGCCTTCATTTCCATACTATCCTTTCGTCTCATCTTGGTGAGGGATTCAATTTCTCATCTGGAAATTCCAATAACTCCATGTTATTGTGAGTTTCTAGATTTCTTGATTGGGGGAAGAGAGGCCTTTTTAATCGCTCTTCCCCTCCCTCAAGGAAATGGCACTTGACAGAGCAACACCTACAATTGAAGGAGTGCTATCCACTAAGATGAAACAACTGGTGATGGAAAGAAGGAACTAAGTTGACAAGAACAGTTAATTATTTGTCAAACTTAGACTAATGATTGTTCTTGCTTCCTCTTTGGCTGGGATTTTGGCACTGCCAAAGTCATCTATATGTGGCTTCCTTGAACTTTCTGAGGGTTGAGGTGGTTGGAAACCTCCTCTCGAAAGATGAAGAGTCATGCCCCTGTGCCTGGAGCGTGGTGTAAGGTGGAAAACACCGGCATTTGAGAGCCTCTACAGATAATGTTCCTTGCAAGTATTCTCATCTCTCCATTCATATATGGAGAGGAGAAGAAGAGGATCTTTGTATTATTTACAAAAATCTAGATGTGAAGGGTATCTGAGATGAAAAGGCATCTAACAATTTGCCACCGATTAGTATCATTGCTTGCTTCCACGCTAGGAAATTGGGTAAGTACAAGACAAAGATATTTATTCCCACCTATTGGATGAGATGATTCATTTCAAATGCATGCTTAGTTGGTTGAGGATGTTCTTATTCTATTTTTTCCTTTTGGGATATTCTCTCCATAGGCAGTTGCACCTGTATCTTGTTCATGTAAAGAATGTCAAATGATAATGTGACACTTGTCATAGGCCTTAAGCTTGTTTGCTCTCTTGTTTCTATAAAAGAGAATTCAAGGCCTTTGGCAAACGATCTAGGAGAATTTTTGTATCACAAAGTATATAGTAATAGAGTTGGTTTTCTAAGTCTAGGTTATTTTCTAAGAATAGTATTTGATGTATGTGTAACTTTGTATGACAATACCAATTTATGTCTGAATATACTACCAAGATCAAGGCTATATTGTCTCCTATATTTGTATTCTTCATTTCATTTATGAATAGAAACTAATCAAGGACCATTTTATTCATCTTCACAGTCTTTCCTGTGTATGAATGTTCCTCTTATGGCTTTTAATCAAGAAGTGGATTTAATGCTTTAAGAGAATATTGAATGCGATGAATGTTTACAGGGTTTCCTAAGTAGAGTTGGTTTTGAACTATTTGAAGTGTGACAATGTAATGCATCATCGCTATTACTTCATGAATTAGGGGAAAATATTGTTGTGTAGGGTTCCATTTTATATCTATCTTGACTCTATAGCCTAGGTTGAGGCACCGGTCTCTCTAAATTAGTGTCTGATGCAACTCCCTGGTCACATAATTTCAAAATCATATAAGTTTTTCCCATTTCTGTAAATATTTTTTTTCTTAAATGTAATCTTCATTTTCTCCTGCAAATGAATGTATAGAATCTCAAGGATCTAGCCAATAACTTTAGTAGATCTAGAATTCTTTGGCATATTAGAGAGAGCATATCTACTAGGAACAATATTTGTGTGAGGCCTACACTTTTTCATTTCCGTACATGTGACTATTTAGCTTACTGTTGTTGGTATTTTTATATTTATGGGACTGTTGTTCCTAGATTTTCAGACTATTAAAATCTTATTATGTTAAAGGAAAACTAATTGGGTGATGTTAGAAAATTGTCATGTGATTTCATTATGTTTATAAGAACTGTGGTATGCTTTAGAAATGCATGTATTAAATTTGCTTCGGCTATGATATTTATATGTGGAATTAACTTTGAAATTGATTGTGTAGGTATTTATAACAAAACCATAAATACAGGAGATCATCCCATACCTATGTTGTATCCCTTGTGAGCCAATCTAGTTCCATGAGGAACTAAGATCAACCTTGTGTTTTAGAAAAATGTTGTAATGTTTTAATGTGTTGATGTTGCATGAGGTCAAGGGAATAAGGGCTATCTTCTAATTTACTTTTATTATGATAAGTGTTGTAAGAAATGTTGTTTTAAATCTTGTTTAAACTTTATTTCTTTTTGACCCTCTTCTTGTGTTTTTTACTTGACTCTGAGAGTCCTAACTAGGTTTAAATCAACCCTAGGTTATACCATATGAGTCTAGGGACCTTTTTGACTAGGATAACCTTGGGATAACTTCCATATGGTCACTTCAACTTCAAGGTGAAGTTAAGTGACGAATTTGGAAGCATGGGGACAATGGGATGAGTGGGATCCACACTCAGGCCCACTTCCAAGTCATGAAGCAACTCCATGATCCCCTAATAATGGAGTGCTTATCTCCTTGTGCCTCTCTTTTGGTGGGGTTCCCCTTAATGAGGGTGGTGTGTCACCCACTCTCTCTTATTTTAGTTTACTTATTGTATTTTATCTCTACATGTGGGCTATAATGGGGGACCTCTTGAGTGGGGTTAATTGTTTTAAGTCCATTAGGGATAATGGATAATGAGTGGGTATATTTTATTAATTCCACTTGGGATAGTGGGGTTATTTAAATATTACAATCTTAAAATAATAAATTTTTAATTCATCCACTATGGATTTAAAATTCACAGATAATGTGAGCCCTTGATCTCAACTCTTGATCCTCACCTTCCATTCACTTCTCAAAAAATCTATGAATGAGACCCTTCTCTAAGCAATTGGGAGACAGGATTTTGCAGGGGAACTTCATTTTTTGTGCAGGGGAACTTCATTCTTGCAGGAGGGGACTTCATTCTTGCAGGGGGACTTCATTCTTGCATTCTTATCATGCCTAATTTCCTCTAGGAAATCTTCTTCTGGCATCCTCAATGCCCAATTCTTTCTCTATTCTTCTCTTCTTATCCTCATAATGCTGAAATTATTCTAGCCATCCTATATCCTCCATTCTTTATCCCTTGCTTGTGATCATAGAGAGATTATTTTTGGGGTTGGATTATTGAGGAAAGAAGGAGAATTTTGGAGAAGGAGGCTAGAGTGGAGCTCTTCATCAACTTTCATTCCATAATTGGGCTTTGGAAGGTTGGTGAATCAAGTCTACTCTCTTGTGTATCTGTTGTTTTATATGTATGTTTGTTTCTTGCTTGTTGAATGAGTTTGCAAATGTCTTCTATGAGTATTCTGTTATTGTTTTGGGGTTTTGTGTGTTGGGTGTAGAAAGAGCTCCTTCCAGTTGGAAGGCAATGCTCATCTTGTATAGGGAAGGGAAGGTGTGACCCTCCTCGGGTGTCATCTTGGTTCTTATTGTAAGAAATGCCTTGAGGGCATGTTGGTATTTTTTTAGCCTAGAGGGCTTATGGCTTTGAGAGCCTATTGGGAAATCCCAGGTAATTTGATTAATTGGAAGGCTTGAGGCCTTGTGGAAAGATAAATTGTTGGCTTGAGGCCTTGTGATAAAATGTGATAAAATGTGTAAAGGATGACACCTAGAGGTAGAGATGTCTACTTCCCTACCCTTCCTGAACTCACCTAAGCTGAGTCTTTGTATTGTGAGTCAAACCTTGAGGGTGTGTGTATTATTTGATTTGTTGTTGTTATTCAATGTTGTGATGTGTATAGTCTATTTTACCCTGGGTATGTGGATGATCTCCCTAGCTCGGGGGTGACCCTCTTGCGGGTCTACGGTAGGGAGGAGAGCAGCTTGTGTGGTGTTTCTTCCCTTGTGTGATATGCAGGTTTTCTGGGAGCTTATTGTGAAGCTTGGAGAAGATTATTAGATCTTAGAAAATATTCTATTTTCCTTAAGTCTTAAGGAGAGTCTGATCTTTTAATAGCTCCTTCCTTGTCAATTTTTCAAAAGGAGAAAATTATCTCCTTATTGTTGTATAAATTGTTATTTTTGGAGTTGTGAGGAAATCCTCTCTGTTCTTGGGCTGATAGTTGTAATTTTCTTGTTCATTAAGTTTTACCATTTAGAAATAAGAAAAGGAAAAGAAAATTTGTTTTTAAAAGGATATTAAATTATCTAGTTCCTTCTTCTTCTACTTGCAACGTTGTGAGTTAGTTGATGTTTTAATTAAGTTTGTAAAAGTATTAAAAAATATCCCCACCATGAAATAAATGAAATTTGGGTTGCAGTATTGCTTTTGAAATTACTGCCACCTTGAGGGTCTCATCCTAGGATGGGAACCTTTTCACTTTTACTATGCACTTTTACTATTCACTATTCACTTTTACTATTCACTTTTCACTATTTACTTTTCACTATTCACTTGTACTATTCACTATTTACTTTTATTATTCACTTTTCACTATTCATTTGAAGGCAAACTATATGTAGTTTAAAATATTTGACTTGAAATAGAAATCTTAAATCAAGGAAAGTGGGATTTATGTATGCATAATGTATAATACGAATTGAATAGATGCTTAAACTCAGAGTTGCAATTCAGAAATACATTGTTTATACAATTACAATTTAAAAAGAGCATAGGTAAATATATTTTAATTTTAAGGAAGAGTTTCTCAGAAGTTTTGACAATTATTCCAAATTAAATGACAAGAAAATGAAGAGGAAAGTATGATCCCTTCATTTACAAAGGACACTGACAATAAACGCAAACAAGCCATCATAGGCATTTCATGAGTGACCATTTTAAACTCAACTGTAGATTTAGAGAATAAACGTTCAATTAAAAAAGAAAAGAGATAAAGAGAAAGAACAGCTAACCTTGGAAAACAAAGAGGAGAAAATGCACGGCTTTCCAAACAGGGCTAAGAGAACTAAGTAAGTTAACCTACCGTTAATCCTGTTTAGGAACAGGTTGGTTATTAAAATTAATTCAAACGTTGAACTAAAACCTAGAGCAGAACCCTAGGGGGACTGAGTCAAGTGAAGTTAACCAACCCTGTGTAAGTGATCTGGTTTACCAAGAAATTGGGAATAATGTAAAGGATGTAGTGTTATTACTATTCGATTAAGAACGTAAAGAAAAAAAATAGAATAACATAAGAAGATCTTGCACAACGGGAAGGAGAATGAGATAGAAATACAATCAAAATTAAATTCCAAGAAAAGGAAGAGAGGGCAAATGAACAAATGATCGTGCTTTGTTGAAAAATGATCTATCACCTAAAACAACTTTATTCAAATATAATTCATGAGATTAACCTAAGTCAGGGAACCACGTGTTTCCTTGTCTAGGGTGTGCGCACATGTATTTGGTATGCCACCGTCAACTGTATTGCTTTCGCCTTAAGCGTGCACCACCGAGCACGCTTATGCATGTGAGGGGGTTTTCAGAGTAGTAAGGGAAAATTTTTGATAGTTCGTATCATGACCACATGACGCATGTGGACATGACATGTGTGTAATGCGTGTTATAACCGCATGGAAAAAGTGGGCATGACAATTTGAGAAAATAGTAAAGAGACCTAGGATAAATATTGTAAAGGATTACCCTCCTAGGCTTTGCAGAGACTAAAGTATAGAGGAAAAGGATTTAATCATCTTTTCCTATTTGATGGCCAATCCCTCAAGGCAAATCAATCATTAGAATTGGCTATTCTTTAGATTGCCCTTTGAGATCGGGTTGGGAATTTAAAACAACCAACAGGATCCAAGATCTTTGGAGATGTTTTCATTCTATGCCATAAAATCTAGGATGAGATCAATTTAATAAAAGACTTAGAGGAGAAAATTGATATTGAAATAAAGACTCTAGAACAAAGTTTACCATTGATTCTAGAAATGGAAAAGGTTGAGTTCTCTATTCTTATTTTAGAAGAAGTTCTTGGTGGGAAAGATCTTAACTTGCATAAAGAATGGAAAGAGGCATAGAAGTACATAATCAAAACTTTCAAGAGTGGAAAGAATAAATTGAAGGAAGCCCATATATTGGCTTAGAGTACATTAAGTGATATGTGAGAATTTATTGAAAATATATCATGTCAATTCTATGATAAAAATGATTCAATTAATTCCATAGAATTCCTAAAGGATCAATTTGAAAAATGAAATAAAGGAAGAGTTGTTTAAGGAATCAAGGTTTAATAAAACTTTAACCAATACGCTCATGAAATTAAGGGTCTCTGGCAATGATTTTATGGAGTTAAGTGAGCACAAGAAGGTTCCCAATAAATTGATCAACATATATATTGACAGGGATGTACATCATAGGTACTCTAAAGGTCCCAATCAAGAGGTGATCAAGCCAATGATAGATAACTTTAGTTTGTATTTACAAAAGAATCAAAGGCTCAAGAAAGAGACCATTCATGGTGAATACAACTAGCAAGAAGGATCCTTTTGATCAAAGTTAATGGCATTCAAATGAACACCATTTTTAGGCTAAACTGTATGTTTAAATATATGAGTTATATTTAAATTTTTGTAAAGTCTAAGGTTTTAGGCCAAAATTTTGAAAGGAATCAAAGGCATGGAATATGCTTCCTACACTAATCTACAAGAGGAGGTATGTGCAAATAAATTAAATATTTGCAGTTACAAGGAAAAATACACAACAAAAATAATATACAACACATTGATTTACATGGGGAAAACTCTTTTGGGAGAAAACCCCCACACTCCAAAGAAGCTCAATATATTATTCAATAATAAAAGGTTACAATATGCTTGAAAAGTCTAAGCCTTTATAGGAGTATCACCAACTAGAGATCTGGAGTAATTCTAGTAGCATAAAAATACCTAAAAACTCACTATCAAAACCTCCATCTCAAGTACCTAATAAATAGGAGAGGAAATACATGAAACTATTGGCAAGAAATGGGAAGGAACCGGTCCAAAGATCCATTCTTCAGTCAAAACTCTAAAGTTAGTTTATACCCCATTCATACAATGAGAGAATTATAGATAAACATTAAGGAATAGAGTTATGTGGTACGATCTAAGTTATGTAAAACATTCATATAATACATATACGCATATCAGAACCCTTATGTCTCCTTTATATATATTCAATGGTTAACTATACATTCATACCAATAGGTCTAAGTCTCTGCCCTTATACATATTCTTCATTATCTATCTCATTCTCATACATACATCTATTGTTTACTTACATATCCATCCTATATATTCATATAGAGGCATGTGTCTTTTCCCAAAATACCTCTTAGTGTGTCGGTTTTGTCCTCTGCATGCTACCTGTGGTAGGTTTTGTTGCTTGCCCTATTCTTTTCCAACATCATTCCCCCTTTTAAAATTATGTCTATCCTCAAGACATGTTCTATTCAGTTTGAAGGTAGGATATTTTTATAGATCATTCTAAGTTGAGCTAGAGTTGTGTCCCATTGCCTCTTGGCAGCTGTAAAAATTTGAATTTGACTCTCTATTTGTATATATGTATCCTTCGCATCACCCAATGTAGTGGGTATTTGTATCTTTTGGGTAATTTGTTTAGCTTTTGTGAAGATACCAGTTAGGGAATCTAGTCTTAGGCTTACTACTTCTCTTAACTATTTGATTTGTGCCTTTATTTGTTCCCTCTGATCTTGGAATTGTTAAAGCTGAGTATGTAATGTCTCTACATGTGCCCTTATTGTGCCATTAGTATCTTGTATAGGATCATATGTACTTTCTACTTGTATTATTTGTGTTTCCAATGCATCTATTTGATCCTTAATATTTTTAGTGGTGGTGGGCCATTGTAAAGAAAATTGATACTATAATGTAGAAAAAGAGGGATTTTCAATTCAATGCAAGGTGTGGTTAAATCCTCCTTTCATTACATACATTCAAGGACATTAAACCAAGTTGACTCATGACTTTTGCAAGAGGACTCAACTATCAGGTTTCTTATCACTTGCAATGATAAGGAAATTTGGAATTTGTTGATTATTTGTTAAACCCTAGATCAATAAATAGGCAAAACCCTAGTTCTACGATAAACAAGGCATAACTTTCAAATTGTCATAGATACGGACAAACCAAAAGAAGCACTGGGATCAGTGAATAGAGGAGAACCTAATTCTAGAAGCAGAGGTGTTGAAGGATAATTCTTCCTGAGCCCTTATCCTTGGAATGAAAATCTACCAACAATCAAAACTGATAAAATACTCCAGAGAGTGTCCAGATGATGTTTCTAAACCCTAATTTGTCAAGAGGCCAACTGGAGGACACTGGTGAGGGTGCCCAAGTCTAGGATGCTACTTTTTCATCATATCTAGATTCCTTACGCTCTGTACTACCCTCCTGCAACTCCTCTCCTCAAGATTGGACACCTGTAACCTACAATCACAAGAGAGGGTTTGGGGGTTGTGGTGTTTAGGAGCTTGCCTCAGTCAAGCCCTGAAATGGCATTCAAGCCTTCCAACACCGTTGTTAGATAGAGAGTGTGTGTTCCTTGGTGGACAGAGGCAAAAGCAATGATGAAATAGATAAATAAAATCACAAATAAATATCACCTTGGAGGTGTAGCTCGCATGAACATGAAGATCCTTCACATCGTGAAAGGATGAAGCCAAATTTGTAGTAACAAACACAACAACAATATTTTGCTCTACAACAATGAATGCTTTAAATGCTCTAAAATCATAAGTTCGCCAAAATATCATAATCATCCTCTAGTTTACAAATGAAATCCTAAACATGCTTATGAATGCATTCTCGCTACAAATTTCATAATTCAAATTTAAGATGTCACCCACATAACCTTTTAACAGTCACATAACAAACATTTAAATTTAGAACCTACCTAAAATAGGGCAGGACTAGGGCGCGAGTGCCCAAGTCCTTAGGTCATATTTTAGGGCAATGTTAAGCCCTTAGATGACCCTCAAGCCCCATTTCACATGGGTTTTAGGCCATTTTGCATCGGGAGTTAAAATGAACATACGTGATGAAAAACAAGGGACCCTGGGAGCTAAACTTAGGAGGTAAAAGTCCTAGGGGGACATTTTACGATGTAACAAATACAACACCTTTGCCTCATCTATCCCTTGCTAGATATTCTTATTTGAGGTTCTGGTTTGGTGTGTGCCTTGGCATATTTATTTGATGCATCTACTAGTCTTTTCTTATTTATTTGTTCAGTGATGCATTCCTCTACCTTGTTCTCTAGATATGTAGAATGTGCTTTAAAACATATATATTTTCTTATTTGTGTTTTGTTGCTTGCCCTGTTCTCTGCCAATAGAAACCTTCAAATGGTAATTATGAAATCATGAGTTAAAATCACATAGCATGTGGTGTCTAAATCCCTAATTGAAAGTCCAACAACCAAATCCCAAGATGCATCCATGTGCTAAAATTAACATATTCCACCACATCATAAACTCATCATAATCCACTCACCAACTTGGGCACTCCATTTTGGATCCATTATCTCCATTCAAAGATGCCTTATAATGTGTCATAACATATGTCATAAGTTTGTCAACAAGTGCAACTCTCTCTTACAACTCATAGATGTTCTTACATTTCCAATGTGGAAGGCCCAAATTCCAGAGGCTATAACTTTTGATCTGAAAGGATGATTGGACCCCCTTTTTAATTGTATAGCTCGAAGAGGTCAATATCCTAAGAATTTGAGAATCAATGTTGAATAAACCAAAATATTTATTTTGACCAAAAATGACCTCTATAGCCCAAAATTGAGTTTTTTTCATATTTTATAGCCCAAAAATTGCATTTTTATATTCTTAACATTAGAAGCAAGGTTGAGAAACCTTTCCTAAATAATTTAAGTGCCCATGTTGAAGATTTATGTTTTTAATTTATTTATTTGCTTTTATATTATAATGAACAAAGATTAGTTGAGCAATTTTGTAAGGGAAACAGTTTTGTATAAATATAGGTAAAGTGGACTCATATGGGGACTTTTGGCATTTTTGGAAAGTATTGGTACAAGAAGAAAATGACTTTGAGCTTTTCATATTTTAGGAAGATAAATAAAAGATTGTTAGTTTTGGGCTTTGAATCAAGCATGTGTCTTTCCATTATAGTTTTCTTATGTTAAACGTGGTGATTTGTTTTCTTGAAATTCCTTTATAGCTTGCAAGTATGTGCAATAAATAGTCTACATTTAAAAATTTTAAAAATCACCTGTGTTGGGTTTTGTTAAACTCTAAATTATATTTAATTAAATCTACATCTACATACTATTTCCTTGTTTTTAAAGCATTCTACTTATCAATTTCTACAAAATCATCCAAAAAATCCCACATATTAGTAAAGTGTATATTTTGTACATATTTTTAGTTCTATCTTTCAATATCACCTCATCATCCTAGGGAGGGATTTTCACCTCAATAACTATTAGTGAATTGATAAGTACCAATTTACTTTCCAACAAATTATACTATAGATATTTTGAGATATTTGAGATCTCAATTATAGCCTTCTAATCTAAGGTTCTAAACTCTCTTCTCTAATGATCTACCTCTGAACTCTTTTCTCTAATGATTTGGCCACCCTTTTATAAAAGAGAAAGATGTAATAAGATGACAAGAAAAGATGTTGTACATCATCCTAGGCATGCAATATAAGGATCGACAACCCCATATTAAATGATTTTAACTGCTTTGGAATTGGGCTCATCTTCTAGAAACATATAAAATGACAAATTTTGATGTACCTCAAGATGTGGATCTCAAAACATGATGTGGATTTGTTCATGGACACTCTTAAGACCACTAATTAAATGGGTAACCTTACATTTGGCACAAGATTCAAATCTTTTGGCACATAATCTAATTAAGATACCATTTTACAATGAAAATGTGTTACAACTTACAATAAGACATTAAGTACAAAATTTGACATGTGGACATGTTTATGATGATTAGAAGACACTAGGTTTATATTGCTAGGTTAGCTACAAATGCAATAGCACACAACTATATCATTGCTAAGTAGCTTGAATTCACTTATTTGAATTGTGATAAGACATATGTAATTATGGAAACACAAAATGACAACACATGAAAAACACTTGTAAAGCATAACAAACACAAAAACAAATATTTTTTATTTAATACACGATTGCTTTTAGGCCTAGGACAGTCCATCATAAGACCTCTAGCCTGTGTCTTGTTGATAAATATACTATGAATCATGTTCACTAGTTGTGTAGGGTTTTCTACAATAGCTAAACTAGTAAGTTTATTAGAAAAATCTTGTTTCTCCACATGGGCATCATGATCATAATCATCCAAGTTATTGTAAACACAAGCATTGGAGAGAATTTTAGTGTCATTAGAGTGGGAAACCATAGTGGAGTTTAGATGAGCACCCCTTAAGGAATATTAGGATCATAAGTAGATCATGGTATAAACAAAGCAATATGGCCATGAAAGATAGGAATACAAGATAGTATAAATCACTTTCAGGTTTTAAAAAAATATTGATGAATATATTAAGTTTAAAATGAAACTCTAATGAGATATCCAGAGGTGGGTAGGGTGGCAAAAATAAAGATCATACAATGGGGCACAAACCCTAGAAGGAAATATATAACAATGAAGTAGCAATAGATAGGACCATAAACCCTAATAAGATCTAAAAAATGACAAAGCAATTAGAAAGTATAGATTTGAAATCCTAAATGAAGGTATCCCTAATGCAAAACCCTAGGGTGGTGAGCAATAAGATGAGTTCACCAAAGTGTAAGGGAATGGATGAACTACATAATAACAACACATGGAAAATGTGGATCTAACCTAAGACATAGAATGGATAAATTGAAAATCAAATATAGACCTTGACAATGAGTGTAGGTGGAAACAATACCAAGATCAAGTTATTTTTCCAACTTTTATGTGAAAATCCTTGTTTGTACACACTAATTAAATAACATTAAGGAAAAATACATTAAAATGAGTTCAAAAGAAAGGAATATCTATGGTAAGGGAATACAATCCATTTTACATAAATCTAGGCTAATTAAAGTAATGCAAATAATGAAAGCATAATTAACCTACATTTAATAATTAACAACTCTAGGAATGATAAATGTGAATACATGAATATTTATAATTAAAATGAGGAATATTAGGCACTTAGTGTTTGGAACCATGATGAATACGTGAATGTTGATGCCATGCATAATTGGTTTGTCAATGCTTAGAAAGTGATATCCTTGATGTATTCAGTATTTAAAAATATAACAGCCACAAAATCTTGTGCAGGTTATACATGTGTCATGCATGATTAACCTCACACTCCACATAAATGTTATGAGGCATGAAATTGATTTGAAAACTATAGACACCTAGATTTGACCTTGTCGTCCATCTTACTTGTCTCATGTTGCCTTGACCTTCCCTTTAGCTAATTAAATAAATAAATAAATTATATTTATTTATTTAATTAATTTCATCCATTTTCCTTAGCCAAAATTAATTAAATAAATTTTAATAATTTATTTAATTAATTTTTCCCTTTGTCCAATAATTAATTAAATAATTTTAGTTATTTAATTAATTATTTTTCCCTAGCTTGACTTATAATTAATTAAATAATTTTACTATTTAATTAATTTATTAGCTCCTACCTTTTCCCATATTAATTAAATAATTTTATTATTTAATTATCTTTTCCCACTTATCCTCATCTTGGCACAAAAATCTAAAAATCCTAGGCTGGCCTTATGAGGATAGGTCTTATCCTTCCCTTAAGTTGTCTCACCTTAATCATGTCTCATTAGATCTTAGTCATTGATGTCTGTATACGCCTAAAAATGACACGATTCAGTCTAAAAAAATATTCTTAATATTTATTCCCTTCTAATTCCTCTATCAATAAATAAATAAACAAATTTATTTATTTGATTCACATTCCTCTAAATTAATTAAATATCGAAATATTTAATTACCTCTTCTAAAAGTCAAAATTAAATAAAATCCTTTATTTAATTAAATTCTTCCAAACAATTAAATAATTCTTAATTATTTAATTAAATCAAATCATTCTTCCAAATTTGAATAAATCAAATCAAATTTATTTAAATTCTCTCAGTCTCTAAAAATAAAATACAATCAAATATTTTATTTATTCTTCCGAATCATGCACAACAATTAAATAAATTTATCTATTTAATTTGCTTTCTTATCTTCTAAATTAAATAATATCAATTATTTAATTGTCTCTTCCAATAATATCTTCTCAAAATTTAAATAAATCAAATGTTTATTTAAGTTGTCTATTTCTCCTAAATTGAGTTATCTCTAAATATAATTCATTCTTTGTGCACAAGCAATTAAATATTCCTAATATTTAATAAAGCAAAATATCTTTTTATTCTCATGCAAATCCCTTCTTCTTGTTTTAAATCACCTAACTGGTTATTATACTCTTTTAAATACTTTAACTCGTTCTTCTATTCTTGATAACCCCTCTCATGCAAAAGAAAGCAAGACACATGTCTTATTCTTGTTCGTTGCACGCTCCTCAACTATTCTCAACCGTTGATCTTCTTAAGTCTTCTATACCGTTGATCTTCATTCTCTCAAGTCTATAAATTGAACCCTATTCTTCCATTTCATTCATCCAAGCTTTAAGTATTATTACTCTGCAGGAATTACAGTGTGCCTTTGGCACCAGTTCCTTCATTGCTTGTGATCACATTCGTTACTACGCACTACTACCATCGTTGTGAAGCTCATCTTCATGGCGATATTATCATAGTCATTCTCAATTGACATTCTTGAAGCATAGAAAAGAAGTGCACTCTCTGAAGGTCCTATTTCATACATGCAAGATCGATTGTGATAGGCGATCAATGGAAGCTACGAATTAAGGAGGTTTGCTTTGTTGTTTATTCATTGTTTTATTGAATCTCTTTTGTTCACCATTTCATTGAGTTTTGGGTATCTTGATATTTGATATTATTGATTATTCATCTGAAATCCAATTTTCCCTCAACATTTTTGGCGCCCACCGTGGGGCCTAGCCCCAAATCTAACCCAAAAACTAAGTTTTTGTGTTTTAGAAAGCCGTACACAGGAGGAAACAGTGCATCTGATACATCTTAACACGCATCTATTACCTGTCACGGTGCATACATTCCCGCAGTGCATACATACTCTCTTACGATGCATCTACCATCTGAGACAGCGCCTACATTAGATCAGTGCATTTACACTTTCTTCCTAGGCTTTTAACCTCTATTTTACTGCATATGTACTACAGCACTTCTGTTCACTGTTTCTGCGCATTCAATCTCTGAAGCGGTGCATCTGTCTTACACAGTGATTTTTAGGGTTTCCTTGAAATTTTTTTCTAACGCTGATGTCTTTGCAGGAACTCTTTTGATCTGTTTTGCAGGCTAGGTACTAGTTTAGATTATACAGTTGCACTTGTTATCTCACACTTCGATTTCTAAAGGGAAAATAAAATGGATGCTCATGTAAATCTCACATAGTTTTAACTAGGAAAGTGGTAATTGAATCATTTCTATCTTGCATATCATTGAATCATTGCTATTCCTATCTTTTCAAAGTTAACAACTCATTTCTATCTAGATAAAATTAAACTCATCATTGCTATCTGGGTAAAAACTAAACCATTGCTATCTCGACCATCACCTCAAAGTTAACAATTTGTGCTACGTGGATAAAATTGAACTCATCATTGCTATCAAGGTAAAACTGAACCATTGCTATCTCGATCCTCACTTCAAAGTTAATAATTCATGCTATCTAGGATAAAATTGAACTCATCATTGCTATCTTGTTATCACTTCAAAGTTAACAAAAATTTGTGCCTGCCCAAGTAGATAGCTCATCTAGTTTTTCTCATTTTAACTAGGGGAAAAGAACCACTATATTCTATGTTTTGGGAATGATACCAGGTCTATGCTCTCCCCTATCTTGGATGACCAAAATGCCAGACATATCATTTTCGCATGTGTTTTTCCTTTAGAGGGGCCTGCTCTTGGATACCGTATCCAAGTAGGGACAACCCTAAGTGGTAACAGGCTAGATGCCAAGACCTTCCAAGCCACTATAAATAAATTGTGTTTGGAGCGAAAGCTTCAAACAATGAGTGCAGGTGTGTTATACTGACAGCCAACCTCCCCCAAAACCCTCCAAGGCACAACCCTTGCAGGCTGGGAGACTCCATAACGAAGAGTAGTGCTGCCACATGTATAACCACTCGAACGGTTGCCTTTATTACTCATCCTTGTTGTAGTAGACCAAAAACCCCTATAATCTGGTGCAAGGAAGGGAGATTATTACCTCCCGAAGATGCCTCACCTAGAGATAGGGAGAATTCAGTTTCATACTATCCTTTGAAACCTAGGGTTGTACTTGCTTTCTTTTTTAGTCTAAAAAGAGTCAAAAAAATCACAAAAAAAATAAAAAACCATAAAAATATTCTTTGTGTTTGTTGTGTCTTCTTGCCATAATTTTAGAAAATTGGATCAAAAGGACCTTCTTGCAACCAAAGTACCAAAAACATCATAAAAATTCCAAAAAATTACAAAAAAATACTGAGGAAAACAAAGCGGCGCATCCGTCCTCTGTTCCTGCACATTTGTGCAAACCTACGACGCATCTGTTGTGACTTACAACACTTTTACTGTTTGTTACAGCACATTTACTTTTTACCAGTGTGGCACATATATCCTGACTTACAGCGCATTTACCGGTTTTCACAGTGCATCTGTTTCGGCGCATGCGTGATAGTGAGCACTTTCACAATTTTTGAGAGACAATCTTTACCAGTTCTAGGTATCCATTTCAGTTTAGTTCCAAATTCTGAGATCAGATCCTACCTTGCAGTCAATTTTCCATCCATTTCACGTCAAAAGTCTCTCTTTCATTGGTCATCCCATTCACCTTCTATCATGACTTCCTAGTCCAAAGTCAAAGTATCCCATTTCAGGTCAGCATAGGCCCCTTCTTCATATCACTTTGGATTCAAGTAACCCTAGTAGGTCACAAGACTTCGCTAGTGGTCTTGGTGCACGACTAGTCCCTAAACAGTAAGACAGGTATCAAGTACCCTTACTAGTGGCTATCGTCTTGTATCGACCATCTTACTTGGAATCATTGATCAAGAAAGTCCTTTGTCCAAATCTTGTCATAAGTATCCTATTCTCAGCAGTCTCCATCGGCACCTTGCCAAAATCTCTAGTTTCATCCCACCTCATCCCACATCACCTTGCATGGTTCTTATTAGATCTCAATACAAAAGAAGCTTGAAATGGCTGAATCATCCAACCATATCATCACACCTCATGATAGTGATGAGGAAATCTCTAATGAAGACTATCAAGGAACCATCCAAGATCAGAAATTTCAACGCTTGTTAAAGAAAATACTCCATGATGACCCTCACAAGTATTTTTATCATCTTACTAATCTTGGAATTAAGCTCCCCGCTGATTTTGATCTAAGCGCAATCTAAGAAAACGTAGAAGATGATCATGAAAAAGGAAAGAAAAATATAGATCTGAATGCAAAGGATAAACATGAAAAAGGAAAGAAAGCCATAGATACAAGCACTCCTATGGAAGAGATGAGGAAACAACTCGAGGGTCTAAAGCAACAAATGACGGATCTCAAGATGAGTACAAACACTAAAACCTACTCCTTGGAAGATATTGCACTATACCCCTTTGATAAAAGTTTGAACATGACACCATTTCCCTTTCAATTCGAGGTTCCTAAATTTGACAAATACAAAGGAAAAGGGGACCCTAGAGATCACATTAGGGAATTCAATGCAGCATGCATGGAAGTAGCTCACAATGAGACTTACTTAATGAGACTATTCCCTAGATCTCTAGAAGCCAAGCCATGGAGTGGTTCTCACAGCTCCCACTGGGCATCAAATCTTTTGATGAGCTAGTCAACAAATTTATCACGCACTTCTCGTACAATATTGAACACGAAGTCTTTATGCTTGATTTATGCAATACCAAGCAAAAGAGTGGCAAATCATTCGCCACCTTCCTACAAAGATGGAGACAACTACAAAGCAAGTGCTCGTATGATGTACCCGAGAAGCAATTAATGGAGATGTTTGTCCATAATCTCAACACCGATCTTAGCTATCAAATACAAATACAATGCCCTACTTCATTTTCAAAAGTCATTGAAATGGGATTGTTCATCAAAAAAGCTATGATTGCCAAGGGACAAATCAAGTTATACATGGACTCACCTACCTCCAACTATACGACTGACAAATCAAAGTTTTGGACCAAGAATAAGAATGTCGTCAACAATAGAGTAGTTGATGCCAAGGTGGCAACTCCCAAACAACAACCGATACTCACTCTCAAAGGAGAGGCAAGCAATGTTACACCCAACAAAACATTCCCTCGGGAGCCAAGACCATGGTTCAATGCAAATCCAAGGTGAAAGTTCACACCGCTGGGTGAGTCTCAAGAATCTGCATTGAGGAAGCTATTGGCCAACAATGAAATCTCTCTACCGCCAACAAGTGACTATGAGCCTCAAATTAAACCTCACTATTGGAAAGACACCGACTATTGTGAGTATCATAGACGAAGGGGACATACAACCAACAATTGTATCCATCTCAAACATGTTATTCAAGTTGTGCTTGATCAAAATCAAGGAGGAACCCAACAACATACCTCCAATGAGACACATGTGGCTTATAGGGATCCACTTCTCAATCATGACAAGCCGTACAACAACAACGGCAACAAGAACAACAACAACAACAACCATGACAGGCAAAATCAGAATGGTGGGTGGTGCAGAGGCACCTACCTAACAGCTGGCCTCCATGAGGCAGTTAGTTTGTTATAGGTCTTGTTAATGTTTTCAAGAAGGTCTGATAAGACCAAATGCATGTAATAAGGTCACGCTAATCATGATAAGATCATGCTGACCAGGCTTTTACTATTTTTAGTTAAGTTTGTTAGAATAGCTGTCATGCTGTAGGGTCCGGTTGGATCTCCCAGCCGCCTGGAGAGTTCCCAGCCGCTTGGAGTCGGGTCAGTAGTACTCGTAGGAAAATCTATTTAAGCACAAGGATCGGTTGATATTGCATACAGAGAGAGATATCATCGATCATAGTATTGTATCGCATTGAGAAGTCAGATTGCAGAGAGAGATTGAGCATTGTAATTGCATCTTTTGAAATCAATAAAGATCCTGTTTGTGTTCATTTCCTGTTTGCCCTCCATTGTGATCGGTTTGCTGATCTGGTGGTTTCATGGACATGCCGATCCATTCCACCGGTTGATTCGTCGAATCGGTGGAATGGTTGTGTACAGTAGAGTAGGAGGTAGTTTGTTTTCTGTTTGCATGCAGGTGTGCAGGATCACGGTCGACAGATGTTGAAGACCCTAGCATGGGTATGTGCTAGGTCGAGTTGATAAGTTTGAGTTGGAAGATCACCCTGAGAGTGGATCGGGTCATCCCTGGAGGATCGGCGAAGTGATATTTCGCTAAGGTTGGGAGTTCGTCAAAACGGCTTCATCAGGATATTTCGGTTTATATCCTGCAGTCACTTTGGACATAGTCATCCGGATAAGTAAAGATGAGCATGATGAAGTTGAGTGCATGAAGTGCGAGTTCGTCGGGGTGATCATCATCAGGAGTTGCCGAAGAGGAGTGCATCGGCACAAGGTGAAGATCGGGTTATGAAACTGATGAAGTTTACAAGTTGCAAGTACATCAGGATGTTGTAAGTCAGATATATACTCAGTGTATATATCGCCGTCAGGATCATCTTCTGTGAGTGCCCATCATCCGCATATCGCTAACAGATGCGGGAGTGAAAGTTCAGTTTTTTGGCTAAGTGTTGAAGAGGTCATCAGGATATTGTGTGACGTCATTGTCATCCGCATATGACGTCATCGTCATCAGGATATTGAGATATCCCCCTATGCATGTTGATCCTGTCGTCGCTAAGGGTTAGGTATCGGCGTAGGCAAAAAGTTGTGAAACATCATCAGGAGGTTTCGAGAGAACCGGATAAATTATATCATGATGCTGTTGCTTGTGTCGTCGGCTAGCGGAGCATCAAAGGGAAGCTGCTGAAGGTGGTCGTCATCAGGATATTTGGAGCAACCGGATATTTGATATCCTGCTGACGAAGGTGGTGTCGCATATCATGATGATGCCGCTAGTGTTTGGCGCCCGATGAACAGTGCAACAGGAGGATGTTTGCGCCCGTTGAGTATCATGATGATGATGATAGGCGACAGGCGGAGGAGGTGAACAGTAGTCGGCAGGAGGATAATTGCGATCATCCGAAATATGATGATGCTGTTGGTGTTGACAGGAAATATGATGATGATGCTGAGCCGATAGGGATTTTTATCATGCTGTTGGTGTATTTGGCTCCTCCTTCCTGTTAGTTAGCTTCCGTTGCATTTCACTCTGCATCATAGTGGTATCAGAGCAAAGGTTAGGATCTTCTGGAAAAGATAAGCAGGATGTCAGATGAAGAAGGAACATCTGAGGTTCCAGCAAGGATGACCAACGCTGAGTTGGCAGTTCTGGTGAAGAAACAGATTGCAGAAAGCAAGGCCGTGAAGGCTCAGAATCAGGAGTTGAAAGATGAGTTAGCAAAGTTGAGGAGCAGAGTAGGTTCTGGTAAAGAAGATGATAGGGAAGAAGAAGAGATCCCTAATTGGAGCGAGGAGGTCATTCCTGCAGACCAGAGACCACTGTTGAACGCCCTCAAGGCCATGGAGAGGAGAACCATGGATGTGAAACTGGATTTGCCAGTGTTTACAGGTAAGATGGACCCTGATTCAGTAATGGAGTGGATAGACTATTTGAACAATTTCTTTGTAACAGAGGAGATACCAGAACAACAGAGAGTGAAGATAGCACAGTCAAAGATGAAAGAAGCTGCCTTGACATGGTGGAATTTTGTTCAAGATGATAGAGTACAGGAAGGAAAACGTAGAGTTGCCACATGGAAGAAGATGATGGCATTGGTAAAGGAAGCTTATATTCCATTGGATTACAGTATCCAGTTACACAAGAGGAAGCAAAACTTGAAACAGAAGGAGCTAGATGTCAACTCATATACAGAAGAATTCATGAAACTCTGTATGAAGACAAAGGTAAAAGAAAGTGAAGAAGAGAAGGTAGCCAGATACCTTAATGGATTGAGGTTTAATATTCAGGATGATCTAAGTCTGCATAACCCAGATACAGTCCAGAAATGTTTCCAGTTGGCATTGAAAGTGGAAGAGAAGTTGAAGAGAAAACAAGAACAAAACAATAGAGGAAGAGGATCAGCCCATAGAACAAGGCAAACTAATGAGAGTCAAGAAGACATTGGTAAAGGGCAGGGACAGTCTGATTTCAGAGGTGGATGGAAAGGTAATAAAGGAAGATTTAGAGGTGGTAGAGGTTCTACTACATTTTCAGGGAAATGTTACACCTGTGGTGCGTTTGGTCATCCATCCTTCAAATGTCCAGAAAACAAAGGTTCATCATCCAGAAATGATAGAACGAGTGACAAGAGAGTACAAGTTGTGCAAGAAGAGAAAGAAGAGAAAAGTGTGCAGAGTCCAAACACTTATCAAAAGGATCAGGAGGCTGATAATTGTGGATACCCAGAAAGTGGAGAATCTCTGCTGATGAGAAAAACAGTGATTACCATGAAGGTACCTGACAAAGAATCCCCACAAAGAAGAGCTCTTTTCAAGACCACATGTAAGAGCAAAGGTAAGGTATGTAAGGTTGTCATTGATACTGGTTCAACAGACAACATGGTATCTCAGGAGATGGTGGATAAATTGAATTTGGAAAGGATTCCACATCCACACCCTTACAAGGCATCTTGGGTGAGTGATAGTCATTCACTTTTTGTCTCTGAACAGGCATATGTGGATTTCCAGATTGGAGCATATCAGGATAGAATTTTGTGTGATATTTTGCCCATGGAATGTTGTCACCTACTGTTGGGTAGACCATGGCAATTTGATAGAAGGGTACTGTATGATGGGTATGCTAATACCTACACCATCCAGAAAGATGGAAAGACTATTAAGTTGATGCCATTACAGGAAGCAGCTGCAGCACAGAAGGCAGCCAAAGTCATTTTAATGGGAAAGAAGGAATTTGTGCAGATGCCTAGAGGAGCAGGCATAAAGGCAGTTCAGGACACTGCAGAGAAAGGAGTTGTTAAAGACAACAAGCTAAAGAAATTTTCAGTTGTGACTGACAGGGGTCAGCAGCAGGTTCAGAAACAGGTTTGCACACAGCAACCAGTTCAGAAGAATGACAAGGATGTTGTCATAGTTGGGACTATTGCTTGTCCTATAAAGATTAACAGGAAGATAGAGTTGAACATTTCAGAAGTTCAAGAGGCAGTTCAGAAAGAGGTTCTGGTCAGGCAACCTGACAAACACAAGGTATGTGAGAGAAAAGCCTACATTGACAGGCATGAGGATTTACTTGCCAGAAAGCAAGTTACAGTTCAGAAGTCTTGGAGCAGCCAAGAGACAGCAGCAGACAAAGCTGGAACAGGGCAGAACATTGCACAGACAAAGTGTAGAGGTGGAGGACTTCCATATCCTAACTCATGGGACATGAGTTATTTTCTTTTGGGGAGTATGGTGCAGAGGCACCTACCTAACAGCTGGCCTCCATGAGGCAGTTAGTTTGTTATAGGTCTTGTTAATGTTTTCAAGAAGGTCTGATAAGACCAAATGCATGTAATAAGGTCACGCTGATCATGATAAGATCATGCTGACCAGGCTTTTACTATTTTTAGTTAAGTTTGTTAGAACAACTGTCATGCTGTAGGGTCCGGTTGGATCTCCCAGCCGCCTAGAGAGTTCCCAGCCTCTTGGAGTCGGGTCAGTAGTACTTGTAGGAAAATCTATTTAAGCACAAGGATCGGTTGATATTGCATACAGAGAGAGATATCATCGATCATAGTATTGTATCGCATTGAGAAGTCAGATTGCAGAGAGAGATTGAGCATTGTAATTGCATCTTTTGAAATCAATAAAGATCCTGTTTGTGTTCATTTCCTGTTTGCCCTCCATTGTGATCGGTTTGCTGATCTGGTGGTTTCATGGACATGCCGATCCATTCCACCGGTTGATTCGTCGAATCGGTGGAATGGTTGTGTACAGTAGAGTAGGAGGTAGTTTGTTTTCTGTTTGCATGCAGGTGTGCAGGATTGCGGTCGACAGATGTTGAAGACCCTAGCATGGGTATGTGCTAGGTCGAGTTGATAAGTTTAAGTTGGAAGATCACCCTGAGAGTGGATCGGGTCATCCCTGGAGGATCAGCGAAGTGATATTTCGCTAAGGTTGGGAGTTCGTCAAAACGGCTTCATCAGGATATTTCGGTTTATATCCTGCAGTCACTTTGGACATAGTCATCCGGATAAGTAAAGATGAGCATGATGAAGTTGAGTGCATGAAGTGCGAGTTCGTCGGGGTGATCATCATCAGGAGTTGCCGAAGAGGAGTGCATCGACACAAGGTGAAGATCGGGTTATGAAACTGATGAAGTTTACAGGTTGCAAGTACATCAGGATGTTGTAAGTCAGATATATACTCAGTGTATATATCACCGTCAGGATCATCTTCTGTGAGTGCCCATCATCCGCATATCGCTAACAGATGCGGGAGTGAAAGTTCAGTTTTTTGGCTAAGTGTTGAAGAGGTCATCAGGATATTGTGTGACGTCATCGTCATCCGCATATGACGTCATCGTCATCAGGATATTGAGATATCCCCCTATGCATGTTGATCCTGTCGTCGCTAAGGGTTAGGTATCGGCGTAGGCAGAAAGTTGTGAAACATCATCAGGAGGTTTCGAGAGAACCGGATAAATTATATCATGATGCTGTTGCTTGTGTCATCGGCTAGCGGAGCATCGAAGGGAAGCTGCTGAAGGTGGTCGTCATCAGGATATTTGGAGCAACCGGATATTTGATATCCTGCTGACGAAGGTGGTGTCGCATATCATGATGATGCCGCTAGTGTTTGGCACCCGATGAACAGTGCAACAGGAGGATGTTTGCGCCCGTTGAGTATCATGATGATGATGATAGGCGACAGGCAGAGGAGGTGAACAGTAGTTGGCAGGAGGATAATTGCGATCATCTGAAATATGATGATGTTGTTGGTGTTGACAGGAAATATGATGATGATGCTGAGCCGATAGGGATTTTTATCATGCTGTTGGTGTATTTGGCTCCTCCTTCCTATTAGTTAGCTTCCGTTGCGTTTCACTTTGCATCAGTGGGAATAGTAATGCCAACTACGCAAGTGTGCCATTCGACTATACCATCAATTGCATATCAGAGCATGTCCCACAAATCAACGTGGTCATGCCCAACCAACAATCAGAACCTAATAGAACTAGTTGTAGTATCATTACCCACAGCGGTAAGGTCACCTTGAATACCATTCCTCCAAGGTCATCGCCTTCTCAATCCAACTCCCATCAGTATAGCGTCATAGACCAACTACAGAAGACTCCAGCCCACATTTCTATCTTAGAGTTGTTGCATCTATCTCCTTCCCATAAGGAGATTCTCAATAAAGCCATAGTGGAAACCACTGTCCCCACTAACTTGGCCCAAGAGAAGTTTCAGGCCATGGTAGGTAATCTGACCTCCTCAAGTACCATATCATTTACCGAACAAGATGACCTCTCAGTGTCTCAACCTCATAACACCCCTCTACATATTGTCGCCTTCATCCACAAGCACCACATCAAGAGGGTTCTCATTGATGGGGGAGCCAGTTTAAATATTTGCACATTAAATCTAGTCCTTACATTGGGGTTATCTAAAAATGTTGTTGATCCAAGGAAGAAGATTACTATCAACGCCTATGATGAAGAGGAGAGAACTACAAAGGGAACAGTAGTCTTACCCATACAAGTGGGACCAATAATAAAAGATGTTGTGTGCCAAGTCCTAGATAGGGAGATCACCTATAATATTCTCCTAGGGAGACTATGGATTCATGCCATGAAAGTTGTCCCCTCTACTTATCACCAATGCATAAAATTCCTGCATAATGGCAAGCAAGTCACTATCCAAGGTGACCTTGACCCCTTTCAGCATTGTAACTCTATCCTTTCAAAACCCGATTGCATCATACCAAACAATAGAGCATCTACATCCCCTACCCCACAGCATGATCATACCTCTAAAGATTCCTCATCAAGGCCCAAAGAGCAAAAAATTACCATCAAAGAAAAAGGAGTTAGGGAATACTTCATAGAGCATAGCCTCAATCTAGCCAAGATGCCTTTATATCCTAGATCCTTTGGTCAACCCAAGTGTTTTCCAAAGCCATTTGCCCCTCCTATACCTCCCACAGTTCCCTTTGTAAAGTGGGGGACCTTATCAGATGAAACAGAGGAAAGAGATATCCTACAATGGCTTTATACTGAAGAAGAAGAGAGCACACAACAAGAACCACCTAGGCTCCCAACAAAAATCTATGGGCGAGGTGAATCTATCCTACATAGAATGGGTTACGAAGGACAAGGCCCCATCATCCTAAGAAAAGAAGGAATCATAGAACCCATTCAACCTTCTTCATCCTCATTGGCTAGAAATACAAAAGGCCTAGGATATAAGGATAAGGGCAAAGCTAAAGAAAATGCTTGTCTAGTGGAAATGATCCATACACTTCAAGTGGACAGTGACACAGATTCCAATGAATATGAATGGGATGAGCTAACAGAGCATTCCTATGATGACAAAGAGGTTGATATCATTCAAACTTATAGCCCTTACCATGAGGGACAAACGCTACGGCATAGACCATTAGAGTGTGATTTTCCTATCCCTGATAATACAACTTTCAAGGAAGGTTCGAGTTCTATCGCAATAAACAACTTAGAGGAAAGTACCATCCCAAACACTTCCCCTACCAATACTCCTAGCATATCCATTCAAACTATCAACTAATTAGATCTATCCTCTGACTCCCTCCCCCTTGTACATCCTAAACTTATTAACTGGGATTTACGAGGAACCCCTCAACTAGATATGTTCCAAAATGATGATGCTTATATTGACTACATGGAACTTAGGGACCACCTACCCAAAGGAGATCATAAAGCTGGTTTCACTATTGAACTTAATACCATGGCTTATTTCAGAGAGGGTGCCAAGCCTTCCAGTCACAAAGATATCAAAATAAAAACTGGATCTAACAGTGAAAACTGCTCTGTGGTAGTGTCAGATCCCAAAACAGTAAAAAGAAAGGACGCATCCAAAGGTGAAAACCCAACTATGGCACCTGACGATGGAAAGCTTGACACTCTCCCCAATGACATGCACTAGGAGAAGTCTCAGATTGTTGTGGAACCGACAGAACCTGTTAACATTGGAACAGAGGAACAACCTAAGATCATTCACTTTGCTAAGACTCTAACCCCACCAAAGAAGACTAAGTTTGTACCATTCTTCAAGAGAAAACAAGTCAATTTTGCTTGGTCATACGCAGATATGCTGGGGTTACATCCAGATTTGATTCTACACCATCTTCCATTAGATCCAAGAGTAAACCAGTGAAACAGGAGATTAGAAAGATGCATCCACACATATCACTACTTATAAAAGAAGAACTCAAGAAACTACTGGATATAGGATTTATCAGAGCTATAGACTATCTAGAATGGGTCTCCAACATAGTACCAATGTCCAAACCTAATGGCTGAGTCAGACTATGCAATGACTTTAGAGATCTAAACAAAGCTTGCCACAAGGATGATTTTCTGTTGCCAAATATAGATGTCATAGTCGACTTAACAATAGGACATACCATGTTATCTCTCATGGATGGCTTCTCGGGATACAATCAGATTAGGATAGGACTAGAAGACCAGCATAAGACGGCTTTTACTTGTCCATGGGGTACTTTCTGTTGGAATGTCATGCCATTTGGGCTAAAGAACGCAGGAGCCACATACCAACGTGCTATGACCACTATATTTCATGATATGATGCACGTAAAAATGGAAGATTATGTAGATGATATCCTTGTAAAGTCACTCACAAGAGAATCACACCTAGATGTGTTAGAGAAGGTCTTTCAGAGACTTGAGCAATTCAAAGTCAGGTTGAACCCAAAGAAATGTGTGTTTGGAGTCACCTCAGGCAAGCTCTTAGGCTTTATTGTATCAGCAAATGGAATAGAGGTGGACCCTGCCAAAGTCAAGGCTATTATGGACATGCTACCACCCAGGACTCTTACTCAACTAAGATCTCTACAGGGCAAGCTACAAGCTATCCATAGATTCATATCACAACTAGTAGACAAGTGTCAACCATTCAGTCATCTCCTGCACAAGAACATTCCATTCAGATGGGATGAGAAATGTGAAGAAGCATTCAACAAACTGAAAGAGTATCTTATGAATCCACCTATTCTCATGCCTCCTATCTAAGGGAAGCCATTGATACTATACATATCTACTACACCTATAGCTCTTGGGGCTCTTCTAGTACAACAAGATTATGAGAATAAAGAAAGAGCCGTCTACTATATCAATCGCACATTGGTGGTCTATGAGTTGCAATACTCTCAAATAGAAAGATCATGTCTTACGGTAGTTTTTGCTTCCCAAAAACTCTGACATTATATGCTTGCACATCCAATCAAACTTATTGCAAAAATAGATCCACTGAAGTACCTACTAAGCAAAGCAGCTCTAATAGGTCTCCTAGCCAAATGGGTAATGCTCTTAAGTGAATACGACATTGAGTATGTAGACAGAAAAGCTATCAAAGGGCAAGTCATTGTTGATTAGTTAGCAGATGCACCACTACAAGACACCACACCAATGCAATTTGAATTTCCAGATGAATCCCTATTCAACATCTCAACATATTCTTGGAAGCTCTACTTTAATGGGTCCTACACAAACCATGGATCGGGGGCAGGAATCTTGTTTGTAACTCCTCATGGCGACACCATACCAAAGTCTTACCGTTTGTTATTCCCATGCACTAATAACATAGCAAAATATGAAGCCTTAGTAATTGGCCTCAAAATGGCAACAGAGTGGAAAATCAAAGAGCTACATGTCTATGGTGATTCTCAACTGGTGATAAATTAGGTCAATGATGATTACCAAACCAAAGATGAAAATCTTGTCCCATACAAGCTGATGGTCGACGACTTTAAAGAATACTTTGTGATCATCTCTTTTGAGCAGATACCTCAGATTGAAAACAAAGCAACAAATGCCATGGCAACCATTGCCTCTCTTCTCGAGATACCAGAGAATGAGTCACGGTATGAGTTCTTAGTGGAAACAATTTGGCAACCAGCTTATGATCTTCCTAAAAACCATTCCATATGCCTTTTAGTTGGATCTGATTCACCTTGGTACGATAAGATTTACACTTACCTCAAGGACAACACCCTCCCACCTGACTTATCTTCAAACCAACAATGAACCTTTATACGCCAAACCTCTCGTTATACCATTATTTCTGACACCCTATACTGACATGGTCTAGATGGTACTTTACTCCATTGTTTAGAATGAGAAGAATCCCAAACCACCTTACAAGATGTACACAAAGGGATTTGCGGAACACACTCTAGTGGTCCTTCTTTAGCTAAGAAACTCATGCGGTTGGGTTATTACTGGCTGAACATGGAAGCAGATTCATATTAGTTTGTGAAGAAGTGCAAGCAGTGCCAAATACATGGGAACCTGATACATACACCAGTTCAAGAGTTGAGACCTTTAATGACACCTTGGCCCTTTTGCCAATGGGGACTTGACCTTGTGGGAAAGATCCATCCACCCTCATCCAACAGCCACAAATTCATAATAATCGCCACTGAGTACTTTACTAAGTGGATTGAAGCCATTCCCCTCACCACCATCACAAGTAAGCAAATCTCCTCATTCATCTTGAATTACCTCATCTGCAGACACAGAATTCCTTCATCCATTATCATGAATAACGGAAGACCCTTCAAAAACCAAGATGTCCAAGAACTCTATTACCAATTCAAAATCCAACACCATTTCTCCACACTCTACTACCCCCAAGGCAACAATCGAGCTAAAGCATCCAACAAGACCATCTTAAAACTCCTCAAGAAGATAGTCAATGATGCTAGCCGTGATTGGCACATCCAACTCAATCCCACTCCGTGGGCCTACAAAACCAGTATACATACTCCCACAGGTGCTACCCTTTACGCCGTTGTCTATGGCTCAAAATCTATCCTCCCCATAGAGGTTGAATTACCATCTCTCAGGGTGTCGTTAAAAGGTCTCATATCAGATGAAGAGTACAGAGTTTTGAGATTGCAAGAACTAGAGTTACTAGAAGAAAGGAGACAGAAAACCTTTGACCATCTCAAAGCATATCAACAAATGATGTCGCAAAGCTATAACCACAAAGTTTGTCCAAGGGTCTTTAAAGTTGGAGATCTGGTACTTAAAGAGAATCCCCGCAATCAACAGGATCAGGAAAAGAAAGGCAAGTTCGAACCCAACTGGCTTGGGCCTTATGTGATCGTAGCTACTTATGGATCAGGGGCATATCAGTTAGCAACATCAGAGGGTGAGCTATTGGATGACCCATTCAATAGCATGCATCTTTGTTGGTTCTATACCTAGGAGAACCCCAATGTAAGGGGAGCATAAAATACAAAAAAATACAAAAATACAAAAATACAAAAAAAAATACAAAAATACAAAAAATTAAAAAAAGCAGAAAAATACAAAAAAATCGTGCTTTGGTGAAAACCTGGCAAACAGGCGCCTTGGATAGGTATGATGATGAAAACCTGGCAAACAAGCATCATGTTTATTTTCTAGCTTTCGTGCAAATAAAAGCAAGTGGTGAAAACTTGGTAAACAGGCATTATTGGTGATAAACTGCTTCCTCCATATTTGGGAAACCAATCACCTTGTGTCCATTCTTCCTCGTGTCCCATTCAATCCATATCTATTCCATAATAAAAACCTAACGATAACCTATCATGGCTTGATACTCTATCTCTTTTGTTGCCTTGTCAAGCAAGGTTTTGTCTCATATCATATCCATCGTGTCAGCCTAGCATAGTGTCTCTCGTTAGTGTCCATGGTCCAAGTCCATGAACTACATTGCCTCTACATTGTCACGTAGGCAAGGCCATTTCTCAAATGTGCCCCCGAGGATCCACTGTCTCATTCGTCCCATGTCTAGTCCTTCTATCTATCTGAGTTCACACCACTTTCTATCACCTAGGTCTTAGGTCTGCTAGGGTTTACCCTGAACTACGTTGCCTCCGCATTATCACATAGGCAAGTCCATTTAGCAATGAGCCCCTGAGGCACTAGGTCAGTCCCTTAGGGTCCGTCTCACCAGTAAACATTGTGGAATCTTCTCACCAGGCAAGCAAGCGCAAGCGAAACCCGCTCTTTTCAAACAGGAATCCTAACACAGGACATTAACCTATCCAAAGCAAAGAAAACAAACTCCTAAGGCCTTCTAAATGATTTTACCCAAATTATGGCAAGAAACAAACACACCTAAATGCAAAAATGTTTTCTGGATTGGAAACATGGTTAAAGTACAGCGTCTTGATTTTTGTTATCATGTCTTTCTACACTACTCGAGGATGCCAAAAGCTAGAGATGCTATGATGGGGGCATGATTATTTTCTTTGTTTGTTGTTTGTGTATTAAACTTTAGTAATGTGAAGCCTTGTCTAAAGACATGATCAGCAAAAGATCATCGAGGACATCAAAGGTCTAACATACGGGGGCAATCCTTGACTGTTGATACGCAAGAAATACTCAGGTCATCTCGGTTCATTTGTACCTCGATGCTTGTATTAACTTGCTAAATCAAAATCTATGTAAGCAATACTCAGGTCATCTCGGTTCAATTATACCTAGATGCTTGTATTTTCTTACAACATTTCAAAAAAAATGCCCAATGATGAACTAAGCACTTCAAAATACTTGCACCATCAAGATGTTAAAAGCAAACACCATTTGCATCCATTATACATCCATACCATACCCCATGCAATAAAGATCCAACAATGCAGAGTATCAATACAAATAAAAGCTTATGAGTTCTTCTGTCGAGTCATTTTTCTATCTATCATCACATCTTTCATCCTTGTCCAGTCAGTCTGAGCAATGATCTAGATGCAAGTCTATCCTTAATCCATACCAATCAAGTCAAGTCAATCTTGTCAAATGATCCAATCACAATTAGTGGTCTTGATCCTTGTCTGGTCGTAAACCAACTCGATCATTTAATCACTCAATTGTCTTATACAGGATGTGGCATTGTCAAAATTAGACCAACACACTCATCTTACACGACATGCTTCATTTCCTAAAACTAGACACTATCCTTCGTGTTTTCTCTAGGGATCTATCATTCCCTGCTATGACAACACACCTGCCGTGTTGGTCTAGGGATATATCGTTCCCCGCCATGACAACACTGTTGTATATCGTTGGTTTACCGCTCGACAGGGGCAATAACTTGTTTGTTCTTGTATCATTTGTGCATACTTGCATACTTGCTTGTGTGTGTTATCATTATATCTTGCATCACGTATCATTCGGCTCTTTCTTCAACCAATTTCTTCACCCCAACCTATCTTCCACCTTTGTCTTTGTGAGATTGTTTGTTTCACATCCTTATGCCTTTTTCTCGTCTAATCTCCCGAGGGGGCATCCTATCATCATAACCTATACCAGGGGCAAACTGGGGCATGTATCATTATCAAACTATTTATTCTTTGAGGCAACGTCGTAAACTACATTGCATCAAAGAGGGGCAAAATGTATACGCCTAAAAATGACACAATTCAGTCTAAATAAATATTCTTAATATTTATTCCCTTCTAATTCCTCTATCAATAAATAAATAAACAAATTTATTTATTTGATTCACATTCCTCTAAATTAATTAAATATCAAAATATTTAATTACCTCTTCTAAAAGTCAAAATTAAATAAAATCCTTTATTTAATTAAATTCTTCCAAACAATTAAATAATTCTTAATTATTTAATTAAATCAAATCATTCTTCCAAATTTGAATAAATCAAATCAAATTTATTTAAATTCTCTCAGTCTCTAAAAATAAAATACAATCAAATATTTTATTTATTCTTCTGAATCATGCACAACAATTAAATAAATTTATTTATTTAATTTGCTTTCTTATCTTCTAAATTAAATAATATCAATTATTTAATTGTCTCTTCCAATAATATCTTCTCTAAATTTAAATAAATCAAATGTTTATTTAAGTTGTCTATTTCTCCTAAATTGAGTTATCTCTAAATATAATTCATTCTTTGTGCACATGCAATTAAATATTCCTAATATTTAATAAAGCAAACTTATTCTCATGCAAATCCCTTCTTCTTGTTTTAAATCACTTAACTAATTATTATATATTTTTAAATATTTTAACTCATTCTTCTATTCTTGATAACACCTCTCATGCAAAAGAAAGCAAGACACATGTCTTCTTCTTATTAGTTGCACGTTCCTCAACTATTCTCAACCGTTGATCTTCTCAAGTCTTCTATACCATTGATCTTCATTCTCTCAAGTCTATAAATTGAACCCTGTTATTCCATTTCATTCATCCAAGCTTTAAGTATTGTTACTCTGCAGGAATTACAGCGCGCCTTTGGCACCAATTCCTTCATTGCTTCTAATCACATTCGTTACTATGCACTATTACCATCATTGTGAAGCTTATCTTCATGGCGATATTATCATAGTCATTCTCAATTGACATTCTTGAAGCATAGCAAAGAAGTGCACTCTCTGAGGGCCCTATTTCATACATGCAAGATCGATTGTGATAGGCGATCAATGGAAGCTACGAATTAAGGAGGTTTTCTTTGTTGTTTGTTCATTGTTTTATTGAATCTCTTTTATTCACCATTTCATTGAGTTTTGGGTATCTTGATATTTGATATTATTGATTATTCATATGAAATCCAATTTTCCCTTAACAATGCCTAATTTAATCTTGGCCATTCATCCATTTGTCCTAGATCATATAAATTGGAGCATCCTTTAAGTCATTTTTCCCATAGAACATCTACCTAAATCTACACTAGAGCATGACATGATTAAGGAGCTATAATCTACACATTTTGAGAGTAATTTTATGCTACTAGTGTGAGAAATCAACATTTATAAATCAAATATCATTATCAAATATCAAAGGCAACAAGGACTACTTTGGTAATATTATTTCATTTCCTTTTGTTAGTTACTTGCTCTTGATGTGGTGCTGAATATGGAGTAGGTTCATTGATGCATTTGTTCCTTATTTGATTTCCATTTTCTACATACACATTCTGGCATGACTGATGGGACCCACATCCCTTGATTTAGTTTGCTTTTTACAAGATTTGTTAGCTTTTTATCGTAGGTTTATGCTCTTTTGGTGAAGATTCAGGAGCGACCTATCACAAGAAGCATCCTAGGGCAAAAAGGACCTCACAGTTGCATCTAGAAGGCCTGAAAATCCTAGGATCCATATAAAATTTGATATATTTCTGTAGTATAAAATTTTTGAATTTTATTAGGGCACTAATCCATACTGTACATTCTGTGAAGGTTGTGTCGCAGGTTTTGAAGAAATAAAAAATTAATTTCAAAATACCCCAGTCAGAAGAAATACCATTTGATTTTCCAATATATCCATTAGATCACAGGTTTGAAGCAAAACCATGGATTAATTTTCAAATATATATTCGTGGTCTTTTTAAAAATATATATCTGCAGACTCTGAAGGTTTTTTGCTATATGGGAGACACTAGGATTCTTAGTGGGTGATGAGTTTAGTCTCACAAAACCTCTGGCTATCACTGGGGTTGGCGAAACCCTTAAACTTCTGGTGCAGGAGCACCCCACGAAGACTAGGGTCTTATGCATTTTATGCATTTTCTCTATTTAATGTAATAAGGTCTGTTTGACCAGACTTGTCATTGGTGTTTGTATTTCAGTTTTTGTTTGTAATCCCTAGGACACTTATCGAGCTGTCATGATAAGGTTGTTAGTTTGTTAGTTGGTTATCTCTCCCAGCCGCTTGGAAGCAAGTCTATACTACTATGGGTAAGTGTATAAAATACCCCAGTACAAGTCAACTGAGAGGATATACATTGATGTTAAGAAGTTGTATTGTGCGGTTGGAAAACAAAGTACTGTAATCGCATTTTTTGAAAGCAAATAAAGATTATGTTTGTGTTTTGATCATCTGGGTGCACTGTGTAATCAAATTGTTGTTTTGGTGGCTGGATGGATTTTCCATTCCATTCCACCGATTGATTCCTACAGAATCAGTGGAATGGTTATATACAGTAGGTTAGGGTTTAGTTTTGTATTTTCTATTTCTGTCATGGGAATGTGCTAGGTCGTGCAGGTTGAAAAGAGCTTGAGAAACCATCCAGGAAGCAGATCGGGTCATTGCTAGAGATTAGGTGGGTTAAAACTGTGAAATCCGCAAAGTTTTCAACATACATGCATTTTATGTGTATATCGCCTTTGCATGAAGGATATACAATCTATGAATATATCGCTTTTACATGTTCTGTGTATCTTGCATTTGTCTATCGCAAATACAAAGGAGGGAGAAAGTCCAAGATTCCAGTCGGCATACTATGGAGTAAAAGTTCAGTCAAACGCATATTTGAATCGAATATACATTTCCTGTATATATCTCCTTCGTTTATCGGAGACAATTCATGTGTATACCACAATTGTTTGGTTGTGTGTATCCCGCCGAAGCACTTTTTGGGTTGCATATGCCGAATGTACATTGGAAATGTACATCGATTGATACAAGTGGGTAAGCGCCAGTCAAAGGGTTTTGTTTGTATGTTTAAATTGTATCTTGCGATTGTATATGGTAAATGTACAAAGCGCATATACATTGTGCGGAGGTACCAGTGATAACCGGGAGGAACGGTAAACAGAACCGGCAGCAGAAGGTTATCGAATGCATATTCCAAAGTTGTATATTTCGGGGAGAGAAAAGACATCAGCGAAGGATTTTTGGTTTCTCCCGATGAGTTAAGTCTCATCGATGGTAGCAGACATCAAGTGCATCGGTGTAAGGAGGTATATCGGCGGAGGAGTTCGAAGTTAGGCCGATAGCTTGTATGTTGCCAATAGGCAACCAATAACAAAATTATGTCGAAGCTCATCGGTGTGAAGTCTACTATTGGACAACGAGGATTAGTTTATGCCGATGGTCATAAGTTTGGCCGATGGAGTATGTCGGGAGAACAATAGTTTTCTCTTGCTGATAGAAGGAAGCATTTTTACTGTGGAGTTTCGAGGGTTTTGGAGATCAATCCCTTGTAGCTCTGCGTCATAGTGGTATCAGAGCGAAGGTTGTATCTTCTGGGAAGGAGAAGACAACAAAATGTCAGAAGGAGAAGGGTCAAAAGAGTACCCAGCAAGGATGACCAACGCTGAATTGGCTGTTCTGGTAAAGAAGCAGATTGCAGAGAGCAAAGAAATTAGTGCTCAGAATCAAGCATTGAAAGATGAGTTGGAAAAATTAAGGGACAAAGTTGGAAGGGGAAAAGATTCTGGTGAACGAGAAGATAGGGATGAAGAGGATATCCTTAGGCAGGAAGAGATAGACGTTCCTATAGACCAAAGACCCTTACTTAATGCCCTCAAATCTATGGAGCGAAGGACCATGGATATGAAAATAGACCTGCCAGTGTTTGCAGGAAAAATGGAACTTGATTCAGTAATGGAGTGGATAGACTCCTTGAACAATTTCTTTGAAATAGAGGAAATACCAGACCACCAAAGAGTGAAGATAGCTCAATCCAAAATGAAAGGAGCTACACTAACTTGGTGGAATTTCATCCAAGATGACAGGGTGAAAGAAGGAAAGAACAGAGTTGCTACGTGGAAGATGATGATGGCTTTAGTGAAGGAAGCCTATGTTCCATTGGATTACAACATCCAATTACATAAGAGGAGACAAAATCTGAAGCAAAAGGAGTTAGATGTCAGTGCATACACTGAAAAGTTCATGAAACTATGTCTCAAGACAAAGGTGAAGGAGAATGAGAAAGAGAAGGTAGCTAGGTATCTCAATGGGTTGAGATTTGCCATCCAAGAAGACCTGAATCTGCATAATCCAGATACAGTTCAGAAGTGCTACCAATTAGCACTCAAGGTGGAAGAGAAACTAAAGAGAAGGCAAGAGTAGAACAATAGAGGAAGAGGAAGACAACAAAGAGGAGGAAGAAGTCCTTTTAGAGGTAGAGGAAATGGATTTGGATTCCAAGGTGAAACAAATCAAGAGAGCGGCAAAGGAGACAACAGTCAAACTCAAAAGGGAAGTTATGATCAAAAAGGAAATTTCATGGGCAGAAGACCACCATTCAGAGGGACATCTCAAGGCAGAGGAGCTATTAGATGTTACAATTGCAATCAGGAAGGCCACATAGCCAGTAGATGTCCAAAAAAAGCAACAAGTTCAGGGGGAGAAAGGAGGACAAATCTGATCCAAGAATCTGATTGTCAAAGTACGACAAGCTCCAACACTTATCAGAGTGTGAATGATATTGTCAAATATGGGTATCCTAAGATAGGAGAAGCTTTGATGATCAGGAGAGCAATGGCCACTATGAAGGTGCCTGACAGAGAACCCCCACAAAGAAAGTCTCTTTTCAAAACTACTTGCAAGGCAGAAGGAAAGGTATGTAAGGTTCTGATTGACTCTGGATTTACTAAAAATTTTGTGTCTGTTGAAATGATAGAAAAGCTTAAGCTTAGAAGGATAACACATCCCTGTCCGTACAAGGTCTCATGGCTCACTCAAGGTCAGCAAACAATTGTGGAAGAACAGGCTTGGGTAGAATTTCAAATTGGACCATACAAGGACAAATCATTGTTTGACATAGCTCATATGGATGCTTTCCATCTCCTACTTGGAAGACCATGGCAATACGATTTGAAAGCCCAACATGATGGAGTTAGAAACACCTATTCAATCACCAAGGATGGTGAGAAGACAGAGTTACTACCATTAATGGAGAAGGAGGTAGAAGCAAAAGGGAAAGAAGTCAAAGTGATGATGGTAGAAGGCAAACAGTTTATGACAGAAATAGCAGAAGAAGGAGTAGTTGCATATGCTCTAATTCCATGCCTAAAGGCGAACAAGGAACAACAGTAAGAAGTCAAGGGAGAGAAGAAGCAAAGGTTCATAGATCCTGCTGTCCAAGAACTATTGCACAAATACAAAGGCATCATCTCTGATGGAATGCCAAGGTCCCTACCACCTGTGAGGGACATCAGTCATTGCATAGATCTAATCCCTGGATCTACACTAACAAACAAGGTAGCATACAAGCTTACACTAGAACAGAATGTAGAGGTAGCAAGGCAGATTGAGGAATTGCTGGAGACAGGCCTAATTGGCAAAAGTTTAAGTCCATGTGCAGTACCAGCTGTACTAGCACCAAAGAAAGAAGACACTTGGAGACTTTGTACTAATTCAAGAGCTATCAACAAGATACCAATTAGGTATAGGTTCCCAATCCCAAGAATAGAAGATTTGCTTGATTGCTTGGGAGGTGCCAAATATTTCACAAAAATAGATTTGAAAAGTGGCTATCATCAGATCAGGATTAGGCCAGGAGATGAATGGAAAACTGCATTTAAGACCAATGAGGGGTTATATGAGTGGAAGGTCATGCCTTTTGGTTTATCCAATTCTCCTAGTACATTTATGAGATTGATGAATGAGGTCTTGAGAGAATTTATAGGCAAATTTGTCATAGTATATCTTGATGACATTCTGATTTTCAGCAATACAAGGGAAGAACACCTCAAGCATATAGACCTAGTTCTCAAAAGGTTACATGAAGAGCAGCTCATGATAAACTTAGAGAAGTGTTTGTTTATGTAGGAGGAGATTATCTACTTGGGTTTTGTCATCTCACAAGGAAAGCTGAAAATGGATCAAGAAAAGGTAAGTGTCATATTGTCTTGGCCAACTCCTCGAACCATGAATGATGTCAGGAGTTTCCATGGGTTAGCAACCTTCTATAGGAAGTTTATAAGAGGGTTTAGTCATGTCTTTGCACCCATGCTTGATACCATAAAAGGAGGACAGAAGTGCAGATTTACTTGGACAAAGGAAGCAGATGATTCATTTGAAACATTGAAGAAGAAAATGGCACAGCAGCCAGTCCTTGCACTTCCTGATTTTAACAAGATTTTTTAAGTAGAATGTGATGCAAGTCACATGGCAATTGGAGCAGTACTTAGTCAAGAAGGGAGGCCTATTGCATTTTCCAGTGAGAAACTAAATGATGCTAAGATGAGATACTCATCCTATGATTTGGAGATGTATGCTCTAGTCCAGTCACTCAAAAAGTGGAGGCATTACTTGATGCTGAAAGAATTCATAGTGTTTACAGATAATCAGGCCCTTAGTTTCATAAATAGTCAGAAGAAGCTAAACCATAGACACATGAAGTGGGTGGAGACTTTACAAACTTTCACTTTCACACTTAAGCACAAGAAAGGGGTCAAGAATAAAGTAGTAGATGCTTTGAGCAGGAGGGTTCTAACCATAAATTAGATTCAGTTGGAGAGTGTTGGTATTGATTCCTTAAAGACTATGTATGATATTAATGAAGACTTTGGAGAAATCTACAAAGTATGTACTTCTTTTGAAGACAAATATCATGTTGAGTACTCTAAATTTCTGCTACAAAATGGATTACTTTTCAAAGGTGGACAGTTGTGTATTCCACAATGTTCTATGAGACTGAACATTATTAGGGAGAAGCATTGTGGGGCCATGGCAGGACATTTTGGTCTAGATAAGACACTAGATCTTGTCAAAAGACATTACCATTGGCCTAAGTTACAGTCAGATGTGAGGAAATTTGTGGAAGCATGTGTGATATGTCAGAAAGCAAAAGGGAGATCCACTAATGCAGGTTTGTATCAGCCACTACCCATTCCTTCTAGGCCATGGGAGAGCATAAGCATGGATTTTGTGTTAGGTTTACCTAGAACAAGGAAGGGATATGACAGTGTTTTTGTGGTAGTAGACAGATTCAGTAAAATGGCACATTTCTTGCCATGCAAAACTACTTGTGATGCTCCATATGTTGTAGACCTATTTTTCAAGGAGATAGTGAGGATTCATGGATTGTCGTTGAGCATAGTGTCAGATAGAGATGTGAAATTTATTGGCCATTTTTGGAGGACTCTTTGGAAGAAGCTTGGTACCAATTTGTCCTTCTCATCAACTTATCATCCTCAAACTGATGGACAGACTGAAGTGGTTAACCGTTCATTGGGAAATTTGCTAAGGTGTTTGACAAGGCAGCATGGAGTGAAGTGGGATAACATCCTCTCACACGCAGAATTTTCCTATAATGACACTGTTAATAGGAGTACAGGGAAATCACCTTTCCAGGTGGTATATGGTATTCATCCAAGAGGTATTTTGGAGTTAAGAGATCTACCTGCAAGAGAGCCTATTAGTGCAGATGGAGAAGCTTTTGCATTAGCCATCAAAGAGGTGCATGATCAAGTCAAGACCCAACTCCAGTAAACTACTTGGAAGTACAAAGAATATGCTGACAAGAAAAAGAGAGATGTACAATTTGATGTTGGAGATGTGGTGTGGGTTAACTTGAAGAAGGAAAGACTCCCAAAAGGAAAATATACTAAGCTCATGCAAAGGAAGATTGGACCATGTCAGATTCTGAAGAAGTGTGGATAGAATGCTTATGAAATCCAACTCCCTTCTGATCTTGGATTATCCCCTATTTTCAATGTATGTGATTTAACTCCATACAAACATCATCCAAATATAGACCAGGAACCATTCCAGGGTATAACAGATGATGATATTCGTAAACATGATCCACCAAAGTTGCAGAAGATTTTAGATTCACGAATGGCAAAGAAGACCAGGAACATAGAGTATCTGGAATACTTGGTGACTTGGCAAGGGAAACCTAATTCAGAGGCAGTTTGGATGACTGAAGAGCAGATCATCAAACAGGGTGTAGATCTTCAAACTCTCATCTCAAGTGGACTTGAGATTTCTTCTCTCAGGGAGTATGGTGTAGGAGCACCCCACGAAGACTAGGGTCTTATGCATTTTCTCTATTTAATGTAATAAGGTCTGTTTGACCAGACTTGTCATTGGTGTTTGTATTTCAGTTTTTGTTTGTAATCCCTAGGACACTTATCGAGCTATCATGATAAGGTTGTTAGTTTGTTAGTTGGTTATCTCTCCTAGCCGCTTGGAACCAAGTCTGTACTACTATGGGTAAGTGTATAAAATACCCCAGTACAGGTCAACTGAGAGGATATACATTGATGTTAAGAAGTTGTATTGTGCGGTTGGAAAATAGAGTACTGTAATCGCATTTTCTGAAAGCAAATAAAGATTATGTTTGTGTTTTGATCATCTAGGTGCACTACGTAATCAAATTGTTATTTTGGTGGCCAGATGGATTTTCCATTCCATTCCACTGGTTGATTCCTACATAATCGGTGGAATGGTTATGTACAGTAGGTTAGGGTTTAGTTTTGTATTTTCTATTTCTGTTTGCATGCATGTTTACAGGATTACAGGTCAGAGGTGTTGAGTAACCCTAGCATGGGAATGTGCTAGGTCATGCAGGTTAAAAAGAGCTTGAGAAACCATCCAGGAAGCAAATCGGGTCATCGCTGGAGAGCTGTGAAATCCGCGAAGTTTTCAACATACATGCATTTTATGTGTATATCACCTTTGCATGAAGGATATACAATCTGTGAATATAACGCTTTTACATGTTCTGTGTATCTTGCATTTGTCTATCGCAAATACAAAGGAGCGAGAAAGTCCAAGATTCCAGTCGGCATACTATGGAGTAAAAGTTTGGTCAAACGCATATTTGAATCGAATATACATTTCCTGTATATATCGCCTTCGTTTGTCAGAGACAATTCATGTGTATACCGTAATTATTTGGTTGTGTGTATCTTGCCGAAGCACTTTTTGGGTTGCATATGTCGAATGTACATTGGAAATGTACATCGATTGATACAAGTGGGTCAATGCCAGTCAAAGGGTTTTGTTTGTATGTTTAAAGTGTATCTTGCGATTGTATATGGTAAATGTACAATGCGCATATACATTATGCGGAGGTACCAGTGATAACTGGTAGGAACAATAAATAGAACCGGTAGCAGAAGGTTATCAAATGCATATTCCAAAGTTGTATATTTCAGGGAGAGAAAAGACATCAACAAAGGATTTTTGGTTTCTCCTGATGAGTTAAGTCTCATCGATGGTAGCAGACATCAAGTGCATCGGTGTAAGGAGGTATATTGGCAGAGGAGTTCGAAGTTAGGCCGATAGCTTGTATGTTGCCGATAGGCAACCAATAACGAAATTATGTCGAAGCTCATCGGTGTGAAGTCTACTATCAGACAACGAGGATTAGTTTATGCCAATGGTCATAAGTTTGGCCAATGGAGTATGTCGGGAGAACAATAGTTTTCTCTCGCCGATAGAAGGAAGCATTTTTACTGTGGAGTTTCGAGGGTTTTAGGGATCAATCCCTTGTAGCTCTGTGTCAACTTCTTTGTAGAACCATCAACAGTTGGCCACCTTCATGTGAAACCCCTAAACCAATCCACAGAACCCAGGATAGTTTGCAACCTGTAGGGGTCACGGGTGAATAGTTAACATTTATTTTTAATATTAGTTTTAGCTTGTAAATATTTTTGCCAGAACAAAGGCTTCACTGTAACTTTTAATGCCTATAACTGGGCTTAAAATTGTTAGCGCCTACCATTTGTTCTAACATTTGTTGTCAATCTACATCACTGTTTGCATGTGAACAAAGTTAACAATGATCGTTTGATGTTACACAGACTGCCAACATCAAATCACCAGCCATTAACAGTTAACTTTTACTATCATATAAACCACCACATGTGACCAAAGAGCCTCTAAGCGCTAACCGCCAGGGAGTACTCTTTTGCCTTCTACTTAGCAAAATAGGCATTTTTTCTTTTTCTCATAAAATGGTGAAATTGTATTAGATTTTTATAAATTTATAGTCATTGGAAAGATGATTCAATGTACTTTGCATTGGTGTAGGTCTCATCATCATATCTAACATATATTTCTAGGTGCACTCGTTTAAAGTTGAATTTTGTTTGAAATCTTCAATTGAGCATAACTTTTGTGTTTTAAATAGAAATTTAACACTTTTTTTTAAAATTGATTAGAAAATCATAAAGAATATGTTGGTGACATTTAATTTGCTATATACAGTCATCTATTTCTTAGTTTTAGCAAATCTATCATTTTTAACAAGTACTTCTTTGTGACATCACATTTGGATTTGGGCATAAAAATAACTTGTGTTTGCTTTGTTTGGTGAGCTTGATTGTTGCTAGAATTGTGTGTATGTTCTTCCCTCATGTTGCAAAGTGACCTTGGTAATAAAAAACACCTTTTAAGCACCTTCATATTCACATCACACATTTCAATTTCTAAGGGTTAATTAACATTTGTGTGGGTATGCTCTCTCTCCTCGTGCCGCAAGGTGATCTTGGAGATCAAAAACACCATTTGATTCACTTTTGTCACCCTTTATTAGGAGGCATGCCTTGGAGACACACCCACTCCAAGGGGCAACCTCAACCACGTGTTCTAGCGAGGTATATAAAAGGGGGAGAATGGAAGTTTTACCTTAATATAGTCACGTAGTCATTGGCACAGCCTTGGAGCCCCTAGTAATTCAAGACACAAGGTAAAGAGACATTTACTTGTGCTTATGTTGCATGCCTTCAATGGATTAGTGTTCAGATATTTGATCCCCACATACCTTGTGTATATTGAGGACACCCCTAGAGAGCTTGTACATCCTATATTAACACCTTTCGACTGCCTTTTAGTGTGGTGCAAGGTTCAACACTAAGCCTGAAATACTCACCATGTGCCTCCTTGAGTAGAAATAGAAGTTCTTTGGGTAAGGTGTCAAGGCCTCCAAGGAAAGGGAAAGGGTAAGCCTTGGTCCACTTTATCCCTAGCTATTTTCTCTTGAAAAGCTATTCCTAGTTAGGTAGTGAGCCTACACTAAGAGTCAAACCCACTTAAATAATCTAGGATGTTGTTGTGTTTTCTATGTGTGTTCATTTACACCCCCCAATCCAAATCAAAAACCTTTGCAATCTTGTATATGTTAAGTGAAATCGTTTGTTTTACAATTGCCTAAATTCAAGCATCCAAATATTTTCAGACATCCAACCATCCTAGGGTCCATAGTTTAAAATTTTGAGAGAATCCTTGTCACACTTTAGCTTAAGGTTGATTCATTTGTGATCCACATCCATATTCCACATTACTTCCATCCATTTCACCTACCTTATCTTCCATCCACATCAAGATTGTCTTAGACTTTGAATTGAGATTTATCTTTTGATCAAGACCCTAATCTTTTAATCCATCATCCAATCATTTAATCCTAATCAATATTTGTGTTGTTCTTAGGATATATCATTCCCACAACACCATCCTTGATCCATCCCATCGAATCTAATTGTGTCTTTTATCTTGATCTTAACCCCAAATATAGTCTAGATCATCTTCATCCTCCATCAAGCCTAATCACATCCAATTATCTATCCATCCACATCATCTCTAATCTTGTTGACATCCAATCCCTCATCATCCCTAAAGATCTACAACAATTCAACATTTTGTCTTGTCATCAAGATCTCTCATTTAATGCCCCCCATAACTCAGTCACAAGTCAAAAAAATCATGGATTCTATCCAAAACAATGTACCCAATTCACTTTATCCCACAAGTACATATGATGATCAAATTAGATATTCACTTGGCTTTATGACAACTTTTGGAAATGAAGAAACTTGCCCTATGATGCCTCAAATTGTGATACCAGAATACAATACCACAAGTGAGTATGAACATGATTTTGATCAACCTAAGCTTTCACCCACATTCATATATTTCATCAAAGGACATAAGGATTTGGTCATGAAACTTCTTAGAGATAATTTAATGAAACCACAAGGGCCTAATCATCCTATCTCCTCATCACAAAATGACATTGACAACCCTCAAATACCACAAATCTCCAACCCACCTAAGACATCTCATCAACATATCCCTACACTTTCCATTCCATTGCAAACCTCATTTCCATCTCTTTCCATTCCTCAACAAACACTTTCTATTCCATCTACATCTCACATTCCATCCCAATCAATCCATTCTCAATCTATCTCCCATCATGTGGTCATGTCATCACCACCCATTAATCCATCATATCAATATAATATGTCAATCCACCAAAGTCATCAACCCATTTATTCAAACATTTCTCCACTCATCTCATCACATGCTACCTACCAAACTAATCCTCCAACCACTCATCCCATGGTGTTATATCAAAATCCACCCCTTGTGAATCCTTTGGACCATAAGGTGCAAAAGCTAGAGAATGAAATCCAAAGAATGCAAACCAGGACTCAACATAAACATTTTAAGTTTGAGGATTTTTGTCCCTATCCTCTTGACCAATCCATTATGATGACTCCTTTTCCCTTGAAATTTGAAGTTCCTGAGTTTGATAAATACAAGGGAAAAGGAGACCCTCGTGATCACATCAAACAATTTTTCATGGCTTGTCAAGAAGTTTCTCATTACAATGTTTACCTTTTGAAACTTTTTCCACTAAGTTTGGCTAGACAAGCCTTGGATTGGTTTCATCATCTCACTCCCAGTACCATCACAACGTTCCCTCATCTAGCTGATAAGTTGTAGCCCATTTCTCCTATAATGTTGAACATGAACTTACCATGTTAAACCTTTGCAATTCCAAGCAATAAAATGGTGAAAGCTTTGCTTCTTACCTACAAAGGTGGAGAGGACTTGCAAGTTGAATCCCATGGGCAATCCTTGAAAACATAATTAGTCAATATTTTCATCCACAACCTTAATCAAGAAATGGCCTTTCATCTCCAAATCCATTATCTTTCCACCTTTGATGAGATCATTGAAAAGGGTGTTAATATTGAAAAATCCCTTATCACTAAAGGTTTACTTAAGACCTATACCAAGGACACTAATCAAATGAATGACAAATTTAACCCCTGGGATAAGAATAAACATGTGGTTAGTGATAGAGTCATAGATGTAGGAGTATAATCAACACTAAGAGGGGGGGTGAATTAGTGTTGATACACAAAAAAACAATTTTATCTACTTTCAAAAATTATCACTAAGATTTGTCTAAATTGAATCAATTATCAAAAACACATTTATCAACTCTTTAATTATATAGGACACGTGAAATTATGCAAGTCATCAACACAAGAAAAATTACCGAGTGGAAAACCCTCCTAGGGTAGAAAAACCACTCAAACTGCCTCACTGGCTTATATGAGAAAACTTCAAGTTTTACAATGTCTCACTGACAAAAATATAATGTCTCACTGACCTACAAGTCTCACTGACTTACATCAATGCCTCACTGGCATAACAATAAGCCTCACTGGTTGATACATGTCTCACTAACAAAGCAAGGTCTCACTAACCCATACAATCAACTTGATGCCAAGTAACACAACTTAGGGGGTTACCTTGATTTTCTTTGATAAAAAACCTTATTTCTCCTTATATCTTTACTTGCCAATCTATCTTTCAATCACAACCTATTCACCTTGAACAAGAAACAATATTTCATTATCTCTGCACCAAAATATGATCTTCATTGTCTTTCAAATCAATATGCCTCTCTCATGAAGACAATCCCCTTCTCTGCCCTTATTTTTGTGTGTACAAATGATTCATCTATATGCTCTACACCCACACACAGAGGTCTACCATCCTCTTCGAGTTATCAATTCACATAACATCTATATGAGCAGACAAGTATCACACACCATCTCACACCAAACCAAATCTCATCATCAAATTGTCACACAGAAAGAGTAAATTACTTCTTTTCTTCAAAACTTGAAAAACAAAACCACAATCTTTCACTGTAACTATGCTTAAAAACACAGAATTGCCTTTTCAAAAATAACATAAAGCACAAGCAACCCCTCCATCATTTCATCAAAAATCATTGATTTATTTATCTCTGATCCTCACACATAGATCTTCATCATCTCTTAAGAGAACCTGCACAAACTACTCACTTGTTTCGCACATATGTCAATCAATATATCTAACTTATAGGTATATATCTATGTAAACATATGTATCAAGTTTCACACAGAAAATAATCATTTAGATCAAGATATAAAACTTCATGGCCCTCTCAGTAGGTGTCAAATTGTTTTAGAAGAAAGTTAGGACGACTTCTTTGCTAAGCCACCTAAGCATGACTCATGAATAATATTTGCAAACATACTCTGCAACCTTTCTTCATCTCTCCTCAATATAGCATAAAACTCGAACAAATCACAAACTTAGAACATTATTTATCATATATGCTCTCTGCATATATTCAGACTCTAAAAGGTAGGCTAAAAAGACTGGCTTTTTTTTTGCCTTTTATCAAAAAGAAGCTGTCAAATTAAAATAAAGAATTGAGCCATTGGGATTCAAACAAACTTTGAATCTCACTCATTGATTTACATTTCGCACCATTTAGCAACATAAACTTTGACCGTTCGATTTGTGTTCCCCGCCATAAGTTTTTAAAACAACTTTTTACCACCAAAATACTAGGCCAACGGGGGCAAGTCACCAAATGGACTAATAACCCTTCAACTGGTGACTCTAAGTGATTTACCTGCTACTTCAAGTCAACTTTAATTTATAACATAAAGTCCATTTTATATGACGGGCTAGGGTAAAATATGTTCAAAGCACTATTGAAAGCATTTCAAAGCAAAAGAAATAGGGTTTTAGTGCATTTAACCCTTCATGATAATATTAAATCTGACCCTTAAAGATCATATCAACAATTGATTGAAATTCACTAATCACCAACAACTGAAACTCACTTTCTAGTGAAGACATCACAACCTTGAATTAATAACCCTATTTTTTCTTATGCACAAGTCTTGAAGACAAATAACAATCCAAGATTCTCCACTTCTGAGACACATGATGATGATCAACACCTTGAAGTATATCATTCATCATAAACTTTACTCACATTGAAGCATCAGGCATAAGACACACCAAACTCTATGAAGGCTCCTGATCTTATGTATTGGAGATAACAAACACTTGAAGACCTCCTTGATAAATGTATGATGAGAACTAACACAAGCATCTCATTTGAATTATACTAACACACTTCAATACTGATATAAGAATCTTCATGAACCATGAACAAGTCTGAAGCCTGAGCCTTGAATACAAATGACTTTTGAACATAAATGATCATGTTTTGTTTCATGTTGCAGAGGATGTCCCTTCCACTGAATGCATGAAGACCACACATGATGCCAACCTTTTTGACATCAATGACAAGGCAACACACAGATGCCAAACAACAAACTCCCCCTTTGACTGACATTGATGTCAAAACACTAAATACAATCAAGACAAACTTATCTCCCCCTTTTTGACTATCAATGACAGAAATTTACCTCTATTTTGCTCAAGAAATTCATTGATGCAGAGATTACATACTATCTTCTATCCTGTACTCTGTCATTAAGATGCTTGGCAAAGATCACATAAAATATAGTTTGTTGTCACTAGAATGTTGTTAAAGACACAATCCTTTGTTAGAGAGTGAGAAATTACTGTCAAAAGAATAGATAACTTTGAGATATTGTACTAACTGTCATCTCTATCAAAGTAATCAGCATATGTGTAATATGAAAACTAGACTACTACAAGCATTGTCTCCTCTTTGCATGTAGCTCTAGCTTTTAAGCTTGCTACAAATTACCTTATTGATACCAAACACATTATACTTTTCCTTGACATTACTACCCTTGTGAAGATGAAGTCCAGTCTTCTTAACCCTTAGCTCAACCATACTCAACACCTCTACTAATTGTATTGTTAATCATTGCAAAGATCTTAACCAACAATGTATGTTCACATTCAATAGAGATCATCATCACCACTATTGATTGAAACTGACCACTGTCATTACAGGCACAAACCACTGTCAACACAGAGAAATAGTACCACTAATCATATCACTTGTCAAACATCCAAGAGTATTGTCACAGCAATATTTACTGTTCAAGACTATTCTAAACATCATACAACTACCACTGCAAGTCAGGAACACTATAGGAATACTTTGATCAACACTGCTTTGTTTGTTTTGTCACCAAACAATTACTTCCTCTCACAACCACTGTTTTAATGAGTAGAATTCCACCTAACTGGTCCAAAGACTAAACACTTCTTGCACTTTGTAGAGAGCATAGTGGCACACTTTGCTATCTGTCTACTGTTCTTGTTTAAGGACAAAGAATCAGCACTGTAGTACACTATCACAAGTAATAATGTAAACACACATGGTAAGATCTGATCAAACAGTCTTTTCTTGTAATCAACTGTGATCAAGTCAATCATCAATGACAACAAAAATTGAAACATATTGCTTTCACTGTCAAAGAGCTATCACTATACCACCTGTCATTAGCATTATTTCATCACATTCTTATGAAGTATAAACTTCATGTGCCCAGACTGTTCTTCTACATTTTGCCTATAACTTTACTAGGGTACTTGCAACTATAACATTTGATAATAACATTACATCTTGATAGACACAATACCCTGTTCTAAGGCCTATCAACACATTAAAGAGTAGTATCACTTCAAAACATAGAGTTCTAATGCAGTATTGTAGTTTCACTATTAATACACAGAGATACACTAATTTCAATGTCAAGGATAGCATTGTCATCATAAAACCCTGTCATCACCTTTGTTTGTGCAACAAAGAGTAACACACATAGTGACCATCATGAAATATTAACTCAACCCACTGAACATTGTATCATGTCATTTCATCAAGAATAGCCAACATCCTAACAAGATATCAAGGATTACTTTCACTTTGACAATAATGACAAAGGACAGGAAGACAAGTAAACCAAGGACTGATCCATTATTCAAGTATCAAAATATAACCATAGACTATTACTATGTTTCAATAATTACACTATCCATTGAGAGAGGACTAGTAAATAGTGAGAACTACTATCAAGAGCATGATGTATCAAGAACTTACTGCCCCCTTAGAAACCTAACTTAGACTATCATTAGAGACAATAGTGATATTCATGGAAGAACACCTCAAGGTTTAGCACTATGGTATAGGTGTACACTGTCATGAAAAACTTAGTAAGGTCCAACTACAAAAATCCTTATCATTCACTGTTATAAACCATTGTCAAATCAACTAAAGACATGGATCACTCAACATACCAAACCAGCATGTCACTATTTGATATAGTCCTGTAATATGAAGTCATGACTACACCATTACATACTAAACCATTCTCATCAACCTAGAACACCTCATTGTGCATATCTAGAAGGACATCAGGAAAGCAACCAATATTATCATCATGAAGAAGACTTGAATTCAAACAATCTTGAAGCAACATGAAGCACATCCTGAAGACTTGGTTAGAGATCAATGACAAACACATCTTACTTACACATCTCCTCTAATCATTCTTTTGAGTTTTTGCTCCATCATACCAACAGACCTCCTGAAACCTCTTGGGCGAAAAAAATAGAACATTAGATGACTCCCCCTGAATCCATGCAGCCTCTTTTAAGCTACTATTAGTGTTTCTTGTGCAGGATGCACAAGATTAGGCTCTACCTTCTCTTGACTTTCTTTCCGCTTCCAAACTTTTACAGGCTCTTTCTTCTGTTCATGTTTCTTTATCCAAACCTTTTCAACCTTTTTCTTTCCACAACTTTTCAAATCAAGTGATGTAATTCTTCCAAACCTTCTGCAACTATATGCTTTGTGACCAAGAGAGTTGCAATTATAACAAACTATGTTATAATCATAATCAAATGACTGATAGTACCTTTGAGCACTCATGTTAAGCTTCCATGCAAGATCATACCTTCTATGCACTTTATAATTTCTTTGTATGTGTCCAATATTATTGCACTTGTAACAAACAATATCAGTATTCCTTCTGCAATCAATTGCTTTAAGTCCAAAATGATTACAAGTATAACAATAACCATTAAATGAATAGTTATACCTATACATGTATGCTTGTCTTATAGGAGCAGAATTTCTAAAATTCCTTCTTTGATTGTGCACAAATTCATCTCTGGTTTTCAATTCAGCTTTACTCTTCCTTTTACCTTTTGTGGCAGCATCATGATGACTTAAATCAATTTTCCTTCTAGGAGTCTCTTTGGCTTTTGAACATTCTCCTTCTTCAAAACCAAGTCCAGTAGTGTCTCCATATAGTTTTTGTTTACCAAGCATCTCATGTAGCTTGCTTGTGCTTTCTTCAAACTCCTTATACTTCTTAGATAAAGCCTTGAGACCATCATCCTCTTTTCTCAGATTGATAATATCACCTTATAATTTTAGATTCTCAATCTTTCTAACTTCAAGGTCAGATTTTGAAACTATTGGTTACCAAATCTGCAGAGGGTTTGCTAGCTCCAATGCACAGGCAGATTTGGCCAACAGATTACAGGAGGTTGCGTGAGCTGCCTCCCCTTCACTTCTGGTTCTGCCGCACCAAGGGGGGTATCCCTATGACAAAAGATGTAACATTGACTAGCTCAACGACAGAAAGATTTAGCTTGACAGCAACAGGTAGAATACTCTCATGTGTGGACCAAGATCTGCATGATAGATCACAAGGTGGGCAACATTCTTGGACATATATGTCTAGTTGGGTATGAGAGTCAACAGGGGGTTCCTAATCCTACTCCTACAACTAATAGGTGGAAGTGATGAGATGGGTGGACATAATGTCCTGGATGCAAGACAAGGGGTTTTGGCTCATAACTACTAACTCAAAAACAGACTAGTGCCTATCCATTGGGCAAGGAGTCAACTAGACGTATACAGCAGATGGTTTGCAACTTTCACTCAAGTTTCAGGGGGTTGGACTGATCCTTGCCTTACAAACATCACCCAAGAATGGGTATCTAACTGCCTCTACTTACAGATATCCCTGCTGACATGCAACCTTCCCCAGGCTCAACCTAAAACAATTTAATCCACTCCTTAAATGGAAGTTAGAGATCAAACATGTGATACAGAAAACCATATCCTAGAACCTGAGAAACCCTTAGCAACCAGATTCAGAAGAAGGAGAATAACATGCAGCAAATGGAGACAAGCAAATAAACACATGCAATGAAGCATTTCTCATATAAAATCAACACTGAAACTGAAATATGTGCAAAATACAATCATGCTGCAACACAGAAACTCCAAAATGGGATGGAACAACCAAGTTCATGCCCTGTTCTTCATTATTTACACAAAAATGCCCCAGGCCTTCAACAACCTCAAAATGGGTCACACAGTCTGCTTAAATAGCAAGAAAATGTACCCAGCAAATTAATTACATGGCAAGACAAAAATCCACCATATACAATGCATGATCAGATTGGCGCTCAAAACAGTAAATGCTGCAGAGGGACAAAGAGGAAGGAGCAGGTGAGAATCGAGACTCAAGCCGCCGCTCAGGGACATGCATCATCAATTCAGGTGGTTGAGCTACCAACACGACCCACGCCTTCTGCAAAAACTGCCATTAATGTTTCACCAACCTGTAGCCCCTGGAATGTAGCAATGGCGCGCCTCTGGAGTTTCTCTAGCCTAAAAATGATTTCAAACACTCAGGAAAAACCCGTGCTGTAGGCTCAAAATGTGACCATCGATCATCCTCTCGTCACTGCAATCAACGGTGTCAAAATCTATTGAAAAAATGCCCACTAACCAAAACGTGCCACGTAGGCACTTCAAGTTTCCATCGCTGGGTCCCCGCAGCTTTTCCTTTGAGAAAGGGACATATGGCAGCTTCCGCAGTGTCTCTGAAACATAAAGACCCTTTCAAGAAACACCAATGGAAGCTGACATGTGTCACTTTCCGCGCTACACTTGAGAAACACTTGAAACACTTGAGACTCTTGCGAAGATTGACACCTGGCAGGTTCCGCGGCCTCTTGAAACTCAAAGAAACTTTATAGAAACTTTGGCGGAAGTAGCCACGCGTCGAGACCCGCGATACTCAACCAAACTATGTCAAAAGTGTGAAGTGGCCCCCGCTCGTGACACTTGTCACAATCCGCGGCTTTGAAACTTGAGGCACATTAAGAAACGGGGCCCACCACCTCCCGCGCCAAACCTTGAAGCAAAAAGAAACAACGCGGAGGCTGCCACTTGGCAACATCCATAGTAGCAACTGCTTTTACTCGGACCCACCATCACTTCGCCACACTCAGAAACAAAAAGAAACTATCACGGAAGCTGACACTTGTCAGCTTCCGTAGCAACCTCAAGGGGTACGTGGCATCTTCCGCCCCTCCTTAGAAAATTTTTAGGAGCTTCACGGAGAGCGACACGTGGCACCTTCCGCGCTTCTCCTGAGAAACACTTAGGGTCCTTGAAGCCTTTGGCGGAAACTGTGAAACTCTTAGGGTCTTTCGGGTGCCTCCACGTGGAGCATTCCGCGGCAATTATGAAACACTAAAAGAAACTGCGTTGAAACTTCGGTGGAAGCCGACACATGGCACCCTCCGCGCTCAGACTGAAACTTTTAAGGAGTGTCTCGGCTGTTGACACGTGGAGCCACCCGCGGGAAGCAACTTAAAACACAAGAGAAAAAGTTTCTGCCACGTGGCAAGCTCCGCGATAAAGTTACCCATTAGAAACAAAAATGCGGCCTAAACAGGGGCATGACACATGGCGGATCTTGCGGCGTTTGAAACTTGAAACCCTCACAGCCACTGCCAGAAACATTTAAGGACACTGAAACTATAGCCCGAAATGCATCTGAAACACATGAGACCCATTTTTTAACATTTTTAGGGGCCGATGGAGATTTCTGACCCGCCACTGCATATTTTGACCCGCACCAATCTAAATTTTTGGCATTTTTAGCACTGCAGAGGCCGAAAGACACAGAAATTTTGGATTTTTTGGGAAGAGATCCGACTTGAAACCCCAAACATGAATTATTACTAACAGTGGCTCCGATTGGGGACGTGCAGGTGCAAGACTGCAGCGAGAACCTCAGATCTCTGGGATGCAGACCAGTCCCTTATTCATTGGGCACAGAGTCACATACTACACTGACCTGCAACACAAAACACATTATTTTCAAATATTATTATGGCGGCCCAGGGCAGCCAAAAAGAAAAAACCAGAACTTTTTCTTGTTAAATGTCTGATTCCAAACTGAAAGATCCCAATCCCAACTGAAAAGATTGGCATAATTTGCCCACAAAGTCATCTGCTCAATTAGATATTCCACCATTTTTGACAACTTGCCACTATCATTTTTACCTCTGTCATTTTGGATTTCAAAATTAGACATATAACCATACACATAATATTCTTTAACATTAGGCAACACATGTATGTTATATCCCTCAGATAGTACATCATACTGCTCTTGGCATCCTTCATCATTTATCTGGCTACTGCATACCATCAGGCACTCATCCAGCTAATCCAAAAACTCAAAATACCTAGAAAAAATGAGACCCCTAATATCTACTAATATTGAAAACAAATCCTGATCCACACACCCAATGTTGCACATGTCTGAATTAGGTGATGATGAACATTCATTATTCACAGTTTGTAAATCAGCATCATCATCCTCAAACAAAGGGTTAACCCTGCACCAATGAGGGTCATGACTCACAACAATAAATACATCTAGAGGCTCATCATAAAGGGGATTCACACTCACTGCAAAGGCCTCTGCTTCTTCTTCATGACAATCTATTTCTTTTTCATTACTATCAGATCCAGAGTCATAAGAAGAACAAACCTAATCCATGCACTGGTCATGGATATCATTTTTATCATCTAAAACATCTGATTGCCCCACATACAAGATTTCTGTTGTTTCAATGCACTCTGAAGTTGAACAATCTGCATCATTTTCTAGCCCTCTAATGCTTCCTGATGAAACTGATATTGATTCTTGATCCATATGATCACAACTTTGCACAACTGGATCATTTAAACATGAAGGCTCTTTGATGAGGACTGGCATGTAAATATCACTTGAAAAATCATTATTTTCAACTTCATTTGCTGGGCAAAATAGGACATCCTCCTCTACAATAGGAACATCATCCAATTGGAATGATGCAAAAACTGGGACAACAGGGGTGTGAGCACTTTGACATTCATTGTGAACATCTGAATTAAATCTTTCATTAACATTGGGGGCTGCAGCACAACAAATTTTTTTAGAAAAATAACCCTTTTGTATACCATATCTCTAATTGTTTTCAATATCAATTGCAAACTGATGTGCTTGATGCAATGTGGTGGGCTCCTTATCTCTTAATCTATAACTCATTTTCTTATCAAATGCTCCCAAATAGACAACTAGGCACAATGCATCATTAGGTCTCATGCATTCTGGTATTCTATTCAATGCCCTCATAAATCTGAGGTTAAAGGTTGGGATCAGCTCATCTTCTTCAATATGGATGTACATGAAGTCACTAATAACTGCATATTCAGAAATTCTTTCACCATATTGCACTAGAAATGCATATTTAAAACCATGCCAAGAACTGATAGAGTGAGATGGAAGGTAGGAGAATAGTCCCTTGCATCTTCATCTAGAGATTGAACAAATAACCTTATAACTACATCTTCATGATCAATCTCAAAATCATCTATCACATTTCTGAATTGTTGCAAGTGTCTCTCAGCTGATTCATCCTTTGCACCAATAAATTTGGGCAAATACCTTCTGATTTTAGGTGGAAAAGCATTTGGGTAGCCACAAATGCCACTAAAATTTATGGGCTTATATCTATCTATGTTGAAACTTCTTTTATTCCATGGTTGGGACTGACTACTATACATTTTTGCACTTGACACCTCACAAGGGTGCATGGGCTGACAATACATCTTTTTATGCTTTTGCAACCCTCTTCTCTACTCAGATTTTCAATCACAATATGACCTTAGGCCCTTAAAGTACAAAACTGCTATATCAACCTGCCTAAAGTCCTCTATATGAGTCTCTTGAACAAGATTGCATGCCCTTTTGAAATACAGAGTAGGTTCTAACAAAAGCATGCAAGCTCTGCTTTCACCAATGTTTCCCTTTTAACCAGTGCTATTTCACCAAATAGGGAACTTTTCAAAAACTTGTACAAATACCTAGATATGTTGCAGCTGCTGATAGGTTCATTCAACAGAGTCGCCACCTCCTTGGCAGAGGAATAAGCTTCAAACAGGCTGAAGCTGAAAATTGATTTCTTTCATTCTGGGTCATCCACCAGCAGAGCCACAGATAAAACTTTTTCTTTTGCTGCAACAAGGCACCTCCAGGTCTAATTTTTCAATTCTTTAGACTCAAACTTTATGGATATGACATTCAATCCCCAGTAGAGTCGCCAAAATCTATTGGTGACTCGGATGGGCCACAAATACATATTCTTTTAAATCAAATCCCCAGCAGAGTCGCCAAAATCTGTTGGTGACTCGGATGGGCCACAAATACATATTCTTTTAAATCAAATCCCCAGCAGATTCACTGAAATCTGTTGGTTACCAAATCTGCAGAGGGTTTGCCAGCTCCAATGCACAGGCAGATTTGGCCAACAAATTACGGGAGGTTGCGCGAGCTACCTCCCCTTCACTTCTAGTTCTGCTGCACCAAGGGGGGTATCCCTATGACAAAAGATGTAACATTGACTAGCTCAACGACAGAAAGATTTAGCTTGACAGCAACAGGTAGAATACTCTCATGTGTGGACCAAGATCTGCATGATAGATCACAAGGTGGGCAACATTCTTGGACATATATGTCTGGTTGGGTATGAGAGTATGCAGGGGGTTCCTAATCCTACTCCTACAACTAACAGGTGGAAGTGATGAGATGGGTGGACATAATGTCCTGGATGCAAGACAAGGGGTTTTGGCTCATAACTACTAACTCAGAAATAGACTGGTGCCTATCCATTGGGCAAGGAGTCAACTAGACATATACAGCAGATGGTTTGCAACTTTCACTCAAGTTTCAGGGGGTTGGATTGATGCTTGCCTTACAAACATCACCCAAGAATGGGTATCTAACTGCCTCTACTTACAGATATCCCTGCTGACATGCAACCTTCCCCAGGCTCAACCTGAAACAATTTAATCCACTCCTTGAATGGAAGTTAGAGATCAAACATGTGATACAGAAAACCATATCCTAGAACCTGAGAAACCCTTAGCAACCAGATTCAAAAGAAGGAGAATAACATGCAGCAAATGGAGACAAGCAAATAAACACATGCAATGAAGCATTTCTCATATAAAATCAACACTGAAACTGAAATATGTGCAAAATACAATCATGCTACAACACATAAACTCCAAAATGGGATGGAACAACCAAGTTCATGCCCTGTTCTTCATTATTTACACAAAAATGCCCCAGGCCTTTAACAACCTCAAAATGGGTCACACAGTCTGCTTAAATAGCAAGAAAATGTACCCAGCAAATTAATTACATGGCAAGACAAAAATCTGCCAAATACAATGCATGATCAGATTGGCGCTCAAAATAGTAAATGCTACAGAGGGACAAAGAGGAAGGAGTAGGTGAGAATCAAGACTCGAGCCGCCGCTCAGGGACATGCATCATCAATTCAGGTGGTTGAGCTACCAACACGACCCACGCCTTCTGCAAAAACTGCCATTAATGTTTCACCAACCTGTAGCCCCTAGAATGTAGCAATGGCGCGCCTCTGGAGTTTCTCTAGCCTAAAAATGATTTCAAACACTCAGGAAAAACACGCGCTGCAGGCTCAAAATGTGATCGTCGATCATCCTCTCGTCGCTGCGATCAACGGTATCAAAATCTGTTAAAAAATGCCCACTAACCAAAATGTGCCACGTAGGCACTTCAAGTTTCCATCGTTGGGTCCCCGCAGCTTTTCCTTTGAGAAAGGGACATATGGAGGCTTCCGCAGTGTCTCTAAAACATAAAAGACCCTTTCAAGAAACACCAATGGAAGCTGACATGTGTCGCTTTCCGTGCCACACTTGAGAAACACTTGAAACACTTGAGACTCTCGCGAAGATCAACACCTGGCAGGTTCCGCGGCCTCTTGAAACTCAAAGAAACTTTATAGAAACTTCGGCGGAAGTAGCCACGCGTCGAAACCCGCGATACTGAGCCAAACTGTGTCAAAAGTGTGAAGTGGCCCCAGCTCGTGACACTTGTCACAATCCGCGGCTTTGAAACTTGAGGCACATTAAGAAACGAGGCCCCCCACCTCCCGCGCCAAACCTTGAAGCAAAAAGAAACAACGCGGAGGCTGCCACTTGGCAACATCCATAGTAGCAACTGCTTTTACTCGGACCCACCATCACTTCACCACACTCAGAAACAAAAAGAAATTATCACGGAAGCCGACACTTGTTAGCTTCCGCAGCAACCTCAAGGGGTACATGGCATCTTCCACCCTTGCTTAGAAACTTTTTAGGAGCTTCGCGGAGAGCGACACGTGGCGCCTTCTATGCTTCTCCTAAGAAACACTTAGGGTCCTTGAAGCCTTTGGCAGAAACTGTGAAACTCTTAGGGTCTTTCGGGTGCCTCCACGTGGAGCATTCCGCGGCACTTATGAAACACTAAAAGAAACTGCGTTGAAACTTTGGCGGAAGCCGACACGGGGCACCCTCCGCGCTTAGACTGAAACTTTTAAGGAGTGTCTCAACTATTGACACATGGAGCCACCCACGGGAAGCAAATTAAAACACAAGAGAAAAAGTTTCTGCCACGTGGCAAGCTCCACGATAAAGTTACCTATTAGAAACAAAAATGCGGCCTAAACAAGGGCATGACACATGGCGGATCCCGTGGCGTTTGAAACTTGAAACCCTCACAGCCACTACCAGAAACATTTAAGGACACTGAAACTGTAGCCCAAAATGCATCTGAAACACATGAGACCCATTTTTTAACATTTTCAGGGGCCGATGGAGATTTCTGACCCGCCACTGCATATTTTGACCCACACCACTCTGACTTTTTGGCATTTTTAGCACTGCAGAGGCCGAAAGACACAGAAATTTTGGATTTTTTGGGAAGAGATCCGACTTGAAACCCCAAACATGAATTATTACTAACAGAAACATCTGTTATCCTCTTAGCTTCCTCAACCTCTATCTTCAGACTAATAATCAAATTATTTGAGTTATCAATTTGTGTCCTTAAATTTGCAATCTGAATACTTACCTCTTCAAGATCATAAAGTGCTTTGTCTTCGAAGTCTCTTTCTTGTTGTAGTTGCAACATTAATTTCTGGTTCTCCTTATAATTCTTGAGTTCACTCAGAGCATATATGAGCTCTCCTTCCATATCAATCTCACAATCTTGTTCATCATATTCTTGATCATCATCACTTATGATGTTAGCTTCTTCTAAAAAAGATTTGACCTCAACATCTTCATGTGAATGTCTTCTATCACTGTTATTCTTCTGAGATAACAAGTTGTCCTCTTCTTTATTATCACCTTGATAAATTCTTTTCAATTTCTTCCACACATCCTGACCTGTTTCACACTGCGCAACTTTACAAGAAACATCATTAGACAAACCAGATAAAATGACCTTCTTGGCTATATGATTGTATTCAAGAGCCTCTTTGATATTTGCAGAATTAGAATATCCATTCTCAATAGACATCCATACATCATATCCTAAAGAGGATAAATAGAATTGCATTCTCATACACCAAACTAAAAAATCTGAACCATTAAACATAGGAACTCCAGAAAACTCTTTCACAGATTCAACTTGTGAAGCATATTTATCAACTGACTTAATATCAACATCTAGATTTGACACACATTACACCTTTTGATCATAATGAGACTTGACATTTCTCATGTTCTTATTTCTTTTGCACTTACCCATGGTACTCCACACATAGGACCTACCCAAAGTTGATTAAGCTTCTAAAGGGAATGTGGCTCTGATACCAATTGTAGGAGTACAATCAACACTAAGAGGGGGGGTGAATCAGCGTTGATACACAAAAAAACAATTTTATCTACTTTCAAAAATTGTCACTAAGATTTGTCTGAATTGAATCAATTATCAAAAACACATTTATCAAATCTTCAATTATATAGGACACATGAAATTATGCAAGTCATCAACACAAGAAAAATTACCGAGTGGAAAACCCTCCTAGGGTAGAAAAACCACTCAAACTGCCTCACTGGCTTATATGAGAAAACTTCAAGTTTTACAATGTCTCACTGACAAAAATATAAGTTCTCATTGACCTACAAGTCTCACTGACTTACATCAATGCCCCATTGGCATAACAATAAGCCTCACTGGCTGATACATGTCTCACTGACAAAGAAAGGTCTCACTGACCCATACAATCAACTTGATGCCAAGTAACACAACTCAGGGGGTTACCCTAATTTTCTTTGATACAAAACCTTATTTATCCTTATATCTTTACTTGTCAATCTGTCTTTCAATCACAACCTATTCACCTTGAACAAGAAACAATATTTCATTATCTCTACACCAAAATATGATCTTCATTCTCTTTCAAATCAATATGCCTCTCTCATGAAGATAATCCCCTTCTCTGCCCTTATTTTTGTGTGTACAAATGATTCATCTATATGCTCTACACCCACACACAGAGGTCTATCATCCTCTTCAAGTTACCAATTCACATAACATCTATATGAGCAGACAGGTATCACACACCATCTCACACCAAACCAGATCTCATCATCAAACTGTCACATAGAAAGAGTAAATTACTTCTTTTCTTCAAAACTTGAAAAACAAAACCACAATCTTTCACTGTAACTATGCTTGAAAACATAGAATTGCCTTTTCAAAAATAACATAAAGCACAAGCAACCCCTCCATCATTTCATCAAAAATCATTGATTTATTTATCTCTGATCCTCACACACAGATCTTCATCATCTCTTAAGAGAACCTGCACAAACTACTCACTTGTTTCGCACATATGTCAATCAATATGTCTAACTTATAGGTATATATCTCTGTAAACATATGTATCAAGTTTCACATAGAAAATAATCATACAGATCAAGATATAAAACTTCCTGGCCCTCTCAATAGGTGTCAAATTGTTTTAGAAGAAAGTTAGGATGACTTCTTTGCTAAGCCACCTAAGCATGACTCATGAATAATATTTGCAAACATACTCTGCAACCTTTCTTCATCTCTCCTCAATATAGCATAAAACTTGAACAAATCACAAACTTAGCACATTCTTTATCATATATGCTCTCTGCATATATTCAGACTCTAAAAGGCAGGCTAAAAAGACTGGCTTTTTTTTCCCTTTTATCAAATAGAAGCCGTCAAATTAAAATAAAGAACTAAGCCATTGGGATTCAAACAGACTTTGAATCTCACTCATTGATTTACATTTCCCACCATTTAGCAACATAAACTCTAACCGTTCGATTTGTGTTCCCCGCCATAAGTTTTTAAAACAACTTTTTGCCACCAAAATACTAGGCCATCAGGGCCATCGAGGGCAAGTCACCAAATGGACTAATAACCCTTCAACCGGTGACTCTAAGTGATTTACTTGCTACTTCAAGTCAACTTTAATTTATAACATAAAGTCCATTTTATATGATGGGCTAGGGTAAAATATGTTCAAAGCACTATTGAAAGCATTTCAAAGCAAAAGAAATAGGGTTTTAGTGCATTTGACCCTTCATGATAATATTAAATCTGACCCTTAAAGATCATATCAACAATTGATTGAAATTCACTGATCACCAACAATTGAAACTCACTTTCTGGTGAAGACATCACAACCTTGAATTAATACCCCTGTTTTGTCTTATGCACAAGTCTTGAAGACAAATAACAATCCAAGACTCTCCACTTTTGAGACACATGATGATGATCAACACCTTGAATTATATCATTCATCATAAACTTTACTCACATTGAAGCATCAGGCATAAGACACACCAAACTCTATGAAGGCTCCTGATCTTATGTATTGGAGATAACAAACACTTGAAGACCTCCTTGATAAATGTATGATGAGAACTAACACAAGCATCTCATTTGAATTATACTAACACACTTCAATACTAATATAAGCATCTGCATGAACCATGAACAAGTCTAAAGCCTGAGCCTTGAATACAAATGACTCTTGAACATAAATGATCCTGTTTTGTCTCATGTTGCAGAGGATGCCACTTCCATTGAATGCATGAAGACCACACATGATGCCAACCTTTTTGACATCAATGACAAGGCAACACACAGATGCCAAACAATAATAGATTCAAGACACATTCAAACAACACAGCCTTCCCGACACAATGTACAAACTGTCCTTAAGACTACTACCATTTCCCTTCCTAAGACACAATTTTGGCCACACTCCAATCCAAGACATCACTTTATTGACTTAGGGCCCAAACCCATTGAAATGGTATTTCAAAATTTGATGCAAGATAATATGATTACATTGCCTTTCACTAGACCATATGGTGATAATGAGTCTAAACCTACACGGTATAATGAGAAGGACTATTGTGGTTACCATCGTGTTCATGGACATCCTACAAACACGTGTATGAGTCTCAAACATTACATTCAACATCTTATTGATCAAGGGAAATTAGAAGTAACCCCCAATTCCTCATCTAATGACAAATTGGGTATTTGTCAGGATCTTTTTACAAAGCATGGCTAATCCACTTCGTCCTCTCCTTCTACTTCAAACCAATCCCAAAATAATCATGCCAACAATGTCTGCTATAATAAGACCCCTTATTCCTATGACTCTATTATAGGGCATATAGATTATGATTCCTCATTTGTTGCCACTGTTACCATAAAAGTTCCATCTCCTAATTGTGTTGTTACAATAAGACATGGAATGGTCACTATCCCCTAACCTTCATTTTCTTCATCATTCCAACCTTCTCATTATAATCTCCTAAACAATCTTAGGAAGATTCCTGCACAAATATCCATCTTGGATCTCCTTATAGCTTCCCCTATCCACAAATTTATATTGGATCAAGCCTTACAAGAATCCCAAGTCTCGTAGAATATTGATCCTGATCAATTCCAAGCCCTTGTGAGTCATCTTTCATCCCCTTACCACCTCACCTTTAGTCAACATGACATGCCACCCATTGTTCCATCTCATAATAAACCCCTTCACATTGAGGTCCCGATTGCTAAACACAAAATCAAGTGTGTCATTTTGGATAATGGATCTGGATTGAATTTATGTACCTTGAGATTAATAAAACAATTGGGATATTCAACAGCTGACTTGGAACCTTGAGTATTTAATATCAAAGGTTATGATGATGCCGAGAGAGAATCCGAAGGGACTATATGTCTTCCCATATAAGTGGGACTAGTTATATAGCACACCACATGTCAAGTCCTTGATCTTGATCTTCCATTTAACATTATACTTGGTCACCCATGGATCCATGATATGCAAGATATCCCTTCTACCCACTATCAATGTTTGAAGTTCCCTCATAATGGTGAAGAAGTTACTATCTATGCGAATCCCCGACCCTTTGAATATTATCAAGCTATGGAAGTTTATTCTCATAAAGATAATCTTTGTCCTATTAATGATATCTCCACTAAAGATAAGGTCACTGCTTCCACATCTTATATCAAAACCAATGACCTTGCTTCCACTTCTTCATCCTCCCAAGATCCTAAAGTTACCAAGGTCAAGATTGTTGATAAAGGTTGTGGGTAATATGAGCTACTTTCTTATGGATTAGGATACATGCCTTCTAGTGTAGAAACCAAAGATCCTCATGCTCCATCTACAAGTCAAGGTGAATCCTCTAATGTTGTTGAAAGTACCGTCAATGGGACTTTCAATGCCTCTTCTGAAAACCTCAATATTTCATGCCTCTTCCATGACACCATCTTTGCCATTGAATCCTCATCGCCATATCATACTGCCCTTTCACGAGACCAACAAAATGCCATCTCTCACTATACTTGTCAAAATAATGGAGAAAATGATGAACTCCTTAGTCCTACAAATACAAAATCAAAAAAGTAAAAGAATAATAAAGCATTGACTTCAAAAAGAAAAATCATGCTATGTCTATATTTGGGGTATCAAAAGTCAAAGAAAATTTTACCTTGCCCCTAGCATCACAAGAGAATTTACTTGAAGAAAAAAACTCCATTTGAGCATAAAAGCAAATCTAAAGCAGCTCCCTAAAATGAGATTGTTGGTCCCTCATCAACTTTGTTCCATGACACTTCCACCACCTTACATGATCACATACCTCCACCTCACTCATCTCACAATCGCCACAAGTCCTTTTTCCACCATGCCTCACTCCACTTCACCTACTAAAGTCATTCACCCAAGAGGATATGATGGTTCCCATTTACATTGCCTAAACATAGAAGAGGCTAATCTTGCACTCAAGGAGGTGCATGATGGTATATGCGGTGCTCGTACTAGTGGTATTGTCCTTGAAACGAAGTGTCTTCAACTTGGTTCAAGTGCTTATCACTTAGCTACTCCAGATTGCCAAGAATCAGATGAAATTTTCCATATTCGCTAAGGTTCAATATCTGCTAGCTCTAAAGCTTCCATGCTTAGTTTGCCAAAATATCCCAATTGTAAAAAAAATAATAAATCAAAAATTCAAAATACTAAAGAGAAATCATTCATTCAATGGTGAAAACCACTTTTGTGACACCTTGGATAAGTACCATGGTGAAAACCTACTCACAGGTGCCATGTGTAGTAGTCAGATCTCATTATCCTTTAGGTCACATCTATTTCATGTTTTCATCCTCCCATTTTAGTTCCATGTCTTTGCCTTTTGTCACCCATTATCCTTTGATCCTTTTTGTATCTTACTATCTCCATTCCTTTGGTTTTCTATCCTATCCCATTGTGCATCCATCTCACATTTCCATCCTTGTCATAGACCTGGGGCAACAGATTGTGCCTTTGCTTTGGACATAGATTTCCTTGTTAAATATTTGTGGTCTGGGGTACATCTAAATTCATCCATTTGAGCTTCACACACTTGAGCATTTCATGACCTATCTTACACCTATAGCGTTTGTTGGAGTACAGGACCACTGAGAGGGGGGGTGAATCAGTGGTCTTTAATCTTTAACACTTTTTGCACCTTTTAACTACTGGATAGACAATAAGAGACTTCAAAGATTTGTCAAACATATATGCACTAGTATGATGATAAACAGTATGATCAAGACCTTAAGAACAAAGCATTAGGGTATACATATATAGAGACAAATAACATAAACCATAACACATATTTTTGATGAGTGGAAAACCCTCATAGGGATAAAAAAACACTCTAAAAATGCCACACTGGATTAATCAAAAACATACCTCACTGGCTACACAAAATGCCTCACTGGCAAATACAACTGCCTCACTAGAAAAATGTGAACATATGAAAGAAAAATCAATTTAGGGGGTTGTTGATGTAGAGAAGGGGTATAAAATGATCAAACACAATCAAACAACCACCCACAAGAACCCTTACTCATTATCTATTGGCTTTCCTTCTGAAACTGTCATTGATCCTTGTAGCCTTTCAAAAAGGCCTATTTGGACATAAATTTTGGAGCAGACCTGACATTCAAAAAGTGAGACCAGTTTGAGATACCCTTTTGGCCACTACAACACATATCAAGAAATGGGGCATGGTTACTTTGTACGGAATGGCTCAAATTTTGACTGTCCTCTTTCTTGTTAGGCCTAATAAGGCAATTAGGCTTGGCAACAATTGGGATTTGGACTCAAGGGGTCTCTACCTCTATTCCAATACTTCCAACACACCTCATAAGGCCTCAATGAATTGCTCCCTCCTCATGGACCATCCTAAAATAGCCCTTGCAACAAATCCTCTAAGTCTCTAGGATTTTCTAGGTCTGATACATAGAGATATTAGATTGTCATGGCATCTTCACATGTGCAAACATCCACACCTTTCTCTACAACCTAGGAATATTAAAGTACATGTCTAAACAGACCATTTCACCAAGTTTGAAGTTTTTCTACTAGTGGAATGGAGAGTTATGCATTTTTCTTGATCACTGGTTACCCTAACTAGGGTTTGAACCAGTCTAGAAATAAATCATCGTAACTTCCTTAAATATAAATAAAATTGGATGCAACAAAGAGTAATTGAAAGAAGATTCACTGTACTTTCATTCCCAATCAGTTTCAGACCAATATAGGGTCGTGATCCGTACCATGCAAGATAACAACAAAAAACGTTATGAAAAATACAGAAACAACAGTGCTTTTATTTCTTCCACTTCAAAAAAATTCAAACTTCAACCCTTGGGTCATACAATATAGGCCTATTTATGCCTCTACAAATAGTTTTCACCATTCAACTAACCCCAACTAACTTTTGAAACAACTTTGCAAATTGGTTCATTACATAGAAAAGTTATCATTGCTAACTTTTACATCTTTTAACCAATTGACTCCAAACTTTCCACAATGACTCCAAATGATCATCCATGGCCCGAAATGACCTTATTCACATGAAACAACACAAAATATGACAAAACCTAAAGTTTGAACATTTTGACCAAGAGGGTGCTCCTGCACCAATTGCCCTGATTCTCTACAATACACCAAATGACTTAACCCTCTTCATCACACAAAATTGTACTGAGGATACATTTCATGCTTTCTACATCAAAAGATAGACCTTCTCTACAAACAAAAATCTTCTCTTCAACACATCATCATACTTAGTTAAGTATGTAGGAAGATCAAAAACGTCTGCACAATCTCCTCAACTAATGACCCTTTTTGGATGAACACTTTATCTCTGTCAAATGCAGTTTCTTTTAATAACATAAAGTCTTATCACTCTTATATTAACTATTTAACCAAATCATCAAAAACAAATTATGTTCCCTTTACAAGTCATACCTTGAATCTAGTCAAACAAACATTTATACTTGTCCACATGCTACAACCATCTCATTTTGACATCTTTTACTGCCTTCATGACTTTCTATCAGACCTCCAATGCTTCATTTTTCATTCAAACATGCACATTCAAAAAAATCATTGCAAGACAATGATACTTCTATTCTCTCAATTCTACATTCTTGAAAACCCTCTCCTCTGTGATTAAGATCACTACATACTTATTCATACTTCAAGTTTTTGACCATTCAAAACACTGACATTCATTAAAACATTTGCATTCTTCATATCAGTGTGTAGGTATTGCTCTTCTGAATCTAAATCACCAATCCAACACTTTGAAAAACTCTCATGAGACTTTTTATCCATTTCCTTGGCCCTCAAAGTTGTTGCAAAAAACAAACAAAGTAGTTAGGGCACAGCTGGAGAGAATCAACCATCAAATTCAATGGTGAATAGCATTTGTTGGAATTTGAAACAAATTTAAACATTGACCATTGATCATCCTCTTCACGCCTTTATTAGAACTGTAGATCAAAGACTCCCACTCAAACACATAATACTTACCACTTTGCCTGGTGAAACCTAGTCAGCAGGACCGGTTGAACAACGATCCCAACACCCTTAATTGTTCACTTAAGTGAACCTTAACCGATAAGTGCAAGTTGCTGATCAAATAGATAAAAAGGGAAGATGGGTAACTAAGGGTTATCACTTAGTTTAGTTTAAGCATATGATTTAGGGTTTTCAAACCTCATCATATTGAACAATATAGAACATCATGAGTAATTAATCATCACCATCAACATTGAGCTATTAAGACATGAAGTCACCACCGAAAGGAAAGATCCTGATCATGAACAATAATGAAACACCATATTATGAAGAAGTCCTCAATCAAGACTGTGCTTTGTTAAACACTGTGATTTGTTCACCATATCATGAACCTAATACATAAGGCATCTTCTTCTCTATCTCCTGAGGCAATGTATGAGATCATCAAATGTCCTGACAACAAATGAAGACCAAGACCACACCAACTGATGTCTTTGAAGCATGACAACACCAAACACCAACTGAGATCAACTCATGAACCAGGCTCAACACCAAACATGACTCATTGCACTCATTGCATGAACATCATGAGAAAAGCATAACATCTTGACATCCTGATGCCATGTGAGGTACACCATTTGTCTGCAATAAAAACATACAACATCAACTCCATCAATACTGTCACATCAGCATCAGCATCTCACCATCATAATACTCTGACAACACACCAAACCTCATGAAGGCAAAATAACTACACTCCTTTTGACATCAATGACAAACAACTTCCTTCAATCTCCCGCTTTGTCATTAATGACAAAACTAAAATAATTCACTCTCTTACTCCCCCTTTTTGACATCAGATGACAAAGTAGCTCCCCTGACTAGTATGCTCTACTTTGCCTAATCATGAATGAATGACTGCATGCAACAACTGTCCTGGTCTTCCCTGCATGGTATACTTCATATTCAATAGAGAAAATAATCTTGGAACTACATTACACTGTCTCTTCCTTGAACAAACCTTAAAAGACTCTCCACTATTCTGTAGTCTCAAACTATTGTCATTGTTTTAGTTATGCTTCTACAATTGGTACACATGTCTAACACATCTCAAATTTGCATATTAACTGTTCTCTTACCTCATACACTATCATAAAAGTTTTCATGTGTACACTTTAAACAAGATAAGATGAATGTGCTAAATGACTGTTATGTTGCTTTACTTACCACTGTCCTTTTCAAAACCTGCTCCTATCATACTACAAGAGAGAGCATTGTATTTATATCATATCTTCCTCACAAATCTGTCCATTATCAATCCTTCATAAAAGTCCTTTCGCTGTACTCTGTTATCTTTGATGCTTTTTTTATGCCCATTGTACTTAACTACAAGATCATACATTTTGCTATCCAAAGGTCTTCATGGCATAAATCATTGTCATGATTTATAGTCAAGGTCATAAAAACACAATCCAAGCAACTGTTCATTGTGTAATTTGTAAGTCTACTGAAGAAAACTGCACCACTAGCGACTGTCCCATGGTTCAGGCAACTGAGAAACTACTATATCACATCCATTAGACAAATGACTAGGCCACTGCATAGGGTAGTAAAGAAAAGACTGTGAGAAGCATCATAATACAATTGAATGTGAGGTAAGACAAAGTAACTGTGCTCCAATATGCTTCTATTAGGTAAGAAAAACTGTATAGAAAATAGACATACTCCAAACAAGTAAAGATAATGCAAAGAACACCCATGAACTAATACATTCAAACCTCTGTAAAGGTAAAGCAATTGTTCACCATGTCATACACAAGTGGAAAATTATTAGCACTATCCAAATAACCATTACATAGACCAGTCAACATCACTGTCATACCAAGTTTGTGTAACCATTATACTATTGTCCTTGTCATTGCAGAATGTTGACAAACCATTTATGTATGAAATATGTCCTCTCTTTTCTCTACATACTATTTTATTGGACTTTATGTCACCTTTTAAACATGATTGTCAACACCATGGGCATTGCCAACATTGTGAAGCAACCCAAACACTATTACAATGATCATGATTGTCATAATATAGGATCATCCAAGAATACATCAAACATCAATTCCCAAACTATTGCTCCATCAGTAGTATTCATGCAATATTTTTCAAAGACTCACTATCCCTTATGACAAATCTCTGTCATATCAAAATGTTCTATTATTGCTCTGTCACTGCAAATCACTAAGGTCTGCATCACACATAATCACTGCACATATAATCCTACTCTACACTATACATAAAGGACTTGCATACTATCATGGCATAAAGAGCAACAAATAACATAAAGCACTACAAAGAACACAAAGTATTGTCATCATATCCCTTAACTGAGTAATTAGACATGGAGAGAACTATTTACTCTTGTGAGTAACACTAATATCCAAGCAACATATTACTCATGATGACTATCTTTAACGGCTGACCATAAAACATCCTAGATACATCATGGATCAAGGCATCAACACACCCATTGTCACAACTACATCAAACCTTACATGAAACTTCTTAAATCAAGCTTGAAAGATCTTGCAGTATAAACTCCTTCCAAACATCAACAAGAATAAAACAGCCATAATGAGAATGACTAAGATCTTGTCTCTTTGTATCATCTTCTTTGACATCAATGAATATGAGGAGGATACCTTGAGAAATTGTTTCACCTAGTCCATGAAGTAGGCAAACTGCATCATGACTTAATGAAGATCATTATCCTTCTAAAATCTTGTTCCATCACATCCTGAAACTCCTTGGGGGTAATAGATAAAACATTGGATCACTCCCCCTAAATCCATGTTGCATCTTTTAAGCTATTATAAATGTTTCTTGTGCAACATGCAAAAGATTAGGTTCAATCTTCTCTTTCACTTGTTTCCTCCTCCAAATAGATTTTACCTTTCCTTTGCTCTTATCAACATTAGATGATGCTTTTGTGATCAGACTATTAGTTTTCCTTGGAAGTTCTTTCAAACCAAGTCTACAAAACTTTGATATATGTCCAAAGTTATTGCAATTGAAACATCTTAACTTGTTCATCATTCCAAAAGGACTTCCATAATTATATCTTCCATGCACCCAACAAGTTCTTGCTATATGACCAACTTTATTATAGTTATAACAAACATTGTTATAGTCCTGATTTGACAAACTATAAGAACTCTTGTCCTTATTCCATCCAAGACCATTTCTTGAGTGAGTTCTACAATCGCTAGCTCTATGACCATAAACATGACAAGAATAGCAATAACCGTGAAACTGAGAGTAGTTGTACCTCATTGAATGGTATTGTCTGACAGGTGGAGGTCTTGAGGGTCTATTTGTTCTTTCTCTTTCATCAACACATTTATTTTTTGTCTTCTCTTTAGGAGCAGCAGCATGATTATTCAGGTCTATCTTCTTCCTAGGAGCATTTTTGACTTTAGAGGTCTGTCCTTCCTCATATCCTAAGCTTGTGGTGTCCTTATAGTGTTTTTGTTTTCCCAACATTTCATGCAACTTGTTTGTGCTTTCTTCAAACTCCTGATATTTCTTGGACAGAACCTTGACACCTTCATAATCTTTTCTCAGATTGACAATTTCTATCTCTAATTTCAGACATTCAATTCTTTTCACCTCAAGGTTAGATTTTGTTACATCTATTATTCTTTTGGCTTCCTCAATTTTAGTCTTTAGATTGATAATCAATTTGTCAGATTCATCAACATGATTCTTTAAGTCTACAATATTATTTATTGCCTCTTCAAATTCTGAAGAAACTTTTGCAAAATATGAACATACCTTGTCTGTGGAGTCTTTTTCTTGTTGAAGCTGGTCTTCTGATCTTTGATTCTCCTTTCTAAGTTGTTTGATCTGATCTAAGGCACACAAGAGTTCACCTTCTAAATCAACTGCACAATCATTTTCATCAAACTCCTATCCATATTCATCCATAAAGAGGTCTCCTTTTGTGTCATCAATCTCAACAGCAAAATCATTCTTTTTATCACACTTTGTATCAATATTCAGGGATGACTCATGCAACAACTCACTACATGACTTGACTGAGGTTTGATGTATAACCTTTTGCTTGGCATCTTTCTTTTCTCTATTTCTTTTACACTTTCCCATGGTACTCCATTATTAGGACCTACCCAAGCCTGTTAGACTTCTATAGGGAACCTGTGCTCTAATACCACTTGTTGGAGTATAGGACCACTGAGAGGGGGGTGAATCAGTGGTCTTTAATCTTTAACACTTTTTGTACCTTTTAACCTACTGGAGAGACAATGAGAGACTTCAAAGATTTGTCAAACATATATGCACTAGTATGATGATAAACAATATGATCAAGACCTTAAGAACAAAGCATTAGGGCATACACATATAGAGACAAATAACATAAACCATAACACATATTTTTGATGAGTGGAAAACCCTCATAGGGATAAAAACCACTCTGAAAATGCCTCACTGGCTACACAAAATGCCTCACTGGCAAATACAACTACCTCACTGGCAATCAGGTGCCTCACTGGCTATCAGGTGCCTCACTGGCTATTAGGTGCCTCACTGGAAAAATGTGAACATATGAAAGAAAACTCAATTCAGAAGGTTGCCCTGATTCTCTACAACACACCAAATGAATTAACCCTCTTCATCACACATAAAATCTTACTGGGGATACATTGCATGCTTTCTACATCAAAAGATAGACCTTCTCTGCAAACAAAAACCTTCTCTTTGACACATCATCATGCTTAGTTAAGTATGTAGGAAGATCAAAAACATCTACACAATCTCCTCAACTAATAACCCTTTCTGGATGAACACTTTATCTCTGTCAAATGTAGTTTCTTTTAATAACATAAAGTCTTATCACTCTTATATTAACTGTTTAACCAAATCATCAAAAACAATTCATGTTCCCTCTACAAGTCATACCTTGAATCTGATCAAACAAATATTTATGCTTGTCTGCATGCTACAACCATCTCATTTTGACATCTTTTACTACCTTCATGACTTTCTATCAGACCTCCAATGCTTCATTTTTCATTCAAACATGCACATTCAAAAAACTCATTGCAAAACAATGATACTTCTATTCTCTCAATTCTATATGCTTGAAAACCCTCTCCTCTGTGATTAAGATCACTGCATACTTATTCATACTTCAAGTTTTTGACCATTCAAAACATTGACATTCATTAAAACATTTGCATTCTTCATATCAGTGTGTAGGTATTGCTCTTCTAAATCTAAATCACCAATCCAACACTTTGAAAAACTCTCATGAGGCTTTTTATCCATTTCCCTATCCCTTAGGGTCATTGCAAAAAACAAACAAAGTAGTCAGGGCACAGTTGGAGAGAATCAACTGTCAAATTCAATGGTGAATAGCATTCATTAGAATTTGAAATGAATTTAAATGCTGACCATTGATCATCCTCTTCATGCCTTTACTAGAACCGTAGATCAAAGATTCTGGCTCGAACACATAATACTTACCACTTTGCCCGATGAAACCTAGTCAGTAGGGCCGGTTGAACAACGACCCTGACACCCTTAATTGTTCACTTAAGTGAACCTTAACTGATAAGTGCAAGTCACCGATCAAATAGATAAAAAAGGAAGATGGGTAACTAAGGTTTATCACTTAGTTTAGTTTAAGCATATGATTTAGGTTTTGAATCCCTAAAACCCAAAAGATATCAAACCTCATCATATTGAACAAGATAGAATTATTGTCTCTCAAAACTGCACCCTTACTAAGTTGCAGAACTTAGAATTCTGGAGAAACATGGGATCTTTCCAGGCTTGTGGGTCACCTATGATGGAAAGAACCTCCGAAGAAGGCTGGCTTCCTAGCTGGTTATCACCTAGAAACTACTGGATTTGCAGAGGAAAAGGGAAAAGGGAATGCTTCAAAAATGAAAAGAAAACTGGAAAATAAAAACAAGGGTGATACACCAAACTGATATGGTTTATGAAAACTCAGATTTATACACTTGGTTACAGATAACAAAAACTAAATTTGTACAACCTATTACTACATGTTTTTGCATAAATACTTCACAAAAGGCCTAAATGCATTAACCTTTAAAAGGAAGATAAATTCACAGTTAAAAAGCCACACGCATCTTTAAGACACAGTTTGCAACCTGCATAAACATACTTTTTTGCAGAAAAGGTATTGAAACATGAGACAAAGTCACAAGGAAATAAAACTACCTCACAAATGACTTGATCAATCACTTGATGATACACAATACTACAAAAATAAGAAGGCAAAAACTCATAACCAATGGTATCGAAGGTCTTTTCTATATTTCATATCCCAAAAGAGTTACAAAAACATGCTCAAAACTTAGTAAGGACTGCAGAAAATCACTAACTCTAGAAATTGCATGATCAAAACTCTCTACAAAAGAGTCTAATGAATAATTATATACTCTCCAAACAACTGTAACAAGATAAGGACAAGAAATCTCCATGGTCATGCATCTCATAAAAGCCCTCCAAAATGAGTTCCCAATGAAGAAAAAGTCAAGGCATGTCTTCACCCACCATAAAAGCTCTAAAAAATAGCCTCTTAATGCCCTTAAATGCTACTTAAAACAAGTCAAACCACCTCAATAACTCATCCATCTGCTTGCGAACCTCTCCTCATAAATTTCAGTCATATCCCCTTTATGCAATTAATGACATAAATATCCTTCCTTTTCCACACCTTGAAAGTATCCTCAAATTACCCTTGCACAATAAATGACACAAATACAATTATTTATGTATTTAATTAACATTGACTAAGTGGTTTATAATTACACCACTTAGTTTAATGTTTTACATTTCAAATTTGTTACAAACCTTTGCAGAAAAGAAGGCACTTGGACATAATTATTCAATCTCCTAGTTTTGCATGATTTGGAGATGAATAAATGGCGTGGAAAAATAGTAAAGTAATCGATGAGACTTACTTTACTACTTGTTATGGGTTTGCCCATCTTTGCAATCTAATGACAAGTAATAAAGTAATTTATAATCCATTATTTTATTATTTGTTTACAATTGTTTATTCATTTCCTAAAATGCAAAAAAAGAAAAAACCCCTTATATCTCCCATGCACAAACAAGATCTCTCATATGCATTACAATGTCCCTCATGCATTTACATTGGCCATATGCATTATTTGATCTTTATGACTCCTTTTGCAAAGAATAACATACCTTACCATGCATCGTTTCCTTCAACATAATAAAAACACCATATTACTCCATTTGAACCCTACGCATTACAAGGTATACTTACCATATGTGTTTATCTTCAAATGTATGTGAAAGACCCTTGAAGGCATAAAGTCTAAACATTATATGTAAAAGGAACCCAAGGCATGAAATATCCTAAGCAAATGTAAAAGGTCCACAATGCCACGATGGGTATTTCTTAAGGCATGAAAAATGTATTTCGATGTGATAAAAATCACAATCAAATTTAGGGCTCCAAAGCAACCCTAACACCAAAACAATGATTCCCTACCTTCCCACATCATTTGCATTGTCAACCCTTGGAGAAAAATGGCTCTCTGCCCAGCTGCGGCCTCTGCTAGGGTTTGGATGTTCAATCTTCATCATTCTCAGGCATTTTATGAGGGATTCGATGACTCCTCTCTGGAAATGAAAGGTAAAAATCTCTGTTGCTATATGTTCGACCCATTTTCTTTCAATTTGGAGATAAATCTTGGCTTTAAGCCGCAGCTCCTGTAGCACATCTGATGCATTTATTTTGTTTTTTCACTATGTTTTGTTTGTTAGGAATTAAGGTGTCTCAACCTTTGCAAATTCCTAATGTTGTATTTATTTATCCCATGTTGAGTTGGCATAGTCGGCACCTTGTGTACATGCAGCAAGCTAAATTTTGGTGACTTTGGCAGCCGCGGTTTCCCCCTTTAATAATTAACAAGGGTTTGGGGGCAGTGCCTCCAAGACGGGGTCAAGGGGCAGAGCCCCTTGCGGGGTCCAGGAGCAGCGCCCCTTGCGGGGTCCAAGAGCAGCGCCCCTGACACGCTCCCTGTTGCAGTACAGGGCAGGGTCGAGGGACAACACCCCCATGGGGGCTTGGGAGCAATGCCCCTAAAACCTCAAACAACTTTTATTTAATGACAAGTGTCGGTGAGTATCTTTGCATGAGAGAAAGGCATCTTTGGGCAGTCAAGATAGGTTATGACAAGTTGTAAAAGGAATAAGATATTTTTGGTCAGTGTATGACAGATTCTCTTACAACTGTAAGTGTTGTCAGTTATGACGGGTTCTATGACAGTTGTAAGGTGAGTAAGAGCATCTGTCATAGCCTATTTTGGGACAAGGCACCCACATTGGGATGGGATGTTTGACAAGTGTCCTTAGGCATGGGTTTTGGGGCATGAGTCCAAGATGGACGCCCATCTCTAGAAGGTTCCATATTTGCCTTGTAAACTCTATAAAAATAGGTTCTTGGATGAGAGATAAGCAGTTTTTGTATAGGTACTGTTATGCTACTGGAATATCTCCATATTCGACATTTGAAGACTCCTAAAAAAGCATTAGCTCTGAAACTGTATAGTAATCTGTTATTGTTTAGTGTAATACATTTGAGTTGTGTTTTGGAGTGGGGTTTTTCACTCGCAAGGATTTTCCCCACGTATATCTTGTCTCTCTCTTCTGTCTACTTTCTGTGTGCATGTGTATTGCTGCAATATCTATGTTAGATGTTCTATGATGTTGTAGTTGTAAGAATTAAAAATTGAATTTGCATACATTTCTCCTCATTAGATTAATGTAGGAAGTGATTTCCGCACACCTAGCTTCCTTTCATTGTTATCCCTTTGCTTGGGCTACCACGAATGACTGATTTGAACTCGTTTTGGACCATACAAGGGAAAAAGTCACGGCCTATTTGCATATACATCTTCATAATGGTAAGCTTCTGCTCGAACTTTGCATTTGAGAATGAATAAATCCTTCTTTCTGCTATGTTAGAGGCATAAATACTTTACTTGCTCAGGCCGCGGCCATACTCAGCATATCTCCTCATTACTTTGTAAAACACAATGAACACTCAGGTAGTAAAGATAAAACAACAAAACTACCATGATTTCTTCTAGGGTTTCAATGTTTTGAAGGAAAAAATACACTTTACAGAGATTCAGACCTATGGTGGCAACTATATCTGTGTTTTTGAACAAATTTCTTCTTGAAAACCCAAAACTCCTTCACATAAGCCCACATACTGTAATGGGTTAAGCTCTATATGTGATACTTCTGCCATGGGCTATGGCTATATTGTATTTTTGTTTATATGAGCTCTTCCTCATCACTCTTGAGCAATTTCCTGTATCACTTGAATGTTTCATATCTGGTTATGCAAAGAAATAAAGGTTTTGATATTTTATGAAGTAAACACATCATCTTTGCACCAGATTACAACTCATTTCTGATGTTCTTATTGCGTTTTGTAATAGCTGTAACCTATCATTTGTTTCCTCTATTTCTGTTACAAAAGGTACTACAAACTATTCTTTGTATCTTTTGTAGGCAAACAAATGAGAAAACATCTCTGTTGCACCTTGATCATTTGATTGCACTTGTAGGTGATTACTATGACGAAGGCAAAAAATGAATAAGCTCTGGAAGTACAAATTGTTCTTATTTTCATTTTCTGTAGATGGACAATATAAATATAATTCCTTGCTGCTTCATTTTGACTCATTTGTTGTCCTTCTGTGGCATTCTTTACTCTGCTGCTCCAACTTGCTTGTATGCTATGGTTGTTGCACTTGCCTCATCCAAAGTCACATTGTATTCAACACCTTAGCATGCATTCAACTTGGTAAAGATGTCATTTGATCTATTCATTTGGTATACATTTGGCTCTGCCCATGATGGATATGTGTTATAGCTTTTCATTGCATATTGCATTCATGTTGTTTTAATGAAATACCTCTACTGGATCATGATAACACTTGAGTAGTGCATATTCCCAAAAGATATGAACACTTACCTTTCTATAATGCACTTGTATGTGAATACAATGAGATAGATCATAACTCATTTCTATTGTTCTTGGATAACACTGTGATGGCTATCTTGATTGCATTGTAGACTCAACACCTATAGACCTTTTCTTATGGCTATCCTCTACTTCTATCACATTTGGGACCATCATCTACCCATTATGCTTTTAGAGATATGGCAGACTTGTTAGAAATACCTCAGACCATTGAAAACATGTTGTCCTATATACCTGATATAAATGTCATCTTTCTCCTTATTGTGACTGTCCCCTATTGATAGTAACTATAGGTCTAACTAGTGCCCACTGTTAAAGGTATGCCATCTTTAAACAAGACTAAGGTTTCTCATGATACCATATGCCTTCTCACAACTAATATCTTTATGACAGCTATCCCTTGACTTTTCCTTTTTATGACTATCCTCTATATTCTAATGTTTTCACAAAATTCTAGTATCTCTACATGATATTCTTTGTCAGTCCTTTATCCATACATGAAGATTTTTCACCTGCAATCATTCAATATTGTAACCTACTCATACACTACCATTGGATATCCTCCAACAATATAGAGTCATCATTGTCATGCAAAAATGTTTAAGGCCTTCATAGGTTTAAAATGGTCCATACAAACTTGCAACATGGTATGCAGACCATAACCATGTTATGCTTTGTGATTTGCATATGCTACTCTCTAGGTTGTTTAATGCCCTTGACTGTTTTCCTTATGCTATTCCTTTATCTCTACAATAATAGTCTTTTAATGACTATCCTCATTTCTGTCTAATAGTCTTTTAATGATTGTCCTTATAACTTTTAATGATTCTCTTTTCATTGTTGTCTCTGTTGTCCACTTTATGACTCTGCCTTTTTGTCTCAACCATTGTCCTATTTCATGGCAGTCATTAAAACTATTTTTCTACATTTAAGCTTAGAAGATTTTGACAGTAAAAAGAGTCTAAGGCACAACAGAGTCTAAGGCATAGAAGTATTCTCACTGCCTAATGCTCTTTCACTGTCATATTAAGCATGCTTCATAATTGTTGGCTATACTGTTGCTATGGTTGTTGTTTAGAATGCTTTTGGCGACTAAGCATACCACTATTTTCACAAGATCTTCCTCCTTTTCTATATGTAAAACTTGACATTGTCAAACAATGTTCCTCATAGGTGACTGTCCCTATTACCTTGACTGCTTTTCCTCATCATGAGCTAAATGTTCTTTGCATTTTGCTTATCTTCTAAGATGACTGACTATTTACTTCTTTATGTATGATTTGGAGCCATGGGCTCTTCTTCTATTGTAACAAGTATAAGACCCTTATACCCCACTTCTCAAACCATCTCTTCAAGCCTTGAATCCATCATTCATGATGTTCTATCCATTGTCCTTGATTTCTTGTTGACTATCCATGACCTTTTTGACTGTTGATTGCATGATTGTTTTGGACTGTTTGTTGGCTTCATGCATCTTATAAGTAAGAATCATTATATATAGGCATCTTATGATCTTTATGACTTGACAAATTAATGATATGTTTCCTTTCTAGTCATGTTGCCAACAATATCTTGTAATCTTTAGTAGTGACATCAATCATTTTGCTAATATAGATTATAAGATATTGTATCAAATGACTACATGTAATGATTCTTATCTTGATTTCTCCTCAAAAGTTGAAAGTGCAGCATGTTGGGCTCAACCCTCGTGGGAGCCCATTTAACTCCACATGCTATGATCTCAAATATATATAGTTCAAAAATAAGGATTTCACCTATACCTACACAGTGAACAAACATATTAGCAAAAAATGTACCTTGTTTATGACCTGAGGTGACTTGTATGATCTCTCTTTCTGATATGGCACTTGTGTCTGCTCATTCTGACCTCTCTTATGCTGATATGATTACTGGTTTACGACTATATAAAAGTGAATGGTACTTTTGAATTTCTGATTGTGTATGAAAAGACTTGGTACCCTGAGCATTAACAAAATTAGTTTTCTAGGTATATTGGAGCTCAGATGGATGGAGGAAGATAGCAACCAGCTCAACCACAGGATTCGTCATTCACAGGCAATGATAGGTCCCTCTTCTTTTCCTATGCATTTCTTTTCTTTCAAAAGTAAAATTTATTTTTATGTTGCCTATTTCAGTTACTCCCACGGCTTGTGTGGGACACTTTTATACATTCTTTTGAATACAATAAGCTATCTCATTCTATGCAATGATTTATGTATGTTTCACTTTCTGAATCAAATACATAGCATAAGACAACTAATCTTTCTTTGGAACTTATGTATAAAACATGATGTATAATTTGACAATCTATAAATACCTCTTTTACTTGCACTGAAACATAATGAATAATCAGCAATTGGAACATGAACATCCATCAACTCTCCTCATTCTTTGAATGCCTATTTTCTTGTTCATAGATGATTTCACTTACCAGGATGATGTAACAGCTCAACTTGAGTTGTTACATGATTTTGATAAGTGATTTTGCACTTGACTTCTATCAAGACATCAGACATTGACTAGATGATCCTACATAAGCAAAAAAAATTGTACTTCCCTCTAAACAACTGATGTTTAGGCCTTTCTAAATTAGGTGTGAACATAATTTAGTAACAAGAACATCATGAGTCATTAATCATCACCATCAACATTACGCTATTAAGAAATGAAGTCACCACCAAAAGGAAAGATCCTGATCATGAACAATAATGAAACACCATATTATGAAGAAGTCCTCAATCAAGATTGTGCTTTGTTCACCATATCATGAACCTAATACATGAAGTATCTTCTTCTCTATCTCCTGAGATACCAATACTGCATCCAAACACCAACAAGAAGGACCAAAAACAAAATGTTCATAAAAGACTTACTTACTACCCCAAAGCAATCTGACCTTTGCTCCACTAGGGTTACAAGCTTTCAACATCATTTAACAAGACTTTCAACACCATTAACAAGATCATCAATTCAAACCCTCTGTGATAACTCCATAAAGTATGAAGTAGATAAGATATCCAAATCAATGATGACTTATGAAACATGAGAGATGAAGCATAGATGACCAATACAACTTCAATCAAACATTCCCTTTTATGAAGTCATGTCATTCTGAGGTCATTATGAACAACCTTTGTCTGCAATGTATGAGATCATCAAATGTCCTAACAACAAATGAAGACCAAGACCACACCAACTGATGTCTTTGAAGCATGACAACACTAAACACCAACTAAGGTCAACTCCTGAACCAGGCTCAACACCAAACATGACTCATTGCACTCATTACATGAACATCATCAGAAAAGCATAACATCTTGACATCCTGATCCCATGTGAGGTACACCAAATTTATCTGCAATGAAAACATACAAGATCAACTCCATCAATATTGTCACAACAGCATCAACATCTCACCATTATAACACTCTGACAACACACACCACATATCATCTCACCATCACAACACTCTGACAACACACCAAACCTCATGAAGGTAAAACAACTACACTCCTTTTGACATCAATGACAAACAACTTCCTTTAGCATTAGCATCATTAAACATTCTCCACTGCCTTCCCAAGCTTTGCCCACCACTCCTTCACCCATCCAATCCCATACAACCATCCCATAACAAAAAGATCAAAATCCAAAAAAAAATAAAACATGTCAAAAATCCAAAAAAATCAAAACATGTCAAAAATCCAAAAAAATCAAAACATGTCAAAAAATCCAAAAAAATCAAAACATACAAAAATCCAAGCAATAAATCAAATGCAAGCCATCCTTAATCCATGCTAATCTAGTCAAGCAATCTAGCCATTTATCATCTAAAAAGCATACCTTGGTTTTATTTCCTAGCTTGTAGTCAACCTCATCAATCATCATCTTTGGGATATATCATTCCCTATCCTTGTTTTGTTCTTGGGATATATCATTCCCACAACACTATCCTTATCCAATCAATCACCAATCAATCATTAGTTTTTAGCTTGGCAACAACAACACTGTGTTTGTCATTATGTAGTTTTGTGTATATTTGCTTGCTTGCTTATGTTTGTTATCATTATGTTACGTCAGAAAATGTCCCCTTGGGAGCTTTCCCCTCTTAAGGTTTAGCTCATGGGTCATGTTTATGCATTTAGAGCATCTTGCATGATAATTTGACTTCCTGACATGAGAAAACCCTGAAGTTTCATGGCAAATGGGACCTACGGGGTGCAGTTGACATAAGTCCTGCCTGATATATGGGGGGGAGGACTTGGGCACTTGCGCCCTAGTCCCACCCTATTTTAGGTCAGGACCAATTTTGGAGTGTCAATTTATGACCGTTATTTAGGTCCTATGCCGACACGGTAAGTTTCAATTACGAATTGGCAAGAATGTTTGTAGTTGCATATATAAGCATGTTTAGGCATTCATTTAAGTAAACTAGATGGCAATTGTGATCTTTATGTATTCTTGTGATTAGAGCGTAGACACCTGAAAATGGTCACAACCAAATTCATCCACCCACGCATTCAACCCTATTCACCTGCATCATGCCATCTGATCCAGTTATTAATTAAATAATTTTTTAATTATTTAATGAATTTACTCGACATTTTCTACTATCATAAAAATCAAATTCCTCTACTATAGTTTGAAAATTAAATATTTTTTACTATAGTTCATGCCAAAAATTAAATAAATTATCATATTTATTTAATTCCCTATTTTGTGCATTTTTTATTACTTTTTGTAATCATAATTATTTTCTTCTAATCCATGTGCACATGAATTAATTTTAATTAATTCATCATTACAAACCCCCATGTTTCTAGAAGTCCACTTGTCATCCAATGTACACAAATGTACATGACAAGTGGTACTTTGAAAGCATGGGCAAATCTTCCAGAATGAGTACATTTGTCCTATTTCTTCCACCCCACTCCATGTGTCACTATTCATTCCAATTTAAAATTCCATGTGACATTATTTGGGCACTATTCTTCTAATTTTAAATTCCACTTGTCATCTCCATTGAATTTAAATTCCTCACAAAGTCCAAGCCTTACCTTTTCATAAATGAGTCCTTACATGTCATACAACTACTCAATCCTATCCATCCATCCATTCAAACTTGCAATCTCATCCATGGATCATCCCTTGAATCTTGGGGCAACATTCCCATTCAATCTAATCATGTCATTTGTCTAATTCTCCTTGCTTGAGGATCCTCAAGCAATCTCATCCATTGATCCTTCAAATTGATCCTAGCCCTTCAATCTCATCACCAAAAATCTATAAATTGAAGCCTCCACCTCCCATTTGGAACAAGCCATCATATGCAAAGTTACTCTGCCAATTTGAGTGCTCAACATAACTAGAATTAGTGCAATTCTAACTAGTTTAGCTTAGTATATCATCCACCAAGACATAACATCACTTGTTTTCTTAGATAGGGTGCATAATTAGGTATAAAAGCATAGTAGTGATTTAGTCCAATCTTGAGGTCCCTTGGACTTGAGATTGGGTGCATTCTGTTAGTATTTAAATATGTATATGCAGGCCCCTTCCCAAAAAACCAAAAAGTTCTAACTCTTTTGGCCTCTGCAGTGTTAAAAAATGTAAAAAATCAGTCATATGCATGTGCCTTTGTATGTACAAGGGTGTTTGTATATACGTGCAGGTCAAATGTGCATTGGCGGGTCAGAAAACTCTATCGCCCTTTGAAAAATTGAGTTAGATGCATTTCTAAATGTATATCGGGCTCTAAAAGGTGCATATATAAAGGGGGAATCTTTTGCAGATTCTTGGGAATATTCCCACTTTGTATGTCAGGTCATATATAAAGAAAAATATACAAGGAGGTGTAAATATACATTTGCTACAGTGGCGAGGCAGAGATGCATGTGGTGGGGGCCGTAGATATACAAGGTCGAATGTATATGCAATATACATTCGGGCGCACATATAATGGCTAGATACATTGTAGGAATATTTTGGAGAAGATTCCTTGTTTTGTATGTGCAAGGGAATGTACATTGAAAATTATACAAAGGCTCGCGACATGCAAAGTGAACAGTGCAAAGGAGAGAGAAAATGGTCGGGCCCACCAGTTGTATACAAAGGCAGTTGTATGTATGTCGATGTACATTCAAAGCATACAAGTGAAATATGCATTTTGGAACCGAAGGAGAAGTTAGATGCAGTGGATAAAAGTTTGAAATCCACCTTGTATGTATGAGGTGATGGATGCAAGCAAAGGGACATACAACCCGGACGCGATGGAGGAATAAAATGCAGTGAATAAATATTTCAGGTCCGTGGGTTGTATAAAGCGCTTGTATATGCTGATATACAAGCCGATGTGCAATGAAGGGCATACAAGCCGGATTTGAACTGATTCTCAAATTATTCTAATAAAATTTGAGGTCTGACTTGTATATAAAGTGTTTGTATATGCATATGTTTTTGCATATACAAGGGTGAAAAGGCAAAATGAGAACTGGAAAAGCCAGCGATAGAAACATGAGGTGCCTCCATGGCACGATCTGGTTGGCCGACGACTTGGTCAATGTTTTTTGGCACTGTTGATCCTGGAGATGGGGAGGTGATCGACGGCAGTGTTTTAACGTCCAGCAGCAAAGGTTTTCTTTGTATGTGGCCGCATTTTTTTAAGTGGGAAAACTTTTGATGCATCTGATGCTGCATTTTTGAGGGGTACGGGTAGGTTGATCTTAATGGCAGCACTTGCAGGGGTACGTTGGGTGGAATGACAGGCTAACCACCAATTTTAAGATGAAAATCTGGAAACGGTGGCACATCTCCCGATTCTACCTATTCCCTCTCCTTCCTCTGCTTAGTGCATTGATGATTTTAAGCGCCATTTTCGAATGCATTGTATCTAGCAGATTTTTGTCTAGCCTTGTAATTAATTTTGCTGAGTTTACAGTTTTGGTATAAAAGCCAAGTTGTGTTACTCATTGTGTGGTAGAAGACTTGGGCAATTTTGGGGGAAAAATAATGAAATACAGGGCATTTTCCTGGCTGTTGTATCTCTGTGGAGTTTATGTGTTACATCTAAGTTGTATCTTGCACATGTGTTCAGTTTCAGTGTTAATGTTATATGAAAAATGCTTCTTGCATGTGTTTTGTTGTTTGTCTCCATTTGTTGTATGCTTTTCTTCTTCTGAATTTGGTTGCTAAGCGTTTCTCAAATTCTAGACTACAGATTTATTTATCTCATGCCTAATCTCTAACTTCCATTGAAGGAGTGGATTAAATCATTTTAGGTTGAGTATGGAGAAGATTGTATGTCAACTGGGATATTTGTAAGTAGAGATAGTTAAATACTCATCCTTGGGTGGTGTTTGTAAGGCAAATACTAGTCCTGACCCCTTGAAACTTGAATGACAGTTGCAAGCCATTCTTATGTATATGTCTAGTTGACTCTTTGCCCTGAGATAGGCACCGATCTATTCTTGTGAAGTAGTTATGATCCAAAACCCTTGTCTTACATCTAAACCATAATTTCAAACCATTCCATAATTTCAACCTGTTAGTTGTAGGAGTAGGATTAGGAACCCCCTGCATACTCTCATCCATAACTAGACACACATGTCCAAGAGTGTTGCTAAACTTGTGATTTGTCATTCAAATCTTGGTCCATACATGAGAGTATTCTGCCTATTATCACAAAGCTAAATCTTCATGTCATTGGGTGAGTCAAAGTGTTAAATCTTTAGCTATAGGTATACCCCCCTTGGTGCGGCAGAACCAGAAGTGAAGGGGAGGCAGCTCATGCAACCTCCCGTATTCTGTTGGCTGAATCTGCCTGTGCATTGGAACTGGCAAATCCTCTGTCGATTCAAAGAAAATTACCAACACATTCTAGGTTGAAGTTGCATCCATTTAGGGTCTCATTTTCATAGGTAGACATTTTGGCATGTCCGGTGGAACTCCCACCACCTTTTTAGTTAACAAATTTGCGTGTTTGTGAACTTTTTCTTGTGATAGGTTAGATCAGTGCCTATCTAGCACATCAGCACCCAGCCTGGCAGATTAGCACCTAGTCCCACATAAGGTAAAATCACTCATTTTGCATGGATTTTTAGCCAATTTTAGTATTTTATGTGTGTATGATGTCTTAAATGCATTTTCACTAACTTTTTGGCCACTTTAGCTCTCTGTTTTGCAGAAAAAACTCCATTTGCAAAGGGGAGATGTTGTTTGGCTTGGATCAGCACCTGTCACAGTGGATTAGCGTCCAAGCTCCTGAATCATTACCCATCCTAATTTAGGATAGAACTAATGTGTTATGCCCTTTTTTGTGAATTTAATGTTTGATTGTGGCTTTTGAGCCTCTAACCATCATTTCTTACAGGTCTAACTCTTTGTTTTGTAGGAAAAGTGCACTTTGTATGGGGAAAACTCTACCAAAGTTGAATCAGTGCCTATCACAACACATTGGCGCCCAGTCCCATAGATTAGTGCCTAGTCTTGAATTGAGTTTTTGGACTAACATTTTGACTTGCAGCCTCATTTGACCATCGAAGACTCATATCAAACTACTAACTCCTTTCTTGCAGGGTTTTACTAGTTTGAAACATTTAATTGCAATGCCTTTTGTATGAAATTTCTTGTCTAATCCTAGGCTCACTCATTTGGGTTACAACTTGCATTCTCACTCATTTGGGTTAAAAAGAACACAACTTGCATTCTCACTCATTTGGGTTAAAAAGAACACAACTTGCATCTTTCACACATTGGTTAAAAAGAACAACAAATTGCATTTGACCTTGTTTGCAAACAATCATAGGAACATTTCATTTTGGGTCTTAAAAATAACATAGCTTTTGAGTGAAGTGTTTGGTGCACTTGCACATTGTGTTAAGTAGTTCCCAAGGGATAGAACCAAAGTATCATCTCCCCTCGCCTTCAAAAGGATCTTGGGTGAAGAGAAATGGTTCTATTCTCTTCTTTTTCATTTTATTAGAGAAGGGACTGCCTTGGTGGGAAAAGAGGTACTCACCCCAAGGGATGACGCTAAGTGGTACTTTCAATTCGGTCCTCTATATAAAAGGCCTGGGTGAAAGCCGAAGCTTTGTGGTGACGTATTCTCATTCTGACAGTTCCCCAGTATCCACACACTTGTGTGTGAGATACGTCAACCCCATTCTCTCCTTGCAAAAGGATTGATGTAAGTGGTTGGGATAGGCTCTTAAGTGGGTCACTACTGCATGAATGAGCATCAAGTCACTGAATGTTCCCCCACTAAACACCTTAAGGTAGAGGCCTACTCTTTTTAACTTTGTGGTGGTTTGTTCAAGGGAAGGGGAAACATCATCCCCTGTAGATTCTCACCATTGGCTCCCTTGAGATGAGATGGAAATCCTCAGCTTGGCATAAGCTATACATAGCTTTTTGGGGAGAGGGTGATTGCATCATCCTTCCAGTGTAGGAGGCCACTAGCCATCCTCTCTCGAGAAGATAATATAATCACACATGTGCTTATCTATGTGTTTGCATTTGATTCAGAGATTCCACGCTGTGAGCTTGATAAACTACCATTCACCTTGACCTCAGGTAGTTTAAGCATTGCTTTCGAGTGTTTTTGATTGTGTTATACCCGTGGAAATTTGGGGCTTAAGGGGCTTCTTGAACATACACATTACGCTTATACGTCATGTCAAACCTTTGGCCATTGTATGCTCTTGTTTGGAATGTTTGTATTGCTTGCCAAGGAAAACTATCATTGACATAATCCAAACACCATTTGAGTCATTCAACAAACCATTGAAACATTTGAACTTCCCAAATCCATCATTTAGCCTCCAAAGTCCAAAAACATCACATACAAAGCCCAAAATTTGCCAAAAATTTAATTCTTCACCTCAAAAACCACATAAAACCATCACTGTCCTACATCAATGCCTGGTTTCTGCAAATCAACGCCTGGTCCTCTGTATCACCGTCCAGCCCCCTAAATCAGTGCCTAGTTCAAAAGTTGTCATAAAGTCAAATGTTTGTCCTTGTGGTTGCCGACAATCCCCGTTCCACGTGATCCTTCAACATTACATGCCACCTCAATCCATGTCCTTGTCCATTTATCACTCTTAGCTTGTGATTCGTCTCAAGCATTGGTCATTATCCTCACTAGCATCTAAATTATCCATTTCATACACAATCAATCCTAATTCATCATTGTCCTTAGCCCCAGCTTTGTTTGTCATACATCACTAGACTTAATCAATCCTATCATTCTAGATCAATCTTACCATCCTTAATCAATCCACATCAACCTATAATCAATCATTATCCTCAACCAATTTCAACCTTATTCAATCATTCACTCATCCAAATCGACCAACCAACCCACATCGCACCCAAATCCTAAGGTTAAAACTCTAGATCAAAATCGTCCTTTTGTTTGTATTGAGCTTGAGACTTTGTTCATCTTAAGTTTAGTATAAACTAGGAATCATCGACCCCCCTTGGATAAATTAGCTTAGGAATCTTGACAACTCCTAAGTTAGTGGATTCCAAGAAATCCCATTTTGCTTGGTGTGTCTTGTCTACCCCAAGTAAAATAATCCTATTATCCTTTTGCTTAGGCTCTTTGTCTACCCTAAGTATATAGGATAATCATTGGCCTTTAATCATCTTGATCTAGATTTTGGACCTATCTCCATCTCTCATCATTGGTATCTCATCATCCAAATTTGACCCAAATTCACCTTTTATGCCTCCCATCACACGATCACAAGCTAAGAAAATGGACGCTCGTTACCAACCCCTCTCTCCTAATGGCTCTACAACGAGCAACACAGAGGAATATGTCAACCAACCTAAAATGGGTGAAGCATCCACTCATCCTCATCAAACCTATTCCCCCACCTTTGTCAAGTTCCTTAAAGAAAAGGGGTTATATGACAAGTTTGGCCAATTCATTGACAACCATAAGGATGAATTTCTTCAACGCCTCATTGAACATGGCGCGCGCCTCCCATATTCATATGACCATGACAATATCAAAACCATCTTTCATGACAAACCACCAACACCCATCCGTGATCAACCATGGGGACATGTCCCTAATCCTAATGAACCCATTATGACAACCCATGGGCTAGTTTTTCTTCCAACACCAACACCATTCACGCCTTGGGACAAAACATGAGGGCTAGAAATGATTCACAACCACAAGCATCCAATCCCCTAATCGAGTTACCTTATGACATGCTACCATCTGATGTGCCCATTTTTGGGGTACCTTCTAATGTCACCATCATAGCCATACCACCCCCACCAAACAATCAACAAGAAGTCCCCACGATTATAGCACAACCTCTCCTTCCACTAAACATTCCACCAAGGTCAATCATCACACAAACGGTGGTACCACCCACAACTCAAACACCCATTGTGAATCCACTCAACCAACCACAAAACCCATTGACAAGCTATGCCAATCCCATGCACACATATCAATCTTCCATGTATCAACAACCTCACCATGGATCATTGGTGCAACCTCCTTACGCCACTCAACAACAACCACCACCCCAAAATCAACAAGTCATTCCACAACAACAAACCCATGGGTCCCATGTTTACACACAAACTATAGGCCTTCTGCCACACACACAACAATACATCCATCCACAACACCAACAATCATCGTCACAACAATAATACATTCATCCCCAACAACAACAACAATACATCCATCTTCAACACCAACCATCATCATCACAGCAACCCCTACTCCAACACACATCGTAACCACATCTTGGTTACCCTTTCGATCAAGAGTGGCAAGAAATGAAAAACACACTTAAAAGCATCCAACTAGGGACTCAACTTATGTCCCTACCCGTTTGATAGAAACATTACCATCACACCTTTTCCTCAACACTTTGAAATGCAAAAATTTGATAAATACAAAGGAAAAGGAGACCCTCATGACCACATCAAGGAGTTCTTCATGGCATGCCAAGAAGTTGCTTATGATGACCCATTCCTCCTTCATCTTTTTCCATGAAGCCTAGGAGAACAAGCCCTAGAATGGTTCATGCACTTGCCTTATGGCTCCATATCCACTTTCACCGATCTTTCAAATAAATTTGTTGCCCACTTCTCATATAACGTAGAACATGAGATCACTATGCTCGACCTTTGCAACACCAAACAATGAAGTGGTGAGAGTTTCACCGCTTATCTACAAAGATGGAGAGCCCTTGCTAGTAGGCTACCTTGGACAACCCTTGAGAAACAACTCGTTCATATTTTTATCCAAAATTGAACCAAGAGATGGCCTTCCATTTGCAAGTACATTGTGCATCAACCTTTGACAAAATCATAGAAAAGGGGGGCACCATTGAAAAAACCCTTATTACAAAAGGTTTAGTCAAAATCTATAACAAGAACAACAATGATAAAACATCCAACGATAAACCTAAATTTTGGGCTAAAAACAAGAACGCCGTAGGAGATGGTGCTACTGACTCCAAGTACATCCAAAACGCCACTCCTAAACCAAAAGAGACAAACGTAGTCCAAAATGTTTCAAACAATGTCTCCATCGCATCCGTTCCTCCAAAGCGGAATCCCCCTAACAATCCAAAACGTAAATATACTCCCTTGGGTGAACCACTCGAGGTTGTATTCCAAAAGTTACTCCAAGCCGGCATGGTTGAATTCCCCACAATGAAACCATTTGATGAAAACCAACCTAAACCCGCATGGTACAAAGAAAATGAATATTGTGACTATCATCGCATCAAGGGCCACGCCACAAGCAAATGCATGAAATTGAAAAACTATGTCCAAGAACTCACTAAACGCGGCAGAATTCAAATGGAAGACCACAACAATACATCACCTAATGATGGCCTAGGTGTCTACCAAGACCCTCTTCCCCACCACAACAATAATCAATCCACATCCAAACCATCCTCCTCCAACACTAATCCTAACAACCAAGCCAACAACATCAACTACAACATGTTCTGCCTCCCTATGATAATATAGTGGGTAGAATTGATTTTAATTCTACTCGTGTCGCCACCATCAAAATCAAAAATACCACCCCCGAATGTGTTGTTACCACCCATCGTGGGTGTATAACCATAAAGGGACCATCCCCATCCTTCGCTACTACCACTTCTTACTACAACCTCCTTGATCATCTTGGGAAAACCCCCGCGCAAATCTCCATCTTGGGACTTCTTAAGACATCCGCCATACACTGGGAAATACTTGATAAGTCTCTCCAAGAGTCTCATGTTCCTATCGACATACCTCCTGCCCAATTCCAAAACCTTGTCGCTCAATTATCATCCTCTTATCATCTCACATTTAGTCATGCTGACATGCCACCCATCGATCCCACACATAACAAAGCCCTCCATATTGAAGGCCAAATCACCAACCATAAAATCAAGAGAGTCCTCTTGGATAATGGATCTAGCTTGAACATATGTACATTAAAATTCATAAAACTCCTGGGATAGTCAGCGGCTGACTTGGAATCTTTGGTTATCTCCATCAAGGCATACAACAACACGGAGAGAGAGTCTGAAGGCACTATATGCCTCCCTATCAAAGTAAGTCCACTCACCATGCCCACTCTATGTCACATGATTGATCTTGACCTTCCATATAATATCCTCCTAGTCTGACCATGGTTGCATGCCATGCAAGCCGTTCCGTCCACCTACCATCAATGTCTCAAATTCCCTCATAACAGTGTGGAGGTCACTATTTCTGCCGATCAACAACCTTTTGAATACTGCAAGGCTTTAGAGGTTGTTTATGATAGACAATTCCATTGTCCGAGTACCTATGGGGATCATGTCAAAGATCCCTCATCCACTCCGTCCACATCATCATTCACACCACAAGTCACCATTGAACAATCACAAGCTTCCACTTCATCTTCCACCCTTACCCCTCAAAAGGTCAAGATCGTAGACAAAGGGTGTGGTGAGTATGAGCTTCATAATGCCTTCAATGTGGGACAATTACCATTGTCCCCCCGCTCCCATGGTCATCATCTTTAGAAGAAGGAAAAAGAATAGCAGCATAGGATCAATGATAAAATTCCCTTTGTACCAACATAGGTCTCTAGAGAAGAAGAAGCCGAGGAAACAACTCTAAATGATTGGCTCTACCGTGATGAAACCACCCTAGAACCTATCAATCTAAAATACTTCAAAGAAAAATATCCTGTACCATTTCAAATTTGTACCAAAATGCCTTACCGTGGAACATGACTTGGTGCTGATGAACAAGGTGTTACAAAACCCCTTCTGGTTGATCCTACATCTCCCAAGAAATATGCTTAATACTTCAGTTTAGGATATGCTCCACCAACTGTGACAATCTATGGACCCACTAAAACCTCAGTACAGGTAACAGAATCCTCTTCTAGTGTTGAAAACATCACTTCGAGTGTCATCATAGATTCATGTGAAGACCTGGACCTTTCTTGCATCTTCCCCAACAATGCCATCTTTGTTATTGACCTCCCCATTGTTCACCCCAAACTCATTGCTTCGGATTGTTAAGGACCCCCACCTCTCAAGGTATTTCCACATGATGAGGCCCTTTCCATGTTCCTAGAACTCCATGACACCTCACAATATGACATATGCTTGCACACTGGTGCCTATTTTGGGGAAGAAGAGATCCTTAGTCCAAAAAAGCAAAAATAAAAAAAATAGAAAATTAACCCCTAGTGAAAAACTCTGTGAGGCACTTTTAGACACAAAAGAGAAAAATAAAGACGTGTCTCCTAGTGAAAACCTATCTAAGGCACTAAAAGATGAGGATCTTAATCTTCCCCCTATACCATCTCACTGGCAAGAGCGTTTCAACATTCTGATTGAAGGCACACAAGAAATCAACCTTGGCACACAAGAATCACCTAAGCTCACACATCTAGCAGAAAGTCTCGGTACAGAAGAAAAATCCAACATCTCCACAGTGTTTCATGAAACACCTGATGTATTCGCTTGGTCCTATGCCAACATGCCAGGATTGGATCCATCCTTAGTTGTTCATCATCTTGTGGTACATCCTGACGCAAAACCTGTTAAGCAGAAGCTCCGTAAGATGCACCCGCAAGTCGCCCTACTTGTCAAAGAAGAGATGCAAAAGTTATTAGATGTTGGCTTTATCAGTCCTATCGATTATCTAGAATGGGTCTCCAATATTGTTCCAGTTTCTCAGAAACCTGGGCGCATCCGTTGTTGTACAGACTTTAGAGATCTTAACAAGGCATGTCTGAAAGATGACTTTCCCCTCCCCAACATTGACATGATTGTAGAGCTCACGGTAGGGCATGAGATGCTTTCTCTCATGGATGGATTTTTGGGGTATAATCAAATTAGAATCGCCCCTGAAGACCAACATCAAACTACTTTTACCTGTCCTTGGGGCACATATTGCTAGCAAGTCATGCCCTTTGGCCTAAAGAATGCAGGGGCAACCTATCAACGTGCAATGACTATAATCTTTCATGACATGATACACAAGATAATGGAAGACTGTGTGGATGATCTCTTGGGAAAATCAAGAACAAGGGAAGAACACCCTGAGATCTTGCGGCAAATCTTTGCACAACTCAGAGAATACAAGCTTCGCCTTAACCCAACAAATGCGTCTTCAGCATCACATTAGGTAAACTCTTGGGGTTCATTGTCTCCTGCAGGGGCATTGAGGTGGATCCTGCTAAGGTCATGGCCATAACAGAAATGTCTCATCCAAAGGCACTCAAATAGATTTGAAGTCTCCAAGGCAAACTATAGGCTATAAGAAGGTTCATCGCTCAACTTGCAGACAAATGCCATCCTTTTTACCATTTGCTTCACAAAGATGTACACTTTAAATGGGATCAAAATTGTCGATAGGCATTTAACTACATCAAGGAGTATCTTGCTTCACCACCAGTCCTAATGGTGCCTATCCTTGGAAAGCCTCTATTATTATATATATTGGCAACTTCAGTAGCACTGGGGGCACTCTTAACACAACAAGATGATTCTAGCCGCGAGAGAGCTATATATTACATTAGCAAGACTTTAGTTGGATATGAACTTAACTACACCCCCATAGAATGCGCATGTCTAGCTGTCGTTTTCTGCCCTCAAAAGTTATGACATTACATGCTAAGTCATTCTATCAAGCTCATATCTAAGGTTGACCCCCTTAAGTACCTCCTGTCCAGGACCGCACTCACAAGGAGAATGGCAAAGTGGGTCATGTTGTTGAGAGAATTTGATATTGAGTATGTTGACAGGAAAGCAATCAAAGGACAAGTTGTAGCAGATCATCTGGCTGAAGCACCCCTCATAGATTATCAGCCACTATCCATTGACTTTCCATATGAGTCCATTCTAACCGTGACAGAATCAACACATTAGAAACTATACTTTGATGGATCCTTCACCAATCATGGTTTAGGAGCAGGGATACTATTGGTGACCCTGCAAGGTGATTACATCCCCATAGCTTATAGACTTGCTTTCCCCTATACGAATAATGTAGCCGAATATGAAGCTTTAATCATTGGTCTCAAAACAATAGTATAATGGAATATCTTATAGCTACAGGTCTATGGAGACTCTCAATTGATCATCAAACAAGTGAATGACAAGTTTCTCACAAAGGATGATAAGCTAGTACCCTATAAACAAATGGTTGATGAATACAAACTGTTATTCACCTACATACAGTTTGAGAAGGTACCTCACCTTCACAACAAAGTAGCTGATGCCATGGATACTATCAGTTCCCTTCTAGATATGCCTCATGACAACCATCAATGTGAGTTTCTTGTGGAACAGCTCTTTATGCTAGCATATCATGTTGCTGAGTCAGAATTCGTGTGTGATATTGTTGGTGCACAAAATCCTTGGTATCACCACATCTACACCTACCTTCAACATCACACTTTCCCTCCTAAATCCACCCGCAAATAGTAAAGCTCACTCATTCACCAAGCCACTCGCTACACTACCCTTGCCGAGACCCTCTATCACCGAAGCTATGATGGCACTCTTCTTCGATGCTTAAACATGGAAGAAGCTTCCCTTGCCTTACACGAAGTCCACACAGGTATCTGCGGAGCACACACAAGTGGAATTGTCCTAGCCAAGAAGCTCTTGCGTACCGGATATTATTGGCCTACTATGGAACATGATGCATGTGAGTACATGAAGAATTATAAGCCCTGTCAGTAGCATGGAGACCTCATTCATGCTCCCTCTCAAGCATTGCAACCTATTTCTACACCATGGCCTTTCTCTTAGTGGGGCCTAGATCTCGTTGGCAAAATTCACCCATCCTCCTCTGACGGACACAAATTCATTATCACCGCCATTGAATACTTCACTAAGTGGGTGGAGGCCATCCCTCTCACTTTCACCACTGGAAACCAAATCGCCAAGTTCATTCTCTACCATATCATCTATCGTTATGGTATCCCATCTGCCATTGTTACCAGCAATGGTAAACCTTTCAAAAACCATGATGTTAGGGACCTTTGTGAATAATTCCACATTCAACATCATTGGTTCACTCCATATTACCCACAAGGTAACGAACAGGCTGAGGCAACTAATAAGACCTTACTCAAAATTCTCAAGAAAGTTGTCAATGAAACTGGCCATGAATAGCACCTCCATATTCATCCCACCCTTTGGGCCAATCGCACTATTATCTGCGCACCCACAGGAGCTACACCATATTCCCTTGTCTTTGGAGTAGAAGCCATCCTGCCAATCGAGATTGAACTGCCCTCATTGTGCATCTCATTGCGTAATGTCATCACTGATGAAGAATACCGTGTTGCACGCCTCCAAGAGCTCAAGCTATTGGATGAACGATACCTCAACGCCCTTAATCACCTCCAAGCATACCAAAACCAGCTTCACAGATCATAGAACAAGAAGATCCGTGCTAGGGAGTTTGTAGTAGGAGATCTGGTCCTGAAAGAAAATCAAAGGAATCTATCTGAGCTAGAAAAGAAAGGAAAATTTGAGCCTAATTGGCTAGGACCCTACATTGTCACTGCAAAGTATGGCCCTGGAGCATACCGCCTCTCCACCCTTGAAGGAGAAGAACTTGATGAGCCCATGAATATTATTCACTTGAAGCAGTTTCATAGTTAGTCTGCTTAATACCCTACGGCAAAAATACAAAAAAATAAATCTAAAAAATTTACAAAAAAAAGTAAAGAGAAATAATTCATCCTATGGTGAAAACCACTCCTTGTGGCGCCTTGGATAAGTACCATGATGAAAACCTTCTTGCAAGCGTCATGTGTAGGTTCAAACTAGATCCATTGTTCAAATCACCTTCCCATTTTCACCCACACCATCCAATCCAATTATCCCCTCGTCTAAGCGTCAGAATAAACCCATCATCTGAGCTTCCACTGTCCATCATTCCCAAAATATCTCTCATCTCCCAATGCCTAATCCCCACCTTTCCATGTCACCACTATGTCACTCACTTGACCCTCCTATCCATCCATAACATTAGTCCCTTTAAGGTTTTCGGACAAACATCACATCCTGCCCTACACCAACACCATCCCCTACCTATCATAGTTTTATATCATGGTACCCATTGAAAAACTGACATCCACATCCACTAAACCATATCTCATCATTCCACATGAACCAACCCCTATCCTTACATCATCAAGTCTCCTAGAACTACATATCATCACCACACGCATTGTAATGTGCCTTGATCCCGTGGATACAAGGTATATAGGCAATCTGGATTACAAAGGAAGTGTCTAGTATGCAAGTACATACAATGCACCCATCCAGCCCATTTGGATGGCCCCACCTTTCTGAGCTTGTTCATCACACTTGACCTATGATCAATATACTTGTTGGGCATCTTATCAAAGCATAATACTCTCACAAAAAATCTTTCACCAACATATTGGCTTTTCCATAACTAGCAACATGAATCCCCCCACCTATCCTTAGTTTAGTTTAATCCATCATCGATTCTTGTCCTAGGATACATCCTTCCTACAATGGACAAAATCGTCAAATCCTCTATCCATACTTTGGCAAGAGATACAATGGCGGTGTGTTTTGGGTCAGTCAGTCTTTTGGTCTTTGATTTTTATCTTATGTGTCATTCTTGGACTATGTCAATGCTGCCTTGATCTCATTATATCATGGCATGTGGAGAACAATCCAGAATGGGGCATGGTCATTGCTTTTGTATGTCATGCTTGTGGGAGGTTCTCATTACTCCATCTTAGTATTCATATCTTGTGGATCATAGGGTCAGTTCTAGCATATTGATCCCCTTTTGCATCTAAGGTTCTTCATACCTTTGGTGTATTAAGGACTTATGCTATGAGTCCCCTTCCCTCGTCTAGACAAGGTTGTACTATTATGGGCATGTATGGGTTCATCCTATTGTTTGTAGAGTCAAGTCCTATGCATGGATGTCTTGCCACCTTGGTTCCACATACCCTAGTGCATAATATCCCATGCTATATCAACAGTAGCACTCAATGTTTTATTACTATTGGCAGAATATCTCAATATGATGTAGTTCCTTACATTTGCATCTACACTCATCATCCCATCCCCCTCGTTTTGCTTCAAGATTCATTCACACCTACATTTCCATCACTCCCTCATTTCTACTAACCCATATCCCCCCTACCATCTTGTGACCATTTTTCAGGGACCTACTTGCATATCATGATCACTTGCCTATTCACCTCCTCCATATCCTCCTCCGCATCCTCATCCTCATCATCATCATCCCCCTCATCCATAGCTACCTCACGTAAAAGCCCCTATATGGGGCTAGGCACTATTCTATTGGTTTAAGCGCCACTCCATGGGGTCGGGCGCCACTCCATGGGACTAGGTGCCACTTTATGAGGCTAAGCGCTGATCCCCACCCCCTCCAATGGCTAGGCACTAAAGCGTCAGGCTAGGCACCACTCCCCACCCCTCAAGAAAAAAAAAGTTGGGAATTACTCCATGGGGCTAGGCGCCACTCTATGAGGCTAAGCACTGATCCCCACCCCCTCCAATGGCTAGGTGCTAAAGCGTCAAGCTAAGCACTGATCCCCACCCCCTTTAACAGCTAGGCACTAAAGTGCTGGGCTAGGCACCACTCCCTGCCCCTCAAGAAAAAAAGGCTAGGCACTACTCCATGGGGCTAGGCACCACTCTATGAGGCTAAGCGCTAATCCCCACCCCCTCCAACGACTAGGCGCCACTCCCCACCCCTCAAGCAAAAAAAGGCTTGGCACTACTCCATGGGGCTAGGCGCCACTCTATGAGGCTAAGCGTTGATCCCCACCCCCTCCAATGGCTAGGCGCTAAAGCACCAGGCTAAGCACCCCTCCTTGCCCCCCCCTCTCAAAACACAATGTGCCTCTCTACAAAAATAACATTTCTTCAATTTCACCCACTAAAATCAAAATTCCCATGCGCTCAAATCAAAACTTTATGCACCAAAATAATCACGTATTAAAAAATTAACCAAAAATCCAAATGCCACCCTAACCCTATTTTTCTTCCCAAACCCTAGACCTAACCTTCATCAACATCAATTTTATAACCCAATTTTCCTCCCAATGCTGCTACACCACCCCCTTTATTCTTTCTCCTTTTTTGAGAAATCGCTGAAAATTTTATTTTTTCCACCGATCTCTTAAGGGGGCATCATCTCATCACTTATTCCTCCATCACTCATCCATTGGGGCATATTTATCAAAAAAATTATATTCTTTGATATCCCATCAACCTGCTAACCGCGAAAGTCGTGACGCCATATCAAAGAGGGGCAAAATGTAGACACCTGAAAATGGTCACAACCAATTTCATCCACCCACATACCCAACCCTATTCACTTGCATCATGCCATCTGATCCGGTTATTAATTAAATAATTTTTTAATTATTTAATTAATTTATTCGACATTTTCTACTATCATAAAAATCAAATTCCTCTACTATAGTTTAAAAATTAAATATTTTTTACTATAGTTCATGCCAAAAATTAAATAAATTATCATATTTATTTAATTCCCTATTTTGTGCATTTTGATTACTTTTTGTAATCATAATTATTTTCTTCTAATCTATGTGCACATGAATTAATTTGAATTAATTCATCATTATAAACCCCCATGTTTCTAGAAGTCCACTTGTCATCCAATGTACACACATGTAAATGACAAGTGGTACTTTGAAAGCATGGGCAAATCTTCCAAAATGAGTACATATGTCCTATTTCTTCCACCCCACTCCATGTGTCACTATTCATTCCAATTTAAAATTCTATGTGGCACTATTTGGGCACTATTCTTTTAATTTTAAATTCCACTTGTCCTCTCCATGGAATTTAAAATTCCTCACAAAGTCCAAGCCTTACCTTTTCATAAATGAGTCCTTACATGTCATACACCTACTCAATCCTATCCATCCATCTATTCAAACTTGCAATCTCATCCATTGATCATCCCTTGAATCTTGGGGCAACATTCTCATTCAATCCAATCATGCCATTTGTTCAATTCTCCTTGCTTGAGGATCCTCAAGCAATCTCAGCCATTGATCCTTCAAATTGATCATAGCCCTTCAATCTCATCACCAAAAATCTATAAATTGAAGCCTCCACCTCCCATTTGGAAAAAGCCATCAGATGCAAAGTTACTCTGCTAATTTGAGTGCTCAACATAACTAGAATTAGTGCAATTCTAACTAGTTTAGCTTAGTTTATCATCCACTATGACATATCATCACTAGTTTGCTTAGATAGGGTGCATAATTAGGTATAAAAGCATAGTAGTGATTTAGTCCAATCTTGAGGTCCCTTGGACTTGAGATTGGGTGCATTCTACGTTGAAGTTGCATCCATTTAGGGTCTAATTTTCATAGGTAAACATAGAGCATTAAAAATGTTCATTGTGTTGCAGAGTAGAGCATTGTTATTGTGTTTGTATTTGCAGATTTGTCATTCATCTCCTCATGGTATGAAGAGCCTCTTCCTTCCATGATATCTTCACTACAAGGTGATATCAATTGTGTTTTCAATCATGTATCATTTAGATTTTGCCTCTATCCCACAGGAATATGCACTCTTTATCTGACAACGGTGTTCGTAAGATTTAAATGTCTCTCCGGGGCTTGACTGAGGCAAGCCTCTAAACAACACAACCCCCAACCCATTTTTTCATGATTGTAGGTTATAGGATGCAGGAGCAGAAAAAGTGGAGTTGCAGGAGAGTAGTGTAGACTATCATAATTACAAATCAGAGAAGAAAATAAGGACCTAGACTCGGGCGCCCGCTCATTAGTCCTCTGGATCCTGCAATAGGAAAATCTTTGGAACAACAGGAACGGGTTGCAGACAAGATTCCCAGATCCCAACATAAATGGTGGCACTAGACTAGGGCACCCGCTCATTAGTCCCTAACTTTTCCATTTTCTAAACTTCAAAATCTGGTACACATTTGATTGTCATTTGATATCTCTATGTGCGAGCATTTTTCATAATCTATCTGTTTGGTTCCAAATTTGCATAATTACGGTTTTGAGCATAAGTGGACTTAATTGAATAACAAAATCACACAATTCCAATTTTCCCCTATATTCTGAGTGATTGAAGGCCTGTAGTAGACTTCCTACTCGGCTAAAGTCCTTGAATGTTTAGAGGTGAAAGGAGGATTCATACAAACTAGCAAAATCAACCCAAAACACCAACAAATCCTCTTCATCATTTTTCACCTTAAACATTTTGGTGAACCCGTGTTTTTAATAAATTTTGCACCTTTCTGAGTGTTGTGCTTCATATTTACATTCATTTCATTCATTCATTTCATTTTTCATCTTATTGCATTTAGAAAATTACAAAAAAATTGAAAAATTAGAAAATTTTGAAAAAATTGGTATTTTTAGCTTGCATTTTCAAATAATTTGAATTAGTTGCATTTAATTTCATTAAATTTTTGTCACTATCATCAAATTTGTTTTAAAATATAGAAATTCATCATTCATCATTCATTTAGATTGCATTTTCATGCTTAAATTGTTGAAAATTATTTGAAATTGTGCATTTTTTCATATAACCTAGTTTTGCAGTCAAAATCTTGTTTAAAATTTTACTACTCTTTTAAAACACTCATTAGGACTAATTTCTAAATGTAGTGTTTCATCATAGTGGTTTGCTTGCAAAATTTCATGCCTAGGGTTTGAAAACCTTGATTTTTCACTAGATTTGGCCTTATCGACTCTCTAGATTTGCATCATAGGCATGTTGCAAAGAATTTATCTACATTAATTGGTTGTCATCAAGGTTATTATCTGCTGACCCTCCTAAAATTCTTTACAACACCTTTTTATTGGCCTTTGACAGTGGAAATTTGGTGAAAAATTACATATTTTAGCTATATTTTCCCTAGGGTCTGACCTTGAGTTGCACTATAAGCATCTTGTGACGGATTTTTGGCATTAGGTGGCTGTTATTACTGTTATAATTTTCTGTCCATCATCATTTTCCTCACAACACCCTTTGTCATGATCTTTTGCATTGAAATTTGGTGAAAAATTGCATATTTTAGCTATATTTGCCCTAGGGTTTGACCTAGAATTGCACTCCAAGTGTGTTGTGATGGATTTTATGGTTTTAGGTGACTAATATTACTGCTATAATCTTTTTCACCTCCTAAAATTCTTTACAGCACCCCTTTTATTGGGTCTTTGCATTGAAAAGTTGTGAAAATTTGCATATTTTAGTGTATTTTCACTAGGTTTTGACTTGTCATCCTCCTAGGTTTGCATCAAATGTGTGTTGTGAAGGATATTATTGCTTTATTAGACTAATATCAAACATATTATTTTCTTCCCCTGATCAATTTCCTTACAACACCCTTTTCTTTCTCTTATTTACATTGAAAAAATTGAAAAAAATCAAGCATTTTGGATCTTAAACATATCCTGCTCCTAGGGTTTGTTCTATTAGTTTGTGCATTCTGTATTGCATTCTCTTGCATGAGCCTTATGACCCACTGCCCTAATAGAAATATCCCTTTAAGAAGAAGTAGGAGACTCATGTGATCTAGTGCCCTTGAAGAAAACGATATTCAGACCTCTAAAAATCCATTGAATACCTTCTTTACAAAAGGAGAGACAAATTTTGCAAGATATTATACCTCATACAACCACCATGGAAGATCAAGTATTTCATGATGTCATCGACACTATTGAGGTGGTTGCACATGTACCTGATGAGCAAATAAACAAACTTGATAAATAGTTAGCCGATTTTCAAGCATTTGTTGAAACTGAAAGAATAGCGGAAGAAGTTGTACCTGTGATTCACCACGTAAGAGAATTGATAAAGGAAGGACAAGATGGCATTGATGTTATATGAGGTTTAACACAAATTGTACACAATAATGTCATGATGGAAACTGAATGTCCAAATGGTATCAAAAACATATCGTCGTCGTCTCATACGCAAGTATCGACACCTATACTAACTACTAGAATATCTACATTCACATCGATAATTTTAACAATTTGTTAGGTTAGAAAAATGCAAGTTGCTAAGCCCAAGAGGTTTTGCAAGCTCTCTTAATGTTTTTGGCTAACAACATGGGGCAGATATGGTTAAAACCCCTTCACTTCAGGCTCTTCCAGACCTAGGTGGGTATACCTTAACTATTTGTGCAGACTTATACAACCTTCACAGTGGCAAATGGGTGTGAAGTAGATATAAGGTTTGATGACTATTCCTGATGTGTAGGTTTGAATATTTAAATAGGTTTCAAGATGTAAAACTTGCTAATGATTAAGACTAGTGCTTTATATATTGGGTAACAGGGTCAAGAGTTAATGATGTATGAATCTTTATGTTTGGTTAAATTCGAATTGCTAGGCACTTATACAAATCTATACCTTGTATAGATGTACAAGGATGTCAGGTTGCAGGGTTCTTATCAAATCCTAATGATATTTCCCTAAATTGCTATGACCAGAAGAAAGGATTTTTAATTCTAATGGAAGGAAACCAACCAAGATGACTTGTTCAATTATTTTTAACCCTGGGCAGAGACCAATAAACATAGACCACTTTATCAGGACTTAAATCGACTTCTCATAGAAACCAATCGAACAGATCACATAGAAACAACAAATGCGTACTGATAAATTAATTATATCCTTGATATATTAATTTAAACAACTTAGGAAACCATTTTGGAGACAACCATGCAGCCCATAAAAATAAAATTCAACACAGCAATTGAACACCAGATTTTTTGATTCATCAAATAACTCTGCTCCTTTGCATTAATTTAGAAGTTCATGAGATATTTGAAACTAAAAATTGACATAAGTAGAATCTTATAAGTATTGTATTGCTTTGTATATATGATATATTACAATTGATCTTGATCTCAAAATGGCCTTGGTATCCCATATTTATAGGATGCAAACAAGATTCAATCCTGAAATGGTGTGATTGTTCTAATTGTATCTTTTCAAACAACTAATGCATAATTAAGAAATAGAGAAATAAACAGAGGAAAATGCAATGATTAGGTTCTGAGCTCCATTAATTATCGTAGAGCGACTCATGACCGCTAGCTTGGCAAGGTCCTTCTCTCCATGTTTCGGATTGACACGACTGCATTGCATGTTGATAACAAAATTTTCTGTACCTGCTTCTTTTGACTAATCACTACGCCCTGGCTATGAATAAATTCACCTTGCCAATATGATTTATGTAATCTTGGCTAGTACATGTATATGTGGCAATTATATATTTATAGTTGATTCTAAGGTGAATATCTTCCCCAAACATGCATTGGTGTTTTCTATCATCCTCTCTTCATTATTAACATTTTCAAGAAGTGGTGGCAACAGTTGATCCAGTTCATTTTTCTAGGTGTCCTTTTACTGCAAATTACCTTCAGCATTAAAAAAGTTGGGAAATGCCATGTCAAGATGTTGATCAAAATCATTTAGATCATCTATCAATATGGTATTGAATCTCTCATGTTCACCAATCAAGTCATTATACTCCTTGAATATCTTTCCTTCAACACCTTTTTTAGCATTCAATTCCTCCTTTTTCTCTAACATCCTGAGATGAAGTCTATTGTGTTCTTGATAGACTTGATGAGTTCTTTTGTGTAGTTCCCAGACTTATCACTATTCTCCATCATTTTGTCAAATCTTCTCTTAATCAAATTAGAAGCCATGTTGTATTTCACAACCTTTATTTTGGTCTCCAATTGTTCATTTCTCTTCTAGTATTTTTTTGCTTTGAGCTACCAGTAATTGGTATATGTTCTGGCTTATATGACCCTTTTGTCAGCCTCCAAGTAGGGTGAATAACTACTGGATGAAGGCAATTTATCCTTGTAAGTAGCAACCTCTTGCTTGAGCTATGCATTTTCTGCCATATAAGCATTATTCTTTTTTACCAACTGCTTAATCTGTGCCTTTGTGAATTTTGCAACATTCACATTCAAGTCAGTAGTCTCTAAGGGATCAGTATCTTCAACCCTTTGAATCATGAGATGACCAAAGGCTTCACTTGGGTTGCTTATGACTTGGGGTTTCTTATGTGGGGAATAAAGTGACCATATCAACAATATTCACTTGTCAGGGTCATATCCTGATCCAGATTTTCTTTTATCAATAGCTTCAATACTGAGTTGCATCTTCTTATCCTGATTCTTCCTAAAAGTATCAAATACAATTGCTGAAGTCATGTCCCATCTGAGAACCAACATCACCCTTGCTTCTTGAAGCAGTTCTCTTCCTTTCTCTGGAGTCATATTCTTCATAGTATTATCAATCTCTGATTGAAGTTCTTGTATAACCTCATCTTGTATCTCAGGGGTGATATTTTTCATCTTTTCTTGAGCTTGCTTTCCTTTATATTCATACAAAAAATCTTTGAACTCCAAGGTCTTAATGAACTCAGAATCTGTAACAAATTTTTGGCTAGCTAAATACCTCACATCTTCTGACAACTCATCAGAAGTTTCTATCTTAACCTCTTCTCTTTCTTATGGAGGTTCATATTCCTCAATGAGAGGCACAGATGCTTGCAAATCTTTATTCTCCCCCTCTTCTTCTTCAACATCAAAGGAAATGTCAGGAGTCTACTAAGGAGACAGATGAGCAATGGGAATCTCATCTTCAGCCTGTGTCTCTCTGATAAAGCTCCTCTTTCTTTCAAAGACATAGGGAGGGATATTCTCAATCAAATATGATGCATTTGCAATTAATGTATCCAATCTCTCAATGGGATCATTAATATCCATAAAAGCACCTGTATAATTGGGGTTTTTAGCTACCCTCCAAGCCTCAACCAATATTATCTTATGATATAGGCTTCTTCTCTCAATTGCAGAATTCTCATCACAGTTTCTAACCAGATCATCGTCAACAAACAACACATGGTGATACTTCTTCAAAAAAAAATTCTGGCTTTGACTGTGTTTATGAAGTTTTTTGGGTCAAAATTCTCCCTGGCATTTCCTGAAGGTAATTTAAAATATTCCAATCTTTTATTAATTAACTGATACCCTTTATCAAACATAATAGTAAAATCTCCAAAGCACAAGGTTTCAGGCATGAAAGACTGCTTATTGTAACTCTTCAAATGCATGAAATCAGAATAGGCAAGTTGCCTTACAATTTCTAAGTAAGCAATTCTATTTGGACAAGTTCTTGGCAATAGAAAAGGGGACCCTTCAAATCCAAACACCCTTATTTTTGTGCAATCCTTATAAGAATAACAGTCACCCCAATTGTGACTGAATTTCCCCTACTCATATTTGTCCTTAGGCCTTAAGAACCTTTGTATTTCTGGTGACAAACAGTGATTGCAAGGGTGGCCTAGCAACTTATATACAAGCTTCACAAAATAATCTTCAAAATAGAGATAGTGGGACTTTTCACACCTGTTATCCAATATAGAAGTCCACATCTGAACAGGTTTGACTTCTCCATTCCTGTCTACATCCCTTATTCTCAAACAGTAATTCCAGTCTCATGTTCTATCCTTCGTATAAGATAAGGTGCATAAGCAAAGAATAATGTTTAAACTTAGTGCCCCCTGTTGACATTTTTTCTGAATCAGCATTAGGGTTTGCCACTTCTAATGCACAGGCAGATTCAGGCCAACTGAATACAGGAGGTTGCGTGAGCTCCTCCCCTTCACTTCTGGTTCTGCCGCACCAAGGGGGGTATCCCTATAACTCAAGATGTAACCTTGACTAGCTCAAAGATAGAAAGATCTAACTTGACAACAACAGGCAGAATACTCTCATGTATGGACCAAGATCTGCATGATAGATCACAAGGCTGGCAACATTCTTGGACATGATGTCTGGTTGAGTATGAGAGTATGCAGGGGGTTCCTAATCCTACTCCTACAACTAACAGGTGGAAGTATGAAGTGTTTTGATATGAATTTGGATGCAAAGCTGGACATGGTGTATAACACAAGAACACAGCATGACTGATGCCTATCCAGGGCTTGGAGTCGGTAGACATACACCTGTGAATGATCAGCATAAATAGCTAAAACTGGATTTCAGGGGGATACACATGATATCTGCCTTACAGATATCTCCCAATATAGAGTGTTGAGCTATCTCTACTTATGGCATCCCTACTGCAGTATACCCTTCCCAATATTCAACCTGAAAACAGTTTAATCTGCCCCTTGAGCAGAGGTTAAAAGATCAGACATTCAACATAGGAATTCTATGCTCTAGAATCTAAACATAAGCAAACATCCAGATCCAGAAGAAGGATACATGCAATACTGGAGACAGAATTAACACAACACATGCTAAGATAGCATTACTCATATAAGATCAACCATGAAACCAGTGGATTCATGCCAAGTCCTACAACAGGAGATACATAAACTCACAAGAAAAACTGTACAGAGCAACCAGATCAGCTGGTTTTGGATTACAGAGCCAAAAATCTACAACTTTCAACAACCTTGAATGATCAACACCATCTGCATTATATAGCAGGAGGGTGTCTTCAGCATTAACTACCAGGTTGACCAAAATTCCCGCCAGATATACAGTACCATAGAAATGGCGCTCAAACTTGAATGCAGCAGGTAGGGGAGGAGACAGGAAGATTTTTCGAGCCTTGCGCCGCTGCCTAGGGATTCAGATCTTCAATCAGGTACAACATTCGTCCACGCCATCGCCCATACCTCTGCAACAATCGCCATTGATGGCGCACCAACCCGCGGCCTCGGGAAGAACATCAAACAGACAGTCGCAACCGCTTCCCGCCGAGATTCATCATCATGATATTTCGAATATGCAGGATAACATTATCCCACATGCACCCCGCAGCAACCTCCTTTGCACTTTATATACTAGGTCATGAGCATATATCATGTCGGCGCTTTTGCTCCTGACGACACTAGTATAGACTTCATCATCATCATCCTCCAGCAGCATGATATCCTGTTGTTCGAAATATCACCCTGACGTCATCATGATATTTGAAACATAACCTTCATGATAATCGGCACAACCTGATCCTTCGGAGGAACATCCTCCTGCTGAGCTTATAACAAAAGTCTGGCCGATGAACATCCTGATGACGTCATCATCATATCCTGCTGACGTCATCATCATATCTGCCTACTGCACACCTCCTCATATCCGGATGACGTCATCATCATGTTTGCAAATATCAGGAGGTCTCTTCAAGATGATCAGTGTTAGAAATATGACCCCCGCGGGACCTTGATGACGACATCATCATATTAACATCATCATGATATTCGGAAGACAACCGGATATTTGGAAATATCCTCCTGATGTTCAAATATCAGGTTGCACTGTAGCTCCTCTATAAGATCGGGGCGATAACTGAATATGATGATGCTGCTTGAAAAGATCACCCCCCGGAGATAATGCGCGAAGCCAACAGGCGGATATCTCCTTGATATTAGCATCATCATGATGCTCGAACAAACAAACTTATATCCGGGTGATATGAAAATATCACCCCTTCCTTCGGAATATCATGATGCAGTTAGGCAGAAAGAAAAATATCACCCTGATATACGGATGACGTCAGCATCATCAGGATGAGAAACAAAGAACAAGAAGTGATACAACATCATCAGGACGATATTGACTAAGATCATCCTGACGTTCGAAATATGATGACCCTAGTGAATATCGGGTCGTACCTGAAACTCTTCAACATCATCATCAGGATGATCATAACCAAGATCACCCGATGATAGAAATATCACCCCGGCGAAATATCATGAAGGCAGAAAATATGATGACCTCCACAAGCAGCAGGATGACAACTGAAAAAATGATGATGATGACGACCCTTAGGATAAAACAAGTTAGGTCGAGCAACTCAAAGAATAAGCAACATCATCATCATGCTCGCGCAAGGTGATAAATGGAAGATCACCGGAGACTTTGAAACATCACCCTCGCAAGCAGATAAGGGCGCACTGTAGCTCGTCAGCATCATCAGGATAAAACCCGAACATCACCCGACAGCGAAATATGATGATGACGATGAGAAACCGGTCGACGAAGAACATGATGATGCTGACCCTCATGGAAACAAACATGATGATGATGACCTCCTCCTCAAGAAAATATGATGATGCAGCTGAAAAATACTGAGGAGGTCCGTTACTTAGAGCATTTTTTGGATACTTAGGGAGAGTGCCTGAATGAAAATTGCTCAGAAAACCACCAGTCAATTCAGGCGTCAACACCCCCTCCTTGTATGGAGACCAATTCTTTGTGAAGGGCATCGGCCAGAAACTCAACATAATCAAAGTGTAGTGCTTGCTAGCTTTGCACATCGACACTCAGAACCATGGGAGCAATTTCCATAACAATAGAAGCTTCAACACCAAGCAATTGGCACACAGAGTAATAAGTGTATTGGAAGTATTCTTCAAATAGCTCTATGGAGTATGGGGGATCCTTTGTTACTAAAAACACTCTAAACTTTTTTCCTTCATCCCGGGGTCCATGCATAGGCAACCTCCACCTTTTGTAATTGATGTTGATATTGTAATATTAATTAAGCAAGTCCCAGATTCTAAGTTTTACATCAAAGATAGAGTCTAGATGAAATACCATTGATATATAATCTTTGGTAACATGGAAGAAACCAGTTCCATCTTTCAAATCAACCAGGCATTTCTGCGGATTATAGTTTTTTGCTACTGCTTTTAGGAATTCAACATTTACAAATATATTTGGTACTGTGAGCTTTCCTAAATTTAGTCTCTATGGGTTTGATACTGGTGTATGCCTATGCATCTTTTTGTAATGATATATGAAGAGGTCATACCCTCTCATAGGGGTCCATATATCTCCTAAATGCCTATATGTATCTTCTAATTTCTCTGCATTAGGATTTAACTGAGCATTCCTCCTGGACCTCTGTATAGAACTGGTCTATTAAATCTTGATTCAAATGTCTTTCATCTAGTTTTTGTCTTTTGGCCCTAGGGTTTTCAATTGTGCTTTCCATAGCACAACGCAAGAGAATTCCACTTCCTTCAAATGTAATTATTTAAGCTGAATTTTGAGCTCAGAATACTTGGATTCTCGAGTTGTATCTGTTGCAGAGGCCTGCCCTTACTCCCGTGCTTGCATAATGAAATGAATTTTCTTAAGATTGTTTTTGATATACTCGGCTCTGAGCATTAATGGCGATTCTCACATCATCGGGGGGATATTTAATTTTCACAACATAGCACGTCTTGTTATCTTTTTTGAAATAATCAATTTTACTTAAGGGGTTTATGATCTTTTAAATCTATCAGGATTTCGTTATGACCTAAATGATTGTCACATCAAAATTCCATTCTGTCAAGTCCCTTCGACATTCATTTCTCCTTTTGGTATTTCTTTATGTACCAATATGTTCGTCTTTTCGAGGGGACCAGCTATTGCCTCTCTTTGATATCCCAATCTCCTTTTTCTTTATTCAGCATTTCTAGTAGTTTTTCGGTGGGACTGGAATCTGGGTCATCCCAACATTCCAAATTTCTCTATGTCATATGTTACTATTCTGTCGGTGGGATGTCAAACCGATATTCTTTAGTTTTCCCAATATGCTTCTTACGTTCTGGATGTTGAAGAGACTTCTAAAGGCATCATCTAGATGCTCCAAATTTTTTGTCCCTTCAACTTTTTAATATCAGGCTGAAACATCGCCTAGATGCTTGTCTTTAGATTTTCGAAGAGACTGCAGGATGAGTCTCCCTAACATGGCGATCTCCCCTTAATATGTTATGTATCATATTGTCATTTTTTTAGTGTGACACATTTAGCTGTCACATCGACCTCCTGATGTATCCTTAATATCAAAGAGACCTCTGAGCTAGTTACTTTGATATGATGCGGGTCTTTTATCTGCACATTTTGATTTTAGGTTCCCATGACATGATCTCAAATAACATGGGTATTTTCAATGTGGCCTTTTAGTTTTAGGGTGAAGGTAACTGATCCAAGTTTTATGTTGGCTTAATTTTCTAGGCCAATCTAGGAATATTTATTTTGAAATGGAAAAACATCATTGTAAGGGTATCATAATGGCAAGAAATGGATTTTGGATGAAAAAATTTTAGGTTTAAAATTTTGTCCCAACACAACTAATGCAAATGCTTGTAGTAATGCTACCACTGGTATTGGAGTATCTAATGGAACTAGTTCACAAAATTACAAAGCTGTGGGATTTAATTATCTAAATTTGGTTTCTAAGGGGACCTATTCTATGAATAAATGTTCTCAACCACCTAACCATTCCACTTATTCTCAGCTACCTATTACCTATTCACAACCACTTTCCACCTATCACTATGTCCAACCACCATTGAACTATTCACAGCCTCCGCTTATCACTACTCGGGCTCAATCCCCCCCTCACTTTGGTTCTAATTCCTCACAGAAAACTGCATCTCCTAATGATGCCATCCTAAACCAACTTTTGTAGGGCATGACTACTTTACAACAAAAGGTGGCAAACTTGACAAATTCTTCACAACCTAATATACCAACTTATCATGCCCGTAATCCTCTATCTTATGCAATTTTGACAACTCCTATGCCTGAAAGATATGAGACTTCTCGCTTTGAAAAATATGGTGGAAAAGGTGATCCTAATACTCATGTGGCAGCATTCACGGCTATGTGTGGTGTTTTCTACTTTGAAGAGGACTTTTTAGCAAAACTTTTCCCGTGATCTCTCAAAGATACTGCTTTAGAATGGTTTTGCTCTTTACCTCCAAATTCAATACACTCCTTTTCGCAGTTGGTTGATCAATTTTTACAATATTTTCAAGCAAATATTGGACCTTAAGTTTATTTGATTGATTTAGTTCATTGTAAGCAAGGTCCGAAAGAGAATTTAACCAAGTTTATTAGTCAGTATCAATCTCTTTATGCACAATTCAATATCAGATGAAGGATGAGGATGTTCAGAAGGTGTTTATTACAAATCTACAACCTAACATCCATGATAAGATTCTCTTAATGAAGTATAACTCCTTTCAACATTTATGCACTACCCTTTGTGATTATCAACTTTCTGTTAGACTTAGGGCACACAACTGAGAGGGGGGGTGAATCAGTTGTGCAAAACTTTCTCCAATTTACACACTTAAATCCTCTTAGTGATTAGCAGTATATTAAACATGAAACATAATGCATTCAAATCAAAAGCAGAAACTTATCAACACATGAGACACCAAGATTTTGACGTGGAAAACCCGGTTAAGGGAAAAACCACGGGGTGATTAACCCAAGAATGTATTCTCTGTTAGAAGAATAGAAAGAACAAAATGGCACATGCCAATTAGGGCTCACTGCCCAAGCACACTACTCACAAGAGGCTCACTGCCTATAAGAGACACATTGTCTACAAAGAAATAAGTATCACATACATGAACTGGAGAATAGCATCTTCACCATGCTTGAATCAGTTCCATTAAGCTCAATATTTTTGCTTTGCCTTTCACTCTCTTCTTCGCTACCACTCGCTCATCTCCACAAGACACACTTGAAAATGACTTCACAATCCCTTATTTATACAAGGCATCGACTTAGGAACAATCATCTAAGTCGACAAACACCTACAAGAACATCCGCAAGACGTGTAATACATCCGGTCAGCCAGTCTCAAGAAGAACACTAATATCCGGTGGTTATTCTTCAAATGCAAACTCTAACTTCAATGTGGACCACCAACATGAATTGGACATGATCCAACGATCATCATAACCTTCCCTAAATCACCAAGAACATCCGCACTTCATCAGCCTACTGGAATTCTTCTCTCCTTCATCCGGAGCTTCAAGAACACAGTTTGTCATTACTATCACAAAGGAATAGGCTCTTCCGGACCTTCAAACCACGAACCAATCTAGTTGATACTTCACAGGGACGTCCTCAACACTCCCTCAAATCCGCAGAATGGGATAATGAATTTCCAGATCTCACCGGACCTATCTGTGATACTCTGTCACCTCTGAACACCTGTCGGAACCGGTTCTACTTGAGCGACCATAACTTCTTCAGATCTTCATGCGGATCTCTGAAAACTTGACTGGAGCATCTCAAGACTTATATCTACAAACCCTTTAAACCGCATCCTCTGATCCTCAACTTATTGAGGACTTTTACCTTCTTGTCATCACTGTTCTTCACTGTTCCTGGTTGAGACTAATTTTCTCAATATCCTCGACACACAGCTCATCTAATCCTTCTCATTAATGCAACATGAGTATGTTGACATCAATGACAACACCGGTTAGGCCCATACTTGCAACACTTTCATCTAGTCAGTGTGAAAACCAAAACTCATCGGCTCAAGTTGGTCAATCCATGGGTGGACCGTTGCAAAACAACTTTAAGATGAACAATAATAGGAGTTTCATCAAGATTAATGGACCGAATTCAAATAACTTTTCTCAAGTGTCTGCTATCACTAATCCGAAGAAGGCACCATATCAACAAAGAAAGTTTACTTTGATATCTAAGTCTTACCATTCTATCATGAATCAAGCTATGAGTAATAAACTTATGAAGCTTCCCCCGATTAAGCCTTTGGATCCTAACAAACCTCAAGGACCTTATTTCGATGCTAATGCCTTTTGTCATTTTCATCGGACACAAGGACATGATACTGAATGATGTACGCATCTTAAACATGAAATACAAGACATCATCTACTCGAATGTGATACAGGTATTGGGTATGAATGGCAATGGAAATAAGAAATAAGTCAGTTGCTTCGCCGAATCAGAATTTACAAATCTTTACTAATCCTTTCCCTAAGCATACTGATAACAATATGATGGAACAGGGTTTAGTGGAAGTAGATGATGAGGATTATTTGGAATATGATAACAACGTGGGCATTGTTACCAGAAATATTGTCAAAGTTATTAAACTCAATCAAGAAACCAATAATCTCAATAGAAATTGCAAGTAACAAAGATTCAAATAACAAAGAATAAACCGTGCAAACCTTGTTACTTTGTTGCTTCCATTGTTCGCCTAGTCTCAATCGATCTTTGTATGTGAATTGAAGCCCTCAGAAAGTGTACTTCCTTGCTTTGTTTTTCAAGATGACGATGGAGAGATGCCTATGATACTTCTTGTAATGAAGATGAGCTTCAATACAATAAAAGGGTGATCGCAAGCTATGGATGGATTTGGGTGCCAAAGGCGCCCTGTTAATTCTGAAGAGTAACGATACTAAAAGCTTGGATGATTGAAATAGAAGAAGAGGGTTTAATTTATAGACTTGTGAGAGAGAAGATCAACGGTATAGAAAGAATAAGAAGATCAACGGTTGAGAAACCTTGAGAGAATGTGTGTGAATAGAAAGAAAACAAGTGTCACACAAAAGTTGTTTTATTTGAGTTAACTGCTTTCTTTTCTAAAGATAAGATATGCTTTCATTTATTAGAATGCTCTTTTTTTTTTAATTTAAGAGTTATTGAAAAAAATAAGGTTGATTGATTTAGTTAACTCAACTTGTGATTTGCTTTTGCATGATTTGAGAGAAATTAAATAATAAATTATTTAATTTTGTGTGCATGAAGAAGAAGATTTATTTTTAAAAGATTTGGAAGATTTTTGAGGAAAAGATAAGAAAGCAAATTAAATAAATGAATTTATTTAATTGTTTGTGCATGCTTTGGAAGAATAAATAAAATATTTGATTGTATTTTATTTTTAGAGATTGAGAGAATTCAAATAAATTTGATTTATTTATTTAAATTTGGAGGAATGAATTTAACTTAATTAAATAATTAAGAATTATTTAATTGTTTGGAAGAATTAAATTAAATAAAAGATTTTATTTAATTATTGACTTTAGAAGAGGTAATTAAATATTTTGATATTTAATTAACTTAGAGGACTAAATTGATTTATTTATTGATAGAAGAATTAAATGGAATAAATATTAAGAATATTTATTTAGACAAAGTTGTGTCATTTTTAGGCGTATACATTTTGCCCCTTTTTGATGCAATGTAGTTTACGGTGTTGCTTCAAAGAATAAGAATTTCTGATAACGATACATGCCCCAGTTTGCCCCTGGTACAAGTTATGACGACAGGATGCCCCCTCAAGAGATTAGACAGGGAGAAGGTAGAAGGACGTGAGACAGACAATCTCACGATGAAGAAGGTGAAAACAGGTTAGGTTTGAAGAAATTAGGTTACGATTCAAAGAGATGGGAAGAAACGGGCTTGGGAAGTAGTCGCAGTCTCTACATAGATAGTTAGGGTTCACTTGCTATATATAGGAGCTGGGTCCACAACACAAGTCATTTGCACACTTAGCCTTTGTTGATTGGTCTCTTGAGAGCTTAGGAGAGCACAGGAGCATAGAGCAGTCGGTATAGAGATGGACATTCCACACGAGGAGCACCTCATTGAGCGAGTTTGACGGTTTGATTGGCCAATTGACATAGGACCACCGGTATGTAGTTCGAAAAAACTCACCTAGGATCATTTATTAGTGCAATAAATGCTAGGGAAAATTTAGGGAAATGAATGCATCATTTCGCAGTTTGGCGCATATGCCACGCGAAACTACGCTTCTGTTTAGATAAGGCGCATTTACGGTATGAAACGGTGCATGCATGTTAACTGCACATGTGTGATAAGAAATTGCGCATACGTTATAGAACGACACATACATTATGAGACTGTGATTTTAGGATGTCTAGCTGCACATGCATAGAAAGCTGTGCATGTGTTAAGAAACTGCGCACTTGCTCAATGTTTTGGCACATTCATTGAGAAGTTGCACATTTGCTATGAGTCGGCACATTTGTGATCTATTTCAGCACATTTGCACTAGGGTAGCCAGTTTACTTAATAGAATTAACTCGATTGGCATCTTGCTCGATGCAGCAATCGATAAGCGATCTCCGAGATTGCAGGAATCTAGTCAAGAGATGTTTGTGTTGTTTTGATCAATTTGGTATGTTAAGTAAGTGATATGATTCTTTAGATAGTTTTGAGTAGTTATGTAGTTTTGGTTGATGCATTGCTTTGCTTGATTGCAGGAGGAAATCTAGGATGTACTTATGTCACGGGAGTAGTTTCCCTTGCCGTTGTTGTAGTACTACATGCTCACAGAGATTGATCGAGAGGCTCTCGACGCTATGGGACTTGACTACGTGTGCTTCATGCTCGAGGTTTGCGCAAACCTTGTCTTGTTGACTGCCGCTGTGGAGCGATTCCACGACGAGGACGGGACCTTCCACCTGCCTACCGGTGAGATAGCGATTACTCTTAAGGACGTCTATAGGATTATGCACTTGCCGATACAAGGTGAGCTTGTAGAGCATGATCCATTGTGCAATGTAGGACTGGCAGAGTGCAGGTGAGTTTTTGGACGCTGAGCTCAAGGGTCAGGTGATTTCTTGGCAGGATATTCATGATTACTACGATTACTTCCCAGGGATAGTGGTTGGATTGATCAGGGGTGTTGTCTGCCCCGATAGGAGGTTGCATGGGTTCCCTATTGGTTGGGGTAGGACCATGGAGCGGATGATGATAGAGGGCACCTGTTTTGCATAGGGTGTCTATGTTTTGGCACACCTATACCATGATATGCATCAGGTGGTATACCACAGGGGTGCTAGTTTGTCGGCATGCGTCTCATTACTTCAATTTTGGCTATGGGAGCATATTGCGATTACTCGACTGATATGCATCTTTTCTAGGCAGAGGGGTGAGCCATACATTTATGGATATGCATGTGTTATTTCCCAGCATAAGTTGGGAAAGCTTGAGTATTGGAGGCACGCGCTAGACAATGTAGATAGAGTTGTCTGACATCCCTATCTAGATTGTGAGCCTTGGGATGATGAGGATGATGAGCTACCTCACTACTTTTAGACTCGGTGGCTCATTGGGAGGACACGATTTATATTAGAGAGGTAGATTGTTAGCCAGGCGGTAGTTTGGCAGGATATAGGGTATGCCACAGGGGCAAGCCTGATTTGCGAGGACACATGTAGAGTGGTTTAGATGGGGCTCAGTTGCTTCCTACGAGGAGGCCTTAGCAGAGTTTCAGTAGACTCCTTATGTGGCCTGGATGATAAGGGAGGTGATAGATGTAGGGATGACTCCTGATTATGAGTGGTTGGTTGCTCATCAGTTCCTGAGATATTCAGGACCCGAAGAGTTGGTGCCTCGCCTAGATGAGGAGGACTCAGACGATGAGGATGGTGCAGGTAGGAGGAGGAGGATATAGAAGAGGGGGAGAGGAGGATGGGGAGATAGGGATGATGGAGGTGACGGAGGAGGAGAAGGAGGAGGTGGTGGAGATGGAGGTGACGAAGGAGGAGGAGGGGGAGATGGAGGTAGAGGGAGGCAGAGACAGAGACAGAGGAGGAGAGCTAGAGAGGGACCCTCCCAGTAGCAGCAGGTAGTGTAGCCACAGGTTGCACCATAGGTGGGACAACAGGTACAGATGCCACCACCACAGCAAGTGCCTCAGTAGGTAGGTCAGCAGCAGGTGCCCCAGTAGTCAGGGGCCAGTAGAGGAGGGGACAGAGAGGGCAGTGTTGGGAGTAGTGTCCCATGGTAGTAGGGCTAGCTGACACTACACTTGTACCTGTTTTTGGTTTACATATACACTTTTTGATGGCTTGGATAACCTGATATGTATATACTTGTATCATTTTGTATCGAGACATGTATCATTATTTTTGTGATGTATACACTGTCTATGACTTGACTCAAAGATGGGCTACGATATTGTACATTTGGACATGTTTTATGTGATATTTATATGATGATGTAGCTATATGATCTCTATATGCAGTTGTTTATGCTATATGTCATGGATGCATTCTATCTTATGATGTTTGATATGTGATGCAAATGTTTATGATGTCTATATGATGCTATGTGATGGATGCACATTATTGTTGATGTTTATACTATGATGCTTGATGATGATCTAATGCAGACTTAGATGATTTTATGTGTACACCTAATATGTAAATGTTTTGTATATGATTATGCAGTTTATGAGATGATCTACATGTACTTGTCTATGTTTTTGATTTTTCTGTTGGACACTATGTTATGTTGATGCAAATGGATATGGATGATCTAATGTACCTATTATGTATGCAAATGATTTAATCATGTTAATGACTAGCTCATGTGATATGATATGCAAACTATGCCATGTTTTTGTAATGTCCAAATGTACTCAATCAACACATAAATGACACAATGATAGATAGAAGACTGACTGATAGAAGAAATGTGAATGAAAGGATTGCAAGCTTTTATAAACCTTGATACTCTGCATTTTGGATCTGTTATTGCATGGAATATGGATGTAAATGGATACGATATGGATGTGAAATGGTTTTGCCATCTTGATATTGCAAGTATTTTGAAGTGCTTATTTCATCATTGGGTGATTTTTTTTGGGTACTTTTTCTTAATGTTGTAAGTTAATACAAGCATCTAGGTATAATTGAACCGAGATGACCTGAGTATTGCTTACATGGATTTTGATTTAGTAAGTTGATACAAGCATCTAGGTATAATTGAATCGCGATGACCTGAGTATTTTTTACGTATCAACAAATAAGGATTGCCCCCTTTCATGTTAGACCTCTGAAGTCCTCAATGATCTTTTGCCGATCATGTCGTTAGATAAAAGTTGTCACATTACTAAAGATTAATCCACAAACAATAGACAAAGAAAATAATTATGCCCACATTATAGCATCTCTAGCTTGTGGCATCCTCGAGTAGCATAGAAAGACATGCTAAAAAAATCAAGACGCTGTAACCTAACCTAATCACAACCACAAAACATTCTTGCATTTAGATGTGTTTTTCTTGCCATAATTTTAGATAGAATCATTTATAGTTCTTTAGGGACTTGCTTGCTTTGCTTTGGATAGGTTGATGTCTTGCGCCAAAATTTTTGCTTTGGAAGCAGGCTTTGCTTGTGCTTACATGCATGCCTGGTAAAACAGACCCTAAGGGACTGACCTAGTGCCTCGGGGGCTCATTGCTAAATGGCTTTGCCTACATGATGACATAGAGGCAGCGTAGTTCAAGACTTGGACCATGAGGACGAACTAGAGGATAGACGACAAGATATGGGATGGATGGGAAGTGGAGCCTCAGGGGCGCATTGAAAAATGGCCTTGCCTACGTGACAACGCAGAGGCAATGTAGTTTGGCACTTGGACTATGAGGACGGACTAGAGGATTGATGACAAGATATGGGATGGATGGGAAGTGGAGCCTCAGGGGCGCATTGAAAAATGGCCTTGCCTACGTGACGACGCAGAGGCAACGCAGTTCAGGGTTGACCCTATGATACTGACGACAGATGCTATGCTAGGCTGATACCGTAGATAGGATACTAGATAAAACCTTAGTTGATAAGGCGACAAAAGAGATAGAGTATCAAGCCATGATAGGTTATCATTAGGTTGCACAAGGTATTTTATTATGGAACATATATGGATCGGATGAGAAATGATGGCAGCAAGAATGGACACAAGGTGATTGGTTTCCCAAAGATGGAGAAGGCGGTTTATCACAAGTAACACCTATTTACCAAGTTTTCACCACTTGTGTTTATTTGCACAAAAGATAAAAGTACACATGACGCCTGTTTGCCAGGTTTTCATCATGGTACCTATCCAAGGTGCTTATTTTCCAGGTTTTCACCAAAGGATGGTTTTTTTGTTGTTTTTCCATTTTTTTTAATTTTTTGATATTTTTCTAATTTTTTTTGCTTTTTTGAATTTTTGCCCCATGTGATATGATATGCAAACTATGCCATGTTTTTGTTATGTCTAAATGTACTCAATCGACACAGAAATGACACAATGATAGATAGAAGACTGATTGATAGAAGAAATGTGAATGAAAGGATCACAAGCTTTTATAAACCTTAATACTCTGCATTTTGGATTTGTTATTGCATGGAATATGGATGTAAATGGATATGATATGGATGCAAAATGGTTTTACCATCTTGATATTGCAAGTATTTTGAAGTGTTTATTTCATCATTGCGTGATTTATTTTGGTACTTTTTTTGAATGTTGTAAGTTAATACAAGCATCTAGGTATAATTGAACCAAGATGACCTGAGTATTTCTCGCGTATCAATGGACAAGGATTGCCCCCTTTCATCTTAGACCTCTGAAGTCCTTGATGATCTTTTGCCGATCGTGTCGTTAGATAAAAGTCATCACATTACTGAAGATTAATCCACAAACAACAAACAAAGAAAATAACCATGTTCCCACCATAGCATCTCTAACTTGTGGCATCCTCGAGTAGCATAGAAAGACATGATAACAAAAATCAAGACGCTGTAACCTAACCTAATCACAACCATAAAACATTCTTGCATTTAGATGTGTTTTTCTTGCCATAATTTTAGATAGAATCATTTAGAGTGCTTTAGGGACTTGCTTGTTTTGTTTGGATAGGTTGATGTCTTGTGCCAAAATTTCTACTTTGGAAGTAGGCTTTGCTTGTACTTGCATGCATGCCTGGTAAAACAGACCCTAAGGGACTGACCTAGTGCCTCAAGGGCTCATTGCTAAATGGCCTTACCTACGTGACGACGTAGAGGTAGCGTAGTTCAGGACTTGGACCATTAGGACGAACTAGAGGATAGACGATAAGATATGGGATGGATGGGAAGTGGAGCCTCGGGGGTGCATTGAAAAATGGCCTTGCCTATGTGACGATGCAGAGGCAATGTAGTTCGGGACTTGGACCATGAGGATGGACTAGAGGATAGACGACAAGATATGGTATGGATGGGAAGTGGAGCCTCGGGGGCGCATTAAAAAATGGCCTTGCCTATGTGACGACACAAAGGCAATGTAGTTTGGGGTTGACCCTATGATACTGATGACAGACGCTATGCTAGGCTGACACCGTGGATAGGATACTGGATAAGACCTTAGTTGATAAGGTGACAAAAGAGATAGAGTATCAAGCCATGATAGGTTATCGTTAGGTTACACAAGGTGTTTTATTATGGAACAAATATGGATCAGATGAGAAATGATGGTAGGAAGAATGGACACAAGGTGATTGGTTTCCCAAAGATGGAGAAGGCAGTTTATCACAAGTAACGCCTGTTTACCAGGTTTTCACCACTTGTGTTTATTTGCACGAAAGCTAAAAGTACACATGATGCCTGTTTGCCAAGTTTTCATCATGGTACCTATCTAAGGCGCTTGTTTGCCAAGTTTTCACCAAAGGATGATTTTTTGTTGTTTTTCTATTTTTTTTGATATTTTTTCTAATTTTTTGATTTTTTTTTCTTTTTTAAATTTTTGCCCCCCTTACATTGGGGTTCTCTTAGGTATAGAACCGATGAAGATGCATATTGTTGATTGGGTCATCGAACAACTCACCCTCTGATGTTGCTAACTGATATGCCCCTGATCCATAGGCAACAATGATGACATAAGGACCAAGCCAGTTGGGTTCAAACTTACCTTCTTTTCTCGATCCTGCTGATTGCGGGGATTTTCCTTAAGTATTAGATCGCTAACATTGAAGACCCTTGGACAGACCCTATGATTGTAGCTTCGTGACATCCTCTGTTGATATGCCTTGAGATGGTTAAAGGCCTGTCATCTTTGCTCCTCTAACAACTCTAACTCTTGCAATCTGGAAACTCTATAGTCTTCGTCAGTAATGAGACCTTTTGACGACACCCTTAGGGATGGTAACTCGACCTCGATGGGCAAAATGGCTTCTGATCCATAGACAAGGGTGTAAGGGGTAGCACCTGTGGGAGTGTGTATACTAGTTTGATAGGCCCACAGAGTGGGATTCAGTTGTATGTGCCAATCATGAATAGCATCATTGACAGTCTTCTTGAGGATATTTAAGTTTGTTTTATTGGATGCCTCTGCTTGGCTGTTGCCTTGAGGATAGTAGGGGGTAGAGAAATAGTGTTCGATTTTGAATTTGTTACAAAGCTCTTGGACATCCTGGTTCTTGAAAGGTCTTCCATTATCTATGACTATGGATGAGGGAATTTCGTATCTGTAGATGAGGTAATTGAGGATGAATGAGGCAATTTGTTTGCCTGTGACATTTTTGAGTGGAACAACCTCAATCCACTTGGTAAAATATTCAGTGGCAGTTATTATGAACTTGTGGTCGTTGGATGATGGAGGGTGGATTTTGCCCACAAGGTCGAGTCCCCATTAACAAAAGGGCCAAGGTGTCGTTAAAGGTCGTAGCTCTTGAGCTGGTGCATGTATCAGGTTTCCATGTATCTGGCACTGCTTGCACTTCTTCACAAACTGATATGAATCTATTTCCATGTTTGGCCAATAGTATCCCAAACGCATGAGTTTCTTAGCTAAAGAAGGACCGCTAGAGTGTGTTCCGCAAATTCCTTCGTGTACATCTTGTAAGGCAGTTTGAGATTCTTCCCGTTCTAAACACCAGAGTAAAGTACCATCCAGACCTCGTCGATATAGGGTATCAGTGATAATGGTGTAATGAGAGGTTTGGTGAATGAAGGTTTGGCGTTGATTGGAAGATAAGTCAGGCGGTAGGGTGTTATCCTTGAGGTAAGTGTAAACTTTACCATACCAAGGTGAACCAGATCCGACTAATAGGCATATCGAGTATGTTTCAGGAAGATCATAAGTTGTTTGCATAACTGACTCTACCAAGAACTCATATCGTGACTAATTCTCTGGAATCTCGAGGAGCGAGGCAATGGTTGTTGTGGCATCTGTTGCTTTATTTTTGATGTGAGGTATCTGCTCAAAGGAGATGATCACAAAGTACTCTTTAAAGTCATCAACCATACGCTTGTATGGGATTAGCTTATCATCTTTGGTCTGACAGTCATCATTGGTCTGATAGTCATCATTGGTCTGATAGTCATCATTGACTTGATTGATTACCAATTGGGAGTCACCATAGACATGTAGTTCCTTTATTTTCCATTCTGCTACCATTTTGAGACCAATGACCAAGGCCTCATATTTTGCTATATTGTTTGTGCATGGGAATAACAGACAATAAGACTTAGGTATAGTGTCGTCATGAGGAGTGACCAACAGGATTCCTGCCCCCAATCCATGGTTTGTATAGGATCCATCAAAGTAGAGTTTCCATGTGTGTGTTGTGATACTGAATATGGATTCATCTGGAAACTCAAATGTCATTGGTGTGATATCTTGTAATGGTGCTTCTGCTAACTGATCGACAATGATTTGACCTTTGATAGCCTTTCTTTCTACATACTCAATGTCATATTCAATTAACAGCATTACCCACTTAGCTACGCGACTTGTGAGAGATGCTTTGCTTAATAGGTATTTTAATGGATCTATTTTTGCAATAAGCTTGACTGAATGTGCTAGCATGTAATTTCATAGTTTTTGGGAAGCAAAATTCACAGCAAGACACGATCTTTCTATTTGAGAATATTGTAGTTCGTAGCCCACCAATGTGTGACTGATGTAGTAGATAGCCCTTTCTTTTCCTTCATGACCCTGTTGTGCTAATAGGGGTCCGAGAGTTGTCTGTGTAGCAGAGATGTAAAGTAATAGAGGCTTACCTTAGATAGGCGGCATTAGAATAGGAGGGTTCAAGAGGTATTCCTTCAGTTTGCGAAATCCTTCCTCACACTTTTCATCCCATATGAATGGTATGTTTTTGTGTAATAGGTGAGAAAAAGGTCGACACTTGTCTGCCAATTGTGATATGAACCGACGGATTGCTTGTAACTTGCCCTATAAAGACCACAGTTGAGTGATGTTCTTTGGCGGTGGCATTTCCATGATAGCCTTGACTTTGGCAGGATCTACTCCTATCCCATTTGCTGATACAATGAAGCCTAAGAGCTTGCCGGAGGTGACTCCAAACACACATTTCTTTGGATTCAACCTGACTTTGAAGTGTTCTAGTCTTTGAAAGACCTTCTCTAGTACATCTAGGTGGGATTCTCTTGTTAGTGACTTTACAAGGATGTCATCTACATAGTCCTCCATTGTGACATGCATCATATCATCGAAGATAGTGGTCATAGGACGTTGATATGTTGCCCCTGCATTCTTTAACCCAAATGGCATGACGTTCCAGTAGAAGGTTCCCCATGGACAAGTGAAAGCTGTTTTATATTGGTCTTATGGTGCTATCCTGATTTGATTGTACTCGGAGAAGCCATCCATAAGAGAAAGCATGGTATGTCCTACTATCAAGTCGACTATGATATCAATATTAGGCAATGGAAAGTCATCCTTGTGGAAATCTTTATTTAGATCTAAGAAATCATTGCACAATCTGACTCTGCCATCAGGTTTTGATACTGGCACTATGTTGGATACCCACTTTGGATAGTCTATTGCCCTGATGAACCTGACATCCAGCAATTTCTTGAGTTCCTCTTTTACTAGTAATGCAATGTGTGGGTGCATCTTCTTGAGCTTCTGCTTGACTGGTTTGACCCCTGGATCTAGTGGAAGATGATGTAGAATCAAATCTGGGTCTAAACCGGGGATATCTACGTATGACCGAGCAAAATTGACTTGCTTTTTCTTGAAGAATGGTACAAATTTGGTCTTTTCTGGAAGAGATAAAGACTTTGCAAAGTGAATGATCATAGGATTGCTCTCTGTTCCAATATTGACAGGTTCTATAGGTTCCACAACAATCTGAGACTTGTCCTGATACATGTCGGTGGGGAGAGTGTCAAGCCTTCCATCATATGGTGCCTCAGAGAGGTTTTCACCATTCAATGTGTCCTTTCTTTTTACTATTTTAGGATCTGACACTACCGTAGAACTGTTTTCACCATTAGATCCATTTTTTATTTTGATGTTTTTGCGACTAGAAGGCTTGGCACCCTCTCCAAAATAAGCCACGGTGTTGAGTTCAATGGCGAAGCTAGCTTTATGATCTCCTGTAGGTAGGTGGTCCATACGTTCCATGTAGTCAATATAGGCATCATCATTTTGGAACATGTCTAGTTGCAGGGTTCCTTGTAAATCCCAGTCGATAAGTTCAGGATGCACAAGGGGAAGGGGGTCGGAAGATAGATCTGATTCATTGGGTGTGATAGTTTGAATGGATATATGGTCAAGATTCAAATTGGTAGGGATATGATCTGGAATGGTACTTTCCTCTAGATTGTTTATTGCGATGGAACTCTGACCTTCCTCGAAAGTTGTACTCTCAGCAGTTGGCGAATCATACTCTAATGGTCTATATGTTAGCGTTTGTCCCTCATGGTAGTGGCTATAGGTTTGAATGGTGTCAATTCATTTGTCCTCATAGGAGTGCTCTGTGAGTTCATCCCATTCATATTTGTTAGAATCTGTGTCACTATCTTCTTGCAGGGCATGGATTTGTTCCACAAAACAAGCATTGGCCTTAGCTTTGCCTTTATCCTTGTATCCTAACCCTTTCGTATTTCTTGCCAATGAGGATGAGGAAGGTTAAATGGGTTCGATGATTCCTTCTTTTTTTAGGCCAATGGGATCTTGTCCTTCATAACCCATTCTGTGTAGGATAGACTCACCATGCCCATAGATTTCTGTTGGGAGCTTAGGTGGTTCTTGTTGTGTGCTATCTTCCTCTGTGTAGAGCCATTACAAGACATCTCTTTCTTCACTCTCATCTGATAGGGTCCCCCATTTTACAAAGGGAGTTGTGGGAGCTTCGAGAGGAGCAGAAGGTTTTGGAATGTATTTAGGTGTAGGTCGCCTAAAGGATCTTGGAGATAGAGGCATTTTGGCTAAGTTGAGGTTGTGCTCGATGGAGTATTCCCCTACCCATGTTTCTTTGATTGTGATTTTCTGCTCTTTGGGCTTGGATGAGGAAGCTTCAGAGGTAGAATCATGCTGTGAGATGGGAGATGTAGAAGCTCTATTATTGGGAGTGATGTAATCAGACTTTGAGCAGATAGTGTTGTAGTGCTGGAAAGGATCGGGATCACCTTGGATGGTGATCTGCTTGCCATTATGAGGAAATTTGATGCATTGGTGGTAGGTAGAAGGCACAGCTTTCATGGCATGAATCCAGGGTCTTCCTAGGAGAATGTTATAGCCTAGCTCCCTGTCTAGGACTTGGTAAACAACATCCTTTATCATCGGTCCAACTTGTATTGGTAACACCACTGTTCCTTTAGTAGTTCTTTCCTCTTCATCATAGGCCTTAATGGTGATCTTTTTCCTAGGATCCACTACAGTTTCAGAGAACCTCAATGTAAGGATTAGCTTGAGCCTGCAAATATTTAAACCGGCTCCTCCATCAATAAGAACTCTCTTGATACAGTGTTTATGAATGAAGGCAATGATATGCAAGGGTGTGTTATGAGGCTGAGACACTGAAAGGTCATCTTGTTTGTTGAATGATATGGTGCTAGAGGAGATTAGATTTCCTACCATGGCTTGAAACTTCTCTTGGGCCAGGTTCGTGGGCACAGTTGTTTCCACTAGGGCTTTATCGAGAATTTCCTTGTGGGAGGGAGACAGATGCAACAACTCTAAGATAGATATGTGGACAGGAGTTTTCTAAAGTTGGTCTATGACACTGTATGTATGGGAGTTAGACGGAGAAGGTGATGACCTTGGGGGAAGCGTGTTTAACGTGACCTTACCACTGCAGGTGATGATGCTACAATCAATTTTGTTGGGTCCTGATTGTTGGTTGAATGTGACCACATTGACTTGTGCGATGTGCTCTGATATGTAGTTGGTGGTATAATCGAATGGCACGCTTGTGTAGTTAGCATTGTTGTTTCCATTGTTTTGATTTTGCCTATTGCGGTTGTTATTGTTGTTGTTGTTGTATGGCCTGTCGTGGTTGAGGAGTGGATCCTTGTATGCCACATGTGTCTTGTTAGAGGTATGTTCTTTAGTGCCTACCTAATTTTGGTCTAGTATGTTTTGAATGACATGTTTGAGATGAATACAGTCATTGGTCTTATGGCCTCTTCCTCTATGATATTCGTAGAAATCAGTGTCTTTCCAATAATGAGGTTTTACTTGAGGTTCATAGTTGCTAGTGGGTGGAAGAGTGATCTCATTGTTGGCTAATAGCTTTCTTAAAGCAGACTCCTAGGACTCCCCTAGTGGTGTGAATTTTCATCTAGGATTAGAGGTGAACCATGGCTTTGGTTCGTGAGAGAAGGTTTTGTTTGGTGTAGCATTGCTTACTTCTCCTTTGAGAGTGAAGATTGGTTGCTGTTTGGGAGCCGCCACTTTGGCATCAACTACTCCATCATTGACGACATTTTTGTTCCTTGTCCAAAACTTTGACTTGTTTGTGGTGTAGTTAGAGTTAGGGGTGTCATTGTACAACTTTATTTGCCCCTTGGTGATCATAGCTTTCTCAATAAATAATGCCATCTCAATTACTTTTGTAAATGAGGTAGGGCATTGAATTTGGATTTGGTAACTTAGATTGGGGTTAAGATTGTGGACAAACATCTCTGCCAATTGATTCTCAGGTACGTCATATGAGTATTTGCTTGTGAGTTGTCTCTTGTAAGAAAGAGGTGAAGGATTCACCACCCTTTTACTTTGTATTGCATAGGTCAAGCATAGAGACTTCGTGTTCAATGTTATATGAGAAGTGTCTAACGAACTTGTTTACTAACTCATCAAAAGTTTTGATACCCAAGGGAAGTCATGAGAACCATTCCATGGCTTGTCCATCTAGAGATTTAGGGAATAGTCTCATTAGGAAAGTTTCATTGTGAGCTACTTCTAGGCATGCAGTGTTAAATTCCCTAATGTGATCTCTTGGGTCTCATTTCCCTTTGTATTTGTCAAACTTAGGAACTTTGAACCGAAAGGGGAAGGGTACCATGTTCAAACTTTTGTCAAAGGGATACAGTGTGATGTCTTCCAAGGAATAAGTTTTAGTGGTTGTTCCTGTTTTGAGATCCATCATTTGCTCCATTAGGCTCTCGATTTATTTATGCAATGTTTCCATAGGTATGTTTGGGTCTATGACTTTCTTTCCTTTGTCTAGGCCAATGGTTTTATCTTCACTTGTGTGGTCCTCATGAGTTTCTTCCACTACGGTTTCTTTCAGTTTGTTGAGATCAAAGTCCGAGGGGAGTTTAAGTCCTTGGTTTGCAAGATGAAGAAAGTACCTTTGAGGGTCCTCTTTGAGCATTTTGTCTAGCATGTGCTGAAATTTTTGATCTTGTAGGGGCTCCTTGGTAGTCCTCATGGGAGATTTCCTCATGTTGTGAGGGGACACAATTCTCTCAGATGTTCTGGCCATTTCAAGTTGTTTTTGGTATTGGGGTCTAGTTAAGACCATGTGAGGCGACGTGGGAAGAAGTGGGGTGAAACTAGAGATTTTGGTAAGGTGTTGGTGTAGATTGGTGAGAAGAGGATACTTATGACAGGATTCGAACAAGGGAATCTTTTGATCAATGATTCCAAGTAAGTTGGTTGACACAAGACGATAGCCACAAGTAAGGATAGTCAGTACCCATTTACTATGTAGAGACTAGTCTTGCACCAAAACCACTAGTGAAGTTCTGTGACCTACTAGGGTTACTTGAATTTGAAATGATCTGAAAAAGGTCTTGCATTAATCTGATATAGGAACTTTGACTTGCTTTATGGGAAGACCTGGTAGAAGGTGGACAAGATGACTGATGAAAGAGAGGGTATGCTATGGAAACAGATGGAAAAGGTGACTGCACGGTAAATCTAATCTTAGAAACTAGGACAAGGCTAAAATGGGTACCAAAAGTGCTAAAACTTTTCTCTCAAAAGATGTGGAAATGCTCACTGTTGCGGATGCACAGCAATAAATGTGCTAAAATAGAGGATAAATGCGCAACAAGTCAGTGTAAAAGCACAGCTTTGTTGAAGGATAAAAGCGTAGTAACAGATGATAAAAGTGCAGAAAGTTGGTACAAATGCGCAGCTGATCGAGATGGATGCGCAGCTTTGCAGGGTAGATGCGTAGCTCTAGTTTTCTTGACTGTCTTTGCAATTTTTTTGGCACGTTCTTCAGTGTTTTTGGTTTCTTGGTTGCAAGTTGGTCTTTTCTTCTGATTTCTCAATTATGGCAAGTAAAACACAACAAATAGAAAGAAGTTTTCATGATTTTTTTGATCTTTTTTTTGTAATTTTTTTAGACTCTTTTTGACTCAAAAGAAAGTACAAATCCTAGGTTGGCTGGGAAAATATAAACTGAATTCTCACTATTTCTAGATGAGGCATCTTTGGGAGGTGATAATCGCCCTTCCCTGCACTAGGTTATAGGGGTTTTTAGCTACTAAAAACAAATGATGATTAATAAGTGCAACCGTTCGAGTGGTTATACATGTGGCAGCACTACTCTCCGTTATGGAGTCTCCCAACCTGCAAGGGTTGTGCCTTGGAGGGTTTTGGGGGAGGTTGATTGTCAGTATAACACAACTTCACTCGTTGTTTGAAGCTTTTGCTCCAAACATAATTTATTTATAGTGGCTTGGCAGAGCTTGGCTTTAGCTTGTTACCACTTAAGGTCGTTCCCGCTTAGACGGAAGGATATCCAAGGGCAGGCCTCTCTAAAGGTTTAACACATGCAAAAATGATATGTCTGGCATTTTGGTCACCTGAGATAGGGGAGAGCATAGGCCTAGTATCATTCCCAAAAACATGAAATATAATGGTTCTTTTACCCTAATTAAAATGAAAAAGACTATATGAGCTAGCTACTTGGGTACACACGCGAGTTGTGTAAATTTGAAAGCAAGATATCAATGGTTCAATTTTATCCTCCTAGCATTGGGACTATATTCAATTTGTTGATGCAACAAGATCAAGTTACTCCCTTCCTAGTTAAAATCTAGATGTGATTTTGCATGAACAGTCAATTACTATCCTTTAAAAATATGATGTGTGTTAACAATGCAACTAGAATGTCTAAACCAACCCTTAACCTACAAGTAGATCAAAGAAAAATCTTGTGAGAAGTGTCAATGTTAGCAAAATCACAAGAAAACCCAAAAAACCACTGTCAGAATCAGATGCGCAGGTACAGAGGTTAGCTGCGCAGAGATAGAAATCAAATGTGCAGCTATTACAAAAGCACTGAGACAGAGGTCAAAAGCACGGAAATAGAGAGTATATGCGCTATTTGGTAGATGCGCCGTAATAGGACACAGATGTGCAGCTTCAGGAGTTAAATGCATTGAAAGAGTAGATGCATTGAAACAGAGCTCAAATGTGCATTAGAATTGATTAGATGCACCGAATCCTCCTGTGTGCGGAACCTTAGCACAAGAAACTCAGTTTTTGGGTTAAATCGGGACAAGGCCCCACAGTGGGCACCAAAAAATGTTACCAGAAATATTGTCAAAGTTATTAAACTCAATCAATAAACCAATAATCTCAATAGAAATTGCAAGTAACAAAGATTCAAATAACAAAGAATAACCCATGCAAACCTTGTTACTTCGTTGCTTCCATTATTCGCCTAGTCTCAATCGATCTTTGTATGTGAATTGAAGCCCTCAGAAAGCATACTTCCTTGCTTTGTTTTTCAAGATGACAATGGAGAAATGGCTATGATACTTCTTGTAATGAAGATGAACTTCAATACAATAAAAGGGTGATCGTAAGCTATGGATAGATTTGGGTGCCAAAGGTGCGCTGTTAATTCTATAGAGTAATGATACTAAAAGCTTGGATGATTGAAATAGAAGAAGAGGGTTTAATTTATAGACTTGTGAGAGAGAAGATCAATGGTATAGAAAGAATAAGAAGATCAATAGTTGAGAAACCTTGAGAGAATGTGCGCGAATAGAAAGAAGATAAGTGTCACACAAAAGTTGTTTTGTTTGAGTTAACTGCTTTCTTTTCTAAAGATAAGATATGCTTTCATAAATTAGAATGTTTTTTTTCCTAATTTAAGAGTTATTAAAAAAAACCAGGTTGATTGAGTCAGTTAACTCAACTTGTGATTTGCTTTTGCATGATTGAGAGAAATTAAATAATAAATTATTTAATTTTGTGTGTATGAAGAAGAAGATTTATTTTTAGAAGATTTGGAAGATTTTTGAGGAATTTGAAGATAAGAAAGCAAATTAAATAAATAAATTTATTTAATTGTTTGTGCATGCTCTAGAAGAATAAATAAAATATTTGATTGTATTTTATTTTTAGAGATTGAGAGAATTCAAATAAATTTAATTGATTTATTTAAATTTGGAGGAATGAATTTAACTTAATTAATAATTAAGAATTATTTAATTGTTTGGAAGAATAAAATAAAATAAAATAAAATTATTGACTTTAGAAGAGGTAATTAAATATTTTGATATTTAATTAACTTAGAGGAATATGAATTGAATAAATAAATAAATTGATTTATTTATTGATAGAGGAATTAAATGGAATAAGTATTAAGAATATTTATTTAGACAAAGTCGTGTCATTTTTAGGCGTATAAAGGCATAATAGAAGTGGATAAGGAAAAGTTGGATAACCCACCTCGTCCACGCAGAAAATTAATTTATGTTGAGGTTCCTCCTCTGTTATCCTTACAAGGATCGGAAGGAAACCAAAATGCATCAAAAAAACAAATGGAACAACCAATAGAAACAACTATAACAAAGCAAAAGAGTGAGATAGTACAAAATGATTCTTGTCGCTATGGTAGATGAAATCAACAACGAAAGTTGGCTAAAAATCATAAAAGAGTAAGATGATTATCATCAGTGGGAAATAATAGTGGTTGTCCTCACAAGCAACAAAAGGTCTCACTTACACAAGAATCCAAGAAACAAGCATTACATGGATTTTCTGACAATAAACACGACTCTCATAAGAACCACTCGACCTTCGCACAAAACTTGATTGAATACCTCTCCAAGAGGTTCACAAGTTCTAAAATTTAGTACGACAGTACTACCAGGTAAGTATTTCTAACCCTTTATCTCTCGTGATGTGTTTCTCTTGTGATGTGTTATGTGTTGTTTAGGCCTCCTAGGATGACCCTTGATTCTCTTGTAAGGTCCAGAATACTAGGAAACTGCCTCTATTGTGACCCTTTTTCTATTTGTATCATCATTCTTCTATATTGCTTCCCCTCTATTTTTCACTGTTCTGTGTTGTGTCTTATAGACATAGCATTGCGGTTGGTGACTTGGGGGCACCCTCTTACGTGACTATCCCTAAGGCACTTGTTTCCCCTCTCTCGATTTATTGTTTCTCTTCCTCTAGTGATTCTGCCTAGCGAGTGGATGCCGAAAAACATATTATACTGATGCAGACCTAGTGTCCCTTTAGCGAGAAATCAAAAATTAGACTTAGTTCCTATGTGATGATGGGGTTGTTATATATTATCCGACGCTTGGCTAGTAGAATCACTCCGCATGATCTTGATGGTGTCTTATCGCAATTACAAAAACATAACAATACTGCTACTCCATACAATTTGTCTATCTTGAATCTTGCATTATGCATTGTTGTTTATCACGATTATATGGACACTAACACTTTTCTTGCAAGGATGTGTTTGTGGGAACATTTGGCGATTGTAAAGTGCATGTCACCTTTGGGGGGCATGGGCTTTGCAAAAGCTCGTGTTCCCTTGTGTGTTTTCTTCCTACCTTAACATGCTTGATATCGGTACTTGATATCAACCATCTTAAGGTGGGGGCATATATAAGGTAAGCTGTCTATTGTAGATGTTAGCAACGTGCTTGTTCTAAGGTGCAGTCTTAAAGACTGGTGGTGATGAGTCCCTTCTGCACTATGAGATTTGTGTTGATGATGATTTTATTCAAAGCAACAATAGATAAAATTCACAAAGAATCTTGTCGTCTTTTGAAGAATATGGAGAATTATTAGAAATAGTTCTCAATTCCAAGTCTACGGTTGATGGAGGTTGATTGTCATTGATGTCAAAAAGGTGTTGAGTTGATGATGCAATGTTGTCATTGTTGATCAGAGAGATATTCATATGATCACTCATGTTGATTAGATCATGTGCCAGGATGTGTTTATTTCATTTGATGTTAGATGTTGGTCAGGACATCAAGAGGTCAGTTGTTCTTGTGTTTGTTCTTCATATGACAGGTCATTTTGCTTCACTTGTAGTTCATCATGATCTTCATGGTTGAGGAGAATTCAGGTGAGTTCAAATGCTTCACCTTATGTCAAGAGATTGCTCATATGATGTTAAGCATCTATATTTCAGTTGAGTTGAATTCATGGATGTTGGCTTTGGTGATGTTAATTTGTGATGTCAAAGATCAGAGGATGGTGTTTAGCTTACATGACTTCTTTATGGGACTGCATCATGGCATAAAGGATTTCATGGAGTATCATCACATTATATGTGGAGTTGATCAGGACTTTGGTGCTTTATCTCCTTGTATGTGGTTATCAGGTTAAGTCAAAGACATCATGTTGAGCTTGATAGTAAGGCATCATGTTGAGGTTGATAATGTTAATGATGTGGCATGCATCATGATAAGATTGTCAAAAAGGATGTGTGTGCTTCAAGGTGACCTTCATAGTAATTTATTGATTGCAAGTTAAATTGTGTTTCATCTCATGTTGAAGTGTGCTTCATGATGATCCTTATGGTAACTTGCTGATCTCAAGTTGAAGAGTTGAAGGCACTGATTTTACTTAAGGAGTTCACATGGAAGAGATTTCTTGGTGCCTTGTGTGACTTGATTCTGACTTCGTTGATCATGTCTCTGGAGTAAAATTACCTTTAGGTTATCAAAATATGCTTTCTTAAAGTTGTGTTTCAAGGTGTTGTCATATATGTCCACAAACTTGCATCAGTTAGAGATCAGAAGTGTTATCATAAGTATTATGAAGAAGATGTTTTCAAAAGTATTATCAATTGAGGATCTTTAATGGACGAAAGTGTTCTTGATAGAGATGTTAAATGATCAGGAGGCATCTAAAGTCAAATGGTTACACAAAAAGAATCATATCTGTCAAGGTTTAAATGTGTCTTAAATGATAATCAGACACCTATTAAACTTTCCAATATAGTCTTTTAAGACTGTCATATAAGATATGCACTTTTGTTCTAAATAAGTGATGACCTGCTATCGCAAGTCATGGCAACTTAAGTTGCAACATAAGGGGGTCGGCACTGTGGGGCAACCGGCCCCTTCACCTAGCTTCACCGACCCTGTTGGTCTTCCTATTGAGCGCATGAGTGCCATATTAAAATCAATGGCCTAAATTTAATATTTGATGAGTGCGCAAATAGTAATCAATGGCTATTATTTGAATTTTGATATCTCCTCTTGCAGTTTTGATATTGATGGCCTCTGGAACGTCATGTCATTGTGATAGCTTGAAATAAGGCTTTTTAAAGCTATTTTTAGCATGGTTGAAGGCAGATTTGCTTAGAGATTTATATGCTCTAATTTTTAGAAGATTCTTTCTATTCTTATGCTCCCCACTCGTGCTTTGAAGATAAAGGAGTTAATTTTTTAAAAAGAGAGAAAATTTCTTTCTTGAGATGTTATTCTTTTTAAGTGGTGATTAAGTATTTTTTGCTCTTCATGCAGAAAAGTTTTTTTGCAGGTGAATGATTTTTTTTATGCAGAATAAATAAAATTGCAGAGTGGCTTTTAATAAAAGGATGGAAGTCTTTTATGAAATGGGTGAAGAAATATGCAGAGAAGATGAAGAGATTGAAGAATATTGAAGAGTTGTTTTTGAGAAGAAGAAAATGAATCAGAGAGATAGAGGAATGTGAATGGTCTTAGAAAGAAGAATATGATTTTATTTTTGCAGGTTCTTCATAGATGCAGAGAAGAAATATATAATTTTATGTTGTAGGTGGAGGAGAGCATCTTGAAAATTCATTTTTTAAAATGAAAATGGAGATAATATTTGAAAGGAGGAATATGGAAAGAAGAAGAAATGAAAAGTTGTTTTTCATTTTTAATGATATTGCAAGGGTATTGTAAAAGGTAATTGTAGATTGATACATATATGCAACAATAAAGAATTTGTTTGTGTGTGTGAGATTTTGAGTAGAGATGAATTCAATACAGGAGATGATCGAAAGATAATTGATGGTAGAGCATGTATGCAGATGTATATTTTGAATACATACACATAGAGACATCAATTTTGATTTTTGGAGACAAGGCAATAGATGAAATTGCAGATGAAGAAGTTTGTATTGAATGTATAGATGTATGTAGGATATGTATGAAAAAGAGAAATAGGTGATTTCTATTGAAACAGAGAAACCCTCTGAATTCTTTGTATTAATATGAGTTTATATATTGTTGCCAATGAGGCTTGCATGGTCAGTGAGACCTCTTTGTTGCCAGTGAGGCTTGTATGGTCAGTGAGACCTCTTTGTACCCATTGAGGCTTGTATGGTCAGTGAGACCTCTTTATAGCCAATGAGGCTTGTATGGTCAGTGAGACCTGTTTTTAACCAATGAGGTTTTTGATTAAGCTAGTGAGGCATTTCAGAGTGGTTTTTCTTCCCTTTGAGGGTTTTCCACTCATCAAATCAGGTGTTATGTTTCTTGTTTATCTTCATGTGTTCATGTACCCTAATGATTTGTTCTTAAGGTCCCGATTCATACTTTTCATTATCATACTTGTGCATGTGTTTAACAGATCATTAATGTCTTCCTCTCTCTTTGTCTTGTAACTTAAAAGGTGCAAAAAGTTGTAAAAGTTTATATAACACTGATTCAGCTCCCCTCTCAGTGTTGTCCTATACTCCAACAACGGTAACCAGGTCATTGTTGTGTTGGACTTACTCAATGTTCGATGTGAAGTTGTTTGTTCAATGGGCCTTATGTGATTTAAGGGATATGTACTGACTATTTTACTTACACTTCGCAAATAACTACAAATTACACTATAACTAGTGATCCTTTGCATGTATTTACCATTTTACCACAAAGCTTTGCATGAATTTTAATGAAAACGTACTTTGTACTTCAGATTCATTTGAAAACTGTTAAAGATCTTTGCAATTCACAATTCTTATTTGAATCTATAACAATCTCCTTCAGATAACTACACGCATGCTAATTATTTAAATATTTAGTGAAAAAAGTTAAAAAGAAAGGGTTCAAAAAACTTGATTATGTAGGAATTATTTCTTTGCTACTCATGTACACAAATCTGATTAGCTGTAACACTTCAAAGGAGTTAAATTCATGTATGTTTCTTCAGAGCAATATCACAAATTAACATACAAAACTACAACCATCAAAGGAAATATATCAAAGAACACCTGAATCTAATTACACTTTGAAATATATCAAAGAATACCTTCTTGTGGTGGATCTTGCCCTTCATCAACTCTTTGTTCCCCCATCCCCTCTGTAGGCATATTTTCTTGATGGGCCTCTTCTTGTTGAACATCCTGTACCTTTTCCATGTCTACATTTTCTTCTTCCTCGGTCTGATTCCTCAATATTTCTTTGGCTACTTCCTTGACTTCTTCCATGAGATCTCTTGGCACCATGTTCTCAAAAGGATCAATTATTTTATATTTGGTAATGACTGTTTGGCAACCTGTTGTGAACCCCCAGCACCAAATGCTCCAAGCATGAGATGAGACTTTGGTACTTGTCTCTCTTCTTCTTCTTCACTACTCATCTCAAGGCTATGGTCACTGCCTTCATCTTCACCCTTTTCTTCATCATCTTCTACATTCACAACTTCTACATTTTCCTTGGTGAGTGCTTGGTCAGTGGATGCCTTTGTTATCATTTCTTCAGTCATTTCTTGTTTAACCTTTATAAACCCTCGTATTTTCTCCTATTTGGTTTGTTCTGCAACTGTGGGTGTCTCCAAAGGTGTTTGTTGAGATGCCTGCACAAGTACTGCAGGTGTTGATGGTGGTTGAGATAGCACCGTTCCCTGTAATGAAACTTGCTTTGTTATGACAACAGCAATAGATGTAGATGTTCCCCCTTTAGTGGATACAAATGTTCCTGCAGGTATTGCCATTGTTATCCCTAATGCATAAGGGTCCATTACTGTGGATCCTGTGTTGGTTTTAGCTATTCTCGCTTCCACCACCTACCTCTTTCTCTTCAGAAAGTCATCAAAAGCCACCTCACCTTCCTGACTTCTCTTTTTACCTTCCTTACTTGGGTAAGTGAGTGTTACTCCTTTAGCTTTCAACTCTTCTATCTTTTCTTTTACCCACATATCTGAGTATGTAGACACTGATTTTGAAATATTATCTAATGAAATTTCCTCAGGTTGACTCCAATCAGGTTTAGTCAGAATTTCCTTGGTACTGTCATAACCTGTATGCAAGGTATTCTCATCATCATCTCTGATCTCTTGGGGCACTTCAATTCCCCCCAGTGTTCTCATCTGATCAAGGGTAAATCTTTGATGAGCTCTCCTCTTCACTTCAGCTTTATTATCACAATCTACCCAAAAATCCTCAATGTGAGGTTGATGCATATACTTCTTATCTATAAAATTGTGAATCCTTTTGAATGGATCGAAAGGTCTGATTAGATCAAAAATAGGAAAACCATAATACAACAATTCTGCTTCTGAAGTTTTAGCCACATCCTCATTGAAACATTGATACCTTCCAATAAAAGGGGAATTTGATGTTACCCCTGTTACATTGGGCCTTATACATTGCATATACATCCTATATTTGTCTAGTGAACTCTAGCAACACTACCTTGTCTAATGGGTATCTTGGTAGTCTAAAAGGTTTGCCTTTAAATCCCTCAGTTCTGATGTATGTAAAAGTGGAGAACTAAATATCCACGCACTATGCAATGTAATTGCATTCTTTGCTATTGTAGACAACCTTTGATCTTTCTCTCCTGTTAGTATCCTTGTCAGGTACATGGAAAACACATCATTGACCTTTATCCAATTCTTCCCTACATTTTATGCTTGTAGGTCCAGGTAATCATCATATACTAACTTCTGTCCTAGACCATTTCCCAATGTGCCAATCTTTTGTATCCCATTCAATTGCATCTTTGTAGCACAAGAATATACAATATATGATGACATGAAGAATTTCTTATGTTTGTTAAATCTCAAGGCCTGTGCATAAATTACGTTACTAATAGCCAAAGCCCAATGCACATCCCCTGTTTCTTCTCTTATGAATTGAATTACTAAAAACATCGAAGGCTCAAATGAAGCAACATCCTCCAACCCCATTACTCTATTTAGTAATGTAATCATGATATATATACATCCTCCTTGAAATCTAACCTGTACAAGTTCTTTGGCACCCTAGCAGCTGCCTTCGACTTCTTATCCAAGGGATACCGACCATAGAATACTACACTCTTACATGTTGATTCATTCTTCTTAAAATCATCAGAGTATTTCTCTACATCAACTTCCTTCATCTTTCCAGTGGTCTTTAGCTCGAAGGTTTCTGCTATTGCTTCAACAGACAAATCTGCGAACACCACTCCATTATGTTTTACCTTCCTGGAATTGAAACCATATCTCTATATACCTTCAGAAACCAGATTCCTAGCCTCCATTGCTAATGGAAATCCTACAAATCCTACAGCCTTGTACAACCCAACATCCCAAATGTTTTTCATGGCTAAAGATGTGCCAAGCTCACGGATCTTGTTTAATATCTCCTCAAAATCTAAATCCCCAATTTTAGTATCCAATGTCCTATGTGAACAGTATATATTCGAGCTATAACCTCTAACTGCAAACTCCTCTTTAACTTTGGTTTCCTTCTTTTCGACTTTTCTGACTGTCTTCTCCATTTTCTTTCCTTTGGGCGACATCCTGAAAAGATATAAATTTCTTTTACAACCATGCCTATATTTACTAGGGTTTTTTACCATACATATTTACCGTTTAAACTTTTACCCTAAGCCTCTTTCGTTTGAATTATGCATATGTATCCTATTGTGCTTAATTTCACGGTTTAACATAACGATTACTTAAGCCTAATAGATTTATGTTGTTCAACTGTAATCACTATAAAAATTTCGTAATCGTACTCCATAAAATCACAAATAAGAGTCCTTCGTTATATACCTAAACTGCAACTGTTGACTTTAATAGCGTTGACAAGAAATTTACCATTCAAATCAACCCAACTACCATTCTCAAATTTCAATTCGCCCTTTGAATCGCCTTTCACCCTTGCACTATAAAATGCTCTGCAATTTAACTCTGAATGCAATTGTGAAGATTAACATAATCTAATTTCCCTTTTTACTTTTTTGAATTTAGGTTTTCAGTGGTAGATGCGCATTAAATGCTGCAATTAAGGCATACAATTCAATTTGAGTTTTACTTTCCATTCAATTCATATTTTGAATCTCATATACGTTAATTCCCTGCACTTTTGAATTTTGTATCTTATATACATGCACTTTCTCTTTTACTTTTTTGTATATTTAATTTTTTATATCTTATACATCATCGAAATATACAAACTCAGACTCTAGCGAGTTCATAAAACAAATTGGAATTAATTTTGAGTCCAGCATTGTATCTAAGTCTTTTGTATCACCCTCTTTTTGTATCGCATTCATGCATATCCAACATACAAATGTGGACCCCACCCAAAACATACAATATTCAAACCTTTAACTACATCAGGTTTTATATATAATTCCTTTGTATATCCTCATGTATATTGTATATAATCATCGAAATACACAAAGACTCATGATTTTGCCTTATCTTTTGTTATGAATGAATGCACTTTATTCCCTATTTAATTCTGGGTTCAAATCCGCAAATGCATCTTTTACCTTTTGTATATACAATACATGCATCCAAATATACAAATGCAGACTCCATTTATAATTAATTTTGCTTGACTTTTTGGATCGCATCCGATTTTGTATTTGTATATAAGATACATGTAGTTATACATACAACAATACACACAAACATATGCATTCACTTTTGTTTTCAGCATTCAATTTAATTTTGCTATCGAGTCCGTATATCAAAAGTATGCAAAAAACCATGTATATAGCATACAAATGAAATATACCCGACCTTATACATCACTTTGAATTTATTTTGACATCCATCCATGTATATTTTGCATTTGTATTTCTAATACATGAGTTGTAATATACAAATACAATTACAGATTTCTACGTTTAATACAATTTGCCATAAAATGTCATCAGGTCCGGACTTGAATGTTTTTTATGTATACCATATACATCAAATGATTAATAAAGTAACCAAACAGACCAAAAGCATAACATATACATGCAATCGACAATGTATATCAGATACACGTTGACCGATATCAAACCAACGTTGACTTTCACAAAAACAAGCATAACTCTCAAAATATGCAGAATTTTCAAATGATTCAAAAGGCAACCCTAGCTGATTTTTCATGTAGATTCTATTGATAACCACCACTTATACCCAAGCACTGTGTAACTCAAACTTCCATCATCCATGACATTTTACCAATACCGCCAAACAAGCAAAACCACACAAGCCAAAAGTAAAAGCCACAACGGGGGTCCTCATTTTGCTAAAGGGATAAAATGGGGCATGTTGTGAGCATCACAACTTGTTTGCAATCATTTAAAGCCCTCATCGTGAGGCGGGGATGGTGTATTTCTCGAAGAGAGTGCACATCATGTCATTTTCAAAAGTCCTCATCGTGAGGCAGGGAGCAGTTTTGTGACTAACTCAACCCTTAAGCGTGTCTTCAGCGATTGTTGTGGCGAAGCGCAATCATCAGTGTGTGCCTGTAATGTGCCGGAGATGGTGTTGAACCTAGAAATAGGAACACTCCATCGCATGTCTACCGTGTTTTCTCCGTGCCTTCCAAGTGTGTGTATATTACATGTTTGTTCCCAAGCATAGTCTTAAAGACCAGTGGTGATGGGTCCCTCCTATGCTTTGGGATTTGTATGGCGTGCTTGATTTGTTTGGCATCTGTGTTGCCCCATATACAGTCTTAAAGACCAGTGGCGATGAGTTCCTCATGCATTATAGGTGGTGTGTTTACTTTCCTTGTACTTGCATATGCATTTAATATATATGAGAAAAAGAAAAATAAAATCATCACTGTTTTCACCGCATTCACTGTCTTCACTGTGTTTTGTGTGTATTCAATGTTGTCTTCTCCATGTTTTGCGTAACTATAACTATCTTCTCCATGTTTTGCGTTCCTGTTACTGTCTTCATTGTGATTGGTGTGTCTTCTTTGTGCTTGTTGACCGTACTTTAATGCATGTATTGGCCTTGTGTTTATACATACATTAAAGTGGGGGCTAAATGTTATGTCAGAAAATATTCCCCTGGGCGCTTTTCCTTTTTAAGGTTTAGCTCTCGGGTCCTGTTTATGCATTTAGAACATCTTGCATGATAATTTGACATCCCGATGAGAAAACCCTGAAGTTTCATGGTAAATGGGACCTAAGGAGTGCACTTGACATAAGTCCTGCCTAAAATAGGGGGAAGGACTTGGGCGTCCGCGCCTTAGTCTTGCCCTATTTTAGGTAAGGACCAATTTTGGAGTGTCGGTTTATGACCGTTATTTAGGTCCTATGTTGACACGGTAAGTTTTTATTACGAAATTCTTGGTGGGAATGTTTGTAGTTGCATATATAAGCATGTTTAGGCATTCATTTGTAAACTAGATGGCAATTATGATCTTTATGCATTCTTGTGATTAGAGCATTCAAAATATTCATTGTGTTGCAGAGCATAGCATTGTTATTATGTTTGTATTTGCAGATTTGACATCCATCTCCTCATGGCATGAAGAACATCTTCCTTCCATGAGATCTTCACTACAAGGTGATATCAATTGTATTTTCAATCACTTATCATTTAGATTTTGCCTCTATCCCGTAGGGATACAAACTCTTTATTTGACAACAGTGTTCGAAAGACTTGAATGTCTCTCCGGGGCTTGACTGAGGTAAGCTTCTACACACCACAATCCCTGACCCATTTTTCTGTGATTGCAGGTTATAGGTTATAGGAGTAGAAAAAGTGGAGTTGCAGGAGAGTAGTGTAGACTGTCAAAATTGCAGATCAGAGAAGAAAATAAGGACTTGGACTCGGGCGCCCGCACATTAGTCCTCCGGATCCCGCAACAAGAAAATCTCTGAAACAACAAGAAAATCTTTGGGACAACAAGAACAAGTTGCGGACAAGATTCCCAGATCCTGACATAAATGGTGGCATTGGACTAGGGTGCCCGCTCATTAGTCCCTAACTTTTTTGTTTTCTGAACTTCAAAATCTGGTACGCATTTGATTGTAATTTGATATCTCTGTGTGCGAGCATTTTTCGTAATCTGTTTGTTTGCTTCCGAATTTGCATAATTAGGGTTTTGAGCATAAGTGGACTTAATTGAATAACAAAATCACACAATTCCAATTTTCTCCTATATTCTGAGTGACCAAAGGCCTATAGTAGACTTCCTACTCAGCTGAAGTCCTTGAATGTTTAGAGGTGAAAGGAGGATTCATACAGATAGCAAAATCAACCCAAAACACCAACAAATCCTCTTCATCATTTTTCACCTTAAACACATTCTACTTGCATTTGTATCAATCCTTGCAACATATTTGTCACAGATGGTATTCCATAACATGGTTCCCAATGGCATATGTTTGCTTGTGTACATTATCATTTTATCTTACATCATCATCTTGCATCTACATTATCATTTATCTTGCATCTACATTATCATTTTATCTTGCATCTGCATCATCATTTGATCTTGCATCTACATCAATCCTTGTAACCTACCTGCTACAACGATATTATGGTCTTCCATATCATTGTGCTATACAACATAGGGTTACTTGTGACTTTATTGGTTATCTCATTATAATACTCACTAAGGTTGTCAAATGCCTTTGTGATATGGTGGGGCATCTTTTTACGCATGAGACACATCATCACCCTAGTCTTTATACCTTGGTGCATAATGTCTAGTGCTATAGCAAAAATCATGATTGCTCACTTAATGCAACATAACTTATCTTTCTCCGTCTTTTTGTTGTCCTATCCATTTCGAGAGTCTACCCGTGTCCTTCATACCTGCTTATCCTCTTGAGGGGGCATCCCATCCCGTCATCCCTTTCTAGTCGTCCATACCTTTTCTTCTTTGAATGATGCTACTTCCTTTTGGTCGCAACATCATCTCAAAGGGGCAAAATGTAGACACCTAAATTTGACCTTGTCGTCCATCTTAGTTGTCTCTTGTTGCCTTGTCTTTCCCTTTAGCTAATTAATTAAATAAATAAATTATATTTATTTATTTAATTATTTTATCCATTTTCCTCAGCGAAAATTAATTAAATAAATTTTTATAACTTATTTAATTAATTTCCCCCTTTGTCCAATTATTAATTAAATAATTTTAGTTATTTAATTAATTATTTCCCCTAGCTTGTCTTATAATTAATAAAATAATTTTATTATTTAATTAATTATTAGCTCCCACCTTCTCCCATAATTAATTAAATAAGTTAATTAATTAATTATCTTTTCCCACTTATCCTCATCTTAGCACAAAAATCTAAAAATCCTAGGCCGACCTTATGAGCATGTCTTATCCTTCCCTTAAGTTGTCTCGATTAATCTTATCCATCCATCCTTGATCTATGTCTCATTTGATCTTAGCCATTGATGCCTAGTTTAATCTTGGCCATTCATCCATTTGTCCTAGATCATATAAATTAGAGCATCCTTTAAGTCATTTCCCCCTAGAACATCTACCTAAATCTACACTAGAGCAGGCCATGATCAAGGAGCTATTATGTACACATTTTGAGAGTAATGTTATGCTGTGTGAGCAATCAACATTTATACATCAAATATCATTATCAAATATCAAGGGCAACAAGGACTACTTTGGTAATATTATTTCATTTCCTTTCGTTAGTTACTTGCTCTTGATGTGATGTTGAATATGGAGTAGGTTCATTGTTGCATTTGTTCCTTATTTGATTTTGATGTAAATGTCGATTCCTTTTAGTGCTCCAAAATGAAATGTTCCAATGAATAAATGTTCTCTGTAGCACAGATAATCTATGATTAAAGACATGATATTTCCATAGTCCATCTAGTGAATACTATTTTTTTTGAAAAAACTGTGTAACACTTTTTTCTGAAAAGACATTGATCTATGATTGTTTGATTAATTTTCAAATGCTCAAATAAATATCTTTAAACACTAAGACATAACTAGTCACATAAATGTGTACCAAGTTTGGCTCCCAATGGCTAGTAGGAAAGGGGGAGTCGACAATTTTAAAATTTGAAATTTGGGTTAGTTCCATGGTGTATAGGATTTCTTCCACCTATTGTGGGATTGACTTAAGATGGGGAACATGGAATCTCCAGGAAAGATAAGGTGCATAGAAATATCGACTAACAATAAGGTAAATGTAAAGGAATAAGTATAGCTAAAAATTCTAAAATAGTAATAAAGTGAAATGTGCTAAGTCATTGAGCCACTTGATTCTCATCATGGAGACTAAGGTTCAAATCCCCTTACCCTTGAATGGTGTGTTGAATGTATATCTTAGCATTGTTGTTTCATGTACCTAGTCAAAATTGTTTACCCTATTTTTTATTTTAAAAATGGGATGTAGAAAATTAAGTGCAAATAAAAATAAATGAAAATTATGAATATAAATTAAAAAAAGAACCAAAAACTTAATAAAGATGGAAGGTAGAAAATAAAGTACAAATAAAAATAAATGAAAAGTATAAATAAGAATTAAATAAAGAACCACTTAGGGAAGAAAGATAATACTCTCTTTTGATTGTTTTACTCTAGATAGATTATTCACTAGATTAAAAAAAACTAGATTAAAAAAAATTCATTGCAATAGTACTCCAACATACCAACATAGGTACTAATAAAGAACCACTTAAAAAAATGTGTCACATATCACTATATAATCAAATTAAAATATTCTATCAAAATTGTGCCCAAAACTAAATGGGAATGGTATGCAAATTTCACCTCCTCTCTCTGTATATAGATATAATCATCCAAAATTTACATATTTGGTAGTTTCGTAGACATTCATTTACAAATGGTCGCATGAGCATCCAAAATTAATTGCAGAACTCACCAGTCACCACATTCAAAGTATTTATAGTCTTTGTTGAAAAGGGTAAATGGTGAGCAAATCAAGGGTTATTTACCAGTGCTTCCTACGAATGTGGGATCATTATTATTATGTTGAGTGGGCGGTTTGATTTTTAACGAGGCAACAGGCACATATGCACGAGGGAGACTGCGAATATGCCGGAGCATATTCTTGCGGGCCCCCACAGCACAATCTGGTCCACGCAGACAGAAAAATCTTTGTTTACTGGTTATATCATTGACTGACGGATTTTCAAACTGCTAGCTCTAACATGCGCACCGGTTAAGCTGGGAGGACGGATAGGGAGCTGCAGCAGATGATGATGCATGAATGTCTAGTGTAGGAAAACGACTGAAATTGACTGGGGGAAATAATAAAATGGTGACAACTTTAAGGAGGTCAATCGAATTCCGGGTCCCTCAAAAAGAGGAGGAAGGGAAAGGAGAGAATTTTTCTTTTCTTGGTTTTTTGTTTTTGTTTGTTGGGTGAGTGCATTGCATTATGGCTGGACAATTGATGATCGAGGCATGAGATTCTTCCTTTGGGTTGTGTAGTGGTTGGAAGTAGGGAAAAAGGCCAAATGCATCAGTCAGAAGAATAAAATTGAGAATTTGTGGTCATTGAGACCGGAGAGAAGGGGATCCAGTTCCCTTTTGTAAGAGCAAGGCAAGCTTTTCTCTTCTTTTTGGGTTTGGGATGTCTCAGAGGCTTTTGAGGGATGAGTTTTAGATCAGAGGGTGTTTTTGGAACAGCACAGAGGCGGATATCTGGAGTAGCAGCATTCGGAGCCAAGGATTATAGCATGGTGATAACTTGATTCCTTTTAGAAAGGGAAAAGAAAAAATGGTTTTTTGGTTCGGATTAGTTTTTCATTTTTTTGTTTTGTGTAGTTTTCTAAGCTTTTTGGGCTCTCTGAGATCGGCGAAGCCGTGGATTGGGGTTTCCAATAGGACTTTGGCTTGTGGGTGTCTGTGATCTGGACTCCTGCTGTTGTTCTTGGTGATTGCCTTGTGCGTTTCGTTGAGCATGGTTGTTTTATTGTGTTTTGAGTGATTTATATGGTTGATTTTGTGGGTTTGCTTAAACATGGTCGTTCTGAGGGTGTTTCGAGGGATTTCCATGTTTGATCGCTTTGTGGGTTTCATTGAACAAGGTCGTTAGATGGTGTCCTGAGTGATTTCCTTAGTGGGTTTCATTGAGCAGGTGTGTTGAGTGATTTCCTTAGTGGGTTTCATTGAGCAGGTGTGTTGAGTGATTTCCACGGTTTATTGCCTTGTGGGTGCGTTTAATCATGATTTTGTTGGGATCAATTTCCATTTTCCATGGTTGTGATGGTTTCTATGGCTATGAGGTCAAGCACCTAGGAGAATTTTGAGGTCTGATCTCCTTTTTGTGTGTTGCAGAATCTCTCGATGCAGAGCCCCTTTTGCTCGGTTCTGTTTACTAATACAATCAACGAATTTTTTTGGCAGAGCAGCAGAAGCTCTGCATCTCTACCCCATTGTTATTTTTCTTGGTTGGGTTAAATATGTGGTTAATTCCTATTACTGTGATCTGACATCTTGTATTTATGCACAGGCTGTTGCAAATCTGTGAAATGAGTGCCATAGATCAGAGATTTAGACATCAGATTAGAATAGGTCTGATTTTGTTGAAAGCGTGTCATAAGATCTTAAGATGTCAGTGGATTCAAAAAAAGCCATAGTAATAAGCCTGCAGAGTTTTGGAATCATCTCCTAAGCGTATTTAATTTATCCTTTTGCAGCACATCAAACCTGTAATCCTTTGTCTGTGATTGTTTGTTTGTTGAAGATTCTTGGACTACGAATCTTGTGGCGGCTTGACCTTTTTGTTGTTTTCCTTGAAGCTAATCTTAATCAATTTTTGTTCAGAATGTTTTGGCTAACTCTTGTTGGTTGGAGTTGTTCTCTGTTTTTCACATCTATGGAACTCATGGATCTATGGTACTTTCTCTGTTATTATGTAATCCTACCATTGCAAGCAGAAAACACAATCGTTGGCAAAGATAAAGTTTTTGTGACTATATGATTAGAACACCCTTTCCAGGTCTAGGGAAGATAGGTGGTGTTGCAGTCTCTAATTGTTTTGCCTTGGTTGCAGATTAATTAAGATCATATTATGTTTGATTTGGTTTTTTCCTTTATTTTTTTGTTCTTGGCATGCATGTTCCCTTTATTACAGGATGGGTATCTGGACATCTGGTTTTCCCAAGTTTTGACATATAGTTTGGCTATAGATTCTATCTATGCCTACGCATGCAATTTTTTCGGATGTAGAGATGCTTTTCCATAATCTAGACCGTATAGATTTGACATTCGTTTTCTTTTTTCTGATAGAAGCACAGAAAATAAGTCTAAAAGATTTGGTTGGTCTTATTCGTTAGTGTTTATTTGGTCCAGGCCCTGATTTTCTCTTGATCTATTTGGTAGCTCTGTGTGGTAAAAATTCTTAAGACAGAGGCCATGGTTATCTCTCGATCTCTTGTTTGGTAACTCTGTTTTGTAAAATTTCTTAGGCCCAAGGTCATGATTTTCTTTGATCTCTTTGTTTTGCAAGTGCGCGAAAGATTATCTAATGATCTATCTCACGTTTATTTTTGATGGGTTTTCCTGGGGTACGAATTATTGAATCTGCTAATAAATTTTTGAGGTTTTCTTGTATTAGATACTGGGATCAAGAATTGCCAAATTTGTACTCGGAGAAGCTAAGGAAGAGAACCTGAAATGCAGTCATCTGTGCAAACTGGAGGGCGCTCAGCAAGCCCTTTAAGCAGGTCGAAGTCCAACCCTGAACATCCTCCAAGTCCTGCATACTCTGCGTCTGGGAGAACCAAGAAAAGAGACAGGAGTGACAAGAGTGTTGATTCATCCAAAAGAAAGCGTTCATCAGAGCCTCCAGAAATCAGCAGCCTTGTTGACAAGGATGGGGGTCTTGTCAACTTTTCTGCAGTTGATGGGTTGTACTTGCTTATGCAACAAGATCTGAATAAAAGCTCCAGGAAGTTGAAAGACGTTGCACTGAGGAGAACCTCTCTTGCAGCTGTGATTAGTTCTACAGTTAGGGACGATTGTTTAAAGAAATTTGTCCAACTGGGCGGGTTATCTTTATTGAATGACTGGCTCCAAGATGCCCACAAAGGAAAACCCGGAGAGGGTGGAATCTCAGAAGAAAGCGATAGGACCATAGATGATCTGATTTTGACCTTGCTTCAGGCTTTGGAGAAGCTCCCTGTGGACTTGGATTCATTGAAAACCTCCAATGCTGGTAAATCGGTGAAGAATTTAAGAAGTCACGCAGACTCAAAGATTCACAGGAAGGCCAAAAAGCTGGTAGACGCTTGGAAGAGAATAGTGAACGCAGAAATGAAGCAATCAGAAGAAGCTAAGACTGGATCCAAGCAGGATGTTTGTCGCCCTTACAAGCCAATAATGCCCAAGGATTCTCCTAGTGTCATAAAGAATGGAGGGTCATTGGATGGAAATTTGAGAAGCTCTGGGGCTTTTGGTAATGTTGTGAAAAATACCACTACTACCAACAGTTCAAGCATGGGAGAGGCTGCGATTTATTTGAAAAAGGGTGGGGCGGCTCTTTCCACCAGCGGAGGAGCCTCAACCAAAGAAAGTCCTTGTAGGATGCAATTAAGTAATAGCCCACCTGGAGAAACTGATGGTGTATCTGTTCCTGATGAGAGGAGCAGCAATTCCAACCAGCCATTAAACAATGGTGGTTTGTGGTCAACTGCACCTATGAAAAATGCAGCAACCAACTGGAAAGAAGATTCAAAGGGTTCTGTCGGTAATGCTGGAAACACAAAGGTAGGAAATTCAAGGTCCCATATAACTAGTAAGGGAGCAAATGCTGGGTCGAAGGAAGCTGGGTCAGGGAAGCCACTTTCCAGAAGCACCAGTGCGGGCATAGACAAAAAAACTGTTGTACCTGCCTGTGACAAAATATCAAATGAGTCCATAAAGGTTGAAGCATGTGCGAGCAATCAAAGACTCATTTTGAGGCTTCCCAATAATGCTAGAAGTTCTCTTAGTAATTCATTTGCAGATGCTGCAGTACCCTCTAGCAAAGATTCATCTTCAAACGTTGCAGAAAGGACTCTGGAATTGAAGGATAGAAAGAGTAGGTTGCAGAATACTTCTATAGAGAATGCCAGTATGAAAACTTCATCTTCTAGACATGATGATGTCGAAAAGCATGCAGATGTGCCCAAAAGAAGAAATGAAATGGATTGTCACTCATCTGAATCTTATATGTCATTTAGTTCCACCGAATGTTGCACTTTTGATTATAAGAAAAGCCACCAATTTCAAGAAGGCCAGCAAGCAAATGAAATGACTCACGAGCCTTCAAAGAATAACAGTTTGAGATCAAATGGCTGTGGGACGGAGGATGCTAATGCGGGGATTAGTCTCCTAGCCTCTATTGCTGCAGATGAAAACCTGAGGATTGAGGCAAATGCCGCTTTAACGGCCTTTGAGGAACAAAGGAATGCTAAAGACTCTGAAAATCAGCATCAGGGTGGAAGAGCAGCTTGTTTGACTGATTCAGAAAATTCACCTATGAGTGGTATCACTGAAAACTCTGGGAGGATTGAAGTTGCTCCAGAGCCTGATGTAAAGGATGCTCAGGGAAATTGTGATTATCTCAAACCAGGTCCTGCTGAAGGTACACCTAATTTGGGAATTTCTGCTGGAGCACTTGATACTGATCTTGCGCACTCAGATGAAAATGTGAAAACAAGTGAAGGAAACTCCTCTGAGACAAAACCCGCTGGAGGGAAAGCTGAGGGAAGTTGTTGCTTGCCTAGTGAAACAAGGCCTAGATCTCCTTCAGGCAGATCATTAGACGATAGTAGAAGTAATGAAAATGAAGTTACACTACACACAGGAAAAGATTTCAGTGCTCCCGAGGGCAATGGGGTTGAGGAGAAGGAAATCCCATTGCATGCCAAGAGCAGTGCTGCCTCTTTGGTTGATGCTTCTTCTGCTGGTCTTAAAATTTATGGAAAATCAGGAGAGGAAATGGGTGAAAAGAAAAATGGTGCAAACGGCATTCCAAAAGAGTCTGCATATGAGATCCCTGGCGAAGACGCAATTGAAGTAGCAATGCAGGTGGCAAAGGAAGCAACAATGCAGGTGGTAACGGAAGCGAAGGAAGAGATTGAAAGCTACGAGAGTGATGATAAGATGGCGACAAACTCGGGGCATAAGAAGCCTGTGCCATCAACAGACAATCCAGTCGCTGAAAGACATACGTGGGAATCCATAGATCAGAAGAATGATGAAAAAGATGAGGCTGGTGATAAAAAAAGCCACATAGGAGTGAAAGAGGAAAAGATGGATTATTCTGAAGGCAAAGAAGCAGAACAGACATGTACTCATCCGTCATTTGATGGCAGACCAATTACAACTTTGGGCACTGAAGATTTGGATGAGAGGTCCCAAGAACCTAGTTCATCCAATGAATCTAAAAAGCCTATGCATACTGTTCAGCTGCAAAATTCATCTTACTTCACTGCTGTTGAAACTAAAGAAACTGTGAAGACGGAATTATCTTCTTATTTGGAAGCACCGGGAAAGCTTCGCTTTGACTTGAATGAAGGAATTCATTCAGAAGAGAGTCCGCATGAGACACTCACTGCAGTTTCTTATCCCATTGCTTCTATTCCTATAACACCAGTTGCTTTTCATCCTGTCAATTCTGCTAGCTTGAGTGGCATTATTCCACCTCCAAGTGTTCAGGGAAAAGGTGAGCTGGGTTGGAAAGGTTCTGCTGCAACAAGTGCTTTTCGCCCAGCTGAGCCCCGAAAGATCCCAGAGAGTTGCCAAAATGCAACTGAAAGCACCACGACTCATGTACCATCTGCATCAGTTTCCAAACCAGCTAGGCCTTTGTTTGATTTTGATCTCAACATTGCAGAGGAAGAGCCGATAGATGAGGCTAGCAAACCTAACCAAACAGCACAGAATTCATCAAGTTCAAGGCTTGATCTTGATCTCAACCGCCTTGATGAGAGTGAAGAAAATGGAGCAGTTTTGGCCTCAGAAATAGTAAATACTGAAGGGCATAGTTCAGCTAAAATAAGCAAGACCATTAAACATGACTTTGACTTGAATGCTGGGTTAGGTATGGATGATACAGCCTCAGCTGATCTTGCTGATCCACGCAGGAACTCGTGGCTTCCTGGCTATGCAAGTTTAACTGTTGCCGGTTTCAAAATGGACAGTGAAATGGTCAGTTTACATCCTTGGAATCAGCTTGGCAGCACATTTTCTTCATCTCCTATACCGGCTTTAGCACAAGGAAGGCAAGATACTTCTTTTTCAGCATCCATGTCACCTACTTTTTTCAATGTAGGACAAGGACAGAGCATTCCACCATTCCACCCATCGGCCGAGCTCTCATCGACTGCCTCAGCACTTTCTTACCCGATTCCACCCCCATCTGCTTTTCAATATGCTGGATATAACCTTGGATTTACTTCTGCGCCCTTTCCAGCTCCAGCATCTTTCTTGGATTCGTCGGGTTCTGCTTCATATGCGCCAATGGCTCCTTCATTTCTGACGGCTGGTGCAATCCATGCATCCCCTTCCAGACCTTATTTGACAGGTTTTTCTGAAAATGGAGCAACAGTGAGCAGCAATGGCTATAACTGGGCTAGACCAAGCTTAGATTTGAATGCAGGCCCTAGTTTTGATTTGAATTCAGGGCCAGATACTGATGCAGATGCTCGAGAAGATAGAACTGTCATGCGGCAGACACCTGTTTTCCATAGTCCATATTTAGATCAGAAAATCAGAGTTCTACCTGACTCTCAGAAGAGGAAGGAGCCTGAAGCAGCTTGGGAGTTATACAACAGAACTGAAGTAGGTCCAGAGCTCACAGATGTAAATGCTGAGAGGGTCTCTTCGAGGCAGATGCCTGTTTTTGGGAATCACTTCGAAGAGCAAATCAGAGCCTTACGCCAACCAGAAGCAGCAGAATCTTTGAAGAGAAAGGAGCCTGAAGGAGGCTGGGAATACAGAGGTGGAATGAAGCAACCAGTGTGGAGATAGATGGCTGCTTATTTATGTTCAAGGGTCTTGATATTCTTGATGCTTGCCTTGACCTGGTATGCTAGAAAAGTCAAGTCTTTTGCTTTTTAGATTGATTAATAGTTTCTTAGGCAAACATGAATTAGTGTAAGTTAAAACTGGCCAGTTTCATGCTGCAATCCAGAAGATCAGTTTCTTAAAATTTGCATATTTAAGGGAGATAGAAGTAGCTAATGCCAATTTCAATGGTTCAGGAACAGCCCAATGGCCCCTCTGCATTTTGGCAGCATTGTACAGTTAACTATTCACATTTGCAACAAAAGTAACATACTGCTCATGGCATGGATGATTGGACCTCTTCTAATCAACTCTTCAATTTTGGCTGCTTTGGAGGCATTGAAAGTTTTTTGGATGAAGATCAGCAATAACCAGTAGTTAGGGCAAGAGCTGTCTGGAAGGTCTTACTTTCAGGGCTTATCCTTGAATCGCTTTTTGTTTTTTGCATGTGCTTTGAGGTTCGCATGCCTTATTGTACCCTCTCCCTTGACCATATTTATGAATCATTATTTGAATTGTATATGAAAAATACCATGTAGGTTCTACATGCCATTTTGAAGGCTTATAGCCTTCTATGTTTTATATTGCTGGTGTGAGAACTGTGGGTTCAGACTTATTGTGGTTTCATAAAAATTAACAAGTGGTGGCATCAGTTCTTTCATGTTGATTTGATTTGTTCTGGTGTCATTATTTTGGTCAAGAAACAATGCCAGCACCAGATCTTCACTTCTCAGAGCAATAAATGCATTCATAACAATTTACAATAGTTTATCAAAATAAGGAAGAAATGAGCTTGACAATTATGTTATTCCCTCAAGTCTCTAATACAGAACTGTGGCATATAACTTTGTTTCAGAATTTCTTTCAAACAATTCAGATTGGTGTTTCGAAGACGTCTCAAGTTGTTAGATATTTCTCTCTCATGCTTGCTAATTCATTGTGATATTTATTGACCGACCAAGGTTGCTGCATCTATGCTTGTTTTAGTCAATATTTTGGGACACCTATTCCCTCTTTTGAGCCCCATAAATTTTTAAGGCTGAATGTTTCTGGACTGTATGCTCTAAAAATGGCATATTTTGTAGTAAATCTCAAAATGCATGCTGTGATGACAGAATTGGTAGCAAGAACAAATTGTAGGGGATCAATGAGCTTTTGCCCTGTCCGCTTCTCTTAAATTAGACTAGGTGTGTGAAGTGTCTGGTACCTTTATCCTGCTAGATGGTCAAGCACTACAGGCTTTGTCCATTAATTGTCAGAGTATAGTTTCCTACACAAGTTGCACACAATGGTGAATTTTGGAGATAAAAAGAAGTGTTAGTAATAATTGAGGTCAAATTCTTTCCTTTTGTTTTGCAAACTCAATTCCTATCGGATTTTGTGGGCTCCCCAACTCTTTCCATTTTTTAATCACATTCTCTAGATAAAATTTTCTAGGCCATTTGCAAAGCATAGTGTAGGGATACATTCCATGCCATTGGAATGTCATATTTGTGAAATTTGCTCTTGATAGATTACCATATAGATCTGAGATCTCCACAGATCGGTATATAATGTTCAGTGTGGAGAGAGCTTGAAAGTGAGACGGGCAGAGATTTCAGTTAACAATATGTGAGTTTTCTCTCTATCTTCAAATCTTTTGAATCCTATGTTAAGAAATCCATGTTCTGAAATTGGGATTGATGGCATTTGACGTTTTCGTTTGCCTTATGTTGTAAGAGAATTGAAATAAACCCTACTACGGAGGTATGATTGACCTGCCCCCTAAAAAGCTAAGATGTTAGTGTTGGGATAGGATGACTACTCACAAAGTCCATGGGACGTCTGGTGTGCTGCTTGTCAGCCCAGTAACTTCATGAAGCAACTTCATCACCGGTGGACCACTACCAATTGACCGAACCCATTTTGACTTTTTATTATGATAAGTTCACACTACTAACATAGGCCGTCAAGATTCCTTGAGTAATAATTAAAAGCTTGGAACAACCTTTACATTTATTCAAAGGCGGTTGAGCTGGAAAGTGATAATGACAGCATTGCCTTTTTGGTAAGCCACTGCAATGAAGTTTAGAGGTGCAACTGGTTTCCTTGTACTATATGTCAATTTTATTATTTATTTATTTTTAAATTTATTTTTTATAAAAAGACTATATATTAAAGTAAATGTGTTGAAGTATGCAGTTGAATTCTTAAAAATGCATGTGGCATTATCATGCCCCAAAGCTAAATCAGTAAAGTTGGGATCAAAACAAGTAGACATGTGATCCTTAAATGGGAAAAAGTCACAACACAAAGCAGTTTGTGGCCTTAAAAAAGGAAACATCCGCCAAGTTATCAGATCAACATAATTATAAAAAGAATATTATGTTGTAGAGGCAATCTTAGAGTAGTTTCTAAGATTTATACCATTTGCTACCTTGCAAATCTTTGCCATTGTCCATAGGCTCCCATCCATCATTAGTCGTCCTCCTCTTCCTCTTGCCCAAGAGTTTGGTCATGTCGAGGCAAAGAGATAGCTAGTTGGAACGAAGGGGATTTCCCTTGATCAAGAGGGCCCCCCATGTCATTGTGAAGATGTGGAATGATGCAGTGGTGGGGACCACCTTGCATGGTAGCAAAAAGGTTGGGGTGGGGGGCAAGTAGAATGTCGCCCTGTAGGTAGTGGTGGGGTGGCATGGTGGCCCTATGTTGGCTTTCTTGATGGCTTTGAGTGGACCTAAAGGAGTTGTGCCTCTTTGGACTGATGGGTGTATTTGGCATGGGGTCGATGAAGGTGGTACCCTAACCACCATGTAAGGAGCATTTCTCTAGTGGTCAATCAAAGTTTGGAGATGCTAGAGCTCCAACACCATCTTGGTGGCTTGAACTTGAATCAACAAAAGCACATTAGAGATAATCGATGATTTGGAATGAGTAGCAAAATTCATATCCACATAAGAGTTAGCAAAAAATGTAGAACTTTATCTTTCTAAATGCAGAAAAGAATCTCTAGTTTGAAAGCATGCCATATTTGGAAGAACACAATTGGAAATTTGTCCCCATCTCCCAAGATGACATTATGCCAAGTGAATAATAGGGTTTAAAGGGCAAAAAAAACATGTATTTTGTGCTAGCCATCTTGGGCATGAGCATAATACCAGAAGAAGTGTAGAAGGGTTTAAGGTTTCCCACAAAAAAGGCATTGTGGATTGAAAAAACGAAGATGCACCAAATAGGTGCCAATAGGTAAACCCTAATATAATGAACAACATGCAGCTAGTGACACTTTGGGCTCAACAATAGCACCTTGGATCGTATGAAATCTTTTGGCCTAGAGGAAATTGGGCAACTTGAGAAACCATCAATCATTCTACTTGTGAATCATTGGAAGATGGGTTGAAAGTCACCTCTAACCTTTCCTTGGAGTGTAATTATGGAAGGGAGTGTTGGCATGCCACATCCAATCCTTCCACCAAGGCCTGAGAGATCTCTCAAAGATTGTGTAGATGTCGAGAAGGCATATAGTCAATTATAGCTTGATAGGCTAGAAAATTAACTTGACTTAAATTGAACTTTACTCTAGCTTGAGGCCAAGACAACCATGCATAATTGACCTTGGAACAAAGATTCTAGAGATGCTAGATTCTTTTCCTAAAGAACTTGAGGGAATGAATCCAGAGAGTAGCTACAAGCAGTTTCTCTTGAAATAGAATGGTGGGGGACCACCATATGGAATGCTAGTTGATGGATAAGCTATTATGAAATCAATCCCCATTCCATAGCAACCATGACTTGATAGATTCCTAGGTTTTCCATATACTTTTTGGTGATAGTTGCCATTGATTTTAATGGGCATTGGAGCAATGGCTAGAGAATGAAATCCAAGGCCATTCCAGACAAAATGCCCATAAGGTGAGCTAGAAGCTATGCAATTTCTCAACAAAATTTTCTTGGTTTCGTTGCCATCACAAGCTTTGACTATGCATTTAGAAAAAAAAAAGAGCAATACCTTGTTTGTGAACATTGATGAGAGGTAGCCCTCCCAAATCCCTAGGCAAACAACAAATATCTGATGCCACCCTATGAAAACCTTTATATTGGTTAGAATTGGCCCAAAGGAAGCCCCCTTAAAGCTTGTCTAGCTTGTGGTATGATGCCTTGGAAGGCACCCAACAAGGGGACTAATAAACATGAGTCGCAACTAGAATTTTAGAGCAATTATGGAATTTGCTAGCAAGCGCTGCTTGGTGATCTAGAAAGCAAGATTTTTTTTCAATTTTGTCAATAATATATTGCCAAAGTGTGGATTAGTTTGCTTGAAAGGCAAAAGGGATTCCTAGAAATTAAAAAACTTCTTCGTGAGTAATGGATTTCCATCCAAAAGGATGGAGCCAAGATGGGGGTTGAGAAAAAGCTTGCATATAATATTGTGCTTTATTCCATTGAATGCTAGAAGTAGAGGCTAGGCGAAAAAATCAAGACATTTGAAGGTTTGGTGAACATTATCTTCATCCTCAATGAGTGTCAAGAATGATCATCTGCAAAGTGCCCATTGACTAATTGTTGGGAGGCATTGCTAGATAGAGAAATACTTTTACCCTATGTCAATTTAATTTCTTGGTTTTTGGAGGTTTGGACAATAAATGCTTGGAATGCATAAGAGCAATCTTGAGGCTTGGGTTTGGTAATTGCGCACTTTGTTTTTGCTATGGTTGGAACCTACGAAGAGCTTGTTATCTAGTTGTTGTATCTACATATTGATAGACTTAAGGTAGTTGAGTAGGAGGCTTTTTTCATGGTTTGGAAGTTAAAATGTTATATTTTAAAATAATTGTAATGGTGAAATTAGCAATACCCATACCATTTTCCATTTAATTTTGTGTCCACTATGATGGAAATGCTTTAATGCAATTAATATATTGACAAGTGGCATACTCTTGTGCTAAGTATGACTCATGGTTAGATCTCTATCCATCCTTATTTCACCCCATTGCATTTATTCTCATGTATTTTCTATCTACTCATTTCTATTTAATTTTCATTTGCACTTACTTCCATATATTTTCTCCCCACCTCAAGATCACCACCTTGACTTGGCATTAATCAAGTCAACCTCAAGGAGCATGGAAATGATCCCCAAATTCAATTCTTCAAATTCAAAGTACAACTTTTCTCACTCATTTCTACTAGCTATTATGAGCTGATATAGCACATGTTTGTGTGACATGTTGCTATGCCATATTATTTGAAGATATTCAATGTGCAATTAGTTCATGGGAGATCAAACGCTAGAATCATTAGACTACACTTGCTCATCATTATTAATCTGGCTTGCCAAGGGGTTGACCTAGGAGAATTGGTTCACCTTTCGAGTTAGTAAACCCCTCAATGGTGTCTCTATACACCACTTTGACACATTTAGATATCAAGAAGGTGAAAGTAGTTTTTTAGGTGCACATATTCTATAAATTTAATCCCACACAACACATATCAAGTCTATGTGGTAGATTAGGTTCACAACAAGTTGGAATCAAACTCGTGGTAGTTGATGTTAGAGTGAATAATTTATCAATTCACTATAGCTTAAGTGTACTTAGGTTGATGAGGTTAGACAACATCTTGTCTAATTGAATGTGCAACCTTTTAGACCTTAGAGGTTACTTAGTTGTTTGGTAAACCTCATGTGCATACCTTTTGAGGTTGGAAGACTTTCCATCTCATCTCAAAGGTCACTTTTGTAGTCATTCAACACTTGTCACCAAGGTTGATGACTTGGTCAAAAGGTTGTTGGTTTGCACATTCCAAGTGATCCAAAGGTTGACACCTATAGGAAACTTGTTTACGTGCATGTGCCACATCATGGGGCACTTGTCAATTCACATGAAAGGTGGATTGCCTCATCCATGCCTATATAATAAGGCATTTCTATGTAAATTATTAAGTGAGATTAATATATGTTTATGCTCAAATTAAGTTCATAAATATCATTGATTTCTTATCTCTATTTGTTTGATTTCCATATTATGAGAATGAATATTAAGTTCTGCAGAGTATCCTTGGCTATTCCTACATGGTATCAGAGCCTTGCTGTAGACACACTCTTTGTTTTGAAAGGATCAGGAGGTGAGTTGAAAATTAGTGTGTCTTAGAGTGAAATTGACCTCAAAAGCAAACTTTTTAAGAAAAATTGATTTTGCTGTGTAATTTTGTGAAATTTCTTTGTTTCAAAATGCAATTTTTTTTGCAAATTGAAGATTTGTAGGCGTTTGAAGGGTTGGTTGGAATTGGAGGCTAGGCATATAAGTTTGAGGTGTGATGTGCTATGAATGCCAGTTTAGAAGCATAGAAGAGGCTCTTTTTTCGTGAGATGTCGCGATTGATTTGGGGCACTTATCTTTTCTTTGGTTTTGTGGTGAGCTTGGGCATTTTTTGTGCCTTTGCAAGGGGTTTTCGATTCATGGTCTCCATTCATGGTTTGCAAGGCATTTTTTGATGTGGAAGACATTTTTTGACCTGGGCAATACATTTTTTTGTTGTGAAAGACGTTTTTGGACCTATAGCTACCTCAAATCAACTTGTAGCTACCTAAAATTGACCTAAGAGGAAGAAATTCAACTAGTGGAGCTAAAATTTGGCTGCACCTGCAATTTTTAATAAGCATTTAAATTATGTTTATTAAGAAACTATAAATGCAAAATTTTGGGGGTTTATTGTAAATTAGGAGGCAAATTCAAAGGGCAATTTTTTCATTTGAAGAATTAATGGTTTTAAAACACTTGTATCTTTGCCTGACAAAGACGAAGGGTGAGGCTCGGGTTGGCAGGAGGCTAATTCCTCCTCACAAATAAAATCATTGTAATCTTCACTCCGTGCCGATTCCAACGACTAGTTGGAAGACAAGATTTATCTCTCCATAGGCATTTTTTTTCTGATTTTTAGTGCAAGTGTATTAATATAGGGATGTTTTATGAGAAATTGTTTTTGTCATAACTTTTGAATGGTAGCTTGAAATTGAGCACCATTTTCCTATTTTTATTGTAAATCACACTAAGTTATAAAGTGCCAAAATTTGGGGGGGGGGATAATCTAATCAAGGGAAAAATCTCATAGTTTTCGGGGGGTTGTCTTCTTCTACTTTCTTGCAATGGATAACCTATTAACTCCTTTTAATTACCATTCATGGAAATATGCAATGGACTTACTGTTGATAACTGAGAGGAGGGGGGGTGAATCAGTTATCCTAATTATTTCCTTTATTGAACTTTCCTTTTAATTGAAGCAGCATAAAATCAAACATAAAACATTAACCATAAAACAAGAAACACATGACACAGTATTTTTGACGTGGAAACCCTGTTAAGGGAGAAAACCACGGGGTGATTAACCCAAAATTATTCTCTGTTAGAAGAATAGGAAATTACAAAGATGGCACTTGCCAATTAGGGCTCACTGCCCGAGCACACTGCTCACAAGAGGCCCACTGCCTACAAGAAGACACACTGTCTACAAAGTGATGAGAATCACAGTCTTGAACTGATTGGAAGCATCTGCATATGCTGGAGTTCAGTTCCGGTTAGGCTCAGTACACTGATCTGCTGCACTTCATCTTTCCTCTGTTCTTTATTCTGCTATCTTCCACATACCGGATCCTTTTTGCTACCTCTGCTCTTTCTCTGGACTTATTCGCATATCACTCCACACTTACACACACTTCACAACTAAATCCATCCTCTATATATATCCGCACAAGTAATTTCATCACCTTTCTAGTCGGCATCCGGAACAGTCTAGTTTCTTACAAACTCTCATTCTGTCGGCTGAATCCTTCCTCACCAAGCAATGCGGATCAAGCATATACTTGTAGATATCATTAATCATGTCGGCCAAACATGATTCATGCCTTCACAACCTCTGTCATCAACAGTAACCCATCCGGAAAGTAGTCTGATACTCTGCCAGTCAGTTCTTTCTCTGTTTTCACTGTCTCTCTGGAATCCGGTACTCAACCATTCATATCTTTTTCCTTGTCCATCACCGGAGGCTAAATCCTTGGAATATACCACTCAAGGTAGTCCTCTTGACTTCCCCAAATCCGCACTGCACCAAGACACTTCCTCTGAGAGGTCCGGACCAATCTGTCGGACCTTGCCACATGCTCTGTTCTTCTTCACCGGACCACAACATTCTTTATTCTGACTTCCGGTAGAGACATATCATGTCTTGCGGATATGTGGGATGACCTTTGTTGCCATCAATGACAACAACCATGAATCCATATAGTGTCTCTTGCCAACAATCTCCCCCTTTGGCATTGATGGCAACACTTAGTGAAAAATGACTAAGTGTTTACACTATGCTCCCCCTTTGTTGATGCTCTGTCTTTATATACAATTTCCGGAACTCCCCCTTAGTTGGATCCCTCATTTTTCACTGCTCCTCACTCCCCCTTTGACATCAATGGCAAAGGGTAGGGTCCGCATATCAAAATTTTCAAAAATTTCTTATACTTAGCCGCATATTTACATACTCACATATATTGAAGAATGTCTGCAAAGGATGTCTGTAATTGAATCATTTCGGTAGCCCAACTTTGCTTCATTCTGTCCAAAATTGAAATGTGACCACTTAACAAAAATGCAAATGCTTCTGCCCGCTTGAGATCTGTCGGATCTTTTGTTTGGGCGGTGGTCCTAGCATCACTGATGGCCTCATGCATGGTTTCCAACTTAGGGATTATAATCCTTCTAAGTTCTCCCATCCGGTTGGTGATGTTCTTCCTTTCCTTCTCAAGATTCTTTATTTCGTTCAAGACTGCAATAGTCTGACATTCTTGATTTATTATAGAGGAAGAGAGAGGATCAAAACTTTGAGATAAGCTTTGTAGCTTATCCTGTTCCTCTTTTATTTTCTTGTCAAGTGCTGCTGTTGCCTTTGACCAGGATATACAAAATTTATAGATATCACCGCCATCCTTAAGAGCATTCTCTAAGCTCCTTATTCCAATGCTTACAATCTTCCTATCCTTAGAGATTAATTCTAATATTTCTGAAAATCTCTTATCCAAAAATTCCTTCCGGACCTTTTCTTCAGCTGATTTTTCTAAAGAATCAAAATGTGTATCAACACTGCTGACTAAGGTTTTTAGATTACCGGAAGTGGAGGCTGTCGGATCTATCTGGATTGATGGCATGATCTTTACAAGTATTCCGGAAGCAGCCTCTATCAACTCACAGTCTTCCATATGAGACTTCAGGAGCTTTTCATTTGCCTTGGCATTTGCAAATGAAGCTATCTTCATAGTTTGTACCGGAGAGAGAGAGTCAAAATCAAATGGACCTTTGAGAAGCTCCGGTTCATCAATCTCTAGAGTTTCTTTACTCAAAAATTGTTGAACAGTTTGTGCAGTGTCTCTTGCCGGAGACAGATGTTTCTTTTCTTCTGCAGTCTTAGAACTGTCAACCTCTTTGTCTTTCACCACTGCTTCCTTCTCCTGTAGTTGCTCTTCTTCTTTGGATCCGGAGACTGTAGGGGAAACCGGAGGAGAGATGCTAACTTGTTCATGGGCCACTTCTTCTTGAGCAGAGGGTCCCAAGTCCTCACTTGTCTGTTCAGGGCTCACTTCTTCCGGAACAGAAGATTCCAAATCAGCAGCTGTTTCTGCACCTAAGTCCTCTACAACAGGAAGATTGAACCTTTTGAAGGCCTTCCGGAGGATCTCTTCTGTTTCTTGGGCCACTTTGTCAGTCTCACCAAGCATGAGTTGATTCATCCTGGCTTTGCTTCTGAACTCATCTTTACAGTCCTTGAAGATAATGTTCATTGTCTTGGGATCAATTTGAGGATATAGCTGAATAGCTATCTGCTCCCGGATCTCAAGATCTTTAGCATGAGCATTATTTTTTCTCACTTCCATTTCCTTTTCTAGGCTTTTAGGAATAAGAGATATTATTTCAATGAAAGCCTTATTATATATGTTAAGATATTTCACTGTGGCCTCCTGCAGAGTCTTTTGGTCGGCCTCACTGAAGTCATCATATGATTCTGTCATTGGTTGAAGGTTTCCATCCACCGTGACCGACTTGATTATGCTCTCTAATGACAGAGTGGGCTTTTCAACAGTTACCTCTGCCATTTCCTCCTTTTCTTGGCCTGTGGAGGGCTTACTGGATCCTTTCTTTTTCTGTTTCTTTACTTCTCTTACTCCTTCATCTGATTCTGTCTCCTCTTCATCCTTTTGGCTTCCATAAGCCCTTGTGGCTTTTGCCTTTGATCTCTTACCGGATGCCTGGACTTCCGGTTTTGAACTTTTGGTTGAGGGAGGTGCAGATCTCTTTGTTGATCTGGTCCGGGTGGGAGCTCCAACCGGAGCACTTTCTTTGCTTTTCTCTTCTTCCTCGGCCTTCCTCCTCTTTTCCCGGCTGGCATCAAGTGCCTCCTTTGAGATTCCAAGACCTTGAGCAATGTGCTCTACTTCTTTTCTCACTTTTCTTTTGATCTCAGGTTCCCTGAGTTCTACATGTAACTTTATACTCAGCTCCTCAAAGGTTCCAAACCTTTCTGCCTTAGGATCTTTGGGTTGACTTAGCATGTGTTGAACATGCAGCTCCACTATCTGTTCATCAACTTCGTACCCCATGGGCATGATCCAGACAGTCCTTGGCTCCACTGCCTCCATCAGGCACTGATCAGTGTCAACCATAAAGCACACTGAGTCCTTGTATTTCTCAATGAGAGACTGGGGAATTCTCTCTCTTGCTTGCATCATGCTCTGAAAGTTTTTGAAGTATCCCCATAGAGCTGAATTTCTCGCTTTTGCATCCCCAAGTCCATGCAAGTAGTCTCTTATCTGGACTGCAACAGGTTTGTCATTCTGCCATACCCATCCACTTGTTCCGGGTAGCTCATTCATGAAGTAGAAGAATAAACATACAATAAGAGTACCATACTTGAAGGAATTCTTCTTATCCTTCTTGATTTTCTGTATATTTTCCATTAATTGGCTTAGCAGTAGTTCGCAGAGGTCATATTCTGCATTTTTCCTTAGCATTTCAAAAGCAGTGTATACTGCAGTTCCGGATACAGAATTCTCCCTGCTGGAGTGATAGATCTTGTATCCTATTATCATTGATGCATATTTGATATCCGGATCCGAAATATCTTCAATGGTCATTGCCCTCTTGTCAAATTTTGATCCGGTGGCCTCAGTTACAATGTTGTTCTTGACAGATTTAAGGATAGGTACTCCTCCGGAGGAGTATAGGCCAGTTACTGCTCTAATTGCCTCTTTTGTGATCTTGCAGGGTCTATCTAGCCATAGAAAGTTGTCATGCATCCTACTCAGTACATACCGGACCCATTCATCCTCTTCAAAACAGGGGAAATGAATAAATTGCTCAAATTGTTTCTTCTGAATATCCTTATACTCTGGTTTAAGCTCAAAAGCATTGTCAATCAGCTGCTTGTGATAGAGGTCTCTTAATTTGAAATCCCCAAATTCCTCAATGTTAGCATGTATGTAAACCCTAATGTCTTCGGTGTGTAAAACTCCGTGAGGAACACTAGAGAAGGCTCCTAGTGGGTCAACCTCCAATGATTTGTAGGGATGTTTCTTGAATGAGGGGCGAGGTCTATCGGAGATCTTAACTATGTTTGGAGTAGCCATTCTTCAAAGATTTGCAGTGAGGTAATGAAAAACGGAGAATACCTTATGCGCCTTCGGTTTGCACGGAGTGGTTGGATTGATTTCTTTATCCAATAGCTTCGGCAGGAGATCCTTGGTGTGCTTGAAGAACCTTGTTGCAGAGCTCCACTTTTCGCTTCTTTTCGAGTGCAGAATGAGCAAATGACCTTTGAGAAATCCCTTAAATTGCTCCGCGAACCCTAATACCTGTCTGCAATAAATGCTTCACCTACATCATTCTGGTTTGCCTTGTCTGGATAGCTTGGAGTATCCGGATTAGTCCTGATCTGTGGATATCATCCGGATCTTTCAATCATGAATAAATCGAGGTAGCATATTACAAGATCATCTCAAACATTCTGTCCAATCCGCAGAACAAGATAGTGCATTTCCGGATCTTTCCGGACCTTTTTGTAATCCTTTATCATACCGGAGCATCTCCCTGAACAGGTCTTATTTGATCGATCACAGCTTCTTCATAACTTCATGCGGACCTCTGAAAACTTGACTGAAGTATCTCAAGATTCATATCTACAAACCCTTTGATCCGCATCTTGTGCCACATCCGGTACCACTTGTTTGGCTGGGGGAACAAGATTTTCTTTGAGTCTCCCCCTGAGCCTGAGCTCACCTTTTAATTTCCGGAAGAAATATCAGCACCAGAGTCTGGTGCGGATCCAACCTCTATATTCTCTGAACTTTTCTTCACCCATATCTTGCTCATCTGATTCCTAACCTCTTCCGCATTCATCTTTTGTTTACCCTTGTCTTGATTCTGATTATACACCGGACCTCTTTTGTCCTGATTCTTGTTTCTACAAACTTTAGCATTATGACCGGACCTATTGCAGATTTGGCAAATAACATTTCTTTGCATATTTGACTGATATCCTCTTGATCTGCATTGATTAGCCATATGACCTACTCTATTGCATGTGAAGCATCTACCTTTGAATGATTTGTTTACTTGCATACTTCTGCATTCATGGGATTTGTGTCCATACCTTTTGCAGTTGAAGCATTGTCCGGAGAATGATGAATTAATCTGATTCATTCTCATTCTGCACTGATTAGCTTTGTGACCAAAGTGGTTGCAGCTGTGGCAGTATCCATTGAAGGATGGATATCTTTGAGCATTTGGCTGTCTTACCGGAGGTCTTCTAGGCCTGCTCCTTGGATTTTCTGATCCAAGATTCTTCTGACCGGATCCGGAGCTTTCTCCTTTCTCATATCCCAAGCCATACTTGTCATCTGTCCTCTTTTGACTTCCAAGAAGAACTTCAAGTTGAGCAGAACTTATCTTGAATTTCTCTTTATATTCATTTGCTGTTTGAAGGTCTCTTTTGAGAGAGGCAATTTGATCTTCAAGTTTTCCTTCATTATCTTTGGCATCTTCAAGATCAGATTCAAGATGTCTGATAATCCTGTCCATCTGGTGGCATTCTTCTGATTTTTCTTTAAGAGATTGTCTTAGATTGTCTTCAGCCTTTCTTTTTTCTTCAATCTCTTGAGTAAACTTTATAGTTCCTGATTCCATTTCATGTCTTAACATAATGACTTCTTTTGATAACTTTTCACATAACTTGGTTTGCTCAGTCAATTCTTCATTTGTATTGCTTTCTTCACTTTGTCTTGCCAACTGTTGAAGCAGCTCCTTTCTCTTTTTCATAGAGAGACTTAATTTGTCTTTTAATTCTCTCATGAATTCATCAGCCTGTTTGAGTCTTTCCTTTAATTCACTGACTTCAGAATTCGACTGTTCAAGATCCTCAAGAGCAGTCTTGAGTTGCTCCCTTAAACCATATGCATCCATTTGAAATCCCAGATCTTCCTCAAGCTGTTAGGCTCTATTTGGAGGAACTTGGCTCTGATACCAATTGTTGATAACTGAGAGGGGGGGTGAATCAGTTATCCTAATTATTTCCTTTATTGAACTTTCCTTTTAATTGAAGCAGCATAAAATCAAACATAAAACATTAACCATAAAACAAGAAACACATGACACAGTATTTTTGACGTGGAAACCCTGTTAAGGGAGAAAACCACGGGGTGATTAACCCAAAATTATTCTCTGTTAGAAGAATAGGAAATTACAAAGATGGCACTTGCCAATTAGGGCTCACTGCCCGAGCACACTGCTCACAAGAGGCCCACTGCCTACAAGAAGACACACTGTCTACAAAGTGATGAGAATCACAGTCTTGAACTGATTGGAAGCATCTGCATATGCTGGAGTTCAGTTCCGGTTAGGCTCAGTACACTGATCTGCTGCACTTCATCTTTCCTCTGTTCTTTATTCTGCTATCTTCCACATACCGGATCCTTTTTGCTACCTCTGCTCTTTCTCTGGACTTATTCGCATATCACTCCACACTTACACACACTTCACAACTAAATCCATCCTCTATATATATCCGCACAAGTAATTTCATCACCTTTCTAGTCGGCATCCGGAACAGTCTAGTTTCTTACAAACTCTCATTCTGTCGGCTGAATCCTTCCTCACCAAGCAATGCGGATCAAGCATATACTTGTAGATATCATTAATCATGTCGGCCAAACATGATTCATGCCTTCACAACCTCTGTCATCAACAGTAACCCATCCGGAAAGTAGTCTGATACTCTGCCAGTCAGTTCTTTCTCTGTTTTCACTGTCTCTCTGGAATCTGGTACTCAACCATTCATATCTTTTTCCTTGTCCATCACCGGAGGCTAAATCCTTGGAATATACCACTCAAGGTAGTCCTCTTGACTTCCCCAAATCCGCACTGCACCAAGACACTTCCTCTGAGAGGTCCGGACCAATCTGTCGGACCTTGCCACATGCTCTGTTCTTCTTCACCGGACCACAACATTCTTTATTCTGACTTCCGGTAGAGACATATCATGTCTTGCGGATATGTGGGATGACCTTTGTTGCCATCAATGACAACAACCATGAATCCATATAGTGTCTCTTGCCAACACTTACAACTTAAGCAAAAGGGTTTACATAGGGCAGCTACAAGATTAGAATCGTGACTTCTAAAAATATATGTGCAACACTTTGCCCTTGAAGTTGAGGCCTTGTGGTTTGAACGATGATCATTTATAGTTAAGAAGATAATATTCAAGATTCAGTTGCTAAGGTGTACCACAGAGGCTTTCTGGGGTCAGCAGAATAAAGATATATCTTGCAGCTGACTAGGGTTGTCTAGAGGAGAAAGCAAAAGCCACCGCAATTTATCTTTTGGCTTTGATGTTTGGAGGATGAGTTCAAATATTTAGATGGATAATTTAATTCAAGTTTTAGGTGTTGAAGTGCACCGCAAGTTGGTTTCTCAATTTCTATCTCAAGAATGTGTGTTTAGTGTTCGTCTGTGATACCAGGCTCAATTTTTGTTTGTTTGCGCTAGAAAGAAAACATAGATTTCAGAAGAAGGATTGGTTGAGAAAGTTTTTGTAAGTCCTATGTTGCTTTTGTGATGATTCGCATGAAGTTAATTGATCCCTCTAGTATCGCTTTAGGTCTGGAGCTATTGGGTGGAAGGATGAGCATTTGCTGGGTTGACTTCATGTGTTTTGATGTTCCTGCCAGATGATTTGAAGTGTGTGCCAGCTTGGAAGAATGTGATAACAAAGAATAGGTCATGGTTATCACTTGACTTGAACTGCATTGATTTTCTACATTTTTTGGATGCCGACTTGATGTGGCCTTGCATGTTTCATGAATACACGTTTCATCTTGGCCGACTTGGGAGAAGGATTTTTGGATTTGTGGAAAGTATAAATGAAAAATCTTGTTTGTTGAGGAAGGAATGAGTGTGTGAGAGTGTGCGAAGGTGCATGAGCAAATGTGAGATTGTTATGTGAAGGTGTGTGTAGTGCCCACCCATGTGCATCCCTTATTGTATCTTATTATTTCTATGGTTAGATTAAACGATATATTGAGTTGATTATTATATGATGTAATTGTAAGATGGATATGTGCCTTACTAGATTATGCATCCTCATTGGTAATTATATGTTGCTTCAGCTATGATCTCCATTGTTGGATTTGATGCTTTGCCTTGAATGTGTATGATATATTTTATAGGTGCTTGACCAATGAGTGGGATGTGGAGAAGTTGACATGAGATGCTTAGTCATCTCTCCTTACCTAGTCCTAGTGGTCAAGCTATTGACCCTGTGTTTCTTGTGGTAGGTTGGTTGCTTAACCCATCCTATTCAGTTGTGAATTAAAGGATGTTTTTGGTGTCTATGCAATTTGTCTCTCATCTGAATCTATTGTGATTCTGGACCCTTATTTTGTGATTAAACCTGTAAAGTGTGAATGAGTTCTTTGTGTATGTTTCTTCTAGCTTTTCGCATTATATTTTAATTTATTTCAAAAAATGTGTTTTTCGTGTTTTCGAAATATTTAAATGGTTAGAAACAAGAAAATTGATTATCTAATTTGAGTTAATAGTTTTAATTATGGAATAGCAATTATATGCAATTATTGTGTGCCTTAGGGAAGGCTTTGCATTTTATTTATTTATGTTTATGAAATTATGCTTTCAAGTGAAATGCATTCTAATTTAATTATTAGAGTTATTTTCCATAAGTTAGAAATATTAAAATTGTGGAAAATGCATTATATTTCATTATTATGTGCTTGAGAAATAAATTAATTTCTATTTATTAGAAATATCTATTTCTAGACTTTTGTCTTATGTAGAATCGTTTTATAAAGAAAAATTAAATTTAATTATGTGAGTGTTTGGATTTTATGGAATGCAGTTAAATTATATTGTAATTACCTTATAGAAATAATTGCATTAATTTAATTAGTCACTTTCCTATAATTTCAAATGTATTTTGGAATAGATATTTGGGAATGAGAAATAAAGAAAATAAAAGAAATGAGAAAATAAAAAGGGTTTTGGGAGCATATAAGTAAAATAGAGTTTTATTTTCTTTTTATGTGTTTTATTGTATTTTTCTCCCTCTCTCCTTCTCCTTTGAAAGAAAAATTCATGGAGGTGGCTACAATTGGATTGCTTGTGAGTGGGAGTGCATTGGAATGGTCTTAGGATTGCTTCAGTGTAGGAAGAAATTCATATTGGATTCATGCTTCTTAAGAAGAGATTTTTCCGTTTGAAAGCTTGTTTGAAAAGAGGTATTTTTCTTGTGGTTTGATTATTTTTTAATTTAAATTTTGCATTTACCATGCCCACAATAGGTGGATGTTTATGATCTCTTCATTGTAGCAATGAATAGAATACAATGATGCAAATAAGAATTAGATATAGTTTGTTTTTGAATTGCATTCAAATTTTATTTTGAAAATGCATGATGTATACGCCTAAAAATGACATGACTCAGTCTAAATAAATATGAATATTTATTCCATTCTAATTTCTCTATAAATAAATAAATAAATAAATTTATTTATTCGATTCATATTCCTCTAAATTAATTAAATATCAAAATATTTAATTACCTCTTCTAAAATCAAAATTAAATATAAATCTTTTATTTAATTTAATTCTTCCGAAACAATTAAATAATTAAGAATTATTTAATTAAGTCAAATCATTCTTCCAAATTTAAATAAATCAAATCAAATTTATTTAGATTATCTCAATCTCTAAAAATAAAATATTATCAAATATTTTATTTATTCCCCTAATCTTGCACAAACTATTAAATTTGCTTTCTTATCTTCAAATTCCTCTAAAAATCTTCCAAATCTTTGAAAAATAAATCTTCTTCTTCATGCAATTTATTATTTAATTTCTTTCAAATCATGCAAAAGGAAATCACAAGTTGAGTTAATTGACTCAATCAACCTTGTTTTTATCAATAACTCTTAAATTAGAAAAAAACTTTCTAATTTATGAAATCAAATCTTATATTTATAAAAGAAAACAGTTAACTCAAACAAACCAACTTTTGTGTGACACTTGTTTTCTTTCTATTCACGCACATCCTCTCAAGTCTTCTATACCATTGATCTTCTTATTTCTTCTATACCGTTGATTTTCTCTCTCGTGAGTCTATAAATTGAACCCTCTTTTTCCATTTCATTCATCCAAGTTTTTAGTATTGTTACTCTGCATGAATTACAAATTAGAAAAAAACTTTCTAATTTATGAAATCAAATCTTATATTTATAAAAGAAAATAGTTAACTCAAACAAACCAACTTTTGTGTGACACTTATTTTCTTTCTATTCACGTACATCCTCTCAAGTCTTCTATACCAGTGTTCTTGAGGGAGGTCTCCAAATGGTGAATTTGGGGGTTTTATGGTTTTTTCCCCTCTTATTGAAAAATGAAAATTATGTTTTAAACCTTAGTTTTTAGTATTATTTTGTGAGACGAAAAGACTCATGAGGGAAATAGGATGCCCTACTTATTGGATATGAGTGTCGCATGTTTTGACCTTATTTTCTGTGCTTTGACTTTTTGGTCAAAGTTGGCCTTGTGTTTGAATTGTATACTTATGGCCACATGGATATGGTTGTTATGTGTTTTGACCTTATTTCCCCATGTTTTGACATTTTTTGTCGCAATTGACCTTTTTTTGTCACAGTTGACTTTTGGTCAAAGTTGACCATTGTATAGGCCTTATGTTGGAATTGTATAATTCTGGCCATGTGGTTATGAGTGTTATGTGTTTTGACTTCATTTCTCCATGTTTTGACCTTTTTTGGTCATAGTTGACTTTTGGTCAAAGTTGACCATTGTATAGGTCTTATGTTGGAATTGTATAATTCTGGCCATGTGGTTATGAGTGTTATATGTTTTGACTTCATTTCTCCATGTTTTGACCTTTTGGGTTATAGTTGACTTTTTGGTCAAAGTTGACCTTTTATAGCCTTATGTTAGAATTGTATACTTCTGGTTACATGGATATGAGTGTTATGTGTTTTGACCTCATTTCTCTATGTTTTGTCTTTTTAGTCAAAGTTTGACTTTTTTGGTCAAAGTTGACTTTTGAACTTAGGAATGGATACTTAGTGTTCCTATGGGTTGTTTGTAGAAGGCCATAATCCCCTTGCACAATTGTTTGATCTTGATGATTGTATGTATGGTTATTAATGTGATGATGTCATACCTTGTTTTGCGTGCTATTTCTGTTTTGAGAAAATGATGTTTGATATGCATTATTGAATGAGTTGTATTATGGATTTGAAGTAGTTTCCCTTCTCTTCTCCATTGCATTGAAATGGTATGTTAGTGATGATGTATTAAAGAAGGATGTGTATGAATTTAAAAGTATTGATGTTCTTGTGTTATATCTCTTTCCTTTCTATTGCGTGGTTGGGTCATGAGTGACCCTATGGTGAATCATGCTTTGGACCGTGATATGTGTATATTCATGTGTGGGTGTGCATTGAATTCTACTAGTTATTTTATCACCTTGGTGTTGTGTTGGGTGTGTGTGGAACCCATGTTCAACCTTGTGTGAATTACCTTGGAGTCTTGTTGAAACCCTTATTTGTGTGAGATGGCTTCATAGTGGTGTTTCCATGATCTTCTCCATAGCTCAGGGGTTGTCTAGAGTGGCATAGACATCTATTGCGCTCAATGATCGACAATATGGTAGGGTGGTGGGTAACATTTCGCCATTGGTCCTACAAGAAGATCTCTTAGGAGCTGGAAGAGTTCCTCGTGTCTTGTCTACTTTGTGATCATGTTGTATCTTGTGCCTACTGGAGCACTTTGGAGGTGATTTATTAATGTTGTAATATTATCATTTATGTAATTTAATTATTGGAGTGTGATCCTTCCATGTTTGGGAAGTAGCCTCCGTCATGTAATTGTATTATGATTTCATTTGGTTAGAAAATGAACCTTGTTTAGAAAGGAATTTATCTTGCTTTAGCATAATTTATTTTGATGGAAATTGTTAAATCAGGACGTTGGAGTCCTCAGTTAATTGTTGTAATAATATCTTATGCTATGTTTATGATTTGGATTGTAATGTTCCCACATTATTGTTGAGATTCCCATTATTGTTTTTAGTCCGTCTCGATGTTGGTGTTGAACAAGCGCATCATTTTGTGTGATATTTTTCATATTTGGCATGTATGTTATTTTGAACTAGAAATTGTATATTACCTTTATTTGAATTGTTCTTATGCTTTAGGTTAGTATGTTGATTCATGGGTAATTTTTTGATGCTATATGTTTGGATTCCCTTTGTATGCTATTCCTTGGCGAGGTTTCGTAGTTGTCTCCTGCCATAGTCTATATGGTCTTTTTGTCATTTTGTCTCGAGCATTAATTATTAATTAATTTACTTAGTTATTAAGCTTCTCATTTTAAATTTGTGCGGTTAGATGTTTTTATAAAGGCTTTAGACTTTAACTATTATCTTGGTTGGATTTTAAAGGTTAAAATAGATTTATGTATCCTTAGCATGTTTATTTCTCACATTTTAATTTTATTTAAAATTGATAGTTTAATTCTAGGGTTAGGGTTTTGACTTAGGTCATAATGTTTTTCACCTTCACCTAGGAAACCCTAGGGATGGTTTCTAGATGGAGACCACCCCTCTCAGTGACACTTACTACATCACACACCCCCCTTAGTTTCTATCATTATCATGGGGATAGCGAAAGGAGTTTCGTATCTCCCCGCACCATGTTTGACTTTCCTGTCTTTGTGTGACGTGCCTAACATGTGTTGTGAATACAACCACGTAACGTGTATGTGTCACTGAGTGCGCATGTTGCGCGCAAGGGGGTTTTAGGGTTGGATGGAATTTTTTTTTGATATTTCATGTCATGACCACATGGCAAATGTGGGCATGACATGTGGTATTCGTGTCATGACCACATGGTAAATGTGGGCATGACAGTGTGTTGGAGGAAGTAGTGTTCACTGAGTAGAGAAAGAAAATGTTTGTGACAAAGTGAAGTGTGCGAATGATGCGGAGGTGGTGTGTTCAGTATGTTCTGTTGAATGTAATATCTAGAGGGTGTAGCCTCTTTTGTGAGTATTATTGCATTGTATTTTCAGGGAGTTGCAACTTCCTTTGGATTGTAGTCCATAAATAATATTGTAATCCTATTTTATCTTCATTTGTGAGGTTGGATTTGGACAGTAGATCCAAGCAAATTGTTCACTGCGGTTTTTCCCTTGGGTTTTCTATGTAAATTTGGTGTTGGGGCTGTGTGCTTATGTTGTGTGCTTTAATAAGTTTAACTATCTGATCTTCTGGTTAAGGTAGTTAGAAGTTTTAATTGATAATGATTAACTGAAATAAGTTTTCGTAATATACTAAGCGTAATATACTAATTCATCCCCCCTCTCAGTATATTCTTGTGTTCTAACAATTCACATTTGGATTCCTTTACAAAAAGAGCATGTTCATCTAATATACCTAGAATTGTATCTAGATGCTTCAAATGATCTTCCCAAGTCTTGCTAGAAATAAAAATATCATAAAAGAAAACCAAAACAATTTTTTTAAATTTTCTTACTAAATACTTAATTCATGCATGACTAGAAGATGGTTGATGCATTTTTCAAGTTGAAAGGAATGACCAAGAACTCAAATTGTCTAAAGTGACACTTGAATGTTGTTTTATGCAGATCCACATTCCTTATATAGATCTAATGGTAGCTTGGTCTCAAATCAATCTTTAAAAATACATAGCCTCATGCAACTCATCAATTAGCTCATCAATCCCTATTTTTAATAATCTTCTTGTTCAAGGATTTTTAGTCAATATACATCTGCATGGTACCATTCTTTTTCTTCAGAAGAACCACTAATGAACCAACTTGGCTAGAACTAGGCTCGATATAGCCCATCTCCAAGAGTTCCTATATGGACTTTTCTATCTCCTTTTTATACATTCTTGGGTGGTGTAAGGAGTGGTCATAACAAACTTAGAGCTTAGTTCCAACTATATGATATGCTATAATTCTTTAGCAAGTGGTAGTCCTAGAGGCAAATCAATAAATACCACACTATGCTTATCCAAAATCATTTGAATATCAATATGGTAAGCGCATTTCTTACCTATGGATGAATTTGTAGGCATCATTAAACAACTTTCTATCCATGCAACTTGTCCCTTATCAAAAGTCCTCTCCATTCTTTTAGTTGTGACCACTCACAATGTTCTATTTGAAATATCTCTAAGCACTACATATTTCCCTTCAGATTTAAACTTAAGTTCTATGGATTGATAGTTCTGTGAAAAATTACCAAGGGAATGCAACCATTGTACACCCAAAACTATGCTAGTCTCTCCTAAACCCACAACATAGAAATCATCACATACCTTATGATCTCCCATGTCTATGTTGAGTTAGATTATTTTGGTGTAGATAGTGGTGAATCTATAAAAAACAATGACGTTAAAACCTTCAAATTCCTTATCTTTCAATCCTTTCTTAACCACCAAACTTTCATCAATGAAATTGTGGGTTGCCCCACTATTAATAAGCACTATGATCTGCTATCTAGATAACACTCCTTAGACTCTAAATGGATGATATCTAGGTGCTCCTGAAAGAGCTACAAGTGTGCCTCCATTTGTGCCTTCATCCTTTATCTTTTTAGGTTCATTATCTTCTATAATCGTCCATGGCTCAAGTTCTTTAGGATATAACTCGTCATCAAATATTACCGCAATGTAATGGACTTGGCCTTTGCCAAGACATCCATGACTAGTTTTCCATGGCTCTTTGCAATAAAAATAAAGATTCTTCCTTTTGAGTTCATTTTTAGTGGATTCATCTATCTTCTTTGTGATAGATGGTTGAGGTATGGTATTTTATAGAATTGCATGTAATACCCCTTTCTAAAAATTTCATTTTTGTGGTACAAAGATAGGTGTCTTGGATTGATATGGAAATTTTCTCTTTAGGACAAATGGCTCAAGAGTTAGAGTTCTTTTGATGGCTTCTTGTAGAGTAGAGGGTGTAAAAGACTTAACAATACCTTTGAGGGGTTCAAACAAACCCTCAAGAAAGATAAAAGTGATTCTCTTTTTTGAAATATCTCATAACATTACTAAAACATGCCAAAATTCTTCAACATAGAATTCCACCGAGTTCTATTGTCTGATTCCTGCAAGATCTAAAATAATCATCTTCCTCTTTCCATTCAAAGTGGTCTAGAATACTTTTATTGAATCCTTATATTGATGAATGAACACAAGTGCTCAAATAATTTTGATAGAGTTTTGGTATGATAAAAATGAGATGCTAAAATAAAGAAATTACTTATGTTTTATTCAAGTGTTTGAGCTCTTTTGATGGCTTCTTGTAGAGTAGAGGGTACAAAATGCTAGATCTGATTTATATTGATAGACTGTATAAAAAATGATGTTATAAATAAGTAATAATAGCTATACATATGCATTCTAGATATGCAAACAAAACATTGTATGCTGGAGCTCCTTCCTTCACAAATCTTACAAATAAACAATTGAAAACTATGTTGGAATCCAAACAATCTTTGAAGTGTAGATTATAACCTCTATGTGATATTGCTCTCAAGAAACCAAGGGGGTTTAATCCTTTTATTTTAGCATCCAATGGGTTTCATGCTTATATTGATGATGAACACAAGTCCTCAAACAATTTTGAAAGAGTTTTGGTATGATAAAAATGAGATACTAAAATAAAGAAATTGCTTGCATTTTATTCAAGTGTTAGAGCTCTTTTGATGGCTTCTTATAGAGTAGAGAGGAAAAAGCCTTAACAATACCTTTGAGGGGTTCAAACAAACCCTCAAGAAAGAGAAAAGTGATTCTCGTTTCTAAAATATCTAGTACCATTACTAAAACATGCCAAATTTCAACATAGGATTCCACTGAGTTCTATTTATTAGTGTAGAAATATTATTTAATTAGTTTAATCATCTACACTTTGTATTAAGCCACCTTATGTGGTGATGTGTTACTTGGAGAGTTTTTTAAACTTGTCCAAGCTATGTGGAACTACTTTTTCTCCACTTGGAGCAACAAACTCGCCACCTTGAGTTGAGTGCATGGGTCGACTCCTACAGTGAATCAAATTCCTCACTCTATTTGTATAATCCACATCCATTGTAAACCCATCTCATTTTCATCAATAATATTGAAGATCATTTCTTTCATTTTTGTGTGATTTATTTGCATGTAATTTATCACAGGTTGAGCGAGCGGCTGCATGACATCCATGGCTTGTCGGTGCTAGTTTTCATCTAGTTGATCCACCAACACCTACATGGTATTAGAGCAAGGACTGGTTTGTTTGCTGGTTTGAATTCTATTGTGAGTCTTTGTGTGCATGCAAATCTACATTTTTTCATTTGTTCTCTGTGAGGGTTTGGTCGCCATTGCAGAGGCTGACTATTACTGGCGAGGTTGATTTATTAGAGGTCGTGTCCCTATTTTGCCCGCGAGGTGTGAACTGGTGTGCAAAACCAACATGAAGGTGAGGAGTTTTTTTGAGCAGGCGTGGTGTTGGGAAGGTCGTGGGCCTATACAAAGAATTGTTCCATGTATAGAAGGCCACAAAGTGCTCGGGCCTGTATTTTAGCCCCTCAATTTTAAGCCCCTGGTCATAGGTATTTTAGCTCTTGGTCTCATCCAATCCAAGGGGGCTTAAGGAAAGTCATTTTCTCTCATTTTTTTCTCACTCAAAAATATTTGTGGGTAATTTTGAAAAAAAAAAATTTAATGTGCCAATTTGTAAAAGTGAAAAATCTAAAGTGCCACAAAGCAAGGGGGATAACAATAATCAAGGGTGGGTGTCATTGAGTTGTACCTTGTGCACTTCTATATTTATCTTATTCTTCCGTACTTCTAAGTTTGCAACACATATCTACTAAGCATGGATCCTAATCAACCAATCAAGCCTCTTACACCTTTCAACTACCATGAGTGGAAACTCAATGTTCATCTTGCATTGAAAAATAAAGGTTTGTATAGAGTCACAATGGGTAATGAAAAGGAACCAAATGCTGCAATGGATAAGGAAAAGTGGTTTAATAAGTGTGATCAAGCCTTCAATTTTTTATGTATGAATCTATCTCCAGAGCTTCTATTCCATGTTGAGACCTTGAAAACACCCAATTAAGTTTGGCAAGAACTTGAAAAGCTTTTTGGGAAGGTTGACGAATTAAGAAGTCATGAGCTAGAAAATGACCTCATAAGTCTAAGTCCAAGTGATTTTACTACTTTAGAGGATTATTTCACAAAATTTAAATGATTGAGATTGCAAGTCAAAGAATGTCGAATTGAAAAGAAAGATGATCAACTCATTCTTTCCACACTTTCCAAATTGGGTCTTAATTACTCAGTCTTTGTCTCAACCTTTTATTCCACAAAAGGGCTCTTGGAGTAATGTGGAAGATACCCTCACTTGATGACTTCATTTCAAATCCCACTAGGGAGAAAAATAAGCTAATTCAGATGGGCACCATGAATTCCTACAGGCCATAAGCCCTTATTGTAGACAGTGGAAAATCACAGGTTCAAAACAAAGGTGAGAAACAAAAGAATAAAGATAAGGAAGAGCTAAAATAACAATCTTCAAATCAAAGAAAAATGAAAGAACAAATGAAATGTTCCTATTGCAAAAAATAAGGACATGAAGAAAACAAATGTATGAAGAGAAGGATTAAACACCTAACTCATCTTCTTGAAGACAATAACATAAAGGTTTCTGAATCTTCATCGACACTAGACATTTCAAAGGAAAAGTAGAAAAAACTCAAAGGGTATAACACTAGTAGCATATGTAGTCTCAGAATAAATAAAAAATGGTTTCTTGACTAAGGAGCTTCCCATCATATGACTTATTCACCATATCAATTCATTTCATTGTATCCTATTGATACAGTTGAAATCATAACAACAAACAACACTTCTTTGCGTGTTTGTGGGAGAGGAACCATTAAGTTAGGAAAAGATTACTTCACTAATGCACTTTATGTCCCAAAATTGAACATGAACCTCCTCTCCATTTATTAGATTGAAATTAGTGGGACTGGGAAGATAATTGAGTTTGGACTAGATCCAGTCATCATTCGAGACTTGCTGAGGAGAGAGATTGTAGCTGTTTGGAAAGCTGATAATTCCTCTCTACTTTAAACATTCAAAGATGTTGCTCTAGATGACCCTTCTTCTATGGTACACTCACCTGCATCTAGTGTGGATAGTTCATCACCAACATCATCACCAGTTGCTACAGAGTTTAGAGTCACTTCATAGAAAGCTTCTAGAGATTCTCCACAATACTATTTTGATGGTAGCATTGAGGATATATGTAGTCACCTTTGATTGCAATTTTTTTGCTAGTATATAATTTAGAGAAGCTTCTCAGAGAGAATCTAGTGATTCTCCATAGCAAGACATTATTTCTTTGTATCATGCTTCGTATCATGTCTAGTTCACTTTTTATTCTCTCTTTTGGAGTAAAATTTTTTCCCATTGGGTTTTTCTTTCTTTCTCCACCTTATGGGAGATTTCATTGTACATGGATACCTCATTAGGCCTAGTTGTTGGGACCCATCCATCTTTAGCCCACCTAAGCTATTCTTAAAGGGGGGTGTTAGTGTAGAAATATTATTTAATTAGTTTAATTATCTACACTTTGTATTAATCCACCTTAGGTGGTGATGTGTTACTTGGAGAGTTTGTTAAACTTGTCCAAGCTATGTGGTGCTACTTTTCCTCCACTTGGAGAAAAAAACTCACCACCTTGAGTTGAGTGCATGGGTCGACTCCCATAGTGAATCAAACTCCTCGCTCTATTTGTACAATCCACATCCATTGTAAATCCATCTCATTTTCATCAATAATATTGAAGATCATTTCTTCCATTTTCATGTGATTTTATTTGAATGTAATTTCTCATAGATTGAGCAAGAGGCTGCATGACATCCATGGCTCGTCGGTGCTAATTTTCATCTAGTTGATCTGCCAACACCTACACTATTGTGATTCTTGCAATCTCTAAAATATTCATCTTCCTCTTTTTGTTCAAAGCAGTCTAGAATCTTTTGACTGAATTCATCAAAATTTGCACATGGCTATATTCTTGTGTGATTAAATTGAAATATACACAACAAACAAAACATGAAATGCACTTAAATTACCTCATCCAATTTTACATGTTAAAGATTGTAACATAAAATGTTGATTTTATAATTAACTATATCATAGAAGCACTCAATGTTTGTACACATAAAATAAACTTCACCAAAATGCTGAAGCTGATTAATATTGATAGAATGTATGATAAAATGCTATTATAAATAATAAATAATAAATACAAATAAATTCTAGATATGAAAACAAAACCTGTATGCTGGAGCTCCTTCCTTCACAAATCCTACAAATAAACTATCAGAAACTATGCTAGAATTCGAACAATATTTGAAGTGCAGATTACAACCTTTGTGTGAGATTGCTCTCAAGAAACCAAAGGGGTTTCATCCTTTGATTTTAACATCCAGTGGGTTTCATCCTTAGATTTATGAATGAACACAAGTGCTCAAACAATCTTGATAGAGTTTTGGTATGATAAAAATGAGATACTAAAATAAAGAAATTGCTTGCATTTTATAGATGATGAAGGCCCAACTCAGGCACCCAAATTCCAATGCTCCTCTTTTCCATCAAATAATAATTAATATTATTTTTAATATTCTCCCTCCAAAAGTGCCCATCAAAAGATAAGTCATAACATAGATGGTAACTCCATAAAAGCTTGTCATAGAATATGTTAAAAATAGTGGGAGTTACACAAGACCCATAAAGAATACCATATCTCATTGGAAGTTTAAATGGATATCTAGATGAGGACATACTAGCTACAAAATTAAATAAGATGTACAAACAACATTTATTTTAGGTACCATAAATTGGTGATTTCCTAACTCTTAGCTTAGTGGGAAAAATAAAACTTCTTTAGTGTGTTGGAAAGATCTCTAGAAGACCTGCACAAAAAAATAAAAATGCAAAATTTTCAAACAAACCAAGCCCTAGAAATGATTTGAAAACCTCCAAAAATGTATTTTATGAAAATGTAGGAAACACCAAATAATTAAATATTAAATTGAAAATTTTTCTTGTCACTTTTCCTAAGCTCGTGGGAAATATGGAATGGGCTTTTGGGTCCCTAAATTAAATTATTAGAAAGGTGACATTACACATTAGTTGATGAAACATCTTTCACATCCTCCATCACTACCTCATTTTTGGGATTGACCATCTACAACAATATGTTGATAATTATGTGCAAATATTTAAACCACAAGATGATACCAGCGAAATATTCCACAATCCTTTGGCATATGAAATTTTAACTTATCTTTCACCAAGTGTATTGATGGCACCCTATTTTACAAAGTATGATAGTATAGGTGATCCATTGCTTCATCTAAGGATTTTCAATACTATATGCTTTTCTTATTTTCATGAGGATCCATTGCTTGGAAAATTATTTTCAACAAGCTTGAGTGTTCATGATTTTAAATGGTTTTATTCCCCACCTCAACTTCTATCACTTCTTTTAGGGATTAACTAATACTTTTTTGAAGTATAATAATTACAATATTAAGCCTAATATATCTATCACATAAACCATGCAATATAAGCACTAAGAACACGAACCAATTCAAGATTATATCATGAGAATTCAAGCTTTGATAACTAATATGAGATCTACATTATGGGATGATAAGATTCATCATATATTTATTAATGGTTTACTTCCCCACATCCAAGGACAATGTTTTCCAAGCTTTAACATTCAATTTTAGATTTATGTGCTAGTGTATGTAAATGTGAGCATGATTTATTAGAAAAACCTCTTTTATATCAATACATTTCTAGCTCTTCCCTCTTTGCCCATAAGTTAACATCATTGTCACATTTAGAAAATGGGGGTAATGAGAATGTACCTAATAATATTCATGATGATAAGAATACACTTCCCAAACCAAAGCAATTTAGAGAATTCACTATATTGAAAGGGACACTATTTATAGTATTAGAGAAACTTTTGAAACACTATCTCATTACCTTATCTCTTGTCAAACTAATGGATAACTCTAAACTTGCACCACACAAGTCTAGGTTCTCTTGTATTTATAACTAAACACATGGACATTCTATCTAGATGGATGTCATGAATTCAAACATAAATTTCAAGATCTTATAGACAAAGGGAAGATAAACATTGAGCATACTCATGAGCATACACTATCTTCACTTGATGAGGTTAATCATATGGAATAAAATGATGCAAGTTCTAATAATAATCACAACATTAGTCTTGTTCATCATAACACACCTTACATTGAGGATACACATGAAACAAAAGAGAAACCACCAAATATAACATGTAATCTAGTTCCTTCAAAGAATACATCACATAATGACATAGATAGTCCCATGGGGGCATTGATTTTGACAGTGACACATCTTTTGAGTTTATTATAGAAACACCCAATGGAGATGACTACATTGGTTAGATATTTTGACCCATATTTCTTACCACTTACCATACTCCATGATTTTCTCTTTACTTTCTTGGTTTTCCCTTTATGTTGTGCCATGTATGCTCTGATCCTCTTTTCTCACTCTTCCATTATCAGTTGAATTCTTACACTTTGACCTTTTGTTTATGCTTTGTTGTACATCTCCTATTCTCATTTGACCTCCTATATTATGTCTTATGCCTTGTCTTCCCACCTGAAAGCATTTTCCTTATTATTGTTATGTACTTCCTTTAGCTCTTGTGTTCCATGCTTATGTCACTTAATGTTTAGCTCATATGCTTTCCTTCTATGTTTCCCTATATTTTAGCTTCCATGCTTTACTTATATGCCTTGTTTGAAATTGAGGTTTAATGTCGGTGGGTTGTTTAACATTTGCTATTTATTGTTGCAGGTTATAAATCATAATTACCGACATCAAACAAAACGGTAATATTTCTTGAAATCTAAAAGTTGAGATTGGCGTTAAGAGTTGTAAACCATAGCACAACCTAAACCACAGTGTAAACTTTCACGTCACCATTTTATGCTACCATCATTTGCTAATACTTTGTGTTAATGTGGTGTGGTTGGTCAATGTTTAATCTTAAGCAAGTTATAAGCAACAGTTACTCCATTTTTAATTGCGGACTATCAAATTTATAATCAACAGCTAATCGTTACATTATAACTGCTACAGTGCTAAATGTCACATGAGACACTTGTAGCGGTTACTTTAAGCCTTAAATAGTAACCGTAACCAAACTTAAGATAGTTAGCTTTAGTCACCTATGCGTTAGCTTTATCACCGGAAGGGTTCACAGTATAACCACCACAGTTAGCATGAAGTGTAGCAGTCTCATCAATAACTTGACCTCCAATACATAACCCTTTGCATGTGATCAAGGACTCCAAACCGCTAACGGTTAATTTTAAACTGTCACAGTAAATATAACTACCAGTCTGTAAGATTTTACATGTGACCAAATTTATTGCAAACTGCCAGTGATAGGTTAATCGTCGGAGTGATTTTTTTTAGTCCTCGGAGGTTGTTTTACTCAAATGATCATAACTTGCTCATTTCTTATCGGATTTTCAAGATTTTGTAGACATTGGAAAGCTATCTTAGAGTTCTTCACAACAATGCAAGTCACTTTTCAGATTCATTTCAGATTTGCATGTATATTCCTCCGAAGTCAGCGTTTCTTTTGAACTTTCAAATAGTTATAACTTTTGCGTATGAACTCCGATTTCAACAACTTTTTAAAAGTTGCATAGAAAATCTTGAAGAATTCATTGGTGCTATCATTTTTTCTATGTGTTAAACATCTTTTTCTGGTTTTTTACAAGATATCTTGTTTTGCACTAATGTTGTTCTTGTAGCTTCACATTTGTCCAAGACATAAAATTTTGCAAACTACTAATCTATTTTCTACAGCACTGCATGTCAAAGACAATATCTTTTTACTAGATCTAGGCACATTTGATTTTGCTTAAGGGAATTAATATTTGTTTGCTTTGCTTGTGAATTTTTAGAGTGTGTATGCTTTCTCCTTGCACTGTAAAGTGATCTTGGAGATCAAAAACACTCTTCAAATTCTATCTTTGTTTAGTTTAAAATCCAAGGTTTACTTGCGTGTGTATGCTCTCCCCTTGCGCCTTGTGTGAGCTTGGGGATCAAAAAATACCTTGTATAACCTTTCCCATTAGGAGGCTTGCTAGGGGATTTCATCGACCCTAGGGATGACCTCAACCACGTGTTTTGGTGGGGTATACAAAGGGGGGAGAGCGAAAGCCATACCTCAAATGTGAACACAACTTGTGCAAATTGATCTCTGAGACCGTCGATCCATCGAGACTTCGATTGGTGACATTTAGGGCCTGTTGCTTGGAATCTTGTTCAGAGACTTGGGCCTCACCATACCTTGTGTATATTGAGGGCTCCCTTAGAATCCTTGTAAAGCCTAGATAAGACCTGTTGTGACCAAATCACACATCGCCCCATTGTAAATGGGGACCCCCTTTTTTTTTGAGCTCTGATGCTTTGCATGAAGTTTTGATGATGTCTTTAGTTTATTGCATGATGAAATCAATGGTGTTTGAGTCCTATAGTCCCCTGATGACCTGATCCTGATGTTTGATATCCTGAAAATGACTAAGTCTGGTATCCTGATCCTGAAAATCCTGAAAATTGGCTAAGTTTGAATTCTAGTGGATCCTCAAAAATCTAGAATCTGCATGTTAAATCCAGTGGATCCGAGACCTATCTCAAACATCCTAAAAGGTATATTGAAAAATATTTAAAGTATAAGATTCTTATACTTAAATATATTTTTCAATATACTTGACCCTGGGGACTTTTAGTTTTGGGTGCGAATTTGCTCTAGGATCTTAAGCGCATTTTCCCACTTGCAGAGACCCAAATGCGCACCTTAGGTGGAGACTTATATGTGCGCCTAGAAGAAAATCAACTTTCAACCACTCCAAAAGATGGTGCCTTGATTGGAATTGATATAAAAGGCCTTAAACATCAAAAATTTTGACAAAAGAATGATTCAAAAGTCTAGGCGCCCTTTCCATGATCATAAGAATTGCGCCTTAGGTTGAAGTGAATGAGTTTAGATGCCATTTCTTGTCGCTTTTGCCATTTAGGCGCCTTGGCAATAGTGTGGATGAATAACCTCAAAATGGGCGCCTAAGGATGATCCAATCTCACAAGGGTGTAAACAACTTCAAATGTCAAGAATGAGCAAACTTAAGCAATTTCACACTCCAATCATCATCAAATTGCACTTAGAAGAGAAATCAAGTTGGAAATCACCAAATTTGGCTTAGAGAAGGTGCTTGAAGTAATGAAATGCCAATCCAACAATAAGTCTCTCTCCTAGAAGTTTTTGCTTCATAACTGGAGGTCTCACCTGGAATATGAACTTGCAGTAATGAAGAGTCTTAATCAAATTCCATCCAAATAATGAACACTGCAACCAATCCTGATGTATGTTTGAGATCCTGAAAATGACTAAGTCTGGTAGCCTGATATTCTGAAACACTGAAAAACTAAGTCTGAAATCTGGTGGATCCTCCAAATTCTATAATCTACATGTTAAATCCGGTGGATTCGAGACCTATCTCAAACATCCTGAAAGGTATATTGAAAAATATTTAAAGTATAGAATTTCTTATACTTAAATATATTTTTCAATATACCTTACCCTCTGGGACTTACACTTCTAGGCGCAAAATTGCTCTAGGGAGTTAGGCGCGCTTTCCCACCTTTGCAGATTCAAATCAGCACCTAAAGTAGAAACTTAAAAGGGCGCCTTGATACAAAAGGGATGTTTTGAAGTATAAAGGATGGGCACATGGGAATCTGATGGGCTGAAAGAGTCATCCTGAGCTTTAAAGGAGTTTAGGCGCATTTCTATCATTAGAGAATCCATTTTGGCGTCCAAGTAACAAGATTCAAGACCATAAGCATGATAGGCGCATTTTCTTGTTTGTTTCATCTAGTTTTGGCGCCTATGAATATAGAGTGTTAGAAGTCATCAAACTTAGCTTAGTGAAGGTGCTTGAAGTTATAAAATACAAGTCTAAGACCCCATATGATTCTAGGTGCACTTTCCATGTCATATAATCACACATTGGCGCCTCAACATCTTCGAGGCGCTATTTCATATCTGGAGCATTATAAGTGAGCGCCTTGATTGAAGTTGCATCCACGGACATCTAAATGGGCGCCTAGAAGGTATAAAGCTCTACAGTAAGTGTTGAAGTGTTTGTGAATATGTGCCTTAATGAAGAGGTCTCCAAAGGGTCTAAGCACAAGTTTAAAGTTTCCAAAATGATAAATTTGAAACCAAGATAATCTAGGTGCTAATTTGCTATCAAGACAACCTCAGTAAGCGCCTAAGGGGTATATGGTCTTTGAAACCTTCAACAAGTGTTTGAAGTCATTGGAAAAGCATTAAGACTTTAGGTGCCATCTTTTGTAGTTTTAGTAATTTTTAGCGCCTAAGGAAAAAATTACATTGAAAGGCACCTTTTGAATGAATCTCATAAGGGAGATTGATCTTTTTAAGCCATATCAATTGTTTGAAATCATTAAAAATGACAAGTATAGCACTAATTTGGCTTAGGTGCACTTTTGCTCCTCATTATACCTAGATTTGTGCCTAGACCCAGAAGGGTGTTGAGTGCTTAAACATGTTTCTTATATGCTATGATATGTAGTATTATCAATTGTTTGATATGTTATTTCTCTTTCTATGTTGTAGGAACGTTGATCCAGGAGAAGTGATGGAGCTAGGAATGAAGCACATAGAATCACCTTCAAGCGAGGAGTAAGGAGTCACCTTCAAGGAAGAGTCATCATGCTAGCCACCTTTGGAGATCACTTCAAGATCATCATCAAGTTGCATCATTGTGAGGAGTGTTGGTGAAGCCAAGGAATCATCTGAAGGACAAGCACTTGAGTCACCTTCAAATTGCTAGAGGAAACATCAATGACATCATGTTAGATCACATCAAGTTCAAGTATACATGGCAAGTACACTACTTCATCTTTAATATCATCAAGCAAAGACATTCATCCATCCAAGCTTCAAGTTCTCCCAATCTTCAAGTATCAGAAGAGTCTCCTAGGAGCATCATTATCTACTCTACTTCATGTCATCATCATCATATACTCTTACATAAAGGAAGCAACATCATATTTCTACTCTACTCTTCATGAAGAAGCATCAAAGAAGATCAACATCGACCTACCTGCAAGAAGAAATGTCAGTGTTAGATAAATGAGTGAAAAGTATCATATATCATACTACTTACAATGAACAAGGCAAGATCAACAAGATACATCTCAAATGTTCATCATCAAAAGCAATCATGTTTGAAGACATCACAAAGATGATACGATTTGGGAATATGCCCACATAACAAATTGAATTAACACTTGAAGTCCATAAATATGTTGAGATGGCACCTATGTGGCATGTACCTATCATCAAGCTAATCATAATCAGCCACATCGCCTAACTACATTCAATAAGAAAGAAGCCAAAGGGATGCCTATGTGGAAGATGCCTCAAAAAAATCCATCTTATCTTATCTTCTTGGAAAGCGTGCCTTCATTGCCTCCCATATGTACTAAAAATAGCAAGTTGTAACTACCTGTTGAGGTGGCATGATCTAAACCCTTGGCTACATGAAATGATCCTAGCCATTTGTTGTATTCTGGACTCTATATAAAGGCCTTGTTGCCTCATTTGTAAAGTAACTAGTAGTTCAGTTTGTAGACAAGTAGGAGTAGAATAGGAGAGACTCTCAAAATTCTCTGAGAGGACTTGAATTTGTTGTAAATATTTCTCAAGATTAACGCAAAGACATTGGATCTCATTTGGTGTTAAGTGTTGTCTTGTGGAATCACATGGTTTCTTGTATTTTGATGAAGTGGAGAGATGTTTCAAAGTAGATTAGAAGCTCTTTGATGTAATGTATGTTTGTGTTGAATATTTGATCAACTCCTAGCTCATGCTTTTAACATTCATCGCCGGTGAAGTGTTGTGTAAAGCTAGTCTGAGCCTCATTTGCACAAGTTTGATTGTGGATGTTCGTTTGAGCTGTGCCGTTTAATGGGTGTTCATATGAGTCTTCATGATTTGAAAACCATTTGCGAACCTTAGGAGATTGCACCAACTCCATGTAGTTGTTGGCATTCTTGGCATAGTGGAGTTAGGTTTATTAAGGAGTTTGTCTATTCATACATCATCATTGCTTCATTGACCTTAGATTAACCTTTCTAAACCTTTATCTTTTTACTTTTCTTTATCATTGAAGTCTTGTACATATGTCATCCATGCTGAAGGAGAGATAAGCTAAATGTATGAAGAAGTCTAATGTAAGTCCCTTTGTGATTATCAACAAGATCACATGTAATCACTGAGTTAACCCATCATGAATCATAAATAAGGAACCTTGGAGTTACTTCACTGGATCACATAATTCAGCCTTTGAAGAGCTTTATTCAAGAGAGTGGGATACTCTAGTGTTTTACTCTATTGTCGACCTGTCTAAAAACAATCATCAACAAGACCTTTGACCGATCTCTTAGTGTGGTGCAGGGCTCAGTTGATCAAGACCAAAGATTACTCACCATGTTCCTCATAGAGGGGATGTAGAATTCTTCCTTGAGTAAGGTGTTAAAACCTCCAAGGGAAAGGGATACTTAGTGCAACGCCTTTATCCCTAGCTACTTCCCCTAAAAGTTGTTCCTAGTTAGGTAGGAACATTGAGGGGAATTGAGTGTGGGCCACATTAAGAATCACACCCACTTGAATAATTTTTAGGTTTATTAATGTGCTTGGCATGTATTCTTGTATGAAAACCAGTAAAAGCCAACAATCCTTAATACCCTGAAAGTCAGTCAGCCATTGTGTCTTTTTGTTTGTTAAAATCTCTTATTAATTCACTCTTAGTCAAATTCTTGCAAACAAATCCTTGCACACATCCAAACCTTAGACTTGTAATTAAACCATATCATCCCACTTTGCATAGACCACAATCGAATCCTTTGCTACGAAAGTTGAAATCTTCCCAAGTCTCTTTATCGAAGTCACCATTTTACACCCATCTTGTTCATAGTCCATCTTAGTCTCTGTTGGTAAATAGATTTGGTCCTGACGCTGTGGTTAAACCTTCAAGAAAGACTATTTTTCCCACAAAGTAGCGACACAATGGCCAACAGTTGGAGAGATCGCTATGGGACAACAATCTTCCTTTGCATTTGAGAGGGGCAACTCCCTTGTATGATCAAAATAGGGGGTTTTGTGTTATTTTAACGTAAAATACCAAAGGTAAACAAAAGGAAAACAATTGGAAACAACTCATTGAAAACCCTAGTTGTAAACTTACGAATATTAATTGAGGTTTCACAAACTAACACAGATATAAATATTCATCATAAAATCCGAAACTATGTTCCTAGATTTGTTTGATGAAAGGAAAAGACAAGAAATATAGAGCTGAAACAATAATGAAAGAAAAAGATAAGTAGACCCACACACTGTGAGATGAGCAATATCAATGCATCCAAACCTAGATACCAAAGTTATGGCTGCATTTCTTCACATCAATTGCACAATTCATAATTGCTCTAGCTAATGACAAATGGGTTTCCACAAAGATACATAAAATTTACCTATTTGAAACACACAAAAAATCGATAAAAGCAACATAGAGAACATATGAGACACAAGAATCAAATGCTTCATATATGAGTTTATCGAAGTTACACAACTACAATAAATTTTTTATACAATGTGAATCCAAAAGCTCTCTATTTTCCTTCAATTCTACTCAATACCAGAAAAAGAACTTGAAAAATGCAATTACCAGAATCCTTTTGCATTTGAAACCATGGCTTTTATAACATTTCCAGCCATAACTAATTTGTAACTGTTTCTTTCACTTTAGGAGTTTAAATGATTTGTAAAATATCATTAAAATCTCTCCAGAAGAGAATACACTTTTAGGAAAAACTCAGTTACAAACATTTACACAATGACTATAATAAATATTAAATCCTCATCAAAATTTGACGGGCATATTGTTGTCAGGGCATTCTGTCAAGCAATTTATCTTGCACTACCTGTGGGTGTTCACACCGGTAAGAGCTTTCTCCGATTCAACATCAATCAGTAAATGTTTTAAATCTAAAAAATACCCTGTTCTATGACTTCTCAGCTAATTTCTCCAGCTTTGCATGGATCTGCCATGTCTATGGATGTGATCTGCAACCTAACCAAACACAAAAAAACTCCACCCATAATCTGAACAATCCAGAAAGCCTATATTCTTCCCTATTGTCAGATAATACTCCCTTAAATGGATGGGTTAATATGTTGGCAGGCCCAATTGTAGATGCAAATATGTCTTCGAGAAATTGGCTTTTGCATTACCTTCTCTTATTTATGAGGAGTTGCATAGTTACCATCTGGGAGATCCTTGTCTGACAATGAGCACAACGAACCCCATGATAATGAGCATCTCTTCAGGTATGAAAAAGGCCATATGCCATGCTGTGAAGCTCATGGAACCTATGGATTTCTGAATCAAAAAATAAACCAGAGGAATTACTAATTGTGTTACCCCTCCTTGAGGATGGTGCCAATAACTAGTCTTCTTCATGAAGTGTTCCAGTTGTTTTGCGATATATTTCTTCTTCCAACACATCCCCTTTTATGGACTGATTTCTTTTTTACTAGTGGCTCTGCTTGGGAGGTCTTAAAAGTATTCTCCAACCTTCTCTTTGCCCCAAAAAGAATCAAAACCTACATATTGAAGCCCTTCCTCAAGATCAATGGCAATGTTATGCTTTGGCACAGGATGGAATATGCCTGTAAGGTTTTGTAACATCCGGTTTTAATGCCTCCCAATTGCATTTGCTTGAAAGTTTTTAAGGATTTTTCTGCAAATCCATTTTGTTCATATCCTACAATGTTGTCACATTTTGCATACGTCTGGCAGAGAATTTCCAACTATAATATTTTACAAAACTCACCTTTCCATCACACATTGATGGTGCGGCAGGGAGGAATGCTGTCAGAGGTTGCAGAATTTGGCTTTACACTCGCCAATTGCATTTGCTTAGAAGTTTCCAAACCCCTTTTCAACAGTCCATATTTTGAACATCTGAAACTCACTGCAATCATGAGGCCGTACTTCTTTGAGGGATTCTTTCAAACAATTCCTGTGCCCTTTCTATGATTTTTGTTCCTGCGCTCCCATCTTACATAGGCGAGGATGACACTTGCAAAGATCATGGAATTTGGACCTGCATCTCCCAAATGCATCACCATTTTTAATAAATCCAATCTTGATACACACCCTGCGATCATTGAAACCCATGAAACCCTATTTCTTCAAGGCATTGCTTTAAACTATCCATATCTCGTGTGTTTCCACATTTGGTAGGTTGCATACCAGAGCAGGATAGAAGAATGACGATTGTTAAGAGGCTGAGAGAAGAATGGAAATGAACTAGGGCAGAAAGGAAGAAGTTGTAGAGGTTCTGAAGGGAGAATGAATGAATGAAGATTTTTAATAACGTCTATTGGGCCAAACAGCTTATGGGACCCACTGATAACAACAATGCTGCCAATCAGGAAAGCTCTATACAGGACTGCTGCCCAAAGACGTCTTCTTATTGCCCTCTTTTTCTTTCAGAATCCTCCATCTTCTGCTGTGAATCTTAGTCAAATAAATACAAGTTTTTGGTTCCCTCAAAAGCTCTGGTAAGGAAAACTAAATTGTAAGTTTTGGTTCTTGGGAGTTCTCCAGTAAAGAAGTACAAATGCAAATGCAAGTTTTTGGTTTTTGGTGATTCTCGGATAAAATGAAACAAACTTTTATCTCCCATAAAAAAATACAAATGCAAATGCAAGTTTTTGGTTTTTGGTGATTCTCCCATAAAATGAAACAAAACTTTATAGGTAAGTGATTTAAACTCCTCAAGGAAGGATTTTAGGGGTAAGGTAGGTTCGGCAACCTTGAAAACCTCTCTTATTACCTCCAACAAGGTGAAATAAAACATGGGTAAATAATGATATCGGGAGTAGATATATGGTGAGAACTATTTAGGGGGTTATAGAGTGATTAGGAAATAAAGTGAAATTTGGTGGCTCCAAATATTTTAAATAAAGATAATGACGAGTATTTTGAAGGAATTAAATGCCTTTTCAACCGAAATATGAATTTTAAGGGTCAGGAACTCAATATATGCCTAAGGCCTTTGGTGAAGAATGATTATAGGCTTATTTTTTAATTCTTTTGAATTGGAGAAGTGAGATTCATCTTGGAAAAATCTTGGATTTATTTTTGGAAACCTTATAAAAATTCCCTTGACAAATCTATTAACCCGAAAATAAAGAAATGTACATAACTTTTGACAGGATTGATATTTTCTTACAAAATCTTTCCATGTTGCCAATGATGATATCATGGGACCCCTTGTCAATCCATTTCACTCCAGCCTCCATGAAACTCTTGTTTTAATTGTTTTCATAAACTTTCGACAGAAAAATTGAACTTTTAAAATATCTCAAACCAGAAGGCATATGGACCTAAAAAGCTGCCACATTAAGTGAAATATAGTCACTGATACCCCCAAAAAAGGATTTTTATCCATCTTTTATAGATCCTCAAATTTAATTGTTTTCCTAATTCTCCACAAACTAGATAATTGCTCCCAAAAATTTGACTGAAACAATGATTGATATTCCTCCAAAATGATGCTCATGTACCAGATTAAATCTTAGAAATGGGCATAGATAAGGTTGGACATGAAATTTTGACGATGGGTGACAACAACAACTAGTGTGGGAAATTTACGTTGTTGTCAATTTGTAACAAAAAGATGACCTAACAAAGGTGTTTGATGAATGGCAACACTTGTCGTTTCAACATGAAAAGTTTAAATTTTGCAGTGCTGAAACTAGGTCAACAGTCTCATACCAAGTCTACCATGTCCAAATTTTCATCCTAGCTCCTAGTTGCATCCAAATACCTTGCAATCCTTCATCATGCACAATAGGGATCCTTGGTTTGAAAACTTTATCTTGCAAGATAGAACTCCTAGTCCTACAACGATTAGTAATGTTAATGTTAAGCCCAAAATTACAATCAAAGGTGGTCCTCAACTTGTCGATGATGATGATGATGATAGTCTTTTGGATCATGACAAATATCTCAATAACAATAAATTTGATGATGAGATTATTGATCACAAACTTGCTATGAACTTTCATCCTTCATTTATGAACATGAAAGAGCATTGCATTCAAAAACTTGTCAACACTAGCTACTATACCACTTCCAAACCTTTATCTAGTGATTTTCCTAAGTCTAGTTATCATGCCAATCCTAAACATTTGTTTAGTGACCCTCCTTATGATACCTTCAACAAGGGAAGCATTAGTTTAGAACAAGGGCTTTATGTCCAGTCCATGTTTCCAAATTCATCTTCATTTGCATACTCCATATCTTCCACATCATCCTATGCAAATCCCTCATCCTCATTCTTACACCCTAGCTCATCCCATCAACCCAACCATCCATCCATCCAAAACATGAATTCACAATCCAAATCCACTACATCCAAATCATCCTTTTTAGATTTCCTTTGAGGACTATTAGCAAAGGAAGAATATGAAACTAGAAATCACCAAGCCAATGGGTGTACCTATTCTAAACCTATCCAAGAGTCTCCTAATAGCATACCTATCCAACAAACAACACTGTGCGATCTAAAGACAAATAACATACGTATCCATGAGAAAGTGCCATCATGTGAAGATTTTGTCAATCCTAAGTCTTTTAAGTGTGAACAAAAGCCTTCTAGTGTCATGCCTATCTATCCAACACCATCATGCAATCCTATGTCCATCCAATCTATGCAATAGTCTAATGTTAACAATGAACCATTATCACTACCTATCAAGCCTATTCAAGAGTCCCTTACCAATGCAGATAACTGAGAGGGGGGTGAATCAGTTATCTTATAACTTTTCTATTTTTCTTTTCTTTTCTTAACTTATCATCAAAGCAAGGCAATCATAAGAGATGAAAAAGAAATTAACACATAACACAAGGATTTTTACGTGGAAACCCTATTAAGGGAAAAACCACGAGGTGACTAACCCAAGATTGTATTCTCTATTAAAAAAATAAAGAGTACAAATTTGGCACTTGCCAATTAGGGCTCACTGCCCGAGAACATTGCTCACAAAAGGCCCACTGCCTACAAGAGACTTACAATCTACAAATGCTTACAGATGATACCAAGGTGTTTGAACTGATGAACAACATCTATGCATGCAGGATTTTAGTTCTGGTTAGGTACAATATACTGATCTGGTACATTTCATTCTTCCTCTACTCAATATTACTTTCCTGTTACATTCTGGGCTTGAATTACTGCCTTCGCTCTTGTCTCTTCTTTTCTTCGCACTTCACCATACATACTATCACTTTCACCCACTTACAAGATTGAATCCATCAGGTATATATATCTGCAACAAGGATTTCCAACAACTTCTTAGTCGAAAACAAGAACACCTGAGATATTTGCAAGCTATAGGTCTGTTAGCTGAATCCATGCTTGATTAGTGATGCACATCAAAAACTTAGACATAGAAGTCATTAATCATGTCGGCCAACAATGTATAATATCACAGATTTCTTGATCAGCGCCTTTTACAAATTTGGATTGAAGTCTGATACTCTGCCAGTCAATTCTTCCTTTGTTTGCTTTGCGTGACTGGAAACCAACACTCAGATGCTCATATCTTTTTCTTGCTTTATTACTGGAGGCTAAATCTCTGGAATATGATAGTCATGATACCCCTCTTACTGAGTTACACCATCTAAGAGATCCGGACCTGATTGTCGGACCTTGTTACATACTCTGTTCTTGTTCACCAGACCAAAACAATCTTCAATCTAACTTTCGGTATAGACATATTATGTACTGCGGAGGTGTGGGATAGACTTTGTTGCCATCAATGACAACACTTATGAAGCCACATAGTGTCCCTTGCCAACAATCTCCCCCTTTGGCATTGATGGCAACACTTAGTGAAAAATGGCTAAGTGTCGTAGTAACTCCCCCTTAGCTGGTGCTCTGTCTCTTGCACTATTTTACCAGAGCTCTCCCTTTGCTGGATTCCACATTTTTCACTACTCTTCACTCCCCCTTTGACATCAATGGCAAAGGGTAGAATCTGCATACCAAAATTTTGCAAAAATATTCTATACATGGGCGTAAGTATATACAAATCATATGTTATACTTACATATACTTAAGTATATCTGCAAAGGTTGTCTTCAACTGGATGATTTCTATGGCCCAACTCCTCTTCATTCTGTCCAAAATGGAGATGTGTCCACTTAACAAAAATGCATATGCTTCTGCCCTCTTTAAGTCTGTTGGATCACTAGTCCGGATTGTATTTTGTGCCTCTGTTAAGGCATCATGCATTGCCTCTAACTTAGGGATGATTATCCCTCTGAGCTCACCCATTCTATCAATTATGTTCTTTTTCTCCTTAACCGGTTCTTTAATTTCATTTATTATAGCAGTAGCTTGACATTCATGATTCACCAGAAAGGTAGTAAGGGGATCAAAATTCTGAGATAAACTTGACAGTTTTCCTTCTTGTTCTTTCACTTTCTTCTCAATGTCCTCTGTCACTTTGGGCCAAGTTAAACAAAATTTGTATATGTCCCCACCATCTTTAAGAGTGTTTTCAAGGCTCTTTATGCCAATACCTAAGGTTCTTCTATCATTAGTAATTAGTCCTTGTACTTCACTAAACCTCTTTCCCAAGAACTCCTTCCGGACCTTAGTTTCTGCCGATTTCTTTAAGGATTCAAAATGAGTGTTAACAGAATTGACTAAGTTTTTCAGATTACTAGATCGAGAGGCAGAAGGATCCTTTTGATAGGTTGGCATAATCTTCTCCAGCATCCCAGATGCAATCTCCAATAGCTCACAATCCTCCATGTGAGATTTTAGAAGTTTCTCTTTTGCTTTGGCCTGAGCAAAAGATGCTACCTTCATTATCTGAACAGGAGATAGAGAGTCAAAGTTTAGAGGCTCTTGAATTAACTCAGGTTCATCCAGCTCCATTATTTCTTTATCCAGGAAATTTTGTACTGTCTCTACAGTGTCTCTTGCAGACTCTACTTCCTTCCTTTTGGGGACATCCGGACTGACTTGCTTATTGATCTTTGTTTCTTCTACCTATCCTTCCTTTTCCAGAGTAGAGGAGTCTAGTGCCTTAGATGGCTCTTCATCATTTTTCTTTAATCCTTCGACATCCTTGTCAGAAAATGTTTCTTCTTTCTGTCCTTCCTCTTCCGGAATAGAGGAATCTAATGCCTGAGATGATTCTTCATCATTTTTCTTTAATCCTTCAACATCCATATTAGAAGGCTCTTCATTTGTTTCCTCTATAATGGGAAGATTGAATCTCTTCAAGGCATTCCAGAGGATTTCTTTTGTTTCATTGGCTATTTGTTCAGTCTCACTAAGCATGAGTTTGTTCATTCTGGATTTGCTCCGAAAATCATCTTTACACTCCTTGAAAATCATGTCCATTTATTTTGGAGTGATAGAGGGGCATAGCTGTATCATTATTTGCTCCCAGATCTCCAAGTCTTTAGCCTTTGTATTCACTTTTCTTTGTTTGAATACTTCTTCTAGGCTTTTTGGAATTAATGAGATTATTTCAATGAATGCTTTGTTATAGATATTCAAGTACCTTACAGTAGTTTCCTCTAGAATTCTCTTGTCAGCATCATTGTATTCATCATAGAACTTTGTCACCGGCTGCAGGTTCCCATCCACAGTAACTGCCTTGATGATGTAATCAATGGAAAGAGTGGGATTTTCAACAAATTCCTCTGCCTTCTCTTCCTCATTTCTACTAGCAGAGAACTTCTCGGATGTTCTCTTCTTCTTCATTTTCCTGATTTCTTCATTTGATTTTATTTCTTCATCATCCTTATGGCTTGTATATGTCCTTGTGGCTTTGGTCTTCATCCTCTTTTCTCCTTTTCTGGATGACTTGACTTTCGGTTTGGTAGACTTTGAGCTTTTAGAGGCGACAAGAGCAGAGCTCTTGAAGGATCTAGTCCGAGAGGAGGTTTGCACAGTAACACTTTCTTTCTTTGCTTCTTGTGTTTCTTTCTTTGCCTTCTCCATTTTCTCTCTGTTAGCATCTACAACCTCCTTTGATATGCCAAATCTTTTGGCAATTTCTTCAACTTCCTTTCTTACTTTTCTCTTCATCTCCGGCTGTCTTAACTCAACATGGATTTTTATGCTTAGCTCTTCAAAGGTGCCAAACCTTTCTGCTTCAGTGTCCTTAGGATGGCTCAACAGGTGTTGAATATGTAGCTCCAAGATTTTTCCATCGACCTCATAACCCATAGGCATTATCCATACAGTTCTTGGCTCAACTGCCTCCATTAGGCATTGATCAGTGTCAACCATGAAGCAGACTATATCTTTGTATTTATCAACTATTGTTTGTGGTATTCTTTCTCTGGCGTGCATCATGCTTTGGAAATTCTTAAAGTAACCCCAGAGGGCTGTGTTTTGGGCTTGGGCATCACCAAGTCCATACATGTAATCTCTGATCTGAATTGCAACGGGTTTATCATTTTGCCAGACCCAACCATTTGATCCAAGTAGCTCATTCATATAATAGAAAAATAGACACAGTATTAGACTACCATATTTAAAAGAGTTTTTCTTATCCTTTTTGATCTTCTGCAAGTTCTCCATCAACTGAATCAGCAGAAGCTCACACAGATCATAATCAACATCTTCCCTTAACAGTTGATATGCAACATAGATTGCTGTACCAGACATAGAATTCTCCCTGTTCGAGTGGTAGATTTTGTAGCCAATTATCATTGAAGCAAACTTGACATCCGGATCCGTGATGTCATCTATAGTCATTGCTCTTTTGTCAAATTTTAATCCAGTGGCTTCAGTTACCATTTGATTCTTCATAGATTTAAGTGCGGGTACCCCACCAGATGAATGTAGTCCAGTCACGGCCCTAATGGCATCTTTAGTTATCTTGAATGGCCTCATTCTCCACATAAAATTATCATGCATCCTACTTAGAACATACCGGACCCAATCATCTTCTACAAAACATGGAAAATGTATGCAATGTCCGAAGTGTTTGTCTCGGATGGTCTTGAATTTAGGTTTGATTTCAAAATTCTCATCTATTAACTATTTGTGATAAATGTTGATCAACTTTGAGTCTCCAAAATCTTCAATGTTTGCATGGATATAAACCCTAACATCTTCTACATGCAAGACTTTGTACGGAATACTAGAAAATGCACCCAAGGGATCAACTTCTAGAGATTTGTAAGGGTGTTTCTTGAAATTTGGTCTCGGCCTATCAGAAATATTGACAACCATTGGAGTAGCCATTTTTACAAGAGATTCGGAGAGAGTTTTCAAAAGGGAAGTACCTTTTCACGCTTTAGGGTTTGAAGCAGAGGTCGGAGTGATTCTCTAGTTGAATTCAATCTTTAGTTGAACTTGAGTGAGCTGTAGGATCTTCTTCTTAGAGCTCTTCCTTTCTTCTTCATGAGTGCAAGTGTGTAGATAATGAGTGAAAGAACCCTTTTATCCTTGCGTAAACCCTAATTCCTTTTGTAATAAATGCACAAGTTTTTAAGTCATCCAGTTACCCTGCTTCTCAAATGAGTTTTTCTTGGATTGTCTTGCGGATCTTCAAATCCTTGTCTATGAGGATTGACAACACATCTTCACCTTTTTTAGGCATGCCATAGGTTCGCAGATTAAAACATTTCAATTCTGGATCATACCGGATTTGTCTTTGAAATTATGCTTTACCAGATAGCGGCTGATATAGGATCTCCTCATAACTTGCTCAAATCTACATGCAGATTTGTCAAATTTAGACTGGATGACCTTTAAGTGAGTCTCCTCAAACCCTTTAAACCACAACCTCTTATTTTGACTCAAAGTGCCAAATTCAGGCACTCACTGGATGGCTGGGGGAATGGGATCTTCTCTGTAGCTCCCCTTGAGCCAGAGCTTACTTTTTAGTTTCTAGAAGGAATATCAGCACCAGATTCCGGTGCGGATCCATCCCCAATATTCATTGTACTCCTTTTTACCCAAATCTTGCTCATCTCCTTTTGAACTTCATCCACATTTACTTTACCTTTGCCTTTATCTTATTTCTGATCATGTTCCACCGGACCTTTTCTATCCTAATTTCTGCTTCTGCAGAATTTGGCGAAATGGCCAGATCTATTCCAATTGTAACACACAACATTTCTTTGCTTATTTGAATGATATCCTCTTGATCTGCACTCATTAGCCATATGTCCAATTCTGTTGCATACAAAGCATTTACCATTGAAAGAATTGTTCATTTGCATATTTCTGCATTCATGAGATTTGTGACCATACCGTTTGCAACTGAAACATTGACCAGAGAAGGATGGATTGATTTGATTCATTCTGTTTCTGCACTGGATTGCTTTATGACTGAACTTGTTGCAATTGAAGCATTATCCATTGAAGGATGGATATATTTGAGTGTTTGGTTGTCTTACCGGAGATCTTCTAGGCTTGTTTCTTTGATTTCTTGATCCAAAGTTCTTCTGACCAGATCCAGAGCTTTCACCTTTCTCATATCCCAAGCCACACTTATCATCTACCCTCTTTTGACTTTCAAGAAGAACTTCAAGTTGGGACGAGCTTATCTTGAATTTTTCTTTGTATTCATTTGCAGTTTGAAGATCTTGTTTAAGAGTGTCTATCTGATTCTCAAGTTGTTCTTTATTGTCTCTAGCTTCTTCAAGATCAGATTCAAGATGCTTGATTATTCTGTCCATTTTGTGGCAGTCCTCTATTTTCTCCTTGAGGGATTGTTTTAGATTATCTTCAATCTTTCTCTTTTCTTCAATTTCTTGAGTGAATCTCATAACCCCTGATTCCATTTCATGCCTTACCATAATGACTTCTTTTAACAGCTTCTCACATTGCTTATTTTTCTCATTTAGATCTTCATCAGTATTATTGACTTCACTTTGATTGGCTAATTTATGGAGTAGTTCCTTTCTCTTTTTCACAGAAATACTAAGTTTTTCTTTTAGCTCATTTATGAAATCATCAGCTTGTTTGAATCTTTCTCAAATTATTGACTTCAGAGTGAGATTATTCAAGATCATCTAGGGCAGACTGAAGTTGTTCCTTCATACCATATGCATCCATTGAGATTCCTAGATCTTCCTCAAGCTGTTAGGCTTTGTTCAGAGGAACTTAGCTCTGATACCAATTGTTGGAAACAACTGAGAGGGGGGGTGAATCAGTTATCTTATTACTTTTCTATTTTTCTTTTCTTTTCTTAACTTATCATCAAAGCAAGGCAATCATAAGAGCTAAAAAAGAAATTAACACATAACACAAGGATTTTTAGATGGAAACCTTGTTAAGGGAAAAACCATGGGGTGACTAACCCAAGATTGTATTCTCTGTTAAAAGAATAAAGAGTACAAATTTGGCACTTGCCAATTAGGGCTCACTGCTCGAGCACACTGCTCACAAAAGGCCCACTGCCTACAAGAGACTTACAGTCTACAAATGCTTACAGATGATACCAAGGTGTTTGAGCTGACGAACAACATCTATGCATGTAGGATTTCAGTTCTGGTTAGGTACAGTATACTGATCTGGCACATTTCATTCTTCCTCTGCTCAATATTACTTTCTTGTTACATTCCAGACTTGAATTACTGCCTTCGCTCTTGTCTCTTCTTTTCTTCGCACTTCACCATACATACTATCACTTTCACCCACTTACAAGCTTGAATCCATCAGGTATATATATCTGCAACAAGGATTTCCAACAACTTCTTAGTCAGAAACAAGAACACCTGGGATATTTGCAAGCTATTAGTCTGTCGGCTGAATCCATGCTTGATTAGTGATGTGCATAAAAAAATTAGACATAGAAGTCATTAATCATGTCGGCCAACAATGTATAATATCACAGATTTCTTGATCAACACCTTTTACACATCCAGATTGAAGTCTGATACTCTGCCGATCAATTCTTCCTTTGTCTACTCTACTTGACTGGAACCCAACACTCAAATGCTCATATCTTTTTCTTGCTTTATCACTAGAGGATAAATCTCTGGAATACGATAGTCATGATACCCCTCTTAACTTGTCCAAGTCCGCAACTTACTGAGTTACACTATCTGAGAGATTCGGACTTGGTTGTTGGACCTTGCTACATACTCTATTCTTGTTCACCGGACCAAAACAATCTTCAATCTGACTTCCAGTATAGGCATATTATGTACTGTGGATGTGTGGGATAGACTTTGTTGCCATCAATGACAACACTTATGAAGCCACACAATGTCTCTTGCCAACAAATCCTAAGTCTTTTAAGTGTGAACAAGAGCCTTCCAGTGTCATGCCTATCTATCCAACACCATCATGCAATCCTATGTCCATCCAATCTATACAAGAGTCTCATGTTAACAATGAACTATTATCACTATCTATCAAGCCTATTCAAGAGTCCCTTACCATAAGCCTAAGTTACAACCCATTATGTAACCATGGTGTTGATGATCCAAATCCTATCAAGCCTATCCAAGAAACCACTATGTTTATCCAAACTCAAGAGCTATGTCAAGAATAAATTCTAAAGCAAGATCAAACATGCACTCAACTAAATCAAGATCAAGTTATTCAAGCTACTCAAAATCAAGTTATCCAAGTTATCTAAGATCAAACTAGCCAAGCCACTCCCATTTATGATCAAGATCCTAGCTATGATCTAGAAAACCAAATTGATCCCCTCCTTGAACTTTATGATATCCATGATCACAAAATCCAAGTTGATCCTCTCCTTGAACTTTATGATATTTATGATCAAGAAAGACAAAATAATCCTATCACATATCCAATTAGCCCCGTCGAATATCCAATTATAACATCCATTTCCTATGATGAGACACTTGGTCCCCAAGACAACATAGACAATCAAACAAATCACTTGGATCATATCACAATGGATCCCAATGAGCATAATTGTAGTCAAGATCCTACTTACATCAAGCATGAAGAAACACAAGTTATAATGGATATCATTGAGCATTCAGATGATCAAGGAATGATAATAACAAACAATGATCATGAAACTACAAGTGTATAAAATGATCAAGGTACAACGAGTCTACATGATGAGCCAGTACAAGAATACCATCAAATAGGATCTACTATCTTTATTAAGATAAATTTACTCATAGAGGAGACAATATCCAGTTCAAATTACTATTCGCAAAATACCGAGGAGTTAACATCATGTATCAAAGGTGACAAATGTCCTTTCGTGAACAAGATATGTCAAAGCATGGATTATCATGGAAAATGATTGGGCCTTCATGAACAAGGAATCCTAGAACTTATCCCAATCCACATCAGACATAGTCAAAGTTTTGGCATAGAATTATCTAAGAAATATAATGGTGTTAGTGATACTTCCAAGATCGCTAAGGAAACCTCACCAATGAGAGCATCAAGATAGGGACCATTCATAGCTCTTGCGCTAAGCTTTCTACCAATAACCCTTCCACATCCACCATCTCTACCACTAACTTTTATCCTCCACATCTTCCATCCATCGATCGAGAAGATCACTAAGGAAACCTTATCTAATGAGAGTATCAAGATAAGGACCATTCATTGCTCTTGCGCTAAGCTTTCTTCCAATAACCCTTCCACATCCACCATCTCTACCACCAACTTTTATCCTCCACATCTTCCATCCCTCGATCAAGACCAACAAAATCATAGAGCATACAAACTAAAAGCTTCAAATCAAATGTCAAAAGTGTATGAAGTCAAAAATCAAGGAAAGCATATCAAAGAAATATGGGTCCCAAAAGAAAATGGACCAAGCAAATCAAATGAAGCAAACTATCCAAATACCATGAGATATCAAAGCTATCAAAATTGATAGATGCATCTCACATATAATAGGTGCCCACCACTATACCATTTGTACAAAAATGTTGGTCCTAATCCCACATCCAAACTTCATTATCCAAAATCTATATTCCATAATTTGCCATCACAAGTTTGGCGAGTCAAAAATCCATCAAACCCATCTACATCACCAACTTATTCATCCAAGTCGAATATATCACAATCACCTAATCTTGCATCCAATATCCCCCATACACATATAAAATCATGTCTCAAATATTCCAAGAAATCCAATTCCCAAATCTATCATGTTGTGGCAGCAACGCTTTACTATAAGGGCTATGATGGTTCCCTATTGAAATGCAAACATTCATATTAGGCCAACTTGGTTATCAATGAAGATCACATAAACATCAATGAATTGTACAGCAACGCTTTAATCCTGACACAACAACTACTTCAGACATGACATTACTAGCATGTTATGACAATTACGTCTACATTGACCATCTCAAGCAGATAGGGACATTGAAGACTCTTAGAGTATCATGTTATCAGTGTTATCCAATCTACATAGCACATCAAAGTAAAAAAATAAAAAATAAAAAAATAAAAAATAAAAAATCAAAAATCAAAATAGTAAAGAGAAATCATTTGTCCAATGGTGAAAACCATTTCCATGGCGCCTTGGATAAGTACCATGATGAAAACCTGCTCATAGACATCATGTGTAAATTGATAGTTGATGGATTTTACACTTGGGGGAAAGTTGTCTCATCTATCCCATACCGGTATATCCTTTACCTATCATCATAACCCATCATATCCATATTTCCTTGTTATCATTCCTTTATGTCATCACTCCTACTCAACTTCGATCTTGATAATAACATTGATCGTGATAAGGAATGAGGCATGATTTTGATACATGCTTTGATAAAGCTTGACATAGCTAATCCTTTTGCAACATATTCTCCAACCATCTTGTTATATCCTATGTAATTCACTATATCCTTTAGTCCAACATCCTAAACGACATTTGTAGAGTAGGAGCATGTTATCCATTTGCGACATAGTCCTTGGAGGTTACATCCTACACCCTTCCATTCATCTTTCCTATCCATCTCCTATCACTAATCCCTTCACCCATCCATCTATTAGTGATCCTCCTTTCCATTCATTATATCTCAAATCACTCCAAGGCAATAATCCCAATCTTGATCCTATAGTAGTTAATCCATACAAATCTTACCAAGAAATCTATCCTATCATCCTAAATCTTCCACCGGTCTTGTTCCCAGCCTTGCTACAAATACTAGTCAACTTAATCTAGTCAATCATTATCATCATAGGGATATATCATTCCCAATCCTCATGTTGTTCTCGAGATATATTGTTCCCACATCAACAACACTATCATCATCATCATCAATCAAATCATCAATTTTTAGCTTGACCAGGGGTAACATCATGTTTGTCTTTGTCTTTGAATCATTTTGTGCATGCTTGATTGCTTTGCTTATGTGTGTTATCATTTTGTATTGCATCTGTATTAGTCCTTGAAACATATTTGTCACAATGTTATTATGGTTTTTCATATCATGGTGCCATCGACATATGCTTGCTTGTGATTTTATTCCTTTTTGCATTTAACACATCATCACCATTGTCTTTCTATCATGGTGCATAATGTCAGGTGCTATATCCAACATTAGGTTGCTCACATCAACTCAACATGACAATCCTTTCCTCCATAATTTGCATATAATCCTCTATCCTCATCCCTCCTTTCCATTCATTTCGAGAGCCTACCCATGTACTTCACACCCACCTATCCTCTCGATAGGACATCATCCCATCCTCCTTTTTATAAACCCCTTTTTTTTCATCCTTCCATCTATATTTTATTTTTCTTTGAAGAGATATTGCTTTGCAACATTTTCTCAAAGAGGGGCAAAATGTAGACACCTAAAAATCACCCAAGACCTAATTGCTCAGTTTTAAGTCCTAATTCCCTAAATCACCCAAATATTCCCTAAATCAACCATTTTATCTCTAAATCAACCATCTTTCCCAAATTATCCCTAAATCATCCTAAATCATCTTAATCATGATCATTTATCCTCTTATCGGCCTGATTTTATCCATTATCCAATTATCTTGATTACCCGGACTTGAGCCTATCATTATCCCAATTATTCCTCATTTCCCCTGGTAAGACTTTGAAATTTTTTCCCTTGGTTTCCTATTTTGGCCTTGCTACAAGTTTTAATCTGGTCTTTCTATGCTAGGGTTTACTTAAAATTTGCTATTAAACCTTGCTTTTGGATCTAAAACCCTAAGCCTTAAGGTTTGTGCAAGTGTTGAAGTTACTTTTGTTCTAATTTTATGTTGACCACTTGCTGCCCATTGCCAGTCCTTTGAGTTGCAACATTATGTCTAGGGTGTCATGCATTTACTGGCCCCTTAATCCTACAGTTACCGCTTGAACCCGTGCGCTGAATTAATTTATCATATGCTTAAGTATTTTGCCCATGCCCTTTATAAAATTTAGCCCCTCTTTCCTAGTCACACAACGTTGTCTTAAAGTCATGTGCCTAAGTCTAGCCTTTAAGTTGTCCATGCTTGACCTTGCAAGGGTTAACATATTCAAGTGGGAGAAAATCAAAAGTTGACGCGTGGCTTCATCTTGATTGGTTTCTACCATTTCACAAAGCATTTTTATACAGGCAAAAGGTTGCCTACGGAACCACAGGAGAGGTGACAGATGACAAGTCTTTGGCCGAGCAATGCAGTGGGGCCCATTGGTAGGTCTCACTAAGTCTACATGGTGAACTTTAAAATATTCCACCATTCTGTTGAGCCCATTGGGGTGGACCCACAGGTGGCTTGTGGAAGAACAAGAGGAAGAAATTTGGTAGAATTCCAGCGGTGCATCATCAGAATGATCTAATGGGTGCCACGTGGCATCATTCTGTGGCTTTTCTGCAGTTCCACAGAGCACTTCTCTAAAGTTTTGTTTGGTGCTGTGGAAGAGCAAGAAGCTACCAAGTGTCTAGATTTGAGCCGTCAAATGAACACATGCTAGTTGCCAATCAGACATGACAAGTTTTCATAACATAAAGGGGGCTTAAGAAGTGACTATCTTGTGCCACGTGGTATGATCTGGAAGGTGTTTTGTCATTCTGTGGGCCTTTATCTGCAGCTTAATCTTATGAACAAGGAAGTGCGAGATGCTGCCATTTGGATTAGGCTAACTTTTCCTCTCAATGGTGAGCCTTTTGCTGAGTTGTAAAGTTAGTCCAAGTGGATGAATTTCATTGGTCCAAGATCTTTTCCACGTGTATCAAAATATTTTCAAATAGACTGGACCAATCGATGTCATCAGATCAAACCATTTTCCAAAGGATCAATGGCCCACATTCAAACTGAGGAAGCTGGCAGTCGCAATGCTCTAGCTCATGCGAACTAGCAGTAATGGTAGAAAAGATGTCTTTTAGACAAGCTATAAATGTAAATTTTTCCATAAAAGCCACAATCTAAGCATTGGAATAGTTCACCAAAGTATTTCAAACATCTGGAGTGAAGAATTTCCAGCATTCAAAAGCTTCTTTGCGTTATTAGGGTTTCTAGAGCACAAAACTAGTAAGTTCTTATTTTACTTCAAAGTTTTCTCAATTATCTGTCGAATAGCTTGTTGTTGTCTTGCAATTGTGTTCTAGAGTTTTATTTTAAGCTAGGGCATCCCTATGTGTTTTCAATTATCCTAGATTTTCCCTAGTTGTCGTTTGGATTTTCAAAAAACCCTAGAACCCTAGAAAGAAACCCTTGTCTCTCGAAATACATTGCAAAATGAGTCTGCCTAGAGTCCAAGTTGCTCCCTCTTCCCAAAACTGAGCTCTACATGAGGGCCTTGTTGTGCAGCTCCTTGGTTCATCTACTTAGAGAATTAAGGTTCATGGCCCTAGTGCTATTGAGGGTTTAGTCGATGAATTTCATGAGTGCAATGATGCAAAAATTCCCATGGGGGGATGGCAATTGTTTTACCACTAGTATGGCAAAAGGAATTCACCTATCCCACTTTCAAATGTATGGGGATATGACTTAGGCAAGTTGGTAGTACCAAATATTTTCATGGATGTTGACCTACTAAAAGCTATAGCTACCAACTATGATGAGACTGTTAAGGCAGTGAGGACTGCAACTGGTAAAATTATGGTGCAAAATGATAAGACATCAATCTCTGAGATCTTCAGGCTCAACTTAGCTACTACGAAGCCCATTGAATTTGATTACTTCAAGCAAAAGTATCAACAAGACAAAAGTAGCTATAGGACAGTATGGTTACCTCGACATAGGGTGAAGAGTTTTAGGGGCAAAAGTATCAGAATCCCACCCAATGAAATAGAGCCTCTTAAGCTTGACAGTTTTGAGAGATATTTTGCCAAAACCTACTATGCATTGTGCCAAGTCATAGGGGCAGATAAGTCAGAAAGAATTCCTATCCCTTTTATGTATATGGCTGTAGATGTTCAACATGTAATGCTGAATGATGAATTTGATTATGCCATTTACCTTGCCAATGCCATACACAAGGGACTGATTGAGATTAAAAGGGGACTACCTATGGTAAATTTTTGGTGGTATTCCCTATTATGTCACATGTTCTTATATAGAGGGAGAGCAGAGTGGAGTTCTGCCTTACAAATTTGTGACAATGATGGAAAAGGGCATCAACTTCTAGTCCAATGTTGGACTCATGTCGGGGACATGCATTGTAAAAAATCAAGTTATCTTATATTTAGGAATCATTTTGCTGGCAAAGTATTGTCATTCTTATAGGGGCTAATAGCTAGGGTACCCAAAGAGATATTAGATTTCTTGAGGCCTGTGGAGAGAAGGCCAGATTTAGGCATCCAACACAACTGGGGAGACTTCATTCTCCATTCTAACTATACAGTCCTAAGAGTCCATGGATGCCCAGTAGGATCGCATGTCCTACCTAAATTTGTGCCCATGAGGATTGGTCTCCTAGAGGTTATCTGGTAGCTTGCTGAATCATATAAGGTACATTTGGAAAATTAGAAGAAGGGCTCCTTCTTTCCTTTTTTGATAGTTTTCTTTGATTTCAGGATGAACAGGGAGGGTTTTGAGAAATTATATGAGAAACTCAAAACATTCATGATGGTTTAGGAATGAGCAAGAAATTTTGGTCCTGAGGGTTTCATAAATAACCTTAGGAGAAGTATCAGAAGATTGCAGTTCAACCATTGCCCTTATTTCTCTGAAGATGTCATAAGGAATTGCTCAAATGGAAAGGAAATAAATGAAAGAAAGGTGAAATGGATAGACTTTCAAAAGATAGAAGATACTAAGAAGAAGAAGGATGCCTCCTACAAAGGAGCATATGCAGAAACTGTAGATCCAATTTTGAGAATTCAAACAATTTTGGAGAACATTGACAAAATATTTGGGAAATCTCCTCCAATTGAGGAGAGGGCAAGAGGTAAGGCTCCAATCACATAAGAGATTCCCTCTTATTAGCCTTCAAGTGTTGATCCATGCAAATGTTCTTTTATAAGAAAGCCCAAGGGTGTGGTAATGAGAGAGCAAGCTCAACAATCACCCCCACATGCACAACTACCCCTATCTCCTCCACCAATGCAACAAACACCCTCTTTTACAACAAATGTTGTAGATCTTGATTCTCCCCTTAGGGAGCCATCTCCAAAAAGGAGGGAAGATAAATCTCCTCTTGTGGACTATCCACTTGGCCCTAAAGAAGATGACGATTATGAAATAACAGGGGATGATGTGATCAGAACAATGCCTTCCCCATATAGGGATGAGAATGTGCAACCACCTCTAAATAGAATGACTGAAAGCATTATTGAGGGAAGGGATAACATAGATGATATAAGGGAGTTGGCCTGCAACAATTTTATGAATGATGAACAATTTGTTAAAACCCAGGAGTTTTCTGATTTCATTTGGAGATGTAAGAGGGATGAGTTTGCCAAGAGACTTGAGGAAGAAATGGCCAAGTCTCCACAAGAGACACGTGGACAAGTCTCACAAAGAATACTAGCACAAATGAAAGCTAAGGACAAAGATATAACTCCTAAAGAAGGAAGGCACATGGTTAGAGAGTGGAATTATATTGCTCCCTGAATGAGATATTGCTTCTACCATTGCCCTGGATACTATCAGAAGACAAGACCAAGAAGTCTTCTCTTTAAAAGATGAAGCTACAACAACACTGTTTGGTGTAGGTTTTAATCCCAAGTGGGAGACTAGTAATTTGGGCTTTAGCCCCTAATACCAACAAACCACTTGTTGAACTTGATCAAGATTTGAGGGAAAGATTAATTATCAAAAGAGTATTTGACACCCTTGCAGTTGAGGCAACAACAATGGCAGTAGATGTTTCCAAGTTTAGTAGGGCAACACCAGAGGCATTGCTAAATAAATATGATAAATTGCTGCAAGAACATATGGAGGTACTGAATGAATATAATAGGCTGAAGGTGTTGGAAGCTCAGTGGCAACAACAATAACAACAAAAAGAAAGAACTTATCTCCCCCCTTCAACAACATTGGTAGTAAGAAGTGCAGGAACTATGGTTTCTATTTCTTCATCAGCTCCACCACCAAAGTCTGGACTTGAGAAGGAGAATGAAGAACTAAAAAAGAAAATAAATTCCTTTGAAGAAATTGTCATGAACTTTAATGAAAGTTAGTAGGAAAGCAACCAACATATTGTTTCAAATGTGTTAGGACATTTGATGAACAAGGTTTTGAAAAGGTTGGAAAAGGTCCACAAGGACTACTAACAATTGGTGATGGCAGTTAAGAGGATTGCAGAAGATAGGGAGAAGGCTACATGCCTACTTAATAAGTGGATCCCAAGAACCAATTCACTACTGGAGATGTGCAAGGGATCAACTCATGAACCAAATGCACTGAAAGAAATCAAACCCACATATAAGATAGTCAAAGCACCAGGGGAGAACTTTGCAAGGGTTTGTGGATTATCTTGAGGAAAGAGCAAAGGAAAGAATTGATGAATTTGATAATAATGATATAGGAATGGTGCCTGATATTAAGAAGGATAATGCAGAGGTTAAACTTTACAAGATATGGTTTTCTCAGTTTGAAGCCATCATTCCAACTATTACCTTTCTCATATGCAAAGAAGATAGGATTGACTTGGATCTCCTCAAGTTCAACATAGATAAGATATGGGATACAAATCAACTCATGGAGGATTTTCTGAAAGAAGATGAGTCTATTCTGAAAAATTACAATAATAAATATACACCAAGTGTGGTTGAGCTCCTTGCATTCCAGTGGCCTTAAGAAAAGCAATACAATGCCTGGGATGACAAGTATAATAATTTGTCATAATAGTAACCCTTTTGCTAACTTGGTACTCCATATTCTTTCATTCTTTATTCAAAATGGGCATTCTTTTGGTTTTTTTTGCCTATTCAACATCAACGTGAATCCTCTTTAGCTCCAACTAGGTATTTTGTCTTCTAGTGGACCTATCCTTTTTGTCCTCATCTGCATAATCAACATTTCCCAAGCTTTTGGAATTTAAAGAAGGTGGATAAAGAAATGGTTAAGTATGTTTCAACAGCTTTCCACGAGCACCTTTTGGAGGTAACAAAATTTTACAACTACACATGTAACAACTTTTATCCTTTGAGGAATATTCTCTCCATGAGCAGTTGTACTCATATTTTGTTATGAAAAGCTTGTCAAATGAAAAATGACACTTGTCCAGTGGCTTGAAGCTTGTTTGCTCCCTTGTTTCTATAAAATGGAATTCAGGGCCTTTGGTAAAGGATCTTGGAGAATTTTTGTATTACAGAGCATATAGTAATAGATTCGAAACTTCTAGTTTAGGTTACTGTCTGAGAATAGAATATGATGTACATGTGAATTTTTGTATGACAGTACCAGTTCAAGTTTGAACATATTGCCAAGTTGAAAGCTATATTGTATCTATGTTGTAATTATGAATAAAGTCTGATCAAGGATCATTTTATTCATCTTCACAATTTTTCCTGTGTATGAATGTTCTTCTTATGGCTTTTGCTCAAGTAGTGAATTAAAATGCTCTAAGGAAAATGTTGAATGTTATGAATTTTGCAGGGATTTGTAAGTAGAATTGGTTTTGAATTGCTAAAGTGTGACATTGTAATTCATTGTTATAGTGCTTCATGAACTAGAGAAAATACTGTTGTGTGGGGTTTCATTTACATCTATCTTGATTCCATAGCCCAGATTAAGGCACCGATCTCTTTGAATTTGTGTCTGATACAACTCCTTGGTTGTATAATTTGAAAATCACAATGATATTCCCATTTCTGCAATAAGTTATTTGCTTAATGCTATTTTCATGTTCTCCTACAAATGAATATATAGAAACCTAAGGATCTAGCTAATTGCTTTAGCATATCTATAATTCTTTGGCACATTACAGGGAACATATATGTTTGTAACAATGTTTGAGATAAATGACAAGAAGATCTTAAATAATATTAAAAAGGATCACCCTCCTAGGTTTTGTAGAACCTACAGTGCAGAGGAAAAGTGTAACCTAGATTTTCTTGTTCATTGGCCAATCCCTCAAGGCAATTGATCACTAGAATTGGCTATTATTTAGATTGTCTTTGAGACCTGGTTGGGAATTAAAAACAACAAACATCCTCTAATCCTAATCATTTATCCCTAAGCCATAAATCAATTTCCTAAATCCTAAATCCCCTTTTCTACACATGATTTGATTAATTTATTAATTAAATAATTCATTTAACTACCTAAGATGAATAAAAGAAATTAAATACTTCTTTTATTCTCATCCACATATCTTATAACCACTTGATAATCATCCCCCAATATCAAAAACCAATTTAAAATCCTTTTTATCCTACACCATTGATCTTATAACTTCCCAACCAACTCAGTCCTGATCGTTCATCTCTCATTGAATCCTCACCATTGATCTGCTTCTTCGAAGGTCTATAAATTGGCCTATCAGGAGGCATTTTCAAGAATGATCTATCCTACAACGTCATGCTGACGAGTCAAAAAACCACATCTATATCATTTTGAGAAAATCCACCTTTATGGTGCAATGGGAATCAAAATATGGGTAACCTCATTTTATTTATTTATTTATGTTTTAGTTTCTATGCTTTATTAGAGGTCACATTAGATATAGATTGAAGGTTTTGCATTGTGTTTGAAATCTTTATTTTGGTCTATATTTCTTGTGCACATCTCCCACTATATTCTTATCACTGATTTCCACTGATAAAAAATGGCTTGACCTCCATGCATTATTTAGTAGAGACAACTTGACACCAATACACTACTCAAGAAATAGTTCACAAAAAATGTAATTCAAAACCCACACACAATATCCTTTTACCTACACCAACGATTTACAATATTTTGTGAAGAAGTTATAGAGAAATTGCTAAAGACAAAAGATTCAATATTGGTCTAGATATGAGTGGCAACACTAAGGATCTACTCATGTACATGGGTTCTTGTGGTTTCCAAATGTAGTAGATATGGATAAACTTGATTGGAACAATGACGTTGAACTAGAGAGAGCTAGAGAATTCTTTGACAAATACATTAGTGCATGGAATCTTCGTAGTGCGGCCCAAAGAAGCAATGTAACATATTGATCTCCTTTGGATGATCCATGCTTACTGATGCAGTCAAGGTAGGAGGGTCTGGTGAGGGACTGTCCAACCTTGCAGCCTTAAACAATTAACACTATGATCATACAGATATGCAATGGAAGATTACAGCTAATCAACAGAAAGATAAAAGATATTCATGAACACAAAACACAAGATGTATCCTAGGAAAACCCTAACAGGGAAAAACCTAGCCTTCAAAGCTCATTCCTCATATATTATAACTTTACATCAAATTACACATGTCTCAAGGGCTTTATAGATGCTAGGTCATAACCCAAGGATTACAACAGATTCATACAACAATATTATTTCATGATTCCTTCGTTCTAGATCTCAATTCTCTGCTTTGCAACTCCTTCTGCTTCCTACTCTACCTTCTACTCTGTTCTGCTACTCATTTGGATTAAAAAAACTTAAGATCTTGCTTCCTATCTTCATACTATCGATCACTGCCTAGAAACAACTCTTTATCTCTTAGTTATATGCTCTATAAGACTTCAAATCATTATCAAGTCAGACTGATTGCAATGGCTAGTTATGAAATGTGTGTACATAGTTAGGTCAGACCTAAACATAAGGCATTGCTCCGCTGGTACATAAAACTTCACATGGATCTCCATGAAGGTCAGCTAGGTCCTAATCTTCAATGAATAATGTTCCTTTAGGCTCTGCAAGTCATGGATTTGCTCCACAAGCTGATTAGATTTCATTGAACACTGTTGGCTCTACTATGTGAAAATAGGTAAAAGCAGGTAATATTCTAATAACGATATCTCTCTAGAATCAAACCCAAATGATCTAAATTTTAGATATGTTGTAGATGACTATGTCTAGATGCTAAGTCCAGCTCCACAACCTCTAATATGCAAATGCGGTATTCTCCAAGGTCGTTCTCTCGGTACTCTGCAACTTCACTGTCAACTATCTCAATTGTTCTGAATACTTCTGAATGCTCCTGCATCAAACTCTCAGGGTTATTTGAAAAGTGATCCTCTTCACTTTGGTTTGTATTGTATCAAATTCAATGTGATCCCTTAGGATAGATTCAACAGTATGTTTTCAGGTACTTGCAACTACCTCAAGGTCAACAGTCTGTTCAAGTCCACCCTATAAAACTGCCTCAAATTCTTCTAAGTTTGGTGTTCTAATTGCAAGCCTTGCACTACCTCAGTGATCGGTGGCTTGAGCAAGTCTTCTCTGCAAGCTACCTCAAGATCAATGTCTACTTCAATTAGTTAAGAGTCAATCAACACATACTTATATCCTCCAGAACAATCAGTTACTTCCTTGATTCTGTCAATGCACTTTCAGAATTTTCTCTACAACACTATCTAATCTCTAATCCCAGATACCAATTCCTCTGTACTCATCAAGATCTTACAATTTCCTCCTGCATACACTTCTCCTATACTCTTCCTTGTTTCTTTGTCCATATTTACTTCACTCCGGTACATAAACTTTCTCTTCCGGTAGAGTATTTTGTCATTCCCTCTTTTTTGCAACATGAATTTCCTTTCTCTGCTATGCTTCACACTTGTCCACACAAACTTTCTCTATACTACTTTCTCAGACGATTACAAAATTTCTCTTGCACTGGTTTCTTAGGTGATTAGTCTATAATAGAATTCTTCTTAAGATCAATGATTGATACCACTTGATGCAGTCAAGGTAGGAGGGTCCGATGAGGGACTGTCCAACCTTGCAACCTTAAACAATTAACACTATGATCATACAGATATGCAACAGAAGCTTACAACTAATCAACAGAATGATAAAATATATTCATGAACACAAAACACAAGATGTATCCTGGGAAAACCCTAACAGGGAAAAACCCAGACTGCAAAGCTCATTCCTCATATATTATAACTTCAAATCGAATTACACATGCCTCAAGGGCTTTTAGATGCTAGGCCGCAACCCAAGGATTACAACAGATTCATACAACAATATTCTTTCATGATTCCTTCCTTCTAGAACTCAATTCTCTGCTCTGTAACTCCTTCTGCTTCCTGCTTTGCCTTCTACTGTGTTCTGCTACTCATTCGGATCAAAACAACTTAAGATCATGCTTCCTATCTTCATGCTATTGATCACTGCCTAGATACAACACTTTATCTCTTATTTATATCCTCTGTAAGCCTTCAAATCATTATCAAGTCAGCCTAATTGCAACGACTAGTTATGAAACGTGTGTACATGGATAGGTCAGACCTAAACATAAGGCATTACTCTTCTGGTACATAAAACTTTGTGTGGATCTCCATGAAGGTCGGCTAGGTCCTAAAATTCATTGAATAATGTTCCTTTAGGCTCCACAAGTCATGGATTTTCTTCGCAAGCTGATTAGACTTCACTGAACATTGTCGGCTCTGCTATGTGAAAACAGGTAAAAGAAGGTAATCTTTTGATAGTGATATCTCTCCAGAATCAAACCCAAATGATCTAAATTTTAGATATGTTGTAGATGACTATGTCTAGATGCTAAGTCTAGCTCCATAGCCTTTGATATGCAAATGCAGTAAAATGCGGTATTCTCCAAGGTCACTCTCTCGGTACTCTGCAACTTCACTGTCAACTGTCTCAATTATTCTAAATGATTCCAGATGCTCCTGCATCAGACTCTCAGGGTTATTTGAAAAGTGAGCCTCTTCACTTTGGTCTGTATTGTATCAAATTCAATGTGATCTCTTAGGATAGATTTGACAGTCTACTTTTTGGTACTTGCAACTGCCTCAAGGTCGGCAGTCTGTTCAAGTCCACCCTGCAAAACTGCCTCAAATTCTTCTAAGTTTGTCTTTCTAATTGCAAGCCTTGCATTGCCTCAATGATCAGCGGTCTGAGAAAGTCTTCTCCACAAGATGCCTCAAGCTCAATGTCTACTTCAATTAGTTAAGAGTCAATCAATACACACTTGTATCCTTCGGAACAATCAGTTACTTCCTTGATTCTGTCAATGCACTTTCAAAATTTTCTCTGCAACACTATCTAATCTCTGATCCCAGATACCAATTCCTCTGCACTCATCAAGATCTTACAGTTTCCTCTCTACATACACTTCTCCTATACTCTTCCTTGTTTCTTTGTCCATATTCACTTCACTCCGGTACATGAACTTTCTCTTTCGGTAGAGTATTTTTTCATTCCCTCTTTTCAGCAACATGAATTTCCTTTCTCTGCTATGCTTCACACTTGTCCACACAAACTTTCTCTATACTACTTTCTTAGATGATTACAAACTTTCTCTTGCATTGGTTTCTCAGGTGATTAGTCTATAATAGAATTCTTCTTAAGATCAATGCTTCACCTTCTTCTGGTTTCTCTATCAAATCTGTTGTCTCAAAAGGTTCCTCTTCCTCTGCATAAACTATCTCTGTATCAACTGGCTCTTCTCCTTCTGCATAGATTATCTCTATATTAACAGGCTCTTGTTCCTCTACACAAACTGTCTCTGAATTATGTACTGCTTCTCCTTCATTAGATTTTCTGATAACAGGTTCTTGATGACATTCACTGCTTGATTCTTTTCTCCTCCAAACTTGAAAACATGTTCTTCTGAATGGTCTTCTATCAAATCCACTTTCATCTCTTCTATATCCTCCATTGTAATAAGACTTGTGACTCCTATCATTTCTCCCTCTGTAGAATGAATTACTATCCTTATTCTGCTCCGCATAAGGTCTTCTTTCTTTGCATCCTGATCCAACACATGAATACTTTAGTCTATACCTCCCTCTAAACATACAAGTAACATGTTTCCATTCTTGTCCATCAATCCATCCATAATTCTTTTGTATACAACCTACCATAGATCTTTTCCTCCTCATTTTATCCCAACACATCCTTTCAAAATGATTCCTTAATCCACAAAACTTACAAGGGTATAGATCCCAACACAATTCCTTTTCATGCCCATGTCTATTGTAATGTGAACAATACATACATCTTCTTCCATGATTTATTTTGTTTGAATTTGCAACAACATCCTTACCTCTGTCATATCCAAGACCTTCACTCCTTGATCTTATTACCGGTTCAATAGGTTCTGTAATTCCTTGCTGATGCTTTCCCAATCCTTGCCCTTCATATCCCATTCTCTGCATGATTTTGAAACCATTACCATCACCAACAACTGTAGGTTCAGTTACACTATCATCTTCAATCTCATTGTCTAAAGAAACTTCTACATCATTACACAAATAATTAGTATCACAAGAAACATCACAAAGTTTAGGTTTAGATCTCAGATTTTCATTCTCTTCTCTGCATATTGCAAGCGACTACTCCAGCTGATTAACATGTTCCTTCAATTCAGATATCTCCTTCTTCTGTAGTTTGTCTTCCTTTTTCAATTCTTCTAGACTTTCTTCTAGATCTCTGTTCCTTTTTTCCACCTTCCCAAACAACTTGAATCCTTCTTATAAGTCTGTAAATCTCTTTTCAACATCTTCAAACAACTTCAAATCTACTTCTAATTCCTCATTCCTTCTTCTTGCATCATTCAATTCTTCTTTAAGGGCATCACATTTATCTTCTCCTAGTTCTTTCATCCTTTCCAACAACTCTGAATTACACCTTTTGATTTCACACAATTCTTCTTCCAAAATATCCTTTTCGCATATTAGGGTTTCATTTTCTTTCTTCATCCTTTTTCCAATTTTCTCCATTGAAACAAATCAGATAAACAACTTAATTTGAAAAGATTACCCAAATCCTTCTTGCCTTGATCTTCTTCAGAGGTGATACTTGCTACTTCTAGGGTTTCACACTTCTCTTAACACTTTCTTCCTTCCCAATAGATTCGCAACCATCCCAACAGATTCACAACTAGCTCTGATACCACTTGATGCAGTCAAGGTAGGAGGGTCTGGTGAGGTACTGTCCAACCTTGCACCCTTAAACAATTAACACTATGATCATATAGATATGCAATGGAAGCTTACATCTAATCAACAAAAAGATAAAAGATATTCATGAACACAAAACACAAGATGTATCCTGGGAAAACCCTAACAGGGAAAAACCCAGCCTTCAAAGCTCATTCCTCATATATTATATCTTCAAATCAAATTACACATGCCTCAAGGGCTTTACAGATGCTAGGCTGTAGCCCAGGGATTACAACAGATTCATACAACAATATTGTCTCATGATTCCTTCCTTCTAGATCTCAATTCTCTGCTCTATAACTCCTGCTTCCTGCTCTGCTATATACTCTATTCTACCACTCATTCGAATAAAAAAAACTTAAGATCTTACTTCCTATCTTCATGATATTGATCATTGCCTAGAAACAACTCTTTATCTCTTATTTATATCCTTTGTAAGTCTTCAAATCATTATCAAGTCAGCCTGATTGCAACGACTAGTTATGAAATGTGTGTACATGAATAGGTCAGACCTAAACATAAGGCATTGCTCTGCTGGTACATAAAAATTCACGCGGATCTCCCTGAAGGTCGACCAGGTCCTAAACTTCATTGAATAATGTTACTTTAGGCTCCGCAAGTCACGGATTTGCTACACAAGTTGATTAGACTTCACTGAACACTATCGGCTCTACTATGTGAAAATAGGTAAAAGCAGGTAATCTTCTGATAGCAATATCTCTCAGGAATCGAACCCAAATGCTCTGAATTTCAGATATGTTTTAGATGACTATGTCTAGATGCTAAGTCCATCTTCGTAGCCTCTAATATGCAAATGCGGTAAAATGCGGTATTCTCTAAGGTCGCTCTCTCAGTACTCTACAACTTCACTGTCAAATGTCTCAATTGTTCTTAATGCTTCCAGATACTCCTACATCACTTACAAAACACAATAGAGATATTATCTTCTAACCCCATGAAATATTATGAGGAGTTAGTCAACCGTGTACAACAACACACCAAATGCAGTGAGGGAACTTGTTTATGCAAGAAAAGGTAGAATTTCAAATGTCATTATAAAGCTTCATGGACCAAACTCATCGATTCTACCTTAATATGTGAGGAAGAAGGAAAAAAGCTTATGAACTAGATAGAAATATGATATATTAAACATCCACAACCCTGAGGTGCTTAAAATATGGTGAGCTAGCATAGATTGTCAACCTATAATTTCATGAAGACTTGTTCTCAAGTATATTTCCAGGTATGCCTCAAAAGATGAGATGAGGTAAAAAAGCTATGTCAAGATGTTGAAAAGAATATCAAAATTGGGAAAAATTGAAGATGAAGCTTTCCTAGCATATCACAAGTTCATGACAAAGATTATTGTAGATCATGATATAGGAGCACAAGAAACATGCCATATGTTGAAAAAATTACCTCTTGTCACTTCTAGTCAAACCTTTGTATCATTAAATGTTGGAAAGAAAGTACTACAATGTATAACAAGAATGGTTGATGAATATGAATTGCCAACTAATTACATAAAATCCTATATAGAAAGACCTCTTGAGTTAGAGAGTGTTTCCCTAATAGAATCAACACAAATGTTCTCATTTTGTTCTCATCACAAAGGAAGCAAATGGTAGAAGAGGAAATAAAATTCAATTGTCAATTTATTCCCTTACTTCTATAGTATTCCAATGGAAGAATTAGAGCATTTTGAAACATTTTGTTCTAGTGAGCTCCTCTTATACAAGCCTTTCCAACATATAGAGATAGACATAGGTCTTTGAAAATAAGATATCATAGAAAATTGGAGACACATGGATGCAAACAAATACTATCCATGGCATGTTAACTGTAACACAAGTGGAGGATGTCAATGAAGAAAATCATGATGATGTTGATGAAACGTTGGCCCAAGAAACCACCATCTATATGAGTGGGAATTACTATCACAAATGGGTCTAATCACTAATGTCAACATAAATGAGCTAGAAATACTTGGTAGATGAGACTTTAACATCAACAATGCATGGAATTTACATGATAATGCCCTTCAATTTATAACCACAAGTAAGTCATGCATGCAACATGCCTATTATTCCTCATCATTCACTAAACCAAGCTACCAACTGGCACCAAAGCAAGAACTTGCACTAAGGACTAGTATGCAACACTATAGGGATCCATGCTTGAAAAAACCTTTACATATGATCATTCAAGGAACAACAAGCACTGGTAAATCATACTTAATCAATTGCATCAAGGACATGTTGAAAAAATTGAATCTAAACAAGAAAAGTCCACTGAGCTCACACTTGCCCCTATAGGAGTGGCTTGTTGGTCATGATGTTAGTCATAAACAAGCATAGAATAAAAGTACACATTAACCTTTATTCATCTTGAAAGATACGATGAATTCAAAGAATTCATGATCCCAAGTCTCCGGTGATTAGGTCTTAGTCTTCTGATGCTACTCAGAGGTTGATGTGCGTTGCTATCTCCATTTTGGGGCCTTACATAGAGTTCATCATCATGACGCTATTTCTACAAAGATTCTTCATAGAGAGGTCATTTTACACAATTATTTGATTCGATGATATAGTTATACTCAAATATTTGCACGATATTTATCAGTAATGCATGCTTTAGCTTCAAATATGCTAAATATTTCCACTTATCTACGAGATGTCCACATATTTGTATTGTTTGCTTTAGATGTTCAGTTATTTGCAATTATGACAGTGAAATGCTCTAAAATTTAAAGAAATTGAAAGAAAAGATTCAATGAAAGATGAATCTTCAGCTATTGAACCACATGTCTATCAGATACAATCATGAAGAGAAGAAAACCAAACCATATGTTCACCAGGACATTCCACAGCTAGATACAGTAGGTGCTAACTTCAAAGGAATTGTATGAAAACAATGTATGTAAGTAGACATGCACTCCAAAGGACGCAGCAAATCACCACATAAATCTAGAATTCACACACTGATTACTCAAGATTTACTATGAATTGCAACCAAAACAGTCTTCTCATTCACTAAGTATGCAAAGATATAAATGTATACAAAAAGCTTTGAAATGAGACCTAAATATTTTAGTAGACAAATTTCAATTAAGTTTTGAATGTTCAAAATGAAGCATTCCTGCACATTTTATAGAATAAGGTGAGGAATCCGTTACAAAAAGATCAGTGTTCCCGATTCATCTATGCATATCTACGGTCAATATTTCCTTTGACTACATCAACCTTTACAAAATGGCACAAGTTGCCAGCTGGCAACTATCTAAAAGAAACCTATTTTCACTAAGTATCCGATGCTGATATTCACTCTATGATGCATCATCACTTACTTTTTCAGAGTCATACTCTTCATCACCAGGTGCATCACTTCCTGAACTTTCATCATCATGATGATGATGACTACGCATATGAGGTTGCATGATGCTCCGGACCTGTTCATATAATTGCACAATTTTATCTATTTCCTCGCCATCTTGAGTCTTTGCTTTAATCATGGCGTGCTTGTGTGCCTCATAATTGTGTCTGCTGCTGTCTAGCTTGTTCTTCCTATCCTGCAGCGTCTCATTGTATTTCTCCATCTTGACTTTGATTCTCATTATTTTATCTATGGCTTCTTCTGTCAAGTGAACAAGTGAATCATCTGCTATTGATTGGAAGTTGTTGTGTAAAGCTTTGATGGCAAACTCCTCATCTTGATTTTCAACTTTTCCTTCTAATGTTTCTAATATTTCTGCCTCAATAGACATTAAATCATGCAACTTCATGCTGATATCTCTCAGTTTATTATTGCATCTTCTTAGTACTCCACATTCAAATTGAATGTCTTTATACCATATGTCAATCAACAAGGCAGTATTACTATTTAGTACCTGTTTATTGATGAGCAACTGAGGATTTATCCTCTTTATTTCTCCCAGGATATTTAATATTTTTTCCAGTTGGTAAGACCTTTTTCCTGTCTGCATCTGCAATCTGTCTACCTTGGTCCTAGAGTCGCTGAGAGTATTCCACCTTTTTAAAGAGGCCTTCACTACTTCCTCTGCTTCACCCAATGTGGATGACATCCATCTCCTTAATACAGATGCCTCATGTTTCATGAGGTCTAATTTATTCACCTCCTCTTGAGAGATAATAGTCAATGGGACTGCATGTTCAGTTGAAGTGTCTTCAGTATTGGTTAGCCTTCCTATGTAGGCATGCAACTGAGCAATGTGCTCTTCGTGTTGCTTATTTTTCTCCTTCTCTCTTTTCACCTTTTGAATTAAAGAATCAATAATATCTTTGCCCTCTTGACCCTCTTGGTCCTCATTGGCAAATCCTAAGTCTACTGTACTGATCTGGAATTCATCTAAGGTAATTTTATCTTTTTCTTTCTCCACAGTAGGTACTGCAATCTATGCAGTCCTCCTCCCAGTTATTGGATCTCTTTTGATGGCCGAAGTCCTTCTGGCCTTCCTCTTAGGTTTTATTATATTTTCAGAGAATAGGGTGGAGACATCAAATTCTTGAATTTCAAATTCTTCTTCTTCATTTACCTCTTTCTCCAACCACGGAGGCACCTGATCATGTTTTTCTGCATCATCATGATGTTCACCCGTGTCTCCTGTTTCGGTTAGCAGATGTGGTGGAGAAGGTGATTTCCTTGTCTCTTCTTCATGATGCTCGCTTTGACTTTGATCCTATGGCACATCGTCTTGTTGAGGAACTTCTTTCTCCGGAGGAGCATCTTCCTAAGGTGGAGGATCTTGTGCTACGTCCACATGATGATCATGATGATCATGATCCTTTTCTGTCATTACCTCATCCTCCTTTGGCTATTCTTCCTGTTGAGGAACATTCTCAGTTGTGGCTAATTGAGAAGTCTCTTTAGGTGCTGGCGTTTGTTCTGAAGCCATTATCTATTCTACACCTATGCTACTTACTTCCTGAACTTTGGCAGCAGGATCTTTAGATACATCTTTCTCATCAACCTTCTTTTTCTGAACCTCTACTATAGCAGGTTCTGCTGATGTATCTTGTGTGCTTGGTTGGCTGACTTCTGAAGCATGGCCTTCTGGTTCTGCCATCTTCATTTCTTCTGCAGGTTACCCTTTGTCAGGTGATCCTGTTGGATGTTCAGGACTTGCATCCTGTTTATCTGTTATGTCTATCACCGCAGGATTTGTCACCTGTGCAATCAGTGTATCTAGTCCCATCTCTTGGGCTATCTGCTCTGGGCTCTTTTCTTTTTCAGCCTCCACTTGCTTCATCTCCTCTAGTATTGTTTGAACTGTTGGAGTCTTATGAGGGGTCATTTGCGTACCTACAGCGAGGGTTTCCATCTTTTGTGGAGACACCTCCTTCACAACCTCATCATCTGATAGGTTGATTGTCTCCTCTAATGAGATATGACCTCCTGGTGAGGTTTCTTTCATCTATTCTTCTACAAGTTCAGTTTTGAACTTGACGATGGTAGGAAGTGGAACATTGTGTTGAAGTTCCCTATGCACTTCACTACCTGCCCCTTGTAACAATGTAGGTGATTATTTTATTTCACCCCTCATGGAGGTTCTCAGTTTCTTAGGTGGGGTAGACACAACCACCTATGGAGCTCTTCTTTTTCTCTTTATTATCAAAGGAGCCTCTTCTTCTTCAGGCTCTTCCTCCATGAGGATATCCTCTTCATCATGTTTCCTTGAGGATTGACCCTCTTCTAGGGTCTCAGTAATTTCAGCCTCTGCTGTCTTACTCTTCTTGGACTTTCCTTTCTTTGTCCTTGGAGGGGATGCTGATCCTGATCCAGATCCTGATCCTGATGCTGCTACCTCCTCAGCTACAAATATTGCCCTTTCAATAATAACCCCTTTGGGTTCCTTATCTACTTTCTTGCCCTTGGGAGTCTTTTGCTCTGTTGTTGTGGTGGAGGGAGTCTATCTCCCTTAGACCTTCTCTTCTCATTCAGGAAGTCATCATACTCCTCATCAAGAATATCCTGCCCCTTCTTCTTGTTGTCCACCGTAATGGCAACACCCTTCTTCTTCAATGCCCCTATCTATTCATCAACCCAGGCTTGGGTTAGTTGTATGGTCCTGGCAATGAAGGGGTCCAAGGATATATCCTCCTGTATGGTGAGGTTAGGTGCAGAGATGGTATCATTATATATTTTCTTCTGTTCATATTCATCTGCAATTATCCTGCCATCATCTTTCTTCAATTGTTGGGGAATAGGGATGTAATCAAAGGTTTTGTTTTGATTCAAACTTAGCCTTTGATACCTTCTTCTTCTTGCCTCTGCTTCATCTTCACAGTCAGCCCAAAAGTCCTCTAGGTGCCTCTAATGAATAGGCTTTCCTATTATTTTCTGCATCCTACCGTAAGGATCATATGGTCTTGTCAGTGGAAAAGGCTGCAAGTTCATTTTATTCAAGGTGACCATCACCTTCTTTATGTTCTCCGAATCGGGGCACATGTACTAGCCAATGGTGACTGGAAACAAAATTGATGGCAACTTCTTTGCATATTTGTATGCTTTTTTTATTGTGGAGCTTTGCCTGATGAACTCCATCAGTATCACTGCATTAGTGGGATACCTTGGCAGCATGAGGGGATTTCCTTCAAAACCCTCAATCCTCATGTAAGAAAAGGTGGCAAACTGAATGTACTAGGCTCCATGCCTATAAATTATCTCTTGAGCCTCCATGCTCAATCTCTTTGTTCTGTCTTCCTCCATGGTCCTCACCAGATGCATAGAGAATGCATCATTGACCAGTTTGTAATCTTGGAGGAAATTGGCTCTTTGCAACTGGGGATGATGATCCCAGATATGCACAGCATTGACTGTTCCTGTGACTTTCCCATCCGTAACCAGTGCATCAAATGTGCCATTATAAGCATAGGAGTAGACGATGTATGATGTCATATAAAAAGCACAATTTGAACCTCCTAGGTTCATCAACTACTCATGTAGAGCATCACTTATTAGCTGGCCCCACAGTGGCTTGATATTTGAATATAAACACATCATGATTATACCATACATCTAGTCTCTGAAACTACCAGCATTAGGCTAGCCTGTTACTCTATTCAGTAATGCAATCATGTATTGGTATTCATCAGCAAAATCATATTTGAATAGATGCACAAGAAGTTTGGCTGCTGCAGGATATGTATTGTTTTCAGCCCTCCATTGATACATATTCTTCCTGGCTTGTTTCTTATTGTTTTCATATTCTTTCTCTGACTTCTTCAGGTCCACACTCTTGACCTTGCTGCCCAGTGGCAATCCAAATGTCCTGGAAAGACCCTTAATGGATAGGTCAGCATATATCCTCCCATGCTTCATTACCTGCCTGGTCTCTGGATTATAATTCCTGGCACACTCGATAACCAGTTCTGGAGATTCCATGGAGTATGGAAAACTGGCAGCATTCCACATCTCAGAAACAAAAACTGCATCAGCACAGGACTCTTGTTATTCTCATCGTTCAACTTAGCTGACCATGCTTCCAAACTAGTACTCCCCTGATGGGTATCTGTAATGGCACCATATTTGAACAGGACGCTCCTCTGGGAGGAAAACATAGGCGTTTCAAATTCTACCTGACACTTAACTAACCTCTTGTTAGCCATGGGTGCCTGCAATTAACAAAATCTTATCTTACAATAGGTATACACATGCATGCATATTACAATTTACTTTACTAATCATCATGCCTATTTTATATGTTCAACATTACTTAATCATATGGAGTCATAAACCAAAAGTTCAGATTAACCACCCATACCTGACTATTACAGAAACAACAGGACGAGGGTTTCATTTACTTACCTGGCTATGCAAACTTCCTCTTATACCAGTGGACTTCTGACAATGCTCTTAATTCAGCTGATGATCACGCACTTCCTTCTGTCTGTGAGCTCAATTCGTGCAACTATCGCCTGTATGAGGATATGGAAGCTAGTGCTCTATAAAAACAATTTTATCACAAGGTAAATTTGAAATGACGATGAATTTACCGTTTTAACGATGCACTTAGGGTAAAATTAGGGTAACCCTGATAGATTGGACTTTACTCGTTGATTATCCATGCGAAAACGTAGGATCTCGCCAGGTGTTTCATCGGGTTTCGAAGTCGGTGGGAACCACCTACCATGTCTGCGTGTATTACATGACAATGGCGGCAATGAGAGCGGGGTGATATTCGTAAGACAGGATGATATTCAAAATATTAGGTTGAGTTTAATATGATCATCCTCCTTGAGAGGAAAAACATATCGTTGACATGATCATGTGGCGAACACACCCTTTTGGTTATGTTTAACACATCAGGAGGATATCTTGATATATCAGGTGATGTTTCAAAGATGATAATGACTGGACAAACTTACATGTCTCTCTTTTGAAATATCAGGATGACGTCATCCGGATATTCGTTCAGTGTATCGGCAATGCATCATGACGTCATCGTCATGTTATGGGAACAGGATCATGTTTATGAAATATCCTGCTGAGAGGTAAATGTGATGATGATGTCATCGTCATGTTTGTTTCTTCATTTATCAAACTTGGATTACGTCATCAGGATATTGGCTTAGGGGGATATTTCCCAGTAGGAGGATATTACGAAATATCGGGTTGGAAAAATATGATCTTCGCGAAATGCATAAGGCTATTGACGGGTAAAGGTTACTATCACCTAAAATTGATGTCCATATATTCAGACCGCATGATTTTATCAGGTGATATACTATATTAGGGTGCCCTTGTATAATATGACTGATGTTACGAAATATGATCCTCCCCCTGGGAATATCAGGTTTGACTCAAACTTTGACCACTCATAACTTTCACATCCTGACGAATAACAGGGTGATGTAAAAGGCAAACCTGCATGGAATTTAATGTTGTTTCTAAATATGAGACTTCTGGAATAAAATATGAAATTTGATGAACTGACCTCATGATGATCACTTACCCAGCCTTTTCAATGCATGATGATCTACATGACTTACTTTTACCAGACTGCCAGAAAACACAAAACACAAGCCAAAAAGTTGGGTCCCTGTTTTGTCAGGTCAAAATGGGGCGTGTTGTGTAACCACACATGGCTACTTACAACATATGTGCTACCACAATCAATGCAAGTCTTAGAATTCTAATAAGAGAAATGTGACCATTACAAGGAAAGGCTCTTACACTATTCCAAGAAGAGATGTGTAACATTGAGTACATCCTCATAGATGAGATGTGCTTCATAGGCCCAAAGTTTTTACTAAAAATAGACAATTGTCTGTGGGAGCCATTTCCCCACTAGCAACACCAATGCTTTGGTGGTGTATCCATTATCCTTATTAGTGACCTTTCATAGCTATCACCTGTAATGGATAAAATTATTTATGCATCGCACTCAAATGCAAGGATGTTATGGGTAAAATTTACCATAATTATCACATTGAAAATAATATTTCATCAAGGACATGATAATCAAGCCCCAAAAGATTTTTATGCCATATTACATAACATACGTGAAGCAAAACCAATGTAGCATGACTGGGAAACACTAATGAAGCACACAAATAAATCACGAACTCAAATATAACAAGAAGAATTTAATGCCTCCATGCATTTATTTTCCACCAATAACTTTATCGTGCTACATAATAAAAAAGATGTTGAAGCTACTAAATCTTCTTGTGGCACTTAGTGTAGCACATAATACACATGGAAAAGCAAACAATGATACTGACAATGACCATGTCTAGCGAGATGTGCTCCTATGTATAGGCAAAAGGATGATGCTAACAACAAACTTATGGATTGAACTAGGACACGTAAATGGATCATTAGGAGAAGTCAAAGCTATTGTTTACAATATCAACTCAAAATCTGTAGACTTGCCAATGTATGTCATGGTTCAATTTGATACCTACAATGGCCCATCATGGGACATGGAAAGACCAAAGAATATACCTTTGATACCTTAACACATGGTGATTGTAGACAAATACCCTTGACCATGGCTTGGGCAATATCAATCCATAAATCCCAAGGCCTCACATTGAACAAGGCTACAATAAGCATAGGCAAAATTGAAAGACAAGGCCTAACATTTATAGCTATATCTAGAGTCAAATCCATAGAAATTCTTCACATAGAACCTACAATAAATTTGGAATGATACTCTAAAATGTGCCACAGAACAATCCTTACACCATCATCAGGAAGAAAGAAGAGGCTCACCTACAACTATTATCCTCTAAACACATTCAGGTACATGCATTTGCTTTTGTTTTCCTTAGAAATTCAACTTGACATCCTCACAACAATGTTACCTAAACTCATATTTATGTGTAGGTGAAACACAAAACATACACAAAACACCATTTGGAAACAAGAGGCTCGCCTACAATTACTATCCTCTTAACACATTCAGGTATCACACAATTTTCTTTTGTTTTCCTTACGAAATCAACTTGAATTACTCACAACAATGTTACATAGACTCATAATTTCTTTTGTAGGTGAATACATAACACAAAGCAAGCACCATTTGGAAAGGAGGCAAAAGAAGCTCTTCTACATTTACAATCATAGCATCATTTCATTCGTCAACTGTCATTATAAAAATTAAATGAAATCATATAACTACACCCTTATTTTAGTAGCTTTGTGATAAATTTATATTCAAAATTTTTTTATTTTACATTTACCGAATTACGTATGTACCTGCCTATTTTGACTTCAAGTTATGAGCATTACTTAACTACTTATTTGATGTTAAATTTGCCCAATCTTTAATAAATATCAATCATGTTATTAATATTAGGTAAAGTGGACCTTCTTTAAAAGGAATATAATTGCTTAGAAGTAAACATTATTGTTGAATCTTGTTCTTTCCAACATGTTCTTTCCTTTCAATCTGTTTCACACCATTGTCATTTGCCCATTGTCTATTTTAATGTTATTTAGCATGGGTGGAGGTGCTCTATTTTTTTGAATTATGATAGTTGAAATTGATTAATGTTATAATGTAAATAAAACAAAGAAAAACTTTCCTATTCTTAATAATATTGCACTTTCATCCTATTGGCTAACTCGTTGCATGTAAACTTAGTGCAACTGCTAGTTTTATGCCAATAAGGCATTATCAAACTTCTAAGGAATATGTGATTTAAATTTAGTTGTAATGAGGCATTTTGACTATGTAGATGTCAAAAAAGAAAGGTTTAAAACTAATTTTCAGCTAGAGAGGAGGTGTTAAGGAATAGAAAGATTCATTGTTTTAAAACCGCTTCATATTCGTTCTTTTCCCATAATAATACTAAATGATTATTATGGATGCATTGGAAATCAGGAGAGAATTTTGACGTTTCATTCCATTTTGTTGCTTCCCAAAACATTAAAAATAGATGAAGGTTTATGAATGCATGGGAGCAGGACGAGAAGTAGTTTTGGAAAATAGAATGTAGGAAGTTTAATCAAGCATATTCAATCAGAGTTGATTTCAAAATATTTTTGATTAAATTTATTATTTGTGGGAAGAATGAAAATTTTTATTTTTAAATTTAACTATTACTGTGATTATGGAGATGTTTGTGCAATCGTGTAAACATATAAGATAGGACAAAAATGTTAGGGTTGTGTGATATTTTATTGTAATCCTATGTGTAATATATTATATGTGACAAGTGGGCCTAAAGGGACCCTAGTCCCTTCGACTTCAATATATGCAACCGAAGGATGCCATATGTAGTTGAAGGTTGCACATAGGAAATCAAAGGTTGTGCTAGGGGGGTTTTGAGGCAACCTATTTTTTTAGCCTTTGTTATCTTTTTTAGGCATTTTCACATTGTTTTCTTGACCCATACATTTGGTGCCCATGGTAGTTTTTACGTGTCTATTAATACTTGCACTTGTATGAGGGGTGGAGTAGTGAGTTTTATAGAGATTTCATAGATACATAGAGTAAGAGTCCCCAATGGACTCAAGCCCCCAAGATCACCTGCAAAACCAAAGATTACCTTCCACAAGAGATCAGAAAGAGGATAAATTGATTGATTATGGATGCAATCATGATGTTATGATCTTACAATAATACAAAGATTACAGGGACCTTGCTTATATAGGAAAGATAAAAACCCTAAGTAAACTTAATAAAATGTAATTAAATAAATAATTACAACAACACCCCCTTAAGTACAACTTATGGAGAATGAGAAAATGTGCAAATAATGCAAAATGGGTCCCAACTACAAGGCTTGATGAGGTACCCATGTACAAAAGATTTCTTAGAAATAAAGAGGAGAAAAACCTATAGGAAAAAATCCCTCTCCAAAGGAAGGAAAACATGAAAGTGAAAGAAGGAAGGAGGACTCAACAAGACCCCCCTTCTGTCATCAATATACAATTAGTAACTCCCCATAAGAGAGAAAAAATGAGATGACCCCCCCATAAAGAAGTAGCTCTTGTGTCAATGGTGAATGCTTGAAGATAGAACATAATCCACTATCTACAAACAACATTTCTCCCCTTGGGAAGAAATAGATCCAATGGTGGATGTAGAAGAAACTCTCACAATCTGAATGATAAGGGAATCCAAATCCAAATGTATGTCTTAAAATACAACTCTAGTGACCTAATGCTGGAAAACGATATCTCCACCAAATTAGGAACTGAATGCCCAATCAAAGAAGTAGAACTAGGAGAGGAAAGTTATGGAATTGCATCTAAAAACATTGAAGATGTGATGGAATTATTGCCATCAAATAGGAGAGGTAATCACTCAAACGTGTCCTCTAAATATAATATTTCTAATATTCGAGACTCCACAAAAAGGATGAAATTTCTGATAAATAGGAATCCCAATGAGGTGGATCTAGAAGACTAAAATGGTCTTGCTACAAAGAATCACTAGAATCTCTCAAAGAAGCAACATTGAACTCTAAAGTAGAAACATGCGATGGAGATAAGATCTCAATAGGAGGAGAATAAGAATTAAGATAAGTCTTTGTGTCATCATAATGATCAATACCTACTAGATATTTAAGGTCCTCTTCTATATCATCATCAAAGGGTATATTATCTACATCATCAAGGGGTATGAGGTAATCCATAGAAGGATCATCTGGGAATGAAGAGAGATGTGGGCCACTTGAGATGTGTCAAGATGCATTTTCACCAATACTCATAATTGTACTTAGTCAACATGACCACTAAAGGATGAACACAAAAACCCATGATATATCCTCAAATGATAAAGTTAGAGATCAACAATCTCAATACATATTCATGATGATAAATTAAGTGCATCCAAGAAAATAAAACCTTTCTAGGTGCTAAAATAAATAGGATATCAACTAGAAAACAAATTGTAGCATTTGAAAATTGATACCTCTTACTTTAATTTCATGCTAGGTTTGACACCTGTGGTGTCTTGTATGTTCACCTCTATTTACAATATGAAATTTCCACTACTTTTGTAAGAAACAAATCTTAATCCTCTGACATCTAACATTTGGATGGCCCAAATCACCAAGACTAGGGTGCCTAGTGCTTGGGTCCTAGTAATTTGGCCCTGACAACATATGTTTGAATGTCAGCCTTATGACTAAAGTGATACACCTTGTTGGCCTCAAGTCTAATGGGCCCTCAGAAAGTAATTGGGAATCATATATAAACAAGTCTTGAACACACATAACACTCCTAATGACTCTCCTCAGGATTTTGGCTAAACTCTCTTTATGTTAATGTTCTCTAACAAGCTCTGTCTAATAAGATCTCTATTTCTACAGATTACTATTGTATGCATTAACCCTTGTTACAGGTTTTCAAGGAAGCTCCTTCATCAACACCTTGTGGATGATTTATGTTGTGACATACATTTACGTAGGGTTTCATGCTCATGGTAACTCTTTTCATTTAATTTGATTACATCAATATTTGTCATATGTTTTGCCTCTTCTCACCAAGAGAACACACTCTCTTTCACACTCATCCTTGTTGTTGTGGAAGTGGGAAAACTTAAATGAAGTTTGACTAAGGCAAGCCTCTATACAACACAACCATTTTCCTTCTTTCATGTGTACAGGTCACATCGGGAGTTTCAGACACCCAACAGATGATGGGAAGATAAAAGTAGAAGATACAGTCACACATAGATTTCATCTACCCTAAAACCCTAGAATTAGGGCACCCAGCACCATAGTCCTCCAGATTTAGCCCCTATTTTTGGTAGTGATCCCTGATAGCTTTGCTCCTTCCTAATCTGCTCTCTGTTCCTGCACAGTTGGCCTGTAACACTTGTAAGTTGTTGGTTTTGTCATTTAAGTCACTTAAAACCTTAGATCTAGTCTCATTTGATTCAATCTATCTTCCTTATAAGAAAGGAATAGAGCCCTAGACATCTTGGCTCTCCCTTGAGGATTGTAGCTAAGATACACAAGTCTTGGTCGGATTGTGTTCCAATGTGGTATAGAGAGAAAGATTGATCTAGGTTGATGAAGGCATTACCCTAGATCTCTTTTCCTATATTACATTTTGGTGAACCTGACATGTCCTACACTTACACTTACTGATTTCATTGCTCAGGTCTATAGCTATGTTAATTAGTTGATACGTCTAATTAAACATTCATGTTGCAAATCTTCTTTTATATCATATATTTAGTTTAGAAAGCAACACACTTAGATCTTTATTGTTGTGGTTACCAAAAACCTTACATTTTGGTGAACCCAACACATCTTACATTTGCAACTTTCTACTTTTATATATTAGATATGATTAGTATTGAATTGATTAAAAATTTCTATTTGTGAAAGGAAGCTAGGTGTGCAGAAATTGCTTCCTACACTAATATAATGAGGAGAGGGCTATGCAAATTCAATTTAATCCTTACAATAATAGCAACATGAAACATGTAAATGAGATATTGCAGCAACACACATGAACTAGAAAGAAGACAGAAGAAGAGAGACAAAGATATAACATGGGGAAAACCCTTATCAGGTGAAAAACCCCATACTCAGAAACCTACACAATGTATTATCAAAATTGAATGTTGTTTACAATACACTTGCAATGCAAGTTTCAATGGTCTTTGACACTTGTATCTGGAGTCAATCCGGCAGCATAATAGTACCTGTCAATCCTGTAATACATCTCCTCCTCCAAGCACATGTTTATATAGAACATACAAGGCAATATTGGTCCTATCTTGGAATGGGCATCCAACTTGACCTCATGGCCCAAAACCCATGCCTAAGGACACTTGGTCAACATTGTAGAATGTTCCTGACACTTGTCCAAAGCTCCCATCCCAAAGAGGTCACCTATTTCCAAAATGGGCTATGACAGATACTCTTACGACTCTTACGACCGTCATAGAATCTGTCATAGCGGTTATAACTTACAACTGTAAGAGAATCTGTCATACATAGGCTAAAAATAGCATATTCTCTTACAACATGTCATAGTCCACCTTGGGGCACCCAAATATGTCTTTTTCGAAGATGCTTCATGACACATGTCTTCACCTGTCTTATAAGCTTCTATTTCTAACTCTTACATGTCATAACCTCATCATAGGAATCCGTCATAACCATTTCAGTCAAACATTCCCTTAGACAACATCCAAGATGTTGATACATGGCAAAATGCTCCTACCACAAAGTGGGACTCCTATCTCCTCATGTGAGGACAAAATTACAAGTTGTCATCTTCCATGTAGGATGACACATCACCGTGCCACATCCCACAAAATGACAATATGGAATTTACAATTAATTTACAACATAGGCAATGAATTAATAAATACAATCATAAATAATGCAAGGAATTACCAATGTTGAGACACCTTAATTCCCAACATTCTCCCACTTGTTGAACACCTTGTAAGAGCCAATGGTCTACAATCTGCCATGCAAAGACAACACAAAGACATCAAACTTTAGATACCACCTCCTAGGAGACTGCTTCAAACCATACAAAGACTTCTTCAATTTGCAAACCAAATTTTCTTTACCTTTCACCATGTAATGCTCTGGCTGTGACATGTAGATCTCTTCCTCCAAATCACCATGAAGGAAAGCTATCTTCACATCCATTTGTTCTACCTCTAAGTCATAAGTTGTTGCAAGAGACAACAAGAATTGAATGGATGTCAACTTTGCAATGGGAGAGAAGATCTCACCATAATCTATACCCTCCACTTGTGAATAGCCCTTCACAACCAATCTGGACTTATACTTCTCAACACTGCCATCTGCACCAAATTTATTCTTGAACACCGATTTGCATCCAATGGGTTTCTATGCAGGAGGCAAATGCACCAAGTCCCAAGTTTGATTCTTTTCCAAAGAAACCATTTCATCCTCCATGGCCTCCTTCCAGGACCCTGCATCTTTCATGTCCATAGCCTCTGATACAGTTCTAGGTTCATCACTATTAGTAAGCAAATCAAAAGCACAACTAGAATCAAGCAATGTAAAACCAAACCTCTCAGGTTGCTTTCTGATTCGTGTGGGCCTCCTCAAGGGCTGAGGTTGAGGTTCAACTTCTTCATTTGAGATTTCAGAGCTGCAAGAGCTCTCCTCATCATCAGGTCCAACATTGTCTTTCTATTCAGTCTTCTTAGGGGTAGTAGGAAACTGAACAACATCCTCTTTCTTTTCTTTTTCTTCTAGCTGTAAAACAGTGGAAGAAGGTGTAAGCTCTCTGAAGATGACACTTCTGCTATACAACACTTTTTCAGCCACAGGGTCCTAAAGATTGTATCCTTTCACACCGACACCATAGCCAATGAAGATACACTTAACAACCTTGTTCTCCAATTTTGACCGCTTCTCCCTAGGCACATGTACATATTCCTCACAACCAAAAACATGAATATGCCTTATTGAAGGCTTTCTACTAGACCACACCTCCATGGGTGTCTTTCCAACAAGAGCTGATGTAGGAGATCTATTTACAAGATAGCAAGTAGTGGCAACAGCTTCAGCCCAAAACTGTTGTTCTAGGCCAGCTCCACTAAGCATACTCCTAGCCTTCTCCATCAGTGTCCTATTCATCCTCTCTACAACTCCATTTTGTTGCGGGGTGTATGGAGTTGTCTTATGTCTTTCAATCCCAAGTTCCTTGCAATATTTATCAAATTTTGTAGAACAGAACTCACCACCGTTGTCAATTCTCAAACACTTAATCTTTTTACTAGTCTGATTTTCAGCAAAGGCCTTAAACTCCTTAAACTTACTATAGACTTCAAATTTGCTTCTAAGAAAATAAATCCATGTCCTTCTACTGTAGTCATCTATGAAAGATACAAAATATATAGATTTTGATAACGAAGGAACACTAACAGGACCAAATACATCAGAATGAACAAGGTCCAATACACCAGAAGACTTATGAGAACTCGAATAAAATTGAACACAGTTTTGTTTCCCATATATGCAATGTTCATAAAAGTTGAACTCAAGATTACAATCATCTAACTCGTCAACAAGGTTTTTATTTTTTAGGGTACGCAGACCCTTCTCACCAATGTGACCAAATCTCTTATGCCACAACATTGTCTTTTTAGCAGGAAGCTTAACTTCCAAGGCATGATTACAACCATCAGAACTAGATACAATAGATTTCTTCACTGCTCGTTCAGATGGTGGGGATGAAGTGACTGCTGCCCTCTTCCTTGAGTCAGAAGAACTATTGCATTGTGAAATGCATGCCTCTAGATGAAACAGAGTACCTCTCCTAGTACCCTTAGCAAGAACCATATCTCCTCTAGTCATCTTGCATCCTTCTTTCGAAAAGACAACTTGCACACCTGCATCATTCAACATACTTACAAAAAGTAGGTTCCGTGCTAAGTCTTGGATATGCATAACCCCAGAGATTCCCTTCACTCGTCCATCAGGGAATCAGATAAAGACTCTTCCATGACCAACAATCTTCAGATGAGAGTCGTCACCTAGGTACACCTTTCCACCATTAAACTCCTCATACTTGGTGAACCAGTTTCGATGCGAGGTAATGTGAAATGATGCACTAGAATCAATCAGCCACACATCATCAGATGCATGGGTTTCCAGGGCTATGATGAAGGCATCACCATCATCTTGTGACTTGTTAGAATCTGAATCTAGGTTCTTCTTCTTCTTTTTCTTTTCCTCTTTGCATTCCTTTCGAAAATGCCTAGATTTACCATAGTTCCAACAGAGAGCCTTGGACTTTCTAGGAGATTTGGATCTCCCACAGGATTTGGATCTACTCTTCTCAGCGTTCTTGTCCTTCTTTTTCCCTTTCTCCTTGGGTCTTCCACGAACTACAAGAGCCTCTTTGGCTGCCTCAGAAGACTTTCTCTGCATCGCTTCAAATAATAGCAAAGAAACCACTTCATCCATTTTGAATGTGGATGTGGTGCTTCCAATATCCATGACAAGGTGATCCCGCGAGTCCGACAAAGAACAACGCAAGGTCATACACCGATCCTCTTCCTCTATTTTCACACCAACGGCTGTTAACTATGCAACCAACATGTTGAAAGCATTCATATGTTCTGCAATGGATCCTCCATCCTCCATTTGAAGGCAATACAACTTCTTTCTCAGAAAAAGTTTGTTAACCAGGGATTTGGCTTGATACACATCTCCCAACTTGTTCCAAAGCAAGTTTGCAGTAGTCTCCTCATGGACATTTAATAGGACAGAATCAGTGAGACTAAGTCTTATGAGACCCTTAGCCTTTCGATCCTTGAGATCCCAATTAGCTTTTGACATTGCAGCTGGTTTAGTTCCACTAATAGTTTCCCATAGGTCTCGATCAACAAGCATGTCTTCCATCTTGAGCTTCCACAGCTTGAAATTTGTGCCATTGAATTTCTCCACCTCTATCCTTCCAGATGTGCTTTCCATCTCCTTATTGCAATAAGATTTAGAATACTCTACACAAACTCCCACTCAACTTGAGATTAGCTCAAAAAACCCGTACCCAATAGCTAAGACCAAAACTGGCCAGGCTCTGATACCAACTGAAAGGAAGCTAGGTGTGTGGAAATCGCTTCCTACACTAATCTAATGAGGAGAGGGCTATGCAAATTCAATTTAATCCTTACAATAATAGTAACATGAAACATTTAAATGAGATATTGCAGCAACACACATGAACCAGAAAGAAGACAGAAGAAGAGAGACAAAGATATAACATGGGGAAAACCCTTGTCGAGTGAAAAACCCCACACTTAGAAACTTGCACAATGTATTATCAAAACTGAATGTTGTTTACAATACACTTGCAATGCAATCTTCAATGGTCTTCGACACTCGTATTTAGAGTCAATCCGACAACATAATAGTACCTGTCAATCCTGTAATACATCTCCTCCTCCAAGCACCTGTTTATATAGAATATACAAGGCAATATTGGTCCTATCTTGGAATGGGCGTCTATCTTGGCCTCATGGCCCAAAACCCATGCCTAAGGACACTTTGTCAACATTGTAGAATGTTCCTAACACTTGTCCACAACTCCCATCCCAAAGAGGTCACCTATTTCCAAAATGGGCTATGACAGATGCTCTTACGACTCTTACGACTGTCAGAATCTGTCATAGCGGTTACAACTTATAGCTGTAAGAGAATCTATCATACATAGGATAAAAATAGCATATTCTCTTACAACATGTCATAGTCCACCTTGGGGCACCCAAATATACCTTTTTCAAAGGTGCTTCATGACACATGTCTTCACTTGTCTTACAAGCTTCTATTTCTGACTCTTACATGTCATAACTTTGTCATAGGAATCCGTCATAACTGTTTCAGTCAAACATTCCCTTACACAACATCCAAGATGCCAACACATGGCAAAATGCTCCTACCACAAAGTGGGATGCCTATCTCCACATGTGAGGACAAAATTACAAGTTTTCATCTTCCATGTAGGATGACACATCACCGTGCCACATCCCACAAAATGACAATATGGAATTTACAATTAATTTACAACATAGGCAATGAATTAATACATACAATCATAAATAATGCAAGGAATTACCAAGGTTGTGACACCTCAATTCCCAATAATTTGTACATCTTGCATTTATACTTCTTCATTGTTGTGTTTACCAAAAACCTCACCTTTTGGTAAACCCCGATAGTCTTACACTTAGTGGCCATAATTGCAATATTATTTCAAAACTTTTTTATGTTGATTAGGTGCTTAATCTGATTACAAATTATAGTAGCACATCATACTTGTCATTTGCAGAAAGTGAGAACATTCATGCATCTATCTTTCCCTTAAGATCTAAAAGAAAAAACATAAACAAAACTCTCTAGATACAAACTTGTCCTCTTCTTTTCTTTCATCACTTTCCAACCTTATGGTGGTGCTTACCTAAGACTAGGGTTTTAAGTTTATCTTATAAGTATTTACCTTCATCTTTTTCCTTAAAACCCTAAAAAAGATTTTCTACAGTCCCTTTGTTACTTTATGTTCTATTCTTTCATTGACCGCTCATCCTAGGTTTCTGGTCACTTAAGTCATAACTTGAGGCCTTTTTTCTCATTCAGTGATCGACCCCTTCTTCCCAACACTACTGCTCATTGCCCATCGTAGTATAAAGGTTTAAATTCTTAAGTCTTGTAGGGCTGGGGATGACTTATGGCTACTTTATGATGATATCATCATCTTTGTGTGGCCATGATAAGGCACCAACTGTCAAGGATCTTAGAACGATGAATCAAAGGCACTAGGTGTCAAGATGAGAAAATATCTATAGGGAGGACAAAAAATTTGACGGTCGCGCATCATCTCAGGAGGATCCTGTCAAAAGGAATATTCTATGTGATACCGCGAGATGGCACCACATGGAAGAAACCTAAGTGCAGGGAAATCTGACAGGGGGGAACATTCCGCACACAGTTGTGATGGGGTGACACATGGCAAGTGAAAAGCATATGAAATAAGGACACGTGGAGGCTCTTGCTTGATTCTGTAGAGCCAAAAGGAAAATGAATCACTCTCTACCTCTCGGGCCCAGAATTGTGACACCTAGCAGGAGATATGGGGGTACAAAGCAAATGAAGAAGGGACAGGTGGACGGCTTTGTGTAGTCATGCAAAGCTAGAAGGTGGTGGACAATCTCCGGCTATGATGCCGCGAGATGACGCCACGTGGCAAGGACCGGTGCATGAAAAGGAAAAGTTAGAGGAATACAACTGATAGTGTGGCACATTTTTAGTCGAGGAGGACTTTTCAATGGTGCTGACATGGAAATTCAAGGTTTGACGGGTACTCAACAACCATTGATCTATCGAAGGATCAGCCTGGATCAACGACTGAGGTTAAAGATTGGAGTGGATGTTTGTTAGCAAAATTTCTGCCCTCCTCCATACTGAAGTGACTGAGTTTGTAGCATGACCATGGACTAAAATGTCAAATCCACTCATCTGATTGAGGAGAGAAGTTGCATGACTAGTGGATTTTCAGGTATTCTAACTACTTTAACTACAAAAAATTGATTCAAAGATCTATTTGTATCTTGAAAATCTGTAAGGATTTGTAATGTAATTTAGGAAGTGTGTCAGAGGTTGGTAGTCGGTAGCTTGTTACTCCATTAAAAAGGAATCATGGCCACTCTGCCAAAGGAGAGTGTGAGTTCATTGGGTTCCCCTTAGGATTTTGAATATAAGGTATTCACGTCTTTGGAAGGCGTGTCCTACTATAGAATTGTTTTTTATCCGGGTATAGAGTAGCCTCTGGTTTGTAAATGATATTTTCCTATATGATAATGTTCTATCTAGGTTGAATTAAATGAAAAACATTGCATGTGTGTCTTGCTCATGATTGTCTCCTCCAACATTGTCTTTTCTCTTTTGAATAAGGTTATTAAGGATATCTGAGTTCTTCAGTATGCATTCGTTGTACTATATGTCTGGTTTCCTGCTTCTACTTAAGGAGTAGATTAAATAGGCTCTAAATTAGATATAGGGAGGGATGTCATGTTAGAGGATTTCTAAAGTATGATCATGAGCATTACTTTTTTGTGGACATATTGCTGTTAGGCAACAATATTTTCTTAGTTCCCCTAGATACGAATTTAGATTGTCATTGGAGAACATTCACATTTCTAGGTTTGACTTTGTGGACCAGATAAGACACTGGTCTGTTCAAAGGGTCTAGGGAAGTCCCATGGCTCCACTCATTCATAATTTCATTCACCTCCATCCATTAGTTTTTAGGAGTAGAATTAGGACACTGCATGCTCTATTTTTCAACCAGTATGGATAGTCCAAGAACGTTGCCAGCTTAGGGTTCATCTTGTAGATCTTGGTACACAAAGGAGAGTATTTTGCCAATGATGAAAAGATATATCTTTTGCTTTGAGTGAATCATGTTATATCTTTTAATATAGGGATACCCCCCTTGGTGTGGCAGAACCTAAAGTGAAGGGGAGGCAGTTCACACAACCTCTCGTCTCTGTTGGCTGAATCATATAGTGAGCCTGTCGATAAGAAGTGGCAAACCTTTAGGGTTCACTGCTTGCTAATCTAGAAACCAACACGTTACTTGTAAAATTTTGCAAAATTTATGTTCCATTCCTTAAATATGGTAAAAACAAAGCATCTCCTATGCCATTGTATTCTTTTAATCTATCTCCTAAGACTCCTACTAACTATGAGGACATCTTGGCGTAAGAGGATGAAATCATCAATACATTTCCGAACATCAATATACCCTCCCTTAATTTGAATGCCTCCCCTTCAAGAGATGAGGCATTAGTGAATGAAGAGCCTTCCCTCACATTGAGTCCCCCATTGCTAGATGTTGAGCATATTACTTTTAATTCTACCACATTTTCCATAGACCATGATGATTCCATGACTCATCCTATTGATCTTCCTTCTTTAGTTGCATATCCAAGCTCCATGGGTATCATGAAGGATGTGAATCACCCTTCTCTTTCTCCTTTTATTGCATATCCAAGCCCCTTTGGTATTACAAAGGAAGTGAAGACCCCTTATCTTTCTCCTTTGGTTGCATATCCAAGCCCCTTGAGTATCACAAAGGATGTGAAGACCTCTTACCTTCCTCCTTTGGTTGCATATCCAAGCTCCTTGGGTATCACAAAGGAAATGAAGACCCCTTCTCTTCCTCCTTTGGTTGCATATCCAAGCCCTTTGGGTATCACAAAGGAAGTGAAGACCCCTTCTATTCCTCCTTTGGTTGCATATCCAAGCCCCTTGGGTATCACAAAGGATGTGAAGACCTCTTCTCTTCCTTCTTTGGTTGCATATCCAAGCTCCTTGCATATCATGAATGAAGTGAATACCCCTTCTCTTCATCCTTTGGTTGCATATTCAATCCCCTTGGGTATCACAAAGGAAGTGAAGACCCCTTCTCTTCCTCCTTTGGTTGCATATCCAAGCCCCTTGGGTATCACAAAGGATGTGAAGACCTCTTCTCTTCCTCCTTTGGGTACATATCCAAGCTCCTTGGGTATCATGAAGGAAATGAAGAATTCCTATCCTCCTCCTTTAGTTGTATATTGAAGCTCCTTGGGTATCGCAAAGGATGTGAAGACTTCTTCTCCTTTGGTTTCATGTTCAAGTCCCTTGGATATCACTCATGACACAATCATAGACACTTTTTTGAACATCACCTTACCTAATCTATACTCCAATGTTCTCTATTGTAGCAATGAAACTTATGTGAAAGAAGACTCAAAGATCACATCAGATTTCACACAAATACATAATTGCAACAACCAAATCAACACAATTTATGTTTCCAGTTCCCAAAAAGAACTTGTGAAACCTAAAATTGTTGTGTATCTTCATCCTGATGTTCCGCAATCACCACCTACTCCTATTCCTAATGTTCAAAGTGTTCCAAACCCACCTTAACCTCCTGGTTACATTCTCAATTATGAAAAACAACTAACTCAAACCAACAAAATTGATCAAAATGTGTCTTAACAACCTCATTACCATGTGATTTCTCACACGGACAACAACAATAATCAAAATAAACATACACCAACTCTCACTTATTTCCCCCCTCCTACTTACAAGAACTCTTCTAAAAATAAATCAAGAGGTACCTCCTCTAGGGGCTTGATGTTTTAGACCCTAGCTAATGTTCCTCCTCTATCTTCAACATTTACTAAAAGAAAATCATCATCTTCACAAAATCTTCTCTCTACTTTTCCTAAATAGGTGCACTTTGCTAGAATAGTGAGATTTACCTTTGTCTAGCTCACCTAGATTTTCATGCTTAGTTCATACTTAACATTAGTCACCCTAATTGTGATTCTACACTTCTCCTTTTTTGGTGGTAAGAAGTTGTTTTCATCCATTGATGGTGAACCTACTATAACTTTTATTTTCATCCATGTTTCAACTCTACCCTTGGAGATCTCTCTTCCTCCCCTTGTGATGTAGATTTCATTAATCACTTCACTATTGACATGGAAATTGTAGCTTTTCCTGATTATCTCATTGCTATGCATAGTGATGCGATATCTTTTCTTTCTTTTCTTAATAACACAATCCCTTTTTTCATTGTTGTCCTCACCCATACTCTAGGGGGTAGTAGGACAACCTATTTAAGGAGTAGGCATTCTTTCTAAGGATCTCCCTCCTCTTACACTTTCCCCTCTTCTTTACCTTAAACATTTGCATATTATACATGCAAACATTTTAAGGGGGGGGCATATATTCCCTATTCACTTGTGCATCCACCCTTATTCATTCCTCTTGATCTTTAGCCTATTGATGTGCCCCTTGAGGCATGGTTATCAATATGCTCCTTGATGTGTTGTTTATTGTTTATGATATCTGAGGCAATGTTTAATTTTATGGTCCCTGAGGCATTATTTATTTTACGCTCCCTGAGAGACTATACTCCCTTAGGCGTTGTTTATCTTTATGCTCCCTGAGGCATTGGTAGTATATGGTTACCTAGCGTAATGTAGCTTGCTAGAATGTGATCTATATTTTCTATGAGCTATGTAGAATAACACAAGTTGCTAGCTTGTGTGCTTCATACGACCTAAACTCATGGCCACCTAGCATAACACAGCTTGGTAGAATGTGATCCATGAGGATATCTTGATTTATATGACTCCTAGTGACAAAGAAAGCTAGTTCTAGAGTCATGTACTCTCCTTTGTTTGTATTGCTTCCTCATGTATTTGTATGCATTCTCTTCTTGAAGCAATCAATCAACTCATTACATTATTCTGTCTCCTTTTTAGAATTCCTCTATTTTGGTTTTCTTTTGGGGATGACACAAGGTATTGAGACATCTTTTCAACCTAGGTCTCTTTACTTTGCTGACTCAAATTTTCTTTGATTTCGTTCACTTATGTGCATACTTAATCCATGTTTTTTATTTCCATGTATGTGTTTACTTTATGTTTTCCATGTATACTCCATGTTTACTTCATCTATTCTATGTTTACTTCATGTATTATATGTTTGCTTCATGTATTCTATGTATGCCTCATGTTTTATATGTATTTTTTGTGTTTTCCATGAATACCTTATGTATGCTCCATGAGTGTTTTATGGTCTTGTTTAATAGAAAATAATGACAATCTCACTAGTCAATTAGCTAGGTCAATCCTTTAAATCAAACATTGGAACACAAACCAAGCTTGGCTACAGTCCTAAAGGAGAGCCAAGCTACAAGAAGTTTTGTCCTGTTGTTGTAATTGAGAAGATTGAATTAATGAGGCTAGATCTAGGGTTATACAATAGAAACATGCCAAAATGGAGAAACTATACCTTACAAAATCAAAAACAAAAAAATAGAGGTTGGGATTTTGCTGTTGAAAATTAGGGAAAATCTGGGCAGACAAAGTAGACTAAGTGCTAGTGTAGGTTAGGGTTTCTACCTGAATTTTGGGGGTTTCCGAGAGTCGAGGCTTACATTCATCAATCAATTTCCATATCTTGCATACCTACTCCTGATCTTCTGGAATCTACACAAACACAAAAGGGGAAAAGGTTTTGGGCCATTTTAGGGGCTTGCCTTAGTCAAACCCCGTGAATGGTTTTTCCACCTCCAAAATAGCCAAGGATTAGATCAAGATTGTGTGCCCTAGGAGGGTAGATGTAGATTTGAATAATAGAATATGAATGTAAGAAAGTCTAAAGGAAATATGTTACCATGAGCATAGAATACTTGATGGGATGATGCCACAATCAAATAACCATAAGGAGTGAATGAAGTAGGAAGGAGTTTCCACCAAGATTTGCAACAAGGGTTAGCACACACAAGAATATTCTACACAAATAGAGAGCTTGTAGATAGTGTAGACACTTAAAATTTGCCAACACATTCTTCATGTCACTATACCACATTCACATCATTTCCCAATTAATTATCCAATTTCCATTCTTCCATATTAATTAATTAATTCATCTATCTTCATCATATTCCTCCATATTAATTAAATAATTCTAATTATTTAATTAAATCAATTTCCCTCCACTTTAAATAAATAAATTCAAATTATTTATTTAAATATTCTATTTCCCTCCAAATAAATAAAATTTATTTATCCATGTACAAATGAAATTAAATAATTAATTTATTTAATTTCCCTATTATCCTCTCTCACCATAATTTTCTCTGGTCAAATCAGTTAACAGATCAATCAATTCAGTTGACTCAACAATCAATCCTGCTAACAAATCAATCAATTTTGTTAACATACCAATCAACCCAGTTAACAAATCAATCAATTCAATCAACTCCTCAATCAAATATGTTAGCCTCCATAATTCACGAGAGGACAAGGACACTTGTCACTCTCTCATTTGCTCACATCCTCTCAATTGATTTCAACCATTGATCTTTCTGATCATCCTCCACCGTCAATCTGCATTCTTGAAAGTCTATAAATTAAACATTGTTCTCACCATTTGATCATCTCTCATATTCATAAACTTATGTTGTTTCCATTTAAATCATTTATTTTGGGAGATCAAGGTTATGCTACTTGAGCTTGAGCAATCCACATACTTACTTAGCAAGGAGCAAAATCTATTGGATTTGGGTGCACTCCAATTCGCTCAATCGGTGAGGTTTGGTTTGTGAGTGCAAACGGAGGTAAATTGCATTTGATTTGATTTCTTTCATTTATGTTTGCATTTCAGATTTCAACCTGTAGAGTTAAACTCTACGTTTCATAAGTTTGATTAATTATAGTTGCAGCACTATAGTTTCATTTGCAATTTGTTGTCGTTATGTTGCTGAGCGTGGAGAGTGCCAAGTGTCAACATGGCGGGGTTTCAAGAACCTGAAATAAATAAAAGACGCGTGGGGCTGCCACGTGGTAAGGAGATTAGAAGCAGTAAGAACAATGACTAGGAGTAGCAGATAGTTCCATGTGTCTTCTTCTTAGTTTGTAATTTTGGTGCATGAGCACCTAAAGAAACACCTTGGAATAAAAAGACACCTATGACCAGGAGAGGATCCTATGGAGTTAGTCAAGTAAATTGGAGCATTTTACAACCAGTTATGGCATGTGGTAGTGGTCAAGGTGATATAAGGGTCAAATGTCCTGAGGGTCCTGGTAAGGACCCTAGGACCAAAACTGATGTAAATTGGGCCAATAGTGCCTCAAGGGTAGGGGCACCTAGATAATTTAGTTAATTTCTTGTTTATGTAGTTCATTTTGATATTTCTATGTTGCATAAGGTCCAAGAGACCAGTTGTAAGGCCTTAGGGCCATGTGTGAATTTGAATTAGTCATGTTAGGTAATCGAAGAAGGTTGTAACTGGCAAGATATTATATGTAACTGTGTGGTGGACAGTTGCAGAGCAATTGGCATTCCCATCGGTGCAACTACCACTCAGACAGTAAACTATTTAAACAAGCCTGTGAGATCAGAGAAGAGAAAGTGGTGTAATTGGAGATCGAGTAGCACGAATTGACTGCAATAAACAAAGGAGTTTATTTATTTCTTGCATTTTCTTTCTGTTTTGATAGTTTTTCCTCTGACTGGCACAAAGAACCACAAACTATTCTTGTTTTGTTTTGAGGGTGACAATGTTTTATGGGACCTTTCCATGAATGCATGATTCTGATTCTCATGGAATAGGTCTTGGACAACTATATATTATGACCCTAACCCTAATAGTTTAGGAGGAGTGCAGGTTTGAATGGTGATCACCATTAGAATGTAAAGTTGGGACCACGAGAAGGATGGTTCAAGTGTGAAGCAGAGGAGTAAGTCTGTGTGAGAGATATGTTTGTGTGCCTGTGTTGGAGAAGAACAATTCGGCATTATGGAGGGTAGTTTATAAGCTTTGGTACATTGGGGTGGTCATGGTGAAAGATCGGGTGAATATGCATTTTATGAGTATATTGCGTTTGTATGGCAGAACATTTTATGTGTATCCCGCAGATGTATGAGAAGAGACATTTTGTGTGTATATCACTCAAGTACATCTGGTATGTAATTTGTGAGTATACTGCAATTTTATGTCGCAGACAGTGTATGTGTATACCACAGTTGCATGTGAAAGCATTCTGTTTGTATCCATCAGTCGTATATCGAAGGTTGTATGTTATAAATATATGTTGCGAATATGCATTGTCAATATGCATTAATTTAGATACAAGTAATAACCAACTGCATCAGGTCAAAGTGGGAGAAGATACAATGGGATATCGGCTATAGAAGGTCAAGCTATGTATGTGCAACTAAAATTGTACATCGGGGGTTGTATGAGTTAATATGCATTTCGTGATATACAAATAGTGACTGGTAGAAATGGTGAAGGAACCGGCAATTGGAAGTCAATTTATGTATATGCAAGCATCAAAATGAGGCGTGGAGTGAAAGCCGACAGTATATTGTCTGGCCAATAAGGAAGGAGAGGACTAGTTCAGTGAGACAATCAAAATATCTTGCCGATATTGACAGAAATTGCTATTTTGTGGGTTTTTTGCTGACCACTCTGCATCATAGTGGTATCAGAGTAGTAGCAAGTAGGTCCTTGAGGGAGTAGTAGGATCTTTTGAAAGAGGTAAGGGTTGGTGAAAGTTGTGAAGATGCCCCCTAAAAATTAGATGGCTAGGGAGAATAATGAATTGAGGGAAGCCTTAGAGGCAAGAGAAAGAGAGTTGAGGGAGAGAAGAGAATAGGATGCTATAAGAGAAAGAGAGTTAAGACAAGTGAGATGAGAGAATGCATCAATCTTGGCAAGGTTGGAAGCATTGGAGAAGAATCCTAGAAGGGATGAACAAAATGATCCAGAAGGAGATGAGGAGGCAGATGAGAACCCTCTTGAGGATGAATTAGATCCTGAAGAAAAGAAATTTGTGAGATTGCTTAAGGTAGTTCAAGGTAGTGGAACAAAGGCAAACATAGAGTTACCTATCTATCAGGGGAAGATGGATAGTGAAGAGGTATTAGGGTGGGTAGATGCCCTTGAAAATTTCTTTGAGTATGAGGAAATGAGTGATGAGAAGAAGGTTAAATTTGCAAAAACAAAGTTGAGAGGGGCAACAATTACTTGGTGGAGTAGTGTACAAATAGAAAGAGTGGCCAGAGGTGGAACAAGAATCACTTCTTGGGGTAGGATGAAGGATATGATGAAGGATTAGTTTCTTCCATCTGATTATTCTATTCAAACAAAGAGGATGAGGTAGAATTTGAAGCAAAAGGACATGGATGTTATGTCCTATATTGAGCAATTTCATAAGCTTAGTATTAGAGGAGGATTGTAAGATGAAGAAGAGAAAGTGGCAAGGTACCTTAATGGGCTTAGGTTCAACCTACAAGATGAAATTGGTTTGACCATACCAAAATCACTTGGAGAATGTTTTCAGTTGGCCATAAGGGCTGAAGAGATGGTGAAGAGGAAGCAAGAAAGACAAGGAGGTAGTGGTAGAGGATATAGAGGTAGGGGCAGACCTACTAATGAAGGACAGAGCAGCAATGAGAAAGGCAAAGAGTTTTCTATAGATCAAAGAGGTGGATATAGAGGTGGAGGTAGGTTTGGATTAGGTAGAGGAGTATTCACAGGCAGATGTTATCATTGCAATGAAGTGGGACACACATCTTTCAAATGTCCTAAGAGGGATGATGTTGATAAGAGCAAGGATAAAATAGTTCACTTGGTACAAGAAGAGGAGAAGAAAGAAGACCAGGAAATATCATTAGCCTATCCAGAAACAAATGGAGAACTTCTCATGGTGGAAAAGGGAAAAGTACAACAAGCACCACAGGTATCCATTTTTAAAACTAATTGTTTTAGCCATGGAAAAATGTGTAAGTTGATCATAGATTCAGGTTCACATGATAATTTAGTTTCCTGGGATATGGTGCATAAATTGGGATTGAAGACATTTCATCATCCTAGTCCTTACAATGTCACTTGGGTAAGTCAAGAGCAGCAAGTAAGGGTTAGTTAGAGGACATATGTTGATTTTTCAATTGGTACATATCAGGATTATGTTTTGTGTGATGTCATTTCAATGACATGTGGGCATATAATCTTGGGTAGACCATGGAAACATTCAAGAAGGACAATTCATGATGGCTATACAAATAACTATTTGGTGCACAAAGATGGTAAACAGTTTAAAATAATACCTTTACCTTGTGGAGAAAAGAAGGAACATGTTACTATCTGTTTTGGAGAAAAATTGCAGTTGAAGGTGCAGGTTAAGAATGATTGGAAACAGCAGGAACAATTGCAGTAGAGGAAGGTGGATGACAGTCCTAAAGAACAACAGGTTTGGGACTTAAATGGCATCAAGATTGGGGACATTGACTGCCCTATAAGGAGGTAGGAAAAGGAAGGCAAACAATAGACATTACAGAAGAGAACAAATCAGATGGGAAGAACAGAAGCATTACAACAACTGGGTCCTAGGCAAGGACAATAAAACATGTTTTGTAATACTAACATTGTTGGTAAGAGTCATGTAGGTTGGAGAAGGAGGAGGATAACCCTTGGAGAGTTCATGTTCCCTGTTATAAATCAGAGGAACCCTTCAAAAAGAATGCAGGATGTTTGGAGTAGTCCACAAAACTCTTGGGACAAGAGTTTTCTTCATGTTGGGGAGTATGGTGCAGGAGAACCTAAAGAAACACCTTGGAATAAAAAGACACCTATGACCAGGAGAGGATCCTATGGAGTTAGTCAAGTAAATTGGAGCATTTTACAACCATTTATGGCATGTGGTAATGGTCAAGGTGATATAAGGGTCAAATGTCCCGAGGGTCTTGGTAAGGACCCTAGGACCAAAACCGATGTAAATTGGGCCAATAGTGCCTCAGGGGTAGGGGCACCTAGATAATTTAGTTAATTTCTTGTTTATGTAGTTCATTTTGATATTTCTATGTTGCATAAGGTCCAAGAGACCAATTGTAAGGCCTTAGGGCCATGTGTGAATTTGAATTAGTCATGTTAGGTAATCGAAGAAGGTTGTAACTGGTAAGATATTATATGTAACTGTGTGGTGGACAGTTGTAGAGCAGTTGGCATTCCCACCGGTGTAACTACCACCCACACAGTAAACTATTTAAACAGGCCTGTGAGATCGGAGAAGAGAGAGTGGTGTGATTGGAGATCGGGTAGCATGAATTGACTGCAATAAACAAAGGAGTTCATTTATTTCTTGCATTTTCTTTCTGTTTTGATAGTTTTTCCTCTGACTGGCACAAAGAACCACGAATTGTTCTTATTTTGTTTTGAGGGTGACAATGTTTTATGGGACCTTTTCATGAATGTATGATTCTGATTCTCATGGAATAGGTCCTGAACAACTGTATATTATGATCCTAACCCTAATAGTTTAGGAGGAGTGCAGGTTTGAATGGTGATCACCATTAGAATTTAAGTTGGGACCACGGGAAGGATGGTTCAAGCGTGAAGCAGAGGAGTAAGTCTGCGTGAGAGGTATGTCTGTGTGCCTATGTTGGAGAAGAATGATTCGGCATTACGGAGGGTAGTTTATAAGCTTTGGTTCATCGGGGTGGTCGTGGTGAAAGATCGGGCGAATATGCATTTTATGAGTATATTGCATTTGTATGGCAGAACATTTTATGTGTATCTCGCAAATGTATGAGAAGAGACATTTTGTGTGTATATCACTCAAGTACATCTGGTATGCAATTTGTGAGTATACTACAGTTGTATGTTGCAGACAGTGTATGTGTATACCACAGTTGCATGTGAAAGCATTTTGTTTGTATCCATCAATCGTATATCGAAGGTTGTATGTTATAAATGTATGTTGCGAATATGCATTGTCAATAGGCATTGATTTAGATACAAGTAATAACCGACTGCATCAGGTCAAAATGGGAGAAGATACAACGAGATACCGACTATAGAAGGTCAAGCTACGTATGTGCGACTGAAACTGTACATTAGGGGTTGTATGAGTTAATATGCATTTCATGATATACAAATAGTGACTGGTAGAAATGGTGAATGAACTGGCAATTGGAAGTCAATTTATGTATATGCAAGCATCAAAATGAGGTGTGGAGTGAAAGCCAACAGTATATTGTTTGGCCAATAAGGAAGGAGAGGACTAGTTTGGTGAGACAATTGAAATATCTTGCCGATATTGATAGAAATTACTATTTTGTGGGTTTTCTATTGACCACTCTGCATCAAGTTCCCAGGTGCATTGAACTCTGCCACGTATCTTCGTCTGTGTTTCTTTTTGTATAGTTTCTATATATTACTAGACTGTGCCATGTGTTGCTTCCACAGGGATTTGAAGAGAAAATTTTGAGAGAAGCTTTTGAAGGCGTGCAGTAGCACCACGTGTCTTTTGTTGCAATGTGTGGAGCCGACCATGTGTCTCTTTCTTTAATAAGTTTTAAGAAGCATCGGAGCATAGTATGGTGGGCCTCGGTATATTATAAGTAAAGTTTCTAAGTGCAATGGATAGTGCCAGGTGTTGCTACCACAGGTGATTGAAGGGAAAAGAAGCTAAAGAAACTTTTGAAGGTGCACTAGTTTGCCATCTGTCCTAGTTTTGAGGCTCTCGGGTGTTACCACGTATCAGTAGGAAAAAGTGGTGGAGAGCGCCAAGTGTCACAGTGTCGTGTATTCTCTTTATATCAAAGGGAAACTAAGCCGATGAAGCAAAATGTGCCACGTAGCATTTTTGGAGCCATTTGAAGCTTGTGGAGGAAGCCACTTGTCCCAACAGAACTGATAGTTGTGGGGCTATATTTTCTACTGCATTTGGCCAATGGGCATGCAAGGATGATACGGTTGTAGATTCAGATAGATCCTGTGTGCATTTAGTTTCAGTTCAGTTCCAGTTCAGTTTCAGATAGTTGCAGATTCTTAACGGTTGGGACTGTTATTTGAGCCCCACCTTACTTCTATAAATAGGGGGAAATTTTGTAACTGAGATATACACATACACATAGAGAAATATAGAGAGTTTTACTATGACTGGAATTTATCATTTTTTGCCTTCATAGCTGTTTCAAGAAGAAGCATATAGATTTGTGCATGTTTCTGTGCCTCATGTATTTTGCTGAACCTATTAATGAAAGAAGCTCTATTCTATGCTATTCAATGATATTTTCTGTGTCTTCATATCATTTCTTTGAGTTTAGCCTTTGATTCTAAATCTATCTATAATCTGTCTATGTTAATCATGCTCATTGCTCTTTGATATAGCTAAAATCATAAGGATTTAGTCACTGTACTAATTGTTGAAACATATATAAGTTTGGTGCATCACCTTAAGAGTTTTATTTCATTGTATCTATAATCTTGTTTTTTCTACTCCTTTCCCAAAACCCCACTGAAAAAAGAAGAGCCAGCTTCCCTAAATTCTAGAGGTTGTTTCAAGAATCTGTCCTACATTCTTGAAGCTTCCCATGTTGGTGCTAAAACTTGTGCAATTTTATACATCAATAGTTTTTAGCACGCCCGGTGGGACATTTCTTGATTCTTGATCAAGATCATATGAGCCAGAGAGCAAGAAGGAGTCAAAGTTGTGGACCAACAACAAGAGCCCAGTTAGCTTCTAATCTAGGAATCTTATTGCCACCATTGATAGCCACTCCAAGAAGAAGGGTTAATCAATCATCCAGAGTACCAGGAATAGCTATGGCAACACCTACTCCTCCTAATCCTCCACGAAACTTTGCAGATTGGAACACCAGTAGCCCTCTTATTCTCCCAACACCGTTGGATACCTAGGACCCAATTCCTGCTAACGCTTTGAAGGCACTACCTAAGTTTTCAGGAGAAGACACCAAGATTCCAGCAAAACATCTCCAAGATGTGTCTGATGTGTGCGCTGTACATTTCATCACAGAATAGAATGTCGCTATCAGATTATTAGTATCTTCTTTCAAAGGGAAGGCTCTGGATTGGTACAGGTCCTTGGCCTCAAATTCAATATCTACTTGGGATCAGCTCGGAGATGCCTTCTTTGCAAGATTCAGTGAAAAGGGTGATAGATCGTCCTTGTTACAACAATTGATCACTATAAAGAGAGCACCTCAAGAAGCTATAACAGATTTCAACACTAGGTTCCAAAAGACCTGGGATAGAATCCCTACCACAGCCAAGCCATCAGTAGGTATGGCAATTGTATTTTACCTTAAGGCTTTCAATTCTGATATCTCAGTCATGATCCAGTCCTTAGGAGGACAGAACTTGTTAGCGGCATATGAATTAGCTGTGAGGGCTGAGAATAGCTTAATAGATGCTGTGAAACTACCCCCAAGGCCTCCTATGCCTATGTTTCTAGAGATTTCTATGCCCCTTCCACAAGAAACTACCAATACTCCATCAGTTCCAATGTCTATGTATACCTTCCCAACACCTCAACAACCCACTACATCAACACTTCCTGCTCCTCCATCTGAAATGGATGATGTCAAGAACATTCTTAGAACCTTTTCAAATGAGATTATCAACCTTAAGAGACAACAAACTTCTTAAATAAAGCCTCCTTACTAGGGATTCCAAGGTAATAGGCCCCCATACCAACCAAACCAGTACCATGGAGCACAAAAGCCAAGTTATCCTCAACCTTCAAACCATCTAGTCACATCACCATTACAAGCTATTCCAACTAATTTTGACAGAGAGATGGTTCCTGGACAAAATAATATTACAGGAGACCCCAATGCTTGGTGTTTCCCTTGCAATAATGCACATATGCCTAGAGATTGCCCTAGAGGCAACTTACAACAGAGAGTGGTAGAGCAAAGAAGAATGGAGGGTAAAGCTATTGTACCTTTAGGACCCTTTCCTTACTAGTCACCTAGTGTTCAAAATGCAGCAATGGTAGCACAAATGCAAGGGATGTCAATAGAACAAGAAGGTGAGATTGCAATAGAGCATGCACTGTTTTCATGGATAGAAGATGAAGAGTCAGTATTTCTAAATGGAGCATCTACCTCCAAGAAGCCCTTGGTACAGTCTAATTATTACACCAGATCAAAGAGGAGAATGGTGGAACAACCTAAAGCTAACCTAAATGAAACAACTAAAGTTCCTCTGTTCCAAGGCCAATACGCTCCTGTTTCAAGGCAAGAAGTGCCTATGGGTGCTCCGAACCAAGGAATCTCCAACCCGGTGATAGAAAGAACAAGGTATCCTTATTACCCTAAGACACAAATGGGGCCAATAAATGTGGTGGAACAGCTAAAGAAAACCCTTGCACAAGTGTCAATTTGGGATATGCTAGCTATTCCTGAGAAAAAGATGCTATTGCAAGAAGCGTTATAGACTCAGGCAAATCCCAAAGCTGTTAATACAAAGGAAGGAAGTATGAACAAAGGGAGGACTCAAAACAAAAATACCCCACCTCTACAGACATCAGCTTTGCTAAATGCCACGTTAGAGGTAAGAAAATCTAGTCTAGATCCATTTTATCTAACTTTAATAGTGGAAAAGAAATTGTTGCACAACTCAATGATAGATCCGGGGGCTAGTACTATAGTCATGCCAAAGCAAATAGCTGATGCTTTGAAGATAGATTATGAGCCACTAGCTAAAGGGGTTATGCAATTAGATGGAAAGTCTGTCCAAACCTTAGGAATGATCAGACAACTCCAATTACAGCTGTATACTTACCCAAATATAACTATCTTGCAAGATGTGGTGATCATTGATATTCCCCCTGTCTTCAGGCTATGCCTGTCTAGAGATTTCACAACTAAAATAGGAGGATACATGTCACTTGATTGGTCATATTTGATCTTAAGAACTAAATATGGAACAAAGATGAAGGTGTTGTCTAAGCCCCTATCTAAAGATCATATTACTGAAGAACCAGTTCCAAGAATTGAAGCATCTCATGCTATGATGAATAGGGAGGATAGAGATTTTGTTGAAGAAGTGGGAGAATGGGCTGAATATGATCAGAATGAAGAAGAGAACAATCAAATGATGTCCATGATGCAGAGTGACCCTTATGGTAACTATGACTCTATTGGTTTGGGGACTTATGTAATCTTTGAGGAGGGTCAAGAAATACCAAATATAATGAGCCAAGAGACACCTAAAAATGAGGATTCCAATAAAGACTCTGAGATCTGGACCTTGAACTTTGATGGAGCCAGGAGTAAGAATGGTGCAGGGGCAGGCATGTGTCTTACTGCTCCAAATGGTGAGAAAATTCTCAGGGCCATATGCTTCCAATTTGCTTGTACCAATAATGATGCTGAGTATGAGTCTTTGGTACATGGTCTTATGTTGGCTAAGAAGAAAGGGATAAAGAATCTAATAGTCAAAGGTGATTCAGAGTTGGCTGTGAAACAAATTAGAGAAAATGGTGTGGCAAAGAATGTGAGGATGAGATCTTATCACCACAGGATTTGGGATCTGATCGATGGCTTCGATGCTTTTAACACATAAGTTACCCCTAGAGCTTAGAATACTGAAGTAGATAGAATGGTACAAATTAGCTCTCAGTTTGATCCAGCAAGTGACTTGCTCATTAATAATCTAGTGAAAGTCATTAGTAGACTAGCTATTCCTGATAATGTTTAAAACTGGCAAGTTTTTGACAATGATCTTCAGGTGCTTCTGTTTCTACAGCAGTCTAGAGAATTTGCTGACCAGTTGTAGCCTAAGATTGAGGAAGTGTATGGTGATAAAATTATTCAATTAAAATCTAATAATTCCAAGGGGGTTAATAACGTTGGAGAATTTGTTTGACTTGGATGATGCAAACTTAGATAAGAGGATGTTTAAAGCAAGAAAAGATGATTATTCTGAAATTTATGTTAGCGAAGGAAGGAAGTTGAAGGTAGGTAATGCCACTACTTAGGAAGAAAGAGATAAGCTAGTTTCTTTATGTGACAAGTATGATAGAGTGATTGTATGGACCTATGATGACCTTCATGGTTATAACAGAGACATCATTCAAAATACTATAGAGATTGCTGAAGGATCAAAGCCTATACACCAAAAATAGAGACTAGTGAATCCTAGAATTGAACCTCTAATGGTGGATGATTTACAGAAGCTTCTTGAGTCTAAAATTATTTTCTTGATTAAGCATTCAACTTGGGTGTCTAATCTGGTACTAGTGAGAAAGAAAAATGGGGACATTAGGCTCTATGTAGATTTCAGAGACTTAACTAAAGATTCACTAAAAGATCATTATCCTTTGCCATCCATGGAGCAGATTTTACAAACAGTGGTTGGATCAGAAAGATTCTCCTTGCTAGATGGTTTTTCAAGTTATAATTAGATCTAGCTGGTAGATGAAGACCAACACAAGAAAACATTCACAATGAAGTGGGGAACTTTTGCATACGCCAAAATGCCATTCGGACTTTCAAATGCTAGAGCCACTTTTTAGCGAGCTATGGATATAGCATTCAAGGGACTCATAAATAAGATCATCCTAATCTATTTAGATGACCTCACTATATTTACCAAGAATGCCAAAGTTAACTTTGAGCATTTAGAAGCTATTTTTTAGAGGTGTCAAGAGTTTGGGATTTCTTTAAATCCTAAGAAGTGTGTTTTTGTTGTACCTCAAGGGAAACTTTTGAGGCATATCGTTTCAAAAGATGGAATCTCTATTGATCTAGAAAGGGTTAGAGCTATACTGGACTTGTCCTTACCAGTCAATAAAAAGGTAGTTCAGCCTTTCTTGGGTAAGATTAATTTTGTCAGTAGGTTCATAGATGATTTTGCAGGGCTAGTTAGGCCCATTACCCTGATGTTGAAGAAGGATTTAGTTTTTAAATGGACACCTTAAGGGAGATAGGCTTTTGAAGAAATCAAGAAAGCTATCTCGAATGCTCCATTATTGTGAAATCCAGATTTCTCTAAACACTTCATAATGTATGTATATGGAGGGGAATACAGTATTGTAGCTGTGCTGACTCAGAAAGATGACAAAGAAGAGGGGGAACATTCTATCGCATTCTTCTCTAGAACACTGAGGGAGTATGAATCTAGGTATAATTTCATTGAAAAGCAAGCTTATGCCATGGTTAAAGCTCTTAAGAAATGTAGACATCTAGTAACAGAAAACAAAATCTTGATATTAGTAGCCCACTCAAGTGTTAGAGTTCATACATTATGGAAGGTGAAATTATAGAAAAGAGGGCTAACTGGATAACCAAATTTTTTGAATATGACGTAGATGTAAGACCTACCAAATTGGTCAGAGGAAGGGGACTCTACCAATATATAGCCCAAGACACTGAAAGGTCAATGTTAGAAGAAATAGAAGACAAAATAGTGTTGAAACTCCAAGAGATTGACCAAGACTCTTGGGTAAATGACAGGATATATTTCATGAGGACTGGTATTTTCCGCAGTGAGCTCTCCCTTGTTAAAAAAGATACTATAGACAACAGGGAACTCATTTTATGCTAATTGATCACGTTTTGTTTAAAAGGAATTTTGATGGGATACTACTAAGATGTGTTGAAAAGGATGAAGCTCAAAAGATACTACATGAACTCCATCATGGAGCGTTAGGGGGACATTTCTCAACAAGAACTACTGCCATCAAGATTACACAGGCTGGCTACTATTGGCCGACATTATTTGCAGATTGTCATCAGATGGTCAAGGAGTGTCAAGCTTGTCAATTCTATGCAAGAAAGAAAAGGAATGCAACTTTACCTTTAAGTCCCATAGTAGTAGATGAACCCTTTGTATAGTGGGGTTTAGATTTTATAGGGATGATTAATCTGATCTCAAGTCAGGGGTATAAGTGGATCCTTACTGCAACTGATTATTTTACAAGATGGAGTGAAGCAGTGCCACTTAAGGAATCTACTGAGAAGGTGATTCTAGAGTTCTTTGAAGGAATAGCTACCCGTTTTGGTCCTCTACACACTATTATATCTGATAATGCTAAAGCATTTTTAGGGACTAAATTGTTAGAGTTTGCCTTGAAGAATGGGATATATTTGAAAACTTCATCCAATTACTATCTGTAAGGCAATGGCTTGGCGGAATCCATGAATCGTTAGAGAGATTGACACAAGTCTCTCAATTTAGCACTATGGACAGACAAAATTACGCCAAAGCAAGTGACTATGATGTCCCCATATGAGCTAGTTTATGGAAAGAGTGCAGTCATGCCGTTCAGCATAGAAATTCCCACTTTGTAAATGATCAAATAATTGGAAATAGAGGAAAACAACCCAATGCATGTGAGGCTGGTGCAGGAGCACCTCAAAAATTTGAAGGTTCCTTACATTTTATATTATATTCAAAAAAAGAAATGCCATGTTTGTAAAGGCCTTCGAGTCATATTAGGAGACTGTATACGTGTCAAGAAGGATTAAAAGATATGTAACCGAACCGTTTGGTATTGTAATCGGTGGTTGTTGGTGGTTCACCTTCCACCACGTATGTAACTGTCCAGATAGGTGTCATTCTTATAGCTAAAAGTCTGTATTTATAAGAGGAGTAGACAGTCAGATTAAAAGAGAGGACAGTGTGGAAAGAAACGATATGTATATTCTGAAATAGAAGGAATAGAAGGATTCTGTGCATTTGGTCTAACTACGGGGATATCATTTGGAGTCATTCCACTAGTGGATTTCTTTGAAACTAGTGGAATGACCTCTGTGTGTTCATTTATTTTCTATTCTGTGTTGAATTAGTGATTTTTCTGTGGTGTTCGTTCGGTTACAATGGTTGCAGAGGAGGAATTGTGCATTTTGTGTATATACTACATTTACATGGTGAATATTTTGTGTGTATCCGTCAGTTGTATCTGTATGTGTATCGCTGACTAGTTCGGGTGTCAAAATAAGTCAATAGTGTATGTTTTGAAGGCATTGGCATAAGTTTCATTAGTGTCGCTGATGAAGGAAGCATCAGCGTGAGATTCTACATTGGTGTGTCAGAATTATGTTCAACTGACGGTGAAAGTCTCACCGATGATAGCATTGGTCTAAGGCATCGGTGTGAAAAGGAACATCGGTGGAGGAGTCTTTAGTTAGACTGATGAGGGAAGTCTAATCGACGGTGGAGCTAGTGTTAAGTGCTTCAGTGTGACATTCGCCATCAGAGAACGGCCAAAAAGTTAGGCTGATAGATATAAGTCACAGCGAAAGGTGTACATCGGTAAGAGTTTTGCTATTGGAGGGCGAGTGGAATGTTTCACCGACAAAGGCAGTCATGCCGATAGATGCGAGGAGATGGAGACAAAGGTGACATCATCCTATCGGCCAATGAAGATGTAGATTTGCTGATAGAGTGTGGTCTGGCCGATGAAGGTGGGTTGTGAAGAGTCATCGGAGTGACAAAGTATCAGTGCGATGGTCTTGAAGGTGGCCGATAGTATAATGTTTGGCCGACAGTGAAGTTGGTGCTAAGTATATTGGTGTGAGGTGTGTTGTCGGGGGAATGAGGAGAATGTGCTACTGATGGTCTATGCCATAGCAAAAGGTTTATGAAGGAGTGAAAAGTGAAGTTGACCATTCATCAGAGAGAGTTGGTGCGTCGGCGGGAGGAGTTTCAAGTTTGCCGATGATGCATGTTTTGCCGATGGGAAAGGGAATGTATATTTCGGTGAGACAATAGAGACGTCTTGCCGATATAAATAGGAATAGCTTTTTTGTGAGTTGTAATGGGTTTTCAACCTATTTATAAGCTTCTTCTGTGTCGCTTTGCATCAGGTTGGTATCAGAGCTAGCGAAAGCTCTGGGAGAAGATGTTCTGTATTTTGATTTTTGAAGGTAGATGAAGAGTTAAAGTTTTGTTGGTGACCATTTTTAAAGACAGAGATTGCAGAAGGTATTTTGAAGGCTGACAGAGTGTTAGACTATTGCAGGTGTTTGTTCCATCTAGCTACAGAAGGAGGTTTCTAAGGTTGTGTGTGTGGGCAGACAAGAGAAGGTCTATCATGACCATTCTCCAATGGAGATTAGGCTGGATAAGGGTGCATAGAGAAACCACTGAGGAGAGAGTGGTAGGATGCATCACCAGAATTTGCTATTGGGTGAGATGGATGGTTTGGTGAGTTGATGTTGTGAAGCAGTAGAGAGGTGGATACTTGATTACAACACTTGGGGTTGCAGCTTGAAGAATACTCCACTAATGGGAGTAGAAGGAGCCTGAGGATGCTCTGTGTAGAAAATGGTAGTGTGATTTTGTTGGTTGGTTGGTCACTGATATGCAGATTTGAAGTCTGAAGCCGAAGAGATAGAAGTTGAAGCCAGAGGAAATGCAGAAGAAGATTTTTGTTGCAGGTACATTTCCAAGGGACTTGAAAATTTTGTTGGTTGGTTGTATGGTGCAGGAGCACCTCAAAAATCTGAAGGTTCCTTACGTTTTATATTATATTCAAAAAAAGAAATGCCATGTTTGTAAAGGCCTTCGAGTCATATTAGGAGATTGTATACGTGTCAAGAAGGATTAAAAGATATGTAACCGAATTGTTTGGTATTGTAATCGGTGGTTGTTGGTGGTTCACCTTCCACCACGTATGTAACTGTCCAGATAGGTGTAATTCTCATAGCTAAAAGTCTGTATTTATAAGAGGAGTAGATAGTCGGATTAAAAGAGAGGACAGTGTGGAAAGAAACGGTATGTATATTCTGAAATAGAAGGAATAGAAGGATTCTGTGTTTCTGGTCTAACTACGGGGATATCATTTGGAGTCATTCCATTGGTGGATTTCTTTGAAACCAGTGGAATGACCTCTGTGTGTTCATTTATTTTCTATTCTGTGTTGAATTAGTGATTTTTCTATGGTGTTCGTTCGGTTACAACAGTTGTAGAGGAGGAATTGTACATTTTGTGTATATACTACATTTGCATGGTGAATATTTTGTGTGTATCTGTTAGTTGTATCTGTGTGTATCACTGACCAGTTCGAGTGTCAAAATAAGTCAATAGTGTATGTTTTGAAGGCATCGGCATAAGTTTCGTTGGTGTCGCTGATGAAGGAAGCATCGGTGTGAGATTCTGCATCGGTGTGTCAGAATTATGTTCAACCGACGGTGAAAGTCTCACCGATGATAGCATTGGTCTAAGGCATCGGTGTGAAAAGGAACATCGACGGAGGAGTTTTTAGTCAGACTGATGAGGGAAGTTTGACCGACGGTGGAGCTAGTGTTAAGTGCTTCAGCGTGACATTTGCCATCAGAGAACGGCCAAAAAGTTAGGCTGATAGATATAAGTCATAGCAAAAGGTGTACATCGATAAGAGTTTTGCTATCGAAGGGTGAGTGGAATGTTTCATCGACAGAGGCAGTCATGCTGATAGATGCAAGGAGATGGAGACAAAGGTGACATCGGCCTATTGGCCAATGAAGATGTAGATTTGCTGATAGAGTGTGGTCTGGCTGACGAAGGCGGGTTGTGAAGAGTCATCAGAGTGACACAAAGTATTGGTGCGACGGTCTTGAAGGTGGCCGATAGTATAATGTCTGGCTGACGGTGAAGTTGGTGCTAAGTATATTGGTGTGAGGTGTGTTGTCGGGGGAATGAGGAGAATGTGCTACCAATGGTCTATGCCATAGCGAAAGGTTTACGAAGGAGTGAAAAGTGAAGTTGACCATTCATCGGAGAGAGTTGGTGCATCGGCGGGAGGAGTTTGAAGTTTGTTGATGATGCATGTTTTGCCGATGGGAAAGGGAATGTATATTTCGGTGAGACAATAGAGACATCTTGCTGATATAAATAGGAATAGCTTTTTTGTGGGTTGTAATGGGTTTTCAACCTATTTATAAGCTTCTTCTGTGTCACTCTACATCAGATTGGTATCAGAGCTAAGGAAAGCTCTGGGAGAAGATGTTCTGTATTTTGATTTTTAAAGGCAGATGAAGAGTTAAAGTTTTGTTGGTGACCATTTTTAAAGACAGAGATTGCAAAAGGTATTTTGAAGGCTGACAGAGTGTTAGACTGTTGCAGGTGTTTGTTCCATCTAGCTGCAGAAGGAGGTTTCTGAGGTTGTGTGTGTGGGCAGACAAGAGAAGGTCTATCATGACCATTCTCTAATGGAGATTAGGCTAGATAAGGGTGCATAGAGAAACCACTGAGGAGAGAGTGGTAGGGTGCATCACTAGAATCTGCTGTTGGGTGAGATGGATGGTTTGGTGAGTTGATGTTGTGAAGCAGTAGAGAGGTGGATACCTGACTATAGCACTTGGGGTTGCAGCCTGAAGAATACTCCACTAATGGGAGTAGAAGGAGCCTGAGGATGCTCTGAGCAGAAAATGGTAGTGTGATTTTGTTGGTTGGTTGGTCACTGATATGTAGATTTGAAGTCTGAAGCTGAAGAGACAGAAGTTGAAGCCAGAGGAAATGTAGAAGATTTTTGTTGCAGGTACATTTCCAAGGGACTTGAAAATTTTGTTGGTTGGTTATATGGTGCAGGAGCACCTCAAAAATCTGAAGGTTCCTTATGTTTTATATTATATTCAAAAAAAGAAATGCTATGTTTGTAAAGGCCTTCGAGTCATATTAGGAGACTGTATACATGTCAAGAAGGATTAAAAGATATGTAACTGAACTATTTGGTATTGTAATCGGTGGTTGTTGGTGGTTCACCTTCCACCACGTATGTAACTGTCCAGATAGGTGTCATTCTCATAGCTAAAAGTCTGTATTTATAAGAGGAGTAGACAGTCAGATTAAAAGAGAGGACAGTGTGGAAAGAAACGGTATGTATATTCTGAAATAGAAGGAATAGAAGGATTCTGTGTTTCTGGTCTAACTACGGGGATATCATTTGGAGTCATTCCACTAGTGGATTTCTTTGAAACCAGTGGAATGACTATTGTGTGGTTACACAACACACCCCATTTTGCATTATCAAAACAGGGACCCAACTTTGCTGGCTTGTTCCCTTGCTTTTGTGCTCTGGGCAGTAAAGGTAAAACAGTGTCAATCAGTATGCATATGCCTAATCTTAGGCATATTTGTGATCTTGAAGTCTGAGCCAAATCTGAAAGTCTGAATCTATCCTCAGAAATCTTACCATGTGAAAGAGCTTGAAATTCTAGGTAGGTTTGCCTTTTACATCACCCTAAAATTCGTCCATATGAGAAAGTTATGACAAGTCAAAGGTCTGGTCAAACATGATTTTAGGAGGGTCATATTTCATAACAACGAGCATCATGATATTATAACATCACCTGATATTATAATATCATGCTGATATTATAATATCACCCTGTTTAGAAAATCCACCATCTGCATATTTGCATGCGCATGTCAAAGTCCTATCGGAGGGTGATCATCCTGATCTTTCAAGGGAGGGTCATATTTGCTGATATTCGCTAATATGATGATGACATCATCATATCCTCCTTATCTCCTTTTGCATGATCATGATGATCACCCTATCTTTTAAGGGGGGGTGATACTCTTAGCAGCAGGATCATATTTCAAATCCTCCTATTTTCCCTCGACATGATGATGATGATGATATCATTCTTTTCCCAATATACATAAGCTAAACATGACGGTGACGTCATATATAATATGGAGGGTGATCAGCTTGACTTTCACCGTCGGCCAAGTTTAAGGTAGTCTCCCCGATGGAAAAGTCCATCGGCCTAGCTTTTGCTATCGGCCACGCTTTTTATTGTCTCCCCGATGGGAGTAGTCTCGCCGATATGGTAGTTCATTGGCCTAGCTTTTGTTATCGGTGAAGTTTAATTTTGTCATCCTGATCATATGTGGTCACACCGATGCAAATATGATGCCGACCCAGGATGTAAGCGGATATGCAGGCCGGACATGAAGGGTTTGTTAAATGGGATTAAATGCTTGTATATCCGGTGCCTTGTATGAAGGGTTCGAAACATACAATACATAATATACAAGGCTAGAATTGAAATGGTTATTAAATAGCGAAAGTTCGTTGTATCTTTCGTGATTGTATGTTTAGACATACATTGCGATATACATTAAACTTATACAACGGAGGAATTGAAATCATATAAAAAGCGATTAATTCCTTGTATGTTTTGCGCTTGTATATGCAAATTTGGAACCTGATATACAAGCCGGTAATGTACAAGGAGCGGATTCGAAGGAAAGTTAAAAGCAATTAATTCCTTGTATATTTTACGATGTATCAGCAGATTTAAAGCCTGATATACAAGGAAATGGGCGGGAATGCAAAGCGATAGAAATTTAGATCACCAAAATGCATTTTTCTAGTCAACGATGGTTGACCCGAGTGTTTTTGACGCTGTTTATGCATTTAATGCATAATTTCCACTGATTTGGGACCCGATTGCCTCTAGCTGCACATTTTGAGGCCTGTTTAATAAAATGTTTAAATTCCTGTTGTTTATCAAATGATGCTGGGCTTAATGCTTGTATGTTTATTGTAGGAAGTCTCGGAGCTGTTTGAAGCTGAACATTGCAAAGTTGCACATGGAGGCAACATGAACCAGAGTGAGGAGGATATTGTCAAATATGCTGTTTGCCAGCTAGAGACCAAATCAAATCAAAGATGCTGGAATATTCTGTGCCAGTTATACATTTGCCAACTGGCAAAGCACGTGCTATTCATCTGGACCATTGATTGTTCTGGGAGGATCCTGATCCTTGGATCATTGTAACTGTTTTCTGGCATTTGTTCTATATAAGAGCCAGAGCTTGTCAAAAAAAGGAGGGGGATATACATTGGAACATCTGGCACAATAAGGCCAATTACTGTAGAATCAAATAGGAGATCGGATTACTGAGACTAATGAGGATTGAATTGTTGAAATGTCAAGGTTCTTTCTTCAGATCACTGTAAATGTACCTGTTCTTGAGCATACTGAATGGATATGAAGTTTCAGATTACATCCTGATTGTAATTTTTACGTAATCTTCATGTTGATTTCCGGATATGTACTGGTGAATGCTATGTTCAACTAGAAGCGCTTTCATTTCATTACATGTTGTTATCAACTTTTCCTTTGAAGATTTGCACTGGATCATGCAGATTTGTGGAATGTCCTGGTGAAGTATGATTCTAGTTTCCTTCTTTTCATTGCATGTATGGGAGCTTGTATGTGGATCAGTGATCTCAGTCAAGTAGTTTTGGGAATCTCATTCTTTAACCCTTTTCCTTTTTTTAATTTCATAAATTCATCACCATAACTGCAAATCATGATAAATAACAAGCAGAACAGAGAAATATGCTGACATCTCGTAGATAATCAAAAATCCTTAGCATATTTGAGTTAAATGCATGTAGTATTGAAAATATCATGCAAAGAATCATAAATACTGGTATAAATCATGTAAATATCGGCCTGTAGGCACATTATTTGAGTGAATCCATAAGTGCAGAGGTAGAATTGTTAAAGATTTGTATAGGGCAGACATAAAGAATAGGATATTTGGAGGAATATTGATGAACTTTGCAGAAATTACTGAAGAACGTAAGGCCCCTGAATGGAAAACAGCAACACACATCAACCACTGAGTAACGTCAGTAGATTAAGACCTAATCAATGGAGACTTGGGATCATGAATTCTCTGAATTCATCATATCTTTCAAGATGAGTAAAGGTTGTTGTGTAACTTTTATTCTATGTTTGTATATGACTAACATCATCATCAACAATGACCTCCGTGTGTTCGTTTATTTTATATTCTATGTTGAATTAGTGATTTTTTTGTGGTGTTCGTTTGGTTACAACAGTTGTAGAGGAGGAATTGTGCATTTTGTATATATACTACATTTGCATGGTGAATATTTTGTGTGTATCCATCAGTTGTATCTGTATGTGTATCGCTGACCAGTTCAGGTGTCAAAATAAGTCAATAGTGTATGTTTTGAAGGCATCGGCATAAGTTTCATTGGTGTCGCCAACGAAGGAAGAATCGGCGTGAGATTCTACATCGGTGTGTCAGAATTATGTTCAATCGACGGTGAAAGTCTCACCGATGATAGCATTGGTCTAAGGCATCGGTGTGAAAAGGAACATCAGCAGAGGAGTTTTTAGTCAGAACGATGAGGGAAGTCTGACCAACGGTGGAGCTAGTGTTAAGTGCTTCAGCGTGACATTCGCCATCGGAGAATGGCCAGAAAGTTAGGCCGATAGATAGAAGTCACAGCGAAAGGTGTACATCGGTAAGAGTTTTTCTATCGGAGGGCGAGTGGAATGTTTCACCAATAGAGGCGGTCATGCTGATAGATGCGAGGAGATGGAGACAAAGGTGACATCGGCCTATCGGCCAAAGAAGATGTAGATTTGCCGATAGAGTGTGCTCTGGCCGACGAAGGCAGGTTGTGAAGAGTCATCGGAGTGACACAAAGTATCGGTGCGACGGTCTTGAAGGTGGCCGATAGTATAATGTCTGACCGATGGTGAAGTTGGTGCTAAGTATATCAGTGTGAGGTGTGTTGTCAGGGGAATGAGGAGAATGTGCTACCGATGGTCTATGTCACAGCAAAAGGTTTATGAAGGAGTGAAAAGTGAAGTTGACCATTAATCGGAGAGAGTTGGTGCGTCGACGGGAGGAGTTTCAAGTTTGCCGATGATGCATGTTTTGACAATGGGAAAGGGAATGTATATTTTGGTGAGACAATAGAGATGTCTTGCCGATATAAATAGGAATAGCTTTTTTGTGGGTTGTAATGGGTTTTCAACCTATTTATAAGCTTCTTCTGTGTCGCTCTACATCAGAGGCTCACTAAATTATTAGAAGTACAAGAGAAAAGAGAAGTGGTGCATGAATCTTTGATGAAGCATCAACATACCATAAATAATTGGTTTGATAGAAGGACTTCTAAACCAAAATTTGAAGTCGGGTCCTTGGTTTTGAAATGGGATGAGAGAGCTGCTAAACTAGGACGACACAACAAGTTTGACTTGCTATGGATTGGTCCTTTTAAGATTCACGCCTACAAGCAACAAAATACATTTAAGCTTGAGAATATGGAAGGAGAGCCTAAAGAGATTCCCGTTAATGGGATCTTTTTGAAACACTTCACATAGTTCTGAAGCCTGACCTTGTATCATAGTTAGTTAGGTGTCCTTAGTTTCCTTTCCTATTTTGGTCTTGCTTTTTTTCCCACTTTCTTTTAAATAAGTGTTCCAGGAAGACATGTCTGCATCACATTAACTCTCGCAATTGGTAGTTACACTTCACAAAGTCATTAGGTAGTTCTTGTACTTCAATAAAAATTACCAGTCATTTCCAAAAGATCGTCGTCTTTAATGCCGATTTGACACTTAGTCCTATGCAGATATGGAATGATACACTAATCATCTTTTTGGTGTGTTTATTAATGATATTAATTAGATGTGATGGGTCATTAAATACGTCACTTAATGCCTCTACCGAGCCAAGTCTTAAAACTTCTCAAATAGTTGTAGTTGCTATTCCTTGCTTCAAAATTCTTCAAATTTCCCTTGCTTGTGTCAAGAAGTTGCAACTCCTACCTTTAGTCCTAGCTAGTTTGGGCTTATTTATAGGTTTCATAAGCTTCTGGGAGATATAGACATGGCAGAAGATCAATTACTAGAAGAGGACCAAAAATGGAAGAATAGTAAGGCTTACGCCTTTGTAAGGGCACAACCAAGAACAAGTTATTCGAGGACAAGAGCCTTGGAGACAGGGGTGAACACCGACTCTGCACAAGTAAAGGATTATGTAGATGATATTTTTGACCCTCAGATGTCAAAGAATCTAAAGAATCTTCGAGAAGGAGCACACTAGAGATGTCTCTAACAGGTAGAAAAGGGAGAGTCTGAAACATTTGGTATGAGGATTTGGACTTCTCAGTTAGTGCAATTTGTGGTTCCTGCTGTCCACTCCTACCTAGAATTGATTGATATGTGTTCAGAGCTTTTTCACCCACATACTACCATGATTCAATGTGGTAAATTCATGCTCCAGATAACCCCCAAGGCAATTCAGGATATACTAGGTTTGTATCATGACTGGACTGCTACATTTGCTACAATCCCCAAGCTACAACATACATGGAGTGGTATCCACAGTAAGGTCTGGTTTTTAAATATGAAGATGCATTTGGATGAGGATAACACTTAGTTGCCCCTATTGCACACTGCTTGAGGCCAGTTTAATGCTAATGTTCAGGATACTCTCTCTATGCTGTCTTTTGTTTTTGGTTAGAATGATGATGCGAGGGTATATGATTGACACTTAGCAACAATTTTTAGACTCAAAATAGTGGACAAGTCTTCAAAATACCAGTTCAACTTTTCAGAACATATCTCCCAAGCTATCATTAAGTAGCTGAAAAATTTCTCCCAGGAGTGAATTTTTACGTATTCTGCCTACCTTTTCCACTTGATTCTGTAACAAAATTATCATCTCTTCTAGTAGCATATGCACCTAGAAATGTATGACCTTGAGGCAAGAAGTAAAAGGACTATCTTGGTATCTGCATGGACTCATGTCCTTTTAGAAACTGCGTACCCTTACAAATTTGCTGAGTGTTTTGTAGCCCCAATCTTTGAGCAATTAGGGTCTGAGACTGTTTAGAATAGGATGACAGATAGTATGAGAGGCTTCTTGACAAATTTAAAAATTCCCTGTGATTATTTCTTTAGTGCTCACACAACAATAATTAGACTTCATGGTTTTGCTGGAGAGACCATTTTGCTCCCGAAGGTCTTAACCCCTAGGGTCACAACTTTGGAGGTGGGTCGTCAATTATGCATCATTGAAAATAATTTCAAAAATAAGAAGAGAAAGAAGAAAATGCATGATATCCCTTGGAGCAAGGGAAAGATTACGATAGAATAGAGAGAAACTGAGAATCTCCTACTGAGGAAACTGGCAACTTATGGTTTTGTAATAGTAGAAGACAAATGGAAGTATGATCCTGATGGTTTCTTGGCATCATGGATTATAAATAACAAAGTTTTAGCTATTTTCATTCATGAGAAACAACCTTTTTGGGAACAAAGAAGGTCACCAAAGCAAGATGATCTTGCATTTTATGTAGAGCTCAAGGATCTGCCAGATGGGGGTCCTAAACCATGGGAAACTTTTTACAAGAAGAAACAAGAATATGACCCTAAGAAACTGATGACGCATGGTTTGAGGCAGAATCTAAAGAAGAAAGATTGGAATGCTGAAAAGATAGCTGCCTATTGGAAGTATAGGTAGGAAATTGATGAAATCACCCACACTTTTGGGGGACTTCCCATAGATGAACAATGGGAAGTTATCTGGGATGAGTATCACATGACCCTGGTGTCAAGTCCAGATACAGGTAATCTTTCGGGTAGCTCTCATGAGGTAGAGGAGACAAAAGAGCTAGAGAAGGCTCAAGAGGCAGAGGAAGTAGAGAAAATAACTATACAAGCCCCTAGGGCCCCATGGCCTCAACCTCTTAGTGCCCTTGAGAAACAAAAAGCTGCATTATCACCATCTCGTGAGACCCATATAGCTTAGGCATTTGGGGGTCTTGGAGTGGCACTTTCCCAATAGAGATTAGTAACATTACGAGAAGTGACAGAAGAAGAAAACCCTATGGATACAAAATAAAGGTTCTTGAAGAGAAGGTGTAAGTTAGTGCTGCAAAAGGAGGATACTGAAGGTGACATCTTGGGGTCCCCACAGCAACAAGTTCTCACAACAATAGCAATGGGACAGGTAGGTAGTCCACCTCCTTTTTCTCCTTCTTCGACTTCTTCTTCAATAGGGGTGGCAACCCAAATAACCTATTCTTCCACGTCTCCTGCCACCTTTGCTATGCCATTATAATCTTTTGCCCCTTCTGCTAGTTCTATGACCTTAGTATCATCACAGGCCATTTCATTACCTTTGTTCTCCCCAACCATGCCTAGACAGGCTTTTTCTCGGATTGATCCTAGTGGACAAATCACCACTATACCATATGGCCTACCACAGGGTTATCCTTTTGGTAGAGGTCTCATTGCTTCTCCACCCACCTTCCAAACACAAACAGATATTGCTAGGAAGGTAAGGGAGGCTAGGATGGAGAAGAAGAAAATGAAGGAAGGGAAAAACCCTACTGCTCCCCATATAAGGTTACTATTTGATCCAATCCAGCAGTCCCTAACAATCACCCACTTGACCCCTAATGTGGTTAAGCCTGCTAAACAAATGAAGCCTGAGGACTATACTATGAGTGCAGTGGCTATGGACCTAGCCCACTTTAGACTGCCAAGGAGATTGATACTCTGAATAAAGATTTGTAGAAAACTATGTCTTTGGAAGTGTACTAGGCATCTCAAGCTCAGGTTGCAACATTGCAGAATGAAATAGCATAGGCAAAAGCTACTGCAATTGCATTAAAACAAGAAAAAGCCATTGCTAAGAAAAAATATCAAGATAAGATGCAAGAGGTATCTCAGTTGCAACAGAACTTGTTAAGGGAACATAATCAGAATAGTGCTGCTCAAGCCCAGTTCATGGCCGAACATGAAAAGACTAAGGAGCTTACTATTGAGCTGTGTCAAAGGCCACAAAATGTCAGAGTCTTGGCAATGGTTAAGGAGCTTTATGTATCTGCCTGGCAAAGAATCTCTGAAGAGATTTTACAGCTTAAGCCTATTCTCAATTTTTTATTAAAAGCTCAATAGCTGTGTGAGAGTGCAGAGTCTTTAGTGGAAGCAACCTTATCTACTCTTTCTTTAAGAGTATCTAATTCTTAACTTTTGTTGCAGAAACTTTATGATACAATGGATGAAGCTTTATCAGCTGTAGGGGTAGATGATAGAATGATTGCAACGAAAAGGTTAATGAAGTACTAAGATGTAATGAAGCTGCTATGAATTGCAAGACACTTCTTAATATTGTAAAGGAAGGCGCCAGGGGCATGAAGGGCCACATTAAAGAGTTGGTACTGTTGGGACTTCCATCTCCCTTTCCATATAATAGCACAATCTTAATGACTGATGAAATTAAGGCTCTCTTACTGACAAAACAAAATGATCAGACTATTTTTCAAAGTCTGAGTGATTCATCGAGTGTGCAAGAAGTGCAAATAGTTCTCCTTCCCATGGCTCAGCTCGAGTTCTAGTTGCATGTAGTGGTGTATATTCTTTAGTCCTTTTCTCACAAGGACGTTATTAATTTGGATTTTACTTTCTAAGATTTGTAAAAGAAACAAGGCTTGTCAGACTCAGAGTGGTCTGTGTATCAAGTTGCTTTGCAAAAAATGTGATTCTTTGGGTGTTGGCAGTATAGTTTTGTTTTTGAATCTTTTCATATGTTTCTGGGGTTCCTTTTCTATGTAGGCACAGAGTCCCATTTGGTTGCCAAGAACTATAGAGTTAAACTCTATGTTTCATAATTTTGATTAATTATAGTTGCAGCACTATAATTTCATTTACAGTTTTGTGTTGTTATGTTACTGAGTGCGGAGAGTGCCAAGTGTTAGCATGGCAGGGTTTCAAGAACCTGAAAGAAACGATGCTTCTAAAAGATGCGTAGGGCTGCCACGTGGTAAGGAGATTAGAAGTAGTAAGAATAGTGACCAAGAGTACCAGATAGTGCCATGTATCTTCTTCTTAGTTTGTGGTTCCCAGGTGCACAAAACTCTACCACATATCTTCGGCTGTGTTTCTTTTTGTATAGTTTCTATCTGTTACTGGAGTGTACCACATGTCACTTCCGTGGGGATTTGAAGAGAAAATTTTGAGAGAAGCTTTTGAAGGCATGCAGTAGCACCAAGTGTCTTTTGTTGCAATACGCGGAGCCGGCCGCGTGTCTTTCTTTAATAAGTTTTAAGAAGCATCGGAGCATAGTCTGGTGGGACCCAGTATATTATAAGTAAAGTATCTAAGTGCAGTGGATAGTGCTAGGTGTCACTATAGCAGGTGATTGAAGGGAAAAGAAGCTAAAGAAACTTTTGAAGGCACGCTAGTCTACCATTTTTCCCTATTTTGAGGCTTTCGAGTGTTACCACATATCAGCAGGAAAAAGAGGCAGAGAGTGCCAAGTGTCACAGTGTCATGTGTTCTCTTTATATCAAAGGGAAACTAAGCTCAATGAAGTGAAAGGCACCACATAGAATTTTTGGATCCATTTAAAGCTTGCGGAGGAAGCCACTTGTCCCAACAGAACAAATAGTTGCGGGGCCATATTTTTTGCTGTATTTGGCCAATGGGCGCGCAAGGATGATACAGTTGCAGATTCAGACAAATCTTGTGTGCGTTCAGTTTCAGTTCAGTTCAAGTTCAGTTTTAGACAATTGCAGATTCTTAATGGTTGGGAGTGTTATTTGAGCCCCACCTTGCTTCTATAAATAGGGGGAAATTTTGTAACTAAGATATACGCATACACATAGAGAAATATAGAGAGTTTTATTGCGATTGGAATATATCATTTTTTGCCTTCATAGCTGTTTCAAGAATAAGCATATAGATTTGTGCATGTTTCTATGCCTCATGTATTTTGCTGAACCTATTAATGAAAGAAGCTTTGTTCTGTGTTGTTCGATGATATTTTCTATGTCTTCATATAATTTCTTTGAGTTTAGTCTTTGTGATAGGTAAAAATTCAGGTTAATAAGATCAAGCATAGCCATGAAAACCTAACACTACCATCATCAAAGAATCTAATCCAAATGAAATCAAAAGCATGCAATTCAAGAACAATATCACCTAGATTGTATGATTCCTTGTTTATGATGTGGATTGCTTCTTCAACAATGAACAATTATGAAGATAAAAGCTACCATGATAGATGGATGATAAAGTAATATGCTATGTGGATGCTAAAGTACTCAATATGCTCAGGATGATAATGTAGATGTTATATGAATGCGGGACCTCCATAGTATGGAATGAGAGGGTGTTTATATAGAACTCAACCAAAATCAATCAACGGTGGAGATTCGGTGGCTATGTGAATGGCTAAGATTGAATGATATACATAGATGAATGTGAAGATGACAAGTGGAGAGAAGATAAGGCTTATGTGTGACTGTGTACATAAAAAGTACTACATGTGAAAGATATTAAATAAAAGATGTAGTACCACTTATCTTTTTTTAAATGAAAGAGGCACACATGTCAGCTCATGAGATAAATGATAAGAAGAATTAATTAAATAAATAAAATTTATTTAATTAATTGGGAAGTGGGCTTATGAAAGGAATTTTAATTAAATAAATAAGATTTATTTAATTAAAATAGATAGAAAGAAGATAATTAAATAATTAAATATTGTTTAATTATAGCTTAGAGGAAATAGAAGAAATAGCTAATGAATTAATTAAATAAATATAAATTTATTTAATTAATAGAAGAAATAGATGTGTTAGGGATATTGCTCAAGTGTGTTAGACCAATGCAGATGATGGATAATGCGATGTTTGAATGCTAGTGATAATGAGTCAATTTTGGGTGTCTACATTTTGCCCCTCTTTGATACAATGTTCGTTAGAGCGTTGTGTCAAAGAAGATACGATATTCATTCGATAAACAAGGTTATGCCCCAGTGTAATTGGTGGAGGATGCCCCCTCGAGAGGTAAGCCAGGCTAACCAGGAAGGGCTGGGTTGGCTCGTGATAAAAGGAAAAGCTAGGAAATAGGGTTGACACAAAGAAAATAGGGGGTTGGGTGGGAGAAAAATGGGATGATGTAGAAGAAAATAGGCTTTGGCATAGAAGAATTAGGGTTTGGATAGGGGCTATAAGTAGGTCCTTCGAGGGCAAATAGGCTCATTTGTGCTTAGTTGTGTTCAGAAAGCTATAGAGATTTAGAGCTCCTTAGAGTTGTGGTGCGACGAGAGTTGGAGAGCTATCAGGATGGTGATTCCACATAGAGATCATCATGCCGAGTGAGTTAGGACACATAGACTACCAGAGGGAGTAGGCATACTGATATGTATCAAAATTTTTGCTAAAAGCATGATTTTGATAGGCTAGAAGCATCATAAATGCACACATGTCACCATAAGTGACTAGGTTTTAGGATAGGAACTTCAGGTCACTTAGGAGAAAAAACAAGTTGCTTAAGGTAATTGAGGTCACTTATAGGCACAACTTGGTCGCATATGGGATAACAAGTCGCTTCTAGTCAGTGTAGGCAAATATAGGCAAAATGCACATATAGATAAAATCAAGTCGCTTATGGGCTAAAAGTAGGTGCAGATATAGATTTAGCTCACTTGTAAAGAAAATATGCTCACTTATAGGATAGAGATCGCTTAGAGGAAAAAGGTATATGCATATAGAAATATAGCTCGCACTTGGTCAATAAGCAGTCACATAGGAAATTTAGGTCGCATACAGGCGAGAAATAAGTGCATGTAGAAAAATAGGTTGCATGCAATCAGTAGATAAGTGCATATAGAAAAATGAGTCGCTTACAGTAGATAGAAGCAGGTATAGCAGGAAACAATCCAGTTTTATAGCAGTTGTATGTAGTGCAAGGGACTGACATGATGAGTGAAATGATGTAGGATATATTACCACCTTTGTTATCATGAGAGCCACATCCTAGGGATTTGCGGTTGGTGAGATTGTTGGATGCAGAGAAGTGGCTAATGTTAGAGATCCTCATATTAGAGTATGTGTCTAGATTGGAGCCAGTGCAGGCACATCGAGGATTGATGATGATGATAGTGGAGTGATGGATGAGCGAGCATAGTTCTTTCTTGTTGCTGATAGGAGAGGCTATGATCACACTAGAGGATGTGTTTTGGATTCTGCATATTCCTATTGATGGGGACTAAGTAGATTATGATCCTGATATGGGTCCAACTACATTTAGGAGATTGTTTGGGACACCAGACATTGGAGTAGAGGGCTTAGAGATTCCTATGGCGAGGATGGAGGAGTTATGTGATAGACTGCAGCGAGTGGTAGTAGCGATTATCAAATGGCTAGTTGGAGACAGACAAGTGAGAGGGTTTCTAGTAGGATGGGGGATAGTGATGGAGGGGATGTTCTCCTATGGGATGAGATATGCATGGATGGAGTGTGTGCTTGGACAGCTCTATCATTTCTTGCATGATTGTGCATATATGTTCGGGGCTAGTATGTCTGCGGGAGTTACAGTTTTGCATGTGTGGGCATATGAGCATATTCCAGTGATGAGACCAAAGGGATGGGTGGTTAGAGCAGTAGGAGAGCCTTATGCTAGGATGTATAGAGGAGCTTTGACATATTGGCAGTGTAGAGGACTAGTGTACTGGTAGAGGATGTTGGATGAGGTAGATAGATTTATATGGAGGCCATGGCTAGGATGTGAGAGATGGGATGATGAGGATACTGAGCTTGTCTATGATAGGTAGGTGAGATATATTTTTGGATGCAAGATATACATTATAGAGCGCTATTTTCCTGAGAGGTTTTTGAGACAGTTCGGGTTACCACAGGGAGCACCAGTTGGTGATGCTATTTTTGGGAGGACTTGTCAGGAGGTGTTTGATTGGGGGTTAGAGGTAGTGGTTGACATGGTTTTGGTAGAGAGAGAGGGGATACAACCAGTTGTATGGTAGTGGGGACAGGGTTCTGCGGATCCAGGCATGCTACCAGATTATGATGCATACTGGGTGATAGCGAGACCGACACGGCTGACGCGGGTTGGAGAGATAGGAGAGATAGGGATGGAGAGACCAGTCAGGAGGAGGTGATGACAGGCTCCACCAGTGCAAGCTATTGTACCGGTAGTGCCAGGGATACAGATATAGGGATAGGTGCAGGGACAGCTATTAGGAGGTGATGATGTGGGGATTCAACAGCTATGGAGGAGGATTAGAGAGGAGAGGAGATGGAGGCAGTGAGCTCAAATGAGGTTGAGGAGAGTGGAGTTGGATAGACACCAGATAGTGATTGGCTTATGACATGCTAGGGCTTAGGCTCAGACATACCAGGCTTAGTTACAGGTTAGAGTGTAGGCTGGGGATGGGCAAGATGATAGTGCACTTGCTAGGGTGACAAGAGAGAGAGATACAACTAGGCAGAGCGAGCAGATGATGAGAGTTGAGCGAGATACATCTATATAGCAGATGTAGGTGATGAGGGCTGAGAGAGATGGTTTATGGACATAGAGGGATATAGTTGTGCAGTAGCTCCAGGGGATGACTAGTGAGTGGGATAGAGCAGTGGCTGCATTGGGTACAGATGGGGCTGTGATGTATTTGGCCACACAGTTGACATAGGTATAGGCAGAGCTGCGGAGAGTACAGGGAGAGGTGGAGTATTACAGGGGCTTATACTATGGGGCTATGCCAGCAGAGCAGAGGTAGCCTAGCTTTAGGAGCAGATCAGGAGCTTCAGGTTCACAGAGGACAGGTGGATCTCAATCTGTAGCATTAGTGATGGGGCCACAGAGAGATAGGGGGATAGGTGTAGGACCCAATGGTGGCGTTCAGGGCGAGGGAGCTGCTAGTAGTCACTAGGGCTACCTTATTCATGTATATTATGTTGTATCATGATGAGGCCTAGAACTGATTGTACATACATTCTTTATGGCTCAGCTTGTATATGTAGACACTTGTATATTGACACATGTATATATATATATATATATATATATATGATGGCATGTTGGTTATCTACATGATGTTGTAATCGATGTACTATTGGTATTATGATGGTTATGCATGTTGTATTTTGTATTTTTCATGGATTATGTAAGGAATTTTATGCAAATGATATGAATGGAAATGTATGATAATGCAAATATGTAAATGGTAATGATATGATATGTGATGGACCTCTATATGCCTAACACACTTGTTTTGCAGGATAAGAGATGTGGAAGAAGGATGATGGAAATGATTGATCTTGGTTGAGGACTATATAGATGAATAATGGGATGAATAGATGGTACAATGGACAACTTTAAAAGTAATTGCTCAAAAATGAAAAGAAATGCAATCCTTATGTTTGATATAGCATGTGGATGTTATGCACTAGGGTATAGAAGACCAAGGTGTCGAGATATCCAATGCAAAACTAGCATGCTACAATCTTGTCTGAACATATGAGGTCAAGATGTTGAGCCAACATGCACAAGATATGAATCGCAGCTAGCGTTTTGAGATGGACTTTGACGCTACAAGCAATGGTTTGAGCTTATCTCCACAACGCATAGTGACACCTTGCTGGTTATATGTATGGAGCTAGTCTTAACATAGAATAGTCTCAAGTGCATAAGAGACTGTTTAGCTTCTCAGATGCTAGAGATATTGATATGTAAGATGCTAATCCCAACACATACAAGATACCAATATGCTTAGGAAGAGAATAAGATCATCCCACAAACAGAGCATACGGAAGCAATATGACCATGCCCCATTCCTACTTCATCGCAACATACCAAGATATAGATAAATCAAGGCAGTCTTGATTAGGCATAGAAAAGGGACAAAAGATAAATCAAAAGATAAAACAAAAGATACTGTCATCACATTCTCTTACCAAATTTAGGTGCTCTTAGATGGATTTAAGATGGGGCCTTGTTAAGAGGAAAGATACATCCTGTTGAAGGCTAAAGATGTTGATAGAAAGCTATAGCAAATGTTGGCTTAAGGCATGCGGACAAATAGCTTTTGGCTTATTCTTGATTGGTTAAAGTGCTTGAGATTTCAGTATACACATAGTCTGCTTCCCGCTTGAGCTAATCAAAGAGAAGAAGATGGAAGATGAGAGAAGATGAAGAAGATGGGGTGCATCGTCTGTGCTTGAGTAATGGAAACTTCGTTTGTATTTCAGACTACCTACATACCCTGTATCCATGAGATCAAAGCAAATTTATGATGATGATGAGACATGATGAATATGTAGTTCTGGGTCTTATTGATGATGTGTATGATGAAAAATAGAATAATGTGAGAGGAAAGATTAGAGGATGATTAGAAGAAAGATGGAAATGGATGATGAAAAGACAGGCTATCATCTTAGCCTAAATCAAAGTGCTTCCTTTGCATCTCAGATTGCCTACATACCTATATCCACGAGATCAAGGCTTTAATGATAGAGTTGGGATGTAGTTCTTGCTTATTATTCTAGTGAGTGATGTTGAAAGAATCAACTTATTGCTTGGATGTTTACGTTGGTGATGTTTTTGATGTTTTTGGATGTTGGTTGAGCTTGAATTGATTGCAAAGATACGAATCTTGGTTGCAAATGTTTGCCATGTTTGACATTGGATGAACGCTATGGTTGAAGTTAAAAGTTTGCTGTGTTGTGAGCTAAGGTGTTCAGTGTGTTATTTACTAGAGCTTGCAGTATCCACTTCCAAATAAGGCTCAACAAATGCCCCCAGTGTGGGATGAGGTTTATTATGGAGAAGCGACAATGGATAGCGTGTGTGGACAAGATGCTAAGGTGCCAAAAGATATAGTTATCACAACAATGTCCCAAGTATGATAGCTAGCATTAATAGAGGAGAAGATGGAAAAGCTGTTTAGTACGATGACATGTAGATTATGATATGGATTATGTAAGATAAGATGGTGAAGTATGCTAGGAAGAGTGGTGATCAAACAAACTAAGCAGATAATGGAGACTGGCCACTACACATAGCACCTGTTTGCCAATTTTTCACTATGGTAGTTATCCAAGGCACCTGTTTACTAGGTTTTCACCAGAGGATGGATTATTTATCCTATACTATTATTATTTTTGTTATCCAAAGCGCCACAAAGTGGTTTTCACTATTGGATGGATTTTTTTAATTTTTAGGATAGTTGAGATTCATGGATAAAACTTCTTGAGATGGATTATGTCTTTGCATGGACCATGTCGAGTGATTATGCTCATAGATGTTGATAAGGGAGATATGAAATGGATATGAATTAAGTGGATAGTGGATTAAGATGTGGATTATGAGAGGTTCATGTGAGGATAGATAGAAGGCTTATGAAAAAGCATGGACCATAGGAATAGGATGATGGGGGAGATATGTAGGATAATGGATGAAAAGGTGGGGAGATATGGAGGTATGTGGAAATGTTGTAGAATGAGGAAAATCATGACCAACGGCTGTGCACACTGCTAAACATTAAAGCTTTAGATGAAAAGGTGGAATGTAGGAAGTGAAAGAGATCCTTATTTAGGGGATGGGTGATGGAGTGATTTAGGAACCCACAGATACATAGTATTTTTTTATAATTTTTTCTTTGCTTGTGGGATTGTTAAATGGAATGGGATGGAAATGAAAGAAAATGGTTGGGATTCTTGAAGGATGGTTAAGGATGCCTCAATCAATTGGCTTGCTTGTTTGCTTAGGGACCCAGACCATTTTGGTCATAGGCTCTTCTTGTGGAGTTATAGGCTCAGCTAGCTTTTTAGATGCACTGGACTATGATTCTTTGCTTTGATGCCCTAAGGCATGAGAATATTTAGGATAATTGGTAGGATTTTTAGATTTAGAGGTAGAGGCATCCAAATTTTTATTTTTGAATCCCATGAATTTAATAGAAGCGGGGTTGGCGGAATGAGTGGAAGCTTTATGCTTAGATGGTATGTGCATTTGTTGGTCATGATTAGGAATGCAATGGTGCTGATGGATAAAGGGGTAATTAGGTGTTGGTAACAATGGTGGAAAGGAAAATGGAGGGATATTAGGAGTTGGAAGGAGTGGGGGTAAATTGGATGGTGGAAGATATGGAAGTAAAGTTGATGGCGATAGTTTAGGAGTTGGAGAAGCAGCGGTAAATTGGATGGCAGAATATGTACAATCACATGCTTGTGGGGTTTAGGATGGGGTTTTTGACGGGAAATGATGGGCTTAGGATGAATGAAGGATTTACTAACATCTTTAGCTTGAGGAGGCTGGCGTTTAACACTAGGACTAGGAGTGCTTGGAGAACTAGACTTGAGTTCCTCATTAGATGGAGATGAAGGGGTTGCAGAAAGCATGAAGATGGAGGATCCCAGAAAAAGGTCGGTGAGATGAAAAGAGGAGTCATCAATGGTATCAAAGTTAGAAGGCTCTCTTACCAAAGAAGATCCAGCTTCTGTATCAGAAATGGATATGGATGAAGATTCTTGCAATGTGTACTCACCTGGACCATTTTTGGTGTACTTGATATGGAGATTGGAAGTGGCTTTGCTAGATGATGGATTGAGTAGGTCGGATAGATCTACATATGATGAAGATGGATATGCCTCGGTGTTGATAGGAATGCGGTTTGGACTCTGGTATTTAGCTTGAAAGGCATGACAAAATTCAAATGGATTGGGATCAGCATGGGTAGTAATCTCAACACCGTTATGTGGATATTTAAGACATTGATGGTATGTAGAAGGAACTGCCTTGAGGACATGGAGCCATGGAAGGCCAAGGATAATATTATAAGGAAGCTCAATAGCAAGAACTTGACAACGGGTTTCAGTAGTGACTGGCCCAACTTGGATAGGCAAGTAAATAATCCCTTCAGTATCTCTCTCGGCATCATCATATGCTTTGATAGTAATGACCTTAGAGGTGTCAACATATTTCTCAGAATATCCCAATTGTTTTATTAATTTCAAGGAACATATATTAAGAATAGCTCCACCATCCACCAAGATTCATTTGATATGGTGTTGTTTCACAAACACTTCAATGTGAAGGGCTTCATTGTGTGAAGGATGAATGGAGGGCTAAAGATCTTTGTCAAAAAAGGTTAAATGACAAGGGGCTACAATGCTAGTGACCATAGATTGGAATTGTGTGATATCAATATTGTAAGGCACCGAAGAGTCTTGTAAGGCTTTGTCAAGGATAGCTTTTTGAGAAGGGGATATGCGAAGCAACTCAAGAATGGAAATATGCGCAAGTGTTTTACCAAGGTGATCAAGGACATTATAGTTAGAGGATGGTCAAGGAGGATGGACAGGTGCTCCTTGAATGGTAACGCGACTTCATCGAGTAGTTACAGTGCAGTCAGGTGCTTAGCCTTGGATAGTAATGGTAGAAATGTGAGCATGGTCAATGCGGCCAATAGTAGATGATTCATAGTTGTACTGAATGGCATTCCCAGCATGAGGGTTACTTGATTTGTCATGAGATGGAAGTGGATTCTTGAAAGCATCTAGATCATAGTTTGATGTCAGTTGTTGTGCAGGTTGAGTTGTTGAAGGTATAATTTTGATTAAACCTTGATCGATGCAATCTTGGATAACATGCTTTAAGCGCATACAACCATTTGTTTTGTGTCCTTTAACTCTATGGTAATCACAATACTCATTTTCTTTATACCAAGGAGCTTTGAAGAGTGGTTCACCATTGGGTGGCGCATCCAATAACATAATATCTCCCACTTGGAGAAGTTTTTGAAAGACAACTTCCATAGGTTCTGCTAATGGTGTAATTTGTCGGCGAGGATTTAAAGTTTGTCGTTGTCAATTTCATTGAAAAGGTTGCGTTGTTGTAGAAGCAACTTGAATGTTAATGGGAGATTTCATATTTTGTATATTCTTTGCATCCACAACACCATCATTGATGACATTCTTGTTTTTGTTCCAAAAGCGAGACTTATCGTTGGAATTCTGAGGATAGTCTTTGTTATCGCGAAAAATCTTGATAGCGCCTTCAGCAATTAAAGCTCGTTCAATGATGGTTCCTTTGGAAACAAGTTCATCAAAGGTGCTAGCACTTTGCAATTGTAGTTGGAGTGATAGCTCGGGATGAAGATTTTAAATAAAGATATTGAGCTATTGCTTCTCAGGTATTTCCCATGATAGTTTGCTAGCCATATTATGCCATCGTTGAGTAAATGAAGAAAAGGCTTCACCATTGCGTTGTTTATTGTTGACAAGGTCATTCATGTTTACCTCATGTTCAATGTTAAAAGCAAAGCATGGTCAAAACTTATTTGCTAACTACGTAAAAGACTTAATTCCCAGAGGTAAATGAGAGAACCATTCAAGATCTTGTCCTGCTAAGCTTCAAGGAAATAGTCTCACAAGATATGTATCATCATGAGCAACATCGAGACATGCCACAAAGAATGCTCTAAGATGGTCTTCCAGATTTCATTTTCCTTTGTACTTGTCAAATTGTGGAATTTCAAAGTGTGGCGGAAAAGGTGTCATATGAAGTGACTTGTCAAATAGATAAGCACATATGTTTTCTAAGGAAAATGTCTTCTTGCTTTGTCCTACCGCTTGGTTAATCTTTTGTTAAACATCTACTGGAGATAATTATTGTTGTTGCAAAGGGGGTGAAACATGGTATGATGCATATTGAGGTTGCTATTGTGGGATATATGAAGCCATGACAATTTGTTGAGGTTGTGTACTCACAATTTATGTCAAAGGATTGGTATGCGACCCATATGTGGTTTAAGATTGTTGTCCTTGAGACACAAGCGGTGGTTGGGTATATTGTGACGAATTAGCACCAAGATTTTGCATTACATGAGAAGTGGAAGATTGATTGGCATTAGTTAATGGTTGTGAATTTGGAGTTGGATTTGTGACATGGTAAGTGATGGAAGGATTGGTGGATGCGAAAGAAGGATGGACACTTGGGTTTGTATTTTGGACAACATGAGGATTGGTATATGTCATGTGTTGAGTAACAATAGGCAAACCTTCGGTAGTATAAGATGGATTGATGGTTTGTGAAGGATTGTAAGAAGATGATGGAACGGATGTAAGTTGCTCAACATAAGTGACTATAGTGCTAGGATTAGCTTGAGAAACAATAGGTGGGTCACTCATGTCAATAAGACTAACATTGGGATTGTATGATGTATTGGATGGGTTAGTGGAGATAGTGGAGATCATATTAGCAGTGGTAGGAATATGAGATGTGGTGTCCACATGTGATGTAGCGGATTGCGATGGTTGTGAAGCTTGGACCGTTGGTGCTGTTTGGATAGCTTGGGAAGCTTACGAAATATGGGATATGGGGATAGCTTGTGATGTTTGGGGAGTTTGCACTTGGGCCACATGGACAACTTGTGTTACTTGAGGCATGGAAATGGTCATGGTAGGAGGAGTATGTTGGGGAACATGGAAAGGTGGAATGTTTAGATTTTGCAAAACGAAAGGGAGTACATTGGTTCGAGTTATCAAAGGTTCTAGAGTGTACTCTGAGTGTGGTGGATCAAATGAAGTAACTATAGGTAGTGAAAGAGATGTGTTGGAAGATGGAGTTTCTAATATGGTATGGGATGGTGTGATTATAGTAGATGGTCCCTTTGCAACAACAATAGGAGTGTTTGGATAATGCTCTCTAATAGCGGATATGTCAAAATCTCTTGGTAATTTAGCTCCCATGCGGGCAAGTTGCAAGAAGTAGCGATTAGGATCGGATAAAACAAGTCTCTCAAATTGATCCCATACATGTGTATCTCAAAATTCTGATAAGTCTTCTTGGGATTGTTCCTCATAAGTCTCCAAAAATGTTTGAGGTTGCACTTGTTGTGAAGATGACTCTCTAATGGTGTACCCATGGGGCATAAACATATGAGGAGGCATACCAGTCGTAAATTGAGTTGCGTCTCTAAAAGGTGTTGATCTAGATTGTTACATCTTAGCTTCCACCTCGGCTTGCAATTTGGCTTCCTTTTAGCTCGCAATTTAGCTTCCATTTCAGCTCTATATTGACTCCTAGTTTGAGGCATGATGAATGATGTTGAAAATCAAACTTTAGTTTGTCAAGGTTTTGAGACCCAAAAAGATGATGGTTTGCTGGTTGTTTGGTTGTTGGTTGTTGTTTGTTATTTTGCTGTTTGCTTTGTTGTTGGGTTGCTTGGTTGCTTTGTTGTTGGTTGGCTGTTTGCTTTGTTGTTGGGTTGCTTGGTTACTTTGTTGTTGGTTGGACTTCCCTAGAGAATAGCTCACACACTGAAGGGAAAAGTTGTTTTCTAAGCTTGCTATTTTGTTGATGTTGATAAAGCTAAAGCCAAAAGATGATGTTTTGCTGATTGATTAGGTTGATTGATTTGATGTTTGGTTTGCTGGTTTGGGATCTCAAAAAGATGAAAAGTTCACAAAGTTCAATTGGTTAGTAAAATCAAAGCAAGAGACAAAGTCCAGGTATCTGCTAATGATCAGAGATAGGTCTGAAAGCTAATGTTGAGGCTAAACAAGCTAAAAGTGTAGCTGATTTGGCTAAGTCACTAAGATTTGTTGGTAATTGACCACAGGCTATAGGTAATAGCTCATATGCGAATCAAAAAAGGCCAAAAGTGACTAGTAATAGCTTAAATGTGATCTAGTTCTGGTTCAGATAACAGGCTATAGTGTTAACCAGAGGTGAGCCAATTTTCTACAGGCGACTAGTATGGACTCATAAGCAATTTATTGTTGATCAAAGGCAACACAGTTTAGACCAGAGGCAACTGACTATTGTTTAAAAGTGATCCAGTTTAGGCAAAAGGTGACTATCTTTTGTTCAAAAGTGATCTAGTTTAGGTAAAAGGTGACTAATTGTTGTTTAAAAGTGATCCAATTTTCTGTATGCGAGCAGTTTAAGCTCAAAAGCACTGTGTCTGTCAGGAAATATGTCTGATTTGAGTTTTTGACAAGAAAATAGTAATTGCAGTCACTCACACTCACAACAATCACAAACTTGTAGAACCTAGGCTAGGAAAGGACTGTATTTATTGAGTCCCTTGGCCGTGCTTATTCAAAGCAGATAGCTTCAGGATCTTGGTAGCATCGGCTCCTCTCCACGGCACACACTTCTCACGCATACCAAGATATGGGTTTCCTAAGGCTTGTCCCCCCACCAAACCTTAGGATTTTCCCTGCTATCTCTTCTAAGAAGCATGTGAATTGGGGCAGCTTCAAAGGTCCAACCTTTTACATCAACAAATAGAAGGTTTTTGGCTACTACACAAAGTTGCTAATAAGGGCATCCGTTTGGGTGGCTATACATGCGGTAGCACTATTCTCCATTATGGAGTCTCCCAGCTTTCAAGGGCTATGCCTTGGAGGGTTTTGGGGGAGGTTTGCTATCGGTATAACACAACAACACCTATTGTTTGTGGCTTTTGACACAAACACTTTTCTTATATAGTTGTTCAGAAGGACTTGGCTTTAGCCCATTATCGCTTGGGTCGTATCCCTTCTCATACCGGGAAGGCAGGCCCTCTAAAGATAATAACAAGTTCTCATACACCCAAGATCTATTTAATAGGCAAGGGGAGAGGATACTTTTCTTATTAAATTTGGGTTACAATCAAGCACATGCAAGCAATCAAAAAGGATAAATCAAGCACAGAGCAAGCAATGATTTTTTTAAGCACCAAGCCCAAATGTTCCTAATTTAGTGAAAAACCACAAGTCTTGGACCGATCGAAGCTGCAATAGATATGTTAGTAGTTTGATAACCTCCTTTTCTTAGACAATCGATAAGATGCTACACAAATACCCAATTAGTAGCCAAGAAAACCAAACTGCAAATGATAAGGACTAAAAATGACACAATTTACCAGAGGCGATCAACTGTTGATCAAAAGTGAACTGTATTCTGTCGCAGGTGAAATGTTACAGATCAGAATTGATGCTAGTAATGCCAGATGTAGATTGATAAAGCTCATAAGTGATGTGAAAAAGCAATAGGTGACTGGTTATGGGTCATAAGCGACTCAGATCAACAAGAAAAATAGAATGTAACAAAAACCCTAGTTTCACGAAAAGTGATCCAGATAGCTAAAGATGATCACTGTTAGGTTAAAAGCTATTCAAATAAAGGTATAAGAGACCACTGTTAGCTTGTGAGCGATGCGGAACAGATAGTAAGCAACTACTGTTTGCTCAAAAGCAATCCAGGAATGCTAAAAGTGGTAGGTTTCAGCTCAAAAGTGATGCATATATTCAGACAGTGACTGGTTTTCACTCAAACGTGACTGGAACTTGCCGTAAGTGCTCAAAAAATCTGATCTTCACAAAAACAACTTCAAATAGCAAAGTTAATCAAGGACGTGGGTCCCACCGGGTGTGCCAAAATGTGATAGGTAAAAAATTAGGTTAATAAGATCAAGCAAAGCCATGAAAACCCAACCCTACCATCATCAAAGAATCTAATCCAAATGAAATCAAAAGCATGCAATTCAAGAACAATATCACCTAGATTGTTTGATTCCTTGTTTATGATGTGGATTGCTTCTTCAATAATGAACAATTATGAAGATAAAATCTGCCATGATAGATGGATGATAAAGATAATATGCTATGTGGATGCTAAAGTACTCACTATGCTTAGGATGATAATGTAGACGCTATATGAATGCAAGATCTTCGTAGTATGGAAGGAGAGGGTGTTTATATAGAACTCAACCAAAATCAATCAACGGTGGAGATTCGGTGGCTATGTGAATGGCTAAGATTGAATGATAGACATAGATGAATGTGAAGATGACAAGTGGAGAGAAGATAATGCTTATGTGTGACCGTGTACATAAAAAGTACTACATGTGAAAGATATTAAATAAAATATGTAATACCACTTTTTTTTTTTAAATGAAAGAGGCACCCATGTTAGCTCATGAGATAAATGATAAGAGCAATTAAGTAAATAAATAAAATTTATTTAATTAATTGGGAAGTGGGCTTATGAAAGGAATTTTAATTAAATAAATAAGATTTATTTAATTAAAATGGATAGAAAGAAGATAAGTAAATAATTAAAGATTGTTTAATTATAGCTTAGAGGAAATAGAAGAAATAGCTAATGAATTAATTAAATAAATATAAATTTATTTAATCAATAGAAGAAACAGATCTGTTAGGGATATTGCTCAAGTGTGTTAGACCAATGTAGATGATGGATAATGCGATGTTTGAATGCTAATGATAATGAGTCAATTTTGGGTTTCTACGGTCTTTGATTCTAAATCTATCTATAATCTATCTATGTTAATCATGCTCATTGCTCTTTGATATAGCTGAAATCATAAGGATTTAGTCACTATGCTAATTGTTGAAACATATATAAGTTTGGCGCATCGCCTTAAGAGTTTTATTTCATTGTATTTGTAATCTTGTTTTTTCTACCCCTTTCCCAAAACCCCATTGAAAAAGGAAGAGCCAGCTTCCCTAAAGTCTGGAGGTTATTGCAAGAATCTATCCCATATTCTTGAAGCTTCCCATGTTGGTGCTGAAACCTGTGCAATTTTATACATCAACACAACCCTTCACATTTTGGTATACCCAGTGGGATCCACATCCCTTTAATCTAACATTTTTTGGAAGAAATTCCATGCTATTTTGTGTGTAGGTACAAAAGTGTGCCTACAACTGCAACAACACACATACGGTTCAAGTCAGCACACCCGTGGTTTAGCTCGGTGTGCCTACAGCGTCTGTTTGAGCGCCTGTGTTTCTGATTAGGCTCTAACATTTTTTGTGTTGTTTAGTAGTCATTTTTCAAGTTTTCTAACTAGTTTTTGTTTGTTGTTTCTTGCTAACCCTTAGATTTGCTTGTTTAATTATCTAACATCTATTTATGCAGGGTTTAAGATATTTTTCTTGTAGGTTTTAGGTTTTGTTATAGAAGCATGCCTTTGGTTTACAAAAGTGTGCCTTTATTTCTTCTGACAACTGGCAGTTTCTATCTAATTTGATTTGACCCTTAAGACCTTTGGATCATCCCCTATCAGTCAAATCTTATTTTCTGTCAGATTTGACTCTCTATTTTTGGTAGGTTTCTTAGTACAGTGATGGAAGCTTGCCTTTGGTCTACAAAAGTGTGCCTTTATGCTTTGTCAATGCACCATTGGCTCATATTGGCATGCTTGTGGCTTCTTCTATGTTTGTAAAAGCATGCTTTCAGTTCCTATTTGTGCACCCTTGGTCTTTGTTGATGTGCTTTTGGCTTCAGTTGGTGTGCCTATGGTAAAAGGTAAAAAAAAGTATAACTTTTTTATTTTCTATTTTATTTTTCTCTATCTGCATGTCTGTGACTATCTTTGCATGCCTTTTGTTTGTTTTCTGTCTATGCTAACATTTTTGTTTGGTTTTGGGACTAACTATTTGATACAACATTTCCTGATCGTCCAAGATCATCTTTTAAAACTACTAATGAGTTTGTTGCAGTTACATTTGTCCAAGGCCTCTTTTTCTCACTAATTTAGGCACTAAATTAGTTAGTTAGTTAATTGATTTGTTTGCTGTGTTTGTGGAATTTGTAAGACATATGCTCTCTCCATGCACTTCATGTGATCTTGGAGATCAAAAACCTTGCAATTCCTTTTGTTTTAGCTTAAATCCTAAGGTAGGACAAATTTACGTATGCTCTTTTGTTGCATCTAGTGCAACCTTAGAGATAAAAAAAAATTAGTATATATCTTTCATTTTAGGGAGCTTGCTAGGGGATTTCATCCCCCTAGGGACGACCTCAACTACATGTTCTGGCATAGGATGTAAACATTGCAAAAATTAAAAGATTTGCTTCAAAGGAAGGACTCTCTCCCCCCTCAAAGAAACCCCAAGACCCTCGGTCTGCCGAGACTTGTGTTGGTTGGCACTTAGGTGGATAGGGACACCCCCGTTCACAGATCATCCCCCGAACCTTGTGTATATTGGGACACCCCCTAGATTCTTGTAAAAGCTAGCTAAGACCTAAGACTGTCATATCCTTCAGTGCATTGCAATTGCATGAAGGAGAAGAGCTCACGCTATTACCTTTACTTCTTGATTTAGAATACGCTTTGGGCAAGATTGTGTCTCCAAAGTAAGGGGTGTAAGGTGGTCCATGACCTTGCATTCCCTACCTATCTGAGTAGTAATAAATGGTATCAAGGGGATGGAAACCACCATTATCTAAAAGTGGAGGTTGAAGTCACACCTGAGTGAGTCTACGGAATATGACACTCCTACCTGAATAGATATAGGATTGTGCTCAAGTGATTGATGTGTCTTTTCTTGTGAAATACTAGTAATAGATATTTGTTATCCGTAGAGGCTACAACCTCGTGCACCAAATTCCATTGAGTCAAGTAGCCATTGTGTCTTCTTTGTTTGTTTTCTTGTCAAATAAATTCAAAAAACCATCTTCCAAAGGAAACAAATAGTCACAAACCATTCATTGTTAGTCCTTTCATTGGTATTAGTCCTTTTATCACATGGTCATCCATCCTCACACCATTATTAGACCTTAGAGCTTCTATCTTCTTGAGACTATAAGATTTTGCCAAAATCATTTACCAAACACATCGCAAAAACCATACAACATTTCCCATCATTTTGGTTATTAGTCTAAAATCTAGATCAATATCCACTAGCTTGTCTTTGATTTAAGAAGTTGCCTCTCTTAGATTCATGGATAAGTTGACATCCATCAAACTAGTGAACTAACTAGTTTAGGAGAGTGGCTCCTCTTGAGTTGGCGAAATTCACTACCCTCATCTTGTCTTACCTTGAGTTCAATAGTCTATCTCTTGGGAAGATAATCACAATCCTCAATCCCACAACAATTGATCTAGATTTTATCTTTTGACCAAGCAAACAAACATCAACATTATCCTAGAGTCTCAATTTTGTCACAAAAAGTCAAAAGATACCTTCGTCCATCATCCATCCTTGTCATATGAAGTTTGAAATATCACATGCCTTTGACTAGGTCCCAACATAAAAAAGTCATGGAAGCTAGTCAAAACAAACCTCAAGATAATCCCGAGATACCCATTGACGCAACACAATTCACCATAGGAATTAGCCCCCATGTTTTCCTTCTAAAGGGGTACATAACAGGACCTTCTTCTTCTAATGACATAGGTCAACCATCACAAGAAGTGTCCCAAGATCACATCGAAGAGTTACAAAATCCTAAAATCCTAGACAGTATAGATAGGCTCTTAGCTTCGGATCCTAATTGATTGTTTCTTTTACTTTCCAAGCAAAGAGCCAAGTTGCCTATTACTTTTGACACGTCAAACATTAAAAATTGAGACCTAATCAATATCACCATTGTTGCTATGGGTGGATCACATCCTACTTCTATCCCAACCATATCTACCCTAGCACCCACAATTCCAACTACACCCACACATAACATTCCTCTATCACCATCACATATCAATTTGTCAATCCATTATACCAACCCCCCACATCACTTGGTCCACTTCTTTCTAGTGTTCCCGCATCTATTCCTCTAATCACACCAACCATGTCATCCATACCTCAAACAAATCCCTTTCTCACCTCATACACACCTCAATCATCTCATACCCCAACATTAATAGCATCTCAACCACAATCTTCTATTCCTCATGTCCCTTATGGAAATCCCCTACAAGTGTCACAACTCCAATTTGTTGGGATAAGTTGCCATTAACTTGCAATCCTAACCAATTCATGTGTCTCCAAAGTTCTTGGAATGTGTTCCCCACCACATAAGGACTTTGAGAGATTAATTATTTATTAGTTCTATCACTTTGACTTATTGCAATCAATTCCTAATTGATAGGGTCAAACTTGGGCATCCACTTTTGGAGTGGGGGCCATGAAGAATTTGTTGACTTCTCCTAAGTCTATTTTGAGAGTTTGATAACTCAGAGTTAAACTTGGGTGCCCTCTTTTGATGGGGACTTATATTTAGACTTGGAGTTGTGTTTTTTATGTACATCAGTGGATAATGTTGAGACACCTTGCTGTTGGGAATTAAGGTGTCTCAACCTTGGTAATTCCTTGTATTATTTCATTATATTTATTTATTTATTTCCTATTATTGTAATTAGGATGCAAATCCTTATTGTCATCTTGTAGGAGTTGGCACGGTGAGGTGTCATCCTACATAGAAGGTGACAACATGTAAAATTGTCCTCACATGAGTAGATAGGCATCCCACTTAGTGGTAGGAATATTTTTCCATGTGTTGGCATCTTGGATAGTGTGTAAGGGAATATTGACCAAAATGGTCATAACAGATTCCTATGACAAATCTATGACGCGTAAGAGTCGAAAATGACATGTTCTATGATAGGTGAAGACAAGTGTCAGAAGGCATCTTTGGGTGCCCTAAGGAGGGTTATGACATGTTGTAAGAGAATATGCTATTTATAGCCTGTGTATGATAGATTCTCTTACAACTGTAAGATATGTCAGTATGATGGATTATATGATGGTCGTAAGAGTAATAAGAGCATCTGTCATTGCCTAACTTGGGAATAGGAAAAGTTTTTGGGATGGGGTGTTATGACAAGTGTCATGACCATGTTGCAGTGTTGGACAAGTGTCCTTAGGTGTGGGTTTTGGGCCATGAGGCCATGTTGGATGCCCATCTCAAGGAAAGCTCATCTTTGCTTTGTAAACTTCTATTTAAACAGGTGTTTTTGAGAGGAGATGTATTATGTGATTGACAAGTAGTATTATGCTACCGGTTTGTCTCTAGATATGAGTGTCGAAGACTCCTGAGAGCTTGCATTGCAAGTGTATTGTAAACCATTTTAGTTTTGATAATACATTGTGTAGGTTTTAGAGTGTGGGGTTTTTCACTTGATAAGAGTTTTCCCCACGTATATCTTGTGTCTCTCTCTTGTGTCTCATTTCTGTGTGTATGTGTATTGCTGCAATATCTCCATTGTTGTGGTTAACATTCTGTAATTGTAAGGATTAAAACTAATTTGCACTCTTCTCTCCTCATCAAATTAGTGTAGAAATCAATTTTGGCACACCTAGCTTCCTTTTAGTTGGTATCAGAGCCTAGCTAGTTTTGGTTCTAGCTGCTGGGTAGGGGTTTTTAAAGCTAATCGTAGGTTGAGTGGGAGTCTGTGTAGAGTATTATGTATCTTTTTGTAGGAAGGAGATGAAAAGAACATCCAAAAGAGTAGAGGTGGATAGGTTCAATGGCACAAATTTTGAGTTGTGGAAACTCAAGATGGAAGATCTACTTGTTGATCGTGACCTATGGGAAACTGTTGATGGAACAAAACCTACAACAATGTCACAAGATGATTGGGACCTCAAAGACCAAAATGCTAAGGGTCTCATATGACTCTGTCCTATTGAATGTCCATGAGAAGAAGACGACGAAAGATCTTTGGAAGAAGCTGGGAGATGTTTATCAGGCCAAGTCCTTGGTGAACAAGCTTTTCTAAAAAATATGCCGTTTTCTCTAAAGATGGAAGATGGAGGATCTGTTGTGGATCATATGAATGCTTTCAACATGATTGTTTCATAGTTGACATCTGTGGGTGTGAAAATGGAGGAGGAGGATTGGTGTATGACCCTGCTTTGTTCTTTTCTGGATTCATGGGATCATCTTGTCATGGCCATTGGAAGCACTACAACCACCTTCAAGATGGAAGATGTGGTGTCTTCACTGTTATCTGAAGAAATGCAGAGAAAGACAACTGAGTCGGCCAAAGAAGCTCTTGCAGTTCATGGAAGACCCAAAGAGAAATGGAAGAAGAAGGACAAGAAAGGTGAAAAGGGTAGATCCAAATCCCATGGGAGATCCAAATCTCCTGGAAAGTCCAAGGCTTTCTATTGGAACTGTGGCAAAACTGGACATTTTCAAAAGGAATGCAAAGAGGAAAAGAAAAAGAAGAAGAAGAAAGCCCCAGATTCAGATTCTGACAAGTCACAAGATGATGGTGATGCCTTCATCTCAACCCAGGCCACCCATGCATCTGATGATGTGTGGTTGATTGATTCTAGTGGATCATTCCACATGACCTCGCATTGAAGCTGGTTCATGAAGTATTAAGAGTTCAATGGTGGAAGAGTGTACCTGGGTGATAATTCTCATCTGAAGATTGTTGGTCGTGGAAGAGTCTCAATCTGATTCCTTGATGGATGAGTAAAGGGGATCATGTTGGCAAGAGACACGTTGTGGCTTCATGAGTGTTGTCATTGATGGCAACAAAGTTCATCCCACATATCCGCAGGACATGGTGTGTCTATACCAGAAATCAGATTGTAGAGTAACTTGGTCTGATGACCAAGAATAGAGTATGTAGCAAGGTCTGACAATCAGGTCCGGATCTCTTAGAGGAAGTATCTATGTAAAGTGTGGACTTGGGGAAGTCAAGATGAATACCTTGACTGATAGATTCCAGGGATTGAGCCTTTGGTGATGAAAGAGTGAAGAGATATAAGCACCTAAGTTTTAGGTTCCTGTTTGGCAGAGTAGACAGAGGAAGCACTGACCGACAAAGCATCAGATCTTAATCCAGATGAGACATTGATGGTGATCAATCTTCTTGAGGTATCATTCATGATTGGCCAACATAATTGATGACTTCTATAAGCATCTCTTTGATATGCATCACTTGATAAGCAAGTATTCAGCTGACAGACCAGAGTTTGGGAAAATATTGACTATTCCAGATGCTGACTAGAAAGATGATGAAATCCTTGGTTCGGATATATATACTAGATGGATTTTGATGAGAAGGTGTGTGGTGTATTATGTAATGCGAAGAAAAGTAGAGAATAGTGTGGAAATAGAGATAGAGGTCCGGTATGTGATAGAACAACAACACTAAGGCAAAGGAAGAATGAAGTGCAGTAGATCAGTATATTGAGCTCAACTAAAACTGAACCCAAGCACATGTGGATGCTTCCCATCAGTTCAAGTATCTTGTTTCCTTCTATAAACTATTGTAGGCAGTGAGCCTCTTGTGAGTAGTGTGCTCAGGTAGTGAGCCCTAATTGGCAAGTGCCATTTTGTATTTCTATTCTTCTAACAAAGAATACATTCTTGGGTTAGTCACCCCGTGGTTTTTCCCTTAACAGGGTTTTCCACGTCAAAATCATTATGTTATGTATCTTGACTTTGTTTATGCTTTCATGATTATGAATGCTTATTTGCTTTGATACTACACTAGTTTTTAAAGAAGAATAGAAAGTTAAATTAATTAGGATAACTGATTCACCCCCCCTCTCAGTTATCAACAATTGGTATCAGAGTTAGGTTCCTCCAAATAGAGTCTAACTGCTTGAGGAAGATTTGGAAATTCAAATGGATGTGTATGGTATGAGGGAACAACTTCAGTCTACCCTAGATGATCTTGAGCAATCTAACTCTGAAGTTAATGAATTGAAGGAAAGACTCAAACAGGTTGATGATTTCATAAATGAACTAAAAGGGAAACTGAGTATCTCTATGAAAAAGAGAAAGGATCTACTTCAGCAATTGGCAAGTCAAGGTGAAGCCAATGACACAAATGAAGATCTGAAGGAGAAAACCAAGTTCTGTGAAAAGTTATCAAAAGAGGTCATTATGGTAAGACATGAAATGGAATCAGGAGTTATGAAATTTACCCAAGAAATTGAAGAGAAAAGAAAAACTGAAGATGATCTAAGACTATCTCTCAAGGAGAAATTAGAAGACTGCCACAAAATGGATAGAATAATCAGGCATCTCGAATTTGATCTTGAAGAAGCTAGAGATAATGAAGAACAACTTGAGAATCAGATTGACACTCTTAAAAGGGATCTTCAAACATCAAATGAATACAAAGAGAAATTCAAGATAAGCTCTACTCAACTTGAAGTTCTTCTTCAAAGCCAAAAGAGGGTAGATGACAAGCAAGGCTTGGGGTATGAAAAAGGTGAAATCTCTAGATCCGGTCAGAAGAACTCCAGATCAGAAAATCCAAGAAATAGGCCTAGAAGGCCTCTAGTAAGGCAACCAAATGCTCAAAGATATCCTTCCTTCAATGGATGCTGCCACAATTGCAATAACTTTGGTCATAGAGCAAATCAATGCAGAAGAAGAATGAATCAGACTAATTCATCCTTCTCCAGACAGTGATTTAATTGCAAAAGGTATGGTCACAAAACTCATGAATGCAGAAATATGCAAATGAATAATTCATTCAATGGTAGATGTTTTGCATGCAATAGAATGAGACCTATGGCTAATCAGTGTAGATCAAGAGTTTATCAGTCAAATATGCAACGAAATGTTGTTTTCTACAATTGCAATAGATCCGGTCATATTGCCAAATTCTGCAGAAGTAAGAATTAGGACAAAAAGGGTCTGGTGCATCATAATCAAAACCAAGACAAAGGAAAAGGAAAACTGAATGCGGATGAAATTCAAAGAGAGATGAACAAGATATGGGTGAAGAGAAGTACAAAAAATGATGGGGATGGATCCGCACTAGAATATGGTACTGACATTCCTTCCAGAAACTAAATACATGAGCTCTGGCTCAGGGGGAGTCACAAAAGAAAATATTTTCCCCCAGCCAGTCAATTAGTGCCTAAAATTGGCACATGGAAGGTTGCAGACTAAAAGGGGTCTCAGAGAAACATCTAAATAACCCTTGGGAAAGATATGAAAGATCCGCAAGGAATTTGAAGAGGTTAATCATTTGAGATTAATCCAATTTAACAGTCATCTGGTAAGAACATGATTTTCACAGACAGATCTGGTATGATACAAATTCTAAGTATCTTGATCTATGGGTAGATCAAATGTTTAGGGAAAGGAGGATAGATTGTCACTAATCATCAAGACAAACTTTATGTATATCTCAGTGATCTAGAAAAGATCCTTCTCAGAACAAGGAGAACAAGGCAATTGGAATGACTTAAGTTGCACATTTATTGCAATATAGAATTAGGGTTTGCTTAGAGATAAAAGGGTTCATTTGGTCGTCATTTGCACATTTGCATTAGTGAAAAATATAAGAAGAGCTCTGCAAACAAGTTTACTTCATTTCTCTCAAGGATCAACTGCAGAATTCAAGTCAACCAGCGATCTTTTCAGCTCATTCCGTGAACCCTAAAAGCGTAAAAGGTATTTTCCATTCTTGAAATCTCTCTCTGAATCTTTTGAAAGATGGCTACACCAAATGTTGTGAAGATCACTGATAGACTGTGTCCAAAATTCAAGAAACATCCATACAAATCCCTAGAAGTTGATCCCCTAGGCACTTTTTCTAGCATTCTGCATGGGGTTTTACATGTTGAAGACGTTAGGGCATACATTCATGCCAATATTGAGGATTTTGGGGAATCTAAGTTGATGGATATATATCACAAGCAGCTAATAGATGAATCATTTGAACTAAAACCTCAGTACAAAGCCATCCGGGACAAGCATTTTGCACAATACATTCATTTCCCCTATTTTGCAAAAGATGAATGGGTCCAGTATGTTCTGAGTAGATTGCATGACAACTTTATGTGGTTGATGAGACCATTCAAGATAACCAAGGATGCCATTAGGGTAGTTACTAGATTGCACTCATCTGGTGGGATACCTGCTCTCAAGTCAGTCAAGAATCAGACAGTGAGTGAGGCAACAAGATCAAAATTTGATAAGAGAGCAATGACAATAGAAGATATCACTAATTTGGATATCAAGTTTTCCTCCATGATAGTCAGTTACAAGATATATCACTCTAGCAAGGAAAATTTAGTACCTGGAACTATAATTTACACTACTTATCAGATGCTTAAAGAAAATGCTGACTATGATCTCTGTGAGCTCCTTCTAAACCAACTTTTGGAGAATCTGCAGAAGATAAAGAAGGGCAAGAAGAACTCCTTCAAATACGGTGGCTTGATACTCTGTCTATTCTTTTATTACATGAATGAGCTACCCAGATCCAATGGTTGGATGTGGCAAAATGATAGACCAGTAGCCATACAAATCAGGGATTATTTGCATGGGCTTGGTGATGCCAAGGCACAAAACACAACTTTGTGGGGTTACTACAAAAACTTCCAAAGATTGATGCAGGCCAGAGAAAGAATCCCCCAATCATTGGTTGAAAAGTATAAGGATATAGTATGCTTTATGGTAGAAACTGATCAGTGCCTAATGGAGGTTGTGGAGCCAAGGAAAGTCTGGATCATGCCAATGGGGTATGAAGTAGATGAGAAAATTGTAGAGCTACATGTTCAACACATGCTTAGTCAACCCAAGGATCCTAAGGCAGAAAAGTTTGGAGCCTTTGAAGAGTTGAGTGTAAAGATTCATGTGGAACTTAGACAACCGGAGATGAAGAGAAAAGTGAGAAAAGAAGTAGAAAATGTTGCCAAAAGGTATGGCATATCAAAAGAGGCACTTGATGCAAACAGATAGAAGATGGAAAGGGCAAAGAAAGAAAAAGAAGAGACATAAAAAGAAGGTGCCCCGGTACAAGCCCCCTCCCGGACCAGATCATCCAAAAGCTTTGCACCTCCCACTTTCAAGAGTTAAAAAGCCTCAAAACCAGAAGCTCAGACATCCAAAAAAGGAGAAAAGAGAACCAAGAAAAAGGCAACAAGGTCTTATACAAGCCAAAAGGATGATGAAGAGATAGAATTAGATGAGGAAGTAAAGAAAATGAAGAAGAAAAAGAAAACATCTGGTGAACCCTCTATTGAAGAAGGGACAGAAAAGTTTGTTGAGAAGCCTACTTTATCCATTAATGATGTAGTCAAAGAAGTCACTATGGATGGGAATCTGCAACCAATAACAAAATTCTGTGATGAGTATAATGATGTAGATAAAAAGACTTTGGAAGAAGCCATAGTTAAGTATTTGAACATATACAATAAAGCATTTATTGAAATCATCTCTCTAATTCCCAAAAGTTTAGAGAAAGAACTTGAAATGAGAAAGGAAAATGCCAAGGCAAAGGAATTAGAAATTAGAGAACAGATAGCCATTCAACTCTATCCTTCAATTACTCTGAAACAAATGGATATGATCTTCAAAGATTGCAAGGATGAGTTCTAGAGTAAGGCTAAAATGAATCAGCTCATGCTTGGAAAAACTGACAAGGTGGCAAAAGAAATAGAAGATATCCTCTGGAATGCTTTTAAAAGATTCAATATTCTTGTTATAGAGGACCTAGGTAATGAACCCTCTACCATGGATGAAGAAGAATCTACTGTAAAAAATGGAGAAGAGGAAAAGGAGACAAGTGAAGAGAAAACTAAGGACTTAGATTCCTCTGCTTCGGAAGAGGAAGTTCATGAACAAACAAACATCTCTCCTCCAGTTTCAAAACCCTGTCACCGGCAAGAGACATAGTAGAAGCAATCAAAGATTTCTTAACCAAAGAGATGATGGAATTTGATGAACTGAAACTTCTTCAAGGACCGTTCAATTTTGACTCCCTCTCCTCGGTTCAAACCATGAAGCTAGCATCCTTTACTCAAGCAAAGGCAAAAGAAAAACTTCTAAAGTCTCACATGGAAGACTACAAGCTCATAGAAACTGCATCTGGTGTATTGGAGAAGATCATGCCATCCTTCCAAAAGGATCCTTCGGGCTCCACATTTGGTAATCTAAAGTCTCTTGTAAGTTCTATTCATTCACATTTTGATTCCTTAGAAAAGTCAGCGGAAGAAAAGGTCCGGAAGGAGTTTTTGGAAAAGAGACTCTTTGAAGTACAAGGTCTAATAAAAAATGATAGGAGAGTTATGGATATTGGAATAAAGAGCTTATAAAATGCTCTTAAAGATGGCAGAGATATCTATAAATTTTGTTTATCCTGGCCTAAAGTGACCATGGATATTGAGAAGAAAGTAAAAGAGCAAGAGGATAAACTGTTAAGTTTATCTAAAAGTTTTGATCCTCTCTCCTCCTCCATAGTAAATCAAGAGTGTCAGACTATTGCAGTCATAGATGAAATAAAGAAGCTTGAGAAGGAGAAGAAAAATAGAATAAACAGGTAAAGTGAACTTAGAGGGATCATTATCCCTAAGTTAGAGGCCATGCATGAGGCCCTAACTGATGCACAGGCCACAACCCGGACCAATGATTCGATAGCTCTTAAGAAGGCAGAAGCTTTTGCATTCCTGTTGAGTGGTCACATCTCAATTTTGGATAGGATGAAGCAGATTTGGGTGATAGAAGTTGTACAATTGAAGAATACTTTTGCAGACATACTTAAGTGTATGTAAGTACAACTTGTATATATACTTATGTGAATATGTATAGACTATTTTTAGAAATTTTGGTGTGTGGACCCTACCCTTTGCCATTAATGTCAAAGGGGGAGTGAGGAGTAATGAAAAATGTAGAATCCAGCTAAGGGGGAGCTCTGGAAAAATGTACATTAGAACAAAGCATCAGCCAAGGGGGAGTGTAGTATAACACTTAGTCATTTTTCACTAAGTGTTGCCATCAATGCCAAAGGGGGAGATTGTTGGCAAGAGACACGTTGTGGCTTCATGAGTGTTGTCATTGATGGCAACAAAATTCATCCCACACATTCGCAGGACATGGTGTGTCTATACTGGAAGCCAGATTGTAGAGTAACTTGGTCCGGTGACCAAGAACAGAGTATGCAGCAAGGTCTGACAATTAGGTCTGGATCTCTTAGAGGAAGTATCTATGTAAAGTGCAGACTTGGGGAAGTCAAGAGGAATACCTTAACTGATATATTCTAGGGATTGAGCCTCCAGTGATGAAGGAGTGAATAGATATAAGCACCTAAGTTTTAGGTTCCTATTTGGCAGAGTAGACAGAGGAAGAACTGACCGACAAAGCATCAGATCTTAATCCAGATGAGACATTGATGGTGATCAATCTTCTTGAGGTATCATTCATGATTGGCTGACATAATTGATGACTTCTATAAGCATATCTTTGATATGCATCACTTGATAAGCAAGGATTCAGCTGACAGACCAGAGTTTGGGAAAATATTGACTATTTCGGATGTCGACTAGAAAGATGATGAAATCCTTGGTGCGGATATATATACCAGATGGATTTTGATGAGAAGGTGTGTGGTGTATTATGTAATGCGAAGAAAAGTAGAGAATAGTGTGGAAACAGAGATAGAGGTCCGGTATGTGACAGAACAATAGCACTAAGGTAGAGGAAGAATGAAGTACAGTAGATCAGTATATTGAGCTCAACTGGAACTGAACCCAAGCACATGTGGATGCTTCCCATCAGTTCAAGTATCTTGTTTCCTTCTATAAACTATTGTAGGCAGTGAGCCTCTTGTGAGCAGTGTGCTCAGGCAGTGAGCCCTAATTGGCAAGTGCCATTTTGTATTTCTATTCTTCTAACAGAGAATACATTCTTGGGTTAGTCACCTCGTGGTTTTTCCCTTAATAGGGTTTTCCACGTCAAAATCATTGTGTTATGTATCTTGACTTTGTTTATGCTTTCATGATTATGCATGCTTATTTGCTTTGATACTGCACTAGTAGTTAAAGAAGAACATAAAGTTAAATTAATTAAGATAACTGATTCACCCCCCCTCTCAGTTATCAATAGATCACTGGGGTTATGCACATCCTAGGCTTGGCATGGAACTTGCTTTCTATAAGTATGTTGAATGATGCAGGTGTACAAGTTGTCTTTTCGAAGGATGGATGCAAGATGACTAGAGGATCTATGGTGCTTGCGAAGGGTACTCGGAGAGGTACTCTATTTTAGCTGGAGGCATGTACTTCATAGTGCAATAGTTCTTCTGACTCGAAGAAAAGAGATACAGTCACTTCATCCCTACCATCTAAATGAGTAGTGAAGAAGTCTGTTGTAACAAGTTCTGATGGTAGTGCTCATGCTTTGGAAGTTAAACTTCCTACTGAAAAGATAATGTTATGGCATAAAAGATTTGGCTACATTGGTGAGAAGTGTCTTAGAACCCTGAAAAATAAAAACCACATTGAGGGGTTAAATGATTGTAATTTTGAGTTTGACTTTTGTGAACATTGTATATATGGAAAACAAAACCGTGTTCAGTTTTACTCTAGTTCTCACAAGTCTTCTGGTGTGTTAGACCTTATTCATTCTGATGTGTTTGGTCCTGTTAGTGTTCCTTCGATTTCCAAATCTGTATATTTTGTATCTTTCATAGATGACTACAGTAGAAGGACATAGATTTATTTTCTCAGAAGCAAATCTAAAGTCTTTAGTCAGTTTAAAGAGTTTAAATCTTTTTCTGAAAATCAGACTAGTAAAAAGATTAAGTGTTTGAGAACTGACAATGGTGGTGAGTTTTGTTCGGCAGAGTTCGATAAGTTCTATAAAGAGAAAGGGATTGAAATACATAAGACAACTCCATACACCCCGCAACAAAGTGGACTTGTAGAGAGGATGAACATGACACTGATGGAGAAGGCTAGGTGTATGCTTAGTGGAGCAAGCCTTGAACAAAATTTTTGGCCTAAAGCTGTAGCCACTACTTGCTACCTGGTAAACAGGTCTCCTACATCAGCTCTTGTTGCTAAGACACCTATGGAGGTGTGGTCTGGTAAGAAGCCTTCAGTTAGACATCTTCATGTTTTTGGTTGTGAGGCATATGCACATGTGCCTAGGGAGAAACGGTCTAAATTGGATAACAAGGATGTTAAGTGCATTTTCATGGCTATGGTGTCGGTGTGAAAGGATACAAGCTTTGGGATCTTGTGGCTGAAAAAGTGTTGTATAGCAGAAGTGTTATCTTCAGAGAGCTGACACCTTCTTCTATTGTTCTATAGCTAGAACAGATAGAAAAGAAAGAGGATGTGGTTCAGTTTCCTTCTACCCCTGAGAAGACTAAACTGATAGACCCTATGAGACCTGATGATGAGGAGAGCTCTAGCAACTCTAAAAGCTCAGAAGAAGAAGCTAAACCTCAACCTTAGCCATTGAGGAGGTCTACATGAACAAGAAATGAATTTGATAGGTTTGGTTATTCATTACTTGATTCTAGTTGTGCTTTTGGCTTACTAACACTAATGAGCCTAGAACTGTGACAGAGGCTATGGGCATGAAAGATACAAGTTCCTAGAAGGAGGCCATGGAAGATGAGATGGCTTCGTTGGAGAAGAATAAAACATAGGACTTGGTACCTTTGCCTGAAGGATGGAAACCTGTTGGATACAAATGGCTGTTCAAGAAGAAATTTGGTACAGATGGCAGTGTTGAAAAATATAAGGCTAGATTGGCTACAAAGGGGTACTCACAAGTGGAGGGAATTGATTATGGTGAAATTTTCTCTCCCATTGCAAAGCTAACATCCATTTGATTCTTGTTATCTCTTGCAGCTGCTTATGACTTAGAAGTGGAGTAGATGGATGTGAAGACAACTTTCCTTCAAGGCAATTTGGAGGAAGAGATTTACATGTCACAGCCAGAGCATTACATAGAGAAAGGTAAAGAAAATTTGGTTTGCAAGTTGAAGAAGTCTTTGTATGGTTTGAAGCAGTCTCCTAGGATGTGATATATGAAATTTGATGCCTTTGTGTTGTTGATTGGATTTCTAAGATCAAAATCAGATCATTGTGTTTATTACAAGTTTGACAATGATCACATTCTCATTATTGCATTGTATGTTGATGATATGCTGTTAATTAGGAATGGTAAGAATATGATTTCTTATTTGAAGTCTTAGTTGTCAACATAGTTTGAGATGAAAAATCTAGTGGTAGCCAGGTACATTCTAGGAATGAAAATTAGAAGAGACTGAGCTAACATAAAACTTTGGTTAAGCCAGAGTAAGTATGTGAAGACTGTGTTGGATAGGTTCAGCATGTCAGATTGTATACCATTGTATGTTCCTATTTCATGGGAACAAAGTTGTCTATTAATGAGTGTCCAAAATCTCCTAGTGAGGTGGAGGACATGAGCAGAGTGCCTTATGCTAGTGCTATTGGTAGTTTTATGTACGCTATGGTCTGCACAAGACCAAACATTACCCAAGTAGTGGGAGTCCTTAGTCGATTTATGGCTAATCCTGGATGGGTACATTAGGATGTAGTAAAGTGAGTGTTTAGATATTTAAGGGGTACTTCTGAGTATTCCATATGCTATCATGGTAATCCTACAGGACCTCTGCATTCTATTTGTATTCATGGATTTTGATTGGGCAGGTGACATTGATAGCAAGAGATCCACCAGTGTCTATGTGTTCACTATGTTAGGTGGTACAATTAGTTAGATGAGTAAGTGACAACTTGTGGTTGCTTTGTCCATGATAGAAGCTGAGTATATGGCAGCAACTCATGCTTGTAAGGAAGCCATTTGGCTTAAGAGATTGTGTTCATATATTGGTGTTGATGCAGAACAGATTACGATTTGTTGTGATAGTTAGAGTGCGATTTGCCTAGCAAAGAATCCAACTTTCCATGCCATAACAAAGTATATTAATGTACAGTTTCACTTCGTGCGAGACATGGTAGAGGATGGGAAGGTGAATTTGGAGAAGGTAGATACTTTGAAGAATGTTGTAGATGCATTGGCGAAACCAGTGGGCACAAAGAAGTTCAGATGGTGTTCATAGTCTATGGGCCTCTCGGCCTATAGCAGTTAAATCCTATTATTTCCATTCACTCTTACAAGGTGTTCAACAAGTGGGAGAATGTTGGGAATTAAGGTGTCTCAACCTTGGTAATTCCTTGTATTATTTCATTGTATTTATTTATTTATTGCCTATTATTGTAATTAGGATGCAAATCCTTATTGTCATCTTGTGGGAGTTGGCACGATGAGGTGTCATCTTACATGGAAGGTGACAACATGTAAATTTGTCCCCACATGAGGAGATAGGCACCCCACTTAGTGGTAGGAATATTTTGCCATGTGTTAACATATTGTATAGTGTATAAGGGAATATTGACTGAAACGTTCATGATAGATTCCTATAACAAATCTATGACGCATAAGAGTCGAAAATGGAATGTTCTATGATAGGTGAAGACATGTGTCACAAGGCATCTTTGGGCACCCCAAGTTGGGTTGACATGTTATAAGAGAATATGCAATTTTTAGCCTGTGTATGATAGATTCTCTTACAACTGTAAGATATGTCAGTATGGCGGATTCTATGACGGTCGTAAGAGTCGTAAGAGCATCTGTCATTTCTCAACTTGGGAATAGGTGACCATTTTGGGATGGAGTGTTATGACAAGTGTCATTACCATGCTGCAGTGTTGGACAAGTGTCCTTAGGCATGGGTTTTGGGCCATGAGGCCATGTTGGATGCCCATCTCAAGGAAAGCTCATCTTTGCCTTGTAAACTTCTATTTAAATAGTTATTTTTGAGAGCAGATGTATTATGTGATTCACAGTACTGTTATGCTGCTAGTTTGTCTCTAGATATGAGTGTCGAAGACTCCTAAGAGCTTGCATTGCAAGTGTATTGTAAACCATTTTAGTTTTGATAATACATTGTGTAGGTTTTAGAGTGTAGGGTTTTTCACCTAATAAGGGTTTTCCCCACGTATATCTTGTGTCTCTCTCTTGTGTCTCATTTCTGTGTGTATGTGTATTGCTATAATATCTCCATTGTTGTGGTTAACATTCTATAATTGTAAGGATTAAAATGAATTTGTACTCTTCTCTCCTCATTAGATTAGTGTAGGAAGCGATTTCTGTACACCTAGCTTCCTTTCAATTACATGGATATATTGTTGGAGTTAACTAAATTGTTAGAGATGCATGAATTGGAATATTGCTTGCATGAGTTCATAAAAGCTTGCATGGACTTTAATATTTTTTGCATGGCACTTACATGTACTTGCATGTTGTTGCATGCTACTTGCAAGTTGTTGCATGTTGTTGGATACTGCTTACATGTACTTGCATGCTGTTGCATGTTACTTGCATGTACTTGCATGTTGTTGCATGGTACTTGCATGTACTTTGTTTAGGGTAAAATTAGATTTGTTAATCTTTTGTGGCTTAGATGTTAAAATCCTCCTTTCACCCTAACATTGAAGGATCTAGGATCGAGTGGCAAGCACTATCATGCCCTAGGTCACTTGCAAATGAGGGGAAGCTTGGATTAGGGAATTAATTATCAAATTTTCCTTCTCCTATGCTCAATTGACCAATAAAATCCTAATTACACAAATACAACAACAAATTAATGAATTACAGAAAAAGCTCTTGCAGACGGGAGTAAAATGCCAAATTACAAAATATCTATTTTTAGGGTTCCAAAGAAGAACAGTCAAGGACACTGGAGTAGGCACCCAAGTCCAAAGTGCCTACTTTTTCAGGGAATCTAGACCTCCTTCAAACACTGATTAGCCCTGTAGCTTCTATTTTTTGGAATCTATCTATGGAGGACACTGGATCGAGTGCCCTAGTCTCGAAAGTGCTCTTTTGTATGACTTTTCTTCAGATCTTGAATCCCCGATGTCTCCCCAGCCTTCCTGCAACTCCACTTTTCCTGGATGCGACACCTGTAACCTACAATCACAAGACTTGGTTTGGGGGTTGTGGTCTTTAGAGGTTTTCCTTAGTCAAACCCCAAAGGACACTTAAGTCTCTGAACACCGTTGTTAGATAAAGAGGGCATGCCCTTGTGAGGCAGAGGCCAAAAACTAAAGGAATCAATGATAAAAACACAATGATATGTCACTTTGTAGTGAAGCTTTCATGGAGGAAGATGCTCTTCATGCCATGAAGGAATTGATGCTCAAATATGCAAATATCACCACACAAAACACACAAGTCTGCTCTTGCAACACAATAGAAATCCTTGAATCACCTTGAGAATGCCTAGAGTTCACAATAACAATCTAGTTTACAAATGAATGTCTACATATGTTTATGTATGCATCTACAAGCACTCCCGCCAAGATATTTGAAATTAAAACTTACCGTGTCAGCAAAGGGACCCAATAATGGTCATTAACCAACAACTAGAAATTGAGGCTGCCCTAAAATAGGGTAGGACTAGGGCATGGGCGCCCAAGTCCTCCCCCTATTTTAGGCAGGGTTCAGCTCAAGGGGTCCTCCTAGGTCCTATTTGTCATGGGACTTAGGTCTCATTCCATCAGGATGCTAAAATATGAACTAAAATGTCCTAAATGCACTCTAAAGACCCGAGAGCTAAACCTTATGAGGGAAAAGCCCCCAAGGGGACATTTTTTGACGTTACATTTAACCCCCACTTTAATTTATGTATGAACACGAGGCCCATACATGCATTAAAGTAAGGTCACAAACACATCAAACACACCAAGCACGGAGAAGACACGCCAATCACATAGAAAATAGTAACAGGCACACAAAACATGGAGAGGATAGTTACAGTTAGTGCATGGAAGACACATTAATGCATGGAAGACATAAATTATATCTTTTCTTTTCTTTTTCTCATATATGAAATGCAGATGCAAGTACTTGAAAGTAAACAAACCTCCCAAAATGTAGGAAGCACTGGTCTCTGCACATGGGGAAACACACATGCAATACACGCAAAACCTCCCAAAATGCACGAAGCACTACTCAAGGTGGTGGTCTATGCATATGGGGCAACAAACATGCCATACAAAACAAGCACACTAAAACACACACAATTGAAGACACGGAGAAAACATGGCAGACAAGTGATGGTGTGTTCCCTATTTCTAGGCTCATCACCATCTTAGGCACATTACAAGCACACATCGATGATTGGGCTTCGCCACAACAATTGCTGAAGACACGCTTAAGGGTTGAGTTAGTCACAAAACCGCTCCCCGCCTCCACAAAGGACTTTTGAAAATGACAAGATGATGCAATCTACATCAAGAAATACACCATCACCTCCTCCGTAGAGGGGCTTAAGAAAAATGATATGCTCGATATCCTGTGTGTGCAGAGGGCTTATATGATTGATTGATTGATTGTAAACAAACTCAGGATGCACAATGCACTACTTTGGTGCAGGTCTATGCATCTAAGGTCAAACACATTGTTAACATCTATAACAAACAACTTACCTTATATGCCCCCACCTTAAGGTGGTTGATATCAGTTATCGATATCAAGCATGTTAAGGTAGGAAGAAAACACACAAGGGAACACCAACTTTCACAAAGCCCATGCTCCCCGGAGGTGACATGTACTTTACGATTGCCAAATGTTCCCACAAACACATCCTTGCAAGAAACATGTTATTGTCTATAATATCATGATAAACAACAACATCAATGCATATGATTAACCACACAAAGGGCCAAGGTTATACAACAAATTTAGAGTTTGAGGATAGCCAGGGGCTATATCATGAAGCTCTCCGAATCGAGTACCGCCAAGGCTAGATTCAAAGGCAAACAAAGGTGCACGGAGTAACAATATTGTTAAAGTTTGTATATACAATAAAAACATCATGAAATTCACTACGTGGAAAGCATGAGTGCTTCCACTAGCCAAGCGTCAGATAAGATATACAACCCCATCATCATAGTAGGAAATATAGTCCATTTTTTTATTGCTCTCGAAAGGGACACTAGGTTCGCATCAGTATAAATGTTTGTCATCATCTGCCTGCTAGATGGAAGCACTAGAGGAAGGGAAACAATAGATGAGAGAGGAGAAACAAGTGTCTTAGGGACAGTGATGTAGGAGGGTGCCCCCAAGTCACCAACCACAACGCTATGTCCATCAGACACAACACACAACAATGAAATCAGAGAGAGGCAATATAGAAGAATGATGATACAAATAGAAGAAGGTCACAACAAAGGTGGTCTCCCGATATCCCAAACCTTACGAGAATCCGAGGTCATCCCAAGAGGCCTAAACAACACATAACATATCATGAGGGAAGTACATCATGAGAGAGATAAAGGGTTAGAGATACTTACCTGTTAGGGTATCATTGTTAAGAACCTGCTTATCTAGAATATCTGTCATGTTGTTTTGATCCTATTAAATTAACATTAAGTGTAAGATGATGAGAGGATTTCTTTTCTTTAAAAGGATTATATCCAATGCTGCTTGAGTAATGTGTTGAAGCAGATTCTATAGGTATTTGAATCCCTTGTTGATTTACACCACATCCCTTACCTTCATATTCACAATTGTTATAAAGGATTTTAAATCCTTGACCATAAAGGGATGTCATTTCCTTAGAAGAAGGTGAAGCCTCATAGGTGTCATAATTTGTAGTATAAGTGAGGGTATTGTCTTTATTCTCAACCAAGGAGACTTTATTTTTCTCAGATGTTTCAAAAGACTGCCTTGACGAAATCGATGCGACTTTTGATGTGTTGAGGTTATTAAGTTTATATTCCCCTACATCGTAAGGATTAAAATTTAATGAACCCAAATCATCATCAACAAGTGCATTCAATGGTTGAGAGTTTTTCAAAACATTAGTCATTGATGGATCACCTCGTAAATTATTTAAGCTCATATGATTGTAAACTAGTTTTTGCATTTCAATGTGTAAACACTTATCTGGTTCAGGATCAACATGAATAATATGAAGTTTACCTTTGAATATAAATTTGATCGAATGATGTAGAATGGAAGGGATTGCCCCCAATGCATGAATCCAGGGTCTACCAAGAATCATGTTGTAAGATAAAGAACTAGGCATGACATGAATCAGGGTTGGCACCATCACAAGTCCCACTTTTATAGGTAGAGTTATAGTACCTATGGATTGTCGTCCAACATTATCAAAACCATGGATACTTAATGGTTCTAGCTTGATGGCAGATGTATCAACTTTAATCTTATGTAATAAGTCAATGCCACAAACATTAAGAGCTGATCCATTATCAATCATAACTCTCTTAACCAATGTTTTGTTTATTGTAACAAAGATTACAAGAGGATCGTATTGATTTTGAACTTCAATTGATGGTAATTCTTGTGGTTGAAAGAGAATATCTATTTTTGTCGCATACATACTATCCAAAATGACTACTACATCATTAGGCTTAGCAGTAAGTGGGATAATCACCTTTTGCAAAGCTTCTTGGAGCATTCCATGGTATGTAGGCGATGTTTGTATTAAATCCCAAAGAGAGATCTTAGTTGGGGTAGCGCGAATCTGTTTGACAAGATCATACTCTTGACCACTTTTATGAGTAAGATGAGGTGGTTGAGGGAGCATAGGTTGAGAACATGGAAGAGAGATAGGCACATGCATTTCTTGGTTACTTTGCTTGTTATTACAGGTGTTGTATGTGTGAGCAATCACATTGTGGTGTGGTTGTTGTAACACATTTTAAACACCTTGAACCGTAATCACTGGTTTTAAGTAAGAGGGTGCACTAAGTGCCCCTCTAACAATCATTTTAGAATATTTTTATGAAGGCCATTAACGATTATTGAATTAACATTATTTTCCTCTTGATTGCACCCAATATCCATCCTTAGGATTTAATGTGAGAGACCTTTTGTCATCCACTAATGCTACATCTTGGCCAGGGAGAGCAGTGGGATGAGAGGAGGGTACATCATCACCATCATCATCATACTCTGTGGTGGAAAAGGTATTTCTCTCTCATCTTTTTCATGAGTGTTCCTAGACATGAATTTAGTTAAATCTTCTACTATCAAAGGATGTTCACTCATGAGGATTAGGAATTCTTCAAAATCAAGATCTTTGATAAATGCATGTAGAGATAGCATAGAAAAATTACATGAAGGTGCCATTGCATTGTTTTAAATGTAAACTCATGTTTTAAAAGCTTTTCAAAATTGATGCAAAAGACAAGTGCAAAACTATATGTAAAAATAGCCTAAAATGCTTGATTTTTCGATACTTTTGAATGCAAATGAATGAATCAAAGGATGATATGAGGATTTCAGTCAAGGGTAGCAAGTTATACATCTGATATCAGTCCAAAACAAAAATTTAATCACTCTCAACACACTCTTGATGCAAATCCAAGATAATGCCAAGTCAAAATATACTGAAAATATGTCAAAATAGGCACTTTTTTCACCAAAATTCAATACAAAAGAACATAGAAAAGGGTGTTGTGAGGAAAATGATGATGGAAAGAAAATAATATCAGTAATAACAGCCACTTTATGCCAAAATACCCAACGCAACATGCTTTCAGCGCCACTTAAGGTCAAACCCTAGTGAAAATATAGCAAAATATGCAATTTTTCACGGTTTTTCAATTCCAAGACCTAGGAAAAGGGGTGTTGTAAGGAATTTTAGGAGGTAAAGTGAAGAATATAAATAGTATTAGTCACCTCAATCCATAAAATTGATCACAACACTTTTGGAGTGCAAACTAGGTCAAACCCTAGGGCCAAAATAGCTAAAATGTGTAGTTTTTCGCTAATTTTTCACTACAAGAGCCCTTTAAAAGGGTGTTGTGAAGATTTTTAGGAGGGGAATAAAATTATTGCCCTGATAACAGAAAATTAATGCAAAAATATCTTTCACAACACACCTACAGTGCAAGTTTGAAGAGTCGATAAGGCCGATTTTAGCAAAAAATGTTGTTTTAAAAGCCCTAGGTTTGAAATTTTGGAACAAAATGCTATGAGAATGATTTGAAGTCTGATTTTTAATGTAAATTACATACTCTCAGATTTGAAAATTATTTTCAAGCTTGATCATGCGAAATGCCCATGCAAATTTAATGAAAATGCATCAAAAATGCTAGTTTTTGTTGAAATTTTTTATGCAAAAATGCAAATATTTTAAATCTAAATGCAAATTTACACTAAAATGCAAGACTAAAGAAAAATTTTAATTTGAATGATCCTATAAAATCAGTATAAAAATATGAGAAAATGATTTTACCTACTAACCCTAGATTTTGGAATTACTAGGTTATATAAAATTGTCAAAATTTCCACAAAACCCTAGCAATTAAATGATGAAAATGAAATGCAAATTTATGAATTTTTGGATTTTTCTATAGTTTATATCAGATCTAATTCAAAAATCATGAATTAAGAAAATTTAGAAAGAATTGATGCAATTTAGTAAGCCAAACAATGCAATTTTTTTGTATTTTCCAAAATTTTCAATTTTTTTGAATTTTTCTCAATGCAATAAAATGAATGACTATATGAATGAATGAAATCACACCAAATATACAGAAAAACACTTAGAAATTTTAAATTTAAGTTCAAAGACATGGGTTCACAAAAATGTTTAGGGTAAAATTGGATTTGTTAATATTTTGTGGCTTAGATATTAAAATCCTCCTTTCACCCTAACATTAAAGGATCTAACATCGAGTGGCGAGCACTATCATACCCTAGGTCACTTGGAAATGAGGGGAATCTTGGATTAGGGAATTAATTATCAATTTTTCCTTCTCCTATGCTCAATTGACCATTAAAACCCTAATTATGTAAATATGACGACAAATTAATGAATTACGGAAAAAGCTCTTGCAGATGGGAGTAAAATGTCAAATTACAGAATATTTGTTTTTGAGGTTCTGAAGCGGAACAGTCGGGGACACTGGAGCAGGTGCCCAAGTCCAAGGTACTTACTTTTTCAGGGAATCTGGACCTCCTTTGGACACTGATCAGCCCTGTAGCTTCTATTTTCTAGAATTTGTCTGCAAAGGACACTGGAGTGAGTGCCCTAGTCCCGAAAGTACTCCTTTGTCTGACTTTTCTTCAGATCTTGTATCCCTGATGTCTTCCCAGCCTTCCTGTAACTCCACTTTTCCTAGATGCGACACCTGTAACCTACAATCACAAGACTTGGTTTGGGGGTTGTGGTGTTTAGAGGTATGCCTCAATCAAACCTCGGAGGACACTTAAGTCTCTGAACACCATTGTCAGATAAAGAGGGCATGCCCTTGTGAGGTAGAGACCAAAAACTAAAGGAATCAATGATATGTCACCTTGTAGTGAATCTTTCATGGAGGAAGATGCTATTCATGCCATGAAAGAATTGATGCTCAAATCTGTAAATATCAACACACAAAACACACAAGTCTACTCTTACAACACAATAGAAAGCCTTGAATCACTTTGAGAATGCCTAGAGTTCACAATAACAATCTAGTTTACAATTGAATGTCTACATATGTTTATATATGCATCTACAAGCACTCCCGCCAAGATATTTAAAATTAAAACTTACTATGTCGGCAAAGGGACCCAATAACGGTCACTAACCGACACCCAGAAATTAAGGCTGCCCTAAAATAGGGCAGGACTAGGGCACCCAAGTCCTCCCCCCTATTTTAGGCAGAGTTCAGCCCAAGGGGTCCTCCTAGGTCCTATTTGTCATGGGACTTAGGTCTCATTCCATCGGGATGCTAAAATATGAACTAAAATATCCTAAATGCACTCTAAAGACTCAGGGGCTAAACCTTATGAGGGAAAAGCCCCCAAGGGGACATTTTTTGACGTTACATACTTGCATGTTGTTGCATGTTACTTGCATGCTATTGCATGTTACTTGCATGTGCTTGCATGTTGTTGCATGTTGCTTCTATGGACTTGCATGTGCTTGCATGTTGTTACATGTTGCTTCTATGGACTTGCATGTGCTTGCATGTTGTTGCATGTTACTTGCACGTTGTTGCATGTTGCTTCTATGGAATTACATGTGCTTGCATGTTGTTGCATGTCACTCCTATGGACTTGCATGTGCTTGCATGTTGTTGCATGCCAATTATATGATCTTGCATGATGTTGCATGTCATTTTTGAGAGGTTGCTTGTAGAACACTCCAACTCCAAAAACTTGTAGGATGGTACATCTCAGTGTTTCAGATAATGGGTATCAGTTGCATTTTGAATCAGGTGTTTTCTTGTCACTTGCATGTAGAGAACAAGGTAATTCAGAACAACTTTAGGGACATCAATCTTGCATGTTGTTTGCATGAGATTGGTGTGTGTTGATCACTTCAGTTAATAGAAAGAGATTGGGCAAACTTGGATGGCCAATTTGAGGACTTTCTGTTGTTGCTTTTATTTGGAAATGTATTTGATGTTGGCTAAGTTTACTTGAGTAAACTTGGGTGCCCACATCTAGGATAGACAAATAATAGAAGGCTTAACTTTGTTTGACTTCAGCCTTCTCTATTTGGAGCGCTTGGTTTTTGCATGAAGATTTGTTTCTATGTTATCAATTACAATTTATTGTAATTTGAATTCCAAGCTTTCCAATTAAGAAGCTTTTGTATTAATTAAAAAAATCCCCATACATTTTCCAGAGAGTTGAATTGTGAAAAAGACTTAGAAGAAAAAAAAACAAGAAGCTTTTTTGACTTAGAAGAAAAAAGCAAGAAGTTTTTTTTTGAAGTTTTTATAGGTTTGAAGATTGAAGAAGCTTTTGAAGTGCATCAAGGAATCAAAGGATTTTGTATTGAATGTAATCTTCCAAAAGAGATTTAATACAAGCATAAACACCTTTGGTGTGAAGTTTTTTTGCTTAGGGGTTTCTCCACATAAATACTTGTCTTCTTCTTGCAAGCTATTTTCTTCTACTACATTGATTAAATTGGAGAAATACTCTAACATCTAAATTGAAAGTAATTTTTAGATTTACACATGCTATTAATTTTAAATTTGAAAACATTTTAAAGCTACAAACCTGCAACTTTTCCTTGTTCTCTCTCCCTTTTTCCAACACAATCCTCTATTCCTCTTACATTATATATCATTCCACCACAAGTGCCACAACCTCCAACCTCATACACAATACCTAATAATCCCCCACATGTCCACTCATACACATCACAACAATCACCCTCATCTTCCACTTATTAAGATCATGCTCCACAACAACAACCAACATCTCAAATTGATCTTAAAATTTTCAATCTTCAAAAGCAAATTTTAGATCTTACCCTTAGAAATACCAAGAAAAATTTCTCATTTGAGGAAGTTTGTCCTTATCCATTTGATAGGTCAATCCCTATGATCCCTTTTCCTCCAAACTTCAAAATTCAAAAATTTGATAAATATAAAGGAAAAGGTGATCCCGAAGAACATCTCAGGGAGTTTTATATTGTAGACATGATATTTCCACAATCCATGATATCAGTGTAGAGCTTCTAGAATAACTGTGTATTACTTTATTTTGCATCAATGTTTCGAATCACACTCTGTGATCCATCATTAGAATGAGAAGAAGAGAATGAAAATGAGATAAAATTGTAGAGTAGGTTTAATAAAAAGAGAGAGAGAGGGGTTGGGTGCAAGTATCTGTTTGACTAGAGTCAAAGAGATAGAAACACTAAAATATTAAGATGGAAGAGAAAAAATAATAAATAAGAAAGTAGGAAAGGAGAAAAAAGATAAGTAAATTAAGGGAAACAATAAACTAGAGATAAACAATAAAAGCAAGAATATATATATAAAAGATGCGTAAAGGTTGCAAAAGATAAAAAGAAAGATAAAATGAATTAAATAAGAGTAAGGTATATGTTTATGTACTAAGTAGTAAGAAGAAGGGGAACTAAAATAAATGAAATTAAAAATAGGAAATAGATAACATAATAAGTAAGTAAAAGAGGAGAAATAGGAATAAGAGCAAAAAAAACAATGAGAAGGAATTCACGAATTAAGAGCAAAAATCAAAGAAAATATAAATAAAATAAAGAGTGCAACAAATCATTAAATGGAGTGAAAATGAAAAAGAGATAAGAGACCACCGAGATATGAAGAATAAAATGAAAAGATAGAAAAGAGTGAAAATAAGGGAAAATCAAATTGAAACAAAGAATAAAAATATAAGCAAAGGAAAGAGAATGTAAAAGAGGTAAAAAATAAGACTAAGGCATGATATAAAGGAGTAAGATAGGAATAAAAGAAAGTAAATAATGAAAAGAAAAAAACAAGAGTAAAGAATAAGAAGAAAATCAAATCAAAAAACAAAAGACAATGAAAAAATAATAGGCAAAGGAATGGGAATGTGAGAGAAATAATAAAATCAAGACAACAAAAAGTTAAAGAGAGATAAAAATGAGAAAAGAGAGAGAGAGAGAGAGAACAAATGAAATAAAATAAAATTAGAACGAGAAAGCAACGGTGAGCATATATATATAAAATATATATAAGCAAGTAAAGATAGTGTAAAAAAGGAATATATATATATATATATATATATAAAGAAGAGAAGTAAAGGACTAGGTATGAATCGATAGGAAAGCATAAAAATAAAAATAGCATATGTATAAGTCAAAGGAAAAACAACAAAAGACAAGATTTAAAAAATGAAAAGGAGATAAAAGAAAGAAGGTGATAGAGGAAAGTAGAAGAGAGAAGGAGATACAAACATGAATAGACTAGGATAGTGAGGCCACCAGAGTAAGAAGGAGTAAGGATGGAACAAGGACGGGGGCAAGGACAAAAAATATAGCAAGATGAGGGGCTAGAAGAAGACTAGGGGAGGAGGAAGGCCAAGGAAAAGGAAGGGGTAAAGAGGTCGAGGAAGAGTTAAAGGGGGAGAGATAAGGAAGAAGAGGGTGGAAAGGGAGGAGGAAGGTAGCAAGGAAGAGTGTGGAGAGGAGTTAGAGAAGAAGAAGAGAGGGAGTAGATAGAAGGAAGAGAAGGAAGATAGGTATAGACCATGAGAACTGGATGGGAAGAAGGATCCAGAGAGGCCAGGAGGAGGGAGGAACAAGGAGGGGGTTAGTTTGTAAGGGAGTTTAGAAGAGGGTTCCAAGTATGACTCAGATTCCACCCATCATCTCTATTGAGGTTTGAAGGGTTATTTCTAATGAAGATAGCCTCTTGAAGTTTTCTCTTAAAGAAGTTATCTTCCTTGGCAAGGACGAGGGTATATTCTAGGTGGATGTAGTGTTTGGTGTTCAAGGAGTGTTCTACTAGGGCCGATTTAGCGACCCTTTCATGTCTGATATCTACACAATGTTCTTTGATTCTTGTGTAGATGGATCTACCTATTTCCCCAATAAAGCAATACATCAATACATAGTTATGCTAGAAGCTCTACACTAAGTTTTATATTGCTTGTTTAGAGGTTGCCAATAATGATACATATCTCTTATTCCTCTTCCCTTGCAGTCTTGGAGGGCAAGCAATGGATTGGTTTTCTCATTTACCCTTAGGTATTAAGACTTTTAACAAACTAGCTGAAAAGTTTGTTACACACTTTTCTTTCAACATAGAACATGAGATCTCCATGATAGACCTCTATAACAATAAACAACGAAATGGGGAGACCTTCATCTCATTCTTACAACAATGGAGGTACATGGTGTTGCCCCTAATTTTCACTTCCAAGTCTGATGCTTTCCATTGTTCTTTCATTTGTCTTGATGATTATTTGTCTAAGTCCTTGAGTCTCATTTTCCCCTTTGAGCCTTTGAAAAACACCTAAGGGTCATGTATGCTAAGATTTTCTTAACCTAGTCACTAATGTTTTGAATTTCGCAACCTTGTTGTGTGGTTCTAAAGTTACCTAACTCTCTGACTCCTCGACTGTGTATTGCTAAGTCTTCTCCCAGTCATCACCTTTGCAATCACCAAGTCAGAGGTTTTCAAAACTCTGAAAGCCCTGACTTGGAGTTCTAAAGTCCTCACAACTAGTGACTCTACGACATACAAGGTGGTAGAATGATTTTTGAGGCTCATTTAATGATCATTAAATGATGAGCGTGGCACACGAAAGGAATGTCTTTTCATAATTTTTGGGAAGTGGGCAAATCTTAAGGTGGTGTCCTCAAGGTGTGCATTGAGTGCCACATCGATCTAACATTTAAAACATAGTGGCTTCCCTCTAGCATACGTAATTTCTCTCTTTGTTGCAAATTTTTGTCCAAGTGATACAGCCACCATTTCTCTCATACTCTGCTATTGTTATCTTTGTACTTAGTTACTTTTTGCTCTGCAGTGATGATGAAATTCAATACTAGGGAACTTCCCATAACTCTGGAATTGAGAACAATTGGTTTGGTATAAGTGATACTAAGCTGGGTCACATCGATTTAGAAGAGTTCTGGTCTTTCCTATGGCAAGAAAATAAGTCACCTATTGCAGAGTGGTCTAGTGCATGCAGGAGGATTCCCTATCTCTGTGCAGAGTGAAGATTTGGTTGTGGCTTGTGCAAGAAGGTATATTCTTGGAACTTTTGAAATTAAAGCCAAAGACAGAATGGTGGTAGAAAGAATTGACCCAGAAAATATCACTCGCGTGTTAAGGATTCTAGAAAGGCAAAATTTTGAAGAGATGTTTGTAGTTATTGGGATAGATTTCCTCCAAGCAAATGAAGATTGGTGCAAGAACTCCATCGCACAAAATTGGATAAACTTTGAAAAAAGACGTAAGTCTCAACAACCTCAAAAGCTTAAAAGAGCCCATTTCAAAGATGAAATTTTAAATATTATTACTTTGCTAGATCATGTCGTAGGAAGTGATAGTATATATTCTTTTGAGGACTAGATGTACCATTTCATTTTGATAATATGCAGTGAAGACAAATTCATAAATTGGGCTGAAATCATTAGTTTTCATTTGAATGAGTAGTTGGTAAAATTTTAGGAGACTTTAACCTTTCATATGTGCTCATACTTGGTTTACATTCTAGACAGTCAAGAGGTTGTTTGGGCTAGGTTAAGATCACATGGGTCTTTAACCCCAAGCACACCTGTGTATAGCTACTTCCCTCAATTGGAAAAAGGATGTAGGGATGAAAGATTACCGCCATGTAAATGATGCCTTTTTGATGTATATAGTGAGGAAATTAGATGGAAACCCTGAACTAAGAATTTCACCAGAAGCTGCTTCTTTAATCATGAAATTTGGAAGTTTCAATATCCAATTTGATAGGATTACCTATTTGAGAGTGGGGGGTTATGAAAATGCCCTGACAAAATTGCTAAGGTACCCTAGTGATTTTGTCATTTATCTGGAGATATGTAAGTAGATGTTTGTAGTAAACGTTAAATACCGCAGCATGAAAAAGAAAGGGTATGATTTCCCATTAAAATTATCTTCCTATTTATGTAAAACAAATGAGGTTGCTAGAGGAGCAGAACATGTTTTGGCCGAGTTTAACTTGCACTCTTTGTCAATGAGGCCCAATTTTGATACCAAAAATTATGTAAAGAAGAATTTTCATGGCTCTGGTTCCTATGAGCATTGTCCAACCTTGGAAGATTTTTGGGAAGATTGTATAGATGATAGGGAAGTTCAGAGGAGGAATTGTATGAGACTCACCTTGAGTCAGATTTAGGCCTTTGGCCTTTCTATTTACATTCTAGATGAGATAGATGAGGGTTCTAAAATAATTGATGGAGAATATCAAAACCTGGTCACCAAACCTCTTCCCTGGTTTAATTGGTTTGAAAAAGAAGTGGATTTGAGAGCTCGCTCTACTGTTATGCTAAAAAGAATTGAAGATTGGCTGGACAGGAGATGGCATGGCTGTGCTGGTGTGCCTCATGAGCAAGGGAATCTTAAGGTCAATGAACAGGGGCCTGTGCAAAGTTCTAGTGTACGCATTTCTATAGGGAGACAAGGAGCTTTCCCATCTAGCTCCAATTCACAATCTGGAGGAGATGGAGAGAAACTAGAAGAAACTTCAAAATTAAAATCAATCTATGAATTGGATGGTTCCCCTTTGACTGCTTCCGCAAAGAAAAATACCCCAGCCAAGCTTGCACCTATATCTTCTGATTCTATTTTTTAGCATATTGTTGATGATGGTTCATTTTGTTGGTGTGAATAGGGTTATCACCTAACTGGTTTACCCTTGTGTGGATAAATCATCTTATTTAACTATTTACTAGTTAAATAATATTCACACATCACACATATTAAGTTGACTTAGTGAGTCTACTAGATGTCTAGTTGTGTCTAGTTAAGTCTAGTTGTGTGTTGAGTTGTTGATAGTTGGAGTGAGTTGTCTTATCCTCCACATGTGCAATTAGCTATCATCTTCTAATTGGCACATGTTGTAGGAATATCTCCACTTTCCACTCTACCTTTCTAGCTCTCACCTTGCCTTTATAAGAAAGGCATATCATGTACATTGTAACAACAACAATCCTTATTTTGCATTCATTGATAGAATAGCATTATTTTTTCATTTGATCTCTCTTGTGCTTTCATGAAGTCCTAGATCTTGGGTGGCTCCAATCATAGCCAACTCTAACATGGTATTAGAGCTCTAGGAAGAATCACTTTGTGTTAGTCATTTTTTGAGAGATCTTGAGTGCAATTCATGGTGGATCTTGATAGTTGAGTATGCTCTTCTCTTACATCGAATGATGACCTAGAGAAGCAGAAAAAACTTGATAGAGATACCAGTTTTGTGAAGGTTTCCCCTTCTTGCCCTTGTATTGTAGGTGAGTTTTGGTATGTGTTGTTGCAAATTAGACTTCACCATTGCATCTGGAGCAACCAAAATAGTCAAGAACACCTTTTGTTTCGTCCAAATCAGACATCGGAGGCAAAATTGATGAGGGTTTCAATTTGGGGCTCTTTGGCGTGATCCAGGAATACCAGCATTTTTAGAGCAGTTTGGCCCAAATTGGACATCGCCATTGCGTACGGAGTGGCCAAATCAATATGGATTGACTATAAAATCATCTAAATCAGACAAAGTTGTAGTAAAAGGCAAAATTTTTTTTACCCCTCATCGATACAGATCTGTCGTAGGAAAGATTCCCTGTCGCAATCGGCATATTCCTGCAGAATCTATGGTAGGTGGAATTCGACTACAAATCTAGAATCTAGGTGATTAATATCCTCTAGTAATTAAAATAATTTCTGGTTTTGTATGAAGTTTGCAGTATAAAAGTACTTCTGTGAAATAATCTTTTGTAGGCATCGTACCCTGGGACAACAGGGTACCTGCAAAATCGTGGGGTGCCATTGGTACGGGCCCCCACCATGACCTTCAAGCCATTCTTCGCAGATCTATTGGTGGTCCAATCTTCCGCAGCAGCATCTCATAACAAGTGGTCTACGAAAAAATTGGTGGTTAAGAACAAAGTCTTCGGCCACGCCATGCACCAATCTTCAATCTTCAATCGGTGGCATCAACAAACAGTCAACGACGAGCTCACTCTCACGGTGGCGCTTTGAAGACTCCAGTGGTCTGCGAAACCACTTCCACAGCCATTAAACATTAACAGTGGCATCGGCCACATCTCACACCAAAATAAATTCATGCCAGATTTTTTTTCAACTATCGGTTATTCAGCAGTGGTTATCTCCAAACCACCCATCAACAGTTCAATCAATCAGACCACTGGATATATCAATCAGTCAACAGATTTCATTTGCTACAGTCTAGCTTCCATTTTACCGCCCAACAGGAGGCATCTCCATCGACTGGCTGGATTCTTCAGCAGCGGGGTGCATGAAATTATCTAACGCCATAATAAAATTCACACCGGAGATTTTCTAAACTCATTGGATTGTTCCCATCAGCATATTTATCAGTGACCATTAGTAGATCTCAGCGGTCGTTTAACATTTGGTAGTTTGAATTTTATGCTAGAAATTTTTGAATCTCATCGTTTGTTCCTAGCGGAGTATTCTTTGGATCAGCCAGTGGCTTTTGCGGGCCAATCCAACGACATCGCCAGGGAAGCTTCTAAACTCGTCGGATGTTCCTATAGACATATTCCTTGAAGCTCGTCAGAAGATTAAAAACCCGCCCATACTACCCGATGGTATATCAAACCCACCGTCCAAATCTCTTTTGACACTCACTCTAGTGGTTTTGACATAGACAGATGGTTTACGCCAAGTCAAAGGCCATTTTACTAGTCAAACCCGGTGGTTTCGGCAAAACTTCAGTTGTTTTCTACCCACAGAAGGTGGTTTCGGCCTAAAAACTACTATTTTTTTCCTTGTGACCGGTTTTGCGTAAATAGGATTTTTTTTGCTTTCTGGGAGGGGGATTTTTTCTACCAAAAGGGAATATTCTACTGACATCAGCACTACGTCAGCAAGGGGGCATTTTTGCCCCTCAAATCCCTAAAAGGGGGCTTTTTTTCATTTTTGCAAAACTTTTGCCCACGGAGGCAAAATCGGGAAAACAAGATATTGTTAGAAAGATGATAGAGAGTACTTTGTAATGGTGTTAGTATTTTTTTGAAATTGTACTGTAGGTGATTGCTACAGTAGTTTGAAGATAGATCTTTATTTTCAGCTTCTGAGCTCACAACTTTCTGCCACAATCTCTGATTTTCGTGATTCTTGTGGCATCGGAAAGGTATTCAGGAGCTCTTCAAATTCATCTATACACTTTTCTCATATTCTGCTCCAAGTTCATTTTATTTCATTTGTCATTTTTTTGGCTTTTGATTGATAACTTGGGCATTCTGGCACTTGAGGAAGTGAAACTTGTTTTGAAGGGATCTATTTGTTGTAGTTAATCATTGTGAGTGATTGTAATCTCTATTGAATATCAGTTTTAAGAGATTTTCATGCTTTCCCAAATTTGGTTCCTTGAGGATGATTGTAAATCACACTAAGTATAAAGTGCCACAATTATTCTTTTTTCGGGGGGTGATCTCTTTGATTGAGTAACAGGGGGGTGTCTTGTGTTCTTTTTTGTACTCTTGCATCATGGATTCACACAAACTTCCTCTACTCACACCATATAACTATCATGAGTGGAAAACTAAAATGGAGATTCATTTAAGAAGTTTGAAAATTCATAGAGTAACAATGGGTACACAAATTAAACCAATAACAGCTGCAGAAAAGAGAAAGTGATATAATAGATGTGATCAAGCCTATGGAACACTATGCTTGTCTATCTCTCCTGATCTTCTTTTTCATATTGAATCTTGTACTACACCTAATCAAGTGTGGACTACCTTAGAAAATCTCTTTGGTAAACAAGATACAATGAGAGGTTTCAAATTGGAGAATGAATTAATTGGTTTGAATCCAACCGATTTTGCAAGCATCCACGACTTCTTCACAAAACTAAAATCACTTAGATTACAACTCAAACAATGTGGAATTGAGAAAGAGGACACTCAATTGATTCTTTTAATCCTTGCCATGCTTGGTCTTGACTATTCAGTTTTTGTTTCTACCTTCTATGCTACAATGAATGCACTTGGGAAAGCTTTCACAATGCCTTCACTTGATGAGTTTGCTGCATCACTCACAAGGGAGCAAGCTAAGTTAGTACACATGGGCAAATTGAAGTCTCCTAAACCTCAAGCACTACTTGCTAGTCAAGGTACAAAGGATCAAAAGGTTTCAACTAGCAAAGGCAAGAAAAAAAAATTAGGATTTCAAGAACAATGAGCAAGCAAAGGAATCAACAAAATCACCTAAGTCCCCATCCTCTACCAAGGAGGAATCATCTAAGAAGGAGAGACCAAAGTGTGCATTTTTCAAGAAACTAGGACATGATGAGCATAAGTGTTATGAGAAGAAAATTGATGAGTTGACTCACATTATTCAAAAGCACAACATCAAAATGCCATCATCATCACCTAGTATATCCTCTTCTTCGACACCATCATCATCTACACATACAGGGACAATGAGCATTGCAAATGGGACAGACAAAGGAAAAGGACATGTACTATTTGCTTCAACAAGTCTTCAGTCAGAGAGATGGCTTCTTGATTCTAGAGCTTCTCATCATATGGCATCTTCACAGGGGATGTTCTCTTCATTTGAGTCATACACTTCAACACCTATCTTGATGGGTAACATAACATACATGCATGCATCTGGAAAATGGACAATTGATTTTGGTGAGGGCACTTTCAACAATGTGTTGTGTGTACCTTCCTTGACATCGAATCTCCTTTCCATCTACTAGATTACTCATTGTGGTGCAGGGAAGACAGTTGAGTTCACTCCTAATTTAGTGATCATTCAGGACTTGGAGAGCAAAGATATCATTACAGTTGGGATGGCTGATCATGCATCTCGCTTGTATACCTTCTCCCATTTTGTTTCTTCTGATGATGTAGATCCATTGATGGCTATTCACAATCATGCATCAAGTGTGCATCATGTTTCTGAGGAGAAGTTTAGTCACTTGAACCTTGGTGTTCTTTCATCCACTTCAGTTCCTGAGACTAGTACTGAGCTTCCATCACCTCAACCTCTTGCTTCTTCAGAGATCGACATCGACATGGTTTCATCTACTTTAGTTGAGCAGGATCATTCAGGTCTTTCAGACACATCTTTGTGGGATACTTTCTTGGCAGGTATATTAGACTTGTTTTGTGAGTCTCATATTGTAGATTTGGAGGACACACTTGAGGGGTTATCTCTCCTCTTTGATGACAGTTACAACACAACCGTTATCCCATCTACTTCGTCTTTGGAGGTTGTTCCTCATCAGTCTACTCAGGATTTTGGATTGGTCACACCTCATTGCATTGTGGCATTCCTTGATTCTGACATGTGTACATTTCAGCAATCTTCAAAGGCATACATCATGAGGCTTTTTCCCTCATTCCTTTAGATGGAGTTTCTTTGACATCAGCCTTTGGACTTGTTTCTTCCTAAGGGGAGAAATGTTGTTTGCAGGTACAAGACACTTTCCAACATTCTTCTTCAGACATTCATCGGCACAGGAGCTACTTCAGTGTGGGGGTGACCTATAGTCTCACACTTGCTCTCTTATGGGGGGTATTTGATTATACATATGTGATAGAAGTTGTCCTTGGGGGGTCATGCTGAGTCCTCCTACTATCACTTCTTCTTTCACTTTCATTGTTTCATGCATTCTCACTTTTGGAGAGGAGTTTTGTCCCATGAGGTTTTCTCCTTTTCTCCACTTGAGATTTGTTTGTACATGGGTACCTAACATGGCCTAGTAGCCGGGACCCATCCATCTTTTCATCTTGCTTTAGTCAGCTACTCCCTAAGTTGCACTTAAGTGGGGGTGTTGGTGTGAACAGGGTTATCACCTAACCGGTTTACCCTTGTGTGGATAAATCATCTTATTTAACTATTTACTAATTAAATAATATTCACACATCACACATATTAAGTTGACTTAGTGAGTCTACTAGATGTCTAGTTGTGTCTAGTTAAGTCTAGTTGTGTGTTGAGTTGTTGATAGTTGGAATGAGTTGTCTTATCCTCCACATGTGCAATTAGCTATCATCTTCTAATTGGCACATGTTATAGGAATATCTCCACTTTCCACTCCACCTTTCTAGCTCTCACCTTGCCTTTATAAGCAAGGCATATCATGTACATTGTAACAACAACAATCCTTCTTTTGCATTCATTGATAGAATAGAATTATTCTTTCATTTGATCTCTCTTGTGCTTTCATGAAGTCCTAGATCCTGGGTGGCTCCAATCATAGCCAACTCTAACACATTCCTACCATTTATGGAAATTTATTCTTCCCCCACTGCTAAGGAGGTGTCTATTTCTGTTTTAGTCGATAATCAAGTTAAGGCTATTTCTAGCAATGTTAGTACTGGTATGGTGTCATCTTTGCCAGGGTGGTTGAAGAAATCTATGGATAAAAAAGGAACTATGTGCCTATTGCTACAATTGAAGTGGATACAGTTGCTAAGTTGTTACAGGCCACTTCTAAACCTAAAAAGGCCAGAAGGATGTCAAGAATGATTAATGATGCTACCTCTGGACATCATATGCTAGAAATTGTAGACCCTGTGAAAGATTTGAATGAAAATGAGATTACTAAGGCTGACTATAAAATAAGTCATATTAACTTGGGCCCTTCTACTTTGGAGGGGGATTCATATCATGCAAATTTTTCTGTGAATGCCTTAATTAAAAGAGTTAAGGAAGAGAGAAAAGAGAATATAAAGATCCAGTCTTAGATTTTGTCTTTGAGTAAATTCATCCAGTCCATAGTAACACTTGTACCTCAAGAGGCATCCAGCTTAGAGGTCATTGGAATTGATACAAGTACTGTCTAGCAAATTAAAAAGAATTGGAATTTTGCCAAGGCTATTACTGAGTGGGTAGAAAATTTATCTTGTGATATTTTGTCTTTCTTGACCAAAATGATACAAAGTTTTTCTCAAGTGCATAACAAAAGAAAAGAATTAATCAATGAGCTCCAACAAGTAAGAAAAGAGCAAGGGAGTACCTATGTGCTTTCAAAGGAAGTTTCTGAGTTGGTAGCTTTAGATCCTACAACACTCATGAAAGAAAACTTGGCTAATGATCCTCATGAAATTGACCCATCCCGGGTTGACTCATTAGACTAGAAGTTGAATATGTATGATAACCTTACTGAGAAAATTAATAAGGCTTTACAAGATTATCTAGATTTAATGATTGGTATTCAAAGGGATTGCCACACATTGGAAGAGAATATTCTGGATGAATTTGGAGAAAACCTATGGGACCCTAAAGAAATCAACAAACAAGTCAAGGAGATGCTTTATAATGAACTCGTCGATCCTGATGTTGTTTCTGGAGAATCATTGGGTAAAATGGGCTTGATACAAGTTTATCTTAATGGTTTTGGAAACAAAGATGAGATGATTCAGGAAACTATGGCAGGGATAATCAAGACTTTGGCTAAATTTAGAACTAGACTATAGATCACTACCATTCTAGGAAGCAAAGGCATCACTACTGTTATAACTAAGTATCGAGAGTATAAGCTGAAGATGAAGATGCAAGAGAAAATGATAGAAGATCAAGTTGTGGAAAGTGTTGAAGATCCTAAGGAAGGTGAAGGGGTGGTGAATTAAGTCTCATTTCTTTTATGCATTTCTTGCTATTTGGCTCTAGACTTTTTAAAACTTTATTATTATTTTGAAAATGGTTGTCATCAAGAAACTATTCTCCTTTCAAAGATAGTTATTATGCAGATGATTATAAATATGCTATAAGGGACACATAATGCATCTTTCTTTTTGGGCAAACTTTGATTTTCTCAATTAAGTTAGATACCTTGTATATATGTTTTGATTTCTATCTACTTCAATATAGAAAAGGATATATTGTTGGGATTGTTCGAGAATGTATGGTCTTTGTGTTTTAATGTTTGGATTATCATTCTTCCTATGTTGAATGCATTATCAGTGGTTGTCTTTATTTATATTAAAGAATTCAATTGGTGATTTCATTACTTTGGATGTTTATCTTTGAATGGATATGTCATGGTGATGGAAATTTAAATTCTTTCTTCTTTGATTATCATTCAAGGTCTTTGAACTTCTTTAAGTATTAGTTTATTTAGATATGTGAGATCTCCTTTCAAAGCTTTCTGGTTAAAAGCACTTCCTTTTCTTGCTTTCTGGTTAAAAGCAACATATATTCTGATTCATTGTGTATCAACTGAAGGTAGCTACCATGTTGTAAAATAAGCAGAGAGTTAGTTATAAAATACTATTATAACTAGCTCAACTGTGGTTACATTTGTCATTATTTGGGGGAGAGAATATAGAGTTGAATGACAAATCTGTAAACCAACACATGGCTAGCAAATTTCCATGGCCCATCCTTGAAAAGCAGTTAGTGAACATACTTTTCTAGAATCTGAACCCTGAGCTAGGATTCCATCTGCAAATCTAATGTACTAACTCTTTCGATGAGATCATATCCAAAGGGAAAAACATTGAAAAGGCCCTCATTTTTAAAGGGTTAGTCAAGATTTTCAAGGAAACAAAAGACAATCCCCAAACTTCTAATGAAAAACTCCGTTTCTGGACCAAAAACAAGAATGTTGTTAATGATTGTGTGGTGGATGCCAAACATGTTCAAACTGTTCAAACACCAGTCCATCTTCAACCTACAAAGAATATGCCACCTACTCCCAAGGATCAACCCTGATTAGAATCAATGCCTAGACAAAAATTTACTCCACTAGGAGAACCCATTGAATCTATTCTCAAAATCTTGTCCAAATTGGACTTATCATGTTACCTGAAGTATGACAGTATTATGAGCCCATAATTAAAACCTTTTAGTACAAAGACAATGAATGTTGTGAGTACCATAGAGTCAAAGGACATAAGACAATTAGATGTATGAAATTGAAAAATCTTATCCAAAATCTTATTGATCAAGGAGAGGTTACTATAGATGATGCTCCTAAACAAACATCAAACAATGATCTTGACATCTATAAGGATCCATTCCTACCACATGGTAAAGGAAACACTTTGGATAAAGGTAAAGGGGTCAATCATATGTCAGGTTCATATGATTCCTTTATTGGTCATATAGGAGAAAGTCATGTATCACAACTCGTCATGGTTGTGTTACCCTTTGCAGGGCAGCACCAAACATCCACCAAAATTCTAAATATAACATTTTAGATCACCTAGGGAAAAATCCAGCTCAGATATCCATTCTTGATCTCCTTCGAACATCCCCCGTGCATAAATTTATACTCAAGAAATCCCTCCAAGAATCATTTGTCCTAGATAACATTGATGTAGCCCAATTCCAAGCCATGATAGGGCATATCGCTTCACCACACCACTTGGTCTTTACTGAAAAGGACATTCCATCACAAAATACCTGTCATAATGATGCACTACATATTGAAGTTTATATTCACCAATGCAAAGTCAAACGCATCTTTATAGATGGTAGTGTTGGCCTAAATATTTGTTCTCTGAAGTTGTTGAAACAATTGGGATACTCTGAGGATGCCATTGATTCTAATAAAACTATGACCATAAAAGCATATGATGATGCCGAGAGAGAATCAGAAGGTGTTATTCATCTACCTATATGAGTTGGTCCTACCTTAATAGAAACTCGGTGTTAAGTACTTGACCTTGATCTCCCATACAACATTATCCTAGGTCACCCATGGATCCATACCATGTAGGTTGTGCCCTCCATGTACCATCAATTTGCCTAAAGTTTCCTTTCAATGGTACCAAAATTACTATTCTCTAAGACCCCGATCCTTTTGAGTTTTGTCGAACCATGCAAGGTAGGTATCAAAATTCCAATCAAATTCCAAACAACGTCATAGCTCAACCATCATCCTCCTACCTAGATCCTTCCACACTAGCCAAAGCCCAACTGATACACATTTTTCTGAGATCAAGGTTTAGTACAAGGATATGGGATTGGGAGAATATGACTTACACAATTCTTTTTGTGTGGAGAATTTTCCCTTATCACCCAAGTCATATGGAAAACCACCTAGAGCCAAGGAAAGTAAAAAGGTAGTCATACAAGCTAACCCAACAATATTCATTCATTGGGGAATGTTAGAAGATGAGTGTATCAAAGACATATCCTCTTGGATATTCAAAGATGACAAGGACCTAGTCACATTACTAGTAGAACAATACATCAGAGGTCTTCGTATTGTAAAGAATATGGGTTACAAAGGACAAGGTGGGCTTGGCATGCGTGGACAAGGAAACTTAGAACCTATCTTTGTAACTAAGAAAAATAATAAGTATGCTTTAGGATATGGAAAGGAGGTACCTTGATCCTCAGACATTGAGTTTATTCTTGAAGAAGTAGAGAACGCTTTTCCTGCAGTTATGATTTCTGATGAGGATACTATCAATGATTCCTACTTAAACCTTACTGACTTATTTTAGGAGACTTCCATATTCATGATATCCTCCATATCCCTCACATCCAAAACTAAGACCCAGAACATGTCCCTTGTATACCCTAAACTTATCAATTGGGATCAATAAGAGGCCCCCATTCCTGATATCTTTTAGAATGATGAGGCTATTGCAGAATTCATGGGACTCTATGATGGTATTCCACTTGGAGATCATAAATCAGGTTTTTTTATGGAACTTGACCACACAACATACTTTGGTGAGTGTTAGGACCTGCATTTTTAGTGCTTTTCCTTCCCGAGGTTGCATTTGTTTAGGCTTGTTAAATCCTTCTAAAAAACCTAAAAAATCCTAAAATCTTGCTAAATTTGCCTTATATGCCTCTCGTCTTAATCCTCTATTGAATGCCAGTCACCTGTTCCCATTCACTTAATATCCATGTCCTTGTGCCTTCGACATATCCAGATCCCGATGACGTCATTTAACCTTCTCTTATATAAATTGCTAATGTCATGCGGATTTTTGTTCATATGGATACTAACCTTATCGAATATCCTTACCTTTACCAAACATCTTGATCCAAATGATGTCATGTCATCTTGACCCATAAAGAGTTTTAACTTTGCTGATGTGATAAGGATATTAGCCAGCATCCTAATGTGCAGATCCTTTGCTTAATGCAGACATTTCCTAATATCTAAATTTTCCTCAATGTCTAGATCCTTCAATGTGCACATCTCGATGATGTCATATAGATCCGTTTCTAGAGAAAAGATTAGTGGTGATGACATCATCAGGACATTCAGTGTATGGATATTTAATCTTAATATCCAAACATTATCTTAATGTCCAAATTCTTTAGTGTGCATATCCTGATGCCATCACATGGACATTTGTGCATATGGATATTTCACACCGCTAATAACCCAACCTTCTAAATATCCATGCCCATGTCTAACCAATGATATTGAGACACATGTCCATATGGATATCTTGACCTATTCTAAATGGAATTGAGGCTTGATAACATTCTTTCGGTCAATGATGGTTGATCCGACCCTCATGCTGACGTCATATGGACATATCCACATGGATGTCCATATGGACATTTCCCATATCCTAATATCTGGATATCCAAAACCTAATATTCACAGCTGGATATTTATTAATATCCATATCCTTGTTTGTTTTGAACTAGATTGATGACCTCCCATGGACCAATCAGACATCGTCCACGTGGCAGCCTTCACAGGGACTCCTTCCCTTCACAGAAGGCATTTGGGGCCTTTAGTGGGATCATGAAATGATGAAATGCAGTGGCGGTTAGCCGAATCCCAACTCGGACAGCTTCTAGGCCTTCCATGCTCGATCATACATGATGAAATCTTCTCAAAGGGGTCGTTGAATCCATGTATTCACATGTTTCTTGCTCCTCTAGGGATTTCAATGGGCTATTGATGTAATGATATCAACATTTGCAAATATATTTTAGATTCTAGTGGATTTGAGCTAGTGCATGCAACTACTTTTGTCCTATTTGGGGATATTCTTCCCATGGGTAGTTGCACACGCATCTTGGTATGATTGCAGTTATCAATTGAGATAGGGAAAGAAGGCCTGGAGCTTGTTGCTCCCTCATTCATATAAGAGGGAAATTAGGGCCATCCTATTTAAGTTTTGAATCTTTGTTTTAGGCAGTAGTGAATTTGTGTTTGAGTCTAGATTATAGAAGATAGTTTCTTGTTATTGTGTGTTCAAATTTGCAGAGTAATACATCATTTTCAAAGTTGAATGTATTACTGGTTGTAGGATTATCTCCATAAGTGTATTCCACTGAAGTAAATATGACTGATGAGTATCAAGGGTATTTTGATTCATCTTTAGAGTATGTTATAATGTGTGTATTATTTTCAGCTTTCTCTCAGGGAGAGGAATAATTTGCTTAGACAATACTCTGATTAATTTCATTATACACTGTGTTTTAAAGGATAGTTCTACTATTATGAGTATAGGAAGCATTGATGTAAGGCATTAATGCTACAAGTCCAATTGTAATGAAGAAGCATTGCTTGAGAGGTACAGTTGATTTAGGCATCTTGACTCTATAACCCTGGATTAGGCACCGATCTCTTACTGGGTTGATATGTTGATTCAGATCCATCCAAACAAATCAAAAGATCATTTCTATTTCTGTACTATTTTAGAGTAGAATTGAAGTCTTTTTTGTTCTTAATCCTGGTCTGAACTAATTTGCCAAAGGATTAAGCCAAATCTGATAGGAGTCATTCATTTCCTTGGTATATTTTCATTGAGAACCTCTGTTTAAACAACAACATCTAACATTGGTCAAGATATACCCCTTGGATGTTGTATAGGTACACCCACCTTGGTCTTGCAGAACCAAAAGTGTAGAGGATTTTTCAACTCATTGTTGTAATCCTGTTCGTTGGCCACTAACCTACAGCCCTTAAGCATAAGAAATTGGCTAGATCTTTAGAGGACTCTGACAATTAGTTGGAAACACCAACAGTGAGAATGCCAAATCCTCCAGTCGCAAAAATAGAGATAAAAATATCAGATCCCCTGGTGAAAACCACACTATGGCGCCTTCAGATCATAAAAAAGTAAAAATAAAGGACATATACAAGGGTGAAAACCTCTTTGAAGCACATGAGGATGGAGGATTTTACCTTCCCTTACCTTCTAAGTATCAATAAAAGTCTTCACTTTTGGTTGAAAAATCACAGGAGATGAACCTAGGAACAACACAGAATCCCAAGATTACATTTCTCGCAGCTTCTCTTTTTGAGAAAGTGAGAAAGGATTTCACAAATTTATTTATGAAAAGGGCATTCAACTTCACTTGGAAATATGTAGACATTCTTGGGTTGGATCCTTCATTAGTTGTCCATCACTTAGTAGTATCCCCAAATGCCAAGCCATTAAAACAAAAGCTTCAAAAAATGTACCCCCATATAGCATTACTAGTAAAAATAGAGCTTTAGAAGTTGCTATATGTAAATTTCATAAACTATATTGATTATATAGAGTGGGTCTCTAACCTAGTACCTATTTCCAAACTGAATGGGGGTATTCATATCTGCATAGACTTTAGAGATCTTAACAAGGCCTGCCCAAAAGATGACTTTCCTCTGCCTAACATAAACATCATTGTAGAATTGACAACTGGTCATGAAATGTTGTCCTAGATTTTTTAGTTATAATTAGATTATGATAGCACCTGAGGATCAACACAAGACAACTTTCACATGTCCTTGGGCACAGATTGTTGGCAAGTCATGTCTTTCAACTTGAAGAATGCTAGAGCTACATACCATAGAGTGATAGATAGTTATATTTCATGACCTTTTTCATACCATTATGGAAGATCATGTTGATGATCTATTGGGCAAATCATCTACTAGGGTGGGTCACTTATAGGTTCTGGAGTAGATCTTTGACATGTTAGAATAGTACCGAGTTAGGCTTAACCCCAAGAAATGTGTCTTTGGTGTTACATTAAGAAAATTATTGGTGTATATAGTGTTTCATAGAGGAATTGAGGTCAATCCCGCAAAAGTCAAGGTAATAGTTGAGATGCCTCCCCCTTCAAATCTAAATAAACTGAGAAGTCTTCAAGAAAAATTGCAATCTATTTGGTGTTTCATCTCACAACTTGCTAACAAATGTCAACCTTTTCTACACTTGCTCCATAAGAATACAACATTTAGATGGGATAGTAAGTGTTAGTAGGCATTTGATCAACTGAAAGAATATCTCACTACACCTCCTGTGTTGGTGCCACTAGCTCCAAGGAGACCCTTATTATTATACATCTCCATTACATCAGTAGCCTTGAGCACCCTCTTAGCACAAAATGATGAATCTGGTAAAGAACAAGCAATCTATTACATTAGTTGTACCTTGGTTGAATACAAGCTTAATTACACTCCCATGGAGTAGGCAAGTCTAGCTATGGTGTTTACTTCCCAAAAGTTGCAACACTACATGTTAAATCAACAAAGCAAGCTCATATCCAAGATAGATCCCTTGAAATATCTTCTATCCAAGGCATCTCTCACAAGTCGATTAGCTAAATGGGTTATGATTTTGAGTGAGTTTGATATTGAATATGTTGATCGAAAAGCTATAAAAGGACAAGTCATTGCTGATAAACTAGTAGAGGATCCTATTACAGATACACACCCTATGCTTTCTAATTTTCCAGATGAAGGGATATTCAACCTCTCTACATCAGTTGAATGGAATCTATATTTTGATGGATCATATACCAAGCATGGTTCAGGCACTGGAATTCTCTTTATCACACCACAAGCTGACTACATTCCTAAGTCATATCGGCTAGCTTTTCCTTGCACAAACAACATTGCCAAATATGAAGCTTTACTTATAAGGATCTGCATGGTAGTTTAGTAGAATATCAAACAATTACATGTCTATGGAGACTCTCAATTAGTCATTCAATAGGTCACTGATGAATACCAAACCAAAGATGACAAATTGATGACTTATAAAAAGATGGTTGATGACTTCAAGCAACACGTTTCCAACATCTCCTTTGAACAAATTCCTAGATTGAATAACAAGGTTGCTGATACTATAGCTACAATTGGATCCCTCCTAGATATGCTTACAAATACCCAATGTTGTGAATTCTTGGTTGAACAACTATTGATACCAGCTGTCGATGTTCCACCTACTGCAACAATCTATGAACTTGTTGGTCCCAATTCTCCCTGGTACCAAGATATCTATGAGTACCTTCATGATAACACCCTTCTGTTAAACCTTACCAATACCCAAAATAAAACCTTCATCCATCGCGCTTCCCGTTTTACTATCCTTGGTGATTCATTATACCGAAGGAGTCTTGATTGTATCCTCCTTAGATGTCTAAACTCAGAGGAGGCTAACGTTGCTTTAAGAGACATACATAAAGGTGTCTATGGAGCACATTCCACCAGTCCTAACCTTGCTAAGAAGCTTCTCTGCACATGATACTATTGGCATACCATGGAACAAGATGCTCATTAGTTTGCCAAGAAATCTCTTCAATGTCAGCAGCACGGAGATCTGATTTATGCACCCACACATCAGTTGCAACTGATTACTACTCCATGACAGTTTTCACAGTGGGGACTTAACCTCATAGGTAAAATCCATCCGTCTTCCTCCAATGGCCATAAGTTAATTATCACCACCACTAAGTACTTCACGAAGTGGGTAGAAGCTACCCCTATGACTTACATCACTAGCAAAGTTTATCTTGCACTACAACATTTGCCAGTATGTCATTCCACTTGCTATAGTGATTGATAATGGAAAACCTTTCAAGAACCAAGATGTCCATACCTTGTGCACTCAGTACCATATTCAACATTGCTTCTCCATACCTTATTATCTGCAAAGCAATGGCCAGACTGAGGATTCAAACAAAACTATCTTGAAAATCCTTAAGAAAATAGTCAATGAAGCTGGCCGTGATTGGCATTTGTAGCTCAATCCTGCCTTATGGGCATATCGCACAAGTATCAGAACCCCAATCGGTTCTACCCCATATGCGTTAGTCTATGGCACTGAAGCCATATTACCTATGAAGGTTGAGATCCCATCTCTTCAAGTGTCCATGCAACATCTTATTGATGGGGAGGAGTATAGATTTTCTAGATTGCATGAGCTAGAGTTACTAGTTGAAAGGTACCTCACAACATTAAATCATCTTCAAGTCTATCAAAGATGTCTTCTTAGTAAATATAACAAGAAGATCAAAGAAAGATGATTCTAGGTAGGTGATCTTGTTCTTAAGGAAAATCAGAGAAACCAACAGGATCAAGATAAAAATGGCAGGTTTGACCCTAATTGGTTGGGACCTTTTGTTATTACAATAGTTTATGGATCAAGAGATTATACATTATCAACACTTGAAGGAATTCCCCTAGATGAACTCATCAACAGTGTTCATCTAAAAAAGTTCTATGCCTGATCCTCAGAGTATAACTAGTAGAAAAATACAAAAAAAAATAAAAATAGAAAACTCAAAAAATGGAAAAAAATAGAAAAATAAAAAAAATGAAAAATACAAAAAAATTCATCCTCTGGTGAGAACGTGGTAAACAACCACCTTGGATAAGTACCATAGTGAAAACCTAGCAAACAGGCACTATGTGTAAGAGTCAGCATCCACCATCTAATTGGTCTTCCATCCATTCCATCCATCTCATGCCATAATAATGCCCCATCCATCCATGGTAAAATTATTAACCTTTGCATTTTCGTACACCCATCTATCATGGCTTGGAAATTGTCAGTGTCAGTTGTTATCCTTTAGCATCATCCATAGTTAGTATCAATTATCCATCCATAGTCAGTTCATTCATCCATCATTCTCCATAATAAAACCTCTATCTGAATGGGGGCACGTTTCCTTAACCTAGGTCTAGGAATGGATCCTTGTTTTGACTTGAGAGAAATTGTCGCACTTTCATTCAAATTACATAAACATCATTCATCTATCACAATCCATAATAAATCTAAACTTTCACTTCATCCATCTACCACAATCCGTCCTATTCACCTACCACCCCAACTTGACTAACTCAAGTAGAAAATGAACTATGCATCCTTTGAAAGCTCAAGCACTTATGAAATTAGAAGTAAAAGACTACCACTAAAATAATACACTTACTCGCATACCACTAGCCACATCTGCTAAATCCATCTATCCTAAAACCAAAACCTCTAATGGATACATCCTTCCTACAATAAGGCCCAATCTACCATGAGTACCCTCCTTGGTAAGAGAATATGATGGTTGTATATTTGTTTTATCAGTTGGTTGATTTCTTTTTGATTTATCTTTTGTTCCTTTCTAATACCTACTCAAGACTACCTTGATCTTTCTATATCTTGGTATGTTGTGATACAGTATGGATTGGGGCATGGTCATTGCTTTTTTATGCTGTGTTTGTGGGCTGATATTATTATCCTACTATGACTAATATTTATCTTGTGTGTGTTAGAATTAACATCTTGTATATCAATATCTTCTACATCTAAGGTCTTATAAATGCCTTATGTGTATTAAGAGTATTCTATGCTAAGACTATTTTCCATTCACATATCTGACAAGGTTCTATTATGTCTAGTAGAAATAAGTTCAAGCCGTTTGTTTGCAGAGTCAATGCCCTATGCATTGGGTACATTGTCACCCTGGTTCCTTATACCTTGGTGCATAACATCCATATGCTATATTAAAATAAAGGATTGCTCTACATATGTCAACATAACTACTCCCAATAAATCTATCATTCTTACATCTATCTATCTATCTATGCCAAGTTCTTTCCAAACATTTCATCCTAATCTTCATCATTCTCTATCTATGTATCTTTCTTTTCATCACATTCCTATTGTTATGGCCATTTCTTCTATCCATTTCATTATCATTATCCTTTCATTTTATTACCAAATTCATTATTATCCATAATTATCCATTTTCATTTTCATTTTCTATCCATTTCATTATCATTATCATTTTCTATCTATAAACATTATCCATTTTTCTTTCATTATCATTTTTATTTTTATCCATTTCATTACCATTACCAAATTCATTATCAATTTCATTACCATTATCCATTTTTATTATCATTTCATTACCATTTCATCACCATTATCCATTTTCATTATAATTTCTATTTATCCATTTCATTACCATTCACAGTAACATTTTCATTGTCACTAAGTCATCATATATATACCATAAAATCATCTTATCTACACTACATAGCTCATCATCAATAATCTATCATCATCTATTCTAATCCATTTACATCATAAATCCATATATTACCATTAATTATAACATAATCATTAAATACATAAGGCATCCATAACACTACATCATCACATAACATCAATAACTACTACCATATCATCATGACATCATCAATAAAGCATCATAACATGATGAAGGGGAGGTAAATCACAAAACACACAATAACAGATATTGAACACAGCAAATAGAACTTTCTTTTATTGAACTGGGCAACTCATTACATTACAAAAGCTTAATTACAATCAGAGGATGAACCCTCTACTGGCTGCAACACATTACAACTTTCCCAACCTCAAGACTCTAGAATCTTTAGTCTTATGTAACCCCAAATTAGCTAGGGTTTCTGTTTTCCCACCTATTCTTGACTCTACACTTGCCCCCTTAACTCTACTACCACCCAGGGTTCCCAAAATAGTCATAAATAGCACTTTTTGGTGGCCTCCAGTTAAATTTCGAAATTTGCAACTCCCTCCAAAAGTAGGTCAACTTACTGGAAGCATAACTTTTGATCCGGGTGTCCGATTGACGAACCGTTTTAAGCACCGAAAAGATCGCGATGTGAACTATCATGCCAGAAATCTGTAAATGGATTTCCATCAACTTTTTGGGATGTTATGGGATGTTTTAGTGCCTCATATCTTGTTCCAAAAATTTTCAGGGGCTTTTCAGAAAACAAAAACTTTAATATCTTTCAGCTCACAAATGATCGTTTCTTGATTCCTTCACCAAAGGTCTTATACTTCCATTATGTAACTTTCTAGAAGTTTTTGCTTCATTACCTGCCCAAATGCAAACTTTCCTAAAATAGTAGGTACACTTTCCAAAATAGGCAGGTCACTATTTTTAGCAGTTTTAGAAAAACTGAAAGTCCTACATCATTATTCTAGATATTATGGAACCAAAAACACTAATTCTGGGAAGAAATGAAAAAAACTACAATGGTTTTGAATTAACTTCTTTTTGGGTGATGCAAGATTGCCCTTACACCTTTGGATGCTCCTGCATCAGACACCCAGGGTAATTTGAGAAGTGACCCTGTCATGTCTCACGTGTTTGTGTGAGGAAAACCCAAACAGTCAACCTCTACCTTAGACAACCAAGAAGAATCTTCAATAGGCCTTCCTTTCCATTTCACTAGATATTCTTCGTATTGCCTGTTCTGAGTGCTCCTTTGCACACGACTATCCAAGATCTCTTCTATCTCCTCTATTGAAGTAGATGCCAGAATACTCCATTGTTCCTCTGTTCCACCTTCATGATATTCTGATAAATCAACAATGTTGAAAACAGGGGAAATATTGATCCCACTTGGCAGCTCTACCTCATATGCATTTCCTGAATCATGCTTCTTCAAGATTCTGCATGGTCCAAATTTCTTCATTTTCAACTTATTGTATGTTCCAATTGGGAACCTTTCTTTTCTCAGGTGAACCATGACTTCATCTCCTACCTGGAACTCCTTATATCTCCTCTTCTGATCTGCCTTAGCCTTGTATTGAATATTCATTTTATTAATGTGCTTTCTCACCTCTTCATGCAAATTCTTCAGATGTTCTACAAAGTCTTTAGCTTCGGCACTTGTCTTTACTCCATTGTCCAGCTTCCTTAACTCAGAAGCATTTCTTGGGCTATTGCCATATACAATCTGGAATGGTGATTTACCAGTACTCCTATTGATAGAATTGTTGTAAGCAAATTCTGCCTGTGGTAAAATCAAATCCCATCCCTTGGGCTTATCTCCTACCAAGCATCATAGCAGGTTACCTAAACTCCTATTCACCACTTCAGTTTGTCCATCAGTCTGTGGATGGTGTGTAGAACTGAACTTCAAGTCTGTCTTCAACTTCTTGCACAATGTCCTCTAGAAATAACCAACAAACTTGGTATCTCGGTCTGAAACTATGCTCTTTGGTAGGCCATGTAGTCTCACCACTTCCCTAAAAAATAACTCTGCAATATGAACATCATCATTAGTCTTCTTACAAGGAATAAAATGTGCCATTTTCAAGAATTTGTCCAACACCACAAAAATAGAATCATGTCCTCTCTGTGTCCTTGGTAAACCAAGAACAAAATCCATGTTAATATCATCCCATGGATTCTCCAGTATAGGTAATGGTTGATACAACCCTGTATTCTGACTTGTTCCTTTTTCCATCTGACACACTCTGCAACTCTGCACAAATTTCCTCACATCTTGTTGCAACTGTGGCCAATAATAATTTTCACTGACAATGGCAACAGTCTTATCTTGACCAAAGTGTCCAGCTAATCCCCCACTATGCTTCTCCTTAATTATGTTCTCTCTCATGGAACTCCTCGGAATGCACAATTGGCTTCCTCTAAACAACATGCCATCTTGGATTATGAAATCCAACCATTTTGTCCTATCCAAAGTAATAGGTTCCAAACAAGCTTTCCAAGCCTCTGCAAAATCTAGATCTTCAGGATACAAACTTTTGAGCTCATCGAACCCAACAACCTCTATCTTCATTTCTGTCAACAAATTTTGCCTTCTGCTCAAGGCATCTGCAACTCTGTTGGACTTCCCACTCCTGTGCTTCAAAACAAAAGTATAGCTTTGCAAAAACTCATTCCATTTTAAGTGCCTTTGATTTAACTTTCTTTGACTATTAAGATATTGTAAAGCCTGATGATCAGTATATAAAACAAACTCCTTTGGCAACAAATAATGTCTCCATTTCTTTAAAGCCTGAACTATTGCATAAAACTCCTGATCATAAACAAAATACTTTTTCTTGGCATCATTAAGTTTCTCACTAAAATAGGCAATGGGCTTACCTTCTTGGCTCAAAATAGCTCCTATACCACTACCACTAGCATCACAATCTACCTAAAATACCTTATTGAAATCTGGAAGTGCCAAAATAGGTTGTTCTACGACTTTCTGCTTCAATGTGTCAAAGCTCTTATCTGCTCCTTTAGTCCATCTAAACTCTTTTCTCTCCCCTCTCATTGTCTCAGTTAGGGGTGCACAAATGCTACTAAAATTCATAATAAACTTTCTATAAAAACTTGCCAAACCGTGAAAAGATCTTACCTCCATTGCACTCCTTGGTGTACGCCATTCAATGATAGCCCTTACTTTTTCTAGGTCCATCTTAAGACCTTCCTCTGAGACAACAAATCCAAGGTATACCAACTCTTTCTTTGCAAAACTACATTTCTTCAGATTAATCAGCAACTTCTCTTCCCTTAGCTTCTCTAGAACTCTTTTGATATGCATCAGATGCTCATCCCAAGTCTTACTAAAAATCAAAATATCATCCAAATAAACAATAACAAAACTTCCCAAAAATTCTTTCAGTACCTCATTCATGAGCCACATGAATGTGCTCGGTGCATTGGTTAACCCAAATGGCACGACTAACCACTCATAGAAACCTTCCTTTGTCTTGAAGGCTATCTTCCACTCATCTCCTTCTCTGATACAGATCTAGTGATACCCACTCTTCAGGTCAATCTTCGTGAAGTACTTGGCTCCACTCAAACAATCCATTATGTCATCCATTCTGGACAATGGAAATCTGTACTTGATTGTGATCTTATTGATGGCTCGAGAGTCTGTACACATTCTCCACTCTCCATCTTTCTTTGGTGCTAGTACTGCAGGTACCACACATGGACTTAGGCTCTCCCTTAATAGTCCCTTCCTCAACAACTCCTAAACTTGTCTGTTCAGCTCTTCATTCTCTGCAGGGGTCATTCTATGGGCTGCCTTATTCAGCAATCTGGCTCCTGATATCAAATCCATTTGATGACTTATCTTCCTTACTGGTGGTAAACCTTCTGGTACATTATCAGAGATAATATCCTGGAACTCTTCCAACATATCTGAAACTTCTGTTGGAACATCTTCATAGTTCTCTTGACTAATCTTAGGAATCAATGCAAAGCAATGACGCTCATGCTTCATACCCTCTAAAAATTTCCTACCATCTACCAAGAAAATTCTGGCAGTACTACATACCTTTTCTTCCACCTCCTTCAAGGGCTTCAACTTATGACAAACTCCATCCTTTGTTAGGGAATACGTGTTTGCACAGTCATCATGGACAACACTCCTATCATACTGCCACGGTCTCCCCAATAGCATATGACATGCATCCATCGGTATGATATCACACATCACCTCATCATGGTAGTCCCCAATCTTGAACTTCACTAAACACTGCTCATTAACCAAAGCTCTGTGGTCCTTCTGCAACCATGCAATCTGATATGTATGTGGATGCTTTCTTCTTGCCAACTTCAACTTGTCAACCATCTCCTCTGAAACAAGATTGTCAGTGCTTCGACTGTCAATAATAATATCACAACACTTACCTTCACATTTGCACCTTGTGCGGAATAAACTCTTTCTCTGATTTGGTTATTTCTCCTCATTCAGCAAGGTTCTTCTGACAACTAGGGTTTCTCCCCTTTCAGCATCTTCAGAATGCTCAGAATGTGAATCTTCATCTACATGTGCAACTCGTGCATTACCTTCAGGTCTTCTATTTGTCCTTCCTTGATGTTTGGACACTCGTATGCTTGATGCTCTTCTTCTCCACATTGGAAACAGGTTCCTCTAAAACCTCCTCTTCCAGGTCCTTGCCCAGGTCTGCCTCTTCCTCTTCCTCTTTGCTCACCATTATTCTGGTCACGAGGGCGGTAGGTATTATCTCCTCTCTGATTTCGACTGGTGCCAGCTTCTTCACTTTTCTTTGCATCTTCATTTCGGCCTCCATAGGGTCTTCCACCAGTCCTTCTGCCTTGACCTCTTCCCCTTTTCTTGCTGTCAAATCTTTTATTGAACTTCTCTTCCACCTTCAGGGAAAATTGATATGCATCTTCTATGGTGGTCATTCTAACCAGGCTCAGTTCTTCTTGGATACTTGGCCTCAACCCATTAATGTAACGAGATACCTTCTCCTTATTGGCCTTTGCATGACCAGTTCTGATAGTAATCTTATAAAACTCTTCTGTATACTCCTTAACAGACTTATTACCTTGCTTCAGTCATTGCAGTTTCTTTAGCAACTCCATCTCATAGTCCACAGGAATGAACTACTTCTTTAGTTTCTCCACCATCTGATCCCATCTAGTGATCTTTCCTTTTCCTCTTTTGTTCCGCTCTAACTGGACCTCCTTCCACCAAATACTCGTGTGGCCCTTCAACTTTGTTTTTGCAAACTTGACCCGATCTGGGTCCTCCACATCTTCATACTCAAAATACTCCTCCATGTCATTGATCCAATCAATAAGCTGTTCCATATTCAAATCTCTAGAATATGTAGAAACTTCGATCCTGGGCCTCTTTCCGATCTTAGAAATGACCCTCAACAACCTAACTTATGTAGGATCTCTTGTAGCTTCTTGTTCTTCCTCAGATAGCTCCTCTTTAGCTTCATCTTCGCTTTCTTCTCTTGTTCTCAAATCAAACCCTCTTCGCAGCTCCTCTTGCAATACATTGATTTGCCTTTGTAGGGCTCTAAAACCCTCTTCCATCAAAGCATTTCTCCCAACATGATTTCTTCGTGGAGGCATCTTGATCTCTGCAGCAAACCCACAACCTCAGGTCCTAGTGCAAACTACCTCACAGTCGGCGATCTATCTACACACTCAAGAACTTGGCTCTGATACCACTTGATGAAGGGGGTAAATCACAAAACACACAATAACAGATACTGAACACTGCAAATAGAACTTTCTTTTATTGAACTGGGCAACTCATTACATTACAGAAGCTCAATTACAATCAGAGGATGAACCCTCTACTGGCTGCAACACATTACATCTTTCCCAACCTCAAGACTCTAGAATCTTCAGTCTTCTGTAACCCCAAATTAGCTAGGGTTTCTATTTTCCCACCTATTCTTGACTCTACACTTTCCCCCTTAACTCTACTACCACCCAGGGTTCCCAAAATAGTCATAAATAGCACTTTTTGGCGGCCTCCAGCTAAATTTCAAAATTTGCAACTCCCTCCAAAAGTAGGTCAACTTCTGGGAAGCATAACTTTTGATCCGGGTGTCCGATTGACGAACCGTTTTAAGTACCGGAAAGCTCGCGATGTGAAATATCACGGTAAAAATCTGTAAATAGATTTCCATCAACTTTTCAGGACATTATGGGATGTTTTAGTGCCTCATATCTCGTTCCAGAAATTTTCAGGGGCTTTTTAGAAAACAAAAACTTTAATATCTTTCAGCTCACAAATGATCTTTTCTTGATTCCTTCACCAAAGATCTTATATTTCCATTATTTAACTTTCTAGAAGTTTTTGCTTCATTACCTATCCAAATGCAAACTTTCCTAAAATAGCATGTACACTTTCCAAAATAGGCAGGTCGCTATTTTTAGCAGTTTTGGAAAAACTGAAAGTCCTACATCATTATTCTAGATATTATGGAACCAAAAACACTAATTATGGGAAGAAATGAAAACAAATACAATGGTTTTGAATTAACTTCTTTTTGGGTGATGCAAGATTGCCCTTACATCTCTGGATGCTCCTGCATCATAACACAATCATAAATGCCATCAAAATATTAACATCATCATATACAATACAAAATGACTATAATATAATGTCTATGTGTACAAATACATATAAGCCCACAGGCATCAAAATACATAACATCATGATCATCATATCATCTCATGTGGAACTGCCTCCCTTTGAATGTGTTGATGGTGAAGGCTATGGGCTAGATCTTGGAGGGGGAGGTTGGTGTAGTCCATGTGTCCCTATACTCTACCCTGATGGCCTCAAATGTGTAGAGTCTATGCTAATGTAGCCCTCAGAGGTGGGGGTCCTATCACTGATGGCCCTAATCTCGCAGACCTAGCTATCCTAGATCTACTCCATGAGTTGAATGTCAGTGTTCTCTGTCCCTCTAGTACCACACCATGATAAAGAGTATGATAGTACTCTGCTTGCTTCCCAACTACTTCTATCTCACCTTGAATCCTCATCATATCAGCACACATCTGCTGCATCCCCCACCTAATATAGTTATGTCACACTCTTGCTAGAAGCGTGATGCTACATCTCTCTCTACCCTGAGTGCATCGTGCTCTGCTGTCACCTGTTGTAATATCCCGTCATCATCACCATCCCTCACTAATGCCTATACCTACACCTGTCCCTATAAGGTATGGATCTAGAGCACACTGTCTCTCTCTGCTGTCAATCTTGTAACAACACCCTATAGCTGCTTCACCTCCAACTATAGGCTATCCCTGGAGGATCTCAATGTCTCTAAATCCTCCTCATCTCTAGAGATCACCGCCTCAGCCTTTGCTTGTTCCCTATCTTTTGTACCTTTTCTTGCATCTTCTGGGATGTCCACATAGCCTCCCTCCACTCTCTGTTTCACCCATCTCTACATGGGAGGCTTTGCCATCTGTCCTGCCTATGTGCCAAGCATAGTAAGTCTCATAGGCCTGTGTGAGGTCCACCATGCATCATACTTTGGATTGGTACCTACATCCTCTATGGCACTACTTGGAGGCACCCAAGGTACTGGCCGCAGTCCTTGAAAATCTGCTAGTAGCCCCCATGGGTCCAAAGGTTTTCCCCAAGTCCCCACATCCCACTATACTCGAGGAAAAATAGTCTCATCACTAGTAGAAAAATAGAAATAATTGACTATATAAACTACCAAAAATTGGTCATGTGATCAGTAGTTTGGTCATGTGACCATTGCTAGTTTATTGCCGGTCATTTATCTCGTGACCAAAATTATGATCAAACAAATTTTAGTCATTAATTTAGTCATTAATTTGGTAGTATATTTAGTCATCAATTTGGTAGTATACTTAGTCACGTGACCATTGGTAGTTTGTTGCCGGTCATTTATCTCGCGACCAAATTTATGACTAAACAAATTTTAGTCATTAATTTAGTCATTAATTTGGTAGTATATTTAGTCATTAATTTGGTAGTATATTTAGTCATCAATTTGGTAGTATATTTGGTAATTTGGTAGTGTATTTAGTCATCAATTTGGTAGTATATTTAGTCATTTATTTAGTCATTGTAATCATTTAGTCATTGATTGTTGTTAACTAGTCATTTATTTAGTCATGGTAGTCATTTTTATTTATTGGTTTCTATTAATTGGTAGTAAATTTAGTCATGATATGAATAATTGATTAAATACCATAAATTTTATAATGCAAAAAAAACATATTATTAAATTTGAATTAAAACATAAAAGAAAATAAATTTGGAAAACTATATATTTATGATATTGCTAAGTAAAGATTGATAAATTGGATCCAACACTTACTATTTGAGAATCGACCAATAAGAAATAAAAAAGATAAAGCAAAGTGGCAATACATATTTTTTTTCGGAATAATGCAGGAAAAGAATTACAAATAATAAAAAAGCAGCACAAGGCCGCCATAAGAAAAAACCAGTTCAGTTCTGTCATGTACAACAAACTACAAGGACTGGCTGAAGAAAAAACTAGTTCAACAGCCACATTAGATACAATAGAAAACCAATGGAAAGGCAGGTCAGACTGATGAAGCCCTTCACATATTTTGACAATTAGAAAAGAGATGTTTCCATTGAGCATTCTATGAGACATCATTTCTTTTGGCATTCTGTTAACCAATTCATGTGCTTTGACTGCAGCCTTGGTGCATTCCATATTCTCCTTCACACAAGCCATTGAGGTGTTAATAATCTAAACTAAAATTATGGCAACAGGAATAACTTGTCAAGGTAGTTAACAATAATAAAAAGTACCAAAGTTGCAACATGTTTTTTGACAAGCAAGATTCAAAAAATATAAACAACAAAATATAAAATGAAATCATGTTAACATTTCAAATTTAAGAATTGAATTCTTAATATATTACTGAGTGTTGAAAGATTTTCACAAAACTTACGGAAGAGCTCAAACAGTTTTAGATGCAATGCAATTGTCTTTCAGCTCGCAAGTTTGTAGAAAAGAATCACTTGTCATGGAGGCAAGCAAGAATGGTGTAACCTCAAACTGTAAAAAAACACATATTAAAGTATTAGCTAATCTCAAAATTTTAATGACATAAATTTCTTGAAGAGCATTGAAAAACTTTTAGTTGGTTTAGGTCATGCAAAAGTTGTCTATATCATAGGGTTAAGAGTGTATCAAAAGCTTAACTACTGTAATATATTGATTTATAGATAAAAAATTGTTCTCTTTAAGGGATGGGGGTAATGTTGTCACATCAGTGGGGGATAAAATGACATTATTTAACCATTACTATATGTTAGAAGTTCAATTTTTTTTGTAAACACATCTTTTATAACAAATAATCACCATCGATTAAAAAAAAGAAAGATAGCATTTAGATGCACTCCTCATTTATATTTTGTAAACACATCTTTTATAATAATAAATCACCATAAATAAAAAATGATGGCATTTAGATGAGCTCCTTATTTATTGTCAATGTCCTTAATTACTCTTGTATTCACATCAAACGGTGCTCCTACCCAAGAGGTTTCTTTAGAATAAAGTATGGTAAACTTGAATAATAACTTTAGAATTAAGTATTGTGGGCACAAATTGAGGCTTTTGTGGGAAAATCTCTGCAATTGCAATTTTTTTGTAGACATATTTTGTAGTGCATGTTATATGCCTAGGACATATACTACATTGGATCATAATCATTGGACACAATGGCTAATATATGTAGGCATAGAGTTGTCAGCACCTTTGCAAATACAAGAATTTGGTTGTCAAACATGGGTAGGCCACTATACCAATAAGCTACTACCCTAGTACTTATCTTTTATGACTGACTGCACTTTCTGAGTCCTGGTGACCATTACAGTTATTTCTAGACATTCATATAAATTATTTTCTTAAATTTTTGTAAAACTTTAGGTGAACAGTGTAGTAGATTTTGCTTGATGTTTCTATGTTATCCTAATGATGGATCCAAAATATTGATGTAAAAACTACCACACTTTTTTCCAAAAGTTATACAAAAATTTACTAAATATAGACTACGAAAACCTAGTTTTCTCAAATCTTTCTTTCTTTTCACCTAAATGTGGTTTGTCATTTCCAATTGTGCCCATTAGAGTTTTTATCAAGTGGTACAATATGTGCAATATAGAGATAACACACCCCTACTATTCATTTAATTAGACACTATCATTGAGCTTTTCTCCCTTTGTGGCGCTCTCTTCAGAAATGCATATTGCCACTACAAAAAAATTGCATGCAAAGGCCTCTCTTAGTTTTTTTTATTAAAATGGAATTATGTATGTCTACCTATGAAAATGAGACCTAAAATGGATGCAAATTACACCTAGGATGCACCCAATCTCAAATCCAAGGGACCTCAAGATTGGACTAAATCACTACTATGCTTTTATACCAAAACATGCACCCTATCTAAGTAAACTAGTGATGATATGTCCTAAATGGATGATAAACTAAACTAGACTATGTTGAATTGCATTAAGATCTACAGATGTGAGCACTCAAATTGACAACATAATATTGCACAAAATGACTTGTTCCAAATGGGAGGTGGAGGCCTTAATTTATAGATTTTTGGGGATAGGATTGGAGGGCTAGGATCAATGATTGGATTGCTTGAGGATGCTCAAGCAAGGAGAATTGGACAAATGGCATGATTGGATTGGATGAGAAAGTTGCCCCAAGATTCAAGGGATGATCAATGGATGAGAATGCAAGTTTGATTGGATGGATGACCAAGATTGAGTAGGTGTATGACATATAAGGACTCATTTATGAAAAGGTAAGGCTTGGACTTTGTGAGGAATTTTAAATTCCATGGAGAGGACAAGTGGAATTTAAAATTAAAAGAGTAGTGTTCAAATAGTGCCACATGGAATTTTAAATTGGAAGGAATAGTGACACATGGAGTGGGGTGGAAGAAATAGGACAGATGTACTCAATTTGGAAGATTTGCCACTTTTTCTTACAAAAAAAAATAAAAAATGGAAGATTTGCCCATACTTCCAAAGTACCACTTGTCATGTACAAACATGTACATTGGATGACAAGTGGACTTCTAGAAACATGGGGGTTTGTAATGATGAATTAATTAAAATTAATTCATGTGCACATGGATTAGAAGAAGATAATTATGATTACAAAAAGTAATCAAAAGTGCACAAAATAAGGAATTAAATAAATATGATAATTTATTTAATTTTTGGGATGAACTATAGTAAAAAATATTTAATTTTCAAACTATAGTAGAATAATTTGATTTTTATGATAGGATAAAGGTGCAGAATAAATTAATTAAATAATTAAAATTTATTTAATTGATAATTGGATTGGATGAAGTGATGCAAGTGGATTAGGGTTGAATGCGTGAGTGGATGAAGTTGGTTGTGACCATTTTCAGGTGTCTACATTTTGCCCCACTTTGATATGGCGTCACGGCTGTTGCAGTTAACGGGTTGATGGGATATCAAAGAATATAGAATTTTTTGATAAATATGCCCTAGTGAGTGAATAGGAGTTGAATGGGTGGTGAGCTGATGCCCCCTCAAGAGATCAGTGCCAAAAAAAAAATTGGCGATTTCTCGAAAAAGGATGAAAAACGATGGAAGAGGGTGGAAAAGGTGGTCCTGAGACTAAAGAATGGGGATGCAATGCCAGAAATGGTGAAAAAATAGAAAAAATGAGGTGGAGATGGAAAAAGTGAAAGATAGAAGTGGATGGAGGAAAAAGGGGGAAAAATAATAAAAAGTGGGATGAAAAAAGTAGAAAAGAAGTGAGAAAAAGATAAAAAGAAGTGAAAAAAGAAAAAGTGGAGTGGGTTAAAAAGTAAAAAGAGAGTTAAAAAGCTCATTTTACTTTTTGGTGATTTGTGGAGGTGGAAAAGAGAGGAAGAGGAAGAGGAGTGATGGCAGGGATTCTGTGAGAGGAGCACCGAGTGGAGTGGGTGCGGGAGTACCTACGACTTGTAGCAGCTAGCGAGCCGATGAGTGATTTTAATCTTGCCTTGTGATTTTGGTTTGATTTTATGTAATGATAGTTGTGTTAGGGTAAATGGGGGGTTTGGGAAAATGGGTTTATGGGGGAATGGCGTGGGAGGTTGGGTTTGGGTGTTGAAAAATATGGGTGGATACTGGGCATGAGCAAATGGGTTGAGTTTATTTTTGAAATTTTTTATGGGTTTTATGATTTTTTTGAAAATTTTTTAGGGATTTTATGATTTTTAAATTTTTTTAGGGATTTTATGATTTTTTTGAAAATTTTTTAGGGCTTTTATGATTTAATTTTTTTTTTTTAGGGATTTTATGATTATTTTGAAATTTTTTTATGGATTTTATGATTTTTTTGAAAATTTTTTATGGATTTTATGATTTTTTAGAAATTTTTTTTATGGATTTTATGATTTTTTGGAATTTTTTTTATGGGTATATGATTTTTTAAAAAAATTTAAAATGGGTTTGGAGCTTTTTGGAAATTTTGAAAATGGGTGTTTTGAAAAATTTGTTTTGCTGGATGGGTTTTTTTGAAAAAAATATGTGTTGGTTTGAAAATTTATTATTGGGTTTGTTATTATATTATATTTATTATTATTATTTTATTTTTATTGATTTATTTATTATTATTATTATTTTTGTTTGTTTGTTTTATTGTTAAATTTATCTTTATTTTATTGTTAAATTTTTATTGTTTTGGGATTTTTAGTGGTGGAGGAGTGGGATAGCGCACCTAATGGGCCTAGGGTATGAAGTGGCGTAAAATTAGCACTGAGTCATGGGGATGGGCGCCGAAGCGGCGCAGAGGGTGGCGATTAGTGTGGAGATGGGGAGGGGAGGGGAGGGGAGGGGAGGGAAGGGGAGGAAGGGTAGAATGGGGGAGGAGCATGGTGGAGCGCCCGTTGGGTGCAGGGGTAGGATGCGGGGGATGAGGTGGGCCACGAGGTTGTGGGGATTGGCGCCTATCAAGTGCATGGATAGACTCTAGCACCCATTGGGCACTACATTTTTTTTAAAATGTTTGATATTTGACTTTTTATTTTTTGATTTTTGATTTGATTTTTAATTTTTGATATTTGATTTTTATTTTTGGATTTTTGGTAAGGTTTTTTAATTAATTTTAATTTTGTGATGTGTTTTTTTTTTTTTAAAATTTTTTGATATGTTTGGGGCGATGAGGGGAGGGGAGATGGGGTGTGAGGAGCAGGGGGGAATTTATGGCCGATGCGGGTCATGAGGGTGGGGGTTGTTTAATCTGGATAGGGAAGGTGTTTTCTTTGGGGGGTAATAGGCAAGGTTAATCAGAGATGGGAGAGGGGGGGTTTGCTTGACTCAGGTTGCGAGGTCATAGGAGGAGTGACTTAGAAAACACAACATGGGGGAGTAGGCATACAATGATGACATGAACTGACATGATGATGTGTTTGGGGGGATGCAGGAAGACATGGGTGTTCTTCAATCTTGGGAGAGGTGACCGCCCACATTCAAGCTCTAGGAGGAGCTAGACCAGGCCGACAGGTTTGTGTTAGGGGTGCTGGGACTAGATCATGTATCAAATATGCCATGGATTTGTGTGGATAGGGTGATGATGACAGCGGTGGTAGAGCGATTTTAGCCAGAGCGGTGCACCTTCCTGTTTCCAATAGGGGAGGTGACTATCACATTAGAGGATGTGCAGAGGATTCTACGGGTCCCCCTTCATGGAGAGAGAGTGGTTTATCAACATGGACATGGGAGAGAGTATCTGGACCAAGTGTTTTCCCCAAGGTAGGTGCCGTACTCAACAAACAAGATAGAGATGGTATATCAGACAACGATGGAGAGGGGGTTAGATTCATTGTCTCTATTTTTGGCTGGGTTGATAGCAGGGACATTGGTTCCTAATAGGAGTTGTAGATTCCCTGTAGGTTGGGGGACCTATTACATCAGATGTTGACCGATGGAGTGGTATACACATGGGGTCCGTGTATACTGACCCATTTATATCATAAAATGTATTCAATGGTGTACAGGTGATTAGGGAGCCTAGGTTGCGGGGTGACATTGTTGCATATCTGGGCCTGGGAGCATATCCCAGTGACTCGGCCATTGACAGTGAGAGATAGACCCCAACATCAGCTATTTATTTATGCATATAGAGGACATCAGATGCAGTGTTAGTTGGGGGACATGGGATACTAGAGGCGCGTGATAGATGAGATGGTGGAATTTGTATGGCGAACTTGGAGGGAGGTGGAGAGGTGGTTAGATGATGATGAGCAACTTGGGTATGAGATGTAGTCACAGTACTTGATGGGGCAGACAGAGCTGATCATAGACAGATACCTACTAGAGCTAGTGCAGTGGCAGTTTGGGTTAGTACAGGATGTGCCAAAGGTAGAGGCAAGATTTGCATGGATATGGGATGAGCAAAAATGGTGGGGGGGGCTAGTACCTGATGTAGAGATGGTCATAGCAGAGTTTGAGGGGCTTCAGCCACAGGCATGGGATGATAGACGGTATGTAGTGGATGTAGGGACTATAGCAGCATATGATGAGTGGTGGGCTCGACAGAGGCCACCTGAGACTCACAGTACCCATAGGGTTTCCAGTGCCAGTGGAGGTAGCATGAGAGGAGGGGGATGACGACAATGATGAGGATGCAGATGATAATAATGATGAGGATGAGGATGATGACGATGATGAGGATGAGGGGTAGGCAGAGGGGATGGATGAGGATGAGGATGATGAGGAGGATACATAGGTAGCTGGGATGGATATAGATATTGGAGGTGATGGCTAAGGTGATGTAGATGGATCAGAGTTAGCCCAAGCACAAGAGCAAATAGCCCAATTACAGGTGCAGATAGCGCATCGAGAGGGGTAGGTAGTTCAGCTAGAGGGACTGGTAGCCCAGCTACATGGACAAATTAGGGATGTGGTGGATGTGTTAGGAATATAGTCTTTGGTGTAGCAGTGGGTTGTTTAGATAGTCTAGTTACAGGGAGAGTTGGCACAGATGGGTGCCGCATAGGCACAGGTTACGGGATTGCAGGCACAGGTGACACAGTTGTAGGGATTAGCACAACAGTATGTGTAGGAGAGAGATTAGGCACATCAGGTATTGGGGTTAGGGATGAGAGAGGTGATGGAAATGATGTAGCAGTGGATAGAGGAGGTCACTAGGTAAGCACATCACTATAGGTCAGTATATGAGGCTATAGTGCCTACGGAGTAAAGAGCTAGTTACCGTAGTAGATCTGGGGCTTCTAGTTCCAAGAGGATAGGACGGTCAGAGAGGTCAGTTCGGTAGCCATCTCCATCACAGGTGTTAGCAGCAACACATATACCGCCTCCACTAGCACCAGGATAGGTAGGTCAATAGGATATGGGGGTCCCACGTCAGAGGGATTTGGGACTAGTTGAGTCAGGTAGGGACAGCTCCGCCTAGGGGCATGATGTATACATGTACTATTTTTTGATAGGTTTGAGGACCACATTTTGTATCATGATCACATTTTGATGTATATATGAGATGAACTATTTGATCGATGGACTATGTTTATGGATGGATGCATTGATTTATGTTGTGGTATTTATGATTTGATGCATTTATGGATGTGCTTATATGATGGATTTGGATGTGATGTTATATATTTGATGGATACATAGATATTTGATAATCGATTACATGCTTGTGATACTATTGTATGATGCAGTCATGTGCATATGATGTTAGGATAGATGAATTTATGTATGATACAAACATATCTATGAATGTTATGTGGTGATATGTGCGTATATGCTAACGTATTTGTGATGTAGGATGAGCTACTAACATGTTTGTGATGCAGGGTGACAAGTGATCATGATACATCAATAGGACCCTAAAAATGGTCACAAAGCGGTAGGGAAGTAGCGGATAGTAGAAAGTAGGGGGAATGGAAATGTAATTGTTTAATGAATCTTGAAGCAACAATAGGGAGATGGGGTGATGAGGGTATATGTAAATGTAAGGAACTTCATCATATTGAGATATGCTGCCAATAATAAAAATTGAGTGCTACTATTGATATAGCATATGATGTTATGCACCAAGGTATGTGGAACCAAGGTGACAAGGCATCCATGCATAGGACTTGACTCTACAATCAATAGGATGAACCCACTCATGCCCATAATAGTACAACCTTGTCTAGACGAGGGAAGGGGACTCATAGCATAAGTTCTTAATGCACCAAAGGTATGAAGAACCTTAGATGCAGAAGGGGAACAATATGCTAGAACCGACCCTACGATCCACGAAGTATGAATACTAATACGAAGTAATGAGAACCTCCCACAAGCACAACATACAAAATCAATGACCATGCCCCATTCTAGTTTGTTCACCACATGCCATGATATAATGAGATCAAGGCAGTTTTGACATAGTCCAAGAATGATGCATAAGATAAAAATCAAAGACCAAAAGACTGACTAACCCAAAACACACAACCATTATATCTCTTGCCAAAGGATGGAAGATTTGATGATTTTGTCCATTGTAGGAAGGATGCATCCTAGGACAAGAATCGGTGATGGATTAAACTAAACTAAGGATAGGCGGAGGGATAAGTGTTGCGAGTTATGGAAAAGCTAATATGTTGGCGAAAGATTTTTCATGAGAGTGTTATGCTTTGATGAGATGCCCATCAAGTATATTGATCGTAGGTCAAGTGTAATCAACAGGCTTAGAAAAGTGGAACCAACCAAATGGGTTGGATGGGTACATCATATGTACTTGCGTACTGGATACTTCCTTCATATTCCAGACTGCCTACATACCCTGTATCCACGGGATCAAGGCACATTACAATGCGGTTGATGATGATATGTAGTTCTAGAAGACTTGATGATGTAAGGATAGGGGTTGGTTCATGTGGAATGATGAGATATGGTTTAGTGGACGTGGATGTCAATTTTTGATGGGTATAGGATGATGTTGGTGTAGTAAAGGATGTGATGTTTGTGCGAAAACCTTAAAGGGACCAAGGTTATGGATGGACAGGAGGGCAAGTGAGTGACGTAATGGTGATGCGGAAAGATGGGGATTAAATATTGGGAGACAAGGGATACTTTGGGAATGATGGACAATGGAAGCTCAGATGATGAATGTATTTCAAATCTTAGACGAGGGGATAAGTGGAGTGGATAGTGCGGATGAAAATGAGAAGGTGATTTGAACAATGGATCCAGATTGAACCTACACATGATGCCTACAAGTAGGTTTTCATCATGGTACTTATCCAAGGCTCCATGAAGAGTGGTTTTCACCATAGGATGGATTATTTCTCTTTACTATTTTTTTTTGTAATTTTTTAGATTTTTTGATTTTTTTTGTATTTTGTGCCATAGGGTATTGAGCGGACTAACTATGAAATCATTTCAAATGGATGATGTTCATGGGCTCCTCTAGTTCTTCTCCTTCAAGGGTGGAGAGGCGATATGCTCTAGAGCCACACATTGCAGTGACAATATAGGGTCCTAGCCAATTAGGCTCAAACTTTCCTTTCTTTTCTCGCTCAGATATATTCCTTTGATTTTCTTTTAGGACCAGATCTCCTTCTGCAAACTCCCTAGCACGGATCTTCTTGTTATTGGATCTGTGAAGTCAATTTTGGTATGCTTGGAGGTGATTAAGGACGTTGAGGCATTGTTTATCCAGTAGTTTTAGTTCTTGGAGGCGTGCAACATGGTATTCTTCATTAGTGATGAAATTATGTAAGGAGATGCGCAAGGAGGGTAATTTGATCTCGATTGGCAAGATGGCTTCCATTCCAAAGACAAGGGAATATGGTGTAGTGCCTGTGGGTGTATGAATACTAGTGCGGTAGGCCTAGAGGGCGGGATGGATACGGAGGTGCCAATCATGGCCATTTCAATAACAACTTTCTTGAGGATTTTGAGTAGGGTTTTATTAGTTGCCTCAGCCTACCTGTTACCTTGTGGGCAATATGGGGTAGACCAATGATGTTGAATGTGGAATTGTTCACAAAGATCCTAAACATCATGATTTTTGAAAGGCTTACCATTGTTGGTAACAATGGCGGATGGGATACCATAATAGCAGATGATATGGTAAAGGATGAACTTGGCAATTTGGTTGCCAGTGGTGAAAGTGAGGGGGATGGCTTCAACCCACTTAGTGAAGTATTCTGTGGTGGTGATAATGAATTTGTGTCTATCAGAAAAGGATGAGTGGATTTTTCCAACGAGATCTAGGCCCCATTGAGAGAAAGGCCATGGTGTAGTAATAGGTTGCAACGCCTAAGAAGGAGCATGAATGAGATCTCCATGCCACTGATAGGGCTTGCACTTTTTCATGTACTCACATGCATCATGTTCCATAGTAGGCCAGTAATATCTAGTACGCAAGAGCTTCTTGGCTAGGATAATTCCACTTGTGTGTGCTATGTAGATACCTACGTGGACCTCATGTAAGGTAAGGGAAGCTTCCTCTGTGTTTAAGCATCAAAGGAGAGTGCCTTCATAGCTTCGGTGATAGAGGGTGTCGACAAGAATAGTGTAGCGGGCAGCTTGGTGAATGAGTGATCTTTGTTGTTTGCAGGTGGATTCAGGAGGAAAAGTATGATGTTGGAGGTAAGTGTAAATGTCATGATACCAGGGATTTTTTGGACCAACTATCTCACACACGAATTCTGACTTAGTGACACAATATGCTGGCATTAAGAGCTATTCCACAAGAAACTCACATTGATGGCTATCATGAGGCATATCTAGAAGGGAACCGATAGTAGCCATGGCATCAGCTACTTTGTTGTGAAGGCACAGTACCTGCTCAAATTGTATGTAGGTGAATAACAATTTATATTCATCAACCATTTGTTTATAAGGTACTAGCTTATCATCCTTTATGAGAAACTCATCATTCACTTGTTTGATGATCAATTGAGAGTCTCCATAGACATGTCGCTGTAAGATATTCGATTGTACTACTATTTTGAGACCAATGATCAAAGCTTCATACTCAGGCACATTGTTCGTACAGGGGAAAGAAAGTCTATAAGCTTTGGGGATGTAGTTGCCCTGTGGGGTCACCAATAGTATTCCTGCCCCTGAACCATGATTAGTGAAGGATCCATCAAAGTATAGCTTCCAATGTGTTGATTTTGTCATGGTTAGAATGGACTCATCTGGAAAATCAATGGATATCGGTTCAAAATATATGAGGGGTGCTTCAGCCAATTGATCTACTACAACTTGTCCTTTAATTGCTTTCCTGTCAACATACTCAATATCAAATTCTCTCAACAACATGACCCATTTTGCCATTCTTCCTGTGAGTGCGGTCCTGGAAAGGAGGTATTTAAGGGGGTCAACCTTAGATATGAGTTTGATAGAATGACTTAGCATGTAGTGTCATAACTTTTGGGAGCAAAAAATGACAGCTAGACATGTGCATTCCATGGGGGTGTAATTAATCTCATAGCCAACTAAAGTCTTGTTGATGTAATATATGGCTTTCTCATGGCCAGTATCATCCTGTTGTGCTAAGAGTGCCCCCATGCTACTGAAGTTGTTGATATGTATAATAACAGGGCCTTTCCAAGGATAGGTGCCATTAGGACTTGCAGTGAAGCAAGATACTCCTTGATGTGGTCGAATGCCTATTGACAATTCTGATCCCATTTAAACTGTACATTTTTGTGAAGTAAATGGGAAAAAGGATGGCATTTGTCTGCAAGTTGAGCGATGAACCTTCGCGTAACTTGTATTTTGCCTTGGAGACTTTAGAGTTGTTTGAGCATCTTGGGAGGAGGTATTTCTATTATGGTGGTGACTTTAGTAGGATCTACCTCGATGCCCTTGCGGGAGACAATGAACCCCAAGAGTTTACTTGATGTTACACCAAAGACACATTTCTTAGGGTTTAGGCGAAGCTTGTACTCTCTGAGTTGTGCAAAGATCTATCGCAGGATCACATGATGTTCTTCCCTGGTTCTAGATTTCCCTAGGAGATCATCTACATGTCTTCCATTATCTTATGTATCATATCATGGAAGATTGTAGTCATTGCACATTGATAGGTTGCCCCCTTATTTTTTAGATTAAAGGGCATGACTTGCTAGTAGTATGTGCCCCAAGGATAGTAAAATCTATTTTGTGTTGATCCTTAGGAGTAATTCTAATTTGGTTATATCCAGAGAAGCCATCCATGAGGGAGAGCATCTCGTGTCCTGCTGTGAGATCTATAATCATGTCAATGTTAGGGAGTGGAAAATCATCTTTGGGACATACTTGTTAAGGTCTTAGAAGTCTATACAACAACGGATGCCCCCAGGTTTCTTAGCAACTGGCATAATATTGGAGACCCATTCTGGATAATCAATAGGGAAAATAAAGCCATCAACTAGTAATTTATGTAGCTCTTCTTTGACGAGCAAGGAAACTTGAGGGTGCATCTTGCGGAGTTTCTGCTTAACAAGTTTTGTGTCAGGATGTACCACAAGATGATGAATAACCAAAGACAGATCCAATCCTGGCATGTCGGCATAGGACCAAGTGAACACATTAGGTGTTTCATGAAGTACTATGGAGATGTTTGATTTTTCTTCTGTACTGAGACTTTCTGCTAGATGTGTGAGCTTAGGTGATTCTTGTGTGCCTTTAATCAAAATGTTGGAACGCTCTTGCTAGTGAGATGGTATAGGGGGAAGATTAAGATCCTCATCTTCTAGTGCCTTAGAGAAGTTTTCACTAGGAGATACATCTTTATTTTTCTCTTTTGTGTCCAAAAGTGACTCAGAGAGATTTTCACTAGGGGATTATTTTCTATTTTTTGACTTTTGATTTTTTAGACTAAGGATCTCTTCTTCCCCAAAATAGGCATCATTGTGCAAGCATGTCATATTGTGAGGTGTCACGAAGTTCTAGAAATACGGAGAGAGCCTCATCATTCAGAAATATGTCGAGAGGCGGGGGTACTTGACAATCCCAAGCAATGAGTTCAGGATGAATGAGGGGGAGGTTAATAACAAAGATGGGATTATCGGGGAAGATGCAAGAAAGGTCTAGATCTTCACAAGCTATGACGACACTTGGCGTGATGTTTTCAACACTAGAAGAGGATTCCATTACCTGTACCAAGGTTTTAGTAGGTCCATGAATTGTCACAGTCGGCAAAGCATATCCTAAACTGAAGTATTGAGCATATTTCTTGGGAGATGTAGGATCCACCGGTATGGGTTCTGTAAGACCTTGTTCATCGGCACCAAGTCTTGTTCCACAGTAAGGCATTTTGGTACAAATTTGAAATGGTACATGATATTTTTCTTTGAAGTATTCTAGATTGACAAGTGCTGGGGTAGTTTCATCATGATATAGCCAATCACTTAGAGTTGTTTCTTTGGCTTCTTCTTCTCTAGAGACCTGTCCTGGTACAAAGGGAATTTTATCATTGATCCTGCGCTACTATTCTTTTTCCTTCTTTAGAAGATGACGACCATGGGAACGGGGGGACAATGGTAACTATCCCATGTGGAAGGCATTGTGAAGTTCATACTCACCACACCCTTTGTCTACGATCTTGACCTTTTGAGGTGTACGGGTGGAAGATGAAGTGGAAGCTTGTGATTGTTCGATGGTGACTTGTGGTGTGAATGATGAGGTGGATGGAGTGGATGAGGGATCTTTGACATGATCCCCATAGGTACTTGAACAATGGAATTGTCGATCATAAACAACCTCTAAGGCCTTGTAAAATTCAAAAGGTTGTTGATCGGAGGGGATAGTGACTTCCACACTGTTATGAGGGAACTTGAGGCATTGGTGGTAGTTGGAGGGAACATCTTGCATGACATGCAACCATGGTCAGCCTAGGAGGAGATTATATGGAAGGTCAAGATCAATCACATGTCATAGAGTGGGCATGGTGAGTGGGTATACCTTGATAGGGAGGCATATAGTGCCTTTGGATTCTCTCTCTGTGTTGTCATATGCCTTGATGGAGATAACCAAAGATTCCAAATCAGCTGCTGAATACCCTAGGAGTTTTATGAATTTTAATGTACATATGTTCAAGCTAGATCCATTATCCAAGAGGACCCTCTTGACTCTATGGTTGGCGATTTGAACTTCAATATGAAGGGCCTTATTATGTGCGGGGTCAATGGGTGGCATGTCGGCATGACTAAAGGTGAGATGATAGGATGATGATAATTGAGTTACAAGGTTTTGGAATTGGGTGGGAGGTATGTTGGTAGGAACATGGGACTCTTGGAGAGCCTTGTCAGGTATTTCCTGGTGTATGGTGGAGGTCGTAAGGAGTTCCAAGATGGAGATTTGAGTGGGGGTCTTTCCAAGATGGTCAAGGAAGTTATATTGGGAAGTGGTGGTAGCAGAGGATGGGGATGGTCCCTTCATAGTTATACACCCACGGCAGGTGGTAACAACACATTCGGGGGTGGTATTTTTAACTTTGATGGTGGCAACACGAGTAGAGTCAAAATCAATTCTACCCACTATATTATCGTAGGGAGGCAGAACGTTGTTGTAGTTGATGTTGTTGGCTTGGTTGTTAAGATTAGTGTTGGAGGAAGATGGTTTGGATGCAGTTTAGTTGTTGTTGTGATGGGGAAGAGGGTCTTGATAGACACCTAGGCCATCATTGGGTGATGTATTATCATGGTCTTGCATTTGGATTCCACCACGTTCAATGAGGTCTTGGACATATTTTTCAATTTCATGCATTTGTTTGTGGCATGGCCCTTGATACGGTGATAATCACAATACTCATTTTCTTTGTACCACATGAGTTTAGGTTGGTTATCGTCAAATGGTTTTGTTGTGGGGAACTCAACCATGCGGGTGCGGAGTAACTTTTGGAATACAACCTCGAGTGGCTCACCTAAGGGGGTATATTTGCGCTTTGGATTGTTAGGAGGATTTCTCTTTGGAGGGGCGAGCGGGACCGATATATTGTTAGAAACATTTTGGACTATGTTTGTCTCTTTCGGTTTAGGAGAGGTTATTTGGATGTACTTGGAATCAGTAGCACCATCTCCTACAGTGTTCTTGTTTTTAGCCCAAAATTTAGGTTTGTTGTTGAAGGTTTTGTCATTGTCATTCTTGTTGTAGATTTTGACTAGACCCTTCGCAATAAGGGCTTTTTCGATAGTGACCCATTTTTCTATAATTTTGTTGAAGGTTGATGTACAATGTACTTGCAAATGGAAGGCCATTTCTTGGTTGAGGTTTTGGATCAAAATATGGATGAGTTGTTTTTCAGGGGTTGTCCAAGGTAGCCTACTAGCAAGGGCTCTCCATCTTTGTAGATAAGTAGCGAAACTCTCACCACTTCATTGTTTAGTGTTGTAAACATTGAGCATAGTGATCTCATGTTCTACATTGTATGAGAAGTGGACGATAAATTTCTCTGAAAGATCAGCAAAGTTGGCTATGGAGTCATAAGGTAAGTGCATGAACCATTCTAGGGCTTGTCCTCCTAGGCTTCATGGAAAAAGATGAAGGAGGAATTGGTCATCATAGGCGACTTCTTGGCATGCCATGAAGAACTCCTTGATGTGTTCACAAGGGTCTCCTTTTCCTTTGTATTTATCAAATTTTGGCATTTCAAAGTGTTGAGGAAAAGGTGTGATGGTGATGTTTCTGTCGAACGGGTAGGGACATAAGTCTTCGAACTTATAGTGTTTCTTTTGAGTCCATAGTTGAATGTTTTTAAGGGCATTTTTCATCTCTTGCCATTCGTGGTCAAAAGGATTAGCAAGAGGTGGTTGTGGTATTTGGTGGAGTGGAGGTTCTTGCATTGATGATTGTTGGTATTGAGGGTGGACGTATTGTTGTTGTTGTTGGGAGTGGGCATATTGTTGTTGTGCGTGAGGTGGAAGACCTGTTGTTTGTGTGTAGGTATGAGAGCCATGTGTTTTTTGTTGTGGGATGACTTGTTGAGTTTGAGGTTGGACATATTGTTGATGTTGAACATGTGGGGGTAGACCTATGGCTTGTGTGTAAACATGGGACCCATATGCTTGTTGTTGTGGGATGACTTGTTGAGTTTGGGGTTGTGGCTGTTGTTGGATGTTGTAAGGAGGTTGCATTAATGACTCATGGTGGGGTTGATGCATGGAAGATTGATATGTGTGCATGGGATTAGCATAGTTTGTTAATGGGTTTTAAGGGTTGGTTGAGTGGATTCGTAATGGGTGTTTGAGTCATGGGTGGTGTTACTGTTTGTGTGATGATCGACCTTGGTGGAATGTTTACTGGAGGGAGAGGTTGTGGTACAATCGTGGTGGCTTCTTGTTGATTGTTTGGTGGAGGTGGTATGGCGGTGATGGTGACATTAGAAGGTACCCCAGAAATAGGTACATTGAAAGGTAGCATGTCATAAGGCAACTTGACGGGAGGATTGGATGCTTGTGGTTGTGAAACATTTCTAGCCCTCATGTTTTGTCCCAAGATGTGAATAGAGGCGGTGTTGGAAGAAAAACTAGCCGAAGGATTATTGTAGATGGTTCGTTAGGATTAGGGACACGTCCCCATGGTTGATCGTGGATGGGTGTTGGTGTCTTGTCATGGAAGATGGTTTTGAGCTTGTCATGGTCATATGAATATGGAAGGTGTGAACCATGTTCAATGATACATTGAAGAAATTCATCCTTATGGTTGTAAATGAATTGGTCAAACTTGTCATGTAACCTCTTTTCATTAAGGAACTCAACAAGGGGGAATAAGTTTGATGAGGATGAGTGGATGCTTCACCCATTTTGGGTTGGTTGAAATATTCCTCCATGTTACTTGTGGTAGAGCCACTAGGAGAGAGGGGTTGATAATGGGCATCCATTTTCTTATCTTGTGATCATGTGACGGGAGGCATAAAAGGTGAATTTGGGTTGGATTTGGACAATGAAGTACCGATGATGAGATGATGAAGATAGGTCCAAAATCTAGATCAAGATGATTAAAGGCCAATGGTTATCCTATAAACTTAGGGTAGACAAAGAGCCTAATCAAGAGGACAATAGGATTATTTTACTTAAGGTAGACAAGACGCACCAAGAAAAACAAGATTTCTTGGAATCCACTAACTTAGGAGTCGTCTAGATTCCTAAGCTAATTTATCCAAGGGGGTTGATGATTGATCTAGAGTTTTTTTCCTTAGGATTTGGATGTGGTTTGGATTTATTAGTCGATTAGGATGGATTTGGATGATGATATGGTTGGTCTTGATTGATTTAAGGGTAATGATCAATTATGGATTGATTAAGGATGAAGTTCTGACTAATGATGTCTAAGGTGCAATGGCGAGGATAACGATCAATGATTAGGATGAATCACAAGTTAAGAGTAATGAATAGATAGGGACATGAATTGAGATGGCATGTAATGTTGAAGGATGGTGTGGAATGGGGGTTGTTGACAACTATAAGGAAAAAAGCTTGACTTTGTGATGAATTTTTGGACTGGGTGCTGATTGAGAGGTTGAGGCACTGATGTAGAGGATTGGGCGTTGATGTAGAGGGTTGGGCACTGATGCAGAGGGTTAGGCATTGATGCAGAGGATTGGACAGTGATGCAGAGGATTGGACGTTGATGCAGAGGGTTGGGTGCTGATGTGGAGGTTTAGGTGCTGATGCAAAGGATTGGGTGTAGATGCAGAGGGTTGGGTGCTGATGTGGAGGTTTAGGCACTAATGCAAAGGATTGGGCACTAATGCAGAGGATTGAGTATTGATGCAGACGTTTGGGTACTGATGTAGAGGATTAGGCCTTGATGCAGAGGATTGGGTGCTGATGTAGGACAGTGATGGTTTCATGTGATTTTTAAGGTGATGAGTTGGATTTTTGACAAGTTTTGGGCTTGGGATGTGATATTTTTGGAGTTTGGAGGTTCGAATGTTTCAATAGTTCACTTTTTCAAATGGTTCAAATGATGTTTGGGTGATCTCAATGAGAGTCTTCTTTGGCAAGTGATACAAGCATTTCAAACATGTGTATACAATGTCCAAAGGTTTTGTTGTGAAATTAAACAATCATGCACAACCTAAGGCAAGGATAGGACAATATTTGTTGGTCCCCTAGCCATGCCTATTCAAAGTGGATAGCTCCAGGATCTTGGTAGCACCGCCTCCCCTCCACGTCACTCATTTCTCATGCATACCAAGTTCTAGGTTTCCCAAGGCTCGTCCCCCCACCAAACCTTAGGATTGTCCCTGCTATCTCTACTAAGAACCATGAGAATTGGGATGGCTTCAAAGGTCCCACCTTTTGTGCCAACAAATAGAGGGATTTGGGCTACTAAAACAATAGTTCGTAGTAAATGCATTCGTTCAGGTGGCCATACATGCGGCAACGCTACTCTTCGTTATGGAGTCTCCTAGCCTTCAAGGGTTGCGCCTTGAAGGGTTTTGGGGGAGGTTGGCTGTCGGTATGACACAACAACACCTGTTGCTTGTGACTTTCGTCACAAACACATTATTTTATATAGTGGCTCGGAAGAGCTTAACTTTAGCTTGTTGCCGCTTGGGTCATTCCCACCTTTCGAAGTGGGGTGGCAGGCCCTCTAAAGGTTCAACAAAAGCAACACAAGCGCAAAAATGCTTTTGATCCCCAAGTTCATACGAAGATGCGAGGGGAGAGCATACGTATTTTTAGGCTGGGGTCACACTAAATAAGATTCATTTTTTAGCTCTTGGATTATGTTGGGGGTGGTTTATGCAAGTGTTGTGAGAAGTTTTTGATTCCCAAGGTCACCAAATGGTGCGAGCGAAGAGCATACACTTTCACAATACAAACACAATCACAAGACACTTCACACAAAGTTATTTTCTTGCTTAGATGAGTGAGAATGCAATTTGTGGTTCTTTTTAACCCAATGAGTGAATATGCAAGTTGTATTCTTTTTAAACCTTATGAGTGAAAGATGCAAGTTGTGTTTTTTTTAACCAAATGTGTGAAAGATGCAAGTTGTGTTCTTTTTAACCAAATGCGTGAAAGATGCAAGTTGTGTTCTTTTTAACCAAATGAGTGAAAGATGCAAGTTGTGTTCTTTTTAAGCCTTGTGAATGTGCCTATGATTAATCAAGCAATTTTACACAACAACAACACCAAATGCCTTTAAGATAATAAACAATCCTACAAATAAGAAGTTAGTAGTTGTAGACAAGTTTTCGATGGTCGAATGAGGCTACAAAACCAAATGTTAGACAAAAAACACTATTTTTAGTTAGGCACTAATCTGGAAGATTGGGCGCTAATGCACTAGATAGGTGTTGATCTGAGATAGGTAGCACCTCCCCCTTGTAAATTTGATTTTTCCTGCAAAACAGAGAGCTAATGTGGCCAAGAAGTTAGTAAAACATCAATTAACACATTATGGAAACATAAACTAATAACTGACTTAAAAATCATGGAAGAGAGTGATTTTACCTTATCTCTAGATGGACGCTAATATGCCAAGCTGGGCGCTGATGTGCCAGATAGGTGTTGATGGGCTAGATAGGTGCTAATTTGCAGAAATTAGGTGCTGATCCGACCTATCACAAGAAAAATAACACAAAACATGCAAATTTTTTACCTAAAAGGTGGTGGGAGTCCCACTGGGCATGCCAAAATGTCTACCTATAAAAATGAGACTTAAAATGGATGCAGATTACACCTAGGATGCACCCAATCTCAAGTCCAAGGGACCTCAAGATTAGAATAAATCAGTACTATGCTTTTATACTAAAACATGCACCCTACCTAAGTAAACTAGTGATGATATGTCCTAAATAGATGATAAACTAAACTAAACTATGTTGAATTGCACTGAGAGCTATAGATGTGAGCACTCAAATTGACAGCATAATATTGCACAAAATGACTTGTTCCAAATGAGAGGTGGAGGCCTCAATTTATAGATTTTTGGGGATAGGATTGGAGGGCTAGGATCAATTTGAAAGATCAATGGTTGAGATTGCTTGAAGATCCTCAAGTAAGGAGAATTGGACAAATGGCATGATTGGACTGGATGAGAAGGTTGCTCCAAGATTCAAGGAATGATCAATGGATGAGAATGCAAGTTTGAATGGATGGATGGCCAAGATTGAGTAGGTGTATGACATGTAAGGAGTCATTTATTAAAAGGTAAGAGTTGGACTTTGTGAGAAATTTTAAATTCCATGGAGAGGACAAGTGGAATTTAAAATTAGAACAATAGTGTTCAAATAGTGCCACATGGAATTTTAAATTGGAAGGAATAGTGACACATAGAGTGAGGTGGAAGAAATAGGACAAATGTACTCAATTTGGAAGATTTGCCCATGCTTCCAAAGTACCACTTGTTGTGTACAAACATGTACATTGGATGACAAGTGGACTTCTAGAAATATGGGGGTTTGTAATGATGAATTAATTAAAATTAATTCATGTGCACATGGATTAGAAGAAGATAATTATGATTACAAAAAGTAATCAAAAGTGCACAAAATAGGGAATTAAATAAATATGATAATTTATTTAATTTTTGGGATGAACTATAGTAAAAAATATTTAATTTTCAAACTATAGTAGAAGAATTTGATTTTTATGATAGGATAAAGGTGTAGAATAAATTAATTAAATAATTAAAAATTATTTAATTGATAATTGGATTAGACGAAGTGATGCAGGTGGATTAGGGTTGAATGCATGAGTGGATGAAGTTGGTTGTGACCATTTTCAGGTGTCTACAATGTATGTGGCTACAACTTCACTGCTCATTAGTTAGTTTTGAGGAAAACATGGCCTTCCATATTTTTCTTTCTTAAATCTTGCTAATTTTGTTCCTTATACCTTTTTTTCCTTTGCAAAAAGGTTAAGTACCGCAACTAGAAGTCCTTAGGAATAATTGAAATTTTTGTGTTCTAAACTTCTACCTAAGTTGATCACACTAAAAAATTGAAGCCTTGGAACAACCATATTGCAAACTAAACCCAATGTTTCTAGAACACTATCGACAATAGAGCCGTCAATCCAAATTGTTATATATACTGGGTTGTCTCAATAGCTTATTTGCTATTGGAGAAAGGTAGCTCCACCATGTGTTCTCGTGGACTGCAATGGTTGCTGGATATGCACAAAGTGGATTTGTTGAAAAGGCTTTAGAAACTTTCAAGCAAATGCAATTGGCAGGTGGAAAGCCAAATTCCACAACCTTTGCCAACATCCTCCCCCACCTATGCAAAAATGGGAGCTTTTGAACAGGGTATGGATATCCATCAAAACATAAAGGAAGCATTGAGGTTGAAAGAAGCTGCTATGAAAGCAGTGATGCCAGGGTCCCCGCATCCTCATGAAGGCCCAACAACCACCTTTTGGTGTTGTGGTGACCTTGGCATCACTACTTTTGTAGAAGCTTCTTTTAACCTAAATGCTTCCTTTATGCTTTGATGGATGTCCATACCCTGTTCCAAACCTCCCATTTTTGTACATGCGGGGAGGATGCTGGCAAAGGTTGTGGAATTTGGCTTTACACCTGCCAATTGCATTTTCTTGAAAGTTTCTAAAGCCTTTTCAACAAATCCCTACATCACCGCGAAGGCCCTTGATGCAAAGGGGCACAAGGGAAGCAACAAAGTTTTAGTCTTCTCTGCCCACTCACCCACTTCACCAATTTATCCAACCAAGGTCACACCTATGGATAAATGAAGGATTTGGTATCTAGGTTGTTGTCCAACCCTTAAGGCTCCTTCCACACCTTAAGACAAGTCTACAAACACCTTCCCCATAGTTGGTTTGATCCCCAACTTCTCACACCTCTCCAACCCTTACTTGGCCTAGTGAGGCTACTAGCCCTCCATGACTAGTTTTCACTACACAACTTGACAAAACCCTAAATGACCATGCAAACAAATGGTGGATTTGAATACCCTTTAGGGGACTCTAACAGACTTCCAAACCTCTAGTTCCAACTCTACTCCAGCAACTCAAAACACCCACTGGGTCTCTAGGCCTAATTGATCAAGTTAGGTCTAGGTTACAAAGCAAGTGGTCTAAGTTGGGGTCATCAACTTAGGACAGGAATTTGGATCTCTTCCACCACATGAAAATATCTTAGAAACCACCATCCATTTCCTCCACCTATCAGATTTTGTCATCTATATCACCAAATTGCACATTTCATGGTCAAATACATAGGGATATTTGACCTAGGGCATCACTCCAAAAATCGAGGACTGTCTTCCCCAACTAAAATCTTTTGGAATCAAGTAATATAGAACCCTAGCCTGCATTTCACCAAGTGGCATGAAGTTTCACTGGTTAGAATGCATTCTAGGGCAAAATTTGTATGATAAACCCTAGAAATTAGGGTTTTAGACCAGTCTGAATTAAAAATGCAATAACTTCCTACTGCGACCACTTCAAGACTTCAAACTTGATGCATTTGAACCCTGACTCAATCTAGTTTTAGAAAAATCACATTGATCCAATTGGCCAATCCGTACAGGCTGTATAACTGCAGGAAATCTTTAGAAAAATAGTTAATTTTATTGATTTTATGCCCAAAAATCTGTACAGAAACTTCTCCTCTGTACTGGAGTAAGATGTCAACAATATCAACTCATCCAAGTCAGTATGCAACTTGCAAAAATAGTTACAACCATCAAAAGTGGGTTGGGACCGACCAAATACATGACACCTTTGGACAACTATGGTAGTTTGCTTAAACACAAGGATTCTGATTGGTTTAACTTGTCCAATTGAATCCAAACAACTACCATACTCCCTAAAACATGACAAATCATCAAGACTACCAACTAGACTCAAAAAATCATCATTAGACCTTCTAGGCCTAAGTGACACAACTAGGGTCCAAATGGACTAAGAATGATTTGAGGTTTATAAGGTTACCCCAATCCTCTTGACCATACAAAATGGACCTTACAATCATGGCTAGAAATCCTTATTACAAAACATACTGAACAAAAATCATAACTTCTCAAAATGCTCTTAGGTACCCTGCACCATACACCCCCTGTCAAACAAAACTCAAGTCTCTTGAGTTGGGAATGGTGTCAACTGGAAATCCTGCCTTCTTAATGGCTTCTCTTCTCATCCAAGTTGCATCTTCCTAAGGCTTGTTGAGCCACTTCATCAAATACTCATAATAGGTGTGCCTCCTAGTCTATTTAGCAATCTGGTTGTCCAAAATACATTCAATCTGATCAGGGGATGAAGGAATCAATTCTTGAAGTGTCTGATCTGTTTGTTCCTTTGCAATAGCTATCTGAGGATCAGATCCCTTATAGGGATAGAGGTCTAATACATTGAAGATTGGGGACAAAGCAACACCATCCGGTAGTCTGATTTTGTAGGCATTTTCTCCACATTTCTTTAGCACTTCACAAGGTCCAATCTTCTTCATAAGTAGCTTGGTGTATTTACTTGCAGGGAGTCTCTCCTTTTTCAGATGTACCATGACCAAATCCCCTTCCTTGAACTGTAGATCCCTTCTCTTTCTATCAGCAGACTATTTGTACTTTGTAGAGGTAGACTGTAACTTCTCTTTAACTTGCTCATGGATATCTCTCATCACTTGGACAAAGTCTTCAGCCAATGCACTACTCTTCTCCAGTCCTCTGACCTCTCTGAGTTCCAAAATACCCCTTGTGTGAGTGCCATAAACAATTTGAAAAGGTGACAGGCCGGTACTCCTGTTCACAGTGTCATTGTAGGAGTATTCTGCCTGAGCCAAAACTGAATCCCAACTAGCACCCTGCTCCTTAGTTAGGCACCTTAGGAGGTTGCCAAGTGACCTGTTAATCACCTCATTTTAACCATCAGACTGAGGATGATAGGCTGATGATAATGACAAGTTTGTAAGTAGTCTTTTCCAAAGTGTCCTCCAGAAGTGTCCTATGAACTTGGGGTCTCTATCAGAGATTATTGACAAAGGCAAACCATGTAATCTGACTATTTCCTTGAAGAAAAGACCAGCTATATGTGAGGCATCATGTGTGGTTTTACATGGGATGAAATGAGCCATTTTTGAGAACCTTTCAACAACCACAAAGATGCTATCATGTCCATTCTTGGTCCTAGGCAAACCAAGTACAAAATCCATGCTTATGGAATCCCAAGGCTTTAAAGGGATAGGTAGTGGAGTGTATAGACCTGCATTTGATGTATGTCCCTTGGCTCTTTGGAAAATTTGACAAGTTTCTACAAACTTTCTGACATCAGTTGGCAACTTTGGCCAATAGTAGTATCTTCTAACCAAGTCTAGGGTCTTATCAATGCCAAAGTGGCTTGCCATGCTGCTACAATGCTTCTCTTGAATGATATTCTCTCTAACAGACCCTCTTGGGATACACAACAGGCTACCTTTGAAAAGAAATCCATCTTGTATCAGAAAATCACAAAAATCAGTGTTATACCTGCCTGTCATGGCTTTGCAAACTTGGTAAGGTTCCTTGAAGTCTTCACCTTCTGCATACTGATCTTTAATGGCATGTATACCTGTACTCTCCAACTGAATGGTTTGAACAACAAGATTCCTCCTACTTAAGGCATCGGCTACCTTATTGGCCACTCCTTTCTTGTGCTTAATTGAGAAAGTGTATGCTTGGATGTACTCCATCTGCTTGATATGTCTGTGGTTTAACTTCTCCTGCCTATTCAAGAAGCTCAAAGCATGGTTATCAGTAAAAATAACAAACTCCTTGGGTAGTAAATAGTGTCTCCACTTCCTCAATGATTGGACCATTGCATATAACTCTAGATCATAGGTTGAATAGTTCTGTTTTGCTTCATTTAACTTCTCACTAAAGAAGGCTACAGGCCTCCCATCTTGACTTAGGACTCCCCCAATAGCCCTCTTACTTGCATCACACTCAACAATAAAGGTCTTATCAAAATTAGGTAGGACAAGTACCGGTTGTTCTGATATTTTCTTCTTTAATAGTTCAAAGGCTTGATTGGCCTCATTTGTCCACACAAATACACACTTCTTGCCCCCTTTTATAGTGTCAACAAGTGGAGCACAAATAGCACTAAACCCTCTAATGAACTTCCTATAAAAACTGCATAAACCATGGAAACTTCTTACCTTAGAGGCTGTAGTAGGTGTTGGCCAATTAAGAATGGCTTCCACCTTGCTTGGATCCATCTTGAGGCTGCCCTTAGAGATGACAAACCCCAAGAATGTCAATTCTTCTTGTAGGAAGACACACTTGTCAAGGTTAATTCTCAACTTCTCTTGAAGCCTCCTAAGCACTTGATGGATATGTCTTATGTGATCTTCCTTGCTGTCACTAAAAACCAATATATCATCCAAATATACAACAATGAACTTGTTTAGGAAAGGTTTTAGCACCTCATTCATCAACCTCATGAAGGTGCTTGGTGCATTTGATAAGCCAAAATGCATCACAACCCATTCAAATAGCCCTTCATTGGTTTTGAAGGCCGTTTTCCACTCATCCCCTTCCCTTATCCTAATTTGGTGATAACCACTTTTCAAATCCATCTTGGTAAAATATTTAGCCCTACCCAAGTAATCCATTAAATCTTCTATCCTAGGCATTGGAAATCTATACCTGATAGTAATCTTGTTGATGGCCCTTGAATTAGTGCATAGTCTCCATGTGCCTTCCTTCTTTGGTGCAAGTACAGTAGGTACTACACATGGGCTAATACTCCTCCTTATAAGCCCTCTATCCAACAAGTCTTGGATTTGTCTTGCCACTCCTACATTTTGTTCAGGGGTCAGCTTGTAGGCTGCTTGGTTTGGTAGGGTGGATCCAGGGATAAGATCAATGCAATGACTAATCTCCCTCTTTGGTGGAAGGGCATCCTTACTTTCATCAGCTATCACATCATGAAACTTCTCCAATAGTTCCTCCACCTCTTTTGGTCCAATCCTCCTAAGAGGCTACTGCACTTTGGTCTTCTTAGGATTTGCATCCTTGGGCTTGATGACCACTGCAAAACAAGGTACCTTCTCCTTGAGGTTAGCCAAAAACTCCTTTTCACATACCAACATAACTGAACTAGAAATGATCTTTTCCTTGCAGTCATCAATCAAAGGTGTCATTGTGAAATTTTCACCATTTTTAGACAAATGAATCACATTTTGCTTACCATCATGCTGGGCACTTGTATCATGTTGCCAAGGTCTACCAAGAAGAAGGTGGCATGCATCCATGTCTACTATCTCACAAAGAATCCTATCACAATATTCACCTATCTTGAATTCAACCCAACATTGTTCTTTCACCACAATTTGTTGGTCCTTGGTTAGCCAAAAGACCCTATAGGGGTTAGGATGAGGTATCCTTTGCAATCCTAACTTATTCACCATGTCATTAGAAGCTAAATTTTTAGAAGAACCTGAGTCAACAATTACCTTGCAGACTTTCCCTTTCACCTTGCAAGTGATTCTAAACAGATTGTTCCTTTGGGGTTGCTCCTTGGTGGCAAGCATGATGAGAGACTGGTTGAACATGATGCATTCTCCACTCTCTGGTGCTGCAGGCTTGGAAGAGGCAGTTTGATAGGAGGTGGTACTTTGACAGTCATCCTCTTGAAGGAGCTGCACCCTTCTATCTTTCTAATTTGCAGAATTGTTTCCCATCTTCTCCGGGAATCTAAAGGACTGATGTCCTATTTGATTGCAGGAAAAGCACCTTCCTGTGAACATATTGGGACCCCTACCTCCACTTCTTCCTCTACCATTACCTCTCCCTCTAACTGGCCCTGATTAGCACTGTTTCCGTCAGCCTGCACTTGACTGCCCTCTTGTGATCTGCCATCTTGGGGTCTTGGAAAGTTGTCCCTATTCTGAAATGTACCTCTGCCTCTGAAATTCAGATTGCCTCTGCCCCTACTGTTTGAATCACCTCTCCTTCTTTGTTTGTCCTCAATCCTCAATGCCATTTGAAAACATTTATGCACTGTCTCAGGGTTAAAGAGTCTTAGTTCATCTTGAATGGAGAACTTAAGACCATTTAGATATCTTGCAAGCTTTTTCTTTTCATTCTTAGGCATCTTGGCTTTCAAAGACATCTTGTGAAACTCCTTGGTGTATGTGCTCACATCCATGTCCTTCTGTCTCAAGTTTTGCAACTTTTTGTGCAAGTTGACTTCATAGTCTTTAGGAACAAATTGCTTCTTGATTTCAAGCACCATCTTCCTCCATGTAGTGATAGGGTTCCTATCCTCCTCTATCCTCTCATTTTGAATGAAGTTCCACCAACTCAAGGCTGGCCCTTTCATTCTAGATTTGGCAATCCTCACCTTCTGATTTTCTGCCACTTCCTCACACTCAAAATAGTTCCCCATTGCCTCTATCCAATCAAGGCACTCCTCTGGGTTAATCTTGCCAGGGAACATAGGTAAATCCACCTTACTGTCCTTCCTACTCAACTTTCCAAGTGCATCTAGGAATTGTCTTTCTGACATGCCTCCTTGTGGCTCTTCCATTGGCACTTCTTTTTCTTCATCTTGATCCTTTTCATCTGAATCTAAGATGACCTCTAGTTTCTTCTTCTTATCCTTATCCTTCTTCAACTTCTCTATCTCAGCCTCTATCCTTTTGTTCTTGGCTGCTTGCTCTCTCACTATCTTTGCCAATTCGGCATTAGTCACCCTTTGAGGAACTTCCTCCTCTTCTTCTCTATCTCCCATCTCTTTGATGGCTCTGATACCACCTGATGCAAAGGGGCACAAGGGAAGCAACAAAGTTTTAGTCTTCTCTGCCCACTCACCCACTTCACCAGTTTATCCAGCCAAGGTCACACCTATGGATAAATGAAGGATTTGGTATCTAGGCTATTGTCCAACCCTCAAGCCTCCTTCCACACCTTAAGACAGGTCTGCAAACACCTTCCCCATAGTTGTTTTGATCCCCAACTTCTCACACCTCTCCAACCCTTACTAGGCCTAGTGAGGCTACTAGCCCTCCATGACTAGTTTTCACTACACAACATGACAAAACCCTAAATGACCATGCAAAAAAATGGTGGATTTGAATACCCTTTAGGGGATTCTAACAGACTTCCAAACCTCCAGTTCCAACTCTACTCCAGCAACTCAAAACACCCACTAGGTCTCTAGGCCTAATTGATTAAGTTAGGTCTAGGTTATAAAGCAAGTGGTCTAAGTTGGGGTCATAAACTTAGGACAGAATTTGGATCTCTTCCACCACATGAAAACATCTTATAAAACACCATCCATTTCCTCCACCTATCATATTTTGTCATCTATATCACCAAATTGCACATTTCATGGTCAAATACATAGGGATATTTGACCTAGGGCATCACTCCAAAAATCGAGGACTGTCTTCCCCAACTAAAAGCTTTTAGAATCAAGTAATATACAACCCTAGCCTGCATTTCACAAAGTGGCATGAAGTTTCACCAGTTAGAATGCATTCTAGGGCAAATTTTGTATGATAAACCCTAGAAACCAGGGTTTTAGACCAGTTTGAATTAAAAATGCAATAACTTCCTACTGCGACCACTTCAAGACTTCAAACTTGATGCATTTGAACCCTGACTCAATCTAGTTTCAGAAAAATCACATTGATCCAATTGGCCAATCCGTATCGGCCGTACAACTGTAGGAAATCTTCAGAAAAATAGTCAGTTTTATTGATATTATGCCCAAAACTCCATACAGAAACTTCTCCTCTGTACTGGAGTAAGATGTCAATAATATCAACCCATTCAAGTCGGTATGCAACTTGCAAAAATAGTTGCAACCATCAAAAGTGGGTTGGGACTGACCAAATACATGACACCTTTGGACAACTATGGTAGTTTGGATAAACACAAGGATTCTGATTGGTTTAACTTGTCCAATTGAATCCAAACAACTACCATACTCCCTAAAACATGACAAAACATCAAGACTACCAACTAGACTCAAAAAATCATCATTAGACCTTCTAGGCCTAAGTGACACAACTAGGGTCCAAATGGACTAAGAATGATTTGAGGTTTATAAGGTTACCCCAATCCTCTTGACCATACAAAATGGACCTTACAATCATGGCTAGAAAGCCTTATTACAAAACATACTGAACAAAAATCATAACTTCTCAAAATGCATCAAAATGCTCTTAGGTGCCCTACATGACAACAACCACCTTGCATTGTTGCAGTGGCCTTCGGAATAACTGCCCTGGTAGACATGTATGCAAAATGTGGAAACATTGACAAGGCATGTGAACTGTTTGATAGAATGCCTCAAAGAGATGTCATCTCATGGAATGCAATGGTTGCAGGATATGCACAAAATGGATTTGTTGAAAAGGCTTTAAAAACTTTCAAGCAAATGTAATTAGTAGGCGTAAAGCCAAATTCTATAACCTTTGCTAGTATACTCCCTGCTTGTAACAAAATGGAAGCTTTGGAATAGGGTATAGACATCCATCAAAGTTTGAAGGATAGAGGATTTTTTTCATTTGTTGTAGTTGCAACTACCTTGGTAGAAATGTATGAAAAATGTGGAAGCACAGAGAAGGCATGTGAATTGTTTGAAAAAATGTCTGAAAGAAATGTGGTTTCATGGAATGCCATGATTGCAGGATATGGACAAAATGGATTTTTGAAAAGGCTTTAGAAACTTTCAAGAAAATACAATTGGCAGGTCTAAAGCCAAATTCCATAACCTTTGCCAGCATCCTTCCTGCCTATGCCAAAATGGGAGCTTTGGAAGATGGTATGGACATCCATCAAAGCATAATGGAAGGGGGATTTTTGTTAGAAATTATAGTTGGAAATGCTCTAGTAGACATGTATACAAAATGTGGAAGTATAGACAAGGAACGTGACCTATTTGACAAAATGCCTTAAAGAAATGTGGTCTCATGGAATGCCATGATTGCATGATATGCACAAAATGAATTTTGCAAGGATGCTCTCAAAATCTTTGAATTAATGAAGCACTTTGGAGCATATCCTAACATTGTAAGCTTTGCTTGTGTCCTATGTGCATGCATCTATTCAGGTTTAGTGAACGAGGGTTGTACATACTTCAATCACATGAGTAACCCTTATTGCATTACTCCTACAATTGATCATTATGTGTGCATGGTTGACCTTCTTGCCCATGCTGGCTATCTTGAGGGCAACCTAAACTTTATCATTAAGATGCCAGTTAAATCTATGGTGCTTGTGTCGATGTGTTTTCTTGGTGCCTATAAGTCACATATGAATATAGGATTAGGAGTATTTATAGCAATGCTGCGACTTATGTTCTTCTCTCAAATATAAATGCAGAAGTGGGCAGCTGGGGTGAGGTTCAAATGGTAAGGAGATTGATGAAAACTTTTCTAGACCATCATCATTCCCAAAAATTTCTACATACCAATGGATCAAGTAAGTAATTAGCAAGTAACAATGGATTGCTTTGTCATTCATTACCTACATTGTTCATGAAATCATCAACACACCAACCTGCAAAGCACTTTTTCATGTCTTCACATGCTCCATTACTACGAGGAACTTGAGCTACCACATAAGTGGGTTCTACATACAAGAACCAAAAATGTTTTCATGATCAGAGACACGATGCCAGACACAATGTACAAGAAATAAAATAACCAATTTAATTGAGACAATATAGATAACCTGGCATAAAATGATTCATTGCTTTCTACCCAATTAAGAGCAAACATTGATTATTTGATTTGAAATTGATGAATTTTAGCAAAACCCAAATAGAAAAAAAAAATAGAAATATTTTGAGTTGCATCAATACTCCATTCTATGGACACCCATACGGTCCCCTCCTACAGCTATGGAGGATATGCATCCAACAATATAATATGAAGGGTAAACCCTGAAATGTGTACTTTTGGCTGACTTCTTGCTTTAACTAAGATTGTAGATTTGTATTAGAAGCTAATCTAAAGTCTAAATATGATAAACTTTTGCAAATATAATTAAATTTAACTCCTAGATCTGTTACTAAGAAGATTTGCCAGATGACTCTATTAGGAACACCTGACATGCTAGATGAACTTACAGGCTAATAATAGTAATGTCACATATATTCTTTCAAGTAGGATTCTCCATTTTTGGTGCATGTGAGCTTAGCCCTCTAGTTGGTTCCAAACAAAAATTGGAAAGTTAAGGCAAGTAGGCAAACTATAACATTTCTGTTGGATTCCAAACTGTTTCATCATCCTTTCTTCAACTCTTTCACTCTTGTATCAGTCACTGTTTTAGGATTAGACTGGATATCTTTAGCTTCAATAGAAATATTGTTTTAGGATCAGACTGGATATCTTCAGCTTCAATAGAAACATTTTCTTCCTAATGAAGTACCAATAATTCAACCAAGGAGGGACTGGCATTAAGGTCGATAATGTTTTCATTATACCATTTCTCTACCTTTGCTATTATCTAGTCATTACACATCCATGCATCTGATATCCAACTTTATTTATTCTTTGCATCTTTGGAGAAACCAGGGTCAGTAAGATTATCAACAACAACTTGCTTCTTTTTCCCACCTTCATCATCAGAGCTAGACCACTATTTAGTTTGTAAAATGTCTCCGTTAGAGATATCTAATAACATTGTAACTTGTGACAAAACAATTGAAGATGTGACTTCATAGTATAAGTCAGAAAGCAGCCACATTCTACTTTGAAGCAATTCATTATTTATAGCTCTCCAAACATACCCTAAAACTTCAGTTGATAGGACTCGGTATAATTTAAACCTTTTTTTATTTAGCCTTTTAATATAACCAAAAACAATATCAGCTCAAAACACATCTTTCCCTGCCCAGAGGCACAATTACTAACAAAAAGAACCCACTTTCTTAGCAAATGGACAATTAAAACAAAGGTGATTGCATGTTTCATTAACAATTAGTAACACCATTAGGACTCACGAAAGAACCTACAAAAAGCTTTTGTAACAGGACTAACCATTTAAAACAAGCTTTTCAAGGTTCAATCCAGATTGAAGATATGTAGAGTAGTCTTCAGGGGGTTGTGTGTAGTAAACATAATAGGTGCAACACCTCCTTTAACTGGCCCTCTCTTCATAATGCTGTGAGATTGAGATGAGTAGTGGATGGCAATGGCAATGGCAATGGCATTTTATGATTGTAGTTGGATCATGGAAAATATATAGTGTTAATTAATCTACATTTCCAGTTTCAATTGAATGAAAACCTTCGAAGGTAATCTGTCATGGAGTACCAACTTTCAAAAACAAACAAACATTAATAGTTGAAAACACCCAGCATACATATAGAAGAATGATAACATTTTTAGTATTCTCAAAATTTCATAGTCCTCATAAAAACTATTGGTGCAATTCAGGCATGATACTCCGCACCATAAACTCACCATGATAGAAGGAACAAGAAAAATCTCTTCTTGTGATAAAAAAATGTAGAGCTTCGCTATCTCAAGATATGATAAGAAGAATGTGTTGCACCTCATGATTGCAGTCAATCAAGTTACAATAATCGCATCGTACAAGAACTTAATATCAATCTAATCAAATTTGTAGGCAATCTAAAAATTTAGCATAGATGCTCTTTGATCCATTTGTTCTGTGTTGATATCCATATGTGTGTTCATAGAGTAGGCAGAGTTCCAAAGCTCCCATTTTGGCACAGACAGGGAGGATGCTGGCAAAGGTTGTCGAATTTGGATTTACACCTGCTAATTGCATTTTTTTGAAAGTTTCTAAAGCCTTTTCAAAAAATCCATTTTGTGCATATCTTGCAATCATTGCATTCCATGAGATGACATCTCTTTGAGGCATTCTACCAAACAGTTTACATGCCTTGTCAATGCCCCACATCACTGCAAGCATGACTTGAAGTGCCTGCAGGAGAGCGGGTGGTGCAAAATGTGGAAGCATTGACATTCCAAAGCTCCCATTTTAACACAAGAAGGGAGGATGCTGGAAAAGGTTGTGGAATTTGGCTTTACACCAGCCAATTGCATTTTCTTTAAAATATATAGTTGGTTCCAAACTGTTTGACAAAATCCCTCAAAGAAATGTGGTCTCATGGACTGCAATGATTGCAGGATATGCACAAAATGGATTTGTTGATAAGACATTAAAAACTTTCAAGCAAATGCAATTGAATATACATATACAGAGAGAGAGAGATGTATGTGGAAACATAGACAAGGCATGTGAACTGTTTGACAAAATCCCTAAAAGAAATGTGGTCTAATAGACTGCAATGATTGCATGATATGCACAAAATGGATTTGTTGAAAAGGCTTTAGAAACTTTCATGCAAATGAAATTGGCAGGTGTAAAGCTAGATTCCACAACCTTTGCTAGCATCCTCTCTACCTATATCAAAATGGTAATCTTTGGAATAGGGTATGGACATCCATCAAGGCATAATAGAAGGCAGATTTTTGTCAGATATTATAGTTGGAAATGCTTTGATAGACATATATGAAAAATGTGGAAGCACAGACAAGGCACACAAATTGTTTGATAGAATTCCTCAAAGAGATGTCATCTCATGGAATGCAATGATTGCAGTATTGCACAAAATGGATTTGTTGAACAGGCTTTAGAAACTTTCAAGCAAATGCAATTGTCAGCTGTAAATCCAAATTTTGCAACCTTTGCCAGCATCCTCCCTGCCTATGCCCAAATGGGAGCTTTGGAACATGGTATGGACATCCTTCAAAGCATAATGGTAGGGGATTCTTGTGAGATATTATAGTTTGAAATGCTCTCATAGACATGTATGCAAAATATGTAATCATAGAAAAAAAAATGTTAACTGTTTGACAAAATTCCTCAAAGAGATGTCATCTCATGGAATGCACTGATTTTAGGATATGCACAAAATGGATTTTGCAAGGACACTCTCAAAATCTTTGAATTAATTAAGCACTCTAGAGTCATATCCTAACATTGTAATATTTTCTTGTATTCTAGGTGCATGCAGCCATGCAGGTTTAGTGGATGAGAGTTGTACATACCTCAATCACATTTGTAACCCTTATTGAATTACACCTACAGTTGATCATTATGTGTGCATGGTTGGCCTCCTTGCCTATGCTAGCTATCTTGAAGACACCCTAAAATTTATCATTGAGATACCTATTAAATCTGTGTTGCTTGTATGAATGTGTTTTCTTGGTACCTGTAGATCACATATGAATATAGGCTTAGGAGTAATTACATCAACACTACTTTTTGATTTGGATCCTAAAAATGCTGCACAACTTATGTTCTTCTCTCAAACATCTATCCAGAAGTGGGCAGGTGTGGTGAGGTAAGGAGATTGATGAAAGATAGAGGAATTAAAAAAATCCCAAGATGCAGTTGGATTGAAGGGCATAAAATGGTACATGCTTTTTGTGTAGGACACAGATCACATCCATGCTTTTTATTTTTGCAAGGGTAAGCATACCCTTTGCCATATTGAAAGAAAGAAAAAGAAAAAAATTGACAGTTTGAAAATGTGATTAAGTTTCCAGAATGGTAAAAAAAATTAAAATGGCAAAACAATAGAGTACTGTACCTCATGCTCTCGAGAGCCGCCTTCTGCAATCCTGGATCTGAATCTTGAACTCTTTCGAAATATACTTCTAACTGATGTTTCAAAGCTAAATCTTCCTCTAATTATTTCCACAGAAAGAGCATAAAAGAAAAATGAATCAAAACCCTAACCCTAACTCTGAGTAGATTAATTAGTACAAAAACTAGGCAAATGAATACCAAGTCTTCTTCCTTCTTCTCATCTTTGATTTTCTTAGCATCCTTCGATGGAGGAAGAGGTGCTTCCACATTGCCATTGCCGGTGTGGGTTGGAGTAGGAGCCATTTTCACTAACCTTTACTGAGCGGCAACAACAAAGGAGACTGGAAGTCTGATATTTCCTTAATGGTGCATTGGCACGAAGGATATTTTCAAAAGAAAAATCAATGATGCCATTTCAAGTTCAATTAGGGCTTAAATTTGGCGCTCATAGTTTCTCGTATGATCGGCGTGACACATTTTGGTGTCACACCGATATGCCTTGTCTGCTTGATATGTTTTTAACATGTTTGGGAAGTCGAGGAGACCCCAAAATGACTCACCTCGATATTCCTTGGTCTATTATATAATATTAAATATATTATAATATTAATATATAATATTATATTATAAATATTATTATATAATATAAATATTATATTATATTATAATATAATAATTATATTATATTATGATATAATAATTATATAATATTATAATATAAATATTATATTATATTATAATATAATAATTATGTAATATTATAATATAATATATATTATATAATTGTCTGATAAAGGGCTAGATCTTTAGGCAGACATAAGAGGTCACATGGAGGGAGTAGAGATAGCCCCTAGACATTTTATGCGGGCCGGCTCTATTTTCTGACAGTCAGAAAGCGTGATTGAAGGCCTTGGTAGATGTTGGCAAGGTGACAAGTAATGATGTTTTTGGCAAGTCAGGGCTAGACAATCACTTCCTCGAGGCCTATGGATCATTAATGGGCATGTTGTGCCATGGCTAGTGCACTAAGATAGATTAGAGATCCAAGATAATCCATCTCCACTCGTGGGAAATTTTTGAGCTTTCTCTCCCTTTATTCCTTTGGTCTAAGCAGACATTTATTGCCTTGCCTTGTATTGTCTTTGAATTCATGGATTATAATCAAATTGGAAAGAAAAAAGAATAGAGAAGTAATAGTCATTTATTTAGTCATTTTTATTTGTCTGACCAATTGTTTAGTTGCGTTTTTTGCCTGGAGACCAAATTAGTCATTTATTTAGTCATTTATTTGGTCATTTATCTAGTTATTTCAACCGATGACCAAATTAGTCATTTATTTAGTAATTTATGGCTGCGTTGCAAAAAATGTTGGTCACGTGACTAAAAGTTTTAGTCACCTGGTCATTTATTTGCAATATTTCTACTAGTGCATGCACTAGAACTGTCTGTCTCTCACCAAACTACCATAGTACCCTATCTGACATGTACCTCTCAACAATGTGCTCTATCTAACTCAAAATAAATTTGGTTTACCATACATAAGCAAGCTAATTTGCATCCTTGTCCCACACCTCACAATCTCGCCATGGTCTCCATATCACGGTGTCTATATCATCCATGACTCCCATCTAGTAAGCCATATCTCCAACCTATCTGTAGTGCAAAACTCCCACATACATCTAGTAATATGGATGGTTTGTGCTCCTCACCCTATCACAAACTAGCCTCAACATAACTATGTGCTCCCATGCCCATGTTGTAAGTATGTGCTAATCGGTGTTGTCATTGATGTCAACATTTTTGTGTTGTCATTGGTGTCAATTGTGTTCTCTACTGTTACTGTTGTTATTTTATTACCTTTAAGAAGTGATGAAGGTGTTAAGAATATGTTCCTCTTGTTGAGTTTCCAAGTGCTTTTGAGAAAATTTGATTAATATTGGAAACAATGTGTTGAAGAAGTCCCCTGGCTTACAAAATATTGGTCAAGTTTTTACTTTGTATTGCTTTTGTGTTGGAGATATGAGTGTGTGGTTTGGATATGTTGTTGAGAAGTGTTTGAAGATGCTAAATCCAAAATTTGGTACTCTGGATCACTGTGTAGTGAAAGTTATGTTCACCAGTTTGAAGACAGTGTTTGACAGTGTTTGCAGTGTGTCTAGGAGAAAGTATTTTTCTGTGCATTTCTTTGTAGAATAGTTTCAGGTGTTGCAGTTTTGCATATAGGATTATAAGGTCCTTATCTATCTTCTATCCAAAAGGTTTGTGATTTGGTGCTATAGAAAGCAAGTTATTGTATAGCAGAGTTTGATAGTGTTGTTTGTAAGTAGATTGTGAACTTCCTTCAGGTGAAAGTTGTGGCTGAATTTGTTGGTTTCCAGGTGACTTCAAGTTTTTCATGGATGTTTGTAGATTATGTTAAAGCTTTGTGTAAGGTCCGCAAGGTGCATTTGTCTTTGAGGAAGCATGTGCTTAAAAGTTCTTTGTGTTAACACAAGTTTGGCTGACTTGGTTGTTTTCACTAATTCTAATTATGTTATGGTGATTGTGAAAGCATGTTGAAGCGTGTAAGAGTGGTTTTAGGTCTATGCTAAAGTGTGATGTAGTCTACATTCATTTCCTTTCTCCACAGGAATGTTTAGGTCTAGACCTAATTTGAATTTTATGGGTTAAGTTGTGTTGCTGACCTTGGAGAATGTTTTCATGGATGATGATGGTATAAATAAGTGTCAAGTGTTGAAATAAGGGTAGACAATTGAGAGGGGAGGGGTGAATCAACTGTCACAAAATTTTTTATCACTTGCGGCAATTTACCTTCTTTATCACTTATTAACAAATTAATGATATAACCATGAAAGCATAAATCAACAACACATGAGCAGAAAGATAATCAACACACATAACACCATGATTTTTACGTGGAAACCTGATTAAGGAAAAACCACGGTGGGGGTTAACCCACAAGAAATTATACTCTGTTAAAAGTATTATAAATAGGGAAGGCACATGCCTTCAGGTTGCACTGCCCAGAGCTCACTGCTCCAAGAGGCTCACTACCTACAAAGATGATTACAAGAAGATTACATATTGTTTGAACTAATGAATAGCATCTACCAATGTAGAAGTTTAGTTCCGGTTAAGCACAAAATATTGATCTTACACACTTCATCCTTATTCTTCCCTATTTCACTCTTAGGCCATAATCTGAGCTTAGCTCTTTATCTTCACACTTATTTCTACCTTTTTCACACTTACTCCATCACCACTTCACACACATAGCTCAAAATACTCAAATCCATTGGCTATATATATCCACATCAAGAATTTCAATCAACTGTAGTCGGCTTCAAGAAAGCTTAGAACATTTGTTAAGAACTCTGCTCTATCGGCTGAATCCATGCACAATCAACAACATGGACCAAAAAATTGTGTTCTCAAATCATCAATCATGTCAGCCAATACCACTGATTACCACAAATTGCTTAACCAACAACTTTTCTTCATCTGGACCAAGATCAAATACTAGATCGACCTGTTCTTCTTCTGACTATACTAACTAACTGGAACCAAATACTCAGATGCTTATAACTTTTGAATCCTTCATTACCGGAGGCTAAATTCCTGGATTTAGATAGTCCTGACAATCCTTATTATTCCCTCAGATCCACAGTACACTGTGATTTACCACTAGAGAGATCTGGACCAAGATACTGGACCCTGTCACATGCTCTGTTTCTGACTACCTGGACTTAGACAAATCTTCACTTTGACTTCTGGTATGAACAAATTATGTAATGTCGATGTGTAAGATAGACTAAGTTGCCATCAATGACAACACCTGTCATGCATAGCAGTGTCTCTTGCCACAATCTCCCCCTTTGGCATTAATGGAAACACTTAATGAAAAATGACTAAGTGTCAGAACAACTCTCCCTTACTATGTACACTTATGCTTTTTGTAGACACCCAAAATTGACCTAGTTATCATTAGTATCAAAATATTGCATTAGCTATCATGTGCATTTGTCTAACATACTTGAGAAATTTCTCTATTTTCTCAAAATCACTTATTTCTTCTATTAATTAAATAAATTTATATTTATTTAATTAATTCATTATCTATTTCTTCTAATCTATAATTAAATAATCTATAATTATTTAATTATCTCTATTCTATCTATTTTAATTAAATAAATCTTATTTATTTAATTAAAAATCCCTTCATAAGCCCCACTTTCCAATAAATTAAATAAATTTTATTTATTTAATTAATTTCTCTTATCATTTATCTTTATCTTTTATCATGAGCTAACATATGTGTATCTTTTATTTAAAAATATGTGTGGTACTACATCTTTTATTTAATATCTTTCACATGTAGTACTTTTTATGTACATGTTCACACATAAGCCTTATTTTCCTTCCACTTGTCATCTACACATTCACCTATGACTATCATTTCATCTCAACTGTTTACATAGCCACCAAATTTCTATAGTTGATTGATTTTGGTTGAGGTCTATATAAACACCCTCTCATTTCATATAGCGTCCAAATTATCATCTCAAGCGATCTATCCATCATTTTCATATAGCATCTACATTATCATCTTGAGCATATTGATCATTTAGCATCCATCTAGCATATTACCATTATCATCCATCCATTATGGCAGCTTTGATCTTCATAATTGTTCATTGTTGAGAAGCAATCCACATCACAAACAAGGAATCATACAATCTAGGTGATCTTGTTCTTGAATTGCATGCTTTTGGTTTCACTTGGATTCAATTATTTGATGGTGGTAGGATTAGTTTTTTTTTCAATTATATGCTTGATCTTATTAACCTGATTTTTAGCTATCACATTTTGGCATGCTCGGTGGGACTCACGTCCTTTATTAACTTTGCTGTTTGAAGTTGGTTTTTGTGAAGATCAGATTTTCTAAGCACTTACAGCAAGTCGCGGTCGCTTTTAAGCGAAAACTAGTCGCCTTCAAAACATTTGCATCTCTTTTAAGTTACCAATCACTACATTTAGTATTTTTAGGATCGCTTTGAAGCCAACAGTGGTCACATCTGTTATTTTTTCACATCACTTTTAATTTGAAACTAATTTCTTTTGGCTGTTTGGGTCACTTCCTACAATTTAGGGTTTTTCCTACTAACATCTGATTCTTACAAGGAATTTTATGCATCTGGCAGAAACAGGTCACTTTTGAGCATCAACAGTTCACATCTAGATTTCTAGCTTCACTTTTGAGCAGTAACAGTTCGCTTTTGGTAGAATTCAGATCATTTTTAAGCAGTAGTCAGTCACCTCTAGTAACTGTGTGTCACTTTCAGTTTTATCATTCACAGTTGGGTTTTCTTGGTTATTAATCATCTCTTTGTGCAGCATCTTATCGATTGTCCAAGAAAAGGAGGTTGTGAAACTACTAACATATCTATTGCGGCTCCGATCGGTCCAAGACATTGCATTTTATCACTAATTTAGGAACATTTGGGCTTGGTGCTTAAAAAAAATCATTGCTTTCTCTGTGCTTGATTTATCTTTTTTTGGATTGCTTCTGGTGCATGTTTGTAACCCAAATTTAAAAGCAAAAGTATCCTCTCCCCTTGTCTATCAAATGGATCTTGGGTGCATGAGAACTTGTTATTATCTTTAGAGGGCTCGCCTTCTCAGTGTGAGAAGGGGTATGACCCAAGTGGTAATAGGATAAAGCCAAGTCCTTCCAAGCCGCTATATAAGAAAAGTGTTTGTGTTGAAAGCCACAAACAATGGGTGTCACTGTGTTACATCGACGGCTGTTTCCCCCAAAACCTCTTAGAGCATAACCTCTTTAGGCTGGGAAGCCTCCATTAACGGAGCCAATCTCTGCACATGTAGCCACCTGAATAGAAGCTCCTACTAGCAACCTTGTGTAGTAGCCAAAATCCTTCTATTTGTTGACACAAAAGGTGGGACCTTTGAAGCTGCCCCGATTCTCATGGTTCTTAGTAGAGATAGTAGGGACAATCCTAAGGTTTGGTGGGGGGACAAGCCTTGGGAAACTTGGATATTGGTATGCGTGAGAAGTGAGTGTCGTGGAGGGAAGCTGGTGCTACCAAGATCTTGAAGCTATCCACTTTGAATAGGCATGGCAAAAGGACTCAACAAATATAGTCCTTTCCTAGCCTAGGTTGTACAAGTTTGTGATTGTCGTGAGTGTGAGTGACTAAAATTACTATTTTCTTGTCAAAAATATCATTCAAACACACCCTCTGTCAAACATAGATTGCCTTTGAATAATAACTGCTCGCTTTTAGAAACCTAGATCACTTTTTAACAACAGCTGCTCACCTTTAGCCAAACCAGAGCATTTTTAAACAATAGTTATTCACTTTTAGCAGAATTAGCATCACTTTTAAATGACAGTCCTTCACTTTTGGCAAAATTTGCATCACTTTTAACCTGAAACTGATCACCTATGGCAAACCTAGTCACCTCTGGTTAACACTGTAGCTTGTCAGCTATAACAAAACTAGATCACTTTTGAGCTATTAGTAATCATTTTTGGCATCTTTTGAATCACTTCTGAGCTATTCCCTGTCGCTTCTAGTCAGATATAAGCAATTAGTATCAACTCAGCCAAATCAGTTGCATTTTTAGACTTTCTTAGCTCTATCATTAGCTTTCAGATAGTCCTCTAATCATCTACAGTTACCTGAGCATTGTCTCCTATCTTGAACATATCAAACCATTGGACTTTTTGAGCTTTCCATCCTTTTGAGACCCCAAAACAACAACCAACTAGCAAAACTAGCAAACAAATATTATCCTTTTGGCTTAGCCCTAGCAATACCAACAAACAACATCATCAACTAGATTTTCCCTTGAGCGTGTGAGCTATCCTCTAGGGAAGTTTATCCAACAACCAACAACCAACAAAACAACAACAACCAATAACCAAACAAACAACCAACAACCCATTAGCAAACCAAGCAACCAACAAACTAGAAAACAAACCATCAACAAACAAACAACAAATCATCACCTTTTGGGTCTCAACCTTGACAAGCTAAGTCTAATTCAAAACATCAACCATCATGCCTCAAAATAGGAGCCAATATAAAGCTGAAATGGAAGCAAAATTGCAAGCTAAGATGGAAGCCAAAATGCAACAATCTTGATCAATGCCCCTTAGAGATGTAACTCAATTCACAACCGATATGCCTTCTTACATGTTTGTGCCTGAAGGATATACCATTGGACCATCATCTTCACAACAAGTGCAACCTCAAACATTTTCAGAGACTTATGAAGAGTAATCCCAAGATGACTTCTTAGAATTTCAAGACACACACATATGGGACCAAGTTGAGAAGCTTATTTTATCTGATCCTAATCGCTACTTCTTGCAATTAGCCCATATGGGAGCCAAATTACCAAGTGACTTTGACATATCCGCTATTCAAGAACATGCTCCAAACACTCCCGCTATTGTTCCAAAGGGACCATCCACTACAGCCACCCCATCTCATACCATGTCCACGCTACAAAATCCACCTTCCAACCCATCTCCTTCTTTGTCTATTACTACACCATCAAACCCACCACATTTGGAGTACAATCTAGAACCTTTGATAACTCCAACCGAGGTACTTCCCTACCTTTCACAAAATTTGAGCTTTCCATCTTTCCATGTTTCACAACACACCCCCGCTCCTACCATGACCATATCCATGCCACAAGTATCACAAGCTATCCATGTTGCAGAAGCACAAATTCTGCAAATATCACAAGCTATCCCAATATCGCAAACTCCCCAAGTTTCACAAGCTATCCAAACACCACAAGCCATACAAGTCCCCCAACCATTACAAGTCTCTACTCCTATTGCATCATATGTGGAAACCACACCCCAAACTAATGTTCCTATCACTTCTAATATAGTCTCCATGATTTCCACGAATCCATCCAACACACCATATAACCCCAATGTTAGTCTCATTAACATGATTGACCCACCTATTGTATCACAAGCCAATCCTAGCATTGCTATCTCTTATGTTGATCAACTTACATCCTTTCATCCACCTCCGTAAAATCCTTCACCAACCATCAATCTGTCTTATGCAACCCAAGGATTACCCATTGTCACCCAACACATGACGTACACCAATCCTCATGTTGTCCAAAACACAAACCCAAATGTCCATCCTTCTTCCTCATCTACCAATCTTTCCATCACTTACCATATTACAAATCCAACTCTAAATCCACAACTATTGACCAACATTAATCCATCCCCTACTTCCCATGTGATGCAAAATCTTGGAGCTAATCCATCGCACTATACCCAACCACCACTTGTTTCTCAAGGACAACAGTCCTCAAACACATATATGTCACATACTAATCTTTTGACATATAATGTGAGTGCGCAACCTCAACAAATGATCATGCCCTCATACATTCCACAATAGCAACCACAATATACACCATATCACATTCACCTCCGAACCATCAACCCCCTTTACAACAACATCAACTCTCTCAAGTGGATGTTGAACAAATGATTAACAAGGTGGTAGGACAAAACAAGAAGACATTTTCCTTAGGAGATATATGCACTTGTCCATTTGACAAGTCACTTCACATGACACCTTTTCCACCACATTTTGAAATTCCACAATTTGACAAATACAAAGGGAAAGGAAATCCAGTGACCATCTTAAAGCATTCTATGTTGCATGTCTCGATGTAACTCAAGATGATACATATGTCTTGAGATTATTCCCATGAAGCTTAGCAGGACAAGCTCTTGAATGGTTCTCTCACTTACCTTTGAGAATTAAGACTTTTTTAGAATTAGCGAACAAATTTTGATCCCATTTCACTATTAACATTGAACATGAGTTGAACATGATTGACCTTGTCAACAACAAACAATGCAATGGTGAAGCTTTCTCCTCATTCACTCAATGATGGCGTAACATGGCTAGCAAACTACCATGGAAAATACCTGAGAAACAGAAGCTTGAGATCTTTGTCCAAAATCTTCATCCTGTGCTTTCATTCCAATTGCAATTGCAAAGTGCTAGCACCTTTGACAAACTTATCTCCAAAGGAACCACCATTAAATGAGATTTAATTGCTAAGGGCACTATCAAGATTTTCAGATATAACAAAGATAATCCTCAATCGTCAAATGATAAATCCCAATTTTGGAACAAAAACAAAAATGTTGTTAATGATGGTATCGTGGATGTAAAGAACATACAAATAGTGAAATCTCCCATTAACATCCAAGCTGCATCTATAGCCAATCAACCTTTTCAATGAAATTGACAAAGAACAAATCCAACACCTCGATGACAATTTACTCCTTTAGCAGAACCTATGGAGGTAATCTTTTGAAAACTTGTCCAAGCGGGAGATATCACACTACCTGAAGTAGCACCCAACAGTGAATAGGTCTTCAAAGTTCCTTGGTATAAAGAGACAAATATTGTGAATACCATAGAGTCAAAGGACATAAACAAATGGTTGTATGCACTTAAAACATGTCATTCAAGATTGCATCAATCAAGGTCAAATTAAAATCACACCGCCAACATTGCAGCCCCTTGCCATCTAACCTTCTCTGACAAAGATCTTCGACCATCTATGAACCCATTACATAACGAAGCCCTCCACATAGAAGCGTTTGTAAACCAACACTGTATCAAACGAATCTTAGTGGATAGTGGAGCTAGTCTTAATATATGTTCTTTAAAACTAATAAAACAATTGGGATATTCTGAGAAAGACATTGACACTTCCAAGGTCATTACTATCAAATCATATGATGATGCTAAGAGAGATACTGAAGGAATTATCCATTTGCCTATCCAAGTTGGTCCAGTCACTATTGACACCCGTTGTCAAGTCCTTGATATTGAGCTTCCTTATAACATTTTTCTTGGTCATCCATGGATCCATGCCCTCAAAGCAGTTCCTTCCACATACCATCAATGTCTCAAGTTTCCACATAATGGTGTTGAATTTACTATCCATGCCGATCCCAATCCATTTGAGTTTTGTCATGCCTTTCAAGCTAAATATCATAGTCCTAACCATATTCCTATCAACACCGAAGCTTATCCATCTTCATCCTATGTTGACCCATCCGCCTTACTCAAGCCATCATTTAGAAAAGCCTCTTCAAATCTCTGTATCAAGTACACTAAGCATGGACCAGGTGAATACATTCTACAAGAATCTTCACTCACATCTATTTCTAATATAGAAACTGGACCTTCTTCACTAGGGGAAACTTCTAATTCGGAAACCATCGATGACTCCTCCCTTCATATCACCGACCTTTTTCAGGGAACCTCCATCTTCATGATTTCTGCCACCCCTTCTTCTCCATCTATTGATGAACTTGATTCTAGTTCTCAAGATACCCCTGGTCCCATTGTCAATCACATGCTCCCACAAGCTAAAGATGTTGGTAATTCCTCCATCCCTCCTAAGCCCACCATTTCCCATCAAAAGCCACATCACATTCCCAAAACATATGTTGCCATCCCTCCTCCATCAAACTCTAAAGGTCACAAGCATGTGACTGTACACCTTCCACCATCCGATTTACCTCCACTTCTTCCAACTCCTAAACTCCCACCAACCACGTTATCTCCATTCTTTCGCCTCCATTATCCTATAAACCACAAAAGTACACCTTCCATCATCTGATTTACCTCCACTACTTCCAACTCCAAATATCCCTCCATCTTCCTTACCTCCATTACTCCCAACACCTAATTATCCCCCTATCATCCATAAGTACCCTTACATTCCCAATCATGGCCAACCAATGCACACATTGTCTAAACATAAAGCTTCTACTCATTCTGCCAACCCCGCTTCCATCATGTCCATGGGATTCAAAAATAAAAATTTGGATGCCTCTACCTCTAAAGCCAAAAATCTTACCAAGAATCCTAAAGATTCTCATGCCTCAGGGCACCAATTCAAAGAATCTTAGCCAAGTACATCTAAAAAGCCATATGAGCCCATAACTCTACAAGAAGAGCCCACGACCAAAATGGTTTGGGTTCCTAAGAAAACAAGCAAGCAAGCCTAATGAGGCATCCTTATCTACTTTTCAAAAATCCCAACCATCTTCTGCCATTCAAATCACCATTCCATTAAAAAATCCGAAGATCCCACAAGTGAAGAAAAAATCATAAAAATACTATGTCTATGTAGGTTCCTAAATTCCTCAATCACCCATCCCCTAAGCAAACATCCCCATTGCTTCCTACACCACCTTCCCATCAAAAGATTCATTGTTTATCACGGTGTGTGCAATTGTTGGTCATGATTCCCTTTCATTTCCAAAACATTCCCACATACCTCCATCTCCCCATCTTTCATCCATTATCCTACATATTTTCCCTCACCATTCTATATCTATGGTCCATGCTTTTGTATAAGCCTTCTCTCCATACATCCCTCCATGAACCTTTCATAATCCATATCATAATCCATTAGCCTTCCATGCACTATCCACCTAATCCATCTCCCTTTCATGCAATTATCACCCTTACCAACATCTCTGAGCATAATGACATAGTCCATGCAACGACATCTATCTCCAATGTGACTATCAACATTCATGACACTAGACACTTGAGTCCCTCCTATCCATTACCACAGTGAAAACCTGGCAAATTGGCGCCATGTGTAATTGTCATCCCATCAAATCAAAAAAAAAAAAATCCATCCAATAGTGAAAACCACCTTGTGGCACTTTGGATGACAAAAAAAAAATGGTACAAGATAAATAATCCGTCCTCTGGTGAAAAGCTGGTAAATAGGTGCCTTAGATAAGTACCATAGTGAAAACCTAGAAAACAAGCGCTATGTGTAGAGACCAGTCTCCATCATTTACTTAGTTTGTTTGATCACAGCTTTCCATAACATCCATCCACTGTCTTACTTACATAATCCATATCATAATCCACCATTGCCCCTATCTAAACATCGCAAGCCGTTATCCCTTATACATTCATAATAAAAAGCCTTTTCACCCTTACCTCTGCCATGCTAGCTCTCATAGTTTGGACTTTGTTGAGGTTAAGATATCATTTGGCACCTTAGCATACTATCCACATAAACACATTCATCACATCATCTTCCTAATAAACTTCATCCCACACTGGGGGCACTTGTTGAACCTTATTTGGAAGTGGATACCCACAGCTCTAGGTCATATCATTTCAGAAACCAAAACACAACAAACATCCAAACCAAAACACAATGAACTTTCAAAATACAAAAAAATCAAAACATGTCAAAATCCAAAAAAATCAAAACATCACAAAATCCAAGCAATAAAGTTGATTCTTTGACATCAACCATCGACATAATAATCAAGAACTACATCTCATATCTATCATTAAATGCCTTGATCTTGTGGATATAGGGTATGTAGGCAATCTAAGATGCGAAGGAAGCACTCTGACTCATGCATAGACGATAGCCCCTCTCTCATCATCCATCTTTCATCTTTCTTCTAATCATCCTCCAATATTTCATCTCCCTTTCTTCTATCTTTTATCACTTACATCAACATAATAAGCCTAGAACTACATATTCATCATGTCTCATCATTATTGTAATGGGCTTTGATCCCATGGATATAGGTTATGTAGGTAGTCTGGAATACAAAGGAAGTATCCAGTATGCAAGCACAAACGATCCACCCAATCTTCATCTTCTTTCATCTCCATCTTCTTCTCTTTCACCAGCTCAAGAAAGAAGCAGACTATGTGTACTAGCAAAAGCTCAAGCACTTTAACAAATTAGGGATAAGCTGAAAGCTATTTGTCCACATGCCTTAAGCCAACATTTGCTATAGCATTTTATCAACATCTTTAGCCTTTAACAGGATACAACTTTCCTCTCAACAAGAAGCCAACTTCAATCCATCCAAGAGCACTTAAATTTGGCAAGAGAACATGATGACAATATCTTTTATTTTATCCTTTTTATTTATCTTTTGTCCCTTTCCTATGCCTAATCAAGACTGCCTTGATCTATCATATCTTGGTACGTTGCGATGAAGAATGGAATGGGGCATGGTCATATTGCTTTCGTATGTTGTGTTTGTTGGATGATCTTATTTTCTTCCTATGCATATTCATATCTTGTATGTGTTGGGATTAGAATCTTGCATATCAATATCTTTTGCATCTGAGAAGCTAAACAATCTCTTATGCATTGAAACTATTCTATGCTAAGACTAGCTGCATACATATAACCAGCAAGGTGTCATTCTGTGTAGTGGAGATAAGACTCAAATCTTTGCTTGTAGCGTCAAAGTCCATCTTGGAACACTAGCTGCTATTCATATCTTGTGTATGTTGGTTCAACATCTTGACCTGATGCATTTAGACAAGATTGTAGTATGCTAGTTATGCATTGGATACCTCAACACCTTGGTCTTTTATACCTTGGTGCATAACATCCATATGCTATATCAAACATAGGGATTGCATTTCTTTAATTTTGAGCAATTACTTTAAATGCTGTCATATCATCTATCCATTCCATCATAATCCTATATAGTCCTCAAACAAGATCAATCATCTTCCCTTCATCTATACCAAAGCCTATTTTCTTCTAAACCATCCCCATTTATCCCTCCCAACCCCTTTTTCTTCGTTTCAACCTTCTTTTTAGCCTTTCATCTTATCGTGAGCCAACCCAGCTCTTCCTAGTTAGCCTAGATTACCTCTCGAGGGGGCATAACCATGTTTATTGAGCGAATCATCGTACCTTCTTTGATACAAAGTTTTATCGAACATTGTATCAAAGCGGGGCAAAATGTAGACACCCAAAATTGACCTAGTTATCATTAGTATCAAAATATTGCATTAGCTATCATGTGCATTTGTTTAACACTCTTGAGCAATTTCTCTATTTTCTCAAAATCACTTATTTCTTCTATGAATTAAATAAATTTATGTTTATTTAATTAATTCATTATCTATTTCTTCTAATCTATAATTAAATAATCTTTAATTATTTAATTATCTCTATTCTATCTATTTTAATTAAATAAATCTTATTTATTTAATTAAAAATCCCTTCATAAGCCCACTTTCCAATTAATTAAATAAATTTTATTTATTTAATTAATTTATCTTATCATTTATCTTTATCTTTTATCATGAGCCGACATATGTGTATCTTTTATTTAAAAACATGTGTGGTACTGCATCTTTTATTTAATATCTTTCACATGTAGTTCTTTTTATGTACACGGTCACACATGCACCTTATCTTCCTTCCACTTGTCATCTACACATTCACCTATGATATCATTTCATCTCAACCATTTACATAGCCACCAAATCTCTACCGTTGATTGATTTTGGTTGAGGTCTATATAAACACCCTCTCATTTCATACTACATCTACCCATCATTTCATATAGTGTCCAAATTATCATCCCAAGTGATCTATCCATCATTTCATATAGCGTCCAAATTATCATCCCAAGTGATCTATCCATCATTTTCATATAGCGTCTACATTATCATCTTGAGCATATTGAGCATTTTAGCATCCATCTAGCATATTATCATTATCATCCATCCATTATGGCAGCTTTGATCTTCATAATTGTTCATTGTTGAGAAGCAATCCACATCACAAACAAGGAATCATACAATCTAGGTGATTTTGTTCTTGAATTGCATGCTTTTGGTTTCACTTGGATTCGATTCTTTGATGGTGGTGGGATTAGGTTTTTTTCATTTATATGCTTGATCTTATTAACCTGAATTTTACCTATCACACTTTCCACTGTTCTCCAGTGCTCCCCCTTTGCTAGATTCCTCATTTTTCACTACTCTTCACTCCCCCTTTGACATCAATGGCAAAGACTTTATGGATATAACAATTCCATAATCTCACATTCTTCCACAATGGAGTGTATATGTAATACAACTTTATAGCCAGGAGTGAATATTGCCTTATGGTCCAGTAGTTCCAATTTCTGTAATTGAGCATCAAACTCGACAAAATCCACATACCAAAATTCACCAAATTTTTTTTTGTGTACATGGGCATATATACAAACAACCCTATGACTTATTTACATAAGTTTGAACACATCACCAAAGATATTCTTCAACAGCGCCAACTCATTGTCCCAACTCTTCTTCATACTGTTCAAAACTGAGATGTGACCACTGAATAGGAATGCTTGAGACTCTGCTTTTCTCAAGTCAGTAGGATCACTTAATTTAGCAATAGTTTCAGCTTCTGTCATGGTATTGAACATTGCTTCCAACTTAGGGGAAATTAGTCCCTAGAGCTCACACATTCGTGTCTCAATGTTGTCCTTTTCCTTCAAAAATTTCTTTATCTCTTCAATCAGGCTGATTGTTTGACATTCTTGGCTCATTACTGATACTGTTAGGGGATCAAAAGATTGGGATACACATGATATCTTTTCCTTAAACTTCTTTATTTTTATTTCAATGTCCTCTATATCTTTAGGACAAGATAAACAAAATTTATATACATTCCCTCCTTCTGTAAGAGCATTTTGAATATTCTTAACACTGGTATCCAGTACAATTCTATCTAATGCAATCATCCCTTTTAGAGCATCAAATCTTTTATCATTGAATTCATTTTGATCCTTGACCTCTGTAGACTTTTCAAGAGATTCAAAATGAGAACTTACAGAGTTTATTAGACTTTTCAACTAGCTGGAGGGAGATGCAAATGAATCCTTCTGGAATGTTGGCATGATTTTCTCCAGAATCCCAGATGTAAGACCAAGTAGCTCACTTTCTTCCATGTGAGACTTTAGAATATCTTCTCTGGCCTTGGCTTGAGCAATGGAGGCCAATTTTATCTTCTACACTGGAGATAAGGTATCAAAATTTATTAGACCTTGTATTATGTCCCGATCTTCTTCAATTTGTTTATCTCTTTCCAAAATTTCCTTCATTGCTTCTGCAGTGTCTCTTGCCCAAGATACTGATGTATCTATTTGATTCTTACTGGTACTGTCAATCAAATTGTCTTGCTTGGGCTCTTCCTCAACCTTTGCAATCTCTTCTTCCTTTTCATTTTTGTCCTTGGCCTTGTCTGCTTCTTGGTCCTTAGCTTCTTCTATTTCATGCTCTTTATTTTTCAATGAATCATGTTCATCTATTTCAACATTCATCTCTGTATCTTCTTTGCTAGATTGATCTGGAGGAGTTTGAATATCTCCTACATCATCAGTTTTATCTGTCATTTTTTCATCTTCTTTATTTATTGCTTCCTCTTCCAGAACAGAGGAGTCATCTATCTCAGTTTTCTGCTCATCTCTCTGCTGCTCTTTATCATTCAGAATTGATGCATCCTCAATATCAACCGGTTCTTCTATAACCACATAGAACTTGTTCTTGTCCAGTGCTTTATTCAAAATCTATTTTGTTTCTTTAACAACTTCATCAATATCTCCAATCATCAGCTTATTCATCCTTCTTTTGCTTCTAAAATCATTCTTGACCTCTTTAAAAAAATTATTTGCTTCTTTATTGGAGATCACCGGACGTAAACTAGATAACACATGTTCCCTCAGCTCCAAATCTTTAGCTTTGGTAGCCTCTTTCCTCATTTTCAAAATGTTACTAAGACTCTTAGGAATTTAAGATAAAATTTCCACAAGAGCTCTATTGAATGTATTCAAGTATTTTATAGTGGCATCCTCCAAAATTCTCTTGTTTGCATCATCAAAAGTGTCATAGTATTTTACTATGGGTTTCAGATTCCCATGAATTTTCACAGTATTCACAATATCTTCTACTGACAAAGTGGATTTTCTATTTTGGGTTTCAGTCTTTTGTCTTTTACTTACCTTCATACTTCTGGAAGGCTTATCTTTTGTAGTCTTTGAAGCTTCTATTTTCTTTGTCTTTATTTCCTTTACTGCTTCATCTGATTCTGTTTCCTCATCATATTTAATGCTCTCATATGTTCTAGATGCTTTAGTCTTCATTCTTTTACCATATTTACCAGATGGTTTGTCTTCCGGTTTCTCTGTTCTGACAGGTTTTGTGTGAATAGAGGCAGCAGTAGAGCTTCTTATTTTTCTAGGCTGGTTGGTGGAGACTTCCAGAGCACTTCCTTGTTTCTTATCTTGCATCTCCTCAACTTTTTCTATCCTTTCTCTATTCTACTTCACAACTTCCTTAGTTATGCCAATGCTTTCAGTATACATTTCTACTTGCTTTTGAACTTTCCTCTTGATTTTAGGTTTTCTAAGCTCAACATGCAGTTTCAAACTGAGCTCCTTATATGTCCCAAATCTTTCCATAGAATCATCCTTGGATTTTCTCAAGAGATGTTGAGCATACATATCCAAAATTTTCTCATCTACCTCATACCCCATGGGCATGATCTAGACAGTTTTGGGTTCTACTACTTCCATTAAGCACTGATTAGTATCCACCATGAAGCAGATCTCATTCTTGTATTTCTCAACAACCAATTTAGGAATTCTTTCCCTAGAATGCATCATACTCTAAAAATTCTTGAAGTAACCCTAGATTGTAGTTTTCTGTGCTTTAGAGTCACCAATGCTATTCAAGTGCTCTCTTATCTGTATAGCAACAGGTTTGTCATTTGTCCAACACTTGCTTTTCTTGTCGGGCAACTCATTCATGAAATAGAAGAACAAACATAAGATCAGTGTACCATATTTGAAGGTGTTCTTCTTATCCTTCTTTACCTTATTCAAATTTTCCATCAGCTGGTTTTGCAACAACTCACACAAGTCATAATCAACATTCTCTCTCAACATTTTTTATGCAGCATATATGGCCATTCTGGAAATAGAGTTCTCCCTACTAGAGTGATAAATTTTGTAACCAATTACCATTGAAGCAAGCTTAACATCTAGATCAATAATATCATTGATTTTTATTGCCCTTTTGTCAAACCTTGAACCGGTAGCATCAGTTACTGTTTGATTCTTTACTGTTTTCAACATTGACAGTCCACCAGATGAGTTTAACCCTGTCACAGCCTTGATGACGTCCTAGGTGATCTTGAATGGTTTCATTAGCCACAAAAACTCATCATGCATTCAGCTTAAAACATATCGGACCCATTCATCTTCATCGAAGGATGGAAACCCTATAATCTGTATGAAATGTTTATCATGCAGTGCCTTATACTCAGGTTTAAGACCGTGAATTTCATCCCTTAGATGATTCTTGAATAAACAACAAACCTTGAGTCCCCAAATTCATCTATGCTAGCATGAATATAGGCCCTAATATCTTCAACATGCAATACACCATATGGAACATTTGAAAATGCACCTAACGGGTCGACTTCTACTAATTTGTGTGGATATTTTTTGAATTTGGGTTAGGGCCTTTCAGTAATATCAACGACCAACGATGTAGCCATTGCAAAAGATTACAAGTTCAAAGCTTCGCAGAAAAATACATTTTTCTTCCATGGAATTAGGGGATGAATTCGCTGGTCGCACTTTAAATCCTTGAAATCTTAGCTCGGGTGCTCTTCTGCTCGAATGAAAAGTGATGCAAATGATTAAATGAATGACATTTTAACCTCCACAAAATCTAATTTGTCATTGTAATAAATGCTCTGCCCTAATACATCTAGTTACACTGTTTCTGCATGCAGTCAATCTTCAATTTCTTTGTAATCAATCACATTAGCTTATTTTCTTCTAAAATTTTCTCCAACAAGTTTGCAATAGGCTTCTTTATCTTCATTCATCATGCTAGATTCAGGCACTCATTTACTAGTAGGGGGAATCAGATTTCCAATGCAGCTCTCCCTGAGCCAGAGCTCCTGATTCAATTCCTGGAGGAATTATCAGCACCAGATTCTAGTGCAGACCCATTGTCAACATTCATTTCACCTTTCTTTACCCATGTTTTGTTCATTTCATTCTGGACCTCATTCACATCAACTTTGCCCTTTCCTTTGTCTTGTCTTTGCTCATCCAATTTTCTGTTTACCAGACCTTTTTTGTCATCATTCCTACTTCTACAAAATCTTGCAACATGACTGGATCAGTTACAATTGAAGCACACAACATTTCTTTGCCCATTTGATTGATTTCCTCTTGATCTACACTGATTATCCATATGTCCAAATCTATTGCATGCAAAACAGTAGCCATTTAAAGAATTGACATTTCTTTTGTTGTTAGAGTAGTTCATCATACTTTTGCATTCATTAGATCTATGACCGTACCTTTTACAATTGAAGCATTGACCAGAGAAAGATGGACCATTTTGATTCACTCTACTTCTGCACTGAGTAGCTCTATGACCAAATTTATTGCAATTGAAACAATTCTATTAAAAAATGGATACCTTTGAGCATTAGGTTGTCTGACAGGAAGTCTTCTAGGTCTATTTCTTTGATTCCTTGGTTTAGGATTTCTTTGACCAGATCTAAAGCTTTCACCTTTCTCATATCCCAAACCATGCTTATCATCTGCATTCTTCTTACTCTCAAGTAGTACTTCAAGTTTAGCTCAAATTATCTTGAACTTCTCCTTGTATTCATTTGCAATTTCTAGGTCATGTCTGAGAATGACAATTTGTCTTTCAAGTTCCTTGTCATTATATCTGCATTCTTGTAAATCAAATTTTTGGTGGCCAATTGTTCTGTCCATTCTGCAACATTTTTCTGTTCTTTCCTTTAGAGTTTGATTTAGGTCTTCTTTAGTCTTCTTCCTTTCCTCAATTTCTTTGGTTAGCCTCATCACCCCAGATTCCATCTCATGTTTTAGAACAAAAACTTCTTTTGTCAGCTTTTCACATTCCTTTGTCTTTTCTTCCAAAGCTCCATTCATGCCATTTTCTTCAATAGAATTAGCTAGTTGATGAAGTAGCTCCTTCCTCCTTTCCATACTTTTTTTTAGTTTTTCTTTTAACATCTCAATGCAATCATCAACATCTTTAAGGTTCGCTTTCAGTTCATTTATTTATGCTTTGGACTGATCAAGATCTTCTAAAGCCAATTGAAGTTTTTCTTTGAGTGAACCCATTGAAACTCCTTCCTAGAGCTTCATCAAGCTATTAGGCTTCTTCCAAGGAATCTTGCTCTGATACCAATTGTTGAAATAAGGGCAGACAACTAAGAGCAGTGGTGAATTAGTTGTCACAAAAACTTTTATAACTTGCAGCAATTTACCTTCTTTATCACTTATTAACAAATTAATGATATAACCATGAAAGCATAAATCAACAACACATGAGAAGAAACATAATCAACACACATAACACTAGGATTTTTACATGGGAACCTAGTTAAGGAAAAACCACGGTGGGGGTTAACCCACAAGAAATTATACTCTGTTAAAAGTATTACAAATGGGGAAGGCACATGCCTTCAGGGCACACTACACAGAGCTCATTGCTCCAAGAGCCTCACTTCCTACATAGATGATTACAAGAAGATTACAGATTGTTTGAATTGATGAATAGCATCTACCAATGTAGAAGTTTAGTTCTGGTTAAGCACAAAATACTGATCCTCCACACTTCATCCTTATTCTGCCCTGTTTCACTCTTAGGCCATAATCTGAGCTTAGATCTTTATCTTCACACTTCTTTCTACCTTTTTCACACTTACTCCATCACCACTTCACACACACACCTGAAAACACTCGAATCCATTAGCTATATATATCTGCATCAAGAAATTCAATCAACTGTAGTCAGCTTCAAGAAAACTTAGAACATTTGTTAAGAACTCTGCTTTGTCGACTGAATCCATGCACAATCAACAATGCGGAGCAAAAAATTATGTTCTCAAATCATCAATCATGTCAACCAATACCACTAATTACCACAAATTACTTAACTAACAACTTTTCTTCATCCAGACCAAGATCAAATACTAGGTCTACCTATTCTTCTTTTGACTGTACTAACTAGATGAAACTCGATACTCAGATGCTTATAACTTTTAAATCCTTCATCACCAGAGACTAAATTCTTGGATTTAGATAGTCATGAAAATCCTTATTACTCCCTTAGATCCATGGCACATTGTGATTTACCACTAGAGAGATTCATACCAAGATACTGGACCTTATCACATGCTTTATTTCTGACTACCTGGACTTGGACAAATCTTCACTTTGACTTTTGGTATGAACAAATTATGTAATGCAGATGTGTAAGATAGACTTAGTTTCCATCAATGACAACACCTATCATGCATAGCAGTGTCTCTTGTCAACATCAAGGAGTCATGGATTTGTGTGTGCACGAGGAATATGATGTTGTGATGCAAATTTGATCAGGGCAGTGAGAGATTTCATGTGTTAGGCTACCCGATGCAGTGAGCAATAGGTGTCTACAATTTTTGATGATGTTGCAAAGGTGTTGTGTATGTTGTGATATATATTGAGCTTCATTGGAACTAAACTCCATGCATAGGTTAGATGCAATTATATCAGTTCAAAACATGATAGTGAGCCCCTCTTCTCTTCTTTCTTTCTTTCTTAGTGGGCAGTGAGTCCACTTGGACAGTGAGTCCCTTGCAGTGAGCATTCTTTCAGGCAGTGAGCCTTTTTTAATTTAGTATTGTTACTACATTATATTGTGAGCTAATCCTCACTGTGATTTTTTCCCTTTTAGGGTTTTCCATGTAAAATTTGGTGTTCTTTTGTTTATGGTGTTGATGTGTTTAAGTTTTTGTTATTTGCATCTCATGTTTAATCATCATAATAGATTAAAGGTTTAAGTGAACTGATGTGGATGTGAATATGTTTATGAGGGTTTGGAATTTCTGATACAACTGATTCACCCCCCGTCTCAATTGTCTTGTGCATTCAACAATTGGTATTAAAGTGAGGTTCCTTTGAAGAAATCTTAATAGATTGAGGTAGACCTGGGATGGTGCACAAGAAGTAGATTCCCTTGTTTGATGGATCTGACTATGCACTCTAGAAAGTAAGGATGTAAGCCTTTCTAGTTGCTCTTGCTTATGATGTCTGGAAAAGCATCAAGTCTAATTACATTATACCTCAGAATGGTATAAATACTGAAGATGAAGTCAAAGAAGCTGAAATTAATGGTAAGGCAAAGCATGCTCTCTTAAGTGGTCTTACTAATTCTGAATTGATAAAGGTTGTGAATTTAAAAACTGCTAATGCAATTTGGAAAAAGTTGGAAAGTGTTTATGAAGGAGATGATAAGGTTAAACAAGCTAAAATGTAGAATTTGAAGCTCACATTTGAGACCATGCGAATATCTAAAGATAAAAGCATTACAAGCTACTTATAGAAGGTGGATGAAATTGTCAACGGCATCAAAGGACTTGGCGAAACTATGGAAAATAAAGAAGTAATAATGAAGGTACTCATAACTCTTCCTAAAACTTACAGTCATAAGGTTTCTGCTATTGAAGAATTACAGAATTTGAATCAGTTTACCAAAGATTAATTACTTGGCACCCTAACTAATTTTGAAATAAGAGAGTTTGTCACAACTAGTGGAACTGCAAAGGATGATACTGCCTTCAAAGCTAGAAAATCAGAGAAGACTGTTGAATCAAATCCGGAAGACTTTGTGAGAAGAATGAAAAAGGGTACTAGAAAGTTCAGTGGTAAGTTGCCCTTTAAATGTTTTAGTTGTGGAAGAATAGGTCATTATGCTTCAAGATGTCTAAATAGAGCTCTGAGAATTAAGAATAGGGAGAATAAAGGAAGGATAGTCAAGAAAAGTTACCATGTTAGAGAAAATGTAAGTATTTCTGATGATGAATCTAATCTTGAGGATGATAATAATGAAGGCTTATTTATTTCTCTAAGAGATGAAACTAGTTCTACTAACCTTGGAAGCTGTGTAAAGGAAAAGGGTCCAGAAGCAAGTGCTAACCCTAAAGGCACTGCAATGTCTACCCTTCATGCTAAGAGTGAAAAGGATGACTGGGTCATTGACAATGGATGCTCAAATCATATGATAGGTGATAAGAGTAAGTTTATTAAACTTAAAAAAATTAATGGTGGAGTAGTTATGTTTGGTGGTAATGAAGCTACTAAGATTTGTGGAAAAGGTTTAATCAGTTTTGATGGAAAGCATAACATTGATGATGTTTTTTATGTCAAATGTTTAAAGCATAATCTCTTGAGTGTTGGGCAGATGTGTAGCAAGGGTTATAATCTTATGTTGCAGGATGATGGATGTGAGATTAGAAAAAGCTCTGGAATAGTAATTGTTGTTGGAAAGAGGACAGGTGGAAATGTTTATCATCTCAAAGGTGGTGTTAGTTACTACCTTATGACTTAGATTAGTGAGAGTTGGTTATGGCATAGGAGATTGTGTCACATCAATTTTGATAGCCTGGTAAGGATAAGTTCAGTTCAAGCTATGAGAGATCTGCTAAAGATTACAAAACCCTCCAATGTTGTCTGTAAGGAATGTCAGTTAGGAAAGCAAACAAGAAGAAGCTTCAAAAACAAGGATCAATCATCCACCAGACTATTGGAATTGGTGCATACAGACCTATGTGGTCCTACCAGAGTAAGGAGTTTTCAAGGTGATAGGTATTTTATGTTATTTATTGATGATTGCTCTAGAATGACATGGGTCACTTTTCTTAAGGAAAAATCAGAAGCCCTACATAAGTTTAAAGCTTTTAAAGTAATGGTTGAGAATGAACTGGATATGAAAATCAAATGTTTGAGGTTTGATAGAGGTGGAGAATTTACTTTTAATGAGTTTAACATATTTTGTGAGAATCATGGGATAAAGAGGCATTTATCTGCTCCTAGAACGCCTCAGTAGAATGGAGTGTTGAAAGAAAGAATAGGACTATTCAAGAAGCTACAAGGACAATGATAAAATAAGCAAACCTACCAGAAGTCTACTTGAGAGAAGTAATTCTTACTGCTATCAATATATAGAAGAGAGTACAGGTAAAAGAAAATGACACAAAGTCTCCCTATGAGCTATGGTATGGAAGGATTCCTACTGTTAAATAAATATTTCAAAGTTTTTGGAAGCAAATGTTATATAAGAAGAGATGAAGAACTAGGAAAGTTTGATGCAAGATGTGATGAAGGAATTTTCCTTGGGTACTCTAACAAAAGTAAAGCTTACCAGTGCTATAACACGAGGCTAAGAAAGATTGTTGAAAGTGCTAATGTTAAGGTGGATGAAGACATACAAAAGATTTCAGAAGATAATGGATATGTATCAGACTCAGATGAGTCCTCTTGTAAAGAAGAAGAAAATGTTGTTGAAAAGGTAGTACAGACTGGAGAAGAAGTAGAAACTAGAGAAAAAGGAGTGCAAGATGAAGAACAAGAAGCTCCAGAAAGAATCCCTAGAACACCCAAGTATGTGTAGAGGCATCACACTGAAGACCAAATCATTGGTGATAAGAGCAAATGTGTATTAACAAGAAGCAGAGCTACTGAAGAATAGGTAAACCTATGTTTAATTTCTAAAGTTGAACCTTAATCAGTGGTGGAGGCATGCAAAGATGAGTATTGGGTCAAGGCTATGGAAGAAGAACTAATGCATATTGATAAGAATCAGACTTGGGAACTTGTCCCTGTTGCAAATATGTGCCTAATCAATGTTGTCATTGATGTCAACATATCCTTGTTGTCATTGGTGTCAACTGTATCCTATTTTTTTGCCTATTTAGAAGACTAGAATGTTGAGGATATTGAGAAGATTAATAAAGATCAATGTATGCGGACCATATGGATGAAAAGAGGATTGCCTGAAGAAGTTCTAGTGAAGATTTGAAAGGTTCACATGAAGATTTGAAGAAGCTAAGGACATCTGAGTAGAATTGGTTTTGTAGTGTTCAGAAGAGATAGGGTGATAGGAAAGAGGTTTAGATTGTTTCAAAAAATGTAAAATGATGATCTGCAGATCTAAAGGGATTTTTGGGAAGTTAGTGTGTATCATCAACTCAAGTGGTTCATGGTTTGGAGGTCTACAAGCAATCTTTCTAATGTAACAGTCATAGCAGACAATGTTCTTGAGTTTCAGATGAAGATGCAAGTGATTATGATAATTTGGAGGAGTGCGGATGTTTTTATTGAATTCAATGTGCTTGTGAAGGTCTTTAGATCGTGTGACTGCTATGTTGGAGGTCCGCATTGAAGTTTCAGCTCGTTGGTGAAGATTTCCTTCTTGGTGCTACTATTCTTCCCAGTCTTGGCCGACCGGATGTTTCAAGTGTATTGCGGATGATCCAAGAACAATTTTATGAAGCATGGCATGTTGATCGAGGAAGATTTGAGTCCCAGTTATGTTTGGCCAACAACAAAGTGATTCGCATTAAGTCATATGTTTGTAATGCTGACCTTGATGTTTATTCCAAGGTTGATGAAGGATATAAAGGCATGTAGATGAGTTGTGAAAAAGTATCCTTGTGTGAAAATAATATAATCTGAAGAAAGGATCAAAGGCAGAGCAGAGCAAAGGAGAAGCAGAAGAACAAGAGCTATTTTGATGAAGAGTTAGAGAAGAAGTATTTGGGGTAGAATAGAAGTTTTGTGAGCATTTAATGAAATTGAACTAAGCATGAAGGAGATAATATTTATTAGTTAATTCTTTCTGTATTAAACTTAAATTTTGTAGGTAGTGAACCTCTCTTGAGCAGTGACCTCTGGGCAGTGAGCTCGAAGGCATGTGCCTTCTCTTTTCTTCTAAGTACTTTTAATAGGATATGAATCTTGTGGGTTAATCCCGACTATGGTTTTCCCTTAACCAGGTTTCCACATAAAAAACTTGGTGTTATGTGTGTTCACTTTATTTCTTCTCATGTGTTGTTGATTCGTGCTTTAATGTTTACATTATTAATATGATTATAAGTTGATAAAGAAGATTAAAGGAAGAAAAGGTTAAATTTGTGAGACAACTGATTCACACCCGCCCCCTCTTAGTTGTTTGGACTAATTCCAACAATTAGTATTAGAGCCAGATCCTCTAAAAGAAGCTTGACTGCTTGAGCAGATCTAGGATGTCGACCTATAAGAAGGATAGTCTGGGATTTGATGGAACAAATTACTCTGTTTGGAAGAGTCGCATGGAGTGCCATTTGCAATGCATGGGTGATTCTTATTGGGTGATAACCAATGACAAGTATAAACCTCCAGAGAAAGGTCCTTTGACTCCAGATCAACTCAAAGATGCTGAAAATAACCTTCAAGCTAAAGAAGCCTTGTTGAGTGCCTTGACTAATTCAGAAATGACAAATGTCTTTGGACTAAAAACTACTCATGAAATCTGGAAGAAGTTGGAGAATCTTTATGAAGGCAATGAATATGTCAAATGTTCCAAGATACAAAGTCTGAGAGGAAAATTTGAAAATCTAAGGATGAGTGAAGATGAAAACATCACAATCTACATGCAAAAGATAAGTGAACTTGTGTGTGGTATCAGGTGTACTGGTGGAACTTTAGAAGAATCAGAGATTGTGGTAAAAGTGCTTAGATCTTTACCTAATTCATATAAACATAATGTTTCTGCTATAGAGGAGATTAGGACTAACTCAGAAGTTACAAGAGATCAGCTGGTTGACAAAATTTCAGCTTTTGAATTAAGTGAGTTTGGTGATTATCTTCCTAAGTCTGAATCTGCAGTTAAGGCCATTGTAAATGGAAAATGAAGATATGATCTGGGTGAAAGCTCTTCAGCAAGATCAAACAAATTTGTGAAGGCAAGGAAGGATCTTGAAGATGATGAAATTGAGACTGCAGATCTTGAAGCTCTTATTGCCAAAAGAATGCCAAGAGGATCCAGTAAGTATGAAGGAAAGTTGCCATTCAAATGTTTTGCTTGTAATAAGATTGGTCATTTTGCCTCAAGATGTCTAGAGAGGTTTTCAAAACCAAACCCTAACAGATATAAAGGTTAGAAGAAATGCTACTATGTCTAAGAAGCTAGAGAAGGAGTCACTGATGATGAATTTGATCATGGAGGTTCCACTGAAAATTATTGGGTGTTCATTGCTATCAAAGAGGAAGAACCGGTATCTACTAAATCTACTAGTTGTGCAAATGTGGAAAGTGCTTTGGCTACTTAGGTTGTTGAAAAGGATGAATGGGTGATTGATTGTGGATGTTCTCATCATATGATTGGTGAAAAAAGTAAGCTTGTAAGCTTTGAAAAATATGAAGGTGGGCTTGTAAAATTTGGAGACAACTCAACTGGAAGAATCTATGGTAGAGGATCCATCTCTTTTGATGGTAAGAATAACACCAATGATGTTTTGTATGTGGAAGGACTGAAGCATAATCTTCTTAGTGTTGGATAGTTGGTTGACAAGGGCTATGATCTCTGATTGAAGGATGGAAAATGTAGAATCTTTGAAAACTCCAAAACTGAAATTGTGTCCGGTACTCAAACTAGAGGTAACATCTTTCATTTAAGTAGTTCTGGAAAAAGTTGTATGATTTCTCAGACAGATCAAAGTTGGTTATTGCTTAGGAGGATGTGTCATGTGAATTTTGATAACATTGTCAAGATAAGTTATATTCAGGCTGTAAGAGATCTGCTAAAACTTGTGAAACCTAATAGCATGTGTAGAGAATATCAATTGGGTAAAAAAAACAAAATTTCATTCAAAAGTAAAGAACAATTTTCAAATGAACGGTTGGAACTTGTGCATACTGATCTGTGTGGTCCTACTAGAATTAGGAGTGTGCAAGGAGACAAATATTTTATGTTGCTAATTGATGATTACTCCTGGATGATGTGGGTAACCTTCTTAAAAGAAAAATTAGAAGCTCTTGACAAATTCAAAATTTTCAAGGTTATGGTGGAGAATGAGATTGGTGGAAAGATAAAGTGTCTGAGATCTGATAGAGGTGGAGAATTTACCTCTGGTGAGTTTGATTCATTTTGTGAAAAGTATGGAATAAAAAGATAGTTATCTGCTCCTAGAACTCCACAGCAAAATGGAGTAGTGGAAAGAAAAAACTGGATCATTCAAGAAGCTACCAGGACCATGATGATGGAAACAAATGTTCCTCAAGTCTATTGGAGAGAAGTTGTGAGTACTGCTATCTACACTCTTAACCAGGTGCAGGTCAAAGGCAATTCTGGTAAGAGTCCTTATGAACTATGGTTTGGTCATCCTCCTACTATGAGATATTTTAGAGTTTTTGGTAGCAAATGCTATATCAAAAGAGATGAGGATCTAGGCAAGTTTGAAGCAAGAAGTGATGAAGGAATATTTCTAGGTTACTCAACTCAAAGCAAGGCATAGTGCTTTAATAAAAGATTGGAAAAAATTGTCAAAAGTGCAAATGTTAGAGTTGATGAAAGCCAAGGTCATTCCAAGTCTTGTAGATATGATTCAGAAGATCAAGATGAAAGTCAAAATCAAGGAAGGCAAGTTCAGACCTAGATTCAAATCCAGATTGATCCAAAAAATCTAGTAACTCAAGAGGATAGTGCAGAAGTTGAGGAACAAGATTAAGAAATAGAAGTTCAAGCAAATTCTAAAACTCCCAGGTATGTAAAGATGAATCATCCTGAAGATCAAATCATAGGAGATAGAAATAAAGGTGTTTGAACTAGGAGAAGAATTACTAAAGATCAAGAAGAGATTTGTCTGATTTCAAAGATTAAACCAAAAACAGTAAGTGAAGCCTACAAAGATGAAAATTGGGTAAAGACAATAGAAGAAGAATTAATGCAAATTGAAAAGAATCACACTTGGGATCTTGCTTTTAGACCTGAGGACTAAAATGTGTTTGGAACTAAATGGGCCTTCTGAAATAAACTAAATGAAGCTGGTGAAGTTGTAAGAAATAAAGAAAGGTTGGTATGCAAAGGATATTCTCAAGTGGAAGGAATTGACTTTGGAGAAACGTTTTCGCTGGTGGCAAGAATAGAGGCAGTCAGATTGTTTCTTATGTTTGCTACTTATAAAGATTTCAAAGTTTATTAGATGGATATCAAGTCAACATTTCTAAATGGAGAGTTAGAAGAAGAAGTCTACATTGAGCAATCGGAAGGATTTCAGTTGTCTGATCAGAGAGATATGGTCGACAGGTTAACTAAAGCATTGTATAGACTCAAACAAGCCCCAAGAGCCTAGTATGCAAGATTAGATAAATATTTGCTAAAGCTAGGTTATAGCAAAGGCACTGCTAATAGTATTCTTTACTCCAAGATTGATCATGAGAATATTCTGATTGTTGAGGTATTTGTTGATGATATCATTTTTGGTGGAAATGAGAGTATGTGCAAAACATTTGTTGATCAGATGTAAAGTGAATTTGAGATGTCCATGTTGGCGAAATGGACTTCTTCTTAGGTCTGCAAATCACTTAGTCAGATAAAGGTATCTTCTTATCTTAGTCTAAGTATGTGAGAGAATTATTGAAGAAGTTTGGAATGAAAGATTCAAAGCTAGTAGGTATGCCTATGGTAACTAGATGTAAGTTGAGTAAAGATGATGACTCCCCTAAGGCAAATCAGAAAAGGTATAGATCAATGATTAGAGGACTGCTTTATCTGACTTGGACTGGACTTTATATCATGAATGCAGTTGGACTTGTTGCTAGATTTCAAGCTGATCCTAGAAAATCCCATGTTGTAGCAGTTAAGAGAATTTTCAGATATCTTAAATGGATAATTAATTATGGATTATGGTATCCAAAGGATAATGACTTCACTCTTCATGCATATATAGATGCTGATTGGGCAGGAGATGTGGATGATAGAAAAAGCACTAGTGGTGGTGCATTCTTCTTGGGAAGTAGATTGGTTTCTTAGCTAAGCAAAAAGTAGGAGGCAATATCCCTATCTATAGTAGAGGCAGAGTATATAGCAGCAGCAAACAATTGTACTCAAGTTCTATAGATGAAGCAAATGTTGAAGGACATCAGAATTGTGTTTGAGGAGCCTATCACAATCTTCTGTGATAATTCAAGTGTAATAAGCATCTCAAAGAATCTAGTGTTGCATTCAAAGACAAAGCATATATCCATCAAGTTTCATTTCTTGAGAGAGAAGGTAAATGAGAATGAAGTCAAGTTGGAGTTTGTGTCTTCAAAGAATCAGATTTCAGATATTTTCACTAAGCCTCTTCCCAAGGATAATTTTGAGTATCTCAGGGAGAAGTTAGGGGTTATTACCCCTCCTGATAAGAATTAAGATGCACTAGATTGCATCAGTCCGGTGGAACTCACAGTCACATCTTGTGATATGGATTGATGTTAAGAAGGCACTACTTAGGGGGAGTAGTCTACATATAATTTTTGAGTTTGGTCTGAAACAAAAATAAGGAGAAAAGACTATAAATATGTTCCCTTTGCCATTGATGTCAAAGGGGGAGAGAAATCATGTGAAAAACTAATTGCTAATGAAAGGGGAACAGTGAAGAGAGTAGTTGTAAAAGTGATAAGAGAAAGGGGGAGAAGTTCTTGTCTTGATGGTTGAATTAGTTTTTCACATCACATGTTGCCATTAATGACAAAGGGGGAGATTGTTGCAAATATGTGCCTAATCGGTGTTGTCATTGATGTCAACATATCCTTGTTGCCATTGGTGTCAACTATATCCTATTTTGTTGCTTGTTTAGAAGACTAGAATGTTGAGGCTATTGAGAAGATTAATAAAGATCAATGTATGCGAACCATATGGCTAAAAAGAGGATTGTCTGAAGAAGCTCTAGTCAAGATTTGAAAGTTTTGCATGAAGATTTGAAGAAGTTAAGGCCATCTGAGTAGAATTGGTTTTGCAGTGTTCAGAAGAGACAAGGTGATAGGAAAGAGGTCCAGATTGTTTCAGAAATGTAAAATGATGATCTGCGGATCTAAAGGAATTTTTGGGAAGTCATTGTGTATCATCAACTCAAGTGGTTCATGGTTTGGAGGTCCGCAAGCAATCGTTCTAATGTAAAAGTCATAGCAGACAATGTTCTTGAGGTTTCAGATGAAGATGCAAGTGATTCTGATAATTTGGAGGAGTGTGGATGTTTTTATTGAATTTAATGTGCTTGTGAAGGTCTCTGGATCGTGTGACTACTATGTTGGAGGTCCGCATTGAAGTTTGAGCTTGTTAGTGAAGATTTCCTTCTTGGTGCTGTTGTTCTTCCGAGTCTTGGCCAACCAGATGTTTCAAGTGTATTGCGGATGATTCAAGAACAATTTTATGAAGCATGGCATGTTGATCGAGGAAGATTTGAGTCCCAGTTATGTTTGTTTGATAATAAAGTGATTCACATTAAGTTAGATGTTTGTAATGCCGACCTTGATGTTTATTCCAAGGTTGATGAAGGATATAAAGGCATGTAGATGAGTTGTGAAAAAGTATCCTTGTGCAAAAATAATATAATATGAAGAAAGGATCAAAGGCAGAGCAGAGGAGAAGCAGAAGAACAAGAGCTATTTTGATGAAGAGTTAGAGAAGAAGTATTTGGGGTAGAGCAGAAGTTTTGTGAGCATTCAATGAAACTAAACCAGGCATGAAGGAGATAATATTTATCAGTTAATTCTTTCTGTATTAAACATAAATTTTGTAGCTAGTGAGCCTCTCTTGAGTTGTGAGCTCTAGGTAATGAGACCGGAGGCATGTGCCTTCTCTTTTCTTCTAAGTACTTTTAACAGGGTACAAATCTTGTGGGTTAACCCCCACCATGGTTTTCCCTTAACCGGGTTTCCACATAAAAATCCTAGTGTTATGTGTGTTCAGTTTATTTCTGCTCATGTTGTTGATTCATGCTTTAATGTTTACATTATTAATTTGATTGTAAGTTGATAAAGAAGATTAAAAGTAGAAAAAGTTAAATTTGTGAGACAACTGATTCAAACCCCCCCTCTCAATTGTTTGGGCTAATTCCAACAGTCCCAAGACCAGAGAATAAGAATGTGATTGGAACTAAGTGGGTATTCAGGAACAAATTGAATGAGAATGGAGATGTGGTAAGGAACAAAGCAAGACTTGTGTGTAAAGGGTACTCACAAGTGGAAGGAATAGACTATGAGGAAACTTATGCTCTGGTGGGAAGAATGAAGGCTATTAGATTGTTTCTGGCTTATGCAGTACATAAGGATTTCAAAGTGTATCAAATGGATGTGAATTAGTTTGCTTTTTTGAATGGTGAGTTGGAAGAGGAAGTATACATAGAGAAACCAGATGGATTTCAATTGTTAAACAAACCAGATATGGTATGCAGATTGAGGATAGAATTGTATGGACTGAAGCAAGCTCCCTGAGCTTGGTATGCAAGGTTAGACATGTATTTGTTGCAGTAGGGATTCAGTAAAATGTTTGCAGATAGTAATTTGTACATCAAGGTAAGCAAAGATCAAATCCTAATTGTTGAAGTCTATGTGGATGACATAATCTTCAATGGAAATGAAGGTATGTGTAAGGACTTTGCAAATGATATGCAAAAATAATTTGAGATGTCAATGTGTGGAGAGATGAACTTCTTCTTTGGGCTGCAAATTAATCAGACAAATAAGGGCATTTTCATTTCACAATCAAAGTATATCAAGGAATTGTTGATGAAGTTTGGAATGGAAGATTCTAAACCAATTTGTACCCCCATGACAATTGGTTGCAAATTAAGAAATAATGATGAATCACCTAAGACTGATCAGAGAAAATATAGATCAATGATTGGAGGGCTGCTATATCTAACTGTTACCAAACCGAATATCATGCATGCAGTTTGTCTTGTGGAAAGATTTCAAGAAGAGCCTAGAGAGTCACATGTCATGGTGGTGACGAGGATATTCAGATACTTGAAGGGAACTCCTGATCATGGTTTGTGGTATCCTAAGAACAATGACTTTAACCCTAAGTGCCTACACAGATGCAGATTGGTCCAGATGTCTAGATGATAGGAAAAGTGCAATTGGTAGTGTATTCTTTCTTAGAGATAGAGTTGTGTCTTGGCTAGGCAAGAAGTAGGGTTTAGTGTCTATATCTACTGTAGAGGTAGAGTATATTACTATAGCATCATGTTGCACACAGGTGTTTTGGATGAGACAAATATTGAAGGATATCAAAGTTGTGTATAATGAGACAATTCCTATATTCTATGATAATATAAGTGCCATTAACAATTCAAAGAATCTAGTGATGCATTCAAGGACAAAGCATATTTCAATTAGGTATCACTTTATGAGAGAGAAGGTTGCAAAGAATGAAGTGAAGCTTGAGCATGTGCCTGCAAAGGATCAGGTTGCTGACATATTCACTAAGGCTCTTCCTAAGGATACATTTGAGTATCTTCAGGAGAAGTTGGGGGTTATTTCCCTTCCTTCTTTGAACTAGATGCATAAGGAGATGCATCAGTCCAGTGTGCTTCAAGATTCATTCTTCTCTAGACTGATGATGGAGGCTACCTCTTAGGGGGAGTAGGTAGTGGTGTTGATGATTGTTGCAGATAGGGGGAGTAAGAGTTGATATAGGTTGGTGTGTATTCCTCACTTGGGGGAGTATTCAGAATAGTTGATATTAGTGCAAGTATGTGCGGTATCATAATCAAGAGAGCTTGAAAAAGATGTGTCACCCTTTGCCATTGATGTCAAAGGGGGAGAGAGTTCATGTGAAAAACAAAGGGAGAGAAAGAGAGCAAGATGTATAAAAGAAATGGGGAGAGTGAGATTAGTGCAAAGTTGTGTCATGATGGTTTTTCACATCATATGTTTCCATCAATGACAAAGGGGGAGATTGTTGCAAGTATGTACTAATCGGTGTTGTCATTAATGTCAACATGTTTGTGTTGTCATGGTGTCAACTGTGTTCTCTACTATTATTGTTGTTATTTGATTACCTTAAAGAAGTGTTGAAGGTGTTAAGAATATGTTCCTCTTGCTAAGTTTCCAAGTGCTTTTGAGAAAATTTGATTAATATTGGAAATAATGTGTTGAAGAAGTCCTTTGGCTTACAAAATACTGGTCGAGTTTTTACTCTACATTTTTTTTGTGTTGGAGATCTAAATGTGTAGTTTGGATATGTTGTTGAGAAGTGTTTGAAGATGCTAAATCCAAATTTTGGTACTCTGGACCACTATGCAGTGAAAGTTATGTTCACCAGTTTGAAGACAGTGTTTGACAATGTTTGCAATGTGTCTAGGAGAAAGTATTTTGCTCTGTATTTCTCCACAGAATAGTTTTAGGTGTTACAATTCTGGATATAGGCTTATAAGGTCCTTATCTATCTTATAACCAAAAGTTTTGTGATTTGGTAATCTAGAAAGTAAGTTATTGTATAACAGAGTTTGACGGTGTTGTTTGTAAGTAGATTGTGAACTTTCTTCAGGTGAAAGTTGTTGTGGCTGAATTTGTTGGTTTCTAGGTGACTTCAAGTTGCTCATGGATGTTTATAGATTATGTTAAAGCTTTGTGCAAGGTTTTCAAGGTGCATTTTTCTTTAAGGAAGCATGTGCTTAAAAGTTCGTAGTGTTAACACAAGTTTGTCCAACTTGGTTGTTTTCACTAATTTTGTTTATGCTATGGTGATTGTAAAAGCGTGTTGAAGCATGTAAGAGTGGTTTTAGGTCTATGCTAAAGTGTGATGTGGTCTACACTCATTCCCTTCCTCCATAGGAATGTTTAGGTCTAGACCTAATTTGAATTTTATGGGTTAATTTGTGTTGCTGACCTTGGAGAATGTTTTTATGGATGATGATGGTATAAATAAGTGTCAAGGAATCATGGATTTGTGTGTGCATGGGGGATATGATGTTGTGATGGGATATTGATTAGGGCAGCAAGGGATTTCATGTGTTAGGCTACCAGATGTAGTGAGCAGAAGGTGTCTAAAATTTTTGGTGATGCTGTGAAGGTGTTGTGTATGTTGTGATGTCTATTGAGCTTCATTGGAACTAAACTCCATGCATAGGTTAGATGCAATTATATTAGTTCAAAGCATGACAGTGATCCACTCTTCTCTTCTTTCTTTCTTTCTCTATGGGTAGTGAGTCCACTTGGAAAGCGAGTCCCCCACAGTGAGCATTCTTTCAGGTAGTGAGCCTTTTTTAATTTAGTATTGTTACTACATTATATTGTGAGCTAATCCTCATTGTGATTTTTCCCTTTTAGGGGTTTCCACGTAAAATTTGGTGTTCTTTCATGTATAGTGTTGATGTGTTTAAGTTTCTATTATTTTCATCTCATGTTTAATCATCATGTCAGATTAAAGGTTTAAGTGAACTGATGTGGATGTGAATATGTTTATGAGGGTTTGAAATTTTTGATACAACTGATTCACCCCCCTCTCAGTTGTCTAATGCATTCAACAACCCATATGTGTAACAATGCTAGTCCACATCCCAAGTACTGACTCCTCCTAGCTGTATACACAGTTGTATAGATATCTATACAAGTGGGCCAATACACATGGTTCCCACACAAATACATTGTTGTCCATCATCCTCCCCAAAACATCTCCCCATCTAATAGAAAAATGCCGAGACCTCCTCCCAAGTACTAAAACATATAGAATCAAACTCACAATAAATAGTGGCAATGGGACCTGTGTCTCTACTCTTGTCAAATCCAAGTGTGTCTCCACTATGGGTAGGTCATCATTTGCAAACACTTGCTCTAAAGCATGTGTCCCCATCTATAAGTCGTATCACACTAAGGACCCATGTATGGGTATCATTAGTATATGCCATACATCCTCTAAGGTCACCATCATCTCCCTAGTCAGGAGGAGAAATGCGCTCCTCTCGTTATGCCATCACTTAATCAATACCGATGTCATGGCTTTGTGTGCCTTGATCTCGGGCATCCTCACAATTGCTAACATCCTGATCGCTGCCAGGAAGTCTCGCTCCTCCTTAGTAAACCATGTGTACAATCCCATCATCTAGGGTCTTCGTACATGTGACTAGATCACCTATGGATGCTCCTATTTATCATAACATTTTGCCAAGTCAGTTTTTCATCTCACAAAAACAAAAACCCTCTCTCTAGTTGACCACTTTTGCCTCCATGCAAAAACATGCCATTTTCTACCATAAGCACCCTTTTTCATGCAGGCGCACCTATTTTCACCCTAAGTGCACCATTTTATGAAAGTACACCTCTTTTTCCCAAAAGTGCAACTTCTGCTACACCTTTGTAGCATAGGCACACCACTTCTTTCCATAAGTACACTGCTCGCACAGTCAAGTGTGCAATCTCCTTAACCCTAGGCACGTCAATTTTGACCACGGGTGTACTCTTATAGAAGCATACCCACATTTTTCTACCCTTTCTCCTAGCATTAATAACACTTAATGACCCCCTAACCTACCCACAAGGCCCCAGATTTAGGTACTCACTGGTCTACTGGGTCCTATCGGTCACTGGTAATGCTTGACACGCTCACCGCAATGTCAGTGACATGGAATAGCTACTTGATCTGCCATGTCTCTCTCATTTTCTTCTCTCTGTATAATTTGTTAAGCTTACATGTACAAATGACTAGAAATGGGCCTCCTTGCCACTATTTATAGGCCCCCAGCCCCAGTTTTCATCTGTAGCCTTCCCCCACCCTCCCAATTTCCCCTGTTTTACCCCCAATCTTCTATTTTCTTCTGTTACCCTTGTATTTGACTATCTCTGTGTCATTCCCTTTCTTTCGTGAATTTTTTTGACAATGTTCATTTTTTCAAAAAAATCTCGAGGGGGCATCCATTATCCCTTCTCTATTCCATCATCCATTTTCCGTTCCTATCACTGACTGGAGCATCTTTTTCTAGTTTGTTTGACACGACGCCACCGTATGGGACACCATATTAAAGAGGGTCAAAATGTAGACACTTAAAATTCACCAACGCATTCTTCATGTCAGTATGCCACATTCACATCATTTCCTAATTAATTATCCAATTTCCATTCTTCCATATTAATTAATTAATTCATCTATCTTCATCATATTCCTCCATATTAATTAAATAATTCTAATTATTTAATTAAATCAATTTCCCTCCACTTTAAATAAATAAATTTAAATTATTATTTAAATATTCTATTTCTCTCCAAATAAATAAAATTTAAATATTTTATTTATTTATCCATGTGCGCATGAAATTAAATAATTAATTTATTTAATTTCTCTATTATCCTCTATCACCATAATTTCCTTTGGTCAAATCAGTTAATAGATCAATCAATTGAATTGACTCATCAATCAATCCTATTAACAAATCAATCAATTTTGCTAACAAACCAATCGACCCAGTTGAAAGGAAGAAAGGTATGCGGAAACGCTTCCTACACTGATCTACTGAGGAAAGATTTATGCAAATTTTTACTTTTACAATTACAGATTAAGATGCACATTAATAGAAAGATAATAACAACTTCCAAATGCAAACACAGAACTCACAACACAAGATATACGTGGGGAAAACCCTTTTAGGTAAAAAACCCCACACTCTAAATCCGCCCAATATATTATTCAGGAATCAAGTAGATTACAATATACTTGCAGACAAAGCTTTTACAAAAGTATATCCAATCAGAGATCTAGGAGGTAACTCAACATCTATAAGATTCTTACACTCAACCTCCATCTCCAGCTCCTGATATATAGGAGATATAATATAGTAAACCGTTACCGGTAATTACAAAACCATGAACTAAAACCACCCAAAAGTGGCGCCCAAATTATCTTCAATCAATGATGCCTTGTGATTTGCCAAAACACACACCAACACATGTAACTCTCCCCTTTATAGCTCTTTTATGTGTCCAACACGTTTTTACATTTCCTAAAAATAGGAGTCCAACTTTCGGAGGCCATAACTTTTGATCCGGGTGTCCGATTGATGGACTGTTTGATGCGTCAGAAAGCTTGTGAAGAGATATATCACCCTGTAACCCACTTTGTCAATTACAACAATTTTCAGAGCATTTAGGGAAGTTTTAATTCCAATAATTGAGTTTAAAACTCTTTTTTGGTAGTTTCAAAAACCAGAAACTTTAATATCTCACAATCCAGATATGATCTTGAGTCCAAACTCACTCGAGATGGTTACTTAGCTATTCTACACCTTTTGGGAAAATCTTAGGTCAATCCAAGGTCAAATGTAAACTTACTAAAAATAGTAAGTACTACCATTTTTATCCCTTTTGCAAACTTTGAAAGTTTTAGATCATTCTTCAAGATAAATGGTATTCGTAAAGACCAAAACTGGGAAGAATAGTAACCTTTTGAAGTTACAAGGTTGAGACACTTTTCTTAACATTCTCCCACTTGTCGAACACCTTGCAAGAGAAAAGGGAGTATCAACACCATTATTTAATTGCTAGGGGCCGTGAGGCTCATAGACTCTGAACACCATCTGAACTTCTCTGTGCGCACAGGTTTTGTCAAGGAATCTGCAACATTCATCAAAGTATCATCTTTCTCCAAGTTTACCTTCCCATCCTCTACCATGTCATGAACAAAATGGTATTAGACATCAACATGCTTAGTCCTCGCATGGAAAGTAGGATTCTTCACCAAACATATGGCACTCTGACTGTTACAACAAATAGTAATCTTCCCTACATCAAACCCAACATCAAAACACAATCTCTTAAGCCAAATGGCTTCTTTACAAGCATGAGTTGCTGCCATGTACTCAGCTTCAGTAGTGGACATAGCAACCACAGGTTGCCACTTACTCATCCAACTAATAGCACCACCAAATATAGTGAACACATAAGCACTGGTGGATCTTCTACTGTCAATGTCACCTTCCCAATTTGAATCCACAAATCCACGAATAGAAAGTGAATGCCGAGGTCCTATAGGATAACCATGATAACATAAGGAATACTCAGAAGTACCCTACAAATATTTGAACACTCTCTTCACTGCATCCCAATGTACCTGTCTAGGATTAGCCATAAATTGACTAAGGACTCCCACTGCTTGGGAAATGTCCAGTCTTGTACAGACCATCACATACATCAAACTACCAACCGCACTAGCATAAGTAACTCTTCTCTTATCCTCTATCTTAGAAGGAGACTTTGGAAAATCTGCAACAGATAACTTTGTCCCCATTGTAATAGGAACAGTCAAAGGTCTGCAATCCACCATGCTGAATCTCTCCAACATAGTGTTAACATACTTACTCTGGCCTAACCAAAATTTTCTGTTTTCTCTATCTCTTTTGATCTCCATCCCCAAAATGTATCAAGCTGCCTCTAGATTTTTCATCTCAAACTATGCTGACAACTGAGACTTCAAATTAGAAATCAAACTTTTACCATTCCCAATGAGTAACATATCATCGACATACAATGCAATAATGAGAATGTGATCATTGTCAAACTTGTAATAAACACAATGATTTGTTTTCAATCTTTGAAATCTAATACTCAACACAAAGGCATCAAACTTCTTGTACCACATCCTAGGAGACTATTTCAAACCATACAAAGAATTTTTTAACTTGTAAACTAGATTTTCTTTAACTTTCACCACGTAGTGCTCTGGCTGTGACATATAGATTTCCTCCTCCAAGTCATGATGAAGGAATGTCTTCACATCCATCTGTTCCACTTCTAGATCATATGCTACTGCAAGAGATAATAGGAACCAAATAGATGTTAGCTTTGCAATGAGAGAGAAAATCTCACCATAATCAATTCCCTCCACCTAAGAGTACCCCTTTGCAACTAATCTAGCCTTATATTTCTCAACACTGCCATCTACATCAAATTTCTTTTTGAGCACCCATTTGCATCCAATAGGTTTTTGTCCTTCAAGCAAAGGCACCAAGTCCAAAGTATTATTCTTTTCCAAAGAAGCCATCTCCTCTTCCATGGCCTCCTTCTAGGAACCTGCATCTTTCATACCCATAGCCTCTTTCACAGTTCTAGGCTCATCAATGTTATAAATCAAAGAAAAATACAACTGGAATCATGCAATGAATAACCAAACTTATTAGGTTGTTGCCTTATCCGTGTGGACCTCCTCAAATATTGAGGTTGAGGTTCTTCATCTTCTTCTGAACTTTCAGATCTACTAGAGTTCTCCTCATTATCAATTCCAATAGATGTTTTTGGTTCAACTTTCTCAGGGGTGGAAGTAAGCTGAACCACATCATCTTTATTCTCTTCTTTCTCTGGCTGCAAGACAACAAAAGAAGGATTGATCTCTCTAAAGATCACACTTCTGTTATACAAAACTCTCTCAACCACTGGATCCCAAAGCTTGTACCCTTTCACACCGATGCCATAACCGATGAAGATACACTTCACAGCCTTATTCTCTAGCTTAGACCTCTTCTCCTTAGGTACATGTGCATATGCCTCACAACCAAATACTCAAATGTGTCTTAATGAAGGATTTTTACCAGACCATACCTCCATAGGTGTCTTATCAATGAGCGTTGATGTAGGAGACCTATTAACCAGGTAGCAAGTGGTAGCAACAACTTTAGCCCAAAACTTTTGTTCAAGACTAGCTCCACTTAGCATACTCCTTGCCTGCTCCATCAACATTCTATTCATCCTCTCTGCTATTCCATTCTGTTGAGGGGTATACGGAGTTGTCTTGTGCCTCTCAATCCCCTGTTCTTTATAGAACTTATCAAAATTTGATGAACAAAACTCACCACCATTGTCAGTCCTCAAACACTTAATCTTTCTATCCTTCTGATTCTCTACAAGAGCTTTGAACTCTTTGAATCTATTAAAGTCTTTAGATTTACATCTAAGGAAATACACCCATGTCCTTCTACTGTAGTCATCAATAAATGAAACAAAGTAAACAATTTTTGAAATCAGAGGAACATTAACAGAACCAAACACATCAGAATGAATCAACTCCAACACCTCATAAGATTTGTGAGAATTGGAATAAAACTGAACACAGTTTTGTTTTCCATAAACGCACTGTTCATAGAAATCAAACTCAAGATTATAGTCATTCATACCCTCAACAAGATTTTTATTTTTTAGGGTCCTCAAACCCTTTTCACCAATGTGACCAAGCCTTTGGTGCCATAACATTATCTTCTCAGCTAGAAGTTTCATGTCCATAGAATGAGCACCCTTAGGTACCTAGAAAGCACGACCATCAGAAGTAGATGCAACAGTCTTCTTCACTGTTGGTTCTAATGGTGAGGATAAAGACTTTGAAGCTCTCTTCTTCAAAACAGTGGCACTATTGCACTGAATTGCACATGCATCAAGCTGAAACAGAGTGCCAATCCGAACCCTTAGCCAACACAATAGATCCTCTAGTCATCTTGCATCCTCCATTTGAGAAATCAACCTGCACACTCACATCATTCAACTTACTTACAAAAAGAAGGTTCCGTGTCAAACCAGGGATATGCAGAACACCATTGATTCCCTTTACTCATCCATCGGGGAATCAAATAAAAAATCTTCCACGGCCAACAATCTTTAGGTGAGAATCATCACCCAAGTACACCTTTCCACCATCGTATTCTTCATACTTCAAAAACAAACCCCGATGTGAGGTCATGTGAAAAGATGCACTAGAGTCAATAAGCCACACATCCTCAGATGCATTCATTGCCAAGGTAGCAACAAACACTTCTCCTTCATCTCGGGAGGACTTGTCAAAATCCAAATCATAATTCTTCTTCTTTTTTATTTTTCTCCTCCTTGCACTCCTTGTGGAAGTGACCAGGTTTACCGTAGTTCCAACATAGGGCTTTGGAATTTCTGGGAGACTTTGATCTCCCACGGGATTTGGATCTTCCTTTTTCTTCCTTCTTCTTATCCTTTTTCTTTCCCTTCTCTTTAGATCTACCACAAACCGCAAGAGCCTCCTTAGCTAATTCGTAAGACTTTCTCCACATCTCTTCAAACAATAGAGAAGAAACCACTTCATCCATCTTGAAGGTGGTAGTGGTACTCCCAATGGCCATAACAAGGTGGTCCCATAAATCTGGTAAGGAACATAGTAATGTCATACATCAATCCTCCTCCTCCATCTTCACACCAATAGAAGTCAATTGGGCAACAAGCATATTGAATGTATTTAGGTGATCAGCGATAGATCCTCCATCTTCCATCCTCAGAGAATACAATTTCTTTCATAGGAATAACTTGTTCACAGGGATTTAGCCTAATAAACATCTCCAAGATTCTTTCAAAGTTCCTTTGTAGTCTTCTCTTCATGGATATTTAGGAGAACTGAATCAGCTAAACAAAGTCTTATCAAACCCTTAGCTTTTTGATCTTTGAGATCTTAGTCTTCTTGAACATTGCCATTGGTTTTGTACCAGATATGGCATCCCATAAATCCTAATCTACAAGCATGTCCTCCATTTTGAGTTTCCACAACTTAAAATTTCTTCCATTAAACTTCTCTATATCAAACCTCCTATATGTGCTTGCCATCTCTTACCTACAATAAAGATTTCAAAATCCTCTACACAAGCTCCCACTCAAACAAAGATCACCTCAAAAATCCCTCTACCCAACAACTAGAACCAAAGGTGATTAGGCTCTGATACCACCTGAAAAGAAGTAAGGTATGCGAAAAGGCTTCCTACAATGATCTACTGAAGAAAGATTTATGCAAATTTTTGCTTTTACAGTTACAGATTAAGATGCACATTAACAAAAAGATAATAACAACTTCCAAATGCAAACACAAAACTCACAACACAAGATATACGTGGGGAAAACCCTTTCAGGTAAAAAAACCCACACTCCAAAGCTGTCCAATATATTATTTAGGAATCAAGAAGATTACAATATACTTGTAGAGAAAGCTTTTATAGGAGTATATCCAACCAGAGATCTAGGAGGTAACTTGACATCTATAAGATTCTTACACTCAACCTCCATCTCTAGCTCCTAATATATAGGAGATACAATACAGTAAACTATTGCCGATAATTACAAAACCATGAGCTAAAACCACCCAAAAGTGGTGCCCAAATTATCTCCAATAAAAGATTCCTTGTGATGTTCCAAAACACACACCAACATGTGTAACTCTCCCCTTTACATCTCTTTTATGTGTCGAACATGTTTTTACATTTCCCAAAAATAGGAGGTCAACTTCTGAAAGCCATAACTTTTGATCCGGATGTCCGATTGACGAACTGTTTGATGCGTTGAAAAGCTCGTGAAGAGATCTATCACATTGTAACCTTCTTCATTAGTTATGACAATTTTTGGAGCATTTAGGGAAGTTTCAATTCTGATAATTGAGTTCAAAACTTTTTTTCAGCAGTTTCAAAAAAATGAAAACTTTAATATCTCACAATCCAGATATGATCTTGAGTCGAAACTCACCCAAGATGTTTACTTAGCTATTTCACACCTTCTGGGAAAATTTTAGGTCAATCTAAGGTCAAATGTAAACTTACTAAAAAAAGTAAGTTGTGCCATTTTTAGCCCTTTTGGAAACTATGAAAGTTCTAGATCATTCTTCAAGATAAAGGGTATTCAAAAAGACCAAAACTGTGAAGAATAGTAACCTTTAGAAGTTGCAAGGTTGAGACACTTTTCTTAACACTAGTTAATGAATCAATCAATTTAGTCAACTCCTCAATCAAATTTATTAGCCTCCATAATTCATGAGAGGACAAGGAAACTTGTCCCTCTCTCATTTGCTCACATCCTCTCAATCGATTTCAACCATTGATCTTTCTGATTATCCTCCACCATCGATCTACATTCTTTAAAGTCTATAAATTGAAAATCCTTCTCACCATATGATCATCTCTCATATTCATAAAATTATGATGTTGCCATTTGAATCATTCATTTTAGGAGATCAAGGTTATGCTACTTGAGCTTGAGCAATCCACATACTTACTGAGCAAGGAACAAAATCTATTGGATTTGGGTGCACTCCAATTCACTCAATCGGTGTGACTAGGTTTGTATGTAAAGGAATGGTATAATTGTAATTCATTTCAGTTTCTTTGATTGTTATTTGCATTGAAGATTTCATCCATCACAGATAGAGTCTTGTTAGAGAGCAATTGCATAGAGTCATTAGATCATTCTTTCATCAGGAGTGAATAAGTGAGAGAGACATGTATATATATGCATTCTAATTACTTCCCAAGGGCCCAAATGAAATAAGGCTAACATGGTGCAATACACAAGGGTGCTAGTGTCCTAGACCTATTTTTCCCCAAGGTGTCTAGCATAGAAGAGGGCTAAATCATGAGCAAAAATCAAGTCCTAATGTGGGTATATCCCAAATAGGGTTAAAAACACATGTTAAACATGAAAATGCTAAGTCTAGTGTGAAATATGTGAGAGGGAGCTAAACTCTGTGTAAAATTGTCTAGTGTCAACAATTTATGACATAGCAATTAGCCCCCACTTTAGTAGTAGGAACTTACGGTCCTGCACTCTAAAGTATGGAGAAACTAAAAAATTCTCATAGAATGACACTAAATTTGAGAGATGTGCTAGCCTCCATTCTTAGGATACTATGAGTCACAAAACACATGGCACATATCATACACATACATTTGAGAATTCAGTAATCATGAGATAAGACATAAAATACATAGAGAATACATGTAAAACATGCAATACACGAAGCAAACATAGAGAGTACACGAAGAAAACACGTAGTACATGATGTAAACATATAGAATACACATGAAAGACACATAGATTACACATGAAAGACATGCAGAATACACACAAGACACACGCATAATACACACAAAGCACACATTAAGTATACATGAAGAATTTCATGGAACATAAAAGTATACAATAATGAAGTCATCACAAATACCTGAGCACACAAAGCAATATTTTGAGTTAGCAAGGTAAAAGAGACCTCAGTCTAAAAGATTGTCTCTATCACCATGCATCATCCCCAAGATGCAGTTAAAATATAGGAATTTTAAGGAGTTAGACAGAAGAATGCAAATAAGACATGCAGGTAGACAAAGAGAAAGAAAAGAAGAATATAACATGAAAAATGCTCTCATGAATCATGGGCTAGTAAGGACCACCAAATTACTAGGTGACCATGAGTATAATAATGATAGGTCACACAAAGTATAAAGGCTAGCAAGTTGTGTTATGCTAGGTGGCTCATGGACAAACAACAAAAGGAAATATCATAGTCTAGTAAGGATGACTGAATTACTAGGTGAGTTCCACATAAATCATATTAGAGGCATTACAAAAATGATCAACAAGTATTTTGATATCAAGACCGGCTACATGGTGCATGAATAAAGTAAATCACATAGTATAATGTATTCCCCCACCTTAAAGTGATTGCTAACTCCATTAGGGAGCAATTGCTTAAAGGTAGAATGAATAATGAATGTAAAGTAGGCATGAGAGCTTTATGGAAGCACACGCCTAACTGATATGTGTTCTCACAAGCTACATCACTACAAGGGGTTACTCCTAGGACAGACAAACCAAGGTGATTCTGCAAGCATGATACACAATGGATTGTGTAGTCATGGTATGATGCTGAGCATTGCAACAAGGTGTCACATAAATCAAACTATATCATGAAACATAAATGGATGGAGTACAAGATGCTAAAAATTAAGTATCGTGTAAGATGCTAAAGCTGTATCTTGTTTGAACTTGTTGAATCTTGTTATGTGAGGCTTGGCATTCATTAGTGGAATGGCCAAGCACTCGATGATATGCACAAAAAGGAAGTGTTGATTGTTTGTTTTGTGGAATCTTTTTATGTGTTGGAGGAGGAAGAGTGATCAAGTAGTCTAAATAGACTTGGAAAAATGCACTCTTGTTTGAAAGGAAGCAAGATACGTGGAAACACTTCCTACACCAAACTAATGAGGGAATTAGAGTGTAAATTCTTTTTAATCCTTAGAATTGTAGTAATGTTAAAAATGTAACATAAAGATTATAGCAGCAAAACAACACATAGAATAAGATAGTGACACAAGATATATCATGGGAAAAACCTTTTCAGGTGAAAAGCCCCACACTCCAAAACCTGCACAATGTATTATCAAAACAATCTTGTTTACAACACATTTGCAATGCAAGTTCTTCCAGGAGTCTACAAATATTGTTTCTAGAGTGATTCTGGAAGTATAACAATACCTGTACAAACACTATGTCTCTACTACTCCAAAACTCTACAATATATAGTGTTACAAGGCATAAACAAGAAGCTTCTTGTGAGGCCGATTATTTTACCTTCCTTATTTTGATCATTATGCATTTTTGTTGATGACATTATCAGACTTTTAGAGACTATGGTTTCATTATGCAGATTTGATTATATCTCCTGATTTTGATATAACATTGATTAGACATATGGTGATTCGATTTGATCCTATTTTGATGCTATTTTGTGATCCAACATACAAGATATATTAGATGATGTTTTGTGATGTGATTTCTAGTTATTTATGTGATGATGATTATTTGACATGTGTTAGAAAAATGTAGTTTAATTCAGATTTATGTTATAGTTGATTATTGTTCTATTTAATGGCTTGAATTTAATTCCAATTGCTTCGGCTATGATTATTCATGATATGATTGACACTTGATCAAGATGTGCAGGTTTTACATTCCCAAGCCACCGGAAATTGGAGGTAGAATTCACACTATGTTATTCCCTATGAAACTGACCCATTCCCACAAGGGATAAAGGCCACGTTTGAATTGAGTGTTGATTTAAGTGCTTGCTTTAATTTTATCATTTTGGCCTAGTACCCTTTGTTTAAATTAATTGATATTAAGTGTTGTATAATTTTTATTGACTTACACCACTTGGTATTTGTTTTTATTTTTGAGGCCATTTAAAGTAGATTTATGACCCCCTAGGTGAACCTTAGTGTCCCAAAATTTACCCTAGGTGGTTACCCATGGGTCTAGGGTCAATTTTGACTAACTAACCCTTGGTTTAACTCACTTTTGGTCACTCTAAACTATAGTTTAGTCAAAGTGACGAAATTTGAGATTAGATAAGGTGGGAGATGAGTCATGCTTTGGGAAAGAATCATCTCCCTTCCCAATGTTTGGGAATCTCTTCCCTAGGAGGACTTGGGAGGTCTCCAAGACTCCTAAGTGTGTGGGATCTTCCTCCAAGACTCTCACACACGTGTGAGAGCATCTTGGAGGGAGATGGCTCTCTTAGAGAATAAGAGGATGCCATATGGCATCCCTTATCCTCTTGGAGGTTTGAATGGGAATGCCACCTCACCACTTGTCCTCTCACACATGTGTGTGAGCACAAGTGGATAAGGTGAGGATTGAGATGGAATTGGAGGATGACACTTGTCATCCTCACACTTCCTCTCCCTTGCAAGTGGCATTGGAGGAGGAAGGAGAAGGTGACAATTGTCACCTTCTCATTCCTCAAGGCCAAAATTGATGGCCTATATTACCTCCTCTTGTTGAGGAGTGTGGGGGTTCTTGCATTTTAGAGTTTCTTTCTATTTTTGGGAGTAATTTTGGGGAAGTTAGAGAAATTCTTAGAGATTGGAAGGTTTGGGAAAGCTTGTAGCTCATCACCAAACGTACTTCCATTATAGGGCTTTGAAGGTAAGCCTCATGACTTTATTTCTACCCTTGCTTATTTATTGTGACGTGTTTGTGTTTTTTGTTGGTTGTTGTTTCATTATTTTGTGTGGGATGGGAGTATGGTGAGAGCACCTCCATTTGGAGGTAAGGCTCAACTTGTCTAGGGTAGGGGAAAGGAACCTCCTTGAGGTCACTCCATATTTGTGTTATTTATGCCTTGAGGGCTTCTTACTTGTGATGGAGAATATTTGAATGGCAAGAGTGCCATGGGAGTATATATTGAGATATTTGAGGAGTGTGTATATGGAGGTTTTGGCTTGAGGCCATGAGATTGGTATTTTAGTATTTTTGGGTGGCCTTTGAAGTAGAGGGGTCCATTCCCTACCCCCATAAAACTCATTTTCATGAGTTGAGTTGTGTGTTTATCCTTGGGGTTGATTTTGTGTTGATGTTGTTTGATTCTTGTTGTTGAGTGTTTGCACCCATGTGAATCCCTACCTCCCTAGCTCAGGGGTGACCCACTTGCAGGTCTATGGTAGGGAGGAGGGCATTTCTAAGTGGTTGAATTGTTCTTTTATTGTGTTTTATTTGCAGGTGTTTAAATGAGGAAATGGAGCTTGTTGAGGAGTCCATTTTTGTGTCATTATAATCACATGATATTGGCTATTGAGCGATGGCCATTTTGGCCCTATTGTATTTATTTTATCAAGTTATTACACTCATGAAGTTGGCTGTTATGACTATTGTAATGTAAATATCCCTTCTATTTTATTTGAAAAACTGTGTATTTATGATATTGTGAAGTTTGCGTGTTTTTAGAGAAGTACAAGAGTGGATTTTTTGTTGTCATTTGTCCTTTGCAAAGAGAAAATTTATATACAGTTTCTGTCATTATTCTTTTCAAAAAAGAAATATACATTAGTTGTTATATAAACTTTATTGTATCCTAAGGAAAGAAGAAAGAAATTTTAGTAAATTATTTTCTGTTAAATGGCATTGAAATTTCATTTTATTAGTTGCTAGTTTGGAAGTTGAACTGTTAAAAGGAAAACTTAGATAAAATGCATATCTTACCTTATTATATTCAAAAAAAAAAAAAAAATCTATGAATATTTATGCTTTCAAAAAAAAAAACGGAAGCTACTGATTTCGTTTATGCTATATGTCTAAAAGTTAGTAATATATGTTGTTTAAATGTTAGTAATATATTTATATACATCCTTGATTTCAAATCGGGTTGCTATTTAAATGTTTTTATCCCTTGTGTATAAGCTGAAATAGAACAAAATACAGAAGTATATGTTGTGCTGTATTTATTATAATATATATATACTTATATATATATATATATATATATATATATATATTTATATATATATATAAATATATTTATATATAAATAAGTGTATACATATATGTATAAATATACAAAAAAAAAGATATATTTACTGAGATGTTAGAGTGGGCTGTATATATATATATATATAAAACTATGTTTACATATATATATATATAGGTATATATATACATATATTTATAAATATTTTTTTAGCAGCCTATATGTATATACATACATATATATATAATGAAATACTACTAAACAGAGGATGAATATAAATAAAAAAGAACAGAGATTGAATAGTCATGTGGCGGATCGTGAAGTGGGCAGTGTTTTATTTTATATATATATATATATATATATATGAGGTGGGACTGTGGGCGGCAGCGCCCACAGCCCCACCCTATTTTTTTGTTTTTTGTGACAAGGGGTGTGGGGGGAGGCGGTGCCTCCACCCACACTCCTAACCCCCCCTAAACCCTTCACTCGCTACAGTGCCTTGCACTGCCCCCTCTACCATGGCACCACACCTCCCGTCTCCTCCTTAGCGCCGCCGTGCCTCCGTCTTCCCTCTCCGTTCGGCGGTAGGACTAAACCATGGGTTGTCGGCCCCCCTTTGACCTCCCTTTGCCTTCGACCACTTCATTCTCCCCACTGTTACCAGTCCTTCAAACCTGCAGCAGGTGGGTAGTTTTAACTTTTACAGTTTTCATATATATATATATATATCTGCTATTTAAAAAAAAGGGGAACAAAAAAAAATGTATAAATCTATAATATTAAATCTACTCTGTATACCTCCGTGGGAGGAAGTAGCATACTTCATCCATGGCCTCCACCTCTTGCTCAAAACCCTAACCTGCATACAAGGAAGAAAACAAACAAAAAAAAATATAGAATGAATGTGCAAGAGGATTAGGGCAACAAAAAGGAAAATAATAGAATAAACAAGTTTAGGGCTTCTCTTTTAGAAACCTATTTTAAAATGAAACTTAGGGCTTTTATTTTGGAAATAATATTGTATGAGAGGGAATTGCGAGGGAGATTATTTATCCCTTATTTTTAAATTCTCCCTATTTTTTGCCTTGCTCATTGAATCCTTGTGTCTCACTTTAACTTGCTTTTAATTAAAATGGGGTTTTGCATTTTACTTTTTATTGCCTTGTGGGTTAACTTAATTTTGGAGGGATTGAGTTTTGTTTAACTTGGGAAGAATATTCCCTTGTATTTAATTCCTTTTGTTAGGATAATTATTTTAATTTTTCCCTAGAGAGATTTTATATTTTTTAATTATTTATCATTTTTGCTATTATTTTTCGAGATTGATTATATTAATCTCTTCCCTTCTCGATTATTCCGAGTTCGTTAATAAATGTAATGCCGAAAATTATATTTATTAACGGACTTAAATTTTGAAATCCAATTTGACGTTTGTTATTAATATTATTATATTATTTCAAATTTTTATTCTTTCTGTAAGGTCGATTTATTTGACCTTGGTAGGATATTTATTTTTGATTATTTTTAATTGTTTTAAATTTGTTCTTAAGTTTTGATTTTTATTATTATTATTATTAAATTTTATTTAATCTCTTATTGGCATTTTATTTTAAAAATTTTAATGCATTTATCGAAAACGCGTTATGCTGTCAGATTTTTCCTAGATTTCTAAGGTTTAATTTTTATGTTATTTTATTATCTTTTATTCCATCATTCCACTTTAATCATGCATCCATCAATTCCATCATTTTCTTAATTATTTTTTCAATTTCATTTTGACCGTAGTTAGAGATAGGTTTTGAAGCTGGTGGAATCATCTTCACACCTAGGAAACTTAGGGTTAGGATTAAAACCATTCTAACCCCTAAAGTGACACACATCATGTTGCATACCCCCTAAACAACTATCATCACATAGTGGACTGCGTGGGACAACGTACCACCCCGAATTGTGTTGACATGTTTACGCCTTATGCGTATTGCCACCAAGCACGCAGACACGTATGAGGGGGTTCCTAGGGATAGGTAGAAAAGTTTTTCATAGTTTGTGTCATGACCACATGGCAAATGTGGACATGACACGTGTGTTGTGTGTCGTGACCGCATGGGAAATGCAGGCATGACACTTCTAGAGATGGGCGTCCCTCTTGGCCACATGGCCATTTACACACTCAAAGGACACTTGTCCAACATGTTTTCAACTCTCTTACATCTGTCATAACATGGCAGATTTGACTTCCCAAGATGGAGTGCTCCAAGGCTAAAAATAGCTATGACAGATGCTCTTACGCATCTTACAACTATCATAAAATCTGCCCAACATAACAACCTTAAATGTTGTAAGAGAATCCATCATACAAGGCTAAATATTCCTCTTACAACATGTCATAACCCAACTTGGGTGCCCAAAGATGGCTTTCTCTCATGCAAAGATACTCATCGACACTTGTCTTCACTTGTCATAGGAAATTCTATACTTGGCTCTTATGCATCAAGATTCTGTCATACACAATATCACCTCTATCATACCACAAGATGTCGACACATGGCATAATAGTGCCACCTCAAATGGGATGTCCAAATTGACATGTGTTTGACTTGACCATTCATGTCACATTACAAGTAGGATGACATGTCATAATGCCACCTAATACTAAATGAAAAAATAGGATGTTTAAGTAAATACAAATTAGGCAATTAAATAAATAAATAATCTAATTATAAATGCTAGGAATTGTAAGGTTGAGACATCTTAATTCCCAACATTCTCCCACTTGTTGAACACCTTACAAGAGCCAATAGAAAGACAAGATTTAACTACCAGGGGCCAAGAGGCCCATAGGCTTCAAACACTATCTAAACTTATATGTGCCCATAGGTTTCATCAATGCATCTGCAACATTCTTCAAAGTGTCAACCTTCTCCAACATCACCTTCCCATCTTCTACCATATCTCAAAAAAAATGAAACTGAACATCAATGTGCTTCATTTTGGCATGGAAAGTAGGATTCTTTTCTAAGAAAATCACACTTTGACTGTCACAATGGATCTAAGAGGAACCTCCTACAATAATATAATGAAAAATGCATGAAATAATAGAAATAACAGAGCACAGAAAGAATTTATTGATCGTAGGCCACTTCGAGGGGGCAACCTCCTTTGAGCAAGCTCAATACAATAAAATCGTGGATGCCTTCATTAGCCTCAACATGTACTTATATACTAAGTCTAATCTAAACAACTATTACTCCCCATGAATGTGGGATAATACAATATACTCACGGGATGACTTACAAAACATATGCGTCCAACAACAATATACTAACAAAGTAAAGAGAAGGGTTAAACATAGGTTCCTAACATCCCCTCCCTCTTAGAAAAGCTTTGTCCTCAAAGCTTAAGATGTGGAAATTGTTGTTGAATCTAAAGGAGTGGTTCCCATGTAGCATCCCCTGGTTGCATTCCATTCCACTAAATTAATACCTCTGTGATGGATCGAGAGTGAAGCTGACGAGTGCGCCTATCAAGGATTGCCTCTGGCTCCAAAATGATGGATCCTTCATTATTCTGTTCTGGTAAAATAGTTTGTTCTCTAATGTTGGTGCCAAGAACTTTCATTAGACAAGAGACATGAAATACTAGATGAACGCGGGAAGAAGGAGGAAGCTCCAATTTATAAGCAACTGACCCAATCTTCTGAAGAACCTTATATGGCCCATAGAACTTTGGAACCAGCTTATGACGCCCTTTGACTTTCAGGGAGGATTGCTTGTATAGATGTAGACAAAGAAAAATGATATCACCTACTTTAAAAGTACGCTCAGAACGGTGCTGATCAGCTTGTTGTTTCATTCGATTTCTTGCCATGTGAATATTGTCTTGCAAAATGCAAAAAATCTGATCTCAGGTTTAGAGAACCATGTCAACTGCCTGAACTGGTGAATTGTTGGGGGTGTATGGAAGGAGTACTGGTGGTGCTTGACCATAGACTACTTCATATGGAGTCATTTTAGATGTAGTGTGGTAGGAGGTATTGTACCACCATTCAACGAGAGGGAGCCACTTTGCCCACTGATGCTGTTGTTCTGAGGTGAAGCAACAAAGATAAGTTTCCAAACATTTGTTGATAACTTCAGTCTGACCATTTGTTTGTGGGTGATACCCTGAACTCATCTTCAGTTTGGTGCTAGTGTGGAAAAATAGTTCTGTCCAAAAATGACTGGTGAAATTTGCATCACAATCTGAGACAATGGAAGAAGGGATTCCATGAAGATGAAAGATTTGGTCCGTGAAAATCTGTGCAACTGAGGAGGTGGTATAGGGATGGATGAGGGCACAAAAATTACTATATTTGGAGAGGCAATCAACCACAACCAAGATCACTATCTTCCCTCCAGATTTAGGGAGCCCTTCAATGAAATCCATAGAAATATCTGTCCAAATCCATGTAGGGATGGGCAAGGGTTCGAGCAATCCAAGAAGGAGTGTCATTTCGCCCTTGTTGTGCTTGTTAGAATCTGAAAAGACTATTAACCCAAAAAATAGATATCTAAACTATGAGTGCAAATGATACAAAATCAAAATAGCAACACAGAGTTAGTCTCTAAGAGAGTAATGCAAATGCTATAAGCAAAATAGCATTAAGAGGATGCAAAAGCAAAAGATACCAAATACAAGCCAGGTAGCATGCTTATATAGACTAGGAAGAGGGAGGAGGTGGCAATACCGACCAATCAGGAGCAACCATCTATTAGACTAAAGATAGCAAAGTATCTTCCCAAGATAGCTAATGGATGCTCACATGTAGGAAGGTGACACCTCGCAACCACTCACCTAATAAGACATGCTTTATTAATCTAAGCGAGATTAATAGAAGTGTATGAAAAAACTAGGAATATAGGGAAAAAATAAATAACCCAACTAGAAAATAAAAACCTACACTAACACCCCCCCATAAGCGAAGTTTAGGTGGATGTAGAAATGGGTCCCGACAAATCAAGCCTGATGAGGTACCCATATACATAAAATTCCCCCCAAAGAGAGAGAAGAGACCCCCCCAAAAGTAGAGAGTCAAGACTCCGAGTGAGAGGAAGAAGCCCCCCCAGAAGATGAAGCATCCCGTACCCCCAGCAAAGCTCGTAAATGAAGGAACTTGTTCTTAGTGAAGGGTTTGGTGAAGATATCAGCAACCTACTTGGAAGTCAGACAGTAGCGAAGGTCGATGATGTGGCCATGGATGAGCTCCCAGATGTAGTGCGTGTGGACCTCTATGTGTTTGGTCCACTGATGATGGACCAGATTTCATGAGATCTAAATGGCACTCTGGTTGTCACAAAATATGACTGATGACCGTCTGATCTAGATACCAAACTCAGTGAGAAGATTCTGAAGCCAAATGGCCTCAGTGGTGGCATTCATAGCCCCTCGATACTCAGCCTCAGTAGAAGATAGAGCAATAGCGGATTGCTTCTTGCTCGACCAACAAACAGGACCTGAACCAAGTGAGAAGCTGTAACCTAAAGTAGACTTGCGATCCTGAGAATCACCCACCCAATCTGAATCTATGTAGCCCACCAAGTCAAGCTTAATACCTACTACGTATTGAATCCCAAAACTGTGAGTACCCTGAATGTAGTGAAGGATCCGCTTGGCTGCTTTCCAGTACAGCTCATGAGGCTCCTGCATGAATTGAGAGACCATGCCTACAACATATGAAATGTCAGATCTCGTATGAGTTAAATAAATGAGACTCCCAACAAGTGGAGAAGAACATTGAGCCTTAAGTTTGGCTCTAGAAAGAAAGGGAGTCAGAGTAGGCTTACAGTCAGCCATATGAAACCTCGAGAGCAAATCTAGAGCCTACTTGGACTGTGTGATGGTGATCCCGGAAGAAGACTAAAAGATCTCAATCCCGAGAAAGTAATGCAACAAGCCCAAGTTAGTCATCAAAAACCTGTCATGAAGGGAAGTTTTGACAGCCCCAATGGTGGATGAAGAACTCCCTATGATCAGCAAGTCATCAACATACAAAACCAGAAATAGGAGTGAATCATCTTGCTGCAGAATGTAGACATTGGGATCAGAATGGCACCAAGTGAACCCAACTGATAGAAGGAAGGAGTCCATCTTGGCATACTAGGCCCGAGGAGCTTGTTTGAGGCCATAGAGAGACTTCCAAAGATGACACACAAGTGAAAAATCCTGAAGGAAATCCTATGGCTGCTCCATGTATATCTCCTCCTGAAGGTCACCATGAAGAAAAGCACTCTTCACATCCATTTGGTGTACTTCCCAATGATTAGCTGCAGCAATGGCAAGAACAAGTCGGATGGAATTCATTCGGGCAACTTGCGCAAAAGTCTCAGAGTAGTCAATCCCAGGAACCTGGGAGAATCCTTTGGTGACCAAGTGATCCTTATGCTTGTCAATCGACCCATCTGCTGCAAATTTTGTCTGATAGATCCACTTACATCGAACAAGTTTTCTTCCCTTAGGAAGAGGGACACGATCCCAATTGTGGTTCCTCATCAAGGAACTATACTCCTCTTGCATAGATGTATCCCACTTAGGAATACCAGAAGCCTCATGAAAAGACTGTGGATTTGAGGTAGTAGCAATGAAGACATGTGGAGCATCTTGGAACTGTGAACGAGTCTGGTGTCTGATGGATCCCCAACCCAATCACCTGTAGACTGCAAGGTCTGTCTAGTCCAAAGTGGATCAGAAGATGGAGAATCTAGAGGAGAATCATCAACCTTTGAATGATAACTAGGAGATGAAGGAGGTGAGTCCTCTGAATCGCTCTCTGCATCAGAAGTGGAGGTAGAAGACTACTCAAGTGAATCTGACTCATCAGAAGATCTGTCATGTATCCTAAGTGACTCCAATGTCAAAGTAGAAGGAGTTGGAGAAGTGATAGAAAGTGAGCTCGAAGAGCCCTCCTCAAACTGAACACTCCTCTCAATGAACAACTCATGTGTAGTAGGGTGAAGCAACCGATAACCCTTCACACCATCAGGATAACCTACAAATATGCAAGGTCTGCTCTACAGATCCAAGGCCTTGCATTTCTCTGCAGGAATGTGGGCCCATATAGGAGAACCAAAAACTTGAAAGTGCTTAACTGATGGTTTTCGACCACTCCAAGATTCAAAAGGAGTGACTCCCTTCAAGGCTCGATGAGGATCACGGTTCTGGATATAACAAGCACAGTTAATGGCCTCTGCCCAATACTATGGTGCAAGAGATCTGGAGTGAATCATGTAGTTTGCCATTTCCTTCAAGGACCTATTCTTCCATTCTGCAACACCGTTTTGTTGAGGATTGTATGGAACTGAATGTTGCAAATTGATCCCCTCTGAAGTGCAAAACCTATCAAACCAATGGTGGACATACTCACTACCATTGTCAGTGCACAAAACTTTAATGGCTTTCCCGGATTGCTTCTCTACAAAAGTTTTGAAGTCCTAAAAATGATCAAATACCTTTGACTTCTGTTTGAGAAAGTACACCCAAGTATATTGAGAAAAGTCATCAATGAATGTGAGGACATATCTAGCCCTGCTAAAAGAAGGATGCTAAAATGGACTAGCCAAATCAATGTAAACTAACTCCAGTATCTGTGAAGCTCTCCATGCCTTACCTTTGTCAAACTTTTCCTTAGGATGCTTACCAAGAATGCAACCTTGGCAAACACCACCTGAAAACTGAACTGAAGGCAACCCTGTGACCATGCTCTGTTGGTTGAGCTACTGCAAGTAGCGAAAGTTAAGATGGCCAAACCGCTTATGCCATAATCTACTCACATCATTAGAATGAGTGAGCAAAATAGTCAAAGGAGGATCAGGAACAAAGTGAGAAAATAGATAGAGCCGTGACTGATGATCTGCTCTCCCAACTGCAATTGTAGAACCACTGTACAACTCATGAATCTCCACTGAATCAGGAGTGAACTCAACCCACTTGCCTGAACCTATGTGAGTGATCTGGTATACTGATAGGAGATTAGTTGATAATGAGGGCACACAAAGAACATCATGGAATGTGCCATCCCCCACATCAACAGACCCTCTCCCACACACCTCAACAGGAGTGTCATCACCCATCAAAATAGAAGGCATAGTACACGGCTCCAAAGATGCAAGTTCTTCCTTAGATGAAGCCATGTGGTGTGAAGCACCCGAATCAAGAACCCAAGTGGATGGTGAAGAAGCAACTACAACAAGGGCCTTGCCCTTTCCTTTCCCCTTGCCATTTTCTTTTGCCTTGTTAGACCCCTCATTAGAACTCTGTTTGATAGAATCAGGAACACTGATATTATTCTTCTCAAGAATGTGTGTCAAGTGATCAATTTGTTTCTTCAGACATTTATGTTCATCATGACCAAGTCTTTTACAATAGACACATTGGACCCTCTCTTTCTTAGGCTTGTCACCCTTGGAAGATTGGGTCTCATTAGTTTCTTTTGAAGCAACCAATATCTGATCCTTCTTCTCCTTGCTATTCTTCTGTTTCTTATCCTTCCTATTGTTGTTACTACTTTATCATTTTTGTTCTTTTGTGCCTTGGTTGGCAGCCAAGGCATGTGACTTAGAGGACTTAAGAGTGCCCATCTAGATTAGCTTGTCCTGTTCCTGAGTGAGATTGACAGCAAAATCATCTAAAGATGGCATGGTAAATTGAGTACCAAGTGCACCCTTAGTAGCATAGAAGGTAGAAACAAACACAAAATATTCTAAACTTAGCTTAGAGAGAATACTAAGAATTAGTTGTTCATCTTTCTTTTCAATTCCACATTGTTTTAACTGCAGCCTTAGTGATTTCAACTTAGTGAAGAAATCCTGAATTGTGTTGAAATTGCCTGGACTTAAACTAATTAGTTCATTTTCCAACATATGACCCCTCATTGAATCTTGTGTGCCAAATAGTGTTTCTAGCTTTGTCTAGATTTCATTTGGTGTATTCAAAGACTCAATGTGAAAGAGCAAATTAGGAGAAACAGACAAACACAATGTTCCATATGCCTTATCACATTTGTTAAACCACTTAGGCTTATCTTCATCTTTAGCAGGTTTAGTTTCAAGTCCCATAGTTATCCTATTTAATCTAGCTTTCCTTAAGTGAATTGTCATGCGTGATTTCCTCTCAAAGTAATTGTATGGAGTTAAGATGGGCAGATTTGTTTGATCCATGATGAAGAAATGCAGAGAAGAAATGTCGAAAAGAAGAGAACACAACCAAGACAACCCCCCCTTTTCACTCAATCAAAGAACCCCCCCAAGAAAATATGATTTGACACTTTATATTAGTGCATTTACAACTTCCACTAGCAAGAAATACTAAGTGGTCTTGATTTCAATGCATTACAAAACCCTCATGAAGAGCATATGCTGAAAATACAATTTTGGCACAACAACCAAGGAAATAAATAGTACCATTGCGATCTACTTAAAAGTTATGCACTTTCAAAAAAAGAATCGCCTCGATACGAGGTCGTATGTGAAAGTTATGATCCTCCGAAGTTCCCAAAATGAGAAATGTAGACACCCAAAATTGTCCCAACTTTGTTCATGTCTTGCAACACCTTGATAAAAACATCACTTAGACATCATGTAGCATTTTGTCCTAAATCCCACTCTTAATCCCATTTATCCATTAATCCCATTAATTAAATAAATTTTATTTATTTAATTAAAATCCCATTCAATCCCATCCTCATCCTACTTAGCCAATTAATTAAATAAATTTTATTTATTTAATTAATTTCCCAATCATATCCTAATCCCACTATCCAATTAATTAAATAAATTTTATTTATTTAATTAATATCCAACTCATATCCCAGCTAATTCAAATATTTTATTTTGAATTAAGTTCTCATCATAAGCTGACTTTCTAATTAATTAAATAAATTTTATTTATTTAATTAATTTATCTTATCATTTAGCCGACATGTGTGCCTCTTTCATTTAAAAAGATAAGTGGTACTACAGCCTTTTATTTAATATCTTTTATATGTAGTACTTTTTTATGTACACAAGCACACATGAGCCCTATTCTCCTTTACACTTGTCAAATGACTACAACTCCCTTGAAGAGTGGGATAACCTAATCAATCCTAGCCATCCACATCAATCACTTAACTTTTTAATCTCAACCATTCATTTGAACTAAGCCTTTCCTATAAATCAAACCCCTCACAAGCCATTAGAATGCATTGAGCTTCAAGTACCCTTATTCTGCCAAATTTTCTAAAATGCATTGAGCTTCAAGTACCATTATTCTGTCAAAATATCATTAGAGCCTTTGCATCCTTCATCTATCAATCATCCTCATATCACCTTCATCTTAATGTTATGCTGCAAAATCGAGCAACCAACACAACAAAGCAATCAATCAATCAAGCTCATCTTGCATCTTCGAGGTATTGAATTATTTGGGTTTAGGTTATGCATTTCAATTGTTTGATCATTTCTATTTATAAATCCAAATTTTTCGATATACATTTTGGCACGCCCGGTGGGACCCACGTCCTTGATTAACCTCTCTTGTTTGAGTTGTTTTTATGAAGTTTAGATCTCTTGGAGCGCCAATCTTTCATTCTTGCAAGCTTTTGTAGCAAAAATTTGCATTTTTCTAACCCTAGTTTGCAAATATTTGGCTAAATATGTATGTAGATGATCTCTTAGGCCAAATCTAACCTCACCATTACGTCCGGGATGCCGTTTCCATAAACTTTGAGTACAAATTTGCCTAAATTTGATGAAAAATGGAGCGTTTGGTGAAGAAAACAACAACCGGGCTGCAACCATGTGCTTCTGGTAATTTAGGTCGCTTCTGATCAAACAGCAGTCGCCTGGGCTAAATCAGCTCACCTTTGGGCAAACAGCAGTCGCTTATGGTCAAATTTGGTTCGCTTTTGAACAAACAGTGCTCGCTTTTGAACAAAAAGAGACCGCATATGGTAAAATTGGTCGCTTATGGTTAACATTTGCCTTCTGTCTCCTGAAACTTTCCAGATCGCTTTTGGGCTAACAGTAATCGCTTTTTCACATATTTTGATCGCTTTTAGTCAGATACTAATCGCTTATGCATTTATTTGAATCGCTTTTGATATAATAGTAATCGCTTTTGATCTTATTCGCATCGCTTATGAACAAACAGTAGCCGCTTTTGATCTGATATGCATCGCTTATGAATTGAAATCGGCCGCCTATGGTGTTTTCTGGATCGCCTTTGCACCGACAGTAATCGCCTAGGGTATGAAATGCATCGCTTTTGTCCCAATAGAATTCGCCTGTGTGCTTTTCATCTTTCACACTGTTAGTTGTCGCTTTCAAATTGTTTTGCTCGCTTATGACCTAACAGTGATCGCTTATGGTTGCATCGGATCGCTTTTGAATTAACAATAGTCGCTTATAACTTGATCTGTGTCGCTTTTGATTGAACAGTGGTCGCTTTCAAATTGATTTGCATCGCTTATGATCCTATAGAAGCCGCGTTGAAACTGATAGGCGTCGCTTATGAACTGACAGTGATCGCCTGTGCAGGGAAGGGTTTTGACTGTGTTTTTGCAGATACAGGTCGCTTTTAGCCCGCAATCGGTCGCTTCTTGGTATATCTGCATCGCTTACAAGCCTACACTGCTCGCATCTAGTGCTTTTCCAGATCGCATTTAATCTGTAGGGGTTCGCATATAGCTAAGAGGAGATCGCTTATGATTAACAGTAAATCGCCTCTACACTTGTCTTAACCGCCAAGGTTCACCTGTACCTTCTGCATGCCAAAGGAAGCTATTTTTTTCAAACTTGCATAACTTTCACATACGGAGGCCAAATCGCACAAACAAGGACTCGCTGGAAAGCTTGGAGGACAAGCTTCACAACTGTACCACTTTTATCAGGTGACTGTATTGTTTTTCAGGCTTTTTTATCAGTTAAAGTTCAGGTTCATTGCAAACTTCATTTGAGCATAACTTGAGCAATTTTGATCGTTTTTCAGCGAAACTTTTTTTCAAATTGCTTAGAATCTCCTGAACTTTCTGTTTATGCAATCTATTTTTCTATATCAGATCATTTTCATCAGAATTTTCAGATTTCATCCTTTTCATGTAATCATCTTCTTTGCAAGTTTACTTGTTTCTTTTTGGAATTGGTGACTTGTAAGGGCATTTGAGGAGCTGGAGCAGCATTGGCATCAACATCTACAGCAAATTGGAAAGCGATTGTATCAGGTGCACTCATTCTAATCTTTCATCTTCTAATCTTGTTTGCAAACACATTTGGATTTTGGGCATAAAACGAACAATTGTTTGCAAATTCACATCAAAACATTGGGCTAAAACGAACCATTGTCTTTCATCACATTTGGATTCGGGCTTTAAAATAAACAAGTGCTTGCATTGTCTTCCACACATTGAATTTCTAAGGTTAATGAACCCCATGCGAGTGTGACCAAGTAAATGTGTATGCTCCCTCCTCGCGTTCCAACACGAACTTGGAGATCAAAAACATTTACTTGTGTTGCTTTTGTTTAGCCTTAGAGAGGCCTGCCTTGGTATCCACCCCAAGGGAACGACCTCAAGCGGTACTTTCATCCGGTCCGCTATAAAAATTAGAGGATAAGGTGAAAGCCAAGTCTAACCGGTATTAGCGCTCACCATACAGTGCTAACTTGAAAGGAGGTGTACCTTTGTGTATATTAAAACTCCTAGTAGGGTTAGTTAAAGTCTTAAGTGGCTTGCTGGATGCTCGTGGGGTGCCGGTCCCCCGGATTTTCACTAGAACCTCCTTGTGATAGTGGCCTTGCCTTAACTAGGACTTGTTGAAGTGTCTTCACATGCTTGCTTAACCATCATCACATTCTTCCAAAATAATAACTTGCTTATGTGTCTTGCGTGAGTGATTCATGTGTGTATATGCATAATCATTTGTTTGAACATTGCCAAATCAAGCTATAAACACCAAACACATAAACAAATCAATCTAAACACATCATCCAAACATTCCACATCATCATCCAAATCCCTAAGCAAGCACTTGTTAAAAGGACTTAAGACAAACACTTGGTGACAACATGTCCACACTAGAAGACCTAGAAATCAAATTCCAAAGATTCCTCCAAAATCTTTATCAAGGATCACAACCCCTAAACCAAGATGCCATTAAAACATTACAATTCTTCATCCAAAGAGCTCAACCCCATGCAAGCCAATCACTTTAACTACAACACTTCATAGCCCAAGTTCAACACCTTTTAGCCACTAGTCAAGCTCAACAAGTACAACAATCCTTAGCCACTTCCTATCAACCTAATCCACTTCATAGCCACATGTCATATCCATCCACTACATATCAACTTAATCCACCTATCCACCAAGTCAATGCCACATCATCCTATGAACATCCACCTCAAGTTTATCCAATCCCTCATGCTAACATTCCAATGCACTACCAAGCCCATCCACAAGGCAATCAAGTGATATTACAAGAACAACATCCAAGTCCCAATGGCTCTTTGTACATAAATCAAGCAGGTCCAAGTACACCTTTTCAACAAGACCACCAAGCACCATTGATAGATCTAAATCCACCTTTCCAACAAGAATCATATCCAAATCCCAATGGCCCCTTGTACATAAATCAAACAAGACCAAGTTATCCTATGCAAGATCCAATAACCTTTGATAAGGGAGATACCAATCTAGAGTGGCCTTCATCATCTAATCACGTGCCAACACATGAGCCAACTAATCCTATCCCAACACCACCTTGTGATCCTATTCCTAGTCCATTGGTCCATCAACCCTCCAAATCACCAAGCCCTTCATTACCTTCCTCACCATGTCATTCTAATCGTTCACCAAAGGATGCGGCTGAGAGAGTTTTACAAAGGATGCTTGAAGCAAAACTCATTGAACTTCCTAAAGTCAAACCATGTGAAGAAAGTCCATATGATGAATATGATTATTGTACATACCATAGGACCAAAGGCCATAATACAAATCAATGCCCAATATTTCTCTCAATTGTTTACAAGGTGTACCCACCTATAATGGGAAATCGTGCCACATCACCCCCATCTAGTCCAAATTCTAATCCATCCAATCCAATTAGCTCTCAACCTAATCCTAGTCCTAATCCTAATCCAACACCATCTACCATTATCATCCATCCATTATATTTTCCATCCACCCATACACTTGCAAAGGATGTGATCCATTGGCTACTAGCAAGGAATAAACTACCTCTATGTCAAACACCAATTCATGAGCCTACCAATGAACTTCCAAAGGTCATGTCCAATCTCATAATCTCATCATATGGTTCGCATATCCTTGAGCCTATTCAAGAGCCTTCCATTAACATGCCTAGCCCTTTGAGCCCATCATGTGACCTACAAGCCAACAGGTCTATTCAAGAGTCTCCAACCATAAGCCTAAGTCAAGAGTCATCATGTTCTAATGTTGTTAACCAAGAGCCTATCCAAGAGTCATCTACTTCCATTCAAGAAACCCAAGAGGTACCTAACCTTTTGAGCCCATCATGTGACCTACAAGCCAACAGGTCTATTCAAGAGTCTCCAACCACAAGTCTAAGTCAAGAGTCATCATATTCTCATGTTGTTGACCAAGAGCCTTCCACTTTCATCCAAAGCCAAGAGGTATTTCAAAGGTTTAATCTTAATCATGTGGAAATATTAAGCCCTAGTCCAACTCAAGATCAAAACACTTTCATGCAACCTATCCATAACATTTACCTTCTTTATGATCAAGATGATACCTATAAAGAAGCTATCCATGAGCACCTTGATCCTATGCATAATCTTATATCCATCCATGAGCAAGATATCCAAATTGCTCCTAGTCATCCTCCATCTAGCCCTATCCATAATGAGCAAACATCCACTTGTCATAATGAGACATGTGCCTCTCAAGAACACATAAGCATAGAAGATCAAACAACTAGCTTGGATCTTAGCAAACATAATCAAGATCCTAATGATCATCCTTCCACATCTACCATCGATCCCATTTCAAGTCCACCACCATGTCCTAGTGGTCTTACCACCATCATTCATGAGTGTTCTTCTTTAAGACAAAAACAACCTCTATCCACTTCAGCTTCTACATCCAATAAGGAACTCAAGTCTAGTTCCCTAAACATATCTAGTCCCATAGTCCATCGCATACTCCAAAACATGAACTACCAAGGCAAAGGTCTAGGTCTTTATGAACAAGGTATTTTGGAGCCAAACCATGTCAAGATCCCTCCATGCTCATATGACCTTGGATACACACCCCAAGGTAAACAAGGCCAAGATGTTGGTAATCCCTTCATGCATCCTAAACCTATCACTTTCCATCACACCCCCCATCTACCCAAAACATATGTAGCCAATCCACCTCCATCAACTTACAAACCCCAAGAGCATGTGACCATACACCTTCCACCATCCACTTTGCCTCCACTTTTACCAACTCCAAATATCCCTCCATCCACCTTGCCACCATTGCTTCCAACACCTAACATACCTATCATTCATAAGTATCCTTACATTCCTAATCATGGCCAACAAAAGCACACATCGTTTAAGCATAAAGCTTCCAATCATTCCATCCACTCCACCCATCCCATGGGATTCCAAAATAAACATTTGGATGCCTTTACTTATAAAGCCAAAAATCCAACTAAAACTCCTAAGGACCCTCATGCCTTAGGGTATCAATGTGAAAAGTCTCTAAATCATCCATCTTCTAAGCAAAGTACATTCATAAAGCTATCCAAGCCCATACCTCCAAAAGCAAAGCCCAAAAGCAAAATGATTTGGGTTCCTAAGCAAATAGCCCGCAAAGCAAATGAGGCATCCTCATCCACATCTCAAGAATCCCAATCACCTATCTCCATCCAAAAGCCTACTTCCATCCAAAACTTCCATTCCCTTCAAAAATCCCACAAGCAAAACAAAAGCACTAAACATACTAAATCTATGTGGGTTCCTAAATCACTTCATCAACCATTTCTTAAGCAAACATCTCCATTGCTTCCTACACCACCATCCCATCAAAAGCTTCAATGTTTATCACGGTGTGTGCAGCCGTTGGTCATGATTCCCTTCCATTCCAAAACATTCACACATGCCTACATCTCCCCATGCTAACCCTATGGTCCATGCTTTGGCATAAACTTTTCATCCATATTCATTCCATAAGCCTATATAAATCCACACCATAAGCTACTAGCCTACCCTACCATAATTCTACATCATAATCCATTATCTACCTAATCCATCTCCCATCCATGCAATCCTTTATCAACATCTATGAGCATAATGACATGGTCCATGCGATGACATCCATCTCTAATGGGACACTATCACCTCACATAGCACTAGCCACTTGAGTCCCTCCTATCCATTACCATGGTGAAAACCTGGCAAACAGGCGCCATGTGTAATTGTCAACACATCTAAAAGCAAAAAAGAAAAATACAAAAAAAAAAAAGGAAATCAAAATAGTAAAAAGAGAAATCCCTTCGTCCAATGGTGAAAACCTGGTAAACAGGCGCCTTGGATAAGTACCATGATGAAAACCTGGCAAACAGGCATCATGTGTAGGTTGATCTTCTATGGCACTTACACTTGGGGGCACATTGTCTCATCCAACCTATCATTTTCCATCTTATCATGTCCTATCTTGCCATATCCTATCCTACCATCATTAGCCATTACATCCATATACCTATCTTATTGAGCCCATTTATCCATCCTCCACCTTTCGATTTTGATGACGACATAGGGGCAAAATCTTGAAACATGCTTTGGATATCTCTTGGTATACCTCATACCTTCCTCATCAATCCATATTATCATTATCCACCTATCATACACCTTGTCATGTAAAACCTATCATGTCATCCCATGGTCATGAACTTTGTCATGTAAAATCCTAAGCATTACCACCTAGAATGGGGCAAGTTCTTCCTATGCAACATAGCCTTTGGAGATCACATCCTAGATCCCTTATGATCCATCCACTATGGCATATCCTTATCATAAGCTTTCCATCTTATAGCTTATCCCCATCCATTTATCATGAGCTTTCCACTATAGCCTACCTATTTGTTTATCATGAGGCATGCATCCATCCCTTTTATGGCCTATATTTTTATCCATCCATATATCATGAGCCTTCCATCCCTTGTTGCCCATCCTTTTATCCATCCAATCCCATTTATCCATCCCTTGCACCTCGACTTGGTTTTTTTTTTCCCTTGTCATTGGTATCAAGCACAAAGGCTACCCAAATTGTAACTCTAATGACATCCAAAAACATTAAAAATACAAAAAAAATCAAATATGTCAAAAAAATCCAAAAAAATCAAATATCCAATGAAAAATCCAAGCAATAAAATCAATCACATCATCCAAAAACAATCCACTCCATCAAAATTCAATCAAAATCATCATTATCATCATCAATTCTTCTTATCAATAACATTCATTCATCCATTTCAATCAATCACTTCTTCTAGTCATATCAATCAAATCAATCTAAGCAATGATCTTAAATCCATGTCACACTAATCCATATCAAGCAAGCTAATGAATCAAGGAACATTATCCAATCAAATCAATAGGTTTTGATCCTAATCTTGTCATGAGCCCAATCAATCATCATCGATCATCATCAATGGGATATAGCGTTCCCACATCCTTGTGTTGATCTAGGGATATAGCTTTCCCCACAATGACAACACTATCTATCTTTATCAATGAAACAATCAATCATTGGTTTATGACTTGACAAGGGCAATACCTTGTTTGTTTTACATCCTTTGAGCACATTGAGAACACTTGCTTATGCTTAGATTGAGTGGACACTCTAATTATCACACCATTGCTACCATCATTCAAACCAATCCAATCATCAAAACAATCAACCTAGCAATAGCAAACATCAAAACCAAAGCACATCAAGCTAGCTATTGAAACAAATCTAATCACTTCAGCAAATCACAAGTAGCTCAATCCACCACATATCATCAAATCATTCATCCTTCATCAAATCAATCTAATCTTCATTTCATCATCTTCAAATCATTCCAAGCAATGATCCAAATGCAAATCATCCTTAATCCATACCAATCAAGTTAATCAATCAAGCCAAGTTATCCAAACGCAATCCATGGTCTTGATCCTAGCCTTGTTGTAAGCCAAATCAATCAGCCAATCAACCAACCAACTCAGCAAACAACCTTGTGTTGATCTAGGGATATAGCTTTCCCCGCAATGACAACACTCTCAACTATCATCAACAATCAATCAAACAATTAATCATTGGTTTACAGCTTGACAAGGGCAATACCTTGTTTGTTTTTGAATCATTTGTGCATGCTTGCTTGCTTGCTTGTGTGTGTTATCATTTTATCTTGCATTTGCATTATCTCAATACCATTCCAGCTAATATTCATATCTTGTATCCAGACAAGGTTGTATTACGCTGGGGCACGAGACACATCGTCACCCTGGTCCTTATACCTTGGTGCATAACGTCTAGTGCTATATCAAACATCATGGTTGCTCACTTTCATTGCAGCATAACGCATCATTCATTTCTTCTATCCATTCCCTTTGCTATCTTTCTTAGCCAAGCCATTTCTTTTCGAGAGCCTACCCGTGTTTGTCCAACCCGCCTAACCTCTCGAGGGGGCATCATCATCCTATCTCATCATCATCATCATCATCATCATCAGCATCCCTATCAATTATCCATACCTTAACTTCTTTGAAATGATGTTACTCAACATAAAGCTTATCATCTCGAACATCATCTCAAAGAGGGGCAAAATGTAGACACCCAAAATTGTCCCAACTTTGTTCATGTCTTGCAACACCTTGATAAAAACATCACTTAGACATCATGTAGCATTTTGTCCTAAATCCCACTCTTAATCCCATTTATCCATTAATCCCATTAATTAAATAAATTTTATTTATTTAATTAAAATCCCATTCAATCCCATCCTCATCCTACTTAGCCAATTAATTAAATAAATTTTATTTATTTAATTAATTTCCCAATCATATCCTAATCCCACTATCCAATTAATTAAATAAATTTTATTTATTTAATTAATATCCAACTCATATCCCAGCTAATTCAAATATTTTATTTTGAATTAAGTTCTCATCATAAGCCGACTTTCCAATTAATTAAATAAATTTTATTTATTTAATTAATTTATCTTATCATTTAGCCGACATGTGTGCCTCTTTCATTTAAAAAGATAAGTGGTACTACAGCCTTTTATTTAATATCTTTTATATGTAGTACTTTTTATGTACACAAGCACACATGAGCCCTATTCTCCTTTACACTTGTCAAATGACTACAACTCCCTTGAAGAGTGGGATAACCTAATCAATCCTAGCCATCCACATCAATCACTTAACTTTTTAATCTCAACCATTCATTTGAACTAAGCCTTTCCTATAAATCAAACCCCTCACAAGCCATTAGAATGCATTGAGCTTCAAGTACCCTTATTCTGCCAAATTTTCTAAAATGCATTGAGCTTCAAGTACCATTATTCTGTCAAAATATCATTAGAGCCTTTGCATCCTTCAGCTATCATCCTCATATCATCTTCATCTTAATGTTATGCTACAGAAATGAGCACCCAACATTCTTCCAACAATAATCCTTCAAAATCTTGCATGCTCATGCGAGGTGGAGAAGAGCAATGGAGATAAATCGAGCATAGCATGGAGATCGGTTTGAATTTACATTTTGTTATTTTGATTTTCATGTTGTCTTGTGCTTCATTGTGCATTGCTAGGGTTTTATCATTGCTGTTTATTCATTTGCCCTGATTTGCAATTTTACCCTAACATACAAGAACTATGTAATGTCATGACTGAGAATCTGCAATTTTTGAAAAAACTTGGCATCAAAATCAAAAAACATCTGCACTAGTGCATAGAGCACAAAAAAATGGCCAAAATCAAAAAAAAAATTGTGGGAAAAGGAGTCTGTATGAGCAAGAACAGAGCATTTGAAAACTGCCTTCAAAACTGCAACTGCCAATGGAGAGGGGTCTTGCTGTAGCTTTCTGAGTGCATTTATGCAAAATATACAGACTGCATACAAAAAAAGAAAGATACCCAGATGGTTTTTTGTGCTGCGAACAAAACCTAGAAGGCATTTTTCTTACTGATGTACAGAAGATGTTGATCCAATGTAAACAGAATGCCTTTAGCTAGAAAAAATGACCCCAGAAACCAAAAAATGGCATGCAAAGGCTGAATCAGCTACCTAAGACAAGAAAAGGCATGCTAGAATCTGCAATATTGATTGAAAACACCAAATATGCAAGCTGGTTGTCAGATTTGAGCTCGAAACCCCAGTTCCACAACTGTGTATGATAATCTCCAATTTCGGTGAAATGAAAGCAAAATCTGACTTTCTCAAGCCTCCTGGACGTGTTGGAACAGCTGAAAATGCTGCAATCACCTAGATTTCATAAAACACATGTGCAAACCCCAAAGATTAAAAAAGTTTCTGTCAAACTTTTCTGATTCTCAAGATCATCCGAAGGTGCAAGAGAAGAGCATACTGGGTTTTTCAAAAAATTGCAATAAGATTTATTAGCCCCCCCCAAATCTCTCAAATATGGAAAATAAAATCTACTCTTGCACATAGAATGGCTCTGATACCATGTTAGAATCTGAAAATATTATTAACCCATAAAACTAGTGCAAAGAATAGATATCTAAACTATGAATGCAAATGATACGAAATCAAAATAGCAACACAGAGTTAGTCTCCAAGAGAGTAATGCAAATGCTAGAAGAAAAATAGCATTAAGAGGATGTAAAAGAAAAAGATACCAAATACAAGCCAGGTAGCATGCTTATATAGACTAGGAAGAGCGAGGAGGTGGCAACACCGACCAATCAGGAGCAACCATCTATCAGACTAAAGATAGCAAAGTATCTTCCCAAGATAGCTAATGGATGCTCACATGTAGCAAGGTGACATCTCGCAACCACTCACCTAATAAGACATGCTTTATTAACCTAAGTGAGATTAATAGAAGTGTAGGAAAAACCTAGGAATATAGGGAAAAAATAAATAACCCAACTAGGAAATAAAAACCTACACTAACAGTGCTGACAGGTATCACATTCAGCCACCATCTGTTGAATTGCCCTTTTCATTCCCCTCCAAAAGAAGTTACGTTGTGCCTGCTCATAATTTTTCAGGAACCTAGAGTGCCCTGCTGATGGAGAAGCATGGAGTTCATGGAAGACAACCTGTTGAAGATTTGTGATTTGGGGAAGCACCAGACGACCCTTGTATCTCATAGAAGCACCATCCCAAGAGTATTGAGGGATAGCAGAAGGGTTATTGGCCAACTGTTCGATGATTTGAGATAATGAAGAGTCATTGACATAGCCCTGCTAGACAGATTCCAACCAATTTGGAACATGCATAGAAATAGCTGAAAGAGAAGCTTGATCATCAAATGTGCGAGAAAGAGAATCCGCCACAATATTGTCCTTACCCTTCTTGTAAGTGATCTCACAGTCATAACCCATGAGTTTGCTAACCCATTTTTGTTGTGCTAGAGAGGAGACCCATTGTTCCAGGAAATATTTCAGACTCTGGTGATCAATCTTGATGCAGAAATGATTCCCTAATAGGTATGGCCGCCACTTCTGTACTGCATGCAAAATAGCCATAATTTCCTTCTCATATGTAGAGAGTACTAAATTCTTACCTGAAAGGGCTTTGCTGGTGAATGCAATGGGATGTTCATCTTGGAGGAGAACAGCACCAAGTCCATTGCTGCAAGCATCACTCTTAATAGTGAAGGTCTTGGAAAAATCTGGCATAGCTAGAACATGTGTAGTGCACATAGCTTGTTTCAATTTTTCAAATGCACACTTAGCAGCATGTGTCCATGTAAAAGCATCCTTTTTCAACAGAGTTGTTAATGGAGCTGCAATCTTCCCATAATCCTTGACAAACTTGCGGTAGTAGCCAGTCAGTCCCAAAAAACCACAGAGGCTCTTGAGTGTCTGAGGATCCGACCAATTTTTCATGGCATCTATTTTGGTAGGATCCACTCGAACCCCTTGGGCTGAAACAATATGCCCAAGATACTCCACTTCCTCCTGCTAAAAAACACATTTAGACTGTTTTACACAAAGATGATGATCAAAGAGAAGTTACAGTACAAGATCCAGATGCTGGAGATGCTCAACCCATGTTTTACTATAGATGAGGATATCATCAAAGAAGACCAGAATGAATTTCTGCAAGTAGGGTCAGAATATTTTATTCATCAATGCCTGGAATGTGGAAGGAGCATTAGTGAGGCCAAATGGCATGACCAAAAACTCATAGTGCCCATCATGCGTGTGGAAAGCTGTTTTAGGGATATCATCCTCATGAACCCGAATTTGGTGATACCCAGAACGAAGATCCATCTTGGAGAAAAAATGAGCGCCATGAAGCTCATCAAGAAGATCATCAACAATAGGAATTAGAAACTTATCCTTGATTGTGATGTGATTAAGTGCTCGAAAGTCAATGCAGAGGCCATCTTTTTTCTAGACAAGAATAATTGGTGAAGAAAAGGAACTAGTACTAGGGTGAATAATACCTTGCTTCAGTAAGTCTCGAATGAGCATCTCAATCTTTGTCTTTTGGTGAAATGGATAGTGGTAGGGCTCGATGTTGGGAGGAACGCTTCTAGGAAGGAGTTGAATACAATGGTCCTCTGGTTGTGAAGGTGGCAATCCCACTGGTTCAGTAGAGACACATGCATATCTATCCAAAATTTGTTAGAGATCCAAAGAAGTAGTGGAGACCACTGATGGTTGCATCTGAATGGAATGGAGCTAAGTGATGACACCATGTGAATTCTTCTTAAGGATATTTTCCATGCGATGTGAACTGGTGATGCTGAGAGACCTTGGTTGTAAGCCCTTCAATGTGTGTTTTTGCCCATTGTCTGAAAACTGCATCCAAAGTTCAACAAAATCCCATAAGATGGGTCCAAGTGTGCATAACTATATAGCGCCCAAAACCACATCACATCTGCCTAAGGGCATGGTAAACATGTTGGAGCATAGGTTATAATCTCCAATAGAGATATGCACATTATGACACTTCCCTTTGCAAGGTAATCTACCCCCATTGGTAATCATGACTTCAAAGCTGGAGCAAGGATGGACAAAACAATCAGCCTATTTGGTGTTCTGACGTCAATGAAGTTATGAGTGCTACTAGAATCAATGAGTATTGTAAGAGGGAGCTTCTTGAAGTAACCCTTGACCTGCATGGTTTGTGGGGTGGTGACAACTGCTAAAGCATGGAGAGATATCTTTGGGAGGTCATCCTGAGAAGGAGGGTCAACAAGTGGCTGCTGAATGTCAACCTGATCATCTACTGTATCCTGAGTATCTTCATAAACTTCAGTTGTAGGTGGAGAATCCACATCCAAGAGATAGAGCTTTTGCTCAACACGTCTATGTCCTTGAGCGAATTTCTCATCACAATTATAACAAAGCCCTTTTTCTCTACATGCCTGCATCTCTGCTTCAGACACATGCTTGATATGAGTTGTTCTAGGAGCTGGCGTGATTGGAGGTCTTTGGGAAACCATATTTCTGAATGGAACAAAAGTGGATTTAGAGCACTGTTGAGGTATGATCTTGTCCTCCACCAACTTAGCCAACCCTAGGGCTTCCATCATTGTGCTGGGACAGAACATTTTAACCTCAGATCGGATTGCATCCTTCAGACCACTAACAAAACAACTCCTGAAGAATTCATCAAACAATCCCTTTGTGTGATTGGCTAGTTTCTCAAATTCTGTCTAATATTCTCTCACAGTGCTAGTTTGGTGAAGTTTAGTGAGTGCTCCTGTGAAGTCATTAAAAGCAATAGGGTCAAAATGAGTTTTCAAAAATCTATCTATTTTGGCTCTTCATGAGCCTTGATGTACCAACGGAACCATTGAAGGGCTTCATGTTCCAAATGAAAGGATGCAAGTGGGACTTTGTTGACATCAAAAGTATTATGTAGACTGAAATATTGTTCTGCTCGGTATATCCATCCAGTCGGATCATCACCATTGAAGCGAGGAAAATCAAGCTTCGGCACACAAAAATTGTTGGAAGAAGAGAACTCAGTGTCTACAGAAGACTCTGGCTGCCGTCTATTGTTCATGGCTGAATACTGAAGATTGAAGCTGAGAATTTTTTCATCCAGATCTAGGAGTTTGGTCTTGAGGGCTACAAGTTCATGCTCCATGTTTTTTGCTCCTATGTGGGTGACAACCATAACCAGGCTTTTTTTTTGGGGAATGGGTAGAAAAAAAAAAATAGAAACTTTTTAAGTAAAGGAAAATTTAGATTTGGAAAAAACTCTGATGGGTAATTGGGGTTTGACTAGGTTTTGGACACTTTCTGAGGGATAGGGAAGCAGAAAATGGGGATTTCAGAAGTGGGGTGAAATAATGGAAAAATTTGTCCAAGAGGGACAAAGAAGCAGAAATAGGAAATGAACATTGTGGCAAAATTTGAAGGTGATTGGGGTTGCCATAACTTCTTCAATTCTCACCCAATGAATTTTCAAGGGGAACTGAGCTAAAGCAAGGAAGATATGGCAAAAAAATTAGATATGGACCCCAGGTATGTTCAGCTTCCTAAGGGTTCAGGGGATTCACTCGGCTATCAATGCTGTCTAACGACTTGCGTATTGGGGCAATACCCCTCACTCCATGGCTCAGGTAAAACTGATAACTGCTTTTCCACGAATGTCAGCTCTTGGTTTACCTCTTGGATGGGAACTAGTCAATCAGGTAAGGGCCATTGCCCTTTTTGCTGGCAAGTCCTCTCAATGGGCCAGCTACTTCAGGGTTCCTATGGTACTCCTCACAATGAGTTTTAGGGCTATGCCCAGGCACTTCCCATAGTTAAGCAGATAGGGATTATTCCATGATCTGAACCTACAATTGAAATGAACAATACATATGCAAAGAAAAAAGAACTACTGCAATAATCACAGGGCCTAGAGGCCACTGCGAAAAAAAAAATTGGCAGAAATTCCACCCAGCAAGCCCAAGAAAGTGCTTTGATACCAGATGAGAGGAACCTCATGTAACAATATAACAAAAAATGCATGAAATAATAGAAATAATAGAACACAAAATGATTTATTGATCGCAGGCCACTTGAATGGGGCAACCTCCTTTGAGCAAGCTCAATACAATAAACTCATGGATGCCTTCATTCGCCTCAACATGTACTTATATACTAAGTCTAATCTAAACAACTATTACTCCCCATGAATGTGGGATAATAAAATATACTCACAGGATGACTTAAAAAGCATATGCGTCCAACAACAATATACTAACAAAGTAAAGAGAAGGGTTAAACACAGGTTCCTAATAGGATTGTAATATGTCCTGCATCAAAACCAATGTCTGAACACAACCTCTTAAGCCAAATGGGTTCCTTACAAGCATGAGTTACTGCCATGTACTCTACTTCTGTCGTGGACAAAGTAACAATAGGTTGTCACTCACTCATCCAACTAATAGCTCCACCAAACATAGTGAACACGTAAGCACTAGTGGATCTCTTGCTGTCAATGTCACCTGCCCAATCAGAATTCTGCTGTCAATGCTAAGGTCCTGTAGGATAACCATGATAACATAGGGAATACTCAGAAGTACCCCACAAGTATCTGAACACTCTCTTCACTGCATCCCAATTTACCTATCCAAGATTAGCCATAAATTGACTAAGGACTCCCACTTCTTGGGAAATGTCTAGTCTTGTACAAACCATATCATACATCAAGCTACCAACTGCACTAGCATAAGGTACTATGCTTATATTCTTCATCTCAAAAGGAGACTTTGGACAATCATCAACTAATAACTTTGTCCCCATCGTAACAGGAACAATCAACGGTCTGTAATCCACCATACTGAATCTCTCCAACATAGTGTTAACATACTCTAGCCTAACCAAAGTATTATGTTTGCTCTATCTCTTCTGATCTCCATCCCCATAATGTACCTGGCTACCCCTAAGTTTTTCATTTCAAACTGTACTGACAACTAAGACATCAAATCAAAAATCAAACCTTTAACATTCCCTATTAGTAAACATATCATCAACATATAATGCTATAATGAGAATGCGATCATTGTCAACTTTGAAATAAACACAATGATTTGATTTCAATCTTAGAAATCCAATACTTAACACAAAGGCACCAAACTTTTGGTACCACATCCTAAGAGACTATTTCAAACCATACAAAGACTTCTTTAACTTACAAACTAGATTTTCTTTACCTTTCACCACATAGTGCTCTGGCTGTGATATATAGATTTCTTCCTCCAAGTCACCATGAAGGAAAGTTGTCTTCACATCTATTTTATCTACCTCTAAGCAATAAGCTACTACAAGAGATAACAAGAACCAAATAGATGTTAGCTTTGCAACGAGAGAGAAAATCTCACCATAATCAATTCCCTCCTCCTAAGAATACCCCTTCGCACCCAATCTGGCCTTATATTTCTCAACACTACCATCTGCACCAAATTTCTTCTTGAACACCCATTTGCATCCAACACGTTTCCATCCATTAGGCAAAGGCACCAAGTCCCATGTTTTATTCTTTTCCAAAGAAACCATCTCATCCTCCATGGCCTCCTTCCAAGAACCTGCATCTTTCATGCCCATAGCCTCTCTAACAGTTCTAGGCTCATCAGTGTTAGAAATCAAAGCAAAAACACAACTAGAATCAAGCAATGAATAACCAAACCTCTTAGGTTGCTTCTTGTTTCGTGTGGACCTCCTCAAAGGCTAAGGTTGAGGTTATTCTTCCTCTTTTAAACTTTTAGAGCTGCTAGAGTTCTCCTCATCATCAGGTCAAACATGGTCTTTCAGTTCAGTCTTCTCAGGGGTAGTAGGAAACTGAACCACATCCTCTTTCTTTTCTTTTTCTTCTAGCTGTAGAGCAACAAGAGAAGGAGTTACCTCTCTAAAGATAACAGTTCTGCTATACAAGACTTTCTTGGCCATAGGATCCCAAAGCTTGTACCCTTTCATACTGATACCATTACCAATGAAGATACACTTAACTTTCTTATTCTCCAATTTTGACCTCTTCTCCTTAGGCACATGTGCATATGCCTCACAACCAAAACCATGAAGATGTCTCAACAAAGGCTTCCTACTAGACCACACCTCCATGGGTGTCTTTTCAACAAGTGCTGAAGTAGGAGATCTATTAACCAGGTAGCAAGAAGTGGCTACAGCTTCAGCCCAAAATTTCTATTCAAGGCCAGCACCACTAAGCATACTCCTAGCCCTCTCCATCAACGTTTTGTTCATCCTCTCTACAACTCCATTTTTTTGCGGGATGTATGGAGTTGTCTTATGTCTTTCAATCCCATGTTCTTTACAAAAATTATCAAACTCTACAAAACAAAACTCACCGCCGTTATCAGTTCTCAAACACTTAATCTTTTTACCAGTCTAATTCTCAACAAAAGCTTTAAACTCTTTGAATTGACTAAAGAGTTCAGATTTTCTTTTGAGAAAATAATTCCACGTCCTATTGTAATCATCTATGAATGATACAAAATATAACAATTTAGAAATTGAAGGAACATTCACAGGACCAAATACACTATAATGGATTAGATCCAGCACACCAAAAGACATATGAAAACTAGAGTAAATGATGTAGGAGCATCCAGGGTGTAAGAGCAATCTTGTTTCAACAAAAAAAAAAAGTTGTTTCTTTTCAATAAGGGCTAAATTTGGCAGGGTTACTATTTTTAGTAAGTTTGCATTTGTGCACAGTTGGATACAAAATCTTACATGGAGCTCTAGAATGGTGAATTGAAGCTAATGGTGAAGAAATCAGTTCAATATCATTTGTCATTTGTGAGATATTAAAATTTGAAATTTCAAAAATCCTATTAGAATATTCAAAGTCAAATTTGAGGCACTTAGAGGCTCCGGATGGGCCTAAAATTTGGTGGGAAACCCAAGCAGTCTACCTTTAGGTACTGGTTGTGCACAACTATCTTTTCAAGAGCTTTCTGATTGACCTATTTTTGGAGGGAGATGTAAATTTTGAAATTAAGCTGGTGGCCACCAAAAAGGGGCTATATATGACCATTTTTGGGAACCCTTGGGGGAGAGAGTTTAGGGGGAAGGTGTAGAGTCAAGAAAAGGCAGAAAGATAGAAACCCTAGTTGATTTGGGGTTTATAGAAGGCTGAAGATTCCATAGTCTTGACAGAGGGAGTTGTAATGTGTTGCATCCTGTAGGGGATTCATCCTCTGATTGTATTTGAGCTTCTGTAATGTAATGTTTTGCCCATATTAATAAAATATCATTCTATTTTCTGTGTACAATTTCTGTTATTGTGTGTTTCATTATTTACTTCCTTCATTAGTAAAACTGAACATAGTTTTGTTTTTCATATACACAATATTCGCAAAAGTCAAACTTGAGATTACAATCATATAAACCTTCAACAAGGTTTTTATTTTTCAGGGCTCTAAGACCCTTCTCACCAATGTCACCAAGTCTCTCATGCCACAACATTGTCTTCTTAGTAGGAAGTTTCATTTCCAAAGCATTGACACTCTTAGGTACCTAGAAAGCACGACCATCAGAAGTTGAAGCAACACACTTCTTTGCTACTGGTTCCAATGGTAAGGATGAAGAATTTGAAGATCTTTTCTTTGAAACATAAGAACTATTGCACTGAATAGTGCATGCATCTAGGTGAAACAAAGTGCCTCTTCAAGTACCCTTAGCAAGCATCATATCTCCTCTTGTCATCTTGCATCCTACATTCGAGAAGACAACCTGTACACCCACATCATTCAACTTACAAAAAGAAGGTTCCATGCTAAACCAGGGATGTGCAAAACTCCATTGATCCCCTTCACTTGACCATTAGGGAATCAGATCAAGACTTCCATGACCCACAATTTTTAGATAAGATTCATCACCCAGATACACCTTCCTTGAAAGGAAAGCAGAGGTGTAGAATACAACTTCCCTAATGTTAATTCAAAGGGGATAACGCAGACAGGTGACTTTCAATTCAAAAAACCATAGATAAACACACCAGGAAAAATATAGAATAAACAAACAAGCTATAGAGAATGACACCAGATTTACGTGGGAAAACCCTTTCAGGTAAAAAACCCACCACCACAAGAGAGACTATCTTTATTATAGCAAACTAAAAGATTACAATAAAGATTTCCAGCTCTAATGTTTAGGTATTGATCCTTTTTCAATTATACAAAGATATTTATCTCATCTGCACATTCTACAGAAATAAACAGTACAAAACGAATCATTTCAACCCCCAACGATGATGCCAGTAGATCAATTTTATATCTCCAGTTTGCAAGGACAAAGACCGTTACTTGTATGTTTCCCTAACTGATTGATCTAACTTTCCTATCACCACTGCTATTCAATAGTCGTAACTATTCACATTCCCGTGAGATATATAGTCCCACATACACCAGGTCGTAGATTGCTCTGCAGTTTATATTGCCAAACACTCAGTCATACTATCATTGGCAATTTTGTTGTCGACGATGCCAAACCAAAGACCCATCGGTGTAACCTGCTCCATCGGTGATCACATTGTTTCCTTCACCGATACTATATAGTCTCCGCGATCCTCAAGTTCACCACCCTTCATTGGACAAACCTTCGCCATCGGTTCAAACACTTTCCATTGTTCCGATGAACAATCTCTCACCGACCAACTTTGCATATTGTTGAACTTGTTGAACCATTGAACCTTGACACAAGGTTCAATGGTTCAATAGAGTGATATCTTCAGCTAAGACGAAAGACCATTGAACCAATGCCGAACCATTGAACTGTTGAACTGATGAATAGTTCAATGAACCATTGAACCCAAGACTTGAACAGTTCATCAAACCATTAAACCCAATGAACTCAAGAAAGGTTCAATGAAGAACAACTATGAAACATGGGGTTCAAGCAGTAAAATTGAGACACAAGTTCTCTTCAATCTCCCACTTGTCGAAGAGATTACTGCTACCTCTTAGTCCTCTTTCAATTATTGAGAACTATGAGTCCGTAGACCCATCTCATCTGAACACCATTTGAACTTGGCTGTGCTCACTGGTTTAGTTAAGGCATCAGCAACATTTTCCAAAGTGTCAATCTTTTCTAGCTTCACCTTCCTGTCTTCCACCATATCATGAACAAAGTGATATTGGACATCAATATGTTTTGTCCTAGCATGGAAAGTAGGGTTCTTTGCCAAACATATAGCACTTTGACTATCACAATAAATTTGTATCTGCCCTGCATTAAAACCAACATCAGAACATAACCTCTTCAACCAAATAGCTTCTTGGCATGCACGAGTAGCTGCCATGTATTCTGTCTCTGTTGTGGACAAAGCGACTATAGCCTGCTGCTTGCTCATCCAACTAATAGCACCACCATTTAATGTGAATACATATCCACTGGTGGATCTTCTACTGTCAATGTCCCCTGCCTAGTCTGAATCAACATAACCCTGAATGCTTATAGACCTCTAAGATCCAACTAAGTTTCCATGATAGCAAATAGTATAATCAGAAGTTCCCTTCAAATACCTCATAACTCTTTTCACAGAATCCCAATGTGATCTGCCAGGATTCGCCATAAACCAGCTCAAAACTCCCACTGCTTGGGCAATCTCTGGCCTGGTATAGACCATTGCGTACATTAAACTGCCAACAACACTTGCATAAGGCACTTTTTTCATGTCGTCAATTTCACTCGAAGATTCTGGACAATCTTCAATAGATAGTTTCATTCCCTGCAAAACTAGAACAACTAATTGTTTGGAGTCAGACATATTAAATTTCTCAGGAACATTGATAATATACTTGCTCTAGCTGAGCCAAAGCTTTCTCTTAGACCTGTCCCTTTTGATTTCCATTCCCAAAATGTACTTAGCTACCCCCAGATTCTTCATTTCAAATTTCAAGGACAACTGAGATTTTAATTCTGAGATCATTCCCTTACCATTGCCAATGAACAACATGTCATCCACATACAGTGCAATTATAATAATCCGATCACCATCAGTTTTATAATAGACATAGTGATCAGATTTAGATCTCACATATCCCAAAGATAAAACATATGTATCAAATTTCTGATACCACATTCTGGGGGACTATTTCAAACCATAAAGAGACTTCTTAAGTTTACACACCAAATGTTCTTTACCTTTTTCCACAAAATGCTCTGGCTGGGACATAAATTTCTTCTTCAAGGTCCCCATGAAGAAATGATGTCGTCACATCCATTTGCTCAATTTCAAAGTCATACGTTGCTGCAAGTGACAAAAGAAATCTAATGGATGTCAGCTTAGCTATAGGAGAAAAGATTTCTCCATAATCAATACCTTCTTTTTGAGAATACCCCTTAGCAACCAGTCTTGCCTTGTACTTATCAACACTACCATCTGGACCATATTTTTTTTTAAATACCCACTTATAGCCCACAGGTTTTCTACCTTTAGGCAAAGGCACCGAATCCTAGTTTCCATTTTTCTCCAATGATGTCATTTCACTATCCATGGCTTCCAACCAAGAATCTAAATCAGGTAAGCTAATAGCTTCTTTCACAGTCCTAGGTTCATCAGTATCAGTAAGTAAAGCATAGGCACAACTTGAATCAAGTACTGAAAATCCATACCTATCTGGTTGTCTTCTTTCATGTGTAGACCTCCTCACAGGCTGAGGTACAGGTTCAGGTTCTTGCTCTGGATTTGAATCTTCAGAGCTGCTCGAACTCACATCTGAACCATCTACACTTGGTGCTTTTTGTTCCTCTTTTACAAGGGTCAGAGGAATATGCACAACACTCTTTTCTTTCTTCCCTTCTGTCTTTTCCAGCTGAGAATTAATAACCAAAGGTTTTAGCTCTCTAAAAATTACATTTCTGCTGTAAATTACCTTTTCAGTATCAAGATTCCAAAGCTTGTACCCTTTAATACTGACACCATAGCCAATAAAGATACATTTAACTGCCTTTTTATCCAACTTAGATCTCTTTACCTCAGGAATATGTGCATATGCCTTACAACCAAAGATTCGAATATGTCTTAGAGAGGGCTTCTTACCAGACCATGCTTCCATAGGTGTCTTATCAACCAATGCCGAAGTAGGAGAACGATTTAGCAAGTAACAAGTTGTAGCTATTGCCTCAGCCTAGAACCTTTGTTCAAGACTAGCATAACTCAACATACTTCTTGCTTTCTCCATCAACGATCAATTTAACCTTTCAGCAACTCCATTTTGCTGTGGAGTATAAGGTATAGTTTTATGCCTTTAATTCCATGATCTACACAATACTTATCAAAATCCACATTGCAAAATTCACCACCGTTATCTGTTCTCAAGCATTTTAATTTTCTACCAGTTTGATTTTCCACAAGAGTTTTAAATTCTTTAAACCGACTGAACACTTCTGATTTATTTTTCAAAAAATATACAAATGCCCTCCTCAAAAAATCATCAATAAATGATACATAGTATCTTGGTTTAGATAAAGAAGGAACATCAACTGGACCAAAAACATCAGAATACACATAGTCTAGAACACTAGAAGATTTATGAGAACTAGAATAAAACAAAACATGATTTTGTTTTCCATATATACAATGTTCACAGAAATCAAATTCTAGATTACAATCAATCAGCCCATCTACTAGGTTTTTGTTCTTCAAGGTTTTTAAACCTTTTTCACCTATGTGACCAAGTCTATGATGCCAAAGCATTGTTTTCTCTACAGGAAGTTTGACTTCCATTGAGTTTGCATCATGTGTTACAATAGTAGCTTTTTCAGATTTTACAGAGACATTATTACAGCACACTATTTTAACATATAACCTATACAGAGTTCCAATGCGTTCACCCTTTGCCAGAACAATAGAACCTCTAGTCATCTTACAGCCACCATTCACAAAAGTAACTTGCACTCCAACATCATTAAGCTTACTAACAAAAAGTAAATTTTGAGCCAGACTTAGTATGTGAAGAACTCCATTCATTCCCTTTATCCTGCCATTTGGGAGCTGGATTCTGACTCGTCCTTGGCCAATAATTTCTAGTGTTGAATCACTTGCCAGGAACACCTTCCCACCAACATACGGTTCATACTTTGTGAACCACTCTCTGTGAGATGTCATATGAAAAGATGCTCCTGAATCCACCAGCCAAACATCTTTAGACGCAGGCATTGTCAAAGTAGCAATGAAGGCATCAGCATCACTCTGTGAAGACTCAGAGTCAGAGAAGTTCTTCTTCTTCTTTTTCTCCTCTTTGCAGTCTTTCTTGATGTGACCTTTCTACCCATAGTTCCAGCACTTCACCTTGGACTTCTTTCCAAGGGATTTTGATTTCCCCTCTGATTTGAACTTAGACTTCTTGTCCTTCTTCTTGCCTCTTTCCTTTGATCTACCTCGGACAGACAGATCCTCTTTGGCCATACTAGAAGACTTCCTCTGTATCTCTCCAGACAACAGCAAGGCAACAACATTTTTAGTTTTAAATGTGGTTGTTGTACTTCCAATAGCCATCACAAGATGATCCCATGAGTTAGGTAAAGAACACAACAGAAGCATACAGCGGTCCTCCTCTTCTATTTTTACACCTATAGACGTCAACTGTGCAACAATCAAATTAAATGAGTTCAGATGGTCTGCTACAGATGCTCCTTCATCCATCTTCAGAGAGTACAACTTATTTATGAGGAAAAGCTTATTTACCAAGGACTAGCCCTGATAAATATCTCCTAACTTTTTCCACAAAAGTTTTGCAGTTATCTCTTCATGAACGTTCAATAGAATAGAATTTGCTAAACTTAATCTTATCAATCCTCTGGCTTTCCTATCTACCAGGTCCCAATCTTCTTGCCTCATGGATGCAAGTTTAGTTGTAGACACAACAACCCAAAGATCTCTGTCAACTAGTATATCTTCAACTTTATGTTTCCACAACTCAAAGTTTGTGCCATTGAACTTTTCAATGTCTATCTTTCCTAATGTACTTGCCATCTTATTTAACAAAATAGACCTCTGCAGAACTCCCACTCACAGAACTAACACAAAAAAACCCAACCAACCAACAAGGATAACACAACTAGACAAGCTCTGATACCACTTGAAAGGAAAGTAGAGGTGTGGAATACAGCTTCCTTAATGTTAATTCAAAGGGGATAATGCAGATAGGTGACTTTCAATTCAAAAAACCACAGATAAACACACCAGGAAAAATACAGAATAAACAAATAAGCTATAGAGAATGACACCAGATTTACGTGGGAAAACCCTTTCAGGTAAAAAACCCACCACCACAAGAGAGACTATCTTTATTACAGTAAACTAAAAGATTACAATAAAGATTTCTAGCTCTAATGTTCAAGTATTGATCCTTTTTCAATTATACAAAGATGTTTATCTCATCTGCACATTCTACAGAAATAAACAGTACAAAATGAATCATTTCAACCCCCAACGACGATGCCAGTAGATCAGTTTTATATCTCCAGTTTGCAAGGGCAAAGATCGTTACTTGTCTGTTGCCCTAAATGATTGATCTAACTTCCCTATTGCCGCTGCTATTCAACAGTCGTAACTATTCACATTCCCGTGAGATATATAGTCCCACATACATTGGGTCACAGACTGCTCTGCAATTTATATCACCAAACACTCGGTCATACTATCGTCGGTAATTTTGTTGCCGACGATGCCAAACCAAAGACCCATCAGCCTAACCTGCTCCATCAGTGATCGCATTATTTCCTTCGCCGATACTATATAGTCTCCACGATCCTCAAGTTCACCACCCTTCATCAGACAAACCTTTGCCATTAGTTCAAACACTTTCCATTGTTCCGATGAATAATCTCTCACCGACCAACTTTGCATATTGTTGAACCATTGAACCTCAACATGAGGTTCAATGGTTCATCAGAGTGATATCTTTAGCTAAGATGAAAGACCATTGAACCAATGCTGAACCATTGAACCGTTGAACCGATGAATAGTTCAATGAACTGTTGAACCAATGAATAGTTCAATGAACCATTGAACCCAAGACTTGAATAGTTCATAGAACCATTGAACCCAATGAACTCATTAAAGGTTCAATGAAGAACAACTATGAAACATGGGGTTCAAGCAGTAAAATTGAGACAAAGCTCTCTTCATTCCCACCATCGTATTCTTCATACTTTGTAAACCAACCTCGATGTGAGGTCATGTGGAAGGAAGCACCAGAGTCAATTAGCCACACATCTTTTGATGCATGGGTTTCCAAGGATGTAAAAAAAGCATCACCTTCATCTTGTGACTTGTCAGAATCAGAATCAGAGAAGTTTATCTTCTTTTTCTTCTTCTCCTCTTTACACTCCTTTTGGAAATGCCAAGATTTACCGTAGTTCCAACATAGTGTTGGCAAGAGACACTTCTTTGCATTGATAAGTGTTGTCATTGATGGCAACTAAGATCATCTCAATCATCTGCATAACACAATTTGTTCACACCGGAAGTCAGAATTTGTCTAAGTTCGGGCAGTTAGGAACAGAGCAGGTGACAGGGTCCAGTATATTGGTTTGGATCTCTCCAGTGGAAAGGCATGGTTTACTGTGGATCTATGGTAGTTGTAAGCATTGTCAAGACACTCTAACTCTAGATTTTTTTCCTCCAGTGATGAAGGACTCAAAAGATATTAGCTTCTGAGTATCAAGTTTCAGTTTGAAAGAACAGACAGAAGAAGAACAAGCCGACCTTGTGAATGACCTTAATTCTGGATGAATAGAAGTTGTTTATTGGGAAATTGGTGATGATAAGTGATGGTGACCAATATGATTAATGATTTGCGAGTGCAAGTTTTGGTCCGCATCTCATATTATGTATGGATCTAGCCAACAGAGTAGAGTACTTGATAAAGTTTTAAATGTTCTTGAAGTTGACTGGTAAAATGATTGTAGATCATGTTGTGGATATATATATTTGATGGAATTGGATGATTTTGGCGTGTGTGTGTTGCGAATATGGATTAAAAGAGAAAAGAGAAAGAGATCTAAGATTTAGATGAAGGCAGAGCTGTAAACAGGGCATAGTGAAGATGAAGTGTGTAAGAGTAGTATTTTGTGCTTAACCGGAACTGAACTCATGCATTAGTAGATGCTTCTCATCAGTTTAAAATGTCTAGTATTTTCTTGTAATCATTTGTAGGTAGTGAGCTCTAGGTAGTGAGCCTGAATGCATGTGCATTCTCATTTGTAAAAATACTTTTAATAGTGTATGAATATTTGTGGGTTAACCCCCACCGTGGTTTTTCCCTTAACCGTGTTTCCACACCAAAAATCATGGTGTCAAGCGTGTTATTTATGATTCTACTCATGTGTTATTGATTGATGCTTAATGTTTACGTGATTGTAAGTTGTAAAAGAAGATTAAAGGTAGAGAAGGTTAAATTGTGTGACAACTAATTCACCCCCTCTCTCAGTGGTCCTGACTAATTCCAACAATTGGTATCAGAGCAAGGTTCCTTTTGAAAAGGTTAACAACTTAAGGAAGATCTGGGAACTCAGTAAAAATGGATGAATATAACCTGTTGGTTCCCAAATATGCAAGTTGCTAACCCTAAGAGGATGCCAGACTCTATGTTTGGATTTGCAACATTTTTGGACCAATTGATAGAGCTATTAGCTCCCTACACTTCAGGTCCTGCAAACCTAGGTGGGTGTACCTTTGTAATTAAAGTAGAATGAACACTATATGACTTGATTGGATTAGTAAATCTATCACAATGGCATAAAATGTAATAGATGTAGTCTACAGATTATCTCCTACTCCTAATGTACTAACTTGAAATAGAAATATTTTGAATATGAGTTTGGATAGTAATGACTAGTGCCTACTTCTATTGAGCTATGGAGTCGGTAAATGGATGAAGATTTAATGGAAATGGATGTATGAGGTAAGTTGATCTACTTAACAGTTTAACTCGAACTTGTAAGGCACATGGGATGTTTGCACCTTATGCAAATGTGCAAGAATGTCAGTTATAATGCTCTTCTTATACTATCCCAATGATATTCCCCGTATTACTGGGAACAACTGAGAGGATGTTTAATTCTAGTAAGAAGGGAATTTAGACTAGATTTGTTTTGTAGAAAGGATTTACCTCTTGGCAGAGACCTCATGACAATTCTGATCAACTTCTTTACATAAACCAACCAATTCGAACACACTGAATCAACAAATGTGACCAGATAAATCAACAATATTCTTGATATGATAATTTAAATAATATGGGAAAACCATTCTGGAGACAACATTACAACATTTAGGATTTAATATTAACATTATAGTTGAACACTGAAAATAGATAACTGAATTGAAGCATTCCGTTCTATTAATGAAAAATGTGTATATACAGGTTCTAATCAGGTGAATGGGTGGAGTGGAATTAAATAATTTCCTACTGCTACCCTAAATCTACTGATGATTTCTAATCTATCCCTCCTCTCTCCTGATTTGCACCTCCATATATATCTTGCACTATTAGGGTTATGACTCTTTACATTTCGGTGCATCCTTTGGTATAGCTCTTCATTCAATTGTCTTTGTCTTGCCAAAATATTCAATTGGGTAAAAATTATTGCCCCATTCTTTCCTCCTTGGTGAAAAATATCCCTCGGGCTTTATATACATAAAATATTTCTTCACTTCTTTGAATTATTTCATCTGCTTGGCGAAGTAGTTTCATTAACTGATTGAACTTCTATTACCCTCAATGAAAACTATTTTCACGGGCATTTTTATTTACTATGTTATTCTCACAAAGTAAATCTTCACTGTGCTATACTTTTAATGAGAAAATATTTCTCATTTTATTATCTACCTGTGAAATTTACCGAATACCTCACTTTCATTTTTTATTTATAATTTCATTTATCCTTTGATAACTTTTTCTTATTTCTCGTGGGGTTCCAACATATCTTGTCGATGTGACATAACTACATCGGAAGCTTCAAAATATTTCATACCGATATGCCATTTCCTACCAATAAAAACCTCCATTGGTGTGACATAGAAATTCAGTGTGAATTAAAAATTTCCTTCCGATACGTTTAGTCTCACCGATATCATGTTTTTGTAGCACTGTGTCTTTTTAGGGTTTCTTGTTTGCCTGGATTTATTGGAAAGCTCCGGGTCATATGAAAAGTTTGGCAAGTTAACATTGATTGATTCATGAAGATTTTTTAACTTTACACCTTGATTTTCGAAGTCAGCTTGCAATCTTTTATTTAATTTTGTTCCCCTTGGCATTTCATAAAATCTTTACCTTATGAGTAACTTTTTACTCTAGGCCTTAACCATCAAGTAAATCTTTATTCCGCATTAAATAATTTCTTCACAGGAATTTTACCAAAATATTAAATTCTTCGAGTAGTCTTGTAAGTGATTTTACTCATAAAATGTTCCACTTAATAATTCTTCAGATGAAAAATACTTTCATAGGCCGTCATATGCTTTTCCAGAAAATATTCTTTTAGGTAAACTAATTACCTATTTAGTTGATTCTTCTAGGAAATTTTTTTACCTCCAAGTGAAACATCAACTATAAAAATCTTCATTAGGTATATTTATTTTGTTTTTCCCGCAAATTATTTCCCACTTGACAACGTTTTCCATAAAAGCATGAAATTCAAATTTATTTCACTATAGTCTCATTCCATTTTTTATATGCACCTTTTGTGAATATTCATTTCCCTTTTGAAATAAATTCTCACTTTTAATAATTCTTTTACCTCACGGTTTCCAGCATACGGTATCAACAAGGTGTATAAGATCGGTGTGATCTAAATAATCTCCGTCGAAAGCAATTGTTTCCCCGAAAAGGTGTCCATTGGCAAGAAACTTAAGATTGGTGTGAATTAAAAATTTTGCTCCGACTTCAAATGTCACACCGATACGTGAGTTTAGGGTTTCTCATGTGTTTTCCAATTTTTCCCTATTTGCTTGCTTCGAGCACTGTGGATGTTGGCAACCATCATCGAACCTGGTTTTATGCTTGCAATTTTGGCATTCTAAGATATCATATCTCTCTGAATCATTCCATTAAAAAACTCATGTGTTTTATTTTTATGCTCCGTCATTGGCACACATGCCTATCAAGGCATTCACAACTACAATGTCTAAAGAAAAAATCCCCCTTCCATTACACTTTGATGGATGTCCATACACTGTTTCAAGGCTCCCATTCTAGTACAGGTGGGGAGGATGCTGGAAAACATGAACTGACTAGGTTGGAAATCTATTTTTTGCATATGGTGAAATAATGTGTCTGCCTTGTATTTGATCCAAGGTCTTTCCTGAACAACACCATAGAATGATATAATATTGGGATGATGGAGTTGACCTAGAATAGAAGCCTCTTTCCAGAAGTCTACTATCATTTGTTCTTGCTCTGTATACCTTCCTTCAAAACAACTGGCTTTGATCTGCTTAATAGCAACATCTGATCCCTTACATTTTATATGATAAACTGTTCCATACGTGCCAGAGCCAAGCTCTCGTATTTCTTATTATCTGCAAACCTTTAGCTAATGCTTGTATTTTATGAATTTTAGTAGGTTTATTCACATCAAATGATCTGATTATAATCATGTTGGGTGGAGCAACGAGATTATGCTCAGGAAATAGGAATCATGTTTGTTATGTATTCACCTAGAGCGTTAATGTTGTATTTTAGTTGTGCAGATATTGATATCACTGGAGCTCCATCCTTACATCACATTTATCACCACACTCTAGTGTTTCTGAAAATACTCAAGACCTTCTTCTTTAATATTTTGTATAGTGGGAGAGTACATAAGAAACTGTCATTGTTGTCATTCCTACATCTTGCTATCCATTGTTTCCATTAGCACCATATTTGAAGCATGAGATACATGAACAAGAATCTTTAAAGCCATCTGCGAGTTTTGCAGCTACTAGTCATTTCCTTTGCATTTTCTCCAGCTTTGTAACCCAATTCATTTCTACAAATGTATCTATAGGACACCGAACATTCTCCCCATTGGTGTCGACGGGGATATCCTTATAAGCATCGAAGTTAATGCCAGTATTTTCCTGCTTTTATGGCTTCTTCCTAACATATAGAAACAAGAACCTCCATTGTGCACACCTTGGAATTTTGACACTAATGCCAAACCCTAATGTTTCAATCTGCTTCAGAACTTGAATTGCCACTCCTACAATAGCCATCGTGCATCACAAGTCCGATCCCCTATGTGGGTCTGACTAAATTTTTTTTTTCGTTTTGAAATAAGTTTCTGTCTCAGATTGTCCTGACACTGCATTTGTGTGTCATGAGTTGTGAAAATGAAATGGGTTTTCATCAGAATCTTCTTTTTGGCACTTTGCACAGTGAGCAAAACAAGCCATGTAGCCTCTAAAATTGCCCTGGAAAATTGATCAAAACCTCTCCCAGAGCCACGAAAATGCACAAACTTGTAGATTTCTAACCCAAGAATTCAACGCAACAAATGGTTCGGTGCAAAGTTATTGGGATTAAAAGTTGCTCGCAATCAAAGTAGCTCACTCAGCATGTTTTGCACCTGTTTAAACTCAACTGAAATCTATCATTTTGCCTCTTTGGAAAAATATCAAATCTAACTTTGAGAAGCTGCCATCCTGGGGATTAGTTCATTTAGGTTACGTGAACATGTATGCAAAATGATTTTTCATCATTCCTCTTCCTTCATAAGATATTGGGTGTCAAAGTTGACCTTTCTAAAGCTGCCTAGGAATGCAGTCACAGAACTGTGTAAAATCAATTTGGATTTGCTTTTGAAAAAATATCAAACGAAGTGCTGGGACCTTGAGAATTGGCATGTAAGCACATTAACATGGGAAGAATTTGAGACATCAATTGGTTTTTTATGAACACGATCTGATTGCTAGATATTACCTTCCAAATTAACCTCCTTGAAAACTGCCCCTGTCAAAACCTGATTCGAGCTCACCGACTTGCAATTTAAAAAACCCATTAAATCTCTTCCTGGGAAGTTGTAACTGGAAAGTTGATTTCATTTAGGCTTGATGAGTGCGTGTGTAAGAGGATTCTTCGCCATCCATCTTCTGTCATGAAATGTTAAGGGCCAAAGTTGACCTCTCCGCAACTTTCTGGAAATGCAGATATGGCAACTAAACTTTTTACATTTGCTTTTGATTTTGAAAAAAAATAGAAAATGAGATGTTGGGGTCCCAAAAACTGGTATGAAGCTACATTATTATGAGGGGAATATGGAACACTGATTAGTTTTTCAGGATCATCATTTAGCTGCTAGATATCAACCTCCAAAGTTGGCCTCTCGGGCTGATTTAACATTATGCAAGTAGCAAATTTTACCAGAACCCTTCAGCTCGACTTCTCAAAACTCAGTTAAATCGTGTCACAGGAAGCTGTAATCAGATATGTGTGTTCACAAATGATAAGTAATCATGCTTGCAAAGTGATTTTGCAAGAGAATGAACAAGCTTTGAATTACAATGCTTCAAAGTAGGCCACTTGAGCACATTGTGCAGGTGCATTTCTGAGTGTTGAAATTGATTTCTCACATATGGGAACCTAAAATTTTGCAAAAATTGGTATGAAATTTTAGGTCCCAACATAACCTTCAAGGGAAACTTAATCTCACCCTAGATGATCTTGAGCAGTCCAAGGCAAAAGTCCAAGAGCTACAAGATAACCTCAAAAAGGCTAAAAACTTCATTGAGATTTTAAAAGAAAAATTGAGCAAATCCAATGCAAAAGGAAAGGAGCAAACTCTTCAACTGGAAGACAAGGCCCTGAAAGACAAGACAAAGGAATGTGAAAAATTAGCTAAAGAAGTTGTCCTAAAACATGAGATGGAAACTAGGGTGATGAGACTAACCAAGAAAATTGAAGATAGGAAGAAAACTGAAGAAGAAATGAAGCAAAATCTGAAAGAAAGAACTAAAGAATGCTGTAGATTGGATGGAATAGTTGGTCCCCTAGAATCTAATCTACAAGAAAGCAAAAACAATGAGAGAGAACTTGAGAGACATAATATCACTCTCAGACATAACCTAGAAATTGTAAATGAGTATAAGGAGAAGTTCAAGATAAACTTAGCTCAAACTTGAAGAACTAATTGAAGAATAGAAAAAGAATGATGACAAGCATGATCTTAGATATGAGAAAGGTGAAAGCTCTGGATCCGGACAAAGAAATCTTCAACCAAGGAATGGGAGAAATAGAACTAGAAAACCTCCAGTAAGACAGCCTAATGCTCAAAGATATCCATCATTCAATGGAAATTGTTTCAATTGCAATAAATTTGGTCATAGAGCTACTCAGTGCAGAAGCAGAGGAAATCAAAATGGTCCATCCTTCTCTGGTCAATGCTTCAAGTGTAAGAGGTGTGGTCATAGATCAAATGAATGCAGAAGTATGATAATGAATAATGCTAACAATAGAGGAATTAACAATTCTTTCAATAGTTACTATTTTTCTTGCAATGGGTTTGGACACATGGCTAATCAATGCAGATCAAGAGGAAATCAAGTTCATAAGAAAGGAAATGTTGTGTGCTTTAATTGCAATAAATCTGGTCATATTGCAAGATTCTGCAGAAGTAGGAACAATGGAAGAAGAGGTCCGGTAAACAGAAACTTGGATGAACGGAGACAAGACAAAGGCAAAAGAAAAATTGTTGTGAATGAGATATGGAGCGAAATGAAAAAGATTTGGGTAAAGAAAGATACAATAATCAATTGTGATGGGTCCGCACCAGAATCCAGTGCTGACAATTCCTCCAGGAATTAAGTCAAGAGCTTTGGCTCAGGGGGAGCTACATTGAACATCAAATTCCCCCAGTCAGTAAGTGGGTACTGTAATTTGGCACAATAAAAGAGGATATTTTGAATCAGTTTAGAACCTTTGGAAGGATTTCCAGAAGAAGGATGTTGATATGAAAACTTGTGGAGTGATTCATGAAGAACTGTCAAAATTAGAGCAACCAGACAAAGTTAGGGCAACACATTTATTACAATGCCAAATTAGGTTTTCTAAAGGATAAAAGGTCACTTGGTCATGCATTTGAATCAGTTTGCATTCAAAGGAAACAAGAAGAGCATCCAAGCTGCAAAATCCAAAGATTAAAGCACAAAGAGCGAATTCAACCAGTAATTGATCAACCCTAACCCCGCAGAAGAAAAAGGTACTTCTCTATAAAGCTTTGAATTTAAAATCTATTGAGATGGCTACTCCTCATGTTGTTGACATTACTGAAAGGCCTCAACCCAAATTTAAGAAGCATCCTCACAAATCAATAGAAGTCGACCCGTTAGGTGCTTTTTCGAGTGTTTCGTATGTTGTGCTGCATGTTGAAGACATTAGGGTTTATATTCATGCAAACATAGATGAATTTGGAGATTCAAGGTATGTAGACTTGTTTGAGAAACAACTTAGGGATGAAAATCACAAACTTAAACCCAAGTATAAGGCACTCCAGGATAAACACTTTATTTAGATTATGGGGTTTCCAACATTTGATGAGGATGAATGGGTCTGATATTTTTTAAATCAGATGCATGATGAATTCATTTGGTTGTTAAAACCATTCAAGACTACCAAGAATGCTATCAAAATTGTAACTGGGTTAAACTCAATCAGAGGATTGCCCATGCTGAAAGCCGTGAAAAACCAGACAGTGATTGATGCTACCGGTGCCAAGTTTGACAGAAGGGTAATGACAATTAATGATATTATAGAACTAGATGTCAAATTCACATCCATGGTGATTGGCTACAAGATTTACCGCTCGAGCAAAGAAAATTCTATTTTTGAAACAACCATATATGTTGCATACAAGATGCTAAAGAAAAATACTGATTATGACTTATGTGAATTACTATAGAATCATCTGATTGAAAATTTAAACAAAATCAAGAAAGATAAGAAAAACACTTTCAAGTATGGTACATTGGTTCTATGTCTATTATTTTACTTTATGAATGAGGTACCTGGGGTAAAAGGTGTGCACTGGACTAAGGATGAGCCAGTTGCCATTCAGATCAGAGATCATCTTCACAACATTGGTGATTTCAAAGCTCAAAAAACTGCAATATGGGGTTACTTCAAGAATTTTCAGAGTATGATGCACTTAAGGGAAAGAATCCCTAAATCAATTCTTGAGAAGTACAAAAATGAAATATGCTTCATGGTTGATACAGATCAGTGTCTAATGGAAGCAGTGGAACCCAGAACTACTTGGATCATGCCCATGGGGTATGAAGTAAATGAAAAAATCTTGAATATGTATGTTCAACATCTTCTAAGCAATCCTAAAGACAACAGTTGAAAGATTTGGAACTTACTAGGAACTGAATTTAAAACTGCACATTGAGCTCAGACAACTTGAAACCAATAGGAAAGTAAGAAAAGAAGTTGAGTAGTTAGCTGAAAATCTAGGCCTAACTAAGAAGGCTGTGAGGAAACTCAGAGAGAGAACTGAAAAGGCTGAGAAAGAGAAACAAGATAAGAAACAAACAGATGCTCTGGTGGAACTCTCTTCCACTTCAAGAACTACTAGGAGTTCTGCTGCTACCCTTGTTCCTTCTAAGACTGTAAAATCGGAAGCAAAATCATCTAGAAAATGGGAGAAAAGGAACAAAACAAAAGCACCCTGAACCTATGAAAGCATAAGAGAATAAGAAGAATATACAGATTCTGACATTGAAATCAAGGAACTAAAGGCCACCGGAACAAGAGATGTAAAAGTAACCAAAGAAAGTTGTCCAGAAGCAAAAGGGCTAGTAAAAAGCAAAAGGCAGAAGAATATGAGGAATATGTTGAGAAGCCCACACTTTCCCTAGAGGATGTGATAAAGTCAGTCACTATAGATGGTAATCTAAAACCCATGATTGAATTCTATGATGAATATAGTGATGTAGATAAAAGGGTGTTCGAGGAAGCAACTGTCAGATATCTCAACATCTACAACAAGGCATTGATTGAGATAACTTCTGAGTTGCCACAAAGTCTGGCAAATATTTTGGAGTTGAGAAAAGAAAATGCCAAGAGCAAGGACATGGAGATCAGGGAACATGAGCTAATAAATTTGTGTCCTCATATTTCACCTGAATAAATAGATATGATATTCAAGGAAGTCAAAGATGACGTTAGAAGCAAAAAGAGAATGAACAAACTCATGCTTGGAGACACACAAGAAATCATTAAAGAAACTCAAGAAATTCTTTTGAAAGCATTGAAAAAGCACAATTTTCCCATAGTCACATAAGAAGTTCTGGATGGTGAAGAAGAGAACATCTTCGAGCAGTAATCTGAGTTGGGTGAAGCCTCTATTCTGGAAGTGGAAAAAGTAAATCAGGATGATACAAAAATGATGGATAAAATAGTTGATGCAGGAGATACTCCTAATCCACCTAATCTGTCAGCAAAAGAAGATAATATTACTACTTCACAGAGGCCTCTAGATCATGTAGCAAGTGGTGAACAAACACAAAATGTCCCTCTGCAGAGAACATAGAGAAAAGTAAAGAAGAAAAAGAGGAAGAAAAAGGAAAGAAAGATAAAGTAGAAGAAGATGGTGCAAATGTTGAAGCACCTAAAGCAGATATTGAGAAATCTGATGAACAAAAGGATGGTTTAGAAAATGTTGCAAGACACTGCAGATGCAGTGAAAAGTCTTCTTGAAAAAGAGATGATTGAGCTTAATGAGCCTAAACTACTCCAAGGTCTAGCCAATCTAGATACTCTCTCTCCAATTCAATTGATGAAAATAGCATCATTCAACCAAGTAAAGGCTAGAGAAAAGATGTTAAAGTTCCACATGGAGGACAATGAGCTACTGGGGCTTGTAACCGGGATTTTGGAAAAGTTAATGCCTTCCTACCAGAAGAGTCCATTTGATTCCCCACCCGGACATCTGAAAAATCTTGTAAGTTCTGTAAATACTCATTTTGAGTCCTTTGAGAAGTTTACAAAGACAAAAGTCAGAAATGAGTTTTTGGATAAGAGATTTAGTGAAATTAAGAGTCTAATAGGGTATGATAGGACTATACTTGCTATTAGTATAAAGAGTGATCAAAATGCTCTAAGTGATGGAAGTGATGTATATAAATTTTGTCTATCCTGGCCCAAAGTAAATGAGGATATTGAGAAGAAGATAAAGGAACAAGAACTGAAATTGTCAAATCTATCCAATAATTTTGATCCTCTAACTATTTCACCCATAAGTCAGGAATGTCAAGTAATTAGCTTGACTGATGAGATAAAGAGACTTGTTAAAGAGAAAAGCAACATTATGAAGAGAATGTGTGAACTTTGGGGATTGATTGCCCCTAAGTTAGAGACAATGTCTAATGCCCTATCTGAAGTGCAGACTGTAGTTCATACTAGTGATCCATCATATCTATCAAAGGCAGAAGCATATTCATTTTTGTTGAGTGGGTACATCTTAATTTTGGATGGAATGAAGAGTACTTGGGCCTCTAAACTTGTGCAAATAAAAACCAGCTTTACAAACATTCTCAAGTTTATGTAAATAGAACTTAATGATTAGTTGTACATATGTGGTAGTATATACAGAATTTCTGGAGAATTTTGGCTTGAGACCCCACCCTTTTCCATTGATGTCAAAGGGGGAGTGAAGAGCAGTGAAAAATGAGGAATCTAGCAAAGGGGGAGCTTCGGAACTAATAGAGAAGCACAAGTGTACAGAGTAAGGGGGAGCTACATTAGACACTTAGTATTTTTCACTAAGTGTTTCCATCAATGCCAAAGGGGGAGATTGTTGGCAAGAGACACTGCTTCGTATTGATAAGTGTTGTCATTGATGGCAACTAAGATCATCCCAATCATCTGCATAACACAATTTATTCACACTAGAAGTCAGAATCAGAATTTGTCTAAGTCCGGGTAGTTAGGAATAGAGCATGTGACAGGGTCCAGTATTTTGGTCCAGATCTCTCTGGTGGAAAGACATGGTTTACTGCAGATCTAAGGTAGTTGTAAGCATTTTCAAGACACTGTAACTCTAGATTTTTATCCACCGGTGATGAAGGACTCAAAAGATATTAACTTCTGAGTATCAGGTTTCAATTTGACAGAACAGACAAAAGAAGAACAGGCTGACCTTGTGAATGATCTTAATTTTAGATGAATAGAAGTTGTTTATTGGGCAATTGGTGATGATAAGTGATGGTATCTGACATGATTGATGATTTGTGAGTGCAATTTTTGGTCTGCATCTCATATTATGTATGGATCTAGCCGACATAGCAGAGTACTCGACAAAGTTCTAAATGTTCTAGTATGGATGAAGTGTGTAAGATCGGTATTTTGTGCTTAACTAGAACTGAATTCATGCATTAGTAGATGCTTCTCATCAGTTAAAATATCTGGTATTTTCTTGTAATCATTTGTAGGTAGTGAGCCTCTATTTGAGTAGTGAGCTCTCAGTAGTGAGCCTGAATGCATGTGCATTCTCATTTGTAAAAATCCTTTTTATAGGGTATTAATATTTGTGGGTTAACCCCCACCATGGCTTTTCCCTTAACTAGGTTTCCATGCCAAAAATCATGGTGTCAATTGTGTTATTTATGATTCTTCTCATGTGTTATTGATTCATGTTTAATGTTTATGTGATTGTAAGTTGTAAAAGAAGATTAAAGGTAGAGAAGGTTAAATTGTGTGACAATTGATTCACCTGCCCCCTCTTAGTTGTCTTGACTAATTCCAACACACAGTGCCTTGAAATTTCTAGGAGATTTGGATCTCCCACATGATTTGGATTTGCCCTTTTTAGATTTCTTGTCTTTATTTTTCCCTTTTTCTTTAGGTCTACCACAAATGGCAAGAGCCTCCTTTGCCAATTCAGAAGACTTTCTCCACATCTCTTCAGACAACAACAAAGATACCAATTCATCCATCTTAAAGGTGGTAGTAGTGCTCCCAATGGCCATGACAAGGTGGTTCCATGAGTCTAGCAAAGAACAAAGCAAGGTCATGCAACGATCCTCCTCCTCCATCTTTACACCAACATAAGTCAACTGTGCAACTAGCATGTTAAAGGCATTCAGGTGATTTGCAACTGATCCTCCATCTTCCATCCTGAGAGAATACTTCTTCCTCAAGATAACTTGTTTACCAAGGATTTGGCCTGATAAACATCACCAAGTTTCTTCCATAGCTCTTTCACAGTCTTCTCTTCATGAACATTTAACATGATAGAATCAGCTAAATAGAGTCTCACAAGACCCTTAGCTTTTTGATCTTTGAGATCCTAGTTTGCCTAAGCCATTTCCATTGGTTTTGTGATGGATATAGATTCCCATAGATCTCTATCAACAACCATGTCTTCCATTTTGAGTTTCCACAACTCAAAATTGCTGCCATCAAACTTTTTCCAAATCTATCCTTCTAGATGTGCCTACCATCTTCTTCCTGCAAGAAGATTACAAAATACTCTACACAAACTCCCACTCAATCAAAGATCAGTACAAAAAAACCCTACCCAACAATTAGGATCAAAGGTGATCAAGCTTTGATACCAACTGAAAGGAAGCAAGGTACATGGAAACTCTTCCTACACTAAACTAATGAGGGAAGTAGAGTGCAAATTCTTTTTAATCCTTACAATTGCAGCAATGTTAAATATATAACATAAAGTTTGCAATAGAAACACAACACATAGAATAAGAGAGTGACACAAGATATATCGTGGGAAAAACCTTTTCAGGTGAAAAACCCGACACTCCAAAACCTGCATAATGTATTATCAAAACAATCTTGTTTACAACACACTTGTAATGCAAGTTCTTCCAAGAGTCTGCAAATGTCATTTCTGGAGTGATTATGATAGCATAACAGTACCTGTACAAACACTATGTCTCTACCACTCCAAAACTTTGCAATATATAGAGTTACAAGGAATAAACAAGAAGCTTCTAGAGATGAGCATCCATCTTGGCCACATGGCCATTTAGACACTCAAAGGACACTTGTCCAACATGTTTTCAACTCTCTTACATCTGTCACAACATGGCAGATTTGACTTCCAAAGATGGAGCACTCCAATCCTAAAAATAGCTATGATAGATGCTCTTAGGCATCTTACAACTGTCATAAAATCTGCCCAACATAACAACCTTAAATGTTGTAAGAGAATCCATCATACAAGACTAAATATAGCATATTCCTCTTACAACATGTCATAACCCAACTTGGGCACCCAAAGATGCCTTTCTCTCATGCAAAGATACTCACTGACACTTGTCTTCACTTGTCATAGGAAACTCTATACTTGGCTCTTACGCGCCATAGATTTTGTCATACACAATAACACCTCTATCATACCACAAGATGCCAACACATGGCATAATAGTGCCACCTCAAATGGGACACCCAAATTGACATGTGTTTGATTTGACCATCCATGTCACATTACAAGTAGGATGACATGTCACAATGCCACCTAATACTAAATGACAAAACAAGATGTGCAAGTAAATACAAATTATGCAATTAAATAAATAAATAATCTAATTATCAATGCTAGGAAATGCATGGGTTGAGACACCCTAATTCACAACATAGTTGAGATAAAAGTGAATCTATAGTTGCAGTAGGAAACAACCCTTTCCATTGTGGAGAGGAGTTTGATTTTTGAAAAGAAGGAGCCATAGACACTTTAGGAGATGGTGGCGAGAATGTAGGAGAAGGTTGGAAACCTAAACCTACTTTAGATAAGTGTAGTGTTGGTTTCACAAAATCCTTAATGCCTTGTTCCTATTTAGGGTAAAATTTGGATTGTTTAAGTTTTAGTGCTTAGATGTTTGAATCCTCCTTATACCCTATACATTCAAGGATCTAGGGTCGAGTGGCTATTCACTATCATACCCTAGATCGCTGTGAGATGTAGGGAAACTTGGATTAGGGAATTTAATTATCAATTTCTCTTCTCTTATGCCTAATTAACCATTAAAACCCTAATTATGCAAATACAGAAATAAATTAACGAATAACGGAAAAAGCTCTTGCAGACAAAAGTAAAATATCAAATCACAGAATACTTGTTTTTGGAGTTCTGAGGTGGAATAGTCAGGGACACTGGAGTGGCCGCCCAAGTCCAAGGTACCAGTTTCTTTGCAGGATCCTGACCTCCTTCTGACACTAATCAGCACTGTAATTCCTGTTTCTAGAAATTCAGTTGTGAAGGACACTAGAGAGAGCACCCAAGTCTTGGAAATGCTCTGGTGTCCTGCTTCTCTTTAGATCCCAAATCCTTGATGTCTATTGATCCTTCCTACAACTTCACTTTTCCCAAATGTGACACCTGTAACCTGCAATCACAAGACTTTGGGAGGGGGTTGTGGCATTTAGATGCTTGCCTTAGTCAAGCCCTGGAGGACACTGAAGTCTTTGAACAACATTGTCAGATAGAGAGTGTGTGCCCTTGTGAGGCAGAGGAAAAAACTAAAGGAAATGATGATGAAAACAAAATGTAATGTCACCTTGTAGTGAAGATATCATGGGAGGAAGATGCTCTTCATTCCATGATGAATGGATGCTCAAATCTACAAACACAAACACATAGACAACACAATTCTACTCTTGCAACACAATGGAAGCCTTGAATCACCTTGAGAATGCCTAAAGTTCACAATTGCCATCTAATAATGCTCTAGTTTACAAATGAATGCCTAAACATGCTTTTATATGCAACTACAAACACTCCTGCCAAGATTTTCATAATTCAAACTTACCATGTCGGCAAAGGACCCAAATAATGGTCATAAACTGACACCTATAAATTGGGGCTGCCCCAAAATAAGGCAGGACTAGGGCACGGGCGCCCAAGTCCTCCCCCCTTATTTTGGGCAGGGTATAGCTCAAGGGGTCCTCCTAGGTCCCATTTTTCATGTCACCTAGGGCTCATTCCATCGAGATGCCAAATTATGAACTAAGATGTCCTAAATGCATGCAAAAGACTCAGGAGCTAAACCTTATGAGGGAAAAGCCCCCAAGGGGACATTTTCTGACGTTACATTTAGCCCCCACTTTAATGTATGTATAAACGCAAGGCCAATACATGCATTAAAGTAAGGTCACAAACACAACAAACACACAAAGCACAGAGAAGACATGCCAATCACATAGAAAATAGTAACAAGCATGCAAAACACAGAGAAGACAGTTACAGTCATGCAAAACATAGAGATGACAATCAATGCATAGAAGACACATTAATGCATAGAAGACATGCATGATTTCTTTTCTTTTCTTTTTCTCATATATATGAAATGCAGATGCAAGTACCAAAAAGTAAACAAACCTCCCATAATACATGATGCACTCATCATGTAGGTCTTTGTATATATGGGGCAACACACATGCAAAACCTCCCAAAATGTAAGAAGCACAACCCTAAGGCGCTGGTCTTTATTTTGCATATGGGGCAACAAACACGCCAAACAAAGCAAGCACACCAAAACACACACACTTGAAGACACAGATAAAACATGGTAGAGAAGCGATGGTGTGTTCCCTATTTCTAGGCTCATCACCATCTCAGGCACATTATAGGTACACATCAATGATTGGTCTTCGCCACAACAATCATCGAAGATATGCTTAAGGGTTGAGTTTGTCACAGAACTACTCCATGCCTCCACAGAGGACTTTTGAAAAGGATAGGATGATGCAATCTGCTTCGAGAAATACACCATCCCCGCCTCTGCAGAGGGCTTAAGAAAAAGGATATGCTTGATATCCCACCTTTGCAGAGGGCTTACATGATTGATTGATTGATTGAAAACAAACTTAGGATGCATGATGCACTCATCACACAGGTCTTTGCATCTGAGGGTAAACACATTGCTAACATCTACAACAGACAACTTACCTTATGTGCCCCCACCTTAAGGTGGTTGATATCAGGTATCGATATCAAGCACGTTAAGGTAGGAAGAAAAAACACAAGGGAACACTGACTTTCACAAAGCCCATGCCCCCTGGAGGTGACATGTACTTTACGATTGCCAAATGTTCCCACAAACACATCCCTACAAGAAACATGTTAGTATCTACAAAATCATGATAAACAACAACATTGATGCCTATGATTAACCACATAAAGAGCCAAAGTTATACAACTAATTCGAAGTTTGAGGATAACCATGGGGCTATATCACGAAGCTCTCCAAATCGAGTACCACCAAGGCCAGATTCAAAGATAAACAAAGGTGCATAGAGCAGCAATATTGTTAAGGTTTGTAAATGCGATAGAAACATCATGAAATTCACTACACGGAAAGCATGAGTGCTTCCACTAGCCAAGTGTCGGATAAAATATACAACCCCACCATCATATTAGGAACTAAGTCCATTTTTTGATTTCTCTCAAAAGGGACACTAGGTCCACATTAGTATAAATGTTTGTCATCATTCGCCTGCTAGATGGAAACACTAGAGGAAGGGAAACAATAAATAAGAGAGGAGAAACAAGTGTCTCAGGGATAGTCACGTAGGAGGGTACCCTAGTCACCAACCACAATGTTATGTCTGTAAGACACAACACACAACAATGAAATCAGAGAGAGGTAATATAGAAGAATGATGATACAAATAGAAGAAGGTCACAACAAAGGTGATCTGTTGGAATCCTGGACCTTACGAGAGAATCTGAGGTCATCCTAGGAGGCCTAAACAACACATAACACATCACGGGGGAAGCACATCATGAGAGAGATAAAGGGTTAGAGATACTTACTTGTAGGGTCTTTGTATTAGATCTTGGACTTGGAGAGGTACCTGATCATGTTTAATGCAAAATTTGAGTGGTTCTTATGAAAGTTTTGTTTATTATCAAATGATGCTTGTTTTGTGATTTCTTGTTGAAATGAGACTTTTTGTTGCTTATGTGGGGGAGAACCACTATTATTTCTAACTATTGATTGTCGTCTTGCTCTTTTCCATTTTTTAGCAAGTTTTTGTTGTTGAATCTTTCTGGAACGGTAACAGAAATCATCTTGTACCATCTTATTCGTCTATATCAGTTGTTATTCTTGCTTTTCTAATGCATTTTGATTATCTCCCAATCCATACAAGGATAATGGAGGAGGAACCTCAGCATAAATTCCATTTCTTCATGCATGAGGTGGATTATCCCCTTATTTCTTATCGACTTCAATCATTCCCACGATGCTATCGTAGTCCAAGTAATCATCCTCATCTACTTCCATTAAACTTGTTCCACCATACTGTTTTTAGTATGCTTAGGGAAAGGATTAGTGAAGATTTGTAAGTTTTGATTTGGTGGAGCAACCGACTTGTTTCCATTATCATTCACACATGATACCTAGATGGCATTTGAATCAATACGGTCCTGTATCTCATGTTTAAGATGCCTACATCATTTAGTGTCATGTCCTTGTGTTAGATGATAATGATAAAAGGCATTAGCATCGAAGTAATGTCCTTGTTTACTAGGATCAATTGGCTTGATCAGGGGAAGCTTCAGAATGTTATTACTCACAGCTTGATTCATGATAGAATGATAGGATTCAGATATCAAAGTAAACTTTCTTGGTTGATATGATGCTTTCTTTGGATTATTTATAGCAGACACATTCGTATTTGGTCCATTGATCTCGATGAAACTCCTATTATTGTTCTTCTTAAAGTTGTTTTGTGATGATCCACCCATGGATTGACCAACTTGATCTGATGAGTTTTAGTTTTCATACTGACTAGATGAAAGTTGATAATCATGAAGGGCAGTGCATAAATGTTGAAAGGAGTTATATTTCATCAAGAGAATCTTATCACGAATATTAGGTTGTAGATTTGTAATGAATATCTTTTGAACATCCTCATCTTTCATCTGATATTGAATCTGTGCATAAAGTCCTTGATACTGGCTAATGAATTTAGTCAACTTTTCTTTCGAACCTTGTTTGCATTGAACCAAGTCAATAAGTGTGGCTTGGGGTCTGATATTTGCTTGAAAATGTTGTAAAAATTGATCAATCAACTGTAAAAAGGAGTGTATTGAATTCGGAGACAACGAGCAAAACCATTCTGAAACAGTATCTTTGAGAGATCATGGGAAAAGTTTTGCTAACAAATCCTCTTCAAAATAAAAATCACTACACATAGCTATAAATGCTGCCACATGGATATTAGGATCACCTTTTCCACCATATTTTTCAAAGTGGGGAGTTTCAAACCTCTCAGGCATAGGAGTTCTCAAGATTGCATAGGACAGGGGATTATGGGCATGATATGTTGGTGGACTACGCTGCGAAGAATTTGTTAGGTTTGTTACCTTCTATTGTAAAGCAGTCATGCCCTGTAAAAGTTGGTTTAGGATGACATTATTGGGAGATGTGGTTTGTTGTGAGGAATTAGAACCAAAGTGAGGAGGTGAATGAGCTTGAGATACAATAGGTGGAGGTTAAGAATATGTTAACAGTGGTTGGATATAGTGATAGGTGGAAGATGGTTGTGAGTATGTGATAGGTGTTTGGAAATGAGTGGAATAGATAGGTGGTTGAGAACAATTATGCATAGAGGAGGTCCCCTTAGAAACCAATTTCTGAAAATCAAATCCCACAACTTTGTAATTAGTGCTATTAGATACTCCAATACCAGTGGTAGCATTACTACAAGCATTTGCATCAGTTGTTAAGATCGGTGGTGTAAAAGTCAATATTCTCGTAGTTAGTATAGGTATGGATACTTGAGTATGAGATGGTGATAAAGTGTTATTTATCGCTTGTGCACATTTGGTCACCAGAATGATATTGGTTTGTACAATATGTACTAGACCACAAATTGCATTTACACCATCTTGTCCCTCTTTTATCAATTCTCTTATATTATGAATTGTAGGGACAACTTCTTCAGCTATTCTCTCATTTTCCATAAATGATTGAAATTTAGCTAGCTCTTTATCCAATTTTTCTATTTTCTCATCCGATACATATTTTGTCACCTCAATAGTATTATCAACATCATGAAAAAAAATTTCTTCCATTGTGGTTGGAGGATGTATAATATCTTGCACAATTTGAGTTTCTCCCTTTGTAAAGAAGGTGCTCAAAGGATTATTAGAGGTAGGAATGTCATTTTCAAGAGCACTAGATCCCATTAACCTTTTAATTATTCTAAAAGGGATATTGTTTTTAGGACAGCTTGTCATAAATCTTATACAAAAGCATACAACACACAACACACAAATTGAGAGAACAAATCCTACGAGAAGGATATGATTAAAGGCCAAAAATGCTTGGTTTGTTGTACTTTTTCAATGCAAACGAATGGAATGAAGGTGTTGTAAGGATTTTGATGAAAGGAAGAAAATTATATGCCTGATATCATTCCAAAACAGCAATATTATCCTTCTCAACACACTCTTGATGCCAATCCAAGACAATGCCAAGTCAAACTATAGTGAAAATATGTCGAAATATACACTTTTTTCACCAAAACTCAATGCAAGAGGGCATAACAAAGGGTGTTGTGAGGAAAATGATGATGGAAATAAAATAACATTAGTAACAACATCCACTTGGTGCCAAAATACCCAACACAACATGCTTTTAGTGCCACTTAAGGTCAAACCTTAGTGAAAATATAGCAAAATATGCAATTTTTCACAGTTTTTCAACTCCAAGACCTAGAAAAAGGGGTGTTGTAATTAATTTTAGGAGGTGAAGAAAATAAAATCAATGATATCAGTCACCTTAATCCATAAAATTTTTCACAACATGCTTAGAGTGCAAACTAGGCCAAACCCTAGGGCAAAAATAGCTAAAATATGTAGTTTTTCATCAAATTTTCAATACAAGAGCCCGTTAAAATGATGTTGTGAAGTTTTTTAGGAGGGGAATTAAATTATTACCCTGATGAAATCTAATTAATGCAAAAATAATTTTTACAACATGCCTATGGTGCAAGTTTATAGAGTTGATAAGGCCAATTTTAGTGAAAATCGTTGTTTTTGAAGCCCTAGGTTTGAGATCTTGGGACAAAAATGCTATGTGAATGTTTTGAAGTCTGATTTATGATGGAAATTAATTACTCTCAGATCTGAAAATGATTTCCAAGCTTGAATATGCAAAATGCCAATGCAAATCTAATGAAAATGCATAAAAATTGCTAGATTTTTGTTGAAATTTTCTATGCAAAAATGCAAATATTTTAAATCTAAATACAAATTTAAACTAAAATGAAAGAATACAGCCAAATGTTAATTTGAATGAGCCTCTAAAATTAGTAGAAAAATATGAAAGAAGATTTTTCCTACTAACCCTAGATTTTGGAATTACTAGGTTTAATGAAAATTGTCAAAATTTCTACAAAAGCCTAGAAAATTAATGATGAAAATGCAATGCAAATTATTGAATTTTTGTATTCTTCTATATTTTATATCAGATCTGATGCAAAAATCATGAATTAGGAAAATTTAGAAAGAATTGATGCAATTTAGTAATCCAAACAATGAAAAAAAAATTTGAATTTTTTTCAATGCAATAAAGTGAAAGACTATATGAATGAATAAAATCAATTCAAATCTAAAGACACACACTCAAAAAGTTGCAATTTAAGTCCAAAAACACAAGTTCACCAAAATGTTTAGGGTAAAATTTGGATTGTTTAAGTTTTAGTGCTTAGATGTTTGAATCCTCCTTTCACCCTATACATTCATGGATCTAGGGTCAAGTGGCAATTTGCTATCATACCCTAGATCGTTGTGAGATGTAGGGAGACTTGGATTAGGGAATTTAATTATCAATTTCTCTTCTCTTATGCTTAATTAACCATTAAAACCCTAATTATTCAAATATGGCAATAAACTAACTAATAATGGAAAAAACTCTTGCAGACATAAGTAAAATATCAAATCACAGAATACCTATTTTTGGGGTTTCAAGGTGGAATAGTCGGGGACACTAGAGAGGGCGTCCAAGTCCAAGGTACCAGTTTCTTTGCAGGATCCTAACCTCTTTCTAACACTAATCATCACTGTAACTCTTGTTTCTAAAAGTTTAATTGCAAAGGATACTAGAGAAAGTACCTAAGTCCTAGAAATGCTCCGATGTCCTACTTCTCTTTAGATCTTTAATCCTTGATGTCTGCTGATCCTTCATGTAACTTCAATTTTCCCAAATGCGACACCTATAACCTACAATCACAAGACTTTGGGAGGGGGTTGTGGCATTTAGAGGCTTGCCTCAGTCAAGCCCTAGATGACACTTAAGTCTTTGAACTCTGTTGTCAGATAGAGAGTGTGTGCCCTTGTGAGGCAGAGGTAAAAACCAAAGGAAAACACAATGTAATGTCACCTTGTAGTGAAGATATCATGGAAGGAAGATGCTCTTCATTCCATGATGAATGGATGCTCAAATCTACAAACACAAACACATATACAACATAATTTTTCTCTTGCAACACAATGAAAGCCTTGAATCACCTTGAGAATGCCTAAAGTTCACAATTGCCATCTAATAATGCTCTAGTTTACAAATGAATGCCTAAAAATGCTTTTATATGCAACTACAAACACTCCCGCCAAGATTTTCATAATTCAAACTTATTGTGTCGGCAAAGGACCCAAATAACAGTTATAAACCAACACCCAGAACTTAGGGTTGCCCCAAAATAGGGCAGGAATAGGGCGTAGGTGCCGGCCCAAGTCCTCCCCCTTATTTTGGGTATGGTATATCTCACGTTGGTCCTCCTAGGTCCCATTTTTCATGTTACCTAGGGCTCATTCCATTAGGATCCCAAATTATGAGCTAAGATGTCCTAAATGCATGCAAAAGACTCGGGAGCTAAACCTTATGAGGGAAAAGCCCCCAACGGGACATTTTTTGATGTTACAGTTCCATGTGTCCTAAACCATTTCCATTATATCCATTCTTATTAATAATTTTGAATCCATGCCCATAATGTGTGTCCAAATCCAAAGGAAGAGGAGAGGCTACATTACAAGCCTTGTTGAAGAAGTAGAAGGATCATTCTTTTTATCATGGTGAGGAGGGTCAACTTTAGATTTAGCATACCCAAGGGGGTCTAAATTTAAGGAGCCTCTATATCCCAATTGAGATAATATTTGATAACCTTGACTATAAATTGAAGCCATTTTTGTGGATGGAGGTGGCTCACCATTAGTCGCGAAGTCAATATTATAAGAATAATCATCATAGTGTGTTAAAGTAAATTTATGAGAAAGAATAGATTGTGTAGAAGATATTTTAGATACCTTTGATTTTTCTATTTTTGATGGTGAGACTTTATACTCACCCGTGAAGGTAGGTGTAAAGTCTAATGAACCCCAATCATCACCAAAGAACTTGTTTGAGGATGATCCAGGCTCTTGCTTAACATTATCTGTAGCAAGAGGAAATGGTGATAAAGATGGGATGAATGTGTTTACAGGTGTAGAAGGAAGATGTTGATCCTTGACTTCAGCTGTAAATAATTGTCTAGATTAGGATCAGCCTCAATTGTATGGAGTTTGTTATTGTAAACAAACTTAATTGAACGATGAAGGGTAAATGAGACTGCCTTCATGGAATTAATCCATGGTCTACCTAGAAGAAGATTATATGTAAGAGAACTAGGTATGACATGGATAAGTGTAGATAATGTCATAGGTCCAACTGTAAGAGGCAATGTGATTGTACCTAGTGATTGTGTACCAACATTATCAAAGCCATGCAAATTTAGAGTATTGTGCTTGATAAGGGAGGTATCTACACTTATCTTATGTAACAGGTCAATGCCACAAACATTAAGACATGATCCATTATCAATCATAGTACACTTTATTCTAGTTTTATTAATAATGAAAAATATCATCAGAGGATCATATTAGTTTTGTACTTCTATGGGAGGTAATTCATGTTGTGGAAAGGTTATGTCTAAACTCGTCGCATGCATAAAATCAAACAGAGTTTCTACATCATTCGATCTAATACAAGGTGTAATGACTACCTTTTGTAGAGCCTCCTAGAGCATTCCATGGTATGTAGGTGAGGTCTATATTAAATCCCAGAGTGAGATCTTAACCAGAGTAGCACAGAGCTGCTTGACAAGATCATATTCTCTAGTAGTATGTTGTGAAAGATGAGGGGGTGGTGGAAGAAAATGTTGCAAAGGTGGAAGAGAAATGGGCACACTCAATGCTTGTTTCTTTTGTTTGTTGTTTCAAGTGTTGTATGTGTGAGAAACCATGTGGTAACTAGGTTGCTGCGACACATCTTGAACCAATTGGTTGTTTTGAGTAAGTTGTTTTGCAAAGTTGAAAATGTAACCAGGAGATTGAGACGGGTTTGGAACACCTTAAATTTTAATCACTAGTTTAGAGAGAGAAGGCGAGTCAAGTGCCTTATGCACTATGATTTTAGGAATGTTTTGAACATTATTGTACTTATCCAAAATCTCCTTAGTGGGTGGGATAAGTCTATTGATGATGATGAAATTTATATTATTATATTTTTTACTATGCTCAACATCCATCCCTAAGGAACTCAATGTGAGGGAAGGCTCTTCATTCACTAATGCTCCTTCTTTCGAAGGGAGGGCATTGGAATGAAGGTAGGGTAGAGCGATGTTAAGAAAATTGTCAATGATTGTATCTTTTTTGATGTCCAAGGGGCTTGGACATGCAACCAAAGGAGGAAGAAAATATATAGAGGTCTCCACATCTTTAGTGATATCCAAGGTACTTGAATATGCAACTAAAGGAGGAATATCAAGGGTCTTCACATCCTTAGTGATATCCAAGGTACTTGAACATGCAACCAAAAGAGGAAGCTCAATAGGATGTGTCATGGAATCATCATGTACTATGGAAGATGTGTTAGAAGTAGAAGTGATATGCTCAACATCCTCTAATGTCTCATCTCTATAAGAGAAATCATCCAAATGAAGAGAAGGTAAAATAATGTTAAGGAATGTGTCAATGATTTCATCCTCTTGCACCAAGATGTCCTCATAAGTAGGAGGAATCTTAGGGGAGGGATCAAAGGAATACAAGGGAATAAGAAATGCTTTGTTTTTACCATTTTAAAGAAATGGAACATCAATTTCACAAACCTTTCGAGTAAATTTGGAAAATGATGAGAAAAAATCCATTTTTGCATTTAGATAGTTTTATTTATGTTTTTTCTTTCAAATCTTGAATAAAGTATAGATGTATGAATGTTTTTACTTTCTAAGTAAAATACAAATGACTAGTATGATATGCTACAACAAATTGTAATAAGATCTAACAACTAATCAACATAGCAAAGATCTAAAATAGGTTTGCAATCATCACCACTAAGTGCAAGACTAGCGGGGTTTACCAAAAAATGAGGTTTTTGGTAACCACAACAATGAAAGAGTACAAATTCAAGATCTACAAATAAAGAGTGTTAAATCAATTCAATGTTAATTAGATCTGAGATAGTAAATGGATCAAATCTAAACAAAGAAGGCTATAAAAGTGCAAGATACATCAGGTTCACCAAAATGTTAAAGTTTTGGGAACCACAACAATGAAGATGTATAATTGTTTTTCTTTCTTGACCAAATGCATGAGATAAAAGAAGGTATGCAACCTAAATGTTTAATCAGATTTATCAACTAATTAAACACATCTACAAATTTGAGCAATGAAATCAGTAAGTGCAAGTGTATGGTATGTCGGATTCACCAGAATGTTTAATGGAAAAGAGAGACCATCTCACTAGTCAATTAGCTAGGACAATCCTTTCAATCAAACATTGGAACACAAAATGAGCTTGGCTATAGTCCTGAAGGAGAACCAAGCTAAAGGAAGTTTTGTCCCTTTGTTTTAATTGAGAAGATTGAATTAATGAGGCTAGATCTAGGGTTTTACAATAGAAATATGCCAAAATGGAGAAATTGTACCTTATAGAATCAGAAACCCAGATAAAAGAGGTTAGGATAAGCAGAGTAGACCTGGCATATGTTGTTGCCAAAAATTAGGGAAAATCTAGGTGGACAAAGTTGACTGAGCACTAGTGTCCTTGGGTTTCTATCCGAATTTTGGGGTTTCTAAGAGTTTGGACTTACATTTGTCAATCAACTTTCAGATGTTGTGTCCCTGCTCTCGATCTTCTAGAATTTGCACAAGCACAAAGGGGAAAAGGTTTTGGGCCATTTTAGGGGCTTGCTTTAGTCAAACCTCATGAATGGTGTTTCTACCTCCACAACAGCCAAGGATTAGATCAAGAGTGTGTGCCCTAGGAGGGCAAAGGTAGATCTAAATAATAGAAGATGAATGTAAGCAAGTAGAAATAAAATATGCTACAATGAGCATGGAATCCTTGATGCGATGATGTCACAATTAAATCACCATAAGGAGTGAATGAAGGAGGAAGGAGCTTCCACCAAGATCTATAACAAGGGTTAGCGCACACAACAATATACTACACAAATAGAGATCTTGTAGATAGAATCTTGTTAGAGAGCAATTGCATAGAGAGTCATTAGATCATTCTTTCATCAAGAGTGAATAAGTGAGAGAGACATGTATATGTGTGTGTGTGTGTGTGTGTGTGTGTGTGTGTGTGTTTAGGTGGAAACAAGAGACTTAGCCTAAGAGATTAAACTAGGTTAAACCCTCTTCCATAAACATTGAGACACAAACTGAGCTTGGCTTCTACCCATGGAGGAGAACCAAAGTATAGTGGATTTGTCCCTTTTTTGTATAGAGGAGTGTCAACCAAATTCAACCAAAACTAACCAACCAAACTAGGGAAAATATGAAACCTTAATTAACCAAGATTTATAAATAGTGGATTGTTGAAAACATATAAGAGATTCTGAATGTACAGTAGAGATCAGGAGATAGAGAAGAACCTGGATCTGAGTTTGAGAGCATAGAAGTACTAGGGTGTTGGGTTCCCTAGACCCTAATTAGGGTTTCATAGAATTTCAAGATCTGGATGTCTTTGCCTATTAGTCTTCTTTAGTCCTACAACTTCTCATAGTCTAATTCTTCTAGATGCAACCTACACACAACCAAAGAGAAAAGAGTTGTGTTGTGTTTATGGGATTGCCTTAGTCAAACCCTATGTTGGTGTTTCCACCTCCACTACAACAATGATTAGTGATCCAAGTGTACATTCCCTAGGAGGGCAAAGGTAAGATCAACAATATATGATGAAAGTATGAATGAAAGTGATAAAGATTACCCCAAGATGTGAAACCCTAGTTGGAGTAGATAACTTAAGATCATGCACCAACAAGGAGATAGATAAAGATATCTTGAACTTCCTTCAAGACATGAAAATGTGCATCAGAACATCCACAAGCAAATAGCAATTCCAAGCATGAAGATAACTTGAGCATAGGAGATCAATCATGTAAGAAAATTCTAATCTTGCATTGTCCATCTAGGTGTAAAATGAATAAAAAGAATCCTTTATATATGCATTCCTACTCACAAATGATGAATAAAACCAAATGGGGCCGACATGTAAAAGCTAAGGAGGTATTCCAAGCCGACACCACAAAATAGGGCTAAAGTCATTGTGTTAGCAGGAAAAATCGGGTTAATAAGATCAAGCATTACAATCAAAACCCAATCTTACCACCTTCAAAGAATCCATCTAAATGAAACAAAATCAAAGCAAATCAAAGAACAATGTCACCTAGATTGTATTGATTCCTTGGTTAGAATGTTGATTGCTTCTCAATAGTGAACAACCATAGTTGTCAAACCTGCCATGATGATAGATGATATGCTCAAAGTGCTCAATGAATGTTCAATGGACTCAATATGCATAGGATGATAATCTGGATGCTATATGATTGTGTGGGATATGATGAAATGAGGTGAGAGGGCGTTTATATAGATCCCAACTAAGATTGATCAACAGTGGAGAAAAGGTGGCTATGTGAATGGTTGAGATTAAACAAGAAGCTTGGATGAATGTGTACAAGGCATGTGTCCATAGGAAGAACTTTTATTAAATGATTGTAGTTGGTTTGTTGGTAGTGGTAAGATTGATTTTCTTAAAATAGGATGCTTTTCTATTTTAGGGATTGGATGATGTGGATGTCTGATTTTAGAACCAATTAAATCATTTTTTATATTTTATTGTTGACACACTATGGACAAGGGTAACTTGTACACATAGAAGAATGTGATAAGATAAGGAAATGATAAGATAAAAATAAATTAAACAAATAAATTCATTTACTTTCTTTTTAAATGATAGAGGAAAGAGCTATTTTTAGAAAATTAGAAGAAAAGATATAAATTAAATAAATAAATTTATTTAATTTATGTGCATGATGAGAAAATAAATAAAATATTGATTTTATTTATTTTAGAGGAATAATGGGATAGTTAAATAATTAAAGATTATTTAATTACAAATAGAAAATAGAAGAAAATGGATGAAATTAATTAAATAAATATAATTTTTTTAATTAATGATAGAAGTGGATGATTTAAAAGAAAATAGATGATTGATACAAGTGTGCTAGACAAACTCAACATATGCAATGGTGGATAATGCGACAAAGTGACAAATGATGTGAAGGGTCAATTTTGGGTGTCTACATTTTACCCCTCTTTGAGACAATGTTCATTAGGACGTTGTTTCAAAGAAGATATGATTGATACGTTGGATAAACAAGTTATGCCCCCTCAAGAGGAAAATCAGGATTCGAGTAAAGGTTGGGTTTACTCACAATTAGATGACAAGACAAGGATAGACTAGATGGACATGAAGAAAGAATGGGGATGGGGTGGGGTAAACTAGGGATTGATGAGAAGAAATAGGTTTTGGCTTAGAATAAATTAGGGTTTTGGTTCTATAAATAGGCTACAAGGGCTCATTTCAACTCATTGTGGTATTTGCTTTGAGATTTCTAGAGCTCTAGGTGTTTTAGAGTGCATCAGGACTTCCAAGAGCTTCAGGATGGTGATTCCACATGTAGATCATCAAGTGGAGAGGGTCAGGATGTATGGATGACTAGCAGGAGCACCTGCATTGGTGTGTATCTAAAACTTGTTCTAAATGTGTCATTAATAGGTCCATAGGCATAATTAAGTCATGTGAATGACCAAAGGCGTATGAAGGTAATGCATGCACTTTTGAGCAACCGAAAGTCACATTTGGTATGTTGCATTGCTTTTGGATGCAAGTTCATTGCATTTGTTGAGTCAGCTTGCATTTGGTTGAAAAACTAGGTTAGGGATAATGTCATACGCCTTTGGTCAAAAATGTTGCCTTTGATTAGCAGAGGCTCGCCTATGGAAGTTTAAGTCAGGTTTGAATGACAGATGGTCGCATATGGTAAAATGAATCACCTATGGCAAAAAGGTTTTCTTTTGGTGAAACTTAGGGAAATTAGGATTTTATACAAAATAGGCTCACATTCCTAAATGACGCTTAATCAATTGATATTTGTAGAGTGTGTTACCAGCATTACTATCGAGAGAGGTGCATCTAGTAGATTTGGCATTGGTGAGGTAGTTAGATGTAGATGAGCACCTATTTTTAGAGATTGTTGGCTTAGATCATGTGGTCATATTACTCCTGTACGGGCACACCTTACATTAATGACAACATTAGTAGAGCGGTGGTATATTGAGCACAATTCATTCTCATTTCTAACTGGTGAGGCTACCATCACACTTGAGGATGTGTGGCATATCTTGCAGATTCTGATTGGGGTCCTAATGCATTGCGACAATTGTTCAAGACTCCTGATATAGGGGTTGAGGACCATGAGATACCCATATGGACAATGAGGGGCCATTGTGATAGACTGCAGCATTTAGTGGTGGCTATCATCTAGTTCTTGGTGCTAGATATATGTGCTAGAGGATTCCTAGTAGGATGGGGGATAGTTATGGAGGGCTTGTTTGAGTATGGCGTCAAATATGCATGGGGTCCATGTGTATTAGGACAAATCTATCACTATCTTCATGACTGTGCTTATTTATTTGGTTTGAGCATGTCAGCTGGGGTCACATTGTTACATGTTTGGGCTTATGAGCACATCGCTATGATGAGGCCAGTAGGTTTATGACAGAGGGCACCAGGAGAGCCTTATGTTCAGGTAGCTTAATGCGCTTGTATATTGGCGGCATACATTAGATGAGGTTGATCAGTTCACTTGGAGGCTATGGAGGGATTGTGAGAGTTGGGATGATGATGCTGAGCAACTATTATATGCACGATAGCCTAGATATCTCTTTGGATAGAGCATATATGTGATTGAGAGATATTTTCCAGAGAGAGTACTTTGATAGTTTGGTTTGCCCCAGGGTGAGCTAGTTGGAGATGCTATTTAGACATGAGAGATTCCTACATGGCGTCCTGAGGTTATTGTGGAGATAATAGTAGTAGATTTTGAGAGCTTAAGGCCAGTGGTATGGGATTGGATTATGGGGCCCGCTAATCATGGCACTACTCTAGAGTATGATGCGTATTGGTTGTTACACAGACCTACTTGATTGAGAGTTTCAGGAGAGGTAGGAGAGGTGGTAGTTCATAGGCTAGTTAGGAGGAGAGTGAGGGGACATAGATAGCCTCTGAGGGTACAGATAGTTGCATAGGGACATGCTCCTTAGGTACAGGGATAGGTACCTAGACAGGTTTAGGTTTAGCCACCACAACAGTAGGTTGTGGCAGTGGGAGGTGGTGGAGATGGAGGAGATCAGAGAGAAACAGTAGAGACCTGTTTGCGACAACAGTTGCAAATGGAGATAGGCTGAAGGGTTAGATTAGAGGCACGGTATAGATGGCTAGGGGTTGACAGGGACAGAGCCTTAGTTGCTATGAGGTAGGCTTAGGCTCAGGTGTAGGCTTATCATCCACAGACATAGGCACAGGCACAACTGGTACCAGATGATGGGGTTGTGGCTAGACTTACGGTGCAGAGGGATGCAGTGCAGAGAGCACAGAGATTGACAGGAGAGTGGGATGCCGCTATAGTTGCATTGGGTACTGGTCAGGCTACATTGTATTTGGTTAGAGAGCTCGTGCAAGTGCAGGGTGAGTTGGGTACAGCTCAGGCAGAGACAGAGTATTATAGAGGGTTATACTTTGGAGTAGTACTGGCAGATCAAAGGTATCCCAGTTTCAGGACTAGATCCATGGCTTCAGGTTCGTGAAGGATAGGGAGATCCAGGCCTTCAGTTGTGGGCCCACCCCTACAGGTAGGTGTAGGAGGATCTCAAGGTGAGGCTTCCTTAGTGAGTGGCACCCACTTGAGACATCAAAGATAGCCTACTTTATACATATTGTATCAGTTTTGTACCATGTTGTACCATTATGAGGCATGCGAGCCGATATATGTATTTTGATGGCTCTTTGATAGCCAAATTTGTATATATCAATTCATCTTGTACATGATGAGATAATTGTATATTGACCTAGATGTATATATATGACAAATTTTGGTGATATATGGTGATAATGATGGATGCATATGTATGATGTTTGTTTTTATGGTTTTATATATTTTTTATGATTATGACATGAATATGGGTAGATGGTAAAATGGTACATACATATGATTATGATTGAATAATGTAATGTTTATTATGGATGCATGATTATGGAAATGTGTATATGCTTATGATGATAATGTTATATGTATATAATGATAATGATAGATGTCTAACACACTTGTTTTGTAGGATGAAGATGATGAAAAGACAAATAAACAGAAGAAAGTAGATAAAATTTAATTGATCAATCCTTGTGAGAGATATGGGTTTTATTGTGGGAAATGAGTGGATGGTGGATGATGGATGACATATTTAACAGTTGCACACCAATTTAGAGGTTTGAAATCCTTATGTTTGATAGCATATGGATATTATGCACCAAGGTATAAAAGACCAGGGTGTCGATGTATCTAATGCATTCAACATAATACAATCTTAAATGATCTGAGATGAACTTTGACTCTGCAAGCAATGGTTTGAACTTATATCCACTAAACATAATGAAACTTTGTTGGTTATATGTATGGAAAATAGTCTTATCATAGAATAGTCTTAGTGCATAAGAGACTATTTAGCTTCTCAGATGCAAAAGATATTGATATGTAAGATGCTAATCCCAACATGTACAAGATACCATCAGGCATAATAAGAGAATAAGATCATTCCACAAACACAACATACGAAAGCAAATGACCATGCCCCAGTCCATACTTCATTGTGACATACCAAGATATGATGAATCAAGGCAATTTAGATTAGGTATCAAAAAGGGACAAAAGATAAATAAAAAAGAAAACAAAAGACACATCCATCATGTTCTCTTGCCAAAGGAAGGTGCTCTTGGATGGATTGGATAGTGTCTTGTTGTGAGGAAAGATATATCCTATTGAAAGCTGAGATGTTGGTGTTACATTGGAAAATGTCCCCTTGGGGGCTTTTCCCTTGTAAGGTTTAGCTCCTGGGTCCTGTTTATGCATTTAGAGTATTTTTCATGTTAATCTAACTTACCGATTGGAAAACCCTAAAGTTCCATGGCAATTTGGACTTAGGGGATGCACTTGTGACAAATCCTACCAAAAATAGGGGGGTGGACTTGGGCACTCACGCCCTAGTCCTGCCCTATTTTAGGTTAGGCCTAATTTCAAAGTGTTTGTTAGTGACTATTATTTAGGTCCTATGCCGACACGGTAAGTTTCAATTACGAAATTCTTGGTGGGGATGTTTATAGTTGCATATATTAGCATGTTTAGGCATTCATTTGTAAACTAGATGGATATTGCATACTTGTGGCTCATGTTAAGGTGATTCAATGCATTCATTATGTGTTGTAGAGCAAACTTTGTATTGTTATTGTGTTTGTATTTGCATATTTGGCAGCCATCTCCTCATGGCATGAAGAGCTTCTTCCTTAGATGAGATCTTCACTACAAGGTGATATCAATTGTGTTTTCAATAATTTATCATTTGGATTTTTTCTCTATCCCACAGGGATATGCACTCTTTCTCTAACAATGGTGTTCAGAAGACTTGAATGTCTCTCTAGGGCTTGATTGAGGCAAGCCTCTAAACACCACAACCCCCAACCCATTTTTTCGTGATTGTAGGTTACAGGGTACAGGAGCAGGAAAAGTGGAGTTGCAGGAGAGCATTGCAAACTGTTAGAATTGTAGATCTGAAGAAAAAATAGGGACTTGGACTCTGGCACCTGCTTATTAGTCCCTGACTATTCTGCTTTATGATCTTTGAAATCTTGTACACATTTGGTTATCATTTAGTATCTCTGTGTGTGAGCATTTTCCGTGATTCGTCCATTTGCTTTCGAATTTGCATAATTAGGGTTTTGAACATAATTGGGCTTAATTGAACAACAAATCTACACAATTCCAATTTTCCCTACATTCCAAGTGACTGCAGGCTTGATAGTAGATCTCCTACTAGACCTAAAGTCCTTGAATGTTTAAGGTGAAAGGAGGATTCACATAAACCATCAAATCAAACCCTTTTACAAATTTTACCTTAAACATTTTGGTGAACCTATGTTTTTACTAAATTGTGCACCTTGTTGAGTGTTGTACTTCAGATTTACATTCATTTCATTGTTTATCTTATTGCATTTGAAAAATTACAAAAAAAAATTTAAAAATTGGAAAAATTTGAAAAACATAGTATTTTTAGCTTGCATTTTCATGTAATTTGGATTAATTGGCATTTAATTTCAATAAATTTCTATCATTAGCATCATATCTAATTTAATTTATAGAAATTTTCCATTCATAATTAATTTAGATTGCATTTGCATGCTTAAAGTGATAAAAATTGCTTGAAATTGTGCATTTTTCCATATAACCTAGTTTTGCATCAGCTAGGGTTTGTAGTCAAAATCTTGTTTCAGATTTTACTACCCATTTAAAACACTCATTAGGATTGATTTCTAACTTAAGTGTTTCATCATAGTGGTTGCTTGCAAAATTTCATGCCTAGGGTTTGAAAACCTTGATTTTTCACTAGATTTGGCTTTATCGTCTCTCTAGATTTGCATCCTAGGCATGTTGTGTATACACCGAAAAATGACATGACTCTACTTAAATAAATATTTTAAATATTTATTTCACCTTCACATTCCTCTATCAATAAAAAAATTTATTTATTTATTTATTTGATTCATCTCCTCTCATATTATTAAATAAATTACATTTATTTAATTAATTAAATTCATCTACATCAACTTCATTCTTCTAAAATAATTAAATAATTTTAATTATTTAATTAAAATCTTTTATTCTTCCAAATTTAAATAAAATGCAATTTTATTTAAATAAAATCTTTAATCTCCACAAAATAAAATATATTTAATATTTTATTTATTCATCCAAAATATCTACAAATAATTAAATAAATCTATTTATTTAATTATGCTTTCTTATCTTCAAAAATCCTTCTTATCTTCTAAAAATATATTCCTCTTGTCATACAAAAAGAAAAAGATGAGTTAAAGCAACTTTAAAGCAAATGTGCTCTTAAAATTAGAAAAATATATTCTAATTTAAGAAAAACAAAAATCATCCTCATCAACAGAGCAATTAACTCAACATAACTTCTTTTTGAATGACACATGTCTTTCTTCTATTGGTTGCACGTTCCTCAACCATCCTCCTCCGTTGATCTTTGATTTTCTTCTCAACCATTGATCTTCCCTCACCCTTCTCTATAAATACAACCCTCTTCTTGTTCATTCATAATCCATAGCTTGAGCAAACTTATGCTGCAGAAACACTAGCATGCCTTTTGGCAGCCTCATCTCCATAAGCACTTCATATCATCCATTTCAATAGTGTGTTGAAGCTCATCTTCAATCACACAAAGTATCCTAGCCAACTTCATCTTGTCATCTTGAGGACTTCGAAGCAAGGAAGCAAGCTTCCTGAGGGCCAAACATTCATCTCCATCAAGATCAAGATAGAAAAGGTGAGCAATGGAAGGCATAAGGTAAAGGTTGTAAGTATCACATCTTGTTAGTGTTTTTAATCTCTTTTTCCTTCATATTTCATTGGTGTTGGGTTTATTATTATTATTTGATTAATCCACATTTTACCCTCACATTTTGGCACCCACCGTGGGGCCCTTGCCCCTTTTTCTAATCACAAATCTAAGTTTTTAAGACGCAGGTTCTGTACAGGTTTTGTATAGACTTTTGACAAGATTGATTCGATGCATTTAAGTAATCCCATGGTGCATATACCTCCTATCTCGGCACATGTAGAAGTCTAGTGCATTCAATCTCTAAATCGACGCTTTTACCCTCTGTTCCGGCGCTTCTGCAGAAACAACACATATACACTCTGTTTCGGCGCATCTAACCTCTGATACAATGCATATGCTCCATCTTGCAGCACATCTATTTTGCAGTGAATTTTTAGAATGTTGTTTTAATGCATTTGATCATTATTTTTGCACATATGTCCTCTGATTCAATGCATTTGTAAAGCTGCGCATATGTCCTCTGATTCAACGCATTTGTAAAGCTATGCATATGACCTCTGTTTCAGCGCATATGTGCTCTAAATTTGTGCATCTATAAAATGGTGCATATGACCTCTTTTTCAACGCATATGTGCTCTGAATCTACGCATCTATAAAATGGTGCATATGACCTCTGTTTCTGTGCATATGATCTTTGTACCTGCGCATCTGATTCTAACATTGACTTTTTGGGTTTTCTTGTGGTTTTGCTAATGCTAACACTTTTTTTGCAAGAATATTCTTGGATTAACTTGCAGGCTAGGTACTGGTTTAGATTCATATAATTGCATTTGTTAGCTCACACTTTGATTTCTAAAGGGAAAGTAAAATGGATGCTCATCCAAATTCCACATAGTCTTTAACTAGGATGGAGAGTAACTGAACCATTGCTATCTCTGCATTGTTGATTTCTTTTCCTAGTTAGATCATTGCTATCTTACAAATGGGAATGAACATTGCCATGTCTTAAACACTTCAAAGTTAACAACCACATGAGTGCACAAGTAGAATAGCCCATTTAGTTTTTCTACTTTTAACTAGGTTTGGATTAATCAGTGTATTCTGTGATTGTGAATGATAATAGGTTTATGCTCTCCCCTTAACTGGGTGACCAGAATGCCAAACTTTCCATTCCATTTGTTTAACCTTTAGGGGGGCCTACCCTTGGATGCATGCCTGTCCAAGTGGGAATGACCCTGAGTGGTAACAGGATAAAGACAAGCCCTACCAAGCCACTTAAAATAAATTGTGCTTGAGGTGAAAACCTCCTACAATGAGTGTTGCTATGTTACACTGATGGCCAACCTCCCCCAAAACCCTCTAAGGCGTAACCCTTAGAGGCTGGGAGACTCCATAATGGAGAGTAGTGCCGCCGTACATGTAACCACTCGAATGGTTGCCCTGACTACGAACCAATTGTTTAGCAAGCTAAAAACCCCTATTTGTTGATGCAAACGGCGGAGCTCTTGAAGCGGCCTTGATTCATGTGACTCTTAGTAGAGGTAGCAGGGACAATCCTAAGGATTGGTGGGGGTACGAGCCTAAGGAAACCTAGATCTGGTATGCATGAGAAGTGAGTGCCGTGGAGGGGAGACAGTGCTACCAGATCCTGGAGCTACACACTTTGAGTATGCACAGCTAGAGGATTCAACAAATACTGTCATATCCAGCCTAGGGTGTACTTATTTTTTAGTCAAAATAGTCCAAAAACACAAAAAAATAACAAAAGATAAAAATCATGAAAACTTCTATGTGTTTTCTATGTCTTTGCCATAATTGAACATCAGAATTCTCAAAACACCAAGTTTTCAAACCCAAAAATAGAAGAATCTTGAAAAATGTTCCAAAATTCTACAAATTCAAACCAAAAACTAGAATTGTGCATTCATCACGACCTGTAGCGCATTTGATCCAACTTTCAGTGCATATAAACTATGTTGCAGCGCTTTTGAAAAATACCAGACTAGCGCATTTGATCCGACTTGTGGCGCTTTTGCACTCTGTTATGGCACATTTGTTGTTACTCATCCAAACCATTAAGTTTTTCTAGTCTTGTGTCAATGGCAAACAAATTAGAATATATTGATAAAAAACGCCAATATCTGCAATTGCAAATAAACTTAGGTCCCTTGCCCCAAGATTGCATAGCAATTTCTCAACAAGTCCAAGTCTTACAACAAGAAATGGCAATCTTGCAAGCTAAATGTGCCAGTACTAGCTATGCCTCGTCCCAAAATCATACCTTCTTTTCCCGTCTTAATGATACTATTGACAAGGAAACCACCACCTCAAGGGGGAAATCATATACCACTCCTACTAGTCCTCCTTCGCCACCTTCTAAAACACATATTCCAAAACATACCAATCCTATGCCAGCACTGCCATCAAGTTTCCCAAGCTCTAAACTGACAACTAGGGAATCCTCAGATGATTTCTGGAAAAGAGTTTTTTCCAAATTTATACAACCAGAGAAATACTAGGGAGAAAGCTAAATCCCCTCATTCACCTATCCATACACCTACCAATGATGTGATCCAAGGGCTACTAGCAGAGAGTCAACCATGTCCCCAAATTCCAGTCCATGACCTTACCAAAGATTCTTCCAATGCCATGTCAAATCCTACAACCCCTTCATGTCATCCGCAACCCCTTGAGCTTATCGAAGAACCTCCTACTATGAACCAATGTCAAGGTCCATCAAACATCCATGTTGTTAACCAAGAAGCTATCCAAGAGCTATCTACTTCCATTCAAGAAGACCAAGAGCTATGTCAAGAGCACACCTTAGAGCATGTGGAAACATTAAGCCCTAGTCTAAGTCAAGATCAAATCACTTTCATGCAACCTATCAATAACATGTATCTTTTCCATGATCAAGATGATATCCATAATAATGAACCTCTCCATGAGCCACTTGATCCTATCCATCTCCCAACAACTATACATGAACAAGAGATCCAACTCCAACCCATGCATAACCTTTATCTTTTCTATGATCGAGATACTATCTTTGATGAAGAAGCTATCCACGAACAACTTGATCCTATACATGAGAAGGAAATCCAACTCCAACCCATCCATAACCTTTATCTATTCTATGATCAAGATATTCCCTATGAAGAAGATGTCCTTGAATAACTTGATCCCATACCCATCCATGAGCAAGAAACCTCCATTACTTCTACCCCTCTTCCATCTAGTTCTATCCATGATCCAACAACTTCCACTTCCTTTGATGAGACACTTGGCTCCCAAGTGCACATGAATGATCAACCCAATAACTTAGATCCTAAAGAGCATAATGATGATCAAGCTTCTATTGATCCTTCACCATCCATTATTGACCAAGCTACAAATCCGTTGTCCTATATCCTTGGGCTTACTACCTTCATGCATGAATATTCTTCCTTAGAACACCAACAACCATTATCTGCTATCTCGCCTTCCTCATCCAATAATGAACTTGCTGCTAGTGCACCTATACATAATCCCATGGTCCACCGCATACTCCAGAATATGAACTATCAAGGTAAAGGCTTAGGCCTTCATGAACAAGGTATTTTAGAGCCCATCCATGTCAATGTTCCTCCACCTTCATACGGCCTTGGATACACACCCCAAGGTGAACAATCTCAAGATGTTGGTACTTCCTCCACTCCTCCTAAATCCCCCACTTTTCATCAAAACCCTATCATATCCCCAAAACATATCTCACCATTCCACCTCCATCATCATACAATTGTCGAAAGCATGTGACCATACACCTTCTACCATCCAATCTACCTCTGCTACTTCCAACTCCTAATAGCCCTCTGTGCATCCTACCACCATTTCTTCCAACACCTTATTCATCCATCTATAAATCTTCTAACAATCCTGATCATGGCCAACAAATGCACATGTTGTCTAAACAAAGAGCTTCCACCTACCCCACTTCCACCATCCCAAGAGAATTCAACAACAAGAATTTGGATGCCTCTACCTCTCAAGTCAAAAATCCTAAGCGTCCTCATGACCTAGGATACAAAAGCCAAGAATCAAAGAATTATCCATATCAAAAGCTGCATACACCCATACACCTCAATGCCAAACTGAAAAAGGTGTGGGTCCCCAAGCAACAACTAATTACCTCTGAAGCTGCACAAACGCTGCATATACCCAAGCCCATACCTTCATAGGTAAAATCTAAAAGCAAAATGGTTTGGGTACCTAAGAAAAAATCCCTAAAGTTACATGAAGCATCCACCTCTCAAAAATTCCAACCATTCACTTTCTCCCATTTCATCCAAAAGTATCCAATTCCTCCATCCCACATGACAAACAAAAATCAGAAAAATACTAAGTCTATGTGGGTCCCTAAATACCTAAATCACTCATCCACCAAGCAAAAATCTCCATTGCTTCCCACACCACCTGCCTATCATAAGCTTCAATGTTTATCATGATATGTGCAACCATTAGTCATGGTTCCCTTCCATTCCACAACACTTCCATATAACTCCATCTCCCCTCCCTTCCACTACTATCCTACATATCTTCCTCATCCTATGGTCCATGCTTTTGCATAAACCTTCCTTCCATCTTTACATATGTCCTTCTATATTCCGCATCATCATCCACTATCACACCTTCCATAATCCGCTATCTACCATTCTCCATCTCACTTTTATGCGATCCATACCAACATCTATGAGAATACTTGACATAGTCCATGCAACAACATTTCCATTGAGACTATCACCTTTCAAGGAACTAGATGCTCGAGCCCTTATCCATATCCACCTTCTTCTATCCAAATATTCAAAAAAAAAAAAGGTAAAGAGAAATCCCTTCGTCTAATGGTGAAAACTTGGCAGACAGGCACCTTGGATAAGACCATGATGAAAACCTGGCAAACATGCATCATGTGTAAGTCGATCTCCTATGTCACCTACACTTGGGGGAACCTTGTCTCATCGGCTATCACTTTTCTCCTACCAGTTTCCTTTCATACCATTTTCTATCCTATTCCTCTATCCATTACATACCTATAATGTCCATTCTATCCATCCTAATCTTCCATTCATCTTTTTTTCTTGATCTTGATAAATATTGGGGGCACAATGTTGACAAATGTTTTAGATGTCTCTTGACATACCTTATCCCTCAAAAACCACACAAATCCATCATTATCCTCTCATCATCCTTCATCATAAGCTTTGAGTTATTCCTATGTGACATAGTCCTTGGGGATCACATCCTTGTTCCCTTCTACCTAACCATTTGTATCTACTATCTTCCATCCATCTACCTATCCATGGTGTTTCCCTTGTCATCAATATCTAGCATTAAGGCTATCCAAAATTCTTATCCAGTATCCTATCCATAGTGTCAGCCTAGCATAGCCTCTATCATCAGTGTTATCTATTCCATATCTGATCCATAGTTATTCCATATTTGATCTATATCTATTCAATATCGTGTCTCATCTAATCCATATCTTAGGTCCATCAGGGTTCTTCCTGAACTATGCTACCTCTGTGTCATCACGTAGGCAAGGCCATTATCAATGCGCCCCCGAGGCTCCACTTCCCATTCGTTCCATGTCTTGTCATCTGTCCTTCTCTCTATCTGCGTCTGCACCCTTTCACTAGACAAGTGTGCACAGCAAAGCCTGCTTCCAAACAAAATTCTTGACGCAAAACATCAACCTGTCCAAAGCAGAGCACCATACCGAAAAATACTCAAACTAATTCTCTATCAATTATGGAAAAGAACACATCTAATGCAAGAATGTTTTGTGAATAGGTTAACTTACAAGGTCTTGAATTTTTGTTATTATGTCTTCCTACGCTACTCAAGGATGCCAAAAGCTAGAGATGCTATGATGGGGGCATAATTATTATTTTTTGTCTGTTGCTTGTGGATTAAACTTTAATAGTGTAATGACTTTTGTCTAACGACATGATCAGCAAAAGATCATCGAGGACTCCGAGGTCTAAACATGGAAAGGGGCAATCCTTGTCTGTTGAAATGCAAGAAGTACTCAGGTCATCTAGATTCAAGTTTGACTAGATGCTTGTATCAACTTGCTATATCAAAAATCCATGTAAGAAGTACTCAGATCATCTCGATCTAATTATACCTAGATGCTTGTATTTTCTTACAACATTTTAAAAGCCCAATGATGAAGTAAGCACTTCAAAATACTTGCTATATCAAGATGACAAATATCCATACCATATCCAATTGCAGTTCATATCCATATCCATATCCATTTGCATTTCTCCATATCCCATCCAATAAAAATCCAAAATGCAGCGAATCAATGTTTACAAAAGCTTGTAATTTCTTCTATCAAGTCATTCTTCTATCGATCAAATTTATATTTATCTTCATATCTCTTGTCAACAGTTCTAGCTGTCAGTCCTGAGTAGCGATCCACATGCAAGTGTATCCTTAATCCATACCAATCAAGTCAAGTCAACCTCGTCAAATTATCTAATCACAATCAGTGGTCTTGATCCTAATCTTGTCATAAACCATATCAATCAGTCATAACTATCCTTCGTGTTGCTCTAGGGATATATCGTTCCCCACCATGACAACACTATCATATATTGTTATCATATCAAATGTCTTAGATAGGATGTTGCATTGTTGAAACCAGACCCAGAGTCTTATACGACATGTTTCATTCCTGAAACCAGACATCATTGATCTGTATCCTTGGTTTACCGCTTGATAGGGGCAATACCTTGTTTATTCTTGTATCATTTGTGCATACTTGCTTACTTGCTTGTGTGTGTTATCATTTTATCTTGCATCGCATATCATTCACCTCTTTCTTCTGCATCCAACCGTTTCTTCTCCTGTCAACCTATCTCATCGTGAGATTGTCTGTCTCATGCCTTTCTACTGTCTCCTCGTCCAATCTTCTGAGGGGGCATCCTGTCGTTAAACTTATACCAGGGCCAAACTGGGGCATGTATCACTATTGAAAATTCTTATTCTTTGCAACAACGTGATAAAACACATTGCATCAAAGAGGGGCAAAATGTATACACTTAAAAATGACATGACTCTACTTAAATAAATATTTTAAATATTTATTTCACCTTCACATTCCTCTATCAATAAATAAATAAATTTATTTATTTATTTGATTCATCTCCTCTCATATTATTAAATAAATTACATTTATTTAATTAATTAAATTCATCTACATCAATGTCATTCTTCTAAAATAATTAAATAATTTAATTATTTAATTAAAATCTTTTATTCTTCCAAATTTAAATATAATACAATTTTATTTAAATAAAATCTTTAATCTCCACAAAATAAAACATATTTAATATTTTATTTATTCCTCCAAAATATCTACAAATAATTAAATAAATCTATTTATTTAATTATGCTTTCTTATCTTCAAAAATTCTTATCTTCTAAAAATATATTCCTCTTGTCATACAAAAAGAAAAAGCTGAGTTAAAGCAACTTTAAAGCAAATGTGCTCTTAAAATTAGAAAAATAAATTCTAATTTAAGAAAAACAAAACTCATCCTCATCAACAGAGTAGTTAACTCAACATAACTTCTTTTTGAATGACACATGTCTTTCTTCTATTGGTTGCACGTTCCTCAACCATCCTCCTCCATTGATCTTCCCTCACCCTTCTCTATAAATATAACCCTCTTCTTCTTCATTCATAATCCATAGCTTGAGCAAACTTATACTACAGAAACACTAGTGCACCTTTTAGCACCCTCATTTCCAATAGCACTTCATATCATCCATTTCATTAGTGTGTTGAATCTCATCTTCAATCACACAAAGTATCCTAGCCAACTTCATCTTGTCATCTTGAGGACTTTGAAGCAAGGAAGCAAGCTTCCTGAGGGCCAAACATTCATCTCCATCAAGATCAAGACAAAAAAGGTGAGCAATGGAAGGCGTAAGGTAAAGGTTGTAAGTATCACATCTTGTTAGTGTTTTTAATCTCCTTTTCTTTCATATTTCATTGGTGTTGGGTTTATTATTGTTATTTGATTAATCCACATTTTACCCTCACATGTTGTAAAGGATTTTTCTACACTAATTGGATTTTATCAGGGTTATTATCTTCTATCCCTCCTAAAATTCTTTACAACACCTTTTTATTGGGCCCTTACAGTGAAAATTTGGTGAAAATTTGCATATTTTAGCTATATTTTCCCTAAGGTTTGATCTTGAGTTGCACTAAAAGCATGTTGTGAAGGATTTTTTAGCATTAGGTGGCTGTTATTACTGTTATAATTTTCTATCCATCATCATTTTCCTCACAACATCTTTTGTCATACTCTTCTACATTGAAATTTGGTGGAAATTCGCATATTTTAGCTATATTTGCCCTAGGGTTTGACCTAGATTTGCACTCCAAGCATTTTGTGAAAGATTTTATGGCTTTAGGTGACCTATATTACTTCTATAATCTACTTCACCTTCTAAAATTCTTTTCAACACCCCTTTTGTTTGGTCTTTGCATTCAAAAGTTGTGAAAAATTGCATATTTTAGTGTATTTTCACTAGGTTTTGAATTGTCATCATCCTAGATTTGCATCAAAAGTGTGTTGTGATGGATATTATAGATTTATTAGACTTATATTAGACATATTATTTTATTTCCTTGATCAATTTCCTTACAACACCTTTTCTTTCACTTATTGGCATTGAAAAAGTTGAAAAATCAAGCATTTTGGATCTTAAACATATCCTTCTCTTAGGGTTTAGTCTATTAATTTGTGCATCGAGCATTGCATACCTCTTTATGAGTATTATAAATCACTAACCTAATTTAAATATCCCTTTAAGAAGAAGTATAAGACACATGGGATCTAGCTCTCTTGAAGAAGTTGACATCCCTACCTCTGAAAATCCATTGAATACCTTCTTTACAAAAGGAAAAAACAAATTTTGCAAGATATTATACCTGCTACAACCACTATGGAAGATCAAGTATTTCATGATGTTGACAACACTATTGAGGTGGTCTCACATGTACCTGATGAAAAAATAAACAAACTTGACAAAGATTTAGCCAAATTTCAAGCATTCATGGAAACTGAGAGAATAGCGGAAGAAGTTGTACCTGTGATTCACCATGTAAGAGAATTGATAAAGGAAGGACAAGATGTTATTGATGTTATCCGAGGTTTAACACATATTGTAGAAACTAATGTCATGTCGGTAACTAAATGTGCAAAAGTTATTAACATGTCATCACCATCTCATACACAAGTATCGGCACCTATACTGACCACAGGAATATCTACATTCACATATACAATTTTAACAACCAATGCAAATGCTTGTAGTAATGCTACCACTAGTATTGGAGTATCTAATGGAACTAGTGCACAAAATTACAAAGATGTGGGATTTAATTATCAAAATTTGGTTTCTAAGGGCACCTCTTCTATGAATAATTGTTCTCAACCACCTATCCATTCCACTTACTCTAATACACCTATTACCTATTTGCAACCACCTTCCACCTATCACTAAGTCCAACCACCACCAACCTATTCATAGCCTCCATTTATCATAACTCAAGCTCAATCACCTCCTCACTTTGGTTCTAATTCCTCGCCGCAAACCACACCTCCTAATGATGCCATCCTAAACCAACTTTTGTAGGGCACGCCTGCTTTACAACAAAAAGTGACAAATTTGACAAATTATTCACAACCCAATATACCTACTTATCATGCCTGTAATCCCCTATCTTATGCAATTTTGAGAACCCCCATGCCTAAAAGGTTTGAGACCCCTCACTTTGAAAAATATGGTGGAAAAGGTGATCCTAATACTCACGTGGCAGCATTCATGGCTATGTGTAGTGATTTCTATTTTGAAGAGGACTTGTTAGCAAAACTCTTCCCATGATCTATCGAAGATACTGCTTTAGAATGGTTTTTCTCTCTACCTCTGAATTCAATACACTCCTTTTCGTGGTTGGTTGATCAATTTTTACAACATTTTCAAGCAAACATTGGACCTCAAGTGTCTTTGATTTATTTAGTTCATTGTAGGCAAGGTCCGAACGAGAAGTTAACTGAGTTTATCAGTCGATATCAATCTCTTTATGTACAAATTCAATATCAAATGAATGATGAGGATGTTTAGAAGGTGTTTATTACAAATCTACAACCTAACATCCGTGATAAGATTCTCTTGATGAAGTATAACTCCTTTCAACATTTATGTATTGCCCTTCATGATTATCAACTTTCATCTAGTCAGTATGAAAACCAAAACTCATCAGCTCAAGTTGGTCAATCCATGGGTGGACCATCACAAAACAACTTTAAGAAGAACAATATTAGGAGTTTCATCAAGATTAATGGACTAAATTCAAATAAATTTTCTCAAGTGTCTGCTATCACTAATCTGAAGAAGGTACCATATCAACAAAAAAAGTTTACTCTGATATCTTAGTCTTATCATTCTATCATGAATCAAGCTATGAGTAATAATCTTACAAGGCTTCCCCCGATTAAGCCTTTGGATCCTAGCAAACCTCAAGGACCTTACTTTGATGCTAATGCCTTTTGTCATTAGCATCAAACACAAGGACATGATACTGAACGATGTATGCGTATTAAACATGAAATACAAGACCTCATCGACTTGAATGTGATACAGGTATTGGATGTGAATGACAATGGAAATAAGTTGGTTGCTCTACTGAATCAAAATTTACAAATCTTTACTAATCCTTTCCCTAAACATACTGATACAAATATGATGGAACAGGGCTTAGTGGAAGTAGACGATGATGAATATTTCAAATATGATAACATCGTGGGCATAATAGAAGTGGACAAGGACTAGTTGGATAACCCACCTTGTCCATGTAGAAATGGAATTTATGCTGAGGTTCTGATGGAACCATATAAAATTTTTCATAGTTCTAGTATTTTTATCTTTAGGTTTATGTCATCAGGTTGAAGGATTTCTAGACTTAGGGTTATTTGCATACCAAAAGAGGTGTTAAACCCTAAACACCCATGCCAAAGTTAGAATGTAAATGCCACATTCATTCTATTTCTTTAGTGACCACCTATCTCTTATTACCCAAGAGTTTAGGTTGCTTCCTTTTGTCCCCTTGAATGTCTTTTGACCATCTCCTTGCTGAAAATTTACCTTTTCTAGCCTGCGTCCAGAAAAACATTATTTTAAGGGAAAAAGAAGTCGACCTGTTGCCCCCCCTTTTTGCTAGAAAGAAAAAGATATTTTAATGCATAGACACCAAGGACTAGTACTACTAACTCTTTTTTATAGGTGGCGATAGTGGATTTGTATCCACCAATCTGCCAACAATAAAATATTGATAGAGTTGGCACCTGCAAAATTGTAGAAAGGGTGACAGCTGGTCAACTACTATCAAGGAGTGAAGGATGGTGGGCCTCGAACAATATAAAGTGATTTCTTTGTGTTTTTGCCATTCTGCCATGCTTCACCATGGAGTCTCTTTGAGGGCTGTAGAATGGCGGAAGTTTGACATGTGGCTACCGTGTATGCAAGAAAAGGTCCAGCTGGAGAGGGGTGTGTTCTAATATCCTAGTTTTCATTCCTCTGCCATTTTACTGGGCTATAAATTAGTATGCTTTTCCAGATTGTGGAATGGCATAAATCTTGACACGTGGCATTCTAAAAGGATGGGACTAACACATTAAATAACAAGAATATGACATGTCATAGTCCTATGGACGTGGCCACTTGCTGGAGAGTTGTCCTTATTGTGTGCAGCTGATCCAACGGTCGTCTGCCATTCTGCCAAGACCATATCTCTGGTCATATACCTTGGATGCAGAATTACAGAATACACTCTTAACTATAATGAAAAGGAGATATTTTCTCAGGATTGTGGTTGGGAGAGCTATCCAAGTGGCAAGTCATCATTGGGAAAAGAAAGCATCACTCTCCTACTTAACAAAGGGCTAAATCAGCATTGTTCAAATCAAGCCAGCTAGGATTGAGATCAATAGCCAAAATTTAAAAGTGTGACAAAAAAATAAGTTGGTGCTAATTTGATGATGCTTCATTGCAAGCATTAACTACTTAGGCGTGTGCAGAGTCTCCATCACCGCCACTATAAAGGAATTTATTAACAGAAAGATTTGGCTTATCCAGGCTCGACCTTTGGAAATCTATGCTTCTACTAGGAATGACATTTCATCTACTGTGAGATGAAATTTGACATGATGACAGTGCTAAATTGAGGAAACCAAGACACCTGACCTAGCATGATTCAGTGTAAGAAGTGATGTTCTTAATTATGTAAATTTATGAGATCCTATCTTTTTGTTCAGTTTTGGTAATCTTCAAGAGATTTCCATTTATGACAAGAATGCTTCGAAGTGCCTAGAATTAATTGGACCAAAGATGTGTAGATGTATGCTTACATCCTAGAATTTCTATAAATAGACAAGTGTTGGTGTTACCCCTTATATTTTTTAAAATGTGCTGACAGTATGGAGTTCCCCTGTTCCTATGTGTTTTGTTTGCTCCCTTGTTCTATCATATTTTCTTCCTTGTTCTCATGGCTATTAACTTGTCCTTATAGAATTAGGAGACTCTTAGTTTTCTTCCTTTGGAATAGATGGTGCAGGGAAAATTTGGGAGCAATAGAAACATTCTACAAATCTCTATGAGCATTTCTTCTTCCTATTGTTTCATCTGAATTTGGACCTTGGATTCTAATCTGTTGATTCCAGTCATTCCTTATGTCTATGATTAGGTAGATTAGTATCAGGTGTAGAGGGAAATCATTTCTCTCCTTGCCTTCATCCCTCTTCTACTTTTCCTAACAAAGCATCAGCTCTAGTAGTAGGGATGATTCCTTTCCGAATGTAAGCATATAAAGATAGGGTCCCATTTTGTTGTTGTTGCTGCCCCCCTTGTTGGATAGATAGCGTTGCCATATCCAGCCTGATGTGATTTCATCTAGTTTCTGTCTGGTTGAGTTGGTTGGTGATCACTATTGCTTGTAGTCTTTCCTAATTGAGGTGGGTAAGCTAGGCAGTGAATGCTCCTATAGAACAAATAGGTAGCATATGATGGGTATGTCAGCTGTAACAACATTTATCAAACAGTCTCCCATCAGCATCATGACTTGTTTTCCCCACCTAAATTGAGAGGACACGTAGTCTTACAGGTATCTCAGCATATACCATGGAAGTAGGACATACAGTTGTGAAGCGGTTGCACTGGCCTCCTCTCACAGCTTCATCTTTTGGTTATTGAAAATTTGTAACTTCTTTTGTCTTAAGCCTGAAACTTGTCTGCTCCCTTATCTTTATAAAAGGGAATTTAGGGCTTATGAAAATTCATTGGTTCGAGGTCATGTAGATTCAGACTTAGTTTGAAATATGAGATCAATCTGGTTAAGGAGGAATTGTAAATAGTTTGTTTTCTGCAATAAATCAATCATCCATTTCTAAGTTTTCATTCTGAGTTTCAAGATATTTTTATAGAGCTACAAAGGATGTGTTATAATTTACTGAACAATTTACTTTACAAATTCTATTGAGTCTTTGAAGTCTACTGTCTCCTACTTCATGTATACAATTTTATATTTATGACTATATTTGATTAAGGATCAGGTTTATTCATTATCACTGTCTTTCCCATGTTATATATTTTTCTTGTAGCATTCGGTCAAGTAGTGAAATAATTGGCCGCCAGAGGATATAGAATGTATTATGGGTTTACAGGGATAACTAAGTATGGTCAACTTCAAGACTAGTAAAGTGTTTTAATGTAAGGCATTACTATATCTTTACAGTAAACTATGTTTTATTATGTCACAATTCTTTAAGTGCTTCTGTAATTTTCTTGACTCTATGGCCCTTGGATAGGCACTGGTCTATTCATGAATACTATTCTAAGTTTACATCCTTTTAATCATCCTCATCATTATTTTAAAGAAATCAACACATTTTCCTTTATAACAATAGGTGTTAGGAGTTAAATTTATTTTAAGTGTTCCTCTACAAAGAAAATGATTAAAGCTTAAGAATCCAGCCCATCTCTTTACTTATCATATATTCTTTAAGCAATATTAAAGGAACACATTTGTCATTGTAGCAGTGTTATAGAGCAAGTAATTTCATGGACCCCCATCCATTTCAATAGAACACTATTTTCCCCAAAAGGGAAAGATCCCAAAAATAGGAACACCCTCCTCAGTTTCATAGAGCCTAAAGTGCAGAGGAAAGAGGAATTGAAAACTCCTGTTTCCTGTTCGTTGGCCAATCCATTGAGGTAGGTTAGTTATTAGAAAGTGGCTATTCTATAGACCTGTGTTTTTTCCTTGAGACCAGGTTGGGAATTTAAAACAACCAATAGATTGGTGACTCTACTAGGGACTTGAAGTAAAAATATTGTCAAATCTTGCCCTAGAGTTTCTGGTGATGGTTTGCCCATTTGAGTCACCAACAGATTGGCAATTGTACTGGGGAACTTGAAGTAAAAATATTGTCAAATCTTGCCCTAGAGTTTCTGGTGATGGTTTGCCCATTTGAGTGACCAATAGATTGGTGACTCTACTGGGGACTAAAATAAGAGTTGTGTCTTATCGTAAAAGTATTTGTTCCCTTATAAGTACCAACATTCTTTTAGCTAAGGATCAAGAAGTTTTTGTCTACTTGAGCCACTCACATATTTGTGACTCTATTGGAACATGAAGAAAAAGCTGTGTTTATCCTAAAGTCTTGGCTAAATAAATCGCCCTATATATATTGAAGAGTCAGAGGTTAGATTATCAAGTTCCTCACAAGAAAAGGATGACGACTCTACTATGTTTTTTTATTTGCAGTTGAGGTAGATATAAATCTAACATATCAAGTTTCATATCCCAGAATGTTCTACATAGCTCTACTATGAAACAATATTCAGAAGTTGGTTTTATAAAGGAGTGGTATGCTTTCAAGTTCTATTCCTCTATAAGCAGAGGTGGTGACTCTATGAAGAAGTTTGGTAATATAGTTCGGTGTTCTTGATTTTCCATAAAAATCAAAACAAAGTTTCTACCAGTGGTAAAAGGTCCCTTTCAGGTATTTTACAAAGTTTCAAGAAAGTTTCCCTAAAAATTTAAAGATGTATACTCAACAATCACACTTCTTTTATCAAAGTGAATTTGTCAGGGAAAGGTATAAGGCTATTGATTTTAGTAGTATTTATGGGTTTCCAAACCATGTGCCTAATGAAGATAGGAGTTAGATAATAAGGTTCAATAATGATAGATCCAAAATAGCTAGCAGCCATTTACAAGAATTTTGTGACTTGGTGGGAGATTATGAAATAGATCATGAGGATGTTGTCATAAAGTTGTTTGTTCAAACTTTTAAAGGAGAAGTTAGAGATTGGTTTGCATGTTTACCCAATCAGTTTATTCTTTCATGGAAAGATTTAAAGTTGACTTTTATGGAACAGTTTGGAGAAAGAATAGATGTCGGTATATTGATTAAAATGCTCATGCAGATTAAGAAAGTAGATAAGGAATCAATCCCAGCTTTCAATTTAAGATTTGCCAAAACAGTAAGGGATATTCCTGAAAATATTAGACCTAATGAGGCCATGTGTTTGATTATATATTTGGGTGCATTCATAAGAAAGATAGTTATCGACTAAGAGATAGGAACCCTACTACTATGATGCAAGCATATTCTTTGGCCTTGAGTATAGAAAATAATTTGAAACATACAATGATAAAGATTGTGAAATTATGGAAAATAGTTATAAAAGGAAGAGTGGATTCATCTATTCCCCCATTTGTCAAGTGGGAGGCAAACTGGACAGTTCAAATAAACCCATGTCAGATCAATCATCACATATAACTTAGTGTACCAAAGGGGATAGAGGTTGTGATCAAGACAGGAAGGTTCAAAGTCCATATAATCATGTTGCTCTTTCTTCCCCTTACTACCAAAATAAAAGGAAATCTCTGGAACCTTATAGGGAAACTAATGAGATAACTAATGCCCAGATGCATAAAGAAGTATCAATTGTGGAGGTTCCTTTGTCTTGTGAATATATAGCAAGTTGTGAGGGTATGTCCCCTATTTATGATGATGTGTATCTTGAATCAAGTGATAAGATCTCATCTCCTAGAGAAATAGTTTCTTTTGAGTTTGAATGTTTGAAGGAATTGGTCCTTACCAATAATGTAGAAGATGGTGATCAGTTATCAGTGTTAAGGGAAAATTGGAGTAAACATGAATAATCAATATAATAATATCAATAATACCCAAAACTCAATGAAATGGTGAACAAAAGAGATTCAATCAAACAATGAACAATACAAAGCAAACCTCCTTTAATTCACAACTTCCATTGATCGCCTATCACAAATGATCTTGTCTATGAATATGGCCCTCAGAAGGTGCACTTCCTTTCTATGATTCCAAGATGTTCAAATGAGAACGGCTATGATAGTTTCTCCATGAAGATGAGCTTCACAACAATGATAGTAGTGTGTAGTAATGAGTGTGATCACAAGCAATGAAGGAATTGGTGCCAAAGGCGCGCTGTAATTCTTGTAGAGTAACAATACTTAAAGCTTGGATGAATGAAATGGAAGAAGAGAGTTCAATTTATAGACTCACGAGAGAGAAGATCAACGGTATAGAAAGAATGAGAAGATCAACAGTTGAGAACGGTTGAGGAACATGTGCGAATAGAAAGAAGACATGTGTCTTTCTCTATTTTGCATGAGAGGAATTAATAAAATAGAAGAATGAGTTAGCTGAAGAGATTAAATCAATTAAAATAATAGATCAATCAGTTAAGAGAATAGAACTAGAAGAATAGAAATTGCATGAGGATGAGAAGATATTTTAGCTCAATTAAATATTGAGAATATTCAATTGCATGTGCACAAGGATTGAATTATATTTAGAGATAACTCAATTTTAGAAGAATTGGACAACTTATATAAATATTTGATTTATTTAAATTTAGAGAAAATATTATTGGAAAAAATAATTAAATAATTGATATTATTTAATTTAGAATGATTTTGGAAGAACTAGAAGATAAGAAAGCAAATTAAATAAATAAATTTATTTAATTGTTTGTGCATGATTTCGAAGAATAAATAAAATATTTGAATATATTTTATTTTTAGAGATTGAGAAGATTTAAATAAATTTGATTGATTTATTTAAATTTGGGAGAATGATTTGATTTAATTAAATAATTAAGAATTATTTAATTGTTTGGAAGAATTTAATTAAATAAAGGATTTTATTTAATTTTGACTTTAGAAGAGGTAATTAAATATTTTGATATTTAATTAACTTCGAGGAATATGAATGAAATAAATAAATTTGTTTATTTATTTATTGATAGAGGAAATAGAACTTAAATAAATATTAAGAATATTTATTTAGAATGAGTCATGTCATTTTTAGGTGTATACATTTTGCCCCTCTTTGATGCAATGTGTTTTATCACGTTGTTTCAAAGAATAAGATTATCTAAAAATGATACATACCCCAGTTTGCCCCTAGTATAGGTTTAACGATGATAGGATGCCCCCTCAGGAGATTGGACAAGAAGAAGGCATAAGGCATGAGATGGACAATCTCACGAAGAAGAAGGATGAAGAAAGAGCTGAGTGATACATGATATGCAAGATAAAATGATAACACACATAGGCAAGTAAGCAAGTATGCATAAATGATACAAGAACAAACAAGGCATTGCCCATGTCAAGTGGTAAACCAACGATATACTAATAACGATATATTACATTGTTGTCATGGCGGGGAACGATAGATCCCTAGAGAAAACACAAAGGATAGTATCAAATTTCAGGAAATGAAGCATGTCATGTAAGACGCGTGTCTTGGTTTGGTTTCGACAATGTTACATCCTATATAAGACGATTGATTAAATGATCGAGTTGGTTTACGACCAGACAAGGATCAAGACTACTAATTGTGATTGGGTCATTTGACAAGATTGACTTGACTTGATTGGTATGGATTAAGTATGGACTTGCATTTGGATCATTGCTCAAATTGATTGCACAAGGATGAAAGATACGATGATAGATAGAAATTTGATCGATAGAAGAATGTGAATGAAGGAATCACAATCTTTTATTTGTAAACATTGATACTTTGCATAGAATTTTTATTGCATGGGATGTGGATATAAATGGATATGATATGGATGTGGATATGAAATGCAATTAGATACGGTATGGATATTTGCAAGTATTTTGAAGTGCTTATTTCATCATTGGTCTATTTTTTTGGTACTTTTTCTAAGTGTTGTAAGTTAATACAAGCATCTAGGTATAATTAAACTGAGATGACCAAAGTATTGCTTACATGGATTTTGATTTAGCAAGTTAATACAAGCATCAAGGTATAATTGAACCAAGATGACCTGAGTATTTCTTGCGTATCAACAGACAAGGATTGCCCCCGTTCGTGTTAGACCTTTAAAGTTCTTGATGATCTTTTGCCAATCATGTCGTTAGACAAGGTGTCACATTACTAAAGTTTAATTCACAAACAACAAACAAAGAAAATAATCATGCCCCCATAATAGCATCTCTAGCTTTTGGCATCCTCGAGTAGCATAGAAAGACATGATAATAGAAATCAAAATGCTGTAACTTAACCATGATTCTGACCACAAAACATGTTTGCATTTAGATGTGTTTTTCTTTCCATAGTTTAGATAGAATCACTTAGAGTGCTTTAGGTTCTTGTTTGTTTTGCTTTGGATAGGTTGATGCCTTGCATCAAGAACTTCTACTTTTGGAAGCGGGTTTTGCTTGTATGTTAAGGGAAAATTGGAGTAAACATGAATAATCAATATAATAATATCAATAATACCCAAAACTCAATGAAATGGTGAACAAAAGAGATTCAATCAAATGATGAACAATACAAAGAAAACCTCCTTTAATTCGTAGCTTCCATTGATCGCCTATCACAAATGATCTTGTCTATGAATATGGCCCTCAGAAGGTGCACTTCCTTGCTATGATTCCAAGATATTCAAATGAGAATGGCTATGATAGTGTCACCATGAAGATGAGCTTCACAAAAATGATAGTAGTGTGTAGTAACAAGTGTGATCGCAAGCAATGAAGGAATTGGTGCCAAAGGCACACTATAATTCTTGTAGAGTAACAAACTTAAAGCTTGGATGAATGAAATGGAAGAAGAGGGTTTAATTTATAGACTCACGAGAGAGAAGATCAACAGTATAGAAAGAATGAGAAGATCAATGGTTGAGAACGGTTGAGGAACATGCATGAATAGAAAGAAGACATGTGTCTTTCTCTATTTTGCATGAGAGGAATTAATAAAATAGAAGAATGTGTTAAATGAAAAGATTAAATCAATTAAAAGAATAGATCAATTAGTTAAGAGAATAGAATTAGAAGAATAGAAATTGCATGACGATGAGAAGATATTTTAGCTTAATTAAATATTGAGAATATTCAATTACATGTGTAAAAGGATTGAATTATATTTAGAGATAACTCAATTTTAGAAGAATTGGACAACTTAAATAAATATTTGATTTATTTAAATTTAGAGAAAATATTATTGGAAAAAATAATTAAATAATTGGTATTATTTAATTTAGAATGATTTTGGAAGAACTAGAAGATAAGAAAGCAAATTAAATAAATAAATTTATTTAATTGTTTGTGCATGATTTGGAAGAATAAATAAAATATTTTATTATATTTTATTTTTAAAGATTGAGAGAATTTAAATAAATTTGATTGATTTATTTAAATTTGGAAGAATGATTTGATTTAATTAAATAATTAAGAATTATTTAATTGTTTGGAAGAATTTAATTAAATAAAGGATTTTATTTAATTTTGACTTTAGAAGAGGTAATTAAATATTTTGATATTTAATTAATTTAGAGGAATATGAATCGAATAAATAAATTTGTTTATTTATTTATTGATAGAGGAAATAGAACTTAAATAAATATTAAGAATATTTATTTAGACCAAGTCATGTCATTTTTAGGTGTATACAATCAGAATGCTCATACCAGAGTTGTGGAAATTCTGAGCTAGATAATGATGCAGGTTATCAGGATAATGATATTGTAGAGTATGCAAACACAATGCATGTAAGAGATAACCCACTCTTTGAGGAGCCTATGGGCTTGTCATCAATAAAGGATATAGAGCCTTGTGGATACATAGATAATCCACTTTTTGAAGAGGATCCTGATGAAGCTAGTGGACTGATGTTAGTTCAACATATAGAAGTATTTGGAGAAACAAAAACTTCATTAAATGATCAAGACCTAGGTAATTCCCAACCCCATATTCACCATCAAATGGAATGGCCAGCTCAAAAATTGGACAATAAAGTCATCATGTCAGACTTTAAAGAGGAAATTGAGTATGATTGTTTTAGGTTTGACATTGACTTACCAAAATTTGAAAATTCCTTCACTACCAACTATGAAATAGATTGATTGCTTTTATTTTTCAGATATATGCAAAAGGCAGAAGTCAGAGGAAAATAGTTATTGCAAATTGTTGGATTTAATTGAAACAGATGTTGTCTCTCTTTTTGACAATATCTTTCGAATGTCTATGGTTCAAAGTGGACAGGGAGATTCTGAAGGCAATAGTTGCCCAAAAGGCTATCCAAGTGTCTATGGCAGAGACAGATTAAATTTCAGTAAAGTTTTCAGAAGCAACCTGATGAAGTCACTAGAGAACAAAATGTTTGATAGAGGCAAGTTTTGTTTCTTCTCTACATAATGGCCTGGGGCTATTATGTGTTTGGTCTGTTCCTCCAGAGTTTTTTCTGTGATCTCACTCTGTTCAAGTTGAACAGGTGTCCCCAACTAGAGCCACTAATGGAACCATATAAATTTTTTCATAGTTCTAGTATTTTTATGCTCAGGCTTATGTCATCAAGTTGAAGGATTGCTAGACTTAGGGTTCTTTGCATACCAAAAGAGGCATTAAACCCTAAACCCCCATGCCAAAGTTAGAATGTAAAAGCCACATTCGTTCTATTTCTTTAGTGACCGTCTGTCTCTTGTTACCCAAGAGTTTAGGTTGCTTCCTTATGTCCCCTTGAATGTCTTTTGATGGGTCCCTTGCTGAAAATTTACCTTTTCTAGCTCGCACCCAGAAAAACATTATTTTAAGGGAAAAAGAAGTTGACCCATTGCCCCCCCTTTTTCCTAGAAGGAAAAGGATATTTTAATGCATAGACGCCAAGGTCCAATCCTACTAACTCTTTTTTACAAGTGGCGATAGTGGATTTGTATCCACCATTCCACCAACAATAAAATATTGATGGAGTTGGCACCTGTGGAATTGCAGAAAGGGTTACAGTTGGTCAGCGACTATCGAGGAGTGAAGGATGGTGGGCCCCGAACAATATAAAGTGATTTCTTTGTGTTTCTACCATTCCGCCATGCTTCACCATGGAGTCTCTCTGAGTGCCATGGAATGGTAGAAGTTTGGCATGTGGCTACCATGTATGCAAGAAAAGGTCCATCTAGAGAGGGGCATGTTCTGATATCCTAATTGTCATTCCTGTGCCATTTTGGTGGGCTATAAATTAGTATGCTTCACTAGATTGCGGAATGGTACAAATCTTGACACGTGGTGACAAAAATAAGTTCATAGATTTGGAAAGGTATGAAGGAGGAGTGGTGAAGTTTGGTGATAATTCTGTTGGTAGAATCAGAGGAAGAGGAACTATTTCTTTTAATGGAAGAAACAAAACTAGTAATGTACTGTATGTTGAAGGTTTGAAGCACAATCTTCTCAATGCTGGATAGTTGTTGGACAAGGGCTATGATCTCTAATTCAAGGATGGAAAATGCAAAACCTTTGAAAGTTCCAGAATAGAAATTGCATCCGGTGCTCAAACTAAAGGTAATATCTTCCACTTGATTGGTACTAGTAAAAGTTGTTTATTTGTTCAAGTTGATCAGAGTTGGTTATGGCATAGAAGGATGTGTCATGTGAATTTTGATAATATCATCAAGATAAGCAATACTCAGGCTGTAAGAGATCTTCCAAAATTGGTGAAACCTACTAACAACTTGTGCAAGGAATGTTAGTTGGGTAAGCTGAGCAGAGTCACATTCAAAAGCAAGGAACTATCTTCTACCAGATTATTGGACTTAGTTCACACTGATCTTTGTGGTCTGGCAAGAACCAGGAGTAATCAAGGTGATAGATACTTCATGCTGCTAATAGATGACTATTCCCGGATGATGTGGGTAACTTTTTTGAAAGAGAAATTAGAAGCTTTTGAGAAATTCAAAATATTCAAGGCTATGGTAGAGAATGAAACTGGATTGAAGTTGAAATGTCTGAGGTCTGATAGAGGTGGAGAATTCACATCCGGTGAGTTCATAGAGTTCTGTGAGAAACATGGAATAAAGAGACAGTTGTCTGCTCCTAGGACTCCATAGTAGAATGGAGTAGTGGAGAGAAAGAACCGGACCATCTAGAAAGTATCTAGGACCATGATGATGGAAGCAAATATTCCTTAGATCTATTGGAGAGAAGCTGTCAGCATTGTAGTCTATACTCTTAATCAAGTTCAAATCAGAAGCAGTACTGGTAAGACCTCTTATGAACTCTAGTTTAGCATTACTCCTACTGTAAGATATTTCAGAGTCTTTGGCAACAAATGTTACATCAAAAGAGATGAAGATTTAGGCAAGTTTGATGCTAGAAGTGATGAAGGAATATTCTTGGGTTACTCTACTCAAAGCAAAGCATACCGGTGCTATAACAAGAGACTAAGAAAGATGATAGAAAGTACAAATGTGAAGGTTGATGAGGGAATAGCGAAACCCTCAAGGTTTTATGAATATGATGAAGATGATCAGAATGGTGTTTTGGTTCAAGGAGTTCAATCCTCTTCTAAAAGTTAGATTCAAACTAATTCGGTAAATCAAGAAGAAGAGATAGCTCTAAATGAGCCTGATCAAGAAGCAGAAGTGCAAGAAACTCCCAAAGTTCCAAGGTATGTAAGACTGAACCACTCTAAAGATCAGATCATAGGTGACAAAAGCAAAGGTGTGCAAACTAGAAGGAAAATTGCTCAAAATTTAGATGAATATTGTCTAATTTCAAAGATTGAACCTAAGACAATAAATGAATCCTGCAATGATGAAAACTGGACCAAAGCAATGGAGGAAGAGTTGATGCAAATTGAGAAAAATCACACTTGGGATCTTATTCCCAGACCTAGAAACAAGAATGTGATTGGAACCAAATGGGTCTTCCGAAACAAACTAAATGAAGTTGGTGAAGTAATCAGAAATAAAGCCAGATTGGTCTGCAAAGGCTACTCTCAAATAGAAGGAATTGATTTTGAAGAAACTTTTGCTCTGGGGGCAAGAATTGAAGCAGTCAGATTATTTCTTGCATTTGCTGCCTTCAAGGATTTCAAGGTGTATCAGATGGATGTCAAATCTGCCTTCCTGAATGGTGACTTAGAAGAAGAAGTGTACATTGAACAACCGGATGGATTTCAATTATCTGAGCATAGTGATATAGTCTGCAAATTGAAGAAGGCACTGTATGGACTAAAGTAAGCCCCAAGAGCCTAGTATGAAAGATTGGACAAACATCTTTTGAAGATTGGTTTCAAAAAAGGTACTGTTGACAGTAACTTATATTTCAAAATTGACCATGAAAACATCTTGATTGTTGAAGTATTTGTTGATGATATCATCTTTTGAGGAAGAGACAGTATGTGTAAAACTTTTGCAAATCAAATGAAAAGTGAGTTTGAGATGTCAATGCTTGGTGAAATGAATTTCTTCTTGGATCTGCAAATTACTCAGACAAAGAAAGGAATCTTTATTTCTCAGACCAAATATGTGAAAGAATTGTTGAGGAAATTTGGAATGGAAGATTCTAAGCCAATGAATACTCCCATGGCAACCGGATGTAAGTTGAGCAAAGATGATGACTCTCCTAAGGTAGACCAGACAAAGTACAGATCAATGATTGGAGGATTGTTGTATCTCACTCAAACTAGACCAGATATAATGCAAGTTGTAGGTCTTGTTGCGAGATTCTAGGCTGATCCCAGAGAATCTCATGTCATGGCAATCAAAAGGATTTTTAGGTATCTAAAAGGAACAATTGAGTATGGTTTGTGGTATCCTAGAGATCATGATTTCTCTCTTCATGCATATATTGATGCAGATTGGGCAGGAGATGTGGATGACCGGGAGAGTACCAGTGGTGGAGCATTCTTTTTGGGAAAAAGATTGGTTTCTTGGCTAAGCAAGAAATAAGAGGCAATATCTTTGTCTACAACTGAAGCAGAATACATTGTAACAGTAGGTAGTTGCACTCAAGTTTTGTGGATGAAGCAGATGCTAAGAGATATTAAAGTAGAATATAAGGAGCCTATCACAATTTTCTGTGATAATTCAAGTGCAATAAATATTTCTAAGAATCCGGTGTTGCATTCTAAGACTAAGCATATATCTATCAAGTTTCACTTTCTGAGAGGGCAAGTGAACAAGAATGAAGTCAGACTAGAGTATGTGCCCTCCAAGGATCAGATTGCAGATATCTTTACTAAACCTCTTCCCAAGGACTCTTTTGAGTATCTCAGGGAGAAGTTAGGGGTTATTGCCCCTCTGGTGATGAACTAGGATGCACTGATGTGCATCAGTCTGGTGGATATCACAGTCATATCTTGTGATCCAGATTTGATGATGGGAAGCTGCTACTCAGGGGGAGCAACAGGTATGATTTTGAAGTATTGGAGTTGCAAGTATGAGCCCTTTACCATTAATGTCAAAGGGGGAGAAAAGACATGTGAAAAACAAGTGGTTGATCAAAGGGGGAGTAGTAAAGGAAGAGAAGACATGTGAATAGTTGTTGTTGATAGGGGGAGCTGTGACAGCAAGGAGAAATTCTTGTCTTGATGGTTTTTCACATTATATGTTGCCATCAATGACAAAGGGGGAGATTGTTGCAAGTATGGGTCTAACCGGTGTTGTCAATGATGTCAACATACTCATGTTGCATTAATGAGAAGGATTAGATGAGCTGTGTGTTGAGGATATTGAGAAAATTAGTCTCAATCAAGAATAATGAAGAACAGTGATGACAAGAAGGTAAAAGTCCTCAATAGGTTGAGGATTAGAGGATGCGGTGTAAAGGGTTTGTAGATATAAGTCTTGAGATGCTCCAGTCAAGTTTTCAGAGGTCCACATGAAGATCTGAAGAAGTTATGGTCAGTCAAGTAGAACCAGTTCTGGCAAGTGTTCAAAGGTGACAGAGTGTCACAGATAGGTCCGGTGAGATCTAGAAATTCATTATCCCATTCTGTGGATTTGAGGGAGTGTTGAGGACGTCCTTGTGAAGTATCAACTAGATTGGTTTGTGGTTTGAAGGTCTGGAAGAGCCTATTCCTTTGTGACAGTGATGACAGACAGTGTTCTTGAAGCTCTAGATTCCAGTAGGCTGATGAAGTGCGGATGTTCTTGGTGACTCAGGGAAGGTTATGATGATCATTGGATCATGTCCAGTTCATGTTGGTGGTCCACATTGAAGTTAGAGTTTGCATTTGAAGAATAACCATCGGATATTGGTGTTCTTCTTGAGACTGGCCGACCGAATGTATTACACATCTTGCGGATGTTCTTGTAGGTGTTTGCTGACTTAGATGATTGTTCCTAAGTTGATGCCTTGTATAAATAAGGGATTGTGAATTCATTTTGAAGTTTGTTTTGGGGATATAAGCGAGTGGTAGCGAAGAGGAGAGCGAAAGGTAGAGTAGAAGTATTGAGCTTAATGGAACTGATTCAAGCATGGTGAAGATGCTATTCTCCAGTTCATGTATGTGATACTTATTTCTTTGTAGACAGTGTGTCTCTTGTAGGCAGTAAGCCCTAATTGGCATGTGCCATTTGTTCTTTCTATTCTTCTAATAGAGAATACATTCTTGGGTTAATCACCCTGTGGTTTTTCCCTTAACCGGGTTTTCCACGTCAAAATCTTGGTGTCTCATGTGTTGATGAGTTTCTACTTTTGATTTGAATGCATTATGTCTCATGTTTAATATACTGCTAATCACTAAGAGGATTTAAATGTGTAAATTAGAGAAAGTTTTGCACAACTGATTCACCCCCCTCTCAATTGTGTGCCCTAAGTCTAACAGGAAGCTCCTTCCTTCATCAACACCTTGTGAATGATTCATGTTGTGACATACATTCACCTAGGGTTTCATGCTCATGGTGACTATTTTCATTTCATTTGATTACAACTATCTTTGTAATATTTTTTGCCTCTTCTCACCAAGAGAACGTGCTCTCTATCACACTCATCCTTGTTGTTGTGGAAGTGGGAACACTTACGTGAGGTTTGATTGAGGCAAGCCTCTATACATCACAACCATTTTCCCTCTTTCATGTCTATAGGTTGCATCGGGAGTGTTAGACACCCGACGAATGACAGGAAGACAAAAGCAATAGATATAGTTGCACATAGATTTTGTCTACCCTAAAACCCTAGGACTAGGGCACCCAACACCCTAGTCCTCTAGATCCAGCCCTTGTTTCTTGGAAGTGATCCCTGATAGCTCTGCTCCTTCCTAATTTGCTCTCTGTTCTTCCATAATTATTTTTTAACACCTGTAAGTTGTTCATTTTGTCATTTAAGTCACTTAAAACCCTAGATCTAGTCTCATTTGATTCAATCTATCTTCCTTACAACAAAGGAACAGAGCCCTAGACATCTTGGCTCTCCCTTGAGGACTTTAGCCAAGATACACAAGTCTTGGTCAGCTTGTGTTCCAATGTGGTATAGAGAGAAAGATTGATCTAGATTGGTGAAGGCATTAGCCTAGATATCATTTCCTATATTACATTTTGGTGAACTCGACATGTCCTACACTTCCACTTACTAATTTTATTACTCAGATCTGTAGCTATGTTTAATTAGTTGATAAATCTGATTAAACATTCATGTTCCAAATCTTCTTTTATCTCATATATTTAATTTATAAAGCAACACACTTAGATCTTTATTGTTGTGGTTACCAAAAACCTTACATTTTGGTGAACTCGACACATCTTACATTTTCAACTTTTTTCTTTTCTATATCAAATCTAATTAGTATTGAATTGATTAAACATTTCTATTTGCACATATTGCATTTATGTTTCTTCATTGTCATGGTTATCAAAAACCTTACCTTTTGGTAAACCCTGATAGTCTTGCACTTAGTGGTCATAATTGAAACCTTATTTTAGAACTTTGTTATGTTGATTAGGTGCTTAATCTATTTTATGTTGTAAAATTTCCCCTAGGACTTTTACCTCCTATGTTTAGCTCCTGTGTCCCTTGTTTTGCATCTTGCATGTTCATTTTGACTCCCAAAATAAAATCACCTGAAACCCATCTCACATGGGGCTTGAGGGACATTGTGGCACTTAATCCTGACCTAAAAAGAGGACCTATGACATGGGCACTCACACACGCCCTTGTCTTGCCCTATTTTAAGCAAGACCCAAATTTGAATGTTAGTTATCTGACCGTTAGTTAGGTCCCATGCTGACATCTTAAGTTTGAATTACAAAATTTAAAGTAGGAATGTGTGTTGTTGCATATATAAGCATGATTATTGTTTCATTTGTAAACTAGAAGATGATTATGAACTTTTGTTACACTTATGATTTTAGACCATTGAAGATATTCATTGTTATTGTTATTGTGATTGCAAAGTTTGCTTCATCTTATCATGTGTTGAAGAATCTTCGTCTATGTGAGAGCTACACCTCTGAGGTGATATCTATTTGTGTTTGAATCATTTATCAATTTGTTTTTGCCTCTACCCCACAGGGATACACACTCTTTATCTGACAATGGTGTTTGAAAGACTTGAATGACGTTTCGAGGCTTGACTGAGGCAAGCTCCTAAACATCACAACCCCCAACCACACTCCTTGTGGTTATAGGTTACATGTATCAAATTTCACAGAGTGGAGTTGCAGAGGAAGGGGAAGGTTGCAAAAGATAAGGATTTTGGATCTGGTGGAAAGAAGCAGTTTGGAGCACTTTCAGCATAAGGGTGCCTACGACAATGTCCTTTGAGGTTGTAGACACATGAATCTTCATGACAGTGGCAATCTACATCTAAAGAAGCCCAAATATCCTGAAGAATAGCCTACCTTGGACTAGGGCACCTAGGATAGTGTCCTTTGCATCTCCTATGATGAAAACAGACGGAACAGTGATTATCAGTGCTAGAAGGAGTCCCTAATTCCTTGAAAAAAATTGTACCTTGGACTTGGGCACCTAGGGCAGTGTCCCTAAATATTTTGTATCACAAACTTCAAAAAATGGTTAGTAATTAATCTCTGTCTACTATCTTAGTCTACGAGCATTTGTCATGATTTATCAGTTTGCCTACTAATTTGCATAATTAGGGTTTTAACCATACTTGAGCATTAAATTAATATATTAATTAAAAATTTATAAATTTCCACATTGTTCCAAGTGACACCCAACCTATAGGTGAATCCTCTTGCAAAAGTTTTGATTCAACTCGGTTAAATGTCCTTGAATATTTGTAGTGAAAGGAGGATCTAGCTATTAAACCCCGCCATCCCTCTTTTCATATAAAACATTTTGGTGAACTCATGTTTTTTTGAATTTTGCACCTTGCTGAGTTGTACTTTAGATTTACATTCATTCATCCTATTGCTAAAAATTTACAAAAGAACTAAAAATTTTGGCATCTTAGGCTTGTCTTTTCAAATAATTTGAATTAATTTCATTTAATTTCTTATATTTTTAGTAGATCTGATATAAATTGCAGAAATTCATCATTAATTAATTATTTGTATTGCATTTTCATGCTTAAATTGTTAAAAATTGCTTGAAACTGTGCATTTTTCATAAAACCTTGTTTTTGCATTAGCTAGGGTTTGTAGTTAAAATCTTGTTTTAGATTTTTCTACTCTCTTAAACACTCATCTAGGACTGGTTTCTAATTTTAGTGTTTCATCATAGTGTCCTTTTTGCAAAATTTCATGTCTAGGGTTTGAAAACCTCGCATTTTCACTAGATTTTGCCTTGTCATCTCTTTAGAATTGCATTGTAGGCATGTTGTCAAGGATATTGTTGCATTATTGGATTGATATTGAGCTTACTATTCACTTCCCCTCTTAAATTTCTTCCCAACACCTCTTCTTTTAGTGATTTGCATTGAAAAACATGAAAAAATATCAAGCATTTTAGATCTTAAAAATATCTTGTTCCTTGGGATTGTTATATTAGTTTGTGCATTGAGTGTTGTATGCTTTTGCATGAGTCATATAACCTACTACCCTAATAGAAATATTCCTTTGAGGATAAGTATTAGACAAATGGGATCTAGTGCTCTTGAAAGCAACAACATTCCTACCTCTAAAAATCCATTAAACACATTCTCTACAAAAGGAGAGACACACATTTTGCAAGATATTATACCTCCTACAACTACAATGGAAGAAAAAATATTTCATGATGTTGAGGACCCTATTGATGTGGTAACACATGTACCTGATGAGCAAATAAACAAACTTGATAAAGAACTCGCAGATTTTCAAGCATTTATGAAAAATGAAAGAATAGAGGAAGAAGCTATACCTGCGATTCATAACATAAGAGAGTTGATAAAAGAAGGACAAGATGGTGTTAACGTAATTTGAGGTTTAATGCATATTGTACATCATAATGTTATGACAGTGAATGAATGTGTGAATGTTATTAATAACATGTCATCACTGACTCATACACAAGTATCGACACCTATATCGACTACTGGAATGTCTACATTTACATCAACAATTTTAACTACCAATGCAAATGCTTGTAGTAATGCTACCACTGGTATTGGAGTATCTAATGGCACTAATTCACAAAATTACAAAGTTGTGGGATTCAACTATCAAAACTTAGCACCTAAGGTGACCTCTTTTATGAATAATCATTCTCAAACACCTCTCCATCCCACCTATTCTCCACCACCTCTTACATAGAACTATTTGCAACCACCTTCCACTTTCAATTACTCTCAACGACCTTTCATTTCCACTCACAATCAATCTCCTCAAAATGTCATGCACATGGTTTCAAATTCTCAAACTGCATCTCCTAATGATTCCCTCTTAAACCAACTCCTACAAGGCGTGACTTCTTTACAACAAAAGGTGACAAGCTTGAAAAATTCTTCATAGCCGAATATACCAACTTATCACACTCGTAATCCCCTATCCTATGCAATCTTGAGAACTCCTATGCCTAAGAAATTTGAAATTCTTGTACTTTGAAAAATATGGTGGAAAAGGTGATCCTAATACTCATGTGGTGGCATTCATGATTATGTGTAGTGATTTCTACTTTGAAGAGGACTTGTTAGCAAAAAATTTTCCATGATATCTTAAAGATACTACTTTAGAATGGTTTTGCTCTTTACCTCTAAATTCAATACACACTTTTTCGTAGCTAGTTGATCAATTCTTACAACATTTTCAAGTAAACATTGGACCTCAAGTTTCTTTAATTGATTTAGTTCATTGCAAACAAGGTCCAAAAGAGAAGTTAACCGAGTTTATTAGTCGATATCAAGCTCTTTATGCACAAATTCAATATTAGATGAAGGATGAAGATGTTTAGAAGGTTTTTATTACAAATATACAACTTAACATCTGTGACAAGATTCTCTTGATGAAGTATAACTCTTTTCAATATTTATGCTCTGCCCTTCGTGATTACCAACTTTCCTCTAGTCAGTATGAAAACCAAAACTCATCAGCTCAAGTTGGTCAATCCACAGGTGGACCTTCACAAAACAACTTTAAGAAAAGTAATAAGAGTTTCATAAAGGTTAATGGACAGAATTCAAATAATTTTTCGTAGGTGTTTGCTATAGCTAATCTGAAGAGGACACCATTTCAGAAAAGATAATTCACTCTAATATCTAACTCCTTACATTCTATCATGAATCAAGCTATTCAAGTAATAACCTCTTGAAGCTTCCTCTGATTAAACCATTGGATCCTAGTAGAATGCAAGGACCTTATTTCAATGCTAATGCTTTTTGTCATTATCATCGGCAACAAGGACATGATACTAAATGATGTATGTGTCTTAAACATGAAATACAAGACCTCATCGACACGAATGTTATACAGGTATCTAATGTGAATGATAATAGAAATAAGTTAGTTGCTCCTCTGAATTAGAATTTACAAATCTTCACTAATCCTTTTCCTAAGCATACTGATAACAACATGATAGAACAAAATACAGTAGAAGTAGAAGATGACTATCTGAACTATGATGAGATAATTGCTACAATATAGGTGGATAAGGAAAATACTGAAGTATTACCTCGTCCATGAAGAAATGGTATCTATGCTGAGGTTCCTCCTCTGTTATCCCTCAAGGATCAGGAGTCAACCAAAATGCATGTGAAAGACAAATAGAACAAGAAAAGAAATAGATTATGACAAAAGAAAAGATTGATACAATACAAAATAGTCCTCCCTACGATAGACAAATTCAACAAAACAAGAAATCAAAGGATTGGAAAAGAATAAGACGATTATCATTGGTAGGAAATAACAGTGGTTCTCCTCCTCATAAGCAAGAAAAGATTTCAAATTTACAAGAATGTGGGAAACAAGTATCGCATGAGCTTTCTAACAACAAAGAACAGTCTAATATGAACCACTCAAGCTTCACAAAAAACTTGATGGAGCATCTTTCCAAGATGCTCGTAAGTCACAAATTCTGGTATGGGCATTTCAACAGGTGAGTGTTTCTAACCCATTACCTTTATGTTGTGTTTTCCCCATGATGTGTTATGTGTTGTTTAGGCCTCCTTGGATGACCCTTGATACTCTTGTAAGGTCAAGGATACCCAGAGACCACCTCTGTTGTGACCATTCTTCTATTTGTATCATCATTATTCTATCTGGCCTCTCCTCTATTTTCATTTTTGTGTCTTGTGTCTTAGGGGCATAGCGTTGTGGTTGGTAACCTAGGGGCACCTTCCTACATGACAAACCTAGGGCACTTGTTCTCCTCTCTTGATTTATTATTTACCTTCTTCTAGTGGTTCTATCTAGCTGGCGGATGATGAAAAACAAATAACATTGATACGGATCACGTGTCCCTTCAACAAGTAAGCAAAAATGGACCTAGTCCATACATGAAGATGGGGTTGATATATATATTATCTGACGCTTGGCTAGTAGAATCACTCCATGTGATATTTTGATGATGTCTTATATTTTCTAACAAACTATAATAATATTGCTGCTCTGTGCACTTTGTTTCTCTTGGGTCTCACCTTGGTTACACTCGGTTCTGAGATCTCTATAGTATAGCCCCACGGTTATACTTGGTTTCCAAATCCATAGTATAACCTTGGCTCTGGATGTGATTATGTTTATGCATTTCTTTTGATCATGTGATGTTGTTATTATCTTAGAGAAAGATTTCTAACCTCTCTTCTTTTAGGAATTTGTGTGTTTGTGGGAACATTTGGTGATCATAAAGTACATGTCACCTTTTGGGGCATGGGCTTTGTGAAATCTCTTGTTCCCTTGTGTTTTTTCTCTCTACCTTAACGTGCTTGATATCAGTACATGATATAAATCACCTTAAGGTGGGGGCATATATAAGGTAAGTTGTCTGATGATTTTGATACTAATGAAGAATGTTTGCATATATTGATCTATGGCGCATACCTCCTTTTCACTGTAAGGCGTCTCTGTGATGCAGGTGGGGTTGTATACTTTTGGTACATGCTTCCTTTTCACTGTAAGGTGTCTCTGTGACACAGGTGGGATTTTATTTTGAAAGCTCTCTGTGGAGGCGGGGATGGTGTATCTCTTGAGCTAGTGTACATCCTCTTTATTTCAAAATTCCTCCCAGTAGGCGAGGCTGGTGTATCCTCCCTTAAGCATGTCTTTGGCGGTTGTTGTGGCATAAGCCCAACCATTAGGTGTGCCTGTAATGTGCCTAAGATGGTGGTGAACCTAGCAGTAGGCTCCTTCCAGTGGATGTTTATCATGTTTTAGACGTATATTATGTCTTTAGCATGCTATACGGCACTCGTGTTTTTCGTGTGTCTTCTACGTGTTTGTTCCCAAGTGTAGTCCAAAGAATGTGGCGAAATGCCCCTCCTATGCTTTGGGATTTGTATGGTGTGTTTGTTCCCAAGTATAGTTCAAAGAGCGTAGTGAAATGCCCCTCCTATGCTTTGGGATTTGTATAGCGTGTTTGTTCTCAAGTATAGTCCAAAGAACATGGCGAAATGCCCCTCCTACATTTTGAGATTTGTATTGCATGTTTGTTGCCCCATATGTAGTCTAAAGAGTGTGGTAAAATGCCCCTCCTACATTTTGGGTGGTGTGTTGCATTTTTACTTTCCATGTATCTGCATTTGCATTCATATATATATGAAAATGAAAAAGAAATAATCATCGCATTCACTGTATTCATTGTGTTTTGTGTGTCTTCATTACTGTCTTCTCCATGTTTTACATGCCTGATATTATTTTCACTGTGTTTGGTGTGTCTGTAATGTGTTTTCTCTAATGTCTACCTGAGACTAGGGGCTAGGAATAGTTCCTCAATCTTTGTGTATGCATTAGTTTCAAGTGCCTGGCGTGTTTGTTGTGTTTTGACCATACTTTAATGTATGTATGGGCTTTGCATTCATGCATACATTAAAGTAGGGCTAAATGTTATATCGTAAAATGTCTCCCTAGGACTTTTACCTCCTAAGTTTAGCTCCCAGGTCCCTTGTTTTGTATCTTGCATGTTCATTTTGACTCCCAGAAGAAAATGGCCTGAAACCCATCTCACATGGGGCTTGAGGGACATTGTGGCACTTAGTCCTAACCTAAAAAGGGGACCTGGAACATAGGCATTCATGCCCTTGTCCTGCCCTATTTTAGGTAGGACCCAAATTTGAATGTCGGTTATGTGACCGTTAGTTAGGTCCCATGCTGACATCTTAAGTTTGAATTACAAAATTTAAAGTGGGAATGTGTGTTGTTGCATATATAAGCATGATTAGTGTTTCATTTGTAAACTAGAAGATGATTATGAACTTTTGGTGCACTTATGATTTTAGAGCATTCAAGATATTCATTGTTGCAAAGTAGGGCATTGTTATTGTGTTTGTGATTGTAAAGTTAGCTTCATCTTCTCATGTGTTGAAGAATATTCATCTATGTGAGAGCTACACTTCTAATGTGATATCTATTTGTGTTTGAATCATTTATCAATTTGTTTTTGCCTCTATCCCGCAGGGATACGTACTCTTTATCTAACAATAGTATTTGAAAGACTTGAATGTCCTTCTGAGGCTTGATTAAGGCAAGCTCCCAAACACCACAACTCCCAACCACACTCCTTGTGATTGCAAGTTACATGTATCAGATTTCATAGAGTGGAGTTGCAGAGGAAGGTTGTAGAAGATAAGGATTCCAAATCTAGCAGAAAGAAGTAGTTCAGAGCAATTTTAGGATAAGGGTGCCTAGGGCAATGCCCTTCGAGGTTGTAGACACAAGAATCTTCATGACAGTGACAATCTACATCTGAAGAAGCCCTGATATCCCAAAGAACAACCTATCTTGGTCTAGGGCACCTAGGGCAGTGTCCTCCGCATCTCCCATGATGAAAATAGATGGAACAGTGATTATCAGTGCTAGGAGTCCCTAATTCCCTGAAGAAAGCTATGCCTTGGACTTGGGCACCCAGGTTAGTGTCCCTGAATATTTCGTATCATGAACTTAAAGAAATGGTCTGTAATTAATCTCTATCTACTATTTTATTCTATAAGCATTTATCGTGATTTATCAGTTTGCCTATTGCTTTGCATAATTAGGGTTTTTAGCATACTTAAGCATTAAATTAATACATTAATTGACAATTTTTGAATTTCCACATCATTCCAAGTGACACCCAACCTGTAGGTGAATCCTCTTGCAAAATTTGTGATTCAACTCGGTTAAATGTCCTTGAATGTTTGTAGTGAAAGGAGGATCTAGCTATTAAACCTTGTCATCCCTCTTTTCATATAAAACAATTTGATTACAAATTGTAGTAGCACATCATACTTGTCATTTGTAGAAAGCTAAAACATTCATACATCTATCTTTTCCTTGAGATCTGAAAGCAAAAACATAAACAAAACTCTCTAGATACAAACATGTCCTATTACTTTCTTTCATCACTTTCCAACCTTACTCAGAAATTTTGCAAAATTGATGTTCCATTCCTTAAATATGGTAAAAATAAAGCATCTCCTATGCCATTGTATTCTTTTAATCCCTCTCCTAAGACTCCTAACTATGAGGACATCTTGGTGCAAGAGGATGAAATCATCAATACATTTCTTAACATCACTCTACCCTCCCTTCATTCCAATTCTCTCCCTTCAAGAGATGAGGCATTAGTGAATGAAGAACCTTCCCTCACATTCAATCCCTTGTGGCTAGACATTGAACATATTAGTTTTAATTCTACCACATTTTCCATGGACCATGATGATTCCATGACTCATCCTATTGATCTTCCTCCTTTAGTTGCATATCAAAGCTCCTTGGGTATCACAGAAGATGTGAAGTACCCTTCTCTTCCTCCTTTGGTTGCATATCCAAGCCCCTTGGATATCACAGAGGAAGTGAAGACCCCTTCTCTTCCTCCTTTAGTTTCATATCCAAGCCCCTTGGGTATGTGAAGACCTCTTCTCTTCCTCCTTTGGTTACATATCCAAGCTCCTTAGGTATCATGAAAGAAGTGAAGACCCCTTATCTTCCTCCTTTGGTTGCATATCCAAGCCCCTTGGGTATCACAAAGGAAGTGAAAACCCCTTCTCTTCCTCCTTTGGTTGCATATCCAAGCCCCTTGGGTATCACAAAGGATGTGAAGACCTCTTCTCTTCCTCCTTTGGTTGCATATCCAAGCTCCTTGAGTATCATGAAGGAAGTGAAGACCCCTTCTCGTCCTCCTTTGGTAGCATATCCAAGCCCCTTAGGTATCATAAAGGAAGTGAAGACCCCTTTTCTTCCTCCTTTGGTTGCATATCCAAGTCCCTTGGGTATCACAAAGGATGTGAAGACCTCTTCTCTTCCTCCTTTGGTTGCATATCCAAGATTTTTGGGTATCACGAAGGAAGTGAAGACTTCCTCTCCTCCTCCCTTATTGTATATTCAAGCTAGATTAGTCTAGATACATTCATAGACACTTTTCTGATCATCACCTTACCTAATCTATGCTCCAATGTTCTCCATTGTAGTGATGAAACTTTTGTGAAAGAAGACTCAAAGATCACATCGGATTTCACATGAATACATAATTACAACAACCAAATCAACATAATTTATGTTTCTGGTTCCCAAAAAGAACCTGCAAAACCTAAAATTGTTGTGCATCTTCACCTTAATATTCTGCAACCACCATATACTCCTATTCCTAATGTTCAAGGTGTTCCAAACCCACCTTGACCTCCTAGATACATTCTCAATTATGTAAAACAACTAACTCAAACTAACAAAATTAATCAAAATGTGTCACAACAACCTCATTACCATGTGATTTCTCACATGTACAACAACATTAGTAAAAATAAACATACACCAACTCTCACTTCTTTTGCCCCTCCTTACAAAAACTCTTCTAAAAATAAATCAAGAGGTACCTCCTCTAGGGGTTTGATGTTTTGGACCCTAGTTGATGTTCCTCCTCTATCTTCAACATTTACTAAAAGAAAATCATTGTCTTCACAAAATGTTCTCTCTACTTCTCCTAAATAGATGTACTTTGCTAAAATAGAGAGATTTACCTATCTCTAGCTCACCTAGATTTTCATGCTTCTTTCACACTTAACATTAGTCACCCCAATTGTGATGCTAAAATTCTCCCTTTTGGTGGTAAGAAAGTATTTCTTTGATTGATGGTGACCCTACTATAACTTCTATTTTCATTCATGCTTCAACTCTACCCTTGGAGATCTCTCTTCCTCTCCTTGTGATGTAGATTTCATTAATCACTTCACTATTGGCATGGCAACTGTAGCTTTTCCTTATTAGATCATTATTATGCATGGTGATGTGATCTCTTTTCTTTCTTTTCCTAATCACACAATCCCCTTTTTTCATGGTTGTCCTTAGCCATACTCTAGGGGGTAGTAGGACAACCTATTCAAGGGGTAGGCATTATTTCTAAGGATCTCCCCTCCTCTTACACTTTCCCATCTTCTTTACCTTAAAACATTTTCATATTATACATGCAAACATTTTAAGGGGAGCATATATTCCCTATTCACTTGTGCATCTACCCTTATTCATTCCTCTTGAGCTTTAGCCTATTGATGTGCCCCCTCCTTGCAGTGGTCTTTTTCATAGCGCCCCCTAAGATGTGTTTATTAATATGCTCCCAAAGGCATTGTTTATTGTTTACGCTCTCTGACGCATTGTTTAATTTTACACTCCCTAAGGCATTAGTTATTTTGTACTCCATGAGGTGCTACACTCACTGGTGCAGGAGCACCTACCTGACAGCTGGTCATGATAAGGCAGTTAGTAGTTTAGGTCAGGTTTGTGTTTCCAAGAAGGTCTGTTAGACCAAATTGAATGTAATAAGGTCATGCTGATCAGGATAAGATCATGCTGACCAGGCTTTTGCTATTTTTAGCTAGTTAGTTATAACAGCTGTCATGATGTATGTTCGGTGGGATCTCCCAGCCGCTTGGAGAGTTCCCAGCCGCTTGGAGTCGGGTCAGTAGTACTCGTAGGAAAATCTTTATAAGCTTGAGATCGGTTGATTGTAGAGGAGAGATTCATCGATCATCAGTGTAGTGTTGCGCAGAGTAGGTTGAGTGTTCTGTGTGAGGAACATCATATTGTATTACATCTGTGAATCAATAAAGATCCTGTTTTGTTTTCTGTTTGATCTCCTTCCTGTAATCGATCGCGGGTTTGAGAGTTTTTCATGGATTTCCTGATCCATTCCACCGGTTGACTCACCTGATCGGTGGAATGGTAATGTATAGTAGGTTAGATGGTAGATTGTTTTGTTTGTTTGCATGCAGGTGTGCAGGATCGCGGTCGACAGATGCTGAGAAGCCTAGCATCCTCATGTGCTAGGTCAAGTTGAGAAGCTGAGTTGGAAGATCACCCTGAGGTTGGATCGGATCATCCCAGGAGGATCGGCGAAGTGAGATTTCGCTAAGTGCAGAAATTCGCCGAAACGGCATCATCAGGATATCTGCAGAAATATCCTGCAGACAGTTCGGGCATCGTCATCCGGATAAATGGAGATCAGCATGATGATGTCGATGACATGAAGTGTGAGTTCATTGGAGTGATCATCAACAGGAGGAGCCGAGGAGCGTATCGGCATCAGGATCATCATATCGGGAGTGCCAAACATCCGCATATTGCGAGTAGATGCGGATGAAAGTTTGTGTTGTTTTTTTGCCTAAGTGTTGAGAAGGTCATCAGGATATCGGGTGACGTCATCGTCATCAGGATATGACGTCATCGTCATCAGGATATTGAGGTATCCCCCTGTGCGAGTTTATCCTGCTGTCGTCAAGTGTTAAGGTATCGGCGGAAGTCCGTAGCAGGAAGTTGTGTTAACATCATCATCAGGATAAATGGAAAGAACCGGATGTTCGTTATCCTGTTGAATATCATGATGCAGTTGCTTGTGTCGTCGGGCAGTGGAGCGTCGAAGGCAGGTTGTTGAAGCGGAACGTCATCAGGATATTTGGGAGCAACTGGAGGTTGAATATCCTGCTGACGAAGGTGATGTTAAATATCATGATGAGGTCTCTAGTGTTCGGCACCCGATGAACAGTGCAACCGGAGGATGTGTGCGCCCGCTGAACATCATGATGATGATGTTAGGAGGAAAGCGGAGGAGGTGAACAGTAGTCGGCAGGAGGATGATTGCGAGTGTCCGCAATATGATGATGCTGTTGGTTTTACGAAACATGATGCTGACAGAGTAAAGCCGAAACATGATGATGTTGGTGGTGTTAGGAATTATGATGATGATGGCGAAGATGATGATGATGAGGTTGGACTGCAGACATTCATGCTATATGCGAATGATATAGTGTGGATGCCTCTGCATCATAGTGGTATCAGAGCTCAGCAAAAGGTCTGGGCTGTTGTGTGTTGATTCTGTCACTGAAAGGGCAGAGGTAGAGATAGAGTTGATTGTGTGAGTTGTGTGTTGTGATTGAGAGGTTGACAAAATGCCTCCTAAAGGTAGTGGTACTGCAAGGGAATTGCAGGAGATGAAGGAGAAACATGCTAGAGAGATGAGGAAAATGAAGGAGCTTGCTGAAGCACTTCAAGCCAGGCTGACAGCCCTGGAAAAGAACAAAAAGAGAGAGGTAGAAGACAGTGAGTCTGAAGAAGAAGCAGATACTGTTGAAGAGTATGAAGAGGTAGCTGAAGATCTGGATGCTGAAGACCAGAGATTGGCAAGACTGTTAAAGGCAGTACAGAGTGAAAAACCTAAGGTAAAGGTTGATGTTTCCAAGTATACTGGAAGCTTGAATGAAGATGAATTGTTAGATTGGATTGCTGCACTGGATAATCACTTTGAATGTGAAGATGTGGCTGAGGATCAGAAGGTAAAGATTGCAAAGACCAAGTTAGGAGGTCATGCTTTGGTATGGTGGGACTATGTACAGTCTGAGAGAAGGAAACAAGGGAAGTCTAAGATCACATCATGGGATAAGATGGTAGCAAGGATCAAGGGTAAATTCTTGCCAAGGGATTATGAAATCCAGATGTTTAAGAAGCTGCAATTTTTAAAGCAGAAAGACAGGGATGTGAAATCATATACTGAGGAATTTTATCTGTTGAGTATGAGATCTTGTCATCATGAGAATGAGGTAGAAAAGGTGGCTAGGTACTTGGCAGGTTTGAGGTTTAACATACAGGATGAGTTAGTGTTAGCTAACCCTAAGAATGTGGAGGATTGTTATCAAATGGCAATCAGAGTTGAAGAAAAGCTGAATAGAGGACATGATAAGTCCATGAGAGGAAGAGGAAACAATAGGGGAAGAGGAGCAGCCCCTGCACAAAAGCAAACCAATGAGGTTCAAGAAGACACTGGTAAAGGACAGGGACAGTCTGATTTCAGAGGTGGATGGAAAGGTAATAGAGGAAGATTTGGAGGTGGTAGAGGTTCTACTACATTTTCAGGAAAGTGTTACACCTGTGGAGAGTTTGGTCATCCATCTTTCAAATGTCCAGAAAACAAAGGTTCATCATCCAGAAATGATAGAACAAGTGACAAGAGAGTACAACTTGTACAAGAGGAGAAAGAAGAAGAAGGTGTACAGGGTTCAAACAAAGGTCCTGAGCATTTTGGGTATCCAGAGAGTGGAGAATCATTGATGCTAAGGAAAACAAGTTTGCAGGCATCAAAGGATATGATGCAAAGAAGAGCTCTTTTCAAAACCACATGTAAGAGCAAAGGTAAGGTATGTAAGGTTGTCATTGATACTGGTTCAACAGACAACATGGTATCTCAGGAGATGGTGGATAAACTGAAGCTGGAAAGGATTCCACATCCACACCCTTACAAGGCATTTTGGGTGAGTGATAGGCAATCACTTTTTGTCTCTGAGCAGGCATATGTGGATTTCCAGATTGGGCCATATCAGGATAGACTTTTGTGTGATATATTGCCTATGGAATGTTGTCACCTACTGCTAGGTAGACCATGGCAATTTGACAGAAGAGTACTGTATGATGGGTATGCTAATACCTACACCACCAAGAAGGATGGGAAGACTATTAAGTTGATGCCATTGCAGGCAAAAGCTGCAGTACAGAAGGCAGCTCAAATCATTTTAATGGGAAAGAAGGAGTTTGTGCAGATGCCTAGAGGAGCAGGCATGAAGGCAGTTCAGGACACTGCAGGAAAAGGAATTGTTACAGGCAACAAGCTGAAGACAGTTTCAGTTGTGACTGACAGAGGTCAGCAGCAGGTTCAACAACAGGGGTGCAAACAGCCACCAGTTCAGGGGCATGACAAGGATGTTGTCATAATTGGGACTATTGCTTGTCCTATGAAGGTTGAAAGAAAGGTACAGTTGAACACCGTAGAGGCAGTTCAGCCAGAGGTTCTGATCAGACAACCTGACAGACACAAGGTATATGAGAAGAAGGCCTACATCAACAGGCATGATGAGTTACTTGCCAGACAGCAAGTTACAGTTCAGAAGTCTTGGAGCAGCCAAGAGACAGCAGCAGATAAAGCTGGAGCAGGTCAGAAGATTGACAAAGCAAAGTGTAAAGGTGGAAGACTTCCACATGCTCAACTCATGGGACATGAGTTCTTTTCTGTTGGGGAGTATGGTGCAGGAGCACCTACCTGACAGCTGGTCATGATAAGGCAGTTAGTAGTTTAGGTCAGGTTTGTGTTTCCAAGAAGGTCTGTTAGACCAAATTGAATGTAATAAGGTCATGCTGATCAGGATAAGATCATGCTGACCAGGCTTTTGCTATTTTTAGCTAGTTAGTTATAACAGCTGTCATGATGTATGTTCGGTGGGATCTCCCAGCCGCTTGGAGAGTTCCCAGCCGCTTGGAGTCGGGTCAGTAGTACTCGTAGGAAAATCTTTATAAGCTTGAGATCGGTTGATTGTAGAGGAGAGATTCATCGATCATCAGTGTAGTGTTGCGCAGAGTAGGTTGAGTGTTCTGTGTGAGGAACATCATATTGTATTACATCTGTGAATCAATAAAGATCCTGTTTTGTTTTCTGTTTGATCTCCTTCCTGTAATCGATCGCGGGTTTGAGAGTTTTTCATGGATTTCCTGATCCATTCCACCGGTTGACTCACCTGATCGGTGGAATGGTAATGTATAGTAGGTTAGATGGTAGATTGTTTTGTTTGTTTGCATGCAGGTGTGCAGGATCGCGGTCGACAGATGCTGAGAAGCCTAGCATCCTCATGTGCTAGGTCAAGTTGAGAAGCTGAGTTGGAAGATCACCCTGAGGTTGGATCGGATCATCCCAGGAGGATCGGCGAAGTGAGATTTCGCTAAGTGCAGAAATTCGCCGAAACGGCATCATCAGGATATCTGCAGAAATATCCTGCAGACAGTTCGGGCATCGTCATCCGGATAAATGGAGATCAGCATGATGATGTCGATGACATGAAGTGTGAGTTCATTGGAGTGATCATCAACAGGAGGAGCCGAGGAGCGTATCGGCATCAGGATCATCATATCGGGAGTGCCAAACATCGGCATATTGCGAGTAGATGCGGATGAAAGTTTGTGTTGTTTTTTTGCCTAAGTGTTGAGAAGGTCATCAGGATATCGGGTGACGTCATCGTCATCAGGATATGACGTCATCGTCATCAGGATATTGAGGTATCCCCCTGTGCGAGTTTATCCTGCTGTCGTCAAGTGTTAAGGTATCGGCGGAAGTCCGTAGCAGGAAGTTGTGTTAACATCATCATCAGGATAAATGGAAAGAACCGGATGTTCGTTATCCTGTTGAATATCATGATGCAGTTGCTTGTGTCGTCGGGCAGTGGAGCGTCGAAGGCAGGTTGTTGAAGCGGAACGTCATCAGGATATTTGGGAGCAACTGGAGGTTGAATATCCTGCTGACGAAGGTGATGTTAAATATCATGATGAGGTCTCTAGTGTTCGGCACCCGATGAACAGTGCAACCGGAGGATGTGTGCGCCCGCTGAACATCATGATGATGATGTTAGGAGGAAAGCGGAGGAGGTGAACAGTAGTCGGCAGGAGGATGATTGCGAGTGTCCGCAATATGATGATGCTGTTGGTTTTACGAAACATGATGCTGACAGAGTAAAGCCGAAACATGATGATGTTGGTGGTGTTAGGAATTATGATGATGATGGCGAAGATGATGATGATGAGGTTGGACTGCAGACATTCATGCTATATGCGAATGATATAGTGTGGATGCCTCTGCATCACTCACTGAGGTGTTGCTTATCTTTATGCTCCCTGAGGCATTGGTAGTATATGGTCACCTAACATAACACAACTTGCTATCCTATGATCCATATTGTCTATGAGCCACCTATAATAATGCAACTTGCTAGCCTGTATGCTTCATATGACCTAAACTCATGGCCACCTAGCATAACACAACTTTCTAGCCTATGATCCATGAGGATATATTGATTTACATGACCCCTAGAAACAGAGCAAGCTAGTGCCATAGTCATGTACTCTCATTGGTTCATATTTCTACCCTGTCTATTCATATGCATTCTCTCCTTGAAGCAATTTATTGACTCATTACATTCTTCTATCTCTTTTTTAGAATTCCTTTATTTTTAATTTTCCTTTGGGGATGACACAAGGTAATGAGACATCTTTTCAACCTAGGTCTCTTTACTTTGTTGACTCAAATTTTCTTTGATTTTGTTCGCTTATGTGCTTACTTACTCCATGTTATGTGTTTACTTTTTGTTTTCCATGTATGTGTTTACTTTGTGTTTTCCATGTATACTCCATGTTTACTTCATGTATTCTATGTTTACTTTGTGTTTAATTCATGTATTTTATGTTTGCTTCATGTATTATATGTATGCCTCTGTGATGTGTGAAAAGAAGATCCTAATAAACAATGAAGCAATTTGATCAATCTATCCTCACATAACATTAGGATACACAAGCCACCAAGGGCTATAGACTTGGCTACTATCCCTAGAGAAGAGCCAAGTTATAGGTGTTTGTGGGGACTTGGTTCCTTTTTTTCTATGATTAGGGATTGATGCTAAAGTATTAACTAAACTATGAAAATAAGAAGACCTAATGTTCAAACCAAGTAACAGTGCAGGCTAAAATAACAAAAATCAAGAAACAAGAGTAGAGCAGACAGAGAGGAACTTGTTAGGAAAAGTAGAATCTTTTAAGGTAGGACACAGGAACTAGGCACCCTAGTCCTAGGGTTTCAGGGAAAATCAATTCTGTGCAGAGGTCTTAGTCTCTGTAACTTCTGTCTATCCTTCATTTGTTGATATTTGAAATCCTTTGCTCCAGATCTACACACAAAAGGAAGAGGAAAAATGTTTGGGTGTTGTATAGAGTCTTGCCTCAGTCAAACCTCCATGTAAGTGTCCCCACTTCCATAATATAGCAGAGGTAAGTGTGATAGAGTGCATGCCCTAGGTAGGCAAAGGAAAATAAACTGATAGAAACAAAAATGACCAAATATAATGGAACAAACTCACCATGAAACCCTAGTTGGACTTGATGTCATAAAACTAGTTGTTAACTAGAGACCTTGGAGAGAAAAGGAAGCTTCTTCAGATACCTGTAAGGGTTAGTATAATAGCAACAATTTGATAATTCACAGATAGAGAGGTTCAGATTTCATGTAGAGAGCATATATCAAGTATTCAAATAATCACTTTGTTAACCTGTCAAATAAGAGGAAGAGAGCTAAATATATATGAATCTCAATTACTTCTAAAAGAGTTCTCATTAGGCTGACAAAAGGTGTACCACCCAATGTAGCAAGGCTGACACTCAAAATTCATACTTCGTTTGGGGTAAAAAGGCTAGACCTCAGTGCTGGGCACCCTGGTCCTAGATAATTTGTCCCCCAAAAACTTAGCAATTAAGTATTTTAATGTTATTTCTTAATTAGGTCCCAAAACGGACACTTCACGAACAAAGATACACACACATAAGGAGTGCTAAATCTACTATGAAATTGTAAGTAGTCACAATTTTTGACACTACATTTAGCCCCCACTTTAGTGAGGGTATGAGATTACATTCATACACACACTAAAGTACAGAGAAGACAAATCTCTTCACTAAACATCGAATAGGTAGAATGTCTCTAAGTTGAGAGGTGTGATAGTCCCCAAGCTTAGGATTCTAAGAGTCTAAAAATGCTTAGAAAAAGAGGTTACACACACGCAAGACACATAACATGGGTTACACATGTACATATAACATATATCTAAAAATAAAATAAACACAAGATGAGACCAAATATTATATGCCGAAACAACTATGGTTACCAAAATAATATGGTCAAATCTAAACACACACAGATCATACACGGAACATACATGGAAAATAAAAGCATGCAAGGTTTGATTCTCAAGCTAGCAAGCTGAATTATGCTAGGAATCAAATTGAAAACACACATCATGAGCCACAGGCTAGTAAAATCTATTTTTTACTAGGTGGTTGTGAATGTGTGGCAAAATGAAAACATCACGGGCTAGTAAGATCTGTAGATTTACTAGGTGAGTTCCATGTCAACATGTAGAAAAATGAAAGCATCACAAGCTAGTAAGATCCACAGATTTACTAGGTGAGCTTCATGTCAACAATATCAGAGATTATAGGTTGAAGAAAATGTGCTATTTTTTGGGAAACTCTGGCAAGGTGCTACAAAGATGATCAAAAGGTGTTACAATAGCATGACCAACCATGTGGTGTGTGAATAAAGTAAGGTGTATAGCCAAGTGTATGCCCCCACCTTAAAGTAATTGCTAACGCCATCACGGAGCAATTGCCTTAAGGTAGAGAGAGAAATACACGTAAAGCAGGCATGAGATCTTTCCAAAAGCACATGCCAAAAAGGATATGTTTCTAAAGAGCTACATCGTGACAAGGGATTGCCCCTAGTCATTATTCCAAGCAATATCATACAATAGCACCAAGGGATCTACTCAACTGGAGTCAATATATGAATGGTTGTATAAAGGGAGAATCATTTTAGGAACTATCATCATCCTCTAGCTAGTAGAACTATGAGGAAAGAGGAAGAAGTATCACATGAAATCAAAAGAAAATAAAGATTTGGGTCAATAAAGGAAAAGGATGCTAAATCATCCAATGCTTTTCATCATTCTCGAAAGGCATAAAATTACATTTACAACAAGTAGAAGAATGAAGATACATAGAGAATAATGTCACAATAGATTTATTTCCTTTGTATCCTTATGCCAATGAGATCATTAAGGATGATCTAAGAGAACTACCAAGACAAAATACATGCCAAGCAACATGTATGAGGATAACATCACATACAAGCATAACACATTATGAAACAAAACTACAAGTACTTTAGTATACATACAATTTACCTTTTTACTTGATTACCTAGAACCTTTGATTGATTCTCATAGAACACATTGGATCAAGTGAGAACACCTTTATAGTATTGTCATGCTAAAGAACCAACTATCAAACTTTTTCATCAATAGCCAAGTACAACACTTCATTTAGTTTCCTCAACTAGAAAGGTGTTAGGAGTGAAATTTTGCACTCTGTACCTCATGGGGTTGAATTAATAGTTCCAACACATTGGGGTGGGTGGGTGAATGCTAGGGGATGTGTCTTTTCTGTGGCGAAGCCTCCTGATTGTTATCAACTACATTAGATGGAGACAGTCTCTTAAGAGCTCTAACACAAAAAAAACTGTCAAACATTGGACCAACTGTTTTATCAAACCGTGACACCTATGAATGTCTTCTTTACATTTATAGGTGGATGTTAGGTCCACCTACAAATATCTATCTTAGTTTTTTTCAATCAATTTCATTTGCCTATGGTGGCAAGGAACGTATTGTTCCAAAATGCTTTAGTTTCATGCAATGGAAAGGTGCTAGAAGTGAAATTTTACATTCCACACCTTATGGGGCTGAATGGACTACACCAATAGATCGGGGTGGGTGGTTAAATTCTAGGGGAGGTCTCATTTCATGCGCCAAGTGTCCCAATCATTCTGGGCTATAGGCTTCTGACAAAGTCACTTAAGATCCTTAAGAGCAAAAAACTACCAAACTTTGATGGAGTAGTTCTCAGAATTCATGGCACCTTGGAATGTTTTGTTTGGACCTATAGGTGTACGTGGGATCTATCCACAATAACCTCTCTCAATTTTTGTCAACTCCAATCTGTTTGACCATGTCGAAATTAAATGCATTCTTGCAAAATGCATCAGCGGCATTGAGCATAACCTTGCCATAAGCCATATTTTTTGTTCTGCACCTCATGGGGCTAAATTTATTATGCCAACACATTGGGGTGGGTGGGTAAATGCTATGGGAGGTCTTGTTTTGTGTGCCAAGTGTCCCAATTGTTCTAGGCTATAGGCTTCCGGCAAAATCACTTAAGATCCCTAAGAGCAAAAAAGTACCAAACTTTGATGGGGCAATTCTTAGAAATTGTGGCACCTTGGAATGTTCCATTTGTACCTACAGGTGAATGTGGGGTCCATGCACAATAACCTCTCTCAATTTTTGTCAACTTCAATTTGTTTGACCATTCTAAAATTAAATGCATTCTTACAAAATGCATCAGTGGCATTCAGCATAACCTTACCTTAAGCCATATTTTTTCATTTTGTGTCTCATGGGGCCAAATGGATTGCACCAAAATGTCAGTGTGGGTAGGTAAAAGCTAGGGGAGGTCTCTTTTTGTGTGTCAAGTGTCCCAGTCATTCTGGGCTATAGGCTTTTGGTAAAGTCACTTAAGATCCCTAAGAGCAAAAAATTGTCAAACTTTGACGAAGCATTCTCAAAATTCATGGCACCTAGGAATGTTTCATTGGGGCCCACAAGTGTACATGGGGTCCATACACAATAACCCTTCTCAGTTTTTATCAAATCCAATCTATTTGACCATGTCAAAATTAAATGCATTCTTGCAAAATGTGTCAGTGGCATTCAGCATAGCCTTGCCATAAGCCATATTTTTTGTTTTACACCTCATGGGCCCCAAATGGACTACACCAACATGTTGGGGTGGGTATGTAAATACTAGGGGAGGTCTCATTTCATGCACCAAGTGTCCCAGTCATTTTGGGCTACAGGCTTCTAGCAAAGTCAATTAAGATCCCTAAGAGCAAAAACTTGCCAAGCTTTGATGGAGTAGTTCTTAGAATTCGTGGGACTTGGGAATGTCCCATTTGGACCTATAGGTGTATGTGGGGTCCCTCCAAAATAACCTCTCTCAGTTTTTGTCAAATCCAATCTGTTTGACCGTGTCAAAATTAAATCCATTCTTGCAAAATGCATCAGTGGCATTTAACATAACCTTTCCATAAGCCATATTTTTCATTTTGTGTCTCATGAGGCCAAATGGACTATGCAAAAACATCAAGGTGGGTGGGTAAATGCTATGAGAGGTCTCATTTCATGTGCCAATTGTCTCAATCATTTCAAGCTAGAGGCTTCCAACAAAGTCACTTAAGATCCTTTGTTGGAAGCCTATAGCCCAAAATGACTGAGACACTTGGTGGATGAAACAAAATCTCCCCTAGCATTTACCCACCCACCCCAATGTGTTGGCATAGTCCATTTAGCCCCACGGGGTGTGGAATTCAAAATTTTACTCCTAGCACCTTTCCATTGCATGAAATAGAAGCATTTTTGAATAATGCGTTCCTTGCCACCATAGGCAAATGAAATTGATTTAAAACAACTAAGATAGGTATTTGTAGGTGGACTTGACATCCACCTATACATGCAAAGAAGATGTACGTAGGTGTCACAGTTTGATAGAACAGTCGGTCCAAAGTTTGTCACCTTTTTTTGTCTTAGGGCTCTTAAGAGGTTGTCTCCATTCGATGTAGCTGATAACGACTAGGACGCTTTGCCATCGAAAAGATAGCTCCCCTAGCATTCACCCACCCACCTGACACATTGGCACAATTAATTTAACCCCATGAGGTATGGAATGCAAAATTTCACTCCTAACACCTTTCTAATTGAGGAAACTAAACTAAAATCTATGTTGTAATCTCCATTTTTGGTCTTTCATCTACTCTCCTTAGGTTGATATGGTGTTCTCACTTGATCCAATGTGTTCTAGGGCATTAATTGAAGGTGTTCTAAAATGTGTTCCCCAATGTGTTGTAGTTGCAACTACCCTAGTAGACATGTATGCAATGTGGCAGGTGTAAATCAAATGTAGAAAGGTGAAATGAGGATATGCAAAGCATGGAAACCATACAAAAGGTGAAATGAGAATATGTGAATCATGCCAAATGTCTCTCTCTCTCTTTCTATGTATCTCTCTCTTCCTCTCTTCCTCATTTTTTTGTGTCCATAACCCATATAGAAGGTGAAATGAGGGTATGCCAGACCTATAGAAGGTGAAATTAGGATATAATGTCAAACATGTGTTAAATTATGTCTCTCTCCCAATTTGTTAAAGTACATTGGTCAATAATGTATGTACATTGGTCATTTGGGTGTTGCAAGTATGCAGTATCCATAGTTGCATGAAGTAGTAACAAGTTGGGAAACATGTACAACATGATTGCATGTTTTGGGGTGATTTATCACATGTATACTTGTTGTTAAGCACATATACAACTTCTAGTGGTTTATTGTCACATGTTGTAAGCCATGTATGTGAAGATGAAAACATAGTTTATCCATTTGCATGAGAAAGTAAGGGATATAACATGTATTGATGACATGAGCAACACTACTACATATTCTTAAGTATTGTAACTATGCATCTTGTTATTTCATCATATTGTGCTTCATTGTAGCATGAATAAAGTATATAGGAATTTTGTCAGATGTTGTATTTGCATCTGCCCTTGTAGACATGTATGTAAAGTGTGGAAGCACAGACAAGGCATGTGAACTATTTGACATGATCTTTGGAACAAGGTATGGATAGCCATCAAAGAATAAAGGATATATGAATTTTTTTAAATGTTGTATTTGTAGCTTCCCTTGTAGACATGTATGCAAAGTGTGTATGCAAAGTGTGTAAGCATAGAAGATGCACGTGAACTATTTGACATGATGCCTCAAAGAAATTTTGTTTCATGGACTGCAATGATTGCAAGAAATGCACAAAATGGATTTTTTGAAAAGGCTTTAGAAACTTTCAAGCAAATGTAATTGGCATGTGTAAATCCAAATTCCATAACCTTTGCAAACATCCTCCCTGCCTGTGTCGAATTAGGATCTTTGGAACAAGGTATGGACAACCATCAAAGAATAAAGGATATAGGAATTTTTTGAAATGTTGTATTTTTAGCTATGCTTGTAGACATGTATGCAAAGTGTGGAAACATAGACAATGCACGTGAATTGTTTGACACGATGCCTCAAAGAAATTCTATCTCATGGAATGCAATGATTGCAAGATATGTACAAAATGGATTTTCTGATAAGGCTTTAGAAACTTTCAAGCAAATGCAATTGGCACATGTAAAGCCAAATTCCATAATCTTTGCAAACATCCTCCCTATATGTGCCAAATCATGATCTTTGGAACAAGGTATGGATAGCCATCAAAGAATAAAGGATATAGGAATTTTGTCAAATGTTTTTGCAGCTGCCCTTGTAGACATGTATGCAAAGTGTGGAAGCATAGACAAGGCATTTGAACTATTTGACATGACACCTCAAAGAGATACCATCTCATGGAATGCAATGATTGTAAGATATACACAAAATGGATTTTTTGAAAAGGCTTTAGAAACTTTCAAGAAAATGCAATTGGCATGTGTAAAGCCAAATTGCATAACCTTTGCAAGAATCATCCCTGCCTGTGCCAAATTAGGATCTTTGGAATAGGGTATGGACAACCATCAAAGAATAAAGGATATATGAATTTTTTTAGGTGTTGTATTTGTAACTTTCCTTGTAGACATGTATGGAAAGTGTGGAAGCATAGACAATGCACGTGAATTGTTTGACATGATGCCTCAAAGAAATTCTATCTCATGGAATGTGCAATGATTGCAAGATATGCATAAAATGGATTTTTTGATAAGGCTTTAGAAACTTTCAAGCAAATGCAATTGGCATGTGTAAATCCAAATTCCATAACCTTTGCAAGCATCCTCCCTGTTTATGCCAAATTAGGATCTTTGGAACAAGGTATGGACAACCATCAAAGAATAAAGGATATAGGAATTTTGTCAGATGTTGCATTTTTAGCTGCCCTTGTAGACATGTATGCAAAGTGTGGAAGCATAGACAATGCACGTGAACTATTTGACATGATGACTCAAAGAAATTATGTCTCATGGAATGCAATGATTGTAAAATATGCACAAAATGGATTTTTTGATAAGGCTTTAGAAACTGTCAAGAAACTACAATTGGCACGTGTAAAGCCAAATTCCATAACCTTTGCAAGCATCCTCCCTACCTACGCCAAATTAGGATCTTTAGAATAGGGTATGGACAACCATCAAAGAATAAATGATATAGGAACTTTGTCAGATGTTGTATTTGTAGCTCCCCTTGTAGATATGTATGCAAAGTACAGAAGCATAGACAATGCTATGAAATGTTTGACATGATGACTCAAAGAAATATTGTCTCATAGAATGCAATGATTGCAAAATATGCACAAAATGGATTTTTGATAAGGCTTTAAAGAAAATTTTGAAGAAAATGCAACTAGTGAGTGTAAAACCAAATTCCACAACCTTAGCTAGCATCCTCCTTGCCTATGCCAAAATGAGATCTTCGGAATAGGGTATGGGTCCATCCATCAAAGCATAAAGGATATTGGAATTTTGTCAGATGTTGTAGTTACAACTACCCTGGGAGACATGTATGCAAAGTGTGGAAGCATAGACAAGGCACGTGAACTATTTGACATGACACCTCAAATAAATGTAGTCTCATGGAATGCAATGATTGCAAGATATGCACAAAATATATTTTGCAAGGATGTTGTCAACATATATATAATGTCATTGCTATAAAGGCATTGGTAACTCGGTGGGTCATTTATCATGGTGGATCAAGCCACTACTTTCTTCTCTCACACCACATATGCTCCTATTTTAGTGGAATTGGATTTGTCTATACCTCTCCCGACAGAGGTTGTTTTACAAGTTGTTGATCACCCTTGTTGTTATCCCTTAGATTATGAAGGTATCCCATTCCATTGTCGGAGGTACTTTAATATGGGTCATTTGGCATCGGAATGCCCTCACTTGAAGGTCTCATGTTCTTCATCTTGGTGGAAGAATGCTCCATAGGAACACCTTAAGGTGGATGATGTTAATGATGATTATGTCTCAGAAGCTTCTAACCCTCCTGCTAATGTTGGGAAGTAGACCCCTCCCCCACTCTTGATGCCTATTGCTACTTAGTTCCTAGTGATGGCCATGTACCATAAGATTTACATGGTTCATCTGCTATTGGGACTACTACAGAGACCTCCCTTGCTATTACTATTGCAACACAGGTTGCTGTAGGGACCTCTCTTGTTGTTATTGTTATTGTGCCATCATATTTGCATGGTTCATTTGCTACTGGGACTACTACAGGGACCTCCCTTGCTATTGTTGTTGCACCTGAGACTGCTATAGGGACCTCCCTTGCTATTGTTGTTGCACCTGAGACTGCTACAGGGACCTCCCCTACTGTTGCTGTTGTTGGGGAGCCTTTTGTGACTGGGACTACTATTGTAGGTGTGTTGTATGTTGCTGGGGGTTGTACTATTGTGACAACTTCTTTCTCTCCCCAAGCTCCGCCCCCTTCTGAGGATTTGGTGAGAATTTCACCTCCTACATCTCCTATTTCTGCGGATGGAGATAATGATGTTTTTTGTATTGTTGTCCAAAGAAGGAAGAGAGGTCTTCCAAATCATGTTTCTCAAACCTGTACTTGCTCCAAGGGTGTACGACCTACTAGGTCAAGTTATGCAATTGTTTAGTCTGTTGTTCCTTGCAGCCTTGTTGCCTTGCTGTAGCTTTTACTTTTGGGCTTTGTTGTTCATCTTTTGTTAATGCATTGTTTCTGGCCTATGTGAGGTTTTTACTTTTCCCTCTAGGTTGTTTTGTACAGGGATTTGCACCCTTGTTTACAGCTTATCATAATAAAAAATATATATATAATGTCAGGAAAATATATATAATGTCATAAAAATATAATGTCATGAAAACATACATAATCTCATATATCCATAATGTCATGAAAATAAAATATAGTGTATATATCAAGCCATATAGGCATGTATAAATAAAGCCATACATGCATATACAACGATATACATTAGTAACATACAAAAGTATGTTTACAAAGACAAATAGGCATATGTAACAAAATGTCCCAAAATTAAATCTCCTATGGACTGATATCAAATAATCGATAGCCCTTGTTTAGCCATGAAGATGGAGAACCAGTCAATGACTCATTCTCTCTCGCCTGTTGACTAGCCCTCCTTGATAGAGATTTTTGAAACTCCACCTATTAATACAATCAAACAATATCCACATTAATATAGAAAATATTCAAAATATATAACATGACATATGTAATCAATCACTTACCGCTATGTGGTGATCCTTCTCGATCATTTTTTGTCTCTCTTCATCTGTCACTAGATGGGTTGGAGTTGTGACCACCTATGAGAAGCATGAAGAAGCAAAATTGAGTAAACATGAATATCATTTATGTACATTAAATGAAGTCAGGATAAAACAAGAAATACAAAATGACATTTACATGTTACTGACTCATACCTCAGTCAAAGGATTTGCAAACAAAATAGCTACAATGATTCCCACCTCCACTAACCAATGAAGATGAGGAGTATCTACCATACTTGTCAACATCTAAAAATAGAGTTCAAGGTTATTTGACCAAAATAGATACATAACATTATTTAAATGCATAATGATTAGAAATGGTAAAATTTACCTCAATGAAACTGCCTCTGAGTGGGGACCAAGGAAATCCTCATGATGGTGAAGCTCCAACATCAACCTATTCATCCTCAAATTATCACTAAATATGATTACCATTGATATATGACAAAAAGTTTACATGTACTATATTTATGATCTTGTGATAAATTACATACCCATTGACTAGACCTCCTCTCATAACCCTGCAATGGATGGATAACATACATAGGATGAATACTTTGACCTTGGAATTTCATAGTGCAGACAATTACATATTATAAGTTTGACTTATAATATCTATTCATTTAATTAATTAGAGATTTCAAATACAAACATATTAAATTGTAAAACCTTCTAAAAAATTACCTGGGCATCAATACCAAACATATCCTGCAATATCTCATCTGTGAATGCAATATTATCTAATAAGGATGTCTCCATCACATGTTATTACCCTTATGTTGCATGGTCCTAACACTCTGCAACATCATCTAGAATTTCTACATGGGGAGTGTCCTGGGTCCCATAATCATACAAAGCCCCACATGATCCACAAATATGTGGGGACCAATGATGCATACTACTCTCACCCTCATCATCCTAGGTAAGATTGTTGCCATGTCGTTCCAAAGATTGGGTTAGGGAACTCAGAGAATCTAGTGTCTCCACCTCAACACTCTCCTTCAAAGTTGAAGGGAGTGAGATATGTTGTGGACTCATGAAGGGTCTAGGTGGATGGTTCTGGTCATGATTTTTCCCCTATCTATCTTGTGCAAAACCACCACCTCTGCCCTCAAACTCCTGAATGCCGAAGTAGCTAGAAATCTCGTTGCAGATGAACTCACAATATAGTTTCTACAAAAAATATTATGGGACATCATTGTTATTATAGGGAAGGTCATCAAAAACTATATACCATCTATCCCAAAAGTTTTGGGATATATCATCATGCACAAACCAATGAATCAGGAATCATTTGCAACTCTCATGTAGTGGTTTATTAGTTTTAGGATTGATAAAAAGTGCACATAATTCAGTTTTCATAACTTTTCATCTTTAACTTGTTTGTAAGATAATTTGTCAACATAGAATCACTAACCTCTAATTAACTAACAAAGGCTCTCCTATGATCGGTGCTTGCATTTGGAGTTTTTAATGTTTGAACTAAGGATTCACCCTATTTTTTGTTTTCTTGGATTTGCCCTAAATAATTTTCTTGTGTGTCACATAGATGGTGAGGACATGAAGGAGGGGTTTGAGGATGGTTTTGAGGCTCCTCCTCACATGGAATTTGATCCCATGGATTTGGGTTTTGCACTGGTTCGTTGACTAAAAATTGAGAATAGAAATTCAATTGAAACAATGAAAAAGAAATTCAATTCATTTTGAAATGTAGGAAAATGATAAAACCCCTACTTGCTTATATTTGTTGAGTTTTTTTGTGCTCATCCACAGTGGGAATGGTGATGTGGCATCTTGCTTGATGGAGTTCTCCTTCAAATTTTCCAAAACGTATTCGTGTTAAAACCCTACTCATGTTTTTCTCCTCTCTTGAAAATCACTATGAGACAAAAAGGTTGTGGGTCTATTTTTTAGGATTTTCTAGGACCAAAAAGTGAGGTGGCTACTTTTTTGTCCCCCATCTTTATGCACACACCCATATCTAATCAATTAATAAACTAATTAATCAAAAATAAAGAAGGTTTGCAAGTGCAATATATTTAGTTTACCAAAATGTTATGTGGAAAATGGGATCTAGACTAATCAATGCCTTAACCTAGGTCAATCCTTCTCCACATTGTTGAACACAATGGGGTGCTAAGGGGGTGGGTGAATCAACACACTTAAAAATTTTAACCAAACATTTACTAATAAAACTGAATAACTTTGAAAACATGCAAATCAAGAGTCAACACATAACACTAGTGTTTTTACGTGGAAAAAACTAAAATAGGGAAAAACTACAGTAAGGATTAGCTCATAGTATATTATGCTCACTACAAAAAGGTATTACAACATTATTTTAGGGCTTCAACCCAAGGAAGCTACTACTCCCCGATTTACAACTTTGATTTAGGGTTACTAAACAAGGAAGCTACTACTCCCTAAAATCTCAACTTACTGCTATTACAATGACAATATAGATATGAGGACTGCTATGGAGAACACATATGTTGTATGTTGATTGTACAGTCTGCTATTCTTGCTCAATACATGCCTTCAAACTAATTTTGTACATTTCATATCTTCCTCTACTCTTCTATATTCACTTTCACCTTACTTACATATCAAATGAATCATATCTTCAATATATATTCTCCGCAAGATCTTGAAACATTGATTAGGTTGGCATCTAGAACAATATTGAATGTAACATGTAGCTAGTCACTGGTCAGCCTCAACACATGCAAAATGATAACAAACTTGTTGCGGACCTCAGGACATTATGAAAAACATTAGAGCACACCTTTCCATACCTTCTAGACTTGGTAAAACTAGTCAGGAGCCTCCACATGCAATAGGTACTTAACCAATCAGCTCATACTGCTTAGCACTATTGATTGTTCATATTTTAACTGCTAGGGAGAAGTCAAAAACTCAATGTGGACCAAGGATTCAATCACACATGAACTCGACAACATCCATACTCCTTGCCGAAGAAGTATCATACCAAAATGTGTATCCGCAAGACAAGAAATATATATCTATGTGTAGAGAATAGGGTCTTCCAGACCTTATGTAATGCTTCACAACCCAAAATATGATGTTGCATTGTAGTGCAGGGCCTAAAACCTTTTGAGAATGATCATAGACATCAATGTATTCTACTTACTAGATCTACACACCTTTGTCTAAAGTTTCTGAAGGAATTAGAGTTCCGGAGGACAGTTATACTTACAACTTTACTTACAGTCATGATACTTTATTGTGATACTAAAAAATGAGGATTATCTACATGCAAATCATACCTGATGTATCTTGGACCATATACTACCTTCAGACAAGCTTTGGTAATAGATTTATAGATGTTTCAATTTCTATAGAACCTAATGCATTCAGGCTCAGAGTACATTGTGATGCCTCTGTCACTTGAGCATTGTCTTTGTGGACGATCAGATGTTAGGAACCCATGTTTAACCCTTCTCTTTACTTTGTTAGTATATTACTTTTAGACACATATGCTTTGTAAGTCATCTTGTGAGTATATTGTATTATCCCACATTCATGGGAAGTAATAGTTGTTTAAATTAGACTTAGTATATAAGTACGTGTTGAGACTAATGAAGGCATCCACAAATTTATTGTATTGAGCTTGGTCAAAGGAGGTTACCCCCTTGAAGTGGCCTACAATCAATAAATTCCTTCTGTGTTTCTTCTATTTATATATTTCTATTATTTCATGCATTTTTCATTATATTGTTGCAGGAGGTTCCTCTCATCTGGTATCAGAGCGCTTTCTTGGGCTCACTGGGTGGAATTTCTACCAATTTTTTTTTGCAATGGCCTCTAGGCACTATGATTATTGCAGTAGTTCTTTCTTTTTTGCATCTGTATTGTTCATTTCAATTGCAGGTTCGGATCAGGGAATATCCCTATCCGCTTAACTATGGGAAATGCCTAGGCATATAGCCCTAAAATTCATTGTGAGGAGTACCACAGGAACCTGAAGTAGCTGGCCTATTGAGAGGACCTACCAGCGAAAAGGGAAACAACCCCTACCTGATTTACTAGTTCCCATTCATGAGGTAAACCAAGAGCTGTTGTTTGTGACAAAGTGGTTATCAGTTTTACTTGAGTCATGGAGTGAGGGGTACTACCCCAATACGCAAGCCGTTAGACAGTATTGGTGGCTGAGTGACTCCCCTGAACCTTTAGGAAGCCAAACATACTTGGGACCCATATCTATTGACAACCGGCAAATTGCAGATTGAATCCATCCAGAGCAGTTGGCAGATTGTTTCCATAAAAAAAATTCATTTTTTTGCCATATCTTCCTTGCTTTAGCTCCTTTTCCTCTCAAAATTCACTAGAACCCTTGAAATTTCATTCTGCATATTTCCTTCCTTGACGACCCTATCTCAAATTCCACTTATCAAAGCCAAAAATCCCACATTTCTCTATTTCTAGCATTTTCCATAACTTATTTGATTCTCACCCAATAGACTTCAAATTTTACCACATCGTTCATTTCATATTTCTACTCATTTGTCCCTCTTGGACAAATTTTCCCATTCTTTCACCCCACTTCTGAAATTCCCATTTTCTGCTTCCCTTTCCCTTAGAAAGTGTCCAAAACCTAGTCAAACCCCAATTACCCATTGGAGTTTTTCCCAAATCCAAATTTTCCTTTACTAAAAAAGTTTCTATTTTTGTTTTTTTACCCATTCCCCCCCAAAAAAATCTCCTGGCTATGGTTGTCACTCGCACAGGAGTAAAAAACTTGCAGCCCTCAAGACCAAACTCCAAGATCTAGATGAAAAAATTCTTGACTTCAATCTTCAGCATTCAGCCATGAATAATAGATGGCAGCCAGAGTCTTCTATAGACAGTAGGTTCTCTTCTTCCAACAATTTTCATGGGCCAAAGCTTGATTTTCCTCACTTCAATGGTGATGATCCGACTGGATGGATATACCAGACAAAACAATATTTTAGTCTGCATAATACTTTTGATGTCAACAAAGTCCCACTTGCATCCTTTCATTTGGAACATGAAGCCCTTCAATGGTTCCATTGGTACATCAAGGTTCATGAAGAGCCAAACTGGACAGATTTTTGCAAACTCATTTTGCAATAATTTGGCCCTAGTGCTTTTGATGACTTCATTGGAGCACTCACTAAACTTTGCCAAATAGGCACTGTGAGAGAATATTAGACCGAATTTGAAAAACTGGCTAATCACACAGAGGGATTGTCTGATGAATTCTTCAAGAGTTGTTTTGTCAATGGTTTGAAGGATGCAATCCGATCTGAGGTTAAAATGTTCCATCCCAGCATAATGATGGAAGCCCTAGGGTTGGCTAAATTGGTGGAGGACAAGATCATAGCTCAACAATGATCCAAATCCAATTTTGTTCCATTTAGAAATATGGTTTCCCAAAGACCTCAAATCCCACTAGCTCCTAGAACAACTCTTATCAAGCATTTGACTGAAGTGGAGATGCGGGCACGTAGAGAAAAAGGGCTTTGTTATAATTGTGATGAGAAATTCACTCAGGGACATAGATGTGTTGAGCAAAAGCTCTATTTCTTGGATGTGGATTCTTTCCCTGAAATTAAAGTTTATGTAGATGCCCAGGATATAGTAGATGATCAGGTCGAAACTCAGTAGCCGCTTGTTGACCCTACTTCTCAAGAAGACCACCCAAAGATCTCTCTCCATGCTTTAGTAGGAGTCACCACCCGACAAACCATGCAGGTCAAGGGTTACTTCAAGAAGCTCCCTCTTACAATACTCATTGATTCTGGTAGCACCCATAACTTCATTGAGCCTAAGATCACCAAATAGGCTAATTATTTTGTCCATTCTTGCTCCAGCTTTGAAGTCATGATTGCCAATGGGGGCACATTACCTTGTAAATTAAGGGAAGTGTCGCAATATGTGTCTCTCTATTGGAGATTATAACATGCGCTCCAACATGTTTTCCTTGCCCTTAGGCGGATGTGATGTGGTTTTGGGCGCCCAATTGTTATGCACACTTGGACCCATCTTATGGGATTTTGCTGAACTTTGGATGCAGTTTTCAGACAATGGGAAAAAACACACATTGAAGGGCTTACAACTGGGGTCTCTTAGCATCATAAGTTCACATCGCATGGAAAATTGTCTTAAGTAGAATTCACATGGTGTCATCACTCAACTCCATTCTATTCAGATGAAACCATTAGCGGTCTCCACTACTCCTTCAGATCTACAACAAATTTTGGATAGGTAAGCATGTGTCTTTGCCAAACCAGTGGGATTTCCACCTTCACGACTAGAGGACCATCATATTCAACTCCTTCTTGGAAGTGTTCCTCCCAACATCAGGCCCTACCACTACCCATTTCACCAAAAGATGGAGATTGAGATGCTCGTTTGAGACTTACTGAAGCAAGGCATTATTCACCCTAGTACCAGTTTCTTTTCTTCACCAATTCTTGTCTAGAAAAAAGATGGGTCATGGCACCTATGCATTGACTTCTGAGCACGTAATCACATCACAATCAAGGATAAGTTTTTGATTCCTATTGTTGATGAGCTTCTTGATGAGTTTCATGGTGCTCATTTTTTCTCCAAGTTGGATTTTAGTTCTAGGTATCACCAAATTCAGGTTCATGAGGATGATATCCCTAAAATGGCTTTCCACACGCATGATGGCCAATATGAGTTTTTGGTCATGCCCTTTGGCCTCACTAATGCTCCTTCAACATTCCAAGCATTGATGAATAAAATATTCCAGTCCTACCTGCAGAAATTCATTCTGGTCTTCTTCGATGATATCCTCATCTATAGTAAAACATGGGCTGAGCATCTCCACCATCTGGATCTCGTACTACAACTTCTCTCTAATCATCAGCTCTATGCAAAACAATCTAAATGTGTTTTTGGCCAAGAGGAAGTGGAGTATCTCGGGCGTATTATTTCAGCTCAAGGGGTTTGAGTGGATCCTATAAAAATAGATGCCATGAAAAATTGGCTGCATCCTCAGACACTCAAGAGCCTCCATGGTTTTTTGGGACTGACTGGCTATTATTGCAAGTTTGTTAAGGATTATGGGAAGATTACAGCTCCATTAAGAACTATGTTAAAAAAGGATGCTTTTACCTAGACACATGTTGTTGAGTGTGCATTTGAAAAACTAAAACAAGTTGTGTACTACACCTGTTCTAGCTATGCCAGATTTTTCCAAGACCTTCACTATTGTGAGTGATGCTTGCAGCCATAGACTTGGTGTTTTTCTCCTTTAAGATGACCATCCCATTGCGTTCACCAGCAAAGCCCTTTCTGGCAAGAATCTAGCACTCTCTACATATGAGAAGGAAATGATGGCTATTTTGCATGCAGTACAAAAGTGGTGGCCATACCTACTAGGGAATCATTTTTGCATCAAGACTGATCACAAGAGTCTGAAATATTTCTTGGAACAACGGGTCTCCTCCCCAGCACAATAGAAATGGGTCAGCAAACTCATGGGTTATGACTATGAGATCACTTACAAGAAGGGTAAGGAAAATATTGTGGCAGATGCTCTTTCTCGCACATTTGATGACCAAGCTTCCCTTTTTGCTATTTCTATGCATATTCCAAATTGGTTGGAATCTATCCAGCAGGGCTATGTCAATGACTCTTCATTATCTCAAATCATTCAACAGTTGGCCAATAACCCTTCTGATGTATCACATTACTCTTGGGATGATGCTTCTCTACGATACAAGGGTCATCTGGTGCTTCCCTAGAGCACAGATCTTTAGCAGGCTATCTTCTATGAACTCCATGCGTTTCCATCAATAGGGCACTTTGGGTTCCTCAAAACTTATGAGCAGGCATGACGTAACTTCTTTTGGAAGGGAATGAAAAGGGAAATTCAATAGATGGTGGTTGAATGTGATACCTTCCAATGTAATAAGGGTGAAATGACACTCCTTCCTAGATTGCTTGAACCCTTGCCCATCCCTACATGGATTTGGACAGATATTTCTATGGATTTCATTGAGGGGCTCCCTAAATCTGGAGGGAAGACAGTGATCTTGGTTGTGGTTGATTGTCTCTCCAAATATAGTCATTTTTATGCCCTCATCCATGGCTATACTGTCTCCTCAGTCACAAAAAAATTTCATGGCATCCCTTCTTCCATTGTCTCATATTGTGATGCAACTTTTACCAGTCATTTTTGGACATAACTATTTCAACACACTGGCACCAAACTGGAGATGAGTTCTGGGTATCACCCACAAATAAATGGTTAGACTAAAATTATCAACAAATGTTTTTAAACTTATCTTCGTTGCTTCACCTCAGAACAACAGTATTAGTGGGCAAAGTGGCTCCCTCTCGTTGAATGGTGGTACAGTACCTCCTACCACATTGCATCTAAAATGACTCCATATGAAATAGTCTATGGTCAGGCACCACCAGTACTCCTTTCATACACCCCTAGCAGTTCACCAATTTAGGCAATCAACATGATTCTCTGAACCTAGGATCAGATTCTTCTCATCTTGCAGGACAATCTTTACATGGCAAGAAATTGAATGAAACAACAAGTTGATCAACATCGTTCTGAGCACACTTTTCAAGTAGGTGATATGGTTTTTCTTCGTCTATAGCCATATAGGCAATCATCACTGAAACTCAAAGGGCATCATAAGTTGGTTCCAAAGTTCTATGGTCCATATAAGGTTCTTTAGAAGATTGGGTCAGTTTCTTATAAATTGGAGCTTCCTCCTTCCCACGTTCATCTAGTATTTCATGTCTCTTGTCTAAAGAAAGTTCTTGGCACCAACATCAGAGCATAAACTATTTTACTAGAATTGGATAATGAAGGATCCATCATTTTGAAGCCGAAGGCCATCCTTGATAGGTGCACTCATCATCTTCACTCCTGATCCATCATAGAGGTATTAATTCAGTGGCACATAATGCAACTAGAGGATGCTACATGGGAACCACTCCTTCAAATTCAGCAACAATTTCCACATCTTAAGCTTTGAGGACAAATCTTTTATAAGAGGGAGGGGATGTTAGGAACTTATGTTTAACCCTTCTCTTTACTTTGTTAGTATATTACTTTTGGATGCATATTCTTTGTAAGTCATCCCATGAGTATATTGTATTATCCCACATTCATGGGAAGTAATAGTTGTTTAGATTAGACTTAGTATATAAGTACATGTTGAGGCCAATGAAGGCATCCATGAATTTATTATATTGAGCTTGCTCAAAGGAGGTTACCCCCTCGAAGTGACCTACGATCAATAAATTCCTTTTGTGTTTTTTCTATTTATATATTTCTGTTATTTCATGCATTTTTCATTATATTGTTGCAGGAGGTTCCTCTCATCAGAGCACTTGAGACTTTGTCATAGAATATATCATACAAATAATAGTCACTCCTTAGAACCACATGATAAATAGATCTCTTTCAGAGGAATGCAGAGCATTCCATTATCTCCCCATTACTTCTCTGCTCTATCTAAGTGATGGCTGATGTACTATCCCTTGTAACTTTTCATGCTGAATAAGTGAGAGACTGAAACCTTGGATATATCATGTCAATACATGGAAGAGGCTATCTTTAGAACCACAAGGAAAAAACTTCCTTTGCGGACAAGTGTAGACCAACTCAAATAGACTCTGCCTTAGGATTTGGCTGTGAATGCCTTAGTCAATCTTCGACTTCTTACCCTTGAGTGTAGTGCGCCTGATTGATGAGATATGTATGTGTGTGTGCAGGAATCATGCAAGGTTATTCTTGTTTACCTTCACATCATGTTCAAACCCAAAACTAATCCATACTTAGGGTATTTACTCTTGTCTCGGATTGGTTTGCCTTGACCATACTAACTCTTCCTTTTTACAAATCTGTCTATACATTTCCAATTGTTATGTTGACATAAATGTATACTATGTTGACATCAATCACAACACATATGACCAACAATCTCCCCTTTGTCATTGATGGAAACATATGCTCCCCCTTAGAATTTCTCCCCCTTTGACATCAAGGACAAAGGGATTAATAACATTTGTATCAATCAATAACTATTAGTACTCCCCCTTACAAAAAGGATATCTAAATTGTGCTCTCCCTGACTTAGTTATAAAATTGTACCCTTGAAAACCAAAATGGTACTACCATTCTACTTATTATCTCCGTAATGCTATGGACATCAAAATTGTTCTAACAACTCACTTGGATAGGATAATGGATTTGTAAATTACCTTGAGTTGTTGAATAGTTGTGGTCTAGATGACACACTCTAAGGCAAGCATTCGATTCTGACACTCACACTGTATGTACATTTCCTTAGCTTCCTCTATATTTCTTGGGGTCTTCATCCTTTGATCTATCTTTTATGGCTCTCCTAACAAGCCAAACATTCAGGCAATTCTCAAATTCACTACCTCTCTTAACTGACCAAATTATTTCTTTATATTTTATCTTTGGTCCTGTAATTGGGATAGTTGTGCATGCAGATTTTCAATTTGTTCCTTTGTTGCCCCTATCTTGTCCTTTAACAAGTCATATACTTCGGCCACCTTAGGAATATGTGACTCAATAAAGTCCATCTGAACTTTGATGTGCTTGGTGGAGTTTGGCCAATTTAGGTAGAATAGGTATAAGGACGTGGCTTCCTCAATACAAGATTTAAATTTCTTCATATTTTCTTTGAGCTTGTTATGTGCATTAGCACACTTATCAACCATATCTACCATTCTTTTGTCATTAATCCTTTGTGCTGCCCCTTTCTTTGCCTTTTTTCTCTACCAGGGAGGAATTATCCTTAAAAGAATATATTAGTAGCTTGAGCTTTTGTTCCGGAGGCAATGAGGGATCAATGAGGTTACCTTTGGTAACCCTTCTTGTACCAATTTTACAGCATCCTCTATTGCACTATATTTCTTTAGATTTGCTTGTAGAAATTCTTTCCTTGCAGAGGTGTGTAGTATGTCTCCAAGATGCAACTTATATAGGGGAGATATGCTTGTTAGATCAATTTGCCCTTCATTTGTTGGAACTTACAGCAATTGAGGAATAACCACTAGTTGAAATTGAATCTACAAGTTTAGCAGTTCTATAAGGGAGTCAGTTGAACCCTGTTCTGTCTCCTCTGCCTTATCTAGATTTCTATCTAGAGTCTTTTCTTTGTCTATGGTAGGATCTTCATGTTTCCTTAACACCTCTGGACCAACATGTGAATCTTGCACATTTTCTTGGCCATTCACCTATTCAGTGTTCTCCAGAGGAGGTGCAACACTATCTTTATCCCGACTCTTACTATTTTGTGCTTCAACAATCTATAAAGAGAAGGAACTTTGCTCTGCAAGAATATCTAGAGGAGTTAGATCTTGTTCCTCTGTGACTGATGCTCCTAAATCCTTAGAGGAAGCAACATTCTCATTAGTTACATGTTCTTCTATGGTCATTTTATTTTTCTTCATTTCCTCTAGTATTTTGGCTATCTTTTCTTCAGTCTCTTTCTCCATTCTTTCTCTCTCTTCTTCATCTTTGCCTATTAGAATACTAATTCTATGTTTTGTTCTGAATTCTTGTGCCTATTTTTGGGCTAATTCAACTCTTTCTTCATGAGAGATGCATGAATCAACCTTTTCTAATGCTTGTTTTCTAATGTTTGCTTCTGCTACAATAGCCTCATTTCTCTAATTACTGAGTTTCTCTGCAAGGCTTGTTGGGAGTTGATAAATGATCTCATTTAAGGTCACATTAAAACCCATCATGTACATGATTATAGCCTTTTCAATTATAGATTTACTATCAATGGGCATCTCATCATAGAGTTCTGCAATATTCTTTAGTGCATTATTCTCTGTAATAGCATTGATGGTGGCCTCAAGCTGCAAAGGTTCATATTCAGGTGTTTCCTAAGGCGTCTTCTTTGTTTTCTTTGTCTTCTCCTTGCCTTTCCCTTTTGAGATCTGCTTCTTTTCAGCTTCTTCTCTGGTTCTTTTCTTCTTTCTTTCAACAGCCTTAATATCTTCTTATTCACTTGTCTTTACAACTTGTTTCTTATTCCTTTTGGATTTTACCTTGATCCTTGGTTCCTTTTTCTTCTTTTCCTTTTCCTCTTTCTTTGAAATTATCTCTTTTTCTGTATCACTCTCAATCTCTTCTTCAATGATTTCCTTCCTCTTCAATTGCATATCCTTGGATTTTATTGTTGTTTAATCTTTAGAGACTTGGGACTGTTTAGCAGAGAAAGTGGGTTGTGGTATGCTAGCAGTAGATTGAGAAGTAGCTCTACCTGATCTTCTTGTTGTTAGATGCACAGTGGGAAGATGCTAAACAAATTTAGGAGCGTTCTGAGCAGAGAAATCTCTAGGTGGAATACACACCCTCTTGAATAGTTTTTCTTTGTTCTTCTCTACCTCTTCCTCTGCCCTTAATTAATTTGTCCTGAATTTCTTCACTCCAGTTTCAAATCTTTCACTTTTAGGGTCTTTTGGTAGATTTAACAGAATTTATGCATAGGCTTTAACTTCCTCATCAAGGACTTCATATGGAAGCTTGGGAATCCATGGAGTCATAGCCTAAACTACTGCCATATAGAAACAATCTTTGTCCACAAGAAATGTTATGTCATCCTTGTATTTTTGAACCAAACCAGAAGAGATTCTTTCTCTTTTATGCATTTAAGTTTGAAAGTTTTTGAAGAAGCCCCAGAATATGGTCTTGTAACTTTGTGAGTCAAAGATTCTTATGTATTCTTTTTTTTGTGCTACAACTAACTATCTTGTTGCCATATCTTCCCTTTAAACCCTGGTAATTCATTTATGAAATAGAATGCTAAACAAATGATCAGAGAGCCATACTTGAAATGGTATCCTAACACCTTTCATGTATACCACAAAGGTAGGAACATTGGACAATGCTCCATTGCCATCAACTTCCATTGCCTTATATGGATGTTTTTTGAATTTTGGTTAGGGTTGTTCAGTAATGTCGATCAACTAAGGAGTAAAGGATGTAACCATTTTGATAATTTTACTAATATAGGGTTTTAACTAGAGAGATGAAGAATACCTGGATGTGAGGTGATAAATCTTGCTTAGTCAAATTTCTAAGTGCTTTTAATTCTCTTTTAGCTCTTCAAGTCATTGTCTTTGATCAAAAGTGATAAAAAATGATCATGCATCACCTATATAAACATTTCACCAAACAATTTTCCTTCGCATTAATTGCATCCTCTATTTTAACCTAATTTGCCCCCTTTTTCATGTGTAAAACCTCATAAACCTTTGGTAATCCTCCACAGATCATTCAATTGTTCCATAATTTCTGTTAAGTTTATATACATGTTGGATACTTTCATTATCATGAAGAGGAGATGACTGTTTTTTAGAAACAACTCATCTAAGTCCATGTAACCTCTTGGTAGAAGTCCTTATTACTATAAAACCTAAAGTCTTCCACAATTATCTGCATTTAAAAATTCTTTTCCAGAATTTTCATCAAACTCCTTTAATTCCTTATCTTATCATTCTCATGCTAGCACTAATCAATATGTTGGGAGCTTAATGTCTTGCATGTTTAGGGGTATGAAGATTTTACTATTATAACTTCCCTGGCCTAGTATTTTATCTTTTAATTATTGGAGGATCCACCTGCATTAGGCAGAGGTTTGGAGATGTCACATACTTCATTCTTCCATACTTTGTTCATTTCCACTCTTTGCTGAGCAACATCAATTTTCTTTTGGATTATGGGTTTCACATTCTTTCCAGAGTACCTTGTTTGATTGCACTCATGATAGGTGCACTTTGTTTTCTAAGCATTTCCATTTCTTCTTGCCCTTGATCTGCAGTTAGCTGCTTTGTAGCCAAACTTATTAAAAGTATAATAGTATCCATAAAAGGATTAAGTGTTATCCCTGTTATACCTTGGCATTTTACTTTTTCACTCATTTGCCCTATGTCTCATCTTAGTGCATGCATAGCTCCTAATAGAGTTCTGGCTTATCTTACTTTTACATTCAAACAAATTTATGACCAACTTTATTGCAAGTGTAACATCTTAAAGAATTTTGATTCATCTTGTTTCTACAATCCACAGCTTTGTGACCAAACTTATTGCAAATAAAAAAATTGCCATTGAAGCCTTGAGGATACCTAATGTGAGCTGGTTGCCTTGTAGGTTGAGGATTTTTTAAATTCTTCTTCACATTCTTCCTTTGTCTTTGGATAGGAGTGAATTCATCTTCTCTTGCAACTCTATAAGTTTCTTTCTTAGGATCATCAATGTAGGATTTTTCCTTCTTAGTGCCAAACTTTCCTTCTGGATGAAAGTTATCATACAAGTTTATAGAGGCATTGATTATAGGACTTTTTCCCTTTTCAAAAGCAAGACCTATTTTTTATTTTGTTGGCTTTTGAGAGCTTATTATTTCATCAAGAATATCAGTTCCACCTTTTAGTTTTAGTCCCTTGTTAATATGTTCTTTTGCCTTTTCTAGTTCTTTCCTTAGAGTGACAAATTCTTCCACAAGTTTTGAACATTTCGCTGATTCCTCATTGAGCTTGATATATAAGCAATCTTCAATCATTTTTTCTTCTTCAATCGTGACCTTTAAATTTGAGATCATGTCTTCAACCTCCTTGATCTTGTCACCTCCTTTATCTCCTTCCATCAAAGATTTTAGTTTGCCAATTTCTTCCTTTGATTCTTTGGCTTTTGTCTTCAATTTGTCAATTGTCTCCTTTTCTCTTTCAAGCAAATCTTCATATTCTAAGTTTAGATCTTTTGCTTCCTCAAGATCATTAAGAGCTGACTTGAGTTCTTCTTCAAAATATATTTCACACTCATTAGACTCAAAGTCTCAACCTTCAGGTTCCATTGCTTCTAGATCTGATTCTAGTGTAAATATATCATTGTCCGTCACTTCAGATTCTATGTGTTTAGGTGGAGGATCTACCTTAGTGGTTAAGCTTCTTAAAGTTACTTGGCTCTAATACCAATTGTTGAACACAATGGGGTGCTGAGAGGGGGGTGAATCATCACACTTAAAATTTTTAACTAAATATTTACTAATAAAATTGAATAACTTTGGAAACATGAAGGAAAACATGCAAATCAATAGTTAACACATAACACCAGTGTTTTTACGTGGAAAACCATAAAACAAGGAAAAATCATGGTGAGGATTAACTCATAGTATAATATGATCACTACAAAAAGGTTTTACAATATTATTTTAGGGCTTCAACCCAAGGAAGCTACTACTCCCTGATTTACAACTTTGATTTAGGGTTACATCCCAAGAAAGATACTACTCCCTGAAAGCTTAGCTTACTACTATTACAATGACAATATAGATATGAGGACTGCTATGGAGAACACATCTATTGTATGATGATGGTTCAATCTGCTATTCTTGCTCAATACATGCCTTCAAACTAATTTTGTACATTTCATATCTTCCTCTTCTCTTATATATTCACATTCACCTTACATATCAAATGAGTCATATCTTCTATAAATATCCTCCACAAGATCTTGAAACATTGATTAGGTCAACATCCAGAACAATATTGAATGTAACATGTAGCTAGTCACTGGTTGGCCTCAACACATACAAAATGCTAACAAACTTGTTGTGAACCTTAGGACATTATGAAAAACATCATAGCACATCTTTCCATACCTTCCAAACTTGGAGAAACTAGTCAGGAGCCTTTGCATGCAATAGGTAATTAACCAATCAGCTCATAATGCTTAGCACTATTGACTGTTCAGCTTTTAACTACTGGGGAGAAGCCAAAAACTCAATGTGGACCAAGGATTTGATCACACATGAACTCAACAACATCCATACTCCTTGCCAAAGAAGTATCATACCAAAATGTGTATCCGCAAGACAAGACATATATCTATCTATAGAGAACGGGATCTTCTAGACCTTATGTAATGCTTCACAACCCAAGATATGATGTTGCGGTGTAGTGCAAGGCCTAAAACCTTTTGAGAATGATCATAGACATCAATGTATGCTACATACCAAATCCACACACCTTTTTCTGAAGTTTATGGTGGAATTAGAGTTTCAGTGGACAGTTATACTTACAACTTTACTTACAGTCATGATACTTTGATGTGGTACTAGAAAATGAGAATTATCTACATACAGATCATACCTGATGTATCTTGGACCATATACTACCTTCACACAAGATTTGTTAATAGATTTATATATGTTTCAATTTATGTAGAACTTAACTTGTGCATTCAGGCTCTGGTGTACATTGTGATGCCTCTATCACTTGAGCATTATCTTTGCAGACCATCAAAGCACTTGAGACTTCAACATAGCATATATCATACCAATCTTAGTCATTCCTCAGAACCACATGACAAATAGATCTCTTCTGGAGGAATGTGGAGCATTCCATTGTCTCCCCATTACTGCTCTGCTCTGTCTGAGTGATGGCCGACATACTATCCCTTGTAACTTTTCATGCTAAATAAGTGAGAGACTGAAACCTTGGAGATATCATGTCAATACATGTAAGAGGCTATCTTTAGAACCACAAGGAAAAAACTTCCTTTGTGGAGAAGTGTGTTGGTTATGATGTTAGTCACAACAACACGAATAAAAGTTTACACAACAAACCTTTATATCTTGAAAAGTATGAACAATTTGGGATAAATTGATGACTCCAAGTCTCCATGGATCAGGTCATGATCATTTGATGTTACTCAGAGGTTGATGTGATATGTTGTTTTCCATCCAAGGGGTCTTACGTTGTTCTGCTATCAAGAATTGATGTATGAACGTCCAGTTTACACCTGCTTTGTGTAAATTATTTCACAAATGAGGTTATTTTTACTATATCCAACAGATGATGATGATATTTAGGGCAAGTCTTATCAGGATTCTTAGGCAAGGGATGATATGTAGTAAAGGTTAGGGGTGAATCAATAATAAAGTATGACATTATGACTAGTGCTTGCTGCACTTGAGGTATAATTGGTGATCCTAGAGGTGTCTAAGGTACAGATGGAGATATTGGAGGTGTTACAGTATGTCTTGATGAGGATCCTGATGTACTTGACTTAGGAGTATGGTGAATATCAACAATACGAGGTCTAAGTCCACGAATAGGCAATTCCTTAAAGAGTCCACTAGATCTGGACCTAGTATTTAGCCAATGAGCCAAGATTGTAATTACTTAAAACAAAATATGGATATTTCAACTGAATCTTTGCAAAGATCAAAGGAAATGACCTTTCAAAGTGGATATTTATGGTCAAGACCTAGCAATGACTAGATATTTATGCAATATTTACATCAAACATGCAAATATGAGCAAAGATTGAACTTTTGGACATAGACATCAAGATATTTAGCCACACAGATAGATTTCTATAGGATATTTGCAAAAAACTTTGAACAACAAGTCAATATTTGAAGATTTCAAACAAATGACCATAAAGATCAAAACATTCATGTGTTATACTGAACTATCTATGATCAACACTCTTGAAACAAAATGAAACAAGTGAATCCTTGCACAAATGTCCAAAGCATAGCCAAATTTAATGAACTTTGACAAGATCACCTTGTAAATACGTAGGAATTAGATGTAGCTGATAGATTCAGATAGCAAAACAAAATGGATGGCTCTCCTTCTAGCGTTAATTTATGTTGGTTATGATGTTAGTCACAACAACACGAATAAAAGTTTACACAACAAACCTTTATATCTTGAAAAGTACAATAAATTTAGGATAAATTGATGACTCCAAGTCTCCGTTGATTAGGTCATGATTGTCTGATGTTACTCAGAGGTTGATGTGATGTTGTTTTCCATCCAAGGGGTCTTACATTGTTCTTCTATCAAGAATTGATGTATGAACATCTGGTTTACACCTGCTTTCTATAAATTACTTCACAAATGAGGTTATTTTTACTATATCCAACAGATGATGATGATATTTTATAAGTTTGATCAAGTCTTCTAAACATCAACTATCATTCAATCAATTTTCACTTCTGCACTATGAATTTGTCTAAATAATGTGCCTTCAAGCTGATATTTGCATGAGATTTTCAATTATACATGCAGATTTAACTCAAATATGCTAAGAGTATTCAATTTCCTTTGGGATATCTACATATTTCTATGTATTTGCTTAGGATTATCTATGTATTTGCAATTGTGAGGGTGATTTGAATGAAATTAAACAAATAATACACAATGCTTTCTATCTTTAACTAAATTGAACGAATCTTCAGCTATTGGTCCACATACACTCTAGATATTATCATGAAAGGAAGAAAATCAAACCATAGGTTCACCAGGGTGTTCCACAGCTAACTATGGTTGATGCAAACTTTGATGGAAAAGAGATGAAGACAACATGTACAACATGAATTGCACTCCAAGGGATGCAGCAAATCAAAGCACAAGCCAAGAATTCATTTACAGATTACTCAAAGTATACGATTGTATGTAGTCTAGATCTTCACTTTCATTAAGTATGCAAAAGACATGTACATATGCAATCAGCTTTGAAATTAGTCCTGAGAACTTCAGTAATCTAACTTCAATTAATTTTTGAATAATGATACAATGTGCACTTCATCCCTTTTATAGGATAAAGAGAGGAGGCAGTTACAATGATCCAATGATTAGGATTTGTCTATCTAAATCAACGGTTCATATTCTCTTTGACTTGCTCAACTGATATCAAATGTGGCATAGGTTGCTAGCTGGCAACCATCTGGTAGGACTTGATCACTTCTTTGTCTTACTATGCATGTGACCTTGTCATCATGCATCCTTATTCACTCTTCTTCTTCTTCATCTTCTTCATCTTCTTCATCTGTATGAAGATCATCCCCTACATGTATAATGATACTTTCCCTGATGGGCTCATATGCCTGCATTATTCTTTCAATCTCTCCCCCATCTTGGACTTTAGCTTTTACTACAGCATGCTTTTGGGAATGAAATTATGTCTGCAGAATAGTCCATTTGCTCTTTCTATTGTTTAACATCTCATTATATCCTTCTACCTTGGCCTTCATTCTCATAGCCTTGTTGACTATATCCTCTATCATATGATGAAGAGGGTCATCTATGGCCTGCTTAAAATTATTTTGGAAGGCTCCAATTACAAAATCAGCATCCTAATTTTCTATCTTTCCTTCCACATTACCTTCCAAAGCTTCCAAAATATTTTCTTCCTCAGCCATAAGATGATGCAACTTAACACTGATATCCCTAAGCTTGGCATTACATCTTTTCAGGATATCACTCTCAAATGTAGTATCTTCATACCATGTGCCTAATAATTGTGTTGCGTTGTTATCAAATACCTAATTATACATAAGCACCTTCATGTCTATGCACCTCATCTCAACCAAGGAATCCATATGTTTATCTACTTTAATGGATCTCTGTGCAACCTCCTTTTAAAATTTATCTAATTTTCTCCTTATGTGTTGAGAAAGTTCCAATTGTAAAGGGAGGTTCTTATCACCTTCTCTACTTTAGACATGAAAAGAATAAACCAATTGTCTACCACATGAGCCTTATGCTTCATGATGTCCATCCTTATTACCTCATCTTGAGATATGATGGTTAAGGGGGTGGTTGTGTCTATTGGCATGTGGTTAGGGTCAATTAACCCTTTTATAAATGTATGCAATTGAGTAATATGCTCCTTGTGCATTTTATTCTTGTCCTTTTTCTTTTTCATACTCATCATCAAGGACTCAATAATATATTTGGCCTCTTGGCCTTCCTGCTTCTCAGTGGCAAAGCCTAGATCAACATTAGTTATTTGAAATTCATTTATGCTTATTTTTCCTTTTACCTTGTCTACTATTGGCAGAGCTACCTGAGCTATTCTCCTACCTATAGTAGGATCTCTCCTAATGGCAGATGTAGGTCTAGGCTTCCTTTTAGGCTTGATATTTTCTGTTGAAAATAATGCAGCAACGTCAAACTTAAGCACATCAATGTCCTAAGGTGGGTTTATTTCATGCTAAAACCAATATGGTATATCACCAGTGGGTCCTTGTTGGTCAGTTTGCTTAATATGAGCATCCTGAGATTCTACATTCTGCTCTACCCTAGGTGGAGAAGTTTCTTTTCTTGGCTCATCCTCTTGATTTTTCTCATGAGGGATCTCCTGTTGTGCAGGAACTTCTTGTGATGCATTTACATTTTGCTCTGGTATATTTTGTTGCACTTGATCCTCATGAGGATTCTGAACACTCTAATCTATTTTATCTAGGTGATCACCCTGATCAGTCTTGTTCACATTCTGTATTTCCTTTCGCTGATCATCACCTTGTTGGAGACTCTGTTCTCTATCTTTTGATGTGTCTCTTTCTCCAAGGTCCTAGGCTTTATCCATTTTTTTTTCATTTGTTCCTCTTTCAGGTGCTGGGTCATTATTTTGATCATCACTCTTATCAGGCATCTCTTTATCACCCTCCTTATGTACATTGACTTCTACTTTCTCTTGCTTTAAAGGTGTATCTTTGCCTTTCCCTTGATCCTCATCACCCTGATATACTAGGTCTATCATTGCAGGGTCGGTGACTTGATCAACTAGGTTAGTTAATCCAATTTGTTGAGCCACCACCTTAGGGTTATCTTCTTCTATTTCTTCCATTTCAACCTCCTCCTGATGGACTTCCTTTTGAACCAAGGGAGTACCATGAGGAGTCATCTTTGTGTTTTCTACTAATGTCTCCATAGAGTGAGCAGAAACACCATTAACTACATCATCATCAGACAAGTCCAATGTATCATCTAGTGGAAAAGGTGGCTCTTTTCTTGCAATATGCATCTGTTCTCTTTGTTCCTTTACCTTTTCAATCTTAAATTGCACTATATCAGGGATGGGAATTGTTGAAATTAAGGAACACTAAGAGGGGGGTGAATCAGTGTTCTACAAAACTCAATATTATGTCCCTTTATTAATTTACCACATACATCCAAAAGAAAGAAGCATGAACATAAGAGTAGAAATAATAAGATCATAACACATGAACACCAGGATTTTTACGTGGAAACCTGGTTAAGGGAAAAACCACAGTGGGGGTTAACCCACAAGAATTTATACTCCATGAAAGTATTACAAATGGGAAGGCACATACCTTCGGGCACACTACCTAGAGTTCACTTCTAAAAGGAGGTTCACTGCCTACAAAATTGATTACAAGAATTCACTAAAATGTTTGAACTAAAGAATAGCATCTAACTATGCAAAATAACAGCTCCGGTTAAGCTCAGTACATTGACTTTACACACTTCATCTTTCTCTGCCCTGCTTTACTGTTCTACCATGATCTGAGGATCATATCTTAACTTCGCACTTGATACTACCACCCTTCACACCTCTCACCTCATATTCCTACAACCATTCCACAAAATGCTCACACCCATCGACTATATATATCTATAACATGGAATTACATCAATTACAGTCAGCCTCAAGAAAACTTAGAAAGATTTTCCAAGATCACTATTCTGTCAGCTGAATTCATGTACAAACATCAATACGGATCAAAACCTATGTTCTCAAGTCACCATACATGTCAGCCAATACCACTGGATCTCATACATAACTCATCCTATCACTTTTCTCAATCCGCACAAGGATCAAACACCAAGTCGGCCTATTCTTCACCAGACTGAACTATCTAACAAAATCCCGATACTCAGATGCTTGAAACATACAATCCCCTCATCACCGGAGGCTAAAATATTAGATTCAGGTAGCCTTGACATCCCTTAATATTCCCTCATATCCACAGCATAATATGATTTCCTGTGGAGAAATGTGGACCAAAATGCTTAACCCTGTCATATGCCCTGTTCCTATCTATCTAGACTTAGACAAATCTGCAATCTGACTTACGATATGAATAGATGATACAATGTAGATGTGTAAGATGGATTTAGTTGCCATCAATGACAACATTTGATATGCCTAATAGTGTCTTTTGCCAACAATCTCCCCCTTTGGCATTGATGGAAATACTTAGTGAAAAATGACTAAGTGTTAGAACAGTTCCCCCTTACTATGTGCATTTGTGATTTCCAATGCTCCCCCTTTGATGAATTCCTCATTTTTCACTAATTTTCCTCTGACATCAATGGAAAAGGCTAGGATCCGCATATCAAAATTCATGCAAAAATTTTATGTACATGGATCAAAACTCTAAGTATATGCTTTCGCATATGAACACACAGTCCTTAAGCCTTGTTCATTAGCAAAAAGATTCACCAAAAATAGTTTTCAATCATGATAAATCACTATCCTAGTTCTTCTTTATGTTTCCCAAAATAGATATATGCTCACTGAACAAAAATACATGTGATTCTGCCTTTTGAAGATCAGTAGGATCACTAGTAGCAGTAACAGCTTGGGATTCTGCCAATACATCATAAATAGTTTCTAACTTGGGGGAAATAAGTCCCTGGAGCTCATCCAATCTGCCCAAAACTTTGACCTTTTCCTTCTCCAAATTACTCAATTCATTTCACAAACTCACTATTTGGCATTCTTTGGTTGCTACAGACTCAGTTAAAAGACAATAGGATTGAGAAATGTTAGACAGTTTGAGCTCTAAGCCCTTAATCTTCTTCTCAATATCTTCAATAGTTTTAGACCGATTTAGACAAAACTTATAAATCTCTACACCTTCAGAGAGAGCATTTTGAATACTCTTTACACTAGTGTCAAGCACTGATCTATCATAACTAATTATTTTCCTTATTTCAGCAAATCTCTTCTCATTGTATTCATTTTTTACTTTAACTTCTGCTGACTTCTTAAAAGTTTCAAAATGAGTACTTACAGAGTTTATCAAACTCTTTAACTGACCAGAGGGGGATGCTGATGAGTCCTTTTGAAATGTAGGCATGATTTTCTCCAAAATCCTAGATGAAAGACCAAGCAATTCACTATCTTCTATATGGGATTTCAAGATTTCCTCTCTGGCCTTAGCTTGTGCAATAGAGACCAACTTCATCTTCTATACCAGTGATAGAGTATCAAAATTGATTGGTCCTTGTATTATATTCTGATCTTCTGCAACTTGTTTATCTCTCTCTAAAATTTCTTTCACTGCTTCTGTAGTGTCTCTTGCCCAAAATGATGTTTCAGATTTATACTCTTCAGGGCCTCCATCTTCTCCCTTTTTAGGTTCAACCACATTGTCTTGCACATCATTTTCATCTGTTTTCTCTACTTTTGTCTTCTCTGCATCATCATCAGAGGCATCCTTGCTTTTATCTATATCATAAATATTTTTTGCATTCTCTTCCGAAGGATTTTGTGTATCCTCAGTAGTAGCATTATCATCATTTTTACCAAATTCCTCAACATCCAGAATGGAGGAATCAATTTCATCATTAGTTTCTTCTTCAACAGTGGGAAGATTATGCCTTTACAATGCATTCAAAAGAATTTTCTGAGTATCTTCAACTATCTTATCAATCTCTCCTAGCATGAGCATATTCATTCTGATCTTACTCATGAAGTCCTCTTTCACTTCTTTGAATATCAGGTTCTTTTGATTCGGAGTAATTTGAGGACACAATTTTATTAGCACATGCTCTCGGAGCTCAAAATCTTTAGCTTTTGCATTCTCTTTTCTCATTTCTAGAATTTTTGCAAGGCTTTCCAGAATTTTAGAAGTTATTTCAATTAGAGTCTTACTATAGATATTCAAGTATTTGACTATTGCTTCCTCCAAAACTCTCTTATCAGCATCACTGTAATGATCATAAAATTCATTCATTGGCTTCAAGTTTCCATCTACAGTGATTAACTTAATAATGTCATCCACAGAAAGAGTAGGCTTCTCAACATAAGCCTCTGTCTTATGCCTTTTATTTGACTTTTTTCTTTTGGAGGGCTTCTCCTTAGACACTTTAGCATCTTTGGTGTCTGAGGCCTTCAACTCTTTAACCTCATCGTCAGATTTAGTTTCTTCTTCATCCAATTTCTCCACACTGACATATGTTCTTTTTCCTTTTACCTTTGTCATTTCTCCTTCCTTACCAGTAGGCTTTTCTATAGCAAGAGAAGGTGATGCACCGGAGGCTGAACTAGAACTCCTAGTAGTCCTTGCTTTAGAAGTGGATTCCACCGGAACACTTCCCTGTTCTCTATCCTTCTTCTCCTTCTTAGCTTTCTCTATCCTTTCCCTATTTTGTTTCACAACTTCCTTTGTTATTCCAATACTTTTAGCATACCTTTCAACTTGCCTTTGGACATTTCTCTTGATTTCTGGTTTCCAAAGCTCAACATAAAGTTTCAAACTAAGCTCTCTATATGTGTCAAATATTTCAACTGAGGTATCTTTTGGTTTTCTTAGAAGGTGTTGAGCATACATATCCAATACTTTCTCATCAACTTCATACCCCATGGGCATGATCCACACAGTTCTTGGTTTAATTGCTTCCATTAAACATTGATCTGTATCCACCATAAAATAGACTGTGTCCTTGTATTTTTCAACCACAAATGTAGGGATTCTTTCCCTTGATTGTATCATGTTCTAAAAATTCTTGAAATATCCCCAAAGAGTAATCCTTCGGACATTGGAGTCACCAATATTGTTCAAGTGCTCTCTTATTTGTATGGCAATAGGCTTATCACTGGTCCAACACATGCTTTTCTTGCCGGGTAACTCATTCATGAAATAGAAGAACAAACACAGGATCAATATACCATATTTGAAAGTATTCTTCTTATCCTTCTTAACCTTATTCAAATTTTCCATCAACTGATGCTGCAGCAACTCACACAAGTCATAATCAGCATTCTATCTCAACATCTGATAAGCTGCATAGATAGTTGTACCAAATACAAAATTTTCCATGCTGGAATGACATATCTTGTATCCAATCAGCATTGATGAAAATTTGACATCCAAATAAGTGATGTCATTTATTGTCATTGCCCTTTTGTCAAACCTTGAGCCAATCGCATCAGTTATAGTTTGATTCTTTACTGACTTCAACATTGGCAGTCCACCGGATGAGTTCAACCATGTCATAGCCTTGATGGCATCCTTGGTGATCTTGAAGGGTTTCATTAGCCACATAAACTCATCATGCATCTAACTCAACACATACCGGGCCCACTCATCTTCATCGAAGGATGGAAACCCTATAATTTGAATGAAATGTTTATCTTGTAGTGCCTTATACTCAGGTTTAAGACTGTGAATTTTATCCCTCAAATTATTATTGAACAAATCTACTAACTTCGAATCCCCAAACTCATCTATGCTAGCATGAATATAGGCCCTAATATCTTCAATGTACAACACACCATGCAAAACATTTGAAAAGGCACCTAACGGATCGACCTCTACTAATTTGTGTGGATACTTTTTAAATTTAGGTCAGGGCCTTTCAGTGATGTCAACAACCAATAGAGTAGCCATATTAGAGATTGCAAATTTAGAGAGTTTCACAGAGAATACCTTATTTCACCGGTTAGGGTTAGCTATCGAATTCACTTTTCTCACTTCAAATCTTTGAAATTTCAGCTTAGGCGCTCTTCTCCTTGTTCTTTTCAAATGCAAAGTGATTCAAATTAAGTAAATGACCTTTTATGCTCTACAAAACCTAATTCACCATTGTAATAAATGCTTTGCCCTAATACATCTAGTTACACTATTTCTGCATACAGTCAATCTTCAGTTGCTCCGCAGTCACTCGTATTAACTTCTTTTCTTCCAAAATTTGCTTCAACGGATCTACAATAGGCTTCTTTATCTTCATTCATCATGCTAGATTCAGACACCCACTTACTGGTAGGGGGAATTAGATTTTCAATGTAGCTCCCCCTAAGCCAGAGCTCCTGTTTTAATTCTTGAAGCAATTAACAGCACCAGATTCCAGTGCGGACCCATCACCATCATTCACTTCACCTTTCTATACCCATGTTTTGTTCATTTCATTCTAGATTTCATTCACATTTACTTTACCCTTACCTTTATCTTGTCCTTGCATATTTTGCTTTCTGTTTACCAGACCTTTTCTATCATCATTCCTGCTTTTGCAGAATCTTGCAATACAATTGGATCTATTGCAATTGAAGCACACAACATTTCTTTGCTCATTTATTTGATTTCCTCTTGATCTGCATTAGTTAGCCATGTGTCCATATCTATTGCATGCAAAACAATTGCCATTGAAAGAATTGGCATATCTTATGTTGTCAAAGTAGCTCATTGTCATACTTCTGCATTCATTAGATCTATGGCCATACCTTTTACAATTGAAGCATTGATCGGAGAAAGATGAACCATTTTGATTCACTCTACTTCTACACTAAGTAGCTCTATGACCAAATTTATTGCAATTGAAACAATTTCCATTGAAAGATGGATACTTTTGAGCATTAGGTTGTCTTACTGGAGGTCTTCTAGGTCTGTTTCTTTGATTCCTTGATTTAGGATTTCTTTGATCGGATCTAGAGCTTTCACCTTTCTCATATCCCAGACCATGCTTATCATCTGCCATCTTCTGACTATCAAGCAACACTTCAAGTTTAGTTGAGCTTATCTTAAACTTCTCTTTGTATTCATTTGTAACTTCTAGGTCATGTTTGAGAATAACAATTTGCCTTCCAAGTTTTTCCTCATTATCCTTGGTTTCTTGAAGATCAGACTCTAGATGGCCAATTATTATGTCCAATCTACAACACTCTTCAGTTCTTTCTTTCAGAGATTGATTCAGGTTTTCCTCAATCTTCTTCCTTTCCTTAATTTCCTTGGTTAGTCTCATCCATCCGGATTCCATCTCATGTTTTAAAAACAACTTCTTTTGTCTGCTTCTCACACTCCTTTGTTTTCTCCTTCAGAGCCTCATCCAAATCATTGTCTTCATTCTGATTTGCTAACCGCTGAAGTAGCTCCCTCCTCTTTTCATTGGATTTTCTTAGTTGCCCTTTTAAAGTCTGAATGAAATCATCAACATCTTTAAGATTTTCTTTCAGTTCTTTGACTTCTGCTCTGGACTGATCAAGATCTTCTAAAGCAACTTGAATTTGTTCATTGATACCATCTGAATACCTAGATGAACCCATTGAAACACCTTCCTAGATCTTCCTCAAGCTGTTAAACTTCTTCCAAGGAACTAGGCTCTGATACCAATTGTTGAAATTAAGGAACACTAAGAGGGGGGGTGAATCAGTGTTCTACAAAACTCAATATTATGTCCCTTTATTAATTTACCACATACATCCAAAAGAAAGAAGCATGAACATAAGAGTAGAAACAATAAGATCATAACATATGAACACCAGGATTTTTACGTGGAAACCCGATTAAGGGAAAAACCATGGTGGGGGTTAACCCACAAGAATTTCTACTCTGTTAAAAGTATTACAAATGGGAAGGCACATGCCTACGGTCACACTGCCTAGAGCTCACTACTTAAAGGAGGCTCACTGCCTACAAAATTGATTACAAGAATTCACTAAAATGTTTGAATTGAAGAATAGCATCTAACTATGCAAAATAACAGTTCCGGTTAAGCTTAGTACACTGACTTTACACACTTCATCTTTCTCTGCCCTACTTTATTATTCTGCCATGATCTAAGGATCAGATCTTAACTTCACACTTGATACTACCACCCTTCACACCTCTCACCTCATATTCATACAACCATTCCACAAAATGCTCACACCCATCAACTATATATATTTGTAACATGGAATTACATCAACTGCAGTCAGCCTCAAGAAAACTTAGAAAGCTTTTCCAAGATCATTGTTCTGTCAGCTGAATCCATGCACAAACATCAACGTGCATCAAAACCTATGTTCTCAAGTCACCACACATGTCAGTCAATACCACTGGATCTCATACATTACTCAACCTATCACTTTTCTCAATCTGCACAAGGATCAAACACCAAGTTGGCCTGTTCTTCATCGGACTAAACTATCTAACCAAAACCTGATACTCAGATGCTTGAAACTTATAATCCCTTCATCACGAGAGACTAAAATCTTTGATTTAGGTAGCCTTGACATCCCTTAACATTCCCTCATATCCGTAGCACAATATGATTTCTTGTGGAGAAATGCGAACCAAAATGTTGAACCATGTCATATGCCCTGTTCTTGTCTATCTGGACTTAGACAAATCTACAATCTGACTTCCAGTATGAACAAATGATACAATGTGGATTTGTAAGATGGATTTAGTTTCCATCAATGACAACATCTGACATGCCTAGTAGTGTCTCTTGCGAACAGGAACTTTATGTTGTAAGTTCTTTAAAATACCCTCACCACCTACTCCTCTCAGTAGGATGGGACTTATGTCCACAATTCCTCTCATTACCTTCTTTTGTTTCTTTTGTTTCTTTTGTAGTGGTGTTGGGACCTTCTTATTTTTCTTCTTGATCAAGAGGTCATCATCTGAGGGCTCTTCATCTTCCTCTTCCTCTATAATAATAGGGGTAGGCTTTGCAGCAACCTTCTTTTGTTTTGCAAGCGTGTGTGGTGATGCTACAGCTGATGTAGAAGCTACACTTTCCTTTGGTTGGGGTTGTCTGATGACCATCACCCCATCTGCTTGGTTTGCCTTCTTATTTTTGCTTTTCTACCTTTCTCCATTTGATTGCCTCTTCTCCCTAAGGAAATCATCATATTCTTCATCAGACGATTCGTATCTCTTTCTTTTATTATCCACAGTGAGGGCTACCCATTTATTCTTTAGCTAGGTGACCTCATTTGTTACCCATTCCTTGGTCAATTGCATAATCTTTTGAGTTATCTGGTCTAAGGAAGTTTCTTCTGGATGATCCCACTCTGGAGCTAATATGGTATCATTGTATACCTTTTTGTCCTCATATTACTAGGACATGATCTTACCATCATCCTCATGCAACTGGGAAGGCACTGGCATGCAATCTAGGGTGTGTATCTGATTCAAGGTGAGCCTCTGGTAACCTCTCCTTCTAACCTTTGCCTCATCATCACAATCAGCCCAGAAATCTTCAATGTGCTTTTGATGCATGGGCTTCTTATGCAATTCCAACATCCTATCATAAGGATCATATGACCTAGCCAATGAGAATGGCTACAAGTGCATCAGTTTTAATCCTCCAATTACATCCCTAATATTCTCTATTGAAGCACATATACCATCCAATCATGACTGGAAAAAATACATTTGGTATCTTTTTCTTTTCAATATAGGCCTCCACTAAGGGTAGAATCTGTCTGACAAACTCCATCAAGATGACTTCATCATTTGGATGTCTCAAAAACATGAGGGGTTGCCTGGTGAAGCCTTCCATCCTTATGTATGAAAATGTGGGGAATTGGATGAACCATCCCCATTCTTGAAATGGCAGCTTGTGCCTCCACACTCAATCTCTTTCCTCTATCTTCTTCCATGGTTTTGACAAGGTGCATAGAGAAGGAATCATTTACTCTCCAATAATGTTGGAGATATTCTCTTCTTTTTAACTGTGGGTAATGATCCTAGATGTTCACATCCCCAGGGTTATTCCCAACCCTACTGTTTGTAATCCATTAAATGTGCCTCTAAATGCATATGCATATACTACATAGGAAGTCATATGGAACATGTTCATTTTCCCTCCTAGCCTCCTCATTCCTTCATCTAGGCTATCACTTTTGATCCTCTCCCATAGGGGTTTGTTTTCAAAACACTCTACCATCCTAATAATACCATACATCCAATTCTCAAAAGCTCCAGCATTAGGTTTCCTTGTCATTCTGCTAAGCATTGTTATCATGTACTGATATTCTAGAGAAAAATCAAATTTAAAGAGATATACAAGTAATTTGGCTGAGACCTTGTATGTGCTACTCTTAAATCTCCATTGATACATGATCTGCCTAGCTTCCTTTTGTTTGCTGCCATATTCTTTTTCCAATTTTCCCAAGTTTAAATGAACCACATTAGGTCCCTTAGGCAAATTAAAGACTAAGGTGATGCCTACAACTAAAAAGTCTGCATAAATTTTGCCATGCTTCTCTACCTTTCTGGTCTTTGCATTGTAGTTTTGGGCACATTCTACCACTAGCTTAGTGGCCTCCATTGCATATGGAAATCTGCCAGCATTCCACATTCCTGAGCTGTATATGTTTATTGGCAAAGGGTTTCCACTTCCCTTCTCTAGTCTTGTTGTCCATGCATCTAGATCAGTATTCCCTTGATGTGTATCATTAATTTGTTCAAATTTGAATGTCACTCCCTCTAGTTGCAAGTACATAGGTTTCAAAAAAATTGTCTTGAACCAGTTCTTTCTGACTGCGATGAGATCCTGCAATAAAACATGCATATATTACCCTAATGTGTCATGTGCAGCAGTGGTTTAGTGATCACATGCATTTTATGTTGATGATTCTATCATTCTAGTTTGTTTTATGCATCATCATGTCAATTAGCACTGTTAAAAAAAAAATTTACCTTTCATTCCCCATAAATGACAAAAGAGGGTTTTTACATTACATACTTGATAATCGCTTCCCTTTTACTATGTGCGTGATATCCAGATGAACGTGATCCTATCATAATTAATGTTCCATTCCATTTGAATGCGTATCCGTTCCATTTGCAAGTTGCAGTGATGCTTTGATTTCTCTGGAGCTCTATAATTCTTTGTTTAACATATGGTAGATTCAAAATGAACCAAAAATCTTCACTTTTAACTGATTAATAAGGCAAATTAGGGTGCGCTTAGTGTCTTTTGTTCATGTCGATTAATTAACACATGATGTTTGTAGTTGCTGACAAGTGGCGGGCATGTATTTGAAATTTGAAGGCTCGACCTACCATTGGGATTGCATTTAATGCAGAGGTTGATCTTCATGGAGATCAGGGATGTTTGAGAACATGATAGATATCTAGTATATGAGGGTGATATCACTGTTAAGATGGTCAACTGTTGACCAATGACAGAAGTCGGGTCACTATCCTTTTGTTAATAATCATAATAACACATTGTATCAATATGATCAGGTGGATATGACACATGGCATTGTTTAATTGGTCACCGGAAATCTCTACATCTCGGGTCATCTAAGGTCGATATGAGGGATATAAGGAAATGTCCAGATGTTAACACTACTAAATATCACCCCATCTGGGAAAGTGGGGATGACGTCAGCATTTTATAAGGCTTTCAAATCATTCGAGGCAATGACATCATCGTCATATTAGTTAAGGTCAGGGATGTTTCAAAATATGATCCTTTTTGGTCTAGGTCATGATGACATCATCATCTCATTGTGTTCTCTTTGTATCAGGTTAGGATGATGTCATCATCATATTGAGAAATATGACAGATGTTTGGAAATGTGACTCTCCGGGTGTCGGGCATAGTGATGACATCATCATCATATTGAGTTCTTTTATATATTAGAACAAGATGACGTCATGGTCATATTTGCAAAGGGTGATATTACAAAATATGATGGACATTCAGAAATGTGACCCTCCGAGAATATACATGCACATTTGATGGGTATATACTCTTTCACACTTAACTTTGACATTTGCATATTGAAGTATATGCAGATATCAGGTGATCTTCACATGTTAGGGTCATCTAGCGAATATGACTGATATTAATGAATGTGACCCTATGAGGAATATCAGGTTTGACCAAAGTTTGACTGGGCATAACTTTTCATCCTTAAGGAATATCAGGGTGATCTAAAAGGCAAACCTGCTTAGAATTTTGCACTCTTCCAAATTATGAGGTTTATGAAGGCAACTTTTGACCTTGACACTTGACCTTTTCTTGTGGTTCACATGCATGTGTAGGGGTGAGATACTTAACTGACTTTTGCCAAACTTCCCAAAGCAAGAAAACAAAGAACAAGCAGGAGAAAACAGTTGGGTCCCTGTTTTGCTAAGGCAAATTGGAGCATGTTGTGCAACCACACAACAAAGTGCAGACCAACTCAAGTAGACTCTATCTTAGGATTTGTGCCATGAATGCCTTAGTCAATCTTCCACTTCTTACCCTTGAGTGTAGTGTACCTAACTGATAAGATATGTATGTGTGTATGCAAGAATCATGCAAGGTTATGAGTGTTTACCTTTGCATCATGTTCAAACCCAAAATTGATTCATACTTAGGATGTTTACTCTTCTCCTAGACTGGTTTGCCTTGACCATACCAACTCTTCCTTTGTACAAGGTTTTCTATACATTTCCATTTGTTATGTTGACATCAATGTATACTAGGTTGGCATCAATGAAAACACGTATGGCCAACACACATAGCATTGAAACACAAGCCTATGAAGACTTGGTGTTTGGTTGTTGTCCTCAAGGGAGAGCCAAGCTATTGAGGGCTCTATTCCTTTGTTGCAAAGAAAGATTGACAACTAATGAATTGATAAAAGCTAAGTAATACAAAACCCTAATTGATTATCTGATAAAATATGTAGATGATTGTTACAGAGATAGAAAACAAAACTGGAATAGACAAATATAGATCATACATAACTTAGCACTGAAAGCAGTGATGAGTGTTAAGTTGCACCCATGAAATACATCTTTTTACCTCTCTTTTTCTCCTTCCTGAGTCCATCTTTCCTAATGTCTACACCCAATTAAGCTAGCAAGATCTTTCTAGTTAATGATTAATTGAGATAGATTACTTAAGATCATAATTTCTGATTGAGTGACTAATGTGTATGGAATTGATGGAAAAATGCATAAACTTCTCTCTTTTTGAATCGACAGGTGTAGATGCCAGGAACAGCAATTTTGTGCATCTCCGGAGATAGTCTTCAATGATCTCCGGAGACAATACCATGACATCTTGTCATTTTTGGTGCTATTGCTGGGGACATCTTGTGTTAATTAGGGAAACTTAGTTAAAATAGTTTTTAGGATAGATCTGTATGGTTAGAGCTAGAGATTTAAAAGGAAGATATATAAAGCAAACACCCCAACAACAAGCCATAGGGAAAAGCAGCGGGGTGGCACAAGATCTTGTTGAAGAGAGAAACCTAGAACCTACTTTCGAAGCTGCACCTCAAAACAATAATCCCTTAGATCCTCCAAATCTTCCACTTGCCGATTATATCCAGGAATTACAACAAAAGTTTCAGGCAGATCCTTTGATAGAACCTAATTTCCTAGAACCTCAGGGAGAAGAACCAGTACTAAACATGGACAATGATAATCATGAAGAAGAGGAAAATTAGGCTCCAAGAACCTTCTCATATCCTATTATTTTGGCTGCTGGAGACAATGCTCCTATGAAGAATATCTCACCAACACACTTGCCAAATTTTAGAGGACTTTCTTCTGAGGATCCAGATCAGTTTTTGTTTGAATTCAAACTAGTCTGCCAAACTTATGATTATGGATCAAATAACCAAAAACTCAAACTGTTCCCTTCAACTCTAAAAGATTCTGCGATGAGATGGTTTATGGGTTTACCCCAGAATTCTATCCATTCTTGGGATCAGATGGAAATAGAGTTTTTGGAAAAATACCAAGATTATTGTAGATCTAGTAATAAAAATAAAGAATTGTTTAAAATTAAGCAGGGAGAGGAAGAGACCTTAGAGGACTATGTGGATAGGTTTAATTTCGCCTTGAGAAGGTATGGCAACCCAGTAGATCACTCCTTGGCTAGAACCCTGTTTGTAAAAGGATTGGATAAAGAATCAAAACAGGCACTAGATCTAATGGGAAAAGGAAATATCAACAAAATGGATATACTTGCTATAGAAGAACTTTGCAGGAATTATTCTAGAACCCAAAATGGAGTGAGGTCATCCAAAACTTTTAAAGGGAAAAATGAAATAGGATAGTTAATGGAAGAGATTGCAAATCTAAAAATAGACATTTTGGTCCAATTAAATACTACATTGGATGGGATTCAAGCAAAAACTAGAATAGCTGATCAAAATAGAACAACTGAACCACTCTCCATCTATTGTCCTAGGTGTAGAAACAAACATCTGTTGAGAGAATGCCCTTTGGACAAATCAGAGATTTGTCAGATCTGTGATAGGGAACATCCTACCAATCAATGTAGTCAACTTCTAGCCTTGAAAAGATTGAGTAAGAAGAATGCTGTAATAGAAGAGGAATTGAACTATGTGGGACAAAAACAAACTGGGAATTTCCCTTATAATCAGTAGCCAAACCAGCCTTCTTATAGGGGTCCTTCTAATTGCGGAAATAATTAGTGGAATCCAACTTAGCATGGGCCTCAAAATAATCCTCCTTGGGGACAACAGGATTGGCCAAGTCAACATTGGCAAAACCAAAATTGGCAAAATTAGCCTTGGGGAAATCAACAGTGGTCACCACAGTTTGGATCACAAAACATGCAACCTCAATGGGGTTCTCAACAGGGATATAATCAACAATACCAGGGACAACCTAGACATTTCCAACCTCAACAACAAGCTTTACTAACTGGACCCTCCAACACACAACGTCAATCACAAAATGAACTAGTTAGCCAACCACCTTTACCAGCTCAGCGTATACCAAACCCACGGAATAAATAGGGAGAAACTTTTTACATGACAGAGCAAGAAAATATGGCTGGAATTAATACTATATATTCAAATAATCTCCAGCTGCATTATGGGAGAGCATTCCCAAGACCATCTCCTCCAACTATAGTTGAAGTAACCAATGATGAGGAACCTAAAAATTCATCCACTCAACTCCCGGAGGAGATTACTAACAAAAAAGTGCTAGAAGAATCATCCTTGGACAACTTCAGAGTTGCTCCTAAAAGACCGACTCCGGAGAACATTCCTAAACACAATTCTGACAAGAGCTCCGGAGATGGAAAAACTAGCACCATATCTAGAATGGCTTAAACAGTATGTTCCCTAGAAAAAGATCTTATGAAAACAAGTCCAAACCAACCTGGAATCAAAACTTTTACAAGAAATCAAGCAACTAAACATTGAAATTCCTCTTCTGCAGGCAATCAGAGATGTACCAGAACTAAATTAGTTCATTAAACAGTATTGTATCAAAATGCAGGGTAGGAAGAAAAACTTTCCCTCCACAATATAGGTGGAAGGAAAAGTAGTAGATCTATTGATGGGAGAAATTCTCCTCCCAAAATATGGAGACCCTGGAAATCCTGTCATAACTATTTTCATCTTAGGGGTAGAAATTTCAAATGTTCTGGTTGATTTAGGAGCAGCAATTAATGTAATGACAGTTCACACAATGAACAGATTAGCTCTATCAGGTATCCAATCCACAACTACAATTCTTCAACTTGCTGACCAGTCAGTAGCTGTTCCAAAAGGAGTGATCACTGATGTACCAGTTGTGATAGATTCATGGGAATTTCTGGTGGACTTCCTGATATTAGAACCTAGAAACCAGAGAAATGCTTATCCACTGATTTTAGGAAGACCATGGTTGGCTACAGCAGCAACATCTATTGATTGTCAAACTAGGGATATGATCATTTCTAATGGGATAGATTTAAAGAAAATATCTTTGTATCCTCCAGCTAAACCATCAATACATTATACATGAAGAGTATGGGTGGATGAACCAGAGAACAATGACAACAGTGCCTCAGTAGATATGGTAACCATCAAGGAACATCTGGGAGAGTTAGAAGAAGAAATATACTATGATACAACAGAAGACATCACTCACATCCTAATCAATAAGGATGTGATGGAACTCACCCAACATTCTAAGAGAGAAATTCTTACTTCTTCTCATTGTACCCTCACCAACATCATTCCTTGTGGGAAAACCTTTTACAGAGACTTAGCCACTTTCCATATGTTGCTTCCACATTTTTGTCCTCTCAATACCATGACTCCAATGTATGGATTAACTACATCTATGGATCAAATCACAAAATAGGTCATGATTTTACCAGGGAAAACACTTAATATCAATACTTAGTTAACAGCAAATCAGGAAGAAAAACTTATCCAACTTCGGATTTCCCATTCAGCATCTTTTGCTTGGGAATACCAAGATATGAAAGGCATACCTCCTAAGATCTGTACCCATCATTTATACACTAAGGATATTAAATCTGTCAGACAGCCCGAGAGAAGATTGAATCCTGCTTTAAAGGACATTGTCAAAACTAAAATAGAAAAATTACTTCAAGCAGGGTTTATATATCCAATATCAGATAGTCAATGGGTCTCACCCCTTGTCATAGTGCCTAAGAAGAATGGGAAATGGAGGGTGTGTATTGATTATAGAAAACTAAACAAGGCTACAAAAAAGGACTACTTTCCCTTACCATTCATTGACCAAGTACTGGACAACCTTGTTGGGAGAAAGTATTTTTCTTTTCTAGATGGATTCAGTGGGTATAATCAAATTCAAGTAGCACCTGAAGACCAGAATAAAACCACCTTCACATGCTCTTGGGAAACTTTTTCTTACAAAGTTCTTCCCTTTGGACTATGCAATGCCCCAGCTACATTTCAGAGACATTTCAGAGACTGTGTATGGGATAATTTTGAAGAAGCTCTCACAAACCTTGAGAAAGTACTGAAATGTTGTGAGAAAAATCAATTGTCCCTTAGCCATGAAAAGTGCTTTATGATGGTGGAGGAAGGAATTGTTTGGGACACCACATTTCAGAAAAGGGGATCAAAGTGGATCAAAACAAGATAGAAGTGATCACATAGTTACCTTCACCCAAAAATTAGATAGATGTTAGAAGTTTTCTGGGTCATGCAGGCTACTATAGGAGGTTCATAGAAAATTTCAACAGAATAGCTACCCCCCTATTTACCCTGCTTAACAAAGACACAAAATTTTTATGGACAGAAGAATGTTAATCAGCATTTGAAACCTTAAAAGAAAAGATTACTATCACACCAATTTTAAGAGGACCTAATTGGACTTTACCATTTCACATACAGATTGATGCTTGAAATGAGTCCATTGGAGCAGTTTTAGGACAAAAGGAGGAAGGAGAAAGTATGCATGCCATTTATTACATCAGCAAAAACCTTACCTCTGCAGAAAGAAATTACACCACAGCTGAAAAAGAATTCTTGGCAGTCATCTATGCCATAAACAAATTTATGCATTATATCACTGGATATAAGATATTTGTACATACTGATCATGTAGCCATCAAGTACCTAATGAATAAAGCAATAGTGGGTGCAAGGATCATCAGGTGGTTATTGCTATTGCAGGAATTTGATATTACTCTAGTTGATAATCCAGGAAAGTTTAATTTTGTTGCTGATTTTTTGTCAAGATTGCATAGAGGAGGAGAAAACCAGCCAGTGGAGGACAAGTTCCCAGATGAACATCTTTTTGCTATCTCCTCTACTGCACCTTGGTTTGCTAACATAGCTAATCTTTTAGCTACAGGCTTGTATCCATCCCATTTTACCTCAAAACAAAAAAAATGTTTAGTTAAAGAAAGTTTATCTTACAAATGGTTGAATGGTTTACTATTTAAATGTGGTCTTGATTTCATTCTATGTAGGTGTCTAAAAGCTGATGAGATTTTTGATGTGTTGAGAGCATGTCATGATGAACCATCTGGTGGCCATTACACCTTCCACCAGACAGTCCACAAGATCCTCAGAGCTGGTTACTACTGGCTATCTCTTCATAAAGATACAAAGAAGTATGTACAGCACTGTGACCAGTGCCAAAGGATGGAACAGCTAACCTTTACCCAGGAGATGCTACTACATCCTCAAGTCATGATGGAACCATTTGAGTAGTGGGGTCTAGACTTTGTGGGACTAATTTCTCCACCATCATCAGGCAAGGAGTACATTCTAGTATGCACAGACTATGTTACTAAGTGGGCTGAGGTTCAAGCATTATAGTTTGCAAGAGAAGAAAAAGTTGCTGATTTCCTTTATAATAGATTTTCTTAAGGTTTGGAGCCCCAAGATCAATAGTTTCAGATAGAGGACCTCAGTTTACTTCATAGGTAATCAAAGCATTCATAGATTTATATCAAGTCAAGCATAGAAAATCTTCACCTTACCATCCTCAAGTGAATGGGCAGGTAGAAGTAACTAATAGGGAACTTAAAAATATTCTGACAAGGACAATAGCAATGAACATAAAAGATTGGGCTAGAAGATTACCTAAAGCAGTTTGGGCTTACAATACCACTTGGAAGTCCACAACAAAGTTCTCACCATATGAATTGGTTTATGGAAAAAAACCTATTTTGTCTATAGAATTTGAACTCCAGACACTTCAAACTGTATTGGATATTGGTCTACCATTGTCTATAGGTCAACAGAATAGAATTCTTCAGCTCAATGAGTTGAATGAAATTTAGACAGAGGCCATTCAGCAAACAGAATTAGTTTAGTATCAGAGGAAGCAATGGCATGACCAACACATCAAAAGGAGGACATTTCAACAAGGTGATTGGGTTCTTCTTTATGATTCTAAATTCAAAGAGTTCAAGGGGAAATTACAAACTCATTGGATGGGTTCTTATCAAATAAAAGAAGTTTTTGAAAATGGAACAGTATTATTGCAACCTATTGATGGAAGCATAGACACATTCCTAGTAAATGGTCACCGAATCAGACTCTATAAAAGACCATCTACTAAAGAAAAGTTTCTTAATGATTTGTATTTTGATATAGGGGATACCTCCTTTGTCATAGTGTTGGATTAAAAAATAAATGAAAAAATAAAAGAAGGTTGAAAACCAGCAAATGGCGGCCTTCTTTAAAAAAAAAGAAAAGAAAAAAAATACAGAAAGATGGAAAACTAGTAAATGGCTGTCTTTCTCGACCAAGGGAGTTGAAAACCAGAAAATGGCGGTTCCCTTCTTCAGGATAGTTGAAAACAATCGAGCTACGGAGGTGATCAGGTGCCGGGAGTTAGTCAAATGCACCTCCGGTGCTTCCCAAACTAGGAGCACCTCCGGCGCTTCCCAAACCAGGAGCACCTCCAGCGCTTCCCAAAATAGGAGCACCTCCAGTGCTCTGTCAATAAAGAAGTCAATTTCAATAATAAGGGAGGGGACCCACCTCTCCAAGCAATAAAGTGGACACATCACATGATGAGGTCATCATGACTCATCCTCTACTTTATCACAGGAATAAAATAAAATCAACACGTATTTCATTTGTAGGGGTAACATGGTGCTAACATCACCCAAAGAACATGGATTCTCGAACCACTCAGCGCAATGATTGCTGGTCGCATACCAATGGAGTAGTGGGCATCATCTCAAGCTACCAAAAGCTGCTCATGTGCCGCAACGCGTACAATCTCATAAAATGACGCAGCATCTCTACCATGTATATCACCCTCATCATTAAAAATGATCCAGGTAATTCTATCTTTAATTAACCATTAATAGCAACTGTCTTGTCTTTCTATTTTTGGGTGCTGCCACTATGACACATCCTCCTACCATCATTTCCTTTTCCAAATTCACACATGCCGCTATATGTGCTATACTGCCACCTTGCCTCCGGAGTGTCCTGTCACTCTGTCGCATTTATGACTACCTAGGTACTCTAACTAATCTACAAATCTTCCATAAGCCTAAGCTGAGAAACATCACAATCCTCATTCGAACCTCCAAAGTACCCTGAAAAATAGAGTAGATTGAACAGTCCTCCGAAGCCTGTAGAGTTAAGAGGAAGGGATAAACTACAGATTGAGGAGAGTGAGGAATTAAGCACATAAGGTGGAACCAATTTGGCAATGGGGGTAATGAAGAAGTCTGAACCAGAGAGTACTATGGGTCTTCTACAAGATGAAGCTACAACAAACATTCTAAGAACTGCAAGATGGCTGGACTTTCTAGAAAAATTTGAAGGGTTTCAGGAAGATGTCGTTGATGAATTCCTTAGAAATCTAAGGAACAATCAGACAGCTATCAGAGGAGTCAGAATCAATCTCTCCTCAGCCACTATCAGTCACATTTCTGGACTTCCTGAACAAGGTGAGAGGTTTTATCACTTGAAAACCTTATACACTAAATTAATTAAGAATTTCTCTATTCGAGGTGAACCTACAATTCAACTACATTCAAATAAAAATGAAGTAAAAGGAATTCTTAGGTCCACCCTTCCAAACCCTTGGCAATCTGTTACCACCTAGCTGATGAAATATTTTACTTGTGATGGTCAATTCTCTCTAGTTTTAGGACCAATCATGAAAATGCTGATTTTTCTAAGGCATGGGAATGCACACCCTGAGTTTAGCATAAACATTTCCAATTTCCTATATTCTGTCATCAAGGCAACTGCAGAAAAATATCAGCAAAATAAGGGTCCCATGAAACATCATGGCCTCATTTTTCTAGTAGTCAAACACCACTTCCTGTCTGGGTTGAGCAGATAGAAGATGAGAAATTGTAGGATTGGTTGAAGCAGGTTGATCAATACAGAGGCAATGGTAATACCAATTGCACAACTTGGACCACCTATGCACAGGATTATAGCTTGACTAACAAGCTACTTCACCAGAATAAATCCAGATTGTGAGAAGCATGAGGACCTGTCAAACCTTAGGTATGGGGGGATGCTGAGTGCCAAGTTGCACCCATGAAATACATCTTTTTACCTCTCTTTTTCTCCTTCATGTGTCCATCTTTCCTAATGTCTGCACCCAAATAAGCTAGCAAGATCATTCTAGTTAATGATTAATTGAGATAGATTACTTAAGATCATAATTTCTGATTGAGTGACTAATCTGCATGGAATTCATGGAAAAATGCAGAAACTTCTCTCTTTTTGAATCGATAGGTGTAGATGCCAGGAACAACAATTTTGTGCATCTCCGTAGATAGTCTTCAATGATCTGCGGAGATAATACCAGAATACCACGACAACATGTCAAGAAGGAGAAAATCTGGCAGGACCCAGGCATTGGGCGTCCTAGTCCTAGGGTTTCTGTGCAGATTTAACTCAGTTTGACAATCTCTATACCTACTCTTCTTCTCCTATCACTTTTGTATCAGAAACTACTGATTACAACCTACACACACACAAATGAGGAAAAAATGATTGTGGCTAGATAGGAGTTTGCGTCAGTCAAACCCCCGTTTTGATATTCCTACCTCACGGATAGCTAGATCAATAACAATAAATAGTGTGTGCTCTAAATCTTAAGTGTGTCTAAGATTGTGGTGAGCAGTGACAAACAAAATCAATAAGAAAAATTATACTCAATTTTATTGGAGTGGATTCTTATATGCCTCAATCAATGAAACTGATAATTAACCCAAGAGAGATGTGTTACCCAAGGCAAGATACTTCAGATCTGTAACTTCACCTCAATGAAGTAGAGAGAAACCAAAGTTTGGAGGCAAGAACAAGTTGAAACCATACCAAATCATGATGAAGTGGTACAATCCAATCATCAGTCAGTGATTCCAATCATTCTTCAATCCTCTTGAAGCTTCAATCAAAGATAGCAAGTAGACAAATAGCTTGTAATAGGTCTTTTCCAAAATGTAACATCAATATTCATTCCAACAAAGTTTCGTTGTAGAATTCACATCATGCTTCATAATGAAAAAAGTACTAGTTTAAATATTGAATCATAGGAATAATTTAGTGCATAAGCCGACAAGTATTTTTGAATTTATGAGTTGTTCAAGTGTGCTCAGAAATGTCAAAATTGAGGTCACATCATCCAAATCAAGGCCAACCTTAAGACTACTTTGCAATCCCAAAAGAAATGGGAAAGACTTGAGCGTTGGGTGCCCTATTCCTAGTAGAATCTACTCAAAAAGTGGCCACAGCTACAAGACTTAACCAAGACCCAAACAATGCTCATGATTTTGGCATGCGAATATCAGTAAAGGTTTAGGTAACAAAAGAACATCTCTTGGGTTAAAGGTAAGGTCAAGGCTGGAAGTGGTCCTAAAATGGACTAGGGGAGTGGACACTAAAAATAATGCCAAACAGAGCATGAAATTGTGCTTGCACCAGCAGGGAGCACAATTTTAAATGCTACATATAGGAAGAAAACAAAATAGAAAACTTTGAAAGAGGTTGAAAAGAAAATAAAAACCCATTTTAATTTACACGTATCTCTTAAAGAGTGATTTGGGTTTTTCCTATTTTTTTATATATGGTTTTAAGTTAGGGCATAAAATTTATACCTTAATCTTTTATAATTTTGTCTTTTATATTTTATTTTCTATCATTAAAACAAGTTGACTATTTTTTTAAACTAGTAAAACTGTCATGGGAAAAACAGTCTATTGCGGGATTGATAACTTTTATTTTATGCTCTGATTTTCTCAAATAGTTTTAGGGAAGGTGCATAATTTAGTTTTTTAAATCCTCAAAAAAAAAAAAATTCATACCTAGATTGTAAATCCTGAGATATGTATTACTTAGTGACTGTCTAGCTCTGCTATTATTTTTAGAGTGATGTTTTAATTGAGATTATATTGTCATTATAAAAGTATGTTAAAGAAATTTGTATGAAAATATTTTCTGGGTTTTGTAAATATCTATATTATCTTTCTAATGCATTTTAAAAATTAGAAAAATATTATGTTTTGAGAAAGTTATAGTATTTTTAATGAAAACTATTTTTCTGCAATATAGATCCAAGTTGCTAGCATGAAAGTCATGTTTGGTATATGTGTGATCTCCCAACATGATTTGGTGACTTTGTATTTCTTATTATGCATGTTGAAATTTCTATGTGGATACTATTTATGAGGGTGTGAGCATGAGTTGGAACTTATTCCCTATGATGTCCATACACCTAAGTATAGTGGTCTTATGTTTGAGAGTCATTGGTGCATTTGTGTATGATAGTGTTATTATGTGTGCAATATTTTTCTGATTATATGTGTGGGATGAGATTATCATATTTATGCACATGTAAATCCAACTTGGGTTGCTAATGTATTATCTCCTTGGGGAGATGTTTCTATTTGTTTGTGACATCCTTTGTGTCATGGATGATTATATTTATGTGACATCCTTTGTGTCATGATTCTACTCATGAGAGTAGAGAGGTGTTTTTTATGAGTAAGTGGTTTATGGGAGTGATCCTGGAGATTCTCAACACTTGATTATCCTAAGGGATAGGATGGTTGATATCTTGACTTTCATTGGAGGTGACAAGATTAAAGGAGTAGGAGAGGTTGGATGTCCTAGTCATGGGTGGATACATCTCGGCATCATCTTCTCTACTTCAGTCCCAACACTTCAAGACATCATCCCAACTGTACGCATATTATTTGAGATGTACGCATTGTTATGCTTCCTTATTATATTTAATGAGTTAGAGTTATATATTATGTGGATGTTATTTGGATATCTCTTGCATGTTTTATCATTGTTCCATATTATTATATCATGGGAGTTAATGGAAGTTGTTGGAAGTTTATCTTGTACCATTTTAGTAGTAGTGGGTTGTTTCTTTTGGTTAATACTTAAGAATTTTGGGGTTGCATTTCGGAGGTTGTTACACCATGCTACCTCCTCTCTCATACCTATTTATACAAGTCATATATGTACATTTTACTTAACTTTTGAATATATCAATTAGGTTTATTTTGTGTGATTATAGCTTGTGGAAGTTTATTCTGGTTATTGCTTGTTGATCTTGGCTACTCCAACATGGTATCAGAGCCATGCTAGCAAAACCCTTCCTGTATTGAGTGAATCTCACACCTAGCCTAGTTAAGAGTTTGTCTTGAAGCCAAACGGGCCTTGTTCTTGATTCCAAAAGGCCCAAGATAGTAAAGATTGTTGCAAGTATGGGCCTAACTGGTGTTGTCATTGATGTCAACATACTCATGTTGCATTAATGAGAAGGATTAGATAAGCTGTGTGTTGAGGATATTGAGAGAATAAGTCTCAATCAGGAACAGTGAAGAATAGTGATGACAAGAAGGCAAAAGTCCTCAATAGGTTGAGGATCAGAGGATACGGTTTAAAGGGTTTGTAGATATAAGTCTTGAGATGCTCCAGTCAAGATTTTAGAGCATGAAGATCTGAAGAAGTTATGGTCGCTCAAGTAGAACTGGTTCTGGCAGGTGTTTAGAGGTGACAAAGGGCCACAGAAAGGTCCGGTGAGATCTGGTATTTCATTATCCCATTTTGCGGATCTGAGGGAGTGTTGAGGATGTCCCTGTGAAGTATCAACTAGATTAGTTCATGGGTTGAAGGTCCGGAAGTGCCTATTCATTTGTGACAGTGATGACAGACTGTGTTCTTGTAGCTCCAGATGAAAGAGAGAATAATTCTAGTAGGATGATGAAGTACGGATGTTTTTTGTGAGTCAGGGAAGGTTATGATGATCATTGGATCATGTCTAGTTAATGTTGGTGGTCCGCATTGAAGTTAGAATTTGCATTTGACGAATAACCACGGATATTGGTGTTCTTCTTGAGACTAGCCAACTGGATGTATTACACGTCTTGCAAATGATCTTGTAGGTGTTTGCCAACTTAGATGATTGTTCCTAAGTCGATGTCTTGTATAAATAAGGGATTGTGAATTCATTTTGAAAAGTGTCTTTGTGGTGATGAGTGTGTGGTAGCGAAGAGAAGTCTGAAAGGCAGAGCAGAAGTATTGGGCTTAAATGGAACTAATTCAAGCATGTTGAAGATGCTATTCTCCAGTTCATAAAGGTGATACTTATTCCTTTGTAGACAGTGTGTCTCTTGTAGGTAGTGAGCCTCTTGTGAGCAGTGTGCTCAGGTAGTGAGCCCTAATTGGCATGTGCCATTTTGTTCTTTCTATTCTTCTAATAGAGAATACATTCTTGGGTTAATCACCCTGTGGTTTTTCCATTAACCGGGTTTTCCACATCAAAATCTTGGTGTCATGTGTGTTGATATGTTTCTACTTTTGATTTGAATGCATTATGGTTCATGATTAATATTATGCTAATCACTAAAGAAGATTCAAGTGTTTAAAAAGAGAAAATTTTGTACAACTGATTCACCCCCCCTCTTAGTTGTATGCCCTAAGTTTAACAATTGGTATCAGAGCTAAGTTCCTCTAAATAAAGCTTAACCTCTTGAGGAGATCCAGGATGTCATCATACAAGAAGGATAGTCCGAAGTTTGATGGAACCAACTTTTCTCTTTGGAAAGGTCGCATGAAATGTCACATGTAGTGTATGGGAATGGCATACTGGTTCATGCGACATTTCATGCGACCTTTCCAAAGAGAAAAGTTGGTTCCATCAAACTTCAGACTATCCTTCTTGTATGATGACATCCTGGATCTCCTCAAGCGGTTAAGCTCCTTTTAGAGGAACTTGGCTCTGATACCAATTGTTAGACTTAGGAATACAACTAAGAGGGGGGGTGAATCAGTTGTACGAAACTTTCTCCATTTAAACACTTGAATCTTCTTTTGTGATTAGAATAATATTGATCATGAACCATAATGCATTTAAATCAAAAGCAGAAACATATCAACACATATGACACCAAGATTTTGACATGGAAAACCCGGTTAAGGGAAAAACCACGGGGTGATTAACCCAAGAATGTATTCTCTGTTAGAAGAATAGAAAGAACAAAATGGCACATGCCAATTAGGGCTCACTGCCTACAAGAGACACACTGTCTACAAAGGAATAAGTATCACCTTTATGAACTGGAGAATAGCATCTTCAGCATGCTTGAATCAATTCCATTTAAGCCCAATACTTCTGCTCTGCCTTTCGCACCTCTCTTCGCTATCACACACTTATCACCATAAGACACACTTCAAAAAGACTTCACAATCCTTTATTTATACAAGGCATCGACTTAGGAACAATCATCTAAGTCGGCAAACACATACAAGAACATCCACACGACGTGTAATACATCCAATTGGCCAGTCTCAAGAAGAACACCAATATCTGGTGGTAATTCTTCAAATACAAACTCTAACTTCAATGCGGACCACCGACATGAACTGGACATAATCCAACGATCATCATAACCTTCCCTGAATCACCAAGAACATCCGCACTTCATCATCCTACTAGAATTCTTCTCTCCTTCATCCGGAGCTTCAAGAACACAGTTTGTCATCACTATCACAAATGAATAGGCTCCTCCAGACCTTCAAACCACGAACCAATCTAGTTGATACTTCACAGGGACGTCCTCAACACTCCCTCAAATCCACAGAACGGGATAATGAAATTTCAGATCTCACCGGACCTATCTATGACACTCTGTCACCTCTGAACACCTGCCAAAACCAGTTCTACTTGAGCGACCATAACTTCTTTAGATCTTCATGCGGACCTCTGAAAACTTTACTGGAGCATTACAAGACTTATATCTACAAACCCTTTAAACCACATCTTCTGATCCTTAGCCTATCTTGGACTTTACCTTGTTGTCATCACCGTTCTTCACTATTCCTGATTGAGACTAATTTTCTCAATATCCTCAGCACATAGCTCATCCAATCCTTCTCATTAATGCAACATGAGTATGTTGACATCAATGATAACACCGGTTAAACCCATACTTGCAACAGTGTTGTGGTGGATGGATTGTATAGGATAATGGTTGTTGAGATATAGATTGATATGGGTAATGATTGAGATTAGAAGAGGTATAATAGGTTGATGAAGGATTGATGTAACATGTGGATGGATTAAATTGATATGAAGTGGGATGTGATGACATGTAAGATTGAGGTGGCATTGTTTGTTGATAGTGAATGGATAGAGGATGATGTGCTTGTTGGGTTTGACATTTGGCTATGAGGTGTTGGGCTTGTGCTATGAGTTGTCACATTTGAGGTGATTGGCTTGTTTGAAGTTGAAGTTGTTGAATCATGCCTTGGACCCTTTAAATCATTCATTTATCTAGAGGTTTTGGTGTTTGGTGAAGTATATGAATGAGTTTTTGTGCTAAGTCTTCAAATGTTGTCATGGTGTCACACATGTGTTTATGGATTAAGTCCCTTTTTGGCAAGTGCTTGATTAAGATTATGATTATGATTATGATGTGGATTGTTTTGGATGATAATTTGATGATTAGGATGATTTGTCTTGGAATGATTGGGTGATGCGGCTTAGGATATGTATGGATGTGTCTAGGATATGTTTAGGGTGAAATTGATTTGGATATGATTAGGATATGACATGGAGTGAAAAGATTGGATGATGTGGATGAAATTGAGTTGGATATGATGTGTAGGATGACTTGTTTATGTGCTTGGTGTTTATAGCTTGATTTGGCAATGTTCAAACAAATGATTATGCATACACACACATGAATCACTCATGCAAGACACATAAGCAAGTTTAAAATTGAAATATGAAGAATGTGATGATGATTAAGCAAGCACATGAAGAAGACACATAAACAAGCCCTAAGACTAGTCAAGTGGGTATGGCTAATTAGGTCTTAGGCTAGATTGCACAAAGTTGACTAGGGGTGCAATGAAAACAAAATCCTGCCACACAGCCAGGAGAAAGGGGTAACCCACCCTTCACCTTCACTTCCCAAAGGTATAAAGTTCTTTAGGACTTAGCCAAGAGTGACAAGATTTCAAATCCCAAAGGAGGGTGTCTTTTGATTCAGCCTCAATCGAGGTCGTCCCTTGGAGTGATGTGTCTCCAAGAAGGCCTCCTAAGATAAGGTATGACAAAAGAGAACCAAGTGAGCTGTCACTTGATTCACACTCACACTTGTTAATTGACCCTTAGAAAAATTAAATGTGTGGAAGACAATTCAAGCACTTGTTCTTTTTTAGATCCAAAGCCAAAATGTGATGGAAGACACTTGCTCATTTTAACCCAATTTCAATGATGTGATTGCAAGCAAGTTATTCATTTTAATGCCCAATTCCAAATGTGTGATCAAACAGTGATTAAGAGATGAAAGATGGAATGTGTACACCTGGTTGTTTTTGCTTTCTCACTTGTTGTTTTGACTGATCCAAATGTTTCTTCAACTCCTTTGATTCACCTACAAGTCACCAAATCAAAAAATGACCAAGTAAACTTGCACATGAAAGTGATATGCAAAAAATGAAGAATTTGATAAAATCTGATTAAGATGACCTGATACAAAAAATGGATTGTATAAATAGATTCTTGACGAAATTCTATGCACTTTTTTTAAAAATTCACTGAAAAAGGATAAAAATGCAAAAGTTATGTTTGTTTGAAGTTTATATGCAAGTTTGACTTTGACTAAGAAAATGATTGATAAGATGATGAAATCACCTGATAAAACCTCCACAGCTATGAAGTTCATTGAGTTATCTTTCCAACGAGTGCTTGTTTGCACAATTTCAATACCGTATGCAAAAGTTATGGCAAAAAGAAAAAACAATACCCCTTGCTATGCCAAATGTGACCTACTACTGCCAAATGTGACTTTTTGATGCTTCAATTGCATATGAAATAAAACCAAATGTGAGGATCTGATGTTCAATTATGACTTAGGATGACAAAATGTGAGGATCTGATGTTCAATTGTGACCTACTGCCAAATGCAAGGATCTAATGTTCAATTGTGACTCAGGATGACCAAATGCGAGGATCTGATGTTCAATTGTGACTCAGGATGACCAAATATGAGGATATGATGTTCAATTATGACTTAGGATGACCAAATGCAAGGATCTGATGTTTAATTGCGACTCAGAATAACCAAATGCACATACAGGGTGTTTTAGCACGGGATTTTTTTAGGGAAGACCAATTGCGTGTGGTTTTGACCAAATGTGACGATCTGTGGCTCAATTGCATATAGATTTGACCAATTGCACATGACCTACAAAATAGAAAACCTAACTAACCAGATGCGGCGAGAACAACTAGATGTGATGCTCTATTGTGCAATTGTGCTCGAAATACAACTAAATGTGAAATTTTGCGGATCAATTGTGCTCTGTTTTCAACCAATTGCGACAATCTGCAGTGTGATTGTGATTTTCTATGGAACAATTGTGCTCGAAATCCTGCAAAAATCTAACTTCACAAAAATAACTAATCCAAAAAGATATTAAATCAAGGACGTGAGTCCCACCGAGCATGCCAGAATGTGTATACAAAAAATTTGGATAAAATAAAAATGATAAAACAATACAAATGCATTACCTAATCCAAATCTTCAATACCTCAGATAGATGCAATGACAGATGCAAATGCAAGATGAATTGTTTGGTTGATTTGATATGTTGATTGCTCAATTCAGCAGCATAACATTAGGATGAAGATGATAGGTGGAAGATTGATGGATGAAGATAATGGATGATAGATTGAGAAGAGAATTCAGCAGCATAAGGATGTATGAAAGGTAGATCCCTCAAATGGCTTGTGAAGGAGTTGATTTATAGGAAAGGATTGGTTCAAATGGATGGTTGAGATTGAAAGGCTAATTGAATGATGTGGACGGCTAGGATTGATTAGTTATTCCCACTCTTCAAGGAAGTTGTAATCATGTGACAAGTGTAATGAGGAGGATAAAGCTCATGTGTGATCGTGTACACAAAAACCTTTCTTTAATAAGTTTATGTGTGATTGTGAACACAAAAAAGGATATTAAATGAAAAATGTACTACCACACATGATTTGAATTGAGAGGTGGACAAGTGTTGGAATGAGATGAAAGGTGAGGACCTAATTCAAATATTTTATTTGAATTAGTTGGGATATTAGTTAGAAAATTAATTAAATAAATAAGATTTATTTAATTAATTGGAAAGTGGGATTATGAATGTGAAATTAATTAAATAAATAAAATTTATTTAATTAATTGGATAATGGAATAAGTGAAATTAGGAGTAGGATTAGGACAAAATGTTACATGATGTCTCTAAAATATTTTTGACTAGGTGTTGCAAGACATGAACAAATTTGGGGACAATTTTGGGTGTCTGCACATGATGAAATCATGAATAAGATGCATAAGAAAAATGAAGAATAGCAACTTGAGAAGAAAAAGAGGGACTTACATAAAAAGTAGAGCACTTCATCTGAAACTACATCAGAAGCCCCTATGGAGGAAGCACAACATTCTTCAACTGTTCCACCAGTTGCACAAGGACTAAGAAGGTCTAATAGATCTACTTTTGCCATTGCAAATGCACAACAACCCTTCAAATCAATTCAAACTGCCTCAACCGGAAGAAGTGTTGCATCTAAAATTCTGACTCAAATGAAAATAGTTGAAAAGAAGCAACCAAGGCAAAAGAAGCCTGCTAAGAGAAAGAAAGTTAATATTGAGGAGGTAGAAGAGAGTGAGGAAGAAGTAGGAGATGAAGGCACATCTCATCCAAAGAAGAAAGAGAATAAATCTAAGAAAACTCCTCCACCAGTACCTGAACGAGCACCTCTTTCATTAGATTCAGTTTTCAATGTTATTGTACATTATGGTATCCTGAAGGATACAATAGACTTATATCCGGAGGTTCAACCTCAAGATCAGGGGACTATTGAGAAAGTTATTCTAATGTATATGCTCAAGTTTAATGTTCCCCTAAATGATATTATTGAGCAAGTTCCAAAAAGTTTAGCCAATGTTCTAAGAGAAAGGAGAGAAAAAGTTGTTAAAATGGATGATGAATTGAGACAACAATCTCTTGATAAGGCTGGGTCTTCCATGACTCAAAAAGAAAAAGGATAAAATGGCACATATGCAAGCTCAGAAATTGAGGACAAAGTAAAGAGTAGATGCTCTTATGAGCATGGAAAAAGAAGACCAAGATAAAATTCAAAAGGAAACTTAAGATGTGACAAATAAAATAATCGAAAGTAAAAAAGTTACTGAGAATGTGGAGCAGTCACAAGTTTCTCCATTGCACAGTGCAATATCTCCTCCACATGACTCACATCAACAAGATACTCAAGAGGAGAAATGAGAGCCTTTAGCACAAGATGAAAACTAAAGATAGCAAGGTAAAGGAAATAATGATGTGCATGACAACCCTCCTCTGGAGAACACTAAGCAACAGAGTAAACTTGAACAACATGAGGAGCAGGTCAATGTTGATGTAGGAGAGGATCCAAAAAAGGAACAAGATATTTTTTCCTCCTCTTCTCTGGTTGACTCAATTAAAGAGTTCTTAGCTCACCAGATGCAAATACAACTAGTGGTTACTCCGCAACTACTACAGTTGCCTATGTTGGATGGACATGTCAACTTGTCCAGAATATATCCTTTTCAGAAGCTACAACTAGGAGACATGCTCCAGTCCACTACAAGATAAGAGATTCTGTAGCAACAAGTGGAAGGAGTTGAAGTATTGGAAGAGGCAATCAAGATAATTCAGGAAGAGCTACCTAAGACAAAAATAGATCCATCCTTACCACCCACTCAACAAATGAAGCTCATGTTGGAGTCCGTTAAGGCTCATTCATCCTTTTTTGAGAAACAAGATGAGGTAAATTTAATTGAACAAATAAATAATAAAAGATTAGCTGATGCCTCTGCTAGATGCGATAAGGCACACAATAAAATGCAAGAAAATGTGAAAAATATTCAAAAATACATAGAGGATGCCAAATTTTTGTATCAATTTTGTTTGAACTGGCCTGCAACTACCAAAAGCATAAAATATAAAGTTGACTCCATTGAGTCACAGTTAATTCAAGCGGCCAAGGTATATGATCCCCTGAAAGATAAAGATGGAACTATTAGGGCCCAAATAGAAAATCTCCATACTCAGTTAAAGCAGCTCTTAGATCAAAGGGAGCAGGTAAAGAATGAAGTTAGGCAATTGAGAGTAGCAAGTATGAGACTAGCAGTTTTGACTGGCACTTTGATAGAATCATAAAATGTTGTACAAAAGGTGAAGGTGCCAACCACTTAGGAGGAAGTACTATGTAGAAGATTTATACATTTAGTTTAAAATTCAACTGCACATCTTATCTTCTGCAAAGAAGAACTGGGACACTACACTTGCCTAGTTGAAAGTAATCTATAAGAATGTTCTACTTTCCAAGTAAATAACAAATTCTATGAAGGTGAGACATTTTTTGATGATTTTGTAGATATGTAGAGAATAAGTTAGGAGTAATAAGTAATAGACACTCTGTATATATCATTTATGTATATCTTGAAGAAAATGAAGAACCAAATTTTGCTAACCTCAGTTTTTGAAGAGATTGAGACTACTCCCTAGGGGGAGTTGTTTGATAAAAGGTGATAGGAAATATTTGAACAGGGGGAGCCTACTTGTTTTTGTCGGAATAGAAGAAGACCACTAGCCCTTTGCCATTGATGTCAAAGGGGCAAAAATAGATGTATATCAAGTCAAGTGTTGCCATCAATGAAAAAGAGGGAGATTGTTGCATATAGGTTGTCGTTGATGTCAACAGTGGAATGAAGTGTTGTAGTGTGGAAGGTTGCAGGTGATGTCAAAGGAGATTGCAGCAGTATGATGATCAATAAAGACATTAGAATAAGCAGTGTGAGATAGACAAGTAAAGTGTTGAATATGTGCTGAGATACTCAAAGGAGCAGATAGAGAAAGTTGATCAGAGAGTTGTGAAGTCAAGGAGATGGATTAGTATCATCTGTACATAGTCATACCTTATCTGCTGAAGTTCATGTGTAAGTTCATATCTTAGTTATGTTGTGAAAATGACTGTGTTTGAAGTGTTTGATTAGTAGAGTTGGATTTTAGCTACATGATGATGATATGAACTCATAACGATTACCACCAGATAAATAAAATTGTGAAAGCTTGAAGGAAATTTGCCAAGTAAAGTTCTGGTCAATAAAGGGGTCACAGGCTTAAATAAATGTATCGCATATCTTTGCTGTTGAAGATTTTTCCATGTGGATTGGAAGATAAGCAGGAATAGGTGCAAAGAATGTATATACTAAGTTTCAGAGCATGAAAGTCATTGCAAAATATTTTTGAGTCAAAAGAGTGAAGATAGCTATGAAACAGAGTAAGTACAGTCATGGGGTGACAGGAGAATGCTTTGCATTTCTCCGCAGATGAAGATATAATGATGTAGTTTGGAGGACAGGTAGATATGTGTAACAAGTATGCATGGTTCAAATATTAAGTGATAATATGTACTGCAAATGGTTCTCTGGAGTCAAATGTGTGAAGATATGTCCTGGTCAAAGAAAGAAATGAGAAGGAGATAGTTGAAGACACTGTAGTTCACCGTACTTTGATAGTTGGCCTTGTTGATTGAATGATGAACTATTATGGCTAGATGGTATGCTATGTTCAAGTTTCAAATGATTAAGCTCACCATGAGAATGGTTTCCATTTCTTTATCCTAAGACTGTGTAAGTAGAAGTTGTTAAGGACACTGGCATCAGAGATCAAGTGATTACGCTAGCATGAAACATCCTGAGATGATAAGAGAAGTATACATGAATGTTTTTCAAGTCACACAATATTCAGTAAATGGTCCACATGATGTAATTTTGTCTTCTCCTATACCGCTTTAGGTCTGGAGCCAAATACAAAGAAGGATAAGTGTTCGCGGAGCCAACTTGATGTATAATGAAGTTTTTGCAGTGCATAAGAACTGTGCACCAACTTGGAAGAGTGTGCTAAGGCAAAATAGGACCTGATTATGCTTTGTTCTTGAACCGGACTTGATTTCTACTTACCACATATGTTGTGAAGCTGACTGTTATGGCCACTACATGTTTCATGTTATTTGTTTCATCTTGGTCGACCAAGGAGAAAGATCTTGATGCTTGCGGAGGATATAAATGTAAGATCAAATGTGTCAAACAATGTATGGTGTGTATGTATTTGTGTGAAAACTAATTTAAGATTGTGCAAATATACTGACTACAGAAGAAGATTTCATGATGAAACATGGAATGGACCAGTTTATGTTATGTGATACTATTGTGGAGGTAGTTGTTGAAGAAGTGATGATGGAGAAGAGTTTTTGAAGTTGTTTTGTTGTGGAGGAGGTTGATATTGTGATTGTGAAGAAGTGAGAGTGTTGTGTAGAGGCTGAAGTGATCAAGAGTTAATATTGTGAGAAGAACATTTGAGTCAGATAAGTTTGTTGTGTAAAGATTGTAAGTGTTGTAACTGATCAGAGAGTTGCAGCTTCCTTTGGGTTGTAGCCCATAAATACTATTGTAATCTTGTTTTATTTGTGAGGCTGGATTTGGAGAGTAGATCCAATCAGCTTGCTCACCATGTTTTTTCCCTTCTAGGGTTTTCCACATAAATCTGGTGTTATGGATGTGTGTTTCTGTGCTCTTGTGCTTTTCATGTTTTAAAATGCTTATGTTAGTATGAATGTTGTTGGAAGAAAAGAATTTGAATAAGTACTGATTCACCCCCCTCCCCCTCTTAGTACTTCTGTGTGTTCAAGATGACCATCCTACCTCCTCTCTCATGCCTATTTATATAGGGCATCTATGTACATTTTACTTAACTTTTGAATAATCAATTAGGCTTATTTTGTGTGCTTATAGCTTTTGGAATTTTGTTATGGTTATTGCTATCTAATCTTGGTTGCTCCAACACAAACTACCTAATAACTAAGCATATAGGCATATGCGTCCATGTGTAGGGCATGTTATGGGTTGATAAATATTACATGATGACACATAAGAATTGTGCACATATGCATGATGATAGTGTTGCATGAAGTTGGGTTGATGTTGTGTGACATATGTTGAGTGGAGATGAGCATGTAGGTGACATTATTAAATGGAATAGGGGTTGTGTGAATGTATGAGACTAAGGTTGTGAGCAAAGAAATGCTTGGATCAATGAGACATTTGATGTGAGGGGATGTGTGAGATGCACAAAATATGCAAGAGAGAGGGCAAGACTAGTAGTGAGCTTTGTGCAAAGTAAATCTTGTCTACGAGTTGAGATGCACTCAAATAGTCATGCATTAACTGACAACTTCTACACAAGGGCAAATAGTGTTGTGCCAACATGGATAAGGTGCATGAGACACTAAAATTACCCAAACAAAACAAAATTGCAAGTGTATGCAAGCTAAACCTATGCACAACAAATTTCCACATAGAACTAAGTGCATGAACAAGTTAGGCTTGTGCATGGGGAACTGCAAAGCACACAATAGATATTTTTGGGTGATGCAAGATTGTGCCAACCCAGGGATGTTCCTACATCACAATCTTCATCTTTCTCAAATATTTTTGGGACATGACTACCAGTAAAGAAGTTCTACTATTTAGAAGCCTTCAAGGTAAGTCTACAAAGGTGCCATCCCATCTAAATATTTTTGGGACATGACTACTAGTGATGAAATTCTACTATTCAAAACCCTTCAAGGTAAGTCCCCAAAGGTGCCATCTCATCTAGATAGAAAATTCTAGTTGTAAGTACAAGTTGTAGAGCTATTGAGGAGACTTGGTGGCCATAGGACACCAACGCAACAAGGGGACAAGAATGTGGCCATATGAACACCACTACACCAAAGCAAATGGGACCATGCATGGATTCACTTCATCACATAGAACCTAAAGATAGAGAAGATAGATGCTAAATGCAAGGTCCAAATTCCTCCTCTTAACTTAAACAATCCAAAACAAATTATAGAACTATATCAAATGACAAAAAGACTTCCATTTTATCCCTTTTTATTCACTTTTCATAAACAACATCTACTATTTATTAGAGATTACACTAAATTAATGAAATGGTAAAGAAATACATTACACCACATCCTTTTTATCCTTTTCACCATCTTGGCACTAAATATTTTACAATTAGAACATGTTTACTTGCTAGATTTTGAAATGAAATGAAATTTAATTTTATATTAATATCCACACCCTCAAAGTACACCAATGGGATTTGAAAAACACTTTTATTAATAGAGAATAATACTATAAAAAATATATTAAAATAACACACAAAATAACCTTGAAAGTTTTACTTCCTTTGTTTAATTTTTATTATTGAAAGGAAATAGAAATAACCTTTTAATATAATTTAAGTTAAAGTAATAAACTTAGTACAAGTAAGCAATTAACTTTAGATTAAAAAGTTGAGACTAATAATTGATATCCAAGTATACTTTTCAAAATACAATAAAAATGGATTAGGATTTAGCTTTGTATATGGTTTAAGAAGACTTTTTATTGTAGATTGTGCTATGTGATTTAAAACCATGCTCTAAAATAAAATATGAAATTGGTAATCTCTAATAGATGGTTGCCTTTTTTTTGTCTTGGGTCAAATCTCTATCTACAAAGTTAAACTCCACATCCACAGAAGTGAACCCTACCCATAGAAATGAACCTTGTGCACAAAAATGAATTGCTCACTCCTAGATGCTTGAATCCATTTGTTTCACCTTCTAGAATTTGTGTCTATAAATCAATCCGGTCTTGATGAACATCTTTGGGAGTTTGCTAGGTAATGATCTTCTCTTTTGGCCAAACCCTTGGATTATGATTCAACAATTTTGGAAAAAAGATCAATAACATCAAGTAACTGTGCAAGATGCTCTTATCTATTGCTAAATGTTGATGTTCATGTAAATAAGGTGATACAATGAATTCTTTATGCTTGAATTATAATGCTATGTGATACTTAGATGGATTTTGGATGTCTTGGATTGTTAGAAATGATTTAGGATTTGTCATTTTATATAATGCCCTAGTGTGTAATTTGAAACGTTTCATGCCCAAGTTGACAAATAATGGTTAATTAGGAAGGGGTTGACTTGAGACCAATTTAAAAGTTATGGGATTTTTTCATGTAGAAATGAATCAAGTTAATGTCCACTTGCATGGATTGACCTAAGTAAATGTGTGTTTAATCTCATGATCTTAACCTTGAAGATGTGTATAAATGGAATTAGACTAAGTTTAGGTAATTTGGTAACTTCTTGTGCATTAGTATGCCACCTGTATGCTAGTCATTATATTAGAATAAAATACACCTAAAATGAAAGATAAAAATGTAGTGTATACACTTTTTTTTCACCTTTACAATTGTATAATAATTTTGTAGTTACTTGTATAAATTTATCATGTAATCTTGTAAATTTTATTAATTTTTTATAAAAAAAATTATGTTTAACTAATAAGTATCAAATATAACTTTTGAAAGATGATGTCATTCCACATAATTTTTATACCAATAAGGTCATATTATTTACAAATTCTTATAATAAATGGCACTTTTCAATCAAAAATATATTATCGTAAAATAACTTTAAAATGGATAAGACCCTATGATATGTGGACGGAAAACAATTGCATATGCAAATAAATCTATAGGATGAATCCTCTAAAACGTTATGGAATACTGGAAATCCATGTTGGAAATGGACACCAAAGAATACCACTGTCACAGATCAGGCTAAGATTGATGGTCAATTGTGTTTGGCTTTTACATATGGCAGGAAGGGGGTAATCTTCATCTGACAAGGTGTAGACCTCAAAATCCAATCCAGTGCTGGTATATTGGTGCTTGTGATAAAAAACATTATATAGAATCCAGAGCATGAAAATAAAGACTGAACCTTACAATGTTCTACAAACCCAAAATGCTCTAGAGAGATATAATCCATCACAACAGGCTTAACAAACTCTATCAATTAGAATTTGGTTTTCTTAGCTTATAGATGAACAAGACAGTCCTGATCTTGATTTACAGCTCCAAAAAACATTCCAAGAATGCAACATCATAACAAATAAAAGATAATCAGGCCCAACTCTCTTAGTTGGTTTAAGAGTATGGGTATGGTTCTCCATACCCACAGTCCACTACAGTGTCTATATTGCTTTGGGATCTATATTATTAAGTAATGACTCCATGAGATTTGTATTTGGCAAATGTTACCAGCCAACCCTTAATGTCCATGGCGAATGAAACAGTATACAAGGGAAACCCAAAACTTAAAGAAAATCTATTTATATTCTACATCATGAAGACCAAACAATAGCCCGCTAATGTGTTTCAAAACAAAAGATCAGAAGAGGCCCAAAACTGATCAATATTTCCAGATTCCAAACTTAGACTTGCAGCATTGCAATGCCCAGTTTCAATACCCAAAGGTATGGAGCCACTATATGATTGAGAATTCATTGTTTGATGCAGTTGTTGCAACTTCTGATTAAGCTCCAATACCTGTGATCTCAAAATACAATTTTCTTCAGTTATATCAGCATACTGCTGTGAAGCAATGTTGAATTTGTTCAAGATGTGGCCTTTATCTGCTCTCAAGAGAGCCACCTGAGCCTTTAGTTCATCCAAACGTTGTTGTTTCCTCATCCTAGACCTTCTTGCTGATTCTCTGTTAGATAACATCCTCCTCTGCTTCCTCCCATCTATGATATGTTGATTCTCTGCTTCATCATCAGAAGGAAAGATTGCTTCTCCATTTCCCCCAGATGCACTGCTAGAAGAATGGAGTGCATCATGAGGTGGGCACATCTTTTCCACAGACAATCCTGATCTCTTAGTGGGCTTAGTCTGATGAGCAATCAGATTAGAGGATGGCTGGTACATAGAATTGCTACCAATATTGATATTGCTATACTGGGTATTAAACACAGCATGGACTTCCTCACTGAACTGTGGCTGATGGGTTGGGATTTTAGAGTTCATATGAAGACCTCTTTGGTTTGAATGACAAGCAAGCATCTGATTTGATTGAAAGCCAATTGAAGAGGGCAAAATAGGCACAAACCTATCAGATCCTGGCTTTTTGACTACCCTGCCTGCTCCAAAATGTGAAAATGGTCCTGATGCTTCAGAGCCCATTGGAGATCCTTTTGCTGCTCTAAGGAATATTAATTTGTATCCTAAATTACAGGGGAGCTAATGTGCTGCTTACTTACACCCAATTCACCAAATGAGGTGTTAAAAGAAGAAAAATGATTGCAGAGCAAAAGTTTGTTTTCAAGGATACCCAAAAGAAGATAAAGCCTAGAAATTTCTTCCTAGAGAAGACCTGTGAAACAAGATTTCAAGTCCAACAGAAAAGAAAATAAGGTTTTAAGATTCAGCCGCAATTCCTTGGATTCATAGCAGCCACTTCAATGTTGATAAGATTTTGATTTCAATGACTCCCCTGCATTTGCCGGTCACATTGGTGGGATACCTAAATTGAAGGCAGTACAATTGAAGGTACATGAAACATGGCTAATGATTATAGGGAGCAAAACAAGGACTGTATCAGTAAGAAAAGACCTTCCTTTGAGGAGCAGCAGCACCCACGTAGAGAAGAAGAGAAGGGGGGAGATTGAATTGAGACACACACATCAATTTATATAGATTTCTTATGGGTCATAAGTGTAACCATGTAAACCACCATACATTGGGGAAAATAACAAAAAAAAAAACTATCATTAAATATGGCAAGAGGACCCACATGTAAAGGAAGTTCTCAAAACAGGGGACAAATGGATAATGGACAAGAAGGTTCTCAAAACTATATTCTTCAACTCAAATGAACAATATGCTACGTGCGAAAGGAAGAAAAAATGAATAAAATTGGATTTTATATCAACAAATGGCTTGAATGTGACCACATATGAGTAAAGTTGTCATTCCCCACCTTGAAAATTTACAATTACATATATGCTTGGTGTCCACTTCGATTTGGCTTAACATGGGACCCTAGGCCTATGAATTCCCCTCTATAGTCTCTTTTTCTTGTATGAAAGAGCAAGTCTATAGATTTTATATTTAATCTTTGTGGGACAACATGCTTAGAAACTAATGATTTGAAACCCAAAAAAAAAATGGATTAGTGGTAGATGCATGCCCCCTCATAAAGGACCTATAGCAATGGGGTATGAACTTCTTTCAATGTTGATGAAGCAAATTTCTTTGGAGATGCCCCTTTTCTTCTGTTCACATGATGGCTAAGTTGAAAGAAATATAAGAAATGCATCATCTTCTTGTTAGGTGAATGGTGGTCCATACAACCAATTAAGCTTTGATAGTATTTCAAATCACTTCTGCAAGTTGTGGTGAAGCAACTTTTTGAAGTTCCATTAATTTAATCTACACGTCTTTTCTTCTCTGTCATGCCCAAATCAAAATTATGGTGGGGCCTCATATCTAATGACATCACTAAAACTCCTTTACAAGGAGACAAAACATAAGCTATAGAAAATATATTTGTATGTGGCCATAAGCTAAAGATTACTTTGGTAACAGTGACTACTGCATGTGTTGGGATATAGCTTCCAAACCAAAAGTAAAACAAAAAAATTACTATATACTCTAATCATTCTTTATTGAATCTACATGTCTTTTCTTCTCAATCATGCTTTTTCTAAAGAAAATCAAGACTAAAGATTGGGAGAACTGTAATCCTATACAAGTCCAAGTAAAATTCCCACAAAAGCCGACAATTATATAAAATCAAGTGGTTATTATTATTATATGTGGCCATAAATGAAGGAATAATTGAGTACCATGGAATGCATGTGTTAGTGGCATAATTTTCCAACATCATAATTTAAAACAAGGCGTCTTGAGAACAACTTCTTGAAATTCTTAAACATTAATAGTTGTGAGAATTATTTCCCCAAGAAAGGGAAACATAATAATATTAAAAATAAAGAATAATATAGTTTTGAATGAAGTAATCAATCATATCTCAACTAGGGTTAGACTACTTGGGGCTCAAGCAATGTTGATACTCCTACCAACAATGTGGATAGTACATCTATACATATCTAATGATTCACATGATATAAATGACAAAGCTGTCAATTTATGAAAGCTCACCAACTTGGCGTAAATGATAGGAGGCGTCTATTTCATTGACAAAATGAGGAGCATTAACTATTCTAGAAGTTCCACAAAACCCAATAATATTTTGCCCTCCACATGATAATATTAATTTTTCATTAAGAAATGTATTAATATCCCATGCGAATTCGCCACATAAAATGGCACTCAATTGGAGTGCAAGTTAACTTTCTTTACTGAAGTTTGGTAAATCAAAATGTTTCTGGTTTGAAAATATTGTAGTGGACTTAATCACCTTCTAATTTTTTTTTTTTTTAAAAATAGATCTTTCTTATTTTTTTCATATGTACCATCCTAGAAGTTTGTCTAATGTCTTTATCATACACGTTTAAGTGCTCTCACAACTTACCTTTTATCTTTTGTGCACTGTTTTTTTTCCGCTCTTTATTAGAGATGCCATGTATCTAGTGGGCAGTTGGTGGGGCACAAGCATGCATGAACATTATTTGGTGCTTTTCTGGGAACGATCATTGTTAGACAACACATGATGTTGCTTATCACTTTTATTTAAAGAGGTAAGAAGTGCACCTTTCATTTGTTTTTGATTTTGATTTGTTTTGACTTTTTGTTAAAATGAAATAGTTTACTGTTTAATAGCATATTTTTATGTTAAAGTTGGCATTTATTTTGAAACTGAATTTAACTTGGGTCCCTATTCTTCAAGGATTTAGATCCCACCTTTAATCTTTTTGTTTTTAGTTCTTGGTCAAGATGTTAAGGTGACGTTCACCTCCATTTTCCATAATCAAATTTAATTATGGGCCCAAACAAACTTGACTCCAACTATTACCCATTAACCCAAACACAAAATATTTAAATTTGAATGTTAGAGTGTTGTATGAAAGGAAAATCCTTTAGTCATTTAGATAGATGACATGTTCATGAAATAAAATTGTATTATAAATACAAAAGCATATAGAGCAATCATTGTATCTTTATTCACATACATAAAGACAAATTCATAGACATTTTGTATTTTGCTTGGCATGCCTTTGATCTTATTCACACATTTTTCAATTGGTATGTAGGGCTTGAGTACAATCAAGGCAAGTGTCTGTGTTGGTCTAAATCTATTCACCACAAAAAGTGAATAAGGTAGACTTAGAATGACACATGCATTGTGTGTTGCACCTATGTTGCTTGTGTGGATCAAATCAGTCCTTCTCTTCTAGAGAAATCTAGCTAAGTAGAGGAGAATCCGATTGATCATTCTCTTCTCTTGGCAACAAGATCTTGCAAATGACAATAAAATAGTTGTGGAATGGAGGTTGCAACAATAGGTTCACTCACGTCATGAGGAAGAAGTTCCTAGTGGCAAACTATGGTGTTTATTTGAGGTGTGGAGTGTGAAATGGTTGTTGCTTAAGTTGTGGTGTTCAAACATTCTCTTTGTGTTGCTAGCATGACAAATCTAGCATCAATGTGTGCGATGACTTTTTCTAAGAAAGTAAGTTCTCTTAAGCGAGACTCTTCTTTTATCTATCTTTGTTCATTGAGTTCTTTGATTTCCTTGAGTGTGGGTATCTTGTCCTAAATTTCATCAAGAACCACCTCAATCCAATCTTCTTTAATCCTAGGACACATTTGGCATAAAAAGCCAAGTGAAGGATAAAATATTTGAAAGGTAGTGATTGCCTAGTTTGAAGTTTGCTTTGTTAAAGTTGATGTGTTTTCTTTATTTGATTTTGCATTTTGTATTGTCAAGTAGTTGAAAGAGTTGCTTTCTTTTGTGCTTGTTCGATCATTTGAAGACATCCTATTGAGTGCCTTGTGATGGAATCAAGGACTTTATTTTCTCTTTTCACTTTTCTTTTATGCTTTTCTATGAACGCTAAACTATATGTATGCAGGAAAGAAATCTAATCTCATTATTTTTGTCTTTTCTGAAACGAAGTGTGAGCTAATCAACTATATGACTTTTTCATGCAGTCTAGGCTATGTCTTTTTGTCATTTTCAATTTTGAGATGCACTTAAAAGTAAATGAAACTTTTGATCTATTGCAATAAATGAAAATAAACAATTTAAATATAACACTACCTAAGAAAGCAAAAAATAAACTTAAACTAAACTAAGAAGGAATAATAGAGTGTTACAGTCCTTAGGCAAGATGAGTGATCTAATTTCTAAGAAAAGAAACTTCTTTGAAATCAAAGAACCTGTGAGAAGTGTTTGAGCTTCTTGAAGAACTGTTGTGAGTGTGTCCTAAAAGGGTCCATCTTTTAACTATTTCTTCTCCTCTTCTAGACTTGGGGTACTCTACTTGATGGAAAGGGAAGATTCTAGTTGGGGTCGAGTTGAGATTAAATTGTGAAGAAGATAACATTAGCTTCCTATGATGTGCATGCATTAGAAAGATAGCATTGGCTTCATGGTATAACAAACTAGAGGATTTGGGATTGAGGCCATATAGAGAGTCATGCAATCTTCTAATGGTGACTCATTGTGCATGGGATGAGAACCTATAGAAAAGAGTTGTAGAGGAAAACTAATATTTCTATCCCATGGGGATAAAACTTCTTCAAATCTACTCAAAGGTTATATGCAAAAGGTCTCCTCCCTTATGAATGAGAGAAGGGGATATATATAGGAGAGGAATGGAGAAGATTTAGGAAATAAAATAGGATAAGGATAGGTATGAAAGAAAGAAATCAAGTGAGAAATAAATTGAGGAAGAAAGCATGGAAGAAAGATGGCCATTAAGAAGGAAACTAAAAGAAAACTAGCCAAAAATAAGTGACTTATGCTCACTTTCAATCATGACAGGGTCACTCGTGTTGGGGTCTAGGTCACCCATTTTCTAGGGCAAGTCACATGGCAACTTTATAACTTAACATGGGTCACCTAGGTGACCCTGAGGTCTCTTGAGCACCCTCACAACTTAAGGTAGGAAACAGGGTCTTTAGGAGGTGGAAAGCTTAGGAAGACTAGGAGGATGGAAAACAAGGATGGAGAGCACTAAGGAAGGGTATTGGGATGCTAAGGCAACTTCCATCAAGATAGAAAATGTTTTGAGGAGAAATAATCATGTCACATGGGTTGTGCACTAGACCACAAAATTATCATTAGACATGAAATATTGACCCATGCAATTTCGGGTGCTTACATATTGCTCCCTTGGGTATGGCATTCTACATAGAAGGTAGGTGTCATTTCTTGAAATAGGCTCATAGGACATGTTCTTACCTATTTTTGGTATCCCACATCCAAACTTGCAAATGAATTCATCAATCATGTATAATATAATAATTGAGAAAGCACAAAATGAAATGTGACAAGATAAACTCACCATTAGTGTGAGGTCACATAATGATACTATATTTATTATGTGCCTCAATAGTTGTTGTTGTTATGGGTAAAATGAGATAATATTAAATGAATATAAAACCTAATAACTTCAATGAAATATGCAAGCAACAAAGAATAAAACTAAATAAACAACTTACAGTGCTTTGCCACCTGGTGGCTTCCATTGTTCGCCTATTCTCGCTTGATCTTTGGTGATGAATGTATCCCTCAGAAAGCTTGCTTCCTCAAGATGACAAAGTAGAAATGGCTCGGATACTTGTTGCAGTGAAGATGAACTTCAAATACAAAGGAGGATGATCACAAGCTATAGATTGATATGGAATGATATGGTGCACTGATAATTCTGTAGAGTAACGATATGGAAAGCTTGGATATTTGAAATGGAAGAAGAGGGTTGTATTTATATACTTGTGAGAGAGAAGATCAATGGTGTAGAAGAAATAAGAAGATCAATGGTTGAGAAACCTTGAGAGGATGTGCGTAAATAGAGAGAAGACAAGTGTCACAAAGAAAGTTGTTTTATTTGAGTTAATTGCTTTCATGACAAAGATAAGATTTGTTTTCACAAAATTAGAATGTTTTATTCTAATTTAAGAGTTTGTTGGTAAAAACAAGGCTGTTTTAAATCAATAACTCAATTTTTGCTTTTGCATGATAAGGAAGATTTATTTTTAGAAGATTTGGAAGATAAGAAAACAAATTAAATAAATAAATTTATTTAATTGAGGAATTAGAAGATAAGAAAGAAAATTAAATAAATAAATTTATTTAATTAAGGAATTAGAAGATAAGAAAGCAAATTAAATAAATAAATTTATTTAATTGTGGAATTAGAAGATAAGAAAGCAAATTAAATAAATAAATTTATTTAATTGTGGAATTAAAAGATAAGAAATCAAATTAAATAAATAAAATTATTTAATTTAGAAGATAAGAAAACAAAATAAATAAATAAATTTATTTAATTGTTTGTGCATGATTTGGAAGAATAAATAAAATATTTTATTATATTTTATTTTAAAAGATTGAGAGGATTTAAATAAGTTTAATTGATTTATTTAAATCTGGAGGAATAAATGACTTAATTAAATAATTTAGAATTATTTAATTATTTTGGAAGAATTAAATTAAATAAATGATTTATTTAATTTTGACTTTAGAAGAGGCAATTAAATACTTTGATATTTAATTAACTTAGAGGAATATGAATCAAATAAATAAATTTGTTTATTTATTTATTGATAGAGGAAATAGACTTAAATAAATATTAAGAATATTTATTTAGACAAAGTCGTGTCATTTTTAGGTGTATACAGTTGTTGTTGTAGAGTTTGATGTGCACTAGTGGTGAACTACTTCATTTGAATGATCTGCAGGTTAGACAAAGGTAAGCACTAAAAAAAAGCCAGAACCTACTCTACAAAATTAAAAACAAACAAAAGGAAATGTCATTTCACTTGCAACTACAAAGAGAAGAGGGGAAGGAAGAGAGGGGAGAAGAAGGAAAACAACCAAACAATGACAGAATCGAGTGAGAAAATAGTTTATGGAGATCTTAGGGAAAGGAGATCAATCTCATGGAAGGTGCATAGGCTAACATGATTCCATAAGTGTGAGAAATGAGAAAAACTCCTTTTTCATTATTTTTGGTGCAGAGACCACCATAGTTAATTTTGACTTGTATGCTCACTAGGAGCCTTAAATTTTGGATTTTATGCTCATTATGAGCCTAGGTGGAGTCATGTATGAATTTATTATTGTAATAAGGTCTAAGTCAGACCACTCTCTCTATTTTAGAAACCACTCCCTCTATTCTAGAAGTCAACTAGTAGTGGAACTCCAAATAGCATGTGCTATGTTTGGAAAAAAAACAGTCTTGAGGCTAAAATTAGTGAAATTAGTGAGTTTTTTTTGCCTTTTTAGATAGGAAAATAATCTTGCATGAAATATAGTGATGATTTGGATTGTATTTATCCCTTGGAGGTCATGGAAATCAGATCATTGAAGTTGGAAAAGAGAAAATACAGAAAAGAAGACTGTTTGCTCCTTTTTACTGTGAAAATTTGTTGTTCTTTGCTACAATACTCACCCGTACAGCCATTTAAAGGACTCTCACATTTTGGATGATGCAAATACATGTTTTAACTTTCATTTGAGTCTATTTGGGTGTCTTGAAATTGCAAGAGAAAGAAGAATAAAATGCTGTCCCAAAATTGTTGTTTCTAGGAAGGTTTGGTAGGGTTTTAAGAGTTTTATGGGGTTCTGACTCAAATCTTTGAGTTAGAGCCCCAAAATAGATTTTTTGGGTCTGTATAGGTATATTATACAATGGGTTTTGTGTGCAGGTGCAGGGGAGTAGTCCAAGACAAGATTTGAGGAAGATTTGGCTTGATATCTCTATGTATTAAGCCATTGGTGATAGCTAGAGGAAGATTTAGTTGGAAAAATTGTTTCTAATACCCACGGAGGTCCAAAACCTATTGAATCCATCCATTTGAAATCCATACTAACTTCTAGAATTGGTTAGAAAGTTCTGGGTCACTCTGGTAGGGTACTTCCTTTGCAAACCTAGGGCTAATTGCCCCTTGGAACAACAGGAACAATCATTTTTAGAGGCTTGTGTTCCAAAAAAATGTACCCTGCATGTCAAGTATGTTATAGAGGGCCGTAATGGATATCTAAAAAGATAAAGAGTTCTAGGAGTTGTTTGGAAAGTTTTGGAGTTAAGTCCTCTAAACTGCATTTCTAGGGCTACAAGGAAAATAGGCCATTTGTGAAGGAACCTTGGGTAGGACAACTTGCTAGGCTAACTTATGAGTTTAGTAAGCTTCCATTGGTCAAAATAACATGTTTCATGCCCTCCTCAAGTGTTGACAATCATCTCATACATCCAAACCAAGTTAGGCTCATGAATGGGGGTTGTAGGTGTCATGATGTGCAAGTTTGTTGTCCTTCCCTCCAAGATCAGTCACTAATGTTTGTGAGACTTGATAAGTGTTTACCTGTTCTGCATCAATTTCTCTTTTTGATTATTTCTCTTAAAAATGTTCATTAGATTTAATTCTATTTGTTGCTTTTGATTATTGTGTAGGTTAAGAATATTTTCATGTTCTCATTTTGCTATTTTCTATTGAAATTTTGATGTTCTCAAGTGCCTATTGTTTTCTTTAGGTTTAGGTAGGGTTGCCCCTAGGTGCCCTACTAGGTTACTTGTAATGAGGAGCTAGTCACTCGAGCACCCTTTCTACTCTTTCTAGGTCATTCAAGAGACCTTGGGGGTCACTTGAGAGACCTTCTTGGTCACCCTTGCTAGTCAGGAACTATGTTTCTCAAAATCAACTTGTTGGTAATTATTTATGTCTAGGGTTTTAAACTTGAATGTTTGCTAATTTTCTCTTTCAAACCCTAAAATTTATAAGTTGCGGGATCTTGTTCTGTTGCTGAAATTACTATCGGCCCCTAAAAATGATAAAAATTTGAGTCAGATACATCTTAGATGCGTATCAGGTCTCAGTTTCCTGTGTCTAAAACTATTTCTGAGTATGGCTATGAGTGTTTCCCTTTGCTAGTATTGCAGCATCCACCAAGTGTCGAGCCTTGATTCATGCCGCACTTTTCTTTCTAACCGATAACCGTAGCGCGGAGCGTGCCACGTGGCAGAAGCTGTTTCTAGTGTTGCTTTAAGTTGCTAGCCGTGGAACTCAAAATTTTTTCAGTTTCTGCTTGAGTCTCAAAGACCCTTTAAGCGTTTCCTTTGTGTTTCAAGTTGAATGCGCGGAAGGCGCCATGTGTCGGCTTCCGCTAAAGTTTCAATAGAGTTTCTTTTATGTTTTAGCTTGGACGCAGAAAGCACCACGTGGAGGCACCCGAGGGACTCTAAAAGGTTTCACAGCTTCCACCAGTGTTTCGAAGATCCTTAATGTTTCTCACGGCAACACGGAGCTTTCCATGTGTCGCTATTCGCTTGAGTTTCTAAAAAGTTTCTAAGCTGCTGCAGAAAGCACCATCTGTCCCTTGTAATTGCTGTAGAAGCTGACAAGTGTCAGCTTTCATGTTTGTTTCTATTTGTTTCATAGTTTGGCACAGACATGGTGGGTCCCATTGAAGTTTCTAAACTGCAACGGATGATGCCAAGTGGCTACCTCAGCAGGAGTTTCAAAAGTGTTTCTTAGTTTCTTTGGTGGCCGCGGATCCTGCCATGTGTCGGCCTCCGCTTGAGGTTTCATGTGCCCCTTTATAAAGTTTCAATGATCGTGTGGAGGGCGCCAAGTGTCATTCAGCTAGAGCAGTTTCTTTATGTTTCAACAAGTGCGCGGAAAGCACCGTGTGTCCCTCATAGTTGTTACGGAGCGTGACAAGTGTCAGCTTCCGTAAGTTGTTTCTGTGTATTTCAAAGTTAAGCGAAACACTAAGGTGGGCCCCAGCATATGTATCAAATGTGTCAGAGTGCGACACGTGGCGGAGGCTCCTAGGACTTCAACCTGTTTCTCTCAAGTTTCTACATGTTTCAATATTCAGCGAAGACAATGGTGGGTCCCAGTGAAGTGTTTCTCAAGTGCTGTGAGCAGCGCCAAGTGTTTGCTTCTGCATAAGTTTCAAAGAAGGGCCTTAAGGTTTCTAAGTGTGGCGAGGCTGGAGGTGAGACCCTGCATTAAATATCAAGTTGGGCGGAGGATGCCAAGTGTCAGCTTCCGCCGGAATGTTTCGAAGGAGGGTCTTTAAGTTTTAGGAGACTGCGGAAGGCGCTATATGGCGGCTTCTGCGGGAGTTTGAAGGGCCTCTTGTGTTTCAAAGGTTTTCGCAGGCTATTTCATTGGGTCCCTTTTATGTCTCTCAACGGTGAAGCAGAACCCGCCACGTGTTGGTTTCCGCCTGTGTTTCAAAAGGATAAAATAAATCAACGATAGAAACTTGAAGTGCCCACGTGGCACGATTTGGTTGGTGGGCAACTTTTCAACATTTTTTGGGGCCGTGGATCTCAGTGACTAGGAAATTATCGACGGCTAGGTTTTAAAGTTGCATCGTGGGTTTTTTCCTGAGTATCTGCGACCATTTTTGGCGGGAGAAACTTGTTGCGGCTGCATTTCCAGGGGCTGCGGGTTGGTGAAGCAGTAATGGCGATCTTGTAGGGGCACGATGGGACGATGATGGATAGGTCAACTACTAGTTTTAAGAGAAAATGTCCCTGAGCGGCAGCTCAGATCCCGATCTCACCTGCTCTGTCGTTTGTTTTTGGCTGTTGCATTCAATTTTGAGCGCCACTTTTCAGTGTAGTGTATTTGGCAGGATTTTTGGCCTCCCAGGTAATTAATGCTAAGTGCACCTTCCTCGCTGTATATAAGGGACTGTGTGACTCATTTTTAAGGTTGTTGAAAGTTGGACATTTTTGGCTCTGTAATACAATACGACTAGTTTTGGTTTGCTCTGTGCAAGAATCCTTGTGAGTTTATGCATCTCTTGTTGTATGTTTCTTGCATGAATCTACTGATTTCATGATTAATCTTATATGAGTAATGCTGTTTTGCATGTGTTTTGTTAATTCTGTCTCCAGTGTTGCATGTGTCCTTCTTCTGAGTCTAGATATCTAAGGGGTGTCTGGTTTTCTAGAATACAGAATTCTTGTATTGAATGTTTGATCTTTTAACTTCTGCTCAAGGGGTAGATTAAATTGTTTTTAGATTGAATATTGGGAAGGGTATACTGCAATAGGGATGCCATAAGTATAGATAGCTTAACACTCTATATTGGGAGATATTTGTAAGGCAGATATCACATAAATCCCCTTGAAATCCAGTTTTAGTTGTTCATGTTGACCATTCACAGGTGTATGGCTACTGACTCCAAGCCCTGGATAGGCACCAATTTAGTTCTGTGTTGAGGTTATACACTAGGTCCAGCTCTGCATCCAAACACAACATCAAAATCAAACTCCAAAACAACCATCAGGATAGTAGAATTAGTTTTAGGATCCCAAGTCCTCTGTCTACAACTGAAAATAGGCCCAAAGCTAGCCCCTTTGCTCTTATCTTGTAGTTTTGGTCTACTTACAGGAGGACTTATCTGCTTCATGTCAGCATCCTAGCCTTTGTATGCATATTCTCATGGATGTTGAGTAGGGAATACCCCCCTAGGTTTTGCAGAGCCTAAAGAAGAAGAGGAGATAAAAATAGAGTCTATCTCCTATACTGTTGGCCCCTAGCCCAGAGATCCTGTTGATAATTAATGGCTACCTTGTAGGGAAATCTAGGAGTAAGCATCCAGTCTAAGAAAATAACCAACAAAAATTGGCGACTCCACTGGGGATGTGAAGTCAAAGTACTATCCAATCGTCTTTGGTGATATATTTGTGGCCCATCCGAGTCGCAACAGATTTTGGCGACTCTACTAGGGAAGGATTAATGAAAAAAGAATGTACTTGTGGCCCATCCGAGTCACCAATAGAAATTGGCGACTCTGCTGGGGACTTGTGAAAGAACCCTGATTTTTAAAAGAAAATAGTTCCTAGTAATAGGTGGCGACTCCGAACCAATCTCCCAACCAGTAAAGTAAAATTTTTTATGCAAGGGAGAAGATCCCAGCGTAATACTCTATTTGAAGAGTTACCCATAAAAATGATGTATAGAAAAAAGGGGACTGTTCGAGCCAGTCAAGATGGTTCTCCTAGCCCCAAGAAAAATGATTTTATTCAAGATAATCCAGGATCCTCAGAGAAGACAGTACCTTATTTTTCAAACACTGAGGCTGAAATCTAGAATGTGTATGAAAGGCAGCAAGGTAATGGTTTGAGAATAAGGTCAGAGGTGTTTCAAGAACGTCCTTTTCATGATTCTCTTGATAGATTTGAAGAGGCTAAATCCCTAAGGGATGATGATAATGATGATCAGAATATGATAAAACCATCCTCTTCTATGCCTAGAGAGGAAGAACTAGCTGATGAAATTAAGAGCTTAAGGGCTGAGTTAGAATATCTGCAAGCAGTAAAAATCAGAGATGATATGAGACAGAAAGTGCAAGCTTTGAGAGTTGCTCAAAATGATTCAATTCCTACCCTCCAAAATGCAAATGTGTAGAGAAATCAACAAAGAAATGAGGTACAGTATCATCAGAATAATGATCAAAGACAAAATGTAGATAATGCCAGAGTACCAATAAATAATGTGAGACAGCATAATGCTGATAGAAATGCAAATGCTAATCAGTTTGAAAGGCACCCAATGCAGTTGGATAGATTCAGACAGCTTGTTTTTTATGGCATTCCTAGTTATCCAAACCCTGTTGACAAACATGTGCGGCTGCAAGTGCCTAAATTTTTAGGAAACAATACTGTCTCAAGAGAAGACCATTTAAAAGCTTTTCAGAATACCATGGACAACTTTGAGGTTGAGCATGAGGATGTTTTCATGAAATCATTTATGCAATCCTTAGTTGATGAAGCCAAGGAATGGTATAAAGGTCTACCTGACAGAAGCATTTCATCATGGGATGATTTCAAAAGGATGTTTAAGGAGCAATATGGTGACAAAACTGACCCTAGCTTTTTTGTAAATGAGTTCACTAGTATCACTAAAGGGTCAAATGAGCAGGTTGTAGATTTTAATGCAAGATTTACTAAAGTGTTGAACAAATTGCCACATCACATGAGGCCAAATGAACCAATGTGCATAATATTGTATATTAATGCTTTTGATGCCAAAACAACATTTGGGTTAAGAGATAAGGGTCCTGCTACTCTCAGGGATGCTTTCAAGATAGCAATAAATATTGAGAATAATAGGAGAGCATCAGGCAAGACAAACAGAAGGGATGATGTAAAAATTCTACAGAATCCAAACAAACCTCAAAACACTCAAGGTAGTACATCTGCCCCTGAAGATAAAATAGACAAATTGGCAAATGTTGTTAAGGATCTAAGCTATAGGCTGGCTAGGAGTGAAAAAGGAATAGGTCCTGATAGGCAAGCTTACCAAAGGCAGGAAAAGAGACCATCATTGCATGATATGCCATATAATACCAACTGGCATTGTTGGTGCCTGATTTGACTCTCAGTTTTGGAACAATTTTCATGCAGGTACCTTCCCTAAAAATCCAAAAAGTGTTCTAAGTGTTGGACCTCCTCAGCATTTTTCAGCTGTAGCATCATATTTTCTCCGAGGTGGTTAGCATCATCATGATTTTATGTTGACCAAATTTGTCTTCAGGATCATCTTGTTTCAATATCGGGTGATGTTTGGATATCATCCCGATCCTGCAGTAGAGCTACAGTGCACCCTGATGTTCTTTGAGTTAAAGGGGTCATCATCATCATCCGGTTTATAGTGCATCATGATATTTTGTTTGGGGGGTGATATTCTGAAATATTGGGTTATCTTTCTAATATCACCCCGGCGCCTATATGGTGATGATGTCATCCGGATATGAGAGTTGCGCGGTATGTAGACGGGTGATGGTGACATCATCAGGACATGATGATGACATCATCAAGATTTTTGAAGGCATCGGCGAGACCATGGGCATCAGCAAAGGAGTTTTGTGCTGGCTCGATGGTCTATCTCTGGCCGATGGAGCAGATTGTAAGTTAGGCATCGGCGAGACAATTGAGATCGATGAGAGATTTGTGGGGTTGGCCGATGGCCTAAGTCTTAGCGATGGGCTTTTAGAGAAGGAGCGTGTGTTGAGCGTGGCAAAAGCACTTGACACCTATCATGGTCGCGGCCATGCTTTTAAAGTGTTGAAGGAGCCTCCGTACCATGCATGTGGGATTATTCCACTGTATAATTTGAAACTGCGGTGAAGTGCGTTTTGGTGGGAAGCTCCATTTTGATCGCAGCGATGATTTCCAAGTAGGCCACGGGTGGTTGAGCCATTAATGGCGGTTGTTGCAGAGGTATGGGCAATGGTGTGGACGGATCTGGTACCTGATTGGAGTTGTACATCCACAGGTGGCAGCGCAAGGCTCGAGATCCCTTCCTATCTCCTCCCCTACCTGCTGTATTCAATGCGAGTTGGGCGCCATTTTCTCAATGTACTATATCTGGCAAATTTTGACTTTTGCCATGTAATTAATGCTGAGAACACTCCTTACTGTTTAAGTAGGGTTGTGTTGCTCATTTGAAGGTTGTTGAAGGCCTGAGGCATTTTTGTGTAAATAATGAAGAACAGGGCATGATCTTGGCTATTTTATCCCATTTTGGAGTTTATGAGTTGCAACATGAATGTATTTTGCACATATTTTCAGTTTCAGTGTTAATGTTATATGAAAAATACTTATTGCATGTGTCTATCTGCTTGTCTCCATTTGTTGCATGTTATTCTCCTTCTTTTAAATCTAGTTGCATGTCAGCAGGGATATCCGTAAGTAGAAGCAGTTAGATACCCATTCTTGGGTGATGTTTGTAAGGCAAGCATCAGTCTAACCCCCTGAAACTTGAGTGAAAGTTGCAAACCATCTGTTGTATACGTCTAGTTGACTCCTTGCCCAATGGATAGGCACCAGTCTACTCCTGGATCAGTAGTTATGAGCCAAAACCCCTTGTCTTGCATCCCGGACATTATGTCCACCCATTTCATCACTTCCACCTGTTAGTTGTAGGAGTAGGATTAGGAACCCCATGCATGCTCTCATACCTGACCAGACATATATGTCCAAGAACGTTGCCCACCTTGTGATCTATCATGCAGATCTTGGTCCATACATGAGAGTATTCTGCCTGTTGCTGTCAAGCTAAATCATTGTGTTGTTGAGCTAGTCAAGGTTACATCTTAAGTTATAGGGATACCCCCCTTGGTGCGGCAAAACCAGAAGTGAAGGGGAGGAGCTCACGCAACCTCCTGTATTAGTTGGCTGAATCTGCATGTGCATAGGAACTGGCAAACCCTGATGCTGATTCAGAAGAAAAACCAACAAAATGGTGACTCCGCTGGGGATGTGATTGATCAAAAGTAATATCTAGTCATCCTTGGTGATATATTTGTGACCCATCTGAGTCACCAATAAAATGGCGACTCCACTGGGGATGGACTGATAAAAGAAATGATATATTTGTGACCCATCCAAGTCACCAACAAAATGGCGACTCTGCTGGGAATGGACTGATAAAAGAAATGATATATTTGTGACCCATCCGAGTCACCAACAAAATGATGCTCTGCTGGTGGAATGAACCTGGAAAAGTAGCTTTCAGCTATTGAAAATTTTGTCCTCTTTGGAGAGGTGGCGACTCTGCAAAAGATCTAAATGCACATGAAAGATGGATATATGTGATGTGACAAAAATGTGTTGTTCATATTTCTGCATCTGTATGAGAAAGGGTACCTTGTTCCTTCCCCTTTATATATTTACTATTTTGCTGCATAGGTTAGATGCTAGGGGAGGTTACAGGTCTTAGGCAGACAAAGGATGTCGAAGAGTAAGTTTTTTATGAATCCAAGTATGAATTATCTCGTACTCAGTGGTGAAATGTTGGAGAAAAGAATAGAAGAGATAAAAAATAGGTTGATATTCTTAGAGGCTGAGCAGACCCGGTTAAAAAGTAATAACCCTGTTATGTCTACCAGTCAGAAGGCTAAACCTCTTCTCAGCCCTTTTGATCCTTTGTATGACCAACTGGATTTGTCATGGGTTGATTATAAAGTAGAAACTATGCCTGCTAGGATATACTGTCAGATGCCTAGATTTGGTGGTCACAGTGTATGTGATGGGAATGCACATATCCAAAATTTTTACAGTTTCATGGGAAAACATTCATTTAGAGATGAGGATATGTGGATGAGGTTTTTTGTTAGGTCCTTTGATGCAAAAGCAAAAGACTAGTATTTGAGCTTTCCAAAGAGATTTTTTGCCTGTTGGGATGAGCTTACTGACTGTTTTAAAGAGGAATTTGCAAGAGAACCTGCTGATCTTGTTGCAGAATTGATGAACATTAGAAAATAAGATAAAGAGCTATGTGTTGGTTTTAGTCATAGGTTTGCAGTAGCCCTTTCACAGATCCCAGAAGTCTTCAGACCTGATATTTCAGCCTGTGTTGGCATATATTTTGAGGCTTTTGAGGAGGGATCTAGTGCAATACTGAGGGATTTCAAGGTGACAAGTATGCAGATGGCATACAAGTTCGCCGAAAATATAGAAACATTCAGAAATGGGCGCCTGTTGATATCCCTGTCCCCAGGCCTTGGTGTGAATAATAGTTGTGAAGCTGCAAATGACCAAGTAATTAAGGCATCGTGTGAAGATGAAAAGATGAATATTAAAGGTGCCAGTGAAAGGACTAGTGAGGATTCCCATTGCAATGATGAGGCATCTGACCATGAAAATAATAACGAGGTTGTGGACAGCAATGAGCAACTTTTGGAATGGACCTGTGGAGATAATTGTGAGTATTGTGCTCAAGATAGAGAAGAAATAAGCATACAGGCTGATACTCCTCCACAGAGGGAATCCATTGGTGATGAAGATGCATGCTCTGCTGCCCATGAACAAATGGCATACTATGATGAAACTGATGCACCTGGGTCACCCATTTATGACACATATGGTGATGAGGATCTGTCTGAGTATGGTGAGGATCTTGACACTGTTTTTGACTTGGATTCTATTTCTCATCCTGATGAAAGAGAGACCAACATACATCAGGTAAGTGATTGTAAAAATGTGCCTGATTTGAAAGAGGTGCCGGAGCCTGATCTTTTCTAGCTTGGTGTACCAGATGGTTGTGTACATGATGTACACAATTGTGATTTTGAAAGCTTTTCTTTTGATGTGCCACCATATATAATGAGCTCTGTTTTTCCTAGCTGTGTTGTGGACTTTGAGTGTTTTCAGTTTTCAGTCCAGCTAGGAAATCATTTTGCAATGCATAGTGATGATAACATGTGTTCTATGCCATATGGGTATGCATTGCCTGATACATTCTGCATCCACTTGTTGCCGGATGCTGAAGGTTGTCTGCATAGGGGTGACAATGACAAGCCAAATCAGAGGGTTGAATATGCAGATGACAAGGTTTGTTTGTGGGTGGATCTTTGCAGTATCTCCAAGCTTGACCCAGTGCATGCAGATGAAAACAAGATATTTGACAAAGGGAGATACATGTTTTTCCTTTTCTTGGTGGCCTTAGGCCATCAAGTGTGTTTGGTGATGCAGGTTAGTGCAGTATTTGACTCTGTGCCCAATGGATAAGGGACTGGTCTGCATCCCAGAGATCTGGGGTTCTCGCTGCAGTCTTGCACCTGCACATCCCCAGACAGAGCCACTGTTGGTGCCTGATTTGACTCTCAGTTTTGGAACAATTTTCATGCAGGCACCTTCCCTAAAAATCCAAAAAGTGTTCTAAGTGTTGGACCTCCTCAGCATTTTTCAGCTGCAGCATCATATTTTCTCCGAGGTGGTCAGCATCATCATGATTTTCTGTCGACCAGATTTGTCATCAGGATCATCTTGTTTCAATATCGGGTGATGTTTGGATATCATCCCGATCCTGCAGTAGAGCTACAGTGCACCCTGATGTTCTTTGAGTTAAAGGGGTCATCATCATCATCATCCAGTTTACAGTGTATCATGATATTTTGTTTGGGGGGTGATATTCTGAAATATCAGGTTATCTTTCTAATATCACCCCGGTGCCTATATGGCGATGACGTCATCCAGATATGAGAGTTGCGCGGTATGCAGACGGGTGATGGTGACATCATTAGGACATGATGATGACATCATCAAGATTTTTGAAGGCATCGACGAGACCATGGGCATTGGCAAAGGAGTTTTGTGCTGGCCTGATGGTCTATCTCTGGCCGATGGAGCGGATTGTAAGGTAGGCATCGGCGAGACAATTGAGATCGATGAGAGATTTGTGGGGTTGGCCGACGGCCTAAGTCTTAGAGATGGGCTTTTAGAGAAGGAGCGTGTGTCGAGCGTGGAAAAAGCGCTTGACACCTATCATGGTCGCGGCCATGCTTTTAAAGTGTTGAAGGAGCCTCCGCACCATGCATGTGGGATTATTCCCCTGTATAATTTGAAACTGCGGTGAAGTGCTTTTTGGCGGGAAGCTCCATTTTGATCGCAGCGACGATTTCCAAGTAGGCCACGGGTGGTTGAGCCATCAATGGCCATTGTTGCAGAGGTATGGGCGATGGTGTGGATGGATCTGGTACCCGATTGGAGTTATACATCCACAGGCGGCGGTGCAAGGCTCGAGATCCCTTCCTGTGTCCTCCCCTACCTGCTGTATTCAATGCGAGTTGGGCGCCATTTTCTCAATGTACTATATCTGGCAAATTTTGTAATTAATGCTAAGAACCCTCCTTGCTGTTTAAGTAGGGTTGTGTTGCTCATTTGAAGGTTGTTGAAGGCCTGAGGCATTTTTGTGTAAATAATGAAGAACAGGGCATGGTCTTGGCTATTTTATCCCATTTTGGAGTTTATGAGTTGCAACATGAATGTATTTTGCACATATTTTCAGTTTCAGTGTTAATGTTATATGAAAAATGCTTATTGCATGTGTCTATCTGCTTGTCTCCATTTGCTGCATGTTATTCTCCTTCTTTTGAATCTGGTTGCATGTTAGCAGGGATATCTGTAAGTAGAAGCAGTTAGATACCCATTCTTGGGTGATGTTTGTAAGGCAAGCATCAGTCCAACCCCCTGAAACTTGAGTGAAAGTTGCAAACCATCTGTTGTATACGTCTAGTTGACTCCTTGCCCAATGGATAGGCACCAGTCTGCTCTTGGATCAGTAGTTATGAGCCAAAACCCCTTGTCTTGCATCCCGGACATTATGTCCGCCCATTTCATCACTTCCACCTGTTAGTTGTAGGAGTAGGATTAGGAACCCCATGCATGCTCTCATACCCGACCAAACATATATGTCCAAGAACGTTGCCCACCTTGTGATCTATCATGCAGATCTTGGTCCATACATGAGAGTATTCTGCCTGTTGCTGTCAGGCTAAATCATTGTGTTGTTGAGCTAGTCAAGGTTACATCTTAAGTTATAGGGATACCCCCCTTAGTGCGGCAGAACCAGAAGTGAAGGGGAGGAGCTCACGCAACCTCCTATATTAGTTGGCTGAATCTGCATGTGCATAGGAACTGGCAAACCCTGATGCTGATTCAGAAGAAAAACCAACAGGCATAATGGTAGACCTGTATTGCCACATAACAACACAAATCAGAGAGCTCAACATACCAAGGAAACTCCTGATCCTTTGAAGAAGGCTATTAATATTGTTAATGACACCCCGTGGTGTATAATATGCCAGATGCCTCATTAACAGTCATAATGTATGATTGCTTAGTCTCTATATAACAATGTCGTGGCCTGTGATGAGTGCAATGAGCCTCATTGCATGGAAGATGATAATGTCAACATGTTGTCTACAAATAGAGAATACTCTTTTCATGATGCTGATGCAAATACAAATGGTGAAACTCAAGTCTACCAGCAGTTCCCATATGATGAAGATGATGAAGACAACTATGCCTATGCTTAGGATTCACACAATTTTCTGAATAACTTGAGGAGGCCTTCTGATGAAGAAATTAGGGCCTTCCCAGCTATAGTAGTTTCTCAAGTCAAAAGCAACTACAACCTAAGAGGTAAAGCTCAGGTAAGTAACTCACACCAACCAGAGAGTACTTTCACAAATCAGCCAATACACAGTCATAAAGGAACTGAGACACAAAAGAAGCAATGGAATAATAATAGGCAAAATTTTAAGCAAAAAATAGGTTATGATCCTCAAGGACTAGAAAATAGAGTTCCCCAGGTTGAAGATCAAAATAAGAATTTTCAGAACAAGGATGACAGTCAGAAAGCCATAAAAACTAAAGCTGGATCATCTCAGGATAGAGTTAAAACTGTGGATCAGGCTACAATTGTTATTCAAAATTATGCTCCATTTGACATCACTCAGGTCTTGTCTCAAATAAAAGTCTCTGTTCCACTAATGGAGCTGATGAAAGTTGAAGAATTCAGAAATAAGACTGTATCCTTGATTTCAGGAGTACCATGTCAAGCCAAGTAGAATATTGAGACTTAGGATAAGAAACAAGCTATCTGTATTGAAGAGGATGAGATTCCTGAGGTATATCTAGGGATGACCATGACAAAATTCCCTTCACAGGTTGAACCATTCTATGTCTACCTTGTTATCAATGGGAAAGTAATTAGAAATTGTATGCTTGACTCAGGAGCATCAACGAATATCATGTCTTTGGCCATTATGCAACAAGCAAGATTAAAAATAGATAAGGCACGTGGGAAATGCTATGCAATGGATGCTAGGGAGGTACCTGTCATTGGAATCATGAAGGATGTTGATTTTAGATTGGCAGCATATCCTGAAAAGACCTATAAAATGAACATAATAGTTGTTGATATCAGGCCACAGTACAACATGTTGCTGTCAAGAAGATGGGCAACACTGATTGGTGGAAGTATGCAATTGGACCTGTCATATGCCATGATCCCAATGAATGGCAAGGATGTCAAGCTGATCAAAGAAGAAAGATCATCAGAGACAGTGGAGGATCAAGAATCAGAGGAGCATATATGTTTTGTGGACACTGACTGTGAAAATTTCAAAGTTATCTCAGATGATAAGGAAGATAAAAGAGAAAAAATTTGCATTCAAGAGTTGGACCAGCAAGGTCTTTGGACCATGTATTTTGATGGAGCTTGTTCAAAAGAAGGCTCTGGTGCTGGAATTGTTTTTCTGTCTCCAACTGGTAAGCTTCTCCAATTTCTTTCTTGTTGAGGTTTGCCTGTACAAATAATATTGCAGAGTATGAGGCTCTGTTATTAGGGTTAAATGTTGCTTTGAAGCATGGAATTAAGATGCTCAAAGTGTTTGGTGATTCAGAGCTTATTGTGTCCCAAATTAGAGATAAGTATGCATCAAAAAATAAAAGGTTGAAACAATACAAGCATGCTATTTGGGATACAATTGAATTGTTTGATGCTTTTTCAATAAATTGGATAGAAAGATCAAAAAATGTCAGAGCAGATTTTCTAGCCAATGTAGCCATAAGGCCAGACGATATAACTGTGTCAGATGTTACAAATGTTGAAATCAAGCTTAGGCCTGCAGTGCCAGATAATGTATGCAGCTGGCAAGTGTTTGATGATGATAAGGATTTACTAAGATTTTTGCATTGTATTGATGAATATGAGAACCAAGATATAGATTTTCAAAACTTTGTGGAAGTTGTAGATGGAAAAGAAACCCTTTTAGGGAAAGAAGTAATTCAGCTAAAGACTAACAAAATCCCTAGAGGGCTGGTAGCCTTAGAGAGAGCTTTTGACAATAGGGACCAATTTGTTACAAAAGCATCTCCAACAAATAAGAATGATTTGGAGGAGATAAACTTGGGAACATCTCATGCTCCCAAAAAGGTGTACATTGGCAAACAGCTCAAACCACACATGAGGAGCATGTTGATTGCATTGCTAAAAAGGTATAAGCATGTTTTTGCTTGGTCATATGAGGACTTGAAAGCCTATAGAGAGGATTTATTTCAGCATGAAATCCCTTTGAAGCTTGAAGCTAAACCATTTAGACAAAAACAGAGGCCTATCAACCCAACCTTAGCTCCAAAAATGTAAGAAGAACTTATAAAACTTAGGGAGGCTGGAATAATCATGCCTATTAGACATTCAACTTGGGTGTCTAACCTTGTCCCAGTTAGAAAAAAGAATGGTAATATAAGGTTGTGTGTGGACTTTAGAAACCTAAATGTATCTTCTTTGAAGGATAACTATCCATTGCCAAATGTGGAGGCCATGTTGCAAAGAGTGACTGGTTGTGAACTTTTATCTATGATGGATGGTTTTTCAGGGTAGAATCAAGTGAAAGTAAAAGAATCAGAACAATTTAAGACTACTTTCACTACTCCATGGGGAACCTATGTATATGTAAGGATGCCATTTGGACTAACAAATGCAGGTGCTACATTTCAAAGAGCAATGGATGTTGCTTTTGTAGGGTTGATTGATTCAATCTTGGCTATTTATCAGGATGATTTGACTGCCTTTTCAAAGAAAGAAGAGCAGTATTGTATGCACTTGGAGTAGATTTTCATTAGAGCACTAGAGTATGGCATTTCTCTCAACCCAAAGAAATGTGCTTTTGGGGTTGTGGAAGGAAAATTACTTGGACACATTGTTTCCAAGGATGGAGTTAGGATTGATCCTGAAAGGGTGGCTGCAATTGACAAAATTTAGATCCCTAAAACAATAAAAGGTGTGCAGTCCTTCTTTGGACAAATAAACTTTGTTAGGAGATTTGTTCCTAACTTTGCAGAGACTACAAAAGAAATTTCCAAGATGTTGAAGAAAGGTGCAACTGTTAATTGGGAGAATGAAGCAATTGAATCATTTCAGAACATCAAGGAAGCAATCAAGATGGCTCCTGTGCTGAAATCTCCTAATTTTTCCAAGCCATTTCAATTGTTTTCATTTGCTTCTTTCCATACTATTGCTGCATGTTTACTTCAGAAAAATGAGGATGGTTTTGAGCAGCCCATTGCTTTCTTTAGTAGGTCATTGCAGGCTGCTGAATTAAAGTATGACATTATGGAGAAATAGGCATATGCACTGGTTAGAGTAGTCAAGAGCTTCAGGCCTTATTTGGTAGGCTCACAAGTAATTGCATATGTACCTCATTCAACGATAAAAGATATCTTCACTCAACAAGAGGTAACTGGAAGGAGATGCAGATGGATAAATAAGTTGCAGGAGTTCAACATAGAGATACAGATCACAAAATTGGTAAGAGGACAAGGGTTAGTAAAGCTAATGACATAGTCAAATCTAGAGGCATGCCAAGTAAATGAAGTACATAATGAAGTTGTAAATGTGTTAGAATCTGAATGGTATAAGGACATCATATATTACTTGCAAAATCTGAATTGTCCTTCCCATTTCAGTGACAGTCAAAAGAGGACCTTAAAACTACATGCAATCAGGTATGTTATTGTTCAAGGTGTGTTGTACTGGAAGAACCCTGATGGTGTGTTGCTGAGATGTGTGGATGAAGTTGAAGCTAACAATTTTTTGAATGACATGCATAAAGGATTGTGTGGTGGACATTATACTGCCCAAACAACAGCTCATAAGATTCTTAGGGCAGGATATTGGTGGCCCACTCTCTTTTCAGATGCACAAAGGTTGGTAAGGAAATGTGACCCTTGCCAAAGATTCTTAGGAAAGTTAAGATATGAAGGAGCATTGCCCCTTAGAACTGTAACTGTGGATGCTCCATTTCAGCAATGGGGAATTGATTTTATAGGGGAGATTTCAGAGAAATCTAGTGGAGGACATAGTTGGATTCTGGTTGCTACTGACTACTTCACTAAATAGATTGAGACTATCCCTACTAAAAAGGCTACAAGTAAGGTGGTGATGGATTTTATCTTGAGAATATTATTATCAGGTTTGGGGTACCAGTCAAGTTAATCACAGATAATGCAATGTGCTTTAGATCAGGTGAATTTGTTGATTTTTGCAATAAATATGGAATTGACTTGTCTCACACATCACCATACCACCCACAAGGAAATGGTCAAGCAGAGTCAAGTAACAAAAGCCTAATGAAAATCATCAAGAGGATAATGGATAAAAATAAGAAATCTTGGGATTCAAAACTGAAGTTGGCATTATGGGCTAATAGGGTGACAGTGAAAAAAGCCACTGGAAGGTCACCTTATGAATTAGTGTATGGTACATCAACTAGATTGCCTGTGAATAACCTCCTGCCAGATGAAATCAGAGCAGAGGCACAAAAAATAAACATCAAGAAACAACAAAAGGTGAAGTACCTGTTTGATAAAAGGGTTATAGAGAGAGGTTTTCAGATAGGTGATATGGTCCTTATGTGGAATGCAAGGAACCAGGATAAGGGTAAACATGGCAAATTTGAACCCTTGTGGACAGGCCCATACCAAATTAGCAATATCTATGGAGGAGATTCCTACTTTCTCCAAACCCTAAGTGGTGAATTAATGGAATTGCCGGTGCACAACAAATTCCTTAAAGCATTTTTCACATAAATGAGTAACTTGTGTGCACAATGTAAAATAGATGTAAATATTTTGTACATACCTTGTGTGGCCGGTCGTGTTTTGAGTTTTGGGTTTTGTCTGGTCTGCCCGGAGTTGTCTAGTCCTCGCTGCAGTCTTGCGCCTACACGTCCCCAATCAGAGCCTATGTTGGTAATTATTTATGTCTAGGGTTTTAAACTTGAATGTTTGCTAATTTTCTCCTTCAAACCTTGAAATTTCTGAGTTGCGGGATCTTGTTCTGTTGCTGAAATTACTATCGGCCCCTGAAAATGATAAAAATTTGAGTCAGATGAATTTTAGATGCGTATCGGGTCTCAGTTTCCTGTGTCTAAAACTGTTTCTGAGTATGGCTATGAGCGTTTCCCTTTGCTAGTATTGCGGCATCCGCCAAGTGTCGAGCCATGATTCATTCCGCACTTTTCTTTCTAATTGATAACCGTAGCGCGGAGCGTGCCACGTGGCAGAAGCTGTTTCTAGTGTTGCTTTAAGTTGCTAGCGGCGAAACTTGATGTGTCAGTTTTTGCTTGAGTCTCAAAGACCCTTTAAGCGTTTCCTTTGTGTTTCAAGTTGAATGCGTGGAAGGCGCCATGTGTCAGCTTCCGCCAAAGTTTCAATAGAGTTTCTTTTATGTTTCAGCTTGGACGTGAAAAGCACCACGTGGAGGTACCTGAGGGACTCTAAAAGGTTTCACAACTTCCACCAGTGTTTCGAAGATCCTTAATGTTTCTCATGGCAACGCGGAGCTTGCCATGTGTCACTATCCACTTGAGTTTCTAAAAGTTTCTAAGCTGCCGTGGAAAGCGCCATCTATCCCTTGTAACTGCTGCAGAAGCTGACAAGTGTCAGCTTCTGCATTTGTTTCTATTTGTTTCATAGTTTGGCACAAACATGGTGGGTCCCATTGAAGTTTCTAAACTGCAGCGGATGATGCCAAGTGGCTGCCTCAGCAGGAGTTTCAAAAGTGTTTCTCAGTTTCTTTGGTGGCCACGGATCCTGCCATGTGTCGGCCTCCGCTTGAGGTTTCATGTGCCCCTTTATAAAGTTTCAATGATTGCGCGGAGGGTGCCAAGTGTCATTCAGCTGGAGCAGTTTCTTTATGTTTCAACAAGTGTGCAGAAAGCACCGTGTCCCTCATAGTTACTATGGAGCGTGACAAGTGTCAGCTTCTGCAAGTTGTTTCTGTGTATTTCAAAGTTAAGCGAAACACTAAGGTGGGCCCCAGCATATGTATCAAATGTGTTGGAGTGCGACACGTGGCGGAGGCTCCCGGGACTTCAACCTATTTCTCTCAAGTTTCTACATGTTTCAATATTTAGCGAAGATGATGGTGGGTCCCAGTGAAGTGTTTCTCAAGTGCCGCGGACAACACCAAGTGTCTGCTTCCGCATAAGTTTCAAAGAAGGGCCTTAAGGTTTCTAAGTGTGGCGAGGCTGGAGGTGGGACCCTGTATTAAATATCAAGTGGGGTGGAGGACGCCAAGTGTCAGCTTCTGTTGGAATGTTTCAAAGGAGGGTCTTTAAGTTTCAGGAGACTGCGGAAGGCGCCATATGGCGGCTTCCGCGGGAGTTTGAAGGGCCTCTTGTGTTTCAAAGGTTTTCGTAGGCTGTTTCATTGGGTCCCTTTTATGTCTCTCAGTGGTGAAGTAGAACCCGCCACGTGTTGGTTTCCGCTAGTGTTTCAAAAGGATAAAACGAATCAGCGATAGAAACTTGAAGTGCCTACATGGCACAATTTGGTTGGTGGGTGACTTTTCAACATTTTTCTGGGCCGTGGATCTTAGTGACTAGGAAATTATCGATGGCCAGGTTTTAAAGTTGCATCGTGGGTTTTTTCTCGAGTATCTATGACCATTTTTGGTGGGAGAAACTTGCTACGGCTGCATTTCCAGGGGCTGCGGGTTGGTGAAGCAGTAATGGCAATCTTGCAGGGGCGCGATGGGACGATGATGGACAGATCAACTACCAGTTTTAAGAGAAAGTGTCCTTGAGTGGCGGCTCGGATCCCGATCTCACCTACTCTGTCCTCTGTTTCTGGCTATTCCATTCAATTTTTATTTTTAGTGCAGTGTATCTGGTGAGATTTTTGGCCTCCCAGGTAATTAATGCTGAGTGCACCTTCCTCGCTATATATAAGGGACTGTGTGACTCATTTTTAAGGTTGTTGAAAGTTGGACCTTTTTGGCTCTGTAATACAATACGACTGGTTTTGGTTTGCTCTGTGCAGGAATCCTTGTGAGTTTATGCATCTCATGTTGTATGTTTCTTGCATGAATCTACTAATTTCATGATTAATCTTATATGAGTAATGCTATTTTGCATGTGTTTTGTTAATTCTGTCTCCAGTGTTGCATGTGTCCTTCTTCTGAATCTAGATATCTAAGGGGTGTCTGGTTTTCTAGAATACAGAATTCCTATATTGAATGTTTGATCTTTTAACTTCTACTCAAGGGGTAGATTAAATTGTTTTCAGATTGAATATTGGGAAGGGTATACTACAATAGGGATGCCATAAGTATAGATAGCTTAACACTCTGTATTGGGAGATATTTGTAAGGCAGATATCACATAAATCCCCTTGAAATCCAGTTTTAGTTGTTCATGCTGACCATTCACAGGTGTATGGCTACTGACTCCAAGCCCTAGATAGGCACCAATCTAGTTCTGTGTTGAGGTTATACACCAGGTCCAGCTTTGCATCCAAATACAACATCAAAATCAAACTCCAAAACAACCATTAGGACAGTAGAATTAGTTTTATGATCCCAAGTCCTCTGTCTCAAACTAAAAATAGGCCCAAAGCTAGCCCCTTTGCTCTTATCTTGCAGTTTTGGTCTACTTACAGGAGGACTTATCTGCTTCATGTCAGCATCCCATCCTTTGTATGCATATTCTCATGGATGTTGAGTAGGGAATACCCCCCTAGGTTTTGCAGAGCCTGAAGAAGAAGAGGAGATAAAAATAGAGTCTATCTCCTATACTGTTGGCCCCTGGCCTAGAGATCCTGTTGATCATTGATGGCTACCTTGTAGGGAAATCTGGGAGTAAGCATCCAGTCTGGGAAAATAACCAACACAACTCAAGCACAATATGAATGAGGTAGACTCTAGAATAGCACATGTATTGCACCCTTGTTTAAGGCATCGCCTAGTCACTCTTGCTCTCATGAAAAGAGCTAGTCAAGAGGGGGTGGTACCAATGGGTTGTTCTGTTCACATAGAAGCAAAACATTATAGATGGTAGTAATGTTGTTGTCATGGTTTGTTCTATTTTGATGTTGATGGTTTATTATGTTTTCATGATTAATTAGACATAGCTAAGTTGTTAACTCTTCTAATAAGTTCAAGTTATTTTTTATGATTTATTTGACGATGTTGATTTCCTATATAGTTTCTTCACAAAAATGGTATAATTTGACGCTAAACTTGAAAGATTCTTATGATGTGGGCCCTTGTTCTATCTTTCTTTATTTATTGCAAGATTTGAGCTTGTTCTTGAATTGTTTCTTTAATAGGAGCCTCTTGAATGGGTAAGTTCTCCTTGATCTCATCTAGGATTGCTTTGATCCAATCTTCTCTCACTCTAGGGCACATTGAGTGTGAACACATAATGAGGAAGAAGGAATATTTGAGTGTGTTCAATGTTTGTAGCTATTAAGTGAATTGTTGAATGCCTTGTGATAAGATCAAGGGCTTTCTCTTTTCACATTTTATTTTCCAAGTTTTGTGAAGTCTCTAAATGCATGTACATCTAAATGAATGCTTGAAATTAAACCAATCTACCTTTTGTATTTTATTAAAATTTAAAGATTATGTAATTACTATTTTCTTGAAATAAACTTTTCAAATGGATGTAAATCTATATGGCTTTTCCTACAAATGGAATTTTCTATGTTTTATGTTTCAATTTTATGGTATAATATAATCTAATGAAAATAAGTGCAATTAATCTAAGATTTGAAGAAAAATAGGAAAATGTAAACTAAGATCTTAATCTAGGAAAGAAGGAAAATGTATTCTAACCAAGAAGAAATAATGAATTTAATTCCTCAAGGGAAAGATAATTTTCTAAATACTAAATCAAAGAAAATTCTTTTCAAAAACAAAGGAACCTATGAAAATCAATGGCATCAACACAAGCTTGTGTCCTTAGGGATCCAACTTTTTTGGTATCCTCCTCTATAGTAATTGGAACCTCCATTTGATGACAGGGAAAGAACTAAGATTTTGAGGTGAATTGGGAGTTTTATGCAATATTTGAGAATCTTTGAAGCTTTGCAATAAAAATTAAAGAGGCACACGTAGTCCTATTGAAGCATAAGATGCTTGAGGAGAATTGTAACAACATAAATGGTAGAGTTCCTAAGGGTGATGTTGGAAATGTGTGTTGTCATTGATGTCAACATAGTATATGGAAATATAAGGACAAACTTGTACAGAGGTAGAGTCAACATGGTCAAGGCAAACCAGTCTGGGAGAAGAGAAAATAGTCTAAGTATGGTGAGGTGATCAGTTTGTGTCTGAGCATGACACAAAGGTAAATACTCATGTCCTTGCATGTTTCTAGTATTCCTACATGTATATCTCATCAGTTTGGATAACCACATTTAACGATAAATACCATAAATCTGTCTAAGGCATTCATAGTGCATATCCCAAGGCAGAGTAACATTTTTTTGGTCCATATTTCTCTGCAGAGAAAGATTTGATCTTGTGGTTTTGAAGATAAGTTTATCCAAGTATTTAAATGATATATCCAAGTTTTGAGGTCTTCACATCTTTAGCAAAAAAAGTTACAAGGGACAGAGTACTGGTCACTATTTAGACAGGGCAAAGCAATGATGGAGACTTAATGGAATGCTCTGCATTCCTCCGGAAGACATTATTTTGTCATGCAGTTCTGAATATAGGCTCAGAGGTGTATAAGGCATGCTATGATGAAGTATCAAGTGGTATGGTGGTCTGCAAAGTCAACAATCAAGTGACAGAGGCAATACAGACTGTTCCAGAGCCTAAATACATGTGTTTAAGTTTTTGTGGTAGCTGAAATGAATGTAGATTAGTCATAAAAGTTTGTTTGGAGGTCTCACATGTTCCAATATATCTCAGGTTTAATCTGCATGCAAATATTCCTTATCTTCTTGTACCACAATGCTATATCTTAAGTTATGAAGTGTCACATTTGGTCTGAAGTGCTCTGTTTCCTATAGCTCATCATGTTTCTTGTTTTGAGGATGTATAGATTGATATGATACTTCAGCAGAAAGGTGAATGGAGGATGTTGAGATTATACATGATTGAATTCCTGGTCCGCATGGAGATTTTGGCTTCTCCATGGTAGTGTGAAGATGAACAGTTAGCAATTTTGAGCAATTTGAGCCGATTAGGTCTCTGGTTTGTGCGATAGGTCTTGACCTATTGTTTTGACTTTGGAAGATGTGAAGAGATCTATTTTGAATACCATCATGAAGTCCTTAGGTCCGCAACAAGTTTTCTTATCATATTGTCTATATTGAGGCCGACCATTGAAGAGTTACACATTTCATCCAATGATGTTTATGATGCCGACCTAATTAGTGTTTTGAAGTGTTGAGATGATATATATAAAAGATCAAATTCATTTGAGAGGTAGAGATGTGAGTGCGAATATGATATAGTAGAGGGCAAGATATGAAGTGTGCAAAATTAGTTTGAAGGCATGTTTTGAGCAGAGAAAGAAGATTACATTATCAACATAAGTCAGATGTCTACTTTGTAGCAGTCCATACATCTATCCTTGTAAATCCTAAGTACAGTGAGCAAGATATTCAAGGAGTAGTAGCTTCCTTGGGTTCTACCCTAAATCAAAGTTGTAATTGCTATAAGCACAAATTATAGGGAGTAGTAGCTTCCTTAAGTTGCAACCCAAAAACAAAGTTGTAATATTTTTGTAGTGAGCATAATATATTGTGAGCTAACACTCACCATGTTTTTTCCTTGTTTTAGGGTTTTCCACGTAAAAATCTTGGTGTTCTTGTGTTGCATGATTTACTTTATAATCTTTAATTTATTTAGTTTTATCTACAAATAATTGTTTAAGTTTTAGTGTGTGCTGATTCACCCCCTCCTCTCAGCACCTCATTGTGTTCAACAATTGGTATCAGAGCCAAGTGCCTTTGAGAAGCCTAAAAGCTGAGGTAGATCCTGCACTTGAACATGTGGAATCTAAAGTTATGGACAATGATGTATTTGTACCGAAACCATATCTAGAAGTAATGGAACCTAGAGGTTGGGATATTGATCTAAATGAGTGTGAAGTAGACCTTGAAAGAGAACTCAAGTCAGCCCTTGATGAGCTGGATGAAGCAAGAGAACTGAATATAGAATATGAATACATGCTTGAGAAAGCAAAGGAGACAATTGACAAATTGAAGACAAAGGCCAAAAAATCAAAAGAAGAAATTGGCAAATTAAAAAATCTAATAGAAGGAGATAAAGGAGGTGACATAAAGCTCAAGGAGGTAGAATAAATGATCTCAAATTTGAAAGTCATGGTTGACGAAGAAAAGAGGATTGAAGATTGCTTAAACAACAAGCTTTATGAGAAATCAGTTGAATGTTTAAAACTTGAGGAAGAAGTTGTCACTCTAAGGAAAGAATTGGAAAAGGCAAAATAATAGATTGACAAAGGACTAAAACTGAAAGGAGGATCTAAAATCCTTGATGAGATAATCAATTCCCAAAAGCTAACAAAAGAAAAACTAGGCCTTGGTTTTGAAAAGGGGAAGAGTCCTATGATCAGTGCCTATGCAAATTTATATGATAACTTCCAATCAGGAGGAAAGTCTGTAATAAAGAAGGAAGAGACTTACACTGAAGACCCTAAGAAGAATGCCTCTAGAGTTACAAAAGAAAATGAATTCACTCCTATCCGGAGACAAAGGAAAAATATGAAGAAGAATTTCAGGAAGCCTGCACCTAAACAAACTTCTCTTACCAGGTATCCTCAAGGTTTCAATGGTAATTGCTATGCTTGCAATAAATTTGGTCACAAAGCTGCTGATTGTAGAAGTAAGATGAATCAAAATGCTGTAAGGTGTTATACTTGCAATAAGGTTAGTCATAAAGTTGTTGAATGTAGGAGTAAGTTAAATCAGAACTCCATAAGGTGTTATTCTTGCAACAAAATGGGACATAAGGCTGATGAATGCAAAAGTAAAATGTCAAGATGCTCAGACCTTTTATGGATACTATTACACTTGTAACAAGTTTGGCCACTAGGTAACTAATTGCAGATCTAAGGCGAGGAGAAATGGTAATGCTCACCAATCAAAATTCACCTGTCATAAGTGCAATCAAACAGGGCATTCTAGAAAGAATGTAAGGCTTGCTCCTCAAAAGAAGATTGATATTGCTCAACAAAAGAAGGAAGAATGTGAAGGTTCTGAACCTCTACCTAGTGCAGATGGATCCTCTGGTAACTAAAAGGATGAAGTACTAATTTAGGGGGAGTTACAACTCTAAGTTTATTCAAAATCCCTACTGAATGTGATGATGAATTCCTCAACATTCTAGCTAAAATTGGTATGAACACATTAAAATGATGGCAAGAAGAGATTTGGTCAAATTTCTAGAGCAATTGGTTAATTTGCAAAGGATTGCTATATGATTATTGGTTTCTACATATGAAAAGGGTGAACTAGGTCAAAACTGGGAAGGCAATTAATGCGGAGCAAAATTGGTTGGTGAAAGGACTATACAAGTAATGTTTGATCATTTTTTATCTCATTTGAAAAAAGCCAAGCGAGTTGAAGAGATAAATAGAGTAGAAGTATCTCAGCAAGTGTTGGATTAAACCCTACTCTCCACATCTTCAGGTATTTCTTGATTTCACTATTTAAAACCCTAGTTCTTGAAGATTCTGTAATGGCGACACCAGTTGTGATAGATGTGGTTGAGAGGCCAAGGCCACAATTTAAGAAGCATCCATCCATTCAAGTCCACTGTGACTAATGAAGTTAGCGCCTTCTCACATGTTCCTACAAATGTGTTGCATACTAAAGACGTTCAGATATACATTCATTCACCGACGGATGAATATGATAACCTAAAACTTGAATAGTTCAGGAATGATAATTTGTTGGGAGATGATTTCCAGTTGAAACCTAAGTTTGCCAACATTGTTACTAAGCATTTGGATATCTGGAAGGGTTTTCCAAATTTTTGATATGAAGAAGCTTGGGTGAAAAGAGCCCTAATTCAAATTCATGCAGACTTCTTCTATTTAGATCACCCCTATCTAATCACTAAGGATGCCATTAAGGCTATGATTGGTTTATGCTCCTCCGGACCAATGCCTACTCTGAAGTCAGTCAAGAATGAAGAAGTGATGAAGCTCGCTGAAGCAAAGTTTAACAAGAGGACATTAACTGTAGATGATATTGAAGATTTGGGGGTTCGGTATGCAACCATGAACATTGCATACAAGATTTACTACACTAACAGGGAAAACTCTATCTCCACAACAACAATATATACAACCTATCAAATGGTCAAAGAAGGAAAAGATTTTGACCTATGCGAGCTCCTGCGGCAACAACTATTGGACAATTTGAACAAGACAAAAGAATCAAAATACAAATTTTGGTATGGCTCTTTGATCATATGTCTCTTGTTTTACTTTTTAAAAGAATTGCTTGGTATGAAGGGGATGGTTTGGAAAATGGATACTCTAGTTCCTCATCAAGTTAAGGATTATATGCTTAGCTTTTCAGATCATAAGAACCATGACACAATGTTATGGGGATTTTTCAAGACCTTTCAAAGGAACATACAAATAAGAGAGAATCCCATCAAAAGTGGTCAACAAATAAAAGAATGATATAACATTTATGGTTGACAAAGATAATTGTTATATGGAGGCTATTGAGCCAAGGACATTTTGGATTACAACATTATCATATGAGGTTACAAAATTTGATTTGATTGGTTATGTTGCTATGCTACTAAGAAAGCCTAAGGACTCTTCCATTGAAAGATTTGGTACATATGATGAAATCATCAACAAATTAGTTAAAAGAGATGTAGATGAAAAAATTAGAAAAGATAAAATCTAAGGTAGAGAAAATGAAATCTGACCTAGAAAAGATACTCAAATCTCCTGAACGCTCAACAGGAGAAACACAAACCATTTCCTTTGCACAAATGCCAAGAAGAACAAGCAAATCAACATCAGCTACAACCATTTCCTTTGTTCCCTCAAAATCTTCATTGCCTATCAAAAGAAGTACTACAAAAACCCCTAAACAAACTTAGACCACTGAGAAGAAGAAGCCTAGACAGAAGAGTCAGGCTAGAAGAGACAAGATAAATCCTATAAATATTGAAGAAGAAGAAGAAAAGGAAGAAGACACCGAGGCTTAGGAAAGAAAGAAGAAAAGAAATTGAGAAGAAATTGAAGAAGGAGAGACCTCAAAGGAGAAAGGAAAAGGAAAAGCAAAGAAGGGTAAGAAATCTGATTATGTGCCCTTATAGCTTGAAGCCATAGTTAAGGCAATCATAGAACATGGTGCTTTGAAAGAAGTTGTTGAACTCTATGATGAGAGACCATTAAAGGATAAATCTACTATTGAGGAAGAAATAGTCAAATACATGGGAGCCTTAAATGTAGCCTTGATTGAAATCAATCATCAACTGCCAGAGAGTCTTGCTAGAGTTCTTACCAAAAGGAGAAATGAAGCCATGGATAAAGATGTTGAGATGAAGAGTTGGGCTCTTGAAAAGGTTTGTCCTTCCATCTCTAAGGAAGAAAAGGCCAAAATATCTAAAACTATAGAAAAATTGTTCAGAACTAAAAGGAGATCAAATATTCTAATGTCAAAGGACAATGAAGAAATAAACAAACTGGAAAAGGAAACTCTAAAGAAGATTGCTAAAATTCTTAAAGAAATGAAAATTGATGAAGGGATTATTGAAGATACATCTGATCAGTCTGCCTCTGAAGGTAAAAAGGAAAGTAGGGACATGCCTGAGAAGAATGAGGAGATTGCTCCTCCTGAGAATATTGAAGCACTAGATATAGAGGGTCAAGATAAAGCTAGTACCCCTCCTCTAGATAATACAAATACAGGAATATAACATGACAGTTCTCCTCCGGAGAATATAAGGAAGGATGAGCAAAGTCAAGAAGGTAATCCTGAGGAGAAGCAGAAAGAAAAAGCTTCAGGAATGAATGAGTAACAAAAAGATAAAGAGGATAAAGAAGAAATAGAGGAGGGAGAGCAATAAGAAGGAATAGAAGATATAGGTCAAAGTGCATCAGAGTCAGAATTGTTCAAAGACCTATTAAATATGCAATTGCAATTTCAACCAGTGATCACACCTCAACTTTTGTAGATTCCTACCCATGAGGGGCAAGTAGACCTATCTAGTATTTCACCTCTTTATAGGCTTCAACTCAGTGATATACTGCATGCCTCTACAAGAAAGGAGTTCTTGCAAGAAAACTTGAAAAAGACTAGCTTAGTTGAAGATGTTGTGAAGTTGATTCAGGAAGGATTACTAGATGTAATCATTGATCCCTCTCTACCTCTAGAATAAAAGATTAAGTTGTTAATAGATTCCTTCAAAGGTCATTCTTCCTACATAGAGCAAAAAGTAGAACAAGAGGCAGCAAAAAGAATAATTGATAAGTGAATGACTAAGATGATTGATAAATGTGCTAATGTACATAATAAACTTAAAGAAACTTTGAAGAAATTCAAAGATTGCATTGATGAGGCCACCACATTGTATTTGTTCTATCTAAATTGGCCAAACTCAACAAAGAATATCAAAGTTCAAATGGATACCATTGAGACACAAATTAGTCAGATGGCCGGTGTGTATGATTTGTCTAAGGACAAAAATGGGGTAACAAGAGCTCAATTGGAAAACCTTCATGCACAATTATCTCAACCGTAGGACCAAAGAGAAAACATGAAGAAACAATTTGGTTAGTTGAGAGAGTTAGTAAATTTGAGACTTGCCTCATTGTCTGGTCTGCTAGGGGAAGCAAAAAAGGTAGACCAAAAGATGAAAACATAGAGGAAGTTGAGGAGCTATGCATGCAGTGTGGAGCTATGCATGCAGTGTGTTCATGCCAGAACCATATGCTTTCCTTAGAAAGTGCTAACTGGTCAGCAACTCTTCAACAACTCAAGGTAATCTACAAGGCCATTATTCCATCCAAATGAGTTGTAAGAGTAATGTAAATAAGACATTTTTTGATATATAGTCTTGCAGAGGATAGTAGAGTCACACCATGTAAATAGCATCTATTTTTTGAGGAATCTTCATCTTAGGGGGAGTATAGTTTTATAAATCATTTTGTAAGGGGGAGTCTATACAGTTTTTGAATTGATACAAGAAAAGGATATCAAGCCCTTTGTCCTTGATGTCAAAGGGGGAGAGAGAAATATATATCTAAGAGGGAGTATATGTTTCCATCAATGACAAAGGGGGAGATTGTTGGCAATGTGTGTTGTCATTGATGTCAACATAGTATATGGAAATATAAGGACAAACTTGTATAGAGGTAGAGTTAGCATGGTCAAGGCAAACTAGTCTGGGAGAAGAGAAAATAGTCTAATTATGGTGAGGTGATTAGTTTGTGTTTGAGCATGATGTGGAGGTAAATACTCATGTCCTTGCATGTTTCTAGTATTCCTACATGTATATCTCATTAGTTTGGAGAACCATACTTAATGATAAATACTAGAAATCTGTCTAAGGCATTCATAGTGCATATCCCAAGGTAGAGTAACATTGTTTTGGTCTGTATTTCTCCGTAGAGAAAGATTTGATCTTGCAGTTCTGAAGATAAGTTTATCCAACTATTGAAATGATATATCCAAGTTTTTAGGTCTTCACGTATTTAGCAGAAAAAGTTACAAGGGACAAAGTACCAGTCACTACTTAGACAAAGCAAAGTAATGATGGAGACATAATGGAATGCTCCACATTCCTCTGGAAGATATTATTTTATCATGCAGTTCTGAAGAAAAGCTCAGAGGTGTATAAGGCATGCTATGATGAAGTATCAAGTGGCATGGTGGTCAGCAAAGTCTGTAATCAAGTGACAGCGGCAATATATACTATTCCATAGCCTAAATACATGTGTTTGAGTTTTTGTGGTAGATGAAATGAATGCAAATTAGTCATAAAAGTTTGTGTGGAGGTCTCACATGTTCCAATATATCTTAGGTTTAATCTGCATGTATATATTCCTTATCTTCCCATACTGCAATGCTATATCTTAAGTTATGAAGTGTCACATGTGGTCCAAAGTGCTCTGTTTCCTACAGTTCATCATGTTTCTTGTTTTAAGGATGTATAGATTGATATGATACTTCAGCAGAAAGGTGAATGGAGGATGTTGAGATTATACATGATTGAATTCTTGGTCTGTATGAAGATTTTAGCTTCTCCTTAGTAGTGTGAAGATGAACAGTTAGCAGTTTTGAGCAGTTTGACCTGACAAGTTAAGTCTCTAGTTTGTGTGCTAGGTCTCGACCTATTGTTTTGACTATGGAAGATGTGAAGGGATTTGTTTTGAATACCATCATGAATTTATGAGGTCTACAACACATTTTCTTATCATATTGTCTATATTGAGGCCGACCCTTGAAGAGTTACACATTTCATCCAATGATGTTTATGATGTCGACCTAATCAGTGTTTTGAAGTGTTGTGGAGGATATATATATATATATATATATAGAAGATCAAATTCAATTGAGAGGTAGAGATGTGAGTGTGAACATGATATATCAGAGGGCAAGATATGAAGTGTGCATAATCAATTTGAAGGCATGTTTTGAGCAGAGAAAGAAGATTGCAATATCAACATAAGTCAGATGTCTACTTTGTAGCAGTCCATATATCTATCCTTGTAAATCCTAAGTGCAGTGAGTAGGATATTCATGGACTAGTAGCTTCCTTAGTTTCTACCCTAAATCAAAGTTGTAATTGTTGTAAGCCCAAAGTACAGGGAGCAGTAACTTCCTTGGGTTGCAACCCAAAAACAAAGTTGTAATATTTTTGCAGTGAGCATAATATATTGTGAGCTAACACTCACCATGGTTTTTCCCTGTTTTAGGGTTTTCCATGTAGAAATCTTGGTATTCTTGTGTTGATTCTTGTGTTGCATGATTTACTTTCTGCTCTTTAAGTTATCCAGCTTTATCCACAAATAATTATTTAAGTTTTAGTGTGTGCTGATTCACCCCCCCTCTCAGCACCTCATTGTGTTCAATAGGTGATTATAGAGAATGAGACCCTTTTGCAACAATATTTGAAACCTCCTCTAAAATTAAAGGGAGAGGAGGTATTTATAGGATGGAAGAAACACCAAAGGTGGAAAATGATTGGAAGTTGACAAAAAGACTAATTGGGTGATCATAGGGGATTGATGGAGAGATAACAAAAGAGTGATTGGAAGCTAATTGAGAGTCAATAGGAGAGGAGAATCAATCAGGGGGAGTAGCGGTTCAATTAAGACTAGAGAAGATTCTCAATCAGGAGAAAAAATGGAAGTAAGCTAGCTAAAACTAAAAGAAATCATGCATGCCAAAAGATGCAAGGTTGCATCTTTTCCCAAGGTAGGTCACCTAGGTGACCCTACAACTTAAGGATAGGTCACCCGGGTGACCCTAAGGTCTTTCAAACAACCCTTTAGCTGAGGATCTACAAAAGGGTTTTTAGTGAGTACAAAGACTTGGAACTTAGGCTAGGGGTTGTAGAAGATGGATAAGGGGATAAAAAAGTTGAGGGGTATGTCATCAAGTAATAATATTATTGAGAGGATATAATTCACACCTTTGAGGGGCATGATCTAGATTGCCAAATCAACCTTGGACTGCCATGTTAGCCTATGCATTTTTAGGTACTTACATATTTTCCCCCTTAGGGATGGTAGTCTACATAGAAATTAGGTATCATTCCCAAAAAATGGAGTTTTGGGACCTGCACTTACCTATACTGACCTTTGTTGTTGTCATGCATCTGGACTTGGAGGTTGACAAATTGATTCAAGTGTAAATTTGATAAATGATTAGCTCAAAGTAAGTATAAAATAAAGACCAAATGATGTACCTTTATGCATGAGTCAGTGTTTACCTTTGTTGCCTCACCTCAATGACCTACAAGAATGATGAAAGAAAATGTGATACAAAATTAAAACTTACCCTATACAAGTACAAATGAAGAAAAACAAGTTCATTGAGAGACCTGCTATGTATTGCTTGGAGATTTTCTAGATTTTCCCCCTTGCATGGGGAGATTTGCACACTTGTGTGCACACTTTTTCCTCTTTTTAGGCTCCCATGATGGATAATTTGTACTTAGACACTCTGACATTGTATGACACTTATTGCGATGACCAAGATTGGCATCGCATCAATCTATACATTGTTATGATCAACATTGTTTTACTTTACTTCACTATTGTGCACATGGATGATTTTAAAATTTTATTATAGAGATGTTTGTGCTTATAGATGTATGGTATTAATGCTCATGCTCTTTTCTAACTTTTCTACATAAATGTATGAGATGAATGCAAACTAACCAAGTTTGTATGGATATATGAGACGATGTAAATGCAATGCTATTTTTAATATTTTCTAATAGATGCAAATTTCTATGATAGGATAATTTTTTTCTTGTTTTAAATGATATGCCTATAGAACTAAAAACATGGTTTCTCTTTAGTAGGATTTTTGATCTAGGGGATTGGAGGTTGAATAGCATAGGGTGGCTTGCTAAACTTTCAAGATATGATTTATTAGGGAATCAAGCAGGAATGGGGAAGGTAATAAAACATTTTTTGATTAAATTACACAAAAGGCTAAAAAATGGTCCTTATCTAGACTAAAAAATTAGACTATGTTTTGATGTAGACAAGCAACAAATTTTATTAGTACCTTCTAGGCTTAGATCAAAAGAGATGGCCAAAAAGTCAAACCTTGGGTTAAGGATTTAATTCTCAACAAGGATTTCCCTAGAAAGTAGGTTGGACTCTATGTTATTTCACCTAGTTTGTGTGTGTGTACACTTATCTTATAACTCCTTTCTCTTTTTGGAATGCCACCCCATAGCTTCAATCTAAATAGGGTTCCACTTGAGAGTATGGATATTTGACTATTCTCTTTTAGACTACATCTTTTGAGCTTTGATACCATCCCCATTATCTAACCCCATGCAACCAATAAGACACAAGGGATCATAACCAAAGATTAGATTAGGTAGATGTAGATATGCTATTTGGATGTTGTATAATTGGAGTTTTGACCCCCTTAACCTAACCCCATGCTACTAATAAGAAGTGAGGGCTCACCACCAAAGTTTAGGCAAGGTGAGTAAGGGACTAGGTGCAACCAAAAGTGTAACCAAATCCTAAGACTTCCTCCTTCCTGAGGAGAATTGGGAAAATTTGCTTGTTAGCTTCTATACGGTATTGTGGGTTTGAATACTTTCTTTGTTTAGACTAGATTAAATGACAAGTAAGATCAGGATTAGCTTACAACTTTAAGTTAAGTTTATTTAAGATTTTTGGGAATGTAAAGGGGAAACGATAGAGATGCTTTTGAGGAATCTATGGTTTAGTAAGGACAACCTATGCTAGCAACTTTAGACTTCTTACTAGGATGAAAATTGAACAACAGTAAACCACTAACAAATGCAAAGATGGAATAGAATGTAATGCATATTTTTAAAAAATATATAATTTTTATTCTTTTTTAGCTTTTTGAATTTTTTGAATTTTTGAGCTATTTTATGTTTTTGGTGTTTCTAGATATAATATTTCTTCAAATGAAAGGCATTAACTATTTCAATAAATTCTTCACTTTCCATGGTGCACAAGAGGTAATTGTGATTAAAAAAATCTTCCTTAACCATGTATGGTCATATCCAATTTGGTCTAAATTTTTGGCCTCGACTAGCTCTTTTCTTAATTAAGTTGTCAATTGTGAGCACACGGTCTCTAACCTTGAATTATCTAGGGATGAACTTTCTATTATATTTCTTACTTGTTCTCACTAGATAAGAATCATGCCTTTGCACCACACTTAACATTTTTTTATCATTCAAAAGTCCTTGCAAGGGCACTTGGAGACTCAGTATAAAAATATCTATAAACTTAATGAGAATCTATATGTACTCACATATTTCATAGTTTGATAATTTAACCCCTAGCTTTGTCTTTTTCTATTCTTCTAGAGTTCTAATATTTTTTAAATAGTTTCATTAGTTGAAAATGGGTAGCCTATTTGAACTTTTGAAGGGAAACTAGTATTGGTCTCTAGACAAATTTCAATGACTTTCCTAGTTCCCACGTAGGTTTTAGTTTTTATTCATTTTCCTTAGTAGTGATCTCAACCATATGGATGTTCATATTTGTCTTGATGGGAATGGCTACTAGGTTGAATGGAACATAAGATTTTGTCGAGTGGGGATTAAAGGGGAACTTTCCTTTCATCCCTTCCCCTACAGATTTTGAATTCCTAGAAATGTTCATGACTTGTTTGGATGTCTCTCCTTTTTCAAAATAACTGATTCCTAGGTCATTGGTGGTTTTGGCCAAATCCTCTTTATTTTTGTCTTGTTTGATTCTATAAATGATAAAGGGATTAGGGTCCCCTTTGATGATATGGACTTTATCCATGTGAAGGAAATGAACCTCTTGAAATAGGGTAGAGGGAATGACTTTCATCCTATGAATCCAAGGTTGCCCAAGAATCATATTGTAGCTTGTTTCCTCATTTATAACAAAGAATTCCTTAGGTAAGGTTTTGGGACCCATGGTAATAAGAAGACTAATTTTACCAATGGCATGAGTGTTGAGATTGATATGAATTCTAAAGGTGCTAGTGTCACAAGTAATGTGAGATTTGTCAAAACCCATCCTTTAGAGGAGAGAAAAAGAGACTATGTTAACTGCAACCCCATCATCAATCTAGACACATTTAATGTGATAGTCATAAACTTGGACCATTAGTAAAGAGTGGAATCACCCTATTTAACTATGTTATCATTTATGGGTAAATTTTTAGAATCGAATATGGAAGAAGAATGATTTTTGTTTGGAGTGGTTTGAACTAGAATGCCTAAATCTAAGGTGTTGGGGAGAGAATTCTTGTGATTAGGACAAATTTTGAGGAGGTTCAATATGTAAGAAAAAATTAATCATTAATAGTGGCACTTGGTTGTTCTAGTCCTTGTGTAGTACAAACTTCTTGGTCTCTATCCAATTCTACATGGTTTAACACATTTTGATCAAAAGTATGTTAACAATTTTGTTGATGACTTTCAAACCCACATTTTTTGTCATGTGGATATAGGAATGTGTTCATGAATAAATGTTGTTGACTTTGTGGGAGGCATTTGATGATTATGTTATAGGGTAAGTGCAATAAGTTGGGTCTACTTTTTAGCCAAAAAGTGGAAGCATTCTTCTTGAAAATCAAAGGTTGTCATAGTTGGGATAAAAATTTGAAGAACTTACACATATAATATTAATATGGTGTAAAAATATGAAATGTAAGATTTTGTTTCTAGTTTTCAAATATGTAATTTATTCTAATACCCAGATGATACAAGTTGGTTTTGTATAGGATGTACAAAAGTGACCTTAAAAAAGTATGCTGAAGGCCAAAACATGCATGTACATACAACCAACAAAATAAGTTGTAAATGAAAGTATTTTTCAAAATCCTTTTTTTGGAAAGATGCATATGATGTTGAAGTTTGGTTAGGATATTCTTTTGTAATTTTTAATAAATATTTTTTTAATTATTTTTTTACTAGGATTAAGGTGTTATTTTAAAACCCCTCATGTAGGGCCAACATAATTTGAATTAAAATAATTGTAATATGAAATTGTTTTCATTGTGTAGAGAATGATATCTAGATTGGTCAGACATAAAAAAATTTCAAAAAAAATTCAAAATCAAAAGTTATTAAAAAATAGTAATATATGTCATTTCAAATTTATAAGGCTCTTTGTTTAAAAATTGATTAATAAAAAGAAATATATATATATATATATATATTTAAAGATAATGCGCCTGGTAAACTTTTTAACGTGACCAGCGACGCTGGTGCGACACGCCCTCTGGCTCCACGTGAATGCTTTTGCCCAGAGCAATGAACCGGTGAGGCCACAACTGGGGGACCTCATCCCCTAGGAAGAACACTTCAAACTCGTGAGCTCATTGGCCCAGCGAAGGCGTAAAGCCTTGCGAGCTCGTTGGCCCAGTGGGGGTTTGAACTCTGGTGGACGCCACTACATCCTGAGCGACTTAACCACCGAACCATGCCATCATCGGCAAAAAGAAAGAAAAATATTTTCAACACTAAACAAAATTACTTATTTGAAAACTAGACATTGTCATCTATAATGGGTTTTAATTTCATAAAAAAATTCTAAAAAAAAGTCATCAACCATATTGCCAAAGTTAGTTTTTACTCATACTGCTACCATGAAATTGTACTTGTAGGCCAAAGGCTTAGGGTTGGGTTTCCAGGTCTATTCCAAGCCTAAAACCAAAGAAAAAACATTGGTGTCAAATTCTAAATTTCATAGAATGTGTATAACCTACTACGAAATGCATAGTTGTTCTAAAAATAATAGGTACGCATTCTAAAAAGAAATGGGTACTTATTCTAAAAATGAATGTGTACCCATTTATAAATAGGTACCTATTTCTATTATAACCATTATTAGATCATTTTTAGTAAAATATAGTACAACAACATTTTTACAAATTTTTTTATGAGTACAAACTGACAATGACCATTTTTGCAATATTTTTATGCATTACAATCTCTTAGCATCATTATTCAACCATATCATATTCAATTTTTAAAGGGATTCAATCAAAATAAGTATTTTTAATTGGAATTGAGCACAAGAATTATTTTTAAGAGGAATCGAGAAAAGCAATTATTTTTTAGATGAATCAAGCATAGGTTATACATTGAACAAAGGGTCTACATGTACTTGTACTTCAAAGAGGTCAAGGAGTGACCCATCTATAAATTAAAAATCATATGTTAATTTTATCAAGATAATTTGGTAATTATGGGATCACATAAATGTCAACAAAGAAAAAGAAAGCTTATGGCATTTGAAGAAATTGAAGCACATCGAGAGGACGAGGAAAAATGGAAAATAGATAGGAGAGAGAGGATTCGACCAATAAAGAATGTTGAAACATCCAATTTGGTGACTATGGAAGAGGAGAACATTAAAGAGACCAACATGAATGAGGTGAATGTAGAAGATGCAAATGTGGAAGAGAAGAATATGGAAAAGGTGATTATGGAAATTAGTCTAGGTAAGTCTTCAATTTCACTCAATGATGATGATATTAGTTTTTTAATGGAAGATGGATATAACAATGTTGATTTAAATTATGTTATTAAAAACAACACAATAGAAAATGATATTGATATCCCTTATATGAGTGAAAATTAAAATATATTTTTTAAAATGAAAGAAATGTATTGGATAATATTCTTGGTAAGATATTTTGGAGAGCAATTCAAACCCATGCAAACAAATTGTATACACTATTTATTTATAAAAAAAAAGTCTAGGATTTCAAAGTCAACTAGTAATGCATTTAATCAGAATGTTAAAAATGTGAAAAGTAATGGAAAAATTAGGTATTTTCTAAAAAACTTAAAAGAAAGATGAATCAATGAAATACATTATCTCTGGTGTTGCTAATGCTATTAATTCTATTAGAAAAAAGACTTGTTCTAAAGATAGAAATGCAACATGATGGGCAACAACAAATCCTTTAGTTAATAAATCAGTTTTGAGCAAAAGAATGATAAGTAAGACAAGTGAACTTTTAAATGTAAATGCTAAAACTTTGAGAAGTAAAGAGAAGAGTAAATATTGAAGATGATCCAATTAACCAATATTGTGCTTTTAGTGTTAGACTCCCAAGGTCTAGCATGAAATTAAATAATGAAACCAGGTCTTTAATTAAAAAATATTGGCATGATAAGACAAGGGTATCGTCTAATGCTAGAAATGTATTGAAATTAAGAGTGGGGTCAAAAAAATGATTTTCATCCAAAACATCTTTAGACATGACTCAACTAAAATTATATAAAAAATTTCTATCTGATTCAATTATAATTTTTTTAACATAAGTCAAAGATTTTTTGGGATATGTAAACCTTGGTATGTCAAAAAATTAATAAACAACAAATCTCTTGTTGTTGTAAAAATGATGTGCAATTCCATTATTATGATATTTTTTAATATATATGTTGTACTTTGTATACTAACCAAATTGTGTAGGAATGTGGTATTAATATGCTACCTACAACAATTAAAGAGTTTATAACAAGTTTATTTCATGAAGTACCTAATGGAAAATTATTTTATTCAAAAGAATATATTTCTGGAGAATGCAATAGATGTGGTAACCTTTCATTGTTAGGAGAATGCATGCATTAAAGTAGTTCACATGATTTTGGACAATAATTAGTTGATGTGAAGAGGTTCAACAATGTTAAATTTCCATTAAAGGATGGAAAAATTGGAAAGTGTTGTGAGATATTCATAGAGCAAAGTAGTGTGCATGAATTCATCATAGAATTCAAGAATAAGATTGTGTACAAATATGTGGAACACTCTCAATATACTTGGTGGCTTGATGAATAGTTTCACATATGTAAAAATATATTACTAATTGGAATTAACCTTTCAATGGCTGACATTGTAGAAAAATTGCACTCTTGCTCCACAAGAGGAGATTCTGTCTCAATATTGTAATTCAATAAGGGTGGCCATTTTTATTCATATTGGTGTAGTCATGGTTAGGAGGGTCCACAAAGTGAATTGTCCAGGCTGTACAGCTAGAGTAAACACAACAAAAACAACTCAAAGATATAAAGCAAATGCAGGTTCAGTCATTTAGTATATCATAGAATTCAAATACAAATTGGTTGGCAACATGTGGGCTTACAACTAGGGCTCACAGGCCTGATTTCATAGTTACAGAATATGCACAGGATATAGCTTTAAAGCTCCTTCGCACAAAATTCAAACTATCAACTATCTCTATGTGTTTCACTACTTTCCTAAGCATCTATTACATCAATTTATATCATCTCCAGAACATAATATTCCTCTGTGTCAGCCAAGGAAGATCACAAACTCCAATGAAGAGCTATAACATGTGTACATGGGTAGGTCAGACCTAATCATGAAGAACTCCTCTACAAATGAATGGAATGATGTACAGATCTTAGGGAAGGTCGGCCATGAACCAAATGACATTGAATGATGTGTCATTTAACTCTACAAGTTATGAAATGCTCCGCAAGTCTTCTCCTTTAGCTGATTGTCTGAGATTGTTAGGATGCTCTGTTATGAGAAAACAATTGATCTTTTGATAGAGATATCTTACTGGTACCTGATCCAAATGATCTGAGATTTGGATATGATGTGCATGAATGTGTCTAGATGTTAAGTCCAGCTCCACAAGATCTAAAATGCAACTACTGTAGAATGCGGACCGAATTATAGAAACTGCTACTAACTGAACTGACTATACTGAACTAGAAAATGAAAAGAAACAAACTAAAATTCAAATATTGTTTTGTTGATGTAAGATTGCTCTTGAACCAGGGATGCTCCTGCATCAGACATCCGGGGTTATTGAAAAAGTGAGTCCCTCACTTTGTTGGGGCTAGAGGAAAACCAAGACGGTCCACCTCATCCTGAGAAATCCATGATGAATCTTTTTCTGGTCTACGTTTTCACTTCACAAGATATTCTTTGTATTTCCTTCCTCTGGTGTTGCATCCAACTCTGATGTCCAAAATGTCTTCAATCTGCTCTGACACTTGTTGTGGTAACTGTTTCTTCAAGTCTTCTTCAATTCTATCACTAAACTCTACTTCATGATACTGATATAGTTCTGCAATGTTGAAAATAGGTGATATACCCAATGTCTCTGGTAACTCTACTTCATATGCATTTCCTGAATCAAACTTTCTGAGTATCCTACATGGTCCAAACTTCTTCATCTTCAACTTGTTATGTCCCAACAGGAAATCTTTCTTTTCTCAAATATACCGTCACTTCATCTCCAACTACAAATTCTTTGTGTCTTCTCTTCTCATCTGCTTGCTCTTTATACTTACTATTCATCTCCTCTAAATGCTTCTTAACCTAATTATGCATTGTCTCCATGTGTCCTGCAAATTATTCTACTTCTGCACTTCTCTTGTCTTCCATGCTGATGTATCTCGATTCTGCTACTCCTCTAGGGTTGGTTCCTATCACAATCTCAAATGGTGTTCTTTCGGTACTCCTATTCATTGAATTGTTATATGTAAACTCCACTTGTGAAAGAATAAAATCCCAATTTCTTGCCTTCTCTCCAATCGCAACGCAGTGCTAAACAAGGAGACCAAGGGTCACACCTTGCAACACAAACATCTCAACAAGTTCCCCAATCTCCTATTCACTACCTCTGTCTGTCCATCAGTCTGTGGATGAAATGTTGAACTAAACTTCAAATCTGTCTTCATCTTCTTCCAAAGTGTCTTCCAAAAGTATCCAAGAAATCTTGTATCTCTATCTGAAATTATGCTCTTAGGTAATCCATGCAATCTTACAATCTCCTTGAAAAATAGGTCAGCTACATGCACTGCATCAGTTGTCTTCTTACAAGGTATGAAATGTGCCATCTTTAAAAATCTGTCCACCACTACAAATATTGAATCATGCCCTCTATGTCTTCGGCAATCCCATTATGAAATCTATACTTATGTCTTCCCAAGGTCTCTCTGGTACTATCAAAGATTTATACAATCTGGTATTCTTACTACTATCTTTTGCAACTTGACAAACTCTACAACTCTACACAAATTTCCTAACATCCTTATGTATCTGAGGCCAAAAGTAATTTTTACTTACCAAAGCCATTGTCTTATCAATGCCAAAATGTCCTACCAATCCACCACCGTTCTTTTCCTTGATCAAATTATCTCTCATGGAACTTCTAGGTATACATAATTGATTTCCTCTAAACATCATATCTTCTTGAATGAAATAATCCAACCATTTACTCTTATCTGTCACAACATGTGCCTTACATGCTTTCCAAGGTTCTACAAATTCAAGATCTTCTTCATACATGTTCTTCAATTCATCAAATCCCAACATGTCAACTCTCATCTCTGTCAGCAATTTCCTTCTATTTAATGCATCTGCAACTTTGTTTGATTTTCCACTCCTTTGCTTCAATAGAAAAGTATAACTCTGCATGAGCTCTACCCATCTCATATGTCTCTGATTCAACTTCCCTTGACTGTTCAGATATTTCAAAGCTTGATGATCTGTATACACACAAACTCCTTAGGCAACAAGTAATGTCTCCACTTCTTCAAGGCTTGAATTATGGCATAGAAATCCTGATCATAAACTGAATATCTTCTCCTTGCATCATTCAACTTCTCACTGAAATATGCTACAAGTCTACCTTCTTGACTTAATACTACTCCTATTGCATTCCCACTTGCATCACAATCTACTTGAAATACCTTATTGAAATCTGGTAATGCCAACACAGGTTGCTCTATCACTTTCTTCTTCAACAATTCAAAGCTTTTATCTACTCCTGATGTCCACTTAAAATCTTTTTTGTCACCTCTCATTGTCTCTGTCATAGGGTTACAAACTGAACTGAAATTTCTGATGAACTTCCGGTAGAAACTAGCTAATCCATGAAATGATCTAACTTCTCCAATGCTCTCCAGTGTAGGCCACTTAACAATTGCTCTAACTTTCTCAGGGTCTATCTTCAATCCTTCCACAGAAATCACAAATCCCAAATATACCAACTCTTCCTTCATGAAACTACACTTCTTGATGTTTATCAGCAATTTCTTTTCTCTCAGTCTCTGTAATACTTGTCTTAGGTGCCACAAATGTTCTTCTTTTGTCTTACTAAAAATTAGAATATCATCCAAATATACAATAACAAACTTACCCAAGAATTTCTTCAAGACTTCATTCATCAATCTTATGAAATTACTTAGTGCATTTGTCAATCCAAAAGGCATCACTAACCACTCATACAATCCTTCATTTATCTTAAAAGCAGTCTTCCATTCATCTCCTTCTCTGATTCTGATATGATGGTATCCACTCTTCAAGTCTATCTTTGTGAAATATTTTTCTCCACTCAAACAATCCATAATATCATCCATCCTAGGTAAAGAGAATCTATACTTAATTATGATCTTGTTTATTGCTCTAGAGTCTGTACACATTCTCCATTCTCCATCCTTCTTTGGTGCTAACACTACAGGTACTGCACAAGGACTCAAACTTTCTCTGATCAAACCTTTCCTCAACAACTCCTGTATCTATCTATTCAATTCTTCATTCTCTACTAGTGTCATTATGTGCTACTTTGTTACGCAAACTAGCTCCAGGTATAAGATCCATGTGATGACTGATACTTCTGATTGGTGGCAATCCTTCCAATACATTGTTTGACATGATGTCTTCATACTTTGTCAGCAACTCAGTTATCTCCTCCAGTTGTGATTCTTCAGTCTCCTCCTTCAATGTTTCAGGTTTCTTAGGAATAAAAGCATAATACTTATTGTCATGTCTCAAACCATCCAGAAATTTCCTTCCATCTACCAAACAGATTCTAGCATTCCCACATACTTCACTCTTAGGATCATCTTCCAAAGGGATCAAAGTAGTTCTCTTTCCATTTGATGTTATAGTGTATGTATTCTTTCTCCCATCATGTATAGCTTTTCTATCATATTACCAAGGTCTACCCAACAAAATATGGCATATATCCATAGGCTTAATATCACACAATACTTCGTCATGATAAGACTAAATATGAAATTTCACCAAACATTGTTCACTCACCAATACCTTATGATCATCTTGAATCCATGCTATCTGATAGGGCTTAGGGTGTTTCAATCTTTCCAACTTCAGCTTAGTCACCATCTCCTCTGAAACTAAATTATTAGAACTACCACTATCAATTACAACTTTACAACATTAATGTCTTGATTTGCATCTGGTTCTAAACAAACTTTTCCTCTATGGTGGTTCCTCATTTGTCTTTGCTTGAAATAGTGCTCTCCTCATGAAAAGTGATTCTCCTTTCTCAGGTTTGCCAACTAAACTGGGTGATCCAACAGGATCTTCTTCCACATAGGCTGCTCTTCCATTGTTCTCTATTCTCTTGCTTGTACTCCCTTGATTAGATTCAAATGCTATATGTCCTTCACCTCCACATTTAAAACAAGTTCCTCTGAATGTTCTCCTATTAGGTCCTCTTCCTTCTCTTTTGTATCCTTCACTCCGATATGGACTAGGGTTTCCTCTGCGGTAGAAAGTTTTGTCATCTCTCTGGTATGCATTGTTATATCTATCCTCCTTCTTGAATGTGTTCTCTTGTCTTCTTTTCTTAGCATATGATCTCTCTCCTCCAAAAAATGTTCTACCTTTCTAAAATTTACCTCCTCTGCCTCTCTATCTTTGTTCATACCTCTTGTTCAACTTCTCTTCAACTTTCAGGGCAAACTGATATGCTTCTTCTAATGTTGTCATCCTCACCAAACTCAGTTCTTCTTGAATGTTCAATCTCAGTCCATTGATGTATCTAGCCACTTTCTCCTTGCTTGCTTCACTATGTCCTATCCTTATGATCATCTAATGAAATTCTTCAATATACTCCTTCATAGATTTCTCCTTTTGTCTCAGGTTTTGCAATCTCTTCAACAGTTCCAACTCATAGTCAGCAGGTATAAACTGATTCTTCAATTTTGTCACCAGTCTGTCCCACCTTGTAATATTTTCTTTTCCTCTTGTGTTTCTATCCAACTAAACTTCTTTCCACCATATAGCAGCATGTCCCTTCAACTTTGTCTTTGCAAATTTCACCTTCTCTAGATCTTTAATTTCTTCATACTCAAAGTATTCTTCCATGTCATTTATCCAATCAATTAACTCTTCAGGGTTTAGATTGCCAGTATAATTCGGTACATCAACTCTAGGTCTCTTTCCAATCTTTAAAATAGCTCACAACATCTTGACTTGATCTAATTCTTCTTCTTCTTCATCTCCTAGGGCTTCACCAGTTTGATCAGTGGATTGAAATTCTGCATCGTCATCACTTTCAACATTAGGTCTAGGTGTAAGTCCTCTTCGCCTATCTTTTTCAATAGCATCCAAGTGAACTCAGATGGTTTTCATCATCTCCATCATCTCATCCATTCTTCCAGGCATTGTTCCAACAACAGGGATTATCCTCTGCGACATTCTTCCTAGGATCAAGTGTGACTACCTCAAATTCGATGATTAGGCTACAAGGTGACAACTACCTCACAATCAGTGATCAGTTGCAACACAAGTAACCTGCCTTAGATTCGGTGATCTATTCACAACAAGATCTTACAAAATTCCTTTGCAAACTTCACTCAATTCACTCCCAAAGATTCAAACTTTCACTCTGATACCACTTGGTGTAGACATGGTTAGGAGGGTCCACAAAGTGAACTGTCCAGGCCATACAACTAGAGTAAACACAATGGAAACAAATCAAAGATATAAAGAAAATGCAGGTTCATTCATTCAGTATATCATATAATTCAAATACAAATCAGTTGGCAACATGTGGGCTTACAATTAGGGCTCATAGGCCTGATTTCATAGTTACAAAATATGCACAAGATATAGCTTTGAAGCTCCTTCACACAAAATTCAAATTATCAACTATCTCTATGTATTTCACTACTTTTCTAGGCATCTATTACATCAATTTATATCATCTCTAGAACATAAGTTTCCTCCGCATCAGCCAAGGAAGATCACAAACTCCAATGAAGAGATGTAATGTGTGTACATGGGTAGGTCAGACCTAATCATGAAGAACTCCTCTACAAATGAATGGAATGATGTGTGGATCTCAGGGAAGGTTGGCCATGAACCAAAATACATTGAATGATGTGTCATTTAACTCCGCAAGTCTTCTCCTTTAGCTGATTGTTTGAGACTGTCAGGATGCTCTGTTATGAGAAAATAATTGATCTTCTGATAGCAATATCTTACCGGTACCTGATCCAAATGATTTGAGATTTGGATATGATGTGCATGAATGTGTCTAGATGTTAAGTCTAGCTCTACAAGATCTGAAATGCAACTGTAGTAGAATGTGGACTGAATTACAAAAATTGCTACTGACTGAACTGACTATACTGAACTAGAAAATGAAAAGAAACAAACTAAAATTTAAATATTTTTTGGTTGATGTAAGATTGATCTTGAACTAGGGATGCTCTTGCATCACATATTGTATACATACATGCAGATGACAGTATAAAAGATGATAGAAAAATCTTGAGGGATTATCATTTCTATTTGAGTGATAACCAGATACATTCATTAGAGCTTGCACAATATTGTTTCAAAGTATTTTATGATAATTTAAAGGAAAGAGAAATTTATATGACACAACATCTCATAGGTCAGATAATTGTGTAAGATAGTTCAAAAATAGAATGTTTTATTGACTGTGTAGGGTCCATAATGAAAACAATATCCAACATATGTGGAGTTTATTTGAAGCTAGACATGGTAAAGGAGAGCATGATGGAGCTGAAGCATGTGTGAATATAGTTTTTGCTAGGGAGAAACTAAAATTTTTGGATAAAACAAAATTTAAAGATGCACATACAATTATGGATGGTGCAATGCAAAATTATCTATAGGATCAAGTGAAAACTCTAAAGTTTGATGGTTCTTTTGGTTAGTTGATGAAGAAAACAATCTTCCTCAACATGATTGCGAGACAATTATTGTATCAACAAAATGGAATTCATTTAAAAGTTCAAATACAAGCACATGGTCTATATGGACTAGGGAGCTTGCCTATTTTTGTCAGTTTTGTATTGGAGGTGATTGGGAAGCACGTGAAAATATAGAATGGGTTGAAGAATAGAAACATAGATCCCTAACACTTATACAAACACATGATCAACATGAGACAATGTTTCAAGAGGATGACCAATTGTTTGTGGGTGATCCCACAATATTGTGTTCCACTTTTTGGCCAAAGTAGGACATTAAAATCAACATTTTAAACTAAATTTTCACTTTTTGACACCTATAGAAACTAAACCGTTAAGAATTTGAAGATGATGTGAACTAGTGATTTTTGTGATTTTGTGTGTAGATTCTAAATATATTTTTTTCAAAATTTAAATAAAAAAATTGTGAATTTTTTTACGTAACTTTTAATATGTTGTTTTTTTATAGTTAACAATATTTTTAAAAAGTGTCATTCAAACCATATAGTATAAATTTTTTTATAGAAAAGATAAAATTCTAAATTTTTAAATATAGATTCATAACACCAAAATCTAGTGCGTGGATATCTTTTATAATTTTTTGAAGCATATTTGTTTTATTAATTTTTGAAGTGATCTTATTATAATTTAGACACAGGTTTGAACCATATAGCGTAACTTTTTCTGTATGTATCCAAATTCTTTTTTTGTTGAAACAAGGAGATCAATAGCTAGTGCACACATTTTTTAATTTTTTTTTTAGAATTTTACTATTTTTCCATATGTGTAGAGCAGAGAGCTAAATGTTCGGTGAAAAACCTATGTTCAGTAAAAAATAGAAAATAAATATAACAATCAAATTAAATATATTCAAAATTATACTTGTTGGAAAGCTCATTTTGAGGGCTACAACCCTACAAATTATCTTGTCAAGTTCATTCCATTTGGAAGTCCAAACCAAGGTTTGAAACTAAAAATTTTGAGGATATCTTGAGGCCTTGAGTGGAAGAGGCCATCCAAGAACCATTGTTCGAAGGTATCTTCAAACAAAGGTATCGCCTTTTTTTGAAGATACCTTTGTGCAAAGGTCCTTTGGGCCACTTAAAAAATAAAAAAAATTCATAACTGTCCACCTTCGAACAAAGGTAGCTGACTAAAAAAATAATTAAAAAATTCATAACAAGAGACCTTTGTTCGAAGGTCTTTAAGACAACTTTTAAAAATAAATTAACTAAAGTTGCATATATATAAATAAGTAATTTAATTAAAAAATATTTTTCTTGAATTATATTCACATTTTCAATTTCGAAAGGTTTTTAAAGACAATATATCTGGTGAAGGAGTTTTCAACTCATATTTTTCAAAGGAGGAAATGGGAAATAAAAGGACAAGGCAAAATAAATCTATGCGATCATTTTCTGAAGAAAAGGAAAAATAATTATCTCAAGAAAGGTCACAAAGATACTACAAAAAAAACAAGATATGTACATTTTTTCTTTTGTATAAAAATGTTTCAAAAATATTAGATTTAGATATGTATGTTTTAAATAGTTTTCAATAGTCTAGAATTTGTTGTAGAGGGAAAATATCACTAGCACCTTAGGTATTAACTCCTTCCATGACGAACTATTCCTTAGGACCATCTAATGCATGTACAATGATCAAGGGCTTTCCCTATCCAGCCATGTAGGGAAATTCTAGGAGATACTGCTACATCACCAGTCATAGTTATCAGTTGTAGCAAGATACACCTCATTATCTTTGGTTCCAACCTAATTTGTCAATGTAGGCCAATCCTCCCCTCTCAAGTGAAGGAAATATATTGTTGACACATATAAAAAATATGGTCAAGGGAAACAATCTACCAAATAGCAAACATATGCAAAACACAATCAAATTAAAATAAATCCATGATAACTGTTTGATGACTGAAGAACCACCACCTGGGATGGTGCCTAATATGACCTAACTATAATTTGTCATACTCATCTATATGGCTAGTTGTTAGTAGGGCCTCCACATGATATTGCTTGACACTAATCTATCAAAAATTTGTTGTCATGCCCTAAGGGTACAACCCTTCATCTACTAATGTTGTTGATATCCTAATGGGATATATATATACAAGTTTATGACTAAGTGGAATTGTTCAAGAAATAATGTCCCCTTGTGTTAACACATGTGTCAAGTGTGCTTTCTCAACCTTATATTGATCTTGTGAGCTCATTGGAATGGTCAATGGTCCATTTAAGCAATGGTATAGATTTAAGGTCAACAAATAGTGCTTCCAAATTTTCCTGGGTCAGTTGCACACTTCAAAGCATAAATCTCAAATTTTGTGTAGTCACTATCTGATCTAATATTCATTGTCTAGTTTTTGACATAGTTACCATGTACTTGATTGATACATGTCTAACAATTGTGTTACACAAAATGAACCCCTAGTCAACATGATCATAGTGTCTTAACAAGAAGATGATTGGGGTCCATTAGACTTTATTTATTATAGTTTTGGTGAGTATCACATGGATCTTAAAAGGCTTATGGTATTCCATTATTATGTACATACATGGCCAAATAACATGATATTTCAATATGGACCCTTAAATAATGTGTTGTTGCATAGGAATGGAAAGAGTAGGAGTTCAATATCTAGTTTATGCACATACAAACCTTTGTTCTCTATTTATCGAGTTAGAAAATCTTGTTACTTAAATTTTGTGACAAAACTCCTACAAATTTTCTCAAAGTTTTTAATTTTTTAAAAATTGTGTGTACAAGTAATGATTTCTGAAGTTCTCTTAGAGATATTTGTAATGTATAGTTCTATAATTTAATCCTATAAATTATGGGTATACTAGAAATTAGATTTAATTTTAATTTAGTAGAATTATCTATGGAATGCATATGTATCCTAAACATATGTACATGGACAAGTACAATATTTCATATATTCATGGAGTTTCAAGTAAAAATTATTTCCCACATCATGGGCACCAATTCTTGGATTCAATCAAGTGTATGTTATAGTAAATAATTTAAAATTATGTATGCTTGAGTCACCTCAAACTATCTTTGTGTACCTAATTTATGAGCTACCATTGTAATGTTGCACTTGTTTGTATATATAGATAGAACATGAAGGCAATGATGAGTTAGAATTTTATGTACACACGTGTTCAATTTTATAGTAATTTGAGCTCTAAATGGAAAACCAATGTTATGTACATTTAAGCTTATATTTAATATATTATAATATATAATACTAAAATTTGTTATTTTAAAACTTACATGTCTAGTTTATTGAAAATGAGTTTATATATCTATGTCCCTTAAATAAGTTCTAAAATCTTCTTTATTTTATATGATATGTGTAGGGTCTCAACATATGAAAACTAGAGTAGAAGTTGAATCTAATTTATATGTTGTAGCAAAGGAGGCCCAACCACACATAGTTGATGTTAGGGAGGAGGCCTGGCCACACATCGTTGATGTCAGGGAGGAGGCCCAACCACACACAGTTGACATAAGGGGGAGGCCCAAACAAAATTTGATGTTGGAGAGGGGTCAGGATCACTTCCTTCTACAGATATGTATATGAATCTAATTAATGAGGTTAAGAGAAAAATTTCATATAAAAATATAGATCATTTACTTGAAATGGATGTAGAGAAATTGAAATTTTATGTTGGACAACCTGCTCATGTTACTAAGATCTCATTGAGTAGAACTTCAAAGGAAATAATTCATGAGTATTTTAATCATTGTGACACACTTGGTCAAGCCCAACTATTATCAAGTATGCTTCTTCATGACGAGATAAAAGAGACATTAAAATTGTTGAGTGTAGATTTCACAAAAAAGAGGAGAGGACACATAGAAAAATACATTGTTTAAAATGTTACGAAAGGTTTGACTTTCATTGGAAAAAAGTATCGACCAATTGATAAGAGCATTTCAAAAAGAGTGATGTTGACATCTATTGTAAGTGCACAAACATCAAGAAAATGTTAGATCTCTTCACTTTCAAGTGAAATTGGCTTAAGTAGAAAGACACTAAGATATGTGAAAAGGAGAAAGGTTTTGGATGATAGTACTACAGAAGGCAATTGGGCAATTATGTGTAGGGCTCCTCATTCTAAAAAGATTGAAGATGGTGTTAGGAAGTTGATATAAGATTTTTGGCATGATCATACTTTCCTTTCATCAAATAGTAGAGATGTTCTCAAACACCGGATCGGGCCAAATAGTTATAAAATACATACAAAACATTAGTTAGACATAACACAACACGAGATGTATGTGATGTCTTGTGATGCAAATCCTCATATAAAGATTGGGCAAATAATGTTTGAAATGTTAAGGCCATATTATGTGAAGGCAAATAAAGTTTTTGAAACTTGTTGTCATTATCATATTGAATTTGATCTTTACTATTAGGTGTTTTGAAAGATCGGAGAAGAAAGTGATGGTGTTCAAAATACACCTCCTAAATGGGTTTAAGTGAGTTTATAGCATCCATCTTATGGGATAAATCTGATGACGATGTAGATGGTCCATGAAATGCATAAAAGGACTTTGTGAAACATGTGGAGATTTAGCTAAGATGCGTTTGAGAAATGAAGATACTTACATGATGAAGATGGTAAATTTCAAGAGTTACAAGTACATAAAGTTTGAAACAAAATTTGGGAAAGAATCCAAAAGGTTTAGATTACGTAGAAAAGGAAGTACCTATTGGAACATTTATGGAAAATTTTCGTAATTGATACAACCATACATACATCATGCATTTTTTGCTAAGTGGCAAGAAAAACAATTTCAGTTGTTGAGAAGGTACTTTCCCATTTCTAGAACAATTTTATCAGTATAGTGGACTTTGCACACTTTCTCTTTAAAATTTAATTCTACACACTTTTCCACATAATAGATATCTAACTTTTGAAAAATCAAGGATATAAAGCACTTTAACTTGAGTGTACACATGAACTATATTGAACTCCTATTCTTTCCATTCCTATGCAAGAGCACATTTTATGTACATGACTAATGGCTATTTAATTTTCTTAAATCTACAGGTTGACAAGGATATGATGAAAGCAACAAGAAAATCATTTTACTAGACAATGATATATATCAGATAGTGACTACACAAAATTTGAGAACACTTGTACAAATTATGAACTTGTGATCAACTAAAATATTTTTTTAATATTTCTAAACATATCGAAAATATGATTTTGAAACCAAACTTTGGTCATTTCAAAAAGAGGTACATCATAGGAAAATTGAAACTGTGAAAAAACTAAGAATGGTTTCTCAAGAAGGTAGTTCACAAGGGTACACAACATTATAGATAGGATCAAAAATAGAATAATTACCTCCATCATGGGAAAAGTAATGGTGATGCAACCCTCAATTCAACCAAAGACACAATGAAAGACAATAGGAAGTGATGTAGAGAATTCCCTAGATTCCTATTCAAGCATGTGATATGATAATGAATGCTTTTATTTAATGCTATATGCTCTCTAAATGTTAGGCACTAAATGTCTTAAAATGAACTAGAGTTAGTCCTTAAATATAATTACTTGAGGTGAAAAAGAAACATTTCATGCTTTGATTTGATGAATAATGGTTAGTTGGGAGGGTTAGGTTGGCCTTAAATTTGAATTTTAAATTTTAAATTTCAAGGTTCATTTTTGTCATACAACCAATTTGGGTCACTTGTACAAATTGCAAATCTAAACTTGGGTAGGGAAATGGGTAAAATTAGGGATCTCAAGACTAGTCCCTAAGATTGAGTATAAATGGAATCAAGTAAGTCTTGGGTTATGTGCCAAATTTTAGCATAAATAAGGCTGGACTTGTACACTTTTCATTATCTAAGTCCAATATCCAATTTAAAGTGAGCTCAAAACAAATGAGAAAAGTGCAAGGTATGTAATTTCCACCATAAAAAAATTAAATTTAAATATTTTATACCACATCATAAGATAATTTTTTGAAGGATTAGAGTCTTAATGAACAAGTTCATCAAATTTTTGATACATTCTTGGTGAAGGACCATACAAGTGCACAAGTATTAAAAAGGGGATATTGCCCAATGTAGAATTCACAGCCTTATTGTCAAAGTGTAGACTACTGTTGAAAAATGTAGGTTTCAATCTTCAATTTATAATTCTCTTAAGGGTGTAATGAGAGGAGTGGAATGCAATTTTTTGTCATAACTTAGAAAAAATTGTGTTATTTAATTCAAGTCAATAACTTGAGACGTTGAAAGTTGTCTCAAGAGTTAATAAAAGGCCTTGTTAAATTTGGAGTACATATAGTACAACTCAAGTTCAACATTAAGGTTCACACCATCTAAAATAGGAGTAGATCAAGAATGAACCTTTCATCTCAAAGATAGAATCCTACCATGTATGCATTATTTTTTGAAACAACCTTAAATAACATGTTTTTCTTGTAAGGATATAGACACTAACACTACCCATTAGAATGCAACTAGTTCATCCTCTTCCTTAAAAGTGCCATATTTTTTCCCAAGGAGAAAAAACATGACAAGATTGACCTTTAAAAATGTGATGGATCCTCTCTAACCATATAAGTTCAATAAAATGGAAACTCACATACTCTAATGTAAATATAACTAAGAATACTTGATTGAAAAAATTAAGTAGATAATATAGTTCTAAGAATACTTGATGGTTTCTAGGTCAAAGTGAAATTAGCAATGAAATGAAATCTTGATATGCATAGTCATGGACGAGTATTACCAAATCATCTCAATATATGCTCATGTGCATAGAATAATTGCCAAATTGACTCAAAACATTTGTAGCACAATACATGTGATAGGAAGAACCTTAAAAAAATTTCTTTTAAATTATCAACTTGATAAGTTGTTTGTTTTGCAAAAAAAGCCATAAAAAATGTAAATAATTGACTAAATGTGACAATAACGTATGAGATCATTATGCATTTGGGATAATGTTTTTTTTATTCATTAAGGAGTATTAAGGTATCCTTGACTTGGAATGTAGTAGGAAGTAGGAAGCTCTCCCCAACAAGAGTATCATGTCTATATACAAATCCTACAAGTATCAAACACATTTAGCAAAGAGGTTATGTGATCAATGAAGAAACATTGAGGTAAATATGTTCTTCTATTTTTCAACTTGAATAGTAATATTGTGATAGTATGATAAAAACTTTTATGACTTAAACTTAAAGTGGCAATCAAGTTCAAATTAAATATCACATATATATTTGTGGTCAAAAAGTGTATTGACAGCATACTCTAGTCTAAAAAGGTAACAACATACCTACTTATATGTAGTGTATTTTTACCCATGGACATGTTTAACACATTTTAAAAAATCATGCATGCTTATTCTTGATGGACAACAATGTAATACATTGTTATCGTTTAACTAATACAAACATGCATGATGTTTAATTCCAGCCAATGGCAATAGTGAAGAGATATCAAACTAGTAAATATTGTGGATTTTGGGATAAATCCTAATTATCACTTAATTCTATGCATTCCTAGGTGGAACTAGAAAGTTCTTTTGTGGTTCATATCTCAAAGAGAACATTGAACTAAAATAAGCTTTCATGTAATATAATAGAGTAAAACATGAGTCGCACCTAAGTCCATCCCAACTTTTAATATTATATTTAACATGATGCTCAATAGGCTTACAACTACTATATGTGTTAACCAGTTTAGCTATCATGGATACATTCTTGTGAGCTCTAGATTCCTTAACAACAATGTTTGTAAGAGGACAACCAAGAGTGTCTAATCTTGCATATTCTTTAAAATAGGGTATCATGGTAGATCAAAAATTAACACCTTAAAGGATTTAGTTTTGGACACTTTCTCATGTTTTATCAAACAAATCAAAGTATTGTTCCTTATTTTACACAATTATCTATTGCTCTAAATCTTGTTAATAAATTTCAACTAATGTATTACCCACCTTGTATCATATGCTCCTAATATGTTGTATGCACAAGACAACTGAGAGGGGGGGGGTGAATCAGTTGTAACAAAAACTTCAAACCCTTACAAACATTTAGATCCACATTAACCTTTAAATATGTTATGATGTTTAAGCATGAAAAGAAAATAACTGAAACTAAATCAGACCAACACCACACATAAGATAACACCAAATTTTACATGGAAAACCCTAAAAGGGAAAAACCACAGTGAGGATTAGCTCACAATATAATGTAGTAGCAATACCAAATTACAAAGGCTCACTGCTAGAGGGTTCACTGCCCAAAAGAGAGAATGCTCACTATAGGTGGACTCATTGTCCAAGTGGACTCACTGCCCACTAAGAAAGAAAGAAAGAAGAGAAGAATGGCTCATTGCTAGGCTTTGAACTGATATAGTTGCATCTAACCTATGCATGGAGTTCAATTCCAATGAAGCTTAATGTCCATCACAACACACACAACATCTTCACAGCATCACTGAAAATAGTAGACACCTTCTACTCATTGCATCTAGTAGCCTAACACATGAAAGCCCTCACTGCCTTGATCAAATTCACATCACAAACATCATATCCCTCTCATGCACACACATCCATGACTCCTTGACACTTATTTATACAATCACCAATCATGAAAACATTCTCTAAGGTCGGCAACACAACTTAACCCATAAAATTCAAATTAGGTCTAAACCTAAACATTCCTATGGAGGAAGGGAACAAATGCAAACTACATCACACTTTAGCACAGACCTAAATCCAATCTTCCATGCTTCATCACACTTTTATTTTCACCAAAGCACAACAACAGATAGTGTAAACAACCAAGTCAGCCATCCTTGTGTTAACACCATGAACTTTTAAATACACGCTTCCTCAAAATCACATGACGACATGTGGACCACGCACCAAGTTTGAACATGATCTAGAAACATCCACAAGCACATAAGAAACCAACAAATTCCTTTACACCAAATTTCACTTGAAGAAACTTCACACCGAAGTACTTAACCGGCTATATCATGTTATGTCATCATCTGCAAATTAAGAAATGTACTTGCAGAGCACCAAACCATGAACCACTTGAGATGAAGGAAAATATTGACTTTATAAGCACAAATCTAGAACTGTAACACCTGAAACCATTTTGTAGAGAAATGCGGAGCAAAATACTTTTTCCCAGACACATTGCAAACATTGTCAAACATTGTTCTCAAACTGGTGAACACAACTTCCACTGCACAATGATCTAGAGCACCAAATTCTAGATTTAGAATCTTCAAATATTTCTAAACAACATACCCAAACCACACACTTAGATATTCAATTAGGAATAAATGCGGAGCAAAACTTGATCATAGCTCTGTTATGCCAGAACACATCTTCAACACACTATTTCCATTGTTAATCAAATTTTCTCAAAAGCACTTGGAAACCAAGCAATAGGAGAATATTATCAACATCTTTAGCACCTCCTCAAACCAATCAAATCACTTTAACACAACAACTCAATCAAACAACAACAACCTCATCATAAGACACAGTTGACACCAATGAAAACACAAGCTTGTTGACATCAATGACAACACCGATTAGCACATACTTGCAACAATCTCCCCCTTTCTTTTGCATATCTTATTCTCTCTCTGATCATTGATTGTTCTTTCTCCCCCTTTGACATCAATGATAAAGGATGTCATGATACTGCACATGCTTGCACTATTCACTACTGCTCTATTATAGATTTTTCTTTCACTACTCTAAATACTCCCCCTGACTGCAACAATCGTCATGACTATTGCCTACTCCCCTTGAGAGGTAGCCTCCAATCATTAGTCCAGGAAAGAATGAATCTTGAAATCCACTGGACTGATGCATCTCCTTATGCATCTAGTTCAAGGAAGGAGGGGCAATAACTCCTAACTTGTGAAAAACCATCAAGATGTAACTCTGCACTAATCTTCTTTACTTTCTTATTCTCCCCCTTTCTTTTGCATATCTTATTCTCTCTCTGATCACTGATTGTTCTTTCTCCCCCTTTGTTTTTCACATGAACTCTCTCCCCCTTTAACATCAATGACAAAGGATGTCATGATACTGCACATGCTTGCACTATTCACTACTGCTCTATAATAGATTTTTCTTTCACTACTCTAAATACTCCCCCTGACTACAACAATCGTCATGACTACTGCCTACTCCCCTTGAGAGGTAACCTCCAATCATTAGTCCAGGAAAGAATGAATCTTGAAATCCACTGGACTGATGCATCTCCTTATGCATCTAGTTCAAGGAAGGAGGGGCAATAACTCCTAACTTCTCCCGGAGATACTCAAATGTATCCTTAGGAAGAGCCTTAGTGAATATGTTAGCAACTCGATCCTTTGTAGACACATACTCAAGCTTCACTTCATTCTCTACAACCTTCTCTCTCAGAAAGTGATACCTAATTGAAATGTTCTTTTTCCTTGAATGCATCATTGGATTCTTTGAAATGTTAATAGCACTTGTATTATCATAGAAAATAGAAATTGGCTCATCATACACAACTTTGATATCCTTTAAGGTTTGTTTCATCCACAACACTTGTGTGCAACAAGATGCTGTTGCAATGTATTATGCCTTTACAGTAGACAGAGATATTGCATACTACTTTTTACTTAACTATGATACTACTCTACCACCAAGAAAGAATGCTCCACAACTTGTACTTTTACTATCATCTACGCAACCAGCCCAATCTACATCTGTATAAGCACATAGAGTAAAATCAGTATCTTTTGGATACCAGAAGCTATGATCAGAAGTGTACTTTAAATATCTAAATATCCTCTTCACTGCCATAACATGTGACTCTCTAGGATCTGCTTGAAATCTAGCCACAAGACAAACTAAGTGCAAAATATCTGGTCTAGTAGTAGTTAGATATAGTAATCCTCCAATCATTGATCTGTAATTGCTCTGATCAACCTTAGGAGATTTATCATTCTTGCTCAACTTACAACTAGTAACCATAGGAGTACAAACTAGTTTAGAATCTTCCATTCCAAACTTCTTTAACAACTCTTTTACATACTTTGATTGAGAAATGAAATGCCTTTATCTATCTGGTGGATCTATAGGCCAAGAAAGAAATTCATTTCCCCACACATTGACATTTCAAAATCATTCTACATCTCATCTACAAAGATCTTACACATGCATTCATGCCTTCATTTCCTTCAAAGATTATGTCATCTACATACACTTCCACAATAAACATTTGATCTCCACTTACTTTGATGTACAAATTGCTATTTGTGGAGCCTTTATTGAATCCTTCTTGTAATAAGTACCTGTCTAACCTTGCATACCAAGCTTTGGGAGCTTTCTTCAATCCATATAGTGCCTTCTTTAACCTGCAGACCATATCTGGCTTATTTGACAATGAAATCCTTATGTTTGCTCTATGTACACTTCCTCTTCCAATTCCCCATTCAAGAAAGTAGACTTCACATCCATTTGATATACTTTTAAATCCTTATGTCCTGTAAAAGCTAAAAACATCCTAATAGCCTCCATTCTTGCCACTGGAGCATAAGTTTCCTCATAGTCTATTCCTTCCACTTGGGAGTAGCCTTTACATACAAGTCTTGCCTTATTTCTTATCACTTCTCCATTCTCATTCAATTTGTTCTGGAATACCCACTTAGTTCTAATCACATTTTTGTTCTCTAGTCTTGGGACAAGTTCCCAGGTCTAATTTTTCTCAATCTGCATTAGTTCTTCCATAGCCTTAATCCAATTCTCATCCTTGCATGCCTCAACCACTATTTTAGGTTCAACTTTAGAAAGTAAACATAGATTTACCTATTCTTCAGTAGCTCTGCTTCTTGTCAATACACCTTTGCTCTTATCACCAATGATCTAGTCTTTAGTGTGATGCTTCTGCACATACTTGGGGGTTTTGGGAGATTTCACTAGAGCTTCTTCCTCTTCAATTTGTGCTTCCTTTTCTTTAGCTTCTTCTTCTTCACTGGAAGAAGACTCATCTAATTCATAATCATTAATCTCTAAAATCTTTTGCATGTCTTCATCAACCTTAACATTTGTACTCTCAAAAATCCTTCTTAGCCTCTTGTTGCAGCACCAGTAATCTTTTCTTTTGTTAGAGTACCCAAGGAAAATACCTTCATCACATATTGCATCAAACTTTCCTAGTTCTTCATCTCTTCTTATATAACATTTGCGGGTGCTGCCACAATAATGGGTTACACTTTCTGGGACATCTTGATTTTTGCTGAAATCACATATTTTTAGAAAATATAATGATTTAAGCCTTGAAAGGTTCCATTTAAAGGATTTTAATTGAAGAGGGTTTGATCAAACCCCCTTGGATAGAACCCCGCTAGTTTTAAACCATACCTATAATGGAGTGTCCTCTACACCTATCAAAATATTGATAAAAAACCACTTTTGATTTACCTTTTGGGGATCAAACGAATTCATTTAAAATTTATATTTTGTAATTATGTAGTCCTTATTATAAGATTCCCAAAAAGTATAATTTTAAATATATTTAATTTGATTATTATATTTATTTTTTATTTCTTGTGAATGTATGTTTTTCATCAAACATCAAGTTCTCTGTTCTACACACATGGAAAATTAGTAAATTAGTGAAAAAAACTCTGAAAAATATCTATGCCTTAGGTATTGATGTCCTTGTTTCAACAAAAAAAATAAAAATTGAATTTTGATACATACAGAAAAAGTTATGTTTTATGGAATACGCCTATGTCTAAATTATAATTGGTTTGACTTCAAAACTTAATTAAAAAAAATATTCAACAAAATATTATAAAACCAAATGCATGCCCTCTATATTGGTGTTACCAATCTAAATTCAAAAGAATCAGAATTTTATCCTTTGTAGAAAAAAAGTTATGTGCTACAGAATACACATCACTTTAAAAAAATATTTTTTACTATTAAAAACTAGTTATCAAAGGAGACACAAAAAAATTTACAATTTAACTCCAATTTTTTTTAAAAATATATATTTAGAATCTACAAACAAAATCTCACAAATCACTAGTTCACATCATCTTCAAATTCCCAATGGTTTAGTGGCTATAGGTGTCAGAAAGTGAAGATTTAGTTCAAAATGTTGATTTCAATGTCAAGTTTGGCCAAAAAGTGTAACCCATTATTGTGGGATGACCCTTGCTTCCAAAAACTTTGAAATATTTAATAATAGGAATCCTTCCATACCATAGCTCATAGGGAGTCTTTCTATCATTTGCCCTTACTTGTACTCTGTTCTGTATGTAGATAACAGTATGAATTGCTTCTCTCGAGTAGACTTCCAGTAGGCTTGCTTCTTTGATCATTGTCCTTGCAGCTTCTTGAATAGTCATATTCTTCCTTTCAACCACTCCATTCTACTGAGGAGTCCTAGGGGCATATAAATTCCTCTTTATCCCATGATTCTAACAAAATATGTTAAACTCTTGTCAGACCTCAAACATTTGATCTTCATATCCATTTCATTTTCAACCATTGCTTTAAAGGCTTTAAACTTATCTAGGGCTTTTGATTTTTCCTTAAGAAAAGTAATACATGTCATTCTAAAGCAATCATCAATAAATATCATAAAATACCTGTCATGTTGAAAACTCTTTACTCTGGTAGGACCACAAAGATCTATATGTACCAATTCCAATAGTCTGGTAGACAACTAATCCTTGACTTTGAAGCTTCTTCTTATTTACTTTCCAATCTGACATTCCTTACAGACATCATTGGTGTCTTTGTGATCTTTGGCAGATCTCTCACAGCTTGAACTGAACTTATCCTTTGTAGGATATCAAAATTGATGTGACATAATCTCCTATGCCATAGCCAACTTTCACTGATCTGAGTCATAAGGCAATAAATAGCACCACCTTTGAGATGATAAACATTTCTACTTGTCCTCTTTCCAGCAACAATTACTATTCCAGAGCTTTTTCTGATCTCACAACCATCATCCTGAAACAAAGATTGTAACCCTTGCTACACATCTATCCAACACTCAAGAGATTATGCTTTAAACCTTTGACATAAAGAACATCATCAGTGTTATGCTTTCCATCAAAACTGATTGAAACTTTTCCAGAAATCTTAGCAGCTTCATCACCACCAAACCTAACCAATCCACCATCATATTTTTCAACTTTAAAAAACTTACTCTTATCACCTGTCATATGATTAGAGCATCCACTATCAATGATCTAATCATCTTTTTCTTTTCTAGCATGAAAATTAGACATTACAAAGCCTTTAGGGTTAGTGCTTGCTTCCAAATCCTTTTCCTTCACATAGTTTCCAGAGTTAGTAGAAATAGTTTCATCTATTAGGGCTATGAATAAGCATTCATTATCATTATCATCCTCACAATCAGATTCATCATCAGATATACTTGCATCTTCTCTAACATAGTAACTTTTCTTAACAATCTTACCTCTATTTTCCCTATTCTAAATTGTCAGAGCTCTATCTGGACACCTTGAAACATAATGACCTATTTGTCCACAACTAAAACATTAAAAAGGAAACTTACCACTAAAATTTCCAGTACCCTTTTTCATCCTTCTCACAAAATTAGCTCCCACTTCATCAAAGTCTTCTGGATCTGATTCAACAATCTTCTCTGATTTACTGGCCTTAAAAGCAGTCTCATCCTTTGCAGTTCCACTAGTTGTGCCAAACTCTCTTATTTTAAAAGCAGTTAGGGTACCAAGCAACTGATCTTTGGTAAACTGATTCAAATTCTATAATTCTTCAATAGTAGAAACCTTATGACTGTAAGATTTAGGAAGAGTTCTGAGTACATTCAATATCACTTCTTTATCATCCATACTTTTGCCAAGTCCTTTGATACCATTGACAACTTCATCCACCTTCTGTAAGTAGCTTGTAATGTTTTCATCTTCTGACATTCACATGGTCTCAAAAGTGAGCTTCAAATTCTACATTTTAGCTTGTTTAACTTTATCATCTCCTTCATAAACACTTTCCAACTTTTTCCAAATTGCATTAGCAGTCTTCAAATTCACAAATTCCACTAACTCAGAATTAGTAAGTCCACTTAAGAGAGAATGTTTTGCCTTACCATCTATTTCAGTAGCTTTGATATCATCTCCAGTGCTTATACCATTCTCAGGTATAGTGTAATTAGAATTGACTGATTTCCAGACATCATAACCAAGAGCAATTAGAAAGGCTTCCATCCTCACCTTCCAGAGTGCATAGTCTGATCCATCAAACAAGGGAATTTGTTTCTTGTGCACCATCCTAGATCTACCTCAAGTTGTCAAGCTTTGTTCAAAGGAGCCTAGATCTGATACCAATTGTTGTATGCACAAGACAACTGAGAGGGGGGGTGAATCAGTTCTAACAAAAACTTCAAACCCTTACAAACATTCAGATCCACATTAACCTTTAAATATGTTATGATGTTTAAGCATGAAAAGAAAATAACTAAAACTGAATCATAACAACACCACACACAAGAGAACACCAGATTTTACATGGAAAACCTTAAAATGGAAAAACCATGGTGAGGATTAGCTCACAATATAATGTAGTAGCAATACCAAATTACAAAGGCTCATTGCCAAAGGGCTCACTACAGGTGGACTCACTGTCCAAGTGGACTCACTGCCCACTAAGAAAGAAAGAAGAGAATAATGGCTCACTACCAGGCTTTGAACTTATATAGTTGCATCTAACCTATGCATGGAGTTCAATTCCAATGAAGGTCAATATCCATCACAACACACATCTTTGCAGCATCACTGAAAATAGTAGACACCTTTTGCTCACTACATCTAGTAGCCTAACACATGAAAGACCTCACTTCCTTGATCAAATTTGCATCACAAACATCATATCCTCTTGTGCACATACATCCATGACTCCTTGACACTTATTTATACAATCACCAATCATGAAAACATTCTCCAAGGTCGGCAACACAACTTAAACCATAAAATTCAAATTAGGTCTAAACCTAAACATTCCCATGGAGGAAGGGAATGGATCCAAACCACATCACACTTTAGCATGGACCTAAATCCACTCTTACACACTTCATCATGCTTTCACTTTCACCAAAGCACAACTGCAAATAGTGTAAACAACCAAGTCAGCCATCCTTGTGTTAACACCATGAACTTTTAAATACACACTTCCTCAAAATCACACGACGACATGCGGACCATGCACCAAGCTTGAACATGATCTAGAAACATCCACAAGCACCTAAGAAACCAACAAATTCCTTTACACCATCTTTCACCTAAAGAAACTTCACATCGAAGTACTTAACCAACTATATCATGTTCTGTCATTATCTGCAACTTAAGAAATGTACTTGCGGAGCACCAAACCACAAACCACTTGAGATGAAGGAAAATATAGACTTTATAAGCACACATCTAGAACTGTAACACTTGAAACCATTCTGCAGAGAAATGCGGAGCAAAATACATTCTCCCAAACACACTACAAACACTGTTCTCAAATTGGTGAACACAACTTCCATTGCATAATGATTCAGAGCACCAAATTCTAGATTTAGCATCTTCAAACACTTCTAAACAACATATCCAAATTGCACACTCAGATATTCAATTAGGAAGAAATGCGGAGCAAAACGTGATCATTTCTCTGTTATGCCATAACACATCTTCAACACACTATTTCCTTTGTTAATCAAATTTTCTTAAAAGCACTTGGAAACCAAGCAACAGGAGCATATTCTCAACATCTTTAGCACCTCCTCAAACCAAACAAATCACTTTAACACAACAACTCAAACAACAACAACCTCATCAAAGACACTATTGATACCAATGACAACACCGATTAGCACATACTTGCAACATAATCAAATGAATTGTGTTGCAAAACTTAACTAAGAGGCTTACTTATGTACTTGCAATGTGTAACTTTTGATATATACCTAACATAATTTCCCTTAAGGTGAATGTATATAAATATATTCTTGATATCATGTCAAATATTGAGCCTTATATATTTTATTAAAATTTCAATGGTGATATCAAGGACAAGATTGTACCCCTTTGCATCTAATTTATATTATTGAATGATCAGGTATAGAAGGAGATGATCACATTGAATCTTTTATTGTCTTGCACAACTTAACTAGGAGGCTTACTTATGTGAGCAATGTGTAACTTTTGATATATACCTAACAAAATTTCCCATAAGGTGAATGTAAATAAATCTATTCTTGATATCATTCCAAATATTGAGACTTATATAAAGAACATCATCAGTGTTATGCTTTCCATCAAAACTGATTGAACCTTTTCCAGAAATCTTAGCAGCTTCATCACCACCAAACCTAACCAATCCACCATCATATTTTTGAACTTTAAAAAACTTACTCTTATCACCTGTCATATGATTAGAGCATCCACTATCAATGATCTAATCATCTTTTTCTTTTCTAGCATGAAAATTAGACATTACAAAGCCTTTAGGGTTAGTGCTTGCTTCCAAATCCTTTTCCTTCACATAGTTTCCAGAGTTAGTAGGAACAGTTTCATCTATTAGGGCTATGAATAAGCATTCATTATCATTATCATCCTCACAATCAGATTCATCATCAGATATACTTGCATCTTCTCTAACATAGTAACTTTTCTTAACAATCTTACCTCTATTTTCCCTATTCTAAATTGTCAGAGCTCTATCTGGACACCTTGAAGCATAATGACCTATTTGTCCACAACTAAAACATTAAAAAGGAAACTTACCACTAAAATTTCCAGTACCCTTTTTCATCCTTCTCACAAAATTAGCTCCCACTTCATCAAAGTCTTCTGGATCTGATTCAACAATCTTCTCTGATTTACTGGCCTTAAAAGCAGTCTCATCCTTTGCAGTTCCACTAGTTGTGCCAAACTCTCTTATTTTAAAAGCAGTTAGGGTACCAAGCAACTGATCTTTAGTAAACTGATTCAAATTCTATAATTCTTCAATAGTAGAAACCTTATGACTATAAGATTTAGGAAGAGTTCTGAGTACATTCAATATCACTTCTTTATCATCCATACTTTTGCCAAGTCCTTTGATACCATTGACAACTTCATCCACCTTCTGTAAGTAGCTTGTAATGTTTTCATCTTCTGACATTCACATGGTCTCAAAAGTGAGCTTCAAATTCTACATTTTAGCTTGTTTAACTTTATCATCTCCTTCATAAACACTTTCCAACTTTTTCCAAATCGCATTAGCAGTCTTCAAATTCACAAATTCCACTAACTCAGAATTAGTAAGTCCACTTAAGAGAGAATGTTTTGCCTTACCATCTATTTCAGTAGCTTTGATATCATCTCCAGTGCTTATACCATTCTCAGGTATAGTGTAATTAGAATTGACTGATTTCCAGACATCATAACCAAGAGCAATTAGAAAGGCTTCCATCCTCACCTTCCAGAGTGCATAGTCTGATCCATCAAACAAGGGAATCTGTTTCTTGTGTACCATCCTAGATCTACCTCAAGTTGTCAAGCTTTGTTCAAAGGAGCCTGGATCTGATACCAATTGTTGTATGCACAAGACAACTGAGAGGGGGGGGTGAATCAGTTGTAACAAAAACTTCAAACCCTTACAAACATTCAGATCCACATTAACCTTTAAATATGTTATGATGTTTAAGCATGAAAAGAAAATAACTAAAACTGAATCATAACAACACCACACACAAGAGAACACCAGATTTTACATGGAAAACCTTAAAATGGAAAAACCATGGTGAGGATTAGCTCACAATATAATGTAGTAGCAATACCAAATTACAAAGGCTCATTGCCAAAGGGCTCACTACAGGTGGACTCACTGTCCAAGTGGACTCATTGCCCACTAAGAAAGAAAGAAGAGAATAATGGCTCACTACCAGGCTTTGAACTTATATAGTTGCATCTAACCTATGCATGGAGTTCAATTCCAATGAAGGTCAATATCCATCACAACACACATCTTTGCAGCATCACTGAAAATAATAGACACCTTCTGCTCACTGCATCTAGTAGCCTAACACATGAAAGACCTCACTTCCTTGATCAAATTTGCATCACAAACATCATATCCTCTTGTGCACATACATCCACGACTCCTTGACACTTATTTATACAATCACCAATCATGAAAACATTCTCCAAGGTCGGCAACACAACTTAAACCATAAAATTCAAATTAGGTCTAAACCTAAACATTCCCATAGAGGAAGGGAATGGATCCAAACCACATCACACTTTAGCATGGACCTAAATCCACTCTTACACACTTCATCATGCTTTCACTTTCACCAAAGCACAACTGCAAATAGTGTAAACAACCAAGTCAGCCATCCTTGTGTTAACACCATGAACTTTTAAATACACACTTCCTCAAAATCACACGACGACATGCGGACCATGCACCAAGCTTGAACATGATCTAGAAACATCCACAAGCACCTAAGAAACCAACAAATTCCTTTACACCATCTTTCACCTAAAGAAACTTCACATCGAAGTACTTAACCAACTATATCATGTTCTGTCATTATCTGTAACTTAAGAAATGTACTTGCGGAGCACCAAACCACAAACCACTTGAGATGAAGGAAAATATAGACTTTATAAGCACACATCCAGAACTGTAACACTTGAAACCATTCTGCAGAGAAATGCGGAGCAAAATACATTCTCCCAAACACACTACAAACACTGTTCTCAAATTGGTGAACACAACTTCCATTGCATAATGATTCAGAGCACCAAATTCTGGATTTAGCATCTTCAAACACTTCTAAACAACATATCCAAATTGCACACTCAGATATTCAATTAGGAAGAAATGCGGAGCAAAACGTGATCATTGCTCTGTTATGCCATAACACATCTTCAACACACTATTTCCTTTGTTAATCAAATTTTCTTAAAACCACTTGGAAACCAAGCAACAGGAGCATATTCTCAACATCTTTAGCACCTCCTCAAACCAAACAAATCACTTTAACACAACAACTCAAACAACAACAACCTCATCAAAGACACTATTGATACCAATGACAACACCGATTAGCACATACTTGCAACATAATCAAATGAATTGTGTTGCAAAACTTAACTAAGAGGCTTACTTATGTACTTGCAATGTGTAACTTTTGATATATACCTAACATAATTTCCCTTAAGGTGAATGTATATAAATATATTCTTGATATCATGTCAAATATTGAGCCTTATATATTTTATTAAAATTTCAATGGTGATATCAAGGACAAGATTGTACCCCTTTGCATCTAATTTATATTATTTAATGATCAGGTATAGAAGGAGATGATCACATTGAATCTTTTATTGTCTTGCACAACTTAACTAGGAGGCTTACTTATGTGAGCAATGTGTAACTTTTGATATATACCTAACAAAATTTCCCATAAGGTGAATGTAAATAAATCTATTCTTGATATCATTCCAAATATTGAGACATATATATTTTATTGAAATCTAATAATGATATCACTATGATAAATCACTATTGCTAAGTCCAAAATATTGCTAAGTCACTATGATAAATCACTATGATAAATCACTATGATATCATTATTGAGACTATAATCTATTTTGGACTTAGCAATGATCTATAGTCTCAATAAATCATCTATTTTGCCTCTAATTAATAAATTATTTAATTCTATGATAAATCACTATAGATCATTGCTAAGTCCAAAATAGATGTTCCAAATAAATGTTTAGGGTTCCAATTTAGGGTTTCAAATAAATATTTTAGGGTTCCAAAATAAACATTTAGGATTCCAAATAAACGTTTAGGGTTCCAATTTAGGGTTTCAAATAAATGTTTTAGGGTTCTAAAATAAACATTTTGGGTTTTCATTTTCACATTTTAGGGTTCCAAATTATATTTTTAGAGTTTTAGTTTTCACATTTTAGGGTTTTAAAATAGTGTATTAGGGTTTGAAAAATAAAAAATATGGTTTCAAATTCTTGTATTAGGGTTTGGAAATCAAGTATTTTGCTTTCAAAATGATATTTCAAGGTTTAAAATTATCGTTTATGTTTTGCAAATTCACATACATGTACAAGGGTTTCAAAATTTTGCAAAGAAAGTCTAAATTTTTCCATTACAATTTTGCAAAAAACACTGGATTTCCATACAATTTTGCAAAAAAACACTAAATTTCTAGATACAATTTTGCAAAAAAACCATGAATTTTCATATTACAATTTTGTAAAAAATTGAAAATATGTAGGGTTAAATTCAACATACCTGGTAATACGTTGGCATGGATAGTCTAATTTGTTGACAAGTGGCAAGCTGGGGCTGTGGCATGTACAGAGGTGGCAAACTAGGGTCATGGTGTGGGTCAATGTCACTGAAGGAACTCCATTATTATTTATCCCTACTCGTCCTGCGGTTCGGGAGTGGCATAGTGAAAATGACTACGAATTACTTTTTTTTGCATTATATTACCTTTAAAAAACAATAAAATAATATCTTCGTTCAAAGATTTTCTTTGAACAAAGATATTATTTTATTGTTTCTTAATCAACAAAATAATATCTTTGTTCGAAGGAATCTTCGAACGAAGATTTACCTTTGTTCGAAGGTGATTTTGATGAAATGTTCGAAAAAAGTTACCTTTGTTCAAAAAATAATATTCAAATGAAGGTAGTGTGAAATGTTTTTGTCCATCCGCCATAAAAAATTTGATGTCCCAAGCTTGGGACCGAGTATTGTGGGATGACCCTTGCATCAGATGACTATGACCATGTTTTAGACCTTGTACAAGAAGGTACATTATACCAATATCTAGTTTCATTACATTGTTTTGTAATCTATAATTCTATACATTCAAGTATTTTTGTGAATTATATATCATGTCTGATGTAGGAGCATCTAGATGTGTAGAGAAATATTGCATCACCAAAAAAATGATTTTGTTTTCTATTTCTTTCAATTTTGGTTTTTACGAATACTCATTTGCTTGAATAGTTATTCAGAACTTTCAAAGTTTTCAAAAGGCCAAGAATACTAAGACTTACTCTTTTTAGTAACCATATATCAGAGAAGCAGTTGGGATAGAAATTTTCTCCAAAGATTTGAAATAGTCAAATAAACATTCTTGGTAAAATTTTAGCCTAAGATCATGTTTGGATTTCAAGATATTAAAGTTTCCATTTTTGAGGTTCCCAAAAAAGTTCTAGAATCAAATTTGAAGCACTTAGACATACCTAAATGGCCCTAAAGTTGTCATTGTAGACACCTGAAAATGACTTGACCCCACAAGCCACTTTTTCGCATCCTTACACCACCAATTATCCCTTCCACCAAATTTATTAAATTTATTTAATTAATCTATCCTAAGCCATCTATCTCTAGCTGTTATGTCATAAAATGTCCCTCTAGGACTTTTACCTCCTAAGTTTAGCTCCCAGGTCCCTTGTTTTTCATCATGCATGTTAGAATTAGCTCCTGAGACAAAATGGCCTAAAAACCCATGTCAAATGGGGCTTGAGGGACATTGTTGAGTCTTAACCCTAACCCAAAATAGGTCTCAATGCTTGGGCACTCATGCCCTTGTCCTACCCTATTTTGGTGGGGTCCCAAATTTGAATGTCGGTAAAGTAACCGTTAAAGGTGTCCCTTGCCGACATCTTAAATTTAAATTATGAAATTTGTAGCGGGAATGCATATATAAGCATGTTTAGGGTTTCATTTGTAAACTAGAAGATGATAACTAGAGATGATTATGATATTGTGGTGAACTTATGATTTCAGAGCATTCAAAGCATTCATTGTGGCAAAGAAGATTTTTTGTTGTTGTTGTGTTTGTTATTACAGATTTAGCTTCATCTTCTCATGTTGTGAAAGATCTTCATCTACATGTGAGCTACACCTCTGAGGTGATATCCATTTGTTCTTCAATCAATCATTTATCAATTTATTTTTGCCTCTATCCTGTAAGGATACACACTCTCTATCTAACAATAGTGTTGGAAGGGTTGATGCCATTCCGAGACTTGACTGAGGCAAGCTCCTAAACACCACAACCCCTAACCCCTCTTCTTGTGATTTTAGGTGACATGTATTAGATCGTGAAGAGTGGAGTTATAGAGGAGTGTTGTAGAGTATAAGGATTTCGGACCTAATGGAAAGAAGTAGAAAAGAGCATTGTCGAGGCTTGGGCGCTAGTCCCTTTGCCCTCTGGGTTTGCAGATCTTGAAATCTCTAGAGCATGGATAATTAGTAGCAGAAGGAGTCTGGAAACCCCCGAAGAAAATATTGCATTGGGTTTGGGCACGAGTCCCTTTGCCCCCGACATTTCAAAATTCTAAACTTCAAAATTTGGTGTGTATCTAATCTTCATTTAGCATCTCTATGAGCGAGCATTTGTCAAAATTCGTTTGTTTGCTTATGATTTTGCATAATTAGGGTTTTGAACATAATTGGGATTAAATTAACACATTAATCATCAATTTCCAAATTTCCCTATCATTACAATGACAACCAACCTATAGGTGAATCCTCTTGTAGAAGTTGTGATTCAACTCAGTTAACTGTCCTTGAATGTGTGTAGTGAAAGGAGGATCTAGTTAAACTATCTATTAAACTCTCATCTCCCTTTTTCATACATAACATTTTGGTGAACCCATGTTTTAATTAAATTTTGCACCTTGCTAAGTGTTGTACTTCAAATTTGAATTCATTCATTTCATTATCATCTTATTGCATTTGAAAATCTACAAAAAAAATTGAAAAATTTGAAAAAAAATTGCATCCTAGGCTTGCATTAGGGCATAGTTTGCATCAAATTCATTGCATTTAATTGAAATCTCAGATTTTTACATCAGATCTGATATAAATTACAGCCATACATCATTGTATAATCATTTACCTTGCATTTCCATGCTTTATTTGGTAGAATTTGCTTGAAATTGTGCATTTTTCATATAACCTAGTCTTTGCAAAAGCTAGGTTTTGTGGTTAAAATCTTGTTTCAGATTTTAATACTCTTTTAAACACTCTTTTAGGTCTGATTTCTGATTGTAGTGTTTCATTATTGTGTGTCTTGCATTTACATCTTAAATTTTGCATTTACACAGTCAATTTCAAGAAAAACTAGCATATTCACTCACTTTTCCTTAAAATTGCACTTGCATTTAGCATTGTAGAACTTTGACATCATTTTCAGATCTGAGATGAGCTATTTAATATCATAAATATGATTAGTCTTCATTCATACATCATTTTGCATAGTTTCACGCCTTAATTTCATAATTAGGGTTTAAAATCCTTGCATTTCATTAGATTTTGACTCATCTTTCATCTAGATTTGCATGATAGGCATGTTGTGAAATATATTTCTGCATTATTGGATTGATAATAAAGATTTATTTCACTACCCTTTTGTAATTTCATCACAACACTACATCTTTTAGGCATTTGCATTCAAAAAAAAAGAGAAAAAATCAAGCATTTTAGGTCATAAACATACATAGTTTTGCATACATTTCATTGCACATATATAAAAATATTTTTAAAATCAGATCTTGCATCCATTTGAAAGCATACATACATGGCTACTAATTGAAACAATAATTCTAGGTTCCCTCCTAGGCCTTATTTGAAAAGAAAGACCCCTGAACCTAAAATAGTATTCTCACCTCATGATAAAACATTTGGAGACATTGAGGGGCCTCTTTACATCATAGTAAAGGTAATGGAGATTCCCGTGCATGGTACACTTATAGATCCTAATTGCATGACTAATGTGGTAACATAAGAGTTCCTTCTCTCACATGATTTAATACAAGATTCTTATGAACCTTCGGATATAATGATTAAGACACATACTGGAGCTTTCATCCCTACCTTTGGGAAGATATCCTTATTGGTTACAATATATGATAAAGATGTGGAACAATTATTTGATGTCATCCCTTTATCTGACCTCTTCCACATAAAATTAGGACATCCATGGCTCAAGGCTATGAAGGTTATCCCCTCAACAATTCACAAATGCATAAAATTTCCTTTACATGGACAAGTACATACTATTCATTGTAATACATGGCAACCCATGGTTATAGAAAAGAACTATACTCTTGATTACTTTTGGCTACGACCTAATAGAGAAACTGAGCCATGAAGAGATTAACTTTTCTTAGCATATAGATGATACAAAGCAAAACTACTATCTAGAATGGCCAGACCTTCTATTCAACAAGCAATAAACAAAGAACAACCCGTATTAGAAGAACTTCCTAGATTGAAAGGTAAGGGACTCTATGCTGAGGTTCCTCCTCCGTCATCCTTAGAAGGATCGGGAGTTACTAGCGGAAAACAAAGCACTTCATCAAAGCAAATTAGATTTGAACAAGCTTCCTCCTCTGAGATACAAAAACCTATGAAAAAAAAATGAAACTACTTTTGAAGACATAAGCAATAAGACAAATAGAAATAGGCAAGAAAGAGAAAGGAGGAAGAGAAGACAAGCCTTTGCCCAATGAAATGCACTTCAACAAGAAAACATTCCACCTAACATTGAACCAAATAAGGAAAAACTTAAAGAAAAGGAGATTAAGGATAATGACAAATGTTGGGATATTGTACCTTATGTACCTCTTTGGTCTTGCATTCAAGATTGGGAAGATGATGATTTACTTGTTGACAATTGCTAGTTTAGTTGTGCAATAGGTAAGTATTTCTAACCTTGGTGGTCACCTATGTCGTAGAAATATTTTCTCATTTATGTGACCTCCCCTCTTGTGTTGTGTTCCCCCCATGATGTGTTATGTGTTGTTTAGGCCTCCTTGGATGACCCTTGATACTCTTGTAAGGTCAAGGATATTGGGAGATTGCCTCTGTTGTGACCATTCTTCTATTTGTATCATCATTCTTCTATCTTGCTTCTCCTCTATTTATGTTGTTGAGTGTTGTGTCTTAGGAGCATAGCATTGCGGTTGATGACCTGGTGGCATCTTCCTACGTGATTGTTCCTAAGGCACTTGTTCTCCTCTCTCATTTTATTATTTACCTTCTTCTAGTGATTCTATCTAGTCTGCAGATGATGAAAAACAAACATATACTGATATGGACTGCGTGTACCTTCAACAAGCAAAGCAAAATGGACCTAGACCATATATGAAGACAGGGTTGATTTATATATCTGACGCTTGGCTAGTAGAATCACTACATGTGATATTTGATGTTGTCTCATCTTTACTAACAAATCATAACAATAAATCTGCTCTATGCAATTTGTTTGTTTTGGGTGTCTCGCCTTGTTGTTACACTCTGTTCTGAGATGCCTGCAGTATAAACCCCATTGCTATACTTGAACTTGAACCTATTTGTGTAGCCTTCGCTTCTTTGTTTTCATGCATAGCTTTCATGTTTTTCTTAGATTAAGATGTGTTTGTGGGAACATTCAGTGATTGTAAGCACATGTCACCTTTGGGGGCATGGGCTTTGCAAAACCTCTTGTTCCCTTGTGTGTTTTCTCTCTACCTTAACATGCCTGATATTAGTACATGATATCAACCACCTTAAGGTGGGGGCATATATAAGGTAAGTTGTCTGATGATTTTGGTACTAACGAAGGGTGTTTGTAAGCCCTCTGCGGAGGCGGGATGTTGTATGTCTGGCGCGAGTGCACATATTTATTCTATATTACAATCAAGAAGCCCTCTGCAGAGGTGGGATATCATGCATATCCTTTTATTCAAAATCCCTCTATGGAAGTGGGGATGGTGTATCTCTTGAGCTAGTGCACATCCTTTTTATTTCAAAAGTCCTCCAAGTAGGCAGGGTTGGATCTGAGACTATCTTCCCTTAAGTATGTTTTTGATGGTTTTTGTGGCATAAGCCCAACCATCAGGTGTGCCTGTAGCGTGCTTGAGATGGTGGGAACTTAGCAATAAGCTCCTTCCATCACCTTGTTTTTCATGTTTTAGACGTATAGTATGTCTTTGGCATGCTATACAGTGCTCATGTTTTTCATGTGTTTTCCCCCGTGTGTAGTTTCAAGGCTCTGGTGAAATGCCCCTCCTACACTTAGGCTTTGAATGGCATGTTTTCTCCCAAGCATAGTTTCAAGGGTGTGGTGAAATACCCCTCCTATGCTTTGGGTTTTGTATGGCGCGCTTTCTCTCAAGTGTAGTCTCAAGGGTGTGGCGAAATGCCCCTCCTACACTTTGGGATTTGTTTGGTGTGTCTTCTCCCCCATATGTAGTCTCAAGGGTGTGGCGAAATGCCCCTCCTACATTTTGGGGTTGTGTGTTGCATTTTTACTTTTCATGTATCTACATTTATATATATCTAAAAATAAAAAAAAGAAATATCATTGTATTCATCATGTTTTACGTGTCTTCAATACTGTCTTCTTCATGTCTTGCATGCCTATTACTATCTTCTCCATGTTTTGCATGCCTGTTACTATCTTCATTGTGTTTGGCATGTCTGTGGCATGTTTCCCTAATGTCTACCTGAGACTGGGGGCTAGAAATAGTTTCTCAATCTTTGTGTATGCATTAGCTTCAAGTGCCTGACATGTTTGCTGTGTTTTGACCATACTTCAATGCATGTATGGGTCATAAGATCATACATACATTAAAGTGGGGGCTAAATGTTATGTCGTAAAGTGTCCCCCTAGGACTTTTACCTCCCAAGTTTAGCTCCTAGGTCCCTTGTTTTTCATCATGCATGTTAGAATTAACTCACGAGACAAAATGGCCTAAAAACCCATGTCAAATGGGGCTTGAGGGACATTGTTGAGCCTTAACCCTGACCCAAAATAGGTCTCAGGGCTTGGGCACTCATGCCCTTGTCCTGCCCTATTTTGGTGGGGTCACAAATTTGAATGTCGGTAAAGTAACCGATAAAGTTGTCCCTTATCGACATCTTAAATTTGAATTATGAAATTTATAGCAGGAATGCATATATAAGCATGTTTAGGGTTTCATTTGTAAACTAGAAGATGATGACTAGAGATGGTTATGATATTGTGGCAAACTTATGATTTTAGAGCATTTAAAGCATTCATTGTGGTAGAGCATACTTGTGTTGTTGTTGTGTTTGTTATTGTAGATTTGGCTTCATCTTCTCATGTTGTGAAAGATCTTCATCTACATGTGAGCTACACCTCTGAGGTGATATCCATTTGTGCTTCAATCAATCATTTATCAATTTGTTTTTGCATCTGTCCTATAAGGATACAACTATCTATCTAACAATGGTGTTGGAAGGCTTGAATGCCATTCTGGGGTTTGCCTGAGGCAAGCTCCTAAACACCACAACCCCCAACCCCTCTTCTTGTGATTATAGGTGATAGGTATTAGATTGTGAAGAGTGGAGTTGCAGATGAGTGTTGCAAAGCATAAGGATTCTGGACCTGATGGAAAGAAGTAGAAAAGAGCACTATCGGGGCTTGGGTGCTAGTCCCTTTTCCCTCCAGGTTTACAGAGCTTGAAATCTCTAGAACAGGGATAATCAGTAGCAGAAGGAGTCCAGAAACCCCCAAAGAAAATACTGCATTGGGCTTGGGTGTGAGTCCCCTTGCCCTCGACATTTCAAGATTCTGAACTTCAAAATTTGGTGTATATCTAATCTTCATTTAGCATCTCTATGTGTGAGCATTTGTTAAGATTTGTCTGTTTACTTACAATTTTGCATAATTAGGTTTTTGAGCATAACTGGGATTAAATTAACACATTAATCATCAATTTCTAAATTTTCCTATCATTACAAGTGACAACCAACTTGTAGGTGAATCCTCTTGCAGAAGTTGTGATTCAACTCAGTTAACTATCCTTGAATGTGTGTAGTGAAATAAGGATCTAGTTAAACTATCTATCAAACTCTCATCCCCCTTTTTCATACATAACACTAGCCATTCATCCCAATCATTCACTTGTAATAAATTAATTTATTTAATTTATTACTATACCTTAGACATCATCCACAATTAATTAAATAAATATTATAATATTTATTTGATTAATTTTTGTCATTCCCTAACCTAGATTAATTAAATAAAACATACTTATTTGATTAATCTTCCCTAGCCTATGACCTGAACCTAGCCTAATTAAATAAATAACAATTATTTAATTAGCTATTATACCCTACCTAGCCCCTAGACCCAAATTAATTAAGTATACCCTTAATTAATTCTAACCTCCAAATAATCCCCTCACTAATTTCCAACACCCACATTAATTAAGTTAAACACTTATTTAATTAGTGTTGACCCCTCATTAACTCATCTCCCCACACCCTTTGAATAAAAATCAATTTTTTATTCAAAGGGGTCACATGACTCTTCCAACTCATCTTTCCTCTTCCATGTAAGAGCTCTTTTTAATAAAAATAGCTCACACATGTGTCACATGTTATCACATTCACCCACAAATCAAAAAATTTTATTCCACCTTCTCCCATGGAAATAATTTTTTTATTCACTCTCAAGTCTTAATCCTCATTAATGCAAAGACTTCCCAAGGTGAATTTAAAATATTCAAAAATAATCTGTTGTGTGGTTACACAACATGCCCCATTTTGACTTGACAAAACAGGGACCCAACTTTTTGCTTGGCTTGGCTTGTGTTTTCCTGCTTTTTGGTGGTCTGGTAAAAGTAAGTCATGCAAGTGATCCTGCATAAGGAAGCTAGGTAAGTCATCATGATGAGGTCAATTTGTCAAAGTTAATATTCCATGTTAATAACCTCATGATTGGAAAGAATACAAAATTTCATGCAGGTTTGCCTTTTGGATCACCCTGATATTCCTTAGGGAACGAAAGTTATTGCAAGTCAAACTCCTAGTCAAACCTAATATTCCAAGGGGGGGACATATTTCTAAATATCAGTCATCTTATGAAAGATCACCCTGATGCAATTTTATCACCCGATAAATCGTCTGGCCCGATGTTCCAGACGTCAATTTTATGTGATAGTGGTATTTATCCATCAAACAGCTTCATATATTATGCGAGGGTCATATTTCAAATATCACTCGATATTCCAAACATCACCTGATATTCCGAATATCACCCTGTCGTAAAATATCACCCTAGAGCCAATATGCCGATGATGTCATCCAATCCCGATGAACAAAGAAAATCAGCCGATGGTGACATCATCATCTTCTTAACTTGCGGAGGTATATTTCCAACGATTCCCCTTTTTCCTAACATGATGGTGACGTCATCCTAATCTTTCAAAAGGAGGTCACTTTACTCTTGAGGGGTCATATCTCAAACATGACTCAATATCTCAAACATGACCCGATATCTCAAATATGACCTGATATCTCAAATATCGCCTGATTTTTTGAATATCACCCGACATTCTAAACATCGCCCGATCTCATCGACATCAGATTTTTTGCTCAAAGGCGATTGGTCATATTACACACAGGGGGTCATATTCTGAATATCACTCGATATTCTGAATATCACCCGATCTTCCGAAGATCACCCCCTCATCTTGCCCCATGACATTAAATGCCATTAATACAGTAGGTGGATTCCCACTGATTGCGAACACGATTGCAAACACCTGGCAGCATCCGTAGATCCATGGCAGAAGATCAATGGTTTTAATCAATCTAAACTAGATTTGCCCTAATTTACCCTAAGGGTGAGATTAAAAGTGAAGTTACAGGTTCATTTGACATTTACCTTGCAAAAAAATGAGTTTACAGAGCATAGAACATTCAAACCCTCGTACGAGCTACCTGCGGATGCTAATAGCTTACAATAGAATAGAGCACGCGATCCTCACCGGTATTTGAGCCCTTTTCATAATCATCAGCTTAATTCAGGAGATAAGTGTTATCAGGTAAGTAGTTAAAGCCCTCCTGTTGTCGTTTTCTGCATATCCAGGTAGTAAGTCCTTTGTTGGTTTTGCTCTGTAATTAGACATATCATGATGAAATAAAGATTAATAAGTATACTATGCATGATGCCATGAATGTATGATGTTGTATATGCATTCATGTGGATATTGTTGTAAGACCAGATGTGTTTATTGCAGGACGCTATGGCAGACGTCATAAAGAACAAGTCCGATGCAGAATTTCTCAAACCTATGTTTGCTCAACCAAAGGGAGTGCAGTTTAAGTTTGGCGTCATCAGGGATACTCACCAGGGATGCACAGATTTGGCAGCATGGTCAGCCAAAATGGGTGAAGATAGAGATAGTACCCTTTTGGACAACATTTTTGTATCAGGAATGTGGTTTGCTGCTAGATTTCCTTATTCTATGGAAACTCTAGAATTTGTAATTGGGTGTGCTAGAAACTATAAGTCTAAGACAAGGAGGGTAGAAAAACACGGAAGGGTATATGCAGACTTATCTATCAAAGGAATTACATCTACATTCAACCTTCCAGTTGGGAGAAAGGTAGTTAGTATGGATTTGAAGAAACTGGAAATTGAATATACAAACAACAAGAAGACTGCAAGAAAGAGGATGTATCAATGGAGAGCTAAGAACAGTCCTTATCCTGCCACTGCTAAATTGCCAGTACATTTGTACAAGTTTGACTTTGATGATGAATATTAATATATGATTGCCTTACTTAGCAGAGTGACAGGTCAGCCTAATGCTAGAAGCTTCAAAGACTGGATGTATGGGGTTATCATAATGTGCATTTACACAGATAATAAGCCATTATGGGCTAAAATAATCAGTGATGCCCTAGATGAACAATTGATGAACCTAGGAGGCTTGGAGTGTTCATTTTATATGACATCATATATTGTATATTCATGTACATATAAAGGTACATTTGATGCAGTTACTACAGTTGGAAAGATTGGTGGCAGTTTGAATGATGCCCATATATGGGATCATTATCCTCAGTTGCAGAGAGCACACTATCTCCATGATTACAAACTAGTAAATGATGCGTTTTCTATGCATCTAGTCAGGACAATGGAAGAAGATAGAACTAAAAGATTGAGCATGGAAGCTCAAGAAATAATATACAGACATGGTACCTAGTTCATCCAATTTGCCACATTCTCATACATAAGAGTAGAAGGTTTTGAGGGGCAGCCCTTAATGTTACCCAGGTACCCTACAGATAGGGTAATCCTAATGGAGTTCCTAAGACAAATAGCAACAATACTGGATGCATACAAGGCAAATAATAAGATTCCTCCAGTTTTGTTTCCAATAACTGTAGGGTGGTATATATGCCCTGATTCAAAAAATATAAAGAAGGCCATAGGTGGTTTGAACCTGATGAATTTACAGCCATTCCCACTGGCCAGATCTTATGACCCCTATGGAAGAATGTAAAAGATCATGGGGAAGCCCATCCATCATAAGCACTTGGAAGATTTTTGGACAGACTGTGAAGATGAGGCTGAGGTTAGAAGGAGAAAATACTAGAGACTCACCCTCAACCAGATTAGGACAATTGATTGTATTCCAATACCTACACAATTGAAGAATGAGGATGGCAGGTTATTGTCAAATGAGTATGAAGAAAAGGTGTATAATGACACCATTTCAGCCCTTGACCTAATGCAGCTTGAAGACATTGCATTGGATAGGTTTACAGGTGGAGTACTATAGTTGACCCAAGCATGGGTGAATGAACAAATTAATGCACTGAAAAAGAGAGGTGTTGAAGTTACAGTAGATAATAAAAGGAAAAGGAAAGAGATTTTAGATGAAGAATATGATGACTTTCTGGTAGAGAATAGGAAATCTAATGGAGAGAGGCTGCCACCTCAGAAACAAAGCAAAGGAACTCCCAGTAAAAAGAAGAAAACTGAAGATACACCTAAGGGAGTAATAGTTGAGAGAATAGATACACCAGCTGAGGGTGCATCCGCATCAAGACAGGCATTAGCCTCATCTGTACCACCTCAAGAGGATAAGCAAAAGACCAAGAGAATCTTGAGGATGGCTATGGAGACTACAGAAACACAAGATGTGGGTCAATCCTCTAGGTAACATGAAGAAGATATCCTTGTTGAGGAGGAGCCAGTAACTAAGGAGCTTTTAGATGATGATCCTATGGTATTCACAAGAAAGAGGAAGGCACCCTTAATGGCATCCACCCCTAAGAAACCAAGAACACACACGAGGGGTGAAATAAGACATGCCCCTGTGATGTTAAGGGCGGAAGGTAGTGAAGTGTTCAGGAAAGAATTGCAGCATGAAGTACCACTTCCTGCCATCATATAGTTTAAAACTGAGAAAGCTGAAGAGCAAAAAAGAGAGACCACTAGAGCAAGTCAAGGCGGTCTTGTCTCACTAGAAGAGACTGTTGACTTATCAGATGATGAAGTGGTAGAAGATGTAGCTTCTCAGAAGATGGAGACCCTTGCTTCAAGTACTCACATAACTCCACAAGGAACACCATCCTCACAGAGGGTGATATTAGAAGAATTGAAGCAAGCAGAGCAAGAAAAGGAAGCTAGCCCAGAGAGGGCAGCCCAACAGATAGGGCTTGATAAATTAGTGGATCAGGTGACCAACCCTATGGTGATTGACCTAACACACAGGGAGGATACAAGTTTGGATCATCAAATAGGTTCACCTGAAAGAATAGAAAATATAGAAGAAGTCCAGTTGACAGAAGCAGGAAGTAGCACTCCAAAGATGGGTCAACAACAAGAAATACCTGCTGAGCTCAAAATAGTGGAAGTCTAAGAAAAGGGCGGGGAAGATAAAGATACATCAACTGATGATGCCCTTAAGATCCAAGAAACCTCAAGTAATCAAGAAACCTCAGGTCATGATGACCTAAAGACTCAGGAGGTAGAGACAGTAGGTACGGATCAGAATGTGATCCAAGGTTAGGTAGATGCACCTAATATAGATGCAATGATATCCACAGATATAAATATACCTCAGGATGAGGAAAATGCCAAGGTGGATGAAACAAAAGAAGATGAAGTACAGGATTAGCTACAGGATCATCAGGTGGATGCACCACAAGATCCTCCATAGCAAGAAGAAGCTCATCAGGAGAAAGAAACATCACTAGATCACCCTCATGAAGATCATCATGAAGAAGAAATAAGGAAGTCACCCTCTCCATCAAGAATAGAGATAGGTATAGAAGATCAGGGAGGACATGATGATGATGATGGATCCCAAGTACCCCGATGGCTAGAGAAAGAAGTAGGTACAGAATTTGGTTTTGAGATTCAAGAGTTTGATGTTTCGACATTATTCTCAGAAACCATCATAAGGCTAAACAGGAAGGCAAGATTGACATCTGCCATAAGAAGAGATCCTGCTACAGGTAGAAGAACTACTTATGTAGCACTCCCCACAGTTGAGAAAGAAAAGGGCAAGATCACTCTGGAAGAATTCCAGATAACTACAGTGGATTTGCGATTTGCCAGTGAGGATCAGGAAGGCCTCAGAGGGGAAAGATATAATTGATTCCTTAACCCAAAGGGTGAAGAGAGAAAAGGAGAAAAATAAGAAGCATAAGGAGCACATTGCCTAGCTGCATGCATACATAAAAGGGTTAATTAACCCTGATAACATAGTATCAGATCAGGCAGCCCCATTGACTGCAATTTCCCAAGAAGAGGTCAATAAATTGGATCACATGAAGCATGAGTCAGTAGTTATGAGAAAGTGGATGTTATCCACACTCATCGGAGCTGAGGAAGTAGTGAAGGCCTCTTTGTAGAGGTGGAATTCTTTAAGTGTCTCAAGGAGAAAAGTTGATAAGTTGCAGACAGAGACCGAAAGAAGGTCATTCCAATTGGAGAAAGCCTTGAGTGCTTTAAGTGAAATAAAGAGGATTAATCCTCAAATCCTGATAACTCACTAGGTGCTGAATAATAATACTGCCGTGTTGATGGATATCTGGTATAAAGATATCAGATTTGAATGTGATATATTGAAGAAGTGCAGCAGTAAATTAAGGGATATCAGTACGAAGCTACATAACATGATGTCTTATGAGGCAGAAGTCTTGGAGGCCCTAGAGGGGAAGGTAGAAGGAAAGATTGAAAATCAAGATGTAGATTACGCAATAAAAGCTTTGCATAATAATTTCTAGCCAATGGCTAATGACCCTCTTAACCACCTGACAGAAGAAGCAATGAACAAGATCATGAGGATCAAGGTCAGGGTGGAGAACTACAATGAAACATTGAGCAACAGGAAAAATAAATTGGAGACCCTCAGGGATAAGTTCCAAGTACATAAACATGCCATCAGTAAAGCCAAAACTAAGGATGGCAGGGAAGTTGAAAGAATACTAGAAGCATATGAAAATATCCGGACATCCATGTAGGTCCATATACAAGGAGACATCCATCAGGGTGATGAAGATACAGAAAGTGATGATCATGATGATCATGATGATGAAGAAGAAGAACCTGAGGAGTAGATTGAAGATGCGGTACAAAGGGAAATACATGCATCAGGTACTTAGGAGAAGATAAGTTACCTAGATGGTTGCCAGCTGGCAACCTGTGCCACGAGAAACATTTGACTAAGTCAAAAGGAAATGTGCACCGTTGATCTTACTAGATAAATCTTGATCATAGATCATGTGTAACTGCTCTCTCACCTTATTCTATAAAAGGTGCAGGGGTGCTTTGTTTTAGACATTCGAAGCTTAATTAAAATTTGTTTGCTAAAATATTCAGGGCCTATTTCAAAGTTATTGTAAGCATACATATTTTTGTATACTTAATGAAAGAGAAGACCTATTTGATTACAAATCATCGTAAATTCTGAGTAATCTGTGTCTAAACTCTTGATATATGCTTTGATTTGCTGCGTCCCTTGGAGTGCTCATCAGTCTGCATATATTGTTTTCATTCATCATCCTTTGAAGTTTGCATCATCTATATCTAACTGTGGAACATCCTGGTGAAAATATGGTTTGATTTATTCTTTCTCATGACTGTATCAAGTGTGTATGTGACTCAATAGCTGAAGATTCATCATACTTTGAAGTATTTGTTTACATTTTCTTTTAATTTCATAGTTCACCATCACAATTGCAAATAATAGATAATCAAGAGTAAAATGTGTGAAATATGCAGACATCTCATAGATGCTTGAAGATTTATAGCATATTTCAAGTCAAAGCATGTATAATTGACAAATATCATGCAAAGATTTGAATATAGACACACTATTTGTGGAAATATCCTTTGTAGATAACCTACTATGTAGCATCTTTACAGAAACAGAAACCTGCTAATGATCAAACGTAAGGCCCCTGAATGGAAAACAACAACACACATCAACTACTGAGTAACATCAGTTGATTAAGAACTAATCCACGGAGACTTGGGATCATGAATTCTTTGAATTCATCGTATCTTTCAAGATGAGTAAAGGTTGATGTGTAACTTTTATTCTATGTCTATTTATGACTAACATCATGATCAACATAAATTGGTGCTAGAAGGAGGGCCAGAAATTAGAAGATCATCATCAGTAAGTCAAATTTGATTATGTAGACCGTGAGGTAACACCAAAATACCTCCAGATTTCAAATAATATGCAAAGATTTGCTGTTTTAAGCTTGTACATGCTAATCATTTGTGGAGTTTTCAAGATTAACTATAAATATTGCAAGCTTTAAGGTAGATCATCACAAATATGAATTAATTCACCTTAGAAGCCTGATATCTAGTTGAAAGTGTCACCAGACTTCAAAATCATCTCATATTTGCATGGTCCATGCAAATATTCCTTAAATATCCATTTAGTAACACTTTTTGACCATAAATACAGCCTTTGCTGTTAAATTCCAGCTAATCTTTACAGTTATCCAGCTGATTTGCTTAAATTTGAGACATCCTAGCTCTTAGGCCAAATACCAGATCCCAATCTAGTGGAATATTTGAAGAACTACCTATCAGGGGGTTTAGACCTAGAACTGTTGATATCCATCATACTCTTGGTTCTAGTGCTTCAGGAGCATCACTAGAGCCTCCTCTTGTAACTCTTATTGGTTTACAAATACCTTCAGGACTATCTGTGACACCTCCTGCCCAACCTCAACCTCAGGTTCAACCTCAGCCAATCGTACCTCAAGTGATACCTCAGGCTCAACCTCCACCAGTTGCTATGTCTTTCTTTGCAGCAGAATCATAGTTAACTTTCTTGGCATATCATCCTTTGCCGAAGAATCCTGACAAAATTTGTCTAAAGTATCATCCATATCAGGATGCAGATGATCACATTAGAACTTTCAAGGAAGCCTGTTGTAGGGCTAGAATAGAGCATCAAGACGTTGTATGTAGATTATTTCCTTTTTCTTTAGGAGAAGAAGCCTATAATTGGTATATTAGCCTTGGTCAGGGTTCAGTCAGATCATGGGCTATCCTAGAGAAAGCTTTCACTGATAGGTTCAAAATACCAATAGATCCCTCAATGAACTATCACCTATTTGCCACAATTAAATGGTTTAAAGGAGAACCAATTGCCAATTTCAACACTAGGTTCCAGAAAATGTTATCTAAGTTAGTCGTCCCATATGTTGTAGTAGATGCAACTGCTAGGAGCATTTATTATTCAGCCCTGGATCCTTTAACATCCATGTTCATCAGGAGAGCACATCCTGAAATCATAACTTTAACAGGAGCTTTCCAAGAAGCTATCAAAGTCAATCAGTAGCTAGTCCCTGCTCCTACACCAAACATAGAATTTCCAACATTGCCTGGTTATCCAGGATATCCTGCCCAACCACAGCCTAATGGAGCTATGATGCCTCCTGTTGTGATGCCTAGTCCTTTACAAATACCTCCATTGAGTATTATGCCACCTCCAAATGGAAATGGCCAGATGATGCAGTATCCTGGACAAATACAAGCACCTTAGGTTGTAGGCCAGAATAATCAGAACAATGGATCTTCTTTTTTCAAGCCTCAAACTTAAAATGTCGTTGCCAAAGTTCAGGAAGAGAAGGAAGAAATCAAGGAAATATCAGCTCAGTTAAGGAAACTTACAACTGAGATCACTAACTTAAGAAGTCAAAACTTCTACTCCGAGCCAAATCAGAATAGAGGCTATAACAATGACATACCAAATTATCCTGATAGGGGGTATTACAAAAATGATAACAATAACAATGGCAATAACAATCCTCAAAGACAGCCAAGAGTGTGGAACTCCAGGCCAAACAATGGTTCCTTACTGTCACCCCTAGACAATCAGCCTTCTGGTGAACCCAAACAGACTACCAGAGTCAACCTTGCAGAGGTAGCCCTCACTAACTGGTGCATAATTCATAACAACAATGCACATGCAGAGTTAGACTGTCCTCAATTTAGAATTACTGCTAGCATTTTTCAGACTAAAGTATCCAATACCTCAGGAAATCAACCTCAGGTAGAAGGAAATGAGCTTGTTCCTTGCGGATATGATTCTACATTAGTACTAGAGAGTTACACTCATCATCCCTATTAGCAGACAGTACCTGCTCACCAAGATTATACCCTGGCATGTGAGGAATCAGCCATGGCTTTTGAGTCAAATTATGTTTTCCCCTTTGAGGATGAAAATGAACCTTCAAATGAACATGAGGAGGTACATGCCTACCAACAGCAATACCTGGGTAAGCATAACTATAATCTGAGAAGTAATGCCAACAGACCTACTAGTCCATTGACCTCTTCCTTGCCTCTGAATAATTTCAATACACCTCCTGATCCCAAGGCAAGCAATAACCCTGGTTTCCCCAAAGTGAATGCTCAGTATTTAACACCCCAGAATAATGTGCCAAAAACTGCCAATCTACCTCATGAATCTGACAAATTGGTCACATATCTAGCTGATGAAATGAAGAAAATAAAAATCAGCTTATCCTTGTCATAGTTGGTCAAAACTCCTGCCATCAAGAAGGCATTTGTGAAATCACTGGATGATCCTGCTCCAAGAGAGGATGGTCATACTTCAGGTCAATCTGGTAGAAATGACCATGCTGCAAGAGATCTTAATGTCAAACAAAAGGTACCAGCTACTATTCAGACTGCAGAAACCTCCCATATGACCTTATAGAGAGATAAGAGTGAGTCACCTCCATTCCTCCTGACCATAAGGATGTTCAGTAAAAACCTGCATAATTGTTTAGTAGATTCAGGAGCATCTACTAATGTAATGCCCCTATCCATATGCAATACTTTAGGGTTGCATCCTGCTAAATCCTTAAAGAAAGTGACTCAACTGGACAAAACAGAAGTAAGTGTGGTGGGAGAGTTAACTCACATTCATATGCAACTAGCATATGATCCCAGGATCCAATACTATATTGATATTTAGGCAGTTGGCATACCTGATACCTATGGGATGCTACTCAGCAGGGACTGGTCTAAAACCCTCAACAGCTACATGGCTATAGATTTCAGCCATATGTGGTTACCCTAGAAAGGGATACCAAACCAAATAAGAATAGATGTTGAACCAAGAATGAAGCACATGATCACTGAATATAACAAAACTAATGAGATCATGTATATGGATGTAGAACCCGGAGTTTACTCCATCAGGCCACAGTCTGTCAGGATAGAAGAGATCCTGATGTATGATGTTCATCATCATCATGATGATGACCCTCAGGATAATGAAATAGTTATAGAATCTAGTAATGACCCTGAGAATGAAAATGAGATAGATCACTTCAAGGATTTCGAGATGCACTTGTCTAGAGAGGTAAAACGATGTAAGTTATTGAAAATACCCTTGCATGATATCCTAATAGATGGTTGGTGTAGGTTGCATAATGAGTCACATTCTAAGAAAACCTATGAAGCATGCATGGACATGCTAGAGTTAGAGCAAGTGTGCAGTAGTGCATCATCATCATCATCCTCGAAGGTAACTTCATCAGACAGTGATAATGATAGTGACACTGATTGTTGTTTATTTTCTGCAGGAACAGGAGAGGCCACCTAGCAGGATGAAGGTCATTATCCAATAGAGGAAATACTGGTATGCAACCAGAGTAATGTTAAGAAGAAAACGAGAATCACCCTAGGGAGTGATTGTTTAATGGAATCAGATTATGAATTATCTAATGAAGACAAAGGTAGTAATCTGTCTAAATTTGAAGAGTTTCTGAAAGAAGAAATTTAGAAGATGACACAACAGTAGAGGTCTCCACAGGATGCCTTGATTGAAAGATGGTGCAGGTTGCATGAAGCACCTCATACAGAAATTGCTTTCTCTTTGTGTTTGCATCTTTTGAAAAGACAAACATTGCCTAGTCTTGAAGGTCAGCCTTCTGGTGATAAAAAGAAAGAAAAATCCTCAGCTTCACAGAAGAAAGGAAAGGTGAAGTTTGATGGAGTTGAACCACCAAAGTTAAAGTGGATATTAGGTGGTGCAGCTGCCAGAGCTGCAAAGAAGAGAGAAGGCTCAAATAAGCCTTTGGCTGAAGATAAGCCATGGATCCCTAGGTTTGATGGATCCAAGTCCAAACAAGGAGCTGGAGTAGGGATAGATCTAGTTGATCCATCAGGAAAGTCCTACTTAGCAGCATACAGACTACAGTTCCCCTGCACCAACAATGTAATAGAGTATGAAGCTTTAATTCATGGGATACTGTTTGCCCTCAAGAAGAAAGTAAAAATTATGCATGTCTATGGGGACTCATAATTAGTAGTGAGACAGGTCAGAGGAATTTACTCCTGCAATTATAAAAAACTGTCTAATTATAGACACAGGGTGTGGGACCTAATAGAGTCTTTTGATGCATTCAATATCACCCACGTGCCCAGAGAACAGAACCATAGGGCAGATGCATTAGCCCAGGCTGCCAGTACATTGGAGCCACTGTCTATTTCTGGTTTAAAAAGATTTTTAGTAGAACTGGTATCAGTACCTTCTGTGCCTGACAATGTAACCAACCTCCAAGTGTTTGATGATGATCAAAATATCTTAGATTTCATCTCCAACAAAGATATATTTGATGCTCAGATCATAGATGAGAATAATATAGAGGAACATGTTTGGGAAGAGGAAGAAATTTTAGAGTTGCCTAGCAATAAGATTCCAAAGGGAATGATTGAGCTAGAGAGAGCTTTTTATCTAGATAACATGTTGAAGCAGAAAGATCTTCCAAAAGCTGACGGAGGATAATATTCTCAGGTTAACATTAGACAGAATGATGAAAAGAAGAATGTCCTGATAGGAAAAGTTTGCACAGAAGAAGAATTAGAAGGAATAACCCAGGTTCTCAAGGATTACATCCATGTCATTGCCTGGACTTATGATGAGCTAAAAATATATGACACATCAGTCATCACACACACCATACCCCTCAAGCCAGATGCCAAGCCTTTCAGACAGAAGTAAAGGCCTTTCAATGCTTTGCTGGAACCTATTATCTTCAAGGAAGTTAAGAAACTGTTAAATGCCAGGATCATATTTCCTGTGAGGCACTCCACCTGGGTAGCCAATCTAGTTCCAATGAGGAAGAAAAATGGAGACATCAGATTATGTGTTGACTTCAGGAACCTGAATAGAGTGTCTGAAAAGGACAATTATCCTTTACCTTCCCTAGATGAGGTCCTGCAAATTGTAAATGGTGCCAAAATGATGTCATTTTTGGATGGTTTCTCAGGCCACAACTAGGTAATGGTAGATAAGATAGACAGAATGAAAACTGCCTTCACCACAAAGTGGGGGATATTCACCTATAGGCATATGCCATTTGGGCTGATAAATGCTCGAGCAACATTCCAATGAGCAATGGACATAGCCTTCAGAGGCTTAATAGGAAAATGCATAGTCATATACATAGATGACTTAACAGTGTTCTCTAAAGATAGAGGAAACCATGTAGAGGATCTCAGAAATGTGCTTAAAAAATGTGAGCAATATGGGATATCCCTAAACCCCAAGAAATGCATATTTGGGGTGACAATAGGAAAATTACTAGGCCACCTGATAACAGAAAATGGGATTATCATTGATCCTGATAGGGTGGAGTCCATCATGAAAATACTGCTAGACTTAGGCACACACCTGAGAGGGGGGGTGAATCAGTTGTGCAAAACTTTCTCCAATTTACACACTTAAATCTTCTTAATGATTAGCAGTATATTAAACATGAAACATAATGCATTCAAATCAAAAGCAAAAACTCATCAACACATAAGACACCAAGATTTTGACGTGGAAAACCCAGTTAAGGGAAAAAACCACGGGGTGATTAACCCAAGATGTATTCTCTATTAGAAGAATAGAAAGAACAAAATGGCACATGCCAATTAGGGCTCACTGCTTGAGCACACTGCTCACAAGAGGCTCACTACCTACAAGAGACACATTGTCTACAAAGAAATAAGTATCACCTTCATGAACTGGAGAATAGCATCTTCACCACGCTTGAATCAGTTCCATTTAAGTCCAATACTTCTGCTCTACCTTTTGCACTCCTCCTCTCTACCACACACTCATCACCACAAGACACACTTTGAAATGACTTCACAATCCATTATTTATACACAACATCAACTTAGGAACAATCATCTAAGTCGGCAAACACCTGCAAGAACATCCGCAAGACGTGTAATACATCCGGTCGGCCAGTCTCAGGAAGAACACCAATATCCGGTGGTTATTCTTCAAATGCGAACTCTAACTTCAATGTGGACCATCAACATGAACTGAACATGATCCAAAGATCACCACAACCTTTCCTGAATCACCAAGAACATCCGCACTTCATCTGCTTACTGGAATTCTTCTCTCCTTCATCTGGAACTTCAAGAACACAGTCTGTCATCACTGTCACAAAGGAATAGGAGCTTCCAAACCTTCAAACCATGAACCAATCAAGTTGACACTTCACAAGGACCTCCTCAACACTCCCTCAAATCCACAGAATGGGATAATGCATTTTTGGATCTCACCGGACCTATTTGTGTCACTCTATCACCTCTGAACACCTGCTGGAACCGGTTCTACTTGAGCGACCATAACTTCTTCAGATCATCATGCAGACCTCTGAAAACTTGACTGGATCATCTCAAGACTCATATATACAAACCCTTTAAACCGCATCCTCTGATCCTCAACCTATCTTGGACTTTTACCTTGTTGTCATCACTATTCTTCATTATTCCTAATTGAGACTGATGTTCTCAATATCCTCAGCACACAGCTCATCCAATCCTTCTCATTAATGCAACATGAGTATGTTGACATCAATGACAACACCTATTAGACCCATACTTGCAACAATCTCCCCCTTTGTCATTGATGGCAACATATGATGTGAAAAACCATCAAGACAAGAACTTCTCCTTACTGTCACAACTCCCCCTATCAGCAACAACTATTCACATGTCTTCTCTTCTTTTACTGCTCCCCCTTTGATCATCAACCACTTGTTTTTCACATGTCTTCTCTCCCCCTTTGACATCAATGGCAAAGGGCTCATACTTGCAACTCCAATACTTCAGAATCGTACCTGCTGCTCCCCCTGAGTAGCAGCTCCCCATCATCAATCTGGATCACAAGATACTCAAAAGAGTCCTTGGGAAGAGGTTTAGTAAAGATATCTGCAATCTGATCCTTGGAGGGCACAAACTCCAGTCTGACTTCATCCTTGTTCACTTGCTCTCTTAGAAAGTGAAACTTGATAGATATATGCTTAGTCTTCGAATGTAACACTAGATTCTTAGAAATATTTATTACACTTGAATTATCACAGAAGATTGTGATAGGCTCCTCATACTCTACTTTAATATCTCTTAGCATCTGCTTCATCCACAAAACTTGAGTGCAACTACCTACTGCTGTAATGTATTCTGCTTCAGTTTTAGATAGAGATATTGCCTCTTGTTTCTTGCTTAGCCAAGAAACCAATCTCTTTCCCAAGAAGAAAGCACCACCATTGGTACTCTTCTAGTCATCCACATCTCCTGCCCAATCTGCATCTGTATATGCATGAAGAGAGAAATCATGATCTCTAGGATACCACAAACCATACTCAACTATTCCTTTTAGATACCTAAAAATCCTTTGATTGCTATGACATGAGATTCTCTGGGGTCAGCCTGGAATCTCGCAACAAGACCAACAACCTACATTATATCTGGTCTAGTTTGAGTGAGATACAACAATCCTCCAATCATTGATCTGTACTTTGTCTGGTCTGCCTCAGGAGAGTCATCATCTTTGCTCAACTTACATCTGGTTGACATGGGAGTATTCATTGGCTTTGAATCTTCCATTCCAAATTTCCTCAACAATTCTTTCACATATTTGGTCTAAGAAATAAAAATTCCTTTCTTTGTTTGAGTAATTTGCAGACCCAAGAAGAAATTCATTTCACCAAGCATTGACATCTCAAACTCACTTTTCATTTGATTTGCAAAAGTTTTACACATACTGTCTCTTCCTCCAAAGATGATATCATCAACAAACACTTCAACAATCAAGATGTTTTCATGATCAATTTTGAAATATAAGTTACTGTCAGTAGTACCTTTGTTGAAATCAATCTTCAAAAGATGTTTGTCCAATCTTTCATACCAGGCTCTTGGGGATTGCTTTAGTCCATACAGTGCCTTCTTCAACTTGTAGACCATATTATCATACTCAGATAATTGAAATCCATCCGGTTGTTCAATGTACACTTCTTCTTCTAAGTCACCATTCAAGAAGACAGACTTGACATCCATCTGATACACCTTGAAATCCTTGAAGGCAGAAAATGCAAGAAATAATCTGACTGCTTCAATTCTTGCCACCGGAGCAAAAGTTTCTTCAAAATCAATTCCTTCTATTTGAGAGTAGCCCTTGCAGACCAATCTGGCTTTATTTCTGATTACTTCACCAACTTCATTTAGTTTGTTCCGGAAGACCCATTTGGTTCCAATCACATTCTTGTTTCTAGGTCTGGGAACAAGATCCCAAGTGTGATTTTTCTCAATTTGCATCAACTCTTCCTCCATTGCTTTGGTCCAGTTTTCATCATTGCAGGCTTCATTTATTGTCTTAGGTTCAATCTTTAAAATCAGACAATATTCATCTAAGTTTTGAGCAATTTTCCTTCTAGTTTGCACACCTTTGCTTTTGTCACCTATGATCTGATCTTCAGAGTGGTTCAGTCTTACATACCTTGGAACTTTGGGAGTTTCTTGCACTTCAGCTTCTTGATTAGGCTCATTTAGACCTATCTCTTCTTCCTGATTTACTGGATCAGTTTGAATCTAACTTTCAGAAGAGGATTGAACTCCTTGAACCAGAACACCATTCTGATAATCTTCATCATATTCATAAAACCTTGAGGGTTTCTCTATTCCCTCATCAACCATCACATTTGTACTTTCTATCATCTTTCTTAGTCTCTTATTATAACACCGGTATGCTTTGCTTTGAGTAGAGTAACCCAAGAATATTCCTTCATCACTTCTAGCATCAAACTTGCCTAGATCTTCATCTCTTTTGATGTAACATTTGCTACCAAAGACTCTAAAATATCTTATAGTAGGAGTAATGCCAAACTAGAGTTCATAAGGGGTCTTATCAGTATTGCTTCTGATTTGAACTCGATTGAGAGTATAGACTGCAGTGTTGACAGCTTCTCTCCAATAGATATGAGGAACATTAGCTTCCATCATCATGGTCCTAGAAGCTTCCTGTATGGTCTGGTTCTTTCTTTCCACTACTCCATTCTGCTGTGGAGTCCTAGGAGCAGACAACTGTCTCTTTATTCCATGTTTCTCACAGAACTCTATGAACTCACCGGATGTGAATTCTCCACCTCTATCAGACCTCAGACATTTCATCTTCAATCCAGTTTCATTCTCTACTATACCCTTGAATACTTTGAATTTCTCAAAAGCTTCTGATTTCTCTTTCAAAAAAGTTACCCACATCATTCGGGAATAGTCATCAATTAGTAGCATGAAGTATCTATCACCTTGAATACTCCTGGTTCTTTCCGGACCACAAAGATTAGTGTGAACTAAGTCCAATAATCTGGTAGAAGACAGTTCCTTGCTTTTGAATGTGACTCTGCTCAGCTTACCCAAATGACATTCCTTGCACAAGATGTTAGTAGGTTTCACCAATTTTGGAAGATCTCTTACAGCCTGAGTATTGCTTATCTTGATGATATTATCAAAATTCACATGACACATCCTTCTATGCCATAACCAACTCTGATCAACTTGAACAAATAAGCAGCTTTTACCAGTACCAACCAAGTGGAAGATATTACCTTTAGTTTGAGCATCGGATGCAATCTCTGTTTTGGAACTTTCAAAGATTTTGCATTTTCCATCCTTGAATTGGAGATCATAGCCTTTGTCCACCAACTATCCAACACTGAGAAGATTGTGCTTCAAACCTTCAACATACAGTACATTACCAGTTTTGTTTCTTCCATCAAAAGAAATAGTTCCTCTTCCTCTGATTCTACCAGTAGAATTATCACCAAACTTCACCACTCCTCCTTCATACCTTTCCAAATCTATGAACTTATTTTTGTCACCTGTTATATGGTGAGAGCAACCACTGTCAATGACCCAATCATCCTTTTCTTCAACTTGGGCAGCCAAAGATCTTTCTACAACTTTATGATTGACAGATACAGAGGATATTGGTTCTTCTTCCTTGATGGCAATAAACACCCATTCATTTCCCGATTTGTTTCCAGTCTCTGATTCATCATCTGTTACTCCTTCATTATCATCTTCTTCATGAACATAGTAACAATTTTTTTGGAACCTTGATCTATTAGGATTTGGCTTTGAAAATCTTTCCAGACATCTTGAGGCAAAATGACCAATCTTGTTGTAGTTAAAACGCTTAAAAGGCAATTTTCCTTCATACTTACCAGAGCCTCTTGGCAGTCTCTTTGCAAAGAGGGCTTCAAGTTGAGCAGTTTCTACTTCTTCTTCTTCTAGGTCTTTTCTTGCTTTTTCATACCATGACAGTTTCCTTGATGAGTTCTCTCCCAGATCAAATCTTTGTTTACCTTTCACAAAGGCACTGGCTTTGAATGCAGATTCAGTCTTGGGGGGATCATCTCCAAACTCGGTCATTTCAAATGCAGCCAATTTGCCAGCCAATTGGTCTCTTGTGACAGTTGTATGGGCTCTGAATTCTTCAATGGCAGCAACCTTGATTTTGTAAGAGGCAGGAAGGGATATGAGAATTTTGCCAACAATTTCATTTTCATCCAAGACTCCACCAACATTTCTAATTCCACAAACCAACTCATTCACTCTTGGCATAAAAATGGTAATATTTTCATCATCTCTCATCTTCAGTTTTTCAAATTTCCCTTTTAGACTCTGTAACCTTGCACATTTAACATACTGGTCTCCTTCATGCAAAAGTTCCAGTTTATTCCAAATCTCAAAAGCAGTTGGTAGGTCAATAACATTTGAGAGCTCTGAGTTAGATAATGCGCTTAGAAGAGCCTCTTTGGTCCGTAAATTATTTTTAGCATCTATGGTTTCATTTAGGCTTGTCGGACCACCCTGTGGAGGTACATATGCTTTTGTAACCATGGACCAGTATGCCATTCCCATACATTGCAAGTGACATTTCATGTGACCTTTCCAAAGAGCAAAGTTGGTTCCATCAAGCTTTGGACTATCCTTTTTGTAAGACGACATCCTGGATCTCCTCAAGCGGTTAAGCTCCTTTTAGAGGAACTTGGCTCTGATACCAATTGTTAGACTTAGGCATACAACTGAGAGGGGGGGTGAATCAGTTGTGCAAAACTTTCTCCAATTTACACACTTAAATCTTCTTGATGATTAGCAGTATATTAAACATGAAACATAATGCATTCAAATCAAAAGCAAAAACTCATCAACACATAAGACACCAAGATTTTGACATGGAAAACCTGGTTAAGGGAAAAAACCACGGGGTGATTAACCCAAGATGTATTCTCTATTAGAAGAATAGAAAGAACAAAATGGCACATGCCAATTAGGGCTCACTACTCGAGCACACTGCTCACAAGAGGCTCACTACCTACAAGAGACACACTGTCTACAAAGAAATAAGTATCACCTTCATGAACTGGAGAATAGCATTTTCACCATGCTTGAATCAGTTCCATTTAAGTCCAATACTTCTGCTTTGCCTTTTGCCCTCCTCCTCTCTACCACACACTCATCACCACAAGACACACTTTGAAATGACTTCACAATCCCTTATTTATACACGACATTGACTTAGGAACAATCATCTAAGTTGGCAAACACCTACAAGAACATCATCAAGATGTGTAATACATCCGGTCGACCAGTCTCAGGAAGAACACCAATATTCGATGGTTATTCTTCAAATGCAAACTCTAACTTCAATGCAGACCATCAACATGAACTGAACATGATCCGAAGATCACCACAACCTTTCCTGAATCACCAGGAACATCCGCACTTCATCTGCTTACTGCAATTCTTCTCTCCATCCAGAACTTCAAGAACACAGTCTGTCATCACTGTCACAAGGGAATAGGAGCTTCCAGACCATCAAACCACAAACCAATCGAGTTGACACTTCACAAGGACCTCCTCAACACTCCCTCAAATCTACAGAATGGGATAATGCATTTCCAGATCTCACCGGACCTATCTATGTCACTCTATCACCTCTGAACACCTGCTAGAACTGGTTCTACTTGAGTGACCATAACTTCTTCAGATCGTCATGTGAACCTCTGAAAACTTGACTGGATCATCTCAAGACTCATATATACAAACCCTTTAATCGTATCATCTGATCCTCAACCTATCTTAGACTTTTACCTTGTCATCACTGTTCTTCACTGTTCCTGATTGAGACTGATGTTCTCAATATCCTCAACACACAACTCATCCAATCCTTCTCATTAATGCAACATGAGTATGTTGACATCAATGACAACACCTGTTAGACCCATACTTGCAACAAATACAGCTTCCTGGAAGCAAAAAGGAGCTTAAGTCTTACTTTGGTAAGATTAATTCTGTTAGGAAGTTTATCACTGGCTTTGCTGAAATTGTTAGACCTTTAAATGCCATGCTCAAGAAGGATGCAAACATTGAGTGGACACTAGAGGCTAGAGTAGCTTTTGAAGACATAAAAAAATCTATATCTAATGCTCCAATTTTGATCAGTCCAGACTACACCAGGGACTTCTGTATTTATTCATTTGCTTTAGAGCATACCTCTGCAGTAGTACTGACATAGAGAAATGAAGAAAAGGAAGAGAAGCCCATTGCCTTCATGAGCTGCCCTTTTAAAGATGCTGAATTAAGATACATGGACATTAAAAGGTAGGCACTTGCCTTGGTCAGGGCAGTAAAGAAGTTTAGGCACTATATATTGAGAAGTAAAGTTATTGTTGTGGTGCCTGATGTAGCAATGAAGATGCTCTTAATGCAGAGCGAGCCAAGTGAAAAAAGGGCTAAGTGGATCATAGTCCTACAAGAATATGACATGGACATTACACCCATGAAGCTAGTAAGAGGACATGCTTTAAGCTAGATGATATCAGAGATTGACCCAAATATCATGAGTCAGCAGTATGTTATTAATGCTAAGGACAATGGAGAATGGTACTCAGACATCAGGCACATCCTGATTACTGGAAGATGTCCTCCAAGACTACAGGCTTCACAAAGGAGAACCCTCAAAATAAGGTCACAGAAGTATATGATGAAAGGGGGAGTCCTTTTCAAGAAGAATTATGAAGGAATATATCTGAGATGCCTAGAGAGGCTAGAAGCAGATAGAGTGTTATTAGAACTACATGACAAGTTTGGAATAGCACATGGGTCACCCTTGGCCACAACTCACACTATCCTTAGGGCAGGTTACTATTGGCCCACAATTTTCAAGGATACTGCTGAACATATTAAATGCTGTCATGTATGTCAGGTTGCTGCCAACAGAGAGAGATATGCTGCTCAACCTTTGCAGCCAGTGATGGAGATGTGCCCAGTTGCACAATGGGGAATGGACTTCATAGGACCAATTAATCCTCCGTCATCCTCAGGCCACAGGTATGTTTTAACGATTATTGATTATTGTACCAAGTGGACTGAAGCTACAAGCACCAAGACATGCAATGCTGAAGATGTCATCAGATTTCTAGAAAGTAATATTGTCACCAGATATGGGGTTCCCTATGCTCTAGTAAGTGATAATGGCTCTACTTTTGCTTCAACCAAATTGTCAAGTTGGGCCTTTGATATGGGATCATACTGAAGTTTTCCTCCAACTATTATCCCCAAGGGAATGGATTAGCAGAATCCACCAATAAAAATTTGTTGAATATCATAAAAAAGTTAATAGAAAAGAACCGTAGGGAGTGGAACACCCTACTGAAGTATGCCTTATGGGTAGACAGAACTAGGAACAAGGCTGCATTAGGAAACTCACCTTATCACTTAGTATATGGGGTGGATCCCATCCTCCATGTTAACCTAAAAATTCCTACACTACAGTTTGCCCAAGAGTACCTAGGCATAGACAATAAGCAAGAAGTCAGGTTGCTTTAGTTGATGCACCTGGAAGAGAAAAGAAGTTAGGCAATTGACCAATTTTCCAAACATCAAGCTATTGTCAAACGCTGGTTTGACAAAAGAGCCAGGATTAAAGGCTTCAGGATCTCAGATTTGGTCCTGATGTGGGACAAAGCACATGAAAGGAAAGGAGACCATGGTAAGTTTGACAAACTCTGGATAGGTCCTTTCCAAATTTCTGAAATACTAGGAGACAACACTTATAGGCTTAAAAACTTGATAGGTGAGGATATTCCATTACCAGTTAATGGACAATTCCTCAAACATTATTTCCAAGCTTGAGTTAGCTTCATGATAGTCATGTGTATCATAGTGTATATTTTGTATAGTTGTTTGTACAGTTCTGTTTTGTGTTTTTGTTTTGTTTGTTGGTTGAGTTTTTATTTTGGTTAGTCAAGATGATGCAGCTCATCACCCTAGAAAATAACTAAATTGTTAAGATTCAAGTGATGAGAACAAGTTTATATATAGGTTATGACTCATTCTGAGAAGTATTTATGATCAGGTCTATGATATCTTTTCATCAGGGTGCCTTTTCTTGATCAAAGTGATTCTTACACACTAACTCACCTAACTGCCTTGGGTTTGTTGAATACACAAGTATAGGTGTTAAGTGAAAAATCTAAAGGGAATCCCTTGCTACCAATACAATCTCCAACCTAAATCAGCAAGTGACCATACTTTACACATTGAGCTTACATGATGACATCAGATATATACAGATCAAATATTGAAAAATAAAAAAATATAATAAAATTAGGCTATCTAAGTAACTCTACCGGGGCTATAGACGCTTGCTAGTAGTGGGGCTCTACTTAGGGAGATTGTATAGATAACCTTGCCGGGGCTATAGACGCCTGCTGGCAGCAAGGCTCTATCTAGGTTGGCTATGAGGGATGCTCCAAAACTATGTAGCTTAACACCAGTTACTCATGTTTTCAACTTTCTTTCAAGATGAGGATAATTAATCATTTGCACACACCTGATCCTTTGTTAGCATTATTGCCATGATGAAACTTTGTTATACAGAAAGATTATGATGCTTATACTTAGAAAGAGTTAGAATACTATATATGAATGTGATCACCTCACTTGAATCATTGGAATTTTGTTGTTTTCTTTGGTGGCAAGTTGTTGTGTGGTTACACAACACGCCCCATTTTGACTTGACAAAACAGGGACCCAACTTTTTGCTTGGCTTGGCTTGTGTTTTCCTGCTTTTTGGTGGTCTGGTAAAAGTAAGTCATGTAGGTGATCTGCACAAGGAAGCTAGGTAAGTCATCATCATGAGGTCAATTAGTTAAATTTAATATTCCATGTTAATAACGTCATGATTGGAAAGAATACAAAATTTCATGCAGGTTTGCCTTTTGGATCACCCTGATATTCCTTAGGGAACGAAAGTTATTGCAAGTCAAACTCCTGGTCAAACCTGATATTCCGAGGGGGGGAACATATTTCTAAATATCAGTCATCTTATGAAAGATCACCCCGATCCAATTTTATCACCTGATAAATCATCTGGCCTGATGTTCCGGACGTCAATTTTACGTGATAGTGGTATTTACCCGTCAAACAGCTTCATATATTTTGCGAGGGTCATATTTTGAATATCACCCGATATTATCACCCGATATTTCGAATATCACCCTGTCGTAAAATATCACCCTAGAGACAATATGCTGATGACGTCATCCAATCTCAATGAACAAAGAAAATCACCCGACGATGACATCATTATATTCTTACCTTGCGGAGGTATATTTCCAATGATTCCCCTTTTTCCTAACATGATGGTGACGTCATCCTGATCTTTCGAAAGGACGTCACTTTACTCTTGAGGGGTCATATCTCAAACATGACCCGATATCTCAAACATGACCCGATATCTCAAATATGACTTGATATCTCAAATATCACCTGATTTTTTAAATATCACCCAACATTCTAAACATCACCCGATTTCATCGACATCAGTTTTTCCACTCAAAGGCGGATGGTCATATTACAAATAGGGGGTCATATTCTAAATATCACCTGATATTTTGAATCTCACTTAATCTTCTAAAGATCACCCCCTCATCTTGCCCCATGACATTAAATGCCATAAATACAGTAGGTGGATTCCCGCCGATTGCGAACACGATTGCGAACACCTGGCAGCATCCGTAGATCCATGGCAGAAGATCAATGGTTTTAATCAATCTAAACTAGATTTGCCCTAATTTACCCTAAGGGTGAGATAAAAAGTGAAGTTACAGGTTCATTTGACATTTATCTTGCGAAGAAACAAGTTTTACAGAGCACAGAACATTCAAACCCTCATACGAGCTACCTGCAGATGCTAATAGCTTACAGCAGAACAAAGCACTCGATCCTCACCGGTATTTGAGCCCTTTTCATAATCATTAGCTTAATTCAGGAGATAAGCATTATCAAGTAAGTAGTTAAAGCCCTCATGTTGTCATTTTCTGCATATCCAAGTAGTAAGTCCTTTGTTGGTTTTGCTCTGTAATTGGACATATCATGATGAAATAAAGATTAATAAGTATAATATGCATGATGCCATGAATGTATGATGTTGTATATGCATGCATGTGGATATTGTTGTAAGACTAGTTGTGTTTATAACAGAGACGTCAGGAAGAACAAGTCTGATGCAGAATTTCTCAAACCTATGTTTGCTCAACTAGAGGGAGTGCAGTTTAAGTTTGGCGTCATCGGGGATACTCACCAGGGATGCATAGATTTGGTGGCATGGTCAGCCAAAATGGGCAAAGATAGAGATAGTACCCTTTTGGACAACATTTTTGTATCAGGAATGTGGTATGCTGCTGGATTTCCTTATTCTATGGAAACTCCAGAATTTGTAATTGAGTGTGCCAGAAACTATAACCCTAAGACAAGGAGGCTAGAAAAACACGGAAGGGTATATGCAGACTTAGCTATCAAAGGAATTACATCTACATTCAACCTTCCAGTTGGGAGAAAGGTAGTTAGTATGGATCTGAAGAAACTAGAAATTGAATATACAAACTGTGGTAAGTGAAATCAAAATGAAGATAATAACTAATCAAATGCAAACTAACATGATTATACCTTCATGAAGACCTCACAAATCCATGCGGGAAGGAGATGCACCCAAGAGTCTCCTCAGATTGGTCCTATGATAACTAAAATGTATGTGGATTGCTCGAGTGCTCAACACAATGTAAATGTGAGACAGGTGGATTCAGATAGAGATTGAGATGGAGATGGGGAATGATTTTGACATTAGGATGGCATGATAAAGAGATTGTGGAGTGATGTTGGAAGAGTTATGATGCATGAAGGGGTCTTTCTAAATGGCTTATAGAGGGGTCCAATTTATAGAATTTTGGAGATGAGGATGGAGGGTGAGGATTCATTTGATCAGATCAAGGGCTAGGAATAAAAGTGAATCTTTTATTCCTAGGGGATGAATTAAAAATTCCCATTTTGGGAAGAGGAGGATAATGGGGGACAACTGAATTTTAAATTCAGTGAGTGGAGGTGAGTGGGAGACAACTGAATTTTAAATTTAGTGATTGGGAAGAGTGGAGGATTGTGGGGGACAACTGAATTTTAAATTCAGTTTAGTGGAGGATAGTGGGAGACATCTGAATTTTAAATTCAGTTTAGTGGATGAGTGGGAGACAAGGTTAATTAAGTGTTTTCTTAATTAACTTAAGTCTAGGTTAATCAGATAATTAGGATTTATCTTATTAACAGGGATTAGGGAAATGGATAAATCAACTAAATAAATATTAGGAATACTCATTCAATTGATGAGGATAGGGTTGGTAAGGTTAAATGGATTAATTAGGTGACTTAATTGATCACCAGGGATATGCAGATGGGGAGAGTAGATTAGTGCAGAGGTACGGAAAATTAGTTTGCAGAGCAGTCCAATTTTAGGTGTCTACATTTGCCCCTCTTTGAGATGGTGTTGTGGCTAAGCAACATCATTTCAAAGAAGTTAAAACATAGAGATGGATTGGATAGAAAAAAGATTTTGGTTTGGAAGAATAGGGTAAGGTTTGGGGATAATTGGTAAGGGTGATGCCCCCTCGAGAGGATAGGCGGGTTGTGAGAACACGGTTGTGCTCTCGAAATGGATGAGATAGATTGGTTGAACTGGACAGAGGATAAGTGGTGGGGTGAAAGGATGATGATGGGTGGATGTTCATTGTGCTGAAACTAAATTTGAGCAATCCTAGGTTTGATATAGCAAAGTGGATATGTTCACCAAGGTATAGAAGACCAGGGTGATGATGTTTATCCAACATTTGCATGGACTAGACACACAGACAAAGGGATGATCTCATGCATGCCCAAGATAGTACAACCTTGTCAAGATGAGGGAAGGGGACTCATAGCATAAGCCCTTAGTACAAAAAAGGTATGATGAACCTTAGATGCATAAGGAGATCAATATGCTAGAACCGACCCTATGATCGATCAAGATATGAATACTAGCTTGGAGTAATGAGATCAACCCACAAGCACAGCATACAAAAGAAAGACCATGCCCCATTCTAGATGTTTTCGCCACATACCATGATATAATAAGATCAAGGTAGCTTTGATGTGATCTTCAAATAGGACAAAAGATAAAAATCAAAAAAACCAAAAGACCAACGAACCAAACAAGTGACCATTGTATCTTTTGCCAAAATGGATGATGATGTGATAGATTCTGCCTATCGTAGGAAAGATATATCCTAAGGCAGGGATTGATAGATGATTTGATGATGTTGTGATGATTGGATAGATTCTGCCTATCGTAGGAATGACATATCCTAAGGCAAGAATCGATTGATGATTGGATCATGTTTTGTTGATGTAAGATTGGCTCAAGATATGATGGTGACAAGTTATGGTTGATGCTGATTTGATAGTTGATGATTTTTGATAAGGGATGATGCTTTGATAGGTGATGCGATGCTTGGATCTAGTGTAAGCTTATTGAGGATAGATGTGATGATGATGTGGGAGGATGATAAATGCGATGATGATGAGAGTGTGATGGAGCAAGTTTTATTTGTGTAATGGATAGATTATTTTTGAAATTTTGTGTGTTTTCTATTGTTTTGGGATTTTTGATGATATTTGTGATGTTTTTTGGATTTTTTGATTTTGTGATGTTTTTGGATTTTTTGATTTTGTGATGTTTTTGGATTTTTTGATTTTGTGATGTTTTTGAATTTTTTGATTTTTGTGATGTTTTTGAATTTTTTGATTTTTTGTGATTTGTTTTTTTGGAGTTTTGATTTTTTGGAAAAGGAATGGTTTATTATGATGGTGTGATGGATTTCGTGTGGATAGCCTTTGTGCTAAATACCAATGACAAGGGAACAGCAAGTCTAGAGGTGAAAGTGATGGGGTTGCATAGGGGGATTGGATAGCTGATTCATGATAGATGAGTGGACAAGTGATAGGGATGCGTGTTAAACAGATGGAAGATAAGGATGAGGGGTAGGATAGGTATGCATGATATATGGATGGGGGATTGCAGGATTTTCTCCAAGGGCTAGGTTGCAAGGAGTCATATGCCCCAATGTCTAAAGAATTTTGCATGATGTGCTCATGTGTGAATGGATGGTCTTTGCAATAGATGAATGGAGGATATACTTGGAAAGGAAGTATGCCAAGAGGTCTCCAAAGCATGTTGTTGATATTTTGCCCCTTGTCTTTATCAAGATCTAGGGTGAGAGATGGTTAAAACAAGATATGATGGATGATGAGTGATAGGATACATAGGGAATGGTGGATATGAATATGATATGATAAGGATAAGACAGTGGATAAGATGTGTAATGATATTATGGATGTGGATGAAGGATACAATTTTTGCCCCCAAGTGTAGGGATACAAAATGGATGGAGAAGGGATTATGCATGATGCCCACAAGGGGTTTTCATCATGGTACTTGCCCAAGGTGCCACGAGGAGTGGTTTTAACCATTGGATGGATTTTTTCTCTTTACTATTTTCTTGATTTTTTGATTTTTTTGCTTTTTTGCTTTTTTGATGGAAGGGGGACTCTAGCGTTTGTTTCCATAGAAGGGAGAAGATGATCCCATGTTGGATAGCATTATGGATTATGATTGCATGGATTGTTGGAAGATAGGAGAAGAAGGAATGGATGGTGGATAATGGATTATGATGGGGATTATGCAAAAGTGTGGACCATAGGAATGTGATGGGGAAGATATGTAGGATAGTGAACAAAAGATGGAGAGATGGGGGTATGTGGGAATGTTAAGTGATGGAGGGGAACCAAGACCAATGGTTGCACACACCGTGATGTATTTGGAAGCTTGTACTTTGGATGTGGAGTTGGGAGTAATGGGGATTGGGATGGGGGATATTTGGATGGTCGATTTGGGGTTTTAGGGACCCAAATAGACTTAGACTTAGGGGAATTTTTAGATGGGGAGCAGGGTGTTTGGGATTTTGGGGTGGATTGGGATGTGGATGCCTCATTAGAGTTTGGTGCTTTTCGTTTAGGGACCCACACCGTTTTTGTTTTTGCTTTTTCTTGTGATGGTGTGGGATTGGATAGCCTTTTTGATTTTTCATTTTGATTGGAAGGGATAATATCCTTAGGCTTTTGTGCTTTATGAGTTGAGGAATTCAAATTTTTGAATCCCATGGATTTGGGGGAAGCTTCATGTTTGAAAGATGTGTGCTTTTGTTGGTCTTGATTGGGAATTTTAGTGGTTTTATGGATGGAGGGGTAAAAAGTGGATTTATGGATAAATGGGTAAGGGGATTTGAGGATGGGGATATTAGGAGTTAGGACGATGGGAGGATAAGAGGATTTGTGGATAGGAATGTTTGGTGTTGGTAGGATAGGAGGTAAAGTGGATTTGTGGATAGGGATGTTGGGAGTTGGTAGGAGTGGAGGTAAATTTGATGGAGGGAGATGGATGGTCACATGCTTTTGCAAATGATAGGATGATGGAGGAGGGATGGAGACATATGATTTGGGAGTGCGATGAGATGCACCATGCTTGGGATTGGATGAATGGAATTTGGAAGGTGGGTGGATGGTATCAACTTGTGTAGATTGTTTTTCTTGGGATGCATAGCCAAGGCCATGTGATGATGGATGGAATGTGGTGTGGATGGGCTCCAAGATGCCTTGTTCGTGAAGGCCTAAGCCTTTACCTTGATAGTTCATAAGTTGGAGCATGTGACATGCAATGGGATGTTGGTTGCTGTGGAAACAAGACGTGAGTCCAGTAGTTGTTGGAGAAAGATAGGTGATAGATGGAAGTTGTTCACCTCCTATAAGGGAGTCACCATGGATGAAAGTGATTGTGCCAAGTGGATAAGGGGATGGATTTTGGATGGGATTGGTAGATGGAGGTGAAGGATTCATGGGGGATGGTGAAGGGGTGGTAGAATATGGGGTGAGATCAATAAGTTGATCAATAGATGGGAGGGGGTCATGGATGGGATTAGATGGGATGGTTAGATCTTGATTAGGAGAAGGGGTTGATGTTTCAGCATGCTTTGGGTTTGATTCTTGGCATAGCTCATGTGGTTGGGTAGAAGTGGGATCGACTTGGATAGATGTGGTGGGTGCTTGGATGGATGTGATAGGTGTTTGACTTATGTGTTCTTGAACATGGCTACATGGTGGTTCTTGACTTATGATAGGGGGTTGTTCAAGAGGTTTGGTGGATGTTGGATTGCATGAGGGTGTTTGATTCCTTGCTAATAGCCAATGGATGGTATCCTTCATGAGTGTATGGGTGGAAGAACAATATAATGGATGGATAATGATGGTGGATGGTGTAGAAATAGGATTGGGATTGGATAGGTGGGTGATAGGATTATGTAATGATGGTTCGTGGGTAGGTTCAAGGATAGGTGTTGGGCTAGATGGTGGTGTTGGAGGGGTGGTGATAGTGTTGGGACTTGGAAGATTTGATGGTGGATTAGATGGTGGATGGGTGATAGGGGTTGGTGGATTGGGAGATACATAAGGTGATGGAGTAAGGTTGATAAGGTTGGAGGGATAGTGTGATGGGGGGATTGGAGGATGAGGATTAGGAGATGGGGGATTTGGTTGTTGATATGAGCTTTGGATTTCAGAGATAAGGTGTGCTAGATTGGTGTTCCCTTGATCAAAGTTAGCATGACAAAGGTTGGGGGATGGATAAGGTGGAGGTAGTGATTGGTTGGATAAGTATGATGGCATGGATGTGTAAGGGGATGGTGATTGATATGAAGGTAAAGGTTGATATGATGAAGTTTGATATGAGGATGATGGAGGTTGATATGAGGATGATGGAGGTTGATATGATAGAAGTTGATATGATGAAGGTTGATGGGAGGTTGATGGTGTGGATATGTAAGATGTAGATTGGTATGAAGGTTGAAAGAATGACGATTGATATGATGTGGATAGGGATGATGTGTAGGGTGTTTGTTGATATGGTGAAGGTTGGTATGATGTCAATGGTGTGGATATGTAAGATGTTGAAGGTTGATATGATGAGGGTTGATATGATGAAGATGGGGGAGAGGTTTGGGATTTTCCAATGATGAGTTGTGCTAAGGGGTTATCTTTAATGTCATTTTTGAATTGTTCCTTAGCATTAGGATCCATGTTCTCATAGACTTTTTTAAGTCTTTGTATTTGTTGTATTGCTGCATAAAGATCCATTTTGTTGGAGATGGTATGAGATGATGGGGGATGATGGATGATTGTGATGTTGGGAATCAAAAATTCAAGACCTTAAGATGATTTGGTTTGTTTTGATTGGATGGATGAGTGATGATCCTATTATGCTTAAGGTAGACTAATGACACTTAAGCAATAGGGTTGATTGGTTCTCTATGCTTTTGATAGACTAATGATCTTAAGCAAGAGGGTTGATTGGGTTGATTTGATTAGGTGATCAATTAAGGTCTTGATTTTTGATTGGGTTGATTTGGCTTTTGGAGTGTGATAATGATGTTGGGGGATTTGGATAATGATTGGGATCAATGTTGATCTGATGTGATGATGACTTGGATATGGTTAGGATTTGATATGGAATGATTAGGGAAGATGAGGATAATGATTAGGATGACTTGGATGTGATTAGGAGTGATTTGGAATGATTAGGGTGTGATTAGGAATGAAGTGGGAGAAAATGAGTGATTAGGATGAATGTGATTGGATTTTAATGTGTTGGAATGACTTGTCTTATGTGTTTGATGTTTAGTTTGATGTGGCAATGTTTAGCAAATGATCACATGTACAAACAAGAATCACTCACAGAAGACACAAGCAATTTTGAATTGTGAAGTTGAAGAATATGATAATGATTAGACAAACACACATGCAAGACACATCAACATGCCCTAATGTCTAGTTTGATGGGGTATGGCCAATTAGGGTTGGGCAATGTTTACACGATGTTGACTAGGAACTTGAAAGTGAAATCTTGCCACATAGCCGAGAGAAGGGGGTAACCCACCCTTCACCTTCACTTCCCAAAGGTAGAAAGTTCTTTGGGGCTTAGCCAAGAGTGACATGATTCTGATTTCAAAGAGGGTGTCTTTTGATTCAACATCGGATGAGGTCATCCCTAGGGGTGATGAAATCCCCTAGCAGGCCTCCTAGGAAAGGGATTGACAAAATCGAATCAAGTGAGGTGTTTTTGATCTCCAAGATCACCTTGTGGTGCGAGGAGAGAGCATACACACACCCACTTGATTCACACTCGCAGTTGATTAATTGACCCTTAGAAATTGAAATGTGATGAAAAACACGTCAAACAATGGTTCTTTTTAGCCCCAATTTCAAAGTGTGATTGAAGACTCTAATTTGTTTTAAGCCTGATTTCAATGTGTGATGGTCAAACAATGTTCGTTTTAGAGGCCCAAATTGAAATGTGTGATGAAAACAAGATTATGAGATAAAGGATGAAATGAAGGCACCTGAAAAAATTGCTGTCCAAATTGATGTAGATGCTGCACCTGATGTTGCTCCAACCTCGTATGATCACCTGCAAGTCACGAAAATGAAAATGAAGCAAGTAGACTAGCCAAGGAGATTGTGATACGAAAATTGATAATCTGGTAAAATTTGATGAAAGATGAACAAATATAGAGAAAAGAATTGCATAAACAGATTCTTCAGGAGATTCTATGCAATTTGAAAAAAACAATCGCTGAAAATTGATCAAAATTGCAAAAGATATGATGATTTGAAGATTTTAAGCATGTTTGACTTTGACTGATGAAAAAGGTGGGAAAAAAGTATAGTAACCTAATAAAAACCTCACAACTACAAAGTGCTTGGAGTCCTCTTTCTGATGACTATTTGTTTGCAAAATTTCATCTCCGTTTGCAAAAGTTGTGCCAGTTTGAAACAAAACGCCTCCTTCAGTTTGTAGAAGGCACTAGGAGGTTAACTGACTGTCAAATTTCAACTGCTAGTGGTTAGATTTGTTTGGTCACATGCAAGTGTTAACACAGGCAGTTAGGGTTAAGTTTAATGGTTAAAGCAGAATAGGCCCCTGGTCACTGATATGACCAGGGGCTTATCGCTTTCAAAAAAAAGATAATATAAGGGGTTTGTTGATAACCCCTATCCCCAATTGCTAATGGGACCACCGGTCAAGATGGGGGTTAAACATTAGACCACTGGTTGTATAACTTCATGCCACTTTAAACTTGGTGGTTAGGGTTTTGGTAAAGGCGGATGGGGAAGCGATGGAGGATGGAGCTCGGGCTGGAGTGTTGGTAATGGGCAGAGATGGCAGGGGTGGCGCAACAGAGGGGGCAGCTTGCGCAGGGATGAGGGGAGGGTCGGCAGAGGCGGGGAGGACTAGTGGTAGGGGGGTTGAGGAGATGTGGGTGGGGGAGCGCAGATGGGGAGGTGAAGCGGTGACTAGTGGTTAGGCGGCGCGGGAGATATAAGGGTTTCTTTTAACAACAGCAGGGGTGTTAGCAGGGGAGGCGATAGGTGGTTTGTGGGAGGCGGGGAGATGCAGAGGGGGGGGGGTGGCATTAGGGTTAGCCAATGGAGGTAGACGGGGAGACGACTGCAAGAAATGGTGGTGACAAGGTTGTGGGTTGGTGGCGATCGGGAGTTTGAAGCAGTTGTCGGGTGTAACGTAACCTACAAACACACACATTAACCCTGCACAACAAAAGCCCTACAACACAGAAAAACTCATGATCATAGAAAAAAAAGAAAATGCACCACCTAACATAGCATGGGGTATGATTTTGTATGGTATGGATCCGTACAGTACGGACTGTACCCTAAAAATTTTCAAATTTTTTCAAAAAAAAATTCATAGAACCTACTTGAGTTTACTATCAAAATTCATAGAAACAGCGTCCTGAGCACAAAAAATGCAGTCCGTTTTTTCCTAGGATGCCACTTGCAACACTTAATGACCAAAACTTGAAAAAAATTGTTAGAAAAAGAAGATTTTGACAACAAAACTTGCATAAATTGATGATTGGATTCGATACCGGGCGTGCCAAATGTGATAAGTGAAATCAAAATGAAGATAATAACTAATCAAATACAAACTAACATGATTATACCTTCATGAAGACCTCATGAATCCATGCGGGAAGGAGATGCACCCAAGAGTCTCCTCAGATTGTTCCCGTGATAACTGAAATGTATGTGGATTGCTCAAGTGCTCAACACAATGTAAATGAGAGACAGGTGGATTCAGATAGAGCTTGAGATGGAGATGGGGAATGATTTTGACATTAGGATGGCATGATAAGGAGATTGTGGAGTGATTTTGGCATTGCATGAAGGGGTCTTTCTAAATGGCTTAGAGAGGGGTCCAATTTATAGAATTTTGGAGATGAGGATGGAGGGTGAGGATTCATTTGATCAGATCAAGGGCTAGGAATAAAAGTGAATCTTTTATTCCTAGGGGATGAATTAAAAATTCCCATTTTGGGAAGAGTGGAGGATAATGGGGGACAACTGAATTTTAAATTCAATGAGTGGAGGTGAGTGGGAGACAACTGAATTTTAAATTCAGTGATTGGGAAGAGTGGAGGATTGTGGGGGACAACTGAATTTTAAATTCAGTTTAGTGGAGGATAGTGGGAGACATCTGAATTTTAAATTCAGTTTAGTGGATGAGTGGGAGACAAGGTTAATTAAGTGTTTTCTTAATTAACTTAAGTCTAGGTTAATCTAGATAATCAAGATTTATCTTATTAACAGGGATTAGGGAAATGGATAAATCAACTAAATAAATATTAGGAATATTCATTCAATTGATGAGCATAGGGTTGGTAAGGTTAAATGGATTAATTAGGTGACTTAATTGATCACCAGGGATATGCAGATGGGGAGAGTAGATTAGTCCAGAGGTATGGAAAATTAGTTTGCAGAGCAGTCCAATTTTAGGTGTCTACACAAACAACAAGAAGACTACAAGAAAGAGGATGTATCAATGGAGAGCTAAGAACAGTCCTTATCCTGCCGCTGCTAAATTGCCAGTACATTTGTACAAGTTTGACTTTGATGATGAATATCAATATATGATTGCCTTACTTAGCAGAGTGATAGGCCAGCCTAATGCTGGAAGCTTCAAAGACTGGATGTATGGGGTTATCATAATGTGCATTTACACAGATAATAAGCCATTATGGGCTAAAATGATCAGTGATGCCCTAGATGAACAACTGATGAACCTAGGAGGCCTGGAGTGTTCATTTTATATGACATCATATATTGTATATTCATGTGCATATAAAGGTACATTTGATGCAGTTACTACAGTTGGAAAGATTGGTGGCAGTTTGAATGATGCCCATATATGGGATCATTATCCTCAATTGCAGAGAGCACACTATCTCCATGATTACAAACTAGTAAACGATGCATTTTCTATGCATCTGGTCAAGACAATGGAAGAAGATAGAACTAAAAGATTGAGTATGGAAGCTCAAGAAATAATATACAGACATGGCACCTGGTTCATCCAGTTTGCCACATTCTCATACATAAGAGTAGAAGGTTTTGAGGGTCAGCCCTTAATGTTACCTAGGTACCCTACTGATGGGGTAATCCTGATGGAGTTCCTAAGATAGATAGCAACAATACTAAATGCATACAAGGCAAATAATAAGATTCCTCCAGTTTTGTTTCCAATAACTGTAGGGTGGTATATATGCCTTGATTCAGAAAATATAAAGAAGGCCATAGGTGGTCTGAACTTGATGAATTTATAGCCATTCCCACTGGCCAGATCTTATGACCCCTATGGAAGAATGCAAAAGATCATGGGGAAGCCCATCCATCATAAGCACTTGGAAGATTTTTGGATAGACTGTGAAGATGAGGCTGAGGTTAGAAGGAGAAAATACTGGAGACTCACCCTCAACCAGATCAGGACATTTGATTGTATTCCAATACCTGCACAATTGAAGAAGGAGGATGGCAGGTTATTTTCAAATGAGTATGAGGAAAAGAAGGTGTATAATGACACCATTTCAGCCCCTGACCTAATGCAGCTTGAAGACATTGCATTGGATAGGTTTACAGGTGGAGTGCTACAATTGACCCAAGCATGGGTGAATGAACAAATTAATGCACTAAAAAGAGAGGTGTGGCAGTTATAGTAGATAATAAAAGGAAAAGGAAAGAGATTTCAGATGAAGAATATGATGACTTTCTGGTAGAGAAGAGGAAATCTAATGGAGAGAGGCTACCACCTCAGAAACAAAGAAAAGGACCTCCCAGTAAAAAGAAGAAAACTCAAGATACACCAAAGGGAGTAATAGTTGAGAGAATAGATATACCAGCTGAGGGTGCATCCGCATCAGGACAGGCATTAGCCTCATCTGTACCACCTCCAGAGGATAAGCAAAAGACCAAGAGAATCTTCAGGATGGCTATGGAGACTACAGAAACACAAGATGTGGGTCAATCCTCCAGGCAACATGAAGAAGAAGATATCCTTGTTGAGGAGGAGCCAGTAACTAAGGAGCTTTTAGATGATGATCCTATGGTATTCACAAGAAAGAGGAAGGCACCCTTAATGGCATCCACCCCTAAGAAACCAAGAACACACATGAGGGGTGAAATAAGACATGCCCCTATGATGTTAAGGGGGGTAGGCAGTGAATTGTTTAGGAAAGAATTGCAGCATGAAGTACCACTTCCTTCCATCATATAGTTTAAAATTGAGAAAGCTGAAGAGCAAAAAAGAGAGACCACTAGAGCAAGTCAAGGCAGTCCTGTCTCACTAGAAGAGACTGTTGACGTATCAAATGATGAAGTGGTAGAAGATGCAGCTTCTCAAAAGATGGAGACCCCTGCTTCAAATACTCGCATAACTCCACAAGGAACACCATCCTCATAGAGGGTGATATTAGAAGAATTGAATCAAGCAAAGCAAGAAAAGGAAGCTAGCCCAAAGAGGGCAGCCCAACAGATAGGGTTTGATAAATTAGTGGATCAAGTGACCAACCCTATGGTGATTGACCTAACCCACAGGGAGGATACAAGTCTAGAACATCAAATAGGTTCACCTGAAAGAACAAAAAATATAGAAGAAGTCAAGTTGATAGAAGCAAGAAGCAGCACTCCAGATATGGGTAAACAACAAGAAATACCTACTGAGCCCAAAATAGTGGAAGTCCAAGAAAAGGGTGGGGAGGATAAAGATACATCAACTGATGATGCCCTTAAGACCCAAGAAACCTCAAGTAATCATGAAACCTTAGGTCATGATGACCTAAAGACTCAGGAGGTAGAGACAGTAGGTGCGGATCAGAATGTGATCCAAGGTTAGGTAGATGCACCTAATACAGATGCAATGATATCCACAGATATAAATATACCTCAGGATGAGGAAAATTCCAAGGTGGATGAAAGAAAAGAAGATGAAGTATAGGATCAGCTACAGGATCATCAGGTGGATGCACCACAAGATCCTCCACCGCAAGAAGCTCCTCAGGAGAAAGAAATGTCACCAGATCACCCTCATGAAGATCATCATGAAGAAGAAATAAGGAAGTCACCCTCTCCATCAAGAATAGAGACAGGTACAGAAGATCAGGGAGGACATGATGATGATGATGGATCCCATGTACCCCGATGGCTAGAGAAAGAAGTAGGTACAGAATCTGGTTTTGAGATTCAAGAGTTTGATGTTTCGACATTATTCTCAAAAACCATCATAAGGCCAAAGAGGAAGGCAAGATTGACATCTGCCATAAGAAGAGATCTTGCTACAGGCAGAAGAACTGCTCAGGTAGCACTCCCCATAGTTGAGAAAGAAAAGGGTAAGATCACTCTAGAAGAATTCCAGATAACTACAGTGGATTTGGGATTTGCCAATGAGGATCAGAAAGGCCAAGAGGGGAAAGATATAATTGATTCCTTAACCCAAAGGGTGAAGAGAGAAAAGGAGAAAAATAAGCAGCATAAGGAGCACATTGCCTAGCTGCATGCATACATAAAAGGGTTAATTAACCCTGATAACATAGTATCAGATCAGGTAGTCCCATTGACTGCAATTTCTCAAGAAGAGGGCAATAAATTGAATCTCATGAAGCATGAGTCAATAGTTATGAGAAAGCGGATGTTATCTGCACTCATCAGAGCTGAGGAAGTAGTGAAGGCCTCTTTGCAGAGGTGGAATTCTTTAAGTGTCTCAAGGAGAAAAGTTGATAAGTTGCATACAGAGACCGGAAGAAGGTCATTCCAATTGGAGAAAGCCTTGAGTGCTTTAAGCGATATAAAGAGGATTAATCCTCAAATCCTGATAACTCACCAAGTGCTAAATAGTAATACTACCATGTTGATGGATATCTGGTATAAAGATATTAGATTTGAATGTGATATATTGAAGAAGTGCAACAGTAAATTAAGGGATATCAGTATGAAGCTACATAACATGATGTCTTATGAGGAAGAAGTCCTGGAGGTCCTAGAGGGGAAGGTAGAAGGAAAGATTGAAAATCAAGATGCAGATTACACAATAAAAGCTTTGCATAATAATTTCTAGCTAATGGCTGATGACTCTCTTAACCACCTGACAGAAGAAGCAATGAACAAGATCATGAGGATCAAGGTCAGGGTGGAGAACTACAATGAAACATTGAGCAATAGGAAAAATAAATTAGAGGCCCTCAGGGATAAGTTCCAAGTACATAAACATGCCATCAGTAAAGCCAAAACTCAGGATGGCAGGGAAGTTGAAAGAATAGTAGAAGCATATGAAAATATCTGGACATCCATGCAGGTCCATATACAAGGAGACATCCATCAGGGTGATGAAGATAGAGAAAGTGATTATCATGATGATGAAGAAGAACCTGAGGAGTAGATTGAAGATGCGCTACAAAGGGAAATACATGCATCAAGTACTTAGGAGAAGATAAGTTACCTAGATGGTTGCCAGCTGGCAACCTGTGCCACGAGATACATTTGACTAAGTCAAAAGGAAATGTGCACCGTTGATCTTACTAGATAAATCTTGATCATAGATCATGTGTAACTGCTCTCTCACCTTATTCTATAAAAGGTGCAGGGGTTCTTTGTTTTAGACATTCGAAGCTTAATTGAAATTTATTTGCTGAAATATTCAGGGCCTATTTCAAAGTTATTGTAAGCATACATATTTTCACATACTTAATGAAAGAGAAGACCTATTTGATTACAAATCATTGTAAATTCTAAGTAATCTGTGTCTGAACTCTTGATATATGCTTTGATTTGCTGCGTCCCTTGGAGTGCTCATTAGTTTGCATATATTGTTTTCATTCATCATCCTTTGAAGTTTGCATCATCTATATCTAGTTGTGGAACATCCTGGTGAAAATATGGTTTGATTTCTTCTTTCTCATGATTGTATCAAGTGTGTATGTGACTCAATAGCTGAAGATTCATCATAATTTGAAGTATTTGTTTACATTTTCTTTTAATTTCATAGTTCACCATCACAATTGCAAATAATAGATAATTAGGAGTAAAATGTGTGAAATATGCAGACATCTCGTAGATACTTGAAGATTTATAGCATATTTCAAGTCAAAGCATGTATAATTGACAAATATCATGCAAAGATTTGAATATAGACACAATATTTGTGGAAATATACTGTGTAGCATCTTTACAGAAATAGAAACCTGCTGATGATCAAACATAAGGCCCCTAAATGGAAAACAACAACACACATCAACTACTGAGTAATGTCAGTTGATTAAGAACTAATCCACGGAGACTTGGGATCATGAATTCTTTGAATTCATCGTATCTTTCAAGATGAGTAAAGGTTGATGTGTAACTTTTAGTCTATGTCTGTTTAAGACTAACATCATGATCAACATAATCACAACCCTCCATTTTGTTGATTAAATCTTAGCCCTCCATCTCATCTCCTCATCTCCACCATTGGATCTCAACTTTCAATCTACACCCTTGATCTAAAATCCTCTCCAAAATGCCTATGAATACAAGCTCATCCCAAGTATTTTCATATCTCATTTCATTACATTCACATTATGCTAAAATTAATATCCATTTGCTAAGCCAAATCCTTGCTAAATCCATGTTGTGTTGAAGTTTATAGAGCAATCCACATACTTTTATACTTGGGTATAGCTAGGAGTTGACTTGGGTGCATCTCTCCTCTACCTTATCAAGAAGCAATGAGATTTGAAGACTTGAAGGTATAACTTGCTTTCTTTTGAGTTTCCTTTGTGTTATTTGGTCTTCACATTTTCCTTCATCTTCATTTGGCACATCTGGTGGGACCCCTGTCCCTTTTACTAATCATTATTTTTGTGAGTTTTTGAATATTCTATCATGAAGGTTAGTTTAGCACCTTTGGTCCTCGCAGTCATGCATCTAGCTCCCATAGTCGTGCATTCGACATCTCTATCAGCATCGATAGTTTTCAACTAACAATAGTTTGTTTTGTAGGTTTCAGCACCTATGGCTCTCTGTCTAGTGCATTAGGGCCTTCTATCCATGCAAAAGGTCTCTATTTCAGCGTAGAAGGCCTTTGTCTCAGTGTAGAAGGTCTCTATCTTAGTGCATACAGTCCCTGTTTTAGCACAATCGGCCTCTGGTTCAGCACATTTGGTCATGATAGAGGAAAATTTTCTTGTCTCAAAAATGTTTCTAAAATATGGGTTTTCACCGATTGTTTCTTGTAGGGTGTTTGGTTTTTTATTTTACAGTCTATAGGCCTTAAAGTCTTGAGATATCACTCAATTGATTGCATCTTGCAAAGAACTCTTAGGGCTAGTTTAATCTTGCATATTTCACATCATTGGCTTTGTTTTTGGGTTACAAACTACAGTCTAACCTTGTTGAACTGACCTTGCATGTTGTTTTCAACTCCTTTCAATATTTTTTGTGGTAGAATAACTTTGTTTTGTGTAGGTTGTTGCCTCTCTATCGCATCAGTGCCTTAGGCACCCATAACAATGCATTTGGGTTCTATGACAGACAACCCGTAGGTATAAATCTGCCTCTATTTTCTATTTTAGTGCAATAGATAACTATTTTAGTGCCTTAGGCCTCTATCTTAGTGCAATAGGATTCTGTCTTAGCATATTAGGCTTTTTTTTCATTACAATAGGTCTCTAGTTTAGTGCATTTGATCTTTCTGTCAATGCATTTGGTCTCTATTTTAGCGCTTTTGGTCTGACAGATTTTGTAGATTTTTACAGGTATCTAACACATTTTTGCAGGTATCAAAACATCTGTCCAAGTCTCATTATCAAAATTACTAACTCCTTTTGTATAGATTTGTAGTCAAAGCCTTATTTTTACCACTAGCATTAGTTGTACGTTAAGGTTAAAGTAGCGGGAATTTATCTTGTTTTCCATGTTTTTGTTTGCTCTTGGACGTATGCTCTCCCCTTGCACATTAGGGTGATCTTGGGGATCAAAAGTCCATTTGCAAACTTCTTTGTTATTTGTTTCCTGAAGGGGTTACTTTTCCACATATGCTCTCCCCTTGCACTTCTTGCAATCTTGGGTGATCAAAAGTGGGAAGTAGTTTCTTTTTAGGGGTCCTGTTTGGGGATTTCATCACCCTAAGGGACAACTTCAACCATGTGTTCTGGCGTGGGATATAAATTTTGTGAGAATCAAAAGACTCACTTCAAAGGAAGGATTCTCTCCCCCCTTGCAAAGACCCCAAGACCCTTGGTCCACCGAGACTTGTGTTGGTTGGCACTTGGGTGGATAGGGAGACCTCCGTTCACGAACTCATCCCTTGTACCTTGCATATATTGGGACATCCCCTAGAAGCTTGTAAATCCTAGCTAAGACCTTCGGCCGTCATATCCTCAGTGCATCGTTGCCATAGGAGAAGAGCTCATGCTATTACCTCCATTATTTTGAGGTGGGATAAACTTTGGGCAAGACTTTTATTCCCAAGGTAAGGGGTGTAAGGTGGTCCATGACCTTGCATTCCCTATCCATCCAAGTAATGGTAGATGGTATCAAAGGGATGGAAATCACCATTATCTAATAGTGGAGATTGAAGTCGCACCTAAGCGAGTTTGTGGGATATGACACTCCTACCTAAATAATTATAGGGATGTTCATGTGAATGGTTTGTCTTCTTTGTCAAAACCCATAAAATCCAAAAAGCCAAAAAACTAATTCCATGCATTGAAGTCAATCCATTGTGTTTTCTTGCTTGTTTAATCTCTTGTCAAGAAGCTTTGAAGCCAAAAAGATCAATTTTTTTCCACAAAATCAAACAATTTTAGTCCTTAAGGGTAAGTGCATGGAGTTGTGGGACCAAAAAGTCACCACATGACTTTTTGGTCCCATGCAAGATATAATGTGAGCATGTTATAACACGCTTGCATTATAACTATCATAAAACAAAAAAAAAACATATCATTTCATTCATACCCATGGCCAAAACTATAGTTTGTCAAGGAAAAAACCAGTTGTTACCAGAAATATTGTCAAAGTTATCAAACTCAATCAATAAACTGATAATCTCAATAGAAATTGCAAGTAACAAAGATCAAATAACAAAGAACAAACCATGCAAACCTTGTTACTTTGCTACTTCCATTGTTTGCCTAGTCTCAAGCGATCTTTGTATGTGAATTGAAGCCCTTAGAAGATGCACTTCCTTGATTTGTTTTTTAAGATGATGATGGAGAGATGGCTATGATACTTCTTGTAATGAAGATGAGCTTCAATACAATAAAAAGGTGATCACAAGCTATGGATGGATTTGGGTGCCAAAGGCGTGCTGTTAATTCTGCAGAGTAATGTTACTAAAAGCTTAGATGATTGAAATGGAAGAATAGGGTTCAATTTATAGACTTGTGAGAGAGAAGATCAATGGTATAGAAAGAATGAGAAGATCATTGGTATAGAACGGTTGAGAGAATGTGCGCAAATAGAAAGAAGACAAGTGTCACACAAAAACTGTTTTATTTGAGTTAACTGCTTTCTTTTATAAAGATAAGATTTGCTTTCATAAATTAGAAAGCTTTTTTTCTAATTTAAGAGATATTGATAAAAACAAGGTTGATTGAGTCAGTTAACTCAACTTGTGATTTTCTTTTGCATGATTTGAGAGAAATTAAATAATAAATTATTTAATTTTGTGTGAATGAAGAAGAAGACTTATTTTTAGAAGACTTGGAAGATTTTTGAGGAATTAGAAGATAAGAAAGCAAAATAAATAAATAAATTTATTTAATTGTGTGTGCAAGATTTAGAAGAATAAATAAAATATTTGATTGTATTTTATTTTTAGAGATTGAGAGGATTTAAATAAATTTGATTTATTTATTTAAATTTGGAAGAATGATTTGACTTAATTAAATAATTTAAGAATTATTTAATTGTTTGGAAGAATCTAATTAAATAAAGGATTTTATTTAATTTTGACTTTAGAAGAGGTAATTAAATATTTTGATATTTAATTAACTTAGAGGAATGTGAATCGAGTAAATAACTTTGTTTATTTATTTATTGATAGAAGAATTAGAACGAATAAATATTAAGAATATTTATTTAGATAGAGTCATGTCATTTTTAGGTGTATACATTTTGCCCCTCTTTGATACAATGTGTTTTATCACGTTGTTTTAAAGAATAGATTTTTCTGATAACGATAGATGCGCCAGTTTGTCCCTGGTATAGGTTTAATGACAGGATGCCCCCTCACAAGATTGGATGGGAAGTAGGCAGAAGGGACGTGAGATAGAGAATCTCACGATGAAGGTGAAAAAAGAAGTTGGGGTTTGAAGAAATTGGTTGAAGAATCCTGAGCTGAATGATACGCGATGCAAGATAGAATGATAACACACACAAGAAAGTAAGCAAGTATGCCCAAACAATATAAGAACAAACAAGGTATTGCCCCTGTCAAGCGGTAAACCAATGATTAACCAATATTGATACATGATAGTGTTGTCATGGCGGGGAATGATAGATCCCTAGATCAACACAAAGGGCTAGTGTTGTCATAGCAGGGAACGATAGATCCCTAGAGCAACATGATAGGCATGGGAAAGATACAACCCATTGATAATTATGACTAATTGAGTTGGTTTATGACCAGACAAGGATCAAGACCATTGAGTGCGATTGGATAATTTTGACAAGATTGATTAACTTGATTGGTATGGATTAAGGAAGGACTTGCATTTAGATCATCGCTCAGACTAATTGGACAAGGATGAAAGATACGATGATAGATAGAAATTTGATTGATAGAAGAATGACTCAACAGAAGGACTCACAAGCTTTTGTAAACATTGATACTCTGCATAGAATTTTTATTGCATGGATAGTATGCGAAATGCAATTAGATATGGATACAGATATGAGATGCCATTGGATACGTTATGGATATGGATTCTGGAATGCAACTAGATATGTTATGGATATTTGTCATCTTGACATTGTAAGTATTTTGAAGTGCTTATTTCATCATTGGGCTTTTTAAAATGTTGTAAGAAAATACAAGCATCTAGGTATAATTAAACTGAGATGACCTGAGTATTACTTACATGGATTTTGATTTAGTAGGTTAATACAATCATCTAGGTATAATTGAACCGAGATGACTTGAGTATTTCTTGCATATCAATAGATAAGGATTGCCCCCTTTCATGTTAGACCTCTTGAAGTCCTTGATGATCTTTTGCTGATCATGTCTTTAGATGAGGTTTCACATTACTAAAGTTTGATCCACAAACAACAAACAAAGAAAATAATCATGCCCCCATCATAGCATCTCTAGCTTTTTGGCATCCTCGAGTAGCATAGAAAGACATAATAACAAAATCAAGACCTTGTAAGTTAACCTAATCACAAACACAAAACATTCTTGCATTTAGATGTGTTTTTCTTGCCATAATTTAGATAGAATCAGTTTGAGTGCTTTAGGTACTTTCTTGCTTTGCTTTGGATAGGTTGATGTCTTGCGTCAAAATTTCTACTTGAAAGTGGGTTTTTCTTATGCTTACATGCATGCTTGGTAAAACAGACCCTAAGGGACTGACCTAGTGCCTCGGGGGCTCATTGTTAAATGGCCTTGCCTACGTGACGACGTAGAGGCAACGTAGTTCAGGGACTTGGACCATGGATGGACTAGAGGATAGATGACAAGATATGGGATGGACAGGAAAGTGGAGCCTTGGGGGTGCATTGATAATGGCCTTGCCTACGTGATGACACAGAGGCAACGTAGTTTAGGGATTAACCCTATGATACTAACAACAGACGCTATGCTAGGCTGACACTGTGGATAGGATATTGAATAAGACCTTAGATGATAAGGTGACAAAAAGAGATAGAGTATCAAGCCATGATAGGTCATCATTAGGTTACACAAGGTGTTTTATTATGGAATAGATATGGATCAGATGAGAAATGATGGTAGGAAGAATGGACACAAAGTGATTGGTTTCCCAAAGATGGAGGTGGTTTATCACAAGTAGCGCCCATTTACCAGGTTTTCACCTCTTGTTTTTATTTGCATGAAAAGCTAAAAATACACATGATGCCTATTTGCCAGGTTTTCATCATGGTACCTATCCAAGGTGCCTGTTTGCCAGGTTTTCACCAGAGGATGATTTTTTTGTTGTTTTTTCATATTTTTGATTTTTTGAAATTTTGCCCCCCTTACATTGGGGTTCTCTTAGGTATAGAACCAGCGAAGATGCATACTGTTGATTAGGTCATCAAACATCTCACCTTCTGATGTTGCTAACTAGTATGCCCCCAATCCATAGGCAGCAATGATGACATAAGGACCGAGCCAATTGGGTTCAAACTTTCCTTTCTTTTCCTGATGCTGTTGATTGTGGGGATTTTCCTTGAGTACTAGATCACCAATATTGAAGATCCTTGGACAGACCCTATGATTGTAGCTTCAAGACATTCTCTATTGATATGCCTTGAGATGGTTAAAGACCTACTGCCTTCTCTCTTCTAATAGCTCTAACTCTTGCAATCTGGAAACTCTATAGTCTTAATCAGTGATAAGACCTTTTAATGACACCCTTAGAGATGGTAACTCAACCTTGATGGGAAAAATGGCTTCTGATCCACAAGCAAGGGCTTATGCGGTAGAACCAATGGGAGTGCGTATACTAGTTCGATAGGCCCATAGAGTGGGATTGAGTTGTATGTGCCAACCGCGGCCGGCATTGTTGACCATCTTCTTGAGGATTTTCAAGATTGTTTTGTTGGATGCTTCTGCTTGGTCATTGCCTTGTAGATAGTAGGGGGTGAATAAATGGTATTGGATTTTGAATTTGCCACAAAGCTCTTGGACATCCTGGTTCTGAAAAGGTCTTCTGTTATCCATGACTATGGATGAGGGAATTTCATATCTGCAAATGAGGTAATTGAGGATGAAGGAGATAATCTATTTGCCTATGACATTGGTGAGTGGAACGACTTCAATCCACTTGGTGAAATATTCAGTGGTGGTTATTATGAATTTGTGGCCATTGGATGATGGAGGGTGAATTTTGCCCACAAGGTCAAGTCCCCATTGATAAAAGGGTCAAGATGTCGTTAAAGGTCGTAGCTCTTGAGCTTGTGGATGGATGAGGTTTCCATGTATCTGGCACTTCTTTTATTTCTTCACAAACTAATATGAATTAGTTTCCATGTTCAGACAATAGTATCCCAAACACATGAGTTTCTTAGCAAAAGAAGGACCGCTAGAGTGTGCTCTGCAAATTCCTTCATGTACGTCTCATAAAGTGGTTTGAGATTCTTCCTATTCTAAACATCAGAGTAAAGTACCATCCAGACCTTGGCCGTAAAGGGTGTCAGCGATAATGGTGTAACGAGAGGTTTGGCGAATGAAGGTTTGGCATTGGTTAGAAGACAAGTCAGGCGGTAGGGTGTTATCCTTGAGGTAAGTGTAAATCTTACCATACCAAGGTGAATCAGATCTGACTAATAGGCATATGGAGTGTGTTTCAAGAAGATCATAAGCTGGTTGCATAACTAACTCAACCAAGAACTCATATTGTGACTCATTCTCTGGGATCTAGGAGCAAGGCAATGGTTGCCATGGCATCTGCTACTTTGTTTTCAATGTGTGGTATCTACTCAAAGGAGATGATCACAAAGTACACATTTAAAGTCATCTACCATACACTTGTATGGGATTAACTTGTCATCTTTGGTCTGATAGTCATCATTGACTTGATTGATTACTAGCTGGGAGTCGCCATAGACATGTAGCTCTTTTATTTTCCATTCTGCTACCATTTTGAGACCAATGACCAAGGCCTCATACTTTGCTATATTGTTTGTACATGGGAATAGAAAATGGTAAGACTTAGGTATGGTGTCACCGTGACGAGTGACCAACAAGATTCCTGCCCCCGATCCATGGTTTGTATAGGATCCATCAAAGTAGAGTTTCCATGAGTGTGCTATGATATTGAAGATGGCCTCATCTAGAAACTCGAATGTCATTGGTGTGGTATCCTGTAATGGTGCTTTTGCTAACTGATCGGTGATGATTTGACCTTTGATAGCCTTCCTTTCTACATACTCAATGTCATATTCGCTTAAGAGCATTACCCACTTGGCTAGGCGACCTATGAGAGCTGCTTTGCTTAATAGGTATTTTAATGGATCTATCTTTGCAATAAGCTTGACTGAATGTGCTAGCATGTAATGTCATAGTTTTTGGGAAGCAAAAACCATAGCAAGACACGATCTTTCTATCTGAGAATATTGTAGTTCGTAGCCCACCAATGTGTGACTGATATAGTAGATAGCCCTTTCTTTGCCTTCATTATCCTGTTGTGCTAATAGGGCACCCAGAGCTATTTGTGTAGTAGATATGTAAAGTAATAGAGGCTTACCTTGGATAGGCGGCATTAGAATAGGAGGGTTCATGAGGTATTCCTTTAGTTTGCCAAATGCTTCTTTGCACTTCTCATCCCATCTAAATGGAATGTTTTTATGTAAGAGATGATTGAAAGGTTGGCACTTGTCTACCAGTTATGATATGAACCGATGGATTGCTTGTAACTTGCCTTGTAGAGACCACAGTTGAGTGATGTTCTTTGGTGGTGGCATTTCCATGATAGCTTTGACTTTGGTAGGATCGACTTCGATCCCATTTGCTGAGACAATGAAGCCTAAGAGCTTGCCGGAGGTGACTCCAAACACACACTTCTTTAGGTTCAACCTAACTTTGAAGTGTTCCAGTCTCTGAAAGACTTTCTCTAGTACATCTAGGTGGGATTCCCTTGTTAGTGACTTTGCAAGGATATCATCTACATAGTCCTCCATTGTGACATTCATCATATCATGGAAAATAGTGGTCATAGCACCTTGATATGTTGCCCCTACATTCTTTAACCTAAATGGCATGACATTCCAGCAGAAGGTACCCCATGGACAAGTGAAAGCTATTTTATGTTGGTCTTTTGGTGCTATCCTGATTTGATTATATTTGGAGAAGCCATCCATAAGAGATAACATGGTATGTCCTACTGTCAAGTCGACTATGATATCAATATTAGGAAACAAAAAGTCATCCTTGTGGCAAGCCTTGTTTAGATCTTGAAAATCATTGCACAATCTAACTCTGCCATCAGGTTTGGATATTGGTACTATGTTGGATACCCACTCTGGATAGTCTATTGCCTTGATGAACCCTACATCCAACAATTTCTTGAGTTCCTCTTTTACTAGTAATGCAATGTGGGGATGTATCTTCCTAAGCTTCTGCTTGACTGGTTTGACCCCTGGATCTAGTGGAAGATGATGTAGAATCAAATCTGGATCTAAACCAGGCATGTCTGCATATGACCAAGCAAAGTTGACTTACTTTTTCTTGAAGAATGGTACAAATTTGGTCTTTTCTGGTGGAGATAAAGACTTTGCAAAGTGAATGATCTTAGGATTATCCTCTATTCCAATGTTGACAGGTTCTGTAGGTTCCACAACAATCTAAGACTTCTCCTGATACATGTTGGTGGGGAGAGTGTCAAGCCTTCCATCATCTAGCACCTCAGAGAGGTTTTCACCATCTGATGCATTCTTTCTTTTTACTATTTTGGGATCTGATACTGCCACAGAACAGTTTTCACCATCAGATCCATTTTTGATTTTTATGTTTTTGTGACTGGAAGCCTTGGCACCCTCTCCAAAATAAGCCATGGTGTTGAGTTCAATGGCAAAGCTAGCTTTATGATCTCCTGTAGGTAGGTGGTCCCTAAGTTCCATGTAGTCAATACAAGCATCATCATTTTGGAACATGTCTAGTTGTGGGGTTCCTTGTAAATCCCATTCGATAAGTTCAGGATGCACAAGGGGGAGGGGATCGAAAGATAGATATGATTCATTGGGTGTGATAGTTTGAATGGATACATGGTTAGGATTTAGAGTGGTAGGGATAGGATTTGAGATGGTACTTTCCTCCAGATTGTTTATTGTAATGGAACTCCAACCTTCCTCGAAAGTTGTACTCTCAGGAGTTGGAGAATCACAATCTAATGGTCTATGCATTAGTGTTTGTCCCTCATGGTAGGGGCTATAGGTTTGAATGGTGTCAACTTCTTTGTCTTCATAGGAGTGCTCATTGAGTTCATCCCACTCATATTCGTTAGAATATGTGTCACTATCTTCTTGTAGGGCATGGATCTGCTCCACAAAACAAGCATTGGCCTTAGCTTTGCCTTTGTCCTTGTATATGAGCCCTTTTGTATTTCTTGCCAAGGAGGACAAGGAGGGTTGGATGGGTTCTATTATTCCTTCTTTTCTTAGGCCAATGGGGCCTTATCCTTCATAACCCATTTGGTGTAAGATAGACTCACCACGCCCGTAGATTTTGAGTGGGAATTTAGGTGGTTCTTGTTGTGTATTATCTTCCTCTGTGTAGAGCCATTGTAAGACATCTCTTTCCTCATTCTGATCTGATAGGGTCCCCCATTTTACAAAGGGAGCTGTGGGAGGTTCAGGACAAGCAGAAGGTTTTGGAATGTACTTAGGTGTAGGTCGCCCAAAGGATCTTGGAGATAGAGGCATTTTGGCTAAGTTGAGGCTATGCTCGATGGAGTACTCCCCTACCCCTATTTCTTTGATTGTGATTTTCTCCTCTTTGGGCTTGGATGAGGAAGCTTCGGAGGTAGAATCATGCTGTGGGATGGGGATGTAGAAGCTCTATTGTTGGGAATGATGCAATCAGGCTTTGAACAGATAGAGTTGCAATGCTGAAAAGGATCTGGATCACCTTGGATGGTGATCTGCTTGCTGTTATTAGGAAATTTGATGCATTGGTGATAGGTACAAGGCACAACTTTCATGGCATGAATCTAGGGTCTACCTAGGAGGATATTATAGGTTAGCTCCCTATCTAGGACTTGGCAAACAACGTCCTTTATCACTGGTCCAACTTGTATTGGTAACACCACGGTTCCTTTAGTAGTTCTTTCTTCTTCATCATAGGCCCTAATAGTGATATTTTTCCTAGGATCCATTGCAGTTTCAGAGAACCCCAATGTAAGGACTAGCTTGAGCGTGCAAATATTTAAATTGGCTCCTCCATCAATAAGAACTCTTTTGATACAATGTTTATGAATGAAGGTGATGATATGCAAGGGTGTGTTATGAGGCTGAGACACTGAAAGGTGATCCTGTTCAGTGAATGAGATGGTGCTAGAGGAGGTTAGATTTCCTACCATGGCTTGAAACTTCTCTTCGGCCAGGTTCATGGGCACAGTTGTTTCCACTAGGGCTTTATCAAGAATTTCCTTGTGGGAGGGAGATAGATATGTGGGTAGGAGTTTTCTGAAGTTGGTCTATGACATTGTACGTATGGGAGTTAGATGGAGAAGGTGATGACCTTGGAGGAAGCGTGTTTAATGTGACCTTACCACTACGGGTGATGATGCTACAATTAGTTTTGTTGGGTCATAATTGTTGGTTGAATGTGACCACATTGACTTGTGGGATGTGCTCCGATATGCAGTTGATGGTGTAATTGAATGCCATGCTCGCGTAGTTAGCATTGTTGTGTCCATTGTTTTGATTCTGCCTATTGTGGTTGTTATTGTTGTTGTTGTTGTTGTATGGCCTTTCATGGTTGAGGAGTGGATCCTTGTATGCCACGTGCATCTCGTTAGAGGTATGTGCATTAGTGCCTACCTAATTTTGGTCAAGTATGTCTTGAATGATGTGTTTGAGATGTATACAGTCATTGGTTTTATGGCCTCTTCCTCTATGATATTCGTAGAAATCAGTATCTTTCCAATAATGAGGTTTTACTTGAGGTTCGTAGTCGCTAGTGGGGGGAAGAGTGATCTCATTATTGGCCAATAGTTTTCTTAACGCAGACTCTTGGGACTCCCCTAGTGGTGTGAATTTTCATCTAGGATTGGAGGTGAATCATGGCTTTAGCTCGTGAGAGAAGGTTTTGTTTGGTGTAGCATTGTTTGTTTCTCCTTTGAGAGTGAAGATTGGTTGCTAGTTTGGAGCCACCACTTTGGCATCAACTACTCCATCATTGACGACATTTTTGTTCTTTGTCAAAAACTTTGACTTGTCTGTGGTGTAGCTAGAGTTAGGGGTGTCCTTGTATAACTTTATTTGCCCCTTGGTGATCATAGCTTTCTTGATAAATAGTCCCATCTCAATGACTTTCGTAAATGAGGTAGGGCATTGAATTTGGATTTGGTAACTTAGATCAGGGTTAAGGTTGTGGACAAACATCTCTGTCAGTTGCTTCTCAGGTATGTCATATGAGCATTTGATTGTGAGTTGTCTCCACCTTTGTAATAAAGAGGTGAAGGATTTGCCACCCTTTTTCTTTGTATTGCATAGGTCGAGCATGGAAACTTTGTGTTCAATGTTATATGAGAAGTGTGTGACGAACTTGTTTACTAACTCATCAAAAGTTTTGATACCCAGGGGAAGTGGTGAGAACCATTCCATGGCTTGACCACCTAGAGATTTAGGGAATAGTCTCATTAGGAAAGTTTCATTATGAGCTACTTCTAGGCACGCGGCATTAAATTCCCTAATGTGATCTCTTGGGTCTCCTTTCCCTTTGTATTTGTCAAACATAGGAACTTTGAACCGAAAGGGGAAGGGTACCATGTTCAAACTTTTGTTAAAAGGATATGGTGCGATGTCTTCCAAGGAATAAGTTTTAGTGGTTGTTCCTATTTTGAGATCCGTCATTTGCTGTGTTAGGCTCTCGATTTGTTTCTACAATGTTTCCATAGGTATGTTTGGGTCTATGACTTTCTTTCCTTTATCCTCACTAGTGTGGTTTTCATGAGTTTCCTCTATGGTCGCTTCCAGTTTGTTGAGATCAAAGTCAGTGGGGAGTTTAAGTCCTAAGTTTGCAAGATGAAGAAAGTACCTTTGAGGGTCCTCTTTGAGCATTTTTTCTAGCATGTATTGAAATTTTTGATCTTGGAGGGTTCCTTGGTAATCTTCATGAGAGATTTCCTCATCACTGTCGTGAGGGGATACAATGCGGATGGATGTCCCAGCCATTTCAAGTTGTTTCTGGTATTGAGATCTAGTTAAGACCATATGACGTGACATGGGAAGAAGTGAGGTGAAACTAGAGATTTTGGTAAGGTGCTGGTGGAGATTGGTGAGAAGAGGATACTTGCGGTGACAAGATTTGAACAAGGGACTCTTTTGATCAATGATTCCAAGTAAGTTGGTCGACACAAGATGATAGCCACAAGTAAGTATAGCCAGTACCTGTTTACTATGTAGAGACTAGTTAGTCTTGCACCAAGACCACTAGTGAAGTTCTATGACCTACTAGGGTTACTTGAATCTGAAATGATCTGAAAAAGGTCTTGCACTAATCTGATATAGGAACTTTTTACTTTGTTTGGGAAGACTTGGTAGAAGGTGGACAAGACGATCAATGAAAGAGAGGGTATGCTACAGAAATGGATGGAAGAGGTGACTGCATGGTAAATCTGATCTCAAAAACTAGAACAAGGCTGAAATGGGTATCTAGAAAAGCTGAAATTTTTCTCCCAAAAGATGTGGAAATGCTCACTATTGCAGATGTGCAACAATAAATGCACTGAAATAGAGGATACATGTGTAGGAAGTCGCAATAAATGTGTAGTTTTGGTGAAGGACAAAAGCACAGTAATAGATGACAAATGCGCAGGAAGTCAAGGTATATGTGCAGCAAGTCGAAATGGATGCATAGCTTCAGAGGGTATATGTGTAGCTCTAGTTTTCTTGACTGTTTTTACAATTTTTTGGCATGTTTTTCAATGTTTTTGGTTTCTTGGTTGCAAGTTGGTGTTTTTGATCTAATTTTCTCAATTATGGAAAGTAAAACACAACAAACACAAAGAAGTTTTCATATTTTTTTTGTAATTTTTTGGACTCTTTTTGACTCAAAAGCAAGTACAAATCCTAGGCTGGATAGGACAATATAAACTGAATTCTCACTATTTCTAGATGAGGCATCTTCAGGAGGTGATAATCGCCCTTCCTTGCACTAGCTTATAGGGGTTTTTGGCTACTAAAAACAAAGGATGATTAATAAGTGCAACCATTTGAGTGGTTATATATGCGACAACACTACTCTCCATTATGGATTCTCCCAGCGTGCAAGGGTTGAGCCTTGGAGGGTTTTGGGGGAGGTTGGCTGTCAGTATAACACAACTTCACTCATTGTTTGAAGCTTTCACTCCAAACACAATTTATTTATAGTGGCTTGGCTAAGCTTGGCTTTAGCTTGTTACCACTTAAGGTTGTTCCCACTTGGACGGAAGGATATCCAAGAGTAGGCCTCTCTAAAGGTTTAACACATGCGAAAATGATATGTCTAGCATTTTGGTCACCCAAGATAGGGGAGAGCATAGGCCTAGTATCATTCCCCAAAACACAAAAGACAGTGGTTCTTTTCCCCCTAATTAAAATGAAAAAGACTATATGAGCTAGCTACTTGGGCACACACGCAAGTTGTTAACTTTGAAAGCAAGATAGAAATGGTTCAATTTTATCCTCCTAGCATTGGGACTAGATTCAATTTGTTGATGCAACAAGATCAAGTTACTCCCTTCCTAGTTAGATCTAGATGTGATTTTGCATGAACATTTGATTACTATCCTTTAACAAGATGATGTGTGTTAACAATGCAACTAGATAACTAAACCAGTCCCTAACCTGCAAGTAGATTAGAGAATTTTCCTGTGAAAAGTGTCAACGTTAGAAAAATCACAAGAAAACCCAAAAAGTCACTGTCAGAATCATATGCACAAGTACAGAGATTAGATGCGCAGAGATAGAGATCATATGCGCAACTATTACAAAAGCGCTGAGACAGAGGTCAAAAGTGCAGAAATAGAGATCATATGCGTCATTTCAGTAGATGTGTCGTATCAGAACATAGATGAACAACTTCAGAGGTAAATGTACTGAAATATTAGATGTGCTGAAATAGAGATCAAATGCACGTTAGAATTGATGAGATGTGTCAAATACTCCTACGTACAGAACCTTAGCACAAAAAAAACTCAGTTTTTGGTTTAAATCAGGGCAAGGCCCCATGGTGGGTGCCAAAAATGTTACCAGAAATATTTTCAAAGTTATCAAACTCAATCAATAAACTAATAATATCAATAGAAATTGCAAGTAACAAAGATCAAATAACAAAGAACAAACCATGCAAACCTTGTTACTTTGCTGCTTCCATTTCGCCTAGTCTCAATCGATCTTTGTATGTGAATTGAAGCCCTTAGAAGATGTACTTCCTTGCTTTGTTTTTCAAGATGATAATGGAGAGATGGCTATGATACTTCTTGTAATGAAGATGGGCTTCAATACAATAAAAGGGTGATCGCACATAATCTAGTCCCATGGCATCGAGAGCCTCTCGATCCATCTCAGTAAGCATGTACCACTGCAACAACGACAAGGGAAACTACTCCCGTGACATAAGTACATCCCAGATGTCCTCCTGCAACCAAGTAATTCAATGCGTCAACCAAAACTGCACAATTGCTCAAAACTATCTAAAGCATCATATCACTTACTTAACATGTCAAAATTGATCAAAACAACATAAACATCTCTTGACTAGATTCCTGCAATCTCAGAGATAGCTTATCGATTGATGCATCAAGCAAGATGCCAATCAAGTCAATTTTGTTAAGTCCACTGGCTACCCTAGTGCAAATGCACTGAAACAGGTTGCAAATGTGCCAACTCATAGCAAATGTGCAACTTCTCAATGAATGCGCCGAAACACTGAGCAAGTGCACAGTTTCTTAACACATGCGTAGCTTTCCATGCATGCACAACTAGACATCCTACAAGTGCAGTATCATAACATATGCGCCGTTCTATACCATATGCGCAATTTTTCATATCAAATGTGTAGCCAACATGCATGTGTCGTTTCATACCATAAATGCGCCGCATCTAACTAGAAGTGCAGTTTCATGTATCATATGCACCGAACTGCGAAACTGCACATTCATTTACCTAAAATTTCACTGGGATTTATTGCACTAATAAATGACCCTAGGTGAGTTTTTTGACCTACATACCGATGGTCCTACGTCAGCTGGCCAATTGAACTGTCAGACTCGCTCAAAGCAGTGCTCCTCAAGTGGAATATCCATCTCTATGCCAACTGCTCTATGCTCTTATGCTCTCCTAAGCTCTCAAGGACCTATCAACAAAAGCCAAGTGTGCAAATGACTAAGATTGTGGACCCAGTTCCTATATATAGCAAGTGAACCCTAACTGCTGTGTGGCGACCGTGACTACTTCCCAAGCCTGTTTTCTCCCGTTTCTCTGAACTGTGACCCATTTTTCTTCCTTCTAACATGTTTTTCACCTTCTTCTTCGTGAGATTGTCCATCTCACGTCCTTCTACCCTTCTTCCCATCCAATCTACTCAGGGGGCATCCTATCATCATAACCTATACCAGAGGAAAACTGGGGCATGTATCATTATCAGAAAAATTCTTATTCTTTGAAGCAATGTTGTAAACTGCATTGCATCAAAGAGGGGCAAAATATATACACCTAAAAAATGACACGACTCGGTCTAAATAAATATTCTTAATATTTATTTCATTCTAATTCCTCTATCAATAAATAAATAAACAAATTTATTTATTCGATTCATATTCCTCTAAGTTAATTAAATATCAAAATATTTAATTACCTCTTCTAAAGTAAAAATTAAATAAAATCCTTTATTTAATTTAAATTCTTCCAAACAATTAAATAATTCTTAGATTATTTGATTAAATCATTTCTTCTTCCAAATTTAAATAAATCAATCAAATTTATTTAAATTATCTCAATCTCTAAAAATAAAATACAATCAAATATTTTATTTATTCTTCCAAATCGTGCACAAACAATTAAATAAATTTATTTATTTAATTTGCTTTCTTATCTTCTAATTCCTCAAAAATCTTCCAAATCTTCTAAAGATAATTCTTCTTCTTCATGCACACAAAATTAAATAATTTATTATTTAATTTCTCTCAAATCATGCCAAAGCAAATCACAAGTTGAGTTAACTGACTCAATCAACCTTGTTTTTATCAACAACTCTTAAATTAGAAAAAAAAGCTTTCTAATTTATGAAAACAAATCTTATCTTTATAAAAGAAAGTAGTTAACTCAAACAAAATAGCTTTTGTGTGACACTTGTCTTCTTTCTATTCGCGCACATTCTCTAAACCATTATATACCTTTGATCTTCTCATTCTTTCTATACCATTGATCTTCTCTCTCACAAGTCTATAAATTGAACCCAATTCTTCCATTTCAATTATCTAAGCTTTTAGTATCGTTACTCTACAGAATTAATAGCGCGCCTTTGGCACCCAAATCCACCCATAGCTTACGATCACCCTTTTATTGTATTGAAGCTCATCTTCATTACAAAAAGTATCATAGCCATCTCTTCATCGTCATCTTGAAAAACAAAGCAAGGAAGTGCATCTTCTGAGGGCTTCAATTCATATACAAAGATTGATTGAGACTAGGTGAACAATGGAAGTAGTAAAGTAGCAAGGTTTGCATGGTTTGTTCTTTGTTATTTACAATTTCTATTGAAATTATTGGTTTATTGATTGAGTTTAATACTTTGACAATATTTCTGGTAACACCAGTCAAATAGAGTGAGCATGTTGAAGGGCAAATCAAACAAGTGCTAAGAGTAGTCAACGTTTTTACGATACCACCTCACCAAACCCACTCTCAAAGACATTGTGAAGCAAATGTAGAGGGTCTAGCAGCCGAAGAAGGTAGGGTTTGATTAATTTTTGTGAATTTGAAAAGATTTTTTGTGTTTTGTAATGTTTGATTAGTTTTTTATAATGAATTTACATTTAATGAGGTAGCACAAAACACAAATCCAATAGAGGAGGGTCAAAATAACCCCGAAAACCCTCAAAACCCTCAAAACCCCCCACCTTCACATCCTCACCATGAAAGAGATACATAGGAAAACTATTTAGGGAAAATAGAAGAAAATAAAAAACATCTTCAAACCCTAATTGAAATGTTAAATAATCCAAGTGCAAGCACCGATCGTAGGAGAGCACTTGTGAAGTCATTAGAGGTGATTATTTCTCACATTAAATCTATGACAAACCAAATCACTGAATTTCATGACTATAGGGAGAGGTGTCAGAAATACTATGTTGACAAATTGTCTTATGAACAAGTGAAGGATGAAAAAATTACAAAATTTGCATTATGTTCACAATTTATCAATCCTAAAACTAGCCAAAGATTAGAAGAGACTTCCAAATGCTTCCATATTCATTGGTGTAGGAATGAAGATATATCCCAAAACTTTTGGGATAGATGGTACATGGTGTTTGATGAGCACCCATGCAACAACAATGAGGTGCCACAATATTTCTTGAGGAAACTCCATTGTCAGTTCGTCCTCAAGAAGATTCCTAATTATTTTGACATTCGAGAGTTCTAGGGCAGAGGTGGTGGCTCTGCCCAAGATAGAGAGAGGGCACAGTGAGACCAAAACTGTGTACCTAGACCCCTGATGAGGCCAACATATGTGTCACTCCCTTTGACTTTGAAGGAGAGTGTTGAGGTGGAGACACTGCATTCATTGAGTACTCTCACATAGTCTCTAGCATAGCAGATGATGATCTCACCCAGGTTGATGACGGTGAGAGCAACAGGTGTCATTTATCCTCACATCTGTGCAGTTCATGTGGGAACCTGTGCGATTATGGGATGCAGGACTCGTGGTAGGACTCTTGGCAGGACTCTTAGCAGGATGATGCAACGTAGGGGAAACATCTAGTGATGGACACATCCCTATTGGATGATCTTGTTCTCATAGATGATGTCTTACAACATACATTTGGTATTGACTCCTAGGTAATTTTTTACAAGTTTCATCTTGATTTAATATATTCTTATTTGAAAATTTTAATTAATTTTATATGACTATCTATATTATAAGTCAAAATTAATGTATGTACAATTGTTTGCGTAATGAAATTCCAAGGTTAGAGTCTTCATTCTACCTCTATTAGCCATCCATTTGCGAGTTATGAGAGGAGGTCGAGTCAGCAGGTATGTAATTTATCACATGATCATAAATATAGTACATATATCAATGGTAATATTATTTAGTGACAATTTGATGATTTCAATAGGGAGCTTCACCAACACCTCCACAGTTTCCTTGGTCCCCTGCATGTAGAACCACTTATACAGAGGTAAATTTAACCATTTGTAATCACTATGCATTTAAATAATGTTATGTATCTATTTTGGTCAAATAACCTTGAACTCAGACTTATTTTAGATGTTGAATATGGAGACTCCTCATCTTTGTGAGTCAGCACAGGCAGGCATTGTTGCAGCCATGTTTTCTTCAAATCCTTTGACCACGGTATGAGCTAGTAACATGTAAATGCCATTTTGTATTTCTTATTTTATCTCATGTCATTTGATGTACATAAATGAAATTTATGTTTAGTCAATTTTGATTCTTGATGCTTCTAACAGGAGGTCACAACTCCAACCCGTCCAACTACAGATGAAGAGAGAGAAAAGATGATCGAGAGGGATCATTAGGTAGCAGTAAGTGATCGATTACATATGTGATCTTACATATTTCATGTTTTCTATATTAATGTGCATATTGTTTGATTGTATTAATAGGTGGAGCTGCAAAAAGCTTTGTCAAGGAGGTCTAGTTGACAGGAGAGAGAGGCTGAGTCACTGATTGGTTCTCCATCTTCAAAGCCAAGCAAGGGCCGCCAATTATTTGATAGAAGTTCATAGGAAACTAGATTTTGGGACATTTTTTGTATGCCTAGATGGCTTTGTATACATACTTTTGTATGTTACTGATGTATATTTGTGTGTATGCCTATATGGCTTTGTTTGGACATGCCTATATGGCTTTATATATAGACTAGATGTTATGTTCATGCCATTATGTATATGATAGTTTATATTAAATATTTTAAATATGATGATCAATTATCGTTACAGGAATTGGGTTTTACACGTGCCAATTTCATTGCTTGAAAGTTTATAAATCCTTTTCAAATAATCCATTTTGTGCATATCTTGCAATCATTGCATTCCATGAAACTATATATTTCTTTGAGGCATCATGTCAAATAATTTACACACCTTGTCTATGCTTCCACACTTTCCATAAATGTCTACAACCTTGGCAACTGCAAATACAACATGTGACAAAATTCCTATGTCCTTTATGCTTTGATGGTTGTCCACACCATGTTCCCCATATCCCATTTCGGCATAGGCAAGGAGGATGTTGGATAAGGTTTTGCAATTTGGTTTTAGATGTGCCAATTGCATTTGGTTGAAAGTTTCTTTTGTGCATTTTCTTGAAAGTTTCTAAAGTCTTATAAAAAATCCATATCATGCATATCTTGCAATCATTGCATTCCATGAGACAACATTTCTTTGAGGCATCGTGTCAAATAGTTCACGTTCCTTGTATATGCTTCCACACTTTACATACATGTCTCCCAGGGTAATTACAACTACAACATTTGATAAAATTCCTATATCCTTTATGCTTTGATGGATGTCTATATCATGTTCCAAAGATACCATTTCTAAGGTTTTGGAATTTGACTTTACACCCGCTAATTGCATTTGCTTGAAAGTTTCTAAAGCCTTATAAAAAAATCCATTTTGTTCATATCTTGCAATCATGGCATTTCATGAGGCGACATTTCTTTGAGGCATCATGCCAAATAGTTCACATGCCTTGTCTATACTTCCACACTTTGCATACATGTCTTCGAGGGCAGTTGCAACTACATCTAAAAAAATCCCCATATCTTTTATGCTTTAATGGATGTCCATACCGCGTTTGAAAGACCCCATTTTGGCATAGGAAAGGAGGATACTGGATAAGGTTGTGGAATTTGGCTTTACACCCACCAATTGTATTTTCTTGAAAGTTTATAAAGTGTTATAAAAAAAATCCATTTTTTTCATATCTTGCAATCATTGCATTCCATGAAATGGCATTTCATTGAGGCATCATGTCAAATAGTTCACGCACCTTGTCTATGCTTCCACACTTTGCATACATGTCTACTAAAGTAGTTGCAACTACAAGATCTGACAAAATTCCCATATCCTTTATGCTTTGATGGATGTCCATACCATGTTCCAAAGATCCCATTTTGGCACATGAAGGGAGGATGTTGGCTAAGGTTGTGGAATTTGGCTTTACACCCACCAATTGCATTTTCTTGAAAGTTTCTAAAGCCTTATCAAAAAATCCATTTTGTTCATATCTTGTAATCATTGCATTCCATGATATGACATTTCTTTGAGGCATCATGGCAAATAGTTCACGTGCCTTGTCTATGCTTCCACACTTTGCATACATGTCTCCAAGGGTAGTTGTAACTACAACATCTAACAAAATTGTCATATCTTTTATCCTTTGATGGATGTCCATACCATGTTCCAAAGATCCCATTTTGGCATAGGAAAGGAGGATATTGGCTAAGGTTGTGGAATTTGGCTTTACACCCACCAATTGTATTTGCTTGAAAGTTTATAAAGCCTTATAAAAAAAATCCATTTTTTGCATAGCTTGCAATCATTACATTCCATGAAATGGCATTTCATTGAGGCATCATGTCAAACAGTTCACGTACCTTGTTTATGCTTCCACACTTTGCATTACAACTACAAGATCTGAATAAATTCCCATATCCTTTATGCTTTGATGGATGTCCATACCATGTTCCAAAGATCCCATTTTGGCATATGAAGGGAGGATGTTGGCTAAGGTTGTGGAACTTGTCTCTACACCTGCTAATTACATTTGCTTGAAAGTTTCTAAATCCTTATCAAAAAATCTATTTTGTTCATATCTTGTAATCATTGCATTCCATGAGATGACATTTCTTTGAGGCATCATGCCAAATAGTTGATGTGCCTTGTTTATGCTTCCATACTTTGCATACATGTCTCCGAGGGCAGTTGCAACTACAACATCTAACAAAATTTGCATATCTTTTATCCTTTGATGGATGTCCATACTGTGTTCCAAAGATCCCATTTTGGCATAGGCAAGGAGGATACTGGCTAAGGTTGTGGAATTTGGCTAAGGTGTAGGGACAAGTTGATCCTACCATGAGGTTTTTAACCCAAGATTGACATTTTATATTTCTATTCCAACTTTATACTCCACATGAGAGAGAAGTTAAGTATAGGTATATTACACTGCTCAAGCATCTAGGATTTGTCAGTATGACTAACACAATACCATTTACCTTCACTATAATACTTATAAGATGAAGTCCAAATGTATAATACTTCTCGAGACACCAAACCCTTGTCCACCATTCAAAGTAAAACCTACATAATAATCATCACAGTCAACTTCACAAAAACCTACATATTATCCTTTATGCTTTGATGGTTGTTCATACCTTGTTCCAAAGATCCTAATTTGGTAGAGATAGGGAGGATGCTGGTGAAGGTTGTGGAATTTGGATTTACACTTACCAATTGCATTTGCTTGAAAGTTTCTAAAGTCGTTTCAACAAATCCATTTTCTACATATCTTGCAATCATTGCATTCCATGAGAGGACCTCTCTTTGTGGTGTTCTATCAGATAGTCCACGTGCCTTGTCTATCCTTCCACACTTTGCATACATGTCTAAAAGGGCAGCTACAATTACAACATCTGACAAAATTCTTATATCCTTTATTATCACTGAGATTGAACAATTATCATGTGAAACAATCACAAAACATGACAGCCAAAGAGATAGTCCTCAAGTCATGATTATGAGGCAAGGAGTGTATGTGGAAAGGAGGTAGTCTTGGACCAATAAAATGACCTAGGACAATCATGAAAAGACAAGAATACTGATTAGTCTGAGATAGAAAGGGGTAGTTTTGTGGTCTGAGATAGAATGTTGATTGGTCTAAGATAGAAAGAGGCAGTTTTATGGTCTAAGATAGAATGTTGATTGGTCTGAGATAAACTAGCAAATGACATCTGATAAAATTACTATATCATTTATACTTTGATGGTTGTCCATACCCTATTTGCAATATTGGCTATCCATACCCTATCCAAGACTAGTGATGAAGTCCTTTTGCAAACTTGAGTTCATGCTAGGAGTTTTGATCAATAGTTTAAGCCTTATGATGCATGACATCAAAACTATCTCTCACAGCATGGTCACATTTTTGGCACTACAACATGTCCTTGTTTTAGGTATGCATAACTAAAGATATCCTATATCTACATATAATACCATCATGATGAGGGTTTCAAACAAAAAATGACTCCATAGCTACCCCTAAAACTATGGTAGTCCTGGACTATCCTCCTATGACTGTCATGATAAGCATAATAAGCCTCTCCATGACAAATCCTCAAAAATACAATAAAAGACAACCTAAAACTTTCATAATAAGCCTCTCCATGACTGTACCAAACCCTCATACACTACCAAAACCTCACTTTTGAAATAAATCTTTCATAAAACCCTAAATTTTATTGATGCTAGGTCTAAAGCGATGCCAAAATTAGTAAAATTTGATATTATCACTCCCTATTATGGACTCTAGTAGAGAGTGAGAGAGAGGGTAGGATGTAGAGAGGGGAGGGAAGTAGAGAGTGAGAGATAGACACGAGGGAAGTAGAGGTGAGAAAGAGCGAGGAGGGGAGGGAGAGAGGAGGGGAGGGAGAGAGATGTTTTAGTTCACCATAACGTGAGCACATTATAATGCTCTTGCATTATGTTTTGACTTGGTAATTTCCAAGCCTTAGGCTTGGGTTTGCCTTGGAATTCCAACCCAAAGGCTTGGGCTGTGTTTAGGATGTCCAAAGATGTGTTTTTCTAGATTGTAACAAAAATCACATTAGCCGGAGCATGCTCCCCATCAGGTTTGCACTTTTTTCAATGAAAAGTAAAAAAATAGCACCATAATCTTAAGCTCTCTATTAGCTTTCTAACCATATAATTTTTTTGACGTTTTGAGTATGTTAAATATTTCATCTTTAATTTATTTTGTTAGTGTATCTATTTTTTTGTCAAAAACAATTGTCTGGTATTTTTACTTTTTTTGACCATTAATCAAAATTTCAAATAAATTACATTTCTAGAAACTAGACTCCATTCTACACGTATTCTAAAAAAATTGATTTTAGATTAGTTTTCAAAAATTTTAGGGGGGGTTGTTGAATGCACAAGACAACACAATACAAACAACACCTTCACAGTAACACTGAAAATAGTAGACACCTTCTGCTCACTGCATCCAGTAGCCTGACACATGAAAGATCTCACTACATTGATTAAATTCACATTACAAACATCATATCCTTCACAAATATACCTGCATCCATGAATCCTTGACACTTATTTATACCATCATCAATCATGAAAACATTCTGCAAGGTCGACAATCACAACTTAATTCATCAATTTCAAATTATGGACCTAAACATTCCCATAGAGGAAAGGAATGAATGCAGACCATGCCACATCTTAGCATAGACCTAAATTCCCTCTTACATGTTATTCCATGCTTCCTTAATCAACAAAGCATAACCAAAATTAGTGCAAACAACCAAGTCGGCCAAACTTGAGTTAACACTTTGGACTTTTGATCACACGCTTCCTCAAAAGTAAACACACCTCGTGGATCTTACACAAAGATTTAACACAATCTAGAAATATGCATGAACATCTTGAAGTCACCTGAAAAACAATAAATTTAACCACAACAACTTTCACCTGAAGAAAGTTCACAATCTACTTACAAACAACACTATCAAACTCTGCTACACAAGAAATCACTTTCTGGAGCATCAAATCACAAACCTTCTAGATTTAAGATGGATAAGGACTTTATAAGCACACATCTAGAACTAGAACACCTGAAACCACTCTACAGAGAAATGTGGAGCAAAATACTTTCTCCTAGACACATTGCAAACACTGTCAAACACTGTTCTCAAACTGGTTTGCACAACTTTCACTGCACAATGATCCAGAGCACTGACTTCTAAATTTAGCATCTTCAAAAACTTTTGAACAACATAACCAAACCGCATACTCAGATATCCAACACAAAGGAAATGTAGAGAAAAAACTCGAACAACACTCTGTAAGCCAAAAGACTTCTTCAACACACTGTTTCCAATATTAATCAAATTTTCTCAAAAGCACTTAGAAACCCAACAACATAAGCATATCCTCAACATCTTCAACACCTCTACAAAGCAACCAAATCACTTTTAGAAAGACAACTTAATCAAACAACAACAACCTCATAAGAAGACACAGTTGACACCAATGACAACACAAGCTTGTTGACATCAACGACAACACCGATTGGTACATACTTGCAACAATCTCCCCCTTTGTCATTAATGGCAACACATAATGTGAAAAACCATCAAGACACAACTCTACACCAATCTTCTTTACTTTCTTACTCTCCCCCTTTATTTTACACATCTTACTTTATCTCTGATTAATGACTCTTTTCTTTTTCACATTCTATTCTCTCTCCCCCTTAGTTTTTCACATGAACTCTCTCCCCCTTAACATCAATGGCAAAGGGTGACACAACTTTTTCTAGCTCTCTTTTTATGATACTGCATATATTTGCACTGCTCACTACTTCTCTGAATACTCCCCCTTAGGAGTACACACTAATTCTTACTCCCCCTATCTGCAACAATCATCAAAGCTACTACCTGCTCCCCCTGAGAGGTAGCCTCCAACATCTGTCCAAAAATAAATAAATATTGAAGCACACTGGACTAATGCATCTCCTTATGCATCTAGTTCAAAGAAGAAGGGGCAATAACCCCTAACTTCTCCCAGAGATACTCAAATGTATCCTTAGGAAGAGCCTTAGTGAGTATGTCAACAACCTGATCCTTTGTAGGCACATACTCAAGATTTACCTCGTTCTTTGCAACCTTCTCTCTCAGAAAGTGATACCTGATTGAAATATGCTATCCTTGAATGCATCACTAGATTCTTTAAATGTTAATAGCACTTGTATTATCATAGAAGATAGAGATTGGCACATCATACACAACTTTGATATCCTTCAACATTTATCTCATCCTGTTGAGTGAATATTTTGTCATTAAGCTAACTAATGACAAAATGGTTATATCACCACAGCTATGATGAGACTGATTCTCTCCTCTCAGCAAGGAGAATTTCCCTCTAAATAATGAGCTCTTTATAACAAACAACTTTTAATACTTAAATAAACTAAAACTATTCTTGGGGTGTTTCCATCGCATCCTATTCTCTTTTTTCAGAATAGATGTTTCTCTTTTACAAAATAACAACTTCACAATAGATGATATTTGATAATTCTTGAACCGAGACAAACCATAGAAACACAAAGTTTTCTATCGTTTGTCTTATTTCTCACTAACAAACTTAATTGAATTCAAATGCAGCCCAAAGTCTCCACTTTCACCCGATATGATATAACTAACTTGAACACAATGGTTTACAGCACAAAGTCTCTAAACAATTCCATTCCCACAAATAAACACGAACTCCCACGATGTGAAAAATAGCACAAAGTCTATTTACCCAAAACATGAACACTCCCCTCAAATTTCAATAAACTCCATGATTCCAACAATTATTCAATATAATATAAGACCAATGACATAAGAACACTAATATCATAAAACAATATGATTCAACTCAAAGTTTGATACTCAAATTGCCTGTTTATATTGATATTCACTTGAAAAATATGATAAACATAAAAAGCTCAAAGTCTTGAAATGTTTTCCAATTCGGCAGAGTTTCTTTGCAATAGATAAAAGATGAAAATTACAATGGAGGTCCTCTTTATTTATAAGAGAAACCGAGAGGAAAAATAGGAAAAGAAAAACTAACTATGACTTATTCAACAAAGGAGTCCTTTTTGATTTGGGACTTCCTATGTTTTTAAATGTAGTTACACATGAAAAAAGTACATGTAAATATGTCCAAAATTATTTCAAAAGTACATCTGAAAAATAGAAAATAAACTAAGTAATGAAAAATCTACTTCAACTTGCACTGCCTTCTTTCTTCATGTGGCAATCATACATGGTGAATGCTGCTTGCATCCCAAGACTGTCTGAACTAATTGTGTTCTTGAAAAATCATTTGGGCCCTAACTATTGCATCTCTGACCATGGTAAATGATTTTGTATGGCCTTCAGATTATCCAAAGTTAATTGATTATCAAGAATATTATCCACGGAGGCTACTGAAAATGTTTTGTCCTCAAACTCCTTAAACATATTTTCAAATTGCTAGATCATCTCTTCTACAGAAAGAAATCAATTATCTTGTGACACCAAATTGCACGGTAGCTCCTCCAATTTGTGCAATAGACTAACATCACTTTGGTCACTTAGTTTCTTTGTAGTTTCTAGGTCATTGATCAGATCTTTCAGCACACGGCTCTGATATGTCAATGCCTCTTTAGTTTCAGTATATGAATCCCTATTTGGAATAACACCAATTGATATCAGAGCACTTATTTTCAGCTTCTTCATCTCCACCCACTTATCATGATTCTGTTCTAAACACTCAATATCCTGAGAAATAACATCAATCAAATCATCAAGTTCAACCCTTATTTTCTCCATTTTGCCTGTTTTCTAGCTAGCTCTGTAAGAAGAGAGATTCCTTGTGTGCACATCATTTCCAAATATTCTTCAAGCACTCTTCCCTTAAGATGAGTCTTTTCAGCTTTCTGGATGATAGGATCTTCTACAGAAATGACCTTAGGAGTCACTGATTCTGAATTTAAAGTAATCTTCCTTACCACTATAGTCAATTGTTCTACCATTGCTTTATAATGATCCTTCATCTCTTTTTCTTTGTCAAACTTCTGAATTAGAATATCCATTGTTGACTGCATGTCAGTCTTTGCCCTTTCATGTGTTATTTTAGCTAGCTCGACCCTAGAAATAGAGTAATCATTCATACTAAAATTTTCTATGGTGGCATACTGTGGGGGCCTTGCAATCTCCAAAAATTTGTGCCCTTTGTCTCCCAGCATTCTTGAAAGAATTTTTGGCTTCTTTGGGGTCTTAGCCTTAGCAGGTACCAGCTTACTAAAATCAAAGTCATCTGGAGAGATGGCTTGTTTCTTTCTTTTAGGTGTATATGCTGACAACCATGGAGGAAGCACATAAGTACTCACATTAGGGTCTGTTTCCATTGTTGGTGTTACTAGAACTACACTGGCACTGGAAGTAGAAACAATAGGTGGAGTATTAGTAAACACTGCACTTGACACATTCACATTAGAGACTTGTTCAGAACCCATTACAAAGTGATCAAATATCGAAGAATCTCCAATATCAAAAGATGAGGAGGACAGACTAGGAATAGACCTAGTAGAATGAAGAACATCATCAAAAGTAGTTTGAGGATTATCAAAAATTATTTTTGAAGGTGATGGAGAGTTAGAAGAGGGGATGTCAATGGGTGAAATAGATAGAGGAACTAAAACAGGTATGTCAGACAAAGGAGAAGAGACTCCCATTTCCTGTTGTACATTTTCCTGTGGAGAAAAAACTTCATCTCCTTGTCCTTCTGTCGATCTATTTTCAACCTCCATTTCCTTGGTAGCTGGCTCATCAGTATTCTATTTCTCAATTTCCATATCTTCTACCTTAGATTCTTTCTCTACATCCTTTGACTTCTTTGTCACAAATTTGATCCTCGTTTAATGTGGTTTGGAAGAAGAGGGAATGCCACTCTTATTCTTCATCCTATTCTCCACCTTATTACTTGTTTGTTCTTGAATTTTAGTCTCTGATCCTGTAAGGAATTCTTTCAAAGCAATTCCCTTATCTGCTAACCACTTGTTGGTGTTAGCCAATATAGGTTCAAACCTTTTCCTTAGAGAAGTCAATTCTTTCTGAAACCATTGGATAGGAGGAAGAGGAGAACTAGCAACCTGCTAAGTGTTATATCTAGAATCAATCAACTCTTCATCATCCACCAGGTCTTCAGGGATATCAGTCAATCCCAGATATTCAATTTGTTCTAGAGATAACCTGTTATAGTCCAATTTTCTAATATCTTCTTCTGTCCTCAAGTCCATCCAGATGTCTTCAACCATTGGTTCATGAAACTGGGTCTTCCTCTTGATCATGTCTTTTACACCCCTATAATCAAACTTTGGTCTTCGTTTGAATTATTTCATGGTTACTAGTTGCATTTCAATTTCCATGGCTCTGGCCTTTGCAACAGTTGATATTGAAAACCTATCAATTTCAACTAGAAATCTGAATCCTGGTTTCTTGAGCTCCATTTGCTTATTATTTATGACAATCATTTGTCTACATAATTCCATTAGAACAAGTTTTTCTGAAGGAAACCTTGGCAACATATAAGGATAACCTTGGAAAAAGCCAACCCTTAAATATGAGAAAGTAGGAAATTGTAAGAACATGCATACATAATCATTCACTACTGACCAAACTCCCTCTGAAACTCTTCTTTGCTCTAGCTAAGGGTCAAAAAGACACAAGCACACTACGAAGAAAGCATCATTTACCCTCCTAAAGTGGTGGATAGAACCTTTCAATGTCAGTTCAAGATAGTACTGATATAAAGGAACCACTCTCCTATCTCCTTTGGATGTCAAACTAGGGAAGATTCTCATGGAGGCTGCTATATACACAAGGTAAGAAGTCATATAGAATTTGAAGGTAATGGATACCTTAGTCAATTGCTCATGAAGAGCATTGCTGATTTGCTCACCCCAAAAGATGGCTTGTTCGCCTTGGAGTATAACCTTGATAAAAGGATACATCCACTCATGAAAAAGTGAGGAAGAAGACAACCCCCTTATCCTACTAAGAAGAGTTATGAGATCACCAACTTGTTCGATAAAATCACTTCTGGGAAAACTCCTAGGCCACCTAGATAAATTTGACCTTGAAGTCTTAAGCCATTTAGTGTTGATTATCTTCTTAGCCTTCTCAGAATTTTTGTTGTATTCTCTTTGAGCTTCAGCAAAATCTAGTTTTATAACTTCTGTAACAGCAGGACACATGAAAACTCTATCAATGAATTTTGGATCCAATCTGATTATCACATTGCCCTTTGTATCCACCACTACCCTAGTGTCTTTGTTGTAGAACTGAGTGTATTGAAGAACAAACTTTGTATTATGAGCTGCCACCGGGAAAGATGACACCAAATGAATGTTACTATCGACAATCTTCTTCATTGCAGAACTAGGATTATTGGACTTGGTTCTTTCCATAAACTCATCCATGTCCACATGGCCAATCTCTGTATCCCGAATGTCATCAACATTGGAAGTAACCCAGGTGATTGGAAAAACACCCTGATACTTATACTTCTCGCTTTCGACTTCTTTGGAGACAACTCAGCCATCTGAAAAAGCTAAGACCAGAAGGATATCGGTGAAGAGAGAAAATCCATAGAACAAACTGCAACAAAAAGCCATGATCATGCAATTAGGGGAAATACTGGTAATCTGGGAAAATTGCATGTCGACGATCACAACTATGGGGATACGCTTGAAAGGACTAGAGTGCAAGCAAGTCAAAAAATAGAAGAAAGCGCGCTCAGGAAAGCAAAGTTGAAAATCTCTTAGAGTTAGAAAAAATTGAGAGAGTGAATGCACGTGTGGCAAAATTTGCTGCCCTTACATTAAAGGGATGTATTGCAGGTGTCAGGGTAGCAAATTTTGCTGACCCTGCATGTGGGTTGAATACAAGCGTATTGGCAATAATTTTAACCACTTTTGCATGTGAAAAAAGTTCTTATGTTTGAGTGGTAAATTTTGCCGACATCGCATGAGAGGTATGTTACATAATGTTTGGGTGGTGAAATTTTCTGACATTGCATGAGGGAGAGAATTGCAAGTTACATGTAGGATCGGCGGATTCTGCTGCTATTACATGTGTAGGGTGATTGTGTTCGGTGTTCAGTCAGCAAAATCCACTGACGATGCATATCACTTATTCAAAACCTTCGTGTAAGGGTGGCAATTTTAAATGCCCTTGTACAAAAGTAATCAAAACACAAGGCACAAGTATCGGCCAGTGATTTTCCCAGGTGATATTCACAAGGAAAAACCTAAGACTTATAACCTATTCAAGGACCTCAACAAAGCACATTGAAGAACAAGGATTTGGTATAAAAGAACAAGCCATTTTAAAACAACAATATCAAACAGAAATACAACGCTTTACGAAGGTTTTTCAAAAACTTGATAAACAAATGATAAATTAAAAACAATAAAGTTACAAAACAATCATTTTAAAGGATCAATGAAGGCCTATTCTAAAATAGAAATTGAAAATGGAAAATAACAACCTGCCTCTGATAGTAAGCCGAAACCCTAAGTGTGACCTTGGTGACCCAAAATTTATGCAAATCCAGAATCAACGCGATCCAGCAATCTTAGGAAGGTCTCAAGAGTCGATTGGAAGGTTTAGGAAATAGAAATAACAAAATAAAATGAGTTTACACATTAAAAAGGTTTAAAAGGTAAGACCTTAAAGCCAACACGAGTGGCAATAAATGCCACTGAAGTTCATGATTCGCAAGATCCTACTTGGGCGATGAAAATTGCCAACTCAACATGTGTTGTCCACATTACAACGATGGTAAAAATTATCATTATTGCATATTTCCTTCAACGAAGATCATCTAACAGTGGTGAAAATTGCCGCTTGGACATGTTTATATAAAAAAACAAGACTAACATGTAAGAGCGGCATTTTTTGCCAACTTAACACAAAAATAGAAAAGTATGTAAGAGCAACAGTTTTGACTGCTATTGCACATGAAGTTTCAAAAACTTACTAACACCCTAAAATGATTAAAATTGATATTTTGATTAGTTTGCAACCTAATCAATTTGCACAAATTTCAAGGAATCAACTTAAGGAAATGTCACAAACTTTTCTAGGATGTCAGATGACTTCGCATGAGGCCAAGAGTACTTGTCTTGATTTGTGAACTTAGAGTGTAGGCTATGAAACGGACAAGTTTCATAGGGGTTGTCTACAAAAATGAGCTTAGTTGATTTTGAGAACAACAGCTGGCTTTAATTGGGGAACGTCCATCGATCGAACTTTGAAATGATCGAAGGGAGAAGAATCCAGTCTCTAAGTGCCTTCATCCATGCCATTGGGCCATAGAGTCAAGCTACCAAAAGGAAAAAGACACAAAAGACTAAACAAAAACACAAAAATAAAAATGCAAAACTATACAAATGTACAAATGAACTTATCTGATACTTCAAGGATTGAAGGGCTTTAGATGTTGTCCACTGTGAGGCAGCAAGATGGTGTTCCATCCAGATATTCCAACAAGAAGCTATTTTCACCACAAAGTTAATGAATAATGAATGGGCGTCTCCATAGGTAATCAAACTTCCCATGCATTCCTTTCGGTTCTCTCCTCTTGTCCCATAACAAGACTTGATCCCCAATTTGAAAATCATGAGCCCTTACTTTCTTGTTGTGATAGGTGAAAGTCAGGTGTGGATTTATATAGGCTTATAGAATGAAGATGGATGAAAAGTTTATGCCAAAGCATGAACCATAGGGAGGTGATTGGGAAGATATGTAGGATAATGGATGGAAGACAGGGAGATGTAGTTGTGTGGAGGTGTTGCAGAGTGGAAGGGAACCATGACCAATGGTTGCACACACCATGATAAACATTGAAGCTTTTGATGAGATGGTGGTGTAGGAAGCAATGGAGATGTTTGCTTAGGAGATGGTTGATGAAGTGATTTAGGAACCCACATAGATTTAGTATTTTTAGTGCTTTTGTTTTGCTTGTGGGATTTTTGAAGGGAATGGAAGTTTTGGATGGAAATAGGCTTTTGGATGGAGGTAGGTGATTGGGATTCTTGAGATGTGGAGGAGGATGCCTTATTTGACTTGCTAGCTATTTGCTTAGGAACCCAAACCATTTTGCTTTTGGGCTTTGCTTTTGGAGGTAAGGGTTTGGATGGTTGCTTAGATGTGGATGAGGATGCCTCATTCGCTTTGCTAGCTGTTTGCTTAGGAACCCAAACCATTTTTCTTTTGGGCTTTGCTTTTGGAGGTATGGGCTTGGATAGCTTTTTGGATTGCTTTGATTTGGTTCTTTGCATTGATTTTTCATGTTTGTGCCCTAAGGCATGATAGTTCTTTGGATTTTTGGTAGGACTTTTAGCTTTATAGGTAGAGGCATCAAAATTTTTGCTTTTGAATCCCATGGCATGGGTAGAGTGGATGAAATGATTGGAAGCTTTATGCTTAGGTGATGTGTGCTTTTGTTGGCCATGATTAGGGATGTAAGGATACTTATGAATGATATGTATGTTAGGTGTTGGAAGCAATGGTGGCAAGGTGGATGGAGGGATATTTGGAGTTGGTAAAAGTGGAGGCAAGGTGGATGGCGGAAGGTGTATGGTCACATGCTTTTGACATTTATAGGATGATGGAGATGGAATGGCTACATATGTTTTGGGTATATGATGGGGGGTGTGATGGAAAGTGGTAGGTTTAGGATGCATGAAAGGATTACCAACATCTTGGCCTTGTTTACCTTGGGGTGTGTATCCAAGGCCATATGAGCATGGAGGGATTTTGACATGGTTTGGCTCCAAAATACCTTGTTCATAAAGGCCTAGACCTTTGCCTTGGTAGTTCATGTTTTGGAGTATGCGATGGACAATGGGACTAGGTGTGCTGTGAACATTAGACTTGAGCTCATTATTGGATGAAGGTGAAATGGATAAAGGTCGTTGTTGTCCTAAGGAAGAACATTCATGGACAAAGGTGGTAAAACCAATAGGACATGATGGTGGACTTGAAGTGGAATCGATGGTCAATGTGAAAGGAGGATCATTAGAATCTTGCTTATGTTCATGTTGATCCAAGTTATTGGTATGATCTTTTATGCTTACTTGGGGGACAAGTGTCTCATCATGACAAGTTGATGTTTTCTCATTATGGATAGGGCTAGATGGTAGATGACTAGGAGCAATGTGGATATCTTGGTCATGGATAGATATAGGATTATGGATAGGATCAAGGTGCTCATGGATAGCTTCTTCATAGGTATCATCTTGATCATAAAGAAGGTAAATGTTATGGATGGGTTGCATGGAAGTGTTTTGATTTTGAGTTGGACTAGGGCTTAATGTTTCCACATGTTTAAGATTATGCTCTTGACATACCTCTTGACTTTGGATGGAAGTGGAAGGTTCTTGAGTGGACTTGATAGGCTCTTGATAGTTATCAACATGAAGGCATGATGGCTCTTGACTTAGGCTTGTGGTTGGAGACTCTTGAATAGACTTGTTGGCTTGTAGGTCACATGATGGGCTTAAAGGGCTAGGTATGTTAATGGAAGCCTCTTGAAGAGGCTCAAGGATATGTGAACCACATGATGAGATTATAGGATTGGACATGACCTTTGGAAGTTCATTGGTAGGCTCATGAATTAGTGTTTGACATGGAGGTAGTTTATTCCTAGCTAGTAGCCAATGGATCACATCCTTTGCAAGTGTATGGGTGGATGGAAAATATAATGGATGTATGATAATGGTAGTTGGTGTTGGATTAGGATTAGGACTAGGATTAGGTTGAGACCTAATTGGATTGGATGGATTAGGATTTGGACTAGATGGGGGTGATGATGTGGCACGATTTCCCATTATAGGTGGGTACACCTTGTAAACAATTGAGACAAATATTGGACATTGATTTGTATTATGGCCTTTGGTCCTATGGTATGCACAATAATCATGTTCATCATATGGACTTTCTTCACATGGTTTGACTTTAGGAAGTTCAATGAGTTTTGCTTGAAGCATCCTTTGTAAAACTCTCTCAGCCGTATCCTTTGGTGAACGATTAGAATGATATGGTGAGGAAGGTAATGAGGGGCTTGGTGGTTTGGAAGGTAAAGGGATCAATGGACTATGATTGGGATCACATGGTGGTGTTGGGATAGGATTAGTTGGCTCATGTGTTGGCATGGGATTGGATGGTGGAGGCCACTCTAGATTGGTATCTCCCTTGTCAAAGGTTATTAAATCTTGCATAGGATAACTTGGCCTTTGATTTATGTACAAGGGGCCACTTGGATTTGGATATTGTTCTTGTGAAATCACTTGAGTGTTTTGTGGACTTAGGTCTATCAATGGTGCTTGGTGGTCTTGTTGAAAAGGTGTACTTGGACCTGATTGATTTATGTACAAAGGGCTATTTGGACTTGCATGTTGTTCTTGTGATATCACTTGATTGCCTTGTGGATGGGCTTGGTAGTGCATTGGAATGGTGGTATGAGGGATTGGATAAGCTTGAGGTGGAGGTTGATAGGTTGATGTGGCATTGACTTGGTGGATAGGTGGATTAAGTTGATAGGAAGTGGATGGATATGACATGTGGCTATAAGGTGGATTAGGTTGGTAGGAAGTGGCTAAGGATTGTTGTACTTGTCAAGCTTGACTAGTGGCTAAAAGGTGTTGGACTTGGGCTATGGAGTGTTGTAGTTGAGGTGATTGGCTTGCGTGGGGTTGAACTTTTTAGATGAAGAATTGTAATATTTCAATGGCGTCTTGGTTTAGGGGTTGTAATCCTTGATAAAGATTTTGGAGGAATCTTTGGAATTTGATTTCTAGGTCCTCTAGTGTAGACATGTTGTCACCACGTGTTTGTCTTAAGTCTTTTTAGCAAGTGCTTACTTAGGGATTTGGATGATAATGTGGAATGTTTAGATGATGTGTTTAGATTGATTTGTTTATGTGTTTGGGTGTTTAGAGCTTGATATGGCAATATTCAAACAAATGATTATGCATATACACACATGAATCACTCACGCAAGACACATAAGCAAGTTGTTGACTTTGAAAATGAAATGTGATGATTATGCAAGCACACATGGAAGACACATCAACAAGCCTAATGTGTAGTCAAGTGGGTATAGCCAATTAGGTCTTAGGCTATCTATTGCACAAGGTTGACTATGGAATTGAAAGTGAAATCCTGCCACATAGCCAGGAGAAAGGGCTAACCCACCCGTCACCTTCACTTCCCAAAGGTATAAAGTTCTTTGGGGCTTAGCCAAGAGTGACAAGATTCCAACTCCCAATGAGGGTGTCTTTCAATTCAGCCTCGATTGAGGTCGTCCCTTGGAGTGGTGTGTCTCCAAGCAGGCCTCCTAAGAAGGGTATGACAAAAGCAAACCAAGTGAGCTGTCACTTGATTCACACTCGCAGTTGTTAATTTCTCCTTAGAAACTTGAAATGTGTAACAAACAGTTCAAGCACTTGTTCTTTTTAGACCCAAATCTAAATGTGATGGAAGACAATGGTTTATTTTAGCCCAATTTTTTGATGTGAATTTGCAAACAATTGTTTATTTTAAAGCCCAAATCTAAGTGTGATGACAAACAAGTTGTTTGTTTTATGCCCAAAATCTAAATGTGTGATCAAATAATGATTAGAGATGAGAGATCAGAATGAGTGCACCTCATAAAAATTGCTTTCCAAGTTGCTATTATGATTGATCCAAATGTTGCTTCAGCTCCTTTGATTCACTTACAAGTCACTGCAAAAAATAAAATGTGATTTGATTCGCTAGATTGGAAGATATGATTTTTTTTTTCTAAAAGTCGCGCGTCAAAAATTTCTAAAAAATTAGAATCGCAGGGTCAACTTCAAATCGCCATAACTCTTTGAATACTGAACCAAATCTTTAATGTAACCACTTTTCGGAAAGCTCTCGAAGTCCTCTTTCCAACGAATCTAAGATCTCCTTTTTACAGGACCTGTGTAAAACAAAAAACCCTCTGCAACAGATCTGGTCATAAATTAAAAAAATCAGCAAAAAGTTGCGCGTCAAAAATTTCTGAAAAATTAGAATCACAGGGTCAACTTCAAATCGTCATAACTCTTTGAATACTAAGCCAAATCTTTAATGTAACCACTTTTCGGAAAGCTCTCGAAGTCCTCTTTCCAACGAATCTAAGATCTCTTTTTTCCAGGACCTGTGCAAAACAAAAAACCCTTTGCAACAAATCTGGTCATAAATTAAAAAAATCAGCAAAAAGTCGCGCGTCAAAAATTTCTAAAAAATTAGAATCGTAGGGTCAACTTCAAATCGTCATAACTCTTTGAATACTGAGCCAAATCTTTAATGTAACCACTTTTTGGAAAGCTCTCGAAGTCCTCTTTCCAATGAATCTAAGATCTTCTTTTTGTAGGACCTGTGTAAAACAAAAAACCCTCTGCAACAGATCTGGTCTTAAATTAAAAAAAAAATCAGCAATATAAAATATCTTCAACCTACAAATCAAAGTGCATAAACCTGCAAAAATGAATGATTGACGCTCCAAGAAATCTGATCTTCACAAAAACAACTCAAACAAGAGGGTTAATCAGGGACGTGAGTCCCACCGGGCGTGCCAAATGTATATCGAAAAATTTGGATTTATAAATGGAAATGATCAAACAATTGAAATGCATAACCTAAACCCAAATAATTCAATACCTCGAAGATACAAGATGAGCTTGATTGATCAATTTGTTGTGTTGGTTGCTCGATTATGCATGCTAGAAGATTTGGCAGGATAAGGGTACTTGAGGCTCAATGCATGCTAGAAGATTTGGCAGGATAAGGGTACTTGAGGCTCAATGCATGCTAATGGCTTGTGAGGGGTTTGATTTATAGGAAAGGCTTGGTTCCAATGGACGGCTGAGATTAAAAAGCTAATTGATTGATGTGGATGGCTAGGATTGATTCGGTTATCCCACTCTTCAAGGGAGTTGTAGTCATTTGACAAGTGTCAAGGAGAATAGGGCTCATGTGTGCTTGTGTACATAAAAAGTACTACATGTGAAAGATATTAAATAAAAGGCTGTAGTACCACTTATCTTTTTTAAATGAAAGAGGCACACATGTCGGCTAAATGATAAGATAAATTAATTAAATAAATAAGATTTATTTAATTAATTGGAAAGTCGGCTTATGATGAGAACTTAATTCAAATAAAATATTTGAATTAGTTGGGATATGAGTTGGATATTAATTAAATAAATAAAATTTATTTAATTAATTGGATAGTGGGATTGAATGGGATTTTAATTAAATAAATAAAATTTATTTAATTAATTGGTTAATAGATAAATGGGATTGAGAGTGGGATTTAGGACAAAATGCTACATGATGTCTAGGATAATGTTTTTGACAAGGTGTTGCTAGACATGAACAAAGTTGGGACAAATTTGGGTGTCTACACTTGTCAAAAAGATTCTTCACCTAACTTTGATGTTTAGCAATACGGTCTACTACTATAGCTTGTTGTTCTTCAACTTCAGTGAGGTACATGATTCTTTTGTCAATAGAACTTTCAAAAGTTCTATCTTCTACTGCCTTTGCCAACTTCAATGCCGGCAACTCCAAAGTAATAGGTATCTTTGCATTCAGACCATATAGAAGATGAAATGGTGACATACCTATCGCCCTTTTGGGGGTAATCCTATCAGCCCATAAAGCATCAAACAATGCCTTATGCCAAGTTCTTTGATTATCTTCCACCAGTTTCCTGATAATAGTAACCAAATTTTTGTTACTAGATTCTTCCTGACCATTTCCTTGTGGATAATAGTCTGAAGAGTGAGAAAGAATAATCCCAAGTTCATAACAAAAGCTAGTGATCTCGTTGGAAGAGAAACAAGTAGCATTATCTGCTACAGCTTTGTTTGGAACTCCAAATCGGGAAATAATATTTTCCTTAAGAAAATTACATACCACTTCAGAAGTAGCATGCTTTACTAGGATGGCTTCCACCCACTTGGTAAAATAATCAGTTGTGGTGAGAACAAAGTTGTGTCCTGCACTTGACGGTGGGTTCACAACACGAATGAAGTCGATGCCCCATTGCTGAAAAGGTTCTTCAATTACAACTGGCTTGAGGGGTAATGCAGCCAACTTAGGCCTTCCAACAAACTGTTGACATAACTCACACCTACATACACAATTGTATGCATCCTAAAATAGTGTGGGCCAATAGCACCTAGCCCGTAGAATCTTATGAGCCATCACAGGTGCGGAAAAATGTCCTCCACAAGCTAAATTGTGAAAAGACTCCAGAAGTCTGTTTTGCTGCATTTTATCCACACAATGGAGAAAAACTCCATCAAGGCTTCTTTTATATAAACCATTGTCCCATAGGACATAGTTTGCAACTTTCAATTTGATCGTTCTCTTTTCCTTATAGGATAGATGAGAAGGGCACTCACCATAGGTAAGAAAATGAGCAATATTTGAATACCACTCATCTGTAGTAGTGACAAAAAGAACAGTCGGCATATCCTCAACTTCTTCTTCTTCATCTCCTGTCTCTTTTGGTACATTGTCGACAATCAACTGGCACAAACCTTTACCATGCACAAGATTGGTAGGTTTGATATCAAGATCAAACTCTTGAATCTTGGCAATTTGATTGCCTCTTTTGGTTCTGAACTCCTGTTGAGTCAGAATTGACTTTACTGTTGTATCAGGCACCAAAACAACAGTGTGTGAGTTTAAAATATAGAACTGGAAATGCTTCACTGCCTTGACCACGGCATAAGCATGTTTCTCCATATTTGAATATTTCAATTCATGAGCCTTTAGAGGACAACTCATAATTGAAATGGGAGATTCCACACCTTCTTCATTCTGCTAAACAAGAATAGCTAAAAGTGTATGCTCAAAAGCATAACTGTATACTATGAAATCCTTGGTATAATTAGGACAAACAAGAATCAGAGCATGAGCTATAACTCTCTTGATATCCTCAAATGCCACTTTACCTTCCACACTCCAACAGAAAGTAGCCTTACCCTTCATCATGTTGACAATGTGACGGGTTTTCTCCGCAAATTCAGGAATGAATCTCCACAAAAAATTTACCTTTCCAAAGAAAGAGTGAACTGCAGTCTTACTAGTAGGCAAAGTAAGACTTTGGATGGACTTGACTCTTTCTGAGTCAATTTTAGTGCCTTCTCATGACACAATGTGACCAAGAAGTTTACCTTCTATAACCTCGAAAACTGATTTCTTAGGGTTAAGAGAAACACCATTTTGTCGACATCGTTCTAGCACCTGTCGCAAATGATACGCATGATCACGACATTGTTTGGAGAAAATATTCAAATCATCAAGATATACCACAATGAATTTCTCCATCTCATCTCTAAAAGCGAGGTCCATTGCTCTATGGAAAGTGGCGCCAGCATTGATCAAACCAAAAGGCATCTTGCGATATGCAAATGTGCCCCAAGGTGTTGTGAAAGTAGTCTTATACTAATCTGCTTCGCTGACCTCTACTTGATTATATCCTAAAAAACTGTCTAACATAGACAACATTTCTGGACTAGTTACAGTTTGCAACACTTGGTCCATGATGGGTAGGGGGTAGTTATCCTTTAGAGAAGACTGGTTGAGATTCTTGAAATCAATGCAAATATGAATTTCTCCATTCTTTTTTCTTACAGGAACAATATTTGTGATCCAGGTAGAATGATGAATCAGAAAGATTATTCTTGCATTCAACATTTTTTGAATCTCAAAAAGAATAGTACCTGATAGTTTGGGATTATATTGCCTCTGTTTCTACTTGTGAGGCAATGACCCAACCTTCAGAGGAATTTCATGCTGAATCTCCTTAGGCCTGAAGGACTTCAGATCATCATAAGAATACACCAAGACATCAATATAATGGTGAAGGAGTGTAGTGAATTTGAATTTCTCGTCGGCAGTGCAACACTTCCCAATGTTGACCATTTTGGGATCTGCCTCAAAACTCAAATTTACTTGTTCAAATGCCATAGATGAACTTAAATCAAGTTGTTGCTGTTGTTTAATGTATCTATCATGCTTATCAAATAGCTTTTCTAGGGAAACCAAACCTTTTGGAATCTTATTCCATTTTAGTTGAAGAAACTCTTCACCAGTTTGTGAATCTACTTTGGAAACGTATTCCCATGGTGGGGATTCACTACCTTCAAAATAGAGCTCATCAAAGCTATCCGTCTTTTCCAAGAAAGCTATGATTTGATTATCACCATTGAACACCTGCCAATGGTTAGCATTATCTGGTACACTTGGTCGAAAAACCAACTCAATTGTGTACTTGTTACCTTTGAAGTCTTTATGGGGAACCATGAAGGTGGCAGATACAACTAATGAATTAGCACGATCATTAAACTCTCTTGGTACTGCAAAAATGTCGAAAGCATCAAAACCTTCGATGCAATCCCAAACATGGTTAGGGTAATGCCTCAACCTTTCATTTTTGGTCTGATATAAATTTCTCACTTGGCAAACCACTAATTCGGCATCTCCTTGAGTATGAATATTTTTAACACCTTTAGCATGAGCAGCCTCCAATCTGAGCAACAATGACTCGTATTTAGCAGTGTTATTGGTATTGTTGAATTGCATCTTGTATGAGAAAGGGAAGATATCACCTTGTGGAAATATCAAAACAATTCCGGCTCTAGAACTGGTAGAAGAACAACTGCCATCAAATTCTAAAACCCAAATTTCATTAGAATTTGATTTTTTGGAATTTCTTTGACCAGAAGATTCTTCATTAGTGAAGGAAGAATCTAGCATCACTATACCTTCATCTGCACTTTCATCTGAATTGTCTGAACTCTCGTCTGATGAACTAGAAGTATCTTCAGTAGACAAGAAATAATTACCCATTCCCAAGGACTCAAACAAAATTTGGGCTTTGGGATTTATCGTTTGGGTAACAATATATTTTGCTTCTTTCTCAGGAAGCAACTTTTGCATGATGCATTTAATAGGTATCCTTGCTTCAGATAGGTCCATGTTCAGTTCCCCACCGACATCTTTACAAAAATTATGCCCGAGCAGGATGCCATAAGAGGCTGGAACATCAGCCACTAGGATGGTCATCTTAATCCTCTTGTCTGGAAAGGCTGCAAATGCAAATTGGGCATCTTTGATTTGGCCCAACAATGGCACTTGCTTATTTTCCATGGAGAAACATCTCCCAAAGGTCTTAGTTAAGGTGAGGTCAAGGTTGTCCACCACTTTAGCAGGCATGACATTACCGGAGGCTCCAGAATCTATGATGCAATGGCTCAACTTATGACCATTTACCCACAAAGAAACATAGAAAGGTTCTATTTTTCCTGGGGCAACAAGGGGAGTAGTGACAAGATTATTTTGAGTGGATTTGTTCTTTGAGGAATCATGGGCAACTTTTGGAAGGTCTTGTCCTGTAGGGACAGTCTTGTTTTTGACGTATTTAGCTAACCTATCAAACCATTCAGGATTAGCTTGTAAATACTCAACCTCAGACATTTGGATTTTGGTTTTACTAGCATGATCTATTATATCAAACAACTAAAATGAACTAGGGACAGAGGAAGGGGATCCATCATTCTGAGTTTTATTAGGGGTAGTACTGGTTTGAGGGACAGAAGTAGAAGATACAGGATTGTTAGATGTACTTACTTGCTTATTACCAACTAGGTCCTTCGACTGAAAAGTTAATAGAGTTCTTTGTTTGGCAATTGAGATCACTGGCTGAGGTTCCTCTCTTGCCTTTCCTTTATTTGCTTGTTGATTTGACTAATTCTGGGACCTAGTAAAAACAACATATGCTCCATCATATACTTCTCCTTCTTTTTCGGCTTCATCTTGGTAATTCAGAAAGTGAATGGTAGAGTCGCCAACTAATTCTTCTTCTCCTTTTGTAAAAATATTAGCATCATTTTCCTGTTCCAATTTGGGTTGGAAAGAATGGTCATGTTCTGCTTCATAATAGCCAACTGCTGAGTTGACCAGCGCTGCTTCAATGGCGAGCTTCCCCTGTGTGGGTAGAAGGTGATTTTGTTGCCCTTGATTTTTGGTAGCATTGCCTTGATATGAATTGTTAGGAAATGTTCTCCTTGGTATATCCTGATAAGAAGGAGGGGCAGACATACCTTGTTACATTCGCCTTTTCAGAGCTAGCAATTCATTTTCTAACTTTTGCACCATAGGATCCATGGTGCTTGTGGAAGAATTATCAGTAGAAGAAGGACCTTTGTTTCTATTAGAATCTCTTCTTATCTTACCCGCAAGGATAAGATCATCTTCAACTTCAGTAGCCAAAATTTGAGCTGAAGAAGATCTGCGGGGCTAGCCCGCCTTAGCAGAAAGCTCACCTTGAGAAGCTGAGTATTGATAAAGAAACACTTAAGATTCTCCACTCTTGGTTGAGGGGTTGTAGGAATCCTATTTGTCAGCTTGTTGAACTTAGCGATGAAATCTCACATGGGTTCATGTGGCTCTTTCTTCATCTATGTTTGTTGTGCTAACAAGGCATGTGCATCTTTCGCAGGTTTAAACCTGGCTTCGAACTTGGTCTTGAGAGTGTTCCAACTCGCTATAGTTTGAGCTTGAAGATGGTAAAACCAATCTGCAGTAGTACCTTGCAGTGTTTCCACAAAAAAGTCTTACTGCTACATCTTCATGTTCCACACCTAATACACTGCAAGCTATGCAAAAAGCTGCAATGTGTTCATCTGGGTGGTCTTTCCCATCGCCATAGAACTTAGGAAAATTCTTCCTCGAACTACGGGGTAGTTCATGGAATGGTGGAGTTAAATTCAGAGGACCAAAAGTGTTACCCCAAGGGCCTTGAGCCGCCATGGTGCGCTGATTAAAGGGTGGGATAACAAACCTCTGTGGAATATGAACAGACAAAACTCTATTAGTACTAGAACTAGAGGCATCACCTGGTATTGGAGACTGGGCGTTAGTAGGAGGAAAACTCCTAGTTTGCTGAAGTCAAGATCATGGAGGCAAAAGACCAAAGTTATTTTGCTACATCAATTCAAATATAGGATCAATAATACTTTGAGCTCTCGTGCTTCTTGTATACCGTGAATCTGCCAAAATGCAATGTACTCAATGAAATTTTGAAAAATCTCGAAACAATGGAAAAGAACTATAGTGCTTCAACTCAGAGCGTGAGGCTTCAAGTTACACGTTCCTTCCCCAGTAAAGTCACCAAAAAACTGTTGGGTGAATATTTTGTCATTTAGCTAACTAATGACAAAATGGTTATATCACCACAACTATGATGAGACTGATTCTCTCCTCTCAGGAAGGGTAAGTTCCCTCTAAATAATGAGCTCTTTCTAACAAACAACTTTTAATACTTAAATAAACTAAAACTATTCTTGGGGTGTTTCCATCACATCCTATTCTCTTTTTTCAGAATAGGTGTTTCTCTTTTACAAAATAACAACTTCACAATAGATGATATTTGATAATTCTCGAACTGAGACAAACCATAGAAATGCAAAGTTTTCCATCATTTGGCTTATTTCTCACTAGCAAACTTAATTGAATTCAAATGCAGCCCAAAGTCTCCACTTTCACCCAATATGATATAACTAACTTGAACACAATGGTTTACAATACAAAGTCTCTAAACAATTCTGTTCCCACAAATAAACATGAACTCTCGCAATGTGAAAAATAGCACAAAGTCTATTTAACCAAAACAAGAACACTCCTCTCAAATTTCAATAAACTCCATGATTCCAACAATGATTCAATATAATATAACACCAATGACATAAGAACACTGAAATCATAAAATAATATGATTCAACTCAAAGTTTGATACTCAAATTGCTTGCTTATATTGATATTCACTTGAAAAATATGATAAACATAAAAAGTTCAAAGTCTTGAAATGTTTTCCAATTTGGCAGAGTTTCTTTGCAATAGATAAAAGATGAAAATTAAAATGGAGGTCCTCTTTATTTATAAGAGAAACCGAGAGTAAAAATAGGAAAAGAAAAACTAACTATGACTTATTCAACAAAGGAGTCCTTTTTGATTTGGGACTTCCTATGTTTTTACATGTAATTACATATGGAAAAAGTACATGTAAATATGTCCAAAATTATTTCAAAAGTACATCTAAAAAGTAGAAAATAAACTAAGTAATGAAAAAGCTACTTCAACTTGCACTTCCTTCTTTCTTCATGTGGCAATCATACATGGTGAATGCTTCTTGCATCCCAAGACTATCCAGACTAACTGTGTTCTTGAAAATCATCCAAGCCCTAACTATTGCATCTCTGACCATGGTAATTGATTTTGCATGGCTAGTTAACTTGGCCTTTAGATTATCCAAAGTTAACTGATTATCAAGAATATTATCCACGGAGGCTACTGAAAATGTTTTGTCCTCAAACTCCTTCTTAAACATATTTTCAAATTCCCGGATCATCTCTTCTGCAGAAAGAAATTGATTATCTTGTGACACCAAATTGCACGACATCTCCTCCAATTTGTGCAATAGACTAACATCACTTTGGTCACTTAGTTTCTTTGCAGTTTCTAGGTCATTGATCAGATCTTTCAGCACACGGCTCTGATATGTCAATGCCTCTTTAGTTTCAGTATATGAATCCTTATTTGGAATGACACCAATTGATATCAGAGCACTTATTTTCAGCTTCCTCATCTCTACCCACTTATCATGATTCTGTTCTAAACGCTCAATATCTTGAGAAATAACATCAATCGAATCATCAAGTTATGCCCTTATTTTCTCCATTTTGCCTATTTTCTTAGCTAGCACTGTAAGAAGAGAGATTCCTTGTGTGCACATTCTTTCCAAATATTCTTCAAGCACTCTTCCCTTAAGATGAGTCTTTTCAGCTTTCTAGATGATAGGATCTTGTACAGAAATAGCCTCAGGAGTCACTGATTCTAAATTTAAAGTACTCTTCCTTACCACTGCAGTCAATTGTTCTGCCATTGCTTTATAATTATCCTTCATCTCTTTTTCTTTGTCAAACTTCTAAATTAGAATATCCATTGCTGACTGCATGTTAGTCTTTGCACTTTCATGTGTTATGTTTCCCAACTTGACCCTAGAAATAGAGTAATCATTCATACTAAAATTTTCTATGGTGGCATCCGGTGGGGGCCTTGCAATCTCCAGAAATTTGTGCCCTTTGTCTCCCAACATTCTTTAAAGAATTTTTGGCTTCTTTGGGGTCTTAGCCTTAGCAGGTACCAGCTTAATAAAATCAAAGTCATTTGGAGTGATGGCTTGTTTCTTTCTTTTAGTTGTATATGCTCACAACCATGGAGGAAGCACATAAGTACTCACATTAGGGTCCGTTTCCATTATTGGTGTTACTGGTACTACACTGGCACTGGAAGTAGAAACAATAGGTGGAGTATTAGTAAACACTGCACTTGACACATTCACATTAGAGACCTTTTTAGAACCCATTACAAAGTGATCAAATATCGAAGAATCTCCAATATCAAAAGATGAGGGGGACAGACTAGGAATAGACCCAGAAGAACGATAACATCATCAAAAGCAGTTTGAGGATTGTCAAAAATTATTTTTGAAGGTGATGGAGAGTCAGAAGAGGGGATGTCAATGGGTGAAATAGACAGAGGAACTGAAACAGGTATGTTAGACAAAGGAGAAGAGACTCCCATTTCCTATTGTACATTTCTTGTGGAGACAAAACTTCATCTCCTTGTCCTTCTGTCGATCTATTTTTGACCTCCATTTCCTCAGTAGCTGGCTCATTAGTATTCTGTTTCTCAATTTCCATATCTTCTACCTCAGATTCTTTCTCTACATCCTTTGACTTCTTTGTCACAAATTTGATCTTGGTTTTATGTGGTTTGGAAGAAGAGGGAATGCCACTCTTATTCTTCGTCCTATTCTCCACCTTCTTACCTATTTGTTCTTGAATTTTAGTCTCTGATCCTATAAGGAAATCTTTCAAAGTAATTCCCTTATCTGCTAACCACTTGTTGGTGTTAGCCAATATAGGTTCAAACCTTTTCCTTAGAGAAGTCAATTCTTTCTGAGACCATTAGATAGGAGGAAGAGGAGAACCAACAACCTGCTCAGTGTTACATCTAGAATCAATCAACTCTTCATCATCCACTAGGTCTTCAGGGATATTAGTCAATCCCAGATATTTAATCTGTTCCAGGGATAACTTTCTATAGTCTAATTTTTTAATATCTTCTTTTGTCCTCAAGTCCACCCAGATGTCTTCAACCATTGGTTCATGAAACTGGGTCTTCCTCTTGATCTTGTCATTTACACCCCTGTAATCAAACCTTGGTCTTTGTTTGAACTGTTTCTTGGTTACTAGCTGCATTTCAGTTTCCATGGTTCTGGCCTTTGCAGCAGTTGATACTAAAAACCTGCCAATTTCAACTCAAAATCTAAATCTGAGTTTCTTGAGCTCCATTTGCTTATTATGTACGACAATCATTTGTCTACATAATTCCATTAGAACAAGTTTGTCTTAAGGAAACCTTGGCAACATATAAGCATAACCTTGGAAAAAGCCAACCCTTAAATATGAGAAAGTAGGAAATTGTAAGAACATGCATCCATAATCATTCACCACTGACCAAGCTTCGTCTAAAACTCTTCTTTCCTCTAGCTGAGGGTAAAAAAGACACAAGAACACTATGAAGAAAGCATCATTTACCCTCCTAAAGTGGTGGATAGAACCTTTCAATGTCAGTTGAGGATAGTACTGATATACACGAACCACTCTCCTATCTCCTTCATATGTCAAACTAGGGAAGATCCTCATGGAGGCTGCTATATACACAAGGTAAGAAGTCATATAGAATTTGAAGGTAGTGGATAACTTAGTCAATTGCTCATGAAGAGCATTGCTGATTTGATCACCCCAAAAGATGGCTTGTTTTCCTTGGAGTATAACCTTGATAAAAGGATTTATCCACTCATGAAAAAGTGAGGAAGAAGACAGCCCCCTTATCCTGCTAAGAAGAGTTATGAGATCACCAACTTCTTTGATAAAATCACTTCAGGGAAAACTCCTAGGCCACCTAGATAAATTTGACCTTGAAGTCTTAAGCCATTTAATGTTGATTATCTTCTTAGCCTTTTCAAAATTTTTGTCGTATTCTCTTTGAGCTTCAGCAAAATCTAGTTTTATGACTTCTGTAACAGCAGGACACATGAAAAATTTATCAATGAATTCTAGATCCAATTTGATTATCACATTGCCATTTGTATCCACCACTTCCCTAGTGTCTCTGTTGTAGAACTGAGCGCATTGAAGAACAAACTCTGTATTATGAGCTACCACCAAGAAAGATGACACCAAATGAATATTGCTATAGACAATCTTCTTCATTGCAAAACTAGGATTATCAGACTTGGTTCTTTCCGCAAACTCAGCCATGTCCACATGGCCAATCTCTGTATCCCGAATGTCATCAACATTGGAAGTAACCCATGTGATTGGAAAAACACCCTAATACTTATACTTCATCGCTTTTGACTTCTTTGGAGACAACTCAGTCATCTGAAAAAGCTAACACTAGAAGGATGTCGGTGAAGAGAGAAAATCCATAGAAGAAAGTGCAACAAAAAGCCATGATCATGCAATTAGGGGAAATACTGGTAATCTGGAAAAATTACATGTCAACGATCATGACTATGGGGATATGCTTGAAAGGACTAGAGTGCAAGCAAGTTGAAAAATGCAAGAAAGTGGGCTCAGGAAAGCAAAGTTGAAAATCTCTCTGAGTTAGAAAAAATTAAGAGAGTGAATGCACAGGCGGCAACATTTGCCGCCCTTGCATTAAAGGGATGTATTGCAGGTGTCAGGGCGGCAAATTTTGCCGAACCTGCATGTGGGTTGAATACAAGCGTATTGGCGGTAATTTTAACTACTTTTGCATGTGAAACAAGTTCTTATGTTCGAGCGGCAAATTTTGCCAACATTACATGAGAGGTATGTTACATAATGTTCGGGCGGTGAAATTTTCTGACATTGGATGAGGGAGAGAATTGCAAGTTACATGTAGGATCAGTAGATTCTACTGCTATTACATGTGTAGGGTGATTATGTTTGGTGTTCAGTTGGCAAAATCCACCGACGGTGCATATCACTTCTTCAAAACCTTCGTGTAAGGGTGGTGATTTTAACCACCCTTGCACGAAGGTAATCAAAACACAAGGCACAAGTATCGGCCGGTGATTTTCGCCAGCAATACTCACAAGGAAAAACCTAAGACTTACAACCTATTCAAGGACCTTGATAAAGTACATTGAAGAACAAGGATTTGGTATAAAAGAACAAGCCATTTTAAAATGACAATATCAAACAAAAACACAACGCTTTACAAAGGTTTTTCAAAAACTTGATAAACAAACAATAAATTAAAAACAATAAAGTTACAAAACAATCATTTTAAAAGATCAATGAAACCCTATTCTAAAATAGAAATTGAAAATAGAAAATAACAACCTACCTCTGACATTAAGCCAAAACCCTAAGCATGACCTTGGTGACCCAAATTCGTGCAAATCTAGAATCAACATGATCGATCAATCTTAGGAAGATCTCAAGAGTTGATTGGAAGGTTTATGAAACAGAAATAACAAAATAAAATGAGTTTACACATTAAAAAGGTTTAAAAGGTAAGATCTTAAAGCTAACACAAGTGGCAATAAATGCCACTAAAGTTTGTGATTTGCAAGATCCTACTCAGGCGGTGAAAATCGCTGACTTAACATGTGTTGTCCACATTACAAAGGCGGTAAAAAATATCGTCATTGCATATTTCCTTCAACAAAGATCATGTAAAGGTGGCAAAAATTGTCGCTCGGACATGTTTAAATAAAAAACAAGACTAACATGTAAAAGAAGCATTTTCTGCTGACTTAACACAAAAATAGAAAAGTATGCAAGAGCGGCAGTTTTGACCGCTATTGCACATGAAGTTTCAAAAACTTACTAACACCCTAAAATGATCAAAATTGATATTTTGATCAATTTGCAACCTAATCAATTTGCAAGAATTTTGAGGAATCGACTTAAGGGAATGTCACAAACTTTTCTAGGATGTCATATGACTTCGCATGAGGCCAAGTGTACTTGTCTCGATTTGCGAACTTAGAGTGTAGGCTACGAAATGGACAAGTTTCATAGGGGTTGTCGACAAAAATGAGCTTAGCTGATTTTGAGAACAGCACATCCATAACACATGTGTACAGCATGATGCTGCAACAATATACTCTGCCTCTGCAGTAGATAAAGACATTGAATCTTGTTTCTTACTTGGCCAAGACACCAACCTGCATCCAAGAAATAATGCACAACTACTTGTAGTTTTCCTGTCATCTACACAACCAACCTAATCTGCATCTGTATAAGCATTTAGAGTAAAGTCTGTATCTTTTAGATACCACAAGCCATAATCTAGAGTGCCCTTTAAATATCTGAATATCCTCTTCACTACCATAACATGTGACTTTGGTATCTTCTTGAAATCTAGCCACCAGACAAACTGCATGCATAATATCTAGTCTAGTAGCAGTCAGATATAGTAATCCTCCAATCATTGATCTGTACTTTCTTTGATCAACCTTAGGAGATTCATCATTCTTGCTCAACTTACAACCAGTAACCATAGGAGTACAAACTAGTTTAGAATCTTCCATTCCAAACTTCTTTAACAACTCTTTTACATACTTTGACTGAGAAATGAAAATACCCTTATCTGTCTGATTGATCTGTAACCCAAGGAAGAAGTTCATTTCCCCACACATTGACATTTCAAATTCTTTCTACATTTCATCTGTAAAACTCTTACACATACCTTCATTTCCACCAAAAATTATATCATCTACATACACTTCCACAATCAAAATTTGATCTCCACTTACTTTGATGTACAAATTGTTATCTGTGGAGCCTTTATTGAATCCTTGCTATAATATGTACCTATCCAACCTTGCATACCAAGCTCTAGGGGCTTGCTTCAATCCATATAGTTCCTTCTTCAACTTGCAAACCATATCAGGTTTATCTGATAGCTGAAATCCATCCAGTTGTTCTATGTACACTTCCTCTTCCAACTCACCATTAAGAAAAGTAGACTTCACATCGATTTGATACACTTTGAAATCCTTATATGCTATAATAGCTAGAAACATCCTAATGGCCTCCATTCTTGCCACTGGAGCATAAGTTTCCTCATAGTCTATTCCTTCCACTTGTGAGTAGCCTTTACACACAAGTCTTGCCTTGTTCCTTACCACTTCACCATTCTCATTCAATTTGTTCTGGGATACCCACTTAGTTCCAATCACATTTTTTTTCTTTAGTCTTGGGACAAGTTCCCAAGTCTAATTCTTCTCAATCTGCATTAGTTCTTCTTCCCTTGCCTTGAACCAATACTCATCCTTGCATGCCTCAACCATTTTTTTGGTTCAACTTTAGAAATTAAACATAGATTTACATATTCTTCACAGCTTTCCTTCTTGTCAATACACCTTTACTCTTATCACCAATGGTTTGATCTTCAGAGTGATGCCTCTGCACATACTTGGGAGTTTTAGGAATTCTTTTTGAAGATTCTTGTTCTTGAACTTGTACTTCTTTTTCTAGAGTTTCTTGTTCTTCAACATGTACTTCCTTTTCTTTAGTTTCTTCTTCTTCTCCACAAGAAGACTCATCTTATTCATATTCATTAACCTCTGAAATCTTCTATATGTCTTCATCAACCTTAACATTAGCACTTTCAATAATTCTTCTTAGTATTTCAATGTTATAGCACTGGTAAGATTTGCTTCTAGTAGAATAGCTAAGGAAAATACCTTCATCACACCTTGCATCAAACTTTCCTAGTTCTTCATCTCTTCTGATATAACATTTGCTTCCAAAAACTTTGAAATATTTAACAATGGAAATCCTTCCATACCACAGCTCATAGGGAGTCTTTGTGTCATTTGCTCTTACTTGTACTCTATTCTGTATGTAGATAATAGCCTAAATTGCTTCTCTCCAGTAGACTTCCATTAGGTTTGCATCTTTTATCATTGTCCTTGCAGCTTCTTGAATAGTCCTATACTTCATTTTAGTGACTCCATTCTGCTAAGGAGTCCTAGGGGTAGATAGATGCCTCTTTACCCCATGATTCTCATAGAACATGTTAAACTCATTAGAAGTAAATTCTCCACCTCTGTCAGACATCAAACATTTGATCTTCATATCCATTTCATTTTCAACCATTGCTTTAAAAGCTTTAAACTTATCCAGATCTTTTGATTTTTCTTTAAGAAAAGTAACCCATGTCATTCTCGAACAATCATCAATAAATAACATGAAATACCAATTCCAACAGTCCAGTAGATGACCGATCCTTGCTTTTGAAGATTCTTCTTATTTTCTTTCCAAACTAACATTCCTTACAAACAACAGTAATAGGCTTTGTAATCTTTGGCAGATCTCTCACAGCTTGAACCGAACTTATCCTTACCAGGATACCAAAATTGATGTGGCACAATCTTCTATGCCATAGCCAACTCTCACTAATCTAAGTCATAAAGCAATAACTATAAACACCTTTGAGATGATAAACATTTCCACCAGTCCTCTTTCCAGCAACAATCACTTTTTTGGAGCTTTTTATGATCTCACAACCATCATCCTAAAACATAAGATTATATCCTTTGCTACACATCTGTCCAACACTCAAGAGATTATGCTTTAAGTCTTTGACATAGAGGACATCATTAGTGTTATGCTTTCCATCAAAACTTACTGAACCTTTTCCACAAATCTTAGCAGTTGCATCATCACCAAACCTAACTACTCCACCATCATATTTTTTAAGTTTAACAAATGTAATCTTATCACCTGTCATATGATTTGAGCATCCACTATCAATGACCCAATCATCTTTTTCTCTTCTAGCATGTAAAGTAGACATTATATTGCCTTCAAAGTTAGTACTTGCTTCCAAACCCTTTTCCTTCACACAGCTTCCAGAGTTAGCAGAAACAATTTCATCTCTTAGGGCTATGAATAAGCATTCATTACCATTATCATCCTCATAATCAGATTTATCATTAGATATACTTGCATCTTCTCTAACATAATAACTTTTCTTAACCACCTTACCTCTGTTTTCCCTATTCTTAATTCTCAGAGTTTTATCTGGACATCTTGAAGCATAATGACCTATGTTTCCATAGTTGAAACATTTAAAAGGCAACTTACCACTGAACTTTCTAGTACCCTTTTTCATCCTTCTCATAAAGTTAGCTTCCACTTCATCAAAGTCTTCCGGATCAGATTCCATAGTCTTCTCTAATTTTCTAGCCTTAAAAGTAGTCTCATCCTTTGTAGTTCCACTAGTTGTGCCAAACTCTCTTATTTCAAAAGCGGTTAATGTGCCAAGCAACTGATCTTTGGTAAACTGATTCAAATTTTGTAATTCCTCAATAGTAAAAACCTTATGACTGTAAGTTTTAGGAAGAGTTCTAATTACCTTCAATATCACTTCTTTATCATCTATACTTCCACTAAGTCCTTTGATGCCATTGACAACTTCATCCATGTTTTGCAAGTAGCTTGTAATGTTTTCATCTTTAAACATTCGCATGGTCTCAAACATAAGATTCAAATTGTACATTTTACCTTTTTCCAAATCTCATTAGCAGTTTTCAAATGCACAACTTTCACCAATTTAGAATTACTAAGACCACTTAAAAGAGCATGCTTTGCCTTACCATCAATTTCACGAGCTTTGATCTCATCTACATTGCTTGCACCATTCTCAAGTACAATATAATTAGACTCAACAGACTTCCAGACTCATAACCAAGAGAAATCATAAAGGATTCCATCCTTACTTTCCAGAGTGCAAAATCAGATCCATCAAACTGTTGATAACTGAGAGGGGGGGTGAATCAGTTATCTTAATTATTTTACTTTCTTTTCTTCTTTAATAACTAGTGCAGTATCAAAACATATAAGCATACATGAACATGAGAGCAGAAAGAAATAAACACACATAACACAAGGATTTTTACGTGGAAAACCCTGTTAAGATAAAAAACCACGGGGTGACTAACCCAAGATTGTATTCTCTGTTAAAAGAATAGAAGTACAAAATGACACTTGCCAATTAGGGCTCATTGCCTGAGCACACTACTCACAAGAGGCTCACTGCCTACAATAGCTTATATAAAGAAACTAGGTACTTGAACTGATGAGAAGCATCCACATATGCTGAGGTTCAGTTCTGGTTAGGCTCAATATACTGATCTATTGCACTTCATTCTTCCTCTGCTTTAGTGTTGTTGTTTTGTCACATACTGGACCTGTATTGCTACTTCCACACTACTCTCTACTTTTCTTCACACTTCACAACACACCACACTCACCTTCACATTGAAATCCATCTGGTATATATATCCGCACCAAGGATTTCAACATCTTTCTAGTCAGCATCCAGAATACTCAAGTTTTTCCCAAACTCTTGTCTGTCGGCTGAATCCATGCTTACTAAGTGATGTGTATCAAAAAGATGGTTATAGGAGTCATCAAACATGTTGGCCAACCATGAATGATCCCTCAAGAAACTTGATCACAATAAATTTCTTATCTGGATGAAGGTCTGATGCTCTGCTGGTCAGTCTACTCTGCCAAACAGGAACCCAACACTTAGGTGCTCATATCTTTTCACTCTTTCATTAGCGGAGGCTCAATCTCTGGAATGTAGTAGTCATGGTACTCCTCTTGACTTCCCCAAGTCCACACTTTGCTGAGATACTTCCTTTGAGAGATCCGGACCTGACTGTCAGACCTTGCTGCATGCTCTGTTCTTGTTCACTGGACCAAAACACTGTTCAATCTGACTTCCGGTATAGACATACTATGTGTTGCGGATGAGTGGGATGGACTTGGTTTCTATCAATGACAACACTCATGAAGCCACATAGTGTCTCTTGCCAACACAAACAAGGGAACATCCTTCTTGTGTGCCATCCCAGATCTACCTCAAGTTCTTAAACTCTCCTCCAAGGAACCTTGCTCTGATACCAATTGTTGAATGCACAAGACAACATAATACAAAAAACACCTTCGTAACAACACTAAAAATAGTAGACACCTTTTTCTCACTACATCTAGTAGCCTAACACATGAAATCTCTCATTGCACTAATTAAATTCACATTACAAACATCATATCCTTCGCGCATATAATTGCGTCCATGAATCCTTGACACTTATTTATACCATCATCAATCATGAAAACATTCTCCAAGGTCGACAATCACAACTTAATTCATAAATTTCAAATTAGGTTTGGACCCAAATATTCCTACAAAGGAAAGGAATGAATGTAGACTAATGGAACCATATAAAATTTTCATGCTTCTGACAAATTTTGTTACTAAGCTCTAGGTCATTAGATCATCAGGTTTCCAATATTAGTGTTTCCCCTATTAGAAAATGCTCTGAGTAAACCAAAATTGCTAAATCCCTAAACCCTCATGGTATGAATTCATACAAATGGTTGTATTCAATCTAATTCTTCGGTGACCGCTTATTTCCTGTCACCTTCCTTTTAAGTTTTCCTTTGTACCTTCCCGCAACGTTGTTTATTGGCCCCTCACCAAGTTGTTACCATCTATAGCCCACACCTAGAACAACTTTGCTTTAAACAGAGAACTGACCCAATTGGCCACCCTTCTAAAGACTGTGGAAGTGATACACGTGTCAAGGTCTAGTCCTACTAACCAAGTTTTGGCAGGTGGCGCTAGCGGATTTGTTTCCGCCAATCCACCCGCAAAGAGATACAAAGATGATTGACCTTGGTGGAAATGCGGAAAGGGTCACAGCTAGTCAAGGACCGTCCAGGATGGCAGGGAGGTGGGTCCCAAGCCTTACAAAATGGTTTCTCTTTGATTCTAACATTCTGCCATATTCCACAAAAGGGTTTTCTGAGTGACCGTGGATTGACGAAATCTAGACACATGGTTTTCTAAGTGATGGGATTGCTGCATTGATGACAAGGACCTGACGTGGCATGAAACGTGACCACTTTTTTGAGAAATGCTCCCATCAAGTATAAGAAGATCAAGATCCAATGGCTATCCGCTATTCCACTGAGATCTTATCTGTAACCATATCCCTCATACACGGAATGGAGGGTGCTGTCTTAATTGCACTGCAAGGACTTCTCCTCGGGATCACAACTGGGAAAGGCTGGCCAGATGGCAAGATATCATTGAAAGAAGTAAACAATAAGGTCTGACCTAGAATGAGATCAAATTAGCATCATCAAGTTGCACCAGCTGAGATCGAGATCAATGGCCCAGATTTAAAGTTATAAAAGAAGAATTTGTTGGCACCGAATTTGACTGGGCCTCATTACAAAGCATTAACTACTCAGGCGTGTGCAGGGTCTCCATCGCCATCACTCCTGAGGAATTTGATAACAGAATTATTTGGCTTATGCAAGCTCAACCTTTAGAAATATGTACCTCTACCATGATTGACATTTCACCTACTATGTGATAAAATCTGATGTGATGACAATGCTCAAGTGGGGTAACCAAGGCACCTGATCTGGCAAAATTTAATACGAGAAGTGATATTTGTAGTTACGTGGAATTATGAAATCTAACCTTTCTGTTCACTCATGGTAATCTTTAGCAGATTTCCATTTAAGGTAGGAATGTTTTGAAGTGACTGGAATATTAATACACCACAGATGTGTGGATGTATGCTTGCATCCCTAAATTTCTATAAAAGGGCAAGCGCTGATGTTGCAATTCATACTATCTAAAGACATTCTAATAGTATGGATTTCTCCTGCTCCTATGTGTTTTGCTTTCTCCCCTATTCTTTAGGATTTTCTTCCTTGTTCTCATGGCTCTCGATCTATCCCTACAGAATTAGAAAGACTTGGAATTATCTCCTTTGGAATCGGTGCTATAGGAAAGATTAGGGGGCAACAACAACACTATGCAAAGTTTTATGGGCATTTCTTCTTCCTGTTTCTTCATCCAGATTGGGACCATAGATTTTAATCTCCATACTCCACCCATCCCATATGACTATGATTTGGCAGATTAGTATTAGGTGTGGAGGAAACTCATTTTTCCTTCTACCTTCATCCCTCTTCTACTTTTCCTAACAAAGAATCAACTCTAGTAGTAGGGATGTTTCCTCTCTGGATGTAGCATAAGAAGATAGAGTGCTCTCATTTTGTTGCTATTGTTGCCCCCTTTGCTAAGTAAATGGCACTGCCAAATCTAGCTCGATGTGATTTCATCTAGTTTCTATCCAGATGAGTTGGTTGGTGACCACTCAATTTTGAAAGAGGAATGATGCAGAGCTACCACCACTAAGGGGTCCCAACTAACTACTCAGGGAAAAGGGATGCTGGGGATGGCAGGGAAAACAAGAATTTTAGGCCCTTGTGGACCTAGCTGCTCCAATGGTCCTTTTGTTGGACTTGATTGTCCTCTCTTTGTCCATAGTTCCAATACTAGGTAACAACATCACCAAATGGTTCATACACATGGGCTCTTTTCCAAACCTTCTAAGGACCCTAGACCACCTATGCCTGACTAGTCAAATCTCACAAAACCACCCAAATGCTCAGGAAACAACTCCTTGTACCCTTTCCTTCACAAGTTGACCAACTTCCTTATAGCCCTCAAAAAGGGACTGTCAAGTGAGAACTTTTGATGATGACCTCCAAACAAGACTATGATGGGCTTTTTGAGTACCCATTATCAAGTTCTACAACATACCAAACATGCAATAGGGGGCCCTTTGGAACAAAAACCTCAAATTATGACTGTACCGATTTCCTACTAGGCCTAATTAGGTTAGTTTTACACACCAAGTACACACAAACTCCACTCTATTCTTCCAAATCCTGTTCCAAGGTGTCCAATCGGTTGCAAATAGATAGATTTCTCAAGTTTTTGGGGTCCAAGGTCAATTCAATTCATTTTACAATCAAATCTCCACTCTACCGAACCTAGTTGGCCTAATGCATGATATTAATAGGCTCCAATGGCTCCAAACATCCACTTACACTTGTCCCCAGCTCCTGCACACAAAACCCAATTGAAAACACACCAACCTAATCCCATTCCACCCATTTTGGGGTTCTAACACAGATGGAATGGGTTAGGAACCCATTGATTTCACTAAAACCCTCAAAACAAGGGTTTAAAACTAGTTCTTAGAAATCTGACTATAAAATCCTTCAAAACCAATGAAAATCCTTCTAACCTAGCTTAAATGAAAGCTAACTCTATGCATCATATGATTTCAGTAGTTTTCCACCATGATAGTATAGTACGGGCAAGGACAGAATGTGGAAATTGCAAAAAAAAAGTGAAAATGCAGGAATTTTATTTTATTTTCTTATTGCTCTTCAAACTTCATCAAACCCACCCTGCCTCAACATGTGAGAGGCCAAGTTTTATATGTTGAAAACAAATTCCCCCATTACAAGACTCCCAAATCATGGGAAAACCAAAAAAAGAAGGCATTAAAAGCCTGTCCTGATAGAAAACTAAAAATAGACTGTCCTATTCTAGGAAAACTATAGACCTTACTAAAGTAAATGCCTATTCTAGGCCTTCACTACAAGATAATGCCTCTACAAGGCTCAATTACATTATTTTAAAACTCTATTTTGTCTCTAACAAACAAAAATTCAAATATTTGCCTTAAAAAAAAAACATCCTAAGTGCACTACACCATACACCCCAACTTTGAAGTTTTCCAAATCCCTTGGAAAGTTTGTGGTAGCTTGTCCACCTTTGTGCTCTTCACATCTTTGACCTTCATGCTTGCCTCCAATAGGTTCACTATCCTTGACATATTTGTTTCTTGCTTCAACTGTACACTCTACTTTGTGGGGTGTTTCTCAACTTTCTTATCAACAAACTCTACTACCTCACTCTCTTTTACCTCTATTTTCAACCTTCTATCAACTGTCAACACTTCCCTCTCAGCTTCTTGCTTACACCACTGTCTCATGCTCCTTTGGTCTCCATTCTTTTCAGTGTCCACTATACAATTACCTTTTGCAACCTCTATCAAACCTGTAACTAGCTTGTTCACTATCCTAGCAATCTTGTAAAGCTCTGTACCAACTTCAATTGACTACCTCTTCTCTATATTCATCACTGTAGGGCACATGACTGTCCCTACTAAGATCTCTCCACCTATTTCTTGCCTTTCCATAGACTTTCCACTCTTACTCTACTCTTTTTTAGACCAAGACACCTTCTCATCCACTTCCTTCTTCCCCATGAAGACATTCTTCTTCACAACTGTCTGCAAATCATCTTCACTCTTCCTATCTGTTGTCTCAACAACTTTATGCCTTGAAAAGGCTGCATACTCCTTGGTTCCACTCTCCTCAAGCCTCACTAGCTCCTTCTTGCCAAACATTATCATCTTTGATGTCCTTGTCTGTTCCTTGGCTTCTTTCTACAATGGCATTAGCACAAAAGTCTTCTCATCCTTCCTAATGGTGAAGGTATTAGCTCTTCCATCATAGACTGCAAATCTATCAAATTTCCAAGGTCTTCCAAGTATCACATGACAACACTCCATGGGTAAAATGTCACAAAGTACCCTATCCTCATATGCTCCAATCTTGAACTCTACTAATGCTTGCTCTCTTACTAAAATGGGCCAATGATCACTTACCCAAGAGACTTTGTAATGTGTGTCCCTAGGTACTGTCTTCAATTTTAGTTTGTCTACCATCTCACTAAATACCATATTGTCAGTACAACCAAAATCTACTATCACTTTACATACCTTGTCTTTGCATTTGCAAGTTATCCTAAACAGTGTTCTCCTCTGAATCAGTTCCTTCTCCTTGGAGGTCTTCAATAGTGCTCTTTCTCTCAGCATCGATGTTTCTCCTATCTCACCAACACAGCTAGTGGGAGTAGAACCACCGCATTCTTCTTCTTGGACTAATTGAGTCCTCTCATTCTTCCTTTCACCATCACTTGTAAAAAATTTCTTCTCAGGACACTTGTATGCTGGGTGCCCAAACTCTTGGCAATTGTAACACTTACCTATAAAGGTGTTTGCACTCCTTCCACCACAAAATCTACCTCTAGAACCTCTGCCTCTAAAATCTGCACTTTTTCCTTGTTTGAAATCTGAACCTTGTCATTGTGCCTTGGTCATCTCTTCTTGACTCTCATTGACTTGCTTCGTGTTTTGAAAGGATCCTCTGCCCCTAGAGGTGCTGTCTCTACCTCTAGTTGTCTTGTCTTGTCTTCTCTTCAGCTTCTCTTCCACTTTTAATGCCATCTGATAACATTCTTCAACATTCCTTGGATTTGCCAACACTAGTTCATCCTGCATGTTAAACCTCAAACCGCCAATATACCTAGCAACTTTTTGCACTTCACTTTCACTTTGACCAAACCTTATACCCAGCTTATAAAACTCTTCAATGTATGATTTAACATCCATTTCCTTCTGTCTTAAACCTTGAAGCTTTTTAAACATTTGAACTTCATAATCTTTAGGTAAGAACTTACCTTTGATCTTAGCTACCATCTTGTCCCATGAAGCAATCTTTGTCTTTCCTTTCTTTCTCCCTTCTATTTGCTAATAATCCCACCATAACAAAGCATGACCTGTCATCTTGGTCTTTGCAATCTTCACTTTCTGCTCCTCAGGAACTTCATCACACTCAAAGTGATTGTTTAATGCTGCAATCTAATCAAGTAACTCTTCATCACTAAGGCTTCCTCCATACTTTGGCACATCTATCTCCATCTTGTGCTTGTATTCTTTCACTGCTTTCAACAACTTTACCATCCTTTGATCCTCAGGGTCCAACTCTTCTTCCACATCTTCATACTCAGCTTCCTCTTCTTCCTCAGACTCATTCTCATCACCTAGAGCCATTCCTCTTTTCTAATTTTGTTCTAGAGTAGCCATTCTTTCTTTTAACTCCCTCAACTCTCTAGCATGCTTCTCCTTCAGCTCACTCATCTCTTGAGCCATGTTTTTCCCTCTTGGAGGCATCTTGACAAACTGTCTCTTCAACTTACCACTTCTCAACCACAAGAGACCTACTAACTGTGCTCTGATACCACTTTGATGCAGAGCTACCACCACTAAGGGGTCCCATCTAACTAATCAGAGAAAGAGGATGCAGGAGATGGTAGGGCAAACAAGACTTTTAGGCCCTTGTGGACCTAGCTGCTCCAATGGTCCTTTTGTTGGACTTGACTGTCCTCTCTTTGTCCATAGTTCCAATACTAGCTAACAACATCACCAAATGGTTCATACACATGGGCTCTTTTCCAAACCTTCTAGGGACCCTAGACCACCTATATTGGACTGGTCAAAGCTCACAAAACCACCCAAATGCTCAGGAAATAATTCCTTGTACCCTTTCCTTCACAAGTTGAGCAACTTCCTTACAACCCTTAAAAATGGACTGTCAAGTGATAACTTTTGATGCTGACCTCCAAACAAGACTGTGATGGGCTTTTTGAGTACCCATTATCAATTTCTACAACATACCAAACATGCAATAGAGGGTCCTTTGGAACACAAACCTCAAATTATGACTGTACCGATTTCCTACTAGGCCTAATTAGGTTAGTTTTACACACCAAGTACACACAAACTCCACTGTTTTCTTCCAAATCCTATTCCAAGGTGTCCAATAGGTTGCAAATAGATATATTTCTCAAGTTTTTGGGGTCCAAGGTCAATTCAATTCATTTTACAAGCAAATCTCCACTCTACCAAACCTAATTGGCCTAATGCATGATACTAATAGGCTCCAATGGCTCCAAACATCCATTTACACTTGTCCCCAGCTCCTGCACACAAAAACCAATTGAAAACACACCAACCTAATCCCATTCCACCCATTTTGGGGTTCTAACACAGAAGGAATGGGTTAGGAACCCATTGATTTCACTAAAACCCTTAAAGCAAGGGTTTAAAACCAGTTCTCAGAAATCTGACTATAAAATCCTTCAAAACCAATGAAAATCCTTCTAACCTAGCTTAAATGAAAGATAACTCTATGCATCACATGATTTTAGTAGTTTTCCACCATGACAGTACAGTATGGGCAAGGACAGAACATGGAAATTGTAGAAAAATAGTGAAAATGCAGGAATTTTGTTTTTTTTTTCTTATTGTTCTTCAAACTTCATCAAACCCACACTGCCTCAACATGTGAGAGGCCAAGTTTTATATGTTTACAATGAATTCCCCCATTACAAGACTCCCAAATCATGGGAAAACCAAAAAAAGAAGGCATTAAAAGCTTGTCTTGACAGAAAATTTAAAATAGATTGTCCTATTCTAGAAAAACTGCAGACCTTACTAAAGTAAATGCCTATTCTAGGCCTCCACTACAAGATAATGCCTCTGAAGGATTCATTACATTATTTTAAAACTCCATTTTGTGTCTAACAAACAAAAATTCAAAAAATTTCCTTAAAAAAAACATCCTAGGTGCACTGCACCAAGGAATCACATCCTTGCAAATGGTGACAGGCATAATGTGAAGAACCCAAGTTGATGGGGTTTTCTTCTGACATTGATGCTTGTAGTCATTCTCAATTGAGGAAGATAAACTAGAGAGTGAATGCCCTTATTTAACAAATAAGAGGAATAGGATGGGGATAAGGGCCTCCACAACATCAAATCAAATGAATCCCCATCAAACATCACTATCTGTTTCCCTCTAAAATTGAGAGGACACATTTGTGGGAACTGCGCACTTCAGCATGTGCCATGAAAGCAAAGCATATAGTTGTGAAGCAGTTGCACTGACCTCTTCAGCTACATCTGTTGGTTATAAATAAGTTGTAACTTCTTTTGTCATAAGCCTGAAGCTTGTTGCTCCCTTACCTCTATAAAATGGAATTCTGGGCTTATGAAAAAGCATTGGTTCGAGGTCATATTTCTAGCCTTAGTCTGAAATAGGGATCAATCTAGTTAGAGAGGAGTTGTAAATAAGTTTGTTTTCTGCTAATAGAAATAGTTATCTGTTTTAAGGTTTCCAATTTGAGTCTCTCCTTGTTTCTTGATAGATTATTTGAAAGCTATGATGCAAGTTACTGAACAATTTATTTTACAAATTTTGTTGAGTTTTGGAATACACTATCTCCTACTTCATGTATACAGTTTCACATTATGAATATATAGTTGGTTGAAGATCATCTTTATTCATTGACACAGTCTTTCCTGTGCTGGCATATTTCTCTAATGGCTTTTTACTCAAGGTGTAATGTAAAAATTGCTATTGGAAAATATCAAATGTGATTTAGGTATACAAGGATAATTAAGTATGGTTGATTTCAAAGCTAGTAAAAGTATTTTCAATGTATGGCATTGTTGTATCTTTACAATAAACTAAAGTTTCTTACATCACTGTCTATTTAAGTTTTATCATTTTAATCTTTTTGACTCCTTGGCCCTTGGATAGGCACTGATCTATTTTATGAATACTAAAATGAACTTACGCCCCTCTAGTTATCCTCAAAATATTTTTCAATCCAAATGTTTTCCTTTCCAGCAATAGGCTTTTTAGGATATTTATTTTGATTAAGTTAAGTCTTGCATTTTCCTCTTAAAAGAATAAGATAAGAGCTTAAAGAATCTAACCAATCCTTACTTTATCATACATTATTTCAAGCATCTTACGAGGAACAATATCTGTGATATAAATAATGTTGACAATCTAATATCTCTGGAAAAACCCCATTCTCTTTTGAGTAGAACATTGTTATCCCCAAGAAAAGAAGACATTAGTTAAAGGAAGTAGCCAGAGAATTAGAGATAAGTCCATTCTACATAGGAAATACCCTCGTTGGTTTCATAGAGCCTAAAGTGTAGAGGAAGAACAAGGGGACTGAGGAAAGGCCTCCTCCTCTTAAATCTCCTATTCGTTGGCCAATCCCTCAAGGCAGATCCATCATTAATAAGTGGCTATGTTATAGGTTTCCTACGAGAATCAGGTTGGGAATTTAAAACAACCAATAGATTGGCGACTCTATTGGGGACTATTGTATGAAGTTCTAAATACTAAGTGCAGTAGATTGTCAATGGATTTTTAGAGTTTACATAAAATTTGTGTTCATTATTTTTCCCTAAAGGGGTGGTGGATCTACCATGTTTTGAGATAGATACGGGACTGTTACACAAGGTTTTATGCATCAGAGTGTTCCATATAACCCTACTGTGAAACAAGATTCAAAGGTTGATTATACAGAAGAAACAAAATATTCCTTTATAAAGTAGAGGTGGCGACTCTATGAGAAAGGATCTGGTGATCCAGTCTAGTGTTATTGATTTTGCTTGAAAATCAAAACATAATTTGTACCAGAAACAAAAAATTCTTTTTAGGTATTTTACCAAAGCTTCTTCAAAATTTTAAAGATGTATGAACATCAATCACACTCCTTTTGTCAAAGTAGATTTGTCATGGAAAGATATAGGGCTGTTAATTTCAAAAGTATTTGTGGATTTCCAAATCATATACCAGATGAAGTTAGAAGCTAGATAACCAAGTTTAGTAATGACAGATCCAAAACAGCTAGCATCCATTTACAAGAATTCTGTGACTTAATGGGAGATTATGAAATAAATCATGAAGATGTGGTCATAAAGTTGTTTGTTCAGAATTTTAAAGGAGAAGTTAGAGATTGGTTTACATATTTGCCTAATTAGTCTATCTTCTCTTAGAAAGATTTAAGGTTTGCTTTCATGGAACAGTTTGGGGAAAGGATAGATATAAGTCTGTTAATTAAAAAGCTCATGCAGATTCAAAAGGAAGATAAGGAATTAGTCCCAACTTTCAATTTAAGATTTGCCAAAATAGTAAGGGAAATTCTTAAAAATGTCAGACCCAATGAGGCTATGTGTGTGATCATATATTTAGGTGCATTCAATAAAAAAGATAGTTATCTACCAAGAGATAAGAACCCTACTACTATGAGGCAAGCATACTCCTTAGCCATAGAAATAGAAAATAATTTGAAGCATTCAAAGATAAAAGGTTGTGAGTTTATAGAAAAATGGGTCCTGGGGGGATAACGGATCCATTTGTTATCCCATTTACCAAAGAGAAAATGAAATGGGCTATTCTGATAAACCTATACCAAAGCAACCAATATATAGCACTCAATATATTGAAGGAGACAAGAACTGTGATCAAAACAAAGGAGTTCTAAGTTTTTATACCCATGTTGCTCATTGTTCCCCTTAGTACCAGAATAAAGGGAAATCCCTGGAGCCTTGCAAAGCAGCTTATGAGATAATGGACATATCAGTTGAAGAAATTCCTTTGACTTATGAAAGAATGAGAAATTGTGAAAATATTTCCCCTATTTGTGAGGAAACCTATTTTACATCAAAATCTCCTAGGGAAGTAGCTTGCTTTGAGTTTGAGTATCAAGAGGGATTGGTCTTGTTAATCATATAGAAAATAGTGGGCAATTGTCAGAATGCTCATATCAAAATAATAGGAGTTTTGAATCAGATAATGATACAGGCTATTAGAGCAGTGATATTGAAGATTGTGAAGATAGAATGCATATAAGAGACAACCCACTATATGAGGAACCTATGAATTTATCAGTAAGAGAAAATGTGAAGACTTATAAATGCATAGTAAATCCACTCTTTGAAAAAGATGAGGAAACTGATGAAGCAATATTGGTTCAATGTGTAGAAGAATACAAGATGATAAGTACTGAGATGATAGATCAGGACCTAAATTTTCAACCTGATCATGTTTCCCTATCCTATATTCATCATTAAGATAAAAAAATAGTTCAGAAGGTGGAAAACAAAAATAGAGTGTCAGACTTCTACAAGGAAACAAAATATGATTGTTTCAGATTCGACATTGATTTAGGAGAAATTCAGATTTCCCCTACCACCAACTATAAAATGGATTATGATTGCTTTTATTTTTTAGATCTATGCAAAAAATAGAAATTAGAAGATGACAATATTTTCATAGGATTAGAAACAATTGAACCAGGTGCTGAATCTCTTTTTGATGGCAATATATATCATTTGTCTATAATTCAGAACAGTGGGGAAACTCATGGAGAAAATGAACATAAATGTCCAACATGCTATCCAAATATCTTTGTCAGAAGCAAGTTGAATTTCAATGAAATTTTTCAAAGTAGTTTAATAGAATCATTGGAGAACAGAATGTTTGACTGAGGCAGGCTAGGTTTTTTCTTTACATAATGGCCTGGGGTCATTATGTGTGTGGTCTGCTCCTCCAGAGTTCTTCTATGATCTTGCTCTATTCATAATAGAATATGAATCCCCAACTAGAAGTAATGATGGAACCATATAAAATTTTCATGCTTCTGGCAAATTTTGTTCTTAAGCTCTATGTCACTAGATCATCAGGTTTCCAAAATTAGGGTTTCCCCTATTAGAAAATGCTCTAAGTAAACCAAAATTGCTAAAACCCTAAACCCTCATGGTATGAATTCATATAAATGGTCATATTCGATCTAATTCTTTAGTGACCACTTATTTTCTGTCACCTTCCTTTTAAGTTTTCCTTTGTGCCTTCCTACAATGTTGTTTACCGGCCCCTCACCAAGTTGTTACAGTCTATAGCCTGCACCTAGAATAACTTTGCTTTAAATGGAAAACCAACCCAATTGGCCACCCTTCTAAAGATTGTGGAAGTGATACACATGTCAAGGTCTAGTCCTACTGACCAAGTTGTGGTAGGTAGCACTAGTGGATTCATTTCCGCCAATCCGCCTGCAAAGAGATACAAAGATGAGTGACCTTGGTGGAAACGCAAAAAGGGTGACAACTGGTAAAGGACCATCCAAGATGGTGTGAAGGTGGGTCCCAGGACTTAAAAATAAGTTTCTCTTTGATTCTAACATTCCACCATAATCCACAAAAGGGTTTCCTGAGCGACCACGGATTGACAGAATCTGGACACGTGGCTTTCTGAGTGATGGGATTGTTACATTGATGACAAAGACCTGACATGGCATGAAATGTGACTACTTTTTCAAGAAATGCTCCCATCGAGTACAAGAAGATCAAGATCTGATGGCTATCCACTATTCCATCGAGATCTTATCTCTGACCATATCCCTCATATGTGGAATGGCAGGTGCTGTCTTAACTGCACTGCAAGAAGGACTTCTCCTCGGGGTCACGACTGGGAAAGGCTAGCCAGATAACATGATATCATTGAAAGAAGTAAACAATATGGCCCAACCTGGAATGAGATCAAATTGGCACCGTTAAGTTGCACTAGCTGAGATCGAGATCAATGACCTAGATTCAAAGCTATAACAGAAGAATTTGTTGCCATCGAATCTAACTGGGCTTCATTACAAAGCATTAACTACTCAAGCATGTGCATGGTCTCCATCGCCGTCACTCCTGAGGAATTTGATAATAGAATTATTTGGCTTATGCAAGCTCAAACTTTGGAAATCTGTGCCTCTACCATGATTAACATTTCACCTACTGTGTGATAAAATCTGATGTGATGACAATGCTCAAGTGGGGTAACCAAGGCACATGATCTGGCAAAATTCAATGCGAGAAGTGATATTTACAATTACGCGAAATTATAAAATCTAACCTTTTTGTTAACTCATGGTAATCTTTAGCAGATTTCCATTTAAGGCAGGAATGTTTTGAAGTGACTAGAAAATTAATACACCACAGATGTGCGGATGTATGCTTATGTCCCTAAATTTCTATAAAAGGGCAAGCACTGATGTTGCAATTCATACTATCTAAAGACATTTTGACAGTATGGCTTTCCCCTTCTCCTATGTGTTCTATTTGCTCCCCTATTCTTTAGGATTTTCTTTCTTGTTCTCATGGCTCTTGATATGTCCCTACATAATTAGAAAGACTTGGAATTATCTCCTCTGGAATCAGTGGTATAGGAAAGGTTAGGAGGCAACAACAACACTGTGAAAAGTTTTACAGGCATTTCTTCTTCCTGTTTCTTCAACTAGATTGGGACCACAGATTTTAATCTCCATACTCCATCCATCCCATCTGATTGTGGTTTGGCAGATTAGTATTAGGTGTGGAGGAAACTCATTTTTCCTTCTACCTTCATCCCTCTTCTACTTTCCCTAACAAAGCATCAACTCTAGTAGTAGGGATGTTTCCTCCCGGATGTGGCATAAGAAGACAAAGTGCTCTCATTTTGTTGCTGTTGTTGCCCCCTTTGCTAGGTAAATGGTGCTGCCATATCTAGCCTGATGTGATTTCAATTGGTTTCTATCTGGATGAGTTGGTTGGTGACCACTCAATTTTGAAAGAGGAATCACATCCTTGCAAACAGTGATGGGCATAATGCAAAGAACCCCAATTGATGGGGTTTTCTTCTGATATTGACGCTTGCAGTCATTCTTAATTGAGGAAGATAAACTAGACAGTGAATGCCCTTATTTAATAAATAAGAGGCATAGGATGGAGATAAGGGCCTCTACAACATCAAATCAAATGAATCCCCATCAAACATCACTGTCTTTTCCCTCTAAAATTGAGAGGACACATTTGTGGGAAGCGCGCACTTCAACATGTGCCATGAAAGCAAAGCATACACTTGTGAAGCAGTTGCACTGGCCTCTTTAGCTGCATCTATTGGTTGGAAATAAGTTGTAACTTCTTTTGTCATAAGCTTGAAGCTTGTTTCTCCCTTACCTCTATAAAAGGGAATTCAGGGCTTATGAAAAAGCATTGGTTCGAGGTAATATTTCCAGCCTTAGTCTGAAATAGGGATCAATCTAGTCAGAGAGGAGTTGTAAATAAGTTTGTTTTTTGCTAATAGAATTAGTTGTCTATTTTCAGGTTTCTAATTTAAGTCTCTTCTAGTTTCTTGATAGAACATTTGAAAGCTATGATGCAAGTTACTGAACAATTTATTTTACAAATTTTGTTGAGTTTTGGAATACACTATCTCCTACTTCATGTATACAGTTTCACATTATGAATATATAGTTGGTTGAAGATCATCTTTATTCATCAACATAGTCTTTCTTGTGTTAGCATATTTCTCTTATGGCTTTTTACTCAAGGAGTAACGTAAAAATTGCTATTAGAGAATATCAAATGTGATTCGGGTATACAAGGATAATTAAGTATGGTTGATTTCAAAGCTAGTAAAAGTATTTTCAATGTATGGCATTGTTGTATCTTTACAATAAACTAAAGTTTCTTACATCATTGTCCGGCTAAGTTTTATCATTTTAACCTTTTTGACTCCTTGGCCCTCGGATAGGCACTGATCTATTTTATGAATACTATCTGAACTTATGCCCCTCTAGTTATCCTCAAAATATTTTTCAATCCAAATGTTTTCCCTTCCAACAATAGGCTTTTTAGGATATTTATTTTGATTAATTTAAGTCTTGCATGTTCCTCTGCAAAGAATAAGATAAGAGCTTAAAGAATCTAGCCAATCCTTACTTTATCATATATTCTTTCGAGTAGCTTACGAGGAACAATATATGTGATATAAACAATGTTGACAATCTAATAACTCTGGAAAAACCCCATTCTCTTTTGAGTAGAACAGTGTTATCCCTAAGAAAAGAAGACATCAGTTAAAGGAAGTAGCCAAAGAATTAGAGACATTCTACATAGGAAATACCCTCCTTGGTTTCACAGAGCCTAAAGTGCAGAGAAAGAACAAGGGGACTGAGAAAAGGCCTCCTCCCCTTAAATCTCCTATTCATTGGCCAATCCCTGAAGGCAGATCCATCATTAATAAGTGGCTATTTTATAGGTTTACTGCAAGAATTAGGTTGGGAATTTAAAACAACCAACATAGACCATGCCACATCTTAGCATAGACCTAAATTCCCTCTTACATGTTATTCCACGCTTCCTCAATCAACAAAGCATAACCGAAATTAGTGCAAACAACCAAGTCGACCAAACTTGAGTTAACACTTTAGACTTTTAATCACACACTTCCTCAAAGGTAAACACACCTTGTAGATCTTACACAAAGCTTTAACATAATCTAGAAACATCCATGAACATCTTGAAGTCACCTAAAAACCAACAAATTTAACCACAATAACTTTCACTTGAAGAAAGTTCACAATCTACTTAAAAACAACATTGTCAAACTCTGCTACACAAGAAATCACTTTCTAGAGCATAAAATTACAAACCCTTTGGATTTAAGATGGATAAGGACCCTATAAGCACACAACCAGAACCACAACACCTAAAACCACTCTGCAAAGAAATGTGGAGCAAAACACTTTCTCCCAGACACACTGCAAACACTATCAAACACTATTCTCAAACTGGTGAACACAACTTTCATTGTACAATGATCTAGAGCACCAAATTCTAGATTTAGTATCTTCAAACACTTCTAAAAAATATATCCAAACTACATACTCAAATCTCCAACACAAAGGAAATGCGGAGCAGAAACTTGAACAACACTCTGTAAGCTAGAAGACTTCTTCAACATATTATTTCCAATATTAATCAAATTTTCTCAAAAGAACTTGGAAACCCAACAACAAAAGCATATCCTCAACATCTTCAGCACCTCTACAAAGCAACCAAATCACTTTTAGCAAGACAACTTCATCAAACAACAACAACCTCATCAGAAGACACAGTTGACACCAATGACAACACAAGCTTGTTGACATCAATGACAACACCAATTAGCACATACTTGCAATAGGAAGCACACTCAATTTTCTAATTTTCAGGATGTGTCCACTTTGAAAATTAGTAAAAAATCAATTATTCATCAAAAAATTATCAGAAAAATCAAGGATAAACTACATGGTGTTAGCTAATTTCTCACTGAAGCAATTTTTGAAATAGTAAAAAAAAGTTAACATTTTAGGGGGAGCACACCAGATGCTATGTTATGTTTTTCTAAAAAAAATAGGACCAATTTGTGTGCTCACCCTTTGTGTACCCCTTAATCTCAACCATTTTTGAAAAAAATTAGTAGTTTAGAAACTAGATTCGAAGCATCCAACTTATCCAAGTCATATCTCACACATCTATCAGCTCATCCCAATCATCCTAGTCATCCATTCTATCTATTTATCATCCTTAATCCAATTCATCATCATCATATTAATCCAATTCCCTTATCCACTTGATCACATTTTACCCAATCCTAATCTAACCCATTAATCCCTCATCCAACATCAATCACCCATCATCCATTATCCATTCCAATCAAACATTCCAACCCTAATCCTTAATCAATAAATTTTCATTTGAAAATAAAAAATTTGTTAAGTACTTAGTCTCCATACCCCATCAACCTTTCATCCAAAATACCAATCACAATTATCCATATCATTATCAAAATCCCTCATCTTTAAAGGATCCTTACCTTATACGTGCAATCATCCATTTCCAATTCATCCAATCAAAAATAAAGACCCTAGTTGATCATTATCAACCTTTACTCAAACTTGCTTAAGAACGTTAGTCTCTCTTAAGTATAGTCATCCCATCAGATCTCATCAAAATCCAATCCAATCACCTCTCTTGCTTAAGCTCCTTAGTCTACCTTAAGTATAGAGAATCATCCATCCTTTAAAGCAAATCAAATCATTCTAAGGTCTTGAAATTTGATCCCTAACCTACATCACACTTCTCCATTATCATACATCATCTCATATCCTTCCAACAACATGGATCCTTATGAAGAAATACAACAATTACAGACTTAAACATACCTATGAGGGTTCTGAACCTATCACTAAGGAAAAATGCAAAAATATCATTAGTGATATCTATTGGTATATAGATATGTCACTTAACTCTATCTTCTCTCACCCATACAAATGACAACTGAACTAACAGTTGAGTCAATTGCAATGATATTTTGCAATGACTCTTTTCTTATTTTACAAGGCGTGGCTACCTTCTAATGATGTACAATGAATGAAAAAAAGTGTGCTTTTAACCAAAAAGTAGGAAAGGTGGTGCTTTTAACTAGAAAGCATTAAAGGCAATGAATCACAATAAAACTTAAAAGACTAAGAAGCACAAAGATTTCAACTATCACAATCATAAACTTATATCATTAATCAAATAATCACCACTGTAAATCATTCATCGAAAGAAAAATCATCTACAACAATGAGCATTAATGAATCTCCAATCACTCTAATACATAACTACAAGCTAATAAGTTGGCGGCATATTCAACATAAGAAGAATAAACATTCATGCACCATAACAGAAAGTTTACAACTTCAAAGTTCAACTTCACCAACTTTCATTCATATATTGAGAGTAACTGAAAGCAAAATTATAACACTAAAATTGACCTTCCACAACACCAAGTTTGCCAAAAGACCCTAAATGCATCGACATGCTTAAAATATATAGCCTTTCCAACCATAACTATCTTTAAAAATAATAATGGCTTCTTGAAGACAACCGATTAAAAGATAACTAATAAGTTATTAAATATCACAGCTCTTCAAAGACAATCATTTTTAAAAGAAACAACATAAAAGCATATGAAAAGTCATTCATGTGACAATTGTCACATCTTCATCTTGCATCGCTTCATTCTCTTTGTTTTTTCCTCTAGTTGTAGTTGAGTCTGCCTACGCCACCTATGCATGTAACTTCACCTTGTATGCCCTATACCTAGTGATAATAAGGGTTAACACTTATCTTCTTGGGCTACCAGTGATCTGAGCTCAAAGTCTTCGCTTACTCATCATTCTATCCATATCAACCATCCTTTTATGAATTTCATTGATTTCATTTTTGAAAGTCTTGAGATATAATGATGTACTTCCTAATTTTCCCATTGATTCGCTATTCACTGTATTGGTACCAACAAGTTCTTCAGTAAGCATCTTCTTGAAGCTTTGCTTTACCTATTTGATATCAACCAAGTTGTATCCACTCTCATCTAACATCTCTAGTTCCAAGATAATGCCATTGCTTTTGAGATCATTTACATCAAAATGATATTGGGTCAGTGTTCTTATTTCACCATCTAGTTCTCCAAGTATAGACATTTTCCATTCAAGTGTATCCAACTAGGGCACATACTCATACTCTATAGGATCATTCAAAATCTTTTCAGCAAAGAGGATATTTGTATCAATCTTTTCCATTTCCTATACTTCTCTAAATATCATCATCAAATTGTTATTATCCTTTTTGATATTTTGTAACTTCGTGATCAATGCTTTTCTCTTATCAGAAATAAGGGTGTACAATTTCATGGCCTCCTCAATATATAACAATCCATCAAAAGTGATTTTCTCCACCCATTGTTTAATGGCTTGAGCTATGGCTTGATACCTCTTAATTTGTTGCAATATATTGGAATCTATACCATCCATAGTTATGCTAGGTGTTGCATCTAAAGATTGAGCAGTAATTTTCAAAATAAATTGAATAAATGAGGTCAGAGTATTCACCTAAGCTTGCAATTTGGCTTTCTCATGTTGTTCATCTTTGACCCTTTTTGATAAGGCACTTACAGAGAATTTGGCATGATAAATGTCACCTTCAATAGTGGAGGGACCCATATAAATTCTGCTCATATTGAAATCTGCCTTAGTAACCTCATCCCCATTCTTTTCACCAATTGTATCTGCAATCTCCAAGATACGATGTCCATTAGAAGGATCTTCAACCATTCTTGACATCCTCTTAGCCCTCTTGGGCTTAGGTGTATCCTACAACAACTTGGCTACAATACCTATGTTTGTGTCGATCATTGGAATATATCACTTCTTCTTTTCAACCACTTTCTTTAGCCATGAAGGTGACAGTGATCTAGAAGTACTAACATTAGTGCCCAAAACAATGTTATCTGATTGATTAGGGGGATTATGGATAGAAGTTCCATCCAACATAGGAGAATTTAGATTATTGAACAAAGAATGAAAGACATTATCCTCACCGATTTGATTAAAAATCAAAGAGTCACTATCAACCATAGGAGAGTTAGGAGAAGCCACATGTTCAGCCTGTAATTATTGTAGGCATTCATTTTGTTTTATGTCCCTACTCTTGTGGATGTAGGTTGGCTATCTTGCTCACTTATATTCTTCAACCTATCCTTAGGTTGCTCTCCATCTGCTCTAGATTGTGAGCCAACTCTATGAAGAGTTGTATCCACATTAATTGTAGCTCTTGGAGTAATAGAAACCTAAGATGTACCCTATTCTTTTGTTGCTGAATCTTTCTACACACAGAGGAACCAACATACATGTTCTCTTATTTTCCTTTCAAGCCATCTCTCAGTATTATTCAACATAAAAGAAGATCAAGCCATAATATCTATGATCTCTTTATCAGACCAACGTATCTGGGGTAGAGGTTTAGAGACAACATTTTGATATCCTTAATCCATAATTTTAGAATTATCATCAACATCATCTGGGACTTGCAAGGGTAGATTGAAAGCCCAAACTTCGTTGATCATCAACCTCATCCAATCTCTCCTCTATACTTCCCTTTCATCAACACAGTCCTCCCAATAATCATCCAACTGAGGCTGATGTTCATAGACTACCCCATGGAAATTCCTATTGATAAAATTCTTACTGTCAAAAGATGACTACATAGATAAAGGATGGAAATTATACTCATAAAAAAACTTCTCAATGTTTTTGGCATTGTCACTACTCTTGCAAACAAAGAAAGATAAAGACATAGGGAAAATACCCTTTCTTCTTCATACCATGATATTTATTATTCATAGTTGCCATTTGGCGATAGACCTCCAAAAGAATGAGATAATCAAAGGTATATCTGGGCAATTTCAACGGGGTATTTATGTAACCCCCAATCCATAGATAGGTGAATCTATCAAATTGAATATAAAAGCTTCAAAACTTCATTATCAATGCTGCTACTTTGGGAGAAATACTCCTCTCACGTGAACCTTCAATTCTTCTCATAGACATCATAAGAGAGGCATCATTTAGATGATAGTAATCTTTCATTCCAATTTTCTTTTATGTGGGAAATAACTATGCATAGTTGTATCTGACGTAAGGGACCCTTGAGTCCTTAGACTAGGCCAGATAACCTCTTTACTGGCTAAGATGCAAATTAGGTAAGAACACATATGAAAGGACACTTTCTGATGAAAATTAGTTAACTTCTCATTTATGTGCTCACTTATCAATTTAGCCTAGTTAATGTATTGGCATTCGCTACAAATTACTAAGATAAATTGGCACATCTAGTTTTCAAATGAATCAGATTCAGTACTCCCAACCACACGATGCAACAAGGTAATCATATCATAAATCATTTCCTTAAAATGTCCTCTCTTCAAATTGGTGAGAATATGAGATTTACCTTTGTTTTCAATTTTCAACCAACTCTTAGCAATACTATTTAAACACTAGTTTTTCTTGTCCCAGAAATAGCCCCACCCTGTGGTAACAGGCATTTCAACAAATTCTTCCCTATTAGGTAACCTCAGTGCATGAGAGATAGCTTTGGCGTCAACTTTAGTAATCATAGAGCCATCAAATACGCGTATGTCCTGAGAGTCAGGATAATAATTCTTTGCACAAGAAATGACCAAGTCTAGACACAACATGGTGGGTGGAAAACCTGCGCAAGCTAACCCACTACTCACAATTTTCTCTACAATGGAAGGCTTAGGCTCCTGCTGCATTCTAACCCAAAAATCACTCAAATCTATGTTCCTGAGGTCAGTGTCTCTAACCTTCTCCAAACCATTTTCTATTATAGAGGCATATGGGAAACCCTAATACTTGTACTTCATTTTAACTTGTTTCAAAAACTAGAAAACAAAGGCCTCTGTGATTGCTAGGGGTGCCAGATAAACTTGTAACACATTTGAGGAATATTGATAACCCAGAGATGAAAGAAAAATTGATCTTCTTCACCAGAATTATTCAAAGAATTTAATTTGTTTCAGAAAGAAAGAACAAGAGAGAAGAGCTAGTTAGCTAACTTGGTCATGAATATCTCTTTTCATTTGCAACAGGTGATGAAGTTTATAGCTCCTTCAAAATGCACCTTTCACAATGTAGAATAAGTCATTTCTACAAAGGTGGTAGCCTTATAAAAATAGCTCATTAATTTACATTAAATTTTGGTGGCATGTACGTCTGTACAATTTGTAGTAAATTGCCTTAATTCCCTTCAAAAAATGCACAATCACACCTTTTGATACGTTTCCAATTTATTGCAAAATGGTAGGTGTCACTCTTTCGTACAGATCTATAGTTGAAAAGATAGCTCATCGAAACGTGAGCTGTACTTCAGCTAGGTGTTGGTAACTTTTTGAAACTTTGAACCTTCAATTGAGAGTTTGGAAGTTCTAAGAACTTCTGACTCACCAATTACAAAGGACTCAATAATAGACTAACATAAGACTGACAAATACTTAGATGCTTAACCTTGAAGGCTGAGGTAGGGAGTCATGGGGTTTCAAAACTTAAGAACTTGTCGACTAATGTTCAGAAAAACATAAGACCACTGACTAAAAGGTGAAAATTTTCTAAGTGAAGGTTGTGACTTTCAAAGAGGAAAAAACATTTAAAAATATGAAAGGGTACTAAGACTTAACACACATGAAAGACAAAAATTTCAAATATATGGTAACAACAAGCTCTGAATGGGAACAAGGATTGAACAGGATGTAGAGAATCTAGGAAAACTTGGCATAAAGCCTTATTGTAAAGGGCAATAGAGTCACACCAAAACAACAACAACAACAACAACACACAAGGAAAAGAAGAAAGGAGACTAATGTACAAAGAGGGACTTCATAGCAGCATTGCCAATTGTATAATTTAAGATCCTACCCATTATAGGCAAGAGGCATTGCGGTTCCATCTGGATATGCTAAGAGGAAAGCATTTTCTCCAATCGCTTGTCCAACTACAAATGGCCCCCTCTAGAGAGAATCAAATTTCTTGTGAGCCCCTCTAAGCTCTCTTCTATCCCACAACAACACAACATCTCCAACTACAAACTTACTCTATTTGGTTTTTTTTTTATCAAAGATCTTTTTCACTACTTGTTGATGCCTCATTAGTCTTTCTACCACTTCATCTCTTTTCTCCTCAAGTTTGTTTAGATACAAATTCATTTTCTCTAATGATGACTAAAATTGTTCATTCTCAATAGCCTTCTGTAAATTCAAAGCAAATAATTCCAAAGGAATAGGCAAAGTGCTTTCAATCATAGACACCAATTGGAAAGCAGACATCCTGATTTCCCTTTTATAAGTTATCATGTCTACCCACAAAGCTTCATAAAGGATTTTATGCCACCCTCTCTAGCTTTCATCTACTAGTTTCTTGACAATTGAAATTAGATTCTTATTACTTGATTCAACCTGCTCATTACCTTGTAGATAGTAATCAAAAGAGTGAGCCAGACTGATTCCATATTCATAACAAAACAAAGAAAACTTAGAAGAAGAAAAACTACTAGCATTATCAGCAATAATTTTCTTGGGAATACCAAACCTAACCAAAATATTCTCCTTCAAGAAATTACAAAAAACCTCAGAAGTGGTGTGCTTGACTGGAATGGCTTCTACCCATTTAGTAAAATAATCAGTAGCAATTAAAATGTGAGTGTGGCCAACACTAGAATTAGGATTGATAGGTCTAATAAAATCTAATCCCCACTATTGAAAAGCTTCATCAATTACTACAGGCCTTAGGGGTAGTGTAGCTAAGTGAGGCCTACTGGTGAATCTCAAGCACTTTTCACATTTAGATACCCATTCATAGGCATCATTAAACATACTTGGCTAGTAGAAGCACTGTCATAAGATTTTGAAGGCTGTCACCGAAACAAAAAAATACCCTCCACAAGCTTCATTATGAAAAGTTTCTAACAACTTCTTATGTTGTTCTCTATCTACACATCTTAGGAAAGTTCCATTTGCTCCCTTTTTGTACAGATTTCCTTCCCAGATAACATACTTACTATCCTTCAATTTTAAATTCCTCTTATCCTTGGGAGACAAGTGTTATGGGCATTCACCATAAGTCAATAGATATGAAACATTTGAAAACCATTCATCAGTAGTACTTGTGAACAAAACTAGTGGTAGATCTTCATCTTTAGTAGGTTTATTCTCAGCAATCATTTTCCATAGGCCCCTACCTCTAACCAAAGTAGTAGGCTTGAGATCAATATCATATTCCTGCATCTTTTCCACCCAGGCTCCCCTCTTATTACAACCAATCTCTTGTTAATTCAGAATGGTCTTAACAACAGGGTGAGGGACAAAGATAGTAGCATGAGAATGCAAGATATAAAATCCAAAATGCTTCATTGCTTTTACTACTACATAAGAGTGCTTTTCTAGAGGAGAGTATTTTAATTCATGCTTCTTCAAAGGTACACTCATAAAGGAAATTGGAGCTTCAATTCCCTATTTATTTTATTTGCAATAAGATAGATGACAGCGTATGCTCAGATGAATAACAGTAAATAATGAAATCTTTCTGAAAATCCAGATGCACTAGAGTAGGGGCATTAGTAATGGCTACCTTAATGTCTTCAAATTCCTTCTTACCTTCATAATTCCATTTGAAGATTGGATGGTTCTTCATCATCCTTGTGATGTGTCTAGTCAATTCAACAAAGTCAGGGATGAATATCCTCAAGAAATTGACCTGACCAAAGAATGATCTAGTGTTACCTATCGATGTGGGAAGACTTAGTTGCTAAATCACTTTGACTCTTTCTGGGTCAATCTTTATGCCATCCTTGGATACAATGTGACCTAATAGCTTACCCTCAATCACTGCAAATATAGACTTCTTAGGGTTTAGAGAGATGCCATGATCTCTACATCGTTGCAGCACTACTTCTAAATCATGAAGATGATCGACTCTTCTTTTTGCAAAGACTGTTAAGTCATCAAGATAGATATCAATAATTTTATTCTTCAAATCCCCAAATGTCAAGTCCATTTCTCTTTGAAAAGTGGCCCCTACATTTATAATTTGGAAGGGCATCCTATTGTAAACAAACACACCAATGGGAGTGGTAAATGCAATTTTTTGTTAGTCTTTAGGGGTTACTTCTATCTGATTGTACCCTAAAAAACCTTCTAGCATGGACATCATTTCTGAGCCAAACACAGTTTGCAAGATGTGGTCCATTACAGGTAAAGGATAGTTATCCTTAAGAGATGATTTAAGTTACATAAATCAACACAAACTCTAATCTCCCCATTCTTCTTTCTAACTGGTACAATATTAGCAACCCATGTAGAGTGGTGAATAGGGTAGATAATCTTGGCTTTCAATATTTTATCGATTTCACTAAAAATAGCCTCAACCACCTTAGGATTGTATGTCCTTTTCTTCTGTCAAAATGGAGAGGTGCCGGGCTTCAATGGGATGTGGTGTTGTACTTCACCATTTCTGAACGTCTTCAGGTCTACATAACACCATGCAAATAATCCCTATATCAAATCAACAAAGAAATTAAATTCTCTCTTTCCTTGGGAGAGCAACATTTCCCAATACAGACAATTTTGGGGTCCTCCTCAGTGCCTATATTAACACAATCATATTCAGTAGACGACCTGATGGAAACTGTGCTCTTCTATTTGATATATTGATCATGTCTATTAAAAAGATCCTCAAGGTAGACCAAACCCTTAGGGATCTTATTCCCCTTTAGCTATATCACCTCAGTTCCTTGGCCATTTTGGGAACTAACTTCACCTTCAATAATACATTACTCTTTGTAGCACTTCCTTCAAAGAATATATTGGCAAACGACTCAACTTGCTCTAGGAAAGAAATAATCTATCGATCATTGTTGAACACTTGCTAGTGGTTAACATTATTAGGCACACTGGGCCTGTATACTACCTCTATCCTATATGGTTTATATTTGAAGTTTGGATGGGGTAGAAGAAGAGATGCTGAGACAACCAATGAATTGGCTCTAGTGTTTTGATCTCTAGGCACAACTTCTATTGAAAAGGCATAAAAATCATCAATAGAATCCCAAACCCTATTTCTGTAATGCCTTAACCTCCCATTCTTAATATAATACAATTTCCTCACTTGCTTTACTATGAGTTCAACATCACCTCTTGCCTTCAATTGTTTGATTCCCTTCTCTTTAGCCACCACTAACCCCAGGAGTAAGGCTTCATATTCAACTGTATTGTTAGTGTTTTCAAACTCTAACTTATAGGCAAAAGGACACTTGTAATCATTAGGAGAAACAATAAAAATACCAGCGCCTAACACAGAAGTAGAACAACTTCCATCAAACTCTAGAGTCCATACCTCATCAGACAAATTAGGACTGATCATATCTGAACTCTCTAGAGTGGTAGAAGTGAACATATAAGTGCTTGGACTGGTCTCCACATATAATATCTCTGCTCTTAGATTTCCAAACTTCAATACTGTAAACTTTGCTTTCAGTTCAGGATTCAAGCGGACCTTCTTACCATCCACATATATTAGTGCATGAGACTAATCCATTTGTATTTCCCCACCTAGTTCTTTGCAGAAACTTCTACTTAGGAGCATTCCATAGCTTGTAGGAATATCGGCCACTAAAATGGTTAGCTTCAACCTCTTCTTTGGGTATGCTACCAGAGAAACTTGTGCATCTTTAATTTCACCTAATATAGGAACCTGAGTGGAGTCCATAGTGTGAGGCCAATTATTTTCCTTCCTTATTTTGATCATTTTACATTATAGTTGGGGACATTATCAGACTTTTAGAGACTATTGTTCCATTATGCAGATTGATTATATCTCTTGATTTTGGTTTGACATTGTTTAGACGTGTGGTGATTTGATTTGATCATATTTTGATGTTATGATGATGTTAGATTTATGAGATATAGTTGTTGATGATTATTGATGTGATTTCAAGATTCCTTATGTGGATGTATTACTTGATGAGGATTATGAGACATTGGTTAGAAGATGTAGTTTTAATATTAAATTATGTAGTAAATGATTAATGATGTATGTAATGACATGAATTTAATTTTAATTGCTTCAGCTATGATTATCCATAATGTGATTGACACTTGATCTAGTTGTCCAGGATTATATTCCCAGGCCACGAGAAATCAGAGGTAGTGTTCACACATATGTTATTCCCTGTGAAACTGACCCATTCCTAGGAGGGATGAGGATCACATGTGATCGGATGTTGCTTGTGTGCATGCTTAATTTATTTATTTTGGCCTATGTTCATCCTTATTAAATTGATTTATATCATGTGTTGTATATTTATAATTATTTTACACCACTTGGTATTATTTTTATTTATGGGCCATTTAAAGTGAATTTATGCCTCCCTAGGTGTACCTTAGTGTCCCAAAACTTACCCTTGGTGGTTACCCTTGGGTCTAGGGTCAATTTTGACTAACTAAACCTTAGGGTAACTCACTTTTGGTCACTCCAAACTAGGGTTTAGTCAAAGTGACGAATTTTGAAATGGCTAAGGGTGGTAGATGAGTCATGCTTTGGGAAAGATCTATCTCCCTTCCCAAAGTTTGGGGATCCCTTCACCAAGAAGACTTGGGAGGTCTCCAAGACTCCCAAGTGTGTGGGATCTCCCTCCAAGACTCTCACACATGTGTGAGAGCATCTTGGAGGGAGATGGCTCTCTTGGAGAATAAGAGGATGCCATATGGCATCCCTTATCCTCATGGAGGCTTGAAGGGAATTTCCACCTCACCACTTGGTCTCTCACACATGTCTGAGAGCACAAGTGGATAAGGTGAGGGATAGGATGGAATTGGAGGGTGACACTTGTCACCCTCACACTCCTCCCTTGCAAGTGGCATGGGATGAGGAAGGAGAAAGTGATAAGTGTCAACTTCTCATTCCTCAAGGCCAAATTGGAAGGCCTATATTATCTCCTCTTTAAGAGGAGTGTGGGGTTCTTGCATTTTGGATTTTTACTTCTATTCTTGGAGTTCTTATTGGGAGTTAGAAAAAAAATTGGAGAGTTGGAGAAGATTTTGGGAAGCTTGGAGCTCTTCATCAAACGTGCTTCCATTTTAGGGCTTTTGAAGGTAAGTTCCATGGCTATGGCCATTACCCTTTTTGCTTATGCTTTCTTTTGTGTATGTGGTTGCATATTATGTGGGTTGTCATTTTATTTTTTTGTGTGGGATGGGTGTGGTGAGAGCACCTCCATATTGGAGGAAAGGCTCAACTAGTTTGGGGTAGGGGAGAGTGAACCTCCTCGAGGTCATCTCCTTTGTGTTGCACTATTTTAGCCTTGAGGGCATCATATGAGTTTTGGAAACAATATGTGTTTTGGCATGAGTGCCATTGTGATTTTGAGTTTTGGGTGAAAATGTGCTTGGCTTGAGGCCTTGGGATTTTTGTGATCTTTGGAGTTCTTGGGGTGGCCTCTTGAGTTGAGGGGTCCACTTCCCTACCCCCTCCAAACTCAATTTATTGAGTTTTGTTTGTGCAAATCCATGGGAGTGATGTTTTGTGTGTTTGGAAATTTCTTGTGTTGTGGTGTGTGTGCAAGACCATGTGATTCCTAACTCCATAGCTTGGGGGTGACCCACTAGCAGGTCTATGGTAGGGAGGAGGGCATTCCTTAGTGGCTTGGTTCCCCCTTTGTGTTTATGTTTTGTAGTTCATTGTTGGGCTCTTGGAAAATTGAAGAAGTTTCATTTCAACATTAATTACTTTATTTGTTTTGGCTGGTTTTTGGAAGCCATGGCCTTGGTGGCCCTATTGTTGAGCTATAAATTATTACTCTCCTTATTCTTGAGTGTGAAAAAGAAATTCAAAGGTGTAATATTCCTCTATATGTATTAAAAAAAAAAAAGATGTTCATTGATTTGTTATTGTGGTTATGTGATTTTTGGAAGGTTTGTCAAAAGTGATTTTATTTAGTTGCTATTCTTTACTTAAAAAAAATATAGTTGTTGTTCTTTACTTCAAAAAAAAATTTAGTTGTTGTTCTTTAATTCAATATATATATATATATATATATATATATATATATATATATATATATATATATATATATATATATATATATATATATATATAAGGTGTTAAATAAACTGAGTTTAGCTATCAAATAGCATAAGAGAGAGAATGAATTTAGTAAGGGCAGACTGATGTTTCTGAGTTAGATTTTTTTTTAAAAGAGTACATAGTGGGTGGACGGTGGTCTCACCACCACCCACCCATCTCTCCTTTGTTCGTGGGTGTGGGTGGGGGCTTGGCCCCCTCCCCACACCATTTACCACTTACAAACCTTCATTCCGCAGTCTGTGGTGGTAGCGGTAGTACAGACCCTCGTCGCCCCTCTTATGCCATTCGGCCTTTGTTCTTGTCTGCTCTATATTTTAGATCTGCAAACATATATATATATCACTACATTTTAAAATGAGAATACCCATTTAAATATCTTCAGATATTTAGGCAAATGTATATATATATATTTAGTTATATATATATATATGTATATATGCAAAATGTATATATATATATATATTTGCACAAACCCTATGGGGTATACTCAATATGTATACCTTTGTGCATTCCTTGGCAGCCATGAAGGAAATTGCTTCAACCTGCAAAAGTGAAAAACAAAAATGATTGAGAGGCAAAATGGAAAACCAAAAACATAGGATGAAAAGAAAATAATAGAATATGATGGATAATAGGGTTAGGGTTTCCTTTTGGGAAACTAATAAAATATTTAGTTAGGATTGAGTGGAGGATGAGAGGGAATTAGTTTTTACTAATTTATTTAATTCCCCATTTATTCTTGTGCACGGGAATTCAAACTTCCCTCTATTCTTTACATTTTGACTTTTGGATTTATTGCCTCCCATAGTGTTTTAAATTTATTTTGATTTATAATTTTATTTTGGAGTGTGATATTTACACTTTCATGTGGGATTTAATTAAATGGGAATGGGAATTTGATTTATTGGGAATCTTGATCCCTTGCCTTTTAAATTAATTTAGGCATTCCTTTTTAATTATCTAGTGTGTTTTAATTTAATGTTTTGGGGAGATCTTTTTATTAAATTTATTTTTAATTTAATCGATTTTATTCTAGAGGGGATGTCTTAATTTATTCTCTTTTTAATTTTTTTACTTGAGTTATTTAATAAATATAATTGTCGCAATTATATTTATTAAAGGACTTTATTATTGAAAATTTAATTTGGTCGTTTATTTAATTTTGATTTTTATATTTTGTTGAGTGGTGAATTTTTATTTCGACCTTGGAATTATTTAATTTATCCTTATACATTAGTTAATTTTAATTTTAGCCTTAATTATTTTTCTTGGGGATTCTTTTTGAAATATTTATTTTGAATGTTGAAAATGTGTTATGCTGCCGAATTTTCTTAGAATTTTAGGGTTTTATTTTAATAGCATATTTGTGACGTCTATTTTATCACTCCATCACATCATGCGACCAATTTATCATTGAAGCGTTATTGTTATCCGATTTTAATTATGCATTAGAATTAGGGTTTGATTTTGATTTAGTTGAAATCATTTCACACACCTAGGAAACTTAGGGTTTTGAATTAAATTGATTATAACCCTAGTAACGATGCTCATCGCATCACATAACCCCCTAGTCAGCTATGATCACGTAGGGGATTGCGTAGGCAGGTGCTCTTCCCTGAGTTCGATTGATATGTTTACGCCTTATGTGTATTGCCACCAAGCACACAGACGCATGCGAGGGGATTCCTAGGGACATGCGGAAAAGTTTTTGATATTTCATGTCATGACCACATGACACATGTGTTGTGACCGCATGGTAAATGTGGGCATGACACATAGAAAATCATCTACCATGAGAGGAGGTGAGTGACAAGACAAGAGCGTTGGCTACTTGGGTAGGCATGACATTATCATAGGCTCCAGAGTCTATAACATAGTTACTCAACTTGTAACTAGCAATGTACAATGATACATAGAAAGGATCAGGTTTCACAAAGGGATTCTTAACAGGGGAAGTTTTGGAATGAGAACTTGAACAATTTTGCATTTCAACATCAATAGTGGCTTCATTAGACACTTGTGCATTGAGATGGGAAGGAGAGGGTTCTTGTTTAACATATCTAACAAGCCTATCCAATTCAGAAGGATTGATCCTAAGATATTTAGCTTGTGATATCTAAATTTTAGTGTTTTTACATTATTCTACTATATCAAAAGAACTAGAAACATCTCCAAAGGAGGAAGTAGAGGGCACCTTAGTGGGTGTAGCCTTAGAAATAATAGGCTCAACCTTTTTGGAGCTGGTACTTGCATGTCTTGACAAAATGTACTTCAGGGTAGGAGAAGGATTACTGGACTGATCTTTAAATTCATGCTTCTTCTGTGCATGTTGTCCCCTAGTGAAGATTGGGTAGGTTCTTCCTCAATGTATGACTCCTGAACGTGCTCATTCATAGAAAGCATCTGCATGAATATTGTCATCTCAAGACAAGATGCACCATCATGGTCTGAGGTGAGATTGAAAATACATATCATGTGGTTCCCTTTGCTTGTTGAAGGACCATTTTCAATAGCCAATGTTTGAGTAGGACCAGTCAAGGGCAAAGGTCTATTATAGTTTCCTTGTTGGCCATGATCTCTCCTAGGCACATCATGATAGAAAGGCTTCTGAGTACCTTTGGGAATCTGCTTCTTCAAGGTTATAATATCATTGGCCAGTCTTTGAACCCTAGGGTTAGTAGAATTAGTAGCCAAAGGTTTTACTATTTGTAATTCTTTCTTCCACTTACTTGTAGTTATCAGGTCATCTTCTATAGAAATGGCCATTGTTTGTGCTACTGCTAGATCAACTGTACCTTTCCTTTTAATGGGAAAAATAACATCAAGAGGAAGAATATTAATGAAGAAACACTTCAACAAAGCATCTCTAGGCCTCACATCAACATGAATTATATTTGCCACTTTATTAAATTTTGTTACAAATTCTCTCAATTGCTCATGTACTTCCTTCCTCATTGAAGATAATTGGGCCACCAGTGTATGTTCATTATTAGCTGTCTTGAACCTATTTTCAAAAAGTTGTCTCATAGTTGTCTAATCTCTAATGGATGCATTAGGCAAATGGTAGAACCACTCTACTGTAGCATCAGTCAAAGATTCTACAAATAATCACACAGATATGTCCTCATGATGGGTATTTTCTTACTTGATCCTCTAGGTAACTCATGCAATTGTAATCCTAGTCTTAGAGGACCTATAGCTGCTCCCCATGGGATAGGAAGTGGATGAGCCATATGGGCTAGGTTATGAATTGGGGTATTAAATTGTAATGGTAAGATAGCCCCGTGTAGGACAAAGGCTTGAAGAGAGGAACTAGAAGTATCTCTTCTAGGAGGAGGAGAAGATGGTCTACTTGAAGACTTGACTTTACAAGAGGGAGGAAAAGTAGAGAAATTTAAAGATTGTAACAAGTCAAAATCTGAATCAGAAATACCCTTCCTTCTATCACTCCTAGTGTATCTCTTTGAAGCCAATTTTCAAAAATAAAGAATATCAAATAACAGAGTCACCAACCACTTACTGGTTATTTTGAGGACAGTTTTGTCAGTTGTTTACTTGATTCGTCAGATTGTTTGCTTAGTTCCTTGGTCTGTTATTGGGAACCATATGTATTTGGAAAGGTCTCTCTCTTCGAGGAACTACATCCACATCTTGTATAAGAATTATTTCTTGAGCTTCACCAAAATGTCTAGAGTTTTCTCTTATTATATCTCCAAGTTTTTCTTCAACCTCAAGAACTTCATTCACTTGGTGAAACTTTTGATTTGTTCTCCTATTTTTCTAGGCTAAATTCCACAGACCAGTAATAATATCATCTTGATCACCAGTGAGCCAATCTACGTTAGGCTGGAGGATTGGGGTAATTCTTCCTCAGAGAACCATAAAAACCAATGATAAAGAAACTTAATACGTATAAATTAATCCCTAGTAGAGTCACCAAAAGTATGTTAGTATACATATATGTCACTTAACTCTATCTTCTATCACCCATACAAATGATAACTGAACTAACAGCTAGTCAATTGCAATGATATTTTGCAATGACTCTGCTCATTTTACAAGGTGCAGCTACTTTTTAATGATGTACGATGAATGAAAACAAAGTGTGCTTTTAACCAGAAAGTAGGAAAGGTGGTGCTTTTAACCAAAATGCATTAAAGGCAATGAATCAAAATAAAACTTAAAAGACTAAGAAGCACAAAGACTTCAACTATCACAACCATAAACTTATATCATTAATCAAATAATCACCCCTGTAAACCATTCATCGAAATAAAAATCATCCACAACATTGAGCATAAATGAATCTCCAATCACTCTAATATAGAATACGAGCTAATAAGTTGACAACATATTCAACATAAGAAGAATAAACATTCATCCACCATAACACAAAGTTTAGGACTTCATAGTTCAACTTCACCAACTTTCATTCATATATTGAGAGTAACTGAAAGCAAAAACATAACACTAAAATTGACCTTCCACAACACTAAGTTTACCAAAAGATCCTAAATTTATCGATAGGGTTAGAATATATAGCCTTGCTAACCATAACTGTCTTTAAAAATAATAATGGTTTCTTGAAGAAAGACAATTAAAAGATAATAGATAATTTATTAAATATCATAGCTCTCCAGAGCTAATAATTTTTGAAAGAAACAACATAAAAGCATATGAAAATTCATTCATGTGACAATTGTCGCGTCTTCATCTCGCATCACTTCATTCTATTTGCTTTGTCCTCCAATTGTAGTTGAGTCCACCCATGCCACCTGTGCATGTCACTTCACATTGTATGCTCTGTACCTAGTGATAATAGGGGTTAACACTTTGCCGCTTGGGCTACCAGTGATCTGAACTTGAAGTATTTTCTTACTCATCATTATATCCATATCAACTATCCTTTTATGAATTTCATTGAATTCATTTTTGAAAGTCCTAAGATATAATGTTGTACTTCCTAGTTTTCCCATTGATTCACTAGTCACTATATTGGTACCAACAAGTTCTTCAGTAAGCATCTTCTTGAAGCTTTACTTTACATGTTTGATATAGAGAAAGTTCTCTCCACTCTCATCTAACATATATAGCTCCAAGATAGTTCCATTGCTTTTGAGATCATTTAGATCAAAATGATATTGGCTTAATGGTCTTATTTCACCATCCAGTTCTCCTAATACAAATATTTTCCATTCAAGTGTATCCAACCAAGGCACAGACTCATACTATGTAGGATCATTCAAAATCTTTTCAGCTAAGAGGATATTTGTATCAAGCTTTTCCATTTCCTGTGCTTCTCTAAACACTGTCATCAAATTGTTATTATTCTTTTTGATATTCTATAACTCCGTGATCAATGCTTTTCTCTTATTAGAAATAAGGGTGTACAATTTCATGGCCTCCTCAATGTATAACAATCCATCAAAAGTGATTTTATCCACCCACTACTAAGTGACTTTAGCTATGGCTTGATACCTCTTAATTTGTTGCAATATATTGGGATATATACCATCCATAGTTATGCTAGGTGTTGCATCTGAAGACTGAATAGTAATTTTCAAAATAGATTGAATAAATGAGGTCAGAGTATTCACCTAAGCTTGCAATTTGGCTTTCTAATGTTGTTCAACTTTAACCCTTTTTGATAAGGCACTTACAGAGAATTTGGCATGATAAATGTCACCTTCAACAGTGGAGGGACCCATATAAATTCTGCTCATATTGAAATCCACCTCAGTAACCTCATCCTCATTCTTTTCACCAATTGGATCTACAATCTCCAAGATATGATTTCCAGTAGAAGGATCTTCAACCATTCTTGACATCCTCTTAGCCCTCTTGGTCTTAGGTGTGTCCTACAGCAACTTGGCTACAATATCTATGTTTGTGTCGATCATTGGAATATATCTCTTCTTCTTTTTAATCACTTTCTTTAGCCATGAAGGTGACAGTGATGTAGAAGTACTAACATTAGTGCCCAAAAAAATATTATTTGATTGATTAGTGGGATTAAGGGCAGAAGTTCCATCCAACAAATGAGAATTTGGATTATTGAACAAAGAATGAAAGACATTATCCTCACCGATTTGATTAAAAATCAAAGAGTCACTATTAGGCATAGGAGAGTTTGGAGAAGCCACATGTTCAACCTGTAACTGCTATAAGACATTCATTTTCTTTTTTGCCCCTGTTCTTGTGGACGTAGGTTGGCTATCTTTCTCACATGTACTCTTCAGCCTTATGTTATCATCATATTGCTCTCCATCTCCTCCAGATTGTGAGCCAACTCTATGAAGAGTTGTATCCACATTAATTATAGCTCTTGGAGTATTAGAAACCTGAGATGTGCCCTGTTCATTTGTTGCCGAATCTTTCTGCACAGAGGAACCAACATGTTCTCTTATTTTCCTTTCAAGCCACCTCTCATTTTTATTCAACACAAAAGAAAATAGAGCCATAATATTTGTGATGTCTTTATCAAACCAACATATCAGAGGTAGAGGTTTAGAGACAGCATTTTGATAACCTTCATCCATAATTTTAGAATTATCATCAACATCATCTGGGACTTGCAAGGGCATATTGAAATCCCAGACTTGGTCTATCATCAACCTCATCCAATCTCTCCTCTATGCTTCATTTCATCGGCACAGTCCTCCCAATAATCCTCTAGCTGAGGCTGATGTTCATAAAGACTACCCCCATGGAAATTCCTCTTGATAAAATTCTTACTGTCAAAAGATGACCATATAGATAAAGGATGGAAATTGTACTCAGCAAAAATCTTCTTAATGTTTTTGGCATTGTCATTACTCTTGCAAACAAACAAAGATAAAGACATAGGGAAAGAATACCCTTTCTTCTTCTTCATACCATGATACGTATTATTCACAGTCACCATCTGGCAACAGACCTCCAAAAAAAAGAGATAATGCAAGGTATATCTGGGCAATTTCAATGGGGCATTTTTGTAACCCCCAATCCATAGATAGGTGAATCTATCAAATTGAATATTAAAGATTCCAAACCTCATTATCAACGCCATTGCTTCAAGAGAAATCCTCCTTAGGTGAACCTTCAATTCTTTACATAGACAACATAACAAAGGCATCATTTACGCGGCGGTAATCTTTCATTCCAATTTCCTTTTGCAACTATGGGAATAACTATACACAGGTGTATCTGGTGTAAGGGACCCTTCAATCCTCAGACTAGGCCAAATAACCTCTTTACTAGTTAAGATATAAATTTGGTAAGAACACTTATGAAAGTACACCTTTTGATTAAAATTTGTTAAATGCTCATTCATGTGCTCACTTATCAATTTAGCCCAGTCAATGTATTGGCATTCACTGCAAATTACTAAGATAAATTGGCACATCTAGTTTTCAAATGAATCAGATTCAACACTCCTGACCACATGATGCAACAAGGTAATCATATCATAAATCTCTTCCTTAAAATGTCCTCTCTTGAAATTGGTAGGAATCTGAGATTTACCTTTCTTTTCGATTTTCAACTAGCTCTTAGCAATACTATTCAAACACCAATTTTTCTTGTCCTAGAAATAGCCCCACCATTTGGTAACAGACATTTCAACAAATTCTTCCCTATCAGGTAACCTCAGTGCATGAGAGGTAACTTTGGTGTCAACTTTAGTAATCACAGAGCCATCAAAAGCTCGTATCTCCTGACAGTCAGGATAATAATTCTTTGCACAATAAATGACCATGTCTGGACACAACATGGTGGGTGGAAAACCCCCTGCATGAGCTAACCTAGTAATTACAATTTTCTCTGCAATGGAAGGCTTAGGGTCCTACTACATTCTAACCCAAAAATCACTCAAATCTATGTGCCTAAGGTCAGTGTCTCTAACCTTATCCAAACCATTTTCCATTATAGAGGCATATGGGAAACCCTGATACTTGTACTTCATTTTAACTTGTTACAAAAACTAGAAAATAAAGGCTTCTATGATTGCAAGGGGTGGTAGATAAACTCATAACACATTTGAGGAATACTGATAACCTAGACTCACAAAAGAAAATTTTCTCTTCTTCACCAAAATTGTTCAAAGAATTCATCTTGTTTCAGCAAGAAAGAACAAGAGAGAAGAGCTAGTTAGCTAACTTGGTCATGAATATCTCTGTTCATTCGTAGTAGGTGATGAAGTTTGGAGCTCCTTCAAAATGTACCTTTCACAATGCAGAATAAGTCATTTCTACAAAGGTGGTATCCTTATAAAAATATGTCATTAATTTGAATTAAATTTTGACAGCATGTACTTCTTTACAATTCGTAGTAAATCACCTTAATTCCCTTTGAAAAATGTGCAATCACACCTTCTGATACATTCCCAATTTTTACAAAATGATAGGTGTCACTCTACCATGCATGTCCGTAGTGGAAAAGATAGCTCCTTGAAAAGTGAACTATACTTTAGTTGGGCATCAACAACTTTTTGAAAATTCAAACCTTCAATTAGGAGTTTTGAAGTTCTAAGAACTTCCAACTCACCGATTACAAAGGACTCAACAATAGACTAACATAAGATTGACAAAGACATAGACGCTTAACCTTGAAGGTTGTGGTGGGGAGTTGGGGGTTTCAAAACTTAAGAACTTGCTGACTAAGGTTGGGAAAAACATAAGACCACCGACTAAAAGGTGAAAAATTTCTAAGTGAAGGTTGCGACTTGCAAAGAGGACGAAACATTTAAAAATATGAAAGGGGACTAAGACTTAACACACATGAAAGACAAATTTTTTGAATATATGGTAACAATAACCCCTTAGGACATTTTATCATTAGAGATTCCTAAGCTCCTATTACATACACATCACAATCCTATATGTCATCCCCATCAACCTCATATCAACCTTCATCCCCCTCAACCTCATATCAATCTTCATCCCCTTATGTATCCATGCCTTCATACCTATCCAACCTATCAATACCTCCAAGCTATCCATCCACCAACCATTTTTATGCTACCTTTGATCAAGGGAACACCAACCTAGCACATGATCTTACCAAGAAACTTATGGCCGAACATGAAAGCTTACATGAAAAACCATTTTCCCATGTGCATCCCCCACCTTACAATCCATCAATCCCTTCAATCCCTCTAGCATAATATCCCTCCAATCCTATTAACCTTAATCTATTAGCCTATATACCTTCCAATCCATCAATCCCTCCAATACCTCCATCACAATAGCCCTCCAATCCCATCAACTTTAATACATCATCCTATGTACCTCACAATCCATCAATCCCTATGCTCCCATCACAATATCCCTCCAACCCTCCTACACCTAACCCTTTGACTCACCTATCACCCAATCCATCAATCCCTATCATCCAGCCACCATCAAACCTTCCAAGTCCCAATCCATCAACCAAAGAATCCTTGAAGGATCTTCTCCAAAGAGTATTAGCGAACAACAAAAGCAAAAGCAAAGCTATGGAGTCCTCCAAATCTACTCATCCTATGTCATCCCCCTCTAACATAAGTAGGCCCAAGCCCACTAATCATGAACAAGATCTTCCAAGTACCATACCTATCTCTCCAACACCACTATGTAATCCAACTCCTATCCTAGAACCTACCCAAGAATCACCACTATGTAATCCCATCACCAACCTACCCAATCCTACTCCTAATCCTACTACATATACCATCATTATCCATCCATTACATTATGCACCTCATGCCTCTCCCAATCCATCAACCCCTAAACTCATGAAAGATGTGATCCAATGGCTATTAGAAAGAAATCAAACACCATCATGCATTGAAGAATCTCCTACCATAAGTGCAAGTTAAGAACCATCATGTAGCCATCTTGAGGAGCCCATACAATAACCTATCACATCCATCCAAGTCACTTCCACTTCCATGTAAACACACAAGCTATGTCAAGAGTCAAATCCAAAGCATGATGAAGCATCAACTTCCTATCCTAATCAAGATCTAAGCATCCCATCTAATCCCGTCCCCGATCCCCTCCCATCTAGTGATCAACTTATCCACACCAACCCTATCCCTGATACCACAACACCCCCTATTGATCCCACACCACCTTCTATCACTCCTTTATCATCCACCGTTGATACTTTACCACCACCTACCAATCCCATTCCAATTCTATCCTCTTATCCACTTGGCCAAAACACCTTCATCCACGGTGGCTCTCTCATAGGAAGTGAATGACTTCCATCCTCTACATATCTCTCCCCAACAAATAATGGAGCTGCATGTTATTTCCAAAGTACTAAACATCCCATTGCATGTTGCATGCTCCAAAACATGAACTATCAAGGAAAAGGTTTAGGCCTTCATGAACAAGGTATCTTGGAGCCCATCCACACCATGTTCCATACACAATCACATGGCCTTGGCTATACATCCCAAGAAAAACAATCCACCCATGTTGGTACCACCTGCACACCTCATAAAGCAACTCTTTATAATCCTAAACCTAGTGCACCTCAGCACACCCCCAAATCATGTCTCCATCCCTCCTCCATCATCATATCATTCACAAAAGTATGTGACCGTACATATCCCTCCATCAACTTTACCTCCAGTCCTTCCAACTTCTAATATCCCTATCCTCAAATCCCCTTATCGCCTCATCCTTCCAACTCCTATCCATAAATCCTCATCCCATAAATCCCAATCCCCTAAAATCCTTCATCATGGCCAACAAACGTACATATCGACTAAACTTGAAGCTATCACAAACCCCATGGGATTCAAAAGTAAAAGTTTGGATGCCTCCATGTATAAAACAAAAAATCCACAAAAGCCTCAAGATCACCATGTCATAAGACATAGATGCATAACACTAAATCAAAAACCCAAAATGATACAAACACCCACACCACCAAAAATAAAAATAAAAATGGTGTGGGTTTCCAAGCAAAAAGAAGTAAAACCTAATGAAGCATCCAAATCCTCAAAATCCCAAACATCCCACTCGCCATCAAATCCCACAAATCCTAAGTCTATTTGGGTCCCTAAAACCCCAAATCAGCCATCCAAAAATCCCCTATCCCAATCCCCATTACTACCCACTCCAAATCCAAAATATAAGCTTCAAAATGCATCACAATGTGTGCAAACGTTGGTCTTGGTTCCTCTCAACCCCACAACATTCCCACATACCTTCATCTCCCCATCTTACATCCCCTATCTCACATATCTCTCCCATCACATCCCTATGGTCCATGCTTTCGCATAATCCACATCATAATCCATCATCCTCCATCCATCCATCTATCATGAATTTCCTATCCATCATCCTCCATCCATCCATAATCCACATCATAATCCATCATCCTCCATCCATCCATAATCCACATCATAAACCATCATCCTCCATCCATCCATAATCCATCATCCTCCATCCATCCATAATCCACATCATAATCCATCATCCTCCACCAATCCATAATCCATTATCCACCATCCATCTCATGCAATCATCTACCAACATCCATGAGCATAATGTTAGAAATGAAGGTGCAAACCACACAATGGAAATCTGATTCAAACCTTATTTATGTTCTCTAAACAATGTAGAATCAATGGAGATTACAACAAAAATAAAACCCACTACACAAAAATAACATGCATTAAAAGTTGAACATATAACACAATATGTAAAGTGGAGAAAACTCTTTCGGGTAAAATCTCCACCAAGAAAAGAGGTTCCAAGTTGTATTATCTTCAAATATGAGATTACAATACATGCACTTCCTCTGTTTCTTCAGTCTTCAATCCAATGGTGCCTGTTACTCTCAATTATGATAAAAACGTAGTATAAATATAATTATAAAAGGGGCTTGTATTCTAGGGCAAGAAAACTGAGTTAATATCAACCATTAGATCTATGACCTAATGATGAACAATCCAAATTTACAATGTTAGAAACCCCCCTGCGACCCCCTGTTGTGCACGAGTTAGTGTCGAGGACCAGATATAAACATGTAGCTAAAACAAGACCACTGCTGGTGAGACCTTTCATCCCTTATGGGTGATTTACAAACAATATTAGGAGCAATTAAATTACATAGGATTTACAAGGTTGATGGCACCTTAATCCTAACACATAATGCTATTTCACATGGTCCATGCACACCAACTATCCAACATGGGGCAATATTCTCCTTGCTATGGAAACAAATGCTAGAGTCCCCATTCCATCAAAAAAGCAAAAAAAAAGAGCACAAAATAAAAAAATTAAGGAAGAAGCAAATTAGTAAAGAGAAAAAATCCATCCAATGGTAAAAACCACTCCTTGTGGTGCCTTAGACAAGTACCATGATGAAAACCCCTTGTGGGAATCATGCTTAATCCCTTTCCCATTCACTTGTACCTCATACTTGGGGGCAAAAACCATGCCATTCACCCACATCCATAATATCCTTTTGCATGTCTTATCCATTATGTATCCTTATCCTATCATATTCCTATCCACCATCTTCATATCTATCCTATCATCTCCCATCCATCCTATCTACTATATATTCCTCCTTATCCTATTGCTATTAGATCTTGATAAAGACATGGGTAAAATATCAAAAACATGCTTTAGACACCTCTCAGCATACATCCCTTACCAAGAATACCCTCCATTCACCCATCTACTAAAAATTCCATCCATCCCTTCCAATCATTCACCCATCATACAAAATCCTAAGTAGCATACCTAGAGTGGGGCAAATGATTCCTATGCAACATACTCTCTGGAGGTCATCCTGAACCCTTCCATCCATCTATCATGTATCCCCCATCCTATCCCTTATCCCCATGTATCCATCCATCTATCATGAATCTCCTATCCATCACCTTCCATCACTAATCCCCCCATCTAATCCTATCACCTTATTCACCCTTACCTTTAGATTTGGTGGTCCCTCATCATTTGGTATCCACCACCTAGGCTATCCAAACACAATCCAAGGTATTCATCCCATAATAAAACCATAGCCCATTCAAAACTTTCAAAATCCAATAAAATCCCCAAAAAAATTTCAAAAAATCCAACGAAATCCAAAAAACATAAAAAAATCCAAAAAAAACCCCAAAAATGACCTCAACACAATACACTCGCTACACATACTATCAAAGCATCATTCCTTCACACAAAATCATTAGTTATCAAATCAACTTCAACCACAACTTATGGCCTATATCTTTTTTCCCATCCTTTTATTTATCCTAATCATCCATCGATTCCTGCCTTTATAGATACATCCTTCCTACAATAGGCAGAATCAACAATCCACACCCATCTTGACAAGTGATACAATGGCTGCTTGTTTGGTCTTTTGGTCTTTTAGTTATTGATTTTATCTTGTCCCATTCAAGGATCATTTCAAAACTACCTTGATCTCACTATATCATGGTATGTGGCAAAATATCTAGAATGGGGCATGGTCATTGCTTTAGTATGTTGTACTTGTGGACTGTTCTCATTACTCCAATTTAGTATTCATATCTTGTGAATAGTAGGGTCAGTTCTATCATATTGATCTCCTTTTGCATCTAAGGTTCCTCATACCTTTTGTGTACTAAGGGCTTATGCTATGGATCCCCCTCGTTCATCTAGGCAAAGTTGTACTATCTTTGGCATGCATGGGATCATCCTATTGTTTGTGGGTCTAATCCATGCAAAAGGTGGATATACAACATCACCCTGGTCTTTTATACCTTGGTGAAAATATCCTCTTTGCTATAATAAACTTAGGATTTCTCTAAAAATATATATCAACACAACACCCACCCCTAACCAAATCCCCAAATCAATTTATCACCCACCTAATACCAACCACCATCCCCCCTTCGAAAGTTTGCTCAACAAACTTTCCTTACCAACACCACAACCCCAAACCAACTCAACCATGTGGTCCTTATAGAAGGGATGTGACATTTTTTGCCACTCACTCCTATCCATACATCACTCCCCATCCATAACCTTGTCTTTGCATTAATGATGACAATGACCTAACCATTCCCTTCATCCTAACAAAACAATCCCATAACCATCCAACACCTAAAAAAATCTAGTTTACAACCTGATTCTAACAAATCCAATTGGCTTATCCACTGTTTCTTTTGCCCAAGCCACAAATCTTATCTGTTTTCATCTATTTTTTCTTCTGTCAACCCTGTTTCATGTCTTGAACCTCTTTTTCACCACCATTTCCTCCTTTCCTAGAGTGTTCCTGAAAAAAATAATTTTCTCACCCGATATCTCAAGGGGGCACCCCTCATCCATTTCCATCCTTCCCATCAGTTGGGGCAAAATTCTTTCATCTGCAGCCATTCCCCACTTGGTCACGATGCCACATCAAAGAGGGGCAAAATGTAGACACCTGAAAATGACTTGACCCCGCAAGCCACATTTCCACATCCTTGCAGCACCAATTATCCCTTCCACCAAATTAATTAAATTTATTTAACTAATCTATCCTAATCCATCTATCTCTAGCTATTCATCCCAATTATTCACTTGTAATAAATTAATTTATTATTATACCTTAGAAATCATCCACAATTAATTAAATAAATATTCTAATATTTATTTGATTGATTTCCCTTATTCCCTAACCTAGATTAATTAAATAAAACATACTTATTTGATTAATCTTCCTTAGCCTATGACCTAAACCTAGTCTAATTGAATAAATAACAATTATTTAATTAGCTATTATACCCTACCTAGCCCCTAGACCCAAATTAATTAAGTAAACCCTTAATTAATTCTAACATCGAAATAATCCCTTCACTAATTTCCAACAACCACATTAATTAAGTTAAACACTTAATTAATTAGCCTTAACCCCTCATTAACCCATCTCCCCACACCCTTTGAATAAAAAACATTTTTTTATTCAAAGGGGTCACATGACTCTTCAAACTCATATTTCCTCTTCCATGTAAGAGATCTTTTTAATAAAAATAGCTCACACATGTCTTTGCTAAAAGCACACATGTGTCACATGTCATCACATTCACTCATAAATCACAATTTTTTATTCCACCTTCTCCCATGGAAATGAATTTTTTATTCACTCTCAAGTCTTAATCCTCATTAATGCACAGCCTTCCCAAGGTGAATTAAAATTCAAAAATAATCACAAGCCTCCATTTTTGTTGATTAAATCTTATCCCTCTATCTCATCTCCTCATCTTGACCTTTAGATTTCAACTTTCAATCTCCACCCTTGATCTAAAATCCTCTCCAAAATGTTTATAAATACAAGCTCATCCCAAGCATTTTCATATCTTATCTCATTACATCCACATTATGCTAAAATTCCTATCCATTTGCTAAGCCAAATCCTTGCCAAATCCATGTTGTGTCAAATTTTATTGAGCAATCCACATACTTTTATACTTGGGTATAGCTAGGAGTTGACTTGGGCGCATCTCTCCCCCACCTTATCAAGGAAAAAGGAGATTTAAAGACTTGAAGGTATAACTTGCTTTATTTTGAGTTTCCTTTGTGTTTTTCGTCTTTCACATTTCCTTCATCTTTAGTCATAACCATAAAATCTAGTTATAGATTGACAGATATCTTCATGAGCTTTCCAACACATCAAATGGTTTGTCAATCAGACACCCAATTCAGAAGTTATGGCTCCTAGAAGTTACGTTACCTAGTTTCTCAATTTTAAAATTTCAAAATTCTTTCTTAGGTGGGAAAAAGGATAGTTGGGTTCATTTTGACACCCAAATGGGAGTTACACATTTCAAAGCAATCCAACATTGGGATGAATTACACTAAGTGGTGTTGATGTGTATTTATAGCCAATTTTTAATAGTTCCAAGGTAGGGGGATATGGGGAGTTATTGGCAAGTCCTATTCATGCGAATAAGGAGGTCAGGTAGATATTAGTGTTGGCAAGAGACACTATATGGATTCATGGTTGTTGTCATTGATGGCAACAAAGGTCATCCCACATATCCACAAATCATAGTGTGCCTCCACCGGAAGTCAGAATGAAGATTATTGTGGTCCGGTGAACAAGAACAGAGCATGTGGCAAGGTCCGACAGACTGGTCTAGATCTCTTAGAAGAAGTATCTTGGTGTAGTGCAGATTTGGGGAAGTTAAGAGGACTACCTTGAGTAATAGATTCCAAGGATTTAGCCTCCGGTGATGGACAAGGAAAAAGATATGAACAGTTGAATACCGGATTCTTGAGTAACAGTGTGAACAGAGGAAGAACTGACTGACAGAACATTAGATTGCTTTCCGAATGTGTTTCTAACAGTGGTAAAGGTTATGAAGACATGGATTATGTTTGGCCGACATGATTAATGATATCTACAAGTATATGCTTGATGCGCATTACTTGATGAGCAAGGATTCAGCCGACAGAACAGAGTTTGTGAGAAAATAGACTGTTCCGGATGCTGACTAGAAAGGTGATGAAATTACTTGTGCGGATATATATGCACGATGGATTTAGTTGTGAGATGTGTTGTTGTGTGTTGTTGTTGTGCGAATAAGTGCAGAGTAGAGCAGAAACAACTAGAGAGATCCAATATGTGAAAGGAAAGCATAATAAAGAGAAGAGGAAAGATGAAGTGCAGCAGATCAGTGTACTGAGCCTAACCGGAACTAAACTCCAGCATATGTGGATGCTTCCAATCAGTTCAAGTATTGTATAACATTCTTTTGTAGACAGTGTGTCTCCTTGTAGGCAGTGTGCCTCTTTGTGAGCAGTGTGCTCGGGTAGTGAGCCCTAATTGGCAAGTGCCATTTTGTAATTCCTTATTCTTCTAACAGAGAATAATCTTTAGGTTAATCACCCCGTGGTTTTCTCCCTTAACAGGGTTTCCAAGTCAAAAATACTGTCATGTGTTTCTCATTTCATGGTAATGTTTGTTTGTTTGCTTCAATGCTGCATTGATTAATAAGAAAGTTCAAAAGAAGAAATAATTAGGATAACTGATTCACCCCCCCTCTCAGTTATCGACAATTGGTATTAGAGCTAAGTTCCTCCTAATAGAGCCTAACAGCTTGAGGAAGATCTGGGAGTTCAAATGGATGCATATGGTTTAAGGGAGCAACTCAAGACTGCCCTTGAGGATCTTGAACAGTCAAACTCTAAAGTCAATGAATTAAAGGAAAGACTCAAACAGGCTGATGAATTCATGAGAGAACTAAAGGACAAATTAAGTCTCTCTATGAAAAAGAGAAAGGAGCTGCTCCAACAATTGGTAAGACAAAGTGAAGAAAGTAATACAAATGAAGAATTGACTGAGAAAACCAAGTTATGTGAAAAGTTATCAAAAGAAGTCATTATGGTAAGACATGAAATGGAATCAGGAGTTATAAAGTTTACTCAAGAGATTGAAGAGAAAAGAAAAGCTGAAGACAATCTAAGACAATCTCTTAAAGAGAAATTAGAAGATTGCCTCCAGATGGATAGGATTATCAGACATCTTGAATCTGATCTTGAAGATGCCAAAGATAATGAAGAAAAACTTGAGGATCAAATTGTCTCTCTCAAAAGAGATCTTCAAACAGCAAATGAATATAAAGAGAAATTCAAGATAAGTTCTGCTCAACTTGAAGTTCTTCTTGGAGGTCAAAAGAGGGCAGATGACAAGTATGGTTTGGGATATGAGAAAGGAGAAAGCTCCGGATCCGGTCAAAAGAATTTTGGATTAGAAAATCCAAGGAATAGGCCTAGAAGATCTCCGGCAAGATAGCCCAATGCTCAAAGATATCCATCCTTGAATGGATACTGCCACAGCTACAATCACTTTGGTCACAAAGCTAATCAGTGCAGAAAGAGAATGAATCAGACTAATTCATCCTTCTCTGGACAGTGCTTTAATTGCAAAAGGTATGGACACAAGTCTCATGAATGCAGAAATATGCAAATAAACAAATCATTCAATGGTAGATGCTTTGCATGCAATAAAGTAGGTCATATGGCTAATCAATGCAGATCAAGAGGTTATCAGTCAAATATGCAAGGAAATATTATTTGCCAAATTTGTAATAGGTCCAGTCATAATGCAAAAGTCTGCAGAAGCAAGAATCAGGACAAAAGAGGTCCAGTGTATAATCAGAATCAAGACAAGGGTAAACAAAAGATGAATGCGGATGAAGTTAGGAATCAGATGAACAAGATTTGGGTGAAGAAAAGTTTAGAGAATGTAGAGGTTGGATCCGCACCAGACTCTGGTGCTGATATTCCTTCCAAAAATTAAAGGTGAGCTCTGGCTCAGGGGGAGACTCAAAGAAAATCCTGTTCCCCCAGCCAATCAAGTGGTGCCAGATGTGGCACAAGATGCAGAGTAAAGAGTTTGTAGATATAAGTCTTGAGATGATCCAGATAAGATTTCAGAGGTCCACATAAAGATGTCAAGAAGTTGTGATCAATCAAGTAAGACCTGTTATGGGAGATGCTCCGGAATGACAGAAGATTACAAAAAGGTCTGGAGAGATCCGGAAGCACATTGTCTTATTTTGCGGATTGGACAGAGTGTTTGGGATGTCCTTGTGATGTGTCATCTTGATTTGTTCATGGTTGGAAGATCCGCATGATGTTCATAGATCAGGACTGATCCGGTTCTTCAAGTTATCCGAATAAGGCAAACTAGAATAATGTAGGTCAAGCATTTATTGCCATCAGATATTAGGGTTTGCGGAGCAATATAAGGGATTTCTCATAAATCACTTGCTCATTCTGCACTCAAGAAGAAGCGAAAAGTGGAGCTTTGCAACAAGATTCATCAAGTTCACCAAAGATCTCCTGCCAAAGTCATTACATACAGAAGTCAATCCAACCACTCCGTGTAACCGAAGGCGCATAAGGTATTTTTCGTTTTCGATATCTTACTACAAATCTTTTGAGAAATGGCTACTCCGAATATAGTAAAGATCTCAGATAGGCCCCAACCTGAATTTAAGAAACACCCATACAAGTCATTGGAGGTAGATCCCTTAGGAGCATTCTCTAGTGTTCCTCATGGCATTTTACACACAGAAGACATTAGGGTTTACATACATGCAAGTATTGAGGAATTCAGGGAATTCAAATTGAGAGATTTCTATCACAAACAACTGATAGACAATGCTTTTGAGCTTAAACCAGAGTATAAGGGTATCCAGAAGAAACAATTTGATCAATTCATTCATTTCCCCTGCTTTGAAGAAGATGAATGGGTCCAGTATGTATTGAGTAGGACGCATGACAACTTCCTATGGCTGGATAGACCCTGCAAGATCACAAAAGAGGCAATTAGGGTAGTGACTGCTCTATACTCTTCCAGAGGGATACCTATCCTCAAATCTGTCAAAAATAACATTGTAACTGAATCCACCAGATCAAAATTTGATAAGAGGGCAATGACCATTGAAGATATTTCTGATCCGGATATCAAGTATGCATCTATGATAATAGGATACAAGATTTATCACTCCAGTAGGGAGAATTCTGTATCCGAAACTGCAATATACACTGCCTATGAGATGCTGAGGAAGAATGCAGATTATGATCTCTGTGAACTTCTTTTAAGCCAATTAATGGAAAATATACAGAAGATCAAAAAGGACAAAAAGAATTCTTTTAAGTATGGTACTCTTATATTATGTCTATTTTTCTATTTCATGAATGAGCTGCCCAGATCAAGTGGATGGGTATGGCAAAATGACAAACTTGTAGCAGTCCAGATCAGAGATTACTTACATGGACTTGGGGATGCCAAAGCAAGAAATACAACTCTGTGGGGATACTTCAAAAACTTCCAGAGTATGATGCAAGCAAGAGAAAGAATCCCCCAGTCTCTTGTTGAAAAATACAAAGACTCAGTTTGCTTTATGGTTGATACTGATCAGTGCCTAATGGAGGCAGTTGAGCCAAGGACAATCTGGATCATGCCCATGGGGTATGAGGTTAATGAACAGATTGTGGAACTGCATGTTCAACACATGCTTAGTCAACCTAAAGATCCAAAAGTAGAAAGGTTTGGAACCTTTGAGGAGTTGAGTGTGAAGATCCATGTGGAACTTAGAGAACTTGAGATAAAAAAGAAAGTAAGAAAAGAAGTTGAACATATTGCCGAAGGCCTAGGAATCCCAAAGGAGGCACTTGATGCCAACCGGGAAAAGAGGAGAAAGACTGAGGAAGAAAAGAAAGAGGCAGAAAAGAAAAGCAAGAAAAGTGCTCTGGTGGAAACCTCAACCCAGACCAGATCATCAAAAAGATCTACACCTGTCAAAACCAAAAGCTCAAAAATATCTAAACCGGAAGGTCAGACATCTGGTAAAGGAGAGAAAAGGTCTAAAATAAAAGCCACAAGGGCTTATACAAGTTAGAAAGATGAAGAGGAAACGGAATCAGATGAGGGGGTAAAAGAAATAAAGAAGCAGAAGAAGAAAGGATCCGGTAAACCCTCCATAGGCCAAGACAAGGAAGAAATGGTAGAGGTATTTGTTGAAAAGCCCACCCTATCTCTAGAGAGTGTAATCAAGTCAGTCACGGTGGATGGAAACCTTCAACCAATGACTGAATTCTATGATGACTACAATGAGGCTGACCAAAAGATTCTGCAAGAAGCCACAATCAAGTATCTGAACATATACAATAAGGCTTTCATTGAGATTATCTCTAATTCCTAAAAGCCTAGAAAAGGAATTAGAAATAAGAAAGAACAATGCCCAGGCAAAAGATCTTGAGATCCGAGAGCAGATAGCTATTCAGTTATATCCTCAAATTGATCCCAAGACAATGAACATAATATTCAAGGACTGCAAAGATGAGTTCAGGAGTAAAGCAAGGATGAATCAACTCATGCTTGGTGAGACTGACAAGGTGGCCATAGAGACAGAAGAGATCCTTCGGAAGGCCTTCAAAAGGTTTAATCTTCCTGTTGTAGAGGACTTGGGTACTGATCCCTCATCCACAAGTGCTGCAGAAGAAACTTCTGAGAAAGCAACAGAAGAGATGGGCCCTGAACAAACCAACATTTCTCCTCCGGTTTCCCCTACAGTCTCCGGATCCAAAGAAGAAGAGAAACTACTGGAGAAAGAAGCAGCGGTAAAAGAAAAAGAAGCTGACAGTACCAAGGGTACAGAGAAAGAGAAGACTCCAACAGAGAAAACCACAACTGATAGTGGTAAGAATGTGGAGAAAGAGAAAATTCCAAAGGACAGCTCCAAGACTGCAGAAGAGAAGAAACATCTGTCTCCGGCAAGAGACACTGCACAAACTGTCCAAAAATTTCTGAGCAAAGAAGCAATAGAGATTGATGAACCGGAGCTTCTACAAGGTCCATTCAACTTCGATTCCCTCTCTCCGGTGCAGACAATGAAGATAGCTTCATTTGCAAATGCTAAGGCAAATGAAAAACTCCTAAAGTCTCATATGGAAGACTGTGAGTTGTTAGAGGCTGCTTCCAGAGTGCTTGCAAAGATTATGCCATTGGTTCAGATAAATCCAACAGCCTCCTCTTCCGGTAATCTCAAAACCTTAGTCAGTAGTGTTGGTACACATTTTGATTCCCTAGAAAAATCAGCTGAAGAAAAGGTCCGGAAGGAGTTTTTGGATAAGAGATTTTCAGAAGTACTAGGCTTAATCTCTAATGATAGGAGAAATATGAGTATTGGAATTAAGAGCTTAGAAAATGCTCTTAAGGATGGCAGTGACATTTACAAATTTTCTATCTCCTGGTCAAAAGCAACAATAGAAATTGAGAAGAAAATAAAAGAGGAACAGGAAAAACTACAGAGTTTGTCTCAAAGTTTTGATCCTCTCTCTTCCTCCATAGTAAATCAAGAATGTCAAACTATTGCAATCACAAATGCAATAAAGAACTTTGAAAAGGAAAGGAAGAATATAATTAACCGAATGGGAGAACTTAGAAGGATTATAATCCCTAAGTTAGAAACTATGCATGAGGCCATAAGTGATGCTCAGACTACCGCCCAAACCAATGATCCGACATATCTCAAGAGGGCAGAAGCTTTTGCATTCTTATTGAGTGGTCACATTTCAATTTTGGATAGAATGAAGCAAAGTTGGGCTACAGAACTGGTCCAATTAAAGACATCCTTTGCAGACATTCTTCAGTTTATGTAAGTATGTAATATGCGGCTAAGTATAGTTAAATTTTTTGAAAATTTTGGTGTGTGGACCCTACCCTTTGCCATTGATGTCAAAGGGGGAGTGAGGAGCAATGAAAAATGAGGAATCCAACTAAGGGGGAGCTCCGGAAAATGTATATAAAGATAGAGCATCAGCCAAGGGGGAGCATAGCATAGTGTAAACACTTAGTCATTTTTCACTAAGTGTTGCCATCAATGCCAAAGGGGGAGATTGTTGGCAAGAGACACTATATGGATTCATGGTTGTTGTCATTGATGGCAACAAAGGTCATCCCACATATCCACAAATCATAGTGTGCCTCCACCGGAAGTCAGAATGAAGATTATTGTGGTCCGGTGAACAAGAACAGAGCATGTGGCAAGGTCTGACAGACTGGTCTGGATCTCTCAGAAGAAGTATCTTGGTGTAGTGTGGATTTGGGGAAGTCAAGAGGACTACCTTAAGTAATAGATTCCAAGGATTTAGCCTCCGGTGATGGACAAGGAAAAAGATATGAACAGTTGAATACCAGATTCCTGAGTAATAGTGCGAACAGAGGAAGAACTGACTAACAGAACATCAGATTGCTTTCTGGATGTGTTTCTGACAGTGGTAAAGGTTATGAAGACATGGATTATGTTTGACCAACATGATTAATGATATCTACAAGTATATGCTTGATTCGCATTACTTGATGAGCAAGGATTCAGCTGACAGAATAGAGTTTGTGAGAAAATAGACTGTTCCGGATGCTGACTAGAAAGGTGATGAAATTACTTGTGCGGATATATATGCACAATGGATTTAGTTGTGAGATGTGTTGTTGTGTGTTGTTGTTGTGCGAATAAGTGCAAAGTAGAGCAAAAACAGCTAGAGAGATCTGGTATGTGAAAGGAAAGTAGAATAAAGAGAAGAGGAAAGATGAAGTGCAGCAGATCAGTGTACTGAGCCTAACCGAAACTGAACTCCAGCATATGTGGATGCTTCCAATCAGTTCAAGTATTGTATAACATTCTTTTGTAGATAGTGTGTCTCCTTGTAGGCAGTGTGCCTCTTTGTGAGCAGTGTGCTCGGGCAGTGAGCGCTAATTGGCAAGTGCCATTTTGTAATTCCTTATTCTTCTAATAGAGAATAATCTTTGGGTTAATCACCCTGTGGTTTTCTCCCTTAACAGGGTTTCCACGTCAAAAATACTGTGTCATGTGTTTCTCATTTCATGTTAATGTTTGTTTGTTTGCTTCAATGCTGCATTGATTAATAAGAAAGTTCAAAAGAAGAAATAATTAGGATAACTAATTCACTCCCCCTCTCAGTTATCAACAATTAGAAGATAGATCCAAAAGAATCTTTAAGTAAGATATTTCTATTGTAAGACAACCCATATTTCTGTAATAAGAGGGCATATGAACCTGGTGATTGTATTTGAGATTTGTAGCCTTTTATAGGTAAGTTTAATGAAGAAATTATGAAATAGTTTGCAGTTTGCTTAACTAATCTTTCTTGAGATTTTGTTCTTGTCTATTTGAGATCTATAAGTTGTTGTTGTATGTGTTTTGGGTGGAGTCTACATGCATCAAGTGGTATCATAGCAGGTTATCCTGAGTGTTCAAATAGATTGCCAAATAATGAGGCAATTTGTGCCAAGATCTTGAGGTAGGGGGTTTGAACGTGGAAGCATAATCATTGATTTGGGGTAGATTCCTACTAAGAAATTTTAATTAAGTTTAATAGAAGAAGAATCAAATCAAGATGTCTCCATGAAGAAACTATGGTGGTAGAAATGTTTCTGTGACTGAAGAAGGGTTTAGAGCTCTGCAGAGGCAGTTCAATGCAATCCAAGAAGAGCTGAGAAGAGGGTTTGAACTGATAAGGAGAGATGAAAATGAAGATGAAGATGATGCAACCCAAGATAATGTATGATCTAAAGAGAGTGATGAAGAAGAAGAACCTAAAAATGTTAGATTATTGAAGGCCATAACAAAAATTGGAAAAAGGCCAAAGATGGATGTGACTACATATTCTGGTAGTCTCAATCTAGAAGAATTGATAGATTGGATCAATGATATGGAGCATTATTTTGAATATGATGAAATAGAAGATCTTGAGAGGGTCAATTTTTCCAAGACCAAGCTCAAAGGTCATGCTAACATTTGGTGGAAGGAAGTAAAATTAGAGAGGAATAGAAGAGGAAAAGAAAAGATCACCCAATGGGATAGAATGGTTGATAAATTGAAGAGGCAATTTATTCATGTGAATTATGAGTTGGAACTCTTGAAAAAGATGCAAAGTTTGAGGAAGATGAGAAAAATAGTCAAAGAATATACTGAGGAATTCTACAAATTTATCATTAGAGTGGGTCACTCTGAAGCCAATAAAGAAAAATTAGCCAAATACATCAATGGACTGAAGCCTAGTATTCAATAAGAACTAAGCCTGGTTAGATTGACAACTATTGAAGAAGCGTATCTGTTTGCAGTGAAGGTCTAAGAAAAGTTGAACAAGAAATTTGAAAACAAACAAGGAGGAAGAGGTTGTGGTGGAAGAATTGGAGGAAGATCATATGAAGGTTGTGGACAACAAGATGAGCAAAAGAAAAATGATGATGGAAGCACCAACCAACATAATAGGGGTGAAAACACATATCACCCAAGGGACCAGAATCATGGATATAAAAGAGGAAGAGGACTTGGAAGAGGAGGATTCAGAGGAACATGTTTTAGATGTGGTGAGGAAGGACACAGAGCTTATGACTACTGACAAAATCAAGGAGGGTCAAATAGAAGACCAGAGGGTAATGCTAGAGTTTCCCATGTTGATGAGGAGGCTAGATCTAAACATTCAGAAGAAGCTAAAATAGGAGAGACTCTTGTCATTAGAAGAGCCTTGTTGAAGGATGAAGGGAAATAAGAACCAGCCCAAAGGAAGAGCTTATTCAAAACACAGTGTAAGTCAAGAGGTAAATGTTGTAATGTAATCATTGATAGTGGAAGTACAGATAATCTAGTTTCTAAAGAAATGGTCACAAAGTTGAACTTGAAAAGGATAGAGCATCCACATCCCTATACGATTGCATGGTTGCAGAAAGATTATAAGGCTTTGGTTAATGAGCAATGTCTGGTAAAATTTAAGATTGGAGATTATCATGATGGAGTGTTGTGTGACATTATGCCAATGGATATATGCCACTTGTTATTGGGAAGGCCATGGCAGTATGATAGGTGTGCTATTTATGATGGTCATGCTTGTTAGAAATGAAGAAAACAACTACACAAGTGGAAATCTAATTTAACTAAGATTTATGATCTTTAAAAATGTAGAAACTATGGAGATAGAAAATTGAATCAAAACCCACAACACAAGAAATAAAACCATAGAAGAAATGAACACATAACATAATATGTAACGTGGAGAAAACCCTTTCAGGTAAAAAACTCCACCAAGAAAAGAGGCTTCAAGTTGTATTATCTTCAAATCTGAAACACAATACATGCACTTCCTCTATCTCTTCAAACTTAAATCTGGCAGAACTTGTGTACAAAACTTATGATATGCATAACACATATAAGGCACTGATTTTATAGAGGTTTTACACTCCTCAAACTAGGTGTCCACTTTCTCTCTTCTTGGAAACTCTAATATGCAACATTAAATGACCTTTTACATGTCAGTTCCACTTTTCAATAGTCAACCATATGAAATTAGATTCCTAAGGCAAAGAATGGCAACTTACAACTCATAAATACTTGTCATAGGTTGTCATATTGTCATAGAATCTTATGACAACTTATAGTTGTCATAGATTCTCTTACAACATCTTACCAACCTTATGACGGATGTCATACAAACCAAAAATAGTAGATTCCTCCAATGTGGCACCTACCCTCATTTACTTTATCTTTTCATAGTAACATTTAGTAAATGTTATCCTGTAACTACCGCCGATAACTCCGAAACTTACCAGTATAGTAACTCCATAATTACTGTGGACAATTCATATATTTTACTATTTTTGGTGAAACTATTTCATCCCTTATGGGTAATTACAAATAATAATAATAATGGGAATAATAATACAAGTGTTGAACACACCCAGATACTGAGAGGGGGGTGAATCAGTACCCAAACAAATCTCAAATCCTTTAGAGAAGATTAAAACTAAACCTTTACAACACTAACAGAAACATAAAAGATCAACACAATGCATAACACCACATAACACTAGATATACGTGGAAAACCCCAAAAGGGGAAAAACCACGGTGAGGATTAAATCACAATATATGAAGCTCGCTGCTATAAATAATACAACTTTGTTTTAGGGCTACAAACCAAGGAAGATACTACTCCCTGATGAATTTGTTTTAGGGCTTCAACCCAAGGAAGCAACTACTCCTTGAAAAAAGGTTTTAGGGTCAATCCTAAGGAAGCTACAACTCCCTATAGACTTTTGTTAGGGCTAAAACCCAAGGAAGCAACTACTCCCTGAAGAAAGGTTTTAGGGTCACTCCAAAGGAAGCTACAACTCCATGTATACTTAATTTTAGGAGTACAACCCAAGGAAGCAACTACTCCCTGAACTGAGAACAAATTTAGAAACAATTACAACATGATAGTCCTTCTACTGTCTGAAAACTGACAATGAATCTCACTCCTTTTGATGATTGTACTTCTGCTTTTTCACTTCTCTTTGATGATTGAATCAGTTAGGCCCACTCTTCACTTCCCTTTTATCACAAAAATATTTTCAAGATGAATCTGGACAAGATCTATCACTTCTTCTCTTTCTCCTTCAGTCGTACATCATAATGTATTACACACCCACACTCTACTCCTCACATTCACAATCTTGCAATCATGCTTCACCTAGATCAACTAGGATTACAATATATACATGATATTACATTGATTTCATTAGAAGTTGGCTAGATACAACAAGAATATTACAATTACAAGTTAGCCAAAGATTAAACAACATGAAACTTGTAAAGGGCAAGCCCTATCATGAACCACTGCATGCAGCACCAGGAAGAGGAACACACCTTGCAAATCCCAACACATGCTTAATCTAGTCCTAAAAATTCTTCACAACATCAACCTTCAAGGAATAACATCTACATGCTTCACATAATTGAATTAGGTAGCCCTTAGGCAAGAAAATATGAATCTTGTAGCACATCAGTCATTACAATCTTGGTAATACTCAAATAATTAAGCATTACTTGTGCTACTCCTAGATGAGTCGGCATTGCCCATACAACATCTCCAAACACTCCTTGTACTCTGCACAACGACAAATTTGTGGCACACATCACCAACATTCCCAAGTTGGCCTCAACTACAATAACTCTTCACAAACTAACTTGTTCAAACTTTGTGCAGTACTGGAAACACGAAAGATTTGCATGTGCTTCAAACTTGAGAAACATAGAGACATGTAGAATGTCCACATAAACTTGTATAATTGATCAAAACAATATCCAACTGGCATAAGTACTCAAACATATGTTCTATAGAACAATTAGGCATCTGGAACCATCTGTAGTACACTTTCATTTGAAAACTGAACTTGTGGACCTCCAAATCACCTGATACTATAGAGTAGCATGTATTGAACATCCCTGAACATGTCCACAAAACTGCATGGATAAATCTTTACTTCCAGAGGAATGCAAAACATTCCAAACAGTCTTCATCATCACTTTATTCTGCCAGAGCACAGACCAGGACTCTGTCATTTATAACTTTCACTACAGAGGAGAAAATGATATGAACCTTTGGATTTAGCACCTTTATAGCATACTTGAATTAAATTTTGAACCGCATAACCATCTCTTCAAATGCAGAGGAATGCAGAGCATTTTACTAAGCAGTCTTCCAGGCAGCTTCCTACAATAGTAACCTTTACCAACATCCAGAGACCAGAACCTTCTTATATCAACACATACTTCCTTAGGATCATTAGGAAAGAGCATATAACAAGCTACAAGACATCCACAACATCTCAACATCAAAATTAATGCTTCTAATTTCCATCTTAATGCTTCTAATTCTCATCTTAATGCTTCTAATTCCCATCTTAATATATCATCATGATATCATCTCTGCTGATGACAAACATACTCAATACAACTTCAATTAATATTGAACAAGGCATGACATCCAACCATGAACATCAGCAACATAACTATTAGTACACCATTAATATAAACATCAATGATAGACCAAACTGAGTGTTGACATCAATGACAACCACAATAGTAACAACTTAGGTAACATATGTGCAACAATAGGGATTTACAAGGTTAATGACACCTTAATCCCAACATTCTCCCACTTGACATTATACATTGTAAATCTACCCACAGGAAACATATGAAATAACTAAGTACTAGGACCAAGGACCATGGCCTTCCTATAGCACACAAACTTTTATGTGCTCATAGGTTTAGTAATAGAATATATAACATTCTCCTACTCGTGTCAACTTTCTTTAGCTCAATTTGTCCATTTACAACCATTTCTTGAACAAATTGATATTGAACATCAGCATGTTTTGTCTGAGCATGATACATTAGATTCTTGGACAAACATATAGCACTCTGGCTATCACAACCAATCTGAATGATCCTGCAATCAAAACCAATACCTGTACACAATCTTCATAACCAAACTACCTCCTTAGAGACATGTGTAGCAGTCATATACTCTGCTTTGGTAGTGGACAAGGCAACTGTGGACTGCATTTTACTCATCCAACTCACAACTCCTCCAAATAAAGTAAACACATAGCCACTAGTGGACCTTCGACTATCCAAGTCACCTATCCAATCTGTATCAACAAATCCCTGTATGTCCAAGGTCTTATCAATACTATCAGTACTAAAATAAATCAAATAGTAATCAAAGGTACCTCACAAATGTCTAAACACCCTCTTCGCATAATTCCAATGTTGTCTACCAGGGTTAGACATAAACCTGCTTAAAACTCCCACTTCTTGGGCAATATATGGCCTGGTGCAAACCATCACATACATCAAACTTCCTACAACACTATCATATGACACATTAGAGGGTTTTCCCACAATATTGTGTCCCACTTATCAGACATTCTAATTTTTGCCTGAAATCACATATTTTTTAGAAACCAACTTTGCTTCACCTTTTGAGGGGGTCAAATGAAGTCATTTATAAATTATATTTTTTAATTATGTAGCCCTTTGTATACAGTTTTCAAAAAGTATAATTTTGAATAATTTAATTTGATCCTTATATTTATTTTCTATTTTCTAGTAAACATAAGTTTTTCACCGAAGAACAAGGTATCTATTCCACACAAGCAGAAAAATAAAAAAATAGAGAAAAAAATTCTAAAAAATATCTATTCCCTAGGTATTGATGTCCTTGTTTCAACAAAAAATAAAATAAAAATTTGATACATACAAAATAAGTTATGTGTTACGACATAAACCTGTGTCCAAATTATAATTAATCTCACTTCAAAAATTAATTAAAAAAATATGCAACAAAAAATTATGAAAAAATATCCATGCCCTAGATATTGGTGTTACAAATCTATATTTTAAAAATTATAATTTTTTTCCTTTCTATTAAAAAAGTTGTGTTACAACATAAATGTCACTTTTTAAAAATGTTGTTTACTATAAAAACAAGTTATTAAAAATTACGTAAAAGAATTCACAATTTATTTCTAATTTTTAAAAAATATATTTAGAATCTACACATAAAATCTCATAAATCACTAGTTTGCATCATCTTTGAATTCTTAATGGTTTAGCTGCTATAGGTGTAAGAAAGTGAAGATTTGATTAAAAATGTCGATTTCAATGTCCCACTTTGGCCAAAAAGTGGGACACTGTATTGTGGGCCGACCCTAGACATATCCTCTAAATCACCATCATTCTTAGGACACATATCTAATGATAGCTTAGTACCAACAGGTAAAGGAATTCTAACTAGATTGCAATCCTGCATGCTAAATCGCTACAAATCTCTACAAAATAGTATTCACATACTTACTTTGAGATAACCAAAGATTTCTATTACCTCTATCCCTTTTGATCTCCATTCCCATAATATACCTAGTAGCTCCAAGATCCTTCATATGGAATGTACTTGAAAGTTGATCTTTCAACTCACTCATCATACACTTAGTATTGCTGAAAAATAACATATCATCCATATACAAGGCAATAATCATAATAACATCATCAATACATCGAATGTAAACATAGTGATCGTCCTCACTTCTAACAAAGCCCAATTTCAAAACAAAAGAATCAAATTTCTAGTACCACATTATGGGAGACTATTTTAGGCCATAAAGAGATCATTTTAACTTGCATACCCACTGTTCCTTTCCTTTTATCTCAAAACTTGTAGGCTGCTGTATATAAATCTCCTCCTCAAGATCCCCATGCAAAAAATAGTTTTAACATCCATTTTCTCTATTTCCTAATGAAAAGTAGCAGCAATAGATAAGAGGAATCTAATAGAAGATAACTTAGCAACAAGAGAGTAAATTTCACCGAAATCAACTCCCTCTCTCTAGGAGTATCCCTTGGCTACCAGTCTAGTCTTGTACTTCTACAATGAACTGTCTTCTCCAAACTTCTTCTTGAAGACCCACTTACAACCTATGGCATTTCTTCCTTTGGGCAAATGAACAAGATCCCAGGTGTTACATGAATCTAAAGCCATCATCTCCTCATGCATGGCTAGCTACCAAGACTCACTATGAATAGATTCCCTGTAGGTACTAGGTTCATCATCAGTACTCAATAAAGAAAATACACAATGGAAATCTGGTGGGCTATACCTGTCAACTATATTATGTTGTCTTGTGGATCTTCTCAAGAGTTGAGTCAGAGATTCTTCAAGTTCTTTTGTATGCTCAATTTCTTCTCTTATAACAGACTCTTCCTCATCTAAACTTTCACTCGAACCTTTTTCTTCTTCCCCATCCTCTAATCCATCATTATGTTCTTCCTAAGGTGCATCTTCTTGTTGTAAATCAAAATGCACACTCTTTTCCTTTTCTTTCTCTTCTCAATGTACAAGATCTAAAACAGCTCTAAGTTCCTTGAAAAATAACATCTCTAGAAAAGACAACATTTTAGTTTAGAGGATCCCAAAGCTTATAACCTTTTACATTCTCACCATATCGAATGAAGATGCATTTCTATGCTTTTGGATCCAACTTAGATCATTTTTCTTTAGGCACATGAACAAAATCCTCATAGCCAAAAACCCTTAAATGTGAAATAGAAGGTTTCTTACCTATCCACACTTCATAAGGTGTTGAATCAAGAGCCTTACAAGGAGATCTGTTAATCAAGTAACAAGTAGTACACATAGCTTCTGTTAAGGGAAAATTGGAGTAAACATGAATAATCAATATAATCAATATCAAAATACCCAAAACTCAACGAAATACAGAAACAAAGAGATCAATCGAACAAAAGAACTTCAAAAACCCTTTGCAAACCTCAAAGTTTCATAGCTTCCATTGGTTGCCTATCTCAATCGATCTTGCATGTATGAATAAGGCCCTTAGAGAGTGCACTTCCTTGCTATTCCAAGATTGTCAATGGAGAACGACTATGATAGTTTCGCCATGAAGATGAGCTTCACAACAATAGTAGTAGTATGGTAACGAGTTGATCGCAAGCAAAAAAGGAATGACGTGGGTGCCAAAGGCATGCTGTAATTCCTGCAGAGTAACAATACTGAAAGCTTGGATGAATGAAATGGAGGAAGAGGGTTTAATTTATAGACTTGGGAAAGAGAAGATCAATGGTATAGAATGGTTGAGGAACGTGCGCGAATAGAAAGAAGACAAGTGTCTTGCTATATTTTGCATGAGAGGAATTAAAGAAATAGAAGAATGAGTTAACTAAAGGGATTAAATCAATTAAAAGAATAGATCAATCAGTTAAGAGAATAGAACTAGAGAATAGAAATTGCATAAGGATAAGAAGATATTTTAGCTCAATTAAATATTTAGAATATTCAATTGCATGTGCACAAGGATTGAATTATATTTAGAGATAACTCAATTTAGAAGAAATGGACAACTTAAATAAATATTTGATTTATTTAAATTTAGAGAAGATATTATTGGAAGAAACAATTAAATAATTGGTATTATTTAATTTAGAATGATTTTGGAAGAATAAACAAAATATTTGATTATATTTTATTTTTAGAGATTGAGAGAATCTAAATAAATTTGATTTGATTTATTTAAATTTGGAAGAAGAATTTGATTTAATTAAATAATTAAGAATTATTTAATTGTTTGGAAGAATTTAATTAAATAAAGGATTTTATTTAATTTTGACTTTAGAAGAGGTAATTAAATATTTTGATATTTAATTAATTTAGAGGAATATGAATCAAATAAATAAATTTGTTTATTTATTTATTGATAGAGGAATAAATATGGAATAAATATTAAGAATATTTATTTAGACCAAGTCGTGTCATTTTTAGGTGTATACAACTTCTACCGAAAAGCATTTATACAATTGTGTATCACTCAACATACTTCTGGATCTTTCTAGAATCATTTGATTCATCCTTTCTACAACACCACTCTATTGTGGTTTATAAGGAGTTATCTTTTGTCTTATGATACCTACATGCTTACAGAACTCATCAAATTCCTTAGAGCAATATTCACCTCCATTGTCAGATCTTAATATTTTAATCTTAAGTCCTAATTGGTTTTCTACTAAGACTTTAAAATACTTATACTTAGTGAAAACTTTAGATTTGTTCTTCATAAAATAAATCCAAGTAAATCTGGATACATCATTAATGAAGGTAACAAAATAATGAGATTTTATGATAGAATCATTATCCACAGGACCAAACACATCTAAGTGGATAATTTCTTACTTCTCTTTTGCTCTATTACTTCCTAAAGAAAATGATGCTCTATTTTGTTTCCCAAACACACAATGCTCACATAAATCAAAGTTGTCATCAGAATAAGAAAACCATCCAACAAATTTTTATTTATGATAGTTTTAAAAATATTTTCACTAGTGTGGCTCAATTTGGGGTGCCACAACATACATGCATTTTCAGTAGTTTTAGTAACATTGGTGGAGTTACAAAAAGTCATGATATCAAGATTAAAGATTGTTCCCATCCTTGTTCCCCTTGCTACCACTAAGCTTCCTCTCACCAATCTACAACCATGCTTGTTAAATGTTACCTACATTCTTGAATCATTAAACTTCAAAAAAGAAATAAGATTTCTAGCCAATCCAGGAATATGTAAAACACCAAGGTGGGTTTTAATTCTCCCATCATTAAAACACAGTATTACTTTTCCCCTTCCAACAATCAGATATGTAGTGTTGTCAACAAGGTAGACATTACCACCATCATACTCCTCGTATGTGGAAAACCATTCTTTGTGGGGAGTCATGTGATACAAGCATCGTAAGTCAACCACCCAATGATCATGAGATACAATATTACATGCATAAAGTAAAACGTCATCACCTACATTCAAGGACTTTTCTGTAGCAGAATCCCACTGTTTCTTTGGGTTTCTACATTCCTTCTTCACATGCCCTCTTTTTCCACAATTCCAACACATAACTCTGTTCTTCTTTCTAGGTGTCTTAGATTTGCCCTTAGATTTATCTTTAGGGCCCTTCTAATCCCCCTTTGGTCCTCTTTCCTTAGACCTTCCCCTGACACTAAGAGCATCACTTGAACTATCTGAACTCTTCTTCCTCAATTCATATGATAGCAAAGTTGTAACAAGAACATCCAACTTCGGATCTTTGAGGTTAGTAGTGATAGCCAAAATGACATTCTCCCAATACACAAGTAAAGAACAAAGAAGCATAATGCACTTATCTTCTTCCTCAACAATAGCATCTACAAAAGTTAGTTGGCTCAAAATTAAATTAAATGAATTTAAATGCTTGGAAATAGAATCAACTTCTTTCATTTTCAAAGAAAATGAATTTTGCTTCAAGTATAGTTTATTTACCAGACTTTTGAATTGATAAATCTCACCCAGATGCTTCCACAAATCATGTGCAGATTTCTCACTTGTGACATTCAGTAGAACAAAAGTATGCTACACACAATTAGATTTTACCCTGTGCCTTTTTATCCAATCTATCCCACTCATCTTGAGCAACATCATCAGGTTTCATTGCCTTAGTTACAGTAAGCCATTGATTTCTTTCTTCAAGGAAATCCTCCATTTTCAGCTTCCACAACTCATATCCCATACCATTGAACTTCTTTATGTCCAAAAGGGATGCAGTTACAACCATGATTTTCTACACAAGATCTGCAAAACACAAAACAAATAAATCTCCCACTGTAGCTAAACAATCTTCACACTACCACCCAATAACTGATGCAGGAGCATCCCAAGTTGAAAGGCAATCTTACATCAACCAAAAAAAATGTTCTTGTCTTTTTTTACATTTCAGTTAGTACAATCTTAGCACTTTGTACCACATTTTACTGCAGGATCATTTCATAGCTCATGACATAGGATCAAGACTCTACAATAGCTCATCTACATTATATCCTAATTTTAGGAGATTTGCAATTGTCTACAGAAAGATATCATTGTCAGAAGCTTCACCAAGATTCACTATTCAGAGCATTTAGCATACAACCTGGCATATGGAGTTTGTGGCACCTACCCATGACTTGTGGTACCTAATGAAACATCTCACAAGGCATTATGGGACCAGAGGCATCTTCAACTAGAACCACAAAGAAAGAATCACAAAGTGGGATAGAATAGTGATAAAATTGAAGAATCAATTCATACCTGCTGATTATGGATTAAAACTGCTGAAGAGATTGCAAAACCTAAGGCAAAAGGAGAAAACAGTGAAAGAGTATACTGAAGAATTTCATAGAATGATCATTAGGAATGGACATAGTAAGTGAGTAAGGAGAAAGTGGTGCAGTACATTAATGGACTGAGAACAAACATTTAAGAACTAAGTTTGGTAAGGATGACAACAGTGGAAGAGGCTTATCAATTTGTGTTAAAGGTTGAAGAAAAGCTAACAAGCAATTTGAGCATAGACAAAAAGGTAGAGGAGGAAGATTCTAAAGAGGTAGAACACAATGCGGTGAAGGAAGATCATATGCGGAGCAAAATAAGGAAAGTAGTCCATATCGCAAAGAAGAAAGAGACAACAAATCATATCATTGAGGGAGAGATGATAGGAGTTTCTACCGTAATAATAGAGAAAGTCATAATTCTTACCGCAATGAAGGATACTAGAGAGATGAAAGAGGATTTGACAAAAGATCATTCAAAGGAACCTATTTCAAGTGTGGAGGTGAAGGACACCAAGCATTTGAATGTCATCAAGGGAGTACTAACAAAAGGATAGAGAATCATGCAAGGATAACATATGGGGAGGAAGAACTAGCTAGATCACCAAGTTCAATAGGAAAACCAGAGAAGGGTGAATGATTGGTAATGAGAACTTTGTTACAAGTAGAAATGACTAAGGAACCACCGCAAAGGAAAAGTTTGTTTTAGACAAGATGCAAATCAGGAGGCAAGTGTTGCAAGGTTATCATTGACAGTGGTAGTACCAACAATTTGGTTTCAGAAGAGATGGTAAGGAATCTAAATCTAAATAGGTTGGAACATCTGAAACCCTACAAGATAGCATGGATTCAAGATGAACACAAGATACTGGTGAGTGAACAATGTTTAGTGAAATTTCATATAGGATCTTATAATGATGGAGTATTGTGTGATATTATGCTGATGGATGTATGTCAGATATTGTTGGGAAGACCATGGCAGTATGATAGAAAGATAATTCATTATGGGAGGAAGAATACCTATACTGTAACATCAAATGGAAAAAGACATTTCTTGATACATTTGGAAGAAGAGAACAAGAGTGAAGTATGCGGCAATGGTAGAATTTGTTTGGTAGATGGAAGGAAATTTTTGGATGGATTGGCACATGAAAACATGTGTTTTTCATTAATTCCAAAAAAGTGTAGTATCTAAAGTGCAGAGAACACCTCAAAAGGAGAAGAATCACCATAGAAGGAAGTAGCAGAATTATTGATAGAATACCAGGATATTGTATCAGAGAATGTACCAGAAGGATTACCACTAGTCTAGAGTATTAGTCATCATATGGATCTCATACCTAGAGCCAGTTTACCAAAAAAGTAGTGCATAGGATGACACCAATAGAAAATGTGGAGCTAAATAGACATATACAAGAGCTGTTGGGGAAAGGGTTGATTAGAGAATGTTTAAGCCCATTTACAGTATTGGCAATGTTAGCACCAAAGAAAGATGGAGAATGGAGGATGTGTACAGAATCAAGAGCAATCAATAAGATCACAATAAAGCATAGATTCCCATTTCCAAGGATGGATGACATTATGGATTATTTGAGCGGAGCAAAATATATTACAAAAATAGACCTAAAGAGTGGATACCATTGGATTAGAATCAAAGAAGGAGATGAATGGAAGACTACACTCAAGACAAATGAAGGATTGTATGAGTGGTTATTCATGTTGTTGATGGTTAAAATTGTGCAGGTTCCAACACCAACATGGGAAGTTTCAAGAATGTGGGACTTGCTACTTGAAACAACCTCCAAATTTTAAAGAAGCTAGCTCTTCCTATTTTAATGGGGTTTTGAGTAAAGGGAAAGAGATAAACATGATTACAGATACAATAAGTAAAATCTAAACTATGGCGATGCACCTAAGTGAAATGTACTCCTTCAATTAGCATAGTGAACCAATCCTTAAGATACAACTATATGTAAATGAATACAGTCAAAGGCTATACTCAGACAAATTTGCAAAGACATAGATAATATCAATGAAGGAATAGAACAGAGTTCTTTTTAGTAATATTCCAACAACATAAGAGGCACAGTAACATGCATATATATATTAACCTTGTTATAAGAAATAACAAAATTAAGGCAAATGATACAATCTGGTCACAACAAAGTCTCTGAATTCTCTATTAGATTCTTGATAAAACTTATCAAAATTTGGATCCCTATCTATTACAATTGCTATATATTTATAACCACAAACTTAACCAAAGATTACCTGCAACAACCTGAATCTCTAACGGCAAACAGAACTGGAGCTAACTGAGAGTCCTCGACCATTAAGATTTCATGAATTTGTAACTGCTTCCTTCCCACGCGCTCATTAGTTGAGGATTATTTTGTATGTGGCACTTTAACTATATCACTGTTAAGACACATGGCACTGTCTGCTTCACTTTGAACTAATATGTGTCTATCTCCACTGAACTCTTAAAAAATGTATCTTTATGCCTGAGCAGCTCTCCATCATGAAATCTATCACCATCTGTAACACTTAGAGACTGAGATATAATATATGGGACCCACTTCTTATGTCACTTACTATTCGCATAGAGGAGTAAAACTGGGATAGATGGCACCTTCCGCATGAAACAAACCTGGACACACAGTGCCTCCTGACAAAACAAGTAGCTTATGAAAAAGACTCTAAAGGATCTCTTGGAGACTAACACTTGTCACACTCTACAGCTACTGAAAAGTAATAATGCCTTCATCCAAGAATGTTGAAATAAAAGAAGACCCTTCCTCCGCTGTCGCCATGTGGCGCTCTTTGCAAGAAGTATGAAACTGTGTCTTTAAAACTATGGCCCACCATACATATACCGGTACTAATAAGCTTTGAATAAAAGAAGACACATGTGGTGGCCCCTGACAGAAACTCAAAATACACGCGGCAACTTCCGCTAGCATGCACCAACAAAAAGAAACTTTTAGAAACTGTCTCAGGTGTAAACATGTGGCGAAGCCCGTAGCTATTATGAAACTTCAACCAAAGAAATTGCTATTACTACGTGGCACGCCCTGTTGCATCTATAAAAAGAAAGTAACATGTGGCAACACCCACATAAAACTTAATGCTGCTCCCTTTTGTTGTAGCTTAGACACTTGGTGCGATCCACACACAAAAACATACATAGCCACAAATATTAGCCACTGTAATATTATTGCAACATTACTGAAACAAAATGTAGAGTTTTACTCTACAGTTCTTGGCGACTACCAGGACTTTTGAGCCTACTTAGAAAGAACCCAAAAAGAAACAAAAAGATATTACCACTGATATGAAACTTTAATTATAGGTTCTGCAATGTAGTCTGATAAACAGACCATTTTGAATCTGATAGCCCTTGCCTGCTTTGTAAATCTTGAAAAGTAAAATCAAGATTGATTATATCTTTATGCCAAAATGATTGCAAAATCTGAACCACAACTTTCAATTGAAACTCTAGCTAAGCCATTGGTACCAACACAGCTTCAACCTCTCCCATAGTAGATGAATCACTCAGACCCTAGAAAATTGTCTGATCATTCTGGTTCATTGAAAGCAAAGCCTTTATTTCATCTATCATTAGTACTATATTATTATCTGGGAAAGGTGAAGGGAGACCCAGTTGTACTAGATCTTCAATATGCTTCTTCAGATTTTTCACTCCTTTTACAATATCTAGGAGCTCTTTACAATTCATAGTAGTCGAGTTGCAGCTCAAAACCTCATTTACCTTTTTAGCAGCAATCATCCTGTCATTTATACCTGCTGCTGATAGTGTCTCATCTGTTGTATCATATAGCTTCTACAATAGAAGATGAGAATCAGAAACTCTTAATGAAACAATGGACAATGTGGCCTATATAGAAGACTCCACCTTCTCACATAGCTGCTGGGCATTCAATAAGAAAGTGAGATATGGCTTGAGCTGAATAATCTCCTCAGAGATTCTTTTCCATACTGAAACATACAACTCTTTGACCAAGTTTAATACTCTTGCATTCTATGGTCTATTGGCCAACTCAATTGTTAGTTGTTTTATTTTCTGTTGCTCATCCATGAATTGCACTTGAGCTGCACTATTTGCATTTTGCTCTTTCAATAGCATTTGTTGCAATTGTGTTACTTCTTGCAACTTCTCTTGATATCTCTTCTCTACAGTGGCCTTATCTTGCCTCAAAACAGTAACAACTTTCTTTTGTGCTAGCTCAATCTTTAGAGAAGCAGCTTCAGCCTGTGTAGTTTGATGTATCTGTAATGAAATAGTAGTCTGCAACTATTTGTTCAAGTTATAAATTTCATTTATCTTATATTGTATTTCCTAGGTAAGGTTGCTGCTATTAACCTTTTCCTGAGCTAGATCAGCTTCCACCTTTTGTAACCTTTTAGACACTTTCAGGTAGTTAGTGGCAACTGCAGTAGCAGTCTCATTCATTAACTCTACCCTGTCTTGTGGCCTAAACAAAGGCATGTCCATGGCCACTATATTCATTGCATAATCCTGAGGTTGCATCTGTTCATTTGTCTTAATCACATTTAGAGACAAATGTGTCATAGTCAAAGACTGTTAAATAGGGTCAAAGAGTGACTTCATATGAGCCATAGCAGGGGTTTTGTTCTCTTTCTTTCTTTTCTTGTCCATTCTGGCTTCCCTAGCCTTTCTTGTTGGGTCTCCCTGGGCTTGGAAAGTAGGAGGGGATACAATATAACCTCTAGCAAAAGGACGACCCTGATGTAGTGTTGTGTGGTTACACAACACGCCCCATTTTGACTTGGCAAAATAGGGACCCAATTTTTGGTTTGGCTTGTGCATCTGCTTCTGGGCGGTTTGGTAAAAGTAAGTCGAGTGCATCATCATGCAAAACCAGGATGAGGGAAGTCACCATGAGGTTAGTTTGTCAAAGTTTGTATTTCATCTCTGTGACTTCATATTTTGAAAGAGCATTAAAATTCAGGCAGGTTTGCCTTTTACATCACCTTGATATTCATCAGGATGTAAGAGTTATGAACAGTCAAAGTTTTAGTCAAACCTGATATTCGCAAGAGGAAGGTCATATTTTTATATCCTCGGTCATATTGTTGAAGTTCATCATCATATTTGAAACATCCCCCCCTAATATGTCATGCGGTTCAAATATCCGGACGTCAACTTTAAATGGTAGCAAAATCTTCCCGTCAAACAGTTTTATCTATCGCGAGCGTCATACTTCGCATGTAACCCAATATGTCTTTATATCCTCCTGACGCAAATATCACCCTTAGCAAATATCCTGATGACATCATCTGAATACGATAAATGAAGGAACATACATAATGATGACATCATCATCACATTTACATTGCCACAGGATATTTTCTAAAACATGATCATGTTCGCCTAAATATGACGATAACGTCATGATGCACTTCCGATACAAAGAGCGAATATCAGGATGATATCATCCCGATATTCCAAAAAGAGAGACATGTAAGTTTGTCTCGTCATCATCATATTTAAAAAAACATCACCCGATTCACCGAAATATCCTCCTGATGTACTAAGCATAAACAAAGGTGCTTTTGTCACCCGAATCTTGTCGCGATAACAATGTCAATACAAGATGGCGAAGGATGATATTAAAACTCAACCCGATATTTGCGAATATCATCCTGCCCTCATGATATCCTGTCATATGGCTATTCCCCGCTCCCGTTGCCGCCATTATCATTTAATGCGCGCAGACATGGTAGGTAGTTCTCGCCGACCCTGGAACCCAATGAAACACCTAGTGAGATCCTGCATTTTCGCACAAATAATCAAGGAACATGATCCAATCTATCAAAGTTGCCCTAAATGTACCCTAAATGCGAGGTTAAAAGGTAATTCAACCGCCATTTTCACATTTACCTTGTGATAATCTTGTTTTACAGAGCACCAGCTTCCATATCTGCATACCAGCTACCTTTGCGTGATTTGAGCTCACGGGCAGAAGGAAAGAGGTGATCATCAGCTGAATTAAGAACGTCTCAGCAATCTACTGGTATAAAAGGAAATCTGCATAACCAGGTAAGTGAATAAAACCCTCATCATATTGTTTCTGTTCTGGTACGATGATGTAAGTTCTAGTTTATGCATCCATATGATTAAGTAGTGTTGGAATTGATATAGTAGGCATAATGATTTATAAAGTCAATTGCAATACACATGCATATATGTACCTATTGTGAGATAGGATTGTCATTAATTATAGGTACTCATGGCTGAGAAGCGATTGGTCAAGTGTCAAGAAGAATTCAGCAAACCCATGTTCTCTGCTCAGAGGGGGGTCTTGTTTAAATATGGAGCAATTACAGACACCCATCAGGGAAGCACTAATTTGGAGACTTGGTCAGCCAAGCTGAACAATGGACATGACAAGAGTCCTGTGCTAGACGCAGTGTTCGTGTTGGGAATGTGGAATGCTGCCAGTTTTCCATACTCCATGGAATCTCCAAAACTCATCATGGAGTGTGCCCGAAATTATAACCCTCAAACAAGGCAAGTAGTGAAGCATGGGAGGATATATGCAGACCTCTCCATCAAAGGTCTCTCCCAGACATTTGGATTGCCACTGGGCAGTAAGGTCAAAAGTGTAGACTTGAAGAAGTCTGAAAGGGAGTATGAAGCCAACAAGAAATCACCAGGAAGAACATGTATCCATGGCGGGCTGAGAACAGCACATATAATGCAGCGGCCAAGCTTCTTGTGCACCTGTTTAAGTATGATTTCAGTGAGGAGTATCAATACATGATTGCACTCCTGAATAGAGTAACCGGCCAACCTGATACTGGCAGTTTCAGGGATTGGATGTACGGAATAGTAATGATGTGTCTATATTCAGACACCAAGCCACTGTGGGGCCAAATAATAAGTGATGCTCTGCATGAGCAACTGATGAACCTGGGAGGTTCAAATTGTGCATTTTTCATGACATCCTACATTATTTATTCTTGTGCTTATAGAGGCACTTTTGATGCCTTGGTTATAGATGGGAAGCTCACAGGCACAAATGCTGCATATATCTGGGATCATCATCCCCAGCTGCAGAGAACCAACTACCTCAAAGATCACAAACTGGTCAATGATGTGTTCTCTATGCATCTAGTAAGGACCATGGAAGAAGACAGAACAAAGAGATTGAGCATGGAGGCTCAAGAGGCAGTCTACAGGCATGGGGCCTGGACATATAGTTTGCAACCTTTTCTTATATAAGGGTTGAGGGTTTTGAGGGACATCCCCTGATGCTGCCAAGGTATCCTACCGACGCCGTAGTACTAATGGAATTTATCAGGCAGGGCTCCACCATGATACAAATGTACAAGGATGCCAAGAAGCTGCCACCAATTTTGTTCCCAGTCAACATTGGCAACTATATGTGCCTTGACTTTGATAATATAAAGAAGGTGATGGTCACCCTAAATAAAATGAATTTGCAACCTTTCCCAATAACAAGACCATATGATCCTTACGACAGGATACAGAAGATACTAAGAAAGCCTATTCACCAAAGGCACCTAGAGGATTTTTGGGCTAACTGTGAAGATGAGGCAGAAGCCAGAAGAAGGAGGTATCAAAGGTTAACTCTGAACCAAGTTAGAACTTTTGATTGCATCTCCCTTCCCCAACAATTAAAGAAGGATGATGGCAGGACAATGGCAGACGAGTATGAATAGAAAAAGATATATAATGGCACCATCTCTGCACCTGACCTCACTATGCAGGAGGACATATCCTTGGACCCATTCATTGCCAGGACCCTACACCTAACCCAAGCTTGGGTTGATGCATAGATAGAGGCATTGAAGAAGAAGGGTGTTGCCATTACGGTGGACAACAAGAAGAAAGGGCTGGATATCCCTGAGGATGAATATGATTACTTCTTGTTAGAGAAGAGGAAGACCAAGGGAGATAGAATCCCTCCACCACAATAGCAGAGCAAAAGACCCCCAAGGGGCAAGAAGGTGGAACAGGGACCAAAAGGGATTATAATTGAAAGGGCAGTATTTGCAGCTGAGGAGGCGACAGGGTCAGGATCAAAATCAGCATCCCCTCCAAAGAAAGAAAGGCCCAAGAAAAGTAAGACAACAGAGGCTAGAATCACTGAGACCCAAGAAGTGGGTCAATCTTCTAAACAACCAGGAGGAGAGGATACCCTCATAGAAGAAGAGCCTGAGGAAGAGGAGGCTCCATTGGTAATAAAGAGGAAGAGGAGAGCTCCACAGGTGCTGGTGTCTACCCCACCTAAGAAACAAAGAACCTCTATGAGAGGTGGAATAAGCCAACCCCCTACTTCATTACAAGGGGAAGGTAGTGAAGTGCGCAAGGAACTTCAACATAATGTTCCACTTCCTACCATCGTCAAGTTCAAAACTGAACTTGTTGAGGAGCAGCTGAAAGAAACTTCCCAGACACAAGTAGAAGGGAATGTCTCACTCGACGAGATAATAAATTTGTCTAATGATGAGGTGGTGTAGGATGTGGCTGCACAGAAGATGGAAACACTGGCTGTTGGTATCAGTATGACCCCCCACAAGTCTCCTCTAGTTCAATCAGTACTGGAAGAGATGAGACAAGTGGAAGAAGAGCGAGAAAAGAGCCCAGAGCAAGTAGCTCAGGAAATAGGGCTAGATACATTGATCACAAAGGTGACAAGTCCTGCAGTGGTAGACCTGATAGAGAAATAGGATGCAAGTCCTGAACAGCCAGCAGGATCACCTGGTGACGGCCAACCAACAGAAGAAATAGAGATGGCAGAATCGGAAGGCCATGCTCTGGAATTAGGACAACAAAGTCCACGGGATACATCGGTGGAACCTGCTATAGTAGAGGTTCAAGAAATGAAGGCTGATGAAAAGGAAGAAACAAAAGAGGATCCAGCTGCCAAGACACAGGAGGTTGACAGTGCAAGCTCAGAAGAAATAATAGTTGTAGAGCAATCGCTAGCACATCAGGCAGAGTCCCCAGTATCTAGTGCAGTGGATAAGCAACAAGGGGAAGAATTGGGAATGGATGAAGTAATGACAGAGGGAGATCATGATCATCATGAATAGCATATAGATGCACCTCAAGGGTCCCCACAGCATGAAGATGCTCCTCCAGAGAAGGAAATCCTTCAACAGGAGGAGGTGCCGCAAGATCAACAACAAAGAGAGCATCAAGAAGAAGAAATAAGAAAGTCACCATCTCCACAACACTTGTTGACAGAAACGGGAGATATAGGTGAACATCAGGATGATGCTGAAAAATATGATCGGGTGCCTCCGTGGTTGGCAAAAGAGGTAAATGCTGAGGAAGAGCTTGAAATTCAGGAATTCGACGTCTCCACCCTATTCTCTGCGGATATAATGAAGCCAAAGAGGAAGGCCAGAATGACTTCAGCCATCAAGAGAGATCCAGAAACAGGGAGAAGGACCGCGCAAATTGCCATACCTGCGGTGGAGAAGGAAAAAGGTAAAATCACTGTCGATGAATTTCAAATCAGTATAGTAGATTTGGGCTTTGCCAATGAGGACCAAGAAGGTCAGGAGGGCAAAGATATCATTGACTCTCTAATTCAAAAGGTGAAAAGAGAGAAGGAGAAAAATAAGCAACATAAAGAGCACATTGCTCAGTTGCATGCCTATATCAAAGGGCTGACCGATCCTGATGATACCACAACTGAACATGCAGTCCCATTGACTGCCATTTCTTAGGAGGAGCTAAATAAATTGGACCTCATGAAGCATGAGGCGTCCGTAATAAGGAGATGGATGTCATCCACATTGGATGATGCTGTAGAAATAATGAAGGCCTCTTTGAAGAGGTGGAGCATCCTAAGTGACTCCAAGGCCAAAGTGGATAAATTGCAGATGCAGACCGGGAAGAGGTCTTACAAGCTGGAGAGAGTCCTGAGCCTGTTAGGGGAAATAAGGAATATAAATCCTCAACTGCTTATCAGTAAGCAGGTGCTAAACAGTAATACCACATTATTAATAGATATCTGGTATAAAGACACTCAGTTTGAATGTGGAGTCCTCAAAAGGTGTAATAATAAGCTGAGGGATATCAGCATGAGGCTACGAGATTTAATGGCTGAAGAAGCGGTGATACTGGAGGCATTGGAAGGCAAGGTGGAAGGAAAAATAGAAAATCAAGATGAAGAGTCTGCCATTAAAGCTGTACATAGCAATTTCCAATTAGAGGCAGATGGTCCACCTGTCCCTTTGACAGAGGAATTGATAGATAAAATAATGAGGATCAAGGTCCAGATGGAGAAATACAAAGAGACACTGCAGGACAGGAAAAATAAGCTTGATAACAGCAGAGACAAATATGAAGCACATAAGCACGCCATTGTCAAAGCAAAGACTGAAGATGGCGGAGGGATAGATCAGGTTGTGCGTTCATACGAGCAGGTCCGCAGTAGTATGCAGCCCCATACGCAGCAGCATCATCATCAGGATAGTGAAAGTTCAGAAAGTGATGCACATGATGATGACCCACATGAATCAACTGAGGAGCATGGTGAAGATACATCATGAAGGGGATAATAGCATAAGTAGTATAGATAGTTGCCAGCTGGCAAATTGTGCCATTTTGTAAAGATTGACAAAATCAAGTGAATCATGACCATAGATTTGTATTGATAAATCAAGATCGTAGATCTTTTGTAACGGATTCCTCACCTTATTCTATAAAAGGTGGTGGAATGCCCTGTTGAAACATTCGAAACTTAATTGAAATCTATTTGCTGAAGTATTCAGGGCTTATTTCAAAGTTATTACATATGTACATGTCTTTTGCATACTTAATGAAAGAGAAGAGTATTTCGATTACAAATGTTCGTAAATCTTGAGTAATCTGTGTCTGAATTCTGGATATGTGCTTTGATTTGCTGCGTCCCTTGGAGTGCTCATCATGTTGCATGTATTGTTTTAATTCATCATCCTCTGAAGTTTGCATCAACTATATCTAGCTATGGAATATCCTGGTGAACATATGGTTTGATTTCTTCTCGTCATGACAGTATCAAGTATGTATGTGGATCAATAGCTGAAGGTTCAACTTTAAATTGTAGTATTCCTTTAATTTCTTTCAATTTCAGAGCATTTCATTATCACAATTACGAATAACTGATAATCCTGAGTAAATAACGCAAATATGTAGACAGCTCGTAGGTAATCACAAATATTTAGCATATTTGAATGCAAAGTATGCACAATTGAAAAAATATCATGCAAGGATTGAGGTATTTTTACATCTTTTCATCTAATAACTGCATAATATGACTTCTCTGTAAAGAATTTCTGCAGGAATGTCATGATGATGGCACAATTTCACGTAAGGCCCCAAAATGGAAACAGCAATGCACATTAACCTCTGAGTAGCTTTAGATGATTAAGACCTAATCACCGGAGACTTGGGATCCTGAATTCTTTGAATTCACAGTATCTTTCAAGATGAATAAAGGTTAATGCGTACTTTTATTCTATGCTTGTTTATGACTAACGTCATGACCAACATAAATTGGCGCTAGAAGGAGGGCCAGTCCAGAAGACCGCGCGCATCATCGTTATTTTCAGGTTCTATGATGCAGGGAATAAGTTAACCTTAGGTCATCTGTGAATTTCAAATATTACGTAAATATTTACTGTAAGAAGCTCATATATGCTCATTTCGTGTAAAGATTTCCAGATCTTACATAAATATTGCAAGCTTTACAGTAGATCATTCTGAATTCACTAATATTGGCCAAAGATCCGTAAATCTGTTCAAGCTTTGAAGAATTTAAGCTTTAGATACTTGAGATCTCGTGCTAGGGGTCATTATACCCCAAATATCCTGTCATACTTGCAATATCTTCGAAAATATTTCGTAAATATCCAGTTTGATTAGCCATCTGACTGCAAATATCACCTCATTTGGTGAAATCCAGTCAATATTTGCAAAGTTTAAGCCAATTCGCCTCAAAATTGAGAAATCCTGGCTCACAAGATAAATACCAGGTCTAGATCTAGTGGAATCTTTGAGGAACTACCTGTTAGAGGTTTCAGACCTAGAACCGTAGACATTCATCATACTCCAGGGTCTAGTGTGTCAAGAGCTTCACCAAAACCTCCTCCTGTAACTCCCGTTGGTTTACAAATACCTTCCGGGATATCTGTGACACCTCCTGTTCAGCCTCAGGGTGTACCTTTAGTCCAACCTCAGTCAGCTCAACCTCCTCTAGTTGCAATGTCTTTCTTTGCAGCGGAGTCACCTTTGACCTTTACTGCATATCATGAGCTACCAAAGAATCCAGATAAACTTTGTCCAAAATATCATCCTTATCAAGATGCTGATGATCATATCAGGACATTTAAGGAAGCTTGCTGCAGAGCCAGGATAGAACATCAAGATGTGGTGTGCAGGTTATTTCCTTTTTCCTTAGGGGAAGATGCTTATAATTGGTTCATTAGTCTTGGCCAAGCCTCTGTTGGTTCATGGGCTATCTTAGAGAAAGCCTTTCTTGACAGGTTCAAGGTCCCTATTGATCCATCTATGAATTACCATATGTTTGCCATGATCAAAAGATTTGAGCATGAACCTATCGCCAATTTCAATGCTAGGTTTCAGAAAATGTTGTCCAAGTTAGTTGCCCCATATGTAGTATCTGATGCCTCTGCCCGGAGTATCTATTATTGAGCTCTGGATCCATTAACTTCCATGTTCATCAGGAGAACACATCCTGAGATCACTACATTGACAGGAGCTTTTCAAGAAGCTATCAAAGTGAATCAGCAGTTGATACCTGCTCCTACTCCAAATATAGTATTTCCTACCTTGCCTAGCATGCATTCACAATATCCCGCATCATATCCTGCAACATATTCTTTGCAGTATCCTGCACAGTATCCTAATGGAATAGTGATACCTCTAGCAGTCATGCCTGCACCTTTGCAAGTACCTCCACTGAGCATCATGCCCCCTCCTAATGGAAATGGCCAAGTGCCACAATACCCTGTACAAGCCCAGATACCTCAGGGTGCTGATCTATCCAATAATAACCATGGATCCTCTTTCTTCAAGCCTCAGACTGAAAATGTAGTGGCCAAAGCTCAAGAAGAAAAGGAGGAAATCAAAGAAATTTCTGCTCAATTAAGAAAACTCACCACAGAAGTGACACACTTGAGAAATCAGGGTTTTTATTCCCAGTCAAGTCAGAACAGAAATTATTCCAATGACAGACCAAATTATCTTGATAGAGGATATAACAACAATAATTTCAACAATAATGGTGGAAATAACAATAATCCACCTAGACAGCCTAGAGTATGGAATTCTAGGCCAAATAATGGTTCATTGCCATCACCCTTGGACAATCAGCCTCTTGGTGAAGCCAAACAGACTACTAGAGTCAATCTTGCTGAGGCGGCTCTTACTAATTGGTGTAGGATCCACAATACTAATGCACATGCAGAATTAGACTGTCCACAATTTAGAATTGCTGCTAGCATCTTTCAGACTGAAGTGTTTAACACTTCTGGAAATCCACCTCATGCAGAAGGAAATGAGATTGTTCCTTGTGGATATGACTCAGCTTTTGTGCTAGAAGCCTATACAAATGAACCTCATCAGAGTTATAACCAGGCATATGAAGAATCGGCCTTAGCTTTTGAAACAAACTATGTTTTCCCCTTTGAAGATGAAAATGAACCTGCAAGGGAACGTGAAGAAGTACATGCATATCAGCAACAATATCCTGGTAAGCACAATTATAACTTGAGGAGTAGTGCCAATAGACCTACTGGTCCATTGACATCATCTCTACCTCCAAACAACTTCAATACACCTCCTGATCCTAAGGCTAGCAATAACCCAGGGTTCCCTAAGGTGAATGCCCAATACTTGTCACCTCAAAACACAGTATCAAAGATTGTGAATACACCTCATGAATCTGACAAGTTGGTCAGCGATCTCGCTAATGAAATGAAGAAAATTAAGATCAGCCTGTCTCTGTCTGAGTTACTAAAAACTCCTGCCATCAAAAGGGCATTCATGAAGTCCTTAGATGATCCTCCCCCTAAAGAGGATAGCCATTTTTTGAGTCAATCTAGTGGCAAAGATCATGCTGCTAAGGATAATATTATCAAGCCTAAAGTGTCAGCTACAGTCCAAGCTGTAGAAACCTCTCACATGACCTTGTATAGGGATAAAACCGAATCACCTCCGTTTCTCCTTACCATAAGAATGTTTAGCAAGAACTTGCACAACTGTCTGGTGGATTCAGGAGCCTCAATGAATGTTATGCCCTTGTCAATATGTAATGCTTTAGGACTGCATCCTGCTAAATCCCTAAAGAAGGTCACATAGCTGGACAAAACAGAAGTAAGTGTAGTAGGAGAATTAACTCATATCCACATGTAGCTAGCATCTGATCCTAGGATCCAGTATTACATTGATATTCAGGTAGTTGACATACCTGATACGTATGCGATGTTGCTCAGCCGCGATTGGTCTAAAACACTTAATGGATATATGTCTATAGATTTTAGTCACATGTGGTTACCATGGAAGGGTATACCTAATCAGATCAGGATTGATGTTGAACCTAGAATGAAACATATGATAACTGAGTACAACAGAACAAATGAGATCGTGTACGTAAACATAGAACCTGGAGTTTATTGCATCAGGCCGCAGACCGTCAAAATAGAAGAGATCCTGATGCTTAAGCTGCATCATCATCATGATGATGATGATCAGGAGGACATGCCAGTCATAGAAACTGATAATAAACCTGATAATGAGAATGAAATAGATCGCTTCAGAGATTTTGAGATACATCTGTCTAAATAGGTAAAATGTTGTCAATTGTTAAATATACCTACTAATGATATTTTGATTGACGGATGGTGCAGATTACATGACGAGGCACATTTAGAAAAGACATGTGAAACATGCTTAGAGATGATGATGCTAGAGCGAACATACAGCGAGGCATCATCATCATATTCTGAGGTAAATGTTACATTTGATGATGATAATAATAATTCTTATCTGTCTTTTGTAGGAACTGAAGAATCGACAGATCATGATGAGCATCCTATCCTGGAAATAGAAGAAATTTTAGTCTCTCTCCAAGTAAATAATGAAATGAAAGAAAAGATCACCCCAGGGAGTGATTGCTTTATGGAACCCGATTATGAATTGTCTGATGAGGACAAAGGTAGTGACCTGACGAAGTTTGAAGAATTTTTGGAAAGGGAAATAGAGAAGGTGACACGACAGTATAAATCTCCTCAGGAGGTCTTAATTAAAAATTGGTGTAGGCTGCATGAGGCACCTCACTCAGAAACAACTTGCTCACTATGTTTACACATTTTGAAAAAGCATGCAGTTGCAGATTCAAAAGATCATCCTCCTGCTGAAACAAAAGAGAGAATAGAAAAGCCATCAGGCTCATGAGAAAAAGGAAGGAAGAAATTTGAGGATGATAATATCCCTAAGTTAAAATGGATATCAAGCAGAGCAGCCGCCAGAGCTGCAAAGAGAAAAGAAAGTTCAGCTAAATGTCTTGCTGAAGATAAACCTTGGATCCTGAGGTTTGATGGGTCCAAATCTAAGCAAGGTGCTGGGGTAGGAATCGATTTGATTGATTCAACTGGGAAATCCTATCTGGCAGCCTACAGATTACAGTTCCCCTGTACTAACAATGTAGCAGAGTATGAGGCTTTGATTCATGGAATGTTGTTTGCTCATAAGAGGAAAGTAAAGATTCTGCATGTCTTTGGAGACTTAGAACTAGTTGTGAAGCAAGTAAGAGGAATTTACTCCTGTAACTACAGAAAACTATCAAATTACAGACATCGTGTATGGGACCTGATGGAAGACTTTGACACCTTTAATATCACTCATGTACCAAGAGAACAAAACCATAGGGCAGATGCGCTAGCTCAAGCTGCCAGTACATTGGAGCCACTGTCTATATCTGGTCTAAAGAGATTTTCAGTAGAGCTGGTGTCAATACCATCAATACCTGACAATGTGACTAATCTCCAGGTGTTTGATGATGATCAGCACATTCTGGACTTCATTTCAAATAGAGACATATTTGAAGCTCAGATTATAGATGAGAATGGTATGGAAGATCATGTCTGGGAAGAAGATGAGATATTAGAGTTGCCTAGCAATAGGATCCCCAAAGGTATGATTGAGTTGGAAAGAGCCTTTGATTTGGATAATATGCTTAAACATAAAGATCTGCCTAAGGCAGATGGAGGTCAATATTCACAAGTGAATATTGGACAAGCTGATGATAAGAAAAACGTCTTATTGGGTAAGGTTTGCACACCAGAAGAGTTAGAAGGAATAACTCAGGCCCTCAAGGATTACATACATGTAATTGCATGGACTTATGATGAGCTGAAGACATATGACACCTCTGTCATAACTCATACTATACCTCTCAAGCCGGATGTAAAACCTTTCAGACAGAAGCAGAGACTAGTCAACGCCTTGCTCGAACCCATAATTCTTGAAGAAGTCAAGAAATTGTTAAATGCCAGGATAATATTTCCTGTCAGGCACTCCACATGGGTAGCAAATCTAGTCCCGGTCAGAAAGAAAAATGGAGACATTAGGTTATGTGTAGATTTCAGGAACCTGAACAGAGCATCAGAAAAGGATAACTATCCTTTACCCTCATTGGATGAAGTTCTACAGATTGTAAATGGAGCTAAAATGATGTCCTTCTTGGACGGCTTTTCAGGATACAACCAAGTAATGGTTGACAAAATTGATAGATTGAAAACTGCCTTCACCACAAAGTGGGGGATATTTGCATATAGACGTATGCCCTTTGGACTCATAAATGCTGGAGCTACATTCCAGCGAGCAATGGACATAGCTTTCAGAGGTTTAATAGGAAAGTGTATAGTCATCTACATGGATGACTTGACGGTATTCTCCAAGGAAAGGAGGAATCATGTTGCTAATCTCATAAGTGTACTGAAGAAATGTGAAGAATATGGAATATCTTTGAATCCTAAGAAGTGCATTTTTGGGGTCACAATAGGAAAATTACTAGGCCACCTGATCACAGAGGATGGAATTATCATTGATCCTGACAGGGTGGAATCTATTATGAAGTTACAACTTCTAGGAAGCAAAAAGGTACTCAAGTCTTACTTTGGTAAGATAAACTTTCTGAGGAAGTTCATCACCGGCTTTGCTGAGATTGTCAGACCTTTAAATGCTATGTTGAAAAAAGATGCACAAATTGAGTGGACACCAGAAGCCAGGATTGCATTTGAAGATATAAAAAAAGTCATTTCAGATGCTCCTGTCCTCATTAGTCCAGACTACACCAAAGATTTCTACATCTATTCATTTGCTTCAGAACATACCTCTGCAGCAGTGTTAACTCAAAGAAATGAAGAGAAAGAAGAAAAACCAATTGCTTTCATGAGCTGTCCTTTCAAGGATGCTGAGTTGAGGTATGTAGATGTTGAGAGACAGGCACTTGCATTAGTCAGGGTAGTAAAGAAATTCAGACATTACATACTCAGAAGCAAAGTGATTGCTGTGGTGCCTGATGCAGCATTGAAGATGCTGCTGATGCAAAGTGAGCCTGGTGAGAAAAGAGCTAAATGGATTACTGTATTACAAGAGTATGACATGGAAATTACACCAATGAAGCTGGTAAGAGGACAAGCTCTAAGCCAGATGATATCTGAGATTGATCCAAACATCACTAGTCAGCAATATGTGATCAATGAGAAAGACAATAAAGAGTGGTATTCAGATATCAGGCACATCCTGATTACTGGAAGATGTCCATCAAGAATGCAGGCTTCACAGAGAAGAGCCTTAAAGATAAGATCCCAAAAGTATATGATGAAGGGAGGAACCTTGTTCAAGAAGAATTATGAAGGAATATACCTTAGATGCTTAGAGAAGCCAGAAGCAAGTAGAGTCCTGACAGAATTACATGATAAGTTTGGAACGGCACATGGATCAGCATTGGCCACAACACATGCAATCCTCCGAGCAGGATATTACTGGCCTACAATTTTTAAAGACACATCTGATCATGTTAAATGTTGTCATGTTTGCCAGGTTGCTGCCAACAGAGAGAAATATGCTGCACAACCATTGCAGCCAGTAATGGAAGAGCGCCCATTTGCATAGTGGGGCATGGACTTCATAAGACCAATCAATCCTCCGTCCTCCTCAGGGCATAGGTATGTTTTAACAATTACTGACTATTGTACTAGATGGACTGAGGCTATTAGCAGCAAAACTTGCACTGCAGATGATGTCATTAAATTTCTGGAGAGCAACATTGTCACCAGGTATGGAACTCCTTATGCATTGGTAAGTGATAATGGGTCTGCCTTCATTTCCACCAAGTTATCCAGTTGGGCCTTTGACCATGGGATTATACTTAAGTTTTCATCTAACTATTATCCTCAAGGGAATGGTTTAGCAGAATCCACCAACAAGAATTTACTGAGTACCATAAGAAAACTGATAGAGAAGAACCCCAGGGAATGGAACTCATTTCTAAAGTATGCCTTATGGGTGGACAGAACTAGAATAAAAACTGCATTAGGAAACTCACCTTTCCAACTAGTATATGGAGTGGATCCCATCCTCCCTGTAAACTTAAAAATTCCTACCCTACAGTTTGCCCAAGAATACCTAGGCATAGACAATAAACAAGAAGTCAGGTTGCTTCAGTTGATGCATCTGGAAGAAAAAAGGAGTCAAGCAATTGATCAATTTGCAAAATATCAGGCTATTGTCAAACGCTGGTTCGATAAGAGAGCCAGAATTAAAGCTTTCAGGATATCCAATTTGGTCCTGATGTGGGATAAGGCCCATGAAAAGAAAGGTGACCATGGTAAGTTTGATAGATTATGGATAGGTCCCTTTCAAATTTCTGAGATACTAGGAGACAGTACTTATAGGCTTAAGAACCTGACAGGTGAGGATGTCCCATTGCCAGTCAATGGACAATTCCTCAAACATTATTTCCAGGCCTGAATGACTTCATAACAGTCATGTGTATCATATTGTATATTTGTATAGTTGTTTGTACAGTGTGTCTGTTTTGCTTGTTTCGTTTTGTTGGTTGGGACCTTGTTCTGGTAAGTCAGGATTGTGTACTTCATCACCCCAAAAAATAACTAAATTGTTAAGGTTCAAGTAATGAGATCACATTTAGACATAGGTTATGATTCATTGTAAGAAGTGTTCATGATCAGGTTTCTGATATCTTTTCATCAGGGTGCCTTTTCTTGGTCAAAGTGAATCAATCACAATGAAACACCTAACAGCCTTGGGTTTGTTGAACACACAAGTATAGGTGTTAAGTGAAAAATCTAAAGGGACTCCTTTGCTACCAATACAATCTCCAACCTAAAGCTGCAAGTGACTGTACCTTTTTACAAATAAGCTAACATGATGATATCAGATACAAATTTTAAAGAGAAAATTAGAAAAGAAATAAAATTAGGCCATCTAAGTAACTCTACCGGGGCTATAGATGCCTGCTGGCAGTGGGGCTCTACTTAGGGAGATTGTATAGAAACCTTGCCGGGGCTATAGACGCCCGCTGGCAGCAAGGCTCTATCCAGGTCGGCTATGAGGGATGATCCCCAACTATGTAGTTTAACACCAGTTACTCATGTTTTCAACTTGCTTTCAAGATGAAGATAATTAATCATATACACATACCTGATCCTTTGCTAGCATTGTTGTCATGATGAAATTTTATCATTCAGAAGATCATGATACTTATGCTTAGATGGAATTAGAATACTATAGGTGAATGTGATCACATCACTTGAATCATTGGAATTTGTTTGTTTTCTTTGGTGGCAAGTTGTTGTGTGGTTACACAACACGCCCCATTTTGACTTGGCAAAACAGGGACCCAATTTTTGGTTTGGCTTGTGCGTCTACTTCTGGGCGGTTTGGTAAAAGTAAGTCGAGTGCATCATCATGCAAAACTAGGATGAGGGAAGTCACCATGAGGTTAGTTTGTCAAAGTTTGTATTTCATCTCTGTGACCTCATATTTTGAAAGAGCATTAAAATTCAGGCAAGTTTGCCTTTTACATCACCTTGATATTCATCAGGATGTAAGAGTTATGAACAGTCAAAGTTTCAGTCAAACCTGATATTCGCAAGAGGAAGGTCATATTTTTATATCCTCGGTCATATTGTTGAAGTTCATCATCAGATTTGAAACATCCCCTCCCCCGATATGTCATGCGGTTCAAATATCCGGACGTCAACTTTAAATGGTAGCAAAATCTTCCCGTCAAACAGTTTTATCTATCGCGAGCGTCATACTTCACATGTAACCCGATATGTCTTTATATCCTCCTGACGCAAATATCACCCTTAGCAAATATCCTGATGACATCATCCGAATACGATAAATGAAGGAACATACATAACGATGATATCATCATCACATTTACATTGCCACAGGATATTTTCTAAAACATGATCATGTTCGCCTAAATATGATGATAAAGTTATGATGCACTTCCGATACAAAGAGCGAATATCAGGATGGCGTCATCTCGATATTCCAAAAAGAGAGACATGTAAGTTTGTCTTGTCATCATCATATTTAAAAAAACATCACCCGATTCACCGAAATATCCTCCTGATGTACTAAGCATAAACAAAGGTGCTTTTGTCACCCGAATCTTGTCGCGATAACAATGTCAATACAACATGGCAGAGGATGATATTGAAACTCAACCCGATATTTGCGAGTATCATCCTGCCCTCATGATATCCTATCATATGGATATTCCCCACTCCCGTTGCTGCCATTATCATTTAATGCGCACAGACATGGTAGGTAGTTCCCGCCGACCCCGGAACCCAATGAAACACCTGGCGAGATCCTGCATTTTCGCATGAATAATCAAGGAACATGATCTAATCTGTCAGAGTTGCCCTAAATGTACCCTAAATGCGAGGTTAAAAGGTAATTCAACCACCATTTTCACATTTACCTTGTGATAAACTTGTTTTACAGAGCACCAGCTTCCATATCTGCATACCAGCTACCTTTGTGCGATTTGAGCTCACGGGCAGAAGGAAAGAGGTGATCATCAGCTGAATTAAGAACATCTCAGTAATCTACTAGTATAAAAGGAAATCTGCATAACCAGGTAAGTGAATAAAACCCTCATCATATTGTTTCTATTCTGGTACGATGATGTAAGTTCTGGTTTATGCATCCATATGATTAAGTAGTGTTGGAATTGATACAGTAGGCATAATGATTTATAAAGTCAATTGAAATACACATGCATATATGTACCTGTTGTGAGATAGGATTGTCATTAATTACAGGTACTCATGGCTGAGAAGCGATTGGTCAAGTGTCAAGAAGAATTCAGCAAACCCATGTTCTCTGCTCAGAGGGGGGTCTTGTTTAAATATGGAGCAATTACAGACACCCATCAGGGAAGCACTAATTTGGAGGCCTGGTCAGCCAAGCTGAACAATGGACATGACAAGAGTCCTGTGCTGGACGCAGTGTTCGTGTTGGCAATGTGGAATGCCACTAGTTTTCCATACTCCATGGAATCTCTGAAACTCATTATGGAGTGTGCTCAGAATTATAACCCTCAAACAAGGCAAGTAGTGAAGCATGGGAGGATATATGCAGACCTCTCCATCAAAGGTCTCTCCTAGACATTTGGATTGCCACTGGGCAGTAAGGTCAAAAGTGTAGACTTGAAGAAGTCTGAAAGGGAGTATGAAGCCAACAAGAAATTGGCCAAGAAGAACATGTATCCGTGGCGGGCTGAGAACAGCACATATAATGCAATGGCCAAGCTTCCTATGCACCTATTTAAGTATGATTTCAGTGAGGAGTATCAATACATGATTGCACTCCTGAATAGAGTAACCGGCCAACCTGATACTGGCAGTTTCAGGGATTAGATGTACGGAATAGTAATGATGTGTCTATATTCAGACACCAAGCCACTGTGGGGCCAAATAATAAGTGATGCTCTGCATGAGCAACTGATGAACCTGGGAGGTTCAAATTGTGCGTTTTTCATGACATCCTACATTGTTTATTCTTGTGCTTATAGAGGCAATTTTGATGCCTTGGTTACAGATGGGAAGCTCACAGGCACAAATGCTACATATATCTGGGATCATCATCCCTAGCTGCAGAGAACCAACTACCTCAAAGATTACAAACTAGTCAATGATGCATTCTCTATGCATTTGGTAAGGACCATGGAAGAAGATAGAACAAAGAGATTGAGCATGGAGGCTCAAGAGGTAGTCTACAGGCATGGGGCCTGGTACATATAGTTTGCAACCTTTTCTTATATAAGGGTTGAGGGTTTCGAGGGACATCCCCTGATGCTGCCAAGGTATCCTACCTACGCTGTAGTACTAATGGAATTTATCAGGCAGAGCTCCACCATGATACAAATGTACAAGGATGCCAAGAAGCTACCACCAATTTTGTTCCCAGTCAACATTGGCAACTATATGTGCCCTGACTTTGATAATATAAAGAAGGTGATGGTCACCCTGAATAAAATGAATTTGTAGCCTTTCCCAATAACAAGACCATATGATCCTTACGGCAGGATACAGAAGATACTAGGAAAGCCTATTCACCAAAGGCATCTAGAGGATTTTTGGGCTGACTGTGAAGATGAGGCAGAAGCCAGAAGAAGGAGGTATCAGAGGTTAACTCTGAACCAAGATAGAACTTTTGATTGCATCTCCCTTCCCCAACAATTAAAGGAGGATGATGGCAGGACAATGGCAGACGAGTATGAACAGAAAAAGATATATAATGACACCATCTCTGCACCTGACCTCACTATGTAGGAGGACATATCCTTGGACCCATTCATTGCCAGGACCCTACACCTAACCCAAGCTTGGGTTGATGCACAGATAGAGGCATTGAAGAAGAAGGGTGTTGCCATTACGGTGGACAACAAGAAGAAAGGGCAGGATATCCCCGCGGATGAATATGATGACTTCTTGTTAGAGAAGAGGAAGACCAAGGGAGATAGAATCCCCCCACAACAACAGCAGAGCAAAAGACCCCCAAGGGGCAAGAAGGTGGAATAGGGACCAAAGGGGATTATCATTGAAAGGGCAGTATTTGCAGCTGAGGAGGCGGCAGGGTCAGGATCAGAATCAGCATCCCCTCCAAAGAAAGAAAGGCCCAAGAAAAGTAAGACAACAGAGGCTGGAATCACTGAGACCCAAGAAGTGGGTCAATCTTCTAAACAACCAGGAGGAGAGGATACCCTCATAGAAGAAGAGCCTGAGGAAGAGGAGGCTCCATTGGTAATAAAAAGGAAGAGGAGAGCTCCACAGGTGCTGGTGTCTACCCCACCTAAGAAACAAAGAACCTCCATGAGAGGTGGAATAAGCCAACCCCCTACTTCATTACAAAGGGAAGGTAGTGAAGTGCGCAAGGAACTTCAACATAATGTTCCACTTCCTACCATCATCAAGTTCAAAACTGAACTTGCTAAGGAGCAGCTGAAAGAAACTTCCCAGACACAAGCAGAAGGCCATGTCTCACTTGACGAGACAATAAATTTGTCTGATGATGAGGTGGTGCAGGATGTGGTTGCACAGAAGATGGAAACAGTGGTTGCTGGTATCAGTATGACCCCCCACAAGTCTCCACCAGTTCAATCAGTACTGGAAGAGATGAGGCGAGTGAAAGAAGAGCGAGAAAAGAGCCCAGAGGAAGTAGCTCAGGAAATAGGGCTAGATACATTGATCACAGAGGTGACAAGTCTTGTAGTGGTAGACCTGATAGAGAAACAGGATGCAAGTCCTAAACAACCAGCAGGATCACCTGGTGAAGGCCAACCAATAGAAGAAATAGAGATGGCAGAATCAGAAGGCCATGCTCTGGAATTAGGACAACAAAGTCCACGGGATACATCAGCGGAACCTACTATAGTAGAGGTTCAAGAAATGAAGGTTGATGAAAAGGAAGAAACAAAAGAGGATTCAGCTGCCAAGACATAGGAGGTTGACAGTGCAAGTTCAGAAGAAATAATAGTTGCAGAGCAATCGCCAACACATCAGGCAGAGTCCCCAGTATCTGGTGCAGTGGATAAGCAACAAGGGGAAGAATTGGGAATGGATGAAGTAATGACAGAGGGAGATCATGATCATCATGAACAGCATATAGATGCACCTCAAGGTTCCCCATAGCATATAGATGCACCTCAAGGGTCCCCACAGCATGAAGATGCTCCTCCAGAGAAGGAAATCCCTCAACAAGAGGAGGTGCCGCAAGATCAACAACAAAGAGAGCATCAAGAAGAAGAAATGAGAAAGTCACCATCTCCACAACACTTGTTGACAGAAATGGGAGATATAGGTGAACATCAGGATGATGCTGAAAAACATGATCGGGTGCCTCCGTGGTTGGCAACAGAGGTAAATGCTGAGGAAGAGCTTGAAATTCAGGAATTTGACATCTCCACCCTGTTCTCTGCGGATATAATGAAGCCAAAGAGGAAGCCCAGAATGACTTCGGCCATCAAGAGAGATCCGACAAAAGGGAGAAGGACCGCGCAAATTGCCATACCTGCGGTGGAGAAGGAAAAAGGTAAAATCACTGTCGATGAATTTCAAATCAGTATAGTAGATTTAGGCTTTGCCAATGAGGACCAAGAAGGTCAGGAGGGCAAAGATATCATTGAATCTCTAATTCAAAAGGTGAAAAGAGAGAAGGAGAAAAATAAGCAACATAAAGAGCACATTGCTTAGTTGCATGCCTATATCAAAGGGCTGACCAATCCTGATGATACCACAACTGAACATGCAATCCCATTGACTGCCATTTCTCAGGAGGAGCTAAATAAATTGGACCTCATGAAGCATGAGGCGTCCATAATAAGGAGATGGATGTCATCCACATTGGATGATGCTGTAGAAATAATGAAGGCCTCTTTGAAGAGGTGGAGCATCCTAAGTGACTCCAAGGCCAAAGTGGATAAATTGCAGATGCAGACCGGGAAGAGGTCTTACAAGCTGGAGAGAGTCCTGAGCCTGTTAGGGGAAATAAGGAATATAAATCCTCAACTGCTTATCAGTAAGCAGGTGCTAAATAGTAATACCACATTATTAACAGATATCTAGTATAAAGACACTCAGTTTGAATGTGGAGTCCTCAAAAGGTGTAATAATAAGCTGAGGGATATCAGCATGAGGCTACGAGATTTAATGGCTGAAGAAGCGGTGATACTGGAGGCATTGGAAGGCAAGGTGGAAGGAAAAATAGAAAATCAAGATGAAGAGTCCGCCATTAAAGCTGTACACAACAATTTCCAATTAGAGGTAGATGGTCCACCTGTCCCTTTGACAGAGGAATTGATAGATAAAATAATGAGGATCAAGGTCTAGATGGAGAAATACAAAGAGACACTACAGGACAGGGAAAATAAACTTGATAACAGTAGAGACAAATATGAAGCACATAAGCACGCCATTGTCAAAGCAAAGACTCAAGATGGCGGAAGGATAGATCAGGTTGTACGTTCATACGAGCAGGTCCGCAGTAGTATGCAGCCCCATATGCAGCAGCATCATCATCAGGATAGTGAAAGTTCAGAAAGTGATGCACATGATGATGACCCACATGAATCAGCTGAGGAGCATGATGAAGATACATCATGAAGGGGATAATAGCATAAGTAGTGTAGATAGTTGCCAGCTGGCAACTTGTGCCATTTTATAAAGATTGACAAAATCAAGTGAATCATGACCATAGATTTGTATTGATAAATCAAGATCGTAGATCTTTTGTAACGGATTCCTCACCTTATTCTATAAAAGGTGGTGGAATGCCCTGTTGAAACATTCGAAACTTAATTGAAATCTATTTGCTAAAGTATTCAGGGCTTATTTCAAAGTTATTACATATGTACATGTCTTTTGCATACTTAATGAAAGAGAAGAGTATTTCGATTACAAATCTTCATAAATCTTGAGTAATCTGTGTTTGAATTCTGGATATGTGCTTTGATTTGCTATGTCCCTTGGAGTGCTCATCATGTTGCATGTATTGTTTTCATTCATCATCCTCTGAAGTTTGCATCAACTGTATCTAGCTGTGGAATATCTTGGTGAACATATGGTTTGATTTCTTCTCGTCATGACAGTATCGAGTATGTATGTGGATCAATAGCTGAAGGTTCAACTTTAAATTGTAGTATTCCTTTAATTTCTTTCAATTTCAGAGCATTTCATTATCACAATTACGAATAACTGATAATCCTGAGTAAATAACACAAATATGCAGACAGCTCGTAGGTAATCGCAAATATTTAGCATATTTGAATGCAAAGCAGGCACAATTGAAAAAATATCATGCAAGGATTGAGGTATTTTTACATCTTTTCATCTAATAACTACATAATATGACTTCTCTGTAAAGAATTTCTGCAGGAATGTCATGATGATGGCACAATTTCACGTAAGGCCCCAAAATGGAAACAGCAACACAATTAACCTCTGAGTAGCTTCAGACGATTAAGACCTAATCGCTGGAGACTTGGGATCCTAAATTCTTTGAATTCACAATATATTTCAAGATGAATAAAGGTTAATGTGTACTTTTATTCTATGCTTGTTTATGACTAACATCATGACCAACAGGTAGGCCATATGGGATGGTAGATGCTTGTTGACTAGGGGAAATTTGGGGCAAAGCCCTCTTGGGCATAGATGGAGAAAACAATGGTAAGGTTATGGCCTATGAAGACATGGCCATTGCACTAGCAATTGGGGTGAAAGTTTGTGAAGGCATAGCAGAAGTGGCAGGAGACATGGAAACTTGGGTACTTGGGGATGCCACTCCTAAAGAAGAAGAAATAGATATAGGAGAGAAAAGAGAAGAAGTAATTACTTGAGCTACAGATGAAATAACTAGAGCTTGCTGTTGTTGGGGTATAGATGCATCTTCTTCCTCTCCCTCAGGCAAAATTAACTTCCTTATCTTTTGAGGCCTACCAGATGCCTCTTCAGGATCCTCTTCTTCTTCTACATCAATCAAAATTGGTTGTTGCACAGGTGCCACTCTGGAACCCCCAGATGCCGAAGCTACATGGGTCCTGAGAGGTGGTGATGATACAATTCCTTTCTATTTCTCAAGGGTGCTAAGAGATTGAGGCCATGGAGCTCTAGGATCAACAGATTATGCTTTTCCTATTTCCTGCATTCCTGGAGACTCCTCTGTTTCTTCTTCAACTTCTTCACCCCCTTTCTAAATTTTACTTGTATCAGGACTTGAGACTAGAGATGGATGCCATTCATCCCAAATTGACTCCCATGTCTCATTTGTCTCAACATTTCCAAATGTGTGAGTAATTTCGGAGATCTCTTGCCTCTATTTCCAATTAGCCTCAATCTTTTCTGCGCTCCAGTCTTTGCTTTTCAATGTCTTCCTCAGGCCTTGGGTCATCTTCAATTTAGGGTCATATTCTTTCTCTTTTACATAGAAAGTCTCCCAAGCTCTAGGCCCCTCATAAGGCAAGTCACTTAATTCCACATAGAAGGCTGGATCATCTTCTTTGGGGGACCTTTTGTCCTCCCAGAATGGGCATCCCTCATGTACTACTTTGGTAGAAACTTTATTGGCGATAATCCAGGAGGCCAAGAAATTGTCTGGGTCATATTTCCATTTGTCTTCTATGATTAGGAAACCATAGGCAACCAATTTCCTCAGTAAGAAGTTCTCAGTTCCCTTGACCTCTATTGTTATCTTTCCTCTTGTCCAAGGGACATCATACATCTTTTTATTTCTCTTCTTGTGACCAAAATCATTATCAATCATAGCCACTTGACAGACTACTTCTAAAAATGTGACCCTAGGTGTCAAGACACTGGGCAATAAAATGGGTTCTCCACTAAAACCATGGACTCTGATTATGGTAGTGTGAGTCCCAAAGAAGTAATCACAAGGTATTGGGTAGTTGGTCAGAAAAACTTTGATGCTCTGTCATCCTATGTTCTACAGGCTCAAGACTCAATTGGCTAAAAGCAGGAGGAACAAAACACTAAAAAAATTCATAGGGGTCTGAGGTATCTGACAATACATGAGTCCATGCGGACACTGGGATGGTCCTACTACTATCCAACTCTGGGTCGTACATATTAAGGGACATATATTGCTTGAAGAGGCTAAAATTTTGATACAACATTAGATGGAACAGAAATGCAGAATACCTGAACACATGCTTTGTCTAGAAATTGGTAAGCTGGTCAATCATAGCCGCTGCAATTTTCTTTGAAAAGTCCAGCTGGTACTCCTAGGACTTGTCTATGTTCTTCAATCTAAAAATAACTACCAGCTGCTAGTCATGAACTGTGAAATCTTCATTCTGACCAAAGATGAAGGCCAGCATAGAAAGAGCCTCTTGAACGTCAAGGTTGAATTGAGCACGGCCAGTGGGCAATACAAGCAACTAGGTATTATCCTCACCCAGATGCATCTCAGTATTCAAGAACTTCAATGTACTGTGGAGATTCACCCACATGCCCTGCATCTTGGCAATGGTTGGAAACGTGGCCGTTCTATCATACTACAAAGTCAACATGTCTCTTATTACCTTAGGGGTAATTTGAATCATGAATAGACCTTGCTGAATAGAATGTGATGGTGGGTGAAAAAATTCTGCACACAAATCAACCAACTCAGGACACGGGTGCACATTTGGAACCAGAAACTGTGCCAATTGAGAAGTCCATATTCTCATCCCGTAAGTTTCCCATTGTCCCTTTGACACTTGGACAAGGCATCTCTGGTGAGCTCCCTCCCGAAGACTCTTAGTATTATTTTGTAGGTGTGTGTCAAATATATCATCAGCAAAATCCTTCACCTGAGTTGGGTCTACACTCACCCCTGTTTCAGGACCCTTGTCCTTGGATAGTTTTTCCTCAACTGCGCAGGTGCGGAAGCATAAGATTTGTTGTTCATCAGCCTATCAGTGGGTTCAAAGATCCTGAGTCCTTCCTGTGGGGATTGTGTCTCTGACATTTCTGTATCTTTGTGGGAACTTAGAATCTTTTGACACAAAAGATAAGAAAACTGTAAAAGAATTGTACGTAGATGAAAAACTCTTGTGGGGAGTGAAGCTTGGATGCAATAGCAATTAGGAATACATAATGATAATTGTAAATGCAACTCTCGGAAGGACTAATACTTAGCTTAGTGGGGCATTATGAAACAATAAATGACACATCGTGTCATATTAATGGCATTAATACTAAGAGACAGTTAGTGTATCTTTTTGAAATTCGTATTGGACAGAGTGTCAGATATGCTAAAAGAGTGGCTATCTTTCTGAAAAAGTGTGTATTTTCTTGGAATTTAAGGAACTGCCAAACAACCTCAATAAATGCAATTGCTAAAAGAGAAGGGACCTCTGCAGCACTGACTTGTGTTCTTGAAACACTTATTTAAAAGGGAAAAAAGTGGGAAAGCAAGACAAAAGTGGGAAAAGGAAATGAAAGCAACTAACTAACTATGATACATTATGAGTCTTAAGACCTAGGTATAATATTTTAGGAAGATCCCATTTACTAGAATCTCTTCAGGTTCTCCATCCATAGTCTCTAATTCAAATGCATTTTGTTTCTTGCAGGAATGGATCTTAAAAGGTCCTATCCACAGTGATTCAAATTTGCTGTGTTGGCATGGCTTGGCAACTCGCTCATTCCATTTTAACACTAGAGACACAACTTCAAAATTTAGATTGGAAGATTTCTTGTCAAACCAATTTGTAACCATCTGTTGGTGTTTCAAAATGGATTCATGTGCCTTTTCTCTCTTTTCTTGTACTTCCAACAATTTAGCAAGTCTGACTATCATGGAACCATTTTTCTCAATTTCAAACTATTTCAACAATTGCAAAGCAAGAATCTCTACACTTAGTGACATCACTGCATTCTTGCCATAGACCAGCTCATAAGGAGACATTTTAGTCACTTGCTTTGGTGTGATCCTGTCAGTCCATAGTGCTGTATTAAGTGACTTGTGCCACTCTCTCTTATGGTCAACTCCCATTCTTTTTATGAGTCTAATCAGATTCTTATTGGTAGACTCTACCAAGCCATTGCCTTGTGGGTAGTAATTGGAAGAGGTCTTCAGACATATTCCATTTTTCAAGGCAAACTTAGACAGTTTAGTCCCTAAGAATGCTTTAGCATTATCTGATATGATAGTGCGAGGAAGGCCAAACCGAGTAGTTATCCCTTCTAAGAACTCTAGGATCACCTTTTTAGTAGCTTCTTTGAGTGATACTGCTTCACTCCATCTTGTAAAGTAGCCTGTTGTAGTAAGAATCCATTTATATCCCATATTTGACACTGGATTGATCATACCAATAAAGTCTAAACCCCATTGAGCAAAGGGTTCATCCACTATTATTGGACTTAGGGGCAATGCTGCATTTCTTCTCTTCCCAGTGTAAAACTGGCAAGCCTGGCACTCCTTGACCATCTTATAACAATCTGCAAATAGTGTAAGCCAGAAATAGCCAGTTTGTGTCACTTTAATTGTAGTAGTCTTTGCTAAAAAGTGTCCCCCTGAAGTTCCATGGTGAAACTCATGTAATACCTTCTGGGCCTCATCTTTTTCTACAGATCTTAAAAGTATTCCATCAATGTTTTTCCTAAACAAAACATGATCAATTAAGACAAAATGAACTCGTTGCTGCCTATAGTACTTTTTCTTATTAGGATAGATTTCATTTGGGAACACACCAGTTCTCATAAACTATATTATGTCTCCGACCCAAGAATCTTGGTCAATTTTTTGGAGTCTCAACACTGTTTCATTTTCTTTTTCTTCTGGCATTGATTTTTCTGTCTTGAGTCATGTATTGACATAGTCCCTTGCCTCTAACCATCTTGGTAGGACTTAATTCTACATCATATTCTAAAATCTTAGTTATCCAATTCACTCTTTTTTCAGTGATTTCACTCTCCATGATGTATTCCCTTACACTAGGGTGGGCAACTAATATCAGAATCTTATTTCCTGTTACTAAATGTCTAAATTTCTTGAGGGCTTTTGCCATAGCATATGCTTGTTTTTCAACAAAATTGTACCTTGATTCATATTCTCTTAATGTTTTGGAGAAGAATGCTATCAGATGTTCACCCTCTTCTTGATCATCTTTCTGAGTTAGAACAGCTGCAACACTATCTTCTCCTCCATACACATACATTATAAAAGGTTTAGAGAAATCTGGGTCTCTTAATACTGGCATAGTTGAAATGGCTCTTTTGACTTCTTCAAAAGCTTATCTCCCTTTTGTTATCCATTTGAAAACCAAATCTTTCTTCAGTAATAGAGTAATGGGCCTAACCAGCCCTACAAAATTAGATATAGAGCAGCTGACAAAATTAATTTTCCCCAAAAAGGACTGAACTGCCTTTTTGTTAACTAGTAAAGATAGATTCATTATGGTTGTGACCCTCTCTAGATCAATAGAAATCCCATCCTTTGAAACTATATGTCCCAGAAGTTTCCCCTGAGGCACAACAAAGATGCACTTCTTAAGATTTAAAGAAATTCCAAATTCCTAACACTTCTAGAAAACAACCTCTAGGTGTTCAAAATGATCTTTGGCCTCCTTAGTAAATATGGTCAGATCATCTAGATAGATCAAAATGATCTTATTTATGAGCTCCCCAAATGCTATATCCATAGCACACTGAAAAGTAGCTCCAACATTTGAAAGACCAAAGGGCATCTTAGTATATGCAAATGTTCCCCACGTTGTAGTGAATGCTGTCTTGTGTTGGTCTTCATCTGCTAACCAGATCTAGATGTATCCTAAGAAACCATCAAGCAAAGAAAACCTCTCTGACCTAGCCACAGTCTGCAAGATTTGTTCCATAGAAGGCAAGGGGTAATGATCCTTTAATGATGCTTTATTTAGGTCTCTGAAATCCACACAGAGTCTTATATCACCATTCTTTTTCCTTATAGGTACTAAATTAGACACCCAGGTTGAGTGCTTGATTGGAAAAATAATCTTTGATTCTAGAAGCTTTTGTAATTCATCTACCATTAGTGGCTCAATTCTAGGATTCATTGGCCTTTGCTTCTGTCGGACTGGTTTTGATCCTTTAACAAGCTCTATGGTATGTTGAATGATGTCTCTATTATAGCCATGGAGGTCTTCATAGGTCCAAGCAATCACCCTATCATACTTGTTACATAAAGCAATCAGCCTCTCTTTTTCCTCTTGGGTAGTAGCATTGCCTATCTTTAACTTTCTTCCTTCACTAACCTAAATTTTAGAATAATCATCTTTACTTGCCTTAAACTTCCTTTTGTCTAGGCTTATATCTTTAGGGTCAAATAGATTCTCTAGAGTGATTAGTCCTTTTGGGAGCTTATTTAACTTTAGTTGGATGATTTGATCACCATAAGCCTCTTCAATCTTGGGTTGTAACTGATCAGCAAACTCTCCCGACTGTTGCAAAAATGAGAGTACCTAAAGATCATTATCAAAAACTTGCCAATTCTGGTCATTGTTTGGGATCGCTGGTCTCACTATGACTTTAACTGGTTCACTATTAACAAGTAAGTCACTTGCTGGGTCAAATTGAGAACCAATTTGTACCATTCTATCTGCTTCTGCATTTTGAGTTCTAGGCACAACCTCAATATTGAAAGCATCAAAACCATCTATCAGATCCCAAATTCTATGACGGTAGGATCTCATTCTTACATTCTTTGCTATTGCTTTCTCCCTTATTTGTTTCACCACTAATTCTGGGTCTCCTTTAACTACCAAATTCTTGATTCCTCTCTTCTTGGCCAACATGAGACCATGCACTAAAGATTCATATTCAGTATCATTATTAGTGCAAGCAAACTAAAAATGTATAGCTCTTAGAATCTTCTCACCATTTGGGGTAGTGAGGCAAATACCCGCTCCAGCACCATTTTTGCTCCTAGCCCCATCAAAATTTAAGGTCTAGATCTCAGAGTTTCTTTCAGGTTCATCCTTCTTAGATATCTCTTTTCTCATTACATTTGGAATTTCTTGATCTTCCTCAAAGATAACATAAGTACCCAGACCAGTAGAGTCATAGTTTCTATAAGGATCACTCTGCATCATGGTCATCAATTGACTATTTTCCTCCTCTTGTTGGTCATGTTCAGTCCAGTCACCTAGTTCTTCAACAAAGACTCTCTCTTCCTTTTTCATCATGGCATGGGATGCTTCGATCCTTGGGGCTGGTTCATCAGTGATATGATCTTTGGCTAAAGGTTCAGACAACACTTTCATTTTTGTTCCATATTTGGTTCTTAAAATTAGATTGGACCAATCTAGTGACATGTATCCTCCAATATTGGCTGTGAAATCCCTAGATAGGCATAAACCAAAGATAGGGGGAATATCTATGACTACTACATCTTGTTTAAAAATTATATTGGGGCAAGTATACAGTTGCAATGGGAGTTGTTTAATCTTTTGTATAGTTTAAACAGACTTCCCATCTAATTGCATAACTCCTTTGGTAAGTGGCTCATATTTTATTTTTAAAGCATCCGCTATCTGCTTTGGCATGACTGTAGTACTAGCTCTAAAATCTATCATTGAGTTATGCAGAAATTTCTTTCCCACTATTAAAGTTAGATAAAATGGATCTAGCTTAGATTTACCTACCTCTGGCATATTGTTCAACAGAGCTGCTGTCATTGACAATGTAGTGTCTTTATGTTGAGCCTTTCCTTTATCAACAACTCCTTCTTTAACACTGGTAGATTTAGAGCCCACCTGGCCTTGTAATGCTTCTTGTAATAGAATCTTTTGCTCAGGAATTGCCAGCATATCCCAGATTTATACGTGCGCTAGGGTCTTTTTCAACTGCTTTACTATGTTCATAGGTTCCAGTGCTTGTGTCTTTGGATAGTAAGGATATCTTGCTTTCTCTAGCATCTGACCATAGATTACTTGATTCTAAACTGGCTGAGGCACTTCTTGCCTAGAAACTGGGTTATAATGTGTTGACTTTTTCCCAGACTGGATGCTTATTCCCAGATTTCCCTACAAGGTAGCCATCAGTGATCAACAGGATCTCTGGGCCAGGGGGCCAACAGTGTAGGAGATAGACTCTATATTTTATCTCCTCTTCTTCTTCAGGCTCTGCAAGACCTAGGGGGGTATTCCCTACTCAACATCCATGAGGATATGCATACAAGGCTGGGATGCTGACAGAAAGCAGATAGTCCTCTTGTAAGTAGACCAAAACTGAAAGATAAGAGCAAAGGGGCTAGCTTTGGGCCTATTAGCAGTTGTAGACAGAGGACTGAGGATCCTAAACTAATTCTAAAGTCCTAATGGTTGTTTTAGATTTTGATTTGGAGTTTAAGTGTGGATGCAAAGCTGGACATGGTTATAACACAAGAACAAAGCATGATTGGTGCCTATCCAGGGCCTGGAGTCAGTAGACATACACCTGTGAATGATCAGCATAAACAACTAAAACTGGATTTCAAGGGGATATATGTGATACCTGCCTTACAGGTATCTCCCAATACAAAGTGTTAGGTTATCTCTACTTATGGTATCCCTACTGCAGTATACCCTTCCCAATGTTCAACCTGAAAACAGTTTAATCTACCCCTTGAGTAGAAGTTAAAAGATCAGACATTCAACATAGGAATTCTATGCTCTAGAATCTAAACATTACTCAAATATCTAGATTCAGAAGAAGAATACATGCAATACTGGAGACAGAATTAACACAACACATGCTAAGATAGCATTTCTCATATAAGTTTAATCATGAAATCAGTGGGTTCATGCCAAAAACATACAACAAGAGATACATAAACTCACAGGTAAGCTGTACAGAGCAACCAGATCAGCTTGTCATGCATTATAGAGCCAAAAATCTTCAACTTTCAACAACCTTGAAATGAGCAACACAACCTGCTTATAACAGCCAGGTAGGTGCTCAGCAATTAATTACATGGTTGACCAAAATCCCGCCAGATACACAGTATCAGAAGGATGGCGCTCAAACACTACCAGATTGGCGCCCAAACTTGAATGCAGCAGGTAGGGGAGGAGACAGGAAGATTTCTTGAGCCCTGCGCCACTGTCCACTGATGTACACCTTCAGTCGGGTACCAGATCCGCCCACGCCATCGCCCATACCTCTGCAACAATCGCCATTGATGGCGCACCAACCCGCGGCCTCGGGAAGAACATTAATTCTGCATCGCAACCACTTCCCGCCGAGATTCATCATCATGATATTTGAAAATGCAGGATATCAATTATCCCACATGCACCCCGCAGCAACCTCATTAACACTTTATATACTAGGTCATGAGCATATATCATGTCGGTGCTTTTGCTCCTGACGACACTAGTATAGGACTTCATCATCATCATCCTCCAGCAGCATGATATCCTGTTGTTCGAAATATCACCCTGACGTCATCATGATATTTGAAATATAACCTTCATGATAATCGGCACAACCTGATCCATCGGAGGAATATCCTCCTGCTGAGCTTAAACCAAAAGTCTGGCCGATGAACATCCTGATGACGTCATCATCATATCCTGCTGACGTCATCATCATATCCTGCTGACGTCATCATCATATCTGCCTACTGCGCACCTCCTCATATCCGGATGACGTCATCATCATGTTTGCAAATATCGGGAGATCTCCTCAAGATGATCAGTGTTAGAAATATGACCCCCCCGGGACCTTGATGACGTCATCATCATATTAACATCATCATGATATTCGGAAGACAACCGGATATTTGGAAATATCCTCCTAATGCACAAATATCAGGTTGCACTGTAGCTCCACTACAAGATCGGGGCGATAACTGAATATGATGATGATGCTTGAAAAGATCCCCCCCAGTAGATAATGCACGAAGCCAGCAGGCGGATATCTCCTTGATATCAGCATCATCATGATGCTGGAACAAACATATATCCGGGTGATATGAAAATATCACCCCCTCCTTCGAAAAAAATCATGATGCAGATAGGCAGAGAAAAAGATATCACCCTGATATAAGGATGACGTCAGCATCATCAGGATGACAAAACAACGAACAAGAAGTGATACAACATCATCAGGATGATATTGACTAAGATCATCCTGACGTTCAAAATATGATGACCCTAGTGAATATCGGGTCGCACTTAGAACTCTTCAACAACATCATCAGGATGATCATAACCAAGATCACCCGATGATAAAAATATCACCCCGGCGAAATATCATGAAGGCAGAAAATATGATGACCTCCGCAAGCAGCAGGATGATAACTGGAAATATGATGATGATGACGACGACCCTTAAGAAAAAACAAGTTAGGTCGAACAACTTAGAGAATAACCCCTTCAAGATATCGGGGCAACATCATCATCATGTCTGGGCAAGGTGATAAGTGCAAGATCACCGGATACATGAAAAATCACCCCCGCAAGCAACTTAGGGCGCACTGTAGCTCGTCAGCATCATCAGGATAAAAACCAAACATCACCCGATAACTGAATATGATGATGACGATGAAAAAACAGTCGACGAAGAAAATGATGATGCTGACCATCATTGAAGACAAGATGATGATGATGACCTCCTCCTCAGGAAAATATGATGCTGCAGCTGAAAAATGCTGAGGATGTCCAACACTTAGAAAAAAAAAATGGGCAAGAAGATAAAGGCTTCAAATGAAGAAACCCCCTGATCATGACAAATCAACCCTAGGTCAAAATGAGTGCTAACAGTGGCTCCGAATGGGGACGTGCAGGTGAAAACCTGCAGCGAGAACCAGATCTCCGGGCAGACTAGACAAAAAGCCAAAAAACACGAGCTGTACAAGGCATTTACACTACATACATATTTTTACAAATGTGCACAGCAACCAGTCATTTATGCAAAATAGAACTTAAGGAATTGGCCATGCACAGGCAATTCCAGAATTTCACCATCTAGGGCCTGGAGGAAATAAGAATCCTCCCCATGAGTATTGCAAACCTGATATGGGCCCATCCATAAGGGTTGAAATTTACCATGTTTACCCTTTTCCTGATCTTTAGCATTCCAAATAAGCACCAGATCATTGACTTGAAACTTCCTTTTTGTAGTTCTCCTGTCAAACTGATATTTCATATCTTGTTGTCTTTTGAGATTGATCTGGTGGGCTCTCCTTCTGTCTTCATCCAATGCAACCAGCTGATTCACTCTTTCTGTCATGGGATCTTCAATGTCCTCATCATTTTCCTGAATGAATCTGTAAACTGGTAGGAGATTGTTTATGGGCAGTCTAGCTGATGCACCATATACTAGCTCAAAAGGTGACTTCCCAATAGCCCTTTTCACAGTCACTCTGTCAGCCCATACTGCTAAGTTCAACTTTGAGTCCCAAGCTCTCTTGTTCTTGTCCAGTATCCTCTTAACAATTTTCATGATGCTCTTATTGCTTGATTCTGCTTGACCATTTCCTTGTGGGTGATATGGTGATGTATATGACAGATTTATCCCATATCTGTTGCAAAAATCAACAAATTCACCTAATCTGAAGCACATAGCATTATCAGTGATTATCTTAAATGGTACTCCAAACCTGATGATGATGTTTCCTAGTATGAAATCTGTCACCACCTTACTTGTAGCTCTCTTAGTTGGAATGGCCTCAATCCATTTGGTAAAGTAGTTAGTTGCCACCAAAATCCAACTGTGTCCCCCACTTGATTTGTCTGCAATTTCCCCTATGAAGTCAATTCCCCATTGCTGGAATGGAGCATCCACAGGTACAGTTCTGAGGGGTAAAGCACCATCATATTTCAGCTTTCCTGAGAATCTCTGGCAAGGGTCACACTTCCTTACTAACCTTTGTGCATCTGAAAAGAGAGTGGGCCACCAATATCCTGCCCTGAGAATTTTATGAGCTGTTGTTTGGGCAGTATAATGTCCACCACACAATCCTTTATGCATGTCAATCAAAACATTGTTAGCCATGTTCTCATCCACACATCTCAGCAGCACACCATCAGGGTTTTTCCAGTACAGCTCACCTTGAACAATGACATACCTGATTGCATGTAACTTTAGAGTCCTCTTTTGATTGTCACTGAAATGGGAAGGACAATTCAGATTTTGCAAATAATAGACAATATCCTTGTACCATTCAGATCCTGATACATTTACACTCTCATCTTGGACTGCATTAACTTGGCATGCTTCCAAGTTTGACTGTGCCATCATCTTGGCTAATCCTTGTCCTCTTATCAACTTAGTAACTTGTATGTCTATGTTGAACTCCTGCAGTTTGTTTATCCATCTGCACCTTCTTCCAGTCACCTCCTGCTGAGTGAATATGTCTTTGACTGCTGCATGAGGTACATATGCAATGATATATGACCCTACCAGGTATGGTCTGAAACTCTTGATGGCTCTGACCAGTGCATATGCCTGTTTTTCCAAAATATCATACTTCAACTCAGAAGCCTGCAGGGACATACTGAAGAAAGTGATGGGCTGTTCAAAACCATCTTCATTTTTCTGTAACAAACATGCAGCAACAGTATGAAAGGAAGCAAATGAGAACACTTGGAATGGCCTAGAAAAATCAGGAGATTTAAGAACAGGGGCCATCTTGATTGCCTCTTTGATATTCTGAAATGACTCTATTGCTTCCCTTTCCCAGTTGACAGTTGCATCCTTCTTCATCATCTTGGAAATGTTCCTTGTGGTTTCTGCAAAGTTGGGAACAAATCTTCTAACAAAATTTATCTGTCCAAAGAAGGACTGAACTCCTTTCACAGTTTTTGGCATTTGAATCCTGTCAATAGCTGCCACTCTCTCTGGATCTATCCTAACTCCATCCTTGGAAATAATATGTCCCAGAAGTTTTCCTTCAACTACTCCAAAGGCACACTTCTTTGGGTTTAAAGAAATACCATATTCTAGTGCTCTTATGAAGATCTGCTCCAGATGCAAACAATGCTGCTCTTCTTTCTTTGAGTAAGCAGTCAGGTCATCCTGATATACAGCCAGGATTGAATCAATCAACCCTGCAAAAGCAACATCCATTGCTCTTTGAAATGTAGCACCTGCATTTGTTAGTCCAAATGGCATTCTAACATACATATACGTTCCCCATGGAGTGGTAAAGGCAGTCTTATATTGTTCTGATTCCTTTACCTTTACCTGATTATATCCTGAAAATCCATCCATCATGGATAGGAGTTCACAACCAGTCACTCTCTGCAACATAGCTTCCATATTAGGTAGTGGATAGTTATCCTTCAAAGAGGATACATTCAAGTTCCTGAAATCAACACAAAGCCTAATATCACCATTCTTTTTTCTGACTGGGACAAGGTTAGACACCCAAGTTGAATGTCTGATTGGCACAATTATTCCAGCTTCCCTGAGCCTTTTGAGTTCTTCTTGCATCTTGGGAGCTAAGGTAGGGTTAATAGGCCTTTGCCTTTGTCTAAATGGCTTAGCTTCAGGCTTCAATGGGATCTCATGCTGGAATAAGTCTTCCCTATAAGCTTTTAGGTCCTCATATGACCATGCAAAAACATGTTTATACCTTTTCAGTAATGCAATCAGCATGCTTCTTATGTGTGGTTTGAGTTGTTTACCAATATATACTTTCTGAGGGGCCTGAGATGTCCCCAAATTTATTTCTTCTAAATCCTCCTTATTTGTGGGGGATGTCTTTGTGACCATTTTGTCTCTACTGTCAAAAACTCTTTCCAAAGCTACCAACCCTCTAGGGATTTTATTAGTCCTCAACTGAATGATCTCTTTTCCCACAAGAGTTTCTTTTCCATCTACAGTCTCTACAAAAGCTTGGAAATCAATCTGTTGATTCTCATATTCATCTATGCAGTGCAAAAATTTCAGCAAATCCCTATCATCATCAAATACTTGCCAACTGCATATATTTTCTGGTATGGCAGGCCTAATTTTAACTTCTACACTTGTGACACCTGACAGAGTGATGTCATCTGGCCTTATTGCAACATTGGCTAAGAAATCAGCCATAACATTTTTTGACCTTTCTACCCAGCCAATTGAAAATGCATCAAAAAGTTCAATAGTATCCCAAACAGCATGCTTGTATTGTTTCAGTCTTTTATTTTTTGCAGCATACTTATTCCTAATTTGGGATACAATCAGCTCAGAATCCCCAAATACTCTTAACATCTTAATCCCATGTTTGAGAGCAATATTCAGGCCTAAGAGTAAAGCCTCATATTCTGCAATATTGTTTGTGCAATCAAATCTCAGCAAGAAAGAGAATTTGAGGAGCTTACCAGTTGGAGACAGGAAAACAACTCCAGCTCCAGAGCCTTCTTTTGCACAAGCTCCATCAAAAAACATGGTCCATAAGCCTTGCTGATCCAGCTCTTCAATGCAGATATTTTTCTTTTCATCTTCTGTATCATCTGAGACAACCTTGAAGTTATCACAGTCAGTGTCTACAAAGCATACTTGTTCATTTGCTTCTTGGTCTTCCACTGTCTCTGATGATCTCTGCTCTCTGATTAACTTGACATCCCTGCCATTCATTGGAATCATGGCATATGACAGGTCCAGCTGCATACTTCCACCAATTAGTGCTGCCCATCTTCTTGACAACAGCATACCATACTGTGGCTTGATGTCAACCACTGTTATATTCATTTTATATTTCTTTTCAGGAAATGCTGCCAGTTTAAAATCTACATCCTTCATGATTCCAATAACTGGTACCTCTCTGGCATCCATGGCATAACATTTTCCACATGCCTTGTCAATTTTTAATCCAGTTTGTTGCATGATGGCCAAAGGCATGACATTTGTGGATGCTCCAGAGTCAAGCATACAATTTCTAATTATTTTTCCATTTATAACCAGGGAAACATAAAATGGTTCCACCTGTGAAGGACACTTTGTCATGGTCATTCCTAAATAGACTTCAGGAGTCTCATCTTCTTCATTACACATGACATGTTTCTCACCCTGGGTCTGATCATTTTGTTTAGCTTGAAAAGGTACCCCTGAGATTAGGGATATTGTCCTATTCTTGATCTCTTCCACTTTCATGAGTTCCATAAGTGGAACAGAGACCTTTACCTGAGAGAGGATCTGGGCTATATCAAATGGAGCATAGTTTTGTACAACAGTTGTAGCTTGCTCCACAATCTTGCTTTTATCCTGAGCTGATTTAGTTTTCATTTTCATAGTTCCCTGATCATCATTCTTGTCTTGGGAACCTCTACTTTGATCTTCAGCCTGAGGGGTTTTGTTTTCTGGTCCTTGAGATTCATGACCTGTTTTGTATCTAAAGTTCTGTTTATTATTTACCCACTGCCTTTTTTGTGGTTCAGTTCCTTTATGACCATGCACCAGCTGACCTGCAGAAATGTCTTCTGGCTGATGTGGGCTGCCTACTTGACTTTTACCTCTGAGATTGTAGTTGCTTTTGACTTGAGCAACTGCTGCAGCTGTGAAGGCTCTGATTTCCTCATCAGAAGGTCGTTGTAGGTTACTCAGAAAATTGTGTGAGTTCTGAGCATACACATAGTTATCTTCATTATCTTCATCATATGGGGACTGTTGGCAGGCCTGAACCTGATGATCTGTATTGTCATCAGCATCATACAGAGTGTATCCATTGCCTATGGACATCATATTAACATCATCATCCTGCACATGATGTGGCTCATTGCATTCATTATAGGATGTAGCATTATCATACAAGGATTGAGCAATCATACACTGTGACTGTGAATGCGGCATCTGACAAATTATACACCACGGAGCATCATCAGCAATATTTATAGTTTTCTTTAGGGGATCAGGAGTTTCCTTGACATGTTGAGCCCTCTGATTTGTGTTGTTACGTGGGAATACAGGCTTACCATCATGCCAATTGGTGTTATAAGGCATATCATGTAATGATGGCCTCTTTTCCTGTCTTTGATAGACTTGCCTATCAGGACCCATCCCTTTTTCACTTCTAGCTAATCTATAGCTTAGGTCCTTAACAACATTTGCCAGTTTGTCTATCTTATCTTCAGGAGCAGATGTACTACCTTGAGTGTTCTAAGGCTTGTTTGGATTCTGCAGAATTTTTACATCATCCCTTCTATTTGTCTTGCCTGATGCTTTCCTATTGTTTTCAATATTTACTGCAATTCTGAAAGCATCCCTGAGAGTGGCAGGACCTTTATCTCTTAATCCATATGCAGTCTTTGCATCAAAGGCATTGATATACAAAATTATGCACATTGGTTCATTTGGTCTCATGTGATGTGGCAATTTGTTCAACACTTTAGTAAATCTTGCATTAAAGTCTGCAACCTGCTCATTTGACCCTTTGGTGATACTGGTGAACTCATTTACAAAGAAGCTAGGGTTAGTTTTATCACCATATTGCTCCTTGAACATCCTTTTAAAATCATCCCATGATGAAATACTCCGGTCAGGCAGATTCCTGTACCATTCTCTTGCCTCATCTATTAAGGATTGCATGAATGACTTCATGAAAACATCCTCATGCTCAACCTCAAAATTATCCATGACATTTTGAAAGGCCTTTAGATGATCTTCTCCTGACACTGTGTTGTTTCCTGAAAATTTAGGCACTTGCAGCCTCAGATGCTTATCAATGGGGTTAGGATACCCAGGAATACCATCAAACACCAGCTGCCTGAATCTATCTAACTGCATGGGCTATCTGTTTGGCTGATTAACATTAACATTTCTGTTTGCATTCTGGTTTCCTGCATGGTTCAGTGGTATCCTAGCATCATTCACATTTTGTCTCTCATCATGATGCTGATGTTGCATTTCATATCTTTGCTGGTGTCTTTGCATATTTGCATTCTCTAGGGTAGGAACTGAATCATTTTGGGCAGTTCTTAAGGCTTGCACTTTCTGCTTCATATCATCTCTGATTTTCATGGCTTGTAGGTATTCTAGTTCTGCTCTTAGACTTTTGATTTCTTCAGCCAATTGTTCATCCTTAGGTCTGGAGGTAGATGGTCTCATACCATTTGGGTCATCATCTTCATCATCCCTCAGAGACTCTGCCTCCTCAAACCTTTCACTTGGGTCTAGAAAAGGGCATTCTTGGAACACCTCTGACCTCATTCTCATGCTACCACCCTGTTGCCTCTCATATGCACCTTGAATATCAGCTTCTGCATTTGAAAAATAAGGCGCATGCTGTCCTGATGGCCTAGGGTTATCTTGTACATCATCACTTTTTCTGGGGGAGCTCTCATGACTAACTGAGACAGTTCCCTTTCTTCTATACATCATTCTTTTTGTGAATGGTAACTCTTCAAATAAAGGGTTTTGTTGGGATCTTCTCCCCTGCATATAAATTTTACTTTGACCGGTTGGGAGATTACTTCGGAGTCGCCACCTATTACTAGGAACTATTTTCTTCTGAAAACCAGGGTTCTTTCACAAGGTACCCCAGCAGAGTCGCCAATTTCTGTTGACTTTTTCCCAGACTGGATGCTTATTCCCAGATTTCCCTACAAGGTAGCCATCAGTGATCAACAGGATCTCTGGGCCAGGGGGCCAACAGTGTAGGAGATAGACTCTATATTTTATCTCCTCTTCTTCTTCAGGCTCTGCAAGACCTAGGGGGGTATTCCCTACTCAACATCCATGAGGATATGCATACAAGGCTGGGATGCTGACAGAAAGCAGATAGTCCTCTTGTAAGTAGACCAAAACTGAAAGATAAGAGCAAAGGGGCTAGCTTTGGGCCTATTAGCAGTTGTAGACAGAGGACTGAGGATCCTAAACTAATTCTAAAGTCCTAATGGTTGTTTTAGATTTTGATTTGGAGTTTAAGTGTGGATGCAAAGCTGGACATGGTTATAACACAAGAACAAAGCATGATTGGTGCCTATCCAGGGCCTGGAGTCAGTAGACATACACCTGTGAATGATCAGCATAAACAACTAAAACTGGATTTCAAGGGGATATATGTGATACCTGCCTTACAGGTATCTCCCAATACAAAGTGTTAGGTTATCTCTACTTATGGTATCCCTACTGCAGTATACCCTTCCCAATGTTCAACCTGAAAACAGTTTAATCTACCCCTTGAGCAGAAGTTAAAAGATCAGACATTCAACATAGGAATTCTATGCTCTAGAATCTAAACATTACTCAAATATCCAGATTCAGAAGAAGAATACATGCAATACTGGAGACAGAATTAACACAACACATGCTAAGATAGCATTTCTCATATAAGTTTAATCATGAAATCAGTGGGTTCATGCCAAAAACATACAACAAGAGATACATAAACTCACAGGTAAGCTGTACAGAGCAACCAGATCAGCTTGTCATGCATTACAGAGCCAAAAATCTTCAACTTTCAACAACCTTGAAATGAGCAACACAACCTGCTTATAACAGCCAGGTAGGTGCTCAGCAATTAATTACATGGTTGACCAAAATCCTGCCAGATACACAGTATCAGAAGGATGGCGCTCAAACACTACCAGATTGGCGCCCAAACTTGAATGCAGCAGGTAGGGGAGGAGACAGGAAGATTTCTCGAGCCCTGCGCCACTGTCCACTGATGTACACCTTCAGTCAGGTACCAGATCCGCCCACGCCATCGCCCATACCTCTGCAACAATCGCCATTGATGGCGCACCAACCCGCGGCCTCGGGAAGAACATTAATTCTGCATCGCAACCACTTCCCGCCGAGATTCATCATCATGATATTTGAAAATGCAAGATATCAATTATCCCACATGCACCCCGTAGCAACCTCATTAACACTTTATATACTAGGTCATGAGCATATATCATGTCGGTGCTTTTGCTCCTGACGACACTAGTATAGGACTTCATCATCATCATCCTCCAGCAGCATGATATCCTGTTGTTCGAAATATCACCCTGACGTCATCATGATATTTGAAATATAACCTTCATGATAATCGGCACAACCTGATCCATCGGAGGAATATCCTCCTGCTGAGCTTAAACCAAAAGTCTGGTCGATGAACATCCTGATGACGTCATCATCATATCCTGCTGACGTCATCATCATATCCTGCTGACGTCATCATCATATCTGCCTACTGCGCACCTCCTCATATCCGGATGACGTCATCATCATGTTTGCAAATATCGAGAGATCTCCTCAAGATGATCAGTGTTAGAAATATGACCCCCCCGGGACCTTGATGACGTCATCATCATATTAACATCATCATGATATTCGGAAGACAACCAGATATTTGGAAATATCCTCCTGATGCACAAATATCAGGTTGCACTGTAGCTCCACTACAAGATCAGGGTGATAACTGAATATGATGATGATGCTTGAAAAGATCCCCCCCAGTAGATAATGCGCGAAGCCAGTAGGCAGATATCTCCTTGATATCAGCATCATCATGATGCTGGAACAAACATATATCCAGGTGATATGAAAATATCACCCCCTCCTTCGGAAAAAATCATGATGCAGATAGGCAGAGAAAAAGATATCACCCTGATATAAGGATGACGTCAGCATCATCAGGATGACAAAACAACGAACAAGAAGTGATACAACATCATCAAGATGATATTGACTAAGATCATCCTGACGTTCAAAATATGATGACCCTAGTGAATATCGGGTCGCACTTAGAACTCTTCAACAACATCATCAGGATGATCATAACCAAGATCACCCGATGATAAAAATATCACCCCGGCGAAATATCATGAAGGTAGAAAATATGATGACCTCCGCAAGCAGCAGGATGATAACTGGAAATATGATGATGATGACGACGACCCTTAAGAAAAAACAAGTTAGGTCGAACAACTTAGAGAATAACCCCTTCAAGATATCGGGGCAACATCATCATCATGTCTGGGCAAGGTGATAAGTGCAAGATCACCGGATACATGAAAAATCACCCCCGCAAGCAACTTAGGGCGCACTGTAGCTCGTCAGCATCATCAGGATAAAAACCAAACATCACCCGATAACTGAATATGATGATGACGATGAAAAAACAGTCGATGAAGAACATGATGATGCTGACCATCATTGAAGACAAGATGATGATGATGACCTCCTCCTCAGGAAAATATGATGCTGCAGCTGAAAAATGCTAAGGATGTCCAACACTTAGAAAAAAAAAATGGGCAAGAAGATAAAGGCTTCAAATGAAGAAACCCCCTGATCATGAAAAATCAACCCTAGGTCAAAATGAGTGCTAACATAATGATTCTAGAAAGGAGGAAATCCAGTAGTCTCATTATTTATGGCTTTAGGTTGTTCCATCATTCTTCTCTTTGATCTGGTATAATAATCTGACTGCACCAATGGTTTCTTGGAAGTGGATGCTTCATTCAAGAACACTGAATCTTCATCTTCAATCCATGAAAATAAGGCATGCTCAGGAGCAATTTCTTCTTCTTGCTATATAGACATCCCCTGCATCTGAGCCACCATTACTACATTCTAAACACCAGGTGACTGATATGGTGGAGAATTAGACATCAGGACTTGCCCTTCTCCCTTTCTCTGTTCTACTATTTTTTGCTGCAGATTACCTCTGGGACAATCTCTGGGCATATGAGCATTGTTGCAAGGAAAGCACCAGGCATTGGTGTCTCCTCCTAAATTATTTTGTCTTGGGACTATCTCTCTATTTGGATTATGAGGGACAACCTGAAGCGGTGTGGGGACTGTGACCAACTGGTTTGATGGCTAAGGATTATTTTGCCTTTGAGGGCCTTGTTATTGATTTGGTTGGTAAGGGGGTCTATTTCCTTGGAAACCTTGATAAGGAGGCTTTGGATAGGAAGTTTGTTGTCTTTTGAGATTAATTATCTCATTTGAAAAGGTCCTGAGGATATTCTTGACATCATCCATTTCAGATGGTTGAGCAGGAGGTGTTGCCACAGTAGGTTGTTGAGATGTTGGGAATGTATACATAGACATAGGTGGAATTGCAAGATTGGGGGCTTCTTGTGGCAAAGGTAATGAGATTTTTGGGAACATGGGCATAGGAGGCCTTGGGGGCAACTTTCCAGCATCTATCAAGTTATTCTCAGCCTTAACAACCAATTCATATGCCTCTGGTAGGGTCTGACCTCCCAGGGACTGAATCATTACTGATATATCAGAATTGAAGGCTTTGAGGTAGAAAACAATTGTCATACCTGATGGTGGCCTTGCTGTAGCAGGAATTATGTCCCAATTCTTTTGAAACCTTGTGTTGAAATCAGTTATGGCTTCTTTTGGTGCCCTCTTTATGGTGATTAATTGTTGCAGCAGGGAAGATTTGTCACCCTTCTCATTAAATCTTGCAAAGAAAGCATCACTAAGATGATCCCAAGTAGATATTGTATTTGGGGCTAAAGATCTATACCAGTCTAGAGCCTTTCCCTTGAAAGAAGCTACTAAAAATCTGATTGCTACATTCTATACGGTAATAACATGCACTGCACATACATCAGACACATCTTGAAGATGCTCCCCTGGTGTCTTAAAATCTTCCCCACTGAACTTAGGTAAATCCTTCAAAGCATTAGCTGGAATTGGATCACAAGTAGCTAGTGGTACTGGAAGAATGAGAGGACTTGATGCAGAGGTAAAACGCAACGGGAGCTTGCTAACAGGAAGGAGGAGCCAAATATACAAACAACATGATAAAAATCCCTATCGGTTCAGCATCATCATCATGTTTCCTAAAAAACACCAACAGCATCATCATATTTTGGATGAGCAGAATTATCCTCCTGCCGACTACTGTTCACCTCCTCCGCCTGTCGCCTATCATCATCATCATGATACTCAACGAGCGCAAACATCCCCCTGTTGCACTGTTCATCGGGAGCCAAACACTATCGGCATCATCATGATATTCAACACTCTCTTCGTCAGCAGGATATCAAATATCCGGTTGCTCCAAATATCTTGATGACGACAACTTCAGCAGTTTCCCTTCGATGCCCCGATAGCCGACGATACAAGCAACAGCATCATGAAATGATTTATCCGGTTCTCTCGAAACCTCCTGATGATGTTAACACAACCTTCTGCCGAGGACTTACGCCGATACCTAAGCACTTAGCGATAGCAGGATAAACTTGCATAGGGTGATATCTCAATATCCTGATGACGATGACGTCATATCCTGATGACGATGACGTCACACAATATCCTGATGACCTCTTCAACACTTAGTCAAAAAAAACTAAACTTTCACTCCTGCATCAGCTAGCGATACGCAGATGATTGGCACCCCCGAGGGATGATCCTGACGGTGATATATACACTGAGTATATATCCAACTTAAAACATCCTGATGCACTTGCAACATGCAAACTTCAACAGTTTCATGACCCGATCCTGATGACAATGTATTCGCAAATGACGATGCGATTTGCTCTGACTGGAAACGCACATGCAGACTCCTGTATATCCGTCCGCTGCATGTAAACACTCAGAACCGCTCTATTACACAAAGATAATATGATGATCGGGCCGGATCACCTTCAAACCAAAATCTAACAGCTTATCTTTCTAGACCTAGCACATGAGGATGCTAGGCTGATTCACAGCATGCTTCTAACTGATCTCTTGAACAATGCAATGCATAAACGGAAAATACAAATGCAAACTAAGCTATAATACAGGACCATTCCACCGATGTGCAGGATCAACTGGTGGAAGGGTTGAAAGTATCCATCAACTTGCGAAACAGAAAAGAAACCAAAATAGATACAGCTGATAAACCAGAAACTGCAAATGATGAGATCTTATTCAAATGAAATTCAAATGTACTGTTTCTGCAATTCTGTCAAACAACAGTGTTTCACAATATCTGGAATGTTCACCAGTACAACATACCACCAATACTATTCTCCTGAAGATAACATCTACCAATATGCTAAACACTAACAGATCGAAGGTATAAATAGCAAAATCCTTCGAGTACTACCAACTCACTTCCCAGCGGCTGGGAGCTTCCAAGCAGCTGGGAGAAGGACAGCTCAGACTACCTTATCACGATCTCTAACTACCTACACATACTCCTAGGCTGAACTAATACATAGCATCGGTCCAATGGACCTTATTACATGATGAAGTCAAACATACTAAAAATAGACTAATGCCCTGTCATCATGTGGACAATTATCCTATATCCTGATCATGTATTGGTGCTCCTGCACCAGGACTGCCAATATTCTAGTTTGCATAAATCCTTGGGGCTACAGGTGCTCCCATATTTACTCCTTGTATCACTGCAATTTGATTCACTCTTCTTCTTGGAGTAGTAACTAATGGTGGAAATAGAATACCTGGATTAGCAGCAGACTGAGCTCTTGTTGTAGGTCCACAACTTTGGCTCCTTGTCACTCTCTGGCTCATACCATCTTGATAAGAACTTCAAGAAGGTCCCACCAGGCATGCCAAAAACTGTTGATGGTTAAAATTGCGTAGGTTCCAACACCAACATGGGAAGTTTCAAGAATGTGGGACTTGCTGCTTGAAACAACCTCTAGATTTTAAAGAAACTGGATCTTCCTATTTTAATGGGGTTTTGAGTAAAGGGAACGAGATAAACAAGATTACAAATACAATAAGTAAAATCTAAACTATGGCAATGTGCTTAAGTGAAATGTACTCCTTCAATTAGCATAGTGAACCAATCATTAAGATATGTAGCTATATTAAAGAGCAGATACTGCATGATTAATATAAATAGATGTAAATGAAAACAGTCAAAGGCTATACTCAGACAAATCTGCAAAGACAAATAATATCAACAAAGGCACATAACATAGTTCTTTTCATTAATATTCTAGCAACATAAGAGGCACAGTAACATGCATAGATATATTAACCTTCTTATTAGAAATAACAAAATTATAGCAAATGATACAATTTGGTCACAACAAAGTCTCTGAATTCTCTATTAGATTCTTGATAAAACTTATCAAAAGTTGGATCCCTATCTATTACAATTGCTACATATTTATAACCACAGATTTAACCAAAGATTGCCTGCAACAACCTGAATCTCTAACGGCAAACAAAACTGGAGCTAACTGAGAGTCCTCGACCGCTAAGATTTCTTGAATCTGCAACTGCTTCCTTCCCGTGCACTCATTAGCTGAGGATTATTTTGTATGTGGCACTTTAACTATATCACCGTTAAGACACATGGCACTGTCCACTTCACTTTGAACTGATATGTGTCTATCCCTATTGAACTCTTAAAAAATGTATCTTTATGCCCGAGCAACTCTCGGTCATGACATCTGTCACCATTTGTAACACTTAGAGACTGATATATAATATATGGGACCCACTGCTTATGTCACTTACTATCTGCATAGAGGAGTAAAACTGGGACATATGGCACCTTCCACATGAAACAAACCTAGACACGTGGCACCTCCCAGCAAAACAAGTAGCTTATGAAAAAGACTCTGAAGGATCTCTCAGAGACTGACACTTGTCACACTCTGCAGCTACTAAAAAATAATAACACCTTCATCCCAAGAACGTTGAAATAAAAGAAGACCCTTCCTCCGATGTCGCCACATGGTGCTCTCTACAACAAGTATGAAACTGTGTCTTTAAAATTGTGGCCCACCATACATATACTGGTACTAATAAGCTTTGAATAAAAGAAGACACACGTGGTGGCCTCCGGAGGAAACTCAAAAGACACATGGCAACTTCCACTAGCATGCAGCAACAAAAAGAAACTTTTAGAAATTGTCTCAGATGTAAACACATGGCGAAGCCCGCAACTATTATGAAACTTCAACCAAAGAAACTGCTATTACTACGTGGCACACCCTGCTACATCTAGAAAAAGAAAGTAACACGCGGCAACACCCACATAAAACTTAATACTGCTCCCTTTTGTTGTAGCTTAGGCACTTGGTGCGATCCGCGCATGGAAACATACATAGCCACAAATATTAGCTGCTGTAATATTATTGCAACATTGCTAAAACAAAATGTAGAGTTTTACTCTACACGTCTTTTGGATCAACTAGTGCACCAAATACATTCATGAGATTGATGAATGAGGTACTGAAAAAATTCTTGGATTGTCTACTTGGATGATATTCTAATTTTTAGTAGGACCAAAGAAGAACATTTGTGGCATATTAGACAAGTATTTTAGAGGCTGGGAGAAGAGAAATTGTTGATAAAAATCAAAAAATGTAGCTTCATGAAGATAAAATTGGTATATTTGGGGCTTGTGATTTTTACGGAAGGATTGAAGATGGATCCAGAAAAAGTAAGAGCAATTCTTGAATAGCCAACACCTGTAAAAATTAGGGAGGTAAGATCTTTTCATGGATTGACAAGTTTCTACTAGAAATTCATAAAAAAATTTAGTACCATATGCACATCGATGATAGAGGCAATGAGAGGAGATCAGAAAGATTTTAAGTGGACATCAGGAGCACATAGAAGTTTTGAATTGTTGAAGAAAAATGTGACAGAGCTGTTGAACACAATGAGGTGCTGAGAGGTGGGGTGAATCAACACACACTAAAAACTTAAACATATATTTGTAGATAAAACTGAATAACTTAGGGAATAGAAAGTAAATTATGCAACATAAGAATCAACACAAGAAAACTAGGATTTTTTTGTGGAAAACTCTAAAATAGGGAAAAACCACGGTGAGTGTTAGCTCACAATATATTATGCTCACTATAAAAATGTTACAACTCTATTTTTGGGCTACAACCCAAGGAAGCTACTACTCCCTGTATTTTGTGCTCACTACAATTACAACTTTGATTTAGGGTAGAAACCCAAGGAAGCTACTACTCCCTGAATATTCTGCTAACTGCATTTATGATTTACAAGAATAAATATATGGACTACTATAAAGTAAACATCTTACTTATGCCGATAATGTAGTGTTCCTTTTCTGCTCAAAACATGCCTTCAAACTGATTCTGCACACTTCATATCTTGCACTCTACTCTATCATGTTTGTATTCACATCTCCACATCACAAATGAATTTCATCTTCTATAAATATTCTTCACAACACTTCAAAACATTGATTAGTTCGGCATCATAAACATCATTAGATGAAACATGTAGCTCTTGAAAGGTCGGCCTCAATACATTCTATATGATAAGAAAACTTGTTGTGGATCTTAGGACTTCATGAAAGTATTCAAGACATATCTCATCACATCTCTCAAAGTCAAAGAAATAGATCAGGATCTACCGCACATATCAGAGACCTAACCTATCGGCTCAAACTACTTAAAACTGCTAACTGTTCATCTTCTCACTACTAGGAGAAGCCAAAATCTCCATGCAGACCAAGAATTCAATAATGTACAATCTCAACATCATCCATTCACCTTTCTTCTAAAGTATCATATCAATCTATACATCCACAAAACAAGAAACATGACGAACTATAGGAAACAGAGCATTCTGGACCCCATGTGACACTTCATAACTCAAGATATAGCATTGCGGTACAAGAAAATAAGAAATATCTATATGCAGATCAAAATTGAGATATATTGGAACATGTGAGACCTTCGCACAAACTTTTATGTCTGATCTACATACATTTCATCTTCTGTAAAAGCTCAAACATGTGTATTTAGGCTCTGAAATAGTCTGTATTGTCTCTATCACTTGATTGCTAACTTTGTGGACCACCAAATCACTTGGTACTTCATCATACCATGTCTTAATCATTTTTGAGATTATCCTTGGAACCGCATGACAAAATAATGTCTTCTGGAAGAATGCAAAGCATTCCAATAAGTCTTCATTATTGCTTTGCCCTGTCTAAGTAGTAACCGGTACTCTGTCCCTTATAACTTTTTCTGCTGATGATGTGAGGACCTGAAAACTTGGATATATCATTTCAATACCTAGATAGACTTGTCTTTAGAACTAAAAGATCAAGTCTTTCTCTGTGGAGAAATGTAGACCAAACCAATGTGATTCTACCTTAGGATATGCATTGTGAATGCCTTAGACAGATTTCTACTACTTATCATTAAGTACGGTACACCAAACTGATGAGATATACATGTAGGGAGACTGGAAACATGCTAGGACATGATTATTTACCTCCACATCATGCTTAGACATAAAACTAATCACTGCACCATACTTAGACTATTTTCTCTTCTCCCAGACTGGTTTTACTTCACCTGCTAAGTCTTCCAGACAAACTAGCGTTTGAAATGCTAACCCCTTGACTTTAACTGAGTCAAATTGTCTCTCTCAAATCTTCCACTAATCATCAACTTCTCCATCTTATGTACAAGTCTGATCTTGTATTTTCATCTACTATGAATGCTATGTTGACATCAATGACAACAAATATTGCCAACTAGAGCAACCAGTGTTAGCATCACCAGATTTTGACAAAGTATTTAGGCTAATTGTGATGCCAGTGGAAATACAATAGGAGTAGTGTTAAGTGAAGAAGGGAGACCAGTAGCATATTTTAGTGAGAAGTTGAATGATGCAAGGAGATATTCAGTATATGATCAAGAGTTCTATGCCATAATTCAAGCCTTGAAGAAGTAGAGACATTATTTGTTGCTGAAAGAATTTGTGTTGTACACTGACCATCAAGCTTTGTAGTATTTGAACAATCAAGGTAAGTTGAATCAAAGACACATGAGGTGGGTAGAATTCATGTAGAGTTATATATTTGTATTGAAACACCAGAGTGGAAAGTCAAATAAAGTTGCAAATGCATTGAGCAGAAGAAGAAATTTGTTGACAGAAATGAGGGTAGAAGTACTAGGTTTTGAAGAACTCAAGCACATGTATGAGGATGATCTAGATTTTGCAGAAGCATGGAAAGCATGTAGAGAACTATTTGTGATAGATAGAAGCAAGTGGTTGGATTGCTTCATTCAAGATGATATGTTGTTCAAAGGCAATTAGTTGTGTATTTCGTGGAGCTCAATGAGAGAGAATTTGATCAAGGAGAAACATAGTGGTGAATTAGTAAGACATTTTGGTATTGATAAAACAATAGCTTTGGTAAATGAACATTATTTTTATCCTCAAATATATAAAGATATAAGTAATTTTGTTTAGAGTTATAGAACTTGTCAAATTGAAAAATGTAGTAGTTAGAATATTTGATTGTATAAACCTTTAACATTACCAGAAAGACCTTCATAAGATATAAGCATGGATTTCATATTAGGGTTACCAAGAACACAAAGGAGACATGATTCTATATTTGTAGTAGTGGACAAATTTTCAAAGATGGCGCATTTCATTCCTTATAAGAAGACAAATGATGTTGTACATGTTGCTAGCCTATTTTTCAGGGAGATTATGAGATTGCATGGATTACTGAAGAGTATAGTTTCAGACAGGGATACAAAGGTCATAGGATATTTATGGAGGACATTATGGAAGAAGATGAAGATAGATCTAAGTTCAATTCAGCATTCCACCCACAGATAGATGGAAAAACAAAAGTGGTAAATAGGAGTTTGGGAAACTTGTTGAGATGTTTGGTAGGAGATAAGATAGTAAATTGGGATATAATTCTACCGCAACTAGAGTTTGCATACAATAATTTAGTGAACAGAGGTATAGGAAAGTCACCATTTGAAATTGTGACCAGAGTACAATCTAGAGGAGTTGTAGAACTCAGAGACATTAGTATGGAGAACAAAAGGAGTGCAAAAGCAGAAGAGTTTGAGATGTTTGGTAGCATTTGGAAGAGATGAACAACAAGTATAAGGGACAAGTAGATGAGAAGAGGAGACACATTGAATTTTCTATTAGAGATGAAATCATGGTATATCTCAGAAAGGAATGATTTCTAGTGGGGACATACAACAAGCTAAAGGTGAGGAAGTTTGGAGCATGTAAGATTCTTAAGAAGTTTAACTTAGGAAATGCAAATGAATTGGAACTACCGGAAGCACTTGGCATATCACCAATCTTCAATATTGCAGATCTATATCAGTACCATGAAGGATGGTCAAGTGTCAGCACCATAGGAGATTGTTTGGAGAATAAGATACTACATCAATAACTGGAGCAGATATAATAGATTCTTGATAGTAGAGTTGGGCGCAACACTAGAGGCAAGAAGTATAAGCAGTACTTGGTTCAGTGGAAAGGAAGGTCAGAAGAAGATTCATCATGGATTTCTCAGGATGAGGTAGAACGCATTGGTTTTCCTCTAGCCCCAGGAAAATGAGGGACTCACTTTTCAAAAAACCTTGGGTATCTGATCCAGGAGCATCCCAGGTTGAAAGGTAATCTTGCATCAACCAAAAATAATTGTTCTTGTCTTTTCTTGCATTTTAGTCAATACAACCTCAACACTTTGCATCACATTTTACCGCAGGATCATTTGACATCTTGCAACATAGGATCAATACTCTACAATAGCTCATCTACATCATATCCAGATTTTAGGAGATTTTCAATTGTATACAGAAATATATTGTTGTTAGAAGCTTCACTAGGATTCACTGTTTAGAGCATTTGACATACAACTTGGTATATGGAGTTTACGACACCTACCCATGACTTGCAGTACCTAATAGAACATCTCACAAGGTATTATGGACTAGAGGAACCTTCAACTAGAACTATAACATGATCCATCAACATTAGAGGCTTCACTATTGTAATTAGACTGACCTACACATTTCATCAAGCATTGATCTTTGAAACCCCTTAAGGCTGATGCGGATCATTCCTTGAGCTGGGAATTGTTATATAATCATTCACTAGATACATTAGGAGGTAGTTAGGAAGCTAGTAGGTGGTGGATAGTTTGGAAAGTTAAGATTGTGAAATCGCGCTTCAAAGCTATATCTTTCTTATAAGTTGTAATAAGCCAGAGGACAAGCCTATGAGCCAATTGTAGTCTGCATATTTCCAGCATATGAAAGTTGTAATTGTTAATAATATTGAATCAATAAAATTCCATTTGTTGTTCCATTCTTTATGTTTTTTCTGTTGTGTGTACTCTAAGGCTACATGGTAGGAGTCCTATCCCTGGACCCTCCATTCGTGACTACATCAATAACACAGTTGGCCAGGATTTGATACCAAATGTTAGAAATGAAGACAACAACTACACAAGTGGAAATCTAATTTAACTAAGATTTATGATCTTTAAAAATGTAGAAACTATGGAGATAGAAAATAGAATCAAAAACCACAATGCAGGAATTAACACCATAGAAGAAATGAACACATAATAGAATATATAACATGGAGAAAACCCTTTCGGGTAAAAAACTCCACCAAGAAAAGAGGATTCAAGTTGTATTATCTTCAGATTTGAAATACAATACATGTACTTCCTCTGTCTCTTCAACCTTCAATCCGGCAGAACCTGTATACAAAACTTATGATATGCATAACACAAACAAGGCACTAATTTTATAGAGGTTTTACACTCCTCAAACTAGGCATCCACTTTCTCTCTCCTTAGAAACTCCAACATGCAACATTAAATGACCTCTTACATGTCCATGCCACTTGTAAATAGTCAACCATGCAAACTTGGATGCCCAAGGCCAAGAATGGCAACTTACAGCTCATAAATACTTGTCATAGGTTGTCATAGAATCTTATGACAACTTATAGTTGTCATAGATTCTCTTACAACATCTTAACAGCCTTATGATAAATGTCATACAAGACAAAAATACTAGATTCCTCCAATATGGTGCCTACCCTCATTTACCTTATCTTTTCACAGTAACCATCATTAAATGTTATCCCGTAATTATGATGAAGGGGGTGAATTAGAAAACACACAACAATAGAAATTGAACACAGAAAATAGAACTTTCTTTTATTGATCTGGGCAACTCATTACATTACAGAAGCTCAATTACAATTAGAGGAATCAATCCTCCATAGGCTACAACACACTATAGCTACACATCACCAGGCTCTGGAATCTTTTGCCTTCTGTAACCCCCAAATCAGCTAGGGTTTCTGTTTTCCCACCTATTATTGACTCTAAACTTTCCCCCTTAACTCTACTACCACCTAGGGTACCCAAAATTGGTTATTAATAGCCTTTTTGGTGGCCAACAACCTAATTTTGAAATTTGCATCTCCCTCCAAAAATAGGTCAACTTTCAGGAGCCATAAATTTTGATCTGAGTGTCTGATTGACGAATTGTTTTATGTGTTGAAAAGCTCGTGGAATGCTCTACGTGCTAAGAATTTGTTTTGCCAGTTCTGACCATTTTTGGGCCTGTATGGGGCCATTTAGTGCCTCAAACCTGAGTTTGAATAATTTTCAGTCATTTTTCAGGAAACAGAAACTTTAATATCTTTGAGCTTGTTGGTTTTCCTTCTGAATCAATAGAGTGTTTGCTAGTTCCAATGCACAGGCAGATTCAGCCAACTAATATAGGAGGTTGCGTGAGCTGCCTCCCCTTCACTTCTGGTTCTGCCGCACCAAGGGGAGGATCCCTATAGCTAAAGATTTGACATTTGACTCGCTCAATGACAGAAAGATTTAGCTTTACAACTACAGGCATAATACTCTCATGTGTGGACCAAGATTTGTGTGATAAATCATAAGGTTGGCAACTTTCTTGGACATATCTGGCTGGTTATGTATGAGAGTATGCAGGGGTCCTAATCCTACTCCTACAAACTAACAGGTTGGAAATATGGAATGATTTGAATTTATGTTTTGGATGCAAGACAAAGGGTTTTGGATCATAACTACTACACAAGAAGCAGATTGGTGCCTATCTCAGGGCAAGGAGTCAACTAGACGTATACAAGACAATGGCTTGCAAATGGCATTCGAGTTTCAAGGGGTTAGGACTGGTATTCGCCTTACAAATACCACCCAAGGATAAGTATTTAACTGTCTCTACTTATAAATATCCCAGCTGACATACAATCTTCTCCATACTCAACCTAAAACAATTTAATCCACTCCTTGAATGGAAGTTAGAGATTAAGCATGTGATACATAAACCTATACCCCAGAATCTAAGAAACCCTTAGCAACCAGATTCAAAAGAAGAAAATGCATACAACAAATGGAGACAAATAGTTAGACACATGCAATGAAGCATTTTTCATATAAAATGACATGAAACTAAACATATGTACAAGATGCACTCAAATGCAACTCATAAACTCCAATAGAGATAAAACAGCCAAGAAAATGCTCTGTCTTTCGTTATTTTTCGCCCAAAAAAAAACCCAAGTCTTTAACAACCCCTAAATGAGTAACACAGTTTGCATTTTATAGCAAGACTGTCTACTCAGCAATAGTTACATGGCACTCAAAATTTCACCAGATACAATGCATCGTGAGAAATGGTGCCCAAATCAATCAATGTAGCATATAGAGAGAAAAGGATGAGCAGGTGAACTCGGGATATGCACTGCCGCCTAAAGATTTTCTTCACAAACCTGGTAGTTGGCCGGTCAATCAGACCCATACCTTTGCACTGCTTCCATAAATGGCCAACCTACTCGTGGCCTCTTGGAAATGCAACAGTTACATACTTAGAAATTTTCCATCCTAGAATGCGACTGTGAATGCATAGGAAAATCCCTCGCTGAAATTTTAAAACATGGTCGTTGATCATCTCCCTATCGCCAAGATCAATGGCGTCAAACCACTTGAAAAGTCGTTGATTAATAGAATCATGCCATGTAGGTGCTTTATCTCATTTGACTTTTTCCATCACAACATTCATTTTGCCTTTTCTGCCTCAGTTGCCTTTTAAATCTTTGTATATGCAGAATGCATATACATGCAACTGTCTGGACACGTGGCAGCCCCTGATTGGTTCTCCATCATCATGACATCTTCATCCCCATTGGCTATCGGGGAAACCCTGGAGCCATCCATTGATGTATAAGGTCTCAGAGATATGCCAATGTATCTCCTTTGCTTTTGCATATCGCATTGTATAATGCACATACACGTACAATATACATACAAGGCGCGGGCCTCAAAACATTATAAAACACTTTGAAAACACCATCGGGTTCTGCCTTGTATCTCTATTCTTGTATATCACTTTGCATATTGCATGTACAAATGCAATATACATACACCGCGGATTCCATTGCATTTATCAATAGGACTTGAAAACCTTTGAAATCTGGCTTGCATTCTCCTCATTGCATCTACCATTGTACATCGGCATATGCAAGCACTACATATACAAGCTGCGAACCCCAAATTTTGTTCACTGCATTTGATTTTCAATCAGGGCCGGATTGTATGTTTTCTTTTGTATATTGGCATGTATGTTGCATATACAATGCGAACATACAACCGGTGGGCCCCATAGCTAACGTTGACCGCTGTTGACCTGCTTGTATGTTTCACCTTGTACATTTTGTTTGCATGCGCCTGATGTATACTTTCTTTGTATGTCCGCAGACCCCACCAAATGTATCTTCCCCTTTGTATCTTTACTTTGCATGCCGAATATACATTCAATCCTACTTGCACATATTTGCGGACCCAAGCACCACTTTAGCTGATTTGAACCTTTTTTGAGATCTGCAATGTATCTTCGTGTTGTATGTTGAACATACAACAAAACATGCATACAATCTCGTTCGATACAACCGCAAAATATTCTAGGAATCTTCAATGTATATTCCACCCTTGTATATTTCCAATGTATCTTTCCATTGTATATCGCAATATACATACCCAATATACAAGCAAACCCGATATACAAGCACAGAATACTCTGGGAATCTGTGGTAGATCCCTCAATGTACTTGTGAACCCAGTATGCATATAAAGATGCATACAACCATTTTTTCACCATCTTCAAAGGCTGATTGAAATTTCTGCAAGCTCGCCAATGTATATTTGCATTTGTACATACAAACCCCTTTGTATATACAAAGATACATGCATTTAAAACTATTTTTTGCACTTTTCAACTGCAAAGGCCAAAAGACTTCAAATTTTTTGGATTTAATGGAAGGTGCCTGTGAATTCAAATGCTCAAAACTTGAATATTCATGCAGGCACCAACATAACTCACAAATAAACTTTGCATGATTCCTTCGCCAAAGGTCTTATATTTCTGTTATGTAACTTCCTGTAAATTTTCACTTCAATCTGTGCCCAAATGCAAACTTTCTAAAAATAGTAGGTTACTATTTTTAGCAGTTTGGAAAAACTGAAAGTTCTACATCATTATTCAAGCGACTATGGAACCAGAACCACAAATTTTGAAAAGAAATAAAAATAACATCAACAATTTTGAAACACATCTTTTTTTGGGTGATGCAAGATTGCCCTTACACCACTGGATGCTCCTGCATCAGACACCCAGGGTAATTTGAGAAGTGACCCTGTCACGTCTCAGGTGTTTGTGTGAGGAAAACCCAAACAATCAACCTCTACCTTAGACAACCAAGAAGAATCTTCAATAGGCCTTCATTTCCATTTCACCAAGTATTCTTCATATTGCCTATTCCAAGTACTTCTTCCCACATGGCTATCTAAGATCTCTTCTATCTCCTCTATTGAAGTAGATGCCATAATACTCCACTGTTCTTCTGTTGTTCCATCTTCTGTGCCACCCTCATGATATTCTGTTAAATCAACAATGTTGAACATAGGGGAAATATTAATCCCACTTGGCAACTCTACCTCATATACATTTCCTAAATCATGCTTCTTCAGGATTTTGCACGGTCCAAATTTCTTCATTTTCAACTTATTGTATGTTCCAATTGGGAACCTTTCTTTTCTAAAGTGAACCATGACTTCATCTCCTATTTGGAACTCCTTATACCTCCTCTTCTAATCTACCTTAGCCTTGTACTGAATATTCATCTTATTAATGTGCTTTCTCACCTCTTCATGCAAATTCTTCAGATGTTCTGCAATGTATTTAGCCTCGACACTTGTCTTTTCTCCTTTGTCCAAATTCCTTAAATCTAAAGCATTTCTTGGACTATTTCCATATACAAATTTGGAATGGTGATTTACCAGTACTCCTATTGACAGAATTGTTGTAAGCAAATTCTGCATGTGGTAAAATCAAATCCCATCCCTTGGGCTTATCTCCTACTAAGCATCGTAGTAGGTTACCCAAAGTCCTATTCACCACTTCGGTCTATCTATCAGTCTGTGGATGGTGTATAGAACTAAACTTCAAATTTGTCTTCAACTTCTTCCACAATGTCCTCCAGAAATAACCAACAAACTTGGTATCTCGATCTGAAACAATGCTCTTTGGTAGACCATGTAATCTCACCACCTCCCTGAAAAATAATTCTGCAATATGAACAACATCATTAGTCTTCTTCCAAGGAATAAAATGTGCCTTATTCGAGAATCTATCCACCACCACAAAAATGGAATCATGTCCTCTCTATGTCCTTGGTAAGCCAAGAGCAAAATCCATACTAATATCATCCCATGGCTTCTCTGGTATAGGTAATGGTTGGTATAGACTTGTATTCTGAGTTGCTCCTTTTGCCATCTGACTACTCTGTAACTCTGCACAAATTTCCTCACATCCTGCTGCAACTGTGGCCAATAATAATTTTCACCAATAATAGTAATGGTCTTATCTCGACCAAAGTGTTTGGCCAATCCTCCACTATGCTTCTCCTTAATCAGGTTCTCTCTCATGGCATGGAACTCCTCAGAATGTACAACTGGCTTCCTTTAAACAACATGCCATCTTGGATTAGGAAATCCAACCATTTTATCCTGTCCAAAGTAACAGGTTCCAAACAAGCTTTCCAAGCCTCTGCAAAATCTGGATCTTTCGGATACAAACTTTTGAGCTCATCAAACCCAACAACCTCTATCTTCATTTTTGTCAACAAATTTTGCCTTCTGCTCAAGGCATCTACAACTCTGTTGGACTTCCCACTCCTGTGCTTCAAAACAAAAGTATAGCTCTGCAAAAACTCAACCCATTTTAAGTGCCTTTGGTTCAACTTTCCTTGACTATTAAGATACTGCAAAGCCTGATGATCAGTATATAAAACAAACTCCTTGGGCAACAAATAATGTCTCCATTTCTTCAAAGCCTAAACTATTGTATAAAATTCTTGATCATAAACAGAATATTTTTTCTTGGCATCATTAAGCTTCTCACTAAAATAGGTAATGTGCTTACCTTCTTGACTCAAAACAACTCCTATAGCACTACCACTAGCATCACAATCTACCTAAAACACCTTATTGAAATCTAGAAGTGTCAAAACAGGTTGTTCTATGACTTTCTGCTTCAATGTATCAAAGCTTTTGTCTACTCCTTTAGTCCATTTAAACTCTTTTCTATCCCCTCTCATTGTCTTAGTAAGGGGTGCACAAATGCTACTAAAATTCCTGATAAACTTTCTGTAAAAACTTGCCAAACCATGAAAAGAGCGTACCTCTATTGCACTCCTTGGCATAGGCCATTCAATGATAGCCCTCACCTTCTCTGGGTCCATCTTAAGACCTTCCTCTGAGACAACAAATCCTAGGTATACCAATTCCTTCTTTGCAAAACTACATTTCTTTAGATTAATCAACAACTTCTCCTCCCTCAGCTTCTCTAAAACTCTTCTGATATGCATCAGATGCTCATCCCAAGTCTTACTAAAAATTAATATAGCATCTAAATAGACAATAACAAAACTTCCCAAAAATTCTTTCAGTACCTTGTTCATGAACCACATGAATGTGCTCAGTGCATTGGTTAGCCCAAATGGCATGACTACCACTCATACAAACCATCCTTGGTCTTGAAGGTTGTCTTCCATTCATCTCCTTCTCTAATACAGATCTAGTGATACCCACTCTTTAGGTCAATCTTTGTGAAGTACTTGGCTCCACTCAAATAGTCCATTATGTCATCCATTCTTGGCAATGGAAACCTGTACTTGATCATGATCTTATTGATGGCTCGAGAGTTTGTACACATTCTCCACTCTCCATATTTCTTTAGTACTAGTACTGCAGGTACCACACATGGACTGAGGCTCTCTCATATCAACCCCTTCCTCAACAACTCCTGAACTTGTCTATTCAACTCTTAAGTCTTAGCAAAAGTCATTCTGTGGGCTGCCTTATTCAGTAAACTAGCTCCTGGTATCAAATCCATTTGGTGACTTATCTTCCTCACCAGTGGTAAACCTTCTGGTACATTATCAGAGATAATATCTTGAAATTCTTCCAACATTTCTGAGACTTCTTCTGGTACATCTTCACATTTATCTTGACTAATCTTAGGAATCAATGCAAAGCAATAATGCTCATGCTTCATACGCTCTAAAAATTTTCTACCATCTACCAAGCAAATTCTAGTAGTACTACATACCTTTTCTTCCACCTCTTTCAAGGGCTTTAATTTATGATGAACTCCATCTTTTGTTAGGGAATATGTGTTTGCACGACCATCATGGACAGCACTCCTATCATACTGCCATGACCTCCCCAACAACATATGACATGCGTCCATTGGTATGATATCACACAGTACCTCATCATGGTAGTCTTCAATCTTGAACTTCAGTAAACATGGCTCATTGATCAAAGCTCTATGGTCCTTCTGCAACCATGCAATCCGATATGGATATGGATACTTTCTTCTTGTCAACTTCAACCTATCAACCATCTCATCTGAAACAAGATTATCAGTGCTTCCACTATTAATAATAATATCACAACACTTACCTTCACATTTGCACCTTGTACAGAATAAACTCTTTCTCTGATTTGGTTCTTTCTTCTCATTCAACAAGGTTCTTCTAACCACTAGGGTTTCTCCCCTTTCAGCATCTTCAGAACACTCAGACTGTGCATCTTCATCTACATGTACAACTCGTGCATTACCTTCATGTATTCTATTCGTCCTTCCTTGATGTTACAGAAACTTGTATGCTCAATGCCCTTCTTCTCCACATTGAAAACAAGTTGCTCTAAAACCTCCTCTTCTAGGTCCTTGCCCAGGTTGGCCTCTTCCTCTTCCTCTTTGCTCACCATTGTTCTAGTCATGAGGGTGGTAGGTATTATCTCCTCTCTGATTTTGACTAGTGCCAGCTTCTTCACTGTTCTTTGAATCTTCATTTCGTCCCCCATAGGGTCTTCCACCAGTCCTTCCGTCTTGACCTCTTCCCCTTTACTTGTCAAATCTTTTATTCAGCTTCTCTTCCACCTTCAGGGAAAACAGGTATGCATCTTCTATGGTGGTCATTCTTCTAGGCTCAGCTCCTCTTGAATACTCAGCCTCAACCCATTAATGTAATGGGCTACCTTCTCCTTGTTGGGCTCTGCATGACCTGTCCTGATAGTAATTTTATAAAACTCTTCTGTATACTACTTAACAGACTTGTTGCCTTGCTTCAATCCTTGCAGCTTCTTCAACAACTCCATCTCATAGTCCACAAGAATGAACTGCCTCTTGAGTTTCTCCACCATCCAATCCCCTCTGGTTATCTTTCCTTTTCCTCTTCTATTCCTCTCCAACTTGACCTCCTTCCACCAAATACTGGCGTGGCCCTTCAACTTTTTTTTTTCAAACTTGACCCGATCTGGGTCCTCCACATCTTCATATTCAAAATACTCCTCCATGTCATTTATCCAATCAATAAGTGTTGATCATGATGTTAGTCATAAACAAACATAGAACAAAAGTACACATGAACCTTTATTCATCTTGAAAGATATGATGAATTCAAAGAATTCATGATCCCAAGTCTACGTTGATTAGGTCTTAATCTTCTGACGTTACTCAGAGGTTGATGTGTGTTGTTGTTTCCATTTTGGGGCCTTACGTAGATCTCATCAGTAAGATAATATTTCCTATAATGATGCTGCACAGAGAGTTATTTTAAACAGGATATACTTCAAATATTGTGTCTATCTTTAAATCTTTGCATGATATTTGTCATTCTGACATGCTTTAACCTCAAATATGCTGAATATGTTCAGTTATCTACGGGATGTCTGCATATTTGTATTATTTGCTTAAGATTATCAATTATTTGCAATTGTGATGATGAAATGTTCTGAAATTGAAAGAAATTGAAAGAAATACTTCAAATTAAAGTTGAACCTTCAGCCATTGAGCCACATACACAATCATATATAATCATGAAGAGAAGAAATCAAACCATATGTTCACCAGGACATTCCACAGCTAGATATAGTCGATGCTAACTTCAAACGAAAAGGTATGAAGACAACACATGTAAGTAGATATGCACTCCAAGGGACGCAGCAAATCATAGCATGTATCAAGAATTCACACACTGATTATTCAAGATTTATGATGGATTGTAATCAAAACAGTCTTCTTCTTCATGAAGTATGCAAGAAAATATATGTATACAACAACTTTGAAATGAGCCCTGAATACTTGAGAAAATAGATTTCAATTAAGTTTTGAATGTTTAAAAAATGAGGCATCCCTGCACCTTTTATAGAACAAGGTGAGGGAGTGGTTACAATTGATCTATGATCAGGATTTATCTATTTACGATATATGGTTCACATTTCTCTTTGACTTTGTCAACCTTATCATGTGGCACCAGTTGCCAGCTGGCAACCATCTAGACGGCTTGCTTTCTTTTGCACCTGATGCATATATTCCTTTTATGATGCATCTTCATCAGGTTCCTTGTCATCATCTCCGTCATCAGGAGCATCAGGATCTTCACTTTCAAAACCTTCATCATCCTGATGAACTTCTCCTTGTACATGGACCTTCATGGATGTCTGGATATTTTCATATAACTGTACTATTCTCTCTATCTCCCCGCCATCTTGAGTTTTTTCTTTGATGGTGGCGTACCTATGCATCTGATATTTGTGTCAGAGATTCTCTAATTTACTTTTCTTGCTGCTGGATGTCTCGTTATAATTCTCCATCTTGACTCTGATGCTCATGATCTTATCCAAAGTTTCTTCTATCAAGTGATTTAAGGGATCATCAACTTCCTATTGGAAATTGTTATGTAGAGCTGTAATTGCAAACTCCTCATCTTGATTTTCTATTTTGCCTTCCGCCTTTCCCACCAGTATTTCTAAAATTTTAGCTTCATATGACATCATATCATGTAGTTTCATGCTGATATCTCTTAGTTTACTATTGCATCTTTTAAGTACATCACACTCAAATCTGATGTGCTTGTACCATATGTCTATCAATAGTGCATTATTATTATTTAGCACTTGGTTTCTTATGAGAACTTGAGAATCAATTCTCTTTATTTCCTCCAAGATGGTCAAAATTTTCTCCAGCTGAAAAGACCACTTCCCGATCTCCATCTATAATTTATCAACTTTTCTCTTAGAGACACTTAAAGAATTCCATCTCTTCAAAGAGGCTTTTACCATTTCCTCTACTTCATCAAATGTGGATAACATCCACTTTCTCATTATGGATGACTCATGCTTCATGAGATCTAGTTTATTTACTTCATCCTAAGAAATAGCAATCAATGGGACTGCATGATCACTAGATGTATCATCAGGGTCAATTAACCCTTTTATGTATGCATGCAGCTGAGCAATGTGCTCTTTATGCTACTTATTCTTCTCTTTCTTTCTTTTAACTATTTGAATTAATGAATCGATAATGTCCTTACCTTCCTGGCCTTCTTGATCCTCATTGGCAAATCCCAAATCTACTATAGTAATCTGGAATTCATCCAGAGTGATCTTGCCCTTTTCTTTATCAACTATAGGAATAGCTACCTGGGCTGTTCTCCTACCTGTATCAGGATCCCTTCATATTGTAGAAGTTATTCTAGCTTTCCTCTTTCGCTTTATCAAGGTTTCTGTAAACAATGTAGACACATCAAATTCCTGCACTTCCATACCTGATTCTGCATCAATTTCTTTCTCCAGCCACTGAGGAATTTGATCCTTTAGCTGTTGGTCTCCATCATCATCATCATGATCACCCTGATACCATCATGTTCGATGGTGAGGGTGATCTTCTCTTTTCTTCCTCGTGATGTTCCTCATGAAGGTGATCCTTAGGTATATCCTCCTATTGAGGAATGTCTTCTTCTGGAGGGTGATCTTGTTGATCATTTGCATGTTTATCATGATCCTGATCTTTTATTTCCTCCATGAGTATCTCACCTACCTTAGTGATTTCCTCATCATGAGGCTCATTAGTTTTCATAGATATTATTGTATCTACCTTAAGCTTGTCCACCTGATCTGCAACTATATTCAGGTCTGGACCCGTGTCAATTACCTCTTGGGTCTTGTGGTCTTCAGGACCAGATATTTCTTTATCTTCTTTGTCCTTTGGTGGGACTTCTACTACTTTGGGTTCGGCTGATGCATCATGCTGTTGCTGACCTACACCTAGAGCTCTCCTCAACATTTTCTATCCTTTCAGGTGTAGTTGATGCATCTTTAGGATCTACATCCTTTCTATATGTTAGATCAATCACTGCAGGACTGGTTACCTGATCAATCAATGTATCAAGCCCCATCTCTTGGGCTACCCTTTCTGGGCTCTTCTCTTTCCCTAATTCCACTTGCTTCATCTCCTCTAACACTATTTGGACTGATGGAGTTCCATGAGGAGTTATCCGAGTGCCAGCAGCAAGGGTCTCCATTCTTTGTGAAGCTACATCCTTCACCACCTCATCATTAGATAGGTCAATTGTTTCATCCAATGAAACTAGACCACTTTGCACTACCTTAGAGGCTTCATTCAATTGTTCTTCTACTTGTTCAGTTTTGAACTTCACAATGGTGGGAAGTGGAACATTATGTTACAATTCCTTCTTAAATACTTCTCCACCTACTCCCCTCAACATTATGGGAGTTTGTTTTATTTCACCCCTCATAGAAGTCCTTGGTTTCTTAGGTGTAGTTGGTATCACCTGAGGTGCTTTTCTCTTTCTTGTGAAGGATATAGGACCTTCCTCTTCTTCAGGCTCTTCTTCTAAGGGAATATCTTTCTCTTTATTCTTATGTGAGGTCTGACCCTCTTCGGATGTATCAGCAAGATGTGCAGCTCACCTCTGGACTTGTTTAGCCTTTTATTTATCCTAAGGAGGTTGTGCTGATGATGCTGATATTTGTCCTGATCCTGATGCATCCTTAGCTGGTACTACTAGTCTTTCCACTACAACCCCTTTGGGTTCAGTATCAGTCTTCTTACCTTTTGAAGATCTCTTACTTTTTTTAGGAGGTGGTACCTTATCTCCTTTAGTCTTTCTCTTCTCAATTAAGAAGTCATCATATTCATTTTCAGCAATTTCTTGTCTTTTCTTCTTATTGTCCACTATGATGACAACACCTTTTTTCTTTAGTACATTTATCCGCTTATCCACCCAAGCTTGGGTTAGTTGTAATATCATGCCTGTGAATGGATCTAGGGAGATATCCTCCTGTATAGTGAGATCCGGCACAGAGATGGTATCATTATATATCTTTTTCTCTTCATATTCATCAGCCATTATCATTCCATCATCCTTCTTCAGTTGTGCTGGGATGGAGATGCAATCAAAGGTCCTAATTTGATTAAGAGTTAACCTTTGATACCTTCTTCTTCGGGCTTTAGCTTCATCTTCACAATCTGCCTAGAAGTCTTCAAGATTCTTCTGGTGGATAGGTTTCCCCATGATCTTCTGTATCCTCCCATATGGATCATATGATCTCTTTAATGGAAATGGCTGGAAATTCATCATATTTAGACCAGCTATGGCCTTCTTTATATTCTTAGAATCTGGGCACATATACTAGCCCATTATAACTAGAAACAAAACTGGTGGAAGCTTGTTATTTGCCTTATAGGCATTCAATATTGTAGAGATTTGTCTTAGAAACTCCATTAAGACAACTGCATCTGTAGAGTACCTTGGGAGCATGAGAGTCTCCCCCTCAAAACCTTCAATCCTGATATAGGAGAAAGTGGCAAATTGGATAAACTAGGCTCCATGCCTATAGATAACTTCCTGAGCCTCCATGCTTAGTCTCTCGGTTCTATCTTCTTCCATTGTTCTCACTAGGTGCATAGAGAATGCATCATTTACTAGCTTGTAATCCTGGAGATAATTCACTCTTTGTAGTTGGGGATGATGATGCCATATGTGTGCATCATTGGTTGTGCCTCCAATATTTCCATCTGTAATCAGTGCACCAAATGTACCCTTGTAGGCACATGATAAAACTATATATGATGTCATGTAGAAGGAACAATCTTGACCTCCCAGATTCATCAACTGCTCATCCAGAGCATCACTTATCATTTTAGCCCACATTGGCTTGTTGTCTGTGTAGAGACACATTAGGATGACTGCATACATCCAGTCCTTAAAACTTCCAGCATCAGGCTGGCCTGTCAGTCTGCTTAGCAATGCTATCATGTACTGGTACTCATCCTCAAAGTTGAATTTATATAAATGAATAGGAAGTTTAGCTACTGTAGGATAAGGACTATTCTTCGCCCTCCATTGGTACATTTTCTTCCTGGTAGACTTCTTGTTATTCTTGTACTCTACTTCTGATTTCTTCAGATCTATGTCGACAACCTTCTTGCCCAATGGCAAACCAAATGTAGCAGCAATACCCTTGACTGACAAATCAGCATATATTCTGCCATGCTTCTCTACCCTCCTCATCTGTGGGTTATAATTTCTTGCACACTCAACAACCAGCTCAGGGGTTTCCATGGAGTAGGGAAAACCAGCCGCATTCCACATCCCAGATACAAAAATTGCATCCAGCAGAGTGTTGTTATTCTTCTCATCACTTATTTTAACTGACCAGGCAGCCAAATCCGTATTCCCCTAGTGTGTATCTGTGATGGCTCCGTATTTGAATTGAACACCCCCAGGATGAGCAAACATCAGTTTTAGGAATTCTGCCTCTGACTTAGCTAACTGCTTGTCCACCATGGATGCCTGCAATAGAACAAGGCTTGGTCTTACAATGGATATCTTCCAGCATGCATATATGCTATATTCATTATTCATCATGCATACTATTATTCTTTCCACATTTCATTTATCCTGACATGCATAATTTGAAATTTCAAACCAGAAGACCCCATGATACCCGTATATGCAGAGTATGACAACCAGAAGGTTTCAATTACTTACCTGATGCATTTATCTTCTTAATTATGCTGATATCTGTGAAAGGGACTCAATTACCAATAGTGCTCTCGTACCCCGCTCTGATTCAAGCTCTATGCGTCCACAGGTAGCCTTATGAGGATTTGTAAGCTTGGAACTCTATAAAAACTTGTTTTATCGCAAGATAAGCATGAAATGACTCTGTAAATTACTTTTAACCTCTTTCACTAAGGCAAATTAGGGAAACTTAATGATTCTCTTGTATGAAACTGCCAGATCCTGCCAGGTGTATGTATCAGGTTCGTAATCGACGGGAACCACCTACCATACCTGCGTGCATTTAATGTTATGGCAGTGAGGCACAGGGTGATATTCTAAATATTGGGTGATATTCAGGAATATGACCCCCTTGGTATAATATGATCATTTGCTTTAAGTGGAAGGATTGATGTCGAAACATCGGGTTGTGTCAAGAATATCAAGTGATGTTCAAAATATTAGGGGATGTTTAGAATGTCTGGTAATGTTTATAGTATCACCCCCTATACTAAAATGACTTCCCATCAAAATATCAGGATGACATCATTAGGATAATGACTTGGTTCAGCATTGTGGCTTTATGATGTCATCATCATGTTGTGTAGGAAGGATCATATTCAGAAATATACCTCCGTGAGGTAAAAAGGATGGTGACGTCATCGGTATGTTTATTTCTTCAATTATCGAGTTTGGATGACATCAGCAGGACATTAGTTCGGGGTGATATTTTGTGACAGGCAGATATTCAAATATCAGGGCGATGTTTGAATATCGGGGCGATCTTTCGTAAGATAACTGATATTAAGAAATATGATCCTCCCCCTTGGAATATCAGGTTTGACCAAATCTTTGACTCATCATAACTTTTGTTCCCTAAGGAATATTTGGTGATCCAAAAGGCAAACCTTCATGAAATTTTGTACTCTATCCACCCATGAGGTTATTGACGTGAAATGCTAACTTTGAAAAATTGACCTCATCATGATGACCTACCCGGTCCCCTTTTTGCAGGATCATCTGCATTGACTTACTTTTACTAGACCACCAGCAACTAGAAAGCACAAGCAAAGCCAAACCAAAAAGTTGGGTCCCTGTTTTGTCAAGTCAAAATGGGGCATGTTGTGTAACCACACAACAATAAGCTATTCTGGATTCAAATCTCCAGAATATGTATAAAATTTGATCCTGGGCCTCTTTCCGATCTTTGAAATGGCCCTCAACAACCTAACTTATGCAGGATCTCCTCCAGCTTCTTGTTCTTCCTCAGATAGCTCTTCTTCAGCTTCATCCTCACTTTCTTCTCTTATTCTCAGATCAAACCCTCTTCATAGCTCCTCTTGCAATGCATCGATTTGCCTTTGTAGGGATCTAAAACCCTCTTCTGTCAAGGCATTCCTCCCAGTATGATTTCTTCATGGAGGCATCTTGATCTTCGTAGAAAACCCACAACCTCAGGTCTTGGTGCAAACTACCTCATGGTCGGTGATCTGTCTACACACTCATGAACCCTTGCTCTGATACCACTTGATGAAGGGGGTAAATAAGAAAACACACAACAATAGAAATTGAACATAGAGAATAGAACTTTCTTTTATTGATCTAGGCAACTCATTACATTATAGAAGCTCAATTACAATCAGAGGAATCAATCATCCACAGGCTGCAACACACTACAGCTACACATCACTAGGCTCTAGAATCTTCTGCCTTTTGTAACCCCCAAATCAACTAGGGTTTCTGCTTTCCCACCTATTCTTGACTCTAAACTTTCCCCCTTAACTCTACTACCACACAGGGTTCCCAAAAATGGTTATTAATAGCCTTTTTGGCAGCCAACAACCTAATTTCAAAATTTGCATCTCCCTCCAAAAACAGGTTAACTTGTGGGAGCCATAACTTTTGATCCGGGTGTCTGATTGACGAATTATTTTATGCAGTGGAAATCTCGTGGAGTACTCTACGTGCTAACAACCTGCTTTGCTAGTTCTAACCATTTTCAGGCCCGTACGGGGCCGTTTAGTGCCTCAAAGCTAAGTTTGAATAATTTTCAGGTATTTTTTAGGAAACAGAAACTTTAATATCTTTCAGCTCGCAAATGATCTTTACATGATTCCTTCGCCAAAGGTCTTATATTTCTGTTATGTAACTTCCTATAAATTTTCACTTTAATCCCTGTCCAAATGCTAACTTTCTAAAAATAGCAGGTTACTATTTTTAGCAGTTTGGAAAAACTGAAAGTTCTACATCATTATTCAAGCGATTATGGAACGAGAACCATAAATTTTGAAACACATCTTTTTTTGGGTGATGCAAGATTGCCCATACACCGCGGGATGCTTCTGCATCAAATTATCGCTGGTAACTATGGAACTTACTGGTACAGTAACTCCATAATTACCATGGATAGTTAATATATTTTACTACTGGTGGTGAAACCATTTCATCCCTTATGGGTAATTATAAACAATAATATTGGTAATAAATAATACATGGATTTACAAGGTTAATGGCACCTTAATCCCAATAGTGATAACACCTATTCTTTGACAAAGGATGGAGTGAGACACAAGCTCAAACTTGTGAGAGAAGTAGAGGAAAAGGTATGTAAAAACTTCTAGAATTTGTTTGGTAGATGGTAGAAAATTTTTGGATGGAATTAAGCATGAACATATGTGTTTTGCCTTGATCCCTAAAATCAATAAAGAAGAAGGGGAAGATGTACATGTAGAAATTGTAGATTTGTTGGATGAATTCCAAAATATTATTTCAGATAATGTACCTAAAGGTTTGCCACTAGTAAGGTGCATAATCCATTAGATTGATTTGATACCAGGATCTATTTTGCCTAACAAGGCAACCCATAGAATGACTCCTGTAGAAAATAAAAAATTGAATAGACAAGTTTAGGAATTGTTGAGAAAGGGGCTAATTAGAGAGAGTTTGATTTCATGTACGGTACTTGTAGTTCTAGCACCTAAGAAGGATGGGGAATGGAGGATGTGTACCAATTCTAGGGCCATCAAAAAAATCACAATCAAGTACAGCTTTCCTTTTCCAAGGATGGATGATATCATGGATTGCCTGAGTGGAGTGAAGTACTTCACAAAGATAGATCTGAAGAGTGGATATCACTAGATCAAGATACGGGAAGGAGATGAATAGAAGATAGCATTCAAGATAAAAGAGTGATTGTATGAGTGGCTACTGATCCAATTTGGATTAACCAGTGCTCCGGGCACTTTCATGAGGCTCATGAATGAGGTACTGAAAGAATTTTTGGGTAAGTTTGTTATTGTCTATTTAGATGATATTTTAATTTTTAGAAAGACTTTGGAGGAACATTTGATGTATGTTCATAGAGTTTTTGAGAGGTTGAGGGAAGAGAAACTATTGATAAAATTGAAGAAGTGCAAATTCATGAAGAAGGAATTAGTGTACCTAGGATTTGTGATCTTAGCCAAGGGTCTTAAGATGGATCCAAATAAAGTAAGGGCTGTCATAGAATGGCCTATTCCAAGAAGTGTCACTGAGGTAAGATCATTCCATGGATTAACTAGTTTTTACAGAAAGTTCATTAGAAATTTTAGCAACATATGTGGACCCTTAACTGAAACAATGAGAGGAGATAGAAAAGAATTTAAGTGGACTATAGGGGCAGCCAAGAGTTTTGATTTCTTGAAGTAGAAAGTTACAGAATAACCTGTTTTAACGCTTCTAGATTTTAACAACATATTTCAAGTAGATTGTGATGCTAGTGGCAGTGCCATTCGAGATGTATTAAGTCACGAAGGAAGACCCATTGCATATTTTAGTGAAAAACTCAATGATGCTAGGAAGAAGTATTTTGTTTATGATTAGGAATTTTATGCTATTGTTCAAGCATTGAAGAAATGGGACACTATCTTTTTCCTAAGGAATTTGTTTTGTACACTAATCATCAAGCTTTACAGTATTTGAATAGCCAAGTGAAGTTGAATCAAAGACATTTGAAATGGTTTGAATTTTTGTAAAGCTATACATTTATGTTGAAGCATATAAGTGGGAAGTCTAATAGAGTTGCATATGCCTTGAGTAGGAGGCAAAATTTGTTAGTGGAGATGTGAATTGAAGTTGTTGGGTTTGAGGAACTCAAACATTTGTATCCAGAAGATCTAGATTTTTCAGAGGCATGGAAAGCTTTCCTATAGCTTATCACCATGGATAGAACATAGTGGTTGGATTACAAAATCCAAGATGGCATGTTATTCAAAGGAAATCAGTTATGCATTCTAAGAAGTTCCACGAGGGATAATTTGATAGATGAAAATCATAGTGGAGGATTAACATGGCATTTTGAGAGAGACAAGACAATTGCATTAGTAAGTGATAACTATTATTGGCCATAGTTGTATCAGGATGTGAAAAAGTTTGTACAAAGTTGTAGGGTATGTCAGATGGCTAAGGGAGTGAGTCAAAATGTTGGGTTGTATCAGCCTTTACCTGTACCTGAAAGGCCATGGGAAGAAATTAGAATGGATTTTGTACTTGGTTTTCCAATGACTCAAAGAGGTCATGATTCTATTTTTGTGGTGGTTGATAGTTTTTCTAGGATGGAACATTTCATTCATTTTCAAAAGACAAATGATGCAATGTGTAATGCCCCCTGTATAAACACATACAAGTGGGCACACACACACGTAACTACAAGATTTTTCCTTAGATTAATATTTAATTAGTTGAAGATAAAATAATTTTTGACAATAAGAAACATTTACTTATGTGTTCTCCTATATTATTCATGTGTCAACCTAGGAATAATGTTCAAGATTGATCTTTCCCAAAATTCTAATTTTAAAAGAAATGAACTAAATCTTGCAACTAAATATTAACAATAAGAAAAGTTCAATCTTCTATTCATTTCTAATCAAACAAATACACTAAAAATTAAAATTCAATTTAACCTAAATGTTTTAAGATATAGTACTCTACTTAAAGTTTTCTCACTAACTTAATAGAAATGGTTTAAAAGATTAACTAAAATGATGAGACTAAATAAATATTTGCAAGACATTAATAAAGTCTAAAAATAATATCTCTAATCCAATCATTATAGATTCAAATATTTAGATATATACAAAGTATAAAATTATAAATATAACAACAATAATTAATGCATTAACGGATTTGATTCATAAATAATAGCAAGTCTATCAATAAGCTAGTGAGCAAAAATATAGTCTCAACAACTACTTAATTTGCATATCTATTTCCTAATTTCCATTTAGAACCAAATCAAATTTTAAAACATTTATTTATTAGCTTTATAGCTTAAACATTTATTTAAATAATTACCTACTTTTATTGATTACTAATACAATTGAACTTGTTCTTTAGGAAAGTCAATTATTAAATAATATTTTGATTAAATAAACTTTAAAATATTAATAGAGCATTTCAAATCCTTAACAATCTAAATTAATTATTAATTAACTATTAAAATATCTAAATTAATGACAAAGCATAAATAAATAATAAATATTTAGTTAATCAACAAAACCAAAATTTATCAATTTTATCTAATTACAAAAATAATAAAGAAAGGAAAATTAAATTAATTTAAATACTAATAATAACAAAATTTGATCATAAAAGAAATAAAACAAACTTTTCTTTTCTTTTATATTTTTTTTTATCCTTTTTGTTTTAAGGATATTTACACAAGAAGCTACATAAGTAAATCTTAAATAATTAAATAAACTACTTAGAATTAATTTCTTAAATATATCAACTTATTCTTTTCTAATCAATTTATTAGTAATAATAAAAAGAATATTTATTTGAAAATATAAGTAACTATTTTTAATAAAATTTCTCAATAGAAACATCTACAATTTTAAATCTAAAATTAGTTAAAGCAAATAAAGCTACATAATTATTTTCAAATCGATATTCTTTACTTTTCATTTATATACTCAAACTTGTCTACCAATACTGCAAAAATAAAATAGTCAATAATTATGTTATGAAATTTGAATCACTAATCTAGTTGGCTTAAGACGAGGTTAATTTTACAACATGGATGCAACTATCTATCAATTGGATAAGTTAATTAGTTACCTTGCACACTGTGAATCCGTAATTTATTAGAAGCATAGTTTAGATATTAAATTACTTGCATATTAATTCCTAAGTTCAATTTAGAAAATTAATTTCTAAATCATCTTATTAAATAATTTGGTGGTTTAATTACTTTTTTAATTAATTAACACATTTGATTGACTATTAACTCAACTTAGTAATGCAAATAGATAACTTAAAAATAATAATAAGCATTGGATAGCCATTTAGCTATTTACTTTTAAAAAATCAATTAACAATTTAAATCTCTATGCTTGTGATAAACGTGATTCAATATATCTAATTATTCATCCATATTAGCAAACAAAATAATAAAGCAAACATAAACAAATAAATTTAATTACTTATAAAGAAAGTAAGTAATTTGTTTGTTAAAGAATTAAAGAAAGATCTATATATATAATTTTTTTTTTAATTCTTTAATCTACCTTTTTTTTTTGTTTTTTCTTTGCCTTAACAAACATACTTTTCCTATTTCTACAGATTCATTTTATGAGTCTTCCATTGTAAAAACTACAAATTTCTTAAAACATAATATTTTGTAGCTTTTAAAATGTTTCAGAAAGGTAAATATAGATCTACAAATCTCATCAATATTTTATCAATAATTATCTTTAATATAATTTTCTAAAAATTATATTAAATCACATATACAATAATAATCATCAAAACAACAGAATAGGTAAATAGTCGATGATTCATACATATATCATAATTGAGAATCTGGGTATTGTAGAATACATATATCATAAATAGTAAACTAGGTTGCGCATCTTCAATAAAAATATCGAAGAGTCTATAAAATGAAAGTTGTTTAAGATGCAATGGATTGATTGTTCTCAAAATAATTTATAACAGCACATACATACAGTCACAAATTATTTTATATCATGACATCTAGGATCTGGGTATCTCTAAGTTTGTTATATGATTTATAAAACTTAATTTTACACTTTTCCTAAAATTTTTAGAAGAACCCAGTTTATAAAACTAATTGTATTGAGGACTGAACAAACTAGTTTATTTTTTCTAGTTGAACAATTCTGAAATCTAATTGTTTTGCTTCAGATTCCTCTATTTTTTTTCTTTTTCTTTTTAAAAATAAAAATAAAAATAGATAATTATTTACAAGGAAGTGTTTTAAACTCTTGACATATAGGAATTTTAAACAACACAAATATCTTCAACCTTTGTGTAAAATCCCTGCACACATCAAACAAAGATGGATGGCCAGGCACACTCTCCTCCCTATAGTAGGATTGGATAACCAATCCACCCCCAAGCTAGGGAGATCTTCCAAGAACAAGGATTCACAAATAAAAATTGAATTCTCAAAAAAAATTCATAGACACAACACTCATCCAAGTTAGGGAATAAACATACAACACAAAGAATTCCAAGAAGGATTCTTCAAAGGGGAAAAGAGGGGATAATTTCCCTTTGTTGAACACACAGAAGTACTAAGAGGGGGGTGAATCAGTACTTATTCAAATTCTTCTCTTCTAACAGAATTCAACCAAACCAAAGAATTTTAAAACATGAAAAGCACAAGAACATAGAAGCACGCATCCATGACACAAGATTTATGTGGAAAACCCTAGAAGGGAAAAACCATGCTGAGCAAGCTGCTTGGATCTATTGTCCAAATCTATCCTCACACATAAAACAAGATTACAATATTATTTATGGGCTACGACCCAAAGGAAGCTGCAACTCCCTAAACAATTATAACACTTACAATATTTACACAACAAACTTATTTGATTTTGTTTAGGGTAAAATTTAAAGAGGGTTTGTTTTCAATGGTTTGTGTTAATCCTCCTTTCACCACTAAACATTCAAGGACATTTAGCCGAGTAGGAAGTCTACTATAGGCTTCTTGTCACTTGTAACATAGGGGAAGATTGGAATTGTGTGATTTAGTTGTTCAATTAAGCTCAATTATGCTCAAAACCCTAATTATGCAAATTTGTGAACAAATGGACAAATTACAGAAAATGATTGCACACAAAGATATCAAATGACAATCAAATGTCTACTAGGTTTTGAAGTTCAGAAAATAGAAAAGTTGGGGACTAATGAGTGGGCACCCTAGTCCAGTGCCACAATTTTTGTCAAGATTTGGGAACCTTGTCTGCAACCTGTTCCTGCTATTCTGAAGATTTTCTTGTTGCAGGATCTGGAGGACTAATGAGCGGGCACTTGAGTCTAGGTCCTTATTTTCTTCTCTGATCTGCAATTCTAATAGTCTGCACTACTCTCTTGCAACTCCGCTTTTTCTGCTTTCGCAACCTGTAACCTGCAATCACAGAAAAATGGGTTGGGGGTTGTGGTGTTTAGAGGCTTGCCTCAGTCAAGCCCCGGAGAGATTCAAGTCTTTCAAACACTGTTGTCAGATAAAGAGTATGTATCTCTGTAGGATAGAGGCAAAATCCAAATGATAAATGATAGAAAACATAATTGATATCACCTTGTAGTGAAGATCTCATGGACGAAAGATGCTCTTCATGCCATGAGAAGATGGATGCCAAATATGCAAATATAAACACAAGAACAACACAAATTTGACTCTGCAACACACAATGAATGCATTGAATCACCTTAACATAAGCCACAAGTTCGCAATATCCATCTAGTTTACAAATGAATGCCTAAACATGCTTATGTATGCAACTACAAACATTCCCAGTAAGAATTTTGTAATTCAAACTTACTATGTCGGCATAGGACCTAAATAATGGTCATAAACTGACACTTTGAAATTAGTCCTGACCTAAAATAGGGTAGGACAAGGGCGTGGTCACCCAAGTCCTCTCCCTATATTTCTAGTAGGATTTATGTTAAGTGCATCCCCTGAGTCCTATTTACCATGAAACTTTAGGGTTTCCTCATTAGGAGTCGTCAAAATCATGCAAGATGCTCTAAATGCATTCTAAAGGACTCAGGAGCTAAACCTTAAGAGGGAAAAGCCCCCAAGGGGACATTTTCTGACGTAACATTTAGCCACCACTTTAATGTATGTATAAATGCCAGGCCAATACATGCATTAAAGTACGGTCAACAAACACAGCAAACATGCCAAGCACGAAGAAGACACACCAATCACAAAGAAGGTTATAATATGCACGCAAAACATAGAGAATACAATAATGAAGACACACAAAACATAGTGAATGTAGTGAAGATAGTGATGCTTTTATTTTTATTTTTCATTTTCATATATATGAAATGCAGATGCAATTACAAGGAAAGTAAACACACCACCCATAATGCAGGAGGGACTCATCACCACCAGTCTTTAAGACTGTATATGGGGTAATAGACATGTAATACAAATCAAGCATGCCATACAAATCAAACATGCCATACAAATCCCAAAGCATAGGAGGGACTCATCATCACTGGTCTTTAAACTATGCTTGGGAACAAACACACAATGCACACACACTTAGAAGACACAGAGAAAATATGGTAGATAAGCAATGGAGTGTTCCTATTTCTAGGTTCATCACCATCTTAGGCACATTACAGGAACACACTGATGATTGGACTTTGCTACAACAATCACCGAAGACACGCTTAAGGGTTGAGTTAGTCACAGAACTGCTCCCTGCCTCTGCAGAGGACTTTTAGAAAATAACAGGATGTGCACTCTCCACAAGAAATATACCATCCCCGCCTTCGCAGAGGGCTTAAGATAAAAAGGATGCAATATCCCACCTCCATAGAGGGCTTAAATGATTGCAAGTTGATTTCAAACAAATCTCAGTGCATGAGGGACTCATCGCCACCAATCTTTAAGACCACACCTGAGAACAAGCACATTGCTAACATCTAAACCAGACAGTTTACCTTATATATTCCCCCACATTAAGTTGGTTGATATCAGGTATCGATATCAAGCACGTTAAGGTAGGAAGAAAACACACAAGGGAACACGAGCTCTCTCAAAGCCCATGCCCCCCAGAGGTGACATGTACTTTTACAATCACCAAATGTTCCCACAAACACATTCCTATAAGAAAAGTGTTAGCATCCATATAATCATGATAAACAAAAATGCATATGATCATTCACATAGAGAGATGAGGTTATACTACAAATTCAGAGACCGAGTATAACCATGGGGCTATACCATTAAAATCTCAAAACTGAGTGTACCCAAGGCGAGATTCAAAGACAAACAAAGTGCATGGAGCAACAGTATTGTTATGGTTTGTAAGTGTGATAAGACAACATCAAGATCAGATGGAGTGATTCTACTAGCCAAGCATCAGATAATATATATCAACCCTATCGTCATGTATGGACTTGGTCCATTTTCTTATTTCTTGCTAAAGGGACACTAGGTCTGCATCAGTATAATATGTTTTTCGTCATCCGCCTACTAGATAGAAACACTAGAGGAAGGGAAACAATAAATCAAGAGAGAAGAAACAAGTGTCTTAGGGACAATCACATATGAGGGTGCCCCCAAGTCACCAATCGCAATGCTATGTCTGTAAGACACAACCCACATCAATGAAAATAGAGGATAGGCAATATAGAAGAATGATGATACAAATAGAAGAAGGGTCACAACAGAGGCAGTCTCCTGGTATCCTTGACCTTACGAGAGTATCAAGGGTCATCCCAAGAGGCCTAAACAACACATAAGACATCACAGGGGAAATACATCACGAGAGATAAAGGGTTAGAAATACTTACCTGTAGGGACAACCTAACTAAGGGTTGTCATCATGGATCTTGATCTTTACCTTAATGGTTATATCTTTATCTCTTCTTCTCTCTTCCACATTTTCATGAGTTTGTTGGATTATCCTTGTAGGAAGGGTGTTTATCAATGATGGTAGAGAGGAGATATCATGGTTTTCTACATTAGGTAAAGGTGATGATGTAGGAGTTTCTATAATTCCCTTTCTAGTTGATTTAGGTTGTTGAGGAACTCGAAATGTGCCCATTTCAATCCATATATAGGGTGTTGGAATACCTTGGGTTTGAGGGATAGTTTGTTCTTCAGTATCATGTGAAATTTCATTATTTTCCAAGGTATGTGAAGGTTTAGGTAAAGATGCATGATCTGTTTCTTTGTTTAAGATGTAATTGAGAAGTTCTTGAACAGCACGTGGTAAATTTTTAGTTTCATCAGGTTGAAGCAAATATTCACAAAGAGAATCTACATCATCCAATGCTTCATCTTGGCCATGGAGAGTAGGAAGAAATGGAAGAATAGTGTGAATAAATGTATCAATGATGTCTTCTTCTTGTGCCAAAATATGCTCACTAAGTGGGGTTATGTTGGGACAAGTCTCTTTGTTTGATGAATCACCCATTGCTATATCGTTCTCATAGGTTTCAGAGAGAATGTCCATTATATCTTCATGAAACGAGGGGAGAGAGGGAATGATATTTTCACTACTAATTTCCCCATGGTTATTTTCAAAAATGAAATTAGTGAGATTTTCCAAGATTGAAGGGAAAACACCCATGATAGTGAGAAAACTTTCAAAGAAGGCTATTGTTCGAAGGATATTATAAGTAGTGCTTATGGACAAATCAATACCATAGATGTAGGCTATTTGATGCAAGACTTGAGGATATTTATCAGTGAATTTGAAAAAATTATCATAATTCATAAGGTACTCAAATAAATCTTCTAGAGATGAATGATGAGGAGAATCCATGAAAGCAAAACTATATGTGAAAATGACCTAAAATGCTTGCTTTTTTCAATGCAAATAAGTGAAAGAAAGGGTGTTGTAAGGAAATTTGTTAGGGGAAGAAAATATTATGTCTGATATCAGTCCAATAAAGCAATAATATCCTTCACAACATGTTTTTGATGCAAATCTAGGATGATGACAAGTCAAAACCTAGTGAAAATACACTAAAAGATGCAATTATTCACTTTTTTTTATGCAAAGACCCAATAAAAAGGGTGTTGTAAATAATTTTAGGAGGTAAATAAGATTATAACAGTAATATTAGTCACCTAAAGCCATAAAATCCATCACAACATGCTTGGAGTGCAAATCTAAGTCAAACCCTAGGGAAAATATAGCCAAAATATGCAATTTTTCACCAAATTTTCAATGTAAGAGCCCAATAAAAAGGTGTTGTAAATAATTTTAGGAGTGAAACAGATTATATCAGTAATATCAGCCACCTAAATCCATAAAATCCATCACAACATGCTTGGAGTGAAAATCTAAGTCAAACCCTAGGGAAAATATAGCCAAAATATGCAATTTTTCACCAAATTTTCAATGTAAGAGCCCAATAAAAAGGTGTTGTAAAGAATTTTAGGAGGGGAAGTAGATAATAACCATGATAAAATCCAATTAGTGCATAAAAATTCTTTACAACATGCCTATGGTGCAAATCTAGAGAGATGATAAGGCCAAAATCTAGTGAAAAAGCAAGGTTTTTAAACCCTAAGCATGAAATTTTGCACGAAAACCACTATGATGCAACACTAAAGTTAGAAATAAATCCTAATGAGTGTTTTAAAAGGGTATTAAAATATGAAACAATATTTTGACTACAAACCCTAGCTAATGCAGAACTAGGTTATATGGAAAAATGTACAATTTCAAGCAATTTTCAACAATTTAAGCATGAAAATGTAATCTAAATGAATGATGAATGAAAAATTTATGTATTTTAAATTATATATGATGATAATGACAGAAATGTATTGAAATTCAATGCCCATTAATCTAAATTATTTGAAAATACAAGCTAAAAATGCCAATTTTTTCAAATTTTCCCAATTTTTCAATTTTTTTTGTAATTGTTCAAATGTAATAAGATGAACAATGATATGAATGAGTGAAATGAATGTAAATTTGAAGCACAACACTCTTCAAGGTGCAAAATTCATTAAAAACATGGGTTCACTAAAATGTTTAGGGTAAAATTTGAAGAGGGCTTGTTTTCAATGGTTTGTGTTAATCCTCCTTTAACCACTAAACATTCAAGGACATTCAGCTGAGTAGGAAGTCTACTACAGGCTTCTTGTCACTTTGAACATAGGGGAAGATTCAAATTGTGTGATTTAGTTGTTCAATTAAGCCCAATTATGCTCAAAACCCTAATTATGCAAATTCGTGAACAAATAAATTATGGAAAATGATCGCACAAAGAGATATCAAATGACAATCAAATGTGTACAAAGTTTTAAAGTTTAGAAAGTAGAAAATTTGGGGACTAATGAGCGAGTTCCCTAGTCTAGTGCCATAGTTTTTATCGAGATCTGGGAACCTTGTCTGCAACTTGTTCCTATTGTTCTGGAGATTTTCTTGTTGCGAGATCTAGAGGACTAATGAGCGGGTGTCCGAGTCTAGGTCCCTATTTTCTTCTCTGATCTACAATTCTAACAATCTGCATTACTCTCCTGCAACTCCACTTTTTCTACTTTCACAACCTGTAACTTGCAATCACATAAAAATAGGGTGGGGGTTGTGGTGTTTAGAGGCTTACCTTAGTCAAGCCCCAGAGAGACATTCAAGTCTTCTAAACACCATTGTCAGATAAAGAGTGCATATCCCTATGCTAGGATAGAGGCAAATTCCAAATGATAAATGATAGAAAACATAATTGATATCACCTTGTATTGAAGATCTCATGGAAGGAAGATGGTCTTCATGCCATGAGGAGATGGATGCCAAATCTGCAAATACAAACACAAGAACAACCTAAATTCTACTCTACAACACACAATGAATGCCTTGAATCACCTCAACATAAGCCACAAGTTTGCAATATCCATCTAGTTTACAAATGAATTCCTAAATATGCTTATATATGCAACTACAAACATTCTCGCTAAGAATTTTATAATTCAAACTTACTCTGTCGGCATAGGACCTAAATAATGGTCATAAACTGACACTTTGAAATTGGTCCTGACCTAAAATAAGTCAGGACTAGGGTGCAGGCACCCAAGTCCTCCCCCTATTTCTGGTAGGATTTATGTTAAGTGCATCCCCTGAGTCCTATTTGCCATGAAACTTTAGGGTTTTCTCATCGGGAGTCATCAAAATCATGCAAGATGCTCTAAATGCATTCTAAAAGACTTGAGAGCTAAACCTTAAGAGGGAAAAGCCCCCAAGGGACATTTTCTAATGTAACAGATTGAAATGTTCTTCTCACAATACTAACTATTGATCACTTCAGCCTCTGTACAACACTCTCACTTCCTCAAATTCACATTATCAACCTCCACCACAATAAAATAACTTCTAAAAACTCTTCTCCATCATCACATCACCAACAACTACCTCTGCAATAGTATCACATTACATAAATTAGTCCTTTCCACATTTCATCATAAGATCTATTTCTGTTGTAAGTTCATTCACACAACATCAGCACTGTCATACACCACATACTTCATTTTTTTCTTGACACATTTGATCTTACATTTATATCCTCCGTAAGCATCAAGATCTTTCTCCTTCATTGGCCAAAATAAAACAAATAACATGAAATGTGTAGTGGCCATAACAGTCAACTCCATAACACATGCAGTAAGTAGAAATCAAGTGCAGTCTAAAAATAAAGCATAATCAGGTCCTATCTTAACTTGTGACACTCTTCCATGTTGGTGCATACTCTACACATGGGGCAGGGTCATCATTATACATTGAGTCGACTCCACTAACATTCATCCTTCCTTGCATTTGGCTCCAGACCCAAAATGGTACCAAAGGAGACAAAGTTACACCATGTAGACCATTTACTGAATATTTTGTGACTTGAACACCATTTATGTATACTTCTCTTATCATCTTAGGATGTTTCATGTTGGCAAAATCACTTGATCTTTGATGCCAGTGTCCTCAAAAACTTCTACTTACATAGTCCTAGGATAAAGCAATGGAAACCATTCTTGCGGTGAACTTAATTGTTTGAAGCATGAATAGAACATGCCATCTAGCCATAAGAGTTCATCATTCAATCAACAAGGCCAACTATCAAAGTGCGGTAAACTGTGGTGTCTTCAACTATCTCCTTCTGATTACTTTCTCTGACCAAAACATATCTTCACACATCTGAGTCTAGAGAACCATCTGTGTTACATATTATCACTTGAGATTTAAACCATGCATACTTGCTACACATATCTACTTGTCCTTCAAACCGCATCATTATATCTTCATCTGCAGAGAAATGTGGAGCATTCTCCTATCTCCCCATGACTATACTTACTCTGTTTCATATATGTCTTCACTTTTTTGACTCAAAAATATCTCCTTTGCACCTATTTCTACTTATCTTCCAATCCACAAGGTAGTATCTTCAATAGTGGAGATATGCAGTACATTTATCTAGGCTTGTGACTCCTTGACTGACTAGAACTTCACTTAGGCAAATTTCTTTCAAAATTTCACAGCTTTCTTTACCTGGTGGCAATCATTATGAGTTCATATCATCATCATACAATAGAAATCCAACTCTATTCATCAATCATTTCAAACACAGTCATTTTCACAACATAACTAAGATATGAATCTTACACATGAACTTTAATAGATAAGGTATGACTGTGTACAGATGATACTGATCCATCTCCTTCTATCTTCTTTCTTGATTTGCTTCACAATGCTTCTGATCACTATACTTCTGTAATCTCCCTTTGACATCCTTTATACATTTCCATGGTGCAACACTCCATACCCCTGTTGACATCAATGACAACCCATACGCAATACCCTCTTGGGGGACAAATAATTTCTTCAACCCTTCATACTTCTTCGCATGCCCAACTACAATTTGCATCAACCCTTCATGTACAAATCCAACTACAATTTTTCCACAACCCTTCAGGCACAACCCAACTACAAATTTTCCACAACCCTTCATGCACAACCCAACTACAAATTTTCCACAATCCTTCAGGAACAACCCAACTATAATTTTTCCCTAACCCTTCAAGCATAAACCCAACTACAAAATTGTCCCCCAAGAGAGGATCCTCACCTCTCTCATACCCCACAAAAGGGAGGTTCTTTCCCAAAAGGAAAGATCAACTCCCAATCACTCCAAATAACAATAACATAAACATGCATCCCAATTTTCACAATACTATCACATCAACAAACATAAAAATCATACAACCATGAAATTAAGATCCTACCTTCTGCTCTCCAAGTTAGGAGAAGCATACAATGGCAACATCCCTTCTCAAATCTCTTACTCTTCCAAAAACCTTCCCAAAATTTCAATCAAGCTTTCTTCACCAAAATCCTAAACAAGTCTTTCTTCCCAAAATTCTAAGAATGCCATCACCAAAACCAAAATTCCAGAGAAGATGTCCCCAAAAAGAATTGAAAAAAACCCTTCTTCTCCAAATATTAATCAATAAATAATAATTCCAAAAAAGCCCTCTTTTTCCCCAAAAAGAATTCTATTAAAACAAAATATAGCTCTCAAATAAAGAAATTAAAACAAAAAATAAAGTTTTAATAAAATCCATTAAAACAAATTAAATATTTAAAATAAACAATAAAAGAAGGTAAAGATTTTCCATAAATAAATTAAAAAAGAAGAATAATATTTAAAATAAATCAATTGTCCTCCAAGAAACTTATCCATGCATATCCAAAATTAATAATAATAAATTAAATTACCAAAAGTATTAAAATTAAATGAAATTATAAATAAAATTGAATCAACACTTTTACAGCACACACACATAGGCCAATATTTTTCAATGTAAAATAGACTTAAGATAATAGTTTTGACACATAAAGATGTTCTTAGAAAGATCTCTGAAATCTATTGCCTTGGTCACCCCATGCAAAACTCAAATTTTGAATATCAGAATGTCTTGGTAATATAGTCGAAGCAACATTAAAATAAACATAAATTAAAATATTAACTAATCATTTCACATCACATATCAATTTGATTAAACAACATTAATTTTCACATTTCAATATAAATCTCCACTCAATAATATACTTATTCTAGCATTCAATTTTCCAAGTCAACAAATGGCCAATCCACATATAATATATTCCCCTACTCTAAGCCTCAAAATAATAAAATAAAATAGTCCTCAAAGTCTAAAGTCATAAGTGCAAACTAAGTATCTGTCTAATGTGAAAGGGGTGGGCATTACATAGTGCATATTGCAAAGATATTCTTCAAGGAAGTGGTTAGACTTCAGGGTCTACCAAAGAGCATAGTTTCAGTCCGAGATACAAAATGTGTTGGATATTTTTGGAGGACATTGTGGAAGAAGTTGAAGATAGATTTGAAGTTTAGTTCTGCACATCATCCATAAATTGATGGTTAGGCAGAAGTTGTAAACAAAAGTTTGGGCAACCTTTTGAGATGCTTGGTAGGAGAAAAAACAAAGGTATGGGACTTTATTTTTCCATAGGCTGAATTTGCATACAACAGCTCAGTTAACATGAGTACATGAAAATTACGGTTTTAGATTGTATATGGAAGTAGTCCCAGAAATGTTTCAAAGTTAAGATGGATAAGGAGGAGAAGAGGAGTGTAGATGCAAAAGATTTTGTAGAACACATGAAGAATCTACATGAGGAGGTAAGGAATCATATCCATAAAATGAATGATTAGTATAAGGAGAAGGCGGATTAGAAAAGAAGATTCAAGGAATTCAATGTTGGAGAAAAGGTTATGGTCCATCTTACAAAAGAGAGATTTCCCATAGGAACATATAATAAAATGAAGATGAAGAAATTTGGACCTTGTAAGATTTTAAAGAAACATGAATCAATGAATGCCTATGAAGTTGAGTTGTCAAATGGGATCAATATTTCACCTATGCTCAATATTGTAGATTTGACAAAATATCATGAAGTATAGAAGATAGACAAAAAGAAGGACCGTGGCATATCCCAGAACCTATTTTAGAGAAGGAATAAATTGAAGAAATATTAGATAGTCATGTGGGAAGGAGCACAAGAAATAGGCAGTATGAAGAATACTTGGTCAAATGGAGAGGAAGGCCTATTGAAGATTCATCATGGTTATCCAAAGAAGAGGTTGACTACATTGGTTTGCCTCACACATTAGAGATGTGACAAGGTCACTTCTAAAATTACCTTGGATGTCCGATGCAGGAGGATCTAGAGGTGTAGAGAATCTTGCGATGTACCAAAAAAATGATTTTCTTTTCTATTTCCTTCAGTTTTGGTTTTTGTGGATACCCATTTGCTTAAATAGTGATTCAAAACCTTCAACATTTCCAAAAAGGATAAGAATACCAGGACTTACTATTTTTAGTAACCCTATATTGGAGAAGTACTTGGGTCTAAAATTTTTCCCAAAGCTTTGAAATAGTCAAATAAACATTCTTGGTAAATTTCAGCCCAAGATCATGTCTAGATTTCAAGATATTAAAGTTTCCATTTTTGAGGTTCCCGAAAAAAGTTCCAGAATCAAATTTGAAGTACTTAGACATCCATAAAAAGATTAAATTTGTTGCAACTAGTGAAGCTTGTTATATATTGATATATATCTTCACAATCTTTCCAATGCATCAAATGGTTTGTCAATCGAACACCTGGTTCAAAAGTTATGGCTCCCGGAAGTTGTGCTACTTAGTTTGTCAATTTTAAAATTTTAAAATTTTAAAATTCTTTCTTGGGTGGGAAAAGGACAGTTGGGTTCATTTTGGCACCCAAATGGGAGTTACACATTTCAAATCAAGCTGACATTGGGGTGAATTACACTAAGTGGTTTCAATGTGTATTTATAGCCTATTTTTAATAGTTCTAGGGCAGGGGGATATGGGGAGTTATTGGCAAGTCATGTTCATGCGAATAAGGAGGTCAGGTAGATATCAGGAGATAGCTCTAGAAGGCTTTGTAAGTCAGATATCTCTATTGTAAGATGGCCCATATCTCTATAATAAGAGGGCAAATGACCCTAGTGATTGTATTCAGATTTGTAGCCTTTTATAGGCAACTTTAATGAAGAAATTATAAAACAATTTGTAGTTTGCTTAACTAATCTTTCATGAGATTTCATTCTTGTCTATTTTAAATCTATAAATTGTTGTTATATGTGTTTTGGGTGGAGTCCACCCTCACCAATTTCCTACTTTATTGAATATGTAAGTTTTTTGCATGAAATGTGTATGTTGTTATTGCACCTAAGGAAAATAAAGAGCAAACAGAGTATTGGTTGGCTTGATGCATTGAGACAAAACATAAGTTGTTAGAGCCTAGAGTAGATGATGATAACTACAAGTATCCAACAGGTTCTATGGTTGTTGCTGGTATAGTTTAGCTATGGAAATATCTGGTCAGGAAGAATAGTTTACCTACATTTGAAGATTATGAAACACATAAGAAAATTATGCACTACTCACATTTTTCTGTGGCAACAAATATACAATTAGTGAGATATCAAAGGAAGCCTATTACAAAAGAGTTATGGACACCTTCTATGGAAGATCATGAGGCAATTATAGACATCAACTACAAAAAAGAGAGGATGTAGATGGTACAATAGAGTAATTTTTTTAATAACTTTGGGATTTAGTTTAGTAACTTGTTTAGAATTAAGTAAATTTATAGTTAATTGATAATTACTACCATGCCCTTATCAAATTATTAATTGGTTTAATATCCCATTAAGACGTCCCCTTAACTCCACTTAAGCCATCCCCTTAGCTATTAGACATGTTATAGTAGAATAAATCACTCGTTTTTTGTAAATAAACATTTCCCTTTTTGGCTTTATGCTCCCATGTTCATTATACTTTTTATCATTTTTATTTTTGGTCTCCTACAACTAGTTGGCATGATTGTCACTACTTGTACATTCAATGTGTGACAACATATTGGATTTTTCTATGCTAGGCATCACTTGAATGTAAATAATTTCTATTGTAATTTTCTAACTTGATTTATTGTAATTTTCTCACTTGACTTATAGTTAGGACTTATGTATTTATAGTTAATTTATTTACTTGTTGATTATACATATAGTTTTCATAGATTAATATTTCATGTTCTGGCTTTATGCTCCCATGTTCATTATGCCTTGTGTCATTTTCATTCTGTCTCCTACAACTAGATAACATGATTGTCACTAATTGTACATTGTATGTGTGATGACATTGCTTGAATGCAAGGAAATTCTATTCTACAATTTACTAAACTAGGAGTCTAGAACTTAGAATTATGACTCATGCAATTATAATTTTGACTATATATTTTGACTTAGAGTTAGGACTCATATAATTGTAATTTTCTTACTTCTAAAATCTTATAATTGTATTTTTGAATCTTTGAGGATTGGACATGCTATCTTAGTGATGCAACTATTCATTTATCTCTCTACTACATAAAGTTCAAATTGAATATCTAGTAATTTGTTAAAATAAATAGTCTATAATTTTTATTACTTGAAAGAATTTCTTGGGTTTTCTTAAAGATTAAAATTATAAATTTTGATTTATATTAAACTACTATAAATTAGGAGTCTAGAACTTGCAATTAGGACTTCAATGTTTAATTGTAATTTAGAATTAGAATTAGAATTAGGGCTTGTAAGTAGGACTTCAATTCTTAATTGTAATTTAGAATTAGAATTAGAATTAGAATTAGGAATTGCAATTAGGACATGAAATTGTAATTTTGACTTAGAATCAGAATTAGGGATTACAATTAGGACTTCAATGTTTAATTGTAATTTTGACTTAGAATTAGAATTAGCACATGCAATTAGGACTCATGTAATTATAATTACAACTTAGAAAATTATAATTATGACTTCAATGTTTAATTGTAATTTGACTTAGAATTAGAATTAGGACTTGCAATTAGGACTCATGTAATTGTAATTTTGACTTAGAATTAGAATTAGGACTTGTAATTAGGACTTCAATGCGTAGAATTGTAATTTCAACTTAGAATTAGAATTAGGACTCATGCAATTGTAATTTTCAAATTGAGTATTTAGTAATTTTAAAAGGAATAGTCTAAAATTTTAAAATTACTTGAAAGAATTTCTTCAATTTCTTAACTTTTCAAAACATCAATTAAAATAAATAGATGTGTGATTCTAAGTAAATAGTCTATGAAATAAATACATATAAGTACATAGTCCATGAAATAAATACATATTTAAATATTGAAATAGTCTATGAAATAATACTAAAATAGTTATAGTCCATGAAATAAGCATTGAAATAGTCATAGTCCATGAAATACATACTGAAATAGTCATATTCCATGAAATAAATGTGTCATTACGCTCTAGGATTTATCATCATTAAAATCAGGAGACCTCTTAGTTCCTCTTGAAATAGATGTTGGCTCAGGTTGTACAAGAGAAAAAAGATTCAAAACCAATAGTGGCAAAATTGCATGTGTATTATTTAAGTCAAATATTAAAAAAACCAAGAAATTAAATATTTAAATAGACTTATGCATGCATACCACATGGTGCTCATCATCTCCCACATCTTGATGACCTAGTATAGTTATCAAATGTGTAGAAAAAGTCTCACTTGCTAATTACTGCATTTAAATAAAACATGAATTAGGCCTGAGTACTTACAAAATGAAAGCATAAAAGACCTAAAAATTACATAGGATTTACTAGTGTGTACATGCACACATCTACCTAAAATGTTATAGATGACTCATGAATTTGCTTTGGCTCATCATTGGTAGGACCTGCTATTGCCTCGAGTGTGCTATCATCTTGCAAATTCATGTACATAAATATTTTAAACAATCAATTTAAAATAATAAATTATACTCTAATATTCAACCAACATATACATATAATGCATGCATGACCTATTAATTTTACTTTTAACATGTACACACTTGAAATTAGAAATTAAAGACATAATGCAAGTGAGCTCAAATACACACCAAGTATGACTACATATGGTATATTTCTTACCACACCTCTTGGTTGGTCTGACATGCAAGTGTCATGACCTCCTAGATACTATAAAAATGATGTCAAGTCCAATAATTATTAGAATTAAAATTTATTAAACATGTCCTATTATACTGGTTCTTCTAGGAGTTTGATTCACATTCAATTATTCTATCATTATTAAAATGTATATAATTAAAAAAAAGCTAATTAAACATATTTAATGAACTCTAGATGATTAAGTATAATTTATTTCTGTATTATGTAAGGTGTGCCAAGTCATATAGTCATCGATACTAGATGATGTAATCTAGATGATGTGGTCAGGCTAGTCATCTACACCAAACAAGACAATATATAATTCATTAAATAAATTGATATTTATATTTTGAATTAGATATTTTATTAATTTTAATATGTGCATTTGTGTACATATAATGTGGCATACCTGTGTAGGAGGAGGAAAAAAGTAGCTAAGAATGAATCCTCCTTTGCTATAGCCCCCGAAGTGAATGCACAATTAGGACCATAACATGGGTGATTGCAATTTTGATAAAAATGGGGTGTAGAGTGTAATGGTGTTTGTTGGCAAGAAATAGCAAGCCACGGTCTAAAGATTTGAGCCTAAGATAATTCTCTAAAGTCTGTTTATACCCATGACTTGACAATGATAGAATAATAGATGTTTGTGGTAATATATCACTTAGGGTGGTAATATTACATTATACATTACAAGTCATACACATCAATAGACACATAATCTATTTAGTTATAATCCTTATATATTCTTAGATATTCATATTCAATACTTAAATACAAAAGGCATGTCTAAGTCTCTTCTTTGTATATTATATCCCTTCTATTCAATTCTATATTCTATCTATCTTCTCATATCATATCTTTATACAATATACTATAATAGGGATGTGTCCCTTACAATTGACCTTTAGTATTATCAGCCCTATCGGCCTTATGCTCCGTACTCCACTTGTAGTGACTTGCGGTAGCTTCTTCTATCTGTCTTGTGCCCTTCTAATAGTGTTGACATGCTTGAGGTACTAGGACCAACACCATCTCCTCCATTCTCTCTAGCACTGACTTCAATTTCCATGTGGGTAGCTTGGTCAGTTAAGATTATAGAGAGCATGCTCAATGATCCTAGTGTTGATACCACTACCTATTAGTAAATGGGGGCAAGAATAGCTAGTGTGGGAGGAGAAACATGGGTGGAATAGGTATGTGTTGATTTGAATTGATGAGTGTCCCCTGTTTATGTTGTGGCATGCCGCCACCAACACCCTGAAATGATTTAATGTTAAAGTAATTAAGTTTTAAACCCATTTCAAAATATTCCCATAATTTTATAAAAAATATAATGGAACCTCACAATTGCCATGTGGTTTATGGTTAAAGACCATTCACCACCACTCCCAAAAATTGGTTGCAAATTGAGGGTGCCTACACCAATAATTAAATTTTTTTTGTTGTTGGAGGGATGGGTTGGTTTGTGGAACGATCAAAAAATATGGGGCCAGATTATGTTTAGAAATATGTAAATCAAGGATATTGTCTATATGATAGTGCATCTAAATAAAATTGCCTCCTCTCCTCACTCCATAGATGGAATCTATCTAGATATGCATCTATAAATCTAATAGAATCAATAATGGTTTGCATCAAAGAGGCAAATCATGCAATATGCAGGGGAATGTTTGGCTCATTATAGAAAAAATGTATTTTTCCTTGTAATGTATTTATGTTATGGTTTCTCTCAATCAAGCCTCATTAGGTGGAGGGGGTGGGGGGATTTTGGGGGAGGCTTTGGGGTGGGGGCTTTGTGGTGGGGAGTTTTGTGGTGGGAGATTTTGAGGTGGGGGTTTGTTTTGTAAAACCTATTGTAGTACAAACTCATATTCAAGAAACTAATCCATATTCAAGTAAAGGAACTAGATACAATTATAAAAAAGAAATATAAATTTGATTACTTGTACATTGAAATGCTAAATGCTCAATATTTATACATTTAATGTAAATATAAATAAGTAAATAATTTTATTTTGCAATTTAAATTAATACAAATTTTACAACATTTGAATTGTTTAAATAAGTATCATTGAAATATTTATGCATGGTTTAAAATAATACATTACATTTGAGTTGTAACAAGCATCATTGATTTACATAAATATGCATTCAATTTATAATTTAAAGCATTATATATCAAATTTTTAACAGTCCTATTTAATTACACAAATATAATGAGAAACATGATAGCCACATTTAGTAATAATTGATCCCACTACATAATTTGAATAATTTGTCTTAATATCAAAAGACTATTAAAAAATAGACAAAATAATAATTAGTGGCATCTACACAACCTTAGCTTTAATTAAGTGAATTATTAACCTTTTACATGTCCCTATCCACATGAGATTTTCATTGGAACCTTTTTTTGTTGCATTATCTATATGATAATAAATGTGAGAGAATGTGAACATAAAACCTTTTTTATGAATCCCCAAATGCCATGAAGCTCCCTTGAATTCTATGAAAGTTTTTCTAGTGGGTTAGTCTATGTTATACATGAATCAAATCTCTAGATTGTCCCATACATGGTCTTTACCAAAGATGTATTTGAGGTATTTAATTCTCTTCATTCTAAAAGATCAATATTGTATAATAACTTATGTTAGCATAAGGTTGAAAGAACTTAAATCCAACATGATATAGGCGCACCCTTCCCTAGTCTATCTAAAGATGATGTGTCATCTATGTTGACCAGTTTAAGAATATATGAGATTATTGAGTCTATCTGTAGTGCCCCTCATTTTTGCTTTTGATTAGTTTGATAGAGGTGTTTTTGGAGTTAGACTTTGTGACTCTCTATTGATGTTAGATACATTGTTATGTGGAGTATTTGATGATACCTTATTGTGTGAGATGACATTGATGATGTTACTAGTACTGATGTTTCATGCTTATGGTATGTTTTCATTTGGATTTAACTGATTATGTGATCAGTCTTGCTATGAATGTCACATGACTTACTTGATGATGAATCTTAATTAGTTGATTAGTAACTGAATATATTCTTTCATTTGTTAGACAATTATATGATATGCATAATATGGTTTATCTGATTGATGTATTGGTGGGAGGGACAATATAGTATTACTCATACATGAGTACCCTACTATGTTGTGAGTCCCTCTCACGGTGTGCGTGATGTTATGGATATATGTATTGTTCAAGCATTTCATTTGTTGCATGATGCAGGTACATGACATCGACTCCACCTGGATTATCAGGTCTGAGTGTGTCTTAATCCAATGGATATAGTGGAACGAAGATGACATGAGGTCCCTTTTTTCTTTGTCATTTTCTTTGGATGGATGAGTATCCTGTCTTGTGTCTTGTCATTTGCTTGTTTGGGCACACTTGCAGGTCAATGTTATTTGATCTAGTTGAGGTTATCAGTTTTGTTCGGGATGTGGTTCTTCATGTAACTAGTATGTGATTTTTGATTTGAGTAATTGTTTCATGAGGATTGAAATTTTATTAATATTTCTTGATTGGTAAATAATAATAATAAAGTAAATAAAGATATTCGATTTATAATAATAACTTAATATAATAATTTGTTAATTAGTGGTATTCAATATGTATCTACAAAATAGATTTGTTTAATACATTGTGTTAAAACATGTTATATTGTGAATTGAGAATTAATAGATTTTTTTTTATGTTTGTTGAGTTGGCATAAAATGCAAATACTGAAGATATATTGCATAATTTATTTCAAAAAGAATCTTCAGGAGTGGGAAATTAAATAATGGATTGTGTTTTGGATTTAGGGGAAAAATGCAGTGAGTGGGTTACGGTAACGGGAGAGGAAATTTATTATTTTACTATTTTTCATTTTATTTTATGAGAAGGAAGTGTGGGGGCTTAGGGGGAAGGATTTTGATTTTTGTGGAGAAAAGAGTCTGGAAAATGGGGGAAAGAAGTGGAAGACAATACTGAGGAATAAGCTTCAAACTGGTATGTGTTCTTTGCCTATACTGTGTGATGGCTTGTCTGATGGTTGCAAACTTTTACATTTGGTGTGCATGTCTCTTAGATTTTGTTTTATATATTTTGGTGGATTTATCATTTCTGTTGAAATTGATGCTATGCATAACCTTCCTTTTTTCCGCTTAGGCTGTTTGATGCTAGGGAAAAGTCTTCACTTCAATTTGTCGAAAACTATCAATTTCTTTTGGTCGAAAGTACTTTAGGACAGTAAAGAGGTTGTTTTCTATTTTTCTCACAACCCTTGTTTAATCTAGAACATATCCTTTTGAGGCAATCTCATTGACCCATGCTTTCCATCATTTCCACAGTTCACTGGAGGGCATAGATGGCATCATCTCTAGGTTTCTGCGGCACTAATGATCTCAATGTATGGAAGTAGACATAAGTTGAGACCCAAGCTCTACATTTCCAATCACTCATGCCTGAATGTAACTTTGAACATGTTATTTACTTGCCTTTCTATGCCATTAGAATTAGACCTCTTCTATCGAGCATATCCTGCTAGAATTCATTATTCAGACGTCAATTTTCATGGGAATCATTTGATTTAAGAATTTCTGTATTGTACTTGGTCCCTAACTTGTGGAAAGTATGCCCATTTGTTCTGCAACTTAGATTCTAATCTATTCTTTTTGAATTTGAAATCCTTACCATATCCTTGAGATCGGCTCAGACTTTTAAAACATTGATGCTGTTTACAATCGAAGCTTTGTGGAATTCTGTCAACATTTTAGCTTTTGTTTATGCTATCTTTACATTGGTGCCCACCAATTTTAGTGAATTCTTCCTCTGTTGTGTTAGCATATCTTTAATCATGAGGATGGAAACCACCATATCTACAAATCAATTAATAGTAATATTGGTAATTGAATTATTTTAATTGAAAAAAAAACTTTGCCAGAGAATCAGCGCTGGCTGTGAATAGAATGACCACATCGCAATAAGTTTTGTTATGCCATCTATACGCATATTTGCATCCAATGTATATCTGTCATTCAAGCTAAAAGAACCCTATAGTATTAAGCCCCATGCGACCTCTTCTTGGCATTGAATTTGTTGCCCAAGTTATAATGAACATGCTTTTCAATTTTGACTTGTCAATCTGAGATCCATTTGTGTTTATTTTGCAATCATCAAAACCTCTCATGAGTGCAATCCATAGAGCATAGTTTAATCATTCTATCTTTTCATCAGAAAATGGGATACTTTTTCCTTTTAACATTGCCACCAAGAATCCATCATGCTTATGCTGGAATATTTCCATCCTTGGAAGCCTTGTAGCTGTACAAAAATCTCCAGGATATCAATTCCCAATCCATCTTTATCTTCATGCTGATATTGTCTCTGTAAAACACATTCCTTCATGCTCTATAGGATGTCATTATTGTTGCAAGTTACACCACTGCTGCTATTAAGGATAGTCACCTATAATACAGGCCATGCAGATGAATGATATATAGTAATAATTCTATTACAATTCAGTCTTATCGCTTTGTCATAGAAAGTTTCTATTTATTGCTTGTCATCAGAAAGTTTTAAATTATACACTAGAAGCCCCAAATTATGAATAAAATATGAATTGATTTCATTGCTAATCTATCATTAAGTTTAAAACATAAATTTGTAACTTAGTTAAGTATGGGATTTAATATATGAAAGCACATATCTTTTCTTAATGTATTTTTTTATACTTGTGCTTTTGAAATAAATATAATTGTGCTATTTCTAAATTATGAATGTTTGTAATATAATGTATAAAGTATTATTTAAATTGATCATGAAGTGTGCTTGTATTGATTGGTTTTAGTAATAATTTATGTATTTAAGTTAGCAAATTTAGTTATATAAATGATAAGATTATATATAATAATGTTTTATTTCTAAATAATTTACAAATCAAGTTTTCATAAATAATGTTGGTTTAGGCTAGCGGTTTTAGGAATCACGTAAACTTAGAAGTATAGTTAAACTTTACATAAGTGTATTATATTTGAAGTTATGATAGAATTAATTATTCTTGAATAAAGTTCTATTTAGCTAATTAGTTGTTGTAATATTGTAAGTAGAATACAGTTATCTCCTTGAGTGTAGTTAATTTCTCTAGTTGCATATAGCATAGATTTTAGACATCAATTTTAATTGTATTCCTTGAGTTTTGAATCTAGCTATTTATATTAGTTTCTATTCTTGGTTAATCAAAAAAATTTAGTCGCCTTAATGTTGATATAGGTTAGTAGTTTAAGACTCTTATAGCCTCTTAAATCTAGGGTTATAGATAATTTTATGTGAGATGTTGTAATACCTTAATCGTCATTTAATTAATGTTATTGCTTGAATGTGTATGTTTATAGTTAAAATCCAAATTAGATCTTTGGATAAGTGTGAGTTAATGAGTTTAATATTTGTTTCCTTTTCTTTTGGGTTATAGTTTTCTTGTAAATCGAGTTATGGTTTTCTTTTACTTGAGTCATGTTACTCCAGAGGCATAGGGTACTATTGGGGATTCTTTATATTATGGTGATATGGACATGTTGACCTTAGAGTTAAAGGATTATTCTGATAATAAGAGAGATGCCTTACATTGCCATTTTACATTAGTCATGTGATGATCCTTGTTGGTTGGTGGGGTATCTAGATGCAGGTAGGGGAGTGGCTTCCAATGTGGGGCCGACACCCAAAGTGGTTGTCTGGGTAACCCATTGGAAGTGATAAACAAGTGATAACCTTATAATAATTAACCTAGGAGGATGGGTAGTCATTCACACTAAGTAAGATAATTGGATTTCTCTCCCACACTTATAGTGCTAGTTTAGGCTAAGGGTGGGATGAGAAGGTTATAGTTTCTGCATGTGTTAACCTATGGGGCTGACATCTAGTGAGAGACAGTCAGGGTAACCCATGTAGAACCATGCGATGACACTCCATCCTACTGCATTCTAGCTTCCCCTTTTCTTGTGTTCTCATGCCTCTAGATTGTTTTGTTGTTGAGATCAGTCATGTTTGAGTTGTGGAACCTGAGGTAGTCTTGTTTTAGTTAGCCATTTATTTCTTGCATTTTGTCATGGGACCTCATTGTTATCTCCTAGCTTGAGGGGTGGACCTCAGGGTTCCACATCGTCAGGTGGATGAGATTTATTCCATTGGTCCTTTGGCAACATGGTTCATGTTTTGAGTGGATGTGCTTCTCCAGTTTCAGTACTACACCTATATTTGAAGACATATATTGTACCTTATGGTCCCAGATTTGTGTATCTATGATATTCATTATGTAATTTTGATGTAATCAAACAAGTAAACTTTGTATCTATATAATTATATATCATGATCTTCTCTTTACTTGTAAACAATAATGTAAAGGATGATGTAATTATCTATAATGATACAAATGTTGTTAGTTGATTTTATGACCATTCAAATGAATTATGTATGTTATTGATCTTTGTTAATTTCCTCAATGTTGTTATGTTTCCCTAGAGATGTTAGTTTATTAGATTGTTAATTTGTTGTATCTAGTTGATATTACATCTAGTGATCATTACTTTTACTTGTTTAAAAAAAAAATCTGTATTTTATTGTATAGTTGAACCTAACTCTCTAGGGTCGCATGACGGGGCATTACACTATCATTCAACATCCACATGAAATTAGTAGGTGTTTAATGGTTAGAACAAAGCATATAACCAAACACTCAAATAAAATCTTCTTGTGATTAGTGAAATCTAAATGAAGATAATAAACTAATCTAATGCAAACAACACATGATTATACCTTCATTTGAGACATCACGAATCCATGCGGGAAGGAGATGCACCCATAGAGCTCCTCAGATTGTTCCCATGATTAGTGTGACTAATGTGGATTGCTCAATGCTTTTCAACACAATAGGATGAGGATTGGATGATAGATTTGAGATTGAAATGAGGATTATGATGGTATGATAAGAGGATTTTGGAGAGATTTTGGCAGAGGTTTGATGCATAAAGGAGTCCCTCTAAAATGGCTTGGAGAGGGTTTCATTTATAGAGTTTTGGGAATGAGGATGGAGGGTCAGGATTAGAAGGTGAGATCAAGGGCTAAGAATCAATGAGAGTTAGGGTTAGGATTGAAGCCATAGCCTTGTGACAAGTGTCACAAGGAGAGTGGATGAGGGAGATCAAGGGTTGAAACTTGGTCAATGGGATTGGAGGGCTCTCATTAAAAGTGAATTTTAAATTCACATGGGGAAAGGTGTGGAGGATTAAAATGAATAAAAGATTCATTTTGGGAAGAGGGGACATGACAAGTGAATTTTTAATTCACCTTTATGTGGAGATGTGAAGATGGTACTCTTACATGTGTAAGAGAGTGATAAATGAGGGTTAAGGGGGATTTGACCCTTTGAATAAAAGATTGATTTTTATTCAAAGGTGCATGGAAGAAGGGGATAAGCAAGGTTAATTGAGTGTTTAGCTTAATTAACCTAGGTCTAGGGGATAGGTAGGCTAGGGTAGCTTAGGGTAGGTCAATTAGTAGGCTAGATCAATTAGATAAACATGATTTATCTAATTAATGAGGATTAGGAAAAAGGACAATTTAACTAAATAAATATTGTGAATATTTATTTAATCAAATGAGGATAATGTTGTAAGGTAAAAGTGATAAATTAAATGAATTAATTTATCACAAGGAATGGGTAAATGGTCAAGGCAGACAATGAGGGATAAATTAATTAAATAAAATAAATTTATTTAATTAATAGGAGGAATAATGAGGGTGTGGAGATATGGAAAATTAGTTTGCGAAGCAAGCCAATTTTAGGTGTCTACACTTCTAATACATGAGGCCATTCTTATAGATTAGTTGGCACAATAGGAGCATGATGATATATAATTTCATAATAATTTTATGGAAAAAATTGCCCCTCAAAGTTGCTCTTCGAGATCATCAATCAAAAAGATCAAGTAACTTTTTTCGACAATGATATTGATAAGTGTGCACAATAGATAATGTAAAGATTTCTTATCCCATCATTCATTCTAGCTAGTATAATTGGAATTCCACCATATTAGGCTTAGTTGAGTAGTCATTCTTAGAATTAACACAAAAATATATTTCTTGATATATAATGGTTTATTTGGTATCGGTGTTCTAATGATGGGATCAATTAAATGCTTTAGAGATAGAAATGATGAAGATTACATGCATTATTGATATTTATAGGGTTTCTACTATAACATATTAAATTTTATATGTATTTATTATTGGTGTTGTATACGTCTAAAAATGACACAAATCATCCTAAATAAATATTCTAAATATTTATTCCATTCTTCTATTAATTAAATAAATATTCTAAATTTATTTAATCGATTCACTGTTCCATAATTAAATAAATTCTATTTATTTAATTAAAATTCTTCTAAATGTCCTACACAATTAAATAATCATAAATTATTTAATTAATCCAAATTCCTCTATCCTAAGTTCTAAATTCAAAAATCCACCTCACCTTTACACCTCACCTTTTCCACCTCACCTTGTCCACATCATCAAGTTGCACATGTAATTAAATATATTTAATATTTAATTACCTATTTTTCTCTCACCCACATGGCCTATTTCTTCTCAAATCAGAAGTTAGTTAACTAATCAATCAAATCTGTTAACTGATTGGTCATTTGAGTTCACTGGTCAATCTATTCTGTTGACTCCTCAATCAATCCAGTTCACTGGTCAATCGATTCAGTCAATCCCATAATTCACTCTTCTAACTGATCAATCAAGTCTGTTAACTGTTCAGTCAATGGAGTTAACTCTCCAATCAATTTTGTCACATCCCCTCTTTCATGATGGAGCTGGGACACTTGTCACATTTCTACTGGTTGCACATTCCTCAACCATCCTCAGCCATTGATCTTCATATCTCCTCTCAACCATTGATTCCCATTCTTCCAAGTCTATAAATGAAGCTTCATTCTTCCATTCTAATCATCTAGGCTTTTGACATCGTTACTCTGCAGAAATATCACCAGCGCGCCTTTGGCACCCTTTTGTCATCTACAAGCTTGAGATCACATACTTGCATTGGAGCTCATCTTCATTGCATATCACCATAGCCGTTCACCGTCGACTTCCTACAAATAGCTAAAAAGATTACACTCTCTGAGGGCTCATCTCATCTGCAAAAGGACGATCTGTGATAGGCGAACAACAGAAGTTTCGAAACGGGAGAGGTTTGCATTGTGTTTGTTCATTGCTTTGTTTATTGAATCCTTCTTGTTTCACTATTCTGTTGATGTTTGGGTCATGTTTATTTCATTTGATTGATCACCATTTTACCCTTACATTTTTGGTGCCCACCATTCAATTTTATGTTTTTTACAAATTTTTGTAGTAAAAATTTGTGTTTCTCTAAACCCCATTGTTGAGTTTTGCAAGGATCTATCAAAAGGTGACCTCCTAGGCTGAAACTGACATCACCAACGTGCTCAGAAGGGTCGAAAACCTTAGAATCGCCTATTAATTCACAAAAATCAGAGACTGTGATTTTTTTTTAGGGTGCATCCTTTTATCCAGTGGTCCAAAGGGTGCTTCCGCAGGGTGCATCGCTTTATCTAGCGGTCCGAAGGGTGCTTCCGCATCCTTTATCCAATTGTTTGAAGAGTTTTTTTTTGTAGGGTGCATCCTTTTATCCAGCGGTCCAAAGGGTGCTTCCACAGGGTGCATCGCTTTATCCAGCGGTCCAAAGGGTGCTTCCGCAGGGTGCATCACTTTATCCAGTGGTCTGAAGGGTGCTTCCATGTCCTTTTATCCAACTATCTGAAGAGGTTTTTGCAGGGTGCATCCTTTTATCCAGCGGTCCGAAGAGTGCTTCTGCAGGGTGCATCCTTTTATCCAGCGGTCCGAAGAGTGCTTCTGTAGGGTGCATCCTTTTATCCAGTGGTCCAAAGGGTGCTTTCATAGGGTGCATCGCTTTATCCAGCGGTCCAAAGGGTGCTCCCGCATCCTTTTATCCAACTGTCCTAATAGTTTTTCGCAGGGTACATCCTTTTATCCAGCGGTCCGAAGGGTGCTCCCACAAGGTGCATCATTTTATCCAGTGGTCCGAAGGGTGCTTCTTCATCCTTTTATCCAATGGTCCAAAGGGTGCTTCTGTAGGGTGCATCATTTTATCCAGCAATCCTCTATCCTGCCTTCTTCTACATGTCATAAGGGTGGTATCTTTTTCTTTTTGCCATAACAGGAGCATACAAACTCGTAATCTCGCAAATAAACACTCATTGGAAAGGTAATTCTGTGAACTTCACAATGGAGCAGGTTTGATCAAGTGATTTTATCATTTTGTCAACTATTTTTACAGTCAAAGTTTAGCTATCTTTCCAAGCTTAAATCTAACATTTCTTCTTGAAAACTAATGATTTATCTGTGCAGCTTGACTTAAACACTTGTCAAAGAAAGGAGAAAAGAAACTTCTGATATATCTTCTACAAGGTTGAGAGCTGGATAGTTTTATTTTCCTTAACACACACATCATAGTTTAACTAGGGGGAAAGTAAAACAACTTGCATACAATTTTCATCTAGTACTAATTAGGAAGGAGTAACCCATTGTTCATGCAACTTGCATACAATTTTCATCTAGTTCTAATTAGGAAGGAGTAACCCATTGTTCATGCAACTTGCATTCAAATCCTAACCTAGTTCTAATTAGGGAGGAAGTAACTGGATTATTTCTTGCTTGCATTGCAAACACCTTCCAAGTTATTGCTATATAAAGGTTAAAATTGAACTCATCAATGATCTTGAAGTTAAAATGAACCATTGCTATATCGTGAGACCTGAATTTCAAAGTTAACAAACTCGTGCTACGCGGTTTAAGAATTGAACTCACTACTGCTTTCTGAAGTTAAAATGAACCATTGCTATATCGTGAGACCTGAATTTCAAAGTTAACAATCTCATGCTACGCGGTTTAAGAATTGAACTCACTACTACTTTCTGGGATTTAAAACTGAACCACTGCTATATTGCTGAATCACTTCAAAGTTCTGTTTGAGTAGATTAGCCCATCTAGTTTTTCACTTTTAATTAGGGTGGATTAATCAGTGTATTCTATGCTTGCGAATGACAATAGGCTTATGCTCTCCCCTCTTCTGGGTGATCAGAGTGCCAGACTTGTCATTCTATCTGTTTAACCTTTAGGAGGGGCCTGCCCTTGGATGCACGCTTGTCCAAGTGGGAACGACCCTGAGTGGTAACAGGCTAATGCCAAGCCCTACCAAGCCACTTAAAATAAATTGTGCTTGAGGTGAAAACTTCCTGCAACAAGTGTTGTTATGTTACACCGACGACCAACCTCCCCCAAAACCCTCTCAGGCGCAACCCTGTGAGGCTGGGAGACTCCATAACAGAGAGTAGCACCGCCGCACGTGTAACCACTTGAACGGTTGCTCGAATTAAATACCTCTTGTTTTAGTGGCCCAAATCCCTTATAATCCATTTCTCGCCTAGGATTTTGTGCTTGCTTTTGTCCAAAATAGAGTTAGAAAAATTACAAAAACAATGAAAAACTACAAAATATTCTTTGTGCTTGCTGTGTTTTCTTGCTATTAAATTCATAATATCAAATCAGGAAGACCTTTTCTAGCCAAAAAATACCAAAAATAGAAGAAAAACTGAAAATTTTGCAACAACTTCAGAGCTGCGCATTTACACATTTCTGTTGCGCATACACAGAGACTTGCTGCACTTTTATAATGACTTGCTGCACATATATGCACTGTTGCTGCGCATATATAATTCACCAGACTGGTGCATTTACTGTGGCTTGCTGCGCATTTATCCATTTCTGCTGCACATCTGTTTCTGCGCATATGCGACAATGAGCACTTGCCCTATTTTTGAGGAGAAATTTTCACCTGATCAGAGCACCCATTTCAGCCTGGTTTCACTTTCTGAGATCAGAATCAACCTTGCAGTCAGTCTCCATCCGTTTCCCCCAACTCTTTCTCTTTCATCCATTGTTGCACTCACCTTCTGTCCAAATCACTCTTGTCCCAAAGTCAACCTATCCCATATCGATTCGGCATAAGTCCTTTCTCGTTTCATTGGTGAATTCACGTAAGCCTAGTAGGTCACAGTACCTTTGCTAGTAGTCTTGTTGAACGACTAAGCCCTACACAGTAAGACTGGTATCGACTACCCTTGCTAGTGGCTAGAGTCTTGTGTCAACCGTCTTACTTGAAGTCATTGAGCGAGAGAATCCTTTGTCCTAGGATAAGACTTGGACAAAGGATTCTCTCGCTCAATGATTTCAAGTAAGACGGTTGACACAAGACTCTAGCCACTAGCAAGGGTAGTCGATACCAGTCCTACTGTGTAGGGCTTAGTCGTTCAACAAGACTACTAGCAAAGGTATTGTGACCTACTAGGCTTACGTGAATTCACCAATGAAACGAGAAAGGACTTATGCCGAATCGATATGGGATAGGTTGACTTTGGGACAAGAGTGATTTGGACAGAAGGTGAGTGCGACAATGGATGAAAGAGAAAGAGTTGGGGGAAACAGATGGAGACTGACTGCAAGGTTGATTCTGATCTCAGAAAGTGAAACCAGGCTGAAATGGGTGCTCTGATCAGGTGAAAATTTCTCCTCAAAAATAGGGCAAGTGCTCACTGTCGCATATGCGCAGAAATAGATGCGCAGCAGAAATGGACAAATGCGCAGCAAGCTGCAGTAAATGCGCCGGTCTGGTGAATTATATATGTGCAGCAAGTCTCTATGTATGTGCAACAGAAATGTGTAAATGCGCAGCTCTGAAATTGTTGCAAAATTTTCAGTTTTTCTTCTGTTTTTGGTATTTTTTGGCTAGAAAAGGTCTTCCTAATTTGATATTATGAATTTAATAGCAACAAAACACAGCAAGCACAAAGAATATTTTGTATTTTTTCATTGTTTTTGTAATTTTTCTGACTCTATTTTGGACAAAAGCAAGCACAAAATCCTAGGTGAGAAATGGATTATAAGGGATTTGGGCCACTAAAACAAGAGGTATTTAATTCGGGCAACCGTTCAAGTGGTTACACGTGCGGCAGTGCTACTCTCCATTATGGAGTCTCCCAGCCTCACAAAGTTGTGCCTGAGAGGGTTTTGGGGGAGGATGGCCGTCAGTGTAACATAACAGCACTTGTTGCAGGAAGTTTTCACCTCAAGCACAATTTATTTTAAGTGGCTTGGTAGGGCTTGGCGTTAGCCTGCTACCACTCAGGGTCGTTCCCACTTGGACAAGCGTGCATCCAAGGGCAGGCCCCTCCTAAAGGTTAAACAGATAGAATGACAAGTCTGGCACTCTGATCACCCAGAAGAGGGGAAAGCATAAGCCTATTGTCATTCGCAAGCACAGAATACACTGATTAATCCACCTTGCTTGTGTGTGTCATCATTCCATCTTGCATCGCGTATCATTTGACACTTTCTTCACCCATTTTCTTCAAACTCAACCTTCTTCATCGTGAGATTGTCTATCTCACGCCTTCTGCCTTCTTCTCGTCCAATCTCCCGAGGGGGCATCCTGTCGTTAAACTTGTACCAGGGGCAAACTGGGGCATGTATCATCATCAGACTATCAACTTCTTTGAAGCAACGCTGTAAACTGCATTGCATCAAAGAGGGGCAAAATGTATACGTCTAAAAATGACATAAATCATCCTAAATAAATATTCTAAATATTTATTCCATTCTTCTACCAATTAAATAAATATTCTAAATTTATTTAATCGATTCACTATTCCATAATTAAATAAATTCTATTTATTTAATTAAAATTCTTCTAAATGTCCTACACAATTAAATTATCATAAATTATTTAATTAATCTAAATTCCTCTATCCTAAGTTCTAAATTCAAAAATCCACCTCACCTTGTCCACATCATCAAGTTGCACATGTAATTAAATATATTTAATATTTAATTACCTATTTTTCTCTCACCCACATGGCCTATTTCTTCTCAAATCAGAAGTTAGTTAACTAATCAATCAAATCTGTTAACTGATTGGTCATTTGAGTTCACTGGTCAATCTATTCTGTTGATTCCTCAATCAATCTAGTTCACTGGTCAATTAATTCAGTCAATCCCATAATCCACTCTTCTAACTGATCAATCAAGTCTGTTAACTGTTCAGTCAATGGAGTTAACTCTCCAATCAATTTTGTCACATCCCCTCTTTCATGATGGAGCTGGGACACTTGTCACATTTCTACTGGTTGCACATTCCTCAACCATCCTCAACCGTTGATCTTCATATCTCCTCTCAACCGTTGATTCCCATTCTTCCAAGTCTATAAATTAAGCTTCATTCTTCCATTCTAATCATCCAAGCTTTTGACATCGTTACTCTGCAGAAATATCACCAGCACACCTTTGGCACCCTTTTGTCATCTACAAGCTTGAGATCACATACTTGCATTGGAGCTCATCTTCATTGCGTATCACCACAGCCATTCACCGTCGACTTCCTATAAACTGCTAAAAGATTGCACTCTCTGAGGGCTCACTTCATCTGCAAAAGGATGAACTGTGATAGGTGAACAATAGAAGTTTAGAAACGGGAAAGGTTTGCTCTGTATTTGTTCATTGCTTCATTTATTGAATCCTTCTTGTTTCACTATTCTGTTGATGTTTGGGTCTTGTTTAATTCATTTGAATGATGAAAATCAAACCAAAGATGAGAAGCTCATCCCATACAAATGGATGGTCGACGACCTCAAGGAACACTTTGGGACCATCTCCTTTGAACAAATACCCAGGATCAAGAACAAAGCAGCAGATGCAATGGCTACCATAGCCTCTCTTCTTGAAATACCTAAATATGAGTCATGGTATGAGTTCTTAGTAGAAACCATTCAGCAACCGGCTTATGATCTCCTTGAAACCCATTCCATTTGCCTCCTAGTAGGATCTGATTCACCTTGGTACGATAAGACCTACACTTACCTCAAGGACAATATTCTTCCACCGGACCTCTCTTCCAACCAAAAACGAACCTTCATCCGACAAGCCTCCCGTTACACCATCATTGCTAATACCCTTTACCGATGTGGTCTGGATGGTACTTTACTCCGTTGTCTAGAACAAGAAGAATCCATAACAGCCTTGCGAGACATACATGAAGGGATCTATGGAACACACTCCAGCGGTCCTTCCTTAGCTAAGAAACTCATGCGTTTGGGTTATTACTGGCCCAATATGGAAATGGATTCATATTAGTTCATCAAAAAGTGCAAACAATGCCAGATACATGGAAACCTGATTCATGCACCTGCTCAGGAGTTGAGACCTTTAACGACACCCTGGCCCTTTTGCTAGTGGGGACTTGACCTTGTGGGAAAGATTCATCCACCTTCTTCCAACGGCCATAAATTCATCATAACCGCCACTGAGTACTTCACAAAGTGGATTGAAGCTGTTCCCCTAACCACCGTCACAGGAAAGTAAATTTCCTTGTTCATTCTGAATTACATTATCTGCCGATATGGCATCCCCTCATCCATCATAATGGATAATGGGAGACCTTTCAAAAATTAGGATGTCCAGGAACTTTGTGCGCGTTTCAAAATCCAACATCGTTTCTCCACTCCATACTACCCCCAAGGTAACGGCCAAGCTGAGGCATCGAATAAAACCATTCTAAAAATCCTAAAGAAGACTGTCAATGAAGCTGGTCGCGATTGGCACATCCAACTCAATCCCACTCTGTGGGCCTACAGAACCAGTATATGCACTCCCACAGGTGCTACACCCTACGCCCTTGTCTATGGTTCCGAAGCCATCCTTCCCATTGAGGTCGAACTCCCATCCCTCAGGGTGTCGTTGAAAGGTCTCATATCAGATGAAGAATACAGAGTCTCTAGGCTACAAGAACTAGAGCTGCTAGAGGAAAAGTGCTAGAAAGCTTTTGACCATCTCAAAGCCTATCAACAGATGATGTCAAGAAGCTACAACCACAAGGTTAGACCAAGATGCTTCAAGGTTGGGGACCTAGTTCTAAAAGAGAACCCTCGCAATCAGCAGGACAGAGAAAAGAAAGGTAAGTTCGAGCCTAACTGGCTTGGGCCCTATGTGATTGTAGCTGCTTACGGATCAGGGGCATATCAGTTGGCCACATCAGAGGGTGAGTTGTTTGATGATCCAATCAACAGCATGCATCTTTGTCAGTTCTATACCTAGGAGAATCCAAATGCAAGGGGGCACAATAAAATCAAAAAAAAAAAAAAAAAGTTGAAAAGAGAAAATACAAAAAAAAATTGAAAAGAGAAAAATCAGAAAAAAATAGAAAGCATACAAAAAATTCATCCTTTGGTGAAAACTTGGCAAACAGGCGCCTTGGATAGGTATCATGATGAAAACCTGGCAAACAGGCATCATGTTTACTTTCTAGCTTCTCGTGCAAATAAAAGCAAGTGATGAAAACCTAGTAAACAGGCGTTACTTGTGATAGACCGCCTTCTCCATCTTTGAGAATCCAATCACCTTGAGTCCATTCTTCCTTCGCTCATTTTCCATTCGACCCATATCTACCCCATAATAAACACTTGACAGTTACCTATCATGGCTTGATACTCACCTTGTGGCCTTGTCAACCAAGGTTTTGTCCCATACCGTCTCCTCAATGTGAGCCTAGTATAGTGTCTCTCGTCGGTGCCCATGGTCCAAGTCTGTGCACTATGTTGCCTCTGCGCCGTCACATAGGCAAGGCCATTATTCTAATGCGCCCCCGAGGCTTCCATTTCTTCCCTTTGTCCCATTCGTCCCCTTTCTTGTCTTCATCCTTGTCGTCTTTCTTCTAGTCCATCCATGGTCCATTAGGGTTTACCCTGCACTACGTTGCCTCTGCGTTGTCACGTAGGCAAGGCCATTTAGCAATGAGCCCCCGAGGCACTAGGTCAGTCCATTAAGGTCCGTCTCCCCAATAAGGATTGTACAATCTTCTCACCAAGCAAGCAAATGCAAGCAGAACCCGCACCTCAAGCAGAAATCTTGACTATGAGCATCTTAACCTATCCAACGCAAAGCAAATACCCAAGGTCTTCTAAACGATTTTATGCAAATTAAGGCAAGAGCTAAACACATATCAACACAAATATGCTTTGCAGATCAGAAACATGGTTAACAGTTCGAGTCCTGATTTTTTCTATCAGACCCTCCTATGCTACTCAAGGATGCCAAAAGCTAGAGATGCTATGATGGGGGCATGATTATTTTCTTTGTTTTCTATTTGGGGATTAAACTTTAGTAATGTGAAGCCTTGTTTTAGGACGTGATCGGCAAAAGATCATCGAGGACATCAAAGGTCTAACATGAACAGGGGCAATCCTTTCTTGTTGAAATGCAAGAGGTACTCAGGTCATCTAGATTTAATTTTGACTAGATGCTTGTATTAACTTGCTAAATCACAATCCATGTAAGCGATACTCAGGTCATCTCGGTTCAATTATACCTAGATGCTTGTATTCACTTACAACATTTCAGAAAAATACCTCAAAAAAAAAAAATGCCCAATGATGAAATAAAGCACTCCAATAGCAAAGCATCCATCCTATGTCCATTTATACATCCATACCATACCCCATGCAATAAAGATCCAACAATGCAGAGTATCAATACAAATAAAAGCTTGTGAATCTTTCTATCGAGTCTTTCTTCTATCAATCAGATTTCTATCTATCATCATATCTTTCATCCTTGTCCAGTCAATCTGAGCAATGATCCAAATGCAAGGTCCATCCTTAATCCATACTAATCAAGTCAAGTCAATCTTGCACAAATGATCCACTCACAATCAGTGGTCTTGATCCTTGTCTGGTCGTAAACCAACTCGATCAGTTAATCAATCAATTGTCTTATACAAGATGTTGCATTGTCAAAATCAGACCAATACACACGTCTTACACAACATGCTTCATTTCCTAGAACCAGACACTATCCTTCATGTTGCTCTAGGGATCCATCATTCCCCGCCATGACAAACACGCTTGTCGTGTTGGTCTAGGGATATATTGTTCCCCGCCATGACAACACTGTCGTATATCATTATCCGTATATCATTGGTTTACCGCTTGACAGGGGCAATACCTTGTTTGTTCTTGTGTCATTTGTGTATACTTGCTTGCTTGCTTATGTGTGTCATCATTCCATCTTGCATCGCGTATCATTTGACACTTTCTTCACCCATTTTCTTCAAACTCAACCTTCTTCATCGTGAGATTGTCCGTCTCACGCCTTCTGCCTTCTTCTCATCCAATCTCCCAAGGGGGCATCCTGTCGTTAAACTTATACCAGGGGCAAACTGGGGCATGTATCATCGTCAGACTATCAACTTCTTTGAAGCAACGCTGTAAACTGCATTGCATCAAAGAGGGGCAAAATGTATACGTCTAAAAATGACACAAATCATCCTAAATAAATATTCTAAATATTTATTCCATTCTTCTATTAATTAAATAAATATTCTAAATTTATTTAATCGATTCACTGTTCCATAATTAAATAAATTCTATTTATTTAATTAAAATTCTTCTAAATGTCCTACACAATTAAATAATCATAAATTATTTAATTAATCCAAATTCCTCTATCCTAAGTTCTAAATTCAAAAATCCACCTCACCTTTACACCTCACCTTTTCCACCTCACCTTGTCCACATCATCAAGTTGCACATGTAATTAAATATATTTAATATTTAATTACCTATTTTTCTCTCACCCACATGGCCTATTTCTTCTCAAATCAGAAGTTAGTTAACTAATCAATCAAATCTGTTAACTGATTGGTCATTTGAGTTCATTGGTCAATCTATTATGTTGACTCCTCAATCAATCCAGTTCACTGGTCAATCAATTCAGTCAATCCCATAATTCACTCTTCTAACTGATCAATCAAGTCTGTTAACTATTCAGTCAATGGAGTTAACTCTCCAATCAATTTTGTCACATCCCCTCTTTCATGATGGAGCTGGGACACTTGTCACATTTCTACTGGTTGCACATTCCTCAACCATCCTCAGCCATTGATCTTCATATCTCCTCTCAACCGTTGATTCCCATTCTTCCAAGTCTATAAATGAAGCTTCATTCTTCCATTCTAATCATCCAGGCTTTTGACATCATTACTCTGCAGAAATATCACCAGCGTGCCTTTGGCACCCTTTTGTCATCTACAAGCTTGAGATCACATACTTGCATTGGAGCTCATCTTCATTGCATATCACCATAGCCGTTCACCATCGACTTCCTACAAACAGCTAAAAAGATTGCACTCTCTGAGGGCTCATCTCATCTGCAAAAGGACGATCTGTGATAGGCGAACAACAGAAGTTTTGAAATGGGAGAGGTTTGTATTGTGTTTGTTCGTTGCTTTGTTTATTGAATCCTTCTTGTTTCACTATTCTGTTGATGTTTGGGTCATGTTTATTTCATTTGATTGATCACCATTTTACCCTTACAGGTGTACATATCAATTGAAATTGATTGAGATATTAATTGATATATCAATCAATATTAATTGATATAAACCAACAACCAATACATATAAAAATTAATATGATACAATATAGAAACCCTAGAAATATCAATTGATATTGATCAATATATCATTTGATATACATCAGTTCAATCAATACAAATAAAATTTAATAAGTATTATTGTTGATGTATGTATCAATTGAGATCAATGGATATATCAATTAATTGATATGCACCAAAAATCAATACATATAAAATTTAATATGTATTGATTGTTGGTGTAGATATCAATTGATATATTAATTGATATTAAAATTAATATTTCTATTGTATCATATTAAATTTTATATGTATTTGTAATGCCCCGCTAAGGAACCTAGAGGATAACACAACTAAGCTTTACAAAAAGGACAATTTTGTTTTTAAACGAAAGAAATAACAACAATCATATATTTATTCATAACATTTAAATTAATCTTTATCCTCTAAGGTTCCATAGATGCATTACTAACAAACTAAAATAACATCTAACCAACATTATGAATTAACTAACAAACATAGTTCATTCTAAGTCTAATTGCATCAGATAAATAAACACATACAATTCCATATTATATCATCAGATAAGTCACATCAGGATCCTGTACATAGGATCACAAGTACATAAACAAGTTCCTTTACAAGAGAGTACAACATTACATTATTTACAATATTGCTATCCAGATTACATTAGAGTACATACATCAAGATAACAGTACATGGTTCAACTAATATACAAAACTAGAATATGTCTCCTCAGCTAGACCAAGATCTAAAATCTGATATAAGAGGTACATCCTTCTCACACATGAACAACAGCATGGGAAACCAATGGAGATAAAAACACAACTACCCGACCATGTGGAACCCTAAGGTCCACCCCCTGTACTAGGAGATAACAATAAGGTCCCACTAAGCAAATAGTCAAGAAGACAATAGGCTAATAGGTGCAAGGACTACACATGACTCCAATACAACATTGGTCAATATGAACATCACAAGCAACTCAAATAACACTTCCAGAGGTAATCACACAATAAAAGGGGAAAAACACACTTAGGGAATGCTAGGTTGCAGTAGGGAAGAGTGTCATCGCATGGTCCTAACATTGGTTATCCGAGCCGTCCAGACGCCGGCCCCCATCTATGGTTATCCTAGCAGTTTCTCACTAGACACCGGCCCCATAGAGTGACACATGCGGAACCAACATTCCTTTCATGAGGACAAGGAAGTTGATCTTGCCAACCATGGCCTTCTCATCCCATCCCTAGCCTGAACGAGCACTATAGGCATGGGTGAGGCATCCAATTATCTTATTTAGTGTGGAAACTACCCAACCCTCTAAATTTATTATTAAGTTATCACTGAATTAAAAACTTCCAATGGGTTATCCTAGTAGCCACTTTGGGCACCGGCCCCACATTGAAAGCCACTCCCCTACTTACATCTAAAGACCCTATCCACAAAGCAAGACAATTACGATCACAATGACAAGTAACATATACAATGGAAGGCATTTACCTTCTTGCATACAAAACATAATCACAGGGACCAATTCTTATATCCTTGTCCCAAAACATAAACCAAGCATGAACTATCACATTCTCATCATGGTGCATTTACAACACAAAATACACATCATTTCTCATCACACAGAGAAAAGCATTATCCATCTCGCATAGTCATCATAACCACATGAATAGGTACCCTGAGCAAGGCATTATCCATCTTGCACATGTATCATACCAACATGAATAGGAGGCAACATTTCAAGAATGCATTTCATTCAACTCACATGATGCACACACAGCCAACCCCCACATAATCATACCCTCCTAAGCCTCTAGAATCAACTTCCCAAATGACACAAACACTTGACACCACTTAAACACAGTGGTCTCACATCACATGCACATCATCACCTAATAGACCAAGCTAAGATCTTTCATCAATAATTCAATTACGACACCACAATTGCAACATATGGCATAATGCACTAATTATGGGTCTTGAAGAATGTAACATTAATTCAATCATGATCAATCATCTAACAATTATAAAGTGAATCTTCCTCAACAATACAGAACTATCATATTCCAACCACTAGTAGTAGTTACTTATAAGATATAAGTGTCCACGAGTAACAATATTTTAACTAATAATTCTCATGGCTTATTTTAATTTCATTTTATTAAAATTATTGCAAACAAACTGCAAATAACTCTAAGGCATACAAATTAAACACAACAATTATTTACACTATTTACACTGATGTAGATTTCATTAATAATCTAGACAATTTTGTAAATACTATTAAATATAACTGTATAAGCAAGACTAAAAGCCTATAATATTAGAATGCTATAAATATGTTACACTAGTTAGAATCACAAGATACAAAACCTGAAGCTACAATGAAAGAACCTTGTTCTAAGGTTAGCTTGAGAGGAAAGGAATACAAAACAACAAAACATTCCTATAGATCTAACATCTTCATCAAATCTACCACACTTTTAACCACATGCATATGATAGGATCATAACACATTTAAAGGATGGTTCAAACCAAGTAGAAGTATCATGGCTAAAGCAACTCAAGAGTGAACACTAATAGGGCACAAGTAAAAGAACAATCCTTTTCTAGGTTTTACCAAATTCCATTCAACACACGAAATTAGTGAGAGGTAGACAGTCACAAAATATTCATATCTCTAAAATGACAAATTGGGTAAGGCTGATTTTCGGATATGATGTAGATAACCAGGTCATGCACCATATATAAAATCTTTAGAGGAACCCAGTTCTCAAAAAGTTATGGTTGACACAACAGACTGTAAAAATAGAGATGAAATGGATGAGAGATAGACCATCACAAAATATTCATATCTCCAAAATGACAAACTGGGTAAGGCTGATTTTCAGATATGATTTGGATAACTAGGTCATGCACCATATGTAAAACAATTAGAGGAACTATTTTGTAAAAATAAAGTTATGGCTAACGCAACAGACTAAAAAATAGAGATGAAATTGGTGAGAGATAGACAGTCACAAAATATTCATATCTACAAAATGACAAACTGGGTAAGGCTGATTTTCAGATATTATTTAGATAATTAGGTCGTGCACTATATATAAACAAATTAGAGGAACCCAGTTCGTAAAAATAAAGTTATGGCTGATGCAATAGACTAAAAAAATAGAGATGAAATGGGTGAGAGATAGACAGTCACTACAATCGGTGATTCCCAAAAATGCAATGATATAGATATGCACAATTGGATCTGATAACAAGGCTTCTAACCTCTCAAGTAAATTACAATTGATAGGAAAAATCATAATTCAAACATTTGCTTCTGTATACGCCTAAAAATGACATGATTCGGTCTAAATAAATATTCTTAATATTTATTCCCTTCTAATTCCTCTATCAATAAATAAATAAACAAATTTATTTAGTTGATTCATATTCTCCCAACAATTAAATAAAATTAATTTATTTAATTAAAATTCCTAAAATCTTCTAATTCTCCCAAATTCATTCTAAATTAAATAATTCTAATTATTTAATTGTTTCTTCCAATAATATCTTCTCCAAATTTAAATAAATCAAATATTTATTTAAGTTGTTTTTTCTTCTAAATTGAGTTATCTCTAAATATAATTCAATCTTTCTTGCACATGCAATTAAATATTCTTAATATTTAATAAAGCAAAATATCTTCTTATTCTCATGCAAATCCCTTCTTCTTGTTTTAATCACTTAACTGATTATTATATTCTTTTAATTGCTTTAACTCATTCTTCTATTCTTAGCAAATCCTCTCATGCAAAAGAAAGCAAAACAAATGCCTTCCTCTTATTCATTGCATGTTCCTCAACTATTCTCAACTGTCAATCTTCTCATTCTCTCTATACCATTGATCTTCATTCTTCCAAGTCTATAAGTACAACCTCATTCTTCTATTTCAATCATCCAAGCTTTAAGTATCGTTACTCTGCAAGAATTGCAGCGTGCCTTTAGCACCCAAGTCATTCCTTCATTGCTTGTGATCACATTTGTTACTACGCACTATGCACTATTCATCGTTGTGAAGCTTCTCTTCATTGCTATAAACTATCACTGCCATTCTCAATCGATATTCTTGAAGCATAGCAAGGAAGTGCACTCTCTAACGGCCTCATTTCATACATGCAAGAAGCATTTAGATAGGCAATCAATGGAAGCTTCAATCTAAAGAAGGTTTTCTTTGTTGTTTGTTCATTGTTATTGAATTTCCTTAGTTCACTATTTCATTAAAGTTTTGGGTATTTGATATTGATTATATTGCATATTCATTATTGATCCAATTTTCCCTTAAGATTTTTGGTGCCCACCGTGGGGCCTAGCCCCAAATCTAACCCAAAAATTAAGTTTTTGTGTTTTAGAAAGCCGTACACAGGAGGAAACAGTACATCTGTCACTTCTTAACACACATCTGTTACCTGTCATGGTGCATACACTTCCGCAGCGCATATACTCTCTGTTTAGGCGCATCTATTACTTTTCACGGTGCCTTCATTACTGCACCGCATACATTATCTGTTATAGTGCTTTTATCGTCTGAGATAGTGCATCTGTTATTGCAGCGCATATACACTATTTTCTAGTGCTTTTATCCTCTATTGTAGTGCATATGTATTACGGTGCTTCTGTTGACTGTTTCTACGCATTCAGTCTCTAAAGCGGCACATCTGTTGTAGGTAGTGATTTTAGGGTTTTCTAGGAGATTTTTGCTAACGTTGACATCTTTGCAGGGACTCTCTTGATCTTTTTTACAGGCTAGGTACTGGTTTAGATTCATATAGCTGCACTTGTTAGCTCACACTTTGATTTCTAATGGGAAAGTAAAATGAATGCTCATGCAAATCTCACGTAGTTTTAACTAGGAAAGTGGTAATTGAATCATTGCTATCTTGCATTGCAACATTGCTATCTTTTCAAAGTTATTGCTATCTAGATAAAATTGAACTCATCATTGCTATCTGGGTAAAACTGAACCATTGCTATCTCGATTGACCATCACTTCAAAGTTAACAACTCATGCTATCGTGGATAAAATTAAACTCATCATTGCTATCTGGTTAAAACTGAACCATTGCTATCTCGATTGACCAACATTTCAAAGTTAACAATTCATGCTACGTGGATAAAATTGAACTCATCATTGCTATCTTGGTTAAAATTGGACCATTGCTATCTTGCTAATCACTTCAAAGTTTTGTGCTTTCCCAAGTAGATAGCTCATCTAGTTTTTCTTATTTTAACTAGGGGAAAAGAACCATTGTATTTTGTGTTTTGGGAATGATACTAGGCCTATGCTCTCCCCTATCTTGGGTGACCAAAATGCCAGACATATCATTTTTGCATGTGTGTTTCCTTTAGAGAGGCCTGCTCTTGGATACCGTTCATCCAAGTAGGAACAACCCTAAGTGGTAATAGGCTAGACGCCAAGCCCTTCCAAGCTACTATAAATAAATTGTGTTTGGAGCAAAAGCTTCAAACAATGAGTGTAGTTGTGTTATACTGACAGCCAACCTCCCCCAAAACCCTCCAAGGTGCAACTCTTGCAGGCTAGGAGACTCGATAATGGAGAGTAGTGTTACCGCATGTATAACCACTCAAACGGTTGCCTTTATTACTCATCCTTTATTCTAGTGTCTAAAAACCCTTGTAATCCATTTGAAGCCTAGGATTGTACTTGCTTTTCTTTTTAGTCCAAAAAGAGTAAAAAAATCATAAAAAAATAAAAAACCATAAAAATATTCTTTGTGTTTGCTGTGTCTTCTTTCCATAATTTCAAAAGCTCAGATCAAAAAGACCTTCTTGCAACCAAAGTACCAAAAACATCAGAAAATTTTGAAAAAAATTGCAAAAATACTGAGAAAAACTAGAGCGGCGCATTTGTCCTATGTTGCTACGCATTTGTGCCGACCTAGAGCGCATCTACACTAACTTGCAACGCTTTCACTACCTGTTACAACGCATTTGATTTTCACCAGTGCTATGCTTCTGTTCTGACTTCCTGTGTATTTACCAGTTTCTGCAGTGCATTTGTTCGAGCGCATGCATGACAATGAGCATTTCCACATCTTTTCAAAGAAAAATTTTAGGTTTTCTACGTACCCATTTTAGTCTTGTGTCAGTTTCTATTGACATGACAAACCAATTAGAAGTAATTGCTCAAGAACTCCAATACCTATGAGGGCAATTAGACTTTGATGCCTCACCCCAAGATGTATAGTAATTGGTCAAGAACTCCAAGTCATACAACAAGAAATGGCAATCTTACAAGCTGAACGTGTCAGTACTAGCGACGCCTTGCCCCAAGCTCATACATCCATTTCCCATCTTAATGATGCTCATGACAAGGCAAGCACCACCTCAAGTTGGAAATCATATACCACTTTGTCTACTAGTCCTCCTTGACCGTTTTCTACAACACATATCCCAAAGCATACCAATCCTACACCAATACCGCCATTGAGTTCCCCGAGCTCTAAATGGACAACCAAAAAAGCCTCAAATGATTTTTGGGAAAGATTTTTTTCAGATTTACATAGCAAAAGAAATGCTATGGAGAACTCCAAACCCATTCATCCATTACCTCATTCCTCTACCTATGCACCTACCAATGATGTGATCCAAGGGCTACTAGCAGAAAGTCAACCGTATCCCCAAATTCTGGTCTTTGACCTTACCAAAGAACCTTTAAGCATGTCCATTACTCTAACCTCATCATGTCACCTACAACCCCTTGAGCATATTGAAGAACCTCCTACCATGTACCAAAGTCAAGGTTTGTTGCACCTTCATGTTGTTGACCAAGAGCCTATCCAAGAGTCTTCTACCTCAACTTCAATTCAAACAACCCAAAAGTTATGTCAAGAGCACACTTTAGAACATGTGGAAACATCAACCCCTTGTCTAAATCAAGATCAAAGCACTCCCATCTGACCCTTACATAACCTTTATCTTTTCGATGATCCTATACCTATACATGAGCAAGAAGTCCAATTTCAAACAATGCATAACCTATATCTCTTTTATGATCAAGATACTACCTTTGATGAAGAAGCTATCCATGAGCAACTTGATCATATACATGAGCATGAGATCAAATTCCAACCTCTCCATGGCCTATATCCTTTCCATGATCAATATATTATCATTGATGAAGAACATATACAAGAGCACCTTAATTCCATCATGTCTATGATCAAGATCCCACCTACAATCAAGAGTCTATCTATGATCAAGCAGACCATGATGATCCTCTTAGCCCACTTTATGCATTCCATGGTCCCGATCTTATAACCCCATCTAATCCCATCCAAGATCCAACAACTTCCTCTTCCTTTGATGAGACACTTGCCTCCCAAGCAAGCATAGAAGATCAAACCAAAAATACTCCTCCACTAACCACTATCGACCATGCTACAAATCCCCCACCATATATCCTTGGTCTTACCGCATTCATTCATGAGTGTTCCTCCTTAGAACACCAACCACCATTATCCTCTATCTCACCTTATCCACCCAATAAAGAACTCGTGTCTAGTGTTCCACCTATACATAATCCCACTGTTTGCTGCATACTCCAACATATGAACTATCAAGGTAAAGGCTTAGGCCTTCACGAACATGGTATTTTGGAGCCCATCCATGTTAATGTTCCTCCTCCTTCATATGACCTTGGATACACACCCCAAGGTGAACAAACTCGAGATGTTGGTACTTCCTCCACTCCTCCAAAGTCCATGACTTTCCATCGCAAACCCTATCATATCCCCAAAACATATGTCACCATTCCACCTCCATCAACCTACAATTGTCACATGCTTTTGAACTTGTTGTATTGTCAAAACATATGTCACCATTCCACCTCCATCAACTAACAATCCCAATCATGGCCAACAAATGCACATGTCTAAGTAAAGAACTTCCTCCAACCCCACTTCCACCATCCCAAAGGATTTTCACAGAAACAATTTGTATGCCTCTACCTATAAAGTCAAAAATCCTAAGAGTCCTCATGACCTAGGATACAAAAACCAAGAATCAAAGAAACATTCATCTCAAGAGCTGCATACACCCACACACCTATACACCAAACTGACAAAGGTATGGGTCCGCATCAAACAAATGATTAACTCCAAAGATGTACCAAAGTTTCATACACCCAAGCCCATACCTTCACAGGTATCATCTAAAAGCAAAATGGTTTGGGTACTTAAGCAAAAAGCCCTCAAGTTACATGAGGCATCTACCTCTCAAGAATCTCAACCATCCACTTCCTCCCATTCCATCCAAAAGTCTCAAATTCTTCCATCCCACATGACAAGAAAAAATTAGAAAAATACTCAATCTATGTGGATCCCTACATGCCTAAGTCATTCATCCACAAGCAAAAGTCTTTGTTGCTTCCTACACTATTTTCCCATCACCAGCTTCAATGTTTATCATGGTATGTGCAACCATTGGTCATGATTCCCTTCCATCCCATAACATTTCCATATACCTCCATCTCCCCTTCCTTCCAATATTATCCTACAGGTCTTCCTCATCCTATTCCTATGGTCCATGCTTTTGCATAAGCCTTCCCTCTGTATTTTGCATCATCATCCACTATAGCACCTTCCGCAATCCGCTATCTACCTTCTCCATCTCACTGTCATGCAATCTCCTACCAACATCTATGAGAACACTTGATATGGTCCATGCGATGACATCTTTCTAGTGGGACTATCACCTTTCATGGAACTAGGCACTCGGGTCCCTCTCTTCCATATTCTACCCTCTCCTATCCAAAAAAAAAAGAGAAAAAAGTAAATAAAAATCCCTTCGTCTAATGGTGAAAATTTGGAAAACAGGCACCTTGGATAAGTACCATGATGAAAACCTGGCAAATAGGCATCGTGTGTAAGTTGATCTTCTACATCACCTACACTTGGGGGAACCTTGTCTCATTAGCCTATCACTCTTCTCCTATCAGTTTCCTTCTGTACCATTTCCTATCCTATCCTACCAATACTATCCAGTCTATCTATCCTAACTTTCCATTCCTCTACTTTCTTTGGTCTTGATAAAGATTGGGGGCACAATGTTGACAAATGTTTTAGGTGTCTCTTGACATACCTTATCCCTCCCAAACCAAGCAAATCCTTCATTATCCTCCTATCCTCCTATCGTCATAAGCATTGCAATGAAAAATCCTAAGTATTCTACCTACAATGGGGCACGTTATTCTTATGTGACATAGTCCTTGGAGATCACATCCTTGTTTCCTTCTACCTAACCATCTGTATCTACTATCACCCATCCATCTACCTATCCATGGCGTTTCCTTGTCATCAGTATCATCCGATCCATATCTGATCTGTGTCTGATCCATATCTGATCCATACCTGATCCATATCTGTTCGATACCTAATTCATATCGTGTCTGATCCATATCTGTTCTATATCATGTCTTGTCTGATCCATATCTGTTCCATATCGTGTCTTGTCTATTCCATATTTGATCCATATTTGTTCCATGTCATGTCTTATCTGATCCATATCTATTCCATGTCGTGTCTTATCTGATCCATGTCTATTCCATATCATGTCTCATCCGATCCATATCTTAGGTCCATGGTCCATGTCCATAAACAACATTGCCTCTGCGTCGTCACGTAGGCAAGGCCATTTTCAATGCACCCCCGAGGCTTCCATGTCCATCCCATAGCTTGTTGTCTATCCTCTAGTCCATCCATGGTCCAAGTCCATGAATTATGTTGCCTCTGCGTCGTCATGTAGGCAAGGCCATTTAGCAATGAGCCCCTAAGGCACTAGGTCAATCCCTTAGGGTCCGTCTCACCAATAAAGATTGTGAAATCTTCTCACCAAACAAGCAAGCGCAAGCAAAAGCTCACTCTTTTCAAGAAAAAATCCTGATGCAAGACATTAACCTATCTAAAGAAAAGCAAAACAAACTCCTAAGGCCTTCTAAATGATTTTACCCAAATTATGGCAAGAAACAAACATATCTAAATGCAAAAATATTTTATGGATTGGAAACATGGTTAAAGTACGGAGTCTTGATTTTTGCTATCATGTCTTTCTATGCTACTCGAGGATGCCAAAAGCTAGAGATGCTATGATGGGGGCATGATTATTTTCTTTGTTTGATGTTTGTGGATTAAACTTTAGTAATGTGAAGCCTTGTCTAAAGACATGATCGGCAAAAGATCATCGGGGACATCAAAGGTCTAACATAAACAGGAGTAGTCCTTGTCTGTTGATACACAAGAAATACTCAGGTCATCTCAGTTCAATTATACCTCGATGCTTGTATTAACTTGCTAAATCAAAATCCATGTAAGCAATGCTCGAGTCATCTCGGTTCAATTGTACCTAGATGCTTGTATTAACTTACAACATTTCAAAAAAGTACCAAAAAAATTGCCCAATGATGACATAAGCACTTTAAAATACTTGCACTGTCAAGATGTCAAAATCAAAGCATCCATCATACATCCATACATCCATATTCCATGCAATAAAAGATCCAAACAATGCAGAGTATCAATACAAATAAAATCTTGTGAGTTCTTCTGTCGAGTCATTCTTCTATCAATCAGTATTATATCTATCGTTGTGGTCCATTCTTCTCAATTCAGTCAACCCAAGCAATGATCCAAATGCAAGTGCATCCTTAATCCATACCAATCAAGTCAAGTCAATCTTGGACAAATGATCCAATCACAATCAATGGTCTTGATCCTTGTATGGTTGTAAACCAACTCAATCAATTATAATCAATCAATTGTCTTATACAGGATGTAACATTGTCGAAATCAGACCAACACATGCATCTTACACGACATGCTTCATTTCCTGAAACCAGACATTATCCTTCGTGTTGCTCTAGGGATCTATCATTCCCTGCCACTACAACACTATCGTATATCATTATTAGTATATCATTGGTTTACTGCTTGATAGGGGCAATACCTTTCTTGTTCTTGTATTATTTGTACGTACTTGCTTACTTGCTTGTGTGTGTTATCATTCTATTCTTGCATCACGTATCATTCAGCTCTTTCTTCATTCTTCGTCTTCGTGAGATCGTCCGTCTCACGCCTTCTGCCTTCTTCCCGTCCAATCTCCTGAGGGGGCATCCTGTCATCATAACTTGTACCAGGGGCAAACTGAGGCATGTATCATTGTCACACTATCTATTCTTTGAAGCAATGCCATAAATTGCATTGCATCAAAGAGGGGCAAAATGTATACGCCTAAAAATGACGCGATTCGGTCTAAATAAATATTCTTAATATTTATTCCCTTCTAATTCCTCTATCAATAAATAAATGAACAAATTTATTTATTTGATTCATATTCTCCCAACAATTAAATAAAATCAATTTATTTAATTAAAATTCCTAAAATCTTCTAATTCTCCCAAATTCATTCTAAATTAAATAATTCTAATTATTTAATTGTTTCTTCCAATAATATCTTCTCTAAATTTAAATAAATCAAATATTTATTTAAGTTGCTTTTTCTTCTAAATTGAGTTATCTCTAAATATAATTCAATCTTTCTTGCACATCTAATTAAATATTCCTAATATTTAATAAAGCAAAATATCTTCTTATTCTCATGCAAATCCCTTCTTGTTTTAAATCACTTAATTAATTATTATATTCTTTTAATTGCTTTAACTCATTCTTCTATTCTTAGCAAATCCTCTCATGCAAAAGAAAGCAAGACAAATGTCTTCCTCTTATTCGTTACACATTCCTCAACTATTCTCAACTGTCAATCTTCTCATTTTCTCTATACCGTTGATCTTCATTCTTCCAAGTCTATAAGTACAACCTCATTCTTCTATTTCAATCATCCAAGCTTTAAGTATCATTACTCTGCAGGAATTACAGCGTGCCTTTGGCACCTAAGTCATTCCTTCATTGCTTGTGATTGCATTTGTTACTACGCACTATTCATCGTTGTGAAGGTCCTCTTCATTGCAATAAACTATCACTACCATTCTCAATCGACATTCTTGAAGCATAGCAAGGAAGTGCACTCTCTGAGGGCCTCATTTCATACATGCAAGAAGGATTTAGATAGGCAATCAATGGAAGCTTCGATCTAAGGAAGGTTTGCTTTGTTGTTTATTCATTGTTATTGAATTTCCTTAGTTCACTATTTCATTGAAGTTTTGGGTATTTGATATTGATTTTATTGCATATTCATTGTTGATCCAATTTTCCCTTAACAACTTCAACAGAAATTAGAACCAAAGGAACCTGATTTCACTTGCTTGACTAGGCTGAAGATTCAATGTTGGGTTCAACTGCTGCAACCACAAACCAGTCTCTCCCATATCCTCTCCCCCCAAAAGTTTAATCTGCTCAAGATTATTATGAGAGAGAAATCCCCCCAATATCTTCTAGAAGATTCCTCCCCTTAAAGGCAATAAATTCTACCTAAATCCCTTTCTTGCAATTTGCTATTTTTTTATCATTTACAACCAGACCAGACAATATATATATATATATATATATATATATATATATATATATATATATATATATATATATATATATATATATATATATATATATATATATATATATATATATATATATATATGTATGTATGTATTTCCTTTACAACTAGACAAGAATGATTTTTATTCTTATTTATTTAGTATTTACTATAAATGAGTTTTATGACAACTCATAAATAATATCTATTTTTATTGCTACTTAACACAACATTTAATTATATTAATTTATTTATTTATCTTTAGCTAGCATTTACATTTATTATTATTTTTTATTATTTATTTCCCTAAACTTAAATTCTCATAAAGGCATTTATATATATTAACTTATTTAACAAAAATGCTTTCATAACTAATAATATTATTTTAATGTAACAGTTAACCAAATCATCAATCAAACAATGTCAAACTCAATAACCTAAATGCCGAACAATACCTAACAGAATGCATGATCAAAAGTATGACCATAATGACAGTGACTGACCATTACGCCCATACAGACAACACTGACTAGGTGCAAAACTGGATACTCATCCTTTTCAAGGATGATGGCTAACTAGGGGACCATATGTCATCTCTGTTCAATAGTTTCCATTGGGTTTAGAGCACGCTCAGACCTGTCAATTCAAGTGGAGTCGATGCCTGATACCTACAATATGTAGCAACCAAAAAATGGTCAAACATATAGATGTATATATAATCATACAATCAAACACACCGTGAAAGGAAATCGTAGTGTAGTAGGGTACTCACACATGAGTAATGCGACACTATTCCTCTCACAAACACACATCAAACAAGTAACCACATCATCCATAATAATCAATAGTTGATCAACCAGATAAGAAACATCATCAGATAATCGAGTGATGCACATAATAAGATTGATCCACATAATCAATTAAGTCCATAGTAAATGCATAACTCAAGTAAATATTAGTGTTTCAACAAAGATTATTGATAAAAATTACTAATTGTCATATGGCACCACATGAAGATAATCAAGAATGTCACCAACATAAATGTAGCATCTACCAACATCATATAATGTATAACATCAACTGTATAACATACCCCAAATATTCCTATTATTTTACTTTCATCTTCATGCTCCTTAGCTAGACTATCTGCACATCCAAGGAGAGAATGGAGGGGTACTACATCCTGCCCCCCTAAAACTTGACTTACTCTTGGAAGTCACAAACTAGGGTGGAAACACAACATATTAGTAGTGCAATTTTCTATTGCCAACATACACATCCATATTAAGCAATTGTTCATAAGACAAGCACAATCGTTCAATAAAGATAAAAAGGGCATCAATTCCTCTCCATTAAGACATATCATGTGATCTACTTATAACCAATCACACATATTTTGAGAATTTCAAACAATTTAGAGAATTGCATTCACATATTAACAAGGAAAAATACATCTCATCTCTTATTTCCACTATGGTTCCAACTAATTACCGAACATGCAAAGTACAATCCTCTGTGGGGTCCTCCCTTGAACACTCTATCAGAGGTTTGAAATGAACATGATAGAAACAACACTTAACAAAAAATGGAGCCAACAGAAATAAACATTTGAAAGAGCCACCATAGAAATTAAATAAAATGCAAACCCAAGTGGGGAAATAATCAAATTCAATCTCAAGTCACAAAATGTTGGCAAATTTTAACAATAAATCAAGTATAAAGAAAAGAGTTTTGGTGACCACTCCTATCATAAGAGAGTTCAAAGAAAACAAATTCACTGTTAGCCCACCAACAACACATGAAGCAACTATCAAAATTTTCAAAACAACCAATATTACAAACAATCCACATCACGGTGTGACTAATTTTAGCCACAAAAGGGAGTATCTAGTACACAACACCCCATGACTCAAAGTCTAGAATGTGTTAGAGAATGTACACCAAACACATGGACAACTAAGTTTTCTACATCTTCATATCTAAACAGCTTTTATACAAAAAATTAAGGTAACACAGTTGCTACTTATATACAAAAATTTTCTACCATTAATGCAATACAATTTTTATTTACCAAGCTATGAACATATACAATTACTTCCTTATGCAAGAAGATATTTATAGAGAAAATGTATGATGCCACACACAAGAGTAATTTAAAACTCTAATTGACTTACAGTATCACATTCATGATCTCATGGGTCCAACACAGGCTCCAATTTGATCTCCTACACACGGTTCTTACACAGGCATACACAATGATAACTTCCACAACAAAACTTCCACATGAGATCATGGCCAACAAGGAGATATATATCAGATTATCAATCAACCATGTAAAGATACCCCACACATGACAACACCACATAACCACATGACTCGTGATGCATGATGCCACCAAATAATTAAATCACTCCAATACTTACACACATACAAAAACAATACAATTAACATAAATACGGTATGGTGCTTCTACACCCATAGCTAAACATAACCCCCAAGTATGATTACTTCACCACACCAAAGAACACAAAACACCACTGGCCTTTCAAAACACCCCACATAGAATGGGTACAGGACATTCATATCACTAGAGGGGAAAATACCACACTCCTAATCACATGCACTTAACAATAATCATGCTTCTTTCTTCTAAAGTACTAGAGACCACAAGAGGAACTCAAGGCCTCAACAAATCAACAAGCACTAATATTCAAGAATCACATATTGTTAGATATAACATCACATTTTCAGTAAAGAAGGAGAGAGAACACATAGTAGACACAAGTAAAACAAGGCATAAAGAATTTATTTCTTCCAGAATCAAAGAACAAGTCTATAAATTTATCAACCTTCTAACATCATACTAAGGCACATAGGTGAGAGGTACTATTACCAACTTACCATAAGGAAAAAAATGCTTAACCTAGAGCAACAATAACAATCCAGAGGCCTCAGTGTTGCAAACCTGGCTCTGATACCAAATGTAACGCCCTGCCAAGGGACCCAGAGGATAACACAACTAAGCTTTACAAAAAGGACAATTTTTTTTTAAATGAAAGAAATAACAACAATTATATATTTATTCATAACATTTAAATTAATCTTTATCCTCTAGGGTTCCACGTATGCATTACTACCAAAACTAAAATAAGATCTAACCAACATTATGAATTAACTAACAAACACAGTTCATTCTAAGTCTAATTGCATCAAATAAATAAACACATACAATTCCATATTATATCATCAGATATGTAACATTAGGATCCTGTACATAGGATCACAAGTACATAAACAAGTTCCTTTACAAGAGAGTACAACATTACATTGTTTACAATATCGCTATCCAGATTACATTGGAGTACATACATCAAGATAACAGTACATGATTCAACTGATATACAAAACTAGAAGCTATCTCCTCAGCTAGACCAAGATCTGAAATATGATATAAGAGGTACATCCTTCTCACACATGAACAACAGCTTGGGAAACCAATGGAGATAAAAAAACAACCGCCCGACCATGTGGAACCCTAAGGTCCACCCCCATGCTAAGAGATAACAATAAGGTCCCACTAAGCAAACAGTCAAGAAGACAATAGGCTAATAGGTGCAAGGACTACACATGACTCCAATACAACACTGGTCAATATGAACATCACAAGCAACTTAAACAAGACTTCCAGAGGCAATCACACAATAAAAGAGGAAAACACACTTAGGGAATTCTAGGTTGTAGTAGGGAAGAGTGTCATCGAATGGTCCTAACATGGGTTATCCTAGTAGTCTCTCACCGGACGCTGGCCCCTATCCATGGGTTATCCTGGCCATCTAGATGCCAGCCCCCATCTATGGTTATCTTGGCAGTCTCTCAATAGACACTGGCCCCATAGGGTGACACATACGGAACCAACATTCCTTTCGTGAGGACAAGGAAGTTGATCTTTCCAACCACGGCCTTCTCATCCCATCCTTAGCCTAAACGAGCACTATAGGCATGGGTGAGGCATCCAATTATCTTATTTACTGTAGAAACTACCCAACCCTCTAAATTTATTATTAAGTTATCACTGGATTAAAAACTTCCAATGGGTTATCCTAGTAGCCACTTTGGGCACTGGCCCCACATTGAAAGCCACTCCCCTACCTGCATCTAGAAGACTCTATCCATGAAGAAAGACAATTACTATCACAATGACAAGTAACATATACAATGCAAGGCATTTACCTTCTTGCATACAAAATATAATCACAAGGACCAATTCTTATATCCTTTTCCCAAAACATAAACCAAGCATGAACTATCACATTCTCATCATGATGCATTTACAACACAAAATACACATCATTTATCCTCACATAGAGCAAGGCATTATCCATCTTGCATAGTCATCATAACCACATGAATAGGTACCCTGAGCAAGGCATTATCCATCTTGCACATGTATCATACCAACATGAATAGGAGGCAACATTTCAATAATGCATTTCATTCAACTCACATGATGCACACACAGCCAACCCCCACACAATCATACCCTCTTAAGCCTCTGGAATCAACTTCCCCAAATGACACAAACACTTGACACCACTTAAACACAGTGGTCTCACATCCATGCACATCATCACCTAATAGACCAAACTAAGATCCTTCATCAATAATTCAATTACGACACCACAATTGCAACATAGGACATAATGCACTAATTATGGGTCTTGAAGAATGTAACATTAATTCAATCATGATCAATCATCTAACAATTATAAAGTGAATCTTCCTCTACAATACAGAACTATCATATTCCAACCACTAGTAGTAGTTACTTATATGATCATAAGATATAAGTGTCCACAAGTAACAATGTTTTAACTAATAATTCTCAAGACTTATTTTAATTTAATTTTATTAAAATGATTGTGAACAAACTACAAATAACTCTAAGGCATACAAATTAAACACAACAATTATTTACACTATTTACACTGATGTAGATTTCATTAATAATCTAGACAATTTTGTAAATACTATTAAATATAACTGTATAAGCAAGACTAAAAGCCTATAATATTAGAATGCTATAAATATCTTACACTAGTTAGAATCACAAGATACAAAACTTACAGGTACAATAAAAGAACCTTGTTCTAAGGTTATCTTGAGAGGAAAGGAATACAGAACATCAAAACATTCCTATAGATCTAACATCTTCATCAAATCTACCACACTTTTAACCACATGCATATGTTAGGATCATAACAAATTTAAAGGATGGTTCAAACCAAGTAGAAGTATCATGGATAAATCAACTCAAGAGTGAACACTAATAGGGCACAAGTAAAAGAACAATCATTTTCTAGGTTTTACCAAATTGTGTTCAACACACAAAATTAGTGAGAGGTAGACAGTAACAAAATATTCATATCTCCAAAATGACAAATTGGTTAAGGCTGACTTTTGGATATGATTTAGATAACTAGGTTGTACACCATATACAAAATCTTTAGAGGAACCCAGTTCTCAAAATAAAGTTATGGCTAACACAACAGACTATAAAAATAGAGATGAAATGGGTGAGAGATAGACCATCAAAAAATATTCATATCTCTAAAATGACAACCTAAGTAAGGCTAATTTTTGGATATGATTTGGATAAATAGGTCATGCACCATATATAAAACAATTAGAGGAACCCACTTCGTAAAAATAAAGTTATGGTTGATGCAACAACTTGAAAAAATAGAGAATAAATGGGTGAGAGATAGACAGTCACAAAATATTGATATCTCCAAAATGACAAACTGGGTAAGGCTGATTTTTGGATATGATTTGGATAATTAGGTCATGCACTGTATAAAAAAAATTAGAGGAACCCAGTTTGTAAAATTAAAGTTATGGCTGACGCAACAGACTGAAAAAAATAGAGATGAAATGGGTGAGAGATAGACAGTCACTTCAATCGGTGATTCCCAGAAATGCAATGATATAGACATGCATAATTGGATCTGATAACAAGGCTTCTAACCTCTCAAGCAAATTACAATTGACAAAAAAATCATAATTCAAATATTTGCTTCAATAGAAAACTAAGACAGAAATTAGAACCAAAGGAACCTAATTTTGCTTAGTTGACTAGGCTGAAGATTCGATGCTGGGTTCAATTGCTGCAGCCACAAACCAGACTCTCCCATCTCCTCTCCCCCAAAAGTTCAATCTTCTCAAGATTATTATGAGAGAGAAATCCCCACCAATATCTTCTAGAAGATTCCTCCCCTTGAAGGCAATAAATTATACCTAAATCCCTTTCTTACAATTTGCTATTTTTTTATCATTTACAACCAGACCAGACAATATTTTTTTTTATCTTATTTATTTCCTTTACAACTAGACAAGAATCATTTTTATTCTTATTTATTTAGTATTTACTATAAATGAGTTTTATGATAACTCATAAATAATATCTATTTTTATTGCTACTTAACACAACATTTAATTATATTAATTTATTTATTTATCTTTAGCTAGCATTTACATTTATTATTATTATTTTATTATTTATTTCAATAAACTCAAATTCTCATAAAGGCATTTATATATATTTATTTATTTAACAAAAATGCTTTCATAACTAATAATACTATTTTAATGTAACAATTAACCAAAGCAACAATCAAACAATGCCAAACTAAATAACCTAAATGCTGAACAATACCTGACAGAATGCACAATTGAAAGCATGACCATAATGATAGTGACTGACCATTACGCCCATACAGACAACACTAACTGGGTGCAAAACTAGATACTCATCCTTTTCAAGGATGATGGCTAACTAGGGGACCATATGCCATCTCCATTCAATAGTTTCCATTGGGTTTAACGCACGCTTAGATCTGTCAATTCAGGTGGAGTCGATGCCTGATACCTACAACCTGCAGCAACCAAAAAATTGTCTAACATATAGATGTATATATAATCATACAATCAAACACACCATGAAAGAAAATCGCAGTGTAGCAAGTTACTCACGCATGAGTAATGTGACACTATTCCTGTAGACAACTAAAATTGGATTGCTCTGCAAACCAGTTTTTCGTACCTCTACACTAATCCACTCTCCCCATCTGCATATCCCTGGTGATCAATTAATTCACCTAATTAATCCATTTAACCTTACAACCCTATCCTATCAATTAAATGAATATTGTCAATATTTATTTAGTTGATTTATCCATTTCCCTAATCCCTATTAATTAGATAAATCCTGCTTATCTGATTAACCTAGACTTAAGTTAATTAAGATTAACACTTAATTAACCTTTCTTACCTTATCATCCACTCACTGAATTTAAAATTTAGATGTCTCCCACTATCCTCCACTAACCTGAATTTAAAATTCAGATGTCTCCCACTATCCTCCACTAACCTGAATTTAAAATTCAGATGTCTCCCACTATCCTCCACTCACTAAATTTAAAATTCAGTTGTCCCCCATTAGCCTCCACTCTTCCCAAAATGAGAATTTTTAATTCATCCTCTAGGAATAAAAGATTCACTTTTATTCCTAGCCCTTGATCTCATCAACTGAATCCTCACCCTCCATCCTCATCTCCAAAATTCTATAAATTGGACCCCTCTCTAAGCCATTTGGAGAGACCACTTCATGCATCAGAACTCTGTCAAAATCACTCCCCAATCTCCTCATCTCATCAAACCTCTACCAAAATCACTCTAGCCATCCCCAATCTCCATCTGAATCAACTTGTCTCTCATGTACATTATGTTGAGCACTTGAGCAATCCACATCTACACAGTAATCACGGGAAAAATCTAAGGAGACTCTAATTGGGTGCATCTCCTTCCCGCATGGATTCGTGAGTCAGAAGGAAGGTATAATCATTCTATTTTGCATTTGATTAGTTTTAATCTTCATTCTGATATCACTAATTACATTTGGCATGCCCGATCTCGAATCTAATCGTCGTTTTGTGTAGGTTTTGTTGTCAAAATCTTTATTTTCTAATCCTCTTTGTAGCAAGTTTTGCAAGTTTTGGGACTAACCTATTGCAGGTTGCGTCTTGGCAAAAACTGACCTCATTATCATGATCAGGCCGTCGATTCCATGAATTTTGACTATAAAGTTGGCTATATTATTTGAAATTTTTTGAAATTTTTTTAAGGGTACAGCCCGTACCGTACAGATCCGTACTGTATGGACTGACCGTACTAATCCATACTGAGGGTTTGTGTCTGATGATCGCAGGAATTTGTCTTAGGTTGTAGATTTGTTTGATTTACAGGTTTTAAAACATAAGGTTTTTTCGCCTGGTCACCGCCCCGTCGCTGTTGCCACAAACCCCGTCGCTACCGCCTAACCGCCCGTCGCCACCACCTAACCGCCCGTCACTGCCCCTTCCAACACCCTGTCACCACTAACCCTCCTCCCTTCTCCCATAGCCCCACCACTCCCTGTCCTCCCTCCTCCCTGCTTCCTCTGCAACCCCCCCGCAACACCCTCCACACCAACCTCCCTGTTCCCTGCGGCCGCTCTACCCAAACACCCCTCTCTGCACACAGTCGACACCACTGTCAGTTTTACATCCACCGCCCGAACACCACTCAACCTCTGACACCCCGCACTCCCCACTCGCTGCTCCCGCCTCCCCTTGTGCCCAAACCCCTAATCCTTCACCTCTCCTGTCACCGCCCCATCCCTCGGCCTCCCTCCTATCCCTGCTCCCCACCCTCGGCCAACCCAGCTCCATCCCCCTACACACAAACCACCGTCGTACCTTTTTTTTCAAACTTTAAATGTTTGGCTAGGGTTTTTTCTTTTTACCCTCGCTGGACCCCTGGTCACATGGATGACCAGGGACAGAGCCCTAATCTAAACTGCCAACTCTAACAGTTAACCACCAGGAGACAATCACATGTGACCACGATTTTTTTTTAAAATAGTTGACAGTTAGTGCAAACTGCCAGGTTAACCCTTGTTGCCTCTACATACCAAAGGAGGCATTTTTTTCTCTCACTCATAACTTGGCCAAACGGAGTCAAAAATTCGCAAACAAGGACTTTTCAGAAAGCTAACAAGGCGAACTTCACAATTGTGAGGAAGTTTTCAGGTGACTGTATCTTTTTCCCTCCTTTTTCATCAGTCAAAGTCAAAGTTCTTTTAAATCTTCAAATCATCATAACTTGTGCAAATTTGATCGCTTTTCAGCAAATTTTTTTTTCAAATCGCATAGAATCTCACAACGAATTTGTTCATGCACTTAATCTTTTTGTATCTATTCATCTTTCATCAAATTTTATTATATTATCAATTTTTGCATTACAATCTTCTTGGAAGTCTACTTGCTCTATTTTCGGTTTCGTGACTTGCAAGTGATCTTACAGAGCTGGAGCAACATCTGGAGCAGCATCTACATCAATTTGGACAGAAATTTAATTAGGTGCATCCATTTTCATCCTTTATCTCTCAATCATTGCTTACAAACACACTTTGGTTTGGGCATAAAATGAACATTTATTTGATCATCACACATTGAAATTGGGCATAAAATCAACCAATGTCTTCAATCACACATTGAAATTGGGCTAAAAAGAACCATTGATTGACGTGTCTTTCAAACATTTCATTTTTCTAAGGGTCAATTAATCAACTGCGAGTGTAAATCAAGTGGGTGTGTGTATGCTCTCCTCGCACCGCAAGGTGATCTTGGAGATCAAAAACACCTCACTTTTTTTGCTTTTGTTTACCCTATCCTAGGAGGCCTACTAGGGGATTTCATCACCCCTAGGGATGACCTCATCCAAGGCTGAATCGAAAGACACCCTCTTTGAAATCAGAATCTTGTCACTCTTGGCTAAGACCCAAAGAACTTTCTACCTTTGGGAAGTGAAGGTGAAGGGTGGGTTACCCCCTTCTCTCGGTTGTGTGACAGGCTGTCCCTTTTAAATCATTAGTCAACCTCGTCTAAACATTGCCCAAACCTAACTGGCCATATCCCATCAAACTAGGCATTAGGGCATGTTGATTTGTCTTACACATGTGCTTGTTTTCATCATCATATTCTTCAAATTCAAAATTCAAATTTTCTTGTGTCTTGTGTGAGTGATTCTTGTTTGTACATGTGATCATTTGCTAAACATTGCCAAACCAAGCTATAAACACCAAACACATAAACAAATCAATATAAACTTTCATCCTAGTCACCTTCATCCTAATCAACTTCATCCAAACAATCCACATCATCATCAAATCATAACCAAGCACTTGCCAAAAAGGACTTAAGACTTAAACACTTGTGTGACATCATGTCAATCTTAGAGAACCTTCAAAAACTCCTTCATATGCTTCACCACATGCATGCAAGCCAATCACCTTTAGAGCAGCAAACCTTTCAAAGCATTCAAGGACTGATTCAAATATGTCGAACAAACCAATCCTCACACATACAATACCTCTTGGAAGAAATCCAACACCTCATGGCCACTTGCAAAGTCCAACGACCATCCTATCTAGCACCTATCCCATCATATCCATCTACACATCAAACCAATTCTGCATCAACTTATCCCACTTTATATCAACCAAATTCATCCACATGTCCTATCAACCCTTTATCAACTTATCACAACCCTTATCTATATCAATCCATATCACAACAATCATTATCCTATGCAACCCCTCCATCATCATCACATCAACACATGTACCAACATCAACAACAAATCATATCACAACAAGAAGTCCAAACACCATCCCAACCTCAACAAATTCTACAACAACCTTACATGTCATCATCTTCAACATCATATCAACCTCCATCATCCTCATATCAACCCTCAACTTCATACCAACCCCAAAACCTTTCGTCTACATATCCTACCATTACACCTAGCTACCAAGACTATCAATGGCCTCCCCAACAAGCACTAGTGAGCCCAAATCCACATTTACAACAAGAAGAACATGCAAGTCCAAGTGGTCCCTTGTACATAAATCAAATGAGTCTAAGTTATCCTAGGCAAGATCTAATAACCTTTGACAAGGGAGATACCAATCTAGAGTGGCCTCCACCATCTAATCCCACACCTATCCTTGAACCCACCCAAGAACCATCACAACCTAATCCCATCACCCACATATCCAATTCCAATCCTAATCCCACACCAACCACCATCATTATCCATCCATTATATTACTCTTCAACCCACAACTCATGAAGGATACCATCCATTGGCTATTAGCAAGGAATCCAACACCCTCAAGCAATCCAACATCCACCAAATCTCTTGAACAACACCCTATCATAAGTCAAGAACCACCATGTAGCCATGTTCAAAAACACATAAGTCAAACACCTATCACATCCATCCAAGAACCTACCATTACCATCCAAGTCACTCCCACTTCTACCTAACCACATGAGCTATGCCAAGAATCAAACCCAATGCATGTGGAAACATCAACCCCTTCTCCTAATCAAGATCTACTCATCCCATCTAATCCCATCCCCGATCCCCTCCCATCTATTGGTCACCTTATTGATCACACACCTTCTTCTACCACCCCTTTACCATCCCCCATGAATCCTTTACCTCCATCTACCAATCCCATCCCAAATCCATCCCCTTATCCACTTGGCACAAGCACTTTCATCCGTGGTGACTCCCTTGTAGGAGGTGAACAACTTCCTTCCACCACCTATCTATCTCCAACAAATAATGGATTCGCTTCTTGTTTCCAAAGCACCAAACATCCTATTGCATGTCGCATACTCCAACATATGAACTATCAAGGCAAAAGCTTAGACCTTCACGAACAAGGCATCTTGGAGCCCATCCACACCACATTCCATCCATCCTCGCATGGCCTCAGCTATACACCCCAAGACACACAATCTACACATGTCGATACCATCCACCCACCTTCCAAAATCCATTCATCCAATCCCAAACATGGTGCATCTCATCGCACCCCCAAAGCATATGTCGCTATCCCCTCTCCATCATCCCACCATTTGCAAAAGCATGTGACCATCCATCTCCCTCCATCCAATTTACCTCCACTACTTCCAACTCCAAAGATCCCTGTCAAATCCACTCTACCTCCTATCCTACCAACTCCCAACATCCCTATCCACAAATCCACTTTACCTCCTATCCTACCAACTCCTAATATCCCTATCCTCAAATCACTTCACCATCTACCCAAAAATCTACTTTTTACCCCTCCATCCATAAAACCACTAAAATTCCCAATCAAGACCAACAAAAGCACACATCTTTCAAACATGAAGCTTCCCCCAAATCGATGGGATTCAAAAATTTGAATGCCTCAACTCATAAAGCACAAAAGCCTAAAGATATTACCCCTTCCAATCAAAATGAAAAATCAAAAAGGCTATCCAATCCCACACCATCACAAGAAAAAGCAAAAACAAAAATGGTGTGGGTCCCTAAATGAAAAGCACCAAACTCTAATGAGGCATCCACATCCCAATCCACCCCAAATCCCAAACACCCCGCTCCCCATCTAAATCCCCCCAAAGTCTAAGTCTATTTGGGTCCCTAAAACCCCAAATCGACCATCCCAATATCCCCCATCCCAATCACCATTACTCCCAACTCCACATCCCATGTACAAGCTTCCAAATACATCACGATGTGTGCAACCACTAGTCTTGGTTCCCCTCCATCACTTGCAATTCCCACATACCTCCATCTCTCCATCTTTCATTCACTATCCTACATATCTTCCCCGTCACATCCCTATAGTCCATGCTTTTGCATAATCCACATCATAATCCGCATTGTCCACATCATAATCCACATAATCCACACCATAATCCATTCCATCTTCTCCTATCTACCCACATCCATGTAATTATCATCCGTAATGCTACCCAACATGGGACCATCTTCTCCTTGCTATGGAAACAGATGCTAGAGTCCCCATTCCATCAAAAAAGCAAAAAAATAAAAAAATAAAAAAATCAAGAAAATAGTAAAGAGAAGAAAAAAATATGTCCAATGGTGAAAACCACTCCTTGTGGCACCTTGGGCAAGTACCATGATGAAAACCCCTTGTGGGCATCATGTGTAATCCCTTCTCCATCCATTTTGTATCCCTACACTTGGGGGCAAAACCGTATCCTTCATCCACATCCATAATATCCTTGCACATCTTATCCACTGTCTTATCCTTATCCTATCCTATTCTTATCCACTATATCTCCCACCTTAGATCTTGATAAAGACAAGGGGCAAAATATCAACAACATGCTTTGGAAACCTCTTGGCATACTCCTTTTGTCAGTATATCCCCCATCCACCTATTGCAAAGACCATCCATTCACACATTAGCCCATCATGCAAAATTCTTTAGACATTGGGGCATATGATTCCTTGCAACCTAGCCCTTGGAGAAAATACTGCAATCCCCCATCCATATATCATGCATACCTATCCTACCACTCATCCTTATCTTCCATCTAACACGCATCCCTATCACTTGTCCATTCATCTATCATAAATCAGCTATCCAATCCCCCTATCCCACCCCATCACTTTCACCTCTAGACTTGGTGTTCCCTTATCATTGGTATCTAGTGCAAAGGTTATCCACATGAAATCCAATGCAACCATCTCATAATAAACCATTCCTTTTCAAAAATCAAAAAATACAAAAACATCACAAAATCAAAAAATACAAAAACATCACAAAATAAAAAAATCCAAAAACATCACAAAATCAAAACATCCAAAAACATCACAAAATCAAAAAAAAATCCAAAAACATCACAAAATCAAAAAAAAAAATCCAAAAACATCACAAAATCAAAAATTCAAAAACATAAAAAATATCAAAAAAATCCCAAAACAATAGAAAACACACAAACTTCAAAAATAATCTATCCATCACAAAAAATAAAACTTGCTCCATCACACTCTCATCATCACATTTATCATCATCACATCTATCATCCATACGCTTACACTAGATCCAAGCATCGCATCACCTATCAAAGCATTGTCCTTAATCAAAATCATCAACTATCAAATTAGCATCAATCACAACTTGTCACCATCACATCTTGAGCCACTTTTACAACATCATCAAATCATCTATCAATCCCTGCCTTAGGATATATCTTTCCTACGATAGGCAGAATCTATCACATCATCATCCATTTTGGCAAAAGATACATTGGTTACTTGTTTTGTTCATTGGTCTTTTGGTTTTTGATTTTTATCTTTTGTCCTATTCGAAGATCACATCAAAGCTACCTTGATCTTATTATATCATGGTATGTGGCAAAAATATCTAAAATGGGGCATGGTCTGGCTTTTGTATGTTGTGCTTGTGGGTTGGTTTCATTACTCCAAGCTAGTATTCATATCTTGATTGATCATAGGGTTGATTCTAGCATATTGACTCCTTATGAATCTAAGGTTCATCATACTTTTTTTGTACTAAGAGCTTATGCTATGAGTCCCCTTCCCTCATCTAGACAAGATTGTACTATCTTCGGCATGCATGAGATCATCCCTTTGTCTACGTCTCTAGTCCATGCAAATGTTGGATAAACATCATCACCCTGGTCTTCTATACCTTGGTGAACATATCCACTTTGCTATATCAAACCTAGAATTGCTCAAATTTAGTTTCAGCACAATGAACATCCACCAATCATCTTTGAACATCATCATCCTTTCATCCCACCACTTATCCTCTACCCACATCAACCAATATAGTCCATCCATTTCAAGAGCACAACCATGTTCTCTCAACCCGCCTATCCTCTCGAGGGGGCATCACCCTTACCAATTATCCCCAAACCTTTCCCTATTCTTCCAAACCAAAATATTTTTCTATCCAATCCAACTCTATGTTCTAACTTCTTTGAAATGATGTTACTTAGCCACAACACCATCTCAAAGAGGGGCAAATGTAGACACCTAAAATTGGATTGCTCTGCAAACCAGTTTTTTGTACCTCTACACTAATCCACTCTCCCCATCTGCATATCCCTGGTGATCAATTAATTCACCTAATTAATCCATTTAACCTTACAACCCTATCCTATCAATTAAATGAATATTGCCAATATTTATTTAGTTGATTTATCCATTTCCCTAATCCTTGTTAATTAGATAAATCCTGCTTATCTGATTAACCTAGACTTAAGTTAATTAAGATTAACACTTAATTAACCCTGCTTACCTCATCATCCACTCACTGAATTTAAAATTCAAATGTCTCCCACTATCCTCCACTAACCTAAATTTAAAATTTAGATGTCTCCCACTATCCTCCACTAACCTAAATTTAAAATTCAGATGTCTCCCACTATCCTCCACTCACTGAATTTAAAATTTAGTTGTCCCCCATTATCTTCCACTCTTCCCAAAATGAGAATTTTTAATTCATCCTCTAGGAATAAAAGATTCACTTTTATTTCTAGCCCTTGATCTCATCAACTGAATCCTCACCCTCCATCCTCATCTCCAAAATTCTATAAATTGGACTCCTCTCTAAGCCATTTGGAGAGACCACTTCATGCATTAGAAATCTGTCAAAATCACTCCCCAATCTCCTCATCTTATCAAACCTTTACCAAAATCACTCTAGCCATCCCCTATCTCCATCTGAATCAAATTGTCTCTCATCTACATTATGTTGAGCACTTGAGAAATCCACATCTACACACTAATCACGGGAAAAATCTGAGACTCTAATCGGGTGCATCTCCTTCCCGCATGGATTCGTGAGTCAGAAGGAAGGTATAATTATTCTATTTTGCATTTGATTAGTTTTAATCTTTATTTTGATATCACTGATTACAATTCCTCTCACAAACACACATCAAACAAGTAACCACATCACGCATAATAATCAATAAATGATCAAATAGATAAGAAACATCATCAGATAATCATGTGATGCACATAATAAGATTGATCCACATAATCAATTAAGTCCATAAAGTTGTCATAACAAATGCATAACTCAAGTAAATATCAGTGTTGTAACAAAGGTTATCGATAAAACATACTAACTATCATATGAAACCACATGAGGATAATCAAGAATGTCACCAACATGAATGTAGCATCTACCAACATCATATAATGTACAACATCAATTGTCTAACATACCCTAAATATTCCTATTATTTTACCTTCATTTTCATGCTCCTTAGTCAGACTATCTGCACATCTAAGGTGAGAATGGAGGGGCACTACATCCTCCCCCCCTAAAACTTGACTTACTCCTATAAGTCATAGACTAAGGTGGAAACACAACATATTAGTATTGCAATTTTCTATTGCCAACATACGCATCGATATTAAGCAATTGTTCATAAGACAAGCACAATCGTTCAATAAAGACAAGAAGGGCATCAATTCCTCTTCATTAAGATGTATCATGTGATCTACTTATAACCAATCACATATATTTTGAGAATTTCAAACGATTTAGAGAATTGCATTCACATATTAACAAGGAAAAATACATCTCATCTCTTATTTCCACTATGGTTCCAACTAATTACCGATTATGCAAAGTACAATCCTCCGCAAGAGTCCTCCCTTGAACACACTATCAGAGGTTCGAAATGAACATGATAGAAACAACACTTAAAACGAAACAGAGCCAACAGAAACAAACATTCGAAATAGCCACGATAGAAATTAAATAAAATGCAAACCCAAGTGGGCAAATAATCAAATTCAATCTCAAGTCACAAAATGCTGGCAATTTTTAACAATAAAATCAAGTATAAAGAAAAGAGTTTTGGTGACCACTCCTATCATAAGAGAGTTCAAAGAAAACAAATTCACTGTTAGCCCTCCAACAACACATGAAGCAACTATCAAAATTTTCAAAACAACCAATATTACAAACAATCCACATCACTGTGTGACTAATTTTAGCCACAAAAGGGAGTATCTGCTACACAACACCCCAAGACTCAAAGTCCAGAATGTGTTAGAGAATGTACACCAAACACATGGACAACTAAGTTTTCTACATCTTCATATCTAAAAAACTTTTATACAAAAATTTAAGGTAACACAGTTGCTACTTATATATAAAAAATTTCTAACATTAATGCAGTACAATTTTTATTTACCAAGCTATGAACATATATTATTACTTCCTTATGCAAGATGATATTTACAGAGAAAATGTATGATGCCACACACTAGAGTAATTCAAAACTCTAATTGACATACAGTATCACATTCATGATCTCATGGGTCCAACACAAGCTCCAATTTGATCTTCTACACACAGTTCTTACATAGGCATACACAATGATAACTTCCACAACAAAACTTCCACATGAGGTCATGGCCAACAAGGAGATAGATATCAGATTATCAATCAACCATGTAAAGATACTCTACACACGAAAACACCACATAACCACATGACTTGCGATGCATGATGCCAGCAAATAATTAAATCATTCCAATACCTACACATATACAAAAACAATACAATTAACATAAAGATGATATGGTGCTTCTACACCCATAGCTAAACATAACCCCCAAGTATGATTACTTCAACACACCAGAGAACACAAAACACCACTGGCCTTTCACAACACCCCACACAAAATGGGTACAGGACATTCACATCACTAGAGGGGCAAATACCACACTCCTAATCACATGCACTTAACAGTAATCATGCTTCTTTCTTCTACAAAACTAGAGACCACAAGAGAAACTCAAGGCCTCAACAAATCAACAAGCACTAACATTGAGGAATCGCATATTGTCAGATATAACATCACATTTTTAGAAAAGAATGAGAGAGAACACATAGCAGACACATAAGTAAAACAAGGCATAAAGAATTTATTTCTTCCAGAATCAAAGAACAAGTCTGTAAATTTATCAACCTTCTAACATCATACTAAGGCACATAGGTGAGGCACTATTACCAACTCACCACAAGGAGAAAAATGCTTAACCTAGAGCAACAATAACAATCTAGAGGCCTTAGTGTTGCAAACCTGGCTCTGATACCAAATGTAACGCCCTGCCAAAGAACCCAGAGGACAACACAACTAAGCTTTACAAAAAGGATTTTTTTTTAAAACCAAAGAAATAACAATAATCATATATTTATTCATAACATTTAAATTAATATTTATCCTCTAGGGTTCCAAGTATGCATTACTAATGAACTAAAATAAGATCTAACCAACATTATGAATTAACTAACAAACACAGTTCATTCTAAGTCTAATTGCATCAGATAAATAAACACATACAATTCCATATTATATCATCAGATATGTAACATCAGGTTCCTGCACATAGAATCACAAGTACATAAACAAGTTCCTTTACAAGAGAGTACAACATTACATTGTTTATAATATCACTATCCAAATTACATTGGAGTACATACATCAAGATAATAGTACATGATTCAACTGATATACAAAACTAGAATTTGTCTCCTCAGCTAGACCAAGATCTAAAATCTTATATAAGAGGTACATCCTTCTCGCACATGAACAACAACATGAGAAACTAATGGAGATAAAAATACAACCACCCGACCATGTGGAACACTAAGGTCCACCTCCCGTGCTAGGAGATAGCAATAAGGTCCCACTAAGCAAATAGTCAAGAATACAATAGGCTAATAGGTGCAAGGACTACACATGCCTCTAATACAACACTGGTCAATATGAACATCACAAGCAACTCAAAAAACACTTCCAGAAGCAATCACACAATAAAAGGGGAAAACACACTTAGGGAATGCTTGGCTACAGTAGGGAAGAGTGTCTTCACATGGTCCTAACATGGGTTATCCTGGCAGTCTCTCACCGGATGCTGGCCCCTATCCATGGGTTATCTTCGTCGTCCAGACGCCGGTCCCCATCTATGGTTATCCTGGCAGTCTCTCACTAGACACTGGCCTCATAGGGTGACACATGTAGAACCAACATTCCTTTTGTGAGGACAAGGAAGTTGATCTTTCCAACCACGGCCTTCTCATCCCATCCTTAGCCTGAATGAGCACTACAGGCATGGGTGAGGCATCCAATTATCTTATTTAGTGTGGAAACTACCCAACCCTCTAAATTTATTATTAAGTTATCACTGGATTAAAAATTTCCAATGGGTTATCCTAGTAGCCACTTTGGGCATCGGCCCCACATTGAAAGCCACTCCTCTACCTGTATCTAGAAGACCCTCTCCATGAAGTGAGACAATTACCATCACAATGACAAGTAACATATACAATGCAAGACATTTACCTTCTTGCATACAAAACATAATCACAGGGACCAATTCTTATATCCTTGTCCCAAAACATAAACCAAGCATGAACTATCACATTCTCAGCATGATGCATTTACAACACAAAATACACATCATTTCTCATGACATAGAGCAAGGCATTATCCATCTTGCATAATCATCATAACCACATAAATAGGTACCCTAAGCAAGGCATTATCCATCTTGCACATGTATCATACCAACATGAATAGGAGGTAACATTTCAAGAATGCATTTCATTCAACTCACATGATGCACACAGAGCCGACCCCAACAAAATCATACCCTCGTAAGCCTCTAAAATCAACTTCCCCAAATGACACAAACACTTGACACCACTTAAACACAGTGGTCTCACATCACATGCACATCATCACCTAATAGACCAAACTAAGATCCTTCATCAATAATTCAATTACGACACCACAATTACAACATATGACATAATGCACTAATTATGGGTCTTGAAAAATGTAACATTAATTCAATCATGCTCAATCATTTGACAATTATAAAGTGAATCTTCCTCAACAATGCAGAAGTATCTAATCCAACCACTAGTAGTAGTTACTTATATGATCATAAGATATAAGTGTCCATGAGTAACAATATTTTAACTAATAATTATCAAGACTTATTTTAATTTCATTTTATTAAAATGATTGTGAACAAACTACAAATAACTCTAAGACATACAACTTAAACACAACAATTATTTACACTATTTACACTGTTGTAGATTTCATTAATAATCTAGACAATTTTGTAAATACTATTAAATATAACTATATAAGCAAGACTAAAAGCCTATATTATTAGAATGCTATAAATATGTTACACTAGTTAGAATCACAAGATACAAAACCTGAAGCTACAATGAAAGAACCTTGTTCTAAGGTTAGCTTGAGAGGAAAGGAATACATAACAACAAAACATTCCTATAGATCTAACATCTTCATCAAATCTAACACACTTTTAACCACATGCATATGATAGGATCATAACACATTTAAAGGATGGTTCAAACCAAGTAGAAGTATCATGGCTAAAGCAACTCAAGAGTGAACACTAATAGGGCACAAGTAAAAGAACAATCCTTTTCTAGGTTTTACCAAATTCCATTCAATACACGAAATTAGTGAGAGGTAGACAGTCACAAAATATTCATATCTCCGAAATGACAAACTAGGTAAGGCTGATTTTTGGATATGATTTAAATAAACAGCTTGTGCACCATATATAAAAGCTTTAGAGGAACCCAGTTCTCAAAATTAAAGTTATGGTTGACGCAACAAACTATAAAAATAGAGATGAAATGGGTGAGAGATAGACCATCACAAAATATTCATATCTCCAAAATGACAAACTGGGTAAGGCTGATTTTCAGATATGATTTGTATAACTAGGTCATGCACCATATATAAAACAATTAGAGGAACTCAGTTCGTAAAAATAAAGTTATGGCTGACGCAACATATTGAAAAAATAGAGATGAAATGGGTGAGAGATAGAGAGTCACAAAATATTCATATCTCCAAAATGACAAACTGGGTAAGGCTGATTTTCAGATATGATTTCCAGATAACTAGGTCATGCACCATATAGAAAAAAAATTACAGGAACCAAGTTCATAAAAATAAAGTTATGGCTGATGCAATAGACTGAAAAAAATAGAGATGAAATGTGTGAGAGATAGACAGTCACTTCAATCGGTGATTCCTAGAAATGCAATGATACAGACATGCAAAATTGGATTTGATAACAAGGATTCTAACCTCTCAAGCAAATTACAATCGATAGAAAATATCATAATTCAAACATTTTCTTCAATAGAAAATTGAGACAGAAATTAGAACCAAAGGAACCTGATTTCACTTGCTTGACTAGGCTGAAGGTTCGATGTCGGGTTCAACTGCTGCAGCCACAAACCAGTCTCTCCCATCTCCTCTTCCCCCAAAAGTTTAATCTGCTCAAGATTATTATGAGAGAGAAATCCACCCTAATATCTTCCAGAAGATTCCTCCCCTTAAAGGCAATAAATTCATCCTAAATCCCTTTCTTACAATTTGCTATTTTTTTATCATTTACAACCAGACCAGACAATATTTTTTATCTTATTTATTTCCTTTACAACTAGACAAGAATCATTTTTATTCTTATTTATTTAGTATTTACTATAAATGAGTTTTATGACAACTCATAAATATTATCTATTTTTATTGCCACTTAACACAACATTTAATTATATTAATTAATTAATTTATTTATCTTTAGCTAGCATTTTCATTTATTATTATTTATTATTATTTATTTCCATAAACTCAAATTCTCATAAAGGCATTTATATTTATTTATTTATTTAACAAAAATACTTTCATAACTAATAATATTATTTTAATGTAACAATTAACCAAAGCAATAATCAAACAATGCCAAACTAAATAACCCAAATGCCGAACAATACCTAATAGAATGCACTATCGAAAGCATGACCACAATGATAGTGACTAAACATTATGCCCATACAGACAACACTGACTTGGTGAAAAACTAGATACTTATCCTTTTCAATGATGATGGGTAACTAGAGGACCATATGTCATCTTTGTTCAATAGTTTCCATTGGGTTTAAGGCATGCTCAGACCTGTCAATTCAAGTGGAGTCGATGCCTGATGCATATAACCTGCAGCAACCAAAAAAATGGTTGAACATATTGTTGATGGTGGTTTTAGCACACAACAATGCATGTGTGATTGCTGGTTTCACACCTCTCTTGAAAAGTATCCTACCCTAGGTAAGACTACTCCAAAGATAATACAGCTAGGTTTTAGCTTGCTTGGAATTTCTCAGTTGGTATGTTCTAGCTATGCCATCAAGGGGTCTTACATAGAATGCAGGGTTTACGGAAGATGGCAGTAATGTATATGCGGAAACCCTAGTGGTTCAGACTGTAAAGTCTAAAATTTCAGCAGATGATCAATGTAATACTACTCAAATCCTAAATCTACCAAACTTTATGTAAAGAAAATGCAAAAGGAAAGGGAGAGAGAAAGGGATAAGAGATCCTATATATAATTGTAGAAATGATCAATAACCAGATAGATAGATTCCCAACAATAAACAAATCTCTGCTTAACCAGGCAACCCACAATGCTACAGAGAATGTGCAATCTTCTAAGGAGATGTAATGATTTTCAAATTGTAGAGGGTTCATCAAACACCCAATCCTTGGCGCAGCTCAATGAAATCATACAATCAAACTTATCTCATAAACTATACCTAGACTAACCATGCACAATGGCATATAATCAATAAGCCATTAATGGTATGGACAGGAAATCCATTGAATATTTGAATAATTAATCACAAGTGCAACTGAATATAAACTAATTTCAGATAGACATGAACCATGAAGACCAAAATAAGACAACACATAATCACAAATTCCTAGTAGCCTGCAAAACTTGCTTTATATTGACTGTATTTAGGCAGAGTCTTAGCAATTCATTATCAAATCTTACTTACAAATGAGAGAAAATGATGGCCCTTTTATAGGTAAGGCACCATACCAAGTTTTTCAATGGACGGTGGAGATTAACTTGACACCAACGGTCCAGATTACATGGCATTTAATGAGATACATCAGTTTGTTACATTTTCAGATTTACTTTTGCTTGTAGGAAAAAGACAAAATACAACTTACAAATACATTGAATTTGGACAAAATGGATACCCATTTGGTTATACATGATGAAAAGTCAATTTTCAAGGCCTAATAAATCTAAAATAGAGTCACGTGATGCTTGAAAACTTGAGCTGATGTGGATCCATGAGATTCCAAGTGCTGAATGGACCAAGAGGAGTATGTGGCACATTATTAATGAAGATATATCCAACTAGATGCTTACTGGACTGATTCTTGATGACTGGACTGCTAGGATAGATGTACGCATGTCTTGGTGATCCAATCCAAGGTCATTTGAGTGGTATTTATGGGAAAATATCAAAAATATAATTTTTGGTATTTTCTACATCATAGTAAATTATATTTTCGGAGGCCTTCGGAGCGGAATGGGGGCTCAAAACTTGGCGTTAAGCCTTAGCAACTAGGTAGCTCAAACCAGATAATCAGTTAATCTTTCCAACTAGTCCAAGAAGTTTAAATTCTGATAAAATACGTAGGAATTATGACCCCCAGACTGGGTCACTTAGACATTGGACTGGATCTGTAGGAACAATAGTGATTTGGCATGATCTTCTATGTCTTTTAGCTCCTGAGACTCATCTTTATCATCTTGGACATTATACTGACTTCCTTTTGCATGTGTAACAGCAATTTGGTTGATAGAATGTCGATTTTGCATCTTTGGATCCGCAGGGTACCTCTGTATGTTCATCCTTCCAAGATGGCTCCAGTTGGCTCCTTTGTGCTCTTAGACCTATAGTAAACAAGACCAAGCATCAATTTCATCATAAACAAGTCATTTTCCATCAATTTGGATCAAAACATGTCCATTTGCAATCATGGATCAATAAAAAATAGCTCATTGTCAATGTCACCTTCTTATAAACAACCTCTTAAATCCAGTGATTTTTCCATGATTTTATGCATTTTTCATCATTTTTGAGTACCCATTTGGCCAATATGATGATTAGGGAAGTTTTTACAGTCATTAGGATCCATTTACAAACTTTTATTTCATATTTTTTTAGCATTTTCTACAAAAAACAAGATTTTTGGGGGTCACGGACTTTTCATGTGCAGTGGCATCTATTGTCGTAAAATGTGCCAAAAATCTACACAAACTTGATAAAATATTCATCATGATGTGACAAATAGATATGCAATTCAAATCCATTAAGAAAATCCTATTTGCACCTTGAAAAACTCAATTTCTAAGCCAAAATACCAAAAAACGCGGGTTTTGGGTGCCACAAACTAAAAGTTGGTGGAGGTCAAATTTAGCATAGGTCCGTGAGGTGCAATTTTAGCAGAAAATGGTTTTGGCACTGATTTGGGGTCTAACTGACCTTAGCATGGATTTTAGGTCCGACTGACTAAAGTCAGTGAAGGTAGTTTTCAGCGCAAGTCCGTGAGGTCTATTTTTAGCTTTTTAGCGCTAACTTCATTGGTGAGGATTTTCAATGCAACCGACCTGCGTGAGTTTTAGCACTGACCAACCTACGCAAATTAAGTCAGTGGAAGACCATTTCAGCGTAAGTCGGTAGAGGGCAATTTTAGCGCTTTTCTTTGAAATTGTCTCGGCAGGGATTTTTGGTCTGACTGACTTAGCGGTAGCTTGGAGGGAGGTTGGTGGGAGGCACATTTAGCACTAAGGTCAATAGAAGGCATTTTTAGCGCTTTTTGCAGTAGGGAGTGTTTTTAGTGCCAGTTTTGGAAATGTCCAGGGTGAAAGTATATTTAAAAATATATTTAAGTATAAGTTTAGATATACTTTCAAGATGTTTGAGATAGGTTCCAGATCTGTAGGATTTCATATGCAGATTCTAGAATTTTGAGGTTCCACCAAATTTTAGACTTAGCCATTTTTCAAGGTTTTCAAGGTTTCAGACCTAGCCAAATCAGGGCTTTAGGACCATGTGTCAAGATGAAAGTATATGAACCCTTTAGTGAAATCTAATGAAATTTGACATGATTTTGCAACTGTAAGACCTGAAAACTAGGAATTTCAATATGAAACATCCCGCAGAAGCACTTTCAAGGGCAATATCCAGTGACACAAGATTTTAGAGCAAAGTGCAGTAACACCCAATTTTAGCGCAAAAGGCAACAAATGACTATCTTTTAAGCACAAGACCACCCAAGACGCCTCCAAATCAATCATGAAAGACATCAATTGACTCCACATATGTGAAATACCCAAATCTGTAACAAATCATGCATTCTAAGCACAAATTCACCTTCTCATCATCATAAGCAAGAGAGGTCGAGACTCCAACCCAAAGCAAAAGAGGGGTCTCCATTTGGCAAAATGGGGCATGTGTGTAAAGCACAACAAATGGTGACTTTGCTAGGGAAATACTCCAAAGCATTTCTAAGATAAACATCAATTTCAAACCTAGAATCTCTGTGTTTCCCACATGCTAGACAAGAAAACATGATACCTTATCAAAGAATCAAAGACCACTAACCAGTGCAACCATGCATATCCTGAAAACCTGAGTGTGTGCAATTGCATTCATTCCCATCCCTTGGAAACTATGTTCACCCAAGATCCTTCGTGCTAAGCTATAAAGGTTAGATCATTTTACCACCAAAGAATGCTCCAACATTGAGATATAATGAACTTTCAAGTAGTAATCCTTCTGCAGTGATATCTTTCTTGATAATGCCTTTGATGATCTCTGATGCTAATAATCTTTAGATGATAGTCTTCAAGTGAGAGTATTCAAATGATAATCTTTATATTGATACTTTGTAGTGGGTCTGGTGTTGAAAAACACCTTTTATTTTTACCCAATAGGCTAGCAATACTTAGTACCGCCTGCCACTCTCATCTGTATCAGCAGAACTGGAGTTACTTAGCTACCTCAGGATTGTTTAAAGTGTGAGAGAAATATGGTTAGAAAATACTTTAGGTACACCAACTAACAACTCATTTCCAATGAACAGACATCATACTCCTTGGTATAACAGTGGAACCCATAGGAAGACCTAAGCGGAAACCTTGGCTTCTCAAAGAAATATTCCAAATTGCTTACCCAATAAAGAAGCACTTGCAAGTCTGCACAATTGCCACCACATTCGATAAATGGAGAACCCAAGCAAAGAAAAAAAAGCAAAGCAAACTACTCTAACCAAAGCAAAACATGCAAAAACAATAACTAACAACTAAAGAAAAGACAAAAATAGAAAGTAGAAACTAAACTAAACAGCAAGAAACTAACCAAAACCTAACTAGAAACAAGCAAGACTATGTATAAAAGCTTCGGACAACAAGTATTTACACTTCCTCGTGATTTATTTTTTAGGACATGTAGGAGTAACAAAGTGCAGCTCAATACCCTAAGTTTGGCAAATTCATCTTTGTACTCTGAACAGTAGGGTATGGGTAAGCTAGGCTCATGTTCAAGGTGCCAGTCACATAAGATCAGCAATTGGGGCAATTCATTAGGGCCATGATCAATCCAAATGCAAGTTGTCTTACCTAAATCACCATAATCAAATTAATAATTGAAACTGAGTGGAGAAAGGGAAGATACAACCTGATTTGCAGTACTAGTGATCAAAGATGTGAGTTCAACACCTTCTTGCATTGCACCAAATACCTTCTCATCTTCAGGGGGTTTCAGCTTGTGGTTTGCCATATCCTATTCTGGAGCACTGAATTCTATAGTAACTTCCCAAGCAAATAGAAAGTCTGGACAACCTCCTTTAGAATTTGGATCATCTGGATGAAATCTACATGAATCAGTCGAAGCAAAGTCTAACATGTGTGGTGAATTTCCATGCAATAACATATCCTTGCTCATTGTTGACACCAACTCAATGATGTGATCAAGTGATTGACATGAAAATGCTTCCAAGCCATCGCTTTGTAGGACAGTTTGATTTTTATTCTTAGATTGTAGATTTCTACTTTCAGTTGTCGTCAGTAGGCCAGCATCAACCATGTGGGGCTCTTCCTTTATGCAAGTATGAATAGAATCAGTCTGATGAACATATGATATACTTGAATCTATTTCACCAAAAGCAGTCATATGCTATGAAGCAACTCCCTTTGCAATGATTAGCAATCCTTGTATTTCAGTCATTGGCTGATATGAAATTAAAAATTCATTGTCTGCAGTAGCAACACAGTCTCCTTTTTCCTCTATAGGTAGATTCTTGATGTCAATGTTGCTTTGAAGTGGTGTACTATCCTAATTTTGTTCATCTAACTCAGCTAGAGACCCTTCTGCGGCAATTATATCAACTTGATATGGTTGATCATAATGATTTACTGGGCTGATACAATCAAGAACTTGATCACTTTTCTCTGAATAATTCGATTGTAGCTCAGATATGTCAACTGAAATAATTTTCTGCATTGCTATCCATGACTGTCCTTCATTTGGAGGACTAATTTTTGCATGTTTGACCTGACAAAGTTGTTGTTCCAACTTAGAACTATCAACATTCTGAAATAAACTGTTGTTCTCCATCTCTGCAGCAACAAATTTGACCTTAGGACTTGATATTTGTGAATCATTTGGATGATGATCTGCATTCTTAACATGGTTGCTCAGGAAATCTAATTTATCATCTACCTTGTCCACATCTTCAATAGTAGAAATCTAATCTTGTACATTGTTCTATTCGTTGCCCTGTGACTGAATAGTTTGGATCTAGTGGTTGAAAACCAAGCTTTATCTAGGCAGGGACCTCATCTTCATTAGGTGTGTGACCTGCAGACCACATGCATTGCCTGCACTCATCATCTCGACATGTATTTTGATGATTATGATCAATTCTGGATGGTGGATTTATAGCCTCTGCAGCCTCAACTCTTTGAGTGTTCTGAACTGAGACATATTCACATGCATATGCATCCATCCATTTTGCAACTCCCTGCAAAGTCTTGCTCTGAATATGTTTGTCATAACCACATCTTGCTTCAAGCTTGTAAAGTTCAAAAATAGGAAACAATCCCTTTAGATGCAGGTCCAACCTTTGGAGGAAGGTCAAACAATCAATCTTGTCATTCAATTCTCTAGGATGTATAGTGCAGACCTAAGGTGAACTGAAATCAAGCAATGTTAGTGGAGGATACTTCACCCTAATTTGCCTATCTAGCAATTCTTTGAAAAGTGGGATATTCACTTGGAAGTTCTCTTAATGATATGACTGCTATGACAGTGTTCTGAAGAACGAGGGAGTCTCATGACTAAAACCCTTCTGGGTACCCATTAGAACTAAATCTCTGAATAGTCAGTTTATTCCAGCATGTGTAATGAACCAACAAAACTAAAAGCCTGCATCATAATCTCTATTTTGCCCTCCCTCTAGCTCCAATTATGTTGATGGTGGTTTTAGCACACAACAACGCATGTGTGATTGTTGGTTTCACACCTCTCTTGAAAAGTATTCTACCCTAGGTAAGACTACTCTAAGGATAATACAGCTAGGTCTTATCTTGCTTGGAATTTCTTAGTTGGTATGTTCTAGTTGTGCCAACAAGGGGTCTTACACGAAATGTAGGGTTTATGGAAGATGGCAGCAATGTATATGTGGAAACCCTAGTGGTTCAGACTGTAAAGTCTGAAATTTCAGCAGATGATCAATGTAATGCTACTCAAATCCTAAATCTACCAAACTTTATGTAAAGAAAATGCAAAAGGAAAGGGAGAGAGAAAGGGATAATCGATCCTATAGACAATTGCATAAATGATCAATAACCAGATAGATAGATTCCCAACAATAAACAAATCTCTGCTTAACACAGGTAGCCCACAATTCCATAGAGAATGTGCAATCTTCTAAGAAGATGTAATGATTTTCAAATTGTAGAGGGTTCATCAAACACCCAATCCTTGGTGCAACTCAATGAAATCATACAATCAAACTTATCTCATAAACTATGCCCAGACTAACCATGCACAATGACATACAACCAGCAAGCCATTAATGGTATGGACATGAAATCCATCAATTATCTGAATAATTAATCACAAGTGCAACTGAATATCAACTAATTTCAGATTGACATGAACCGTGAAGACCAAAATAAGACAACACATAATCACAAATTCCCAGCAGCCTGTAAAACTTGCTTTGTATTGACTGTATTTTGGCAAAGTCTCAGCAATTCATTATCAAATCTTACTTACAAATGAGAGAAAAGGATGGCCCTTTTATAGGTAAGGCACCATACTGAGTTTTTCAATGGATGGTGGAGATTAACTTGACACCAACAGTCCAGATTACATGGCATTTAATGAGATACATCAGTTTGTTACATTTTTGGATTTACCTTTGTCTTGTAGGAAAAAGATGAAATATAGCTTGCAAATATATTGAATCTAGACAAAATGGATATCCATTTGGTTATACATGATGAAAAGTCAATTTTCAAGGCCTAATAAAGCAAAAATAGAGTCACATGATGCTTGAAAACTTGAGCTGATGTGGATCCACGTGATTCCATGTGTTGAATGGACCAAGAGGAGTATGTGGCACATTATTAGTGAAGATATATCTAACTAGATGCTTGTTGGACTAATTCTTGATGAGTGGACTGCTGGGACAGATGTACACATGTCTTGGTGATCCAATCCAAGGTCATTTGAGTGGTATTTATGAGAAAATATCAAAAACATAATTTTTGGTATTTTCTACATCATAGTAAATTACATTTTCAGAGGCCTATGGAGCAGAATGGGGGCTCAAAATTTGGCATTAAGCCTTAACCACTGGGTAGTTCAAACCAGATAATCAGTTTGTCTTTCCAACAAATCCAAGAAGTTTAAATTCTGATAAAATAGCTAGGAATTATGACCCTCAGACTGGATCACTTAGACATTGGACTGGATCTACAAGAATAGTAGTGATTTGGCATGATCTTCTATGTCTTTTAGCTCCTGAGATTCATCTTTATCATCTTGGATATTATACTGACTTCCTTTTGCATGTGCAGCAGCAATTTGGTTGATGGAATGTCAATTTTGCATCTCTGGATTAGCAGGGTACCTCTGTATGTTCATCCTTCCAAGACGGCTCCAGTTAGTTCCTTTGTGCTCTTAGACCTATAGTAAACAAGATCAAGCATCAATTTCATCATAAACAAGTCATTTTCCATCAATTTGGATCAAAACATGTCCATTTCCAGTCATGGATCAGTCAAAAACAACTCATTGCCAATGCCACCTTATAAACAACCTCTTAAATCCAATGATTTTTACATGATTTTCTATATTTTTCATCATTTTTGAGTACCCATTTGGCCAATATGATGATTAGGGAAATTTTTACAGTCATTAGGATCCATTTGCAAACTTTTATTTCATGTTTTTCTAGCATTTTCTACAAAAAACAAGATTTTTGGGGGTCACAGACTTTTCATGTGTAGTGGCATTAATTGTCGTAAAACATGCCAAAAATCTACACAAACTTGATAAAATGTTCATCATGATGTGACAAATAGATATGCAATTCAAATCCATCAAGAAAATCCCATTTGCACCTTGAAAAACTCAATTTCTAAGCCAAAATACCAAAAAGCGTGGGTTTTGGGTGTCACGGACTAAAAGTCAGTGGAGGTCAAATTTAGCGCAGGTCCGTGAGGTGCAATTTTAGTAGAAAATGGTTTTGGCACTGATTTGGGGTCCAACCGACCTTAGCGCAGATTTTAGGTCCGACCAACTAAAGTCAGCCAAGGCAGTTTTCAGCGCAGGTCTGTGAGGTCTATTTTTAGCGCTAACTTCATTGGCGGGGATTTTCAATGCAACCGACCTGTGTGAGTTTTAGCACCGACCGACCTATGCAACTTAAGTCGGTGGAAGACCATTTCAGCGCAAGTCAGTAGAGGGCAATTTTAGCACTTTTCTTCAAAATTGTCTCAGTGGGGATTTTTGGTCCAACTGACTTAGAGGTAGCTGGGAGGGAGGTTGGTGGGAGGCAAATTTAGCACTAAGGTTGGTAGAAGGCTTTTTTAGCACTTTTTGTAGTAGGGAGTGTTTTTATTACCAGTTTTGGAAATGTCCAGGGTGAAAGTATATTTAAAAATATATTTAAGTATAAGTTTAGCTATTCAAAAATATATTTAAGTATAAGTTTGGAAATTTCTTATACTTTAAATATACTTTCAGGATGTTTGAGATAGGTTCCAGATCTGTAGGATTTCATATGCAGATTCTAGAATTTTGAGGTTCCACCAGATTTCAAACTTAGCCATTTTTCAGGATTTTCAAAGTTTCAGACAGCCAAATCAGGGCTTCAGGACCATGTGTCAAGATGAAAGTATATGAACCCTTTAGTGAAATCTAATGAAATTTGACATGATTTTGCAACTGTAAGACCTAGAAACTAGGAATTTCAACATGAAACATCCCGCAGAAGCAATTTCAAGGGCAATATCTATTGACACAAGCTTTTAGAGCAAAGTGCAGTAAGACCCAATTTTAGCATAAAAGGCAACAATGACTATCTTTTAAGCACAAGACCACCCAAGACGCCTCCAAATCAATCGTGAAAGACATCAACTGACTCCACACATGTGAAATACCCAAATCTGTAACAAATCATGCATTCTAAACACAAATTTACCTTCTCATCATCATAGGCAAGAGAGATCGAGACTCCAACCTAAAGCAAAAGAGGGGGTCTCCATTTGGAAAAATGGGGCATGTGTGCAAAGCACAACACATATATATGTATATATAATCATACAATCAAACACATCGTGAAAGCAAATCGTAGTGTAGCAGGGTACTCACACATGAGTAATGCAACACTGTTCCTCTCACAAACACACATCAAACAAGTAACTACATCACACATAATAATCAATAGCTGATCAACCAGATAAGAAACATCATCAGATAATCATGTGATGCACATAATAAGATTGATCCACATAATCAATTAAGTCCATAAAGTTGTCATAACAAATGCATAACTCAAGTAAATATTAGTGTCGCAACAAAGATTATCGATAAAACATACTAACTGTCATATGCAACCACATGAGGATAATCAAGAATGTCACCAACATGAATGTAGCATCTACCAACATCATATAATGTACAACATCAACTATCTAACATACCCTAAATATTTCTATTATTTTACCTTCATCTTCATGCTCCTTAGCCAGACTATCTACACATCTAAGGTGAGAATGGAGGGGCACTACAGTATTGATTGTTAGTGTAAATTAATTGATATCGATGATGCAGGAGCATCTAGTGGTGTAAGGGCAATCTTGCATCACCCAAAAAAATTATGATTCAAAAATGTTGATTATGTTTTCATTTTTTTAAAATTTGTATTTCTGGTTCCATAATCGCTTAAATAATGATGTAGAACCTTCAATTTCTCCAAACTGCTAAAAATAGCAAACTACTATTTTTGGAAAGTTTGCATTTGGGCATGTATGGAAGTGAAAATTTACAGGAGGCTTCAAAATTAAAAAATAAGACCTTCAGTGAAGGAATCAGTCAAAGATCATTTGTGGGTTGAAAGATATTAAAGTTTTTGTTACCTGAAAATACCCTAAAAAAGTTTCAAAGTTAGGTTTGAGGCACTTAGAGGCCCCATACGGCCTCAAAAATGGGCAAAATTAATAGGGAGGATTCTTCACACATGGAGCACTCAACGAGCTTTCCAACGCTTCAAACGGTTTGTCAATCGAACACTCGAATAAAAATTTATGGCTCCCGGAAGTTGACCTAATTTTGGAGGGAGTTACAAATTTCAAAATTTTGGCTGGAGGGTGCTAAAAATAGCTATTTATGACCATTCTTGGGAAATCTTTTGAGAGGTAGAGGAGGGGGGAAGTGTAGATTCAAGAAAAGGCGGGAAAGCAGAAGCCCTAGTTGATTTGAGGCTACAAAAGATAGAAGGTTCCAAACTCTAGAGATAAGAAGTTGTAATATGTTGCAACCTGTGGAGGTTTCATCCTATGATTGGATTATATCTTTTATAATGTAATGTAGTGTCTAAATCGATAAAAGAACATTCCTATTTTCTATGTGCAATTGGTGTTATTGTGTGTTTTGTAATTTACCCCCTCATTGGAAATCCTGCATAAAACTAAACAAAATGTTAATGCACAATAAAAATAATATCATGAATGGATTCTTTAGGATTTTATATGTAGTTTAAAAAAAATCACTGAAATTAGAGCTCGTATGCAAAAGTTATAACTATTTGAAGTTTCAAAATGAAAGGCTAATTTCAGAGGAATATACTTGCAAATCTTAGATGATTCTAGAAAGATGGCTTGCACTGCTGTGTAGAGGACTAAATCAGCTTTTTGACACCTACAAAATTTAAAAATCTGATGAAAAATGAGAAAGTTATGATAGTTTGAATAAAATAACCTCTGAGGGATAAAAACAAGCACTCTAGCAGTTATCTTTGTCACTGGAAACTAGAAAATAACTTTGGTCACATGTGGAAATTTAAGCAACTGGTTGCATCTGATAGTTGTATGTTTTAGCTCTAGTTTAAACACTCAATATGAAGGATAAACACATTTATCACTCATTGTGGATAGCTGCGCAGTCTAAAACTAACAATTTAAAGTCATTGGTAGCAATGCTTTATAGACCTGCAATAACAAACATCAAACATGAAACATTAGCACTAAATATGAAACAAAACTACTAATTAGCATATATCCATCACTGTTTGAAGTCTTTTGCATGCCAAAACAAGCATGTTGTGATTAATAACCTTAGTTTAGAAGGCACGGTTACCAGTGTTAAGATCAAGATTTGTTTTAAACTCTAAACATAACCCATTGTCACAAAAATTGAATGATTAAAATAATAACTAACATTTACCAGAGGCAATAACTGATAAAAGGAAATGGTAACATCAATATTGTAAAAGCTTAAGCCATAGTAAGTCCACAATAACTAATAGTAACACATTAAAAAAATAGAAAAACATTATGTAAGCAATGAACCCATGAAAAGTTATCCCGATGACAAACAAGTTTTTTACATTTAAATTAATGTGTATGCTAAAAAGCATTATGTAATTAATATTCTTTTACTTCAGGAAGTTAAAATGTCGGAGGAAAATTTTAAGTTGATAGCTGATAGAATCTAGCCTAATGTTGCTTTTTGTATCAGTCCTGCCATGGGTGCTTCTGGAGGGATTGTTACTATGTGGAATTATGCCAAAATTCGAGGTACTCTTACTATTTCCAGTAAGCATTTTCTGATTGCCAATTTTTCTGTCATCTTTTCATTGGTCCTTAATCAATATTTATACCTCGAACACAAGGGTCCTGCGGAAAATTTTGTGGGTGGATCTGTCTACTCTCCTTTCCAATTCCCCTCATTCTCTTTGGATGTTGGCAGGAGACTTTAACACTCCTTTATATCTTTCAGAGAAAATTGGGAGTATTCTTGACTACTCTGATAGTATGTTTGATTTTGCTGATTTTATCAATAGCTTTGGGTTGTTGGATGTGGAGCTTCAGAATCAGAAATTTATTTGGTCCAATAGAAGAAGAGGGGATCAAATGATCCAAGTCAAATTGGATAGATTCCTTATCTCTAATAACTAGGATAACCATTCTAATCTTAGTCTGGTGGCTTTACTAAGAACTATTTCTGATCATAATCCTATTCTCCTCAATTGGGTGGTCCAGCAAAGGCAGGGTCCCTTCCCTTTCAAATTTGAAGCCATGTGGATTAAACACAAAGATTTTAGGAGTCTTCTGATTAATTGGTGGCAATTTCTAGTTCAAGGTACTCCTATGTTTAGGTTAGTTAAGAAGATCTTACATATTAAACAAGAGGTCCGTGGCTGGAACAAGTATAGTTTTGGAAATGTGTTTGTTCAGAAGAAGACTATTTCAGAAAAATTAGCTAACCTTCAAAATAGAATGGCTCAAGGAGTTTCTATGGAGGATATTACCCAGGAGGAAAGTAATCTAATTTCTAATTAGAAGAACCTTATGAATAAAGAAGAACTCTTCTGGAAACAGAAGTCCAGAGTTTAGTGGCTCAAAGAAGGGGATCATAATACTGTCTTTTGTCATCTCTCAGCTATGAAACATAGGAAAGCTAATTCTATTTCTAAATTATGTTTGGAGGATGGAAATACTATCATGGATGACAATGAGATTGGTAATCAAGCTGCTTTGTTCTTCTAGAATTTGTTGAAGGAACAAGCTGACAATGCTATCAATGGGCAGATAATGGATCAATTCCTTGATAAAATTCCCTCTTTGATTACTAAGGAGGATAACATTGAAATGTTGAAACCTAATTCTGAAGAAGAGGTTCGTGATGTTTTATTCTCCATGGGTCCCTTTAAAGCCCCAGGGCCTGATGGCTTTCCTCCGATATTTTACCAGGAATATTGGGATATTGTGAGCTATGATATTACTGCTGCTATTAGGGATTTCTTTAGAACTGGTAAACTTCAAAAGTAGATCAACAATACTTTTATTATTCTTGTTCCTAAGAAGCCAAATCCTGAGCTGCTTGCTGATTTCAGACCTATAAGTTTGTGTAATACCATTTATAAGTTGTGCACCAAACTGCATGTACTAAGATTTCAACCTTTCCTGGATAAAATTATTTCCTCTTCTCAGAAAGGCTTTGTTCCTAGAAGGCAAATTTTAGATGTTATAACCACTCATGAAACTATCCACTTTATGGCGAAGAGCAAGATCCCTAGTATGGTTCTAAAGCTAGACATTTCTAAGGCCTATGATAGAGTCTCCTGGCAGTTTCTTTTTAAGGTTATCCAAAAGTTTGGTTTTAATGATAAAGTCTCTCTTCTCATATGGGAAGCTGTTTCCACTACTAAATTCTCAGTCCTAGTTAATGGGGTCCCTAGAGGCTTTTTCTCTCCCATGAGGGGGATTAGAAAAGGTGATCCTCTTTCCCCATATTTATTTATCATGATGGTTGAAGCCCTTGGGAGATATGTTCACTCTAAGGTTCTCTCTAAGGAAATTGTGGGTATTAAACCTACTTCTTCTCTGCCTCCAATGACTATACAATAGTTTGTGGATGATACCATCCTCTTTGGTATCTCGTCAGTTGTTGAAGCCCAATGTTGGAGGAATATTCTCAATGACTATGCTAAAGCTTCTGGTCAACACATTAATTTTTAGGAAAAGTAATGTTTATTTCTTCAACACTCAGGATGATCTCCAGAGAAAAATCATTAAAATTCTTGGTTGTGCTGAGGCTGATCTTCCTGATGTCTACCTTGGCCTTCCATTAATTATTAAAGAAGTTACCTCGGGATTCTGGAATGGCATTTTGGAAAGAACTCAGAAGAAGCTGATTGGCTAGAAGGGTAAGCTCCTGAGTAGTGCTAGAAAATTGTAGCTTTTACGGGCTTCTCTCCAAGGTATTCCTACTTATTTCCTATCTCTCTTTAAAATGCCTAAGTATATAGCTGACAAATTGGAGAAGATACAAAGAATTTTTTTATGGACAAGTGTGGAAGAAGAAAAGAGAATGTCTCTGGTCAAATGGGAGAAGGTTTGCCTTCCCAAAACTCATGGGGGTCTTAATATTAGATCTATAAGAAATATGAATAAAGCCCTCCTTGCCAAAATCAACTAGAATCTGGTTAACAATCATAAAGAATGGAGATCCATTATGCAAGCTAAGTATTTACAGGGTGCTGACAATCTTAGTTTCCTTTATCAGGAAGGGCTTCCTCAGGGCTCAGTTATTTGGAACTAAATGCTGAATTCGAGAAGCTTAATTAAATAGGGGCTTAGGTGGAAATTGGGGAATGGTAATACTATAAATTTTTGGGAGGACACTTGGTTTGTTGACAAGGCCCTTGTTGTTTAGGGGGAAAATGGGATTATTGCTGATATTGCGAAATAGTTTTTTGGGTCAAAAGTCTGCCATTATATTCATCTTGAGAATGGTATCAGACTTTGGAAAAATCTTCTTGAGTGTTGTACTTATTGCCTTGAGGTTATTTTGAGAATGAGATCTATACAACAAATGTTACTAGGTACCAGAATCCCTCTCTTTCCTAGAGAAGATGAGATGTATTGGTCACCTGATAAGAGAGGTCATTTCTCAGTTAACTCTACTTACCATATGCTAATCCCTGATGTTCATAAAAATGAGCTTTGAAGGAAAGTTTGGAACCATAAACTTATCCCTAAAGTTAATATGTTTTGGTGGGTTGCGGTTCATAACAAGATTTTAACCCAAGATAATTTGTAGAGGAGGGGCTTCTCTCTGGTTAATAGGTGTATTATGTGCCTTAAGGAAGAAGAAACTGTCTCTCATTTAATCCTTCATTGTGACTTTGCCAAGGAAATTTGGAGTACAATTCTACAGAATTTTGGCATTCAGTGGGTCTGTAATCAAGATATTAGAGAAGTCATTGCTAATTGGCTTCCTACTTTTTCCCATCCTTGTCTTGTGGAACTTTGGAACCAAAGTCTTCCCTTTATTGGTTGGACCTTGTGGAAGGAACAGAATAACATAATCTTTAGGGAAGCTATCAGGGACTCTTCTCAAGTTTATCAGTCTCTCTCTAAGCTCCTCATTGAAAGTGTTGTTAGCTCACACATCAAAACTACTGATAAACCACTAAATCAAGAGGAAGAAAAAATCGCTGCTAATTGGAGAATTATTAACCAAATTCTAGCTTATGATAATTCAAAATAGATTTTGAGATTAAATACTAGATGGACTCCTTCGAGGTCCCATTGGCTCAAACTTAACTTTGATGAGGCTTTTAAGTCCAATGGAAGGGCTAGTGGTGGTGGGATTATCAGGGATGATAGAGGGGAGCTTGTTGCTGCCTATGCTAGTGGGATAGGTATTCATAGTAATAATTATGTTGAAGCCTCTTCTCTCTTATGGGGAGTTAAATTAGCTATCTCTCTGGACATTCCTCATTTGCATATACAGGGGGATTCAAAACTGATCATTGATGCTATTACTAATGCTTCAGTCTACGGGTGGAGGCTTAAGGATATCATTGTGGATATCCAAATCCTTATTCAGAAGATCTCTAGAGTGGAGTTCTCTCATAGCTACAAAGAGGGGAACAGAGTTGTTGATTCTCTTGCGGATTATGGTCAGCAATTTATGAATTGGCATTGTTGGTGCCAATATAACAATATTCATGTTAACATAAGGGAACTAATTCAAAAAGAGATGACTTGTCAAGGATGACTCATCATAGTGAAAGTGCCAGCCTGGCTAGTCAGTTATTTAGGGTGAAGATGATGTGGACTTCGATGTATGGGGTTATTATGAACTATTGAACTTTTCTAACTAATGCCATTTTGGCATTTTTTATCACTTGCATTAAGGTGAGTTGGATATGTGATAATGATAGTGAATTTACGAATATCATTTTTGAGCATGGGAAAGGTTGGCAACAATTGGAGATTGTGAAGGCACTTCAAGGTATTGATGACTCATGCATGTTAGTTCATTGCCTCATTTACTATTTCATCATTCCTTTCCAAGAATCTAGAATTATCTTGCGAAAACACTTTGTTGAAAGGTATCCTCCGCTCTATGTTCTCTGTGTTTTCAAGGGTAAGGAGATAAAGGAGGGAGATAGGATTCGCACTGAGCCTATATCTTGTTGTGAATTTAAGGATAATACTATTGTTTGGCATTATTGCAAGGAAGGTGGCATAAGTCCTTTTTTGGAATGCCTCAATGGTTTTGATGAAAACTTGTCTGTGCAGTGTGCCCTTTCGTGGCAAAATTGTAGAGTTACCATGGGCAGAATTGGTTTTGAAATCTCTGAACAAGTCATAGCCATGGCAACTGGCCTTTCCACTATGGGTACTAAGTTGCAACAGAAGGCTAAGGTAGTTGACCATCTGAACTAGAAGCTTTTTCTGGGGGAGGGAGAGGAATTAGTTCCCTACTAGGGACGGTTTGAACGGGCTAAGCTACCGGAGCCGTGGGACAAGATGTGCTTTCTTCTTATGAAATACTTCACACTGGAAGGTTGTTTCACCAGGTTTTATAATTATCACCTCCCTCTACTCAACCATTTTAGGCATAATGCTTTGATTAGTTTTCCTTTTTACTTGATGTCTTCCCTAGAACACTCTATTTTTAGGGTTAAAGCTAAGTTTGAAAAGAAACCCTCTAAACGCTCTATTCCTCTACATCAAGGCCTCATTCTTTGTTTATATAATTTTCATCTTCCCTTGGAGCCTCCTAAGCCAATTCATCCTTCCAGTATTGAGACCCCTGCTAATACCCACCCCATTACTGCCACTATTTCTTAGGAACCTTGCCTTACCCCTGATTCCCAAAAATTGAAAGGGGTTTCTTTTTCTATGACCACTGAGGAGACCACGGTGAAGGATATGCATACTTTGGCTTCTAAAGGGAGTGTGAAAAGTAAGAAAAGGAAACTTTGGGAGATGGATTCACTGGTGAAATTGTGGGGGACATTGTTGGGACCCATAAGAATCTGAGTAGTGACTTTGTGGGACCTGGGAATAAACATAAAACCAAATTGTCTGCTAAAGATAAGAATGAGGGTTTCTCTTATGGGGTAAGAAGGTCAGGAAGAATTGCTGGTAAGCCTGCTTTGTAGGCTAAATTAATCAATTACTCTAAAAGTACTTCTAAAGCTTCCACTCAGGGGGATGATTAGTTGAATTCCAAAGACATTAAAGTCTAAGAGATCTCTGGAGAGGCTACTGGTGAGGGAGAAGGGAAATAAACTAACGACTTGGGAGGTGATGATGGTGATCCTGTGGACAATGTTGGTGAAGGGGAGAGGATGATTGTGGAGGAGGTTGGAGAGGAGACTAAGGAGGAGGGAGATGACCAGAGGTATGATATTGCTATCCTCAGGGGTCGAGTGGATGAACTGGAGAAGAAGGTTACTTCTATGGGAGATTTCATAAGTAGCATGCTCTATCGCACAGCGACGCTCAACCTGACTCTGCTGCAGGAACATGGGACTCAAGCTAATGGCGAGGAGATGGAGAAATTTAAGAAACTTGATGAAATTATTAAATTTCTGGCTAAAGGTTGGGAGAATGTATCTCCTTAGTCTTGTTACTCTTTATATTTTATGTTGTCTATCTACTGCCACTTACTATCTGCTAGTAATAGGTTGTATTTGTTGTTAATGTTGCAGTTGGTTTGGGTGGCTCTTTTTGTTCTTGAGCCTCTGCTATCTCTTTTTGTTATGATGTTGTAAGGGTTCGGCCCCTGGTTTTTTCTGACTTATATAATAAAAAATAGAGTCAGTAATATAAACCACAGTTAGGCTTATTGTTTTAAATAGCTACAAGTAAGACAAATGTTGGACAATTAACAATAATGTTTTAACGTTGATTTACAACTACGATAAGAGAAAACCACCAGCTATACAAAACAAAGGAATTTAGTAACAAACCAGTTAGTACACTCCTGTTCACAGGTTTGTTAATACTTGGCAGTAAAAATTGTAGACACTTGAAACTGACTTGACCTAGCAAACCATTTTCCTGCATCCTCAAATCACTAATTTACCCTTTATCAATTAATTAAATAAATCCAATTTATTTAATTGATTTATCCTAAACCATTTACCCCTAACCATTCATCTTATTCATCCCTTGTAATGAATTAATTCAATTAAATTGTTACAATACCTTAGAACATCATCCTCCAATTAATTAAATAAATATCCTAATATTTATTTGATTAATTTCCCTCATCCCCTAATCTAGATTAATTAAATAAAACATACTTATTTAATTAATCTCCCCTAGCCTATGACCTAAACCTAGTCTAATTGAATAAATGAAAATTATTTAATTAGCTACCCTAACCTACTCAACCCCTAGACCCAAATTAATTAAGTAAACCATCACTCAATTAATTTTAACCTCTAATTAGCCTCCTCACTAATTTTCTACATCCACATTAATTTAGCTAAACACTTAATTAATATGGTCAAACCATCATTAAGCCTTATCCCCACGCACTTTGAATAAAAAGTAATTTTTTATTCAAAGGGGTCACATGACCCTTCCACCTCACCTTTCCTTTTCCATGTAAGAGCTCTTTTTAATGCAAAGAGCTCACACATGTGTTTTCTAAAAAGACACATGTCCTCATACTCACCAATAAACCTTAATTTTTTATTCACACCATCCCCTACAAAAATGAATTTTTAAGACATTGACAAGTCCTAATCATCCTCACACTCTCCCATGGAAGTGAATTTTGTATTCATTCCTCATCCTTGCCAATGTGAATTTAAAATTCAAAAATAATGGGAGCCATCCATTATTGTTGATCACATCTCTACCCTTGATCTAAACTTTGAATCTCCACCGTTGGATTCAAATCCCTCCAAAAATTCCTATAAATACAACCCTCCTCTAAGCCATTTTCATCTCATTCTATGGCATCACCACTATGCCAAAATCTCTCCCAATAATCCTCCATAACACCCTTATCATGCCAAAATCTCAACTCATTCATCTTTAGTCATCTCTCTCATCTCAAGCATCCTTATCCGTAGCCAAATCTCTCTCAAATCCATAGTCAAATCCTTATCTCATCCACATTGTGTTGAATGTCAAAGAGCAATCCACATACACACTCCATCATATTTGGGTAAAGCTAGGAGCTACTTGGGTGCAAGCTCCTCCACCTTATCAAGGAGTGAAGAAGACTTAAAGACTTGTGAAGGTATAATCCTCTCTATTTTGTGTTTCTTTCATGTTTTTGCATCTTTCAAGCTTTCCTCATCTTCATTTGGCATGCCTGGTGGGACCCTTGGTCCTAAACTAGATTTTGACATTGCAAGTCAGATTAGCACACTCTATCCTCCCAGTCATGCCTTCTGTTCCTAGTTTAGCACCATTGGAGACTATTTTAGCATCATCTACTACTCTATCGGTCTGCCATTTGTCCCTATATTAGTGCCATATGTCCCAAGATTAGTGCCATTTGTCCCCAGATTAGTGCCATCTATCCCCATATTTGCACCCATCCCTCTGTTCCCAGATTAGTGTTATCAGTCCACAGATTAGCACTATCTGTTGAACACACCCAGATATTGAGAGGGGGGGTGAGTCAGTATTCAAATAAATCTCAAACCCTTTGGAGCAAATTGAAACTTAATCTTTACAACATTAACAAAAACATAAAAGATCAACACAATGCACAACACCACATAACACCTGATATACGTGGAAAACCCCAAAGGGGAAAAACCACAGTGAGAAAAGATGCTAGGAGTTGCTATCCTAATCCAAACTCACAAAATAATCACAGTTACAACTTTGTTTTAGGGCTACAACCCAAGGAAGCTACTACTCCTGGTAGAAAGGTTTTAGGGTCACTCCTAATGAAGCTACAACTCCCTGCAGACTTTGTTTTAGGGATTCAACCCAAGGAAGAAACTACTCCTTGAATTGAGAACAAACTCAAAAAATATTACAGCATGATAATCCTTCTACTGTCTGAATCTTACAATGAAACTCAATCCTTTTGATGATTGTAACTCTGCTTTTTTACTTCTCTTTTGATGATTACAATTCTACTTTAACAACATCTGCAACTTCTTCAAATGTCTTCTCTACAGCTTACTGACTCACTTCCTCCAGCAATTAATTAGGCACACTCTTCACTTCTCTTTATCTAAAAAATATCTTCAAGATGAATCCAGACAAGATCTATTACTTCTACCCTTTCTCTTTCAGTCGCACATCATTATGCATTACACATCCAAATTCAACTCCTTACACTCACACTCGCAATCACACCTCACCTAGATAAACTAGATTTACAATATATACATGATATTACATTGATATATTTACATGTTGGCCAAAGATAACAAGAATATCACAATTACAAGTCAGCCAAAGATCAAAACAACATGAGACGTGTAGAGGGCAAGCCCTAAAATGAACTACATGCAACACCAGGAAGAGGAACACACCTTGAAAATTCCAAAACATGCTTAACCTGGTCCTAAACACCCTTCATAGCATCGGCCTTCAAAGAATAACATCCATACGCTTCACACATTTGAAATAGGTCAGCCTTAAGCAAGAGAATATGAGGCTTGTAGCATGTCAGCCATTACAACTTAGCGGTACTCATGGAAGATTAAACATTACTTGCACTTCTCCTAGATGAGTCGACATGACCCATACAACATCTCCAAACACACCTTGAACTATGCACAACAAAGACTTTGTGGTGCACACCTTCAACATACCTTAGTTGGCTAGGCGAAAGCATAACCCAACAACACCTTCATTCCAGACCACAACGTGGTCCAGAGAAACCATAAAACACCTTGCGGAGCAATAGGAAACATCAAAATATCATCAAGATCATTCTCCACTAGCCAATTCACCACTTCATACAACAACAAGTTGGTGCAAGCCAATAGGCATTGAAACTAGTCACCGGACAATACAGTCCTACACTCTGTCACTTACAACTTTCTCTATGGAGGGACAAATGATATGTTTTAAGTAGAAAAAGGAGATGATGAAGTAAAGTATGGTGAGTACACTAGATCAAACCCTCCTTTTACAATATTCAAGGTCAAAACCAAGCCAAGTCACTACAGGATGGAAGAGGACTTAGCTGTTGATTTTGTACTCTTGTTTGTAGAGGAAAGATGTGATTTAATCAAGCATTTTATCAAACTCTAGGCCAATTAATGCTCTAAAGCCTAGTGTTTAGTAGTGTTTTTTTTGTTAAAAGGGGTTCATGCAAAATCCTCCTTTCACTACAAACATTCCAAGGGCTTATCAACTAAGTTGAATCTCCACTAAGCAAGAGCAATCATGTATCAAGTTGAGTTGCCACTTGGGAAGCTATGGATTCTTGGATGTGTCAAACAATGTATCTATCTAATGCTCAAGTGTACTTAGAAACCCTACTTATGTAAATCAATAAGGAAATTGTCAAATTACGGCAAATCCTTTCAAACGGAGATAAAGGACAAAGATATTTAACACATTTTTTTAAAGTTTAGAAGGTGGAGAAGTCAGGGACACGAGACTAGCACCCAAGTCCAATGTACCTATTTCTTTGCAGAATCTTGATCTCCTTTCGACACTGATCTGCACTGCAACTTCCATTTCTAGGATTTCAACTATGGAGGACACGGGGACTAGCGCCCTAGTCCAGGAAAAGCACCAGTGTCCTACCTCTTTCTAGATCCAGAATCCTTGATGTTTGCCACTCCTTCCTACAACTCCACTTCACAAAATTTGACACCTGTAACCTGCAATCACAAGAAGTGTGGGAGGGGGTTGTGGTGTTTAGAGGCTTGCCTTAGTCAAGCCCCAAAGAGACATTCAAGTATTCCGAACACCATTGTCACACTAGTAGAAAAACAAAAATAAATGACTAAAAAAACTACCAAAAATTGGTCATGTGACCATTAGTTTGGTCACGTGACCATTGGTAGTTCATTGCCATTCATTTATCTCGTGACCAAATTTATGACTAAACAAATTTTAGTCATTAATTTGGTAGTATATTTAGTCATTAATTTACTCATTGATTATTGTTAACTGGTCATTTATTTAGTTATTGTAATCATTAATTGTTGTCAATTGGTAGTATATTTAGTCATTTATTTAGTTACATGGAACCCTTTAGATCTAAAAAGCAACCAATCATGTGATGCCACATCAACGCACCAACAAAACATGACTTAATGCATAACTATTGGTCCACCCTTTTTTTGGGCTCTTTTTGGACACCTCGACAAAAAGCATGATGTGTGGCATCATATTTGATGATGTGGCCCTAAAACCTTAGTTATTATAAGCAAGGGCCTTGCCAAGTAGGCTGCTGTAAAATTTTTGGAGTGATTCAAAATTGCCATGTATGATTTTGAGAGGCATGAAGTTAGGGTGCTCAACTACTGGGTCCTCACCCCTATATGGCTTGCTATCAAACTCAACATTTCCAAAAATAAAATACAAAATATAAATAAACTTTAATTCCCATCATAGATCGCTTAAAAAAATTATATATATTGGAAGTAACAAATATGTTCCAATTAATTTTTGTAACATGGATAGAAGAATTTAGAGAACCCTGATTGAGGTAAAATGAGATTAAAGATGATCAATCGGGTCCAATAAGAGATTGCTATCTACAAATTAAAGCATATCCATGACTCTTATTCTCAAGTCAACAAACACAATTTTTCATCCAATCCAATGGATGAATTATTAATAATGTAGACAACCACGATCAACCCATTCAAATTTCAGGAGGAAAATGAGAACTCTTGGAATGCTTGGACGAGTATAGCAAAGACCATTCCCACCACTACAAAAGCATAGCCATTCATGTTCTGATTAATCCCCACACCTGCACAAATAAAAAAGAATACAAAAGTTTTAGTTATAAGCACTTTATGGCATGCTACTGACAAAAAATTAAGAAAGAAGGGATATGGATTGTTGTGGTGGTGATTTCAATAGCTGACCATGGCTTGAAGGGTTCCATGGGACTTAGATCTCTTCAATCTCTATCATTGCAACCCAGTTTGTTTGTATGGCTGCCCTCATTATATTCTCTATAAGATCTAACCCTTATTTTACCTAAAAATTATAAATCAGAAACCACATGATCTTTCTTTGAAAACCCTTTTATCTAAAGAATTAAGAAAATAGTTCTGCCTATTAAAAATAAATTCAAGGAAAGAGGCAATGTAAATATCTTGCATTGAAATAAATTTTGGCATATTTTTAAAAAAGGCAGCAATGGGGTTTTTGTTTTTCTGTGGTTAAGAAAATTGCAGCAAGAAGATTTTTAGTTTTTGTGCTAAAAAAAAAAGAACTGATGCATATACCTTTAAAGAAAAAAAAGATTTCCTCCATTGCCTTGGATCAATTCCTTGGAAGGTGAATCTTTTATTTTATGTTCACACTCCCTTCCAACTTACCTCAAATCTTGTAATTTGATATGCTCGCCTAAGTTATTTGCTTTCAACCATTTTTCCTTTCCTTTTCCTTTGAAAAAATATAAAATAGAAATCCTAGAGAATCCAGCGGGGAACATTTAAATGACATGAGACATTTTTTGACACATTTTTTTCCCAGCGTGAGAACAACCGATGAGTTTAGAAAATCTTCCAGCATGAAATTTTTTTATAGCATGAGAAACATTTCTAGTCGTTTTGGCATGAAAGCTCCACACATAGAGCCTCCCATTTCCAAGGAAACATCCTTCCTTTAGATTCCACGGCAAATGAAGCGCCCTACTCTGCTCCAATCATTCACAATAAAAAAGAGAAGCCAAGACTGATAAGAGTAAGAAAATAAAAAGGAGATGAAACAAAATAGGTTAGGGTTTCGACCCTTTCTGAGTTAGGGTTTACCTTTATGATTTTCTCACCCACCTGCTACACTATGATGAACCATGGCATCTTTCTCTACAAAATGAGTCACGGGCGAATGCCTTTTAGGGGGTCAAATAGAAAGAACACTTTTGTGAATATTTTGAGCAAGAACCCTCCTTTTCATCCTCATCTTCTCTCGACGATCTCATTCAGAATCTCCTTGCGAAAGAGCTGACAAAAAGGCTAAACAGAAAGCAAGTAAAAAGCCATCCATTCTTTCGTGGCTTGAGATAGGAGCAACTACAGTTTGTTTTGAGACCTCCTTTTGTGTCACCACTCTCCCCTAAACCTCTGCTCACTTTTCACCTAGAAAATGAAGCAGGTATCCACAACAAGAGTGAAAAATCTAGATTGAATGACTGCAATTTCTCAATCTTGTAGAGTGTTGGCAAGGAAAATGGCCAGGAAGCGGACCATCATGGATTAGTTGTAGACATGAAACAAAATAGGTTAGAGTTTTGAGCCTTTCTGAGTTAGGGTTTACCTTTATAGTTTCAAGATGGGTGCTAAAATTTTAGTTAAATTTTAACCATTTTACTTTTGGCACCCATCGTTAACATTTTGGCGCTCATAGTTTTTTGTCTGATCAGCGTGACACATTTTGGTGTCACACTGATATGCCCTAGTATGCTTGATATGTTTTTCAATGTGTTCAAGAAGTCGAGGAGACCCCAAAATGACTCACCTCAATATTCCTTGGTCTCTTATATAATATTAAATATATTATAATATTATATTATATTATAATATTATATTATTGTTGTCGATTAGGATTGCACCCTTATGCAAAGTTGTGAAACTCTGCAATCCTTAGAAACATGGGGACAAACTCAGGCTGTGGGTGACCTATATTGAGTTTGAACCTCCAGATTATGGGTTGATTCCCTTAAAATATTTAGTTTGAATCTATGACTTTGGTTTGGAAAAGGTAAAAAAAGATTTTCTAAAGATAATATAACTGTAAAGTTGGTGATGCACCTAATTGTGATCTATGGAGTCAAAATGAAAGCCAAAAACACAAATCAAGTGCAAAATAAATGATATACCTTCACATGTGACCCACAAATCCAAGATAGGTGGAAGGAGTTGCACCCAAACTCCTTAGATTTACCCAAGTAGATGAATGTGGATTGCTCTTTGAGATTCAACACAATAGGATGAGGGATTTGGATTTAGATGGAGATTGAGATGGGGATGAGGAATGATTTTGGCATTATGATGTTGGGATAAGAATATTTTGGAGAGATTTTGGCATAGTAAGGATGCAAGAAGAAGTTGTTGAAAATGGCTTGGGTGAGGGTTTCATTTATAGATTTTTGAAAAGAGGATGGAGGGTGAGGATCAAAAGTTGAGATCAAGGGCTAGAAATGATTGAGAGTTAGGGTTAGGATTGAATTCATGGCCTTGTGACAAGTGTCACAAGGAAAGTGGGTGAGAGAGATCAAGGGTTAAGGTTTGGTCAATGGGATTGGAGGGCTCTCATTATTTGTGAATTTTAAATTCACATGGGGAAAGGTGTGGATGATAAAAATGAATTAAAAATTTATTTTTGGGAAGAGTGGATATGACAAGTGAATTAAAAATTCAACTCATGGGGGAGTGTGAGTTAAAAATTCACTTTTATGTGGAGATGTGAAGGTTGAAGGACACATGTACACTTACATGTGTAAGAGGGTGATAAATGAGTTGTAAGGGAGATTTGACCCTTTGAATAAAAAATTGGTTTTTATTCAAAGGTGTGTGGGAGGATGGGATAAGCAAGATTAATTAAGTGTTAAGCTTAATTAATTTAAGTCTAGGGGATAGGTAGGCTAGGGTAGCTAATTAAATAATTGATATTTAATTAACTAGGATAGGGATAGGTTGATTAAAAGGTGAGATTAATTAGATAAGCATGATTTATCTAATTAACAAGGATTAGGGAGATAGACAAATTACCTAAATAAATATTGAGAATATTTATTTAATTAATGAGGATATAGTTATAAGGTATAGTGATAAATTAAATGAATTAATTGATCACCAAAGATGGGTAAATGGTCAAGGTAGATGATGAGGGATAAATTAATTAAATAAAATGAATTTATTTAATTAATAGGAGGGATAATTGATGGTGTAGGGATATGATGCAGAGGAAACGCAACAGAAGCTTACAAATGGGAAGGAGGAGTCATTAACACAACCAGCATGTTAAAATCCCGGACATACAGTATGTAATACCTATCGGCTTATCATCATCATCATATTTCTTGCTAACACAGACAGCATCATCATATTTCGAAGAGGCATGAAATATCCTCCTGCTAACTACTGTTCACTTCCTTATCACCTTTCACCTTTCGCCTGTCAGCAGCATCATCATATTCGGCTGGCGCAAACATCCTCCTGATGTTCACTGTTCATTTAGCACCAAACTCTATCTTCAGCATCATGATGTTCAACATCACCTTCATCAGCAGGATATAAAATATCCGGTTCCTCCGATATATCCTGATGACGACAACTTCAAGCACCTTTCCTTCGATGCTTACGTCACCACAATATCCGACTACTCGAACAACAGCTTCAGGATATGACTTATTCGGTCATATTAAAACATCCTGATGATGTTAACCAAACTTTATGCCGATGACTTACGCCGATGCCAAAACACTTAGCGACAGCAGGATAAACTTGCATAGGGTGATATTCGCAATATCCTGATGACGATGACGTCACTTGCACCCGATGATGATGTCAATGCACCTGATGATGATGTCAACAGGATATAAGACACTTATATCCTCCGCAACATGATAATGAATATCCGGTGATCTTTTCAATATCCTGATGATGACCTTTCCGGTCCTTAGCCAAAAAGTGAACTTTCACTCCTGCATGCGATAGCGATATGCGGATGATGGATACACACGAAAGATGATCCTGACGATGATATACACACTGAGTATATATCAAACCTATATCATCCTGATGCACTTGAAACATACAGTCTTCGACAGCTTCATAACCCGATCCGGATAGCGATATACTCACAGATGTCGATGCGATTCACTCCGTCTGGAAAAGCACATGCAGATCCCTATATATCCATCAACTGCATGCAAACTCACAGAACCGCACAATTTTATAAAGAAAACATGATGATCAGGCCGGATCACCTTCAGATCAAAACTTAACAGTTTATCTTCCTAAACCCTAGCACATGAGGATGCTAGGTTGATTCATAGCATGCTACCAATCGATCTCCCACACAATGAAATGCATAAACAGAAAACTAAAATACAACCTAAACTAACATGCATGACCATTCCACCGATTCACAGAATCAACCGGTGGAAGGGTTGAAAGAATCCATTAAGCTGTAATCAGAACGGAAATCAAAACATAAACAGCTGAACAACCAGATAATGCAATTGATGAGATCTTATTTAGATGATATCGAACAACAATGTTTCACAATATCTGGACTGATCTCTGGATCTCACTCAATCACCAGTACAACATAACATAACTACTACTCTCTACTACTCTCTTCTCTCTCTGATCTCCAATCCTAACTGATCTGAGTTATTTATAGCAATATCCTACGAGTACTACCAACTCGATTCCCAGCGGCTGGGAGAGGACCGCTCATACTACCTGATCACGAACTCTAACTACCTGCACACTCTCCTAGGCTGATCTAATACATATGCATTGGTCCAATGGACCTTATTACATTATGAAGTCAAACATACTAAAAATAGACTAATGTCCTGTCATGCGGACAATGAACCTATATCCTGTCTTGTAGGGGTGCTCCTGCACCATACTCCCCAGAAGAAGAAATCTCAAGTCCACTTGAGATGAGAGTATGAAGATCTGCACCATGTTTCTGGATCTGCTCTTCAGTCATCCAGACTACTCCAGAATTAGGTTTTCCCTTCCAAGAGACTAGATACTCCAAGTACTGTTTGTTCCGGGTCTGTTTGACCACTCTGGTGTCCAAAACCTTCTGCAACTGTGGAGGATCATGCTTGGGAATGTTATCATGGACTGTATCCTGTAGGAGTTCCTGATCTATATCTGGATAAGACTTGTATGGAGTTAAATCACATACATTGAATATAGGGGACAAACCAAGATCAGGGGGGAGTTGTATCTCATAAGCATTCTGTCCATGCTTGTGCAAAGTCTGACATGGTCCAACTTTTCTCTGCATGAGTTTAGTATATTTGCCCTTAGGAAGTCTGTCCTTCTTCAAATGAACCCATACCAAATCTCCAACATCAAACTGAACATCCTTCTTCTTTTTATCAGCATATTCCTTATACTTCAAGGTGGTTTGTTGCAGTTGGGTCTTGACTTGATCATGAACCTCTTTTATGGCTTCTGCAAAAGCTTCTCCTGCTGCACTAACAGGGTCTACTGTAGGTAGATCTCTCAATTCCAAAATTCCTCTTGGATGCACACCATAAACTATCTGAAAAGGTGATTTCCCTGTGCTCCTATTGACAGTATCATTATAGGAAAATTCAGCTTGAGATAGAATATTATCCCACTTTTCTCCATGTTATTTTGTCAAACACCTAAGCAAATTTCCTAAGGAACGGTTCACTACTGCAGTCTGTCCATCCGTTTGAGGATGATATGCAGAGGAAAAAGACAAATTTGTTCCAAGTTTCTTCCAAAGAGTTCTCCAGAAGTGACCAATAAACTTCACATCCCTATCTGACACTATGCTCAATGGCAATCCATGGATCCTGACAATCTCCCTGAAAAACAAATCTGCAATGTATGAAGCATACATTTCCAAATCATATGAGGAATACCTCTTTTTAGCATCATTGAGCTTCTCACTGAAAAATGTAATAGGTCTACCTTCTTGGCTGAGTACTGCTCCAATGGCCATGTGACTGGCATCACATTCCACCTGAAAGATTTTGTTAAAGTCTGGAAGTACAAGGACTGGCTGCTGTGCCACCTTCTTCTTCTTCAATGCTTCAAAAGAATCATCTGCTCTTTGAGTCCAAACAAATCTGCACTTCTGTCCTCCTTTGATGGTATCAAGCATGGGTGCACAAATATGACTAAACCCTCTTATAAACTTCCTGTAGAAGGTTGCTAACCCATGGAAACTTCTGACATCATTCATAGTCTTTGGGGTTGGCCAAGACAATATGGCACTTACCTTCCCCTTATCCATTTGTAACTTTCCTTGTGAAATGACAAAACCCAAATATGTGATCTTCTCTTGCATGAACAAACACTTGTCTAAATTTATCATCAGCTGCTCTTCATGTAACCTCTTAAGAACCAAATCTATGTGTCTGAGATGTTCTTCTTTTGTGTTGCTGAAAATCAGAATATCATCTAGATATACTATGACAAACTTACCAAAGAACTCTTTCAAAACCTCATTCATCAACCTCATAAAAGTACTAGGTGCATTAGATAAACCAAAAGGCATAACCTTCCACTCATATAATCCTTCATTAGTTTTGAATGCTGTTTTCCATTCATCTCCTGGCCTAATCCTGATCTGATGATATCCACTCTTCAAATCTATTTTTGTAAAATACTTAGCACCTCCCAAACAGTCAAGTAAATCCTCTATCCTAGGGATTAGAAACCTATACCTGATTGTGATCTTGTTAATAGCTCTGGAATCTGTGCAAAGCCTCCAAGTACCTTCCTTCTTTGGTGCTAGTACAGCTGGTACTGCACATGGACTTAAAATTTTCCCAATCAGACCTGAATCCAATAATTCTTCAATTTGTCTGGCTACTTCTGCATTCTGTTCAGGAGTTAGTTTATAGGCTGCTTTGTTTGGAAGTGTTGACCCTGGAATTAAGTCTATGCAGTGACTAATATCCCTGACAGGTGGTAGGGATCTTGGCATTCCCTCTGAGATGATACCTTTGTACTTATCCAATAGCTCTTGGATAGCTGGGTCTATGAACCTTTGCTTTTTCTCTTCCTTGACTTCTTGCTGCTGTTCTTTATTCACCCTCATACATGGGATTAGGGCATATGCAACTGCACCTTCTGCTACTACTTCTTTCATGAACTGTTTACCTTCCATCAGCATTACCTTCACCTCTTTTCCTTTAGATTTCTCCTCCTTCTCCGTCAATGGTAGTAACTTTATAACCTTACCATCTTTAGTGATTGTATAGGTGTTTCTAATACCATCATGTTGTGCCTTCAAATCATACTGCCATGGTCTACCAAATAAAAGATTGCAAGCATCCATCGTGGTAATATCAAACAACAACTTATCCTTATATGCTCCAATCTGAAATTCTACCCAAGCCTGCTCTTCTACAATTGTCTGCTGACCTTGGTTAAGCCATGAGACTTTATATGGGGATGGGTGAGGCAATCTCCTAAGCTTAAGCTTTGTCACCATTTCTTCAGACACAAAATTTTCAGTAGAACTAGAATCAATCAAAACTTTACATGCCTTACCTCCTGCTTTGCAAATAGTCCTGAAAAGAGACTTTCTTTGAGGGGATTCTTTGTCAGGTACCTTCATGATAGTCACTGTTCTTCTCATCATTAGAGACTCTCCACTTTCTGGGTATCCATAATTATCAGGAGCATTCACACTCTGAAAATCACTAGAACCTGTCATACTTTGATTATCAGGTTCTTGGACCAGATTTGTTCTCCTGTTGAGCTTGTGGCCTTTTCTGGACATTTGCTGGCTATATGGCCTTCTTTGTTACAGTTATAACATCTGATGGATCCTCTGCCCTGGGATCTTCCTCTGAAAGGTCTTCTACCTCTGAAGTTTCCTTGCTGACTATAATTTTCCCTCTAGTTCTGACTATTGTTTCCCTTACTATTGTCATGACTGGATTCTCCTTGATATCCATGTCCATGTCCTCTACCTCTAAAAGGACCTCTTCCACCCCTTTGTTGTCTTCCTCTTCCTCTATTGTGTTGTTCTTGTTTTCTCTTTAACTTCTCTTCCACTTTCAATGCCAACTGAAAGCATTTCTGAACTGTATCTGGATTATGCAGACTTAAATCTTCCTGAATATTGAACCTCAATCCATTAAGGTATCTGGCTACCTTCTCTTCTTCACTTTCCTTTACCTTTGTTTTCATACAAAGTTTCATGAATTCTTTTGTATATGAGCTGACATCTAGCTCCTTCTGCTTCAGGTTTTGCTTCCTCTTGTGTAATTGGATACTATAATCCAATGGGACATAAGCTTCCTTTACTAATGCCATCATTTTCTTCCATGTAGTGACTCTACTCTTTCCTTCCTGTACTCTATCATCTTGGACAAAATTCCACCATGTCAAGGCAACTTCTTTCATTTTTGACTGGGCTATTTTCACCCTCTGTTGTTTTGGTATCTCCTCTGTTTCAAAGAAATTGTTCAAGGAGTCTATCCACTCCATCACTGAATCAGGTTCCATCTTTCCTGTAAACACTGGCAAATCCAGTTTCACATCCATGGTTCTCCTCTCCATGGCCTTGAGGGCGTTCAACAGTGGTCTCTGGTCTGCAGGAACAACCTCCTCGTTCCAACTAGGGATCTCTTCTTCTTCCCTATCTTCTTCTCTACCAGAACCTACTCTGTTCCTCAACTTCTCTAAATCATCCTTCAATTCCTGATTCTGAGCCTTCACGGCCTTGCTCTCTGCAATCTGTTTCTTTACCAGAACTGCTAACTCAATGTTGGTCATCCTTGCCAGAATCTCTGATGTTCCTTCTTCATCTGACATCCTGCTATATCTTGATCTTTTCCAGAAGATCCTTCCTTTGCTCTGATACCACTATGATGTAGAGGAAATGCAACAGAAGCTTACAAATGGGAAGGAGGAGTCATTAACACAACCAGCATGTTAAAATCCTGGACATACAGTATGTAATACCTATCAGCTTATCATCATCATCATATTTCTTGCTAACACAGACAACATCATCATATTTCGAAGAGGCATGAAATATCCTCCTGCTAACTACTGTTCACTTCCTTATCGCCTTTCACCTTTCGCCTGTCAGCAGCATCATCATATTCGGCTGGCGCAAACAACCTCCTGATGTTCACTGTTCATTTAGCGCCAAACTCTATCTTCAGCATCATGATGTTCAACATCACCTTCATCAGCAGGATATAAAATATCCGGTTCCTCCGATATATCCTGATGACGACAACTTCAAGCACCTTTCCTTCGATGCTTACGTCACCCCGATATCTGACTACTCGAACAACAGCATCAGGATATGACTTATCCGGTCATATTAAAACATCCTGATGATGTTAACCAAACTTTATGCCGATGACTTACGCCGATGCCAAAACACTTAGCGACAGCAGGATAAACTTGCATAGGGTGATATTCGCAATATCCTGATGACGATGACGTCACTTGCACCCGATGATGATGTCAATGCACCTGATGATAATGTCAACAGGATATAAGACACTTATATCCTCCGCAACATGATAATGAATATCCGGTGATCTTTTCAATATCCTGATGATGACCTTTCCGGTCCTTAGCCAAAAAGTGAACTTTCACTCCTGCATGCGATAGCGATATGTGGATGATGGATACACACGAAAGATGATCCTAACGATGATATACACACTGAGTATATATCAAACCTATATCATCCTGATGCACTTGAAACATACAGTCTTCGACAGCTTCATAACCCGATCCGGATAGCGATATACTCACAGATGTCGATGCGATTCACTCCATCTGGAAAAGCACATGCAGATCCCTGTATATCCATCAACTGCATGTAAACTCACAGAACCACACAATTTTACAAAGAAAACATGATGATCGGGCCAGATCACCTTCAGATCAAAACTTAACAGTTTATCTTCCTAAACCCTAGCACATGAGAATGCTAGGTTGATTCATAGCATGCTACCAATCGATCTCCCACACAATGAAATGCATAAACAGAAAACTAAAATACAACCTAAACTAACATGCATGACCATTCCACCGATTCACAGAATCAACCGGTGGAAGGGTTGAAAGAATCCATTAAGCTGTAATCAGAACGGAAATCAAAACATAAACAGCTGAATAACCAGATAATGCAATTGATGAGATCTTATTTAGATGATATCGAACAACAATGTTTCACAATGTCTGGACTGATCTCTGGATCTCACTCAATCACCAGTACAACATAACATAACTACTACTCTCTACTACTCTCTTCTCTCTCTGATCTCCAATCCTAACTGATCTGAGTTATTTATAGCAATATCCTACGAGTACTACCAACTCGATTCCCAGCGGCTGGGAGCTTCCAAGCGGCTGGGAGAGGACCGCTCATACTACCTGATCACGAACTCTAACTGCCTGCACACTCTCCTAGGCTGATCTAATACATATGCATTGGTCCAATGGACCTTATTACATTATGAAGTCAAACATACTAAAAATAGACTAATGTCCTGTCATGTGGACAATGAACCTATATCCTGTCTTGTAGGGGTGCTCCTGCACCAGGATACAGAAAATTGGTTTGCAGAGCAAGTCAATTTTAGGTGTCTACACTAATAATGATGGAAAACTTGCAAATCTGACTCACAATAGATCTCAAAAATCTATACACACAATCCAGTTTTGGCAATGTAATCACAAAAATGTTTCTAAGGAAGGCTGGAAATTATCTTCCTTATGAAGGAAAAGGGATTTTTCACAACATGAAAGAAGAAGATTTCAGTAACACAACCTAAGACCTGTGATATCACTATGATTAACACTTGCAAGTAAGAATGAGACAATAATTTTAAAGGTTTTGATATTTAAACACAATAAAACTTCATCAAATCACCCATACAAGTAGCATTAATGGAAAGGCAAATACTTGATTCCAATGAAAAATAAAGGAAAATATTGCATAAAAGATAAGAGAATGGAACCTGCAACCTGCTGTAATCTCTATAAAATCTGTAAATTTGAGTTACAAAACCTCTCTCTCTCAAAGTGTAAAGAGCAAAAAGGCAAGAACTAGTAAAAACTAAGTTTTCCTTTACAATAAATAGCTTACTCTCTCCAAGAGGCATGAAAAATATAATTGCAGCTAACTACCTCTAAAATCAATCTCTCCAAAGTGATCCATGAGAAAACCAAGAAATCCCTAAAAATAAGTTTCCAAACTACCCCAAATTGCCCTCCAAATCATGCAAAAGTCTCCAAATAACCTCAGTTAACTCAACTCATCTATTTTGCATGATTTTGCATTGCAAAATTGATGTGAGTAAAGATTAAAGTAATTAGGTGTTTAATTACTCTATTATTAGTTACATCTTGTACTAATTCTATGATTTTACAACTTGTGAAAAATAATAAAGTAAATTGTAAAATATTACTTTATTATTTACTTACATTGATTTTAGTTGTAAAGTCATGCATGATAGATGAGTTTAAAACAAACACTTATCTCTCCAATTACACTTGCCTAATTTGCGTGCATGATTTGGCTTAAATAGGACTTAAGAGAAAGAAAAGATCCCCTTATGCCTCCATGCAAGAAAAAATCTCCTAATTGCATTTCACATGCATCAAGGCAAACATTTAACCCTTATTACTCCATTACATTGCCAAGGAGGTAAAAAAACATCACACAACCATTAATGCTTTAAGGCATAAAAGATACTCCTTATTACTCCATAAGGTATATCACCCTGCAAAATAACTTTACCTTTTATCTTCATTTATCATGCAAATAATGCACTTGTCTTCATTCATCCTGTCACCTTGCAACAATTTTACCTTATCCATGCCTGCTCTTCATTCATTTTAAATGTATTACAAATGCATAAGGCATTAAGGAATTCGGCCCATGCATAATGTGGGAGAATCTTTAACTCTCGACCATGTTGTATCTGATTGCAAGGCTTTATACTTAAGGCATCTTTGACCATATCATTAGTCGACCATATAGAAATAAGTGTTTTGGAAAGTTTATAAGGCATAAAGCCTTTTCTTCTCATGATGTCAACTTTTGACTTAATAAAAAATCAAATGCAAAAAGAACATGATGTTGGCCCCTCCAAATCATGATCACTAGGAATCATGATTTGTTTTTTTTTTGGTGAAGTCAAAAAATGAGAGAAAGAACCATCAAACAAAAGTAAGAGATAACCCTAAAAGATTACTCATTTTTCATTTTGCATTCTCCATTTTGGCTCTATAACTTTCATTTGACTGACTTAGGGTTTCTACTCTCTGGTTTTTCTCCTTCATTTCTATGCCTTCTATGCTGACTTTCTGGCATTATTATGTCAAAATCCAGATGCAGGAACAAGGTGAGCATGGTATCTAAGATTTTGACTAGCATTTTCTTTATTTTCTGTGGCTTTTCTTCTTTTGTATGGCTACGGCCATGATGACTAAGTATTTCTTGCATCTCTTAACAACCTTTCTCTTTGTCTCCTATGTCTTTTCTACAACTATAATCTTGTATCCTTAGATTCTTTTTAAACAAAAGGAGGTCGTTGCTTGACATAGCTCTACATCAAAATAATGAGGTGAGTCTGTGATTCTTCATACTATTCAGCTTTCTTGAGTCTTTATTCATTTCACTATGACAAAAAAAATGATATGGACTTTGAGATTTTTGAAGTGGGTATTGCATTTCTTTAGAAATAATGACTCTCTTGGTCGTGGTTGTGCTTGTGTATGCTTTTTTCTCACTACTTTTATCACAAGGGTTTTATCATTTTCTCTTGCACAAAGGTTTTATTGCCATGGCCATGCTTCCTATAACATTACTATGTTCTTCTTGACTCTACAGATAAAAATGATACTAGGGTTTCAAAAATTTTGAAACAGGTTTCACTTTTCTTGGCATAGAAATGTTTATTTTTTGTCACGGCCATGGCTTCCTTTCTTTATTTATGTATAGCTTTCCTCCATTGTAAAAATTGAAATGAGAGTTTCATATACTTTTGCATATCAGGTTCTTCTATAACAGCCATGGCACTTCTTACTTTCTGTATACCCTCATTTACATTTTTATTCTTCAAAGAAATATTAGAGAGTTTCAAACTTACAACTAGGGTTTGACATTCCTTTGTACAAACTCCTCCTGTAACTGTTCATGGCATGGCTGTATATACAAGACTTTGCAAGATTTCAAAACACAATAAAGGTTTGATAAATCTGCAAAAATGAGCTATCCTTTAAACAATTTAACTTGATCATTCTTTCTATTTTGTAACTGTAATTCTCAGAAAGATATCATGAATACTCAGAATGTATTGAACTCCATAACTTTCTCTGTAGCATCAATTATGTCAGATACTCCTGTCAAGTATTGTTGTTTTGTACTTTATCATATGAAATGAATTTGATATCATGTCTCTTTTTCTGCATTAGATGGCTCCTGTCACTTGTATATTCTTTTCTTTTATGGCTGCCACTTGTTAGATACTCATTAAATAGTTTGCTCTTATCATTTATGATTCAAAGTGATATTAAGTTCTTTATATTGAACTGTCCTTAACTTTGAGGACCTGAACCTTGACATGATATAAAAAGTTTAACTTCTGAAGCACAATATGACTATTACCTATTCATTTCAGCTATCCCTTGTCAACTGTTTATAACTTGTCTTGCACATAACTTTACACAAAGAATAAAGATGAACTATGATTTGATTGTCACATGACATGCTTCATCATTTATACTCTGTGTAAACTAGGACACTATACCTTTTGCATACTGAAATGCATATGACAGTTTGTCATTTCATGATGGCTCTTGTAGCCTGTAAATCTGCACTTCATAATGTTGTTATTTGATCCTTTTGATGATAGTCTGGTATCTCTTCTCAGTTGATTCTTTGCTTTATCACAAGTCTGTCCTCTATTACATTTTGTATGATTCTATTACTTCTTAAGGTCTAATTTTATGATGTTTGACCTATTTAAATGACTATGGCATGAAATATGACAGCAGTAAGGCATTCCAATGATGGTAGAAATAAAGAAAAGTACCTTATCATAACTGCATCTGTGTGTTCAGCAACTTGGCAATTTGGTTTAGAACCACTATCTATAATGAAGCATTCTAAATATGTCCGATCTAATTTAATCAATATGTTTGTCAATTGGGCATAGTTTATAGGAGCAACTACTCCTTTTCATCTTTATCATGATAACTTCACTCTTTTGCAAGTTTGATTTTATGATGCATGATATTATCTTGAATGATGCATCCTATTTTTCATTCTGATACCCTTTTCAAATGAATAGAAATGGGAAACATGATGGGCTCAACCCTTGTGGGAGCCACATTTCCTCCACATGTTTTAATGTCTTCAAATCAGCAACATTACTTTCCCTATACCTACACAGTGAATAAACAAGTTAGCATAAAAACATACCTTATGAAGTTGATTGATCTTTTTCATGATGATCTGATTTATTGCACATGTCTGATCTGATTTAATCAATCTATAATGCATCATGTTTGCAAGTTGATATGTCTATTGATAAAAGCATATGATAACTTTAAATATCCGGAGCTCTAATAGGACTTTCCCCAATTTTTTGTAGGTACACTGACATGACTGGAGATGAAGATGAAGATATGAAGATTAGTTACCAACAAGGGATCAACCTTCAAACAAAAGGCAATGATGGATATTTAATATTCTCATGTGTTCTTTTCCATTTCCTTTTATCATCAGATCTATAGCTTGCATATGTTTGCATTGCTTAGTTTAGTCACTCCCATGACTTGTGTGGGACACATTTAAACATTTCTTTTAAACATGATCAGTTAATTTACCTTATGCAATTGATTTATGTATGTTTCTTTTTCAATCAATGCATAGGATAGTGTTGGTCATGATGTTAGTCATAAACAAACATAGAATAAAAGTACACATTAACCTTTATTCATCTTGAAAGATATAATGAATTCAGAGAATTCATGATCCCAAGTCTCTGGTGATTAGGTCTTAATCTTTTGATGTTACTCAGAGGTTGATGTGTGTTGCTGTTTCCATTTTGGGGCCTTACATGAAGTTCATCATCATGACATTATTTCTGCAAAGATTCTTCACAGAGAGGTCATTTTATACAGAAATTGGATCAAATGATGTAGTTATATTCACACCTTTGCATGATATTTTCAATTATACATGCTTTAGCTCCAAATATGCTAAATATTTGTAATTATCTACGAGATGTCCACATATTTTATGTTATTTTCTTGAGATTATCAGTTATTTGTAATTGTGATAGTGAAATGCTCTGAAATTTAAAAGAAATTGAGAGAAAATACTTCAAATTAATGTTGAACCTTTAGCTTTTGAACCACATGCACATCAGATACAGTCATGAAGAGAAGAAAACCAAACCATATGTTCACCAGGACATTCCACAGCTAGATACAGTTGATGCTAACTTCAAAGGAATTTGTATGAAAACAACATATGCAAGTAGACATGCACTCCAAGGGATGCAACAGATCACAACATATATCCAGAATTCACACACTGATTACTCAAGATTTACCATGGATTGTAATCACAACGGTCTTCTCATTCATTAAGTATGCAAAGATATAGATGTATACAAAAAGCTTTGAAATAAGCCCTGAATATTTCAGTAGACGGATTTCAATTAAGTTTCGAATAATAGAAAAGAGGCATTCCAACACCTTTTATAGAATAAGGTGAGGAATCCGTTACAAAAAGATCAATGATCTTGATTTATCTATGCGCATCCACGGTCAAGATATCCCTTTGACTATGTCAACCTTACAAAAAAATAGCACAAGTTGCCAGCTGGCAACCATCTAAAAAAACTTATCTTCACTAAGCATCAGATGCTAATATTTGCTCTACGATGCATCATCATCTACCTTATCAGAATCATGTGTTTCTTCACCAAGTGCATCACTTCCTAAACTTTCATCATCATCATGATGATGACCTCACATATGAGGCTGCACGCTGCTCTGGATCTACTCATATAACTGCACAATTCTATCTATTTCTCTGCCATCCTGGGTCTTTGCTTTGATGATGGCGTGGTTGTGTGCCTCGTATTTGTGTCTACTGTTGTCTAGTTTGTCTTTCCTATTTTGCAGCGTCTCATTGTAATTTTCCATCTTGACTTTGATTCTCATTATTTTATCTATGACTTCTTCTGTCAAGTGAACAAGTGGATCATCAGCTACTGATTGGAAGTTGCCGTGTAAAGCTTTGATGGCAAACTCTTCATCTTGATTCTCTACTTTCCCTTCCACTTTTCCCTCCAGTGTTTCCAATATTTTTGCCTCAATAGACATTAAATCATGCAACTTCATGCTGATAACTTTCAACTTATTATTGCATCTTCTAAGTACTCCACATTCAAATTGAATGTCCTTATACCATATATCAACCAACAAGGAAGTATTATTGTTCAGTACCTATTTGTTGATAAGCAACTGAGGATTTATCCTCCTTATTTCTCCCAGGATGTCCAATATCTTTTCCAATCTGTAAGACCTTTTACTTGTTTGCATCTGCAATTTATCTACTCTTGTCCTGGAGTCACTGAGAGTATTCCACCTTTTCAAAGAGGCTTTTACCACTTCCTCCGCATTATCCAATGTGGATAACATCCATTTCCTTAGTATAGATGCCTCGTGTTTCATGAGATCTAGTTTATTCACCTCCTCTTGAGAAATAGCAGTCAATGGGACTGCATGTTCAGTTGAAGTATCTTCAGTATTGGTCAGCCTTCCTATGTAGGCATGCAACTGAGCAATGTGCTCCTTGTGTTGCTTATTTTTCTCCTTCTCTCTTTTCACCTTCTCAATCAAAGAATCAATAATATCTTTGCCTTCTTGACCCTCTTGGTCTTCATTGGCAAATCCTAAGTCCACTATGCTGATCCGAAACTCATCTAAGGTAATTTTACCTTTTTCTTTCTCTACAATAGGCACTACAATTTGTGCAGTCCTTCTCCCAGTTGCTAGATCTCTCTTAATGGCCGAAGTCATTCTGGCCTTCCTCTTAGGTTTGATTATATTCTCAGAAAATAATGTAGATACATCAAATTCTTGAATTTCAAATTCTACCTCTGCATTTACCTCCTTCTCCAACCACGGAGGTACCTGATCATGTTTCCCTGCATCATCATGATGTTCACCTTTATCTCCTATTTCTATCAGCAGATGTGATGGAGAAGGTGATTTCCTTAGTTCTTATTCATGATGCTCGCTTTGATGTTGATCCTGTGGCACCTCCTCCTGTCGAGGAACTTCTTTCTCCGGAGGAGCATCTTCCTGAGGTGGAGGATCTTGTGATGTATCTATATGTTGATCATGATGATCATGATCCTTTTCTGTTATCACCTCATCCACTTTCAACTTTTCCTCTTGCTGAGGAACATTCACAGTAGTGGATACTTGGGCAGTCTCCTTAAGTGCTGGTGTTGGTTCTGTAACCACAATTTGTTCTGCACCTATACTACTTATTTCTTGAACTATAGCAACAGGATCTTTTATTACCTTTTCCTCATCTGCTTTCTTTTCTTGAACTTCTACTATAGTAGGCTCTGCTGATGTATCCTGTTGAATTATCTCTGAAGTATGGCCCTCTAATTCTGCCATCTTCACTTCTTCTATAGGTTGCCCTTTATCAGGTGATCCTGCTAGATGTTTAGGACTCATATCCTGTTTCTCTGTCAAGTCTACCACTACAGGACTTATCACCTGTGTAATTAATGTATCTAGCCCCATTTCTTGGGCTATCCTCTCTAGGCTTTTTTCCTTTTCTATTTCCACTTGCTTTATCTCCTCCAGTATAGTTTGAACTGGTGGAGTCTTGTGAGGGGTCATGTGTGTACCTGCAGCAAGGGTTTCCATCTTTTCTGAAGCCACTTCCTTCACAACTTCATCATCAGACAAATTTATTGTCTCCTCCAGTGAGATGTGACCTTCTGCATGTGCCTGGGAGGTCTCTTTCATCTGGTCCTCTACAAGCTCAGTCTTGAACTTGACGATGGTAGGAAGTGGAACATTGTGCTGAAGTTCCTTATGCACTTCACTACCTGCCCCTTGTAACAATGTAGGGGGTTGCCTTATTTCACCTCTCATGGAGGTTCTTGGTCTCTTTGGTGGGGTAGACACCACCACCTGTGGAGCTCTTCTCTTCCTTTTGAATAATAAAGGGGCCTCTTCTTCCTTAGGCTCCTCCTCCATGAGGATATCCTCTTCATCTGGTTTTCTTGAGGATTGACCCTCTTCTTGGGTCTCAGTAATTCTAGCCTCTGCTGTCTTTTCTTTCTTGGACTTTTTTTCTTTTCCATGGAGGTGATGCAGATCCTGATCCTAATCCTGATGTCACAGCTTCTTTAGCTATGAACACTGCCCGCTCAATAATAACCCCTTTGGGTTCATTGTCTATTTTCTTGCCCCTTGGGGGTCTTTTGCTCTGCTGTTGTTGTGGAGGGAGTCTATCTCCTTTAGACTTTCTTTTCTCATTTATGAAGTCATCATACTCCCCATCAAGGATATCCTGCCCCTTCTTTTTGTTGTCCACAGTAATGGAAACACCTTTCTTCTTCAAAGCCTCTATCTGTTCATCAACCCAGGCTTGGGTTAGTTGTATGGTCCTGGCAATGAAGGGGTCCAAGGATATGTCCTCTTGTATGGTGAGGTCAGGTATAGAGATGGTATCATTATATATCTTCTTCTCCTCATACTCATCTGCAATTATCCTACCATCATCCTTCTTCAACTATTGAGGGATGGGGATGCAGTCAAAGGTTCTGATTTGGTTCAGTGTTAGCCTTTGATATCTCCTTCTTCTTGCTTTTGCTTCATCTTCACAGTCAGCCCAGAAGTCCTCTAGGTGCCTCTGGTGAATAGGCCTTCCTATTATTTTCTACATCCTGCCATAAGGATCATATGGTCTTATCAGTGGAAAAGGCTGTAACTTCATTTTATTCAAGGTGACCATCACCTTCTTGATGTTCTCTGAATCAGGACACATGTACCAGCCAATGGTGACTGGAAACAAAATTGGTGGTAGCTTTCAGGCATCCTTATATGTTTTCAATATTGTGGAGCTCTACCTTATAAATTCCATCAGTATCACTGCATCAGTGGGATACCTTGGCAGCATGAGGGGATTTCATTCAAAACCCTCAATCCTCATGTAGGAAAAAGTTGCAAATTGTATATACCAAGCTCCATGCCTGTAGATTATCTCTTGAGCCTCCATGCTCAATCTTTTTGTTCTGCTCCTCCATGGTTCTGACCAGATGCATAGAGAATGCATCATTTACCAGTTTGTAATCTTGGAGGTAATTGGTTCTTTGCAACTGGGGATGATGATCCCAAATATGTACAGCATTAATTGTGCCTGTGACTTTGCCATCTGTAACCAGTGCATCAAATGTGCCTTTGTAAGCACAGGAGTAGACAATGTACGATGTCATATAGAAAGCACAATTTGAACCTCCGAGGTTCATCAGCTGCTCATGCAGAGCATCACTTATTAGTTGGCCCCATAATGGCTTGATATCTAAATATATGCACATCATAATCACACCATACATCCAATCCTTAAAACTACTAGCATTAGGCTAGCCTGTGACTCTACTCAATAGTGCAATCATGTATTGGTACTCATCACTAAAATCATATTTGAATAAGTGCACAGGAAGTTTGGCAGCTGCAGGATATGTGCTATTCTCAGCCCTCCATTGGTACATATTTTTCCTAGCTTGTTTCTTGTTATTTTCATACTCCTCTGATTTCTTCAGGTCCACACTATTGACCTTCCTGCCCAATGGCAGTCCAAATGCCTGGGAGAGACCCTTGATGGATAGGTCTGCATATATCCTCCCATGCTTCATCACCTGCCGGGTCTCTGGGTTGTAGTTCTGGGCACACTTAATAACCAGCTCCAGAGACTCCATGGAGTATGGGAAACCGGCGGCATTCCACATTCCGGACATGAATACAGTGTCCAACACAAGACTTTTGTTCTTCTCATCATTTAGCCTAGCTGACCAGGCTTCCAAACTAGTATTCCCTTGATGGGTATCTATAATTACGCCATATTTGAATAGGACGCCCCTCTGAGATGAAAACATGGGCTTACTGAATTCAGCCTCACACTTAGCCAACCTCTTATTAGCCATGGATGCCTACAATTAACAAAAACTTGTCTTACAATGGATACTCACATGCATGTAGCTAATAATCATCTCTACTAATCATCATGCCTACTATATTTATTCAACATCAACTTATTATGGGGGTGCATAAATCAGCACTTCAGATTAACAACACCATACCTGACCATTACAGAAACAACATGATGAGAGTTTCATTAGGGCAAACCCTGACAGATTGGATTTTATTCGTTAATTCTCTGCACGGAAAGTCAGGATTTCACCAGCTGTTCGGTCGGGTTTAATGGTCGGCGGGAACTACCTACCATGTCTGCGCACATTAAATGTTAATGGCAGCAACAGGAGCAGGGTGATATTCATATGATAGGATGATATTCAAATAACAAGATGATATTCACAAATATCATCTCGAGTTTAATGTGATCATCCTCTTCGAGAGGAAAAAACTATCGTGACAAGATCGGGTGATCAACTCACCCTTTGGTTATGTTTAGTACATCAGGAGGATATTTCGATACATCGGGTGATGTTTCAAAGATGATGACTGGATAAAACATGACCTCTCTCAGAATAACAAGGTGACATCATCTAGATATTCGTTCATTGTATCGCTAAGGCATCATGATGTCATCATCATGTTATGGGAACAGGATCATGTTTATGAAATATCTTGCCGAGAGGTAAATGTGATGATGATGTCATCATCATATTTGTTTATTTGTTTATCGGACTCAAATGACGTCATCAGGATAATGGCTTAGGGGATGTTTCACGTTAGGAGGATATTAAGAAATATCAGGTTACTTTGAAAAATATAATCTTCGTGAAACGGATAAGGCTATTGACGGGTAAAGGCTACTATCACCTAAAATTGACGTTCGGATATTTGGGCTGCATGATTTATCGCGTGATAAATTAGATCAGGGTGGTCTTCCGAAATATGACTGATGTTACAAAATATGATCCTCCCCCCTAGAAATATCAGGTTTGACTCAAACTTTGACCATTCACAACTTCCTCTCCTTAATGAATACCAGGATGATACAAAAGGCAAACCTGCATGAAATTTGATGCTCTATCTAAATATGAGGTTATTGGAATGAAATATGAATTTTGACAAACTGACCTCATGATGATGACCTACCCAGCCTTTCTTGCATGATGATCTGCATGACTTACTTTTACCAAACCGCCAGAAAACACAGAACAAGCCAAAAAAAAAAGTTGGGTCCCTATTTTGCCAAGTCAAAATTGGGCATGTTGTGTAACCACACAACAGATAGAATAACTAAAACTAAATGTATGTTCAAAATATGACATGAAATGACAGTTCAAATGAATACCTTTCTTTAACACTGAAATATGATCACTTGAATAATCAAATTGTCTTATAACTTTGAAAGATAAAAATAGTTAGATCAACTGTCTCTCATTGACTGTTTGATTTCTTGACATAGACATTCACTTGTCATGATGATTTAACAGTCTTGATTGGACTGTTGGATTATCATAACAACTGATCATTGTTTTCCTCTTGTCAGGACATCAAACATTCACTGATTGCAATAACATAAAAGTTTTCTTTTACTCCTTTTGAAATAACTACAAATTCGGTCCAACTAAATTAGGTGTGAACAAAATTTAGTAACAATTATATAATATTATAATATAATAATTATGTAATATTATAATATTATATAATATTAAATATATTATAATATTATATTATAAATATTATATTATATTATAATATAATAATTATATAATATTATAATTTTTTTTATAATTTTAATAGCTAGAAAGGGCCAGCATCCTTTGTATTATATCGAAATATCAAAAAACCATACATCAGAGTTCACAGATCCAACTTCATACAAACAAAAATGTTGATACTAGCTTGCCACCCTACACCTTGATCAATGTTTAAAACAAACAACTAAACACATGACTAAACCTTCTACTAACTTGACTGTAAACCAAACTAACTAAACTGTACATGACCATTCTTCTTAATTCATCCTCTTTTTCTTTAGCTTGATGGAGCCATGCACTGCAGTGAAGATGGGGCTACTAGGATCCATTTCGGGACACATAACAACCACCTCTTTTTTCTTTTGTCTTGCGTGAGCCACTCGAGCTTTCACAGGGCAGTCCAACTTGCACCTCCTATGCGTCCCCACTAGTCCCCTCCACCTAGTCTCCCTTGCCCATCCCTGGCTCCATGTTGTCTTGTGCCAAGTTGGAAAGCTCCGAGCCTTGTGGACCCCCGAAAGCTACCTTTTTTGCTAATTCATTTGCCAAGGTATTTCCTTCTCGGTATGTGTGGCTGATCTGGAATTCTGAGCAGGTGTTAATGAGTCTTCGGATGTGAAGGAGCCATCTTTGCAGCATCCAATTTGGCATGTAGTTAGATCAAATTGCATTTACTGTCAAGAGTGAGTCCCCCTCTAAGTGCAGCTTCATCACTCTCAGGGCTTTAGCCATTTCAAGCCTGCATAAGGCAGCTCTGAATTCTGTGACATTATTTGTGGCTCGTCCAATGGAAATCGCTCTTTGATCTAGTACTTCCCCTTTTAAATTTCTAGCTACACATCCTATTCCTACCTATCCTGGGTTCCCGAAGGAGTCTCCATCGAAATTAACCTTGACCCAGCCCACCTCCAGTTTTTACCACACTGTCCTTCAAATTTCATCTCTTTGTGCTATGTCCATGGGGCCTGTCACAGTTGGGATGATTAATCTAGCAAATCTGTTTGTGAGCTTGACATCTCTATTTGTGAAGGTGTTCTTTAGATTCAATCTCTTTGTGGCCTTTGTGTTGGCTAACTCCACTTTACCCCTTCAATTTTTTGAATTAGGATCTCTCTGCCCATAGCTTGGTCTCTGAACATTCTTCTACTCCTTTCTTTCCACAATTCCCAACTAACTATGGATGGCACAATTTGCCATATATTGCTGAAGACACCTTTGTGAATCTTCCTAGGCCAGGCCATCAACCAATCGTGTAAATTTTTTGAGAGGGGAGTTTGAAACCTGATTTGCCCTAAGACTGATCTCTAGCAGTGTTCTGAATACGAACATGATATTAACAGATGATCCATAGTCTCTTGGTTGCTTTTACATAGAATACATCTGTTAGGCTCTTTGAAGCCCAACTTTTCCAATCTATCTTGTGTTAGTATTTGTTTTGCATGGCGAGCCAAAGAAAAACCCCTGCCTTTGGCAAAACATTCTTGCTCCAAAAGAGTGATATTAGACATTGTTGTATTGCTTCTACCCTTTCTTAGATCAAATATCCAATTTTGACCTTGTATTCTCCATCTTCTGATGCAACCCATCTCAACACATCTTCTCCTACTGGGTTTGGTATTGATCTTTCTCAAAAAATGTTGTTGAGGGCCACTTTTTGGGCTTTAGGGGCATTGAGCTTATTGGGATTCTTCCATATCCATTGTCCCCCTCCCTTTGTTCTAAAACCATAATCACACACTCTAGAACCCCACGTTCTAATGGTTTCTTCCTTAATTTCTCTTATTTATGGGATGTCACCCAGTTTCAGGTGTCCATCCCATGAATCTTACCAGAAAGGGACCTTCTACCCATTGTGTACCTCCCATGAAACATGCTTGGTTATGATATCTCTACTCTTGCAAATGAAGTTCCAAATGGCTGAGCCCCTCGGAGGGTTTAGGGTTTTGACAATGCTGACTAGGTCTACTGAGTCTAGATACTTCTTCCTTAAAAATCTCACCCCTTTCTGACTACCTATATACATTGTCCATGCTAATTTTTCCCCTATTGTCAGATTCATGATCTTTAGCTGCCTTATTCTGGCTCCACCTGCTTGCTGCGGCTTGCACATCTTATCCCATGCTAACAATGGAATCTTGTTTGTGTCATTCGGTCCATTCTAGAAGAACTTTTGCATAATATTATTGAGCTAGTCATCTACACTCACTGGAATCTTCAGACACGACATTGAGTAGAACAGAATTGCAGCCAAAACTGCCCTTATCAATAATAACCTCCCGGCTAACGTTAAACATTTGCCCTTCCATAACTCCATCTTCTTTTTTGTAGTTGTCTAATAGCTTGTCCCAGTAGCTTTTCCTATTAGCTCCTGCGAACAGGGGCATATCCAAAAACCTTCTCGGGAGACTGGTCGTTCTCACACCCAAGATTCTAATTAGATCCCGCTGCATACTAGGTTATATGTTCAGGAAATATACTTATGATTTTCTCTAATTAATTGCTTGCCCAGATGCCCTGCTATATTCATCCAACAAGTCCTTTATTCTCCTGGCCTCTACTCTTGTGGCTTGACTGAATACGATGGTATCATCAACAAATTTTTGATGAGTACTCAGTCCTACCCCAAGTACTACTTCAATTCCTCTCTAGATGCCTTCCTCCCTAGCCTAGTAGATTCTTCGCGCCAATGCTTTAGCCATAATGATGAACAAGAAGGGGGAGAGAGGGTCCCCTTGTCTTATTCCTTGATTAGAGCTGAAAAATCCTTGTGCCACCCCATTGACCAAAACTAAAAACTTTGGAGCCCCAATGCAGCTTTTTACCCACTCCACCCATCCCCTGTCAAACCTGAATTTGATCAGTACATCTATTAAAAAATGCCCATCTACCCGGTCATATGCCTTTAGGATGTCTAGTTTTAATAGCATGCTGGGTAGCTTGATCTTCCTGTCTATGTGTATGGTTTCATAAGCCACTATTATCCCTTCCACTATGGACCTGCCCTACACAAAGCCACTTTATTCCTCTGAGACTACCTTATCTTATACCACCTTCAGTCTATTTGCTATCACTTTGGTGACTATTTTGTAAAATGTGTTGTACAAGGAGATAGGTCTATAGTCCCCCATACTTTTAGCCTCTTTCTTTTTGGGTATGAGCGTAATGAAGGTGTGATTGAACACCCCTAGCATAGTTGTTTTCTTCCTTGATTCTTCCACAACCTTCACTAAGTCATCCTTGATTATTTCCCAACATTTCTGGAAGAAGAGGGTTGGAAAGCCATCCGGCCCTGAGGCCTTGTCTGACCCTAGCTGGAAAGTAGCCTTCTCAACCTCTTCCATGCTTATTGCCTTGAATAGCTCCTTGTTTTCTTCTTCTATTATTAAGGTTGGAATTCCCCTCAAGAGGTTATTTCTATCATCTCCAAGTGGTTGATTATCCTGAGTGAAGAGGGCTTCAAAATACCTGATGGCCTCTTGATTAATTTCCTCCTCATATCTAGTAACCAAGCCATCCTCTCTTTCTAATTCACTAATCTTGTTTCTACTTCTGTTGACCAAGGCTATGTTGTGAAAGTATTTTGTATTTCTATCCCCTTCTTGTAACCAAAACTCTCTTGAACTTTGCCTTTAATGGCATTCTATTCTAGCCATAAATTCCATTTGCTTGTTCTTTAATTCCTTTTCCTTCAAGAACTCCTCCAGTGCCATTCCGTTTTCTATTATTCTTTCATTGAGTTCCCTGAGCTCCAATTCTATCTTGTCACTCTCTTCAAATATGTTTTAAAAGTGTTCCTTGTTCCAAGCTTGTAATTTGACTTTTACCTAGGATAGCTTTTTGTGGAAAGAGAACAGATGTGAATGATTGCCTACCCAAGTTGCTTTCCACCATTGTGAAATAAATCCCAACAAGTCTGGGTCTCGAAGCCACATTTTCTCAAATCAGAAAGGAGAATCTCCTTTGAAGTTGTCCTGTGTTATTGTCAACTGTATTGGAAAGTGATCTGATCCACTGTAGGGTAGTATCGTGGCTTCTATTAGGTTGGCAAATTGAGACCAATCTCCATACAACAAGAATCTATCCAGTTTTTCTAAAATTTCAGTAGCCAATCTTTTGTTTGTCCAAGTGAACACCCCATTCTTGGTTTGAATCTCCATTAGCTCATTATTATCCACAAACTCCTGAAAGTCTTGTTGTACTCTAGTTACAATTCTCATTCCACCCAATTTCTCTGAGTTGTTCAATGTAGCGTTAAAATCCCCTCCTATCATTATTCGATCCTCCGTGTGCTGATTTATAAAAGCCAAAATCATTCCCCATACATTCCTTTTTGCTACTGTGGCCACTGGTCCATACACATTTATCATTTTAACCTCCTCATAGTTTTGTAACCTTCTGACCAAGATCGCCATCCAATTCTAGTGTGCTTGCACAAGTGTACAACTTATTTTACTTGGGTTCTATATTATTCCCATACCCCCAGAGGCAACTTCTGATTCCACAAAGACCCCTTCCCAACCCTTCTAGAATTTCATTTTATTATTTTTCTCCTCCCTCCTCCATTTGGTTTCTTGGATTAGTATTAAATATGGCCTGCTAGTATCTATCTAGTGCCTAAAAAGAGGTGCCACTTACTAGGGGCATTTAAGCCGCTAGTATTCCAGCTTATAATCTTCATGGCTCCTTAGGAAGGGGCAATTCCTTCCCATTTCTCAAGATGTTTTGTCCAAATTTGGTTTACCCTTTTGCCATCCTGGCCAAGGCTAACTTTTCTCTGTTGGTTTTGCGCCCTCTTTGGCTGGCAGACCTAATCCTTGGTGTTTTGATGCCTATTTGAATTTGCTCAATTCCCCTTTCCTCCAAAATGCCCATCCAATAGTCTTCACAGCTTCCTTCTGCATCCGAGTCAGAGTCTAAGTCCCTCTGCTCCTGCATTTCATGTTCCTCCTCCAATCTCACAGATTCTTCTTCCCTTCATTTCAACTACCTTTCCTCTACCTCTTTGCCAATTCTACTCCCCTCTTGGAGTCTTGTGAGGTGTAGGGAACCCCCACTCATCTGCTCATCCCTAAAAGGAGTGGTTGCCTCTTTTATATGAGTCCTATCAATTTTCGGAGTGAGATTCCTACTCTACGTATCTGCCTCAGGACCTGCTTGCCTCCCAATTTCCTTCTGTTCTATGTCCTGGGCCACAATGGGGTCCGCTAATTCCTTTTCCATGTCTGAGAATGACATTCCCTTTGACAGGTTCCCCAGATTACCTGACTCGTTCCCCTTCTCTACCTCATACATGTCATAGCCATTAGTTAGGATTCGAGTTAAATAACTATCTTTTCCTTGCTCGACCGATTTGCAGCTAGGAAAAAGGCTTAAACTATCCTCTTTGATCACTTCCTGCTTCCAAACTCCATCTGTTGATTCAAGAGATATTTCAGTTGGGATTTTTTCCCCTACCTTACTACGACACAGAGTCTAAAATAAGTACCCATTATTCTATCCTCTTGGATATTGTCCAGGAATTTGAACTTCCCAATTTGTCTACTAATTGTCTTCAAAAATTTTACTTCCCAGTATTCTGAGGGGAGATTGTAAAAATGAAGCCAGATAGAGCTCTCTTCTAGCTCATGCTTTCTTGAGTCAAAGTTAGGTCTCCATTCCAGGATGTACATCTATGAACCCTCCATGAAAAATGGCCCTGATCTTAGAGCCCTGTTTCTTTCTTCTTGTGAGGGGAAGGTGATCCGATAATAGTTATTTCTCAAAGCCCTTACTACTATTTTATTTCCCCAAATTTCCATGCTCCAATTCTTAATCTCCTTCAGATTATTCGATTGCCCCCCCATTTGATAAATAGTCCTCTATCTTGAAGTAAAACCCTAGATTGATTGATTGTATCAATTTTAATAGAAATTGTGGAGGACATACCATTTTCTGTATATCCAAGATTGTTTGCTACCTTCTCCTTTTCACCTTTGTTCTTTTCATCTTGAGCTACATTTGTTTGCCCTTTTGCATTATGTATTGTTGCCCACCAATCCTTAAAATTATTAGTGTTGCACTTTTGCCCAAACCACCCATTCATTCCTCTTTGGCATATGTTTCACCATCTTGGGCCTTCTTTCATCCTCCATCTGCCCTAGTCTTTCAGAGCCCAAGCTAATCTGTTTGCCCTAACCCATGGCGGCTTCATTCCTCCATTGCTTGAAACGGCCTTCAACCTGCTCCAAACCTTGCCTTACCCCAATGGTCTTGTCTGCGACTATCTTCTAATTGCTTCCTCAAGTAAAATGGGTGGCATTTATCCACCCACACGCCTTTCTCCAGCACCCATTGCGGTCTATAGTGGTCATTCTGATTTCCTACTTCGGAGTTGTCATATGTGCTCCAACCCTTGTTGATTTTGGCCCTGAAGGTTTCCATCAGTTTGGCATGATCCAGTTCCTCTCCCCAGCTATACCAACTTCATGATCTTTTCTCATCCTCCCTCTCTCGCCCACTTTCTTCCCTTTTGGTTTGCACCTCATTCCTCTTCTTTTTGCTACATTGCACCTCGCTTCTCTGCCTTTGCGCTCCATTTTTTATCACTGGTGAGATATTATGCCACCCTCTAGCATATGCATAAGACAAAATTATTATGCACTATAATATTATAATATTATATTATATTATTATATAATATAAATATTATGTGAAATTATAATATAATATTATATAATATATATTATATAATCATCCAATAAAGAGCTAGATCTTTAGGTAGACATGAGAGGTCACATGGAGGGGGTAGAGATAGTCCCTGGACATTTTATGCAGGCCGGCTCTATTTTCTGACAGTCAGAAAGTGTGATTGAAGGCCTCAATAGATGTTGGGAAGGTGGCAAGTAATGATGTTTTTGGCAGGTTGGGGCTGGAGAGTCACTTCCTGGAGGCCTGCAGATCATTAATGGGCATGTTGTGTTGTGGCTAGTGTGTTGAGATAGATTGAAGAGCCAAGATAATCCGGCTACGCTCGTGGGAAACATCCAATCTTTCTCTCCCTTTATTCCTTTGTTCTAAGTGGACATTTATTGCCTTGCCTTGTATTGTCTTTGAATTCATGGATTATGATCAAATTGGAAAGAAAAAAGAATAGAGAAGTAATAGTCATTTATTCAGTCATTTTTATTTGTCTAACCAATTATTTAGTTGTTTTTTTATTTGTCTAACCAAATTAGTCATTTATTTAGTCATTTATTTGGTCATTTATTTAGTCATTTCAACCAATGACCAAATTAGTCATTTATTTAGTCATTTATAGCTGTGTTGCAAAAAAAATTGGTCATGTGACTAAAAGTTTGGTCACGTGACTAAAATTTTGGTCATGTGACTAAAAGTTTTAATCACCTGGTCATTTATTTGCCATATTTCTAGTAGTGTCAGATGAGAGTACATATCCCAATGGGATAGACACAAAAATCTAAATGATAAATGATTGAAAACACAATAGATATCACTTTGTAGTGAAGATCTCATGGAAGGAAGATGCTCTTCATGCCATGAGGATATGGATGTCAAATATGCAAACACAAACACAATGTACTAGTCTACAACACAATGAATGCCTTGAATCACTTTCACATAAGCTTGTCAATCAAAATGTCCATCTAATTTCTATCTAGTTTGCAAATGAAACCTAATCATGCTTATATATGCAACTACAAAGATTCTCGCTAAGAATTTTGTAATTCAAACTTTAGATGTCAGCATAGGACCCAATTAATGGTCATAAAACTAACATTGAAATTAGGGCAGACCTAAAATAGGGCTGGACTAGGGCACTAGCGCCCAAGTCCACCCTACCATTTTTTCTTAGGATTCATTATAGTGTAGCCTCCTAGGTCCTATTTGTCACAAGACCCAAGGGTTTTCTCATTGGGAGTCAAAAATAACATGCAAGATGCTCTAAATGCAATAACAAGACCCAGGAGCTAAACCTTAAGAGGGCAAAAACCCCCAAGGGGACATTTTTTGACATAACATTTAGCCCCCACTTTAATGTATGTATAAATGCAAGGCCAATACATGCATTAAAGTATGATAAACAAACATAGAAGACATGCCAAGAATGAAGAAGACACGCCGAACATATTAAAGATAATAACAGGCACGCAAAACATGGAGAAGATAGTTACAGTCACACAAAATACGGAGAAGATAGCATTGAAGACACACAAAACACACTGAATATAGTGAATGTAGTGATTATTTTATTTTTCATTTACTCATATATGAAATGCAGAATGCAAGTGCAAGGAAAGTAAGCACACAACCCAAAATGCAGGAGGGATTCATCGCCACCAATCTTTAGACTGCACATGGGGCAACAGACACACAATACAAATCTTAGAGTGTAGGAGGAACTCGTTGCCACCAGTCTTTAGACTGCACTTGAGAACAAACACGCCATACAAAACAAGCATGCCATACAAATCCAAAGCATAGGAGGGACTCATCGCCACTGGTCTTTATACTATGCTCGAGAACAAATACGCCATACACACACATAAAAGACACAGAGAAAACACAGCAGACAAGCGATGGAGTGTACCTATTTCTAGGTTCAACACCATATTAGGAACACACAGATGATTGGGCTTTGCCACAATAATCACCAAAGACACGCTTAAGGGTTAGGATAGTCTTAGATCTGCTCCCCACCTACTCGGAGGGCTTTTTGAAAATGATAGGAATGTGTACTCTCCTCGAGAAATACACCATCCTTGCCTCGCATGGAGGGCTTAAGAGAAAAAGGATATGCATGATATCCCACCTCCACAGAGGGCTTAAGTGATTGTAATAGATTCAAGATTCACAAACACATGTTGCTAGCATCTACAGCAAACATCTTACCTTATATATGCCCCCACCTTAAGGTGGTTGATGTCGTGTACCGATATCAAGCACATTAAGGTAGGAAGAAAACACACAAGGGAACACGAACTCTCACAAAGCCCATGCCCCTCGGAGGTGACATGTACTTTATGATCGCCAAATGTTCCCACAAATACATTCCTGCAATAAAAGTGGTAGTGTCCATATAATCATGACAAATAACAATGCATATGATCAATCACATAAAGAATCAAGGAATGAAAGATTCAAGATAGATAAAGTGCACGAAGCAGTAGTATTGTTATGTTTTGTAAGTGCGATAAGACAACATCAAGATCACATGGAGTGATTCTACTAACCAAGCGTCAAATAATATATATCAACCCCATCATCATGTATGGACTAGGTCCATTTTTTGATTACTCGCTAAAGGGACACTAGGTCCGCATCAGTATAATATGTTTGTTGTCATCCACCCAATAGATAGAAGCACTAGAGGAAGGGAAACAATAAATCAAGAGAGGAGAAACAAGTGCCTTAGGGACAGTCACGTAGGAGGGTGCCCCCAAGTCACCAACCGCAATGCTATGTCCATAAGACACATCACACAACAACAAAAAATAGAGGAGAGGCAATATAGAAGAATGATGATACAAATTAAAGAAGGGTCACAACAGAGGTAGTCTCCCGGTATCGCTGACCTTACAAGAGTATCAAGGGTCATCCTAGGAGACCTAAACAACACATAACACATCACGGGGGAAACACAACACAGAGGCAAAGGGTTAGAAATACTTACCTACAAGGGCAACCAAACTAAGGGTTGTCATCGATAAAATCATTGTCTTCCCAATCTCAAATGCTAGAGGAAAGAGGTGTGTAAGGTACCATAGCCCAACTGTTGTTCTTATCTTCCAATTGTTCAGTGTTGATGTTTTCTATGTTTGATTCAATGTTAGGTTGAATGTTTTCTTGTTGAGTAGCAAGTCGTTGGACAAAGGCTTTTCTTCTCCTCCTCATTTCTTTTTCTTGTCTATTCCTTCTTGTTTTACTACTTATTTCTTCAAAGGCATTGTCATGTTTTTCCATAGAGTTTTGCACATTAGAGTAGGAAGCACCATGTTCAAATTTCATTGGTCTCAGTGGAATGTTTTGTTGTCGATGAAAACCTCTCGATCCTTGCAAGGATAATGGGGGAGGGACCTCAGCATAGATACCATCTCTCTGTGGACAAGGTAATACTTCAGTATTTTCCTTATCCACCTCTTAGTAGAAATTATGTCATCGAAGTCTAGATAAGCATCTTGATGGTAGTCATAATAAGCTTGTTGTTCTGTGAGATATCTTTTCACATTCATCAATGCTTCATCTTGGAGAGCATTGGAATGAAAGAAAGGTGAAGTGTTGTTAAGAAGTGTAGATGTTGTTTCATTATCATCATCATCATGAGTTTTAGCTAATGATTCTGATCCATTAAGAGACTTTTCATACTCATCATTCTCACTATGGTATGTTAAGTCTTCTACTACCTGAGGGTATGTATGCATGAGAGATGTGTAATTGTCTAGATCATATCGAGGCATAACATTATTTTGTACTATATGTGTTAAACCTTGAACAACATTAATACCATCTTGTCCTTCTTTTAGTAACTCTCTTATGTTATGAATAATAGGTATAGCTTGGTCCACTATCCTTTCATTTTCCATGAATACTTGAAAATTGGCTAGTTCATTGTCAAGTTTGTTTATTTGCTCATCAGTTACATGTGTTATCACATCAATAGGATCCTCAACATCAAGAAATATTTGTTCTTCTATTGTAGTTGTAGGAGGCATGATGTCTTACAAAAGTTGTGTTTCTCCTGTTGTTGGGAAGGTATCAATGATTTCATTGTCCTATACTAGTATATCCTCATGGGAAGAATCATTTTTGAAAGAATGACCAAAGGACAAGTTTATGTCATCATCACATGTAGTAGATACTAAATGCATAGGAGAAGTGCTATTACAATTATCTTTTTCATTGCTACTCATGGAGATAAACTCAGTTAAGCTTTCTAATACCGTAGGATGTTCACTCATGAGGGTTAAAAATTTGTCAAAATCAAGATCTTTAATAAATGCATGAAAAGATACCACTGAAAAATGACATGAAGGTGCCATGTGTATGTTTTCAAATGAGTTCCAATTAGATTTCAAAGATTTTCAAAACTTATGCAAGAACAAGTGCTAAAGTATGTATGAAAATGACCTAAAATGCTTGATTTTTCAACTTTTTTCAATGCAAATCACTAGGAGAAAAGGTGTTGTGAAAATTTTCAAGAGGGACAGAAAATAATATGCCTAATAATAATCCAATTCTGCAGCCATATATTTCACAACACACTTTTTATGCAAATGTAGAGTGATGACAAATCAAAACCTAGTGAAAATGTGCTAAAATATGTAATATTTCAACAATTTTCCATGCAAAGGCCTAGTGAAAGGGATGTTGTAAGGAGAATGAGGAAGGATAGAATATAATAACCCTAATAAAATCTGATTAATGCAACAAAATCCATTACAACATGCTTGGAGTGCAAATCTAGAGAGACGATAAGGCCAAATCTAGTGAAAATGCAAGGTTTTCAAACCCTACACATGAAATTTTGCACGAAGACCACTATGATGCAACACTACTATTAGAAATAAGTCCTAATGAATGTTTGAAAATGGTAGTAAAATCTGAAATAGGATTTTGACTACAAACCTTAGCTAATGCAAAACTAGGTTTTCATGAAAAATGCACAATTTTAACCATTTTTTGACGATTTAAGCACAAAAATGCAATGCAAGTGAATTATAAATGATGAATTTCTGTAATTTTAAATCAGAACTAATGAAAATGATAGAAATTTAATGAAGTTAAATGCCAAATAATTCAAATTATGTCAAAATGCAAGCCAAAAATGCCTATTTTTTCAAAATTTTCAATGTTTTTGTAAGTTTTCGAATGCAATAAGATGAATGAATGCAAATCTATAAAACAAAACTTAGAAAGGTGCCAAAAAGTTCAAAAACATGGGTTCACCAAAATGTTTAGTAGTTTTTTTTGTTAAAAGGGATTCATGCAAAATCCTACTTTCACTACAAACATTCCAAGGGCTTATCAACCGAGTTGAATCTCCACTAAGTGAGAACAATCACCTATTAGGTTGAGTTGCCACTTGGGAAGTTGTGGATTCTTGGATGTGTCAAACAATGTCTCTATCTAATGCTCAAGTGTACTTAGAAACCCTAATTATGTAAATTAGTAAGGAAATTATCAAATTACAGCAAATCCTTTCAGACTGAGATAAAGGACAGAGATATCTAACTCACTATTTTTTGAAGTTTGGAAGGCGGAGAAGTCAAGGACACAGGGACTAGTGCCTATTGGAACTAGACAACTAAGAGGGGGGGGTGAATCAGTTGTCTCTTAAAACATTTTCTACCTTTAACCTTCTTTATTATCTTACAATCAGATTAGTAATGCAAGCATTTAAACATGAATCAACAACATAAGAGCAGACACATAATCAACACATTTGACACCAAGATTTTAATGTGGAAACCTAGTTAAGGGAAAAACCACGGTGGGGGTTAACCCACAAAATGTGTACCCTATTAAAAGTACTTAGAAAAATAGAAGGCACATGCCTTCAGGCGCACTGCCTAGAGCTCACTGCTCAAAAGGAGAGGATCACTACCTACATAATTTATTTAGAAAGAATTAACTGAGAATTAGCATCTATTTCATGCCTGATTTAGTTTCAATGAATGCTCAAGAACTTTCAATTTGCCTCAAACTCTTCTTCACACTCTACACTACTCTTGCTCCTTGCCTTCTTTGCTCTGCTCCTGATCCTTTCTTCAGATTTTTTCTATTTTTTACTCAAGGATGATTTCGGTACTTCTTCAACAAGTATTTATATACTTTATCAACCTTGAAATGATCAACAAGGCCAGCTAAACTTGACGCAGATCATCACACTGTCGGCCAAATACAATTGAGATTTGAATTTGCTTCTACAACCACTCCACGCTTCATAGAAATGTGTTTAAGGCATCCGCAATAGGCTAGGAACATCTGGTCGGCCAAGATTGAGAAGAACATTAACCTCAAGGAGAAATTTTTAATCAATAAGATCAAACTTTAATGTGGACCTCCGACATAGTAGCTACATGATCCAGAGACCTCCAAAAGCACATTAGAATTACCAATAACACTCTAAACCATATTATCAGAAACATTTGAATCTTCCTTCGGAACCTCAAGAACACACTCTGCCATGACTGTTAGACTGGAAGGATAGCTTACAGACCTCCAAACCACAAACCACTGGATTTGATGAATCATATTAACTTCCCAAACATGCCTTCAGATCCGTAGACCATAATCTTATATTATCAGATCAATCCGGACCTCTTTCCTATCACTCTATCTTTCCTGATTAATTCAGGAACTAGTTCTACTCAGATGGCCATAACTCCTTCAAATATTCATGTGAACTTCTCAAATCTTGACTGGAGCAACCTATGACAATCCTCTACATAGCCACATGATCTGCATGCATTGATTGTCATTAATTTTCTCAATATCCTCAACAATCTGGTCTTCTACACAGACAACAAAATAGGATATAGTTGACACTAATGGCAACAAGAATATGTTGACATCAATGACTACACCACTTAGGCACATATTTGGAACAATATCTGCCTTTGTCATTGATGGCAACATGTGATGTGAAAAACTGAGTCTAACCATCAAGATAAAAACTTCTCCCCCTTTCTCTTCTCACTTCTGCAACTACTTTCTTTATTTCTCCCCCTCACATCAGCAATTAGTTTCTCACATGACTTCTCTCCCCCTTTGACATCAATGGCAAAGGGCACATATTTGCTATCTTTTCTCCCTTTTTTCTTCAGACTAATTCCCAAAGTTTGCATATTGACTACTCCCCCTTTGAGTAGTACCTCTTTAACATCAATCCAGATCATAAGATATGGATGTGAATCCCACCGGACTGATGCACCTCAATGCATCTTGGTTCTACTCAGGAGGGGTGATAACCCCTAACTTCTCTCTGAGATACTCAAAAGTATCCTTGGGAAGAGGCTTGGTGAAAATGTCTACAATCTGATCTTTGGAAGGCACAAACTCCAAGTTGACTTCATTCTCATTTACTTTCTCTCTCAAGAAATAAAACTTGATAGATATATGCTTTGTCTTTGAATGCAATACCAGATTATTTGAGATTCTTATTGCACTAGAATTATCATAGAAAATTGTGACTGGCTCCTCAAACACAATTTTGATGTCCTTCAACATTTGCTTCATCCACAAAACTTGAGTGCAATTATTTGCTACTGCTATGTACTCTACTTCTGCAGTAGACATAGATATTGCCTCTTGCTTTTTGTTTATCCAAGAGACCAATCTTCTGCCCAAGAAGAATGCACCACCACTAGTACTTTTTCTGTCATCCACATCTCCTGCCCAATCAACATCTGTTTATGCATGAAGAGTGAAGTTATTGTCCTTTGGATACCACAGTCCATAATCAATTGTCCCCTTGAGATATCTGAAGATTCTTTTGGATCAACTTGAAATCTAGCAATAAGTCCAACTGCATTCATGATATTAGGTCTAGTCTGAGTTAGATAAAGCAGTCCTCCAATCATTGATCTATATCTTTGCTGATTTTCTTTGGGAGAGTCATCATCTTTGCTCAGCTTGCATTTGGTTACCATAGGTGTACCTATTGGCTTTGAGTCTTCCATTCCAAATTTCTTTAGCAATTCTTTTACATACTTGGATTGAGATATGAAGATACCTTTATCTGATTGAACAATTTGCAGAACTAGGAAGAAATTCATCTCACCAAACATTGACATCTCAAACTCACTTTTCATTTGATCAGCAAATGCTTTACACATGCACTCATTTCCACCAAAAATGATATCATCAACAAAAACTTCAACAATTAGAATGTTCTCATGATCAATTTTGAAGTAGAGATTACTATCAGTAGTACCTTTGCTAAATCCTAGCTTAAGCAAATGCTTATCCAATCTGGCATACCAAGCTCTTGGAGCTTGCTTGAGTCCATTCAAGGCTTTTCTCAATCTACAAACCATATCTCCCTGATCAGACAACTGAAATCCTTCTATTAGCTCAACGTAGACTTCTTCCTCCAAATCTCCATTCAGAAATGTTGATTTCACATCTATTTGATATACTTTAAAATATTTGAAGGTAGCAAATGCAACAAATAATCTAACTACCTCTATCCTTGCCACCAGAGCAAATGTTTCTTCAAAACCATTTCCTTCCACTTGAGAGTGGCCTTTACATACCAATCTTGCCTTATTCCTTACTACCTCACCATCTTCATTTAGTTTATTCTAGAAGACCCATTTGGTTCCAATCACATTTTTGCCCTCAGGTCTAGGAACTAGATCCCATGTGTGATTCTTTTTAATTTGTATCAATTCCTCTTCCATTTCTTTAACCCAGTTTTCATCATTATAAGCTTCACTTACTAATTTAGGTTCAATCCTTGAAATCAAACAAATCTCTTCTTGATCTTCAGAAAATTTTCTCCTAGTTTGAACACCTTTACTCTTATCTCCTATGATCTGATCTTTAGGATGATTTAACCTTACATACTTGGGAGTTTTGGAGATGGTTTGAGCTTCTGTTTCTTGAACTTGTTCCTCATCATATATGTTAACTTCTGGAGTTACCTATTCAACCTAAATATGAGTTTGAACTAGAACTTGCCTTTCTTGATTTTGACTTTCATCTTGATCATCTGAATCATATCTGGAGTACCTATAATGTCCTTTGCTTTCATCAACTTTAACATTCACACTTTCAACAATCTTCTTCAATCTTTTTTTGAAGCACCGGTAGGCCTTGCTTTGAGTTGAATATCCTAGAAATATTCCTTCATCACTTCTTGCCTCAAACTTACCTAAATCCTCATCTCTTTTGATATAACATTTACTACCAAAGAATCTGAAGTATCTCATAGTAGGAGGATGACCAAACTAAAGTTCATATGGAGTCTTACCAAAATTTCCTTTGATCTACACCCGGTTAAGAGTGTAGACAGCAATACTCATGACTTCTCTCCAATAAACTTGAGGAACATTTGTTTCCATCATCATGGTTTTGGCAACTTCTTGAATGGTCTAGTTCTTTCTTTCCACGATTCCATTTTACTGAGGAGTCCTAGGAGCAGATAACTATCTTTTTATTCCATGCTTTTCATAGAAAGCATCAAACTCACCGAAGGTAAATTCTCCACCTCTGTCAGATCTCAAACATTTTAATTTCGCACCAATCTCATTTTAAACCATCATCTTAAACACCTTAAACTTGTCAAGGGCTTCTGATTTTTCTTTTAGAAAAGTTACCCACATCATTCGAGAGTAACCATCAATTAACAACATAAAATATATGTCTCCTTGCACACTCCTATTTCTAGCAGGACCACAGAGATCAATATGTACTAGTTCCAATCTTTCACTTGAACCTTGTTCCTTACTCTTAAAAGAGATTTTGTTCCACTTTCTCAATTAACATTCTCTACATATGTTATTAGGTTTCACAAGTCATGGAAGATCTCTTACAGCATGAGTGGAACTTATTTTGACAATGTTGTCCAAATTCACATGACACATCCTCCTATGCCATAGCCAACTTTGATCTGTTTGAGCAATCAAACAACTTTTCCCAGAACTACTTAAGTGAAAGATGTTACCTTTGGTTTGAGTACCTGATGCAATTTCAGTTCCAGAGCTTTCCAAGATTCTACATTTTCCATCCTTGAACCGAAGATCATAACCCTTGTTAACCAATTGTCTAACACTGAGAAGATTATGTTTTAGTCCTTCCACATACATAACATCATTGGTGTTGTTCTTGCCATCAAAAGAGATGGATCCTCTACCACAGATTCTACCAGTTGAGTTGTCTCCAAATTTTACAAGACCTCATTCATAGTTTTCAAAATTCACAAACTTACTCTTGTCACCAATCGTGTGATGAGAGCATCCACTATTAATCACCCATTCATCCATTTCAGTAACCTGAGCAGCCAAGGCACTTTCCACATTTTCACAGCTAGTAGATTTAGTAGACACCGGATCTTCTTCTTTGATAGCAATAAACACCCAATCATTTTCAGATGAGCCTCCATGATCAGATTCATCATCTATTACCCCTTCTTCTCCATTTTCTTGGACATAGTAACATTTCTTCTGACCTTTATACCTATTAGGATTTGGTTTTGAAAACCTTTCTAGACATCTTGAGGCAAAATGACCAATCTTATTACAAGCAAAACATTTGAGTGGTAATTTTCCTTCATACTTACTGGATCCTCTTGGCATTCTTTTGGCAATAAGAGCTTCAAGATCTGCTATTTCTATTTCAACATCTTCAAGATCTTTTCTTGTCTTCATAAATATGTTTGATCTTCTAGAGGAACTTTCACTTGGATCATATCTTTGTTTTCCATACACACTGGCCTTAAATGCAGATTCAGACTTGGGAATAGAATCACCAAACTCACTTAATTTGAAAGCTGAAATCTTGCCAACCAAATGATCTCTTGTAACATCTGAGACTGTCTTGATCTCTTATATAGCTGCAACCTTATGTTTGTATGAATCCAGTAAATATCTGAGTACTTTTGATACAATTTATGATTCTTCCAAAGTTCCACTAGCACACCTGATGCCACACACAAGTTCATTTATCTTTTGGATGTAGATTGTGATGTTTTCATCTTCACTCTCATCTTCATAGTTTCAAATTTTCCTCTCAGACTTTGCAGCTTTGCACATTTGACATATTTATAACCTTCATACAGAAACTCCAACTTTTTCCAGATTTCATAAGCAGTTTTTAGACCAAAGACATTTGTCATCTCTGAATCAATCAGGGCACTCAACAAGGCTTCTTTAGCTCAAAGACTATTTTCAGCATCTTTGATTTGATCAGGAGTTGAAGGACCTTTCTACGAAGGTTTATACTCAACAATGGTTATTTCCCAATAAGCATCGCACATACATTGCAAATGAAACTCCATGCGATTTTTCCAAACAGAGTAATTTGTTCCATCAAATCTTGGACTATCCTTCTTGTAGGTTAACATCCTAGATCTCCTCAAGTGGTTAGGCTTTTATGAGAGGATCTGGCTCTAATACCAATTGTTGGAACTAGACAACTAAGAGGGGGGGAATTAGTTATCTCTTAAAACTTTTTTTGCCTTTAACCTTCTTTATTATCTTACTATCAGATTAGTAATGCAAGCATTTAAACATGAATCAACAACATAAGATAAGAAACATAATCAACACATTTGACACCAAGATTTTGACGTGGAAACCTGGTTAAGGGAAAAACCACGGTGGGGGTTAACCCACAAAATGTGTACCCTGTTAAAAGTACTTAGAAAAATAGAAGGCACATGCCTTCGGGTGCACTACCCAGAGCTCACTGCTCAAAAGGAGAGGCTCACTACCTACATATTTATTTAGAAAGAATTAACTGAGAATTATCATCTATTTCATGCCTGATTTAGTTTTAATGAATGTTCAAGAACTTTTGCTTTACCTCAAACTCTTCTTCACACTCTACATTGCTCTTGCTCCTTTCCTTCTTTGCTCTGCTCCTGATCCTTCCTTCAGATTTTTTCTATTTTTTACTCAAGGATGATTTTAGTACTTCTTCAACAAGTATTTATATACTTTATCAACCTTGGAATGATCAACAAGGTTGGCTAAACTTGACGTGGATCATCACACTATCAGTCAAATACAACTAAGATTTGAATCTTCTTCTACAACCACTCCACACTTCGTAGAAATGTGTTTAAGGCATCCGCAACAGGCTAGGAACATCTGGTAGGCCAAGACTAAGAAGAACATTAACCTCAAGAAGAAATGTTCAATCAACAAGCTCAAACTTTAATGCGAACCTCCAACATAGTAGCTACACGATCCAGAGACCTCCACAAGCACATTGGAAGTACCAATAACATACACTCTAAACCATATTATCAAAAACATTTGAATCTTCCTTTGGAACCTCAAGAGCACACTCTGCCATGACTGTCAGACTGGAAGGATAGCTTGCAGACCTCCAAACCACAAACCACTAGAGTTGATGATACACACTGACTTCCCAAACATGCCTTCAAATCTGTAGATCATAATCTTATATTACCGGATCAATCTAGACCTCTTTCTTGTCACTCTATCTTTCCTGATTAATTTAGGAACCGCTTCTACTCAAATGGCCATAACTCCTTCAAATCTTCATGCGGACTTCTCAAATCTTGACTGGAGCAACCTCTGACAATCCTCTACACAGTCACATGATCCACATGCATTGATTGTCATTAATTTTCTCAATATCCTCAACAATCTGGTCTTCTACATAGACAATAAAATAGGATACAATTGACACTAATGGCAACAAGAATATGTTGACATCAATGACAACACCACTTAGGGACATATTTGCAACAGTGCCCAAGTCCAAGGTACCTGTTTCTTTGTGGAATCCTAATCTCCTTCTGACACTGATCTGCACTGCAACTTCCATTTCTAGGAATTCAATTACAGAGGACACAGGGACTAGCATCCTAGTCTAGGAAAAGCACTAGTGTCCTACTTCTTTCTAGATCTTGAATCCTTGATGTCTGCCACTCCTTCCTGCAACCTCACTTCACGGAACTTGACACCTGTAACCTGCAATCACAAGGAGTGTGGGAGGGGGTTGTGGTATTTAGAGGCTTGCCTCGGTCAAGCCTGGGATAGACATTCAAGTATTCTAAACACCATTGTTAGATAAGAGTGCATATCCCAGCAAGATAGAGGCAAAAATCCAAATGATAAATGATTGAAAACATAATAAATATCACCTTGTAGTGAATATCTCATGGAAGGAAGTTGCTCTTCATGCCACAAGGAGATGGATGTCAAATCTATAAACAAAAACACAATAACAACAATGTACTACTCTGCAACACAATGAATGACTTGAATCACTTTCACATAAGCTTGTCAATCAAAATGTCTATCTAGTTTCCATCTAGTTTGGAAATGAAACCTAATCATGCTTATATATGCAATTACAAAGATTCCCACTAAGAATTTCATAATTCAAACTTTAGATGTCGGCATAGGACCCAATAACGGTCATAAAACTGACATTTGAAATTAGGGTAGACCCAAAATAGGGCTAGACTAGGGCACTAGAGCCCAAGTCCACCTTGCCATTTTTGCTTAGGATTCATTAAAGTGTAGCCCCCTAGGTCCTATTTGTCACAAGACCCAAGGGTTTTCTCATTGGGAATTAGAAATAACATGCAAGATGCTCTAAATGCAATAACAAGACCCAGGAGCTAAACATTAAGAGGGAAAAGCCCCCAAGGGGACATTTTCTGACATAACACCTAGAACTATGATAATCAACCTATAACAGAGAAACAAAAGAAACAAGTCAAGATCTGAAAGCACTAGGGTGATCAGTGAGATTGTTGGCAACTTGGCAAACATCATTTAGTGAGAGACACTATTGGTATAATGATGAATGATTGTGCATGATGTTTAAAGATGTTGTCATTGATGGCAACAAGAAAAGGAACAAGGTTAGAACAAAGATTTTGGTCCAGTGAAAAAGACTTAGCCATTTTGGCTAAGTGTTGGCAGTACACAGAAGATAGTGATAGAGAGATAGTATAATGGTTGGCATTGGTCCGCAGTTGAAGATAAAATCATTTGGTTATGGTATGTTGTTTGTAGTACTTAAGTGATCTTATATCTAAGATTTTAGCTCTTGATTAGTACCGAAAGCATATCTTCAAACATCTTAAGTCCGAAAGAACAGAATACAATGCTAACCAGAGCAAAGCACTCACTTATTTTGGTCTGTATTCCTCCAGTGTTAGATATTTTGTTATGCAAGTTTGAGGTGTTGTAAACACTTGTATGAAGTGTCTAAACCCATAGTTACAGGTTTTGAAGTCCACCAGAAAGATAGTTGTGAATGACTAAGTATTGCTACATGGCTTGACAGAGTTTGAATGTGATAGAGCATGTGTTCTTGGGGTCTGCATTTTATAGAAAAAGGATATTTTTCTTTGCGGTTCTAAAGGTATGATCTGTGATGTCTAAAGATTCTTTGATATGTTTTTGAGCAAGTCTTGTGGTCTGTAGTGAAAGATGTAGTCTGACAGATGAAGTGAACCAGTGGCAGACTGTGTTTGAGGCTGACATGATAAGTTTAATTTGTATGCAATAAGTTCTATTGTTTAGAACTTAATCCTAAGTGATGGAATAGTTGAGGCTAACATATGAGAAGGTATTTCAAATGTTTTTTGGGTCTGCGGTGAATTTTGGTGAATAAATATTGGCCAACAAGTTACTTAAGGCATGACTACACACTACACCTTATCAAACTAACCTAATATGATTTTTTTAAGTGTCGCAGATATATATATATATATATGGGATTGAATTTGGTGTTTGAGAGAAGTTCTGCAAATGTGAATGTGAAGTACAGTGTGGGCAACAAGAGCAGAAGAAGAGAGATCTTGCTTAATGTAAAAGTAGAGCAGTGAAATAGAGCGGTCTAGTTGAAAGTTTTGGTAAAGTGTTTATGAGCTTCATTGGAACTGTAACCATGCATATGTAGATGCAATATGAGCAGTTCAACCTAGTAGTGAGCCATTCTTCTTCCTTCTTTCATTCTCTAGGTAGTGAGCCCTAAGGTAGTGAGCCTTCTTGTAATTCAGTATTGTTCCTACATGATATATTGTGAGCTAACACTCACCGTAGTTTTTCCTTGTTTTGGGTTTTCCAAGTAAAAATCCTGGTATTCATGTGTGATGGATTGTGGTTGTTTCTTCTATGTTTAATCTTCTTGGTTATTGCATGCAGTAAATGGATTATTAGTTTAATAAGTAAGAAGTTTAATAGAATACTGATTCACCCCCTTCTCAGTATCTTGTGTGTTCAACAATTGGTATCAGATCCTGGTTCCTTGGAAGAAGTCTAATAGCTTGAGGAAGATCTTCGAGATTGAACACATGGTAGGTAAAAGGTATCCTACTTCTCTTGAAGAAATTGATTCAACTGAAACTAAAGAAGAAGAATGCATTCTTGTCAACAAAGAAGAACTCAAGATTACCCTTGAAGATCTTGAAAAGGTTGAATTAGAAAATAGGGATCTAAAAGATAATGTCAAGGAAGCAAATGAGTGCATCAAAAAATTGAGGGAGCAAGTAAAGTAGTTCAAAGAAAAATATAAGGAGGTTAGTGAACAATTGATATCTGCAAATGACACCTTAAATGATCTAAAAGTGGAAATTGTAAAAAGAGAAAAAGCAGAAGACCTAAATCAGTTGATAAAAAGCAAAACTAAAGACTACACAAAGCTTGAACAAGAAGTTGTGGATCTGAAAGTTGATCTAAAATAGGCATGGATTCAGGAAGATAAATTTAGAGTGAGTACTGCCCAACTTGATAGAATACTTGCAAGTCAGAAGAGTCCTAATGACAAAGAAGGCTTGGGATTTGAAAAAGGTGAAAGCTCTAAAGCTGGTCAAGAAAAGAATGTTGGGATCAAGAAGAACAAAGGTAAAAAAATCTAGAATCAAAGGAACAGACCTAGAAGACCACCGATCAAGCACCAAATGCTCAAAGGTACCCTTCTTTCAATGGTTATTGTAATGCATGCAATAAGTTTGGTCATAAGGCTACTCAATGTAGGAGCAGAGTGAATCAAAATGTTCCATCATTCTTTGGTCAGTGTTTCACTTGCAATAAAGTAGGTCATAAAGGTAATGAATGCAGATAAGGAATGTTTACAATAATGGAAGGAATGTTCAAACATTCAAAGGTAACTACTTTATATACAAGAGGTTTGGTCATAGAGCTAGTGAATGCAGAAGTCAGATAAGGAACAACTATAATAATGGAAGGAATGCTCAATCTTTCAATGGGAATTGTTTTGCATGCAATAAATTTGGACACAAAGCTAACCAATGCAGATCAAGGATGAATGAAAGGAACAATGGACAGAGGAATGTTGTATGCTTCAATTGCAACGAGCCTAGACATATTGCAAGATTTTGCAGAAGCAAGAATATGAAGAAGGATAATCAGACATAGATGAAGAAACTGGTACAAAAGGTAGATCTGGTAGAGATCAAGAAGGAGATGAATGAAATTTGGGTTAAGAAGGAAGTGCATGAAGTCAAGGATGAGTCCGCACTAGACTCTAGTGTAGGCACTTCCTTCAAGAAGTAAATTGGGAGTTCTGGCTCAGGGGGATCTTAAATGCAAAATCCTATTCACCCAGCCAGAAGTGTGGTGCTGATATCAAGCATGAAGATATAAGATGTAAGACAAAATGACAGATCTTTTGGAGAAGATTCTAGTAGAAAATAATCTAATGTAGTGGATTGCAGAGCAATTTAGATTGACTATGGGTGGCAGAATAAGGGTTTGACAACTTTTTGAAATATGCATTTATGACGATTGAATCTCAATGGAAAGAGGATATAAGGAATTCATTTGAAATAAAAATCACTTTGCATTCAAACCCTCAAGTGACTAAAGATGTTTGAGAAGTGAGCTACAGCAAATCCAAGTGTTCAACAATTGGTGAGAAGAAACCCTAACCAGAAACAAAAGGTATTTACAACTATCTCTCTCTTAAAAATTTATGTGTTGAGATGTCTACCCCTCAAGTAGTTGAGATAACAGAGAGGCCCCCCAAATTCAAAAAGCATCCTTTTATATCATTAGAGACTGATCCAGATGGCACATTTTCTGAGATTTTACATGGTATTAAGTATATGGAAGACATTAGGGCATATATACATGCAAACCTAGATGAATATGATCATAAAAAATTAGGGGATATTTATCTGAAGGAACTGATTGATGACAAATTTGAGTTAAAAGAAGAATATAGTGCCTTGGTTGAGAAGAAATTGGATACCTAGTTGGATTTTCCTGTGGTCCCAAATGATGCCTGGGTTAGGTATGTCTTGAGCAAGATTCATGATGAGTTCTTTTGGCTTGATATGCCTTATATGATAAAAAAGGATGCCATCAAAGCAGTTACTGGCATGTGTTCCCCTAGAAAGGTTCTGGCATTGAAGTCTATGAAGAACAATACAGTAATACAGTTGACAGGAGCAAAATTTGATAAAAGAGTATTAACTGTAAATGATATTGTGGATCTAGTGGTGAGATTTGCATCAATGATTAGTGGTTACAAGGTATATTTCTCCAATAGGGAGAACTCAGTCTCGACAATAGCCATATATACAACATATGATATAGTTAAGAATAACACAAACTATGACCTATGCGAGTTGCTCTGGTAACAACTGATGGAGAACCTAAAAAGGACAAAGGACATAAAATATCCCTTTAAGTATGGAACTCTAATCATTTGTCTATTATTCTATTTTCTAAGGGAGTTACCAGGTATGGATAATATTGGTTGGCTTGGTCATTCACTATTAGCTACATAAATTAGAAATCATCTGCAAAGTTTAGGAAATGCTGATAAACAAAATGCAACACTATGGGGTTATTTCAAGAATTTCTAAAAGAAAATGCAGGCTAGGGCTATAATCCCTGAAAAAGTTGTAAAGAAATATGAAAAGGACATTGTGTTCATGGCGGACAAGGATGAATGCCTCATGGAGGCTATAGAACCTAGAAATGTATGGGTCCTAGCTATGGGATATGAAGTCACAGAGGAAGTCTTACCCAGTTTGGTAGATCTAATGTTGAGTAAACCAAAAGACCCTAAGGAGGGAAGACTTGGAACATTTGTAGAATTATCTCTCAAAGTGTTCATGGAACAAAGACAACTAGAAATCAAGAAGAATGCAAGGAAAATGGCAGATGAGTTTGTCAAAAGCCAAGGATTTATAGATGAACAAATAAATGAAGCAAGAGAAAAGGCAGAGGCATCCAAGGCTGCAAGTGCTCTAGAAGGGAAAACATCAAAGACTCCAGAGAAGAAAGAGGAGAAATCTAAGAAATAAAAGCTTGTATCTAGCTCTAGGAGAAGAACAAGAGCCTCATCCTTAGAAGAAACTACCATTGAGGTTGAGAAAGAAAAGATAGCATCTGCAGAGCAAGTGCCAAAGAAGAAGCCAGAAGAGAAGAAGAAAAGAAAGAAAGCAAAGGCTACAAAGAGAGTATATGTAAGCCTTGGAGGAGAAGAAGAAGAAGAAGAGGAAATAAAACTAGATGAGGAAGTTAAAGCAAAAAGGGCAAAAATAGATGAAGCCACTACTGAGAAGCCCTTTGGAAAGGCCAAGGATAAGAAGAAGAAGAAGAAGAAGTATCTATATCCTTGGAAGCCATAGTCAATGAATTTTCTCAACATGGAACCCTGAAACCCATTTCTAATATGTATGATGAAAGATCAGATGCAGATAAGGTAATCATTGAAACAAAAGTTGTAAAATATTTGGATATGTTTTGCAAAACATTGATTGAAGTTTTAGATGAGTTACCAGATAGTTTGGCCAGCATAATGATAGCAAGAAAAGAAGGGGCCATGGCCAAAGATGTTGAAATAAAGGAATATGTCTTATTAAAACTATGCCCAAACATCACAAAAGAAGAAAAGGTCAAAGTCACAAAGAAGCTCAGTGATGAATTTAGAACCATGAAGAGAGTCAATTCTATGATTTCTAGTGACAATGAGAAATTGGTCAAGGAGACTGAGGAAATAACACTAAAAGTGTTAAATGAGATACAAATTCCAACTATTGCTGACATTGATGAAGAAGAGTAGAATGCTGGTGTTGATAATGTAGTTCTGGAGATAAATATAGAATAAAACATAGAACAAAGTACATTTAATCCTCTGGTGGGCACAAGGAATGAAGAAGAAGTGAATGCAGAGCAGAGTATGGATCAAGGTGGAACACCTCCTCCGATAAACTCTAAGCAAGATGAAGAGATGAAAGAGACTGAGGAAGAAAAGAAGTCTGAGGAAGAAAAGGTAACACCAGAGGAAAGAAGACATTGAATAGATAAGTGTAAATCCTACTCCGGTAGTAGAAGAAAATAAATAAGAGCATAGTCAAGAACCTCCTCTGGAGAGACAAGATGCTGAGGCATCTCAAGTTGAAGAGAATAGAGACACTGCTGACTCTTTGAGAGAGTTTTTGGAGAAGCAGAAGGAAGCTCAGATTTTGACTACACCTGAGCTATTGCAAGGACCTATCAACCTTGCTACAATGTCCCCTTTGTAGAAACTAAGACTTGGGACAATCTTTCAAGCTACTGCACAAGAAGAAATATTGAAGTCTCATATAGAGGATAGTGAGTTGATTGAAGATGCATCAGCAATTTTTGAAAAGTTAATGCCTAGAATAAGGAGAGATACATCCTTGGCCCCTATTGCATAAATGAAAAAGCTAGTGGAATCAATCAACTCTCATTTTGAGTCCCTTGAAAAGGTTGCATAAAAGAAAGTAAGGGCAGATATTGATGACAAAAGGTTAGTTGAGCTTATTGACAAATTTTCTCAAGATAAAATTTTATTAGATAAAAGTGTAGATTATGTATAGTTGGCCCTTAAAGAAGAGAGTGAATTATATCAATTTTGTCTTACATGGCCAGATAAGACTAAGGACATAAAAGATAAAATAGATAAATGGGAAGCTCAAATAATGAAGATATCTAGAACTTATGACTCGACAAAAGATGATATTGGCAATCAAAGGGCACAAGTTAAGACCATTCATTCTAATATACATAAGTTGCAAACCCAGAGGTAGGTCATAAAGCATAGAATGAGCTAGCTCTAGGAGGTAGCAAGCTTCAACATTGCATCTCTAACCAAGCTTGTAGCAGTAGCAGATAAGACTAGGCAAATCACTGAGGCCCCTGCTACCATAAAGAAAGCAGAAGAATTGGTGTCCTAGATTAATGGGCACATACTAGTTTTGAGTGATGCCAAGACCTGTTGGGATGAAGAAGTGATGCAACTGAAGAAGATCTACAAAGATGTTCTCCCTGAAATAGTAAGACATTTTGATTTCACCTATATATATGCAGAAAGTAGAAAAACAATTTTGAAATTTTGGCAACTTGTACATATCTTTGTATCATACACCTTTTCCATTAATGTCAAAGGCAGAGAAGAAATGAAGCATGTGAAAAACATTTGAAAAGTAAGAAGAGAAGTATGAAGTTAGGGGGAGTAGTGTGTAAAGAGAAAGGGGGAGTTGTAACAGTTTTTCACATCAAGTGTTGCCATCAATGCCAAAGGGGGAGATTGTTGGCAACTTGGCAAACATCATTTAGAGAGAGACACTGCCGGTATAATGATGAATGATTGTGCATGATGTTTTAAGATGTTTTCATTGATGGAAACAAGAAAAGGAACAAGGTTAGAACAAAGATTTTGGTTTGGTGAAAAAGACTTAGCCATTTTGGCTAAGTGTTGGCAGTACACAGAAGACAGTGATAGAGAGATAGTATAATGGCTAGCATTGGTCTGTAGTTGAAGACCAGATCATGCAGTTCTGGTATGTTGTTTGTAGTACTTAAGTGATATTATATCCAATATTTTAGCTCTTGATAAGTATCAGAAGCATATCTTCAAATAGATTAAGTTTGGTAGAGCAAAATATAGTGCTAACCAGAGCAAAGCACTCACTTGTTTTGGTCTGCATTCCTCCGGTGTTAGATATTTTGTTATGCAGGTTTGAGGTGTTTTAACACCTGTATAAAGTGTCTAAATCTAGAGTTACAGGTTCTGAAGTCCACAAGAAAGATAGTTGTTAACGACTGAGTATCACTACTTAGCTTGACAGAGTTTGACTATGATAGAGCATGTGTTCTTGGGGTCCGCATTTTACCACAAAAGGATACTTTGCTTTGTAGTTCTGAAGGTATGATCTATGATGTCTAAAGATTCTTTGATATGTTTTTGAGCAAGTTTTGTGGTCTGCAGTGAAAGATGTAGTCTGACAGATGAAGTGAACCAGTGGCAAACTGTGTTTGAGACCGACATGATAAGTTTAATTTGTATGCGGTAAGTTCTATTATTTAGAACTTAATCCTAAGTGATGGAATAGTTGAGGCTGACATATGAGAAGGTATTTCAAATGTTTTTTGGGTCCGCTGTGAATTTTGGTGAATAAATATTGGCCGACAAGTTACTTAAGGCCTGACTACACACTACACCTTATCAGGCTGACCTAATGTGAATTTTTTAAGTGTCACGGATATATATATGGGATTGAATTTGGTGTTTGAGAAAAGTGAAGTGAATGTGAATGTGAAGTACAATGCAGGTGACAAGAGCAGAAGAAGAGAGATCTTGCTTAATGTAAAAGTAGAGTAGTGAAATAGAGTAGTCAAGATGAAGAGTTTTGAGACATTGTTTCTGAGCTTCATTGGAACTGTAACCATGCATATGTAGATGCAATTTGAGTAGTTCAACCTGGCAGTGAGCCATTTTTCTCCCTTCTTTCATTCTCTAGGTAGTGAGCATTTCTTTGGATAGTGAGCCCTGGACAGTGAGTCCTAAGGTAGTGTGCCTTCTTGTAATTCAGTATTGTTCCTACATAATATATTGTGAGCTAACACTCACTGTGGTTTTTCCCAATTTTGGGTTTTCCATGTAAAAATTCTGGTGTTCATGTGTGATGGATTGTGGTTGTTTCTTCTATGTTTAATTTGTTTAGTTTTTGCATGCGGTAAATGGATTATTAGTTTAATTGTTGGCAAGAGACACTGTGTGGCTTCATGATTGTTGTCATTGATGGAAACAAAGCTTATCCCACACATCCGTAGCACATAATATGTCTATACCGGAAGTCAGATTGAAGAGTGTTTTGGTCTAGTGAACAAGAACAGAGCATGCAGCAAGTTCTGACAATCAGGTCTGGATCTCTCAGGGGATGTATCTCAGAAAAGTGCAGACTTGGGGAAGTCAAGAGGAATACCATGACTACCACATTCCAAAGATTGAGCCTCCGGTGATGAAAGAGTGAAAAGATATGAGCACCTAAATGTTGGGTTCCTGACAGGTAGAATAGACTGAGAAAGAACTAACTAGCAGAGCATTAGACCTTAATCCGGATGAGAAATTGATGGTGATCAAGATACTTAAGAGATCATTCATGGTTGGCTGACATGATTGATGACTTCTATAACTATCTCTTTGATACGCATCACTGAGTAAGCATGGATTCAGTTGACAGACCAGAATTTGGAAAAATCTTGAGTATTCTGGATGCCGACTAAAATTATGATGAAATCCTTGGTGTGGATATATATACTAGATGGATTTCGATGTGAAGGTGTGTGTAGAGAGAAAAAGCAGAGTTAAGTGTGGAAGCAGATATACATGTCCGGTATGTAACAGAACAACAAGCACCAAAATAGAGGAAGAATGAAGTGCAGTAGATCAGTATATTGAGCCTAACCAAAACTGAACCTCAGCATATGTGGATGCTTCTCATCAGTTCAAATACCTGGTTACTTTCTATAAACTATTGTAGGCAGTGAGCCTCTAGTGAGCAGTGTGCTCGGGCAGTGAGCCCTAATTGGCAAGTGCCATTTTGTACTTATTATTTTAATAGAGAATAAAATCTTGGGTTAGTCACCCTATGGTTTTTCCCTTAACAGGGTTTTCCACGTAAAAATACTTGTGTTATGTGTGTTGATTTCATTTCTTCTCTCATGTTCATTTATGCTTATATGTTTTGATACTGCACTATTGTAAAAGCAGAAAAGAAAGTTAAGAAATTTAAGATAACGGATTCACCCCCCCTCTCAGTTATCTGCCTTGTTTCCAACAATTGGTATCAAAGCTAAGTTCCTCCAAACAGAGCCTAACAGCTTGAGGAAGATCTGGGAATCTCAATGGATATGTATGGTATGAGGGAACAACTTCAGTCTACCCTAGATGATCTTGAACAATCTCACTCTAAAGTCAATAACCTAAGGGAAAGACTCAAACAAGCTGATGACTTCATAATTGAACTAAAATAAAAACTGAGTATCTCTATGAAAAAGAGAAAGGAACTTCTTCAACAATTAGCAAGTTAAAGTGAAGCCAATGATACTAATGAAGATCTGAATGAGAAAAACAAGTTATGTGAGAAGCTATCAAAAGAGGTCATTATGGTAAGAGATGAAATGGAATTAGGGGTTATGAAATTCATCCAAGAAATTGAAGAAAAAAGACAAAATGGAAGATAATCTAAAACAATCTCTCATGGAGAAGTCAGAAGACTGCCACAAAATGGATAGAATAATCAGGCATCTGGAATCTAATCTTGAAGAAGCTAGAGATAATGAAGAACAACTTGAAAATTAGATAGACACTCTTAAAAGGGATCTTCAAATAGAAAATGAATACAAAGAAAAATTCAAGATAAGCTCTGCTCAACTTCAAGTTCTTCTTGAAATCCAAAAGAGGGCAGATGACAAGCATGGCTTGGGATATGAGAAAGGTGAAAGCTCCGCATCCGGTAAGAAGAACTCTGGATCAGGAAATCCAAGGTACAGGCCTAGAAGACCTTCGGTAAGACAAACAAATGCTCAAAGATATCCATCCTTCAATGGATACTGCCACAATTGCAATAACTTTGGTCATAAAGTAAATCAGTGCAGAAGAAGAATGAATCAGACTAATTCATCCTTCTCTGAATAGTGTTTTAACTGCAAAGGGTATGGTCACAAATCTCATGAATGTAGAAATATGCAAATAAACAATTCATTCAATGGTAGATGCTTTGCGTGCAATAGAATGGGACATATGGCTAATCAATGTAGATCAAGAGGTTACCAGTCAAATATGCAAAGAAATATAGCTTGCTACAATTGCAATAGATCCGGTCATATTGCCAAATTTTGCAGAAGTAAGAATCAGGATAAAAGGGGTCCAGTGCATCATAATCAAAATCAAGACAAAGGAAAAGGAAAAGTGAATGTGGATGAAGTTCAAAGGGAGATGAACAAGATTTGGGTGAAGAGAAGTACATAAAATGTTAGGGATGGATCTGCACCAGAATCTGGTGCTGATATTCCTTCCGAAAACTAAATGGATGAGCTCTGGCTCAGGGGGAGTCACAAAAGAAAACAATTTCCCCCAGCCAGTCAATTGGTGCCTAAATTGGCACATGGAGTATTGCAGATTGAAGAGTTCTCAAAGAGATATCTAAATAACCCTTGGTAAAAATATAAAAGATCCGCAAGAAGGTTGAAGAGGCTAATCATCCAAAATTGATCCAGTTTGACAGTCATCCGATAAAAGCAGGATTTTCATAGTTAGATCCGGTATGATTCAAAATTGAAATACCTTGATCTGTGAATAAATAGGATGATTCAAGGAAGGGAGATACATTGTAAGTTATCATGCTAAGTGCATCTCAGTGATCCGAAAGGATCTCTCTCAGAACAAGGAGAACAAGGCAACCAGGAATGACTTAAGTTGTGCATTTATTGCAATATGGAATTAGGGTTTGCGCAGAAATAAAAGGGTTCTTTTGTTCATCATTTGCACATTTGCATTCAAGCAGAAGAAAGAAAGAGCTCTCCAACAAGATTGCTTCAACCCTCTCAAGGATCAACCGCAGAATTTGATTCAACCAGCGATCTTTTCGGCTCTTATCGTGAACCCTAGAAGCACAAAAAGGTATTTTTGTTCTTGAATATCTCTCTCTGAATCTTTTGAAAGATGGCTACTCCAAATGTTGTTAAGATCACTGATAGGCCATGCCCTAAGTTCAAGAAACATCCTTACAAATCCCTAGAAGTTGATCCCCTAGGCGTATTCTCTAGCATTCGACATGGGATTCTGCATATAGAAGATGTTAGGGTATACATTCACACCAACATTGAGGAATTTGGGGAATCCAAGCTGATGGATATCTATCACAAGGAATTAATAGATGAAACATTTGAACTTAAACCCCAATACAAGGCCATCCAGGATAAGCATTTTGGACATTGCATCCATTTCCCCTGTTTTGCAGAAGATGAATGGGTCCGGTATGTTCTGAACAGGATGCATGACAACTTCATGTGCTTGATGAGGCCATTTAAGATCACAAAAGATGCCATTAGGGTGGTAACTGGATTGCACTCATCCGGTGGGTTTCCTGCTCTCAAATCAGTCAAAAACCAAACTGTAAGTGAGGCTACCAGATCAAAATTTGACAAGAGAGCAATGACAATAGAAGACATCATATATCTAGATATTAAATTTTCCTCTATGATAATTGGTTACAAAATCTATCACTTTAGTAGGGAGAATTCAGTATCCGGAACTGCTATATATACTGCATATGAAATGCTAAGGAAAAATGCTGACTATGATCTTTGTGAGCTTCTCCTGAACCAACTGTTAGAGAATTTACAGAAAATAAAGAAGGATAAGAAGACTTCATTTAAGTACGGTGGCTTGATACTATGTCTATTCTTTTACTATATGAATGAGCTACCAGGATCCAGTGGTTGGGTATGGCAAAATGACAGACTAGTTGCCATACAAATCAGAGATTATATGTCTAGGCTTGGTGATGCCAAGGCTCAAAGCACAGCTCTCTGGGGATATCTCAAGAATTTCCAAGGTATGATGCATGCCAGAGAAAGAATTCCTCAGACAATAGTTGAAAAATATAAAGATACAGTGTGCTTTATGGTAGACACTGATCAATGCCTAATGGAGGCAGTAGAGCCTAGAATAGTCTGGATTATGCCAATGGGCTATGAGGTGGATGAGAAAATCCTAGAATTACATGTCCAACACATATTAAGTCAGCCTAAGGACCCTAAGGCAGAAAGGTTTGGCACCTTTCAAGAATTGAGTGTGAAAATTCATGTTGAACTAAGGCAACCTGAAATAAAGAGAAAAGTTAGGAAGGAAGTAGAGGAAATTGCCAAGAAATATGGCATATCAAAGGAGGCAGTTGATGCCAACAGAGAGAAGGTAGAAAGAGCAGAAAAAGAAAGTGATCTGGTGCAAGCCCCCTCCTGGACTAGATCCTCAAAGAGTTCTGCACCTACCACCTCTAAGAGCTCAAAATCCTCCAAACTGGAAGCAAAGACATCTAGAAAGGGAGAAAAGAGAACAAAAACCAAGGCTACAAGATCCTACATAAGTCAAAAGGATGATGAAGAGACAGAGACAAATGAGGAGGTTAAGAAAATGAAGAAGAAAAAGAAAACTTCTGGGGAATCCTAGTGAAAACAAGGAAGAAGTAGAAGAATTTGTTGAAAGGTCTACTCTCTCCATCAATGATGTCATCAAGGCAGTTACTATGGATGGGAATCTGCAACGAATGACAGAATTCTATGATGAGTATAGTGACAGACAAAAGGATCTTGGAAGAAGCTACAATTAAGCACTTAAACATATATAATAAAGCATTCATTAAAATCATCTCTCTAATCCCCAAGAGTTTAGAAAAAGTACTTGAACTCAGAAAAGACAATGCCAAGGTAAAGGACCTTGAGATCTAGGAATAGATTGCAATCCAACTCTATCCTTCCATCATTCCAAAACAAATGAACATGATCTTCAACGATTGCAAGGATGAGTTCCAGAGAAAAGGAACAAGCTTATGCTCGGAGAGACTAATCAGGTGGCAAAAGAGACTAAAGACATCCTCCGGAATGCATATAAAAGATTCAATATTACTATTATAGAGGACATAAGTGATGAACCTTCTGCCATGGATATTGAAGGATCAAGTGCATCAAAGGAAGATTCTACTGAGAAAATTGCAGAAGAGTCAAAAGAGATAAGTGAGGAGAAAACTGAGGACTTGGATTCCTCTATTCCGGAAGAGGAAGCCCATGAAGAAGTAAACATCTCTCTTTCGGATCCCCCAGTAGACTCTAAAACTAAAGGAGAAGCAAGCAAAGAGAAGAAAGCAAGTCAAGAAGAAGAGCTAAAGGGAAGAGAAGAAGATCAAACAGAGAAGACCCCAGGTGATAGTTCTGAGACTACAGATGGAAAGAAGACTCTATCTCTGGCAAGAGACACTACAGAAGCATTTAAAGACTTCCTAATCAAAGAAATGATGTAATTAGATGAACTGGAGCTATTCCAAGGACCACTCAATTTTGACTCTCTCTCTCTCCGGTCAAGACAATGAAGGTAGCATCTTTTGCTCAAGCCAAAGCAAAAGAAAAGCTTCTAAAGTCTCATATGGAAGACTATGAGCTGATAGAGACTGCATCCAGTGTGTTGGAGAAGATCATGCCATCCTTCCAGAAGGATCCTTCGGCCTCTTCATCTAATAACTTGAAATCTCTTGTTAATTCTATTAGCACACATTTTGATTCCTTGGAGAAATCAGTAGAAGAGAAAGTCCGGAAAGAGTTTTTGGGTAAGAGATTCTTTGAAGTACAAGGGCTAATAGAGAATGATAGGAGAAATATGAACATTGGAATAAAGAGCCTAGAAAATGCTCTCAAAGATGGAGGAGAATTATACAAATTTTGTTTATCTTGGTCCACAATAACAACAGACATTGCAAAGAAGGTGGAAGAACAAGAGGGTAAACTATCAAGTTTATCCCAGAGTTTTGATCCTCTCACCTCATCCATAATGAATCAAGAGTGCCAGACTATTGTCACCATAAATGAGTTAAAGAGGCTTGAGAAGGAGAAGAAGAATATAATAAGCAGAATTAGCAAACTTAGAGGGATAATTATCCCTAAGCTAGAGGCCATGCATGAGGCCCTAACTGATGCTCAGACCACAGCCCAGACCAGTGATCTGGTAGACTTAAAGAGGGCAGAAGCTTTTGAATTTTTGTTAAGTAGTCACATCTCAATTCTGGATAGGATGAAGCAGAGTTGGGCAACAGAATTGGTCCAGTTGAAAACCGCCTTTATAGATATACTGAAGTATATGTAAATACAACTTGTATATATACTTACGCGGTAATATATAGATTGATTTTTGAAAGTTTTGGTGTGTGGGTTTCACCCTTTGCCATTAATGTCAAAGGGGGAGTGAGGAGTAGTGAAAAATGTGGAATCCAGCTAAGGGGGAGCTTCAGTAATAGTGTACATAAGACAGACCATCAGCCAAGGGGGAGTTTGTTACAACACTTCGTCATTTTTCACTAAGTGTTGCCATCAATGCCAAAGGGGGAGATTGTTGGCAAGAGACACTATGTGGCTTCATGATTGTTGTCATTGATGGCAACAAATCTTATCCCACACATCCACAACACATAATATGTCTATACCGGAAGTTAGATTCAAGAGTGTTTTGGTCCGATGAACAAGAACAGAGCATGCATCAAGGTCTGACAATCAGGTGCAGATCTCTCAGAGGATGTATCTTAGAAAAGTGCAGACTTGGGGAAGTCAAGAGGAATACCGTGACTACCACATTCTAGAGATTGAGCCTCCGGTGATGAAAGAGTGAAAAATATGAGCACCTAAGTGTTGGGTTCCTGACAGGCAGAATAGACTGAGAAAGAACTGACCGACAGAGCATCAGACCTTAATCCAGATGAGAAATTGATGGTGATCAAGCTACTTAAGAGATCATTCATGGTTGGCCAATGATTGATGACTTCTATAACTATCTCTTTGATATGCATCACTTAGTAAGCATGAATTCAGCTGACAGATCAGAGTTTGGGAAAATCTTGAGTATTCCGGATCCCGACTAGAATGATGTTGAAATTCTTGCTGTGGATATATATACCAGATGAAATTTGATGTGAAGGTGTGTGCAGAGTGAAAAAGTGTGAGAGAAAAAGCAAAGATAAGTGTGGAAGCAAATATACAGGTCCGGTATGTAACATAATAGCAAGCACCAAAACAGAGGAAGAATGAAGTGCAGTAGATCAGTATATTGAGCCTAACCGGAACTGAACTTCAGTATATGTGGATGCTTCTCATCAGTTCAAATACCCGGTTACTTTCTATAAACTATTATAGGCAGTGAGCCTCTTGTGAGTAGTGTGCTCAGGTAGTGAGCCCTAATTGGCAAGTGTCATTTTGTACTTCTTATTCTTTTAACAAAAAATACAATCTTGGGTTAGTCACCCCGTGGTTTTTCCCTTAACAGGGTTTTCCACGTAAAAATCCTTGTGTTATGTGTGTTCATTTCATTTCTACTCTCATGTTGATTTATGCTTATATGTTTTGATACTGCACTATTGTAAAAGAAGAAAAGAAAGTTAAGAAATTTAAGATAACTGATTCACCCCCCCTCTCAGTTATCTGCCTTGTTTCCAACATTAATAAGCAAGATGATTCACCCTCCCTCAGTATCTTGTGTGTTTAATAGAGATGTCTAAAATTATCCCGTAGAAGCTGAAATGTCAGAAGACTTTGGGGCTAGCACTCAAGTCTAGAAAGTTCTGATCTCTGAAAGCTTTGAACTACAAAAATGTCACAAATGATGCTCTGATGCTGAATTCAGGGTTTATTTTTCCTGCTAGACACTAGGGCTAGCGCCCTAGTATGTTGTGGGTGAGTTTTTGAACTTTATTTTTGGGTCTTGAATCTTGATCTCTTAGACAGCCTCCCTATACCTTTACTTCTACAATTCCCACACCTGTAACTTGTACACATGAAGAAAAGGGATTTGGGGGCTGTGGTGTTGTGATGCTCACAACATGCCCCATTTTACTCCTTAGCAAAATGAGGACCCCTGCTGTGGCTGTGGCTTTTGCTTTTGTGTGTGGTCTGTTGGGTGGTAAAAGGGAAAAAGGGAGTGAGAGTTGCAAACCTTGTTGAAAGCAAAGAAAAAATTGCATTAAGTACCAAAGCTAAATATGGGTGAATTCCTTGTCAAAAATAAGTGAGGGTTGCTTTTTGAACCATGTGAAAATTTCTGTATTTTACAGGTTATGAGTGTTTTGGTAAAATGTACAATTGGGTTTGTATGTCGCTCATATACAAAGTCTTTTGTATATCGGGTTGCATATACAAGGTTGTTTGCATACAAGTTACTCATATATAAGGTCTTTTGTATATCAGGTTGCATATACAAGTCACATATAGAAGTCATTAGTTTTTCTAAGTCATTTTACTTGTATGCATTTCGGTAACATTTTATTCTATACATGCAAGTCGGGCCTGAAAATTTCAAAGAAGGAAAATGCATAATTGTTTAAGTCCGTTGAATGCATCTTATGTTTGTATGTTTGAAAAAATGAAACATGCAAAGTAAACATACAACGCGATATACATTGCCTGGAACTGAAACATTTATGAATTAAGGTTAAGTCCTTGTATGTTTCGCTTTGTATGTATGTTGTGGTATACATACATTGTGATACATATAAGGCGGAGATACATTGCGCGAAACTGAAGGGATTATGAAATATAGTGAAATTGTTATATGTTTTGCCCCTTGTATTTTTTGGGTTATACAAAGTAGATATGCAAAGCTTTATGCATTATGATATACAAAGCCCATGTACATGTTGCAGACCCGACGGAGTTTACAGTTAAAAGGTATAAAGGGTTTAGGTCCACCAGTTGTATATTTGGTGTTTGTATGTTTATACATACAAGCAAAACATACATTACAAGATGCAAAGCCCGCATACAAGTCGCGGACCTGAAAAGTTTGTTAACTACGGTTAAGTCATTGTATGTTTGTGCTTTGTATGTATCTTACATACAAAGAGGATATACAACAATTTATACATGCATTGTGAAATATACAAGGTAAAGATGCATTGGTTATATACAAGCCATAGATCTGAAATCGTTATGAAAAGGAGTTAAATGCTTGTACATTTTACGCTTTGTATGTATGTTTCGAAACATACATTGCTTGATACATACAAGCCAGAATTCAAAGGGAATTAAAATTTGGTATAAAGCATGCATCACCCCTAAATGAATATTGGAAGATACATTGCACTTTATACATTGCGGATCTGATAGGTAAGTAAACTACAGTTAATGAAGGGGTTGGAGTCCGAAAGTGACATACAAAGGCACTTGTATGAATCAAACCGATATACAAAGAAGAGATACAAGCAATACATACAAGCGATAGATGCAAAAGGAAAACTACAAGTTAAGGGTGTGAGTCGGACCCGAATAGAAAGTTAAACACAGAAAACTCTTTGTATGTTTTGGCACTTGTATGTCTATGATACATGGCCGATATACAAAGAAATTAAGAGCATCAAAAGAGAAGGTTTGTATGGGTTGTTTGTATATGCACTCATACAAGAAGATATACAAGAGTGATATACAAAGCGAAAGATACAAGGATGTACGGAAAGCAAAAAGAAGGGAAGTTTAGTTTAAAATCCTTGCATAGGCTACTTGTATGTTTAAGGATACAAAGCAGATATACAAGAAAACATACAACGTAGACATACAAAGAAAAGGGAAGTATGCATAATTAAACTAATAGTTTAAAATGTAGATACTGCAACTAAAGACCAAACTTGGGTGCATTAATTACTATAATTAATGCCCATCTAATATTCTAACAAGGTATAAATTGGCAAAAGCAACGTGAATGTTTTTTAATCCATTTTTATTGTCTGTTTGCAGGTTTGCAGGTATATAGGAGGTAAAACTTAATGGCGAACATCTTGAAGGGCATATCAGATCACCAAAGAAGTGAAAGGAGATAAGGATGGCGATGAGAAGTAATATGCAGGTGAAACTTAATGGCAATGACATCACAGGAGGTGGATCAGATCACATAGGATTGCAAAAGAAGTGAAAGATTTCAGTGAGAAGGAAAATGTAGTTGGGGGGAAAACATTATTAGGGTTTCCACAGGGGCATTTTTATGCTCGGGATGGGTATGCGACTCAGAGATTTTTGGTTGGATTTGTTTTCCACCAATTGATGTTGCACTTGAAGGGTGGACCATTGATTGACTAGGGTTTTGGAGCTTTATTAGGGATAATCAAATCTATATATTGAGCCCCTTTACTCTGTAATAAGTTACACAGGGATTTTAAGGATAGAGGAATTTGTAGAGCAGAGCTGTGACTTGTAATTTTATCTCAGCATTTAGAATAGAGGGACCTTTTAGTTTAGAAGTAGAAGGAGGTCGCTTGTGTTTGCAATAAGGAATGCGTGGAACATCTAGCTTCCTTACTGTATCTGTCAAAGCATTGTAAGTTTTTGTGAAGTTGATTAATGAAGCTAAGAGTCATTCATACATTGTAAATCATATATGACTATCTGTTTTGAATACAAATGAATCTAGAATTCTGCATCTATATTCAGAGTGTTTTCTGGCTCTTCTCTGTATTTGAAATAATATCTCTTAAAGCTTGCAATCTTTAAAGTATGTTCATGAAAATACTCAGGGCATTCACATTTAAAGGTTTAGTTTGTGGATTTGATCAAGTTTACTACACTTCTTACAACATGCATAACAGAGCATTTAGATCCTGTAGTAGAATGAAGTTTAGTTTAGATTTCTCTAACTTTTCCCAAGCCATTTGAAATACTTAGCTTAAATGCAGAAATTGAAAGGAGATTGTCTGATATTTGAAGGAAACATGAACAACTAAGTTGATATTTGACAATTTTCATAATATTTGGAAAGGAAAGCTTGTGTTAATCTGAATCATATAAAGCTTTGTAATACAGTAACAATTTTATGCAAAGGAATGAATAAAATGTTGATATTTGTGACATTTTGCATAATTAGAGTCCAGTGAATCATAAAACACCTTAAATCAAGTAATCCCCCTTGCATATTACAGCTTCACATTTACCTACTGAATTATCCACAAGGTCAAGACCTGACCATACAGAAACTTGGGATTAAGTAATCTTCATTGATTTCTTCATATCTTTCAAGACAATTAGGTTCATTTTGTGAATTTTAACTTTTGTTATGAATGTGTAAAAATAATCATCAACAATTTTTGGTGCTAGAAGGAGGGCCTAATTGGAGTTAGGGTTTGTTCTAAGTAAAGCTGGCTCATAACAATAACAGAGTGACTAGGTCTAGATCTAGTTCAGAAGATATATTTGTGCAATTACCTGATAAAAGGCAAAGTAAGATCATTTGATTTGGAGTCCTAGAATATCACATGCATGAAGTTCATCTGGAATGCCTCCTGGGTCACCTTTTAGCATCCATAACATTGTGAGTCCTAACAATTTTTCACTTAGATCTTTAAATCTTGGTCCTAGTCCTCCAAGAAATTCTAATCCCCCAAGAAATCCCAATCCTCCAAGAAATCCAGATATTCCTACAAGACCAGGCCAAGCACAAGTACCTGCAATGGCTTATTTTAATGTCAACTCTCCCATACATTTCACTGACTATCATGAGATGCCAAAAAATCCTAAAAAGATATGTCCTAAATATCAATTACATCAGGATCCAGAAGATCACATTAGAATATTCAAAGAGGCATGCTCTAGGGCCATGTTAGAATATGACGATGTTGTGTGTGGGTTGTTTCCTTACACCTTTAGTGAGCAAGCTTCTAACTGGTATGTAAACTTGCCCAATGGTTATATTTCTTCTTGGGCACTTATGGAAGAAACATTTTTGTCTAGATTTAGGGGACCAATAGATCCTTCCACCTTATATCACAAGTTAGCTGCAATAAAAAGAGGTGAAGGAGAGCTGATTGATAATTTTAATGATAGATTTCAAAGAGCTTATTCTAGGATAGTAGCTCCTTACATAGTAAATGTAGATACATTGTTAGCCATGTATTATGTTTCCTTAGATCCATTAACTGCTATGTTTGTCAAAAGAAAGCCTGACATAGATTCAATATCTAAAGCCTATAAGGAGGCAGCCTCTGTAAACTAGGAGATGAGGCAGACAACTTATAATCCATTTCTCAACAGAGGAAATCCTGGGATTCAAAATCAAACACAACCTTGGAATGGAGTCCCTACACATAACACTCTATTATTGAATCCAGTTCCTACATACACACTTGTGTACAATCCTGCCCCAATCCAGGCCATAGCCCCTTATACTAGTAACACTGCCAATAACAATCAGAGTAATGGTCAATCTTTCTTCCAACCTCCTCAAGATACACTTGTGGCAAAGGCACCAGAGGAAAGAGAAGAAATCAAAGAAATTACTGCACACTTGAGAAGATTGACAATTGAAATGACACAACTGAGAAATGAAAATTTTTATGGTAGAAACAACCAAGGATATAGTCAAAACCATAACCAAAGCTATGGTTAGAACTACAACCCAAACTATAACCAGAATCACAATCAAAATTATAACCAGGGTCAAAGTTCAAATCAAAATCAGAATTACAGTCAGAATCATAATCATAATCAAGGACAACCGATGCAAAATAGAGGACCTGCTATAGATAATAGAGCCTGGGGTAATAACAACAGAAATCAAAATCAGCCAAGACCACCTAAGACATGGAACATAGGGCCAAATAATGGCACTTTACCTTCTCCATTTGAGAATTTAGATAATCAGGATACAAAACAAACAGTTGGAATTCAAATGGCTAATGTAGCATTGAAGAATTGGTGCAAAATTCATAATACTAGTGCCCATGTCGAACTAGATTGTCCTCAGTTCCATTTAGCAGCCAATATTTTCAATGTAGATGTACAAGCTCCTTGTACTAAATGCATTTTAGTTTCCCTTTGAAACTGAAAATGAAGTGTTACATGAAACAAAAGAGGTACAGGCTTTTCAACAGTCAAACAAGAATCACACCTACAATTTAAGAAATAACACTAGGCTAGGAGGTCCTTTCACTACTTCCACTCCTCCTAACAATTTCAATACTCCCCCAGATCAGAACACTAGTAATAACCCTGCTATACTGAAGGCTAATCATCATGCAAATAATGAAACAATAGCACAAAAGGTCCAAACAGGTAAAACAGAGACAGTAGAAACAATGAGGTTAGTGAGTTATTTATCTGAAGAAATAAACAAAATTAAGGTTAGTATACCTTTGTGTGAATTATTGAAAAATCTAGGGGTTAGAAATGCTTTCATAAAATCCTTGGATACATCTATGACAGGTGAGGTTTCTGCTGATATGAGTGTTCCCAATAGAGATTCACAACCCAAAGAAAAGAGTAAGAAAATTGAGTAGCCTTCCAACACTAAAGTGGTAATGTATGCAGATAAGAAAGAAGCTCCTCCTTTCTTGTTAACCATCAGAATGTTTGGAAAGAACATACATAATTGTATGGTAGATTTTGGTGCATCAGCTAATGTTATGCCTTTAGGAATATGCAAAACTTTAGGGCTGACTCCCACTAAATCTGGTAAGGTTGTTACACAGTTGGATAAAACTAAGGTTAATGTGATAGGGGAACTGATGAATATTCAAATGAAGTTAGCCTCAAATCCTAGGGTGAGTCAGTTTATTGACATTCAGGTAGTAGATATACCTATGAATTATGGGATGATGTTGAGTAGAGACTGGTCTAAAACATTGAACGGATATATGGTCACTGATTTTTCACATATGTGGTTACCTTGGAGAGGTGTTCCAAATCAAATCAGGATAGAAGCTGAACCTAGAATGAAACACATGATCACATAATACAATAGGACTAATGAGATATTATATGCTTCTGTTGAACCTGGTGTTTATAGAATCACTAACAAGGGAGTACAAATTGAAGAAATGCTGATGTTAAATTTGAGAGAAAAACATATTAGTAGGGAAACAGTAATGTTCATTGAGTCTGATGGAAATTCTTCTGATGAAGAAAATAATGCAATGAATAATTTTGGTCAGAACATTAGACAAGAAATGGAAAGGTGCATTGAACAAAATCTGCTAGTTCAGTGCAAGTTATGTAAAAGAATGTGTCGAGTCCATAATAAGCCACATTCTGAAGAGGATTGTGGAATGTGTAGGGACATTATTGAATATCAATACATAAAATGCACAAAGGGAGTAGGAATACAAGAAGGAAGGGGTAATCCTAATCAACCAAAGAGGTACTTTCAGAATAACATAGATGTGTTGATCCCAGATTTAAAAGAAGAAACATAGGACAAGAGTATTTGTCTTTCTGATTTACAAACTGAAAGTATAACTGTGCAAGAGGGACAAAATGAATTGACTATGAATGAACAAGATGGCACCTCACATATGATAGAAAAAGCAAAACATGCCAAAGTAAAGGGTCAAAAGAACAAAAATGGCATGTGGACACTGAAATGTGACGGATCTAAATCTAAACAAGGTGCAGGAGCAAGTGTAGAGCTTATAGATCCTCAGGGTAAGTCATATTTAGCAGCATATAGGTTACAATTTTCTTGTACTAACAACATTGCAGAATATAAAGCTTTAATCTATGGACTTGTCATGGCCATCAAGAAAAAGGTAAAAATGATTAGGGTATTTTCAGATTCTGAGTTAGTGGTCAGGCAAGTAAGGAAATTCTATGCATGCAACTACAAAAAGATGGTCTATTACAGGCATAAGGTGTGGGATTTGATAGATTCATTTGATGCTTTCAACATAGAACATATCCCTAGAGCATTGAACCATAGACCAAATGCAATAGTAGTTGCTGCTAGCTCATTAGAACCCTTAACATTGTCAGGTTTAAAAAGATTTACTGTTGAGTTAGTAAATATTCCTAGCATACTAGATAATGTTACTCATTTTTAGGTATTTGAAGGGGATCAACAAATTATAGATTTTCTAACTTGTAATGAGGTATTTGAATCTCAAATTATTGATGAACAGGAAAGGCTTGATGTGTCTTGGGATGAAGAAGACATAATCAACCTAAAAAGAAACTTCTTACCTAAGGGGGTAATTGCGCTAGAATAGACTTTTGACTTCGATGGGGTAGTAAGATAGAAAGATTTGCCCAAAATAGGAGGTAAGTGTGATCCATATAACCTTGGAACAGAGCAGAGTCCACAAAATGTACTTATTGGAAAGGCTTGCTCTAAAGAATTGAGAAAAGAAATTGTGGACATTCTAAAAGAGTACAAACATGTCATAGCATGGACATATGAAGATTTGAAGACATATGATAAGTCCATCATAACTCATGTGATACCTTTGAGACCAGAGGTTAAACCATTTAGGCAGAAACAAAGGCCTATGAAAGCCATTTTAGAGCCTTTAATCTTCGAAGAAGTAAAGAAATTATTGTCTGCCAGAATAATTTTTCCAGTCAGACATTTATCCTAGGTAGCTAATTTAGTACCTATGAGAAAGAAAAGTGGAGACATTAGGCTATGTGTAGATTTTAGAAATTTGAATCAGGCATTTGAAAAAGATAATTATGCCCTACCTCCAATAGATGAAGTATTGCAATTAGTGAATGGGGCTAAAATGATGTCTTTCTTAGATGGATTCTCAGGATATAACTAGGTCTTAATAGATAAAGAGGATAGATTAAAGACCACTTTTACTTGTAAATAGGGAAATTATGCATATAGAAGAATGCCTTTTGGTCTAATCAATGCAGGTGCCACTTTTCAGCGAGCCATGGACATTGCATTCCATGGATTGTCAGGTAAGTGCATTGTTGTTTATATGGATGATTTAACTGTTTACTCTAAAGATGCATCCACTCACACTGAAGATCTGAGAAAAATACTTAAAAGATGTGAAAGGTACAAGATTTCCCTTAACCCAAAGAAATGTTCATTTGGCATAACTGACGGAAAATTATTAGGACATGTCATTTCTGAAAATGGAATATCTATTGATCCTGATAGAATAGAAGGAATAAAGAAATTGCAATTACCAAACAGTAAGAAAGAACTAAAGTCATTCTTTGGTAAGATTAATTTTGTCAGGAAGTTTATTACAGGGTTTGCAGAAATTGTGCAGCCATTAAATGCCGTGCTAAAGAAGGATGAAAGATAGAATGGACACCAATAGCTAAAGCTACATTTGAAGATATTAAGGAATACATTTCTAATGCTCCTGTGTTGACAAGTCCAGATTACACAAAGCCATTTTTCATTTATTCTTTTGCATCCTCACATTCAGTTGCAGCTGCTTTAACACAAAAGGGAGAAGACAACGAAGAAAAACCCATAGCCTTCATGAGTGCACCTTTGAAGGATGCACAACTGAAATATCTTGATATAGAAAGATAGGCATTCACATTAATAAGAGCAGTGAAAAAGTTTAGACATTATATCTTACACAGCTAGGTTAAAGCCATAGTACCAGATGTAGCCGTGAAGATGTTGCTGATGCAAAACGAGCCTGGAGAGAAAAGAGCCAAATGGATTACAACTTTGAAAGAGTTTGATATGGAAATCATCCCAATGAAGTTGGTCAGAGGACAGGCATTAGTATAGACCATAGCAAATACAGATCCAAACTTGGTAAAACAACAGTATGTGTTGAATACTAATGATGCATCACGGTGGTAGGATGATTTGAACACTTTTCTAATATCAGGCAAATATCCAAATAAGATGAAATCTTCTCAGAGGAGAGCTTTAAAGATTAAAGCATAGAAGTACATGGTACAAGGAGGTCTTCTATTTAGGAAGAACCATGATGGAATATATTTAAGATGTTTAAACAGAGTTGAAGTAGATAAGGTGTTGTTAGAATTACGTGATAAGTATGGAACTGCTCATGGTTCCCATTTAGCTACAATGCATAAGATATTGAGAGCAGGATACTACTGGCCTACAATGTTAAGGATACAGAGAGTCACATTCGAAGCTGTCACACTTGTCAAATTGCAGCAGACAAGGGAAGTAATTAGGCTAATCCATTATAGCCATTCATTAAGTCTAGACCATTTGCACAATGGGGTTTAGATTTCATTGGGGTCATAAATCCTCCATCACCTACAAGACACAAGTTTATACTGGCAGTAACTGACTACTGTACAAGGTGGACTGAAGCCACATGTTGCAAGTTCTCTACTACTAAGGTAGTTATCAAGTTCCTTGAAGAAAACATCATAACCAGGTTTGGAACTCCCTATTCGCTGGTATGTGACAATGGCCCTGCATTTCTTCTTTGAAATTTTCTAAATGGGCATTTGATTATGGGATAGTTTTAAAGTTTTCTTCAAATTATTATCCTCAGGGGAATGGGTTAGTTGAGTCTACAAACAAAATTTTATTGGATATAATCAAGAAGCTAACTGAAAAGAATCCTAGAGAGTGGAACACATTGTTGAAATATGCGCTGTGGGTAGATAGGACTAAGGTTAAGTCGGCCTTAGGTAATGCACCTTATCACTTAGTTTATGGGACTGATCCCATACTTCTAGTGAATTTAAGAATACCAATCTGGAAGTTTGCTAATGAATATTTAGGCTTTGATGATCATAGAGAGGCCAGAAGAATACAAATGTTACAATTAGATGAGAAAAGAGATCAAGCCATTAAGAAATTCGCCAAACATCAAGCAGTAATCAAAAGGTGGTTTGATAAAAGAGCAAGAGTCAAAACGTTTAGAATATTAGACTTAGTGTTGTGTTGGGATAAATCACATGAAAAGAAATGAAATCATGGAAAATTTGAAAAATTATGGTTAGGTCCATTACAGGTCACATAAATAATTGGAGACATTACATTTAGGCTCAAGACCTTGACTGGGGAAGATGTGCTAGTACCAGTTAATGGCCAACACTTGAAACATTAGTTTTAGGCTTGAGGTAAGGACAGTTAGTCTTTGTGTATTATAATCTATATAATGTACAGTTTTGTGTTGTTTATGTTTTATTCTTTTTGTTGTTTCTTTTATTTTGTTGGTTTATGTGTTGTGTTGCCTTAGCAGGGATGTTTGTTTTGTTTCAGAGTATGCAGGAGCAGACTAACAACCACTGAAAGCAATAGAAAATTTAGAACATTTAGGTTAATTATTTGAAATTTATGCATAACTTGTTGTGACTGTCATGAATGTAGAAAGTTGTTTTACTTGTGAAGTTTTGTATTCAATAACTATGGGTTGAGTATTCAAGGGAAGTTTCTCACAATGACACACCTAAAATCCTTGGGTTAGTTGAACATACCAGTGTAGTTATTAGGTGAAAAATCAGAGGTCACCCTTGCTACCATTACAATTCTCAACTTAATTTTAGCAAGTGATCATTCCTTAAATCATGAAGTTACAACTGTAATATCTTATGAAATCTCTATCAAATACAAAAAAAAATATAAAATAAATAAAATGGATTTTACTAAAAATCTAGATAAAGTCATCTAAGTAACTCTACCAGGGCTATAGATGCTTGCTGGCAGTGGGGCTCTACTTAGGAGAATTGTAATGATAACCTTGTCGGGGCTATGGATGCCTATTGGCAGCAAGGCTCTATCCGGTTGGCTATGAGGGAATGACATCAACTATGTAGGCTAATATCAGTCACTAGTTTATTCAACTAATTTTTAAGATGAGGATTATTAATCACGTGCACCCACTTAAACTAAAAATGAAGATTCATGCACCTTATTGAATACATTAAGTCTTAAGTTGGATAATGATTTGTAGAAAAGATAGTTGGGAGTTATGAATTTATTTCTTTTAGTTTTCTTTAATGGTTTTAATTTGATTGTTTTGTTTGGTTGCTAGTTGTTGTGATGCTCACAACATGCCCCATTTTACTCCTTAGCAAAATGAGGACCCCTGCTGTGGCTGTGGCTTTTGCTTTTGTGTGTGGTAAAAGGGAAAAAAGGAGTGAGAGTTGCAAACCTTGTTGAAAGCAAAGAAAAAATTGCATTAAGTACCAGAGTTGAATATGGGTGAATTCCTTGTCAAAAATGAGTGAGGGTTGCTTTTTGAACCATGTGAAAATTTCCTGTATTTTGCAGGTTATGAGTGTTTTGGTAAAATGTACAATCGGGGTTTGTATGTTACTCATATACAAAGTCTTTTGTATATTGGGTTGCATATACAAGGTTGTTTGCATACAAGTCGCTCATATACAAGGTCTCTTGTATATCAGGTTGCATATACAAGTCGCATATAGAAGTCATCGGTTTTTCTAAGTCATTTTACTTGTATGCATTTCGGTAACATTTTATTCTATACATGAAAGTTAGGCCTGAAAATTTCAAAGAAGGAAAATGCATAATTGTTTAAGTCCGTTGAATGCATCTTATGTTTGTATGTTTGAAAAAACCAAACATGCAAAGTAAACATACAACGTGATATACATTGCCTGGAACTGAAACATTTATGAATTAAAGTTAAGTCCTTGTATGTTTCGCTTTGTATGTATGTTGTGGTATACATACATTATGATACATACAAGGCAGAGATACATTGCGTGGAATCGAAGGGATTATGAAATATAGTGAAATTGTTGTATGTTTCACCCCTTGTATTTTTTGGGTTATACAAAGTAGATATGCAAAGCTTTATGCATTATGATATACAAAGCCCATGTACATGTCGCAGACCCGACGGAGTTTACAGTTAAAAGGTATAAAGGGTTTAGGTCCGTCAGTTGTATATTTGGTGTTTGTATGTTTATACATACAAGCGAAACATACATTGCAAGATTCAAAGCCCGCATACAAGTCGCGGACCCGAAAAGTTTGTTAACTACAGTTAAGTCGTTGTATGTTTGTGCTTTGTATGTATCTTACATACAAAGCAGATATACAATGATTTATACATGCATTACTAAATATACAAGGTAAAGATGCATTGGTTATATACAAGCCGCGGATTTGAAATTGTTATGAAAAGGAGTTAAATGCTTGTACATTCTGCACTTTGTATGTATGTTTCGAAACATAGATTGCTTGATACATACAAGCCAGAATTCAAGGGGAATTAAAATTTGGTATAAAGCATGCATCACGCCTGAATGAATGTTGCAAGATACATTGCACTTTATACATTGCGGATCTGATAGGTAAGTAAACTACAGTTAATGAAGGGGTTGGAGTCCAATAGTGACATACAAAGGCGCTTGTATGAATCAAGCTGATATACAAAGAAGAGATACAAGCGATAGATGCAAAAGGAAAAGTACAAGTTAAGGGTGCAACTCAGACCCGAATAGAAAGTTAAACATAGAAAACTCTTTGTATGTTTTGGCACTTGTATTTCTATGATACATGGCCGATATACAAAGAAATTAAGAGCATCGAAAGAGAAGGTTTGTATGGGTTGTTTGTATATGCACTCATACAAGAAGATATACAAGAGCGATATACAAAGCAAATACAAGGATGTACGGAAAGCAAAAAGAAGGGAAGTTTAGTTTAAAATCCTTGCATAGACTACTTGTATGTTTAAGGATACAAAGAAGATATACAAGAAAATATACAACGCAAACATACAAAGAAAAGGGAAGTATGCAGAATTAAACTAACAGTTTAAAACACAGATATTGCAACTGAAGGCCGAACTTGGGTGCATTAATTACTGTAATTAATGCCCATCTAATATTCTAACAAGGTATAAATTGGCAAAAGCAACATGAATGTTTTTTAATCCATTTTTATTGTCTGTTTGCAGGTTTGCAGGTATATAGAAGGTGAAACTTAATGGCGATAACATCTCGAAGGGCGGATCAGATCACCAAAGAAGCAAAAGGAGATAAGGAAGGTGATGAGAAGTAATATGCAGGTGAAACTTAATGGCAATGACATCACATGAGGCGGATTGGCTCACAAAGGATCGCAAAAGAAGCAAAAATTTTCAGTGAGAAGGAAAATGTAGTTGGGAGGAAAACATTATTAAAAGAACACTGAAGATATTTTGAGGTGTTAGGGTTTCCAAAGGGGCATTTTTATGCTTGGGATGGGTATGCTGCTCAGAGATTTTTGGCGGGATTTGTTTTCCACTGATTGATGCTGCACTTGAAGGGTGGACCGTTGATTGACTAGGGTTTTGGAGCTGTATTGGGGATAATCAAATCTATATATTGAGCCCCTTTACTCTGTAATAAGTTACACAAGGATTTTTAGGATAGAGGAATTTGTAGAGCAGAGCTGTGACTTGTAATTTTATCTCAGCATTTAGAATAGAGGGACCTTTTAGTTTAGAAGTAGAAGGAGGTCACCTATGTCTACAATGAGGAATGCGTGGAACATCTAGCTTCCTTACTGTATCTGTCAAAGCATTGTAAGTTTTTGTGAAGTTGATTAATGAAGCTAAGAGTCATTCATACATTGTAAATCATATATGACTGTCTGTTTTGAATACAAATGAATCTAGAATTCTGTGTCTATATTCAGAGTGTTTTCTAGCTCTTCTCTGTATTTGAAATAATATCTCTTAAAGCTTGCAATCTTTAATGTATGTTCGTGAAAATACTCAGGGCATTCACATTTAAATGTTTAGTCTATGGATTTGATCAAGTTTACTACACTTCTTACAATGTGCATAACAGAGCATTTAGATCCTTTAGTAGAATGAAGTTTAGTTTAGATTTCTCTAATTTTTCCCAAACCATTTGAAATACTTAGCTTAAATGCAGAAATTCAAAGGAGATTGTCTAATATTTGAAGGAAACATGAACAACTGAGTTGATATTTGACAGTTTTCATAATATTTGAAAAGGAAAGCTTGTGTTAATATGAATCATATAAAGCTTTGTAATATAGTAACAATTTTATTTAAAGGAATGAATAAAATGTTAATATTTGTGATATTTTGCATAATTAGAGTCCAGTGAATCATAAAACACCTTAAATCAAGTAAGGCCCCTTGCATATTACAGCTTCACATTTACCTACTGAATTATCCACAAGGTCAAGACCTGACCATACAGAAACTTGGGATTAAGTAATCTTCATTGATTTCTTCATATCTTTCAAGACAGTTAGGTTCATTTTGTGAATTTTAACTTTTGTTATGAATTTGTAAAAACAATCATCAACATGTGGTGTTTAGGGATTTGCCTCAGTCAAATCTTGAGTTAGCATTCAAGCTTTTCCAACACTGTTGTTAGAGAGAGTGTGCCCTAGCAGGGCAGAGGCTAAAGATAATCTAAATGATGATTGTTGGGAATTAAGGTGTCTCAACCTTGGTAATTCCTCACATTTATTATTGTAATGGAATTTATTTACTTAGACTATGTTGTAATTTTGTTGCACATCCTATTTTTTCACTTAGTGTGAATTGGAACGATGAGTTGTCACTCCACTTGTAAGATGACTAGGATGGTCAACACACTCCATGTGGAGATAGGCATCCCTTTTGTGTGGTAGAGGTTTTCTGCCATGTGTTGGCATCTTGATTAGTGTGTAAGTGAATCTTGACCGAAACGGTTATGATAGATTCCTATGATAGAATCTATGACATGTAAGAGTTAGAAATAGAAGTTTCTATGACAGGTGAAGACATGTGTCACAAGGCATCTTGGAAAAAAGGCATCTTTGGGCACCCCAAGGAGAGTTATGACATATTATAAGAGAATATACTATTTATAGCCTATTTATGATAGATTCTCTTACAGCTGTAAGATATGTCAGTATGACAGATTTTATGATGGTTGTAAGAGTCGTAAGAGCATCTATCATTGCCCAAATTAGGAATAGGTGACCTCTTTGGGATGGGGTGACTTGACAAGTGTCAGGAACATCCTACAGTGTTGGACAAGTGTCCATAGGTGTGGGTTTTGGGCCATGAGGCCATGCTGGATGCCCATCTCAAGATAAGATGTATTATGTGATTGACAGGTATTGTTATGCTGTCGGTTTGTCTCTAGATATGAGTGTCGAAGACTCTTGAGAGCTTGCATTGCAAGTGTATTGTAAACCATTTCAATTTTTGATAATACATTGTGTAGGTTTTGGAGTGTGGGGTTTTTCACTTGATAAGGGTTTTCCCCACGTATATCTTGTGTCTCTCTCTTCTGTCTCATTTCTATGTGTATGTGTGTTTCTGCAATATCTCCATTGTTGTTGTTAACATTCTGTAATTGTAAAGGATAAAATGCATTTGCACTCTTCTCTCCTCTTTAGATTAGTGTAGGAAGCAATTTCTGCACACCTAGCTTCCTTTCAATGATAAAATGATTCAAACACAATGGTGTCACCTTGGCAGTGAAGTCCATAGGAGGATGAAGATTCTTCAACTCATAAGGATGTTGATGATGATTCCAAATCTATAAAAATCACAATAGTAACACAAGTATGCCACAAGCACAATGAATACCTTGAATTCACCTTTGCACAATATCATAGCCTTTCTATCATCAACCTTACTTAAAATGAATTCAAACACTTGTTTATATATGCTATCCCGTTAAACTTTCACAAATTAATTAAAAGAGCCGACAAGGGAGGACCCATTTAAGAGTCATATGCCAACATACATTTGATTTTACTTTGACCAATCAGGGTGGACTTGGGCGCTTGCCTTTTTGGTTGGGACTTAAACTTTAAATAAGCCCCTAGTTCCCATTTGACATGGGTTTCGGGGGATTTCTCATCGGGATGAATAATTTCCATGTAGAGTGTAAACACGTGGACCTAGGAGCTAAACTAGGAGGTAAAAAGGCATGTGTCCACTTTTTACTCCATAACATTTAGCCCCCACTTTAATGTGTGTGTGATCCTATGATTTAGCACATGCATTAAAGTATGCTTGAAGCATATCAAAACACATCAAACACTAAAATGGAGGCACACCCTAAGCTTGAAGGAGTATTTCTAGACCCGAGACTTAGGTAAACATAAGAAAACATTGAACAGTCACATAAGACACAATGAATATAGTAAGGAAGCACACAATACATGGAGAAGACAGTGAAAGAACATAATACATGGAGAAGACATGAATACAGTCACACAAGACATGAAGAATTCATGAAGAGAAGACATGATTAAGTAATTACATATCTATATATAATGCTAACTAAAGTAAACAAAACACACATGTAAAGACATGCAAAACACATATAGTGTGGGGAGGGGCTCATCGCCACACAACTTTAGACCATGTGACAAACACACAAGACACATAAGGAAGACATGAAAAACACATGGAAGACACACATAATACATGAGAACTGCATAGCATGCCATAGACACACTATACATATTATACATGACAAACACAGGCGATAAGAAGGAGCTCGTCGCTGCACTCCACTATCTAAAACATGTCAAACACACCTGACGGTTGAGCTATGCTACCACAACTACAAAAGACAGTTAAGAGTGAATGGCTCAAGATCCAACCCCACCTCATGATGAGGACTTTGTATAAAAGAATGTGCACTAGCTCAAGAGATACACCATCCCACCTTGCGATAAGGGATTTATATAAAAGGATGCGCACTAGCTTAAGAGATATGCCATCCTGCCTCATGATGAGGGCTTTTTTCTTAAAAGGATGTGCACTAGCTGAAGAGATACACCAGCCCGCCTCATGATTAGGGTTTTCAAGCATGATTTTTCAGTGTCAAAAGTAATCAGATAGATACCGTTATATATGCCCCCACCTTAAGGTGGTTGATCCCACTTTCTGGTATCAAGCGCATTAAGGTAGAGTGAAAACACACAAGGGAACAAGAGCTTTCACAAAGCCCATGCCCCAAAGTGACATGTGCCATGATTGCCAAATATTCCCACAAACACATCGAGATCATTTGCTAAGATAATCAACAAGATATAATCTTTGGTTAGAAAATCTTACTCTAAGATAATAACCAAATCAATTCATGAAAGCTATGTAGAAATTATATCACAAAATAGACCAAGTCTACACTGTCAGGTTCAGAACCGAGTATAGTCATTAGGTTATACTGCAGGCATCTCAGAACCGAGTGTAGCAACAAGATGAGATACAAAACAATCCAAAGTGCATTGAAGCAGATATAGTGTATTACAAAAGTTTGTTACAAGAAATATCACAACACAAATCACAACATGAAGTGATTCTACTAGTCAAGAATTGGATATATATCAACCCTATCTTCATATATGGATTGGTCCATTTTTCCTTTCTTGTTGAAGGGACACACGGTCCTTATCAGTATTTATTTATTTTTGTCATCTACTGGCTAGTAGAACCATTGAAGAAGTTAAACAATAAAATGAGAGAGGAGACAATAGTGACTTGGGTTTACAACATGGCAATATGCCCCCAAGACATCCTTCGCAATGTTATGCCCCCAAGGCACAACAAACAACAATAAAATAGAGGAGAGGAAAAATAGAAGAATGGTCACAGTAGAGTTGGTCTCCTTGTTTCCTTGACCTTACAAGAGTATCAAGGGTCATCCAAAGAGACCTAAACAACACTTAACACATCATGGGGGAACACAACATGACATATATAAATATCTTTATCTAAGAGGAAGCCAAACTTGTGAGAATCTTAGAGAGGTGCTCCATCAAGTGTGGTAAATTGTGTGAGAAATTCATACCTGATTGATGCTTATTTTGAAAATGGCCTTGCAGAGCTTGCTTCTTAAGACCCTGTATGTTTGAAACCTTTTGTTGCTTACAAGGAAGGGAATCATTGCTATTTCCCATTAATGACAGTCAACTTGTTCTTTTCCTTTCTTTTTCTTTCTTATTCTTCTTAGTATGATTAATGACCCTTTCATGATGAGATGGAATGCGTCTCATTGACATCACTTTCTCTTGCTTCAAATGATTACATATAGGTTGTTCCAATTACGTATCTTGTGCATGTTGGTTATCTCCCAATCCATAGAGGGATAATAGAGGAGGAACCTTAGCATAGATACCTTTTCCATGTGGACGAGGTAAATCTTCATTTGTCATCTTATCCACTTCTACCATACCAACTATGTCATCATAGTCAAGGTAGTCATCTTCAATCTCCAATGTAGTTTGTTCCACCATATTATTGTCGCTATGCTTAGGAAAAGGATCAGTGAATATTTGTAGATTTTGATTCAGAGGAGCCACTGACTTATTTCTATTGTCATTCACACCACTAACTTATATCATATTAGAATCGATGAGGTCTTGAAGTTCATGTTTAAGATGCATACATCTTTCAATATCATGTCTCGGTGAGCGGTGATAGTGACAATAAGCATTAGCATTAAATGAAGGTCCTTGTGGCCTACTACTATCGAAAGGTCAAGTAGGAGGAAGCTTCAAAAGTTTGTTGTTCACTTCTTGAGTCATTACCAAATGGAGAGAATCTAATAATGGAGTAAATTGTCTTTGTTCCTGTTTAAATTGAAATGGTACCCGAGGAGGATTTGTAATAGCAGATACTTGTGAGTGAAAATTATTTGAATGTTGCCCATTGATCTTGATGAAATTCCTATTTTTCTTCTTGAATGTATTTTGAGATGAGCTAGCTACGGATTGACCAACAGGAGCCGATGAGGTATGATTCTCATATTGACTAGCCAAAAATTGGTAATTGTTGAAAAGAACTATACTTCATCAACAATATTTTTTTGTGTATGTTTGGTTGTAGATTCATAATGAATACCTTTTGAAGATCCTCATCTTTAATCAGATATAGTATTTGCAAGATGAGACCTTGGTATCGGTTGATGAACTCTGTTAGTTTCATTTTTGAACTTTTTTTACAATGAACCAAATCAATCAAGGAGACAATAGGCCCAATGTTTTCTTGGAAGTGTTGTAAGAATTGATCAACTAGCTGTGAGAAGGAATTGATTGAATTAGGAGGTAGAGAGAAAAACCACTCCAAAACAATATCTTTGAGAGATCGAGGAAAGAGTTTTGCTAACAATTCCTCATTAAAGAAGAAATCACTACACATTTTTGTGAATGTTGCCACATGAGTATTAGGATCACCTTTACCACCGTACTTTTGAAAGAGAGGAGTCTCAAATTTGTCAGCCATTCGTGTTCTTAGAATTGCATAGGATAAAGGACTGCGAACATGATATGTTGGTAAAGTAAGTTTCAAGAGGAAGCATTAGTCAAGTTTGTCACTTTTTGTTGTAAGGAAGACATACTCTGCAAAAGCTGATTTAAGAGAGTATCATTGGATGAAGAGGTAGTTTGTGGATTTTGAGATAGGTGCATTAGATGCTGCAGTCGTGAAATTGAGAGGTGGTTGGTAATAAGTGGAAGTGATGGGTGGTTGAGAATAGGTATGCATTGGTATGGATACATGAGCTATAGAGTTTTGATAATTAATCCAATAGATTTATAATTTCCAGTAGATGTTCCCATGGTAGTAGTAGCATTACTACAAGCATGTGGATTAGTGGTGAGAATTGATGATGTAAAAGTGGATATTCCAGTAGTTGGTATGAGTACCAAGACTGGTGAGCTTATATACCATGGTGGTGACACATTTTCAATGTTATTTGCTCAGATATCTGTAGGCATAATGTTATGATCCACTATGTGGGCTAATCCACAGAGCATGTCAACACCTTCTTGTCCTTCTTGTAACAAGCCTCTTATTCCTTCAACAATAGGTACCACTTCTTGAGCTAGAGGTGCTTGTTCTACAATTTGTTGAAATTAAGCTAGTTGTTTGTCCAATTTATTAAGATTTTCATCAAGCACATGTACAGCTTTGTTACCCATTTATTCAAAAGGAGGAATTATTGGTTCTTCCAAGTTATCATTCAAGATGTCATGTAGATGTGTTGATTCACCCTTTGTAAAGTGGTTGTATAATGGATTTTTTGATGTTTGTACACCATTGCTATCAATAGCATTAGAACCCATTAGTCTATGAATTCTCCTTAAAAAAGATGTTTCTAGTAGGGCAGAAGGTTATACAGCTCATGCAAATTCCAATAACACTCAATGCACAAACTAATAGAACAATCAAAAGTATTAAGATAATTATGTTTTGTTGAAATACACAATGTGTAATTGCAAAATTTGAAATCTAAATGCAAGAAAACACAATGAAGCCAAACTACAACTCAAAATAAGATTTGAAAGAGCATTAAGGAGAGCAGAAAAATCTGAAATAAGATTTTGACTACAACCCTAGCTTTTGCAAAAACTAGGTTATATGAAAAAAGGCCAATTTTAAACAAAACCCTAACAAATGAGATATGCAAATGCAAGGTGTGAGATTGTGAAATGATTAATTGTTGTAATTAGGTTCAGATCCAATGTAAAAATTAGATTTTCAAATGCTTCCAATGATATGCAATGAAAATAATGCAAAACTATGCCTTTATGCAAGCCTAGAATGCTTATTTTTCAAATTTTTCAATTGTATGCAAGATTTTTCAATGAAGAATGATAAGTATGATATGAATTAATGAAAGATCTGATTTCAACACTCAGCAAGATGAAATTTCTTTAAAACACAGGTTCACCAAAATGTTAAGTAGAAAAAGGAGACGATGGTGCAAAGTATGGTGAGTACACTAGATCAAACTCTCTTTTCACTACAACATTCATGGACAAAACTGAGCCAAGTCACTACAAGATGGAAGAGGAATCAAATATTGGTTGTGTGCTCTTGTCTGTAGAGGAAAGATGTGACTCAATCAATCATTTTATCAAACCCTAGGCCAATCAATGGTCTAAACCCTAGAATTATGATAATCAACCTATAATAGAGAAACATAAGCAACAAGTCAGGATCTGAAAGCACCAGGGTGATCAGTGAGATGTCCAAACCCATCCCTCACAAGCTAAAATGTCAGAAGACTCTGGGGCTAGTGCCCAAGTCTAGAAAGTTATAATCTTCAGAAGCTTCGAATTGCAAAAATGTCACAAATGATGTTATGATGCTGAATTTAGGGTTTGTTTTGCTTGCTAGGCACTGGGGCTAGCGCCGTAGTCTATTGTGGGTGAATTTTTGAACTATGTTTTCACATCTTGAATCTTGATCTCTTAGACAGCCTCCCTATACCTTTACTTCTATCATTCCTACACATGTAACCTATACACACGAAGAAAAGGGGTTTGGGGGTTGTGGTGTTTATGGATTTGCCTCAGTCAAATCTTAGGTTAGCATTCAAGCTTTCCCAACACCATTGTTAGAGAGAAAGATTTCCCTAGCAGGGTAGAGGCTAAAGATAATCCAAATGATGATAAAATGATTTAAACATAATGATGTCACTATTGAAAGGCACAAGACAACTGAGAGGGGGGTGAATCAGTTGTATCAAAAACTTTAACTTCTTTACACAATATCACTTTCACATTTATTTAACTTAACTCTTTATTCTGTTATAAATATTAAACATGAATAGAAAAAACAAAACATGAGCACATTAACATCATACACACATGAACACTAGATTTTTATGTGGAAAACCCTAAACAGGGAAAAACCATGGTGAGTGCTACCTCACAATATAATGTAGTAACAATATCAAATATAAAAAATGGCTCACTGCCAAAGGGCTCACTGCAGAAAAGAATGGCTCACTAATGAGGGTGGCTCACTATTAGGGTTGGCTCACTACCAGGGTTGGCTCACTATTGGGGGTGGCTCACTATGAGGCCGATTATTTTACCTTCCTTATTTTGATCATTATGCATTTCAGTTGATGACATTATCAGACTTTTAGTGACTATGGTTTCATTATGCAAACTTGATTTTATCCCCTGATTATGATAGGACATTGATTAGACATATGTGATTCGATTTGATCATATAGATGATATTTTGTGATTTGATATACGAGATACATATTTGATGATGCTTGTGATGAGATTCTAGTTATTTATGTGATGTGGACTATTTGACATGTGTTTGAAAAATGTAGTTTAATTTGGGATTATGTATTGATGATTATTGTTGTATTTGATTGTGTGAATTTAATTCCAGTTGCTTCGGCTATGATGTTTCATGATATGATTGACACTTGATCGAGATGTGCAGGTTTTACATTCCCTAGCCATAGGAAATTGGAGGTAGAATTCACACTATGTTATCCCCTATAAAACTGATCCATTCCCAAGAGGGATAAGGATCACATTTGAATTTGAATGTTGATTTAATTTTATTATTTTGGCCTCAGTACCCTTTGTTTAAATTAATTAATAATAAGTGTTGTATAAATTTTACTTAATTTACACCACTTGGTATTTATTTTATTTTTTGAGGCCATTTAGAGTGGATTTATGACCCCTTTGTGAACCATACTGCCCCAAACATTACCCTAGGTGGTTACCCTTGGGTCTAGGGTCAAATTGGACTAACTAACCCTAGAATTAATTCACTTTTGGTCACTCTAAACTATGGTTTAGTCAAAGTGACGAAATTTGAGATAAGGGAAGGTGGGAGATGAGTCATGCCTTCGGAAAGACTCATCCCCTTCCCAAACTTTGGGAACCCTTTCTCAAGGAAGACTTGAGAGGTCTCCAACACTCCCAAGTGTGTGGGAGCTTCCTCCAAGACTCTCACACACGTGTGAGAGCATCTTGGAGGGAGATGGCTTTTTGAGAGAATAAGAGGATGCCATATGGCATCCCTTATCCTCTTGAAGGTGTGAGTGGGAATGCGACCTCACCACTTGTTCTCTCACACATGTGTGAGAGCACAAGTGGATAAGGTGAGGATTGAGATGGAATGAGAGGATGACACTTATCATCCTCACACTTCCTCTCCCTTGCAAGTGGCATTGGAGGAGGAAGGAGAAGGTGACAAGTGTCACCTTCTCATTCCTCAAGGCCAAATTGATGGCCTATATTATCTACTCTTGTTGAGGAGTGTGGGGTTCTTGCAATTTTAATTTTTTCTTGCTATTTTGGAGGAGTTTGGGAAGTTGGAGGAATTCTTGAAAGATTGGAAGGTTTGGGAAAGATTGGATCTCTTCACCAAACATGCTTCCATTATAGGGCTTTGAAGGTAAGCCTCTCAAACTTTGTTTCTTCACCCTTGCTTATTTAATGTGTTGTGTTGAAGTTTTTTGGTTATTTTGTTGTTTACATTGTTTTTGTGTGGGATGGGAGTATGGTGAGAGCACCTCCAATGGAGGTAATGCTCAACTTGTTTGGGTAGGGGAAAGGAACCTCCTTGAGGTCATTCCCACATTGTGTATTTATGCCTTGAGGGCTTTTATTTGTTGAAGAGATTATTCAATGGTAAGAGTGCCATGGAGATTATTGTTGTGATTTTGTGGATAGTGGTGTTTTAGAGATTTTGGCTTGAGGCCATGAGTTGATATTTTATCATTTGGGTGACCTTTGAAGTTGAGGGGTCCATTCCCTACCCTCATCAAACTCATTTTCATGAGTTGAGTTTTGTGTTAAACCTATGGGCTGATTTTTTTGTTGTGTTTGATTTTTGTTGTGGAATGTTGCACCTGTGTGAATCCCTACCTCCCTAGCTCGGGGGTGACCCACTTGAGGGTCTATGGTAGGGAGGAGAGCATTTCATAGTGGCTGGAATGTTCTTCTTTTCGTTGTGCTTATTACAAGTTTTGAGTGAAGAGATGGAGTTGTTGTGGAGCTCATTTTGGTGTTCTCATAGTCTCTTTGTGTTGGCTATTGGAGCCATGGCCATTATGGCCTTATTATATTTTATTCTTGTAAAGTTTGATTAGTTTTTTGCCATAGAGTTGGCTGTGATAGATAATGAAATGTAAACATTTTGTTATTCTATTTAATGCTGTTCACTTCCTATTTTTGTGGAGTTATGAAGTTTGTGAAATGCATGTGAAGTTGTATTTATATTTCTGTCATATTCCTTTGCAAAAAAAAATATAATGTAACTCCTTTCTATTATATTGAAATGAAAATTTCTATGTATTAGTTGTTTCCATGAAAAGAGAAACTTTGAGAGTTGTTATCTGTTTGTTACTTGATAGGTTAAAACATTTGTTGTTGCTAAATATAATGCATTCTCTATCCTATATAATGCTTTCAAAGAAAATATAAATATATTCCTATTTATTTTGATATCAAAAAAAATAAGGGGGATTTAATACTGGTTGTCTATTTATTTTATAGAAATGGAATATTAGTTTTCATAAAAAAAAAAGAGTTAGAACTGAAAGTTAGTATTCTGTCCTAGGGTACTGTGTGAGAAAATATGGGTAGGGTGTGTTTATAAATATTTATATATTGATATAGAAATGCATTTGGCTATTTTATTAATTTAGAAAGGAATAAAACCTAGTTTATTGTCTTTCATTTCTTTTCTGTGTATATGCTGTGAATTAAAGGAAATTATAGAAGTTTAAAAGTTGTATATATATTTATAAAAGAAAAATTTATATAAAGAATATCAATGCAAACATACTATGTTATTGGGAACAATCTGTGAATTAAAACCTGAGTATACTATTATATATACATTCATTTCATATATATATATATATATAACCCTAATAAAAAATTTACAACAAAGTATAGACTAGAGTAAACTGCCGAGAAGAATACCCATGGTGGACGGGTGAAGCGACTGTTTTAAAAATAGAAAACAAATAACAATAAAAAAAATATGGAGCTGTGGTGGGCGCTATCGAAGTTTAATCATTGGTGTGGGGAGGGGGCCGTGCCTCCCCACACTTCCCCGTCACTGCACTTCGTGGTTTAACCCTCAAACTCCACTCCTACGGCAACAACCCCCCTCCATTTACACCCTAAACCCCCTTCTAACAGCTCCTCCACTGGTAGTTACCCCGGCCACACTGCCACCTGCACTGCTGACCGAACACTGCGCTGCTCCCTCTTGGCTCATCCGACGCTGCCACTGTTGTCCCTTGCTCTTCCTTAACCCCTGTTCACATGATAAATCTACCAGTTACTCAATGTAGTATATGTATATCAAAAAAAATGTATATATTTACACTTAGATCTCTCTATCATCTCTGTGGTATTTACCTCCGTGGGAGGCAATTGAAGCCTCTTCCATGGCTTCTCCACCATTCAAACCCTAACTTGCAATAAAGTAGAAAACAACAAAAGAAAATAAGAGAAGAATAAAATGAGATTAGGGCAACTCAAAATGAGAGACAACATAACATAAATTAGGGCAAATAGAAAACAATGTTAGTTTGAGTTAGGGCTTCCTTATTTTGAGATATTTAAAATTGGGGTGTTTTCTTTTATTTGTGGGGTTTCATTTTATTCTTTATCTAAAACCTCTATTTTCCTCTTATTGTTTTAATTTATCTCTGGGAATCTCTTAATTTGATTTCTAATTTTGAATGGGTTAATTTTTGCAATTTATTTATTGTCTGGTGATTTGAATTTAATTTTTGGGAGGGAATATTTTATTCTATCTGGGAAGAAATTTTCCCTTGAGTTTATTTAACCTTAGCGAAATTTCTCTTATCGATCTAGTTGATTTTCTATTTTATTATTATTTTATGGGATGAGTTATTTAAACTCTCCCCCCTCCTATTTTAAATATTTGAGTTAGTTATTAAACATAATGTCGGGGTTATATTTAATAATGGACTCAACTCTTCCTTGGATTTATCTGACGTTCTATCATAAATTTTATTTTATTACTTTATTTTTATCATTTTGATATTATTCTTAAGTTTTAATTCAAATTTTATTCTTAAAATTTATTTAATCCTTTATTGATGATTTATTTTAAAAATTTTATTTCAATTATCGATAACGTGTTATGCTACCGAAATTTTGCTAGATTCCTAGGGTTTATTTTATGTGGTGTTTTATTTATTTTTAATCCATCATTCCACTTTAATCACTCACCATCTTGCCATTGTTTTACTTAATCACTTCTCGATCTGAGTTAAGTTAGGGTTCAATGCTGGCAAGATCATCTTCACCTAGGAAACTTAGGGTTCAAATTAAAATCAGTCTAACCCTAGAAGCGACACACTACGTGTTGCATACCCCCTAGATGGCTTGCACCATCGCGGTTATATTAACATGTTTACGCCTTATGCGTATTGCCACCGAGCATGCAGACTCGTGCGAGGGGGTTCCTAGGGATAGGTAGAAAAGTTTTTCGTAGTTTGTGTCATGACCACATGGCAAATGCGGACATGAAATGTGTGTTGTGTGTCATGACCACATGGGAAATGCAGGCATGAAATTTGGTAGCAGAGCCTAAGTTTAAACACTAGGCTTGTTTGGGCACATTATTATTTCCGCAACTTTGATTAATTTATGGTTACCTCATTTTTGTAGGATGCCTCCCTGACGAGTTCGGCGAGCATAGTCCCACCGCACTCCATCCCCTGAGGTTCATAGTGACTCTTCAGCTAAGGTACAGGCACAACCAATCCCACAGATACTGCAGACACCATCAGCCATACCAAATATTGGGCCATAGATATTATAGGCTTTACAGGTAGTTTTAGATAGGCTTCCACCAGCTGTAGTTGAGCCGCGCATAGAGCCACGTGTCAAGCCCCGTGAGGATCCGTGAGAGGAGCCACGCATGGAGCCACGAGCTGAGTCCCATGTCGAGCCGCGTGTGGAGCCTCGCATTGAGCCGTGAGGGGCACCACATGTGGAGCCTTATGTTGAGGTGCCAAAGACGACAACAAAGGAGGTTGGTTTGGCTGACAGGGCTCGTAGTAGGAGCCCTTCACGTCATGCTAGGTATGATGAGGTAGTACGAGTAGAGCACGTTGTTCACAGACCTTATGACTATTACACATGTGAGCCTATCAAGAGGCCTAGAGATAGAGGAGACCCCATTAGGGATTTATTGAGGTTGAACCCTCCTATATTCATCGGGACCACAGAGGGAGCTGAGCTAGAGGCCTGGCTCATCAGCTTAGACAGATGCTTTGCATTGCATCCTTACAAGGGTAACACGAAGGCCCGTGTGGTAGTACACTTGTTGCAAGATGTAGCAGCTACCTAGTGGTGCACTAAGGAGTGCAAGCATCACCTTTCCTTAAACACTCTCACATGGGAGACCTTCATTGAGCGCTTCAATGCACGATACCTATCAGATCATTACAGGCAGTGTCGTATAGACGAGTTCCATGACCTGTAGCAGAGGGGACTTACAGTGGCACAGTATGAGGGTAGATTTACTAAGTTATCCCATTATGTGGAGTATCTCCATGACGAGAAACTCCTGGTTCATAAGTTTATTAGAGGACTGAACCACAGTATAGCAGGGCCTGTTCGGATGGCAGACCCCCAGACTTTGAGTGATGCTGCTAATAAGGCATATATCGCTAAGGAGATTCAGAGACAAGGGTAGAGTTTACACCCTTAGTTTTAGGATCGTGGATAGCAGCAGCATTATCAGAGTTTTTGCAGACCATCACAACCACCTCATAGGGGAGGATTTAGTTCTGCACCCTTACCTCTTAGGCCCCCATAGCAACAGCAGCCATAGCAGCAACAAAGAATAAGGACATAGTAGAGGTCACATGGGGGACATAATAGAGGTTGGCAGTAGCAGGGCCTGCGCAGAGATTAGAGGTAGCAAGGACCACCTGCGGGACCTGCGAGGTCACAACAGTCTTATAGGGGCTCATAGGGGTCTACAGTAGATCAGGGCAATAGTAGTCGAGTAGGACTCAGACTGGATAGGTATAGGCTAGAGGCCCTTGTTATGTTTGTGGTGGAGCAGGACACCTAGCTAGAGAGTGTCCATAGGGATTTATAGTAGGGGGACAGCCTCGAGCAAGAGGATCTGAGCAGACTATTGGTGATGTGGGTAGATCCCACTGTATGTTCACAGTGGTTGATAACCGCTAGGCTGATTTTCAGGCATCAATGATTGAGACATCAGATATGATTAGGGTAACCCCATTTCTATTCTTTTTGATTCTGGTGCTACTGACTCATTCATATCTCCATCGTTAGTGGAGTGTTGCAGGCTGGTGGCCTCTAGGCAAGGTGATAGGTGGGTGGTTGAGTTGGCCTCAAGGGCCAAGATGTCAGTAGATGCCTTAGTCCACGACTGTGAGATTGCTTTGGGACCCTTTACTACAGTATGTGACCTTAGAGTCATGAAAATAGGATCCTATGACGTGGTGTTGGGTATGGATTGGCTTGCGGTTCATCGAGCCAAGCTAGATTGTTGCCAAAAGGCAATCAGCTGTTTAGATGATCACAACACATCAGTTGAGATAGTGGGAATGCATAAGCCCACAGCAGTGCATATGATATCTGCTCAGTAGCTTAAGCACTGCATGCAGAAGGGATGTTAGATGTTTGCCATCACAGTGAGTGCTAGATCAGATGACAAGCCTGAGGCATCTTTGGATGATCATCCCATCCTTAGAGAGTTTGCTGATGTGTTTCCAGTAGAGTTACCGGGGATGCCACCCTGACGTGAGGTAGACTTTCACATAGACTTAGTGTCGGGTGCCGAGTCAGTGTCTCGTACCCCTACAGGATGACCACACACGAGCTCACTGAGCTCAAGTTACAGTTGGAGGACTTGCTCGAGAAGGGACACATCCGACTGAGCGTTTCACCTTGGGGCACTCCTGTCATCTACGTGAAGAAGAAGGATGGGTCTATTCAATTATGCATGGACTATAGGTAGTTGAATAAGGTGATGATGAAGAACCGTTATCCTCTGCCCAGGATTGATGATCTTTTCTATCAGATGCAGGGAGCCAGAGTGTTCTCTAAGATAGACTTGAAGTCCAGGTATCATCAGCTATGTATCACAGAGGTGGATATCCATAAGACCGCCTTCCGGACTTGTTATGGCCACTATGAGTTCACAGTGGTTCCCTTCGGCTTGACAAACGCCCCTATAGTGTTCATGAGTCTCATGAATGGGGTGTTCCGTACCTATTTAGATCGGTTTGTGATCATTTTCCTCGATGACATTTTAATTTATTCACAGACTGAGGAGGAGCATGAGGAGCACCTTCGTCAGGTTCTATAGTGTTTGCAAGAGTAGAATCTTTATGGGAACTTGGTGAAGTGTGCATTTTTCAAGACAGAGGTTCAGTATCTGGGGCATATCCTATCTAGTGATGGAATCTCAGTAGATCCATTGAAGATCAGGGCTATCAGGGATTAGCCAGCACCCACTAGTGTGATAGAGGTCAGGAGTTTTATGGGGTTAGCTGGTTATTACCGTCACTTTGTTGAGGGTTTTTCTTAGATAGCACACCCCATCACTTCCCTTTAGCGGAAAGGGAAGAGTTTTCTTTGGACTGAGTAGTGTGAGAGGGCCTTCAGGGTCCTCAAGGAGCATCTTACCAGTGCTCCCATTTTAGCGGTTCCTGATCCTGCAGCAATTTTTATGGTTTGCATGGATGCATCACTTGAGGGATTGGGAGCTATACTTATGTAGGGTGGTAGAACGATTGCGTATGAGTTGCGAAAGCTCAAGACCTATGAACTGAACTACCCCATGCATGACTTGGAGTTAGCGGCAATGGTTCATGCTCTAGTTCGTTGGAGACATTTCTTATTGGGTCATCACTTTGAGCTCGATTCGGATCATCACAGCCTTCAGTATATCTTTACTCAGTTGAATCTGAACGCTCGTCAGTGATGTTGGATGGAGTTCTTCTACGAGTATGATTTTGATGTCCACTACATCAAAGGGAAGGAGAATGTGGTTGCTGATGCATTGAGTCAGAGGTGCCATGAGCTCTTGACCTTGACTCTGAGTGTGGACTTGAGACGTTGCATTATTCAACATCTACCAGAGGATGAGTTGTTTCTTGAGGTATAGCAGGAGATCAGTTCATAGAGGGCCCTGGTGGGCAAGTTTGTAGGGTATTCACTTGAGGCAGATGGGTTACTTCGTCATCGACAGCGCATCTATGTACCCCGCGCAGGTGACCTACATACTGTAGTGTTATCAAAGGCTCATAGAGCACCGTATGCAGCACATCTGGGGGTGAAGAAGATACATGCCAACCTACGACAGTTGTACCATTGGGCGGGTATGAGACGTGACATAGCAGAGTTTGTTTCTCGATGCCTTGAGTGCCAAAGGGTCAAGGCCGAGCATCAGCATCTAGCGGGTCTTCTATACCCACATGACATACCTGAGTGGAAGTGGGACACCATTTCCATGTATTTTATTGTTGGTCTTCCTATGTCTTCGCATCGCCATGATGCCATCATGGTGACAGTCGACAAGTTGACCAAGGTGGCACACTTCTCACCTGTACGCATGACGTACAATGTGCCAGCAATGGCGAGAGTATTCTTAGATGATATTGTGAGATTGCATCGAGTACCTCACTGCATTATTTCAGATAGAGATTCTGTATTCACTTTAGCATTCTGGAGAGCCTTGCAGCAGGCGTTGGGAACACAACTCAACTTTAGCTCCCCTTATCATCTTGAGATAGATGGACAGACAGAGCAAGTGAATCAGGTGTTGGAGGACATGCTTTGGATGTATGTTATGGACCATCAGTCTAGATGGGAGGAGTATCTATATCTGGTTGAGTTTGCCTACAATAATGGGTATCACAGCTCATTGGGTATGCCTCCCTTTCAGGCTTTATATGGTAGACCATGCAGGACACCATTGATTTGGGATCAGATAGAGGACAGAGTTGCCATTGGTCCAGAGCTAGTTCAGGATATGGAGCAGTAGGTCACACTGATTAGACAGAGGTTACAGGAGGCACATGATAAACAAAAGAAGTATGCCGATGCTAAGAGGACTAATCAGAGCTTCTCAGTGGGTGACAGGGTATTCCTTAGAGTGTGGCCATACAAGAGACCTATCCATTATGGAAAGGGCTCTAAGCTCGCACCACGATTTGTAGGACCCTTTGAGATTTTGGAACGGATAGGACCAGTTGCCTATCATCTAGCATTGCCACCTAGCCTATCATGTATCCACGATGTCTTTCATATTTTTGTTTTGAGATGATATATATCTAATTTATCTCATGTACTGGATTGGAGTGCTCTACAGGTAGAAGCAGATGGGCAATTGGCTTTGGAGCTAATTCACATATTGGCTCGTCGAACGCTGGGCCTTCGAGGTCAAGAGCTGAACTAGGTTAGGGTCCAGTGGGATTGTTATGATGAGGTCACAGCGACTTGGGAGGGTGCAACTAGTTTGAGGGCACTCTATCCTCACCTTTTTGACGACTTCCAGGAGGAAGTTTAGTATTGGGGGGGAGGATGTGAGGCCGATTATTTTACCTTCCTTATTTTGATCATTATGCATTTCAGTTGATGACATTATCAGACTTTTAGTGACTATGGTTTCATTATGCAGACTTGATTTTATCCCTTGATTATGATAGGACATTGATTAGACATATGTGATTCGATATATGAGATACATATTTGATGATGCTTGTGATGAGATTCTAGTTATTTATGTGATGTGGACTATTTGACATGTGTTTGAAAAATGCAGTTTAATTTGGGATTATGTATTGATGATTATTGTTGTATTCGATTGTGTGAATTTAATTCCAGTTGCTTTGGCTATGATGTTTCATGATATGATTGACACTTGATCGAGATGTGCAGGTTTTACATTCCCTAGCCATAGGAAATTGGAGGTAGAATTCACACTATGTTCTCCCCTATAAAACCGATCCATTCCCAAGAGGGATAAGGATCACGTTTGAATTTGAATGTTGATTTAATTTTATTATTTTGGCCTTAGTACCCTTTGTTTAAATTAATTAATAATAAGTGTTCTATAAATTTTACTTGATTTACACCACTTGGTATTTATTTTATTTTTTGAGACCATTTAGAGTGGATTTATGACCCCTTTATGAACCATAGTGCCCCAAAAGTTACCCTAGGTGGTTACCCTTGGGTCTAGGGTAAAATTGGACTAACTAACCCTCGAATTGACTCACTTTTGGTCACTCTAAACTATGGTTTAGTCAAAGTGACGAAATTTGAGATAAGGGAAGGTGGGAGATGAGTCATGCCTTTGAAAAGACTCATCCCTTTCCCAAGGAAGACTTGGGAGGTCTCCAAGACTCCCAAGTGTGTGGGAGCTTCCTCCAAGACTCTCACGCATGTGTGAGAGCATCTTGGAGGGAGATGGCTCTTTGAGAGAATTAGAGGATGCCATATGGCATCCCTTATCCTCTTGAAGGTGTGAGTGGGAATGCCACCTCACCACTTGTCCTCTCACACATGTGTGAGAGCACAAGTGGATAAGGTGAGGATTGAGATGAGAGGATGACACTTGTCATCCTCACACATCCTCTCCCTTGCAAGTGGCATTGGAGGAGGAAGGCAAAGGTGACAAGTGTCACCTTCTCATTACTCAAGGCCAAATTGATGGCCTATATTATCTCCTCTTATTGAGGAGTGTGGGGTTCTTTCAATTTTAATTTTTTCTTGCTATTTTGGAGGAGTTTGGGAAGTTGGAGGAATTCTTGAAATATTGGAAGGTTTGGGAAAGCTTGGAGCTCTTCACCAAATGTGCTTCCATTATAGGGCTTTGAAGGTAAGCCTCTCAAACTTTGTTTCTTCACCCTTGCTTATTTAATGTGTTGTGTTAAGGTTTTTTGGTTATTTTGTTGTTTGCATTATTTTTTTGTGGGATGGGAGTATGGTGAGAGCACCTCCAATGGAGGTAATACTCAACTTGTTTGGGTAGGGGAAAGGAACCTCCTTGAGGTCACTCCCACATTGTGTATTTATGCCTTGAGGGCTTTTATTTGTTGAAAAGATTATTGAATGGCAAGAGTGCCATGGAGATTATTGTTGTGATTTTGTAGAGAGTGGTGTTTTGGAGATTTTGGCTTGAGGCCATGAGTTGATATTTTATCATTTGGGTGACCTTTGAAGTTGAGGGGTCCATTCCCTACCCTCATCAAACTCATTTTCATGAGTTGAGTTTTGTGTTAAACCTATGGGCTCATTTTTGTGTTGTTGTGTTTGATTTTTGTTGTGGAATGTTGCACCTATGTAAATCCCTACCTCCCTAGCTCGGGAGTGACCCACTTGCGGGTCTACGGTAGGGAGGAGAGCATTTCATAGTGGTTGGAATGTTCTTCTTTTCGTTGTGCTTATTGCAGGTTTTGAGTGAAGAGATGGAGTTGTTGTGGAGCTCATTTTGGTGTTCTTATAGTCTCTTTGTGTTGGTTGTTGGAACCTTGACCATTATGGCCTTATTGTATTTTATTCTTGTAAAGTTTGATTAGTTTTTTGCCATGGAGTTGGCTGTGATAGATAATGAAATGTAAACATTCTATTATTCTATTTAATGCTGTTTACTTCCTATTTTTGTGGAGTTATGAATTTTGTGAAATGCATGTGAAGTTGTATTTATATTTATGTTATTTTCCTTTGCAAAAAAAAATATAATGTAACTCCTTTATGTTATATTGGAATGAAAATTTCTATGTATTAGTTGTTTCCATGAAAAGAGAAACTTTGAGAGTTGTTATCTGTTTGTTACTTGATAGGTTAAAACATTTGTTGTTGCTAAATATAATGCATTCTCTATCCTATATAATGCTTTCAAAGAAAATATAAATATATTCCTATTTATTTTGATATAAAAAAAAGGGGGGAGTTAATACTGGTTGTCTATTTATTTTACAGAAATGGAATATTAGTTTTCATAAAAAAAAAGAATTAGAACTGAAAGTTAGTATTCTGTCCTAGGGTACTGTGTGAGAAAATATGGGTAGGGTGTGTTTATAAATATTTATATATTGATATAGAAATGCATTTGGCTGTTTTATTAATTTAGAAAGGAATAAAACCTAGTTTACTGTCTTTCATTTCTTTTCTATGTATATGTTGTGAATTAAAGGAAATTATAAAAGTTTAAAAGTTGTATATATATTTTAAAAAGAAAAATTTATATAAAGAATATCAATGCAAACATATTGTGTTATTGGGAACAATTTGTGAATTAAAACCTAAGTATTCTATTATATATACATTCATTTCATATATATATATAACCCTAATAAAAAATTTACAACAAAGTATAGACTAGAGTAAACTGCCGAGCAGAATACCCATGGCGGACGGGTGAAGCGACTATTTTAAAAATAGAAAACAAATAAAAATATTGAACTGTGGTGGGCAGCGCCCACCACAGACCCCGCAGCCCTGTCAAAGTTTAATCATTGGTGTGGGGAGGGGGCTATGCCTCCCCCCACACCCATGGGTGTGGGGGGAGGCATGGTCCCCTCCCCACGCTTCCCTGTCACTGCACTTCGTGGTTTAACCCCCAAACTCTGCTCCTCCTATGGCGACAACCCCCCTCCACTTACGCCCTAAACCCCCTTCTAACAGCTCCTCCACCAGTAGTTACCCCAGCCACACCACCGCCTGCACTGCCGACCCAACACTACGCCACTCCCTCTTGGCTCATCCGACGCCGCCACCATCGTCCCTTGCTCTTCCTTAACCCCTATTCACATGATAAATCTGCCACTTACTCAATGTAGTATATGTATATAAAAAAATTTATATATTTACACTTAGATCTCTCTATCATCTCTGTGGTATTTACCTCCATGGGAGGCAATTGAAGCCTCTTCCATGGCTTCCCCACCATTCACACCCTAACTTGCAGCAAAGTAGAAAACAACAAAAGAAAATAAGAGAAGAATAAAATGAGATTAGGGCAACTCAAAATGAGAGACAACATAACATAAATTAGGGCAAATAGAAAATAATGTTAGTTTGAGTTAGGGCTTCCTTATTTTGAGAGGATATTTAAAATTGGGGTGTTTTCTTTTATTTGTGGGGTTTCATTTTATTCTTTATCTAAAACCTCTATTTTGAATGGGTTAATTTTTGCAATTTATTTATTGTCTGGTGATTTGAATTTGATTTTTGGGAGGGGATATTTTATTCTATCTGAGAAGAAATTTTTCCTTGATTTTTTTTACCTTAGCAAAATTTCTCTTATCGATCTAGTTGATTTTCTATTTTATTATTATTTTATGGGATGAGTTATTTAAACTCTCCCCCCTCCTATTTTAAATATTCAAGTTAGTTATTAAACATAATGTCGGGGTTATATTTTATAATGGACTCAACTCTTCCTTGGATTTATCTGACGTTCTGTCATAAATTTTATCTTATTACTTTATTTTTATCATTTTGATATTATTCTTAAGTTTTAATTCAAATTTTATTCTTAAAATTTATTTAATCCTTTATTGATGATTTATTTTAAAAAATTTATTTCAATTATCTATAAAGCGTTATGCTGCTGAAATTTTGCTAGATTCCTAGGGTTTATTTTATGCGGTGTTTTATTTATTTATAATCCATCATTCCACTTTAATCACGCGCCACCTTGCCATTGTTTTACTTAATCACTTCTCGATCTGAGTTAAGTTAGGGTTCGATGCTGGCGAGATCATCTTCACCTAGGAAACTTAGGGTTTAAATTAAAATCAGTCTAACCCTTCGAAGTGACACACTACGTGCCACATACCCCCTAGATGGCTTGCACCATCGCAGTTATATCGACATGTTTACGCCTTATGCGTATTGCCACCGAGCATGCAGACGCATGTGAGGGGGTTCCTAGGGATAGGTAGAAAAGTTTTTCGTAGTTCGTGTCATGACCACATGGCAAATGCGGACATGACACGTGTGTTGTGTGTTGTGACCGCATGGGAAATGCAGGCATGACACTCACTACCATGGTGAACTGATTTAGTAGCATCTACACCATGCCTGAGTTCAATTCCATTGAAGTGCAATATATCTCCTCTGCTCTGCTATGCTTTTACACTTTGCACTTATCTTCGCATCTTCACAACTTAGACACTCAATCACAAATTCATTACATACATTTATACCTATCATCAACCTTGGAATGTACATCAAGATCGACATTACATTCTACAACCATTAGAACTTTCTCCAAGTTCATCATACATACATAAATCAAATTAGCACTAGACATAAACAAACTTGCAGGGAAAATGAATGAAAGATGAACATATCATGGATTAGCTCAACCCAAATACATCCTCACACACTTGGACATGCTTTCTCAATCCATGAATCACCTCCGCAACAAGTGTGACAAACCAGGTCAGCCAAAATTTATGCACATATCAAGAACACTTAAAAACATGCTTGCAAGATCTTCATTGTAGCTTGCGGATCAAGCACATGCCTCCAACACATTATAGTGAAATATTTGAACAACATAGAATCACTTGGGAGCTAACAAATCCAACCGCAACAGATCTCACTTGAAGACAACAAATATCACTTGAGAACACATCACATACTGCTTCTTAACAGACACTGTCAAACTCTGCTAATTACTAGCTTGCCTTTCGAAGCACCAAATGATAAATCCTTTGGAATGAAGATGACTAAGGACCTTATAATCTTAAGCCTGGAACCACAAATCCAAAATCCAATCTATGGAGAAATGCGGAGCAAAACACTTTCTCCTTGTCACTTTGTCTACACACATTGCCAGGCACAGTCTTCAAACTGGTGAATGAAACTTTTTCTATACAGTAATATGGACCACCAAATTCTAGATTTAGTATCTTCAAATACTTCTTTAAATCATATCCAAATCTCATACTCCAGTCTTCAACATAGGAAATATGTGGAGAAAAATATTCAGACGGTGTTCTTAAGAAGACAACTCAATCAATCAACAAACAACAATGCCAGAAGATATAGTTGACACAAATGACAACATAGACATGTTGACATCAATAACAACACCAATTAGCACATACTTTCAACAACCACCCCCTTTGTCATTGATGGCAACATGTGATGTGAAAAACATGTTCCATCATCAAGACATAATTCTGCATCAGAACTGCCCCTTTCTTTTTACACCTCTGCACTCTTACTCCCCCTGAGTTTTTCACATGATTTCTATCCCCTTTTGACATCAATGGAAAAGGGCATCACATCTCTTCTACTACACATACGTGCTTACTATTGTTCTGATTAGTTTGAAACCATCCTAAATGCAACAATCATCTCAAACCACTACCTACTCCCCCTAAGAGGTAGCCTCCAACATCAGTCCAAAAAAAGAAATTTACTTTGAAGTACACTAGACGGATGCACCTTCCTATGCATCTAATTCAAGGAAGGAGGAGCAATAACCCCTAATTTCTCTTAGAGATACTCAAATGTGTCTTTTGGAAGAGCCTTAGTGAATATATCAGCAACTTGATCTTTTGTAGGCACATACTCAAGCTTCACCTCATTCTCTGCAACTTTCTCCCTCAAAAAGTGATACTTAATTGAAATGTACTTTGTCTTTGAATACATTACTAGATTATTTGAAATATTTATGGCACTTGTGTTATCACAAAGAATAGGAATTGACCCATCAAACTCAACTTTGATATCTTTCAAGGTTTGCTTCATCCAAAGTACCTGAGTGCAACATGATATTGCAGCAATATATTCTACTTCTACAGTAGACAAGGAGACTGATTCTTGTTTCTTGCTATGCCAGGACACTGCCCTATCTCCAAGGAAGAATGCACCTCCACTTGTGCTTTTCCTATCATTAGCACATCCATCCCAATCTGCATCTATATAGGCACTTAGAGAAACATCACTGTTCTTAGGATACCACAAGCCATGATCAGGAGTGCTTGTCATGTCCACATTTCCCATGCGGTCACAACATGCAACACACGTGTCATGTCCACATTTGTCATGTGGTCATGACACGAAATATCAAAAAAATTCCACACATCCCTAGAAACTCCCTCACACGCATCAGTGTGCTTGGTGGCAATACGCATAAGGTGTAAACATGTCAGTCAAATGTGGGGTAATGAAATCACATGCGCATTCCCCTTCGCGATGGAAGTTGACTAAAGGGGTCAATGCGATGCAAGAAATGTCACTAATAGGGTCAGGATCAAAAGATCAAAACTGGTGGTTTACCTAAGTGGATGGAAGGATTTTGACACAAGCCAAAATCAAAAGCCTAATTCTAAAGCATAAGAATAAATTAATGGCTTAATTTAAAATCAACAATTTTGCAGAAACAATAAATTAACACTACGCAAGATTTAAAAATGCTAGATTAACTTAACCCTAGATTCTGAAAAAATTTGGAAGCATAACACCTTACAGGTGTGAATAGGATTTATTCTAATTAAATAATTTTTGGTCAAGTGTTTACTAGGTTTGCTAAGTTGTATAAAATGACTAATTTATTTAATTGTTTAATTCGCACTAGATTAAATAAATTAAAGCAATTAATCTAAAATTTAAAATAAAATTAACCTCATTGGTAAAAGTTCACAAGCAATAAAATAAATTCAATTGATTTAAAATCAATTACACTACAATAGATAATTTTGATGGAACAAAAGAATAATCAATTCCCATAAAATAATTAATTAAAAAAACATTTAATAATCTCTAGTTTAAAGGCCAAACTCTAAAAACAATCTCACAAAATCAAATACTAAAATAAATATCAAATTCCCTTCATTGGAAATAATCCAATAAAGTAAATCATCCTCATATAATTAAGTTTCCCCTTTACTTATTTGACATCTCAAGTTTAATAATTAAAATAAGAAATCCCTAAATCAAAATAAAAAAAGAGAGGGAAGGAATAACAAATAAATATTTAAAACTAATTTTAAAAGCCACATTTGCCCTAAGAGCCTCCTAACTAAAATAATAATATTATTATGGACGATAACAAAACCCTAGCCTCCATCTTTTTTTTTATTTCCCCATTTTCTCTCTTTCTCTTCTCATTTCTTTTATTTTCTCATGTTTTTGTTGCAGGTTTGGAGATGCTTTCATGGTCATCACACTAAAGAGGTCTATACACTTGTATATAGGTTTATTTTTGTATATATATATATATATATTCTGCCAAAGACAGAGATAAATATTTTGTTTTGTTTTGGATTTAGGGCATAAATATATCCGATCCAGTCACACACATGATCCACTCACATGGGGCAGTGGCTATGAGGCCGTCGCCCCCTCTTGCTTCAACCCCTCACCCTAAAAATGACACAACATTCGATTCAATTTTTGTTTATTTTAATATTCAACATATAACATATTTCCTTTATAAATGAAAATAGTCCTACATCTATTCTTTCACACACACACACAAACTGATATATCTATCCTTCTTTAAAACATGTTCATCAATGTCAAAACTCTCAACACAACATATAAATATATATATATTTTTATAAAGACAATGGTAATCTAAAATAGATTTTTTTTTTCTTTGAAATGAAGGCAATTACATTTTAAAATAAAAAGTATATTTTTTTGAAATAAAAACAATAATTGACTATCTTTCCTTTTCTTTAAAAAGAATATCATTTTCACAAATCTTTCAAATAAACAAGAACAACAACATATTTATTTTATTTGCTTGAAAACAATAGAGAAGTGAGAAACATATTTAAACCTTTACTTTCAACATAATAAAGCTTTAACAAGCAATATTACTTTCTTGTACATTTTTCCAACACATACATCTAAAACAACCACTAAATTTTTGTTCCAACTCCATTACAACTAAATACAACTTCAAAAATTTAGGCATTACTTTTACAACTCAAGAGAGAACAAACCACTCTCTTTTAAGCCACACAAATACAAATAGGCCAACTTACCCATGGCTCACAATAGCCAAAATGAAAATGAACCAAAACCACAAAATGCCTACTTCCTTCCACACTCCATAGCTCCCAAATAACCTACAATAAACACATAGAAGGGGGGGAAAGCCACAAAACTGCTCTCCTCCCTACCATAGACTCACTTGTGAGTCACCCCCGAGCTTGGAGGTCATCCTCACACAAGAAACACACACCACTTCACAACAAAATTGCTTAAGCACAAAATTAAGAAACACTCCCTTGGCTTACACAAAACAAAACTCACCAAAGTGAGTTTAATGGGGTAGGGGAGTGGACATCACTCAACTCAAGAGTGTCACTCCAATAACTCCCTGAAAACAATGTTCGCATGGCCTCAAGCCATCTCATAAAAACTAAATTTCACATAAATTTTCCAAGGCTCTCAAGCCATGCAAATATACACATTTTCTCATCTTGCCCTCAAGGCTAAATATCACAAAAAAGCTAGGATGTGACCTCGAGGAGGTTCACTCCTCCCCCACCCCACACATGTTGAGCATTTTCTCCAAATGGAGAGGCTCTCACAACACCCATAACCATTTTCCTCACAACAAAAAAAGTAAAACACAATATGGAAACACACACACAAGAATCACACAAGAAATGAAAATACTTAGGGAAAGGCATTAGCCTTGAATCCTACCTTTAATAGCCCAAATAGAAGTTAGTTGAGAAGAGCTCCTCCAACTCCACCTCCAACTCCTTCTCCAAATTGAGCCTCCCAAAATCCCCTCCAACTCTCTCCGCAAAATCAATTAAAATTAAAAAATTAAAAAATGATTCAACAACCCTCGCCCTCTCTACAAGAGGGATTAAAATAGGCTCTTCTCATGAGCCTTGAGGAATGGGAAGGTGACACATGTCACCTCCTCACTCCTCTACACAACCACTTGTAAGACTCATAGAATGGGGTGGTGACACATGTCATCCACCCATTCCACCAAGTCTTTCCCCCTCGACTTGCTCTCTCTCACACATGTGGGAGAGAAAGGTGGAGCCAAAGAAGGAGTGGGTACTACAAGTGCCCCAATCAACTCCTCCTAAGAAAGCCCACACAACCCCAAGGTACCCTCACCAATTGTGGGAGAGGCTTGGAGTTGAGTCCTCCACAATTTAGGGGTCTTGAAGACTTCCGCAACCTAGGAAAGAGGAATGGAAGAGGTTGAGTGTTTGACCCACTCTTCCTCTCCTTCCCAAACTTCCATTTTCGTCACTTTACTTCAGGGTGAAGTTTAAGTAACCAAAAGGGAGTTTACCTAAGGTTAGACAAAGCTCAAATGGTCTCTAGACCCTAGGGGTATAACCCAGGGTCACTTTTAGCCCATTTTGAGCACCATAGGTTGAGTAAAATCACATAAAAAGGGGTCTCAAAAGTATAAACTCAAAATAAAATTCAAATGACCATTACATCTTTACAACACCAAATAAAAATCAAATATAAAAGGGGTAGACCTAACCCAACAACATTACACAACATTATGAAAATTTCATCATGCATACATAGTTAATCTTGGTTCCTCTTGGAACTAGATCAGCTTTACATGGGAAATCAAAAAGTGTGTGGGATGATCTTTGATTATCCGTGGCTTGGTTAGAAACACCTATGCACTTAAACAAAAGATTAATCCAACATGCATATCATAGACAAAGAAAAGTAGAACATACACTCACATCATCTCATGATCATATAAAACATCATAAAATCACATCATAATTAAATTCATTGTTTGCATTTCAATAACCCATCTCAAGATAACATCGCATAATAAATCCATCACATAACTAGTATCTAAATAACATCATAATACAAATCATATGTCAACTCATCATCAGTAATTGAATCAACATCTAGTCTCATTACAATCATGCTAAACATAATAAATCAAAGGTAAAAGCATATAGTCTAATAGTCCTGCATATCAGGATCAATAGTCCCCAAAGTCTAAAATATGTCTCCAACAGTAATATAAAATTATCAATGTAAGGGAGTGAAAAGGTAGGCCTCACATCCTTCCCCCTAAGACTGTACTTCCTCCTGGAAGTTGTCAAAGAGGTGAGGATAAAGGGCCTTCAATCTAGCTGCATCCTCCCATGTCATCGTGACCTCGTCGTACATGTCCCACTGGACCCTAACCTAGTTCAGCTCTCGACCTTGAAGGCCTAGCATTTGACGAGCCAATATGCGAATTGGCTCCAAAGCCAACTAACCGTCTACCTCTACTTGTAGAGCACTCCAATCCAATACATGAGATAAATTTGATATGTAACACCGCAACATAGATACATGAAAAACATCGTGGATGCGCGACAAGCTAGGTGGCAAGGCTAGATGGTAGGCTACAAGTCCTATCCACTCCAAGATCGCAAAAGGTCCAACAAATCGTGGTGCAATCTTAGAGCCCTTTCCGTAACGGATTGGACTTTTGTGTGGTCGCACTCTCAAGAATACTCTGTCCCCAATCGAGAAGCTCTGATCTATCCTTTTAGCATCCGCATACTTCTTCTGTCGATCCTGTGCCTCTTGAAGCCTCTATCTAATCAATGTCACTTGTTGATCCATATCCTGAACCAACTCTAGCCCTATCGCAACCCTGCCCTCAATATGGTCCCAACTCAAAGGTGTCCTGCAAGGTCTGTCGTACAAGGCCTGAAAAGGAGGCATACCCAACGAGTTGTGATGCCTATTGTTGTAGGAAAACTCAACTAGATACAGATACTCCTCCCATCTACTCTAGTGATCCATAACGTACATACGGAGCATATCCTCAAGAACCTGATTAACCCTCTTTGTCTGACCATCTGTCTCAGGATGATAAGTGGAACTAAAGTTGAGTTGTGTGCCCAATGCCTACTATAATGCCCTCCAAAAGGCTGATGTGAACATTGAATCCCTATCAGAAATGATATGGCAAGGTACCCCATGTAATCTAACAATCTCATCCAAGAATACTCTTGCCACTGATGGTGCATTGTACATCATGCATATAGGTGATAAATGCACCACATTGGTCAACTTGTCAATCGTCACCATGATGGCATCATGGCGGCAAGATGACATAGGAAGACCAATAATGAAATCCATGGAAATGGTGTCCCATTTCCACTCAGGTATCTCGTGAGGGTATAAAAGACCTACTGGATGCTGATGCTTGACCTTGACCCTTTGGTACTCAAGGCATTGAGCAATGTACTCTACAATATCTCATCTCATACCCACCCAATGGTACAACTGTCGCAAATTTGCATGCATCTTCTTCACCCTTGGGTGTGCTGCATAAGGTGCTCTGTGAGCCTCTGAAAGAATTACTGCATATAGATCACCTACATGGGGTACATAGATGCATTGCCGATGTCTATGTAACCCATCTGCCTCAAGGGAATAACCTACAAACTTGCCCACAAGAGCCCTCTGTGACTAGATCTCCTACTACACCTCAAGAAACCACTCATCCTCAAGCAGATGCTGAATGATATGCTCTCCCAAGTCCACACTCAAGGTCAAGGTCAAGATCTCATGGTGCCTCTGACTCAATGTGTTGACAACCACATTCTCCTTCCCTTTGATGTAGTGGACGTCAAAGTCATACTCACAAAGAAACTCCATCCAACGCTGCTGGTGGGTGTTCAAATTCAGCTATGTGAATATGTATTGCAAACTATGCTAATCTAAATGAAGCTTAAAGAGACAACCCAAAAGAAAATGTCTCCAATGAATGAGAGCACGAACCACTACTATGAGCTCTAAATCATGAGTGGGGTAGTTCATCTCATGTGTCTTGAGCTTATGCGACTCATCCGTGATCACCCTACCACCTTGCATAAGCACGGCTCCCAAACCCTCAAGTGATGCATCTGTACAAACCACAAAATCCTTTGTAGGATTAGGAACCGCTAAGATGGGAGCACTGGTAAGACACTCCTTAGGACCCCAAAGGCCCTCTCACACTACTCAACACAAGTGAAGCTCTTCCCTTTCTGCTAAAGGGAAGTGATGGGGTCCGCTATCCTGGAAAATCCCTCTATGAATCTACGGTAGTAACCAGCTAATCCCATGAAACTCCTAACCTCTATCACACTGGTGGGTGCTGGCCAATTCCTGATAACCCTAATCTTCAATGGATCTACGGAGATACCATTGCCAGATAGAATGTGCCCTAAGTACTACACCTCAGTCCTGAAAAAGGCACACTTCACCAAGTTACCATAAAGCTGCTGCTCTCTCAAGCACTGCAAAACCTAATGTAAGTGATCCTCATGCTCCTCCACGGTCTACAAGTAGATCAAAATATCATTAAGGAAAATGATCATGAACTGATCTAAATAAGTGCGGAACACCCTATTCATGAGACTCATGAACACTGCAGGGGCATTCGTCAAACCGAAGGGTACCACAGTGAACTCATAGTGGCCATATCTAGTCTAGAAAGTGGTCTTATGAATATCCACCTCTATGATACGTAACTGGTGGTAACCAGACTTTAGGTCTATCTTAGAGAACACTCTGGCTCCCTACATCTGATCAAAAAGGTCATTAATCCTAGGCAGAGGATAATGGTTCTTCACCGTCACCTTATTAAGCTTCCTATAGTCCATGCACAAATGAAGAGACCCATCCTTCTTCTTCATGAAGATAACTGGTGCACCCCATGGTGAAACGCTAGGTCAGATGTGCCCCTTTTCAAGCAATTCCTCTAACTACAACTTGAGCTCTATGAGCTCATGTGTGGTCATCCTATAGGGTGCACGAGACACTGGCTCTGCACCTGGCACTAGATGGATGTGGAAGTCTACCTCTCTGCATGGAGGCATACCTGGTAACTTTGGTGGAAAGACATCAGCAAACTCACTCAAGATAGGATGGTCATCTAATGACGCCTCTAGCTCATCCTCTGATCTGTCACTAACTATGATGGAAAACAACTGAGATCCCTTCCACATGCAATGCTTAAGCTTTTGAGTAGATATCATACGAACTGTCGTGGGCTTCTGAATGCCCACTACCTTGACGAACGTGCCATGATCATCTAAACAACTAATCACCTTTCAGCGATAATCTAGCTTGGCTCTATGAGCTGCAAGCCAATCCATGCCTAAAACTACACCATATGATCCTAATGACATAACTCTAAGGTCACATAATGTCGTGAAGGCACCCAAAGAGATCTCACAATCGTGAACCAAAGCTTCTACTGACATCTTGGCCCCAGTGGCCAACTCAACCTCCCACCTAACGTCTTGCCTAGAGGCCACCAGCTTGCATCGCTCCACTAATGATGAAGATATAAATGAATCAGTAGCACCAGAGTCAAATAAAATAGAAATGGGAACATCCCCAATCATACTTGATGTTTCGATCACTCAGGCCTGGAAGTCAGCCTGGTAGTTGTCAACCGCTACAAACGTATGGTGGGACTTGCCCACATCTCCTATAGTCTACTCTAATCCTCCTAACCAGGGCTATCCCCCTACCATAAAGCCTTGTAGACACTCTCTGGCCAAATGTCCTGCCCCACCACATACATAGCATGGGCCCCTAGCCTGTACCTACCCAATCTGAGTCCTACTACTCTGCTGCTGTTTAGTTCATCCTGTGGACCCCTGAGAACCCTTGTAAGACTGATGTGATCTTGTGGGTCCCACAGGTGGTCCCTACTATCTTTGATCTCTACACAGGTGATGCAGAGGTGTTAGGTCTTATGAGATGATTTAATAAGAACAAAAGATTTCAATCTAGTGTGGCATCAATCAAATAGACTTCACTAGTCTTCCCTTTTGCCTTAAAGTCCTCCAAAGGGCACAAACTTGGGTTCCAACTTCTCAAATGAAATATTGCATCTTATAAGGTCTCAACCTACCCCAACCAACAAGATTCAATAGGTTTCACAAACCAATTTGATTGGTTCTTGACAATTCCACTTGACTAGGCCTAATCCTTGTAGCCCTGTTCAGTGACTAACTTGCATTTTTCTCTCAACTTTCCCAAAGCACTTCCAAAACAAATGACTAATTTGGATACCCTTTATTGAGTTCTATAACATACTTCAAAATCATATACTATTGATTTGGATGGAATCTGACTGTCCTAACACCTAGTTGTCTTTCTACAAGGCCTAAATTGCCCACTTTACAAAGGAACCCTATCAAATACTTATCCCCCTCACTCCAAACCTAAAAATAGTCTTAGGAAAGGATTAAAAACAAAGGATTTTCAAGGTTTCAACCAATGGTTTGCTCATTTACATGTTTAAATACAAAACCCCCTTTCTAGGCCTCAAAACCTAGGGCTTGCTAGATCTCCCACTTCCAGTCACTTCCAGACCTCATTCAAAGGTCTAACACCATGTCCTTGACCATATTAAACAACAACAATCATAAAAAAGTCACCTTGTTAAGACGGATCTCCGGCTGCTATAACCATGCCACCATTTCAATGCTCTTCCACAAGCAATCCTTGACTTCAAACGATGATCACCTGGCCATTTGCACTCCTCCTGCTTTGTTAGGGTTAGAAATCATATTATACATACAATCAAGGACCTATTCCATGAGAACCAGGATCATACATTCATGGAAAGGCCCTATGAGACATTGAAACTTCTCAAAATGCACAGGACAACCTGTTGTTCCTTGTGACAGTCAATATAAACAGGCATAAACTGCCTATAAAAACCTTCTTAGAACATCAAATGAAGTCTAATACTTATTTAATGAAGGTTTAAGACATTCTCCAACCACCACAGATCAAAAGACCAACAGAAAATGATAAGAAAATGCAAGAAAACTGAATTGTATTATTCTTTCCAATCTGCCGTACAACTCAAGCTTCCAAAATGACTCCTCTATGCCATCTCACGCCTTGGGAAGGCTTATATAACTTTGTCCTAACTCCCACAACCAATTCCCAAAGGTTGGAGATGTTTAAACTTCCAAAACTGATGATTCTTGACTTTCCCACCCAAATGCATTATTCAAAAATTTGAATATTAAACTTTGTTTTAAGTGACTTTTACTCTACCAAATCATTATGGTTCATCATGGTTGATCTTCTTAGGATCATTATACCTTGTTCCTAGCCTTAGACACCTATATTTGACTCTTATTTGACTCTAGAGGCACTATTGGCCCACTTACATCAGTTTTTGGTCCTAGGGTCCTTACCAGGACCCTCAGGACATTTGGTCATTACATTATTTTGCCCATTATAATATGCCATAATTGGTTCTAGGATGTTCCATTTGACTTGATGGACTCCATGGGCTTCTCCTCTAATCATTTGTGTCTTCTTGCTCCAAGGTGTTCTTTTAGGTGCTCCTGCACCATACTCCCCAACATGATAAAAACTCTTGACCCAAGAGTCATGTGGTCTGCTCCAAACCTCTTGCAGTCTTTTGGAAATGTTCCTCTGATTTGTGATAGGGAATATAAACTCTCCAAGAGTTATCCTCCTCCTTCTCCCACTTACATGACTCTTACAAAAATGTTAGCATCATAAAACATGTTTTGTTGTCCTAGTCTAGGACCTTGTTGCTGTAATGCTCTTGCACTCTCCATCTTAGAATTCTAATTTATTCCTTCTTGTACTATCTATTGTCTACCTTCCTTCTTCAGCCTCCTTATAGGGCAATCAATGTCCCCAATCTTGATGCCATTTAAGTCCCAAACTTTTTCTTTAGGACTATCATAAGCCTTTCTCTGCTGCAACTATTCCTGCTGTTCAACCTGCACATTCAACTGCAATTTCTCTCCAAAACAGACAATAGCATGTTCCTTCTTGTCTTCATACGGTAAAGGCATTAGTTTATACTTTTTACCATCTTTGTGCACCAAATGACTATTTGTATAACCATCATGAACTGTCCTTCTCAAACACTGCCATGGTCTTCCCAAAATTATATGCCCACATGTCATTGAAATAACATCACATAAAACAGAATCATGATATGGACCAATTGAAAAATCAACATATGCCCTCTGATTAACCCTTACTTGTTGTTCTTGACTTACCCAAGTGGCATTGTAAGGACTAGGATGATCAAATGTTTTCAATCCCAACTTATGCACCATATCCCAAGAGACTAAATTATCATGTGAACCTGAATCTATAATCAACTTGCATATTTTCCCATGGCTTAAACAATTAGTTTTAAAAATGGATACCTGTGGTGTTTGCTTCATTTTGCCTTTTTCCACCATGAGCATTTCTTCATCCATTACTAGAGAGGCTAATGACATTTCTTGTTCTTCTTTCTTTTCCTCTTCTTGTGCCAAATGAAATCTTCTATCCTTGCTCTTATCAACATCATCCTTCTTAGGACATTTGAAAGATGTGTGTCCCACTTCATTGCAATAACATCTACCTGTGAATACTCCTCTACCTGATCTAAACCTACCTCCAACTCTATATCCACCTCTCTAATCTGTAGAAAGCTCTTTGCCTTTCTCATTGTTGTTTTGTCCTTCATTAGTAGGTCTGCCCCTACCTCTATATCCTCTACCACTTCCTTGTCTTTCTTGTTTCCTCTTCACCCTCTCTTCAGCCCTTATGGCCAACTAAAAACATTCTCCAAGTGATTTTGGTATTGTCAAACCAATCTCATCTTGCAAGTTATACCTAAGCCCATTAAGGTATCTTGCCACTTTCTCTTCTTCATCTTCTAATCCTCCTCTAATACTAAGATTATGAAATTGCTCAGTATAGGACATAACATCCATGTCCTTTTGTTTCAAATTCTGCCTCATCCTCTTTGTTTGAATGGAGTAATCGGATGGAAGAAACTGATCCTTCATCCTACCCCAAGAAGTGATTCTTGTTCCACCTCTAGCCACTCTTTCTGTTTGCACACTACTCCACCATGTAAGTGCTATCCCTCTCAACTTTGTTTTTGCAAATTTAATCTTCTTCTCATCACTCATTTCCTCATACTCAAAGAAATTTTCAAGGGCATCTATCCATCCTAATAGCTCTTCACTATCCATCTTCCCTTGATAGATAGGTAACTCTATGTTTGCCTTTGTTCCACTACCTTGAACTGCCTTCAACAATCTCACAAATTTCTTTTCTTTAGGATCCAATTCATCCTCAGGAGGATTCTCATCTGCCTCCTCATCTCCTTCTGAATCATTTTGTTCATCCCTTCTAGGATTTTTCTCCAATGCTTCCAACCTTGCCAAGATTGATGCATTCTCCCTTTTCACTTGTCTTAACTCTCTTTCTCTTGCAGTATCCTATTCTCTTCTCTCCCTCAACTCTTTTTCTCTACCCTCTAAGGCTTCACTCAATTCAGTATTCTCCCTAGCCATCTGATTCTTAGGGGGCATCTTCACAACTTTCACCAACCCTTACTCTTTCACAAGATCCTACTACTCGCTCAAGGATCTACTTTTTGCTCTAATACCAATATGATGCTGAGGTGTTAGGTCTTATGAGATGATTTAATAAGAACAAAAGATTTCAATCTAGTGTGGCTTCAATCAAATAGACTTCACTAGTCTTCCCTTTTGCCTTAAACTCCTCCAAAGGGCACAAACTTGGGTTCCAACTTCTTAGATGAAATATTGCATCTTATAAGGTCTCAACCTACCCCAACCAACAAGATTCAATAGGTTTCACAAACCAATTTGATTGGTTCTTGACAAATCCACTTGACTAGGCCTAATCCTTGTAGCCCTGTTCAGTGACTAACTTGCATTTTTCTCTCAACTTTCCCAAAGCACTTCCAAAACAAATGATTGATCTAGATACCCTTTATTGAGTTCTATAACATACTTTAAAATCATATACTATTGATTTAGATGGAATTTGACTGTCCTAACACCCAACTGTCTTTCTACAAGGCCTAAATTACCCACTTTACAAAGGAACCATATCAAATACTTATCCCCCTCACTCCAAACCTAAAAAAAGTCTTAGGAAAGGATTAAAAACAAAGGATTTTCAAGGTTTCAACCAATGGTTTTCTCATTTTCATGTTTAAATACAAAACCCCCCTTTTTAGGCCTTAAAACCTAGGGCTTGCTAGATCTCCCACTTCCAGTCACTTCCAGACCTCGTTCAAAGGTCTAACACCATGTCCTTGACCATATTAAACAACAGCAATCATAAAAAAGTCACCTTGTTAAGACGGATCTCCGGCTGCTATAACCATGCCACCATTTCAATGCTCTTCCACAAGCAATCCTTGACTTCAAACGGTGATCACCTGCCCATTTGCCCTCCTCCTACTTTGTCAGGGTTATAAATCATATTATACATACAATCAAGGACCTATTCCATGAGAACTAGGATCATACATTCATGGAAAGGCCCTATGAGACATTGAAACTTCTCAAAATGCACAGGACAGACTGCTGTTCCTTGTGACAGTCAATATAAACAGACATAAACTACCTATAAAACCTTCTCAGAACATCAAATGAAGTCTAATACTTATTTAATGAAGGTTTAAGACATTTTCCAACCACCACAGATCAAAAGACCAATAGAAAATGATAAGAAAATGCAAGAAAACTGAATTTTATTATTCTTTCCAATCTGCCGTACAACTCAAGCTTCCAAAATGACTCCTCTATGCCATCTCACACCTTGGGAAGGCTTATATAACTTTGTCCTAACTCCCACAACCAATTCCCAAAGGTTGGAGATGTTTAAACTTCCAAAACTGATGATTCTTGACTTTCCCACCCAAATGCATTATTCAAAAATTTGAATATTAAACTTTGTTTTAAGTGACTTTTACTCTACCAAATCATTATGGTTCATCATGGTTGATCTTCTTAGGATCATTATACCTTATTCCTAGCCTTAGACACCTATATTTGACTCTTATTTGACTCTAGAGGCACTATTGGCCCACTTACATCATTTTTTGGTCCTAGGGTCCTTACCAGGACCCTCAGGACATTTGGTCATTACATTATTTTGCCCATTATAATATGCCATAATTGGTTCTAGTATGTTCCATTTGACTTGATGGACTCCATGGGCTTCTCCTCTAATCATTTGTGTCTTCTTGCTCTAAGGTGTTCTTTTAGGTGCTCCTGCACCAATGGGCCTTGCTGCTGCCAACTGCAACTCTATCCTCCCTGTGCCCTCTGCTAGGGTCTAGACCTCTACTGATATTGTTGCTGCTGCTGTTGTGGAGGCCTAGGAGGTAAAGATGGGGAACTAAATCATCCTCTCTGTGGTGGTGGTGGTGGTCTACAGAAATTTTGTTGCTGCTGTTGACTATGATCCTGAAACTAAGGGCGTGAACTATGTCCTTGTCCCTGGATCTCATCTACAATATATGCCTTCTCGGCAGCCTCACTCAAGGTCTAGGGGTCTTCCATGCACACAAGCCCTGATATCCCCTAATTCAAACCTCTGATAAACTTGTGAATGAGAAGGTTTTCATCATGGAGATACTCTGTATAACGTGACAGCTCTGTGAACCTTCCCTCATATTGCACAACCGTAAGTCCTCTCTGCTGCAAGTCATGGAACTCATCGATCTAATGCTGCCTGTAATGATCTGACAGATATCACGCATTAAAGTGCTCAATGAATGTGTCCCATGAAAGTGTATCCAAAGATAAGCGACACTTGCACTCCTTAGTGCGCCACCAAGTCACTGCCATGTCTCTCAATAGGTGAACCACCATGCGTGCCTTCGTGTTGCCCTCGTAAGGACACAACACAAAGCACCTATCCAAACTAATAAGCCATGCCTCCAGCTTGTCTCCATCTGTGGTCCCAGTGAAAGTAGGTGGATTCAGCCTCAACAAATCCCTAATAGGGTTCCCACGGTCTTTGTGTCCTTGGATAGGCTCATCTACACCATAACCATAAGGCCTATGAAAACCCTGCTCTACTCTCACCACCTCCTCTCACCTAGCATGATATGGTGGCCTCCTACTATGAGCTCTGTAAGCCGAACCAACCTCCTCCACTATCATATCAGGTATCTCAACATAAGGCTCCACGCGTGGTGCCACTCATGGCTCGACACGGGGCTCTACACATGGCTCCACACGTGACTCAGCGCATGGCTCCTCACGTGGCTCCTCTCGTGGATCAACATGGTGCTTGACATGTAGCTCGATATGTGGCTCAACTGCGGCCGATGGTAACCTATCTAGCACTACTTGTAAAGCCTATTAAATTTGAGGTCCTATATCAGGGGCGGGTGGTGCCTGTGGTGCCTGTGGTCCTTGACCCTCAACTGATGAGTCACTATGCACCTCTACGGACTCAGTGCGGTGTGAACACACTTGTCTCATTCTAGGTAGCATCCTACAAGAACAAGGTAGTCACGAATTAATTGAAATTGCGGAATAAGTAATGTGCCCAAACAAGCTCAGTGTTTAAACTTGGGCTCTTATACCAAATGTCATGCCCAAATTTCCCATGCGGTCATGACACACAACACATGTGTCATGTCAACATTTTTCATGTGGTCATGACACAAAATATCAAAAAATTTCCACACATCCCTAGAAACCCCCTCGCACGTGTCAGTGTGCTCAGTGGCAATACGCATAAGGCGTAAACATGTCAGTCAAATGCGGGGTAATGCGATCACATGCGCATTCCCCTTCACGATGGAAGCTGACTAAGGGGGTCAATGCAATGCGAGAAACGTCGCTAATAGGGTTAGGATCGAAAGATCAAAACCCCAAGTTTACCTAAGTGGATGGAAGGATTTCGACACAAGTCAAAATCAAAAGCCTAATTCTAAAGCATAAGAATAAATTAATGGCTTAATTTAAAATCAACAAGTTTGCAGAAATGATAAATTAACACTAGGCAAGGTTTAAAAATGCTAGATTAACTTAACCCTAGATTCTGGAAAAATTTGGAAGCATAATGCCTTATGGGCGTGAATAGGGTTTATTCTAATTAAATAATTTTTGGTCAAGTGTTTACTAGGTTTGCTAAGTTGTATAAAACGACTAATTTATTTAACTATTTAATTCACACTAGATTAAATAAATTAAAGCAATTAATCTAAAATTTAAAATAAAATTAACCTCGTTGGTAAAAGTTCGCAGGCAATAAATTAAATTCAATTGATTTAAAATTAATTACACTGTAATAGATAATTTTGATGGAACAAAAGAATAATCAATTCCCACAAAATAATTAATTAAAACAACATTTAATAATCTCTAGCTTAAAGGCCAAACTCTAAAAAAAAACTCACAAAATCAAATACTAAAATAAATCCCAAATTCCCTTCATTGGAAATAATCCAATAAATTAAATCATCCTCATATAATTAATTTTCCCCTTTACTTATTTGACATCTCAAGTTTAATAGTTAAAATAAGAAACCCCTAAATCAAAATCAAAAAAGAGAGGGAAGGAATAACAAATAAATATTTAAAACTAATTTGAAAAGCCACATTTGTCCTAAAAGCCTCCTAACTAAAACAAAAATATCATTATGGAGGATAACAAAACCCTACCGTGGGGTCGCCCTCTACCATGTCAAAAATTGAGGTTTCTTACCCTCCAAGAGGGGAGAATCTGTGGTGAAATAGTGGGGCTTCGGCCTGTAGAGCTAACAACCTAGATTCAAACCTCCTGGTAAATTTAGAAAAGTTTAAATCTGAAGCAATTTATGCTAACCAGAGACTATGATCCTTATCACAGGATAGGGAAAAGATTCAATAAGAAATACAAACATACTATACACAGATACAACATTAAACATAGTATATGGATGATGATGCTTTCGATCTGCTTTCTATGGCTTTCTAGGGTTTTTTAGGGTTTCTGTGTTCTTTGTCCTTTGAAGATGGAGGTTACTGCCTTGGGCAGTACCTCTGGAACCCAGCCTTTGGCAGGTGAGGATTGTTCCAAGGGATGGAAAGGGGTTCTGACAGGAAGGGAGAATCTTTCTCCTAAAGGTACTTCTGGGGTTCTAGTTCAAAAGGAATCGGTAGAAGGTATGGCACTGGACATACCTGATGATCTGGTTGAGGAAATCATGGCAGCCATGGACCTGGCTCTGGTTGGTAAGTTTTTTTCGCTTCACCCTAATATTGAAATGGTGCGGAAGTGGGTGTCTAGTCGTTGGAAGGTTAAAGGCAGTGTCTTTGTCATAGCTATGGCGAGGGGATTGTTTCTCTTTAAATTTACGAGTAGAGAGGATATGTTAGCCATTTTGGTAGGAGGGTCATGGCTATATGGTACTCATTCTCTTGCTCTGTGTACTTGGAGACCTGGGTTTGATCCTAGTACTGATTTGAATTGGATTGCCCCAGTTTGGGTGAGTCTTCCTGGGTTTCCTCTAGAATATTGGGATGAAATTTTTTTCTACTATTGGTAATACTTTTAGCTAGTATGTGACTCTGGATAATACCGCTTAGGCTAAATCCCATTGTGTGTATGCTAGATTCTTTGTTAATGTGGAGGTTCACAAAACCCTCCCCATGATCATAGAGCTAAACTCTAAATATGGGATCTGGACACAACCGATCCTTTATGAAAACTCTACTACATTTTGTCAGCTTTGTAAGAAGGGTCATTTAATGACCCATTGTAAGCTTAAGAAAGTGGGAGAAACTTCTGATCTAAATAAAGAGAGAGATGATAATTCATCGAAAGAAGACATTCCTAAAAATCAGGAGATGGGGGGTAATGAGGAAAATGATACTTATGTTGCAGGAGAGAATCTTGAGAGGAATATGGAGTAGGGTGGTCAGAAGGCTAACCATGCTGATTGCCAGACCCTCGATCAACAAGTTACTAAGGATCCCCCAGTGCTTGAAGATGGTGAGATTCAAATCCAGTCAGCTGAGGCTGCTGATGATATTGATGGGTGCCCTTCAACACCAATTTTGAATGCCCAAATCCCAGAATCTGTTTGTAATAATAGTGATACGACTGTTCAACCTTCTTCTAAGCAGAGGCCTTCTCCTTCCTATGATAGGACCACTGTTGGGTCCCTTAAGGAGGGGTTATCTGAGAATCAGTCCGCTATTCCTTCTCTAATCACTAGAGTCAGACCTAGTGGTAACTGTAATGACCAAGATGAGTGGATTACCCCTAAGAAAAAGAATCGCAGGACTAAGAAATCTGCTAATGTTGGAAAAGATTCTAGGCAAGGAAGACCGACCCTCAGGGAAATGAGGCAATGAGAGATTGCTAGGGAGATTGCCAGTGGTAAACAAAAAACACTAGAGATTCAATCTCAAAAGCTTCCCAAATGAGAATTATTTCTTGGAATATGAGGGGTTTTAATAGCCCCACCAAATAGTTTGAGGTCAAGAATTGTATTCTAGATCATAAAATTGATATTCTTTTACTTTAGGAAGTTAAAATGTCTGAGGAGAACTTTAAGTTGATACCTGACAGAATCTGGCCTAATGTTGCTTTATGTATTAGCCTTGCTATGGGTGCTTCTGGAGGGATTGTTACTATGTGGAATAATGCCAAAATTTGAGGCACTCTTATGGTTTCCAATAAGCATTTTCTAATTGTCAATTTCTCTATGCCTTCTTTTAATTAGTCCCTAATCAATATATATGCCCCAAACACAAGGGCCCTATGGAAAACTGTGGATACACCTGTCTACTCTCCTTTCCACTTCCTCTTGTTCTCTTTGGATATTGGCTGGAGATTTTAACACTCCGTTATACCCTTCAGAGAAAATTGGGGGTATTCTTGACTATTCTGATAGTATGTTTGATTTTGTTGAGTTTATCAATAGCTTTGGGTTTTTGGATGTGGAGCTTCAGAATTAGAATTTTACTTGGTCCAACAGAAGAAGAGGGGATCAAATGATACAAGTTAAATTGGATAGATTCCTTATTTCCAATAACTGGGATAATCATTCTAATCTGAGTTTGGCGGCTTTACCAAGAACTATTTATGATCATAATCATATTCTCCTCAATTGGATGGTCTAGCATAGGCGTGGTCCCTTCCCTTTTAGATTTGAAGCTATGTGGATTAAACATAAAGATTTTAGGAGTCTTCTAACTAATTGGTGGCAACTTCTAGTTCAGGGTACTCCTATGTTTAGGTTGGTAAAGAAGCTCTTACATATTAAACAAGAGGTCCATGGCTAGAACAAATATAGTTTTGGTAATGTGTTTTCTCAAAAGAAGACTATCTCTGGTAAATTAGCTGACCTTCACAATTTAATGGCTCAAGGATTGGTTATAGAGGACATTGCCTAGGAGGAAAGTAATTTGATTTCTGACTGGAAGAACCTTATGAATAAAGAAGAAATTTTCTGGAAACAGAAGTCCAGAGTTCAGTGGCTCAAAGAAGGGGATCGTAATACCACCTTTTTTCATCTTTCAGCTATGAAGCATCAGAAAGCTAATTCTATTTCTAAATTATGTTTGGAAGATGGCAATACTATCACAGATGATAATGAGATTGGCAATCAAGATGCTTTTTTTTAAGAATATGTTGTCAGAACAGGTAGATAATGCTGGCAATGGGTAGATAATGGATCAGTTCCTTGATAAAATCCCCTTGCTGATTACTGAGGAGGATAACATTGAAATGTTGAAACTGATTTCTGAGGAAGAGGTTCATGCTGTTTTATTCTCCATGGGTCCTTTTAAAGTCCTAGGCCCTTATGGCTTTCCTCTAATATTTTTTCAGGAATATTGGGATATTGTGGGCTTTGATGTTACGGCTTCTATTAGGGATTTCTTCAAAACTAGTAAACTTCTAAAGTAGATCAACAATACTTTTATTGTCCTTGTTCCAAAGAAGCCAAATCCTATGATGCTTTCTAATTTCAGACCTATTAGTTTGTGCAATAACATTTATAAGCTATGTACCAAATTGCTTGTTCTGAGATTCCAACCTTTCCTGGATAAAATTATTTCCTCTTCTCAGAAAGGCTTTGTCCCTGGATGACAGATTTTAGATGCTGTTATAACCACTCATGAAACCATTCATTCTATGGCGAAGAGTAGGATCCTTACTATGGTTCTAAAGATAGACATTTCTAAGGCCTATGATAGAGTTTCATGGCAGTTTCTTTTCAAGGTTATCCAAAAGTTTAGTTTTAATGATAAACTCTCCCTTCTCATTCAGGAAGTTGTCTCCACTGCTAAATTCTTAGTCTTGGTTAATGGGGTCCCCAGAGGCTTTTTCTCTCCCACGAGGGGGATTAGATAAGGAGATCCTCTTTCTCCATATTTATTTATCATGATGGCTGAGGCCCTTGGGAGATATGTTCACTCTAAGGTTCTCTCTAATGAAATTGTGGGTATTAAATCTGCTTCTTCTATATCTCCTATGTTTGTGCAGTAGTTTATGGATGATACCATCCTCTTTAGTATCTCGTCTATGGTTGAAGCTCGAAGTTGGAAGAATATTCTCAATGACTATGCCAAAGCTTCTGATCAACACATTAATTTTCAGAAAAGTAATGCTTATTTTTTCAACACTCAGGGTGATCTCCGGAGAAAAATTATTAACATTCTTGGTTGCGCTGAGGCTGATCGTCCTGCTGTCTATCTTGGCCTTCCTTTAACTGTTAAAGAAGTCTCTCTGGGATTTTGGAATGGAATTTTGGAAAGAACTCAGAAGAAGTTGATTAGCTAGAAGGGGAAGCTCCTGAGTAGTGCTGGTAAATTACAGCTCTTATGAGCTTCTCTTCAAGGTATTCCTACTTATTTTCTATCTCTTTTTAAAATGCCTACATTTATTGCTGACAAATTGGAGCAGATCCAAAGAAATTTTCTATGGATAGGTGTGGAAGATAAAAAGAGAATGTCTCTGGTTAATTGGGAGAAGGTCTGCCTTCCCAAATCTCATGGGGGTCTTAATATTAGATCTATAAGAAATATGAATACAACCCTCCTTGCCAAAATTAACTGGAATCCAGTCCACAGCCATAAAGAATGGGAAGCCATTATGCAAGCTAAGTATTTACATGGTGTTGACAATCTTAGTTTCCTTTATCAGGAGGGGCTTCCTTAGGGCTCAATTATTTGGAACAAAATGCTGAAGTCTAGAAGCTTACTCAAACAGGGGCTTAGGTGGAAATTGGGAAATGGTAATACTATAAATTTCTGTGAGGACACTTGGGTTGTTGACAAGGCCCTTGCTACTCAAGGGGATTATAGGATTATTGCTGATATTGCCAAACAATGTTTTGGGTCAAAAGTCTGCCAATATATTTATATTGAGAATGGTATTAGACTTTGGAAAAATCTTCTTGATTGTTGTGCTCATCGCCCTAAGTTTATTCCTAGAATGAGTTCTATTCAAAAAATGCTTTTGGGTACTAGAATCCCTCTTTCCTAGGGAAGACGAGTTGTATTGGTGACCTGATAAGAGAGGTCTTTTCTTGGTTAACTCTACTTACCATCTGTTGATCCTTGATGTTCATAAAAATGAGCTTTGGAGGAAAGTTTGGAATCATAAGCTTATTCCTAAAGTTAATATGTTTTGGTGGGCTGCAACTCATAATAAGATTTTAACCCAAGATAATTTGCAGAGGAGGGGATTCACCCTGGTTAATAAGTGTTTCTTGTGCCTTAAGGAGGAGGAAACTATTTCTCACTTAATTCTTCATTGTGACTTTGCCATGGAAATTTGGAGTACAATTTTGCAAAACTTTGGCATTTAATGGGTCTATAATCTAGATATCAGGGAAGTCATTGCTAATTGGTGTCCTACTTTTTCACATCCTTGGCTTGTGGAGCTTTAGAACCAAACTCTTCCCTTCCTTGGTTGGACTTTGTGGAAGGAGCAGAATAACAAAATATTTAGGGAAGTTGTTAGGGACTCCTCTCAAGTCTTTCAATCTCTCTCTAAGCTCCTCATTGAAAGTGTTGATAGCTCTCACATCAAAACTGTTAATAAACCACTCGCTCAAGAGGAAGAAAAAATTGTTGTCAACTGGAGAATTCTTAACCAAATTCTAGCATATGATAACTCTAAGCAGATCTAGAGATTAAATACTAGATGGACCCCTCCAAGGCCCCATTGGTTCAAACTTAACTTTGATGGGGCTTCTAAGCCCAATGGTAGGGCTAGTGGTGGTGGGATTATTAGGGATGACAGAGGGGGGCTTGTTGCTGCCTATGCTGGTGGGATAGGTATTCAAAGTAATAACTATGCTGAAGCCTCTACTCTCTTATGGGGGGTTAAATTGGTTATCTCTCTCGACATTCCTCATCTGCATATTTAGGGGGATTCAAAACTGATCATTGATGCAGTTTCTAATGCTTCGATCTATAGGTGGAGACTCAAGGATATTATTGTGGATATTCAAATCCTAGTCCAGAGGATCTCTAGAGTGGAACTTTCTCATATATATAGAGAGGGGAATGGGGTTGTTGATGCTCTTGCTAATTATGGTCAGCAATTTACAAATTGGCGTTGTTGGCACCAATTTAAAGAGATGACTTGTTAAGGATGACTCATCATAGTGAGGGTGCTAGCCTGGCTTGTCAGCTTTGTTGGGTGATGATGATGTGGATTTTGAAGTATGGGATTATTACAAACTATTGTACTTCTTTGTATAATGTCATTTCGGCATTATTTATCACTCGTGTTAAGGTGAGTTGGATATGGGGTAATCATAGGAAGTTTATGATTATCATTTTTGAGCATGAGAAGGGTTGGCATCGATTGGAGTTTGGGAAGGTGCTCTAGGATAATGATGACTCGTGCATGTTAATTTATTGTTTCATTTACTATTTCATCATTCCTTTCCAAGATGTTAGAATTACCTTCCGATAACACTCGATTAATTCTTAGCTCCATGTTCTCTGTGTCTTTGAGAGAAAGGAGATAATGGGGGGAGAAAGGAATCATACTTGTTGTGAATTCAAGGATAATGTTGTGTAGTTTGACATTATTGCAAGGAAGGTGGAATTAGTCCTTTTCTGGAATGCCTGAATGGTTTTGATGAAAATTTGTCTGTGCAACTTGCCCTTTCCTGGCATAATCGTTGAGTTACCGTCGGTAGAATTGGTTTGAAATCTCTAAATAATTCATAGCCATGGTGACTGGTCTTTCTACTAAGGGTACTAAGTTGCAAAGGAAGGTGAAGGTAGCTGATCATTTGAACCAGAGGCTTTTTCTAGGGGAAGGAGAGGAATTGGTTCTCTACCAGGGAGGGTTTGAACGGGCCAAGCTGCTAGAGCCGTGGGATGAGATGTGCTTTCTTCTCATGAAATACTTCACATTGGAAGGTCAGTTCACTAGGTTTTATAATTATCACCTCCCTCTACTTAATCATTTCAGGTGTAATGCTCTAATTAGTTTCCCTTTTTACTTGATGTCATCCCATGAACACTCTATTTTTAGGGTTAAAGCTAAGATGGATAAGAAACCCTCTAAAAGGCATGTCCCTCTGCATCAAGGTCTCATCCTTTGTTTGTATAATTTCCATCTTGCTTCAAAGCTGCCTAAGCCAATTCAGACTCCTAGTTGTGAGGTTCCTGCCAATCTTGACCTCCTTGATGTTGTCGTTTCTGAGGAACCTTTCCCTACCTTTGTTTCCCAAAAAATGAAAGGGGTTTCTTTCTCTATGTCCATTGAGGAGACCACCATGGTGAAGGATATTCATACTCCGGCCTCTAAAGGAGTGTGAAAAGTAAGAAAAGAAAACTCAGGGAGTTGGATGATGATATTGTGGGGGACTATGTAGAGACCCATAAGAATCTGAGCAGTGACCTAGTGGGACTTGGCAATAAAAATAAAGCTAAATTATTTACTAAAGATAAGAATGAGGGCTTCTCATCTGGGGTGATGAGGTCAGGAAGGATTGCTGGTAAGCCTGCTCCGCAAGATAAACTAATTGACTACTCTGAAAGTGCTTCTGAAGCTTCCACTCAGGAGGACGATCAGCTGAATTCCAAAGACATTAAAGTTCAAGAGATCTCTGAAGAGGATGCGGGTAAGGATGAAGGGAAATAGGTTGATGATTTAGGAGGTGATGATGGTGATCCTATGGACAATGCTGGTGAAGGGGAGAGGATGATTGTAGAGGAGGTTGGAGAGGAGACTAATGAGGAAGGGGATGACCAAAGGCATGATCTTGTTGTCCTTAGGGGTCGTGTGGATGATCTGGAGTAGAAGGTTTCTTCTATGGGAGAGCTCTTAAGCGGCGTGCTCTGTCATATGGCGATTCTCAACCTGTCTCTATTACAGGAACTTGGGACTCATGCTAATGGAGAGGAGGAGGAGAAAGTCAAAAAACTTGATGAAATTGTTGAATTTTTGGCTAAAGGCTGGGAGAATGTATCTCCTTAGTTCTGTTACGTTTTATGTTGTCTTTCTACTGTTACTTACTATTTGCTGGTTATAGGCTGTATATGCTATTTATGCTGTAGTTGGTCTGGTGGCTCTTTTTGTTCTTGAGCCTCTACTGTCTCTTTTTGTCTTGATGTAAGGGTTTAGCCCTTGGTTTTTGCCGACTTATTTTATCAAAAACAAAACCCTAGCCTCCATCTTTTTTTTTTATTTCCTCATTTTCTCTCTTTCTCTTCTTCTTCTCATTTCTTTTCTTCTCTCATGCTTTTGTTGCAGGTTTGGAGATTCCTTCATGGCCATCACACTAAAGAGGTATATACACTTGTATATACATTTTTTTTGTATATATATATATATATATAACTAGATAATAGAAGCAGGTTGCAGGTTAGATGGGGCCGTAGGGCTGAACACACAAAGGAGGGGCATTTTAAGGGTCGTCGTCGCTGCACCTAGCATGAACTATGCTTTATTGTTTTCTTTTAAGAATTTTTTTTTTTTGTTAAAAGGAGTTTAGGTTTTTTAAAAAGGAGGCAGACGGGGATGGGGCGGATGCCCAACCCCACACTCCACACATAGTGGAGTGCCAGGTGGGGCATTCGCCCCACCCTCCCCACTCCACACATGATCTACTCACATGGGGCAGCAGCTGTCAGGCCATCGCCCCCTCTTGCTTCAACCCCTCGCCCTAAAAACGACATAGTATTCAATTCAATTTTTGTTTATTTTAATATTTAGCATTTAACATATTTCCTTTATAAATAAAAATAGTCCCACATCTATTCTTTCACATATATTTATACATAGCAGTGTATATATATATAAATATATTTGCATCCTTTATTATAAATTCCTCCTTATTTTAAGTTGCTGGATTAAACTGGTTAACATGAGAAAACTGAGTATATGAATATATTTATATATTCATATACTCAGTTTTCTCATGTTAACCAGTTTAATCCAGCAACTTAAAATAAGGAGGAATTTATAATAAAGGATGCAAATATATTTTTATATATATAAATCTGTATCTATATATATATGTATATATATATATACATATATATATACTATATATATATATAAAAATAAACATATATATCTATCCTTCTTTAAAACATGTTCATCAATTCCAAAACTCTCACCACAACATATATATATATATATATATATATATATATATATATATATATATATATATATATATATATATATATATATATATATATATATATATATATATATATATATATATATATATATATATATATATATATATATATATATATATATATATATATATATATATATATATATATAAAGACAATGGTAATCTAAAATAGATTTTTATTTCTTTGAAATGAAGGCAATTACATTTAAAAAAAAAGTATATATTTTTTGAAATAAAAATAGTAATTGACTATCTTTCCTTTTCTTTAAAAAAAATATCATTTTCACAAATCTTTCAAATAAACAAGAACAACAACATATTTATTTTATTTGCTTGAAAACAATAGAGAAGTGAGAAATAGATTTAAACCTTTACTTTCAACATAATAAAGCTTTAACAAGCAATATTACTTTCTTGTACATTTTTCCAACACATGCATATAAAACAACCACTAAATTTTTGTTCCAACTCCATTACAACTAAATACAACTTCAAAGATTTAGGCATCACTTTTACAACTAAAGAGAGAACAAACCACTCTCTTTTAAACCACACAAATACAAATAGGCCAACTTAGCCATGGCTCACAATAGCCAAAATGAAAATGAACCAAAACCAAAAAATGTCTACTTCCTTCCACACTCCATAGCTCCCAAATAACCTGCAATAAACACATATAAGGGGGAAAAATCCACAAAACTACTCTCCTACCTACCATAGACTCACTCGTGAGTCACCCCTAAGCTTGGAGGTCATCCTCACACAAGGAACACACACCACTTCACAACAAAATCACTCAAGCACAAAAGCAAGAAACACTCCCTTGGCTTGCACAAAAAAAACTCACCAAAGTGAGTTTAATGGGGTAGGGGAGTGGACATCACTCACCTCAAGAGTGTCACTCCAATAACTCCCAAAAACCAACGTTCTCATGGCCTGAAGCCATCTCATAAAAACTAAATTTCACATAAATTTTCCAAGGCTCTCAAGCCATTCCAATATACACATTTTCTCATCTTGCCCTCAAGGATAAATGCCACAAAAAACTAGGATGTGACCTCGAGGAGGTCCACTCCTCCCCCACCCCACACATGTTGAGCATTTTCTCCAAATGGAGAGGCTCTCACAATACCCATAACCATTTTCCCCACAACAACAAAAGTAAAACACAATATGGAAACACACACACAAGCATCACACAAGAAATGAAAATACATAGGGAAAGGCATTAGCCTTGAATCCTACCTTTAATAGCCCAAACGGAAGTTTGTTGAGAAGAGCTCCTCCAACTCCACCTCCAACTCCTTCTCCAAATTGAGACTCCCAAAATCCCCTCCAACTCTCTCCCCAAAATCAATTAAAATTAAAAAATTAAAAAATGATTCAACAACCCTCACCCTCTCTTCAAGAGGGATTAAAATAGACTCTTCTCATGAGCCTTGAGGAATGGGGAGGTGACACATGTCACCTCCTCACTCCTCCACACAACCAGTTGCAAGACTCATGGAATGGGGTGGTGGCACATGTCATCCATCCATTCCACCAAGTCTTCCCCGCTCCACTTGCTCTCTCTCACACATGTGGGAGAGAAAGGTGGAGCCAAAGAAGGAGTGGGTACTACAAGTGCCCCAATCAACTCCTCCTAAGAAAGCCCACACAACCACAAGGTACCCTCACCAATTGTGGGAGAGGCTTGGAGTTGAGTCCTCCATAATTTAGGGGTCTTGAAGACTCCCCCAACCTAGGAAAGAGGAATGGAAGAGGTTGAGTGTTTGACTCACTCTTCCTCTCCTTCCAAACTTTCATTTTCGTCACTTTACTTCAAGGTGAAGTTTAAGTTACCAAATGGGAGTTTACCTAAGGTTAGACAAGCTCAAATGGTCCCTAGACCCTAGGGGTATAACCCAGGGTCACTTTTAACCCATTTTGAGCACCATAGGTTGAGTAAAATCACATAAAAAGGGGTCTCAAAAATATAAACTCAAAATAAAATTCAAATGAAAATTACATCTTTACAACACTAAATAAAAATCAAATATAAAAGGGGTAGACCTAACCTAACAACATCACACAACAACATTACGAAAATTTCATCATGCATACATAGTTGATCTTGGTTCCTCTTGGAACTAGATCAGCTTTACACGGGAAATCACAAAGTGTGTGGGATGATCTCTGATTATCCGTGGCTTGGTTAGAAACACTTGCACACTTAAACAAAAGATTAATCCAACATGTATATCATAGCCGACGCAAAGTAGAACATACACTCACATCATCTCATGATCATATAAAACATCATAAAATCACATCATAATTAAATTCATGATTTGCATTTCAATAATCCATCTCAAGATAACATCGCATAATAAATCCATCACATAATCACATAACTAGTATCTAAATAACATCATAATGCAAATCATATGTCAACTCATTGTCAGTAATCGAATCAACATCTAGTCTCATCACAATCATGCTAAACATAATAAATCAAATGTAAATGCATATAGTCTAATAGTCCTACATATTGAGATCAACAGTCCCCAAAGTTTAAAATATGTCTCCAACAAAAATATAAAATGATCAATGTAAGGGAGTGAAAAGGTAGGCCTCACAGTGCCCTTCAAAAACCTGAATATCCTCTTTATTGTCATCACATGTGATTCTCTGGGATCTGATTGAAATCTGGCCACAAGATAGACTGCATGCATGATATTTGGTCTAGTAGTAGTTAGGTAAAGTAGTCCTCCAATCATTGATATGTACTTTCTTTGATTAGCCTTAGGAGATTCATCATTCTTGCTTAGTTTACATCTAGTAACCTTAGGAATGCATATCAGTTTGGAGTCCTCCATTCCAAACTTCTTCAACAATTCCCTGACATACTTTGATTGAGAAATAAAAATCCCTTTATCTGTCTGATTGATTTGCAGTCCGACAAGAAAGTTCATCTCACCACACATAGACATCTCAAATTCTTTTTGCATTTCATTTGTAAAATTCTTGCACATTTCTTCATTTCCACCAAATATGATATCATCTACATAGACTTCAATAATCAAGATTTTATCTTTCCTTACCTTGATATACAAATTATTGTCTACGGACCCTTTACTAAAACCCTGCTACAACAGATACTTATCCAGTCTTGCATACCAAGCTATGGGAGCTTGTTTTAGTCCATACAAAGCCTTCTTCAACTTGCATACCATGTTTGGGTTGTTTGATAACTGGAACCCATCTGATTTCTCTATGTAAACTTCTTCTTCTAACTCAACATTCAGAAAGACATATTTCACATCCATCTGATATAATTTAAAAATTTTGTGTACTGCAAATGCCAAAAATAGTCTGATAGCCTTCATTATTTCCTTTGGAGCATAGGTCTCTTAATCATCAATTCCTTCAAGTTGAGAGTAGCCTTTACATACAAGTCTTGCCTTGTTTCTCACAACTTCTCCAACTTCATTCAGTTTGTTCTGGAAAACCCACTTTGTTCCAATCACATTCTTGTTTGCAGATCTGGGGACAAGTTCCCAAGTCTTGTTCTTCTCAATTTGCAGCAATTCTTCTTTCATTGCCTTGACCCAATGCTCATCATTGCATGCTTCATTTACTTATTTAGGTTCCACCTTTGAAAGTAGGCAGGGATTTACTTGTTCTTCTGCAATCCTACTTCTTGTAATCACACCTTTCCTTTTGTCACCAATAATCTGATCTTTGGAATGACCTCTTTGCACATACCTTGGAGTTTTAGGAATTCTTACTGGAGCTTCATCTTGAGTTTCTTCTTCTTCCGGAGTAGCTTGTTCTTCAGTCTGAACTTCTTTGCCTTTTTCAACCTTTTCTGTATCAGCAAGTCCATCTGACTCATATCCATCTGGTTGAATATCTTCATCTACCTTCACATTTGCACTTTCAATGATCTTTCTTAGTCTTTTATTGTAGCACTGTAAGCTTTACTCTTAGTAGAGTACCCAAGGAATATGCCTTCATTACATCTAGAATCAAACTTTCCTAATTCTTCATCTCTTCTGATCCAACATTTGCTTCCAAAAACTCTGCAGTATTTGACAGTAGGAGTTCTACCATACCACAACTCATAGGGTGTCTTTGTTTCTTCTACTATGATTTATACTCTATTTTGAATATAGACAACAGTATGTATTGCTTCTTTCCAGTACACTTCTGGTAGGTCTGCTTCCTTGATCATTGCTCTAGCCACTTCTTGAATAGTTCTCTTCCTTTCCACCACTCCATTTTGTTGAGGAGTCTGGGGAGTAGACAAATGTCTTTTTATTCCATGTTCTTCACAGAAAGCATTAAACTCATTTGAAGTAAACTCACCACCTCTATCAGATCTTAAGCATTTGATTCTCAAATCTAAATTCATTTTCAACCATAGCTTTGAATGCCTTGAACTTATCTAGAGCTTCTATCTTTTCTCTAAGGAAAGTAACCCAAGTCATTCTTGAAAAATCATCAATAAGAAGCATGGAATACATTTCACCTTGCACACTTCTTGTTCTTGTGGGACCACACAAGTCTGTATGCACTAGCTCCAGCAAACTAGTAGAGGATTGTTCTTTGCTTCTGAAAGTAGTCTTTGTCATCTTCCCAAATTGGCATTCTTTGCATATAGCATTGACAGGCTTCACAATCTTGGGCAGGTCTCTTACAACTTGAACAATACTTATTCTCACTAGATTATTGAAATTAATGTGACACATTCTCCTATGCCATAGCCAAGTTTCATCTTACTTAGCCAATAAACAACAATTTTTAGTACCTTTCAAGTGATAAACATTACCATGAGTCTTCTTACCAACAACAATTAGGGTTCTGGAGCTATTCTATATCTTACACACATTGTCCTTGAACATAAGATTATACCCTTTGTCACACATTTGTCCAACACTTAGGAGATTATGCTTTAGTCCCTTGACATAAAGAACATCATTTGTATTATGCTTGCCATCAAAAGTAATAGATTCTTTTCCACAAATCTTACTAGCTGCATCATCACCAAACCTAACAAGTCCTCCATCATACTTTTCAAACTTAACAAACTTACTCTTGTCTCCTGTCATGTGGTTTGAACATCCGCTGTCAATGATCCATTCATCTTCCTTTTCAACATGAAATGCAAACAACTCTCTTGGACTTTCTTCCTTCACATAGCTTGCAAGATTAGCAGAAATAGGTTCTTCTCTAAGTGCAATAAACAAGAATTAACTATTATTGCCATCATTAGAATTAGATTCATCATTAGTTACACCTTCATCATCTCTAACATAGTAACTCTTTCTTACCATTTTTCTTTTACTTTCATTGATTTTCAAAGCTCTGTCAAGACATCTTGAAGCATAGTGACCAATTTTACCACAATTAAAACATTTGAAAGGTAACTTACCCTTGAACTTTCCTCTACTGGCCCTTTTCATTCTTCTTGCAAATTTTGCCTCAAGCTCTACAAAGTCTTCTTCATCTAATTCCACGACATATTTCTCTAATCTCATAGTCCTAGTTTCTTCCTTGGCCTTGAAAGCAGTCTCAATTTTCACAGGGCCATTAGTAGTACCAAACTCTCTCATCTCAAAAGTAGTCAGTTTACCAAGTAATTGATCTTTTGTAAGTTTTCCCATATCAAGAAACTCTTTAATGGAAAATACCTTATGACTATAAGATTTGGGAAGAGTTCTAAATATCTTATCTATAACATCCTCATCCTTTAATTCTCCACCAAGATCATTTACACTGCTGACAACTTCATCAATCTTCTATAAGTAACTCATTATGTTCTCATCTTCAGTCATTCGCATGGTTTCATATGTGGTCTTCAAGTTCTACATCTTGGCCTTCTTGACTGATGCATCACCTTCATAGATTTTATTTAATTTGTCCCAAATCTCATAACTAGTTTCCAGATTCACAACTTTTGCCATTTCAGTGTTAGACAAGGCATTTAATAGAGCATTTTTAGCTTTATGATTAGCCTCAAATTCTTTAATTTCTTCTTTAGACTCCGGACCATCTTTAGGTACTGTGTATTTATCTTTAACCATTGCCCAAACATTATAACCAATAGAAATGAGATAGCTTTGCATTCATACCTTCCAATAGGCATAGTCAGATCCATCAAACTGAGGAATGTCTTTCTTGTGTTCCATCTCAGATCTACCTTAAGCTATTAGGATTTCTTCCACAAAACCAGCTCTGGTACCAATTGTTGAAAGGCACAAGACAACTGAGAGGGGGCTGAATTAGTTGTATCAAAAACTTTAACTTCTTTACAGGTATCACTTTCACATTCACTTAACTTAAATCCTTATTCTGTTATGAACATTAAACATGAATAGTAGAAACAAAACATGAACACATCAACACCATACACACATGAACACTAGATTTTTACCTGGAAAACCCTAAACAAGGAAAAACCACAATGAGTGTTAGCTCACAATATAATGTAGTAACAATACTGAATATCAAAAATGGCTCACTGCCAAAGGGCTCACTACCTAGGGCTCAATGCCCAAAAGAATGGCTCACTACTGAGGGTGGCTTACTACCAGGATTGGCTCATTGTTAGGGTTGGCTCACTACCGGGGGTGGATCACTACCAGGGTGAACTGATTTAGTAGCATCCACACCATGCCTGAGTTCAGCTCCATTGAAGCACAATATATCTCCTCTGCTCTGCTCTGCTTTTACACTTCACACTTATCTTCACATATTCACAACTTAGACAATTAATCATGATTAAATTACATAAATTTATACCTATCATCAACCTTGGAATGTACATCAAGTTCGGCATTACATTCTACAACCATTGGAACTTTCTCCAAGGTCGATATACATACATAAATCAAATTAGGACTAGACCTAAATAAACTTGGGGGGAAAATGAATGAAGGATGAACACATCATGGCTTATCTTAGACCCAAATACATACTCACATTCTTGGACATGCTTCCTCAATCCATGAATCACCTCCGCAACAAGTGTGACAAACCAGGTTGGCCAGAACTTATGCACATATCAAGAACACTTAAAAACATGCTTGCAAGATCTTCATTGTAGCTTGCGGATCAAGCACATGCCTTCAACACATTCTAGAGACATCTATGAACAACATAGAATCACTTGGGAGCTGACTAATCCAACCACAACATATCTCACTTGAAGAAAACAAATATCACTTGAAAACACATCACAGATTGCTTCTTAACAGACACTGTCGAACTCTACTAATTACTAGCTTGCCTTCTGAAGTACCAAATGACAAATCCTTTGGAATGAAGATGACTAAGGACCTTATAAGCTTAATCCCAGAACCACAAAGGAAAAATACAATCTATGGAGAAATGCAGAGAAAAACACTTTCTTGGGTACCCGCAAGAAGTTGGGTCCACATAGAGGGGAAGTTGCGGGCAAAAAAAAATCCTAACAAAAACAGGTACCTAATTTAAAAGAAATAGGTACCCATTTAGGAACGGGTACCCAAGCCTAAATGGGTACCCGCTTAGGAACGGGTACCCACTTAGAAATGGGCGCCCAAGCCTAAACGGGTACCCATTTCTATATAGCTATTTGAATTTACAAAAAAACCTACACACTTTTTTTTCCACACAAAAGGAACGGGTTATCCATTCTATGAACGAGTACCTATTTTAAAATGAGTACCTATTTTAGAATGGGTACCCATTCCTAAAAGCATAGGCTCAGGAATGGCATGGTAAGCCAACCCCTTGCCTTGGACCTACAAGTACAAGTCTATGTTTAGATCAAGAGAAAAGACCAAGTTTACCAATATGTCTAACGATATTTTTTTCTGAATTATTTTACAAAATTAAAACCCATTACAGATGATGATGTGTAGTTTTCAAATATGTAATTTTTTTTATTTGACTTGTTTTTCTATTTATTAATTAATTTATGAGCAAACTGGTCCAAAAACTTGAAATGACAGGTGTTTGTATTTTTTTAATAACTTTTAATTTTTAAAGTTAAAAAAAAATTATATGTCATCAATCTAGACATCATTCTCTACACAATGACAAAAAAATTCATTTTATGATTAGTTTTGTTCAAATTATGTTGGTTGTACACGAGGGGTTTTCAAAAACAACAATTAGGGCCAATAAGAAATTAATAAAAAAAATATTTGGAAAAAAAATATAAAAAAATATCCACATCAAACTTCATTGTACTACACATCTTTCCCCAAAAGGATTCAGAAAAATACTTTTATTTAGGTCAAATTATGTTGGCCATACACATGCATGGTATGGTAAAAAAAAGTGACTTTTAAACAGTGGTTTCTAGACATGCCTATTAAAAATCAATTTTTATCATCTGGGTATTAAAATAAATTACATATTTGGAAACTAGACTCCAAGTACTACATTTCATCTTACTAACTTTTTTAAATATTCAATCTTTAACTGCTTCAAATTTTTAGGTCAAATGTGACAAATTCTGAAAATCAGGGAAAAAAGTTCCACTTTTTGGCCAAAAAGTGGACCCAACTTCTTGCACTGACCCTCTCCCTGTAACTTTGTACACATTGCCAAGCATAGTGTTCAGACTGGTGAATGGAACTTTTTCTGTACAATAATTCAGACCACCAAATTTTGTATTTAGCATCTTCAAACACTTCTTTAAATCATATCCAAATCTCATACTCTGGTCTTCAACATAGGAAATATGCGGAGGAAAATACTCAGACAATGTTCTTAAGAAGACAACTCAATCAATCAACAAACAACAATGCCAGAAGATATAGTTGACACAAATGACAACACAAACATGTTGACATCAATGACAACACCAATTAGCACATACTTGCAACAGTCACCTTGGTGATGAAGTCCTTAGGAGGATGAAGATTCTTCAACTCATAAGGATGTTGATGATGACTCCAAATCTGCAACAAAGACAATACTAACACAAGTCTACCACAAACCCAATGAATGCATTGAATTCACCTTTGCACAATATCATAGCCTTGCTATCATCAACCTTAATTAAAATAAATTCAAACACTTGTTTATATATGTTATCCCATTAAACTTTCACAAATTAATTGAAAGAGCTGACAAGGGAGGACCCATTTAAGAGTCCTATGCTAACATACATTTGATTTTACCCTAACCAATTAGAGTGGACTTGGACATGAGCTCCCAAGTCCCAAGGGGGGTTTTTGGTCAAGACTTAAGCTTTAAATGGGCCCCTAGTTCCCATTTTACATGGGTTTCCAGAGATTTCTCATCAGGATGAATAATTTGCATGTAGAGTGTAAACATGGGGACCTAGGAGCTAAACTAGGAGATAAAAAGGCATGTGTCCACTTTTTACTCCATAACAATATGAAACTTTGAATGTAGCACCTTCACAACACACTAAAATTAAATTCTAAACTGCATGACCATATCTTCAAAGGCAGAGGAATGTGGAGCATTCTCCTAATCAGTCCTCAAGGCAACTTCCTGCAGCAAAAACCTTCACCAACATCTAGAGACTAGAGCCTCCTTGTAGCTACACATACTTCCTTAGGAACAATAGGAGAGAGCATACAACATGCTACAGACCATTAGTAGTATCTCCCCAACATTTTCTATTGAGGAATCTAAGGACTTGGATACATATTCAGTAGATCAATTGTTTGGTGCTCTCACAACCTTTAAAATGAGAGAGTTTGACAAAGATGCTTCAATGAAGGAAGCAACATTAAAAGTAAGCAAGAAGACAAAAGATGAAACAACTAATCAATATGATGACCCTGATAAGGTAGAGGCAATTTTTTTGAGAAGATTGAAGAAGGGCACCAGAAAATACATAGGTAAGTTACCTTTCAAGTGCGTCAATTGTGGGAGAATTGGTCATTTTGCCTCTAAATGTCCTTTTAAAGAATCAAAGGATAGCAACAAAAGAGAAAAGTTCAAAAGAAGTCTTTATTCGATGGAGAACATTTGTTCCTCAAAAGATGAGGATCATGATGATTCAAATGATGAAACACTTTTCATGGCCTTGAAAGTTGGTGACAAAGAGAGTGATATTGGAAAATATAAGAAGTAATGATGATCTATGTGAAAGAGAGCATTAAGATGAGGATTAGAAATATTGTTGATGTTGGGGAGATGATGATGATGGTCTGCAGCATGTTGTATGCTCTCTCATGTTGTTCCTAAGGAAGTATGTGTTGCAACAAGGAGGCTCTGGTCTCTGGATGTTGGTGAAGGTTTCTGCTACAAGAAGTTGCCTTGAAGACTGTTTGGGAGAATGCTCTGCATTCCTCCACCTTTAAAGATATGGTCATATAGTTCAGAAGCTAATTTTAGTGTGTTGTGAAGGTACTACATTCAAAGTTTCATATCATTTGTCCCTCTATAGAGAAAGTTGTAAGTGACAGAGTGCAAGATTGTGTTGTCCAGTGGCTGGTTTTAGTATTTGTTGGCTTGCACCAACTTGTTGATGTATGTATTGGCCATGTGTGTTGTCATTGATGTCAACATAGCATACACTAATGCATACACTAATGTCAACACTATCATGAAAGTAAGATACTGTTTATAGTTGCATATTCCTAAGGAAGAGAAAGCTCATGATTAGAGGTCATAAAAGCTACATTCCTAATCAAACAAGAGTTGAGTTTGAAGCCTTATTAATATGGGAATTAGAAGCACTAAGAGAATTAGATGTTAAGAAATGATGCATGATGGATTAAACCATGTTGTATGATCTATCCTACTAATCCTAAGTTGTATGTGGTAATGCAATGAAGGCTTAGCCTCTGGAAGTAGGTGATAGTCTTTGTTTCAGAATGTCTACTCTTTGAAGACTGTATGGAAGATTTCTTCACATTTTCATCATTGTGCTATCGAGCTTCTGTGGTTTGGAAAATAGATTTATATAATGTTATTTTATGTATGTTCCAATTTTCATGATGTTTTGATCACCTGAAGGATGTTTTTCTGCTGACAACTTAAAGATAGAATTAGTTTTGTGAAGGTATTCCTAGTAGGGTGATAGAATGCTCTGCATTCCTCTGCAGTTGTATATTTAGCTATGCAGTTCTGAGATTGTGTCAAGAACATAGTGAAGGTGCTATTTCCAAAGTCTCAAATCATATTCCCCTTCGTTGTGAAAATTATGTATGATAGAACACCAGAATGTGCTCTAGCATAATGGTGCAATATTGAAGATCCACTAGAATGCTCCACATTCCTCAGGAAGTGAATGATTGACCTTGTGGTTTTGTGAACATGTTCTTGGATGTGCATTGCATGCCTCTTTTCTGTTTCAAGCTTCTTGGTGGTCTGCATCTTAGTTTTTCAATTGACAACATGGTATAGTGTGTTCCGGATAATAGAGTGTTTTTAGAGTAAATGCAAGAAGCTATGTGGCACAATTCTTTGATGTGTGGTGGTAAAGTAGTGTTTGAGTATGTGTTGTGAGTCATGTGGACTCATCTTGAAAAGTTTCATGAAGATCTTTCTTGTTTCCAGTACCACACAAGGTTTCTAAGATGATATGGTCATTATACTTCAAGTCTTCATGTGATTCCATTAAAGTTGTCCTATTTTCAAATGAATAGAGTGTGCGGATGTCATTTCTTGGTGTTTGAAGAAGTGAAGGATGTTTTGGACCTGGTTAATAAAGTGTTGGGGTCTGCAAGGCTTGAATCTTTTGCTGGAGTAATGTGTTGTTTCAATTAGGACCTATCTTCTACACATTTTATAGTGTGTTATCTGGCCGACTTGTAAATGTATTGTCCATGTTATATTTGGGCGACAAGCTATGTAATCAATGTAATATCATGTATAAATAGTGAATAAAAGTGAGTGAGGTAAGACATGATTGCAAGATGATTAAAAAGGTTTGCAAGCAGATAAAAGTAGAATAAATGCATTATTGATGTACGACTATGGGAGAAAGACCAGATGTTGTTGATACTATCCAAATTCATCTTGAAGACATATTTGTGACAGTGATCAAGTATAGAGTGTGCCTAATTGATTAGATCTTTAGAAGAAAGTGTGAGGAGGTAGAAGTACAATCATTAATGGTGTGAGCTTCAATGATAGTTTTCAAACAATAAGAAAAGGCTGTTATATTGTAATCTTTAGTATTCTCATTTTAGGGAGTAGATGCTTCCATGGGAGCAACCCTAAAACAAAGTCATCAGGGAGTAGAAGATTCCTTGGGTGTGACCCTAAACCAAAGTTACTTAGGGAGTAGCAACATCCTTGGGTTATAGCCCCTACACAAAGTTACTATTTGAGCTTCATATATTGTGAGTTAATCCTCACCGCAGTTTTTCCCTTCTAGGGTTTTCCATGTATATATGGTGTTATGTGTTGATGTGCATTGTGTTAATCTTTCGTGCTCATGTTAATGCTGTAATGCTTAAGGTTAATCTACTTTGGATAAGTTGGATTTGTTGAAATTAAAATTTGATTGTATACTGATTACCCCCTCTCTCAGTATACTTGTGTGTCTAACAATTTGTATTAGAGCCAAGTTCATCTAAGGGAAGCTTAACTACTTGAGGAAGGTCCAAGATGGCACAAGGAGGATCCAGTAAGATACCCAAGTTTGGTGGAACAAATTATGCTTTTTTGAAGATTAGGACGGAAGCCTACATCAATTCTCTAGGGTGTGGAGTTTAGGATTCTGTCAAGAAAGGTTACACTATTCCTACAAATTTAGATGAATTCAAGAAGTATGAGAACAGTGCCAAAGAAAAGTTTGCCATCATGAATGAATTATCTAATTTAGAACTTTCAAAGGTGATGAGTTGTAGTTCTACTCAAGAGGTTTGGGAGAAACTTGAAGCCATTTATGAAGGAGATAAGAAAGTAAAGCAAGCTAAGATGCAAGTTCTCAAAAGAAGATTTGAAACCCTAAAGATGATAGAGGATGAAAACTTTGCTAGATATATGCTATGAATGAATGAAGTGGTCAATGGCATCAAAGTTCTTGGTGGTGAAATAAAAGAGGATGAAATTATGAAGAAGGTTCTAAGATCTCTTCCCAAATCTTACAGTCATAAGGTATCTACTATTGAGGAGAATGTAGACTTGGATAAATACTCTTTAGACCAAATTTTTGGGACCGTTACTACTTTTGAAATGAGAGAATTTGAGAATGATGTTCCAAAGAAAGAAGTTGCCTTCAAAGCCAACAAAAGGACAAACGGTGAATCTGTTGATGAAGATGAAAGTCTTGATGATGCTGATGCAAATTTTGTATGAACACTAAAGAAATGATTTGGAAAATATAAAGGTAAGTCACCCTTCAGATGTTTTAATTGTGGAAAAGTAGGTCACTTTGCTTCTAAATGTCCTCTAAAAGAAGCTAGGAGAAGTAATAGAAATAGTAAATTCAAAAGGAGTTAGTTTTCCTTAGAAGACAGTTGTTCTTCAAAAGATGAGGATCATGATTCAAATGATGAAACACTTTTCTTGGCCATGAGTGTTGGTGAAAAAAAGAATGAGGTTGGAAAATGTGAAAAAAATGATACCTTGCAAACATTTCAAAACAATGAAAAATCAATGGTTGTATGGACTGCCTTCCATGAAAAAGAAGAAACCAAAGCTTGGGTTATTGAGAGTGGTTGTTCAAATCATATGACTGGTGACAAAGAGAAGTTTATCAGCCTTAAGAAGTGGGATGGTGGAGCTATTAAGTTTGGAGGTGATGAGTTAGCTCAAATTTATGGAAAAGGTGTCATAACTATTGATGGAAAGAATAGGACTGAGGATGTTCTCTATGTCAAAGGATTACAGCACAATCTTCTCAGTGTCAGTCAGATGTGCAGGAAAGGTTACAATCTTACTTTTCATACTAATGGTTGTGAAATCAAGAAGGCAAGATCTAGAAAGCTAGTTGTAGAAGATATCAAGACTTGTGGTGATATTTATCACTTGAAAGAGGCAAATGGAAGAACATTTATGTTGACTCAATCTAGTGAGTGTTGCTTGTGGCACAAAAGAATGGGACACAACAAATTTGATAACATGGTAAGAATAAGCTCTACTCATGCAATGAGGGATATGCCTAAGATAATCAAGCCTGCAAACACTGTATGCAAGGAATATCAAATGGGAAAGTAAACAAAGACTCGTTTTAGAAGCAAGGAGTACTCTTCTTCAAAGCCATTGGAGCTAATTCACATAGACCTATGTGGACCTACAAGAGTAAAGAGTCAACAAGGTGAAAGGTATTTTATGTTTCTCATTGATGATTATTCTAGAATGACTTGGGTTACTTTTTTAAGAGAAAAATCTGATGCCTTTGATAAGTTTAAAGTTTTCAAAGCTTTGGTTGAAAATGAAATGGATACTAAGATCAAATGTTTAAGGTCTGATAGAGGAGGTGAGTTTACTTCAAATGAATTTGAAAAGTTTTGTGAAGATCATGGTATTAGGAAGCAGTTGTCTGCTCCTAGAACCCCTCAGCAAAATGGGGTAGTGGAAGGAAGAATAGGACTGTAAAAGAAATGTCTAGGGCAATGTTGAAAGATGCAGATCTGCCTGATGTATACTATAAGGAAGCAATTCACTCTATTGTCTATCTAACTAATAGGGTGCAATTAAGGGTCAATAGCACGAAGACCCCTTTATAAGTTGTGGTATGGAAGATCTCCCTCTGTTAGATACTTCAAGATCTTTGGCAACAAATGCTATATCAGAAGAGATGAAGACCTAGGAAAGTTTGATTCAAGATGTGGTGAAGGAATCTTTATTGGTTACTCAACCAAAAGCAAGTCTTATAGATGCTACAACAAAAGGTTGGGAAAGATGATTGAAAGCACAAATGTCAAAGTAGATGAAGACTTGTATCAATTCACACAAGATTCAGAAGACACTTGATCTGATATATTTCCTTGCATTGAAGATGAAGAAGTAGAAGAAGTAAAAGAAGAAAAAGAACAGGAACCTAAACAGATTCCTAAGACCCTAGCAAAGTATGTTCAGAAGAACCACTTAGTAGAATAGATCATTGAAGACAAAAATGAAGGTGTGCAGACAAGGAGAAGGTTTGCCAAGACACGTGAGCAAGTAAACTTGTGTTTATTATCAAAAGTGGAACCTAAGACCTTTGCTGAAGCCAACAAATATGATGGATGGACAAAAGGAATGGAAGAAGAACTGGATCAGATCGAGAAGAATCAAACATGGGAATTGGTTCCTAGACTAGCCAATAAGAATGTTATTGGAACAAAGTGGGTGTTCCAGAACAAGCTAAATGAAGAACATGAAGTTGTAAGGAACAAAGCAAGATTAGTATGGAAAGGATATACTCAAGTAGAAGGCATTGATTTTGAGGAGACTTTTGCTCCAGTAGCTAGGATGGAGGCAATTAGAATGTTCCTGGTGCAGGAGCACCCCTTCAACAAGCCAAATATACATCTAAGGGAGAAGACTAAGGTATTAATATGTTATCATATTTTATGCATTTCTATTTTTTTTGTTCGTGTTGTCCGGTAGGACTTGTGTTGTGATTTCATGTTTGTAATAAAAAAACCCCATCATGTGAACCAGTGTTACAAATTTGGCATCCTGATAAGCCAATTTGAACATCTTGGGCATTTGGGGTACGTGGATGATTAAATCAAGTGCTTTATGTTTAGGTGTCTTGTTAATGTGTTTTAGATCATGTCGTATACCATACATGTGTCGTGTAATTTTTGGTATTCCAGTTGGAAGTTGTAACAAATCCAACCTTTGGTATTCCGATTGGTACTGGATGTGAAGAGAATATAAATGTATTCTTGGAAGAAGAGAAGGGAGAATGAATTTTGATTGAATAATAGAAAATTCTGCCAGTTCATTTTTACAAGTTCTGTGTTCTGTGTAAAATCTCTGTGTATTAAGTTGTTCTGTATATACTCTTTGTATCAAATTGTTCATTAAATAGTTTAGTTTTCTGTTGTCGAAGATGCCAGATTGAGACCATTCCATTGGTGGATTTCTTTGAAATCAGTGGAATGGATCCTGTACATAGTTTTCTATTTTGTTTTCTTTTTGTTTATATCTCTGGTAGAATAGGACAGAGGATCCAATCTCTGGAGGAATTTTCGCAGTAGAGAGCCTAGCATCTCTATGTGCTAGGACTCAACAGACTAGAGACTGCGAGTTTGGTTGCCAAGGACATCTTTAGCGTTAGATTCTAGTGTTATTTCACTGGAGGTATATTTCCTGTGTATATCATAATTGTATGCGAATATACATTTCATGTAGAGTGTGTTGGAAGTTCACCTTCTACGGATACAAATGTCGACCGGCTGTAGCGGTCAAAGTGTATGAAGACTCATTGGGTGACCGGCTGTAGAAGGTTAAATAGTGCATATTTGAAGTTGAGAGTATCGGATTGAAAATATTTGGTTGAACCAACGATTGAACCACTTCAAGGTTCAAAGGTTTAATAGGTTTGTTGGTTCATCGGAGTAGGTGGATATTGGTGGGAGAAATTTAGAGTTGGCCGAAGAGCATGTATTGCCAATAGTTGAACCGACGGTTGAACCGGTTCAACAATTCAACTGATAGCTACCGACAGTGTTCAGATTGTGTGATGGAAGTACATTGAACCGATAGTTGGAGGTTCAACGGTTCATTTAATCCATTTGGTTTAATGAGTTCACCTAACTCAAAAGATACAAGGGGTTCATTTGGCTCGACGGGTTCACAGGTTCAATGAACTTGGAGGTTTTCAAGTGGTTCAAAGGTTCAACCACAGCAACAATTATTCCACATTTTTAATCTATTTCCACTATTCCATTGCGTGCTCTGCATCAAGTGGTATCAGAGCATAGGAGTATCCTTTGGATAGAAGAAGACAAGATGTCAGATGGAGAGGGGTCACAAGAGTACCCAGCAAAGATGACCAATGCTGAGTTGGTGGTCCTAGTAAATAAGCAAATGACAGAGAGCAAAGCAGTTAGAGCTCAGAATTAGGCCTTAAGAGATGAGTTAGATAAGTTGAAGGACAAAGTACAGAAGGGAGATGCAGATTCTGGTGAGCGAGAAGATGGGGATGAAGAGGAGATCCCTAGGAAGGAAGAGATAGAGGTTCCCGCAAACCAGAGACCCTTACTTAATGTCCTCAAATCCATGGAGAGAAGGACAATGGATATGAAAATAGACCTGCCAATGTTTGTAGGAAAAATGGAACCTGATTCCGTGATGGAGTGGATAAACTCCTTGAATAACTTCTTTGAGACTGAGGAGATACCAGAACACCAAAGGGTGAGAATGGCCCAATCCAAAATGAAAGGGGCTGCACTAAATTGGTGGAATTTCATCCAAGATGACATGGTGAAAGAAGGAAAGAACAGAGTTGCTACTTGGAAGAAGATGATGGCTTTAGTGAAGGAGACCTATGTTCTATTAGATAAGAGGAAACAAAACTTGAAGCAGAAGGCGTTAGATGTCAGCTCATACATAGAAGAGTTCATGAAACTAAAAAACTTGAAGCAGAAGGAGTTAGATGTCAGCTCATACATAGAAGAGTTCATGAAACTATGTGTCAAGACAAAGGTAAAGGAGAATGAGGAAGAGAAGGTGGCAAGGTACCTCAATAGATTGAGATTTGCCATCCATGAAGATTGAAATCTGCATAACCCAGATATAGTCCAAAAGTGCTACCAATTGGCACTCAAAGTGGAAGAGAAATTAAAGAGAAGACAAGAGCAGAATAGTAGAGGTAGAGGGAGATAGAAAAGAGGGGGAAGAAGTCCTTTCAGAGGTAGAGGAAATGGCTTTGGACACCAAGGTGAGTCAAATCAAGAAAACAACAAAGGAGACAACAGTCAAAATCAAGGGGGAAGTTACAATCAAAGAGGAAACTTTAGGGACAAAAGACCACCATTTAGAGGGAGATCTAAAGGTAGAGGACTTCTTAGATGTTACAATTGCAATCAAGAAGGCCACATAGCCAGCAGATGTCTAGAAAAGGCAACAAGTTCAATGGGAGACAGGAGGATAAATCTGATCCAAGAATCTGATTGTCAAAGTGTGACAAGCTCAAACACTTTTCAAAGTGTGAATGCTCCTGATAGTTATGGATATCTTGAAAAAGGAAAATCTTTGATGATTAGGAGAGCAATGACCACCATGAAGGTGCCTGGCAAAGAACCCCCACAAAGGAAGTCTCTCTTTAGAACTACTTGCAAGGCAAGAGGAAAGGTATGTAAAGTTCTGATTGACTCCGGATCCACTAAAAAATTTGTGTCATTTGAAATGGTAGAAAAGCTTAAGCTTAAAAGAATCCCACACCCTTACCCATATAAGGTCTCATGGCTCACCCAAGGTCAGCAAACAGTTGTGGAAGAGCAGGCTTGGGTGGAATTTCAAATTGGATCGTACAAGGACAGATTGTTGTTTGACATTGCCAAGATGGATGCTTGCCACCTCTTATTTGGAAGACCATGGTAGTATGATTTGAAATCACACCATGATGTATTTAGAAACACATATTCAATCACCAAGGATGGTAAGGTGATAGAGTTGCTACCATTGATGGAGAATGAGGTGGAATCGAAAGGGAAAGAAGTCAAGGTGATGATGGTAGAAGGCAAACAATTCATGAAAGAGATAGAAGAAGGAGCAGTTGCATATGCTCTAATTCTGATGTAGAGCAGGGGAACACTTATCAATTCTCACAAAAATGAGTGAATAATCTTGGAGGGAAGCAGGACAACAAACATCTTTGAGAGGAGGACAACAAACTTGCTTATCAAGACACCTACAAACTCCATTTTTGGACCCAACTTGGTTTGGACAAATGTGATGACTACCAACATTTGAGGAGGGTTTGAGACATATTAATTTGACCAATGGAGGCTTATCAAACTCATAAATAATCCCAGCAAGTTGTCCTACCCAAGGTTCCTTCACAAATGGCCTATTTTTCTTGTAGCCCTAGAAATACGGTTTGGAGGGCTTAACTCCAAAAATTTCCAAACAACTCCTAGAAATATTTAGCTTTTTAGATACCCATTACGGCCCTCTATAACATACTTGACATGCATGGTACATTGTTTTGGAACACAAGCCTCTAAAAATGACTATTCCTGCTATTCCAAGGGGCAATTAGCCCTAGGTTTACAAAGGAAGTACCCTACCAAAGTGACCCAGAACTTTCTAACCAATTCTAGAAGTTGGTATGGATTTCAAATGGATGGATTCAATAGGTTTTGTACCTCCATGGGCATTAGAAACAAGTTTTCCAACTAAATCTTCCTCTAGCTATCACCAATGGCTTAATACATAGAGATATCAAGCCAAATCTTCCTCAAATCTTGTCTTGGACTGCTCTCTTGCACCTGCACACAAAACCCATTGTATAATATACCTATACAGACCCAAAAAATCCATTTTGGGGCTCTAACTCAAAGATTTGGGTCAGAACCCCATAAAACTCTTAAATCCCTACCAAACTTTCCTAGAAACAATAATTTTGGGACAGCGTTTTGTTCTTCTTTCTCCTGCAATTTCAAGACACCAAATATTATTTAAATGAAAGATAAAACATTCATTTACAACATCCAAAATGTGAGATCCCTTGAAATGGCCATATGTGTGAGTACTATGGCAAAGAGCAGCAAATTACATAGAAAAAAAATAGCAACAGTCTTCTTTTTTGTGTTTCTTCTTTTCCAACTTCAATGAAACTATTTTCCATGACCCCCAAGGGATAAATACAATCCAAATAATCACCATTTCATACAAGATTCTTTTCCTATCTAAAAAGGCAATAAAAACTCACTAATTTCACTAATTTTAGCCTTAAGACTGTTTTTTTCCAAACATAGCACATGCTATTTGGAGTTCCACTACTAGTTGACTTCTAGAATAGAGGGAGTGGTTTCTAAAATAGAGAGAGTGGTCTAACTCAGACCTTATTACAATAATAAATTAATACAAGACTCCACCTAGGCTCATAATGAGCATAAAATCCAAAATTTAAGGCTCCTAGTGAGCATACAAACCAAAATTAACTATGGTGGTCTCTGCACCATACAACTGGGGTGAAAAGATTTCAATCTCCTGATAAAATGAGCTCTTGGATAGAGGCTCCATGCTATTTGATATCTTCTTCTATCATCCAGGTAGCATCTTCAATTGGCAAACCATGCCACTTCACCAAATGTTCATTGTAGACTTTATTTCTTGTCCTCTTAACCTCTCTTGTGTCCAAGATAGTTTTAAGTTTCACTTGTTGACTAGATGGAAGATCCCTTATCCAATCCTCATCAGCAACATCTTTAGCTTCTTCATCTACAACATTAGATCCTTTGAAAGGATACGGGTCTGCAACATTGAAAATGGGGGAGATAGCAACTCTAGGAGGGAGTTCTATCTCATAAGCATTCTGACCAAATTTATGGACCACCTTGCAAGGTCCTATCTTCTTCATCATTAGCTTTGTAAATCTGCCCTTAGGCAGTCTCTCCTTCCTTAAATGAGCCAGCACCATGTCACCTACTTTGTATTGAACATCTCTTCTTTTTAGATCAGCCTTCTCCTTGTACTTGACAACACTCTTTTCAAGAGTTTCTCTTACTCGGTGATGTATCTCCTTCATGGATGTGGCAAAGTCTTCTCCTTGTGCACTCCTATTGTCTACTCCCCTTAAGTCTCTCAGCTCATACATGCCTCTTGGCTTCATGCCATATACTACTTCAAAGGGTGTTCTTCCAATGCTCTTGTTAACAGAGTCATTGTAGGCATATTCAACTTGGGGCAGTAGTAGATCCCATGACTGATTATGCTCCTTTGTTAAGCACCTTAATAGGTTTCCCAAAGAGCTATTTACAACTTCAATTTGCCCATCTGTTTGGGGATGGTAGGTAGAACTAAAAGTTGATTTGTTCCCAGCTTCTTCCACAAAGTTCTCCAAAAGTGACCAATGAACTTGGAATCTCTGTCAGACACTATTGTCAAAGGCAATCCATTGATTCTTACAATTTCCTGGAAGAATAGACCAGCAATATGAGAGGCATCATTAGTGGACTTATAAGCAATGAAATGTGCCATCTTACTAAATCTATCTACAACAACAAAAATGCTGCCATAACCTCTTTGTGCCTTGGGCAGACCTAGAACAAAGTCCATGCTGATAGACTTCCATGGCTGATTGGGTATTGGTAAAGGCTGATATAAACCTGCATTAGAACTTGATCCTTTAGCCCTCAGGCATATCACACAACTCTCCACAAACTTCTTCACATCATTATGCAACCTAGGCTAATGATAAAACCTCTTGACCTGCTCCAAAGTTTTGTCATAACCAAAATGACCACTCAGGCTGCCATAGTGTTTTTCCTTGATCAAATTTGCTCTCATGGAGCATCTTGGTACACACAACTGAGCTCCCTTGAACAATAGACCATCTTGTAGTACAAACTCAAAAAATTCATTGTGAAAAACATCTTGGGACTGATTGCAAATAGCAAAAATAGTACTGAAATCTTCATCATTCTCATACATACCTTTGAGTGCATCAATACCTACACTCTGCAACTTGATCTCCTGCACCATCATGGACCTTCTACTCAGGGCATCAGCAACTTTGTTTGCTTGTCCTTTCTTGTGCTTGATGGTGAATGTGTAGGCCTGCATATACTCCATCCACTTCATGTGTCTGTGACTTAGCTTATCTTGGCTATTCAAGAAACTCAAAGCATGATTGTCAGTGAAGACAATAAACTCCTTAGGCAATAAATAGTGCCTCCACTTCTTGAGTGACTGTACCATAGCATAGAGTTCAAGGTCATAGGAAGAGTACCTTCTCTTGGCTTCATTGAGTTTTTCACTGAAGAATGCAACTAGTCTCCCATCTTGACTCAGGACTGCACCTATGGCATATCCACTTGCATCACATTCAATTGTGAACACCTTGCTGAAATTAGAAGTGCAAGAATGGGTTGTTGAGCCACCCTTGTCTTCAAATACTTAAAGCTTTTCTTAGCTTCCTCAGTCCATTGGAACTTCTTCTTCTTGTCTCCTTTGATAGTATCAAGAATATGAGAACAAATATGACTGAAATTTTTGATAAACTTTCTATAAAATGTAGCCAAACCATGGAAACTTCTTACCTCTGCTACTGTTTTAGGAGTTGGCCAGCTGATTATGGCTTCTACCTTGGATGGATCCATCTTGAGTGTGCCCTTGGAGATCACAAATCCAAGATAGACAAGCTCCTCTTTCATGAATTCACATTTCTTGAGGTTGATCATTAGCTTCTCCTCATTCAATCTCTTCAACACCATGTCCAAGTGCTGCAAGTGTTCTTCTTTGGTTTTACTGTATACAAGAATGTCATCTAGATAGACCACCACAAATTTGCCTATGAAATGCTTCAAGACTTCATTCATGAGTCTCATAAATGTACTTGGGGCATTTGATAACCCAAAAGGCATAACTAGCCACTCATAAAGACCTTCATTTGTCTTGAATGTTGTCTTCCATTCATCACCCTCTCTTATCCTTATCTGATGATAACCACTCTTTAAATCTATCTTAGAAAAGTAACATGCATCACCCAAACTATCCATTAGATCTTCTATCTGAGGTATTGGAAATCTATACCTGATGATTATCTTGTTGATGGCTCTGGAATCAGTGCAAAGTCTCCATTCTCCACCCTTCTTAGGTGCTAGGACAATTGGAACAGCACAGGGACTCAAACTCTTGTTGATCAACCCCTTGTCCAATAGCTCTTGGATCTAATTTTTGACCTCTTCATTTTGTTGTGGTGTCATCTTGTATGCTACCTTATTTGGCAAACTTGCACCAGGTATGAGATCAATATGATGGCTTACATCCCTGATAGGAGGTAGTGAACTTGGTAGGTCTTTCACCACTATGTCTTCATATTTGTCCAATAGGACCTGCACCTCCTCTAGTATCTTTTCTACCTCTATTTTTGCCTTGGCTGATATAGGCTTGCCAATGATGGCATATCCTACCTCTTCTTCTTTCAATGTCTTCAAAAACTCTTTCTCTTTCACCATCATCACACTTGGTCCTTCATGGATTGCTGCACCATCTTCTTTTTTGGGTGTAAGATTGTAGGTCACCCCATCCTTCACAATCATGTATGTATTCTCTTCTCCATCATGCTTGGCCTTTCGGTCAAATTGCCATGGTCTGCCTAAGAGCAGATGGCATACATCCATAGGGATGATATCACACAATATCTTATCCTTGTAGCCACCAATGTTGAACTCCACCCAAGCTTGTTCATTTACAAGTACTTGCTGACCCTTGTTGAGCCATGATACCTTGTAGGGTGTAGAGTGAGGAATCTTCTTTATCTTCAACTTTTCTACCATTTCCAGAGACACAAGATTGTTAGTAGAACCAGAATCAACAATCACCTTACATACTTTTCCTTGTGCTTTGCAGAGTGTTCGAAACAAAGCCTTTCTCTGTGGAGGCTCTTTGGCTGATGGTACCTTCAACAATGTCCTTCTTATCATTAAGGATTCTCCTACCTCTAGGCCTACATGCACAAATGTGAGTTTACACTCTCTTGGTCCTCCTCTTGCACTATGTGGACTCTTCTATCACCTCCATATGAACTTGATGCTTGTTTGTCTGGACATTTGAATGCAAGATGTCCAACTTGATTACAGTTATAGCACTTGCCTGTGAAGGTGCTTGACCCTCTACCATGGCCTCCAAACCTGCCTCTACTATTTGATCTCCTTCCTCTAAAGTTGCCTCTTTCACTTGACTCTCCTCTTGGTTCATGGTTCTCCTTGTTGCTATCATTTGTTTCTCCTTGCTGCTTCTGTCCTCTTCCACCAAAGTTTCCTCTTCCTCTGAAGTTCTTTCCTCTACCCCTTCCATTTTGTTCTTGTTTCCTTTTGATCTTCTCCTCAGCTCTTACTGCCAATTGGAAGCATTCTTCTACATTCCTGGGTGTAGTGAGACTTAGTTCATCTTGGATATTGAACCTAAGCCCATTCATGTATCTAGCGATCTTCTCAACTTCATCCTTATTATGGCCAGTTCTCATACTGAGCTTATGAAACTCCTCTGTGTAGGCCATTACATCCATCTCTTTCTGTTTCAAGTTTTGCAGCCTTCTGAAGGTTTGAATGGCATAATCTTTTGGAAGGAATTGACCCTTCACCTTGGACACCATCCGGTCCCATGAACTAATTTTGGTTTTTCCTTGTCTTATTCTCTCTGACTGAACATAGTTCCACCATGTCAATGCTGCTCCCTTTAGCTTAGTCTTTGCCAGCTTGACTTTCTTCTCTTCAGGCATCGCTTTGTACTCAAAGTAGTTATCTAAAGAATCAATCCAGTCTAGTACCTCCTCACTGTTCATCTTACCTTCATACATGGGCAACTCCATCTTGACATCAGTGCTTTCTCCTTTCACAGTCTGCAGCATCTTCATAAACCTTCTTGCATCTGGATCCATCTCTGTCTCACTGAATCCCTCTTGAGGGTCTACATTCTCACCCTCACACTCTTGGTCACTGTCTTCCTCAATGACCCCACCTCTTCTTAGGTTTGCTTCAATGGCTGCAAGTCTGGTTAGGACTCCTTCTTGAGATTCCTTCATCAATCTCACTTCCTTAGTGAGGACTTGACTGTTTTTAGGAGGCATTTTGTACTCCTTCCTCACACTTTCCCAAATCAGAACTTGTGCTCTGATACCACTTGATGCAGAGTAGGGGAACACTTATCAAATTCCATGCCTGAAGATGAAAAAGGAGCAGCAACAAGAAGTCAAGGGAGAGAAGAAACAAAGGTTCATATATTCGACTGTCCAAGAGCTATTGGACAAGTACAAAGGCATCATCTCTAATGGAATGCCAAGGTCCCTACCACCTATAAGGGACATCAACCATTACATAGATCTGATCCTAGGATCTACACTTCTAAACAAGGCAGCATACAAGCTTACCCCAGAACAGAATGCAAAGGTAGCAAGGCAGATTGAGGAGTTGTTGGAGACAAGCCTAATTGGAAAGAGTTTAAGCCCATGTGTAGTACCAGCTGTATTAGCACCAAAAAAGGAAGGCACTTGGAGACTTTGTATTGATTCAAGGACTATCAACAAGATAACAATCAGGTATAGGTTCCCAATTCCTAGGATAGAAGATTTGCTTGATTGCTTGGGGGGTACTAAATATTTCACAAAAATAGATCTAAAGAGTGGCTATCATCATATTAGGATTAGACCAGGTGATGAATGGAAAACTGTATTTAAGACTAATGAGGGGTTATATGAGTGGAAGGTCATGCCTTTTGGTTTGTCCAATGCCTCTAGTACTTTTATGAGGTTGATGAATGAGGTCTTGAGGGAATTCATAGGAAAAATTGTCATAGTATATCTAGATGACATCCTGATTTTTAGTAATACAAGGGAAGAGCACCTCAAACATATAGACTTGGTCCTCAAAAGGTTACATGAAGAACAAATAATGATCAATTTGGAGAAGTGTTTGTTCATGCAAGAAGAGATAATCTACTTGGGTTTTGTCATCTCACAGGGAAAACTAAAAATGGATCAAGAGAAGGTAAGTGCCATATTGTCTTGGCCAACTCCTAAAACCATGAATGATGTTAGAAGTTTCCATGGGTTAGAAACCTTCTATAGGAAGTTTATAAAGGGGTTTAGCCATGTCTGTGCACCCATGCTTGACACCATAAAAGGAGGACAGAAGTGCAGATTCACTTGGACAAAGGAGGCAAATGATTCATTTGAAACATTGAAGAAGAAGGTGGCAGAGCAGCCAGTCCTTGCACTTCCTGACTTCAACAAGATTTTTCAAGTAGAATGTGATGCAAGCCACATGGCTATTGGAGCAGTACTCAGTCAATAAGGTAGGCCTATTGCATTTTTCAGTGAGAAACTAAATGATGCAAAGAAGAGATACTCATCATATGATTTGGAGATGTACGCTCTAGTATAGTCACTCAAAAAGTGGATGCATTACTTGATGCCAAAAGAATTCATAGTGTTTACGGATAATCAGGCCCTTAGTTTCATAAATAGTCAAGAGAAGCTGAACCATAGGCATATGAAGTGGGTAGAGACTTTGCAAGCTTTCACCTTCACACTCAAGCACAAGAAAGGGGTCAAGAACAAGGTAGCAGATGCTTTGAGCATGAGGGCTCTAACCATAAATCAGATCCAGTTGGAGAGTGTTGGCATTGACTCTTTGAAGACCATGTATGATGCTGATGAAGACTTTGGAGAAATCTATAAGGTATGTATTTCCTTTAGTGACCAATATCATGTTGAGTTCTCTGAATTTCTGATCCAAGATGGATTACGCTTCAAGGGTGGACATTTGTGCATTCCACAGTGTTCTATGAGATTGAATATCATTAGGGAGAAACATTGTGGGGCCATGGCAGGACATTTTGGTCTGGATAAGACTCTTGATCTTGTGAAGAGGCATTACTATTGGCCCAAATTACAGTCAGATGTGAGGAAATTTGTGGAGGCATGTGTGATATGTCAGAAAGCAAAAGGGAGATCCATTAATGTAGGTTTGTATTAGCCACTACCCATTCCTTCTAGGCTATGGGAGAGCATAAGTATGGACTTTGTATTGGGTTTGCCTAGAACAAGGAAGGGATATGACAATGTTTTTGTTGTAGTAGACAGATTTAGTAAAATGGCACACTTCTTGCCATGCAAAACCACTTGTGATGCTTCATATGTTGCAAATCTATTTTTCAAGGAGATAGTGAGAATACATGGATTGCCATTGAGCATAGTGTCAGACAGAGATGTGAAATTTATTGGCCACTTTTGGAGGACTCTTTGGAAAAAGTTGGGCACAAACTTATCTTTCTCATCAGCCTACCATCCTCAAACAGATGGTCAGACTGAAGTGGTTAACCGTTCATTGGGAAATCTGCTAAGGTGTTTGATAAGGCAGCATGGAGAGAAGTGGGATAACATCCTACCACAAGCAGAATTTTCCTATAATGACACCATTAATAGGAGTATAGGGAAGCCACCTTTTCAAGTGGTATATGGTATTCATCCAAGGGGTATTTTGGAGCTGAGAGATCTGCCTATAGGAGAGTCTATTAGTGCAGATGGAGAAGCTTTTGCATCAACCATAAAAGAGGTGCATGATCAAGTCAAGACCCAACTCCAAACTACATTGAAGTACAAAGCATATGCTAATAAGAAGAAGAGAGATGTACAGTTTGATGTTGGAGATTTTGTGTGGGTTAATCTGAAGAAGGAGAGGCTCCCAAAAGGTAAACATACCAAGCTAATGCAGAGGAAGATTGGACCATGTCAGATTTTGAAGAAGTGTGGGCAAAATGCTTATGAGATCCAACTTCCTTCCGATCTTGGATTATCACCCATATTCAATGTATGTGATTTAACTCCATACAAGCATAATGCAGATGTAGAATAGGAACCATTGTAGGGTATAGCAGCTGATGATATTCCTAAGCATGATCCACCAAAATTGAAGAAGATTTTAGACTCAAGAGTAGCAAAGAAAACAAGGAGCAAAGAGTACATGGAGTACTTGGTGGCTTGGCATGGGAAACCTGATTCAAAGGCAATTTGGATGACTAAAGATCAGATCACAAACCATGGTGCGGCCTTTCAAACTCTCATCTCAAGTGGGCTTGAGATTTCTTCTCCCGGGGAGTATGGTGCAGGAGCACCCCTTCAACAAGCCAAATATACATCTAAGGGAGAAGACTAAGGTATTAATATGTTATCATATTTTATGCATTTCTATTTTTTTATTCATGTTGTCTAGTAGGACTTGTGTTGTGATTTCATGTTTGTAATAAAAAAACCCCATCATGTGAACCAGTGTTACAAATTTGGCATCCTGATAAGCCAATTTGAACATCTTGGGCATTTGGGGTGTGTGGATGATTAAATCAAGTGCTTTATGTTTAGGTGTCTTGTTAATGTGTTTTAGATCATGTCGTATGCCATACATGTGTCGTGTGATTTTTGGTATTCTGGTTGGTACTGGATGTGAAGAGAATATAAACATATTCTTGGAAGAAGAGAAGGGAGGATGAATTTTTGATTGAAGAATAGAAATATTTGTCAGTTCATTTTTACAAGTTCGGTGTAAAATCTTTGTGTATTAAGTTGTTCTGTACATACTCTCTATATCAAATTGTTCGTTACATAGTTTAGTTTTCTATTGTCGAAGATGCGAGATTGAGACCATTCCACTGGTGGATTTATTTGAAATCAGTGGAATGGATCCTGTACATAGTTTAGTTTTCTATTGTCGAAGATGCGAGATTGAGACCATTCCACTGGTGGATTTATTTGAAATCAGTGGAATGGATCCTGTACATAGTTTTCTATTTTGTTTTCTTTTTGTTTATGTCTTTGGAGGAACAGGACAGAGGATCCAATCTCTAGAGGAATTTTTGCAGTAGAGAGCCTAGCATCTCTATGTGCTATGACTCTATAGACTAGAGACTGCGAGTTTGGTTGCAAAGGACGTCCTCGGTGTTAGATTCTAGTGTTATTTCACTAGAGGTATATTTCCTGTGTATATTGCAATTGTATGCGAATATACATTTCATGTAGAGTGTGTTGGAAGTTCACCTTCTGTGGATACAAATGTCAACCGACTGTAGCGGTCAAAGTGTATGAAGACTCATTGGGTGACTGGCTGTAGAAGGTTAAATAGTGCATATTTGAAGTTGAGAGTATTAGGTTGAAAACATTTGGTTGAACCAACGGTTGAACCAATTCAAGGTTCAAAGGTTCAATAGGTTCGTTGGTTCATCGGAGTAGGTGGATATTGGCGGGAGAAATTTAGAGTTGGCCAAAGAGCATGTATTGTCGATAGTTGAACCGACGGTTGAACTGGTTCAACAGTTCAATTGATAGCTGCCGACAGTGTTAAGACTGTGCGATGGAAGTACATTGAACCGATAGTTGGAGGTTCAATGGTTCATTTAATTCGTTTGGTTCAATGAGTTCACTTGACTCAAAAGATACAAGGGGTTCATTTGGCTCAACGGGTTCATGGGTTCAATGAACTTGGAGGTTTTCAAGTGGTTCAAAGGTTCAACCACCACAACAGTTATTCTACATTTTTAATCTGTTTCCACTGTTCCGTTGCGTGCTCTGCATCAAGATGGTGCAGGAGCACCCCTTCAACAAGCCAAATATACATATGAGGGAGAATACTACGGTATTAATATGTTATCATATTTTATGCATTTCTATTTTTTTTGTTCGTGTTGTATGGTAGGACTTGTGTTATGATTTCATGTTTGTAATAAAAAAACCCCATCATGTGAACCAGTGTTACAAATTTGGCATCCTGATAAGCCAATTTGAACATCTTGGGCATTTGTGGTATGTGGATGATTAAATCAAGTGCTTTATGTTTAGGTGTCTTGTTAATGTGTTTTAGATCATGTCGTATGCCATACATGTGTCGTGTGATTTTTGGTATTTCGGTTGGAAGTTGTAACGACTCCAACCTTTGGTATTCCAGTTGGTACTGGATGTGAAGAGAATATAAACATATTCTTGGAAGAAGAGAAGGGAGGATGATATTTTGATTGAAGAATAGAAAATTTTGTCAGTTCATTTTTACAAGTTCTATGTTCTGTGTAAAATCTCTATGTATTAAGTTGTTATGTATATACTCTCTATATCAAATTGTTCGTTACATAGTTTAGTTTTCTGTTGTCGAAGATGCCAGATTGAGATGATTCCACTAGTGGATTTCTTTGAAATCAGTGGAATGGATCCTGTACATAGTTTTCTATTTTGTTTTCTTTTTGTTTGTCTCTGGCGGAACAGGACAGAGGATCCAATCTCTGGAGGAATTTTCACAGTAGAGAGCCTAACATCTCTATGTTTTAGGACTCAATAGACTAGAGACTGCGAGTTTGGTTGCAGAGGACGTCCTCGGCGTTAGATTCTGGTGTTATTTCATTGGAGGTATATTACTTGTGTATATCGTAATTGTATGCGAATATACATTTCATGTAGAGTGTGTTGGAAGTTCACCTTCTGCAGATACAAATGTCGACTGGTTGTAGCGGTCAAAGTGTATGAAGACTCATTGGGTGACCAGCTATAGAAGGTTAAACAATGCATATTCGAAGTTGAGAGTATCGGGTTGAAAACATTTGGTTGAACCAATTCAAGGTTCAAAGGTTCAATAGGTTCGTTGGTTCATCAGAGTAGGGGGATATCGGCGGGAGAAATTTAGAGTTGGTCGAAGAGCATGTATTATCGATAGTTGAACCGATGGTTGAACCAGTTCAACAGTTCAACCGATAGATGCCGATAGTGTTAAGACTAACCGATGGAAGTACATTGAACCAATAGTTGCAAGTTTAACAGTTCATTTAATCCATTTGGTTCAATGAGTTCACTCGACTCAAAAGATACAAGGGGTTCATTTAGCTTGACAGGTTCATAGGTTCAATGAACCTGGAGGTTTTCAAGTGGTTCAAAGGTTAAACCACAACAACAGTTATTCTACATTTTTAATCTGTTCCACTATTCCATTGTGTGCTCTGCATCAGTTCCTTGCTCTTGATGTTCACGAGAAATTCAAAGTGTATCAGATGGATGTCAAATCAACATTTCTCAATGGTGACCTAGAAGAAGAAGTATACATTAAACAACTAGATGGTTTTCAGATACTAGAAGATCTAGACATAGTATGCAGACTCAAAAAGGATTTGTATGGTCTCAAGCAAGCATCTAAGGCTTGGTATGCAAGATGAGACAAGTACTTACTTTAGCAGGGCTTCAAGAAAGGTACTACAGATCGCAATCTTTACATAAATGAAGAAGGAGACATGGTCTTGATAGTTGCAGTTTATGTTGATGTTATCATTTTTGGTGGACATGATGATATGTGTAAGAGGTTTGTAGAGGAGATGCAAAAAGAATTTGAGATGTCCATGATTGGTGAAATGTATTTCTTTCTTGGACTTCAAATTTCCCAGCTAGATAGTGGTATCTTTATTTCTCAAGCTAAGTATGTCAAAGAATTGTTGAAGAAGTTTTGAATGGAGGATTCAAAACCAGTGGGTACTCCCATGGTCATTGGATGTCACTTGAGCAAAGATGATGAGTCTCTGGAGGTAGATCAGATTGCCTATAGGTCTATGATTGGAGCACTATTGTACTTGACTGCTTCTAGACTTGATATTATGCATGCAGTATGTGTAATTGCCAAATATCAAGTTAATCCTAAGCAAACACATGAAAAGGTAGTGAAAAGGATATTCAAATACTTGAAAGGAACTCTTGACTATGGTCTATGGTATCCAAAAGGTAATGACTTTGATTTGAGTACATACACTGATGTTGATTGGGCTGCTTGTGTTGATGATAGAAGTACATGTGGTGGTGCTTTCTTTCTAGGAAGCAGATTGGTTTCATGGTAGAGCAAGAAGAAATATTTAGTGTCCTTATCTATTGCAGAGGTAGAGTATATTGCAACAGCCTCCTATTGTACACAAGTGTTATGGATGAAGCAACTCTGAAGGATGTCAAGGTATTATATGATGAGCCTATTCTTATTTTGTGTGATAATACAAGTGTTATCAATATTTTCAAGAATCTATTGATGCATTCCAGAACCAAGCACATAGCAATCAGGTATCACTTTTTGAGAGAGAAGGTTGCAGATAATGAAGTGAAATTGGAATATGTCCCAACAAAGGATCAAATTGTAGATATATTTATAATGGCTCTTGCAAAAGACATCTTTGAGGATCTCCAACAGAGGTTAGGGGTAATTTCTGTTCCCTCTTCTTGCTAAATATGCATAGTGGTGCATCCTTCTAGGGGGAGTTCATGCTATATCTTTATCCTAGACTGATGATGGCTACCTCTCAGGGGAAGAAGGTAGTGGTAATTGATGATAGGGGGAGCTTGCAAAAAAATGTTTATAGACATATGATTGTTGATATAAGGGGGAGAATGAGTAGGTATTGGATCCCTTTTTCCTTGATGTCAAAGGGGGATAGAGTCTAAGGGGAAGCATATGTTGCCATCAATGACAAACAGGGAGATTGTTGGCCATATGTGTTGTCATTGATACCAACATAGAATACATTAATGTTAACATAGCATACACTGATGCATACACTGATGTCAACACTATCATGAAAGTAAGATACTATTCATAGTTGCATATTCCTAAGGAAGAGAAAGCTCATGTTTGGAGGTCATAAAAGTTACATTCCTAATCAAAGAAGAGTTGAGTTTGAAGCCTTATTAATATGGGAATTAGAAGCACTAAGAGAATCAGATGTTAAGAAAGGATGCCTGATGGCTTGAAGCATGTTGTATGATCTATCCTACTGATCGTAAGTTGTATGTGGTAACGCAATGAAGTCTTGGCCTCCGGAAGTAGGTGATAGTCTTTGTTTCAAAATGTCTGCTCATTGAAGACCGTCTAGAAGACTACTCTGCATTTTCATCATTGTGCTATTGAGCTTCGACAATTTGGAACATAGCTTCATACAGTGTTATTTTATGTATGTTTCAAGTATCATGATGTTTTGATCACTAGAAAGATGTTTTTCTACTGACATCTTTAAGACAAAATTAGTTTTGTGAAGGTATTCCTAGCAAGGTGATAGAATGCTTTGTATTCCTCCACAATTGTATATTTGGCTATGTGGTTATGAGATTGTGTCAAGAAGGCAGTGAAGGTGCTATTTCAAAATTTTTAAATCATATTTCCCTCCGCTATGAAAGTTATGTATGACAAAACACTGGAATGTGCTCTGGCAGAATGGTGCAATATTAAAGATCCACTAGAATGCTCCACATTCCTTCAGAAGTGAATGATTGACCTTACAATTTTGTGAACATATTCTTGGATGTGCATTGAGTGCCTCTTTCATATTTCAAGCTTCTTGGTGGTCCACATCTCAGTTTTTCAATTGACAACATGGTACAGTGTGTTCCGGATAATAGAGTGTTTTTGGAGTAAATGTTTGAAGTTGTATGACACAATTCTTTGATGTGCAGTGGCAAAGGAGTGTTTGAGTATGTGTTGTGAGTCATGTGGACTCATCTTGAAAAGTTTCATGAAGAACTTTCTTGTTTCTAGTACTGCACAAGGTTTCCAAGCTGATATGCCTATTATACTTCAAGTCTTCAGGTGATTCCCTTAAAATTGTCTTATTTTCAAATGAGCAGAGTGTGCGGATGTCATTTCTTGGTGTTTGAAGAAGTAAAGGATGTTTTGGACCTAGTTAAGCAAGTGCTAAGGTCTGCAAGGCCTGAATCTTCTGTTGGTGTAACATGTTTCAATTATGACCTATCTTCTACATGTTTCATAGTGTGTGTTGTCTGGCCGACTTGTAAATGTATTGTTCATGTTGTATCTGGTGGACAAGCTATGTACTAAATCTAATATCATGTATAAATAGTGAATCAAAGTGAATGAGGTAAGACATGACTGCAAGATGATTGAAAAGGTTCACAAGTAGATAAAAGTAGAATAAATGCATTATTGATGTGTGACTGTGGGAGAAAGAGCAGATGTTGTTGATACTATTTGAATCCATCTTGAAGACATATTTGTGACAGTGATCAAGTATAGAGTGTGCCTAATTGATCAGATCTTCAGAAGAAGGTGTGAGGAGGTAGAAGTGCAATCATCAATAGTGTGAGATTCAATGACAGTTTCCAGATAGTAAGAAAATACCATTATATTGTAATCTTTTGTATTCTCATTTCAGGGAGTAGATGCTTCCTTGGGAGTGACCCTAAAACAAAGTCATCAGGGAGTAGAAGCTTCCTTGGGAGTGACCCTAAAACAAAGTCATCAGGGAGTAGAAGCTTCCTTGGGTATAGCCCCTAAAACAAAGTTACTATTTGAGCTTCATATATTGAGTTAATCCTCACCATGGTTTTTCCCTTCTAGGGTTTTGCACATATATCTAGTTTTATGTATTGATGTGCATTGTGTTAATCTTTCATTCTCATGTTAATGCTATAATGCTTAAGGTTTATTCTACTCCGGATAAGTTAGATTTTTTGAAATTAAAATTTGATTGTATACTGATTCACCCCCTCTCTTAGTATACTTGTGTGTCTAATAGTATGAAGTGGTGAATTGGCTAGTGGAGAATGATCCTGATGATCTTGTGATATTTATTGTTGGTCCACAAGGTGTTTTCTGGTTTCTTTAGAATAGGTTGTGGTCTGGAATGAAGGTGTTTCTGGGTTATGCTTTTGCCTGGCCGACTGAGGTATGTTGAAGGTGTGTGCCATAAAGTCTTTGTTGTGTGGAATTTAAAGAGTGACTGGAGATGTTGGTTGGTTCATGTTGACTCATCTGGGAGAACCACAACTAATGTTTAATCTTCCATGAGTACCACCATGTTGTAATGGATGATATGCTACAAGATTCATGTTTTTTTCTTAAGGCCAACCTATTTCAAATGTGTGAAGCATGCGGATGTTATTCTTTGAAGGATGATGCAGTGAAAGGTGTTTAGGACCAGGTTAAGCATGTGTTGGAATCTGCAAGGCATGTTCTTCTTCCTGGTGTTGTGTGTAGTTCATTTTAGGGCTTGCCCTCTACATTTCATGTTGTTTGATCTTTGGCCGACTTGTAATTGTAATATTCTTATTGTATCTAGACAACATGTAATCTAATCAATGTAATATCATGTATATATTGTAAACCTAGTTGATCTAGGTGAGGTGTGATTGCAAATGTGAGTGTAAGAAGGCAAATGTGGATGTGTAATGCATTATGATGTGCAACTGAAAGTGAAAGAGAAGTAATAGATCCTATTTGAATTCATCTTGAAGATATTTTTGAGATAGAAGGGAAGTGAAAAGTGTGCCTAGCTGATTGCTGGAGGTAGTGAGCCAAAGGAAAAGCTTCTTGAAGCTTGAAAGTAGTGAGTTAGTAAGCTGCAAAGAAGACAATTGAAGAACTTGTAGAAATTGTCAGAGCAGAAGTACAATCATTAAAAGAGAAGTGAAAAAGTAGAGTTGCAATCATCAAAAGGATTGAGTTTCATTGTCAGATTCAGACAGTAGAAGGATTGTAATGCTATAATCTTTTATGAGTTTGTTCTCAGTTCAAGGAGTAGTTTCTTCCTTGGGTTGAAGCCCTTAAACAAAGTCTGTAGGGAGTTGTAGCTTCCTTGGGAGTAACCCTAAAGCCTTTTTCATAGAGTAGTAGCTTCCTTGGGTTGTATCCCTAAAACAAAGTTGTAACTATGATTCTTTTATGAGGCTAGATTAGGATAGTAGCTCCTAGTAGCTTTTCTCATCATGGTTTTTCCCCTTTGGGGTTTTCCACGTATATCTGGTGTTATGTGGTGTTGTGCATTGTGTTGATCTTGTATGTTTTTGTTAATGCTGCAAAGATTAAGTTTTAGTTTTCTCTAGAGGGTTTGAGATTTGTTTTAATACTAATTCATCCCCCCTCTTAGTATCTAGGTGTGTTCAACAATCGGTATCAAAGCCAAGTTCCTCAGAAGGAGCTTAACCACTTGAGGAAGGTCCAAGATGGCTCATATTGGATCTTACAAGGTACCTATGTTTGATAGAACAAATTACACCTTTGGAAGCTAAGGATGGAAGGCTATCTATCTTCTCTAGGTTTTGGTGTTTGGCAATATGTCAAGGATGGTTACACTACTCTTGCTGATGATCCTACAAATCTAGATGAGATTAAGTTGTATGATAACAATGCCAAGGCAAAGAATGCTATCATGAGTGGGCTAGTTGATTCAAAACTTTTGAAGGTAATGAATTACAGTTTTGCTAAGGATGTCTGGGTAAAACTTAGCAGCATTTATGTAGGAGATAATAGATTAAAGCAAGCCAAGATGCAAATCTTCTAGAGCAAATTTGAGACCCTGAGGATGATAGAGGATGAAGAAATTGCTATTTATATGCTCCAGGTGGATGAAGTAGTCAATGGCATCAGAGGTCTTGGTGGAGAAGTGAAGGAAGATGATATTGTGAAGAAGATTCTAAGATCTCTCCCTAAATATTATAGTAATAAGGTTTCTACTATTGAGGAATCTAAGGACTTGGATACCTATACAGTAGATCAATTGTTTGGTTCTCTCATATCCTTTGAAATGAGAGAGTTTGACAAAGATGCTCCAAAGAAGGAAGCAACATTCAAAGATAGTAAGAAGATAGAAGATGAAACAATTGATCAAGATGATGACCTTGATGAGATAGAGGCAATTTTTTTGAGAAGATTGAAGAAGAGCACTGACAAATACAAAGGTAAGTTATCTTTCAAGTGCTTCAATTGTGGGAGAGTTTGTCATTTTTCTTCTAAATGTCCTTTTAAAGAATCAATGGATAGCAACAAAAGAGAGAAGTTCAAAAGAAGTCTTTATTCCATGGAGAATAGTTGCTCTTTAGAAGATGAGGATCATGATGATTCAAATGATGAAACACTTTTCATTGCCTTGAAATTTGGTGGCAAAAAAGGTGATAGTGGGAAATGTAAGAAGTCTAGTGTTGCAAGTATGTGCTAATCGGTGTTGTCATTGATGTCAACATGTTTGTGTTGTCATTGGTCTCAACTATGTTATCTACTATTACTGTTGTTATTTGATTAAGTTTCTAAATTAATGATGATGTGATTACCTTGAAGAAGTGTGAAGATGTTAAGAATATGTTTCTCTTGTTGAGTTTCCAAGTGCTTTTGAGAAAATTTGATTAATATCAGAAATAATGTGTTGAACAAGTCTTCTGGCTTACAGAATATTGTTCGAGTTTCTTCTCCACATTTCTTCTATGTTGGAAATCTAAGTGTGTGGTTTGGATATGTTGTTGAGAAGTGTTTGAAGATACTAAATCTAGAATTTGGGACTCTGGATCGCTGTGTAGTGAAAGTTATGTTCACCATTTTGAAGACAATGTCTGATAATGTTTACAATGTGTCTAGGAGAAAGTATTTTGCTCCGCATTTCTCCATATAATGGTTTTAGGTGTTGCGGTTCTAGATATATGCTTGTAAGGTCCTTATCTATCTTTCATCCAAAAGGTTTGTGATTTGGTGCTATAGAAATTAATTTATTGTGTGGCAGAGTTTGACATTGTTGTTGTGTTTAGGTGAAAGTTGTTTTGTTTAGGTGAAAGTTGTTGTGGCTGAACTTGTTGGTTTCCATGTGACTTCAAGTTGTTCATGGATGTTTCTAGATTATTTTAGAGCTTTGTGCAAGGTTTGCAAGGTGTGTTTATCTTTGAGGAAGCATGTGCTTAAAATTTATTGGTGATAACACAAGTTTGGCCGACTTGATTGTTTTCACTAATTCTAATTATGCTTTGGTGATTGTGAAAGCATGTTGAAGCATGTTAGAGTGGATTTAGGTCTATGCTAAGGCATGATGTGGTCTACATTCATTCCTTTCCTCTGTGGATTATTTAGGTCCATACCTAATTTGAATTTTATGGGTTAAGTTATGTTGCCGACCTTGGAGAATGTTTTCATGATTGACGATGGTATAAATAAGTGTCAAGGAGTTGTGGATTCATGTGTGTGTGAGGGATATGATATTGGTGATGTGAATTTGGTTAGGGTAGTGAGAGATTTCATGTTTTAGGCTATTAGATGTAGTGAGAAGAAGATGTTTACTATTTTTAGTGATGCTGCGAAGATGGTGTTTGTGTTGTGATGGATTTTGAGCTTCATTGAAACCGAACTCCATGAATATGTTAGATGCAACTATATTAGTTCAAAGTCTGGCAGTGAGCCATTCTTCTCTTCTTTCTTTCTTTCTCAGTGGGTAGTGAGTCCACTTGGACAATGAGTCCACCTACAGTGAGCATTCTCTCTTTTGTGCAGTGAGCCCTCTGGTAGTGAGTCTTTATAATTTGGTATTGCTACTACATTATATTGTGAGATAATCCTCACTGTGGTTTTTCCATTTTACAGTTTTCCACGTAAAATCTGGTGTTCTCTTGTGTATGGTGTTGATGTGTTTAAGTCTCTATTATTTTCTTTTCATGTTTAATCATCATAACAAATTAAGGGTTTAAGTGAAATGATGTGGATATGAATATGCTTGTGAGGATTTGAAATTTTTGATACAACTAATTCACCCTCCCCCCTCTCAGTTTTCTTGTGCATTCAACAATTGTTTTTAGAGCCAAGTTGCTTTGAAGAAATCTTAACAGCTTGAGGTAGATCTGGGATGGCACACAAGAAGGATGTTTTCTTAGTTGTTGGATCTTTAGAAGATGAATGCATGTCTATTAGTAGTGAAGAACTCAAGGTTGCTCTTGAAGACCTAGAGAGGACTAAAGAATAAATCAAAGATCTGAAGGAGAATATTAAAGAAGTAGATGAATGTATCAGAAAATTAAGAGAGCAAGTCAAGAAGTTCAAAGAAATAAATAAGGAAGTCAGTGAACATTTGAGGCTAGCAAATGAATCTGTAAATGGTTTGAAAGTGCAATTTGAAGAGAAGGCAAGGATTGAAAAATATCTGAACCTAATCATGAAAGGCAAATCTAAAGAATGTATAAGGCTTGAACAAGAAGTTGTGAATCTGAAATCAGATCTGGAGAAGGCAAAGAATTATGAAGAAAAATTCAAGATAAGTTCTGTAAGGCTTGATGAGATAATTACAAGTCAGAAAAGTCCCAATGATAAAGAAGGTTTAGGATTTGAAAAAGGAGAAAGTTCAAAATTAGATCAGACTTTAAATTAGAGGAAGAATGGCATGCAGATCCAGAATCAAAAGAATAAATCTAGAAGACCTCTAGTCAGACAACCAAATGCTCAAAGGTACCCATCTTTTAATGGTTTTTGTCATTCATGCAATAAGTATAGACACAAAGCAATAGAATGTAGAAGTAGAAGCAATCAAAATGTTCCATCCTTTTATGGTCAATGCTTCACATGCAATAAAGTTGGTCATAGAGCTATTGTATGTAGAAGTAAAGTGAGTTAGAACTCCATTAGGTGTTTTGCATGCAATAAATTGGGACACAAAGCAAATGAGTGCAGGAATCATAGGATGAATGACTATAACAATGGTAGAATGACTCAATCCTTCAATGGCTACTGTTATACATGCAATAGATTTGGACACAAAGCTAACCAATGCAAATCCAGAATGAATGAAAGGAATACTAGTTAGAGGATTGTTGTGTGCTACAATTGCAATACGTTTGGACACATTTCAAAGTTCTGTAGAAATAGAAGCATGAAGAAAGATAATTTGGTGGAGAAGAACAAGACAATACAAAATGGTGATCCGGTAGAGACTAAGAAGAAGATGAGTAAGATTTGGATAAAGAAGGAAGTAACAGAGGTTAATGGTGAACCTGTACTGACATCCGGTGCAGATATTTCCTCCAAAAATTGAGATGAGAGCTTTGGCTTAGGGGGAGTCTTATTGAAAATATTTTCTCCCCTGCCAAAGGAACACTGCCGATGTCTCAGCATGAAGGGTTAAGGTCAAGGATTAGCAACAAAGGTTTAAGTCAGGACAAAGATTGTGATTGCAAAGGATAAAGGTAGAGTTATGCAGATTAGCTTGGTTTGTAATGATGATCTTATCCTCCACAAGAAGTCTGCTATGCAAGAAAAATTGATCAGGCATATGGTTAAAAATCATTGGATACATCTGCATCCAGAATTTTGTCTGATTTTGATGATTGAAAGTAATGTGTAAGGGAAACTTAGCTTGACAGAACAAAGTTGTTTCCAGTATAGAGAAGCTTTCATGTTGTTTGAAGGTGTTTGAGGATCTACAGATGAACTCAGAGGTGAATGAATATGAATCAAACAAGTCTTCAAGCAGTGAAGAAGAAAAATATAAGGAAAAGAAAGTGTAGATTGAAGAAGCTTTGGAAAGGATTCCTAAGACTCCTAGGTTTGTGCAAAGACATCACTATGAAGACCAGATCATTGGTGATAAGAGCAAAGATATATTGACAAGAAGCAGAGCTACTAAAAAAGAGGTAAATCTATGTTTAATTTCTAAAGTTAAACCTAAAATAGTGGTGGAGGCATGCAAAGATGAGTATTGGGTTAAGGCTATGGAAGAAGAACTAATGTAGACTAAGAAGAATCAGACTTGGGAACTTGTCCCAAGACCAGAGAATAAGAATGTGATTGGAACTAAGTGGGCATTCAGGAACAAATTGAATGAGAATGAAGAAATGGTAAGGAACAAAGAAAGACTTTTGTGTAAAGGATACTCACAAGTGGAAGGAACAGACTATGAGGAAACTTATGCTCTGGTGGAAAGAATGGAGGCTATTAGATTGTTTCTAGCTTGTGCAACACATAATGATTTCAAAGTGTATCAAATGGATGTGAAGTCTACCTTTTTGAATGGTGACTTGGAAGAGGAAGTATACATAGAGAAACTGGATGGATTTTAGTTGTCAGACAAACCAGATATGGTATACAGATTGGAGAAGGCATTGTATGGACTGAAGCAAGTTCCCAGAGCTTGGTATGCAAGGTTAGACATGCATTTGTTGTAGGAGGGATTTAGTAAAGGGTCTGCAGACAGTAATTTGTACATCAAGGTAAGCAAAGATCAAATCCTGATTGTTGAGGTCTATGTGGATGACATAATCTTTAGTGGAAATGAAGGTATGTGTAAGGACTTTGCAGATGAGAGACAAAAAGAATTTGAGATGTCAATGTGTGGAGAGATGAACTTCCTTAGATTGCAAATTAATCAGACAGATAAAGGCATTTTCATTTCACAATCAAAGTATGTCAACGAATTGTTGAAGTTTTTAAACTAGTTTGTACCTGTTGTGCCTTGCACACATGCCCCATTTTGCCAAATGGAGACCCCTTCTTTTGCTTTGGCTTGGAGTCTCAGTCTTTCTTAATTATGATGATGAGAAAGTGAATTTGTGCTTAGAGTGCATGATTTGTTCTAGATTTGAGTACTTTGCATGTTTGGAGTGATTTGATGTTTTTCATGATTAGTTTGGAAGTGTCTTGAGTGGTCTTGTGCTTAAAAAATAGCCATTTGTTACCTTCTGCATTGGAATTGGGTGTTACTGCATTTTGCTCAAAAATCATATGTCACTGGATATTACCCTTGAAATTGCTTCTGCAGGATGTTTCATGTTGAAATTCCTATTTTCCAGGTCTTAGATTTGCAAAATCATGACAAATTCCATAAGATTTCACTAAGGGGTTTACATACTTTCATCCCATCGCATGGTCCTGAAGCCCTGATTTGGCTAAGTCTGAAACCCTAAAAATCTTGAAAAATGGCTAAGTCTAAAATCTGGTGGAAATACAAAATTCTAGAATCTGCATATGAAATCCTATGGATCTGGAACCTATCTCAAACATCTTGAAAATATCTAAACTTATACTTAAATATATTTTTAAATATACTTTCACCTTGGCCAATTCAAAATCTAGCGCTAAAAATGACCCCAACTGCAAAAAGCGCTAAAAATAGCCTCTACCGACCTTTGCGCTAAAAACCCACTTTGCAGACTTGTGCTGAAATGGCCTTCCACCGACTTAAGTCACGCAAGTTAGTCGGTGCTAAAATCTGTGCTAGTCAGTTGCATTGAAAATCCCCGCCGACTAAGCCTTTTATGTTTTGCGCTAAAAATTGACCTTACCGACTTGCGCTACAATCCACCCCAACCGACCTTATGAGATGCTGTTAGTCGGTCCAAGCCCAAACACGTGCAAGTCGGTGGCACTCAAAAGTAGCGCAAAAGCATTTTGCACTAAAAATGAACCTCTCTAACTTGCGCTAGAATTGGATTGCACCAACTTTTAGTCGGTAGACCCCAAAATCCCCGCTAGGTCAGTAAACCCCAAAATCAGCGCTTTTTAGTATTCTGGCCCAAAAATTGAGTTTTTCAAGGTACAACTTAGATTTTTCTTGATGGATTTGAATTGCATATCTATTTTTCACATCATGATGAATATTTTATCTGGTTTGTGTGGATTTTTGGCACGTTTTATGATAATTAATGCCACTGCAAATGAAAAGTCCGTGACCCCCAAAAATCTCACTTTTTATAGAAAATGCTAGAAAAACATAAAATAAAAGTCTACAAATAGATTTTGTTGACCCCAAAAACTTCTCTACTCATCATATTGGCCAAATGGGTACTCAAAAATGCTGAAAAATGTAGAAAATCATGTGAAAATCACTAGATTTAAGAGGTTGTTTATAAGAAGGTGACATTGACAATAAGCTATTTTTGACTGATTCATGACTGCAAATGGACATGTTTTGATCCAAATTGATGAAAAATGACTTGTTAAGATGAAAATGATGCTTTTCATTGTGAATTTTAGGTATTGGAGAGCATAGGAGCTTGTTGGAGCCATCATGGAAGGATGTACACACAGATATGCAGTGCTGACCTAGAAATGCAAAAACTTTATTTTATCAACCAAATTGCTGCTGCACCTGCAAGAGGATGTTAGTATGATGTCTGAGATGATGTAAATAAGTCCCCGGAGCTTGAAGACACTGAAGATCATGCCTACATCACTATTGTTCCTGTAGATCCAGTCTGAGGGTCATAACTCCTAGATATTTTATCAGAATTTAAACTTCTTGGACTCGTTAGAAAGATAAACTGATTATCTAGTTTGACCTACCTGACTGAAATTTTGAGCCCCCATCCCACTTCAAAGGCCTCCGAAAATGCAATTTACTACGATGTAGAAAATACCAAAAATTATATTTTTGATATTTTCCCAAAAATACCACTCAAATGACCATGGACTGGATCACCAAGACATGCATACAGCTGTTCCAGCAGTCCAATCATCGAGAATCAGTCTAGCAAGCATCCAGTTGGATATATATTCACTAATAATGTGCCACATTGGTGCAGGGCACCTAGGAGCACCTTGGTTCCTAAAGGCATTTTGATGCATTTTGAGAAGTTATGTTTTTTTGTTCAATGTGTTTTGTAATAAGGCTTTTAGCCATTGTTGTTTGGTCCATTTTGTATGGTCAAGAGGTTTGGGGTGACTATATAAACCTTAAATCCTTCTTAGTCCATTTGGACCCTTGTTGTGCCAATTAGGCCTAGAAGGTCTAAGGATTGGTTTTCAAGTTTTTTTTGGTTGTTTAATGTTTTAGTATGTTGGAAGGAGTGTGTTGATCATTTGGACTCCATTGGACAAGCCAAACAAATCAACCTCCTTGTGTTAATGCAAAACACCATAGTTGTCAAAGGTGTTATGTGTTGGGTCAGTTCAAAAACCACTTTGGGCAGTTAAATGCTGTTGTAGAAGTTGGAAACCAACTTGGATGGGTTAATATGGTGGATATCTGACTCCAGTACGGAGGAGGAAGTTTTTTGTATGAATTTGGGCACAAAAATCAAGAAAACTGACTATTTTTCGCTATTTTTCTTGCTGTGTACGGACTGTATGGACTTTTCACATGTGCAAATGATATTTTTCTGAAAGCTCTTGGAGTTAGGGTTCCAATGCAACTAGTTTGAGGTCCTGAAGTGGTCAGGATCAAAAGTTATAGATTTTTCTTTCAAAACAGGTCCAGAAACCCTGTTTTCTAGGGCAGCCATAGAAATCCGGCCCTAGAATGCATTTCCACCGTTGAAAATTCACAAAAACTGGTGAAATGTAGGCTAGGGGTATGTACTATAAGATTCCAAAATCTTTTTGTTTGAAAATGCAGTCTTCTAATTTTAATTTGATGCCCTAGGTCAAGTATTCCTATGTATTTGGCCAGAATTGTGCAATTTATTGATGTAGATGACAAAATCTGATAGGTGGGCGAATGAAAGTTGGTTTGTGAGTTTTTTGTAGGTCATAGAAGAGATCCAAGTTCCTGCCCCAGGTTTATGACCCCAATTTTGAGCACTTGCTTTGTAACCTAGCCTAAATTGATCAATTAGGCCTAGAAGACCAAATGAGTGTTCTGGGTTGCTAGAGTAGAGTTGGAACAGGAGACTTCGGAGTTTGATAGGGTTCCATAGAGTGTATCTAAAACCATCATTTGCTTGCCTAGTCATATGGGATTTTTTCAAGTTTTGTTGAGAAAACCTAGTTTGGAGGGCTAGTAGCCTTACTAGTCAAGGTATAGGTTGAAGAGTTTTGGGAAGTTGGAGATCAAACCAACTGCATAGAAGGTGTTTGTTGATCTGTCTTAAGGTGTTGGAGAAGCCTTAGGGGTTGGACAATAGTCTGGACATCAAATCCTTCATATGCCTTGTATGTGCCTTTGGTTGGTTGGTTGGTTGAAGGCTAGTTGAAGTGGGTGAGTGGGCAAAGGACAATAGAGTAAACCTTTGTGTGTTTCTTCCCTTGTGCCACTCTGCATCACACATACTCCTCTTGGTCCATTGAACACTTAGAATCCCCTGAATCCATATCAGCTCAAGTTTTCAAGCATCATGTGATTCTATTTTGGCTTTATTAGGCCTTGAAAATTAACTTTTCATCATGTAGAACTAGATGGGTATCCATTTTGTCTAGATTCGATGTATTTGCAAGTTGTTTTTTGTCTTTTTCCTACAAGACAAATGCAAATATGAAAATGTAACAAACTGTTGTACTTAATTAAATGTCATGTAATCTAGACCATTGGTGTTGAGTTAATCTCCACCATCCATTGAAAAACTTGGTATGGTGCCTTGCCTATAAAAGGGCCATCCTTTTCTCTCATTTGTAAGAGAGAATTTGATGCCGAATTGTTGACATTTTGCCATTTGAAGTAATGCAAAGCAAGTTTCTGTAGGTTTTTTGAGAATTTGTGTATTGTGTTCCTTACTTGGTTTTCATGGTTTGCTTCTTGCTCTCCCATAGTTAGTTAGTTGTGCTTTTATAATGTTCATGGTTTGCTAAAGTATCTGATGAATACTCTAAGTCCATACTTTTAGTTATTTGTTGATGGTAAATGGCTATGTAAAGTTAGTTTGGGCTAATTGTTTGTGCTAAAGTTCAATTGCATTTCACAAGTTAAGTTGTGCCATGTATTGGGTATTTAACGAATGAATATAATCCAAAAATCTATCGACTTCCATTGAAGATAGCACCATTTTCTGTAGCACTATAACACCCATTTCAATTTGGTAACTCAGAAAACTGGTTAAGTTCTAAGAGTATTTGTCTACTGAAGGTAGCTTGTGCATTGTAAATGTCACTTAGGATTCTTCTAAAACCCTAACCTTTTGCATTTTCTTTAAAACCATCGTTAGATTAGGAATTCCAGTAGCATTTTACATTGTTTTATCAGCTGAAAACCATAAAAGGGTTTATGTGTGTTTGTTGCCCCAAACTTAAAGATCTGTAGATTACATGTAAGACCCCTTGTAAGCACAACTAGAACATACCAACTGAGAGATTCCAACAAGCTAAGACCTAGCTGTATTATCCTTGGAGTAGTCTTACCTAGGGTAGGATACTTTTCAAGAGGTGTGAAACCAGCAATCACACCTGTGTTGTTGTGATGCAGAGGTAAAACGCAACGGGAGCTTACAAATGGGAAGGAGGAAGCATTAACACAATCAGCATGTTAAAATACCTATCAGCTTATCATCATCATCATATTTCGAAGAGGCATGAAATATCCTCCTGCTGACCACTGTTCACTTCCTTATCGCCTTTCGCCTTTCGCCTGTCAGCAGCATCATCATATTCGGCAAGCGCAAACATCCTCCTGATGTTCACTGTTCCTCTTACCGCTAAATTCCATCTTCATCATCATGATGTTCAGCATCATCTTCATTAGCAGGATATAAAATATCCGGTTCCCTCCAAATATCCTGATGACGACAACTTCAAGCACCTTTCCTTCGATGCTTACGTCAACCCGATATCCGACTACTCAAACAACAGCATCAGGGTATGACTTATCCGGTCATATTGAAACATCCTAATGATGTTAACCAAACTTTATGCCGATAACTTACGCCGATGCCAAAACACTTAGCGGCAGCAAGATAAACTTGCATAGGGTGATATTCGCAATATCCTGATGACGATGATGTCACATGCACTTGATGATGATGTCAACAGGATATAAGACACTTATATCCTCCACAACATGATAATGAATATCCGGTGCTCTTTTCAATATCCTGATGATGACCTTCCCGGTCCTTAGCCAAAAATGAACTTTCCTTCCGCATACGATAGCGATATGCGGATGATGGGTACACACGAAAGATGATCCTGACGATGATATACACACTGAGTATATATCCAACCTATATCATCCTGATGCATTCAAAACATACAGTCTTCGTCAGCTTCATAACCCGATCCGGATAGCGATATACTCACAGATGTCGATGCGATTCACTCCGTCTGGAAAAGCACATGCGGATCCCTATATATCCGTCAGCTGCATGCAAACTCACAGAACCGCACAATTTCACAAAGTAAACATGATGATCGGGCCGGATCACCTTCAGATCAAAACTTAACAGTTTATCTTCCTAAATCCTAGCACATGAGGATGCTAGGTTGATTCACAGCATGCTACCAATCGATCTCCCACACAATGAAATGCATAAACAGAAAACTAAAATGCAAACTAAACTATCATACATGACCATTCCACCGATTCACAGAATCAACCGGTGGAAGGGTTGAAAGAATCCATTAACTTGTAATCAGAACAGAAATCAAAACATAAACAACTGATAAACCAGATAATGCAATTGATGAGATCTTATTCAGATGAAACACAAATGTCCTGAACAATGTTTCACAATATCTGGACTGATCTCTGGAACTCACTCAATCACCAGTACAACATAACATAGCTACTACTCTCCTTGATCATGATCTATGTTCTCAAACCCTAACTGATCTGAGTTATTTATAACAATATCCTACGAGTACTACCAACTCGATTCCCAGCGGCTGGGAGCTTCCAAGCGGCTGGGAGAGAACAGCTCATACTACCTGATCACGAGCTCTAACTGCCTGCACATTCTCCTAGGCTGATCTAATACATATGCATTGGTCCAATGGACCTTATTACATTATGAAGTTAAACATGCTAAAAATAGACTAATGTCCTATCATGCGGACAATGAACCTATATCCTGTCTTGTATGGGTGCTCCTGCACCATACTCCCCAGAAGAAGAAATCTCAAGTCCACTTGAGATGAGAGTAGGAAGATCTGCACCATGTTTCTGGATCTACTCTTCAGTCATCCATACTGCTTCGGAATTAGGTTTTCCCTTCCAAGAGACTAGATACTCCAAGTACTGTTTGTTCCGGGTCTGCTTGACCACTCTGGTGTCCAAAACCTTCTGCAACTGTGGAGGATCATGCTTGGGAATGTTATCATTGACTGTATCCTGTAGGAGTTCCTGATATATCTCCCCAAAATCTTCATCAGTCTCATACATGGTCTTTAGTGAATCAATAAGAACACTTTCTAACTGAATCTGGTTGACTGTTAGAACTCTCCTGCTCAAAGCATCTGCAACTTTATTCTTGACTCCTTTCTTATGCTTTAATGTAAAAGTAAAAGCCTGTAAGGTTTCTACCCATTTCATGTGTCTGTGGTTCAGCTTTTCCTAGCTATTTATGAAACTCAGAGCCTGGTTATCTGTGAATACTATGAATTCCTTTGGCATCAAGTAATGCCTCCATTTCTTGAGTGACTGGACTAAAGCATACATTTCCAAATCATATGAGGAATACCTCTTCTTAGCATCATTGAGCTTCTCACTGAAAAATGCAATAGGTCTACCTTCTTGGCTGAGTACTGCTCCAATGGCCATGTGACTGGCATCACATTCTACCTGAAAGATTTTGTTAAAGTCTGGAAGTGCAAGGACTGGCTGCTGTGCCACCTTCTTCTTCAATGTTTCAAAAGAATCATCTGCTCTTTGAGTCCAAACAAATCTGCACTTCTGTCCTCCTTTGATGGTATCAAGCATGGGTGCACAAATATGACTAAACCCTCTTATAAACTTCCTGTAGAAGGTTGCTAACCCATGGAAACTTCTGACATCATTCATAGTCTTTGGGGTTGCCCAAGACAATATGGCACTTACCTTCTCCTTATCCATTTGTAACTTTCCTTGAGAAATGACAAAACCTAAATATGTGATCTCCTCTTGCATGAACAAACACTTGTCTAAATTTATCATCAGCTGCTCTTCATGTAACCTCTTAAGAACCAAATCGATATGTCTGAGATGTTCTTCTTGTGTGTTGCTGAAAATCAGAATGTCATCTAGATATACTATGACAAACTTACCAATGAACTCTTTCAAAACCTCATTCATCAACCTCATAAAAGTACTAGGTGCATTAGATAAACCAAAAGGCATAACCTTCCACTCATATAACCCTTCATTAGTTTTGAATGCTGTTTTCCATTCATCTCCTAGTCTAATCCTGATCTGATGATATCCACTCTTCAAATCTATTTTTGTAAAATACTTAGCACCTCCCAAACAGTCAAGTAAATCCTCTATCCTAGGGATTGGAAACCTATACCTGATTGTGATCTTGTTAATAGCTCTGGAATCTGTGCAAAGCCTCCAAGTACCTTCCTTCTTTGGTGCTAGTACAGCTGGTACTGCACATGGACTTAAACTTTTCCCAATCAGACCTGAATCCAATAATTCTTCAATTTGTCTGGCTACTTCTGCATTCTGTTCTGGAGTTAGCTTATAGGCTGCTTTGTTTGGAAGTGTTGACCCTGGAATTAAGTCTATGCAGTGACTGATATCCCTGACAGGTGGTAGGGATCTTGGCATTCCTTCTGAGATGATACCTTTGTACTTATCCAATAGCTCTTGGATAGCTGGGTCTATGAACCTTTGCTTTTTCTCTTCCTTGACTTCTTGCTGCTGTTCTTTATTCACCCTCATACATGGGATTAGGGCATATGCAACTGCACCTTCTGCTGCTACTTCTTTCATGAACTATTTACCTTCCATCAGCATTACCTTCACCTCTTTTCCTTTAGATTTCTCCTTTTTCTCCTTCAATGGTAGTAACGTTATATCCTTACCATCTTTAGTGATTTTATAGGTGTTTCTAACACCATCATGTTGTGCCTTCAAATCATACTTCCATGGTCTACCAAATAAAAGATTGCAAGCATCCATTGTGGTAATGTCAAACAACAACTTATCCTTATATGCTCCAATCTGAAATTCTACCCAAGCCTGCTCTTCTACAGTTGTCTGCTGACCTTGGGTAAGCCATGAGACTTTATATGGGGATGGGTGAGGCAATCTCCTAAGCTTAAGCTTTGTCACCATTTCTTCAGACACAAAATTTTCAGTAGAACCAGAATCAATCAAAACTTTACATGCCTTACCTCCTGCTTTGCAAATAGTTCTGAAAAGAGACTTTCTTTGAGGGGATTCTTTGTCAGGTACCTTCATGGTAGTCACTGTTCTTCTCATCATTAGAGACTCTCCACTTTCTGGGTATCCATAATTATCAGGAGCATTCACACTCTGAAAAGCATTAGAGCCTGTCATACTTTGATTATCAGGTTCTTGGATCAGATTTGTTCTCCTTTCTCCTATTGAGCTTGTGGCCTTTTCTAGACATCTGCTGGCTATATGGCCTTCTTTGTTACAGTTATAACATCTGATGGATCCTCTGCCCTGGGATCTTCCTCTGAAAGGTCTTCTACCTCTGAAGTTTCCTTGCTGACTATAATTTTCCCTCTGGTTCTGACTATTGTTTCCCTTACTATTGTCATGACTGGATTCTCCTTGATATCCATGTCCATGTCCTCTGCCTCTAAAAGGATCTCTTCCACCTCTTTGTTGTCTTCCTCTTCCTCTATTGTGTTGTTCTTGTTTTCTCTTTAACTTCTCCTCCACTTTCAATGCCAACTGAAAGCATTTCTAAACTGTATCTGGATTATGCAGACTTAAATCTTCCTGAATATTGAACCTCAATCCATTAAGGTATCTAGCTACCTTCTCTTCTTCACTTTCCTTTACCTTTGTTTTCATACAAAGTTTCATGAATTCTTCTGTATATGAGCTGACATCTAGCTCCTTCTGCTTCAGGTTTTGCTTCCTCTTGTGTAATTGGATACTGTAATCTAATGGGACATAAGCTTCCTTTACTAATGCCATCATTTTCTTCCATGTAGCGACTCTACGCTTTCCTTCCTGTACTCTATCATCTTGGACGAAATTCCACCATGTCAAGGCAGCTTCTTTCATTTTTGACTGGGCTATTTTCACCCTCTGTTGTTCTGGTATCTCCTCTGTTTCAAAGAAATTGTTCAAGCAGTCTATCCACTCCATCACTGAATCAGGTTCCATCTTTCCTGTAAACACTGGCAAATCCAGTTTCACGTCCATGGTTCTCCTCTCCATGGCCTTGAGAGCATTCAACAGTGGTCTCTGGTCTGCAGGAACGACCTCCTCGCTCCAACTAGGGATCTCTTCTTCTTCCCTATCTTCTTCTCTACTAGAACCTACTTTGCTCCTCAACTTTTCTAACTCATCCTTCAATTCCTGATTCTGAACCTTCATGGCCTTGCTTTCTGCAATCTGTTTCTTTACCAGAACTACCAACTCCACGTTGGTCATCCTTGCCAGAATCTCTGATGTTCCTTCGTCACCTGACATCCTGCTATATCCTTCTCTTTACCAGAAGATCCTTCCTTTGCTCTGATACCACTATGATGTAGAGGTAAAACGCAACGGGAGATTACAAATGGGAAGGAGGAAGCATTAACACAATCAGCATGTTAAAATACCTATCGGCTTATCATCATCATCATATTTCTTGCTAACACAGACAACATCATCATATTTCGAAGAGGCATGAAATATCCTCCTGCTGACCACTGTTCACTTCCTTATCACCTTTCGCCTTTCGCCTGTCAGCAGCATCATCATATTCGGCAAGCGCAAACATCCTCCTGATGTTCACTGTTCCTCTTACCGCTAAATTCCATCTTCATCATCATGATGTTCAGCATCATCTTCATCAGCAGGATATAAAATATCCGGTTCCCTCCAAATATCCTGATGACGACAACTTCAAGCACCTTTCCTTCGATGCTTACGTCAACCCGATATCCGACTACTCAAACAACAGCATCAGGATATGACTTATCCGGTCATATTGAAACATCCTGATGATGTTAACCAAACTTTATGCCGATAACTTACGCCGATGCCAAAACACTTAGCGGCAGCAGGATAAACTTGCATAGGGTGATATTCGCAATATCCTGATGATGATGACGTCACATGCACCTGATGATGATGTCAACAGAATATAAGACACTTATATCCTCCGCAACTTGATAATGAATATCCGGTGCTCCTTTCAATATCCTGATGATGACCTTCCCGGTCCTTAGCCAAAAATGAACTTTCCTTCCGCATACGATAGCGATATGTGGATGATGGGTACACACGAAAGATGATCCTGACGATGATATACACACTAAGTATATATCTGACCTATATCATCCTGATGCATTCAAAACATACAGTCTTCGTCAGCTTCATAACCCGATCCGGATAGCGATATACTCACAGATGTCGATGCGATTCACTCCGTCTGGAAAAGCACATGCGGATCCCTGTATATCCGTCAGCTGCATGCAAACTCACAGAACCGCACAATTTCACAAAGTAAACATGATGATCGGGCCGGATCACCTTCAGATCAAAACTTAACAGTTTATCTTCCTAAATCCTAGCACATGAGGATGCTAGGTTGATTCACAGCATGCTACCAATCAATCTCCCACACAATGAAATGCATAAACAGAAAACTAAAATGCAAACTAAACTATCATACATGACCATTCCACCGATTCACAGAATCAATCGGTGGAAGGGTTGAAAGAATCCATTAACTTGTAATCAGAACAGAAATCAAAACATAAACAACTGATAAACCAGATAATGCAATTGATGAGATCTTATTCAGATGAAACACAAATGTCCTGAACAATGTTTCACAATATCTGGACTGATCTCTGGAACTCACTCAATCACAAGTACAACATAACACAGCTACTACTCTCCTTGATCATGATCTATGTTCTCAAACCCTAACTGATCTGAGTTATTTATAACAATATCCTACGAGTACTACCAACTCAATTCCCAGCGGCTGGGAGCTTCCGAGCCGCTGGGAGAGAATAGCTCATACTACCTGATCACGAGCTCTAACTGCCTGCACATTCTCCTAGGCTGATCTAATACATATGCATTGGTCCAATGGACCTTATTACATTATGAAGTTAAACATGCTAAAAATAGACTATTGTCCTGTCATGCGGATAATGAACCTATATCCTGTCTTGTAGGGGTGCTCCTACACCATGTTGTGTGCTAAAACCACTATCAACAGTACCCCCATGACAACTGGTTGCAAGCTAAGCAAGAATGATGATTCCCCTTAGGCTGATCAGAGCAAATATAGATCAATGATTGGAGGACTGCTATATCTAACTGCTACCAGACCGGATATCATGCATGCAGTTTGTCTTGAGGAAAGATTTCAAGAAGATCCTAGAGTCACATGTCATGGCAGTGAAGAAGATATTAAGATATTTGAAGGGCACTCTAGATCATGGTTTTTGGTATCCTAAGAACAATGAATTTACCCTAAGTGCCTACACAGATGCAGATTGGGCCACATGTGTAGATGACATGAAAAGTACAAGTGGTGGTGCATTCTTTCTTGGAGATAGAGTTGTGTCTTGGCTAAGCAAGAAGCAAGATTCAATGTCTTTATCTACTGTAGAGGCAAAGTATATAGCTGCAACATCATGTTGCACACAGGTGTTATGGACAAGACAAACATTGAAGGATATCAAAGTTGTGTATGATGATCCAATTCCTATCTTCTATGATAATACAAGTGCCATTAACATTTCAAATAATCTAGTGATGCATTCAAGGACAAAGCATATTTCAATTAGGTATCACTTTCCCAGAGAAAAAGTTGCAGAGAATGAAGTGAAGCTTGAGTATGTACCTACAAAGGATCAGGTTGCTGACATATTCACTAAGGCTCTTCCTAAGGATACATTTGAGTATCTCTGGGAGAAGTTGGGGGTTATTTCCCCTCCTTCTTTGAACTAGATGCATAAGGAGATGCATCAGTCCAGTGTGCTTCAAGATTCATTCTTCTCTGGACTGATGATGGAGGCTACCTATCAGGGGGAGTAGGTAGTGGTGTTGATGATTGTTGCAGACAGGGGGAGTAAGAGTTGATATAGGTTGGTGTGTACTCCTAAGGGGGAGTATTCAGAGCAGTTGAGAATAGTGCAAGTATGTACAGTATCATAATCAAGAGAGAGCTTGAAAGAGATGTGTCACCCTTTGGCATTGATGTCAAAAGGGGAGAGAGTTCATGTGAAAAAAAAAGGGAGAGAAAGAGAGAAAGATGTATAAAAAAAGGGGGAGAGTGAGATTAGTGTAGAGTTGTGTCATGATGGTTTTTCACATCATATGTTCCCATCAATGACAAAGGTGGAGATTGTTGCAAGTATGTGCTAATCGGTGTTGTCATTGATGTCAACATGTTTGTGTTGTCATTGGTGTCAACTATGTTATCTACTATTATTGTTTTTATTTGATTAAGTTGTTAAATTAATGATGATGTGATTGCCTTGAAGAAGTGTTGAAGATGTTAAGAATATGTTCCTCTAGCTAAGTTTCTAAGTGCTTTTGAGAAAATTTGATTAATATCAGAAATAGTGTGTTGAAAAAGTCTTCTAGCTTACATAATACTATTCGAGTTTCTACACCGCATTTCTTCTATGTTGGAGATCTGAGTGTGTGGTTTGGATATGTTTTTGATAAGTGTTTGAAGATGCTAAATCCATAATTTAGTGCTCTAGATTGTTGTGCAGTGAAAGTTATGTTCATCAGCTTGAAGACAATGTCTGACAGTGTTTGAAGTGTGTCTAGGAGAAAGTATTTTGCTCTGCATTTCTCTGCAGAATGGTTTCAAGTGTTGCAGTTCTGGATATATGCTTATATAGTCCTTATCTATCTTCCATCCAAAAGGTTTGTGATTTGGTTCTTTAGAAAGTAATTTATTGTGTGGTAGAGTTCGACAGTGTTGTGTTCAAGTGAAAGTTGTTGTGTTTAGGTGAAAGTTGTTGTGGTTGAACTTGTTGGTTTCCAGGTGACTTCAAGTTGTTCATGGATGTTTCTACATTATGTTAGATCTTTTTGCAAGGTCTGTAAGGTGTGTTTTGTTAGTTTAGGTTTGGACAACTGAGAGGGGGGGTGAATCAGTTGTCACACATTTTCAATCCTTTTTACTTTTAATCTTCCTTTACCACTTACAATCAATTTAATGATATAAACATTTCAGCATCAATTAATAACATATGAATAGAAAACATAAATAACACATTCTATACCAAGATTTTGACATGGAAACCCGATTAAGGGAAAAACCACGGTGGGGGCTAACCCACAAATATTAATACCCTGTTAAAAGTATTTTTACAAATGGGAATGCACATGCATTCAGGCTCACTGCCCAGAGCTCATTGCTCAAAAGGAGGCTCACTACCTATGGAAATATTACAAGAGAATGACATAGATTTGAACTAATTAATAGCATCTACCCATGCAAAAATTTTAGTTCCGGTTAAGTACAAAAACTGATCTTACACATTTCATCTTTGCTCTGCTCTTCTTACTGTTCTGCCTTCATTCACACTTTAGATTTTTGCTCTTCTCACATACACCTTATTCACATACACATCCACACTGAATCATCCAATTTCATCAGCTATATTATCTGCAAGATGATCTACAATCATTCTATCAGTCAGTTTTAACAACACTTAGAACTTTTATGAATGCTCTGTTCTATCGACTAGATCTATGCATAACTTAAGGTGCAGACCAAAACTTGCTCTTGAAAATCATTACTCATGTTGGCCACTATCATTGATCATTACTATTTGTCCAACAAACAACTTCCATATATCTAGAATCAAAATCTTCTGCAAGGTCGGCCTATTCTTCTTCTATCTACTCTGACAAACTGGAACCTGGTAGTCAGAGGCTAATAACTTTTGAATCCATCATCACCGGAGGATAAAAATATGGAGTTAGACTATCTTGACAATGCATATGACTCCCCTAGATCCGCGGCTAATCATGACTTCCCACCAGAGAGATCCAAACAAAAATACCGGACCCTGTTGCTGCTCTGTTACTAACTGCCCAGACTTAGACAAATTCTAAATCTGACTTCTGGTATGAACAAATTGTGTTATGCAGATGATTGGGATGATCTTAGTTTCCATCAATGACAACACTTATCAATGCAAAGCAGTGTCTCTTGCCAACATGTTTATCTTTGAGGAAGCATGTGCTTAAAAGTTCTTGGTGTTAACACAAGTTTGGCCGACTTGGTTGTTTTCACTAATTCTGATTATGCTTTGGTGATTGTGAAAGCATGTTGAAGCATGTTAGAGTGGATTTAGGTCTATACTAAGGCATGATGTGGTCTGCATTCATTCCCTTCCTCCGCAAGGTTGTTTAGGTCTAGACCTAATTTGAATTTTATGGGTTGAGTTGCATTTCTAACCTTAGAGAATGTTTTCATGATTGACAATGCTATAAATAAGTGTCAAGGAGTCATGGATTCATGTGTTCATGAGGGATATGATGTTGGTGATGCAAATTTGGTCAGGGCAATGAGAGCTTTCATGTGTTAGGCTAGAGGATGCAGTGAGAAGAAGGTGTTTATTATTTTTAGTGATGTTTTGAAGATGTTGTTTGTGTTGTGATGGATTTTGAGCTTCATTGGAACTGAACTCCATGCATAGGTTAGATGTAACTATATCAGTTCAAAGCCTGACAATGAGCCATTCTTCTCTTATTTCTTTCTTTCTTAGTGGGTAGTGAGTCCACTTGGATAGTTGATATAGAGGCAAGGGAGGTTAGAAACACAATCCAAAAGGTTGCACATGGTTTTCTTTGATGACTGTCCCAAAAAGGCTGACTGTCCCCTTAATTGGTATGCTCAACAAGAGAGGTAAAATGCCCAAATGAACGATAGATGGAAACCCCAACTTGTAGACCACCCTATCCACCTTATATCACTTTCTCTTGGAAGTCTAGAACCACTCAAGGCCATAAAAGATCATGGTTAAACACCCACCTATCGTTTTACACACAACTAGCCCTATGTGCTTGTAGCCCTTGGAAAGAGGTTTTTTGGGCATAACTCACAAAATACTAACAAAACCACTAAACAAATTAACATTTTGAGTACCCATTAAGATTCTACACAACATATCTAACATGCAGGGGTGGTTGTTTTGGACCAAATTCCCCTAAAATTGACTGTACCTGCTATTCTAGGCCTAATTAGGACAACTGAAGTAGTAATTTTGACATAACTTTCTGTAAAAAACACATACCCAAAAAAGAAATAGATTTTCAAATACCCATTTGGCTCTTTCATGACATATCTTGAAACAAGGTGGGGTTACTTTGGCATGTGTGGGTCTAAAATTGATTGTTCCTTTTCTCACTAGGCCTACTTAGGCCACTTTTACAAGGCAACTATAGGTTAACTTCACTCCAACTTCCTAAATCCTTCTCCAAGGTGTCAAATATATTGCAAATGATCTGAATACACTAGTTTTTTGGGATCTTAAGTCATCCCACGTCTCCTTTTCATCAACTCACTCCTCATGCAATGCTTGAAGGCCTAAAACATAGGGTTTTTAGCCATGAATGTCTTCAAAAACTCCTTTACTCCAGCTCCCTACTCCTGCATGCAAACAAACAAGGTGATACATCCTAACCCAAGCCAATCCATTCATTCTGGAGCCTTGAAATGGTGGAAATTGTTCAAAACCTCATCAGTCTACTAAAACCCCTTAAACCCTAGTTTATTGACCCAATTTTGGAAAAATGGCTATAAAATGCTTTAAACTTGATGAAATCTAACCCAACAAATTGTAAATGGATGGTAACTCACATCCACTTACATTTCTAATCAACCTAGTCCATGAATGTACATGTACAGACTGTACCAGGTGTGGGAACAACAACAAAAATAGTAAAAAATGCAGAAAACTAGAAAATTTCTTTATTTTCTTTACTCCAAACTTCTATGCTTCCTTTCTTGAGATGTGTGTTGCATAAATAAAATGTTTACAATGAATACTCCAGGTTCCATAACTCCTACATCGTGGAAAAATAAAAAAGAAGGCTTAAAAATAGCCTTTCCACTAAGCTGTCCTAAAATAACAGTCCTAACTTTAGGCAAAAATCAGTTTCTAAATCCTCCACTATAAGAAGATGCCTCTAGTGGGATTTATTAAAACATTTAATAAGAAAAATTCACCTATGTTTCTAAATAGAGACCAAAAATTCAAAAATTACCTAGGGAAATTCAAAAATTGCCTTGAAGTCTAGGTGCCCCTGCACCATACAACCGGTCTAAAAGGAACTCATGTCTCATGAGTGCTTGCTCCATGCTCTTCTCATCTCCTACTTGTCTTTGACATGCTCTTGGACTTGAAATCTCCTCCATGGGATGAAATAATTCATATCTTTATGCTTCATACCTTGCTTTGTATATTTGTTCATTCCTTGACAATGTCTATTTCTTGCAAACTGTCTTGCTCTTTGTTCACTGATCATGTCATCTTAATGATTTGGTGTCATGGCTGTCTTGGCACCTATATCCATGCCTTTTCCAACTGTCATTTCACTTATCTTCTACTCCATCCTTAGTATTTTCTTAAACTCATTCAAAGTATCTTGCAAACCACTGTCTGCTACTGCAGTTGTTGTCTTCACTTTGTCCTGCACATTATCTGCCCTTAAGGCTACTATATCAACTATCATTTCCTATGTTTTACCAGTCCTACAACCTTCTATCTTCACAACCTCAAACTACACCTTCAACTCTGCTATTCTCAGTGGACATAAGATTGTCCCAACCTTGATTGCATCATGCCAAACTTGTGTCTTTTCAAACAACTTATCCTTCACTTCCTCTTGGACTGTTCTACTCATCACTTTGTCTTCTTTGCTCTACAAAATCAGACTACTCTTCAAATCTACTATCCTTCTATCTTCCTTTCTTCTTGTATCTTCTTTCTCAGCATCTCTATGCCTTGTAATGGCTGCACACTCTCTTGTTGTGTTCTCTTCAAGCCTCATTGGCTCCCTCATACCAAACATTATCATTTTTACTGTCCTTGTCTGCTCCTTGGCTTCTTCCTGCAATGGAATTAACACAAAAGTCTTCTCATCCTTCCTAATGGTATAGGTGTTATCTCTTCCATCATAAATTGCAAATCTATCAAACTACCAGGGTCTTCCAAGTATCAAATGACAACAATCCATAGGTAAAATGTCACATAGGACCTTGTCCTCATATCCTCCAATCTTAAACTCAACTAATGCTTGTTCAGTCACTAGAATGGACTGATTATCATTTACCCAAGAGACTGTGTAAGGTGTGTCCCTAGGTACTCTCTCCAATCTCAGTATGTCTACCATCTCACTAGACACCATATTGTCAGTACAACCAGAATCTACTATCACTTTACATACCTTGTCTTTGCATTTGCAAGTTGTCCTAAATAGTGCTCTCCTTTGAATCAACTCCTTCTCCTTGGAGGTCTTTAATAGTGCTCTTTCTCTCAGCATCAATGTTTCTCCTATCTCACCAACACAACTTGTGGGAGTAGAACCACCACATTCTTCTTCTTGGACTAATTGAGTCATCCTCTCATTCTTCCTTTCACCATCACTTGTAAAACCTTGCCTCTTAGGACACTTGTATGTTGGGTGCCCAAACTCTTGGCAATTATAACACTTACCTATAAAGGTGTTTGCACTCCTTCCACCACCAAATCTACCTCAAGAACCTCTGCCTCTAAAATCTTTAGTTTGTCCTTGTGCCTTGCTTATCTTTTCTTGACTCTCATTGACTTGTTTTGCATTTTTAAAAGATCCTCTAACTCTACCTCTTGTTGTCTTTTCTTGTCTCCTTTTCATCTTTTCTTCTGCCCTTATAGCCATTTGAAAACATTCTACAACTTTTTTTGGTGTCATCAAACTTATTTCATCCTGAATATTATACCTCAGACCATTAAGCTATCTTGCTATTTTGTCTTCTTCATCTTCCTCATGTTTTGTCCTTATACTTAACCTATAGAACTCCTCAATGCATGCTTACACATCTAAGTCCTTTTTCTTGAGATTTTGAATTTTCTTAAGCAATTGAACATTGTAATCACTAGGAAGGAACTTACCTTTGAGTTTTGTCTTCATTCTCTCCCAGGAAGTGATCTTGGTCTTCCCCTTTTTCTACCTTTCCTCTTGCACAAAGTTCCACCTGTTGATGTTTTGTAGTGTCGGGAGGTTACTCTAATGGTCTCCAAACTAATAATAATCAAATAGTTAATTAATAAGACACAATATTAGAAGGGTGCAGTCATTCCAGCATATGTGTCCCCTTCTAAATATATATATCAATCAAAGACAAGTAAGAAATAATCACATTCGATCTAAGAATTTGACATGGTATCAGAGCCAGGCCTAGGCTAGGAGCCCCAAGCACATGAGAGGTATGGCTTAAGGGGGGTGTTGGTGTTGGAAATAAGCCACACCCAGACTGACGATGGATTGGTCCAAGAGGGGCCAGTAGCTCAGTAGTAGAGCACTCCAACAGTGATGGAAGGTCCTAGGTTTGAGTCCTAACTGGTCCATGTCTCAACATGGTATCAGAGCATCCATCAATCCAACTTGTGATTGATGAAGATATTCAAGGAGTAATATTGTTCTATTCTATATAATGGGCTGAATAGAAATAATGATGTGAAAATTGAAGTGTGGCAATTTTTTTTCTGGCTATGTCTGACTACACAATTTTGAAGTTTTTTTAAAGATTTTTGTGATGTTTCTAAGGCTGAGCTGCAGTCCAAAAGCATTGTGAATGCATATTGGCTAGTCTATGAGGGACAGGATAGAGAATCTGTTTAGCCAAGGTTGGATGTTGTACTGGGCATAATCTGGAAATACAGTGGTCTGGGTAAGGAAACTGGATCAGCCTGGGTAGCTTGGTGAACAAGGGGGACTTAGTGGTTGGAGTGGCCATGAGTTCAGGAGGTAAGTCTTAGAGAGTAGATCTACAGACTGAGGAGCAACAAAAGGGGAACTATGTGGTATGGAATTTTGGAGCAGGTGAGTTATTGGACTTGGTGCTTCAGCAGAATCACAGGTTTAGGGGGTAGGCCAGTGATAGAGGCACTTGGTCGAGGTGTAAAACAAAGTAAGTCAAGTTGGCAGAAAGAGAGTACCTCACTTACATCAAAATTGTGTTTAGGAGTCTAACAAGCCAATAGAGGCAACCTTGGACAAGGAGGTCAGGAGGTTGATGCTAGTACTTGGAGCTTCAGAGGGAGTCACATCATCATGAAGATTCCTTGTTAATGCATTTTTCTCTGAGAGGGAGAAATTTGAGGTGAAAGCCCTTGTTAATGCATTTTTTTCTAAGAGGGAGAAATTTATGGTGAAAGCCCTTATTAATGCATTTTTCTCTGAGAGGGAGAAATTTGAGTTGAAAGCCCTTGTTAATGCATTTTTTCTCTGAGAGGGAGAAATTTGAGGTGAAAGCCCTTGTTAATGCATTTTTCTCTAAGAGGGAGAAATTTGAGGTGAAAGCCCTTGTTAATGCATCTCTCTCTGTAAGAGAGATTTGAGGTGCAAGCCCTTGTTAATGCATTTCTCTCAGTGAGAGAGATTTGAGGTGTAAGCCCTTGTTTGCACCCTATGGGAGTAGCCATGGTGGATGTCATGTGTGTGACTCCATGACAACATCACATGAGAGAGTCCATGATGATTTTCTTGTACTTGTGTTTTTCACCCTCTAGGAGTAGCTATGGTGAACGTCATGATGAGGTGACGACATCACATTGAGTGATTCTGTGATGAGCACTCTAGCAGCGATGGAAGGTCTTAGGTTCAAGTCCTAGCTGGTCCATGTCTCAACACCACCACAGCAAAGCATGTCCTTTCAACTTGGTTTTAGCCTTCTTCACTTTGAGGTCATCATATATCTCTTCACTTTCAAAGTAGTTTTCCATGGCTCCTATCCAGTCTAAGAGATCTTCACCATCTAACTTACCTCCTCCATACATAGGCAAGTCTATTTTGCTATGTCCATCACCCTTCACAGCCTTCAAAAACTTTACCATCTTCACATCCTCGGGATCCAACTCTTCCTCTTCACTAGAAGTTTCTTCCTCTTCAGAGTCACTTTCATTCATGGTGACCCCAGGTTTAGACTTCAATGCAGCAATCTCCTTCTTCAAGGCTTCTAGTTCTCTAGCCTATTGATCAATCTTCCTAGCAACTGTGCTTCCTTTAGGAGACATCTTGACTCCTCAAATTCCACTTTGCTCAAACTCCAACCTTCAACTCTCAAGAGATCTACTTCCTATGATCTGATACCACTTGATGCAGAGGCAGGGGAGGTTAGAAACACAATCCAAAAGGTTGCATATGGTTTGCTTTGATGACTATCCCCTTAATTGGCATGCTCAACAAGAGAGGTAAAATGTCCAAATGAAGGATAGATGGAAACCCCAACTTGAAGACCACCCTAACCACCTTGGATCACTTTCTCTTGGTAGTCTATAACCACTCAAGGCCATAAAAGATCATGGTTAAACACCAACCTATCGTTTTGCTCACAACTAGCCCTACGTGCTTGTAGCCCTTGGAAAGAGGTTTTTCAGTCATAACTCACAAAATACTGATCAAAACACTAAAACAATTAACGTTTTGAGTACCCATTAAGCTCCTACACAACATATATAACATGGAGGGGTGGATGTTTTGGACCAAATTCCCCTAAAATTGACTGTACCTGCTGTTCTAGGCCTATTAAGACAGTTGAAGTAGTAATTTTGACATAACGTTATGTAAACAACTCATATGCACAAAAGAAATGGCTTTTTAGATACCCATTTGGCTCTTTCATGACATATATTGAAACAAGGTGGGGTTACTTTGGTATGTGTGGGTCTAAAATTGACTGTTCCTTTTGTCACTAGGCCTACTTAGGCCACTTTTACAAGGCAGCTATAGGTTAACTTGACTCCAACTTCCTAAATCCTTCTCCAAGGTGTCAAACATATTGAAAATGATCTGAATATGCTGGTTTTGGGGATCTTAAGTCATCCCAAATCTCCCTTTCATCAACTCACTCCTCATGCAATGCTTGAAGGCCTAAAACATAGGGTTTTTAGCCATGAATGTCTTCAAAAACTCCTTTACTCCAGCTCCCTACTTTTGCATGGAAACAAAAAAGGTGATACATCCTAACCCAAGCCAATCCATTCATTTTAGAGCCTTGAAAGGGTGGAAATTGCTCAAAACCTCCTCGGTCTGCTAAAACCCCTTAAACCCTAGTTTATTGACCTAATTTTGGAAAAATGGCTATAAAATGTTTTAAACTTCATGAAATCTGACCCAACCAATTGAAACTGGATGGAAACTCACTCCCCCTTACATTTCTAATCAACTTGGTCCATGACTGTACCAGGCATGGGAACAACAACAAAAATAATAAAAATGCAGAAAACTAGAAAATTTATTTATTTTCTTTACTCCAAACTTCTATACTTCCTTTCTCGAGGTGTGTGCAGCATAAATAAAATGTTTACAATGAATACTCCACATTCCATAACTCCTACATCATGGAAAAAATCAAAAAGAAGGCTTAAAAATAGCCTTTCCACTAAGCTGTCCTAAAATAACAGTCCTAACTTTAGGCAAAAATTAGGTTCTAAATCCTCCACTACAAGAAGATGCCTCTAGTGGGATTTATTACAACATTTAATAAGAAAACTCCACCTATGTTTCTAAATAGAGACCAAAAATTCAAAAACTGCCTAGGGAAATTCAAAAATCGCCTTGAAGTCTAGGTGCCCTTGCACCAATAGTGAGTCCACCTTCAGTGAGCATTCTCTCTTTTGGGTAGTGAGCCCTCTGGCAGTGAACCTTTGTAATTCGGTATTGCTACTACATTATATTGTGAGCTAATCCTCACCGTAGTTTTTCCCTTTTAGGGTTTTCCACGTAAAATCTGGTGTTCTCTTGTGTATGGTGTTGATGTGTTTAAGTTTGTTATTTTCTTTTCATGTTTAATCATCATAATATATTAAGGGTTTAAGTGAACTGATGTGGATATGAATATGCTTGTGAGGATTTGAAATTTCTGATACAACTGATTCACCCCCCCCCCTCAGTTGTCTTGTGCATTCAACATCTAGTACCTTGCAGGCTAACAAAAATAATGAAAATTCTATGGTTGTGTGACTTCTTTTCATGCAAGAGAAGCAAATGCTTGGGCTATTGATAGTGGTTGCTCTAACCACATGACTAGTGACAAAGGGAAGTTCATCAACCTTAAGAAGTGGAATGGTGGAGTTGTCAAGTTTGTTGGTGATGAGTCAGCAAACATTTGTGGAAAGGGTGCTATAACTATTGATGGATAGAACAAGACTAAGGATGTCCTCTATGTCAAAGGGCTGAAGCACAATCTCCTCAGTGTTAGTCAAATGTGCAGTAAAGGATACAATCTTACATTTCATGCTTAAGGTTGTGAGATTAGGAAGGCAGGGTCCGGAAGATTAGTTGCAGAAGGTACTAAGACATAGGGAGATATCTATCATTTAAAGGAGGTTAATGGAAGAACCTATTTATTGGCACAATCTGGTGAGTTTTGGTTGTGGCACAAGTGGATGTGACACATCAACTTTGATAATATGGTGAAGATCAGCTCTACTCATGCAGTGAGAGATATGCCTAAGATAACCAAGGCTACAGACACTTTATGCAAGGAATGTCAAATGGGAAAGAAGATAAAGACAAATTTCAAGAGTAAGGAGTATTCTTCTACAATGCCACTAGGGTTGATTGACACTGACTTATGCAGACCTACAAGAACAAAGAGTCAACAAGGTGAAATGTATTTCATGTTGCTTATTGATGATTACTCTCGAATGACTTGGGTTACTTTTCTAAGAGAAAAATTTGAAGACTTTGATAAGTTTGAGTTTCAAAGCAATAGTTGAGAATGAAATGAATGCTAAGATCAAATGCTTAAGATTTGATAGAGGAGGTGAGTTTATTTCAAATGAAATTGAAACATTTTGTGAAGATCATGGTATTAGGAGACATCTGTCTACTCCTAGGACCCCTTAGCAGAATGGGGTAGTTGACAAGGTGTTGTTGTACTTAATCATTTAATCTATTTTCAGATGTCAAAATCCAGGGGCTGTGTCCTTGGCTATCTGTAATTAGGGATTCTACAATTACCAGTTTCCCTAGCTAATCCTAATAGCTTCTACTAATTTGAAGAGATTAATCTATCTACTTCCTAAAATGTGGTGTCCCAAAACAATTCCTTCCTCCACCATCATAAAGCACTTTTCATGGCTAAGGGACAATTGATTTTTCTGATAGTATTTTAGTACTTTCTCAAGGTTTGTGAGAGCTTCTTCAAAATTATCACCATACACAGTAAAGTCATCCATATAGACCTCCATGCATTCATTAGCTAGTTCAGCAAAAATAGCTAAAACAAATCTCTAAAATGTAGTTGGGGCATTGCATAGTCCAAAGGGAAGAACTTTGTAAGCAAAAGTTCCCCAAGAGCATGTGAAGGTGGTTTTGTCCTGGTCTTCAGGTGCTACTTGAATTTGATTATACCCACTGAATCCATCTAGAAAAGAAAAATACTTTCTCCCAGCAAGGTTGTCCAGTACTTGGTTAATGAATGGTAAGGGAAAGTAGTCCTTTTTTATGGCCTTGTTGAGTTCTCTATAATCAATACACACCCTCCATTTCCCATTCTTTTTAGGCACTATGACAAGGGGTGAGACCGATTGACTGTCTAAGATTGGATATATAAACCCTGCATGAAGTAATTTCTCTATTTCAGTTATGACAATGTCCTTTAAAGCAGGATTCAATCTTCTCAGGGGTTGTCTGACAAGTTTAATATCCTCAATGTATATTTGATGGGTACATATCTCAGGAGGTATGCCTTTCATATCTTGGTATTCCCAAGAAAAAGTTGTTGAATGGGAAATCAAAAGTTGGATAAGTTTTTCTTCCTGATTTGCTGTTAATTGGGTATTAATATTAAGTGTTTTCCCTGGTAAAATCATGACCTGTTTTGTGATTTGATCCATAGATGTAGTTAATCCGTACATTGGAGTCATGGTATTGAGAGGACAAGAATGTGGAAGCAACATGTGGAAAGTGGCTAAACCTTTTTAAAAGGTTTCTCCACAAGGAATGATGTTGGCGAGGGTACAATGAGAAGAAGTAACAAGTTCTCTCCTAGAATCTTGGGCGAGCTCCATCACATCCTTATTGATTAGGATGTGAGTGATGTCTTCTATTGTATCATAGTATATTTCTTCTTCTAACTCTCCCAAATGTTCCTTGATGGTTACCATAGCTACTGAGGCATTGTTGTCATTGTTCTCTCGTTCATCCACCCATACTCTTCCTGTATAATGTATTGATGGTTTAGCTGAAGGATACAAAGATATTTTCTTCAAATCTATCCCATTAGAAATGACCATATCTCCAGTTCGACAATCAATAGATGATATTGTTGTAGCTAGCCATGGTCTTCCTAAAATTAGTGGATAAGCATTTCTCTAGTTTCTAGGTTCTAATATCAGGAAGTCCATCAAAAATTCCCATGAATCTATCACAACTAGTACATCAGTGATTACTCCTTTTGGAATAGCTACTGACTGGTCAGCAAGTTGAAGAATTGTAGTTGTGGATTAGATACCTGATAGAGCTAATTGTTTCATTGTGTGAACTGTCATCACATTAATTGCTGCTCCCAGATCAACTAGAACATTTGAAATTTCTACCCCTGAGATGAAAACAATTATGACAGGATTTCCAGTGTCTCCATATTTTGGGAGGAGAATTTCTCCCATCAATAGATCTACCACTTTTCCTTCCACCTGTATTGTGGAGGGAAATTTTTTCTTCCTGCCCTGTGTTTTGATACAATACTGTTTAATGAACTGATTTAGTTCTGGTACATCTCTGATTGCCTGGAGAAGAGGAATTTCAATGTTTAGTTGCTTGATTTCTTGTAAAAGTTCTAATTCCAAGTTGGTTTGGACTTGTTTTTGTAAGATCTTTTTCTGGGGAACATACTATTTAAGCCATTCTGGATATGGTGCTATTTTTTCCATCTTTGGAGCTCTTGTCAGAATTGTGTTTAGGAATGTTCTCTGGAGTCAGTCTTTTAGGAGCAACTCTAGAGTTGTCCAAGGATGATTCTTCTAGCACTTTTTCATTAGTAATCTCCTCTGAGAGTTGAGTGGATAAATTTTCAGGTTCCTCATCATTGGTTACTTCAACTATAGTTGGAGGAGACAGTCTTGGGAATGATTTCCCAAAACGTAGTTGGAGATTATTTGAATATATAGCATTAATTCCAATGAGATTTTCTTGCTCTGTCATGTAAACAGCTGCTTCCTGTTTATTACGTGGGTTTGGTATAGGCTAAGCTAGTAAAGGTGGTTGGCTAACTGGTTCATTTTGTGCTTGACCTTGTGTGTTGGAGGGTCCAGTTAGTAAAGCTTGTTGTTGAGGTTGGAAACATCTAGGTTGTCCTTGGTATTGTTGATTATATCCCTGTTGAGAACTCCATTGAGGTTACATGTTTTGTGATCCAAACTGTGGTGGCCACTGTTGATTTCCCCAAGGATAGTTTTGTCAATTTTGGTTTTGCCAATGTTGACTTGGCCAATCCTTCTATCCCCAAGGAGGATTATTTTGAGGCCCATGCCAAGTTGGATTCCACAAATTATTTCCCCAATTAGAAGGACCCCTGTAAGAAGGCTGGAAGGCTGGTTTGGATACTGATTATAAAGGAAATTCCCAGTTTGTTTTTGTCCCACATAGTTCAATTCTCCTTCTTTTACAACATTCTTCTTACTCAGTCTTTTCAAGGCTGGAAGTTGACTACATTGACTAGTAGGATGTTCCCTATCACAGATCTAACAAATCTCTGATTTGTCCAAAGGACATTCTCTCAACAGATGTTTGTTTCTACACCTAGGATAATAGATGGAGAGTGGTTCAGTTGTTTTGTTTTGATCAGTTGTTCTAGTTTTTTCTTGAATTCCATCCAATGTGGTATTTAATTGGACTAGAATATCTATTTTTAGATTTGCAATCTCTTCCATTAACTGTCCTATTTCATTCTCCCCTTTAAAAGTTTTGGATGATCTCACTCCATCTTGGGTTCTAGAATAGTTCCTGCAGAGTTCTTCTATAGCAGGTATATCCATTTTGTTGATATTCCCTTTTCCCATTAGATCTAGTGCCTGTTTTGATTCTTTATCCAATCCTTTTACAAATAGGGTTCTGGACAAGGAGTGATCTACTGGATTGCCATACCTTCTCAAGGTGAAATTAAACCTATCCACATAGTCCTCTAAGGTCTCTTCCTCCCCCTGCCTAATTTTAAACAATTCTTCATTTTTATTACTGGATCTACAGTAATCTTGATACTTTCCCAAAAATTCTGTTTCCATCTGATCCCAAGAATGGATAGAATTTTGGGGTAAACCCATAAACCATCTCATCACATAATCTTTTAGGGTTGAAGGGAACAATTTGAGTTTTTGGTTATCTGATCCATAATCATAAGTCTGGCAAACTACTTTGAATTCAAACAAAAACTAATCTGGATCCTCAGAAGAAAGTCCTCTAAAATTTGGCAAGTGTGCTAGTGAGATATTCTTCATAGGAGTATTGTCTCCAGCAGCCAAAACAATAGGATATGAGAAGGTTCATGGAGCCTGATTTTCCTCTTCTTCATGATTATCATTGTCCATGTTTAGTACTAGTTCTTCTCCCTGAGGTTCTAGGAAATTAGGTTCTATCAAAGGATCTGCCTAAAACTTTTATTGTAATTCCTGGATATAATCGGCAAGTGGAAGATTTGGAGGATCGAAGGGATTATTGCTTTGAGGTGCAACTTCCAAAGTAGGTTCTAGGTTTCTCTCTTCAACAAGATCTTGTGCCACCCCATTGCTTTCCCCTATGGCTTGTTGTTGGGGTGTTTGCTTGATATATCTTCCTTTTAAATCTCTAGCTCTAACCATATAGATCTATCCTAAAAATTGTTTTAACTAAGTTTCCGTAATTAACACAATACATCCTCGGCAACGGTGCCAAAAATGACAAGGTGTCGTTGTACCTCATCATTTAATCTATTTTCAGATGTCAAAATCCAGGGGTTGTGTCCTCAGCTGTCTACAATTAGGGATTCTATAGTTACCAGTTTCCCTAGCTAATCCTAACAACTTCTACTAATTTAAAGAGATTAATCTGTCTACTTGTTGAATGAATTTAAGGAATGTTGAAAACAGAATAAAACTAGAAGTTTACTTAAAGCAATCTTAAAAATAGTAACATGCATCTATCTATAAAAAATTAGTAAATACTTTTCACAGCAAAATCTGAAGTAATAAAACAGTGGTACTAGCCTTCTGCCTTGGTGGTGAGAGTGGGCCCTTGCTCCACACCCTTGGGGCTGAAGGCTACAATAGGGAATCAACACAAAAAAAGATCACAACTAAATTCAACCTAATTCCATTCACTTTGTATTCATGAAAGATATTGATATCACAGAACTGAGATTATTAAGAATCAGAATAAATCAATCATTGTATATTTCTTCTACTATTTCTATAAGTATATATGAAAATGAGTGATGACATATCACTTATCTTATCTACCAGTTCTTCTATGAGATGACATCCATCTCTTTATTACATTAGCTGTCTATGGAAAATAATCATGCAATAAAAGTAGATTGAGTGGAATAGAATTCCACTTAGAATTCTAAGTTTGAGTCTTAATACATTTGGGCAACGAGGCCCTGAAAATATGGATATTGAATCAGTTCTATCCATAACTCATGCAAAAACTTAAAAAAGATAAAAACTCCAGCAGTTTAACTAAAGATGACCCTTCACCACTCAGGTGATGATTTAAGTGAAATGAGGGGTATTGTGATTATTACTGAGAGTGCCTGATCAGCAGCTTATGCTAGAAACATGCCCTGCTCTCAGGAGGCACCGAAAATATCTGTCCCTGTCTCCAGCTCTGGAGATACGAGTGTGGCCTTCTTTGTTCAGCTCCGGAGCGGCTTTCTCTTTCCTTCAAAACTTCTGGTGTCGTGGTATTCTGGATTGTCTCCGGAGATCATTGAAGACTATCTCCGGAGATCATTGAAGACTATCTCTGGAGATGCACAAAATTGTTGTTCCTGGCATCTACACCTGTCGATTCAAAAAGAGAGAAGTTTTTGTATTTTTTCCATCAATTCCATGCACATTAGTCACTCAATCAGAAATTATGATCTTAAGTAATCTATCTCAATTAATCATTAGCTAGAACGATCTTGCTAGCCTATTCGGGTGCAGACATTAGGAAAGATGGAATCAGGAAGGAGAAAAAGAGAGGTAAAAAGATGTATTTCATGGGTGCAACTTGGCACTCATCAGTAGTGGAGAGGAAGAATAGAACTATGCAAGAGATGGCTAGGGCAATGTTGAAAGATGCATATCTACTTGGTTAACAGAGTAAAATTGAGGGTCAATAGCACTAAGACTCCTTATGAGCTGTGGTATGGAAGACCTCCAACTATCAGATACTTTAGGGTCTTTGGAAACAAATGCTACATCAGGAGAGATGAAGAAGACCTTGGAAAGTTTGATTCAAGGTGTGATGAAGGGATCTTTTTTGGTTACTCAACTAGAATCAAGGCCTATAGATGCTACGAAAAGAGATTGGGAAAGACGATTGAAAGCACAAATGTTAAGGTAGATGAATATTTGTGTCAGATCACATAAGAACCAGAGGTTTGTGGATCTGATATACCTCCTTACATTGAAGAAGAAGAAGAGAAGAAAGAAAAGAAGGAACAAGAATCAAAGAAGACCCCTAGGAATCCAACAAAGTATGTTTAGAGGAATTATTCAGCAAATCAAATCATTAAGGATAAGAATGAAGGTTTGAAGACTAGAAGAAGGCTTGTGAATGCAAGTGAGCAAGTGAATTTGTGCTTACTGTCAAAGGTAGAGCTCAAAACCTTTGTTGATTATAGGAAAAATTATGGATGGTTGAAGGAAATGGAAGAAGAATTGAATCAGATAGAAAAGAATCAGACATGGGAACTAGTTCCCAGCTGATAAGAATGCTATAGGAACAAAGTGGATGTTTTGGAACAAGCTGAATGAAGATGGTGAAGTTGTAAAAAACAAAGCAAGATTGGTGTGTAAGGGTTATTCACAAGTTGAAGGTATTGATTTTGAGGAAACTTTTGCTCTGATAGCTAGGATGGAAGCAATCAGGATGTTTCTTGCCTTTGCTACTCACAAGAACTTCAAGGTCTATTAGATGTAAAGTCTAAAAATACCACTTACCAAAAGTAACCAATGAGAAATAAACTAAATCCAAATATAGAAAGGAAATCATTTCATTAATAGGAATATCCATAATTATATCATGACTTGCAAGTTTGATAATAAGCAAATTAGTGCATCTACAAGCACAGTAAGAGAAAGTTTTATTACATCTTTCACAATTATTCTAAGTACATCAATAATACATCAAACATATATGAAATATCACTCCGCACCTGCTCCATTAAACCTAGAGGAGAGAGAGAGCATCATCGAGGTGATTTTTATGCCCAACCTCAAGGCTCACACCTCCCTAGTCTTCTTCCTAATGGAGGAAACCTGACCCTTCGTGGGGGTTTTAGCAAACTGAGGATGGCTTGGGTGAAGGTATCTAGTGCTCTTCTCACTCAACATACATAAATGCAAGAATGGAAAATACATCCACAACTCATACATAAGTTCTATACCACATCCAATGATGCATTCAAAATGATCATTCACAAATAGAATGAGAGCATAATAGATTACCTAGGAAACAAGTCATAAGATAATTCCATAACCATCAATTAGAAAGGTAAATCTAATGACTTTATTTTAAGATTCTTAGTCACAATTTAGATATCTTTCATTCAAAAAGTTCAAATTCATACTTTCACAATAAAGAAGTTAAGGTTTAAAACATTCTCATAGGAACTCATAAGACTCCATTTATCATAAAGAGGAGAGGTTTTTCAAGATCGACTTTCCAAGCTAGCATAATATCAAGATCGACCTTCCAAGCAATAATGATTTATTAGCTATAATCCAAAAGTTTAAATCCATTCAAGTTACTCATAATATCTAAGAAAAGATTCTTAATGACCACCTTCTAGGTCCCTTAGCAAATAATTAGGTTGCCTAACTAGCATTCAAGATCAAGAACTAAGCATATTGTCATCACATAAACTAGGGTAGGGTTTAAGTAAAAAGGAACAATTTGCAAATAATTATTTACCCATAGTCTTATGATTCAATTTCAATAATGAAGGCTACACACAATCCATTTACCATACTACATTCCACAGAGGTACTACTCATACAACTTGTAGTCCCTAATCAATTAATTCCTTATTCAATCAACAACTTTTCTATTATTACTACCATACTTTTCATATTGACAATTTTGAATATATCATTTAATTTAAAAAAAATACTCTCAACACAATTTGCATGAACACCATGATGGTAATATTACTGTCAATTCAATCTACCAATTATTTAGATAAAAACTCTATGAGTTATCTTACAAATTATATTATCTAACTCTAATATTTGCCTAATCAAAAATATTTCCATATCCAAGTCATAATAAAGTAATCAATAACATACTAGTATTCTTATCAACTCCTATTAAATTTAAAATTCATATTAAAAAGATTCAGGCTCCTACTGAACAAATCCAAATCTAAATGATGGCCAAAAAACAATTACCTATATACTTCTAATAATAATAATGATATTAATTACATAAAACATAATTTTCCCAAGTAAACCAACTGCTTGTATTCCCGTTACCACTACTAATCGTTTTGTAAAAGAAAACTTAATGGTCAAATTACTTTATATAAATATAAATAAATTTAAGGATCTATTCTTAATGAATTGATTAGTTTTATCCCTCCTTTCTAAGTTTATTAAAATGTCATCATAGACTAAATTTCTATATCTCTTCTAAATTAAGTATTAGTTATGACATAGAGATAAAATAAAATATACATTAACCTTTCTTCCAACTCAAATATACATTCTTGACATAAATAAGGGCATGTTATATCTAAAAGGATTACTACAGATGCTACTACCCATTCATATTAATTTGGTTAAGATAAAATATATTCAATAACAGCAATTACTTTCGTATCTATTACCCCACCGATTTTACTAAGACAACATTGAACCCTCATTTTATTTTACATCATTTTACATTCCTTTCTAAGATCAATAAACTTATACTTATACATGGATAAGGTAGACTATACTAACAAGTATTTAAAGAAAACTATGCATGTATATACCATGGATAATAATGACTTTCTAATACCTAAAATTATATTTACATAGTTAGTTTATGTCTAATTCATCATAGGAATGAAGCTAACCTAGCTTGATGCCTTCAGAATTCAAAGGAAAGCATATGCTATTAAAATCTCCCAAGACTTGCACTTGCACTAGGCCGAAATGAACAAAACTTGAGGTTAACAATGGCGCAGGAAGAGAGAAGGTGGCCTGGAGCACCTTAGCAGGGTGCAGCGCTTAAGGGCTGAGATACAGTTCTTTAGAACTATCAAGGAGATAGGACCATGGTTTGGCAATTCAAAGGTTACAAAGGCAACAAATTGAAGGTTTTCAATCAGCGATTTGAATTGGTTTACAGAGAATGGTTCAATAGTGCTTTACAATGATTTAATCAGCAACTAAAAAAATTAACACAACGATTTTACTATTACCCAAAACACAGCGATAAAGGAGCATGAACAAAGGTTCAGTGATTGCTAGAGGAGTTTAAAACAACAATGACGAAGCAATTGAAAAGTAGAGATGGCTAAACCCTTAGGCAACGTGAATAAAGAGGAGAAGAAATGTTGCCTGATAAAAGAAAACAAACTCGATAAAGGAATCACTATAGTGACAAATAATGAACCTAGATCAAAATAGAGCGTTGAATTTTTGCTTTTAAGAAGTGATGAGATTGGTTGAAATAGTGAGCAGCGAATTGGATGCATTTATCCATGTTTTTAAACTGCAAAGAAGAATCAATAGCAAAGGTTTCATAGCGATTGACAAGGCAGCGATTGCCTATGTGCACAACATTGAAACTCTTTAATACAAAAAGGCAGTGATCAACATATTTACATAGCGATTAGACTCTTATGCAAACGGTTTGCTTTGAAAACAATGATTTAAATGTTCTTAAATGGTGAGATTGTAACTTACAGGTGAATACAGTGCATGACCTTATAGCTATTGCTCAATCCTTCTCACTTCTTCTTCCTACGTTCCCTAATAACCTCCTTCTCCTCTCTAGTTTTTGTTCCTATATCCCCGTTGATGTCGTTCTAAATCCCTTTCTTCCTATCTTTTTCCTTTCTTTTATAATGAAAGTTTCTATCTTTTTCTTCGCTATCATTCTTCCTATCATTTTTGCTTTTTGCTTTGTTTTTCTTCTATTTTTGATCTCTTTCCATCTTTTTGTTTTTATTCTAACTTTAGAATCTTGTTATTATCTCAAAAGCAATATATATATATTACCAATTATAAAATCAATCCTTTAAGATAGAAAAGCATAAATGACAATGCATCATATCAATTTATCTAAATAATTATTCCTAAATATTGCTATAAATATATAATGATTATTAATCAAATGATTATTCTAATGCAACACAATTATTAATGCGACTAAATATTTCAGTCTAATCAACCAAATTAATTATGAAATTATTTTTCACACACACACACATATATTGATGCAATTTAATCTATATGAAACTATGTGGTGTGTGCAGATTCCTTTCACCACAAGTCGCCATCAATTGGCTAGACACCCCCTCCTTAATGATACTGTCTCTTTGTCGAGAGAGTATTCCTGTCATGCACATGAGTCAAAACTAGTCAACGATCATTAAAATAGTAATATTTAAATTTTAAAATAATTATTGAAATTAGGGGTTGTCACATCCTTCCCCCTTAAATAATCATCATCCCAATGATCAAATAAACTTAACTTATGATAAGGTTCCATACGTTTTTAATTTTGTTTTACCTCAATGTCAAATTCGGCTCACCTGACAAATGTGTCGTTTGCTCCAAGCACCTGTTTGTTCATAACAACAAAAATTTCTCTGTCTAACATTCATTCACTTGCACATATCATTAGCATGTCACTACTTTGTCAATTAGCTTTATTTCTATTCTTTCAGACAAGTAAAAGCATACAAACTAATTCATTTTTTTCATACAATTATATAGCTTAATCAAATATTTTTCATATTCCAAGATATTTACATATAAAAAGAAAACAATTATATTCATTTTGTCAACATGCCTACTCGCATGAGACATTTGAACAATTGCCTTTATGATGACCAACAAGCATCCCATACTACTTGTTATCATCATTGGCAACTCAACAACACTAACCAAAAGGAAAAAGTATCAAACAAATTACAACAAGGTCTTTAACTTGATCAACAACATAAAAGCTAAGAAGATCAACAAGTTATCAACGTACAAAAAGATCTTCAACATGATTAGAAACATCAGGGATAAGAAGGTCATCAAAGATCAATTTTAAATATACAGATATCCACAAGGTGTCAACGCTAAGTCCCTAAAGATTATCCTCACAAAAGGTCATCAATACTAAAATAAAGGTTCAAGTTGATTACAACACCAACCAAGGAGACTGGATGTCAAGGAGATCATCATGATCTTAATACTGATACAACCATTTACTAATTTTAATATGGACAATAAAATTTTAGTCTAAAAATGGAAAAAGAAATTTTCTATTAACAAAGATACCCAAAACATGTATAATCTTTTACAATTTTACAAATGTAACTATAATTCATAGAGAGAGAAATACAATTACTTACTTTGTCATACCAAGGTTCAATACATGATATATCTATTTTATGAATTACATATTCAAATGTACAATCTATCTTTAGCTGCCATAACCCGGTGGTCTTCTATGGTGCAGGAGCACCTTGTTCAATGAATGCCTTCAAAAGGAAAAATTGTAAAGTTTGAGTTTACAAATGTAAAAACATGTAAAAAAAGGTCATGTGGAGGTCCATTTCAATGTGTTTGAATCCCTAATAGGTCTCTACCTGATTATGTTTCTAAAGTTGTCATTTGATGTCAAAATTCTAAAAAGGCAAAGATCATAAAAGTGCACAAAATTAAGAATACCAAAGGTCATGAGGCAGTTTGGGTAGTTTTATTCGATGGAGGATGTTGTAATGCCTTTAAAAAGGCCTTGTAACCAATCAAAAAGGCGTGGGTGATTGAATTTAATGATTTGATCAATAGAAAGCACTGTTTATATACAGTTTTCTATAGAAATTCATTGTTTGCAAGCCTTGTACGGCTCTATACAGGCATGAAATCCTATTTGAACATTTGTAAGTAAAATTTTAGTCAATCACCTTCCTTTTCCATTTTTTTTCATGCATTTTGGTTCTAATTTGAGTTAGTTATTGTGATTTTTCAAGAAGTGGTTAAAACCCTGATCTAGGGTAAACAATGGCTAAACAAAATTATGTTTCTCTAGTTAAGCACAGTGGAAAAAACCTAAGAATTTGTGAAAAGGTTCATTTTTAGTGTTCTTTCATATGCCAAGTTTGTATATGAAAAGGATGTTTGCATATGTTCCTATGAAGCCCTAGGATTGTTATTTCTATGTTTTCAGACCGGGGATGAGAAAACGGTGAGGTTTTGATGCTTGTGATTATTGAATCTAATGTCCAACAAAGGTGGAAATGTTTGGAAATGTTGTCAAACTATTTTGTGAATCCTATTTAATGTGGGTTTGTTGAATCAAAGGTATTTGAACTTTGTTATGCCACTGTCCTGTTAGAGAAGACTGTAATGGTCCAGACAAGGTCATGTTTGGTATGGTTTAGAAATGTCCCATGTTGAATGGTCTCAAAACCCTTGAAGGCATTTATTAAGATGTTGTTTGGATTCCATTTAATCCCTATGGAAGTTTTGAAGAAACCATTTGATAAGAGTTGACATAGTAATTAAGAATTGTTTGTTTCAAGAAGCCTAATTATGCCTAAAACGCAGATTACCAGTCATTATTTGAAGGACATGTTACAAAATAGGTGCCACCAAGAATGGAGTATGTTATGAATAAAGGAAAAGGGTATTTGAAAAGTAAATTTGTTTTTAGTTTTGAGGTGTATAGAGAAAGTTATGTCAGAAAATGTCTCTGAGTAGGGCTACTAGGAGTTTGGACAGTCAATGAAGGAATGACAAATTCATGAAGGGACAAACGTTGATAATTGTTTGTTTTGATTGAGTTAAGGTTCCTAGAGGTTAAGAAAGACAACTAAGGTCTTGTTTGGGTTAGAGTAATTGGAACTTCAAATTGGTGCTCTTGTAGAGGTCATTGCTTAGAAAAGATTTCTTGTGAAACTTGAAGTGTCAGAGTGATTGAAGCCCATTGTTGTGAAATATGGTATCAATTGTCTAGTTGCCACCTTTTCTCTGCATCAAATTGGTATTAGAGCAAGCAAGATTCTGATTGGTTGGTTGAGTTATTATTGAGTTATTGGTTGTAGGTGCTTGATCCATCTTAAAACTGTAGTGAGGAAGAGTTGAAGTTGTGTGTTGGTTACAGACAATGAAAGGTCTATGTTCACCATCCTCCAATGGAGATTAAGCTGGGGAGAAGGTGTAGAGAGAGTGAGGTCATTGAGAGAAAGAGTGGTAGGTGCATCTTCCAGGATCTACTATTGGGTAAGATGGATGGTTTGCCAAGTTTGTGTGGTAAAGTAGTGAAGGAGATGGATATCTATCTGAAGAAGCACTTGAAAAGTTTGCAGCCATTTGAAGAGCTATAAGTCAGTTGGAAGAGTACTCCACTGATGGGAGTAGATGAGAAGATGAAGACAAGTGAAGGCAGAATTAAAGGCAAAGAAAAGATAGGAATAAAGACAAAGTGAAAGGCAAGGCAAAGGTGTCAAAATGAAAAGCAAGGACAAGTTGGTGTCAAAGTGAAGACCAAGAGCATGATTCCAAGAAGCAGCAGTCCAAGGCAAGATTGAAGAAGAAATGAAGATTCAAGGTTGATACTACATGTTTCCAAAGGGACTTGGAAAATTTTTGTAGGCTGGTTGTATGGTGCAGGAGCACCTTGTTTAGTGAATGCCTTCAAAAGGCAAAATTGTAAAGTTTAAGTTTACAAATATAAAAACATGTAAAAAAAAGTCATGTGGAGGTCCATTTCAATGTGTTTGAATCCCTAATAGGTCTCTAGGTGATTGTGTTTCTAAAGTTGTCATTTGATGTCAAAATTCTAAAAAGGCAAAGATCAAAAAAATGCACAAAATCAAGAATACCAAAGGTCATGAGGCAGTTTGGATAGTTTTATTTGATGGAGGATATTGTAATGCCTTTAAAAAGGCCTTGTAACCAATTGAAAAGGCATGGGTGATTGAATTTAATGATTTGATCAATAGAAAGCACTATTTATATACAGTTTTCTACAGAAATTCATTGTTTTCAGGCCTTGTACGGCTCTATACAGGCATGAAATCCTATTTGAACATTTGTAAGTGAAAGTTTAGTCAATCACCTTCCTTGTCCATTTTCTTTCATGCATTTTGGTTCTAATTTGAGTTAGTTATTGTGATTTTTCAAGAAGTGGTTAAAACCCTAATCTAGGGTAAACAATGGCTAAACAAAATTATGTTTCTCTGGTTATGCACAGTGGAAAAAACCTAAGAATTTGTGAAAAGGTTCATTTTTGAGTGTTCTTTCATATACCAAGTTTGAAGATGAAAAGGTTGTGGTTTGCGTATGTTCCTATGAAGCCCTAGGACTGTTATTTCTGTGTTTTCAGATTGGGGATGAGAAAATAGTGAGGTTTTGATGCTTGTGGTTATTGAATCTAATGTCCAACAAAGGTGGAAATGTTTGGAAATGTTGTCAAACTATTTTGTGAATCCTATTTAATGTGGGTTTGTTGAATCAAAGGTATTTGAACTCTGCTATGCCACTGTCCTGTTAGAGAAGATTGTAACAGTCCAGTCAAGGTCATGTTTGGTATGGTTTAGAAATGTCCCATGTTGAATGGTCTTAAAACCCTTGAAGGCATTGATTAAGATGTTGTTTGTATCCATTTAATCCCTATGGAAGTTTTGAAGAAACCATTTGATAAGAGTTGACATAGTAATTAAGAATTGTTTGTTTCAAGAAGCCTAATTAGGCCTAAAACTTAGATTACCAGTCATTATTTGAAGGACATGTTACAAAATAGGTGCCACCAAGAATGGAGTATGTTATGAATAAAGGAAAAGGGTATTTAAAAAGTAAATTTGTTTTTGGTTTTGACGTGTATAGAGAAAGTTATGTTAGAAAAAGCCTCTAAGAAGGGCTACTAGGAGTTTGGATAGTCAATGAAGGAATGGCAAATTCATGAAGGGACAGACCTTGGTAATTGTTTATTTTGATTGAGTTAAGGTTCCTAGAGGTTAAGAAAGACAAATAAGGTCTTGTTTGGGTCAGAGTAATTGGAACTTCAAATTGGTGCTCTTGTAGAGTCATTGACTAGAAAAGATTTCTTGTGAAACTTGAAGTGTCAAAGTGATTGAAGCCCATTGTTGTGAAATATGGTATCAATTGTCTGGTTGCCACCTTTGTTCTACGTCATTCTACAAGCCGAAGGTCAAGAGCATGGTTAAGGTTCTTTTTCAACCTAATCACAAGGCACAACACTTCTTGGAATTCTTCCTAACTCGAAGAATACCTAGCCTTGCATGAGGCACCTAGCAACCTAGAACAAAAGGGTAAGAGGGAAACTCTCGATGCATGCCTGATGCCTTATATGCACTCTAAACTAGAATGAACATATTTCTTGCATACAAGATGTGGCAAAGAACTATAAATAGTAACTAGGCATTCATTATCCATCTATTTCAATGGTACAATATAGCTTTGGCCAAAGCATAAATACAAAAATTAGTTGATCTTGAAAAATAAGATCACCTTCTCTATTAACCCAAATTCGACATCCTATCCCAGAGGGTAAGCTTAAAGCTTATCAGACAACACATTCAACAAGAACAATCTATTCCAAATTGCATAAAATATAGTCCAGATAAATATGATAGTGCATAACACGTACAAGTGCACATAGAATGAATAATTAACAAATAAGAATGCATGAAACCCTGGTGCATAACTCACACAAGAGACAAATACATAAATTACTTGTAGTGCATCACTTGCACAAAATATGGAATATGCATTGCATACAATGAGTATTACTCGTTCAAGTTTACGTACAATAAATATGGTAAGTACATCTCTCGCACAAGTGCATCGCTCGCACAAAATATGAAATATGCATAAATTACATGACTATAATAATAGTGATCATTACTCGATCTAATAAACACATTGAATATAAAAAGTGTATCGCACACAAAAATTATGAATGTAATCATTACTCAAGTGCTTTATTCGCACAAAGGAATTAATAACTTACTCTAGTGCATCACTCGAACAAGGACAATAATAATATGACATATGCATCACTCACATTAGTATAAGTATAGTGAACATTTCTCGTTCAAGTATAAATATAATAAATATGATAAGTACATTTAAGGCAACAATTTTGCTATAATATGAATAAAATCACTCATACAGGTGCGTCATTTGCACAAGCATGAGAAGTGCATTATTGCACATGGGCAAGAAAAGTATCATTCTCATATAGTATAGATGTATAAGTACTCTCACTAATAACAATCAAGCATACATGATTCACCACATCAATCATTTATGCCTTGTCTATTAGACAGATCGATATAACTTATCTAATCAACTTATATCACGAGTCACCAATGAAGATCCTTAAGACATCTGAACCTTGCATTTTCAAATGATCTTGTGGATTCTACTTGATCCATATTCTGAAAGATTAAAATGTTGCTCAACAATCAACTTGCCCAAAGCCCAGTACTGTTATAAACATTCTTGCCTTTAAAACATCCATCTTAGGTTTCCTACCTTCGAGAAGGCTCAACAAACATTTATCCATTATTATCAACTTTATTTACTTCATGGGTGATTTTCCTTCTTCCTCTTTATCAAAAATTTCATCTTTCCTTCTTCCCTTGTATCAAATCAACTCATTCATCCTTTGCATCATCAAAGAGATCTCTCTTCTCAATATATTTCACTTATTAATTTACTTTCATTGTCATATCATCATTCATGGGTTGTCACCATATACTATCCATCTTGGCTTACTTCAAATAGTCACCAATGCCCTTACTAGCAAGTCCTATGAAAATGCAACTAAGGCAAAGAGGTCTCATACCTCTAAGGTTCTTTGAATGATCAAACAATGTCTATACTTCTACTCGGTTTCAACTGAACCATGTAAGAATCATCGACTCATCACAAGAATCTTTGGCCCATAACTAGGGTTCTCTATTCAAAACAATAGGTTCACATACTATAATGCAACCTAATCATAGAAGACTCGAGGCCCGAGTGTTGAACCCAGAACGCTCTGATACCACATGTAAAGTCCAAAAATACCACTTACTAAAAGTAACCAAGGAGAAACAAACTAAATCCAAATATAGAAATGAAATCATTTCATTAATAGGAATATCCATAATTGTATCATGACTTGCAAGTTCTATAATAAGCAAAGTGCATCTACAAGCACAGTAAGAGAAAGTTTTATTACATCTTTCACATTTCTTCCAAGTACATCAATAATACATCAAACATATACGAAATATCACTCTGCACCTACTCCATTGAACTTGGAGGGGAGAGAGAGAATCATCAAGGCGACTTTTCCACCCAACCTCAAGGCTCACGCCTCCCCGGTCTTCTTCCTAATGCAAGAAACCTAACCCTTTGCAAGGGTTCTAGCAAATTGAGGATGGCTTGGGTGAAGGAATCTAGTGCTCTTCTCACTCAACATACATAAATGCAAGAATGGAAAATACATCCACAACTCATACATAAGTTCCATACCACATCTAATGATGCATTCAAAATTATCATTCACAAATAGAATGAGAGCATAATAGATTACCTAGGAAACAAGTCATAAGATAATTCCATATCCATCAATTAGGAAGGTAAATCTAATGACTTTATTCTAAGAGTATTCTTCACAATTTAGATATCTTTCATTCAAAAATTTCAAATTCAAACTTTCACAATAAAGAATTTAAGGTTTGAAAAATTCTCATAGGAACTCGTAAGACTCCATTTATCATAAAGAGGAGAAGCTTTTCAAGATCGACTTTCCAAGCTAGCATAATATCAAGATCGACCTTCCAAGAAATAATGATTTATTAGCTATAATCCAAAAGTTTAGATCCATTCAAGTTACTCATAATATCACCACAAGGATTCTTAATGACCACCTTCTAGGTCCCTTAGAAAACAATTAGGTTGGCTAACTAGCATTCAGGATCAAGAACTAAGCATAGTGTCATCACATAAACTAGGGTAGGGTTTAAGTAAAAATTGTAGATAATTATTTACCCATGGTCTTATGATTCAATTTCAATAATGAAGTCTACACACAATCCATTTACCATACTACATTCCACAGAGGTACTACTCATACCACTTGTAGTCCCTAATCAATTAATTCCTTATTCAATCAACAACTTTTCTATCATTACTACCATACTTTTCATATTGACAATTTTGAATATATAATTTAAATAAAACAAAATACTCTTCAACACCATGATGGTAATATTACTATCATTTCAATCTACCAATTATTTAGATAAAAACTTTATAAGTTATCTTACAAATTATATTATCTATCTCTCTAATATTTGCCTAATAAAAAATATTTCCATATCCAAGTCATAATAAAATAATCAATAACATACTGGTATTCTTATCAACTCCTATTAAATTTAAAATTCATATTTAAAAGATTCAGGCTCCTACCGAACAAATCCAAATCCAAATGATGGCCAATAACGGTGGTGATGGCCAAAAAAAAATTACCTATATAATTCTAATAATAATAATGATATTAATTACATAAAACATAATTTTCCCAAGTAAATCAACCACTTGTGTTCCTGTTACTGCTACTAATCATTTTGTAAAAGAGAACTTAATGGTCAAATTACTTGATATAAATATAAATAAATTTATAGGGTCTATTCTTAATGAGTTGATTAGTTTTATCCCTCCTTTCTAAATTTATTAAAATGTCATCATAGACTAAATTTCTATATCTCTTCTAAATTAGGTATTAGTTATGACACAGAGATAAAACAAAATATACATTAACCTTCCTTCTAACTCAAATAGACATTCTTGACATAAATAAGGGCATGTGATAACTAAAAGGATTACCACAGATGCTACTACCCATTCATATTAATTTGGTTAAAATAAAACAGATTCAATAACAACAATTACTTTCGTATCTATTACCCCACCGATTTTACTAAGACAACATTGAACCCTTATTTTATTTTACATTAGTTTACATTCCTTTCTAAGATCAATAAACTTATACTTATACACGGATAAGGTAGACTATACTTACAAGTATTTAAAGAAAACTATGCATGTATATACCATGGATAATAATGACTTTCTAATACCTAAAATTATATTTACATAGTTAGTTTATGTCTAATTCATCATAGGAATGAAGCTAACCTAACTTGATGCCTCCAATTCAAAGGAAATCATATGCTGTTAAAAGCTCCCAAGACTTGCACTTGCACTAGGCTGAAATGAACAAAACTTGTGGTTAACAATGGTGCAGGAAGAGAGAAGGTGGCCTGGAGCGCCTTAGCAGGGCACAACACTTAAGGGCTGAGATTCAGTTTGTCGGAACTATCAAGGAGACAGGCCCATGGTTCAGTGATTCAAAGGTTTACAAAGGCAGTGAATTGAAGGTTTTCAATCAGTGATTTGAATTGGTTTAAAGAGAATGGTTCAATAGTGCTTTACAATGATTTAATCAGCAACTAAAAAAAATTAACACAACAATTTTAATATTACCCAAACCACAGTGATAAAGGAGCATGAACAAAGGTTTAGTGATTGATAGAGGGGTTTAAAACAGCGATGATGAAGCAATTGAAAAGTAGAGAGGGCTAAACCCTCAGGCAACGCTAATAGAGGTGTTGCTAAGGTTAAAGAGGAGAAGAAACATTTCCAGATAAAAGAAAACAAACTCGATAGAGGAATCACTACAGTGACAAATAATGAACCTAGATGAAAATAAGGAGTTGAATTTTTGCTATTAAGAAGTGATGAGATTGGTTGAAACAGTTAGTGAGTTGGATGCATTTATCCATGGTTTTAAACTGCAAAGAAGAATCAATAGCAAAGGTTTCATAGCGATTGACAAGGCAGCGATTGCCTATATGCATAGCATTGAAACTCTTTACTACAAAAAGGTAGCAATCAACAGACTTGCACAGCGATTAGACTCTTATGCAAATGGTTTTCTTTGAAAAAAATGATTTAAATGTTTTTAAACGGTACGATTGTAACTTACAAGTGAATACAGTGCATGGCCTTATAGCTGTTGCTCAATCCTTCTCACTTCTTCTTCCCACATTCCCTAATAACCTCCTTCTCCTTTTTGGTTTTTCTTCCTATATGCCCCTTGATGTTGTTCTGAATCCCTTTCTTCCTATCTTTTTCCTTTCTTTTATAATGAAAGTTTCTATTTTTTTCTTCTCTATCATTCTTCTTATCATTTTTGCTTTTTGCTTTGTTTTTCTTCTATTTTTGATCTCTTTCCATCCTTTTGTTTTTATTCTAACTTTAAAATCTTGTTATTATCTCAATAAGGCTTAAAATAATTTAGAAATATTATCACAAAAACTATATATCAATTTTTCTAAATAATTTTTCCTAAATATTGCTATAAATCTATAATGACTATTAATCAAATGATTATTCTGATGCAACACAATTATTAATGCGACTAAATATTTCAGTCTAATCAGCCAAATTAATTATGAAATTATTTTTCACACACATATATTGATGCAATTTAATCTATATGAAACTATGTGGTGTGTGCAGATTCCTTTTGCCACAAGTCACCATCAATCATCTAGATGTCCCCTCCTCGATGATACTCTCTCTCTGTCAAGAGAGTATTCCTGTCACACACATGAGTCAAAACTAGTCAATGATCAAATAGTAATATTTAAATTTAAAACTAATTATTGAAATTAGGGGTTGTTACACCAGATGGATGTCAAGTCAGCCTTCTTGAATGGTGATTTAGAGAAAGAGGTCTACATTGAGCAACCAGATGGTTTCCAGCTATCAGAAGATTCGGACATGGTGTGTAGACTCAAGAAATTTTTGTATGGACTCAAGCAAGCTCCTAGAGCTTGGTATGCTAGTTTAGATAAGTACTTACTTCAGTAAGGTTTCAAGAAATGTACTGCAGATAGTAATCTTTATATTAAGGTAGAGGAAGACAAGATTTTGATAGTTATTGTATATGTTGATGACATCATCTTTGGTGGAGATGATAATATGTGTAAGAGGTTTGCAGAAGAGATGTATAAAGAGTTTGAGATGTCTATGATTGTTGAGTTGTCTTTCTTCCTTGGGCTTCAAATTGCTCAACTAGATGATGGTATCTTTATTTCTCAGGCTAAGTATGTTAGAGAGATGTTGAAGAAATTTGGTGTGGAGGATTCCAAACTAGTAAGTACTCCCGTGGTTATTGGTTCTCACTTGAGAAAGGCTGATGAGTCACCTAAGGTTGATCAGACTCTTTATAGGTCTATGATTGGAGGATTATTGTACTTGACTACTTCTAGAACTGATATTATGCATGCAGTATGTTTGGTTGATATCAAGCTAATCCAAAGCAAACTCATGAGAAGGAAATAAAAAGAATATTCAAATATTTGAATAGAACTCTGGATTATGGCTTATGGTATCCAAGAGGTAATGAATTTGATTTGAGTGCTTACACTAATGCTAATTGGGCTAGTTGTGTGGATGATAGAAGAAGTATAAGTGGTAGTGCTTTCCTTTTAGGAAGAAGATTGGTTTCATGGCATAGTAAGAAACAAGATTCAATATCTTTATCAACTGCAGAGGCAAAGTATATTGCTGCAGCATCTTGTTGTACACAAGTGTTGCGGATGAAATAAACATTGAAGGATATCAAGGTACAGTATGATGAGCCTATTCGTATATTGTGTGATAATACAAGTGATATCAATATTTCTAGAAATCTAGTGATGCATTCTAGAACCAAGCATATATGAATCAGGTATCACTTTTTGAGAGAGAAGCTTGCAGATAAAGAAGTGAAGTTGGAATATGTTTCAACAAAGTAAATTGCAGATATTTTCACAAAGGCTCTTGCAAAGGATACTTTTGAGTATTTCCAATAGAAGTTAGGGGTAATTGCCCCTCCTTCTTGCTAGATACATAATTGGTGCATCTGTCTAGGGGAGTAATTTATGCTATATCTTTTTCCTGGAATGATGGTGGCTACCTCTTAGGGGAAGCAGGTAGTGGTTGTTGTTGACAGGAAGAATAGATTGAAAAGGAGAGTTTGTACCCTAAGGAGGAGAAGTAGTTTCTCTTTGTCCTTGATGTTAGCATCAATGCCAAAATGGGAGATTGTTGCACATGTATTAACCTAAGGTTGTCACTGTGTGGTTGTCATTGATGTCAACACTCAGTTTGGGTTATCATTGATTCTTATGTTGATGATATAAAATGATGGTGTGCTAACAGTGATGTTGTTGATGTTCATGGTTGGATGACATGCCATTTTTAATGTCATTTGACTATGTGTCTTGTCAGCAGAGGTGATATCATGATGATATATTAAGATGGGAATTAGAAGCATTAAGATGAGAATTAGAAGCATTAAGATGAGGATTAGAAGTAACGATGATGTTGGGGAGATGATGATGATGATTTGTAGCATGTTGTATGCTCTCTCCTATTGTTCCTAAGGAAATATGTGTTGCTACAAGGAGGCTCTAGTCTCTGGATGTTGGTGAAGGTTTCTACTGTAGGAAGTTGCCTTGAAGACTATTTGGGAGAATGCTCTGCATTCCTCAATCTTTGAAGATATGGTCATGTGGTTTAGAAGTTAAGTTCCCTTTGTTGTGAAGGTACTACATTCAAATATTCATATCATTTGTCCCTCCACAGAGAAAGTTGTAAGTGACAGAGTGCAGGACTGTGTTGTTTGGTGGCTGGTTTTAGTATATGTTGGCTTGCACCAACTTGTTGATGTATGAAGTGGTGAATTGGCTGGTGGAGAATTATCCTAATGATCTTGTGATGTTTCTTATTTCTCTACAAGGTGTTTTTTGGTTTCTTCATAATAGGCTATGGTCTGGAATGAAGGTATTGTTGGGTTATTCTTTTGCCTAGCTGACTAAGGTATGTTGAAGGTGTGTTCCACAAAGTCTTTGTTGTGAGGAATTCAAGAAGTGATTGGAGATGTTGTATGGGTCATGCTGATTCATCTGGGAGAACCACAAGTAATGTTTAATCTTCCATGAGTACCACCAGGTTGTAATGGTTGATATCCTACAAGCTTCATGTTTTCTTGCTTAAGGCTGAACTATTTCAAATGTGTGAAGTGTGTGGATGTTATTCTTTGAAGGATGATGTGGTGAAAGGTGTTTAGGACTAGGTTAAGCATGCGTTGGAATCCGCAAGGAGTGTTTCCACACCTTGTGATGTATGTAGTTAAATTTAGGGATTTCTCTCTACATGTTTCATGTTGTTTGATCTTTGGCCAACTTGTAATTGTAATATTCTTATTGTATCTGGACAACATGTAATGTAATCAATATAATATCATGTATATATTGTAAACCTAGTTGTATCTAGGTCAGGTGTGATTGCGAATGTGAGTGTAAGAAGACAAATGTGGATGTGTAATGCATTATGATGTGCGACTGAAAGAGAAAGGGAAGAATTAATAGATCTTGTCTGGATTCATCTTGAAGACATTTTTGAGATGGAAGGGAAGTGAACTGATTACTGGAGGCAGTGAGAAAAAGGAAAAGATTCTTGAAGGCTGAAAGTAGTGAGTTAGTAAGCTATAAAGAAGACATTTGAAGAAGTTGTAGAAGTTGTCAGAGTAGAAGTGCAATCATAAAAAGAGAAGTGAAAAAGTAGAGTTGCAATCATCAAAAGGATTGAGTTTCATTGTCAGATTTAGACAGTAGAAGGACTATCATGTTGTAATCTTTTATGAGTTTGTTCTCAGTTCAGGGAGTAGTTGCTTCCTTGGCTTGAAGCCCTAAAACAAAGTCTTCAAGGAGATGTAGCTTCTTTGGGAGTGACCCTAAAACCTTTTTCAGGGAGTAGTAGCTTCCTTGGGTTGTACCCCTAAAACAAAGTTGTAACTGTGATTCTTTTGTAAGGCTAGATTAGGACAATAGCTCCTAGAATCTTTTCTCACCATGGTTTTTCCCCTTTGGGGTTTTCCATGTATATCTAGTGTTATGTGGTGTTGTGCATTGTGTTGATCTTTTATGTTTCTATTATTGCTGTAAAGATTAAGTTTTAATTTTCTCCGGAGAGTTTGAGATTTGTTCTAATATTGATTCACCCCCCTCTCAGTATCCAAATGTGTTCAACACTTCTTAGGAGGCATTCTTGGGGGTTTCATCACCCCAAGGGATGGCCTCAACCACATGTACCAACAAGGTATATCAAAAGGGGGAGAAGGAAACTTGTACCCTAATCTAGTTGCATTGTCATTGGGACAACCTTGGGGCCTCGGGTGATTTTAGACACAAGGTGAAGTGGTGCTTGATTAACCTCTTGCTGCCACATCCCTTCAATGGACTAGTGTTCACAATTTGGGCCTCACATACATTACGTATATCAAGGACTCCTTATCAAGCTCATTCAATCCTAGATTAAGACCTTTCAACCATTTTCTAGTGTGGTGCAAGGACGCGAACCACCCCCTGAAGTTACTCACCATCGTGCCTCCTTGATGTCAAGATAGAAGTCTTCTTTGGGTAGGGCTTGAAAGCCTCCAAGGAAAGGGGTATTGGGTGCAATACTCTTATCCCTATCTATCCGCACTTGGTGAAGTGTTCCTAGTTAGATAAGAACATAGATATGTATTCAATCATGTTGGCCTACACTAGGAATCACTCCCACTTAAATAATCTAGGAATGTTCATTTGAATGGTGTGTCTTCTTTGTCAAAACCTATGTAAGCCAATTACCCAATTTCACCCATTGAAGTCAATCAATTGTGTCTTCTTTCTTGTTTAACTTCTTGCCAAGAAGCTTTTAAGCCAAAAAATCAAAATTTCCATCGAAACCATCAATTTTACAAGCCCATTTATCAAATCCCATCATTTGAGCTTAATTAATCCCCATCTTTGATCTTAATCTCATTTCATCCTAACCACTTTCTAATGCAATATCTATTATCTTCCCAATCCATATCCTAATCCATTTATCCCATCTTAATCACCTTGTAATCCTCTTAATCCAATCCCCTTATCTTCATAATCACTCATCTAATTATCTAATTTCATCCTAATCATTATCCTAGTCGTCCAAAACATTCTCCTAATCCATCATCATCAGACTCTAATCCCAATGAATTTGCTAAGTCAAGGCAAGGTCCTAATCCTAACCACCTATCCTATTCATTTCCCAATCATCCAAATTATCCAAATCATATCTCACCCATCATATCCTATTCATCCCAATCATCCTAGTCATCCATTCTGTCTACTTATCATCCTTAATCCAATTCATCACAATCATCTTAATCCAATTTCCTTATCCACTTGATCATATTCCATCCAATCCTAATCTAATCCATTTATCCCTCATCCAACATCAATCACCCCTCATCCATTCCAATCAAACATCCCAATCCCTAATCTTTAATCAATAATCATCCTTTGAAAATCAAAATTTGGTTAAGGACTTAGTCTCCTTCATACCCCATCAACCTCTCATCTAAATCCCAATCACAATTATCCACATCATTATCAAAACCGTCAACAACATTATCCAATCAATAAATCAAGACCCTACTTGATCATCATCAACCTTTATCCAAACTTGCTTGAGATAATTAGTCTATCTTAAGTAAGTCATCCAATCAACTCTCTTGCTTAAGCTCATTAGACTACCTTAAGTATATAGAATCATCAAACCTTCAAATCAAATAAAATCATTCTAAGGTCTTTAAATTTGATCCCTAACCTACATCACACTCATCCATTATCCTACATCATCTCATATCCTTCCAAAAACATGGACCCTTATGTAGAAATACAACAAGTACAAACACTTAGACATATCTATGAAAATATGGATCCTAATGCTAAGGAAAAATGCAAAAATGTCATTAGTGATATACCCTTAGCACACCTCATCATGGGAGATTCCCAAACTCCTATTCCATCCACATCTTCATCCTACATGTCATCTTCATCAACCTCATCGATCTCATATCAACCCTCACCACCCTATCTTTCATCCCTATCAACCTCATATCAACCTTCATCTCGTTATGTGACCATGCCATCATACCAACCCAACCTATCATTACCTCCAAGTTATCCATCCCCAACCATAATTATGCTACCTTTGATCAAGGGAACATCAACCTAGAACACAAGCACCTTATGGCTGAAATTAAAAGCTTACATGAACAACCATGGCCCTATGTGAATCCCCCACCTTCCAATCCATCATTCTCTCCAATCCCTCCATCACAATATCCTTCCAATCCTATTAACCTTAATCCATTATCCAATGTATCTCCCAATCCATCAATCCCTATCACCCATCCACCATCCAATCTACCATCTAATCCATCAACATCCAAATCCTTGAAGGATTTTTTCCAAAGAACATTAGCAAAAAATCAAAAAAGAAAATCTATGGAAGCCTTTGAATCCCCTACCTCTCGAACACTGTCATGCAATCCCATCACCCACTTACCTGATTCTAATCCTAATCCTACAACATCTGCCATCATTATCCATCCACTATATTATCCTACCAAACCTCTTGAACAATCTCCCACCATAGCTCAAGAACCATCGTGTAGCCATGTTGATGATCCCATCCAAGAACCTAGCACATCCATCCAAGTCACTTCCACTTCTATCCAAACACATGAGCCATATCAAGAGTCAAATCCAAAGCATGTTGAAACATCAACCTTCTATCCTAATCATGATCTAAGCATCCCATATAGTCCCATCCCTAATCCCCTCCCATCCAATGATCAACTTATCCACACCAACCCTATCACCACTACCACAACATCCCCTATTGATCCTATACCACCATCTATTAATCCCATTACAAATCCATCCTCTTATCTACTTGGAAAAAACACCTTTATTCACAATGGCTCCCTCGTAGGAGGTGAACAACTTCCATCCACCACCCATATTTGTCCAACAAATAATGGACTCGCATCTTGTCTTGAAAGCACCAAACATCCCATTACATGTCATGTTCAACACACTAGGATACTGAGAGGGGGGGTGAATCAGTATCTAAACAAACTTCAAATCCTTTGGAGCAAATTAAAACTTAATCATTATAGCATCAATATAAACATGAAAGATTAACACAATGCATATCAACACATAACACTAGATATACGTGGAAAATCCAAGAAGAGAAAAACCATGGTGAGGATTAACTCACAATATATGAAGCTCAAAAATCACAACTTTGTTTTAGGGATACAACCCAAGGAAGCTACTACTCCCTGTTGACTTTGTTTTAGGGCTACAACCCAAGGAAGCTACTACTCCCTATAAACTTTGTTTTAGGGTCACTCCCAAGGAAGCAACTACTCCCTAAACTAAGAATGAACTCAAAGATGATTATAGTATGACAATCTTTCTACTTCCTAAAAAATGACATTGAAGCTCACAACTTTGATGATTGCAATTCTGCTTCTTCTGATGATTAGATCAATTAGGCACACTCTTCACTTCCCTCCTATCACAAAAATGTCTTCAAGATGAATCATGATAGCCTCTAACACTTCTTCTCTTTCTCCTTCAGTCATACATCATAATGTATATGATATTCATACTCTACTCTTTACACACTCACATTTCTATCTACGCAGTCATACTTCACCTAGACCAACTAGGTTTACAAGATATACATGACATTACATTGATTTCATTACAAGTTGGCCAATACAACAAGAATATTACATTTTACAAGTCGTCTAGAGATCACACAACATGAAACATGGATAGGGAAAGCCTTATCATGAAGTTCTACATGATACTCCAGAAGAAACCACATGCTTTGTGGATCCCAATTCATGCTTAGTCTGGTCCTAAATAGTCTTCACAACATCATTTTTCAAGGAATAGAATTCACATGCTTCTAATGCAAGAGCATCCCTGGTTCAAGAGTAATCTTGCATCAACCGGAAACATTTGCATTCCAATTTGTTTGCGGTTCAGTTTGTTTCTTTTCATTTCCCAGTTCAGTCAGAAGTAGTTTTAGCTTGTGGTCCAGTATTGGCAATTCACACCTTTTGGATCTAGACTTAGCATACACATTCATTCATCTACATCATATCAAGAATTTAGAGCATTTGGATCAGTTACCAGAAAGATATCGCTATCAGAAGATCAACTATTTTCTTAGAGCAGAGCATTCTAACAGTTCCTGATAATTAGCTGAAGGAGAAGGCTTGCAGATCATTTCTTGACTTACAGATCTCAATGACACATCATTCAATGTCCTTTGGTTCATGGCTGACCTTCCTCAAGGGTCTGCACATTGTTTCATTCATTTGAGGAAGTGTTCTATGCATTTAGGTCTGACCTACCTATGAACACGTTACAACTCTTTATTGGAGTTTGTGACCTTCCTTGGCCGACATGGAAGAATCTATTGGTTTAGAAATGATATATATAGATGTAATAGATCTTTAAGTTCAAGTACCTATTCACATAAGAAAGATTTGATAGTTTAGATTTTGTGCGAAGGAGCTTCAAAGCTTTATCTTGCGCATGTATGTAACCAGGCCTTTGAGCCCATATTGTAAGCCTGCATGTTGTCGGCCAGATTATATTTGAATTCTTTGATATACTAAAAGACTAAATCTGCATTTGTTCCATTTTTTGAGTTGTTTCCGTTGTGTTTACTCTTGCTACATGGTCCAGATAGTTCATTCTATGAACCCTCCTACCGTGACTACACCAAGTGGTATCAGAGCGAAGTTTGAATCTTTGGAGCAAATCATCAAAGGGGATTTCATAAGATCTTGTTGTAATAAGATCACCAATCTGAGGCAGGTTACTTGTGTGCAACCAATCTCTGGTTGAGAGGTAGTTGTCACTTGTAGCCTGATTACCGAACCTAAGGCAGTTTGCACTTGATCCTAGGAAGATGCCACCGCGAAGAGTTCCTCCTGTTGGTACAATGGCTAATATAATGGATGAGATGATGGAATTGATGAGAACAATAGGAATTCATTTAGATGCTATTGAATAAGATAGGTGAAGAGGATTGATGCCAAGACCTAATGTTGAAAGTGACTATGAGGAAGAATTTCAATCTGTAGAACAAACTGGTGAAACCCTAGAAGGTAATGAAGAAGAAGAATCAGATCAGATAAAAATGTTACAAGCTATTTCAAAGATTGGAAAGAGACCTAGAATTGATGTGCTGAATTATACTGGTAATTTGAACCCTGAAGGATTGATTGACTGGATAAATGATATGGAAGAATACTTTGAATATGAAGAAATTGAAGATTTGGAGAAGGTGAAATTTGCAAAGACAAAGTTGAAGGGACATGCTACTATATGGTGGAAAGAAGTTCAGTTAGAAAGAAATAGAAGAGAAAAATAAAAGATTACAAAGTGGGACCGAATGGTGACAAAATTGAAGAACCAGTTTATACTTGCTGACTATGAGTTAGAGTTGTTGAAAAGATTACAAAACCTAAGACAAAAGGAGAAATATGTGAAGGAGTACACTGAAGAATTTCATAAGATGATCATAAGAACATGACATAGTGAAGCAAGCAAGGAGAAAGTGGCTAGATACATCAATGGGTTAAGATTGAATATTCAAGAAGAGCTAAGCTTGGTAAGGATGACATCTTTGGAGGAAGCATATCCGTTTGCCTTGAAAGTTGAAGAGAAGCTGAATAAGAGACATGATCAGAGACATAGAGGTAGAGGAGGTAAATTTTAGAGAGGTAGAGCATTTTCTAGATATGATCAACCATTTACAAAGTAGAACAAGTTTGACAGCCCAGTTAAGAAGGATGACAGAGATAAAAATGCTTACCGGAGAGGAAACCCTAGTGCATACCAGAATGAAGGATACAGAAGAGAAGGAAGAGGATTGGATAAGAGAACATTCAGAGGTACTTGTTTCAAATGTGGAGGTGAAGGACATAGAGCATTTGAGTGTAATCAGGGTAGTACAAGCAAGAGGATAGAGCACAGAGGAAGAGCAGCCTATGTTGAAGAAGAACCTGTTGAATCACCCAATTCTATTGGTAAACCTAAGAAAGGAGAATCATTGGTGATGAGGAGAGCACTATTCCAAACAGAAACAAATGAGGAACCATCACAGAGGAAAAGTCTACTCAAAACTAGATGTAAATCCAGAGGTAAGTGTTGTAAAGTTGTAATTGATAGTGGTAGTTCATATAACCTAGTTTCAGAGTAGATGGTGACTAAGCTGAAGTTGGAAAGATTGAAACACACTAAGCCCTATCAGATAGCATAGATTCAGGATGATCATAAGGTAGTGGTGAGTGAACAATGTTTGGTGAAATTTCATATTAGATCTTATCATGATGAAGTCTTGTGTGATAGTATGCCAATGGATGTTTGTCATATCTTGTTGGGTAGACCTTGGCAATATGATAGAAAAGCTATACATGATGGGATAAAGAATACATATACTATAACAACAAATGGGAAAAGAATTACTTTGATTCCTTTGGAAGATGATCCTAAAGATGTAGTATGTGGAAATGCTAGAATCTGTTTGGTAGATGGAAGAAATTTTTTGGATTCCTAAGAAAATTTGAAACAGGAAAGTATGTGTTATGCCTTGATTCCTAAAACGCCTGAAGTAGTGAAGAAAGAAACAAAATTGGAGGAGATAAGAGAGTTACTGACAGAGTATGAAGACATCATATCAGATAATGTACCTGAAGGATTACCACCTATAAGAAGTATCAGTCATCATATGGATCTTATACCAGGAGCAAGTTTGCCTAATAAAGAAGCACACCAAATGACACCAGCAGAGAATGAAGAACTGAATAGACAAATACAAGAGTTGTTGAGAAAAGGTTTGATCAAAGAAAGTTTGAGTCCTTGTCCAGTACCTGCAGTGCTTGCACCAAAGAAGGATGGAGAATGGAGAATGTGTACTGATTCCAGAGCAATAAACAAGATCACAGTTAAGTATAGATTTCCTTTACCCAGGATGGATGATATCATGGATTGTTTGAGTGGAGCAAGATATTTCACAAAGATAGATTTGAAGAGTGGATACCATTAGATCAGAATAAGAGAAGGTGATGAATGGAAGACTGCTTTTAAGACAAATGAAGGATTGTATGAGTGGTTAGTGATGCCTTTTGGATTGATAAATTTACCAAGTACTTTCATGAGGTTGATGAATGAAGTTCTGAAGAAATTCTTGGGTTTGTGATTGTGTACTTGCATGATATTCTGATCTTTAGTAAAACAAAAGAAGAACATTTGTGGCATATTAGACAAGTTTTGCAGAGGTTGAGAGAAGAGAAATTGTTGATAAACATCAATAAGTGTAGTTTCATGAAGGAAGAGTTGGTATATTTGATATTTGTGATTTCTGCGAAAGGATTGAAGATGGACCCTGAGAAAGTGAGAGCAATTATTGAATGGCCTACACCGGAGAGCATTGGAGAGGTTAGATTATTTCATGGATTGGCTATTTTCTACCAGAAGTTCATAAAAAATTTTAGTTCAGTTTGTAACCCTATGACAGAGACAATGAGAGGTGATAGAAAAGATTTTAAGTGGACATTAGGAGGAGATAAAAGTTTTGAGTTGTTGAAGTAGAAAGTGACAAAGCAACCTATTTTGACATTATTGGATTTCAATAAGGTATTTCAAGTTGATTGTGATGCAAGTGGAAGTGTAATAGGAGCAATGTTAAGTCAAGAAGGTAGACCAGTAGCATATTTCAGTGAGAAGTTGAATGATGCAAGGAGAAGATATTCAGTTTATGATCAAGAGTTCTATGCCATAATTCAAGCCTTGAAGGAGTGGAGACATTACTTGTTGCCTAAGGAGTTTGTGTTGTATACAGATCATCAAGCTTTGCAATATTTGAACAGTCAAGGTAAGTTGAATCAAAGACATATGAGATGGGTAGAGTTCATGCAGAGTTATACTTTTGTGTTGAAGCATAGGAGTGGAAAATCAAACAAAGTTGTTGATGCCTTGAGTAGAAGAAGGAACTTGTTGGTAGAGATGAGAGTTGAAGTGTTGGGTTTTGATGAATTGAAGAATATGTATGAGGGAGACACTGATTTTGTAGAAACTTGGAAAGCATGTAAGGAACCTATTGTAACAAATAGAAGTGGTTGGACTATTTCATTCAAGAAGATATGTTGTTCAAAGGAAATCAGTTATGCATACCTAGAAGTTCAATGAGGGATAAAGTGATCAAGGAGAAGCATAGTGGTGGATTGGCAGGACATTTTGGCATTGATAAGACAGTGGCTTTGGTAAGTGAAAATTACTTTTGGCCTCAGATACATAAGGATGTTTGGGGATTTGTGCAGAGTTGTAGGGTTTGTCAAGTTGCAAAAGGGAGTAGTCAGAACATTGGATTGTATAAACCTTTGACAGTACCGGAGAGACCTTGGGAAGACATAAGCATGGCTTTTGTAATGGGATTTCCTAAGAAACAGAGAGGACATGATTCAATATTTGTAGTAGTTGACAGATTTTCAAAGATGGCTCATTTCATACCTTGTAAGAAGACAACTGATGCAGTGCATGTAGATGACCTATTTTTCAAAGAGATTGTGAGATTGCATGGATTACCTAAGAGTATAGTTTCAGACAGAGATACAAAGTTTGTTAGATATTTTTGGAAGACACTTTGGAAGAAGATGAAGACAGATTTGAAATTCAGTTCAAAATTTCATCCATAGATAGATGGATAGATAGAGGTAGTGAATAGGAGTTTGGGAAACTTGTTGAGATGTTTGGTTGGAGACAAAGCCAGAAGTTGGGATTTGATTCTTTCACAAGCAGAGTTTGCATACAACAATTCAGTAAACAGGAGTACCGGAAGAACACCTTTGGAGATTGTTACTAGAGTGAATCCTAGAGGAATTATAGAATTGAGAGATATTAGTACAGAGGAAAAGCGGAGTACAGAAGCAGAAGAATTTACAGATCATATGAAGACAGTGCATAATTAGGTTAAGAAACATTTGGAGGATATGAATAGTAAGTACAAAGAGAAGGCGGATGAGAAGAGAAGACATAAGGAATTTGAAGTTGGAGATGAAGTGATGATGTACTTGAGAAAAGAAATATTTCTAGTTGGGACATATAACGAGTTGAAGATGAAGAAGTTTGAACCTTGTAGGATACTCAAGAAATTTGATTCAAGAAATGCATATGAAGTGGAGCTACCAGAGACCTTTGGTATATCACCTATTTTCAACATTGCAGATCTTTATCAATATCATGAAGCAGAGTTCAGTGATAGCATGGAAAAAGACTTGAAGAAGCAGCCACCACAACAAGCACTGGAGCAGATAGAAGACATTTTGGACAGCAAAGTTAGATGTAGCACTAGAGGAAGACAAATCAAAGAATATCTTGTGAAGTGGAAAGGCAAACCGGAAGAAGATTCATCATGGATTTCTCAGGCTGAGGTGGACCATCTTGGTTCTCCCCTAGCCCCAACAAAGTGAGGGACTCACTTTTTCAATAACCCTAGATGTCTGATGTAGGAGCATCCATGGTTCAAGAGTAATCTTGCATCAACCAAAAACATTTGCATTCGTTTGTTTGTAGTTCAGTTTGTTTCTTTTCATTTCCCAGTTCAATTCAGGCAATTCAGTCAGAAGTAGTTTTAGCTTGTGGTCTGGTATTGGTAATTCACACCTTACAGATCTAGACTTAGTATACACATTCATTCATCTACATCATATCAAGAATTTAGAGCATTTGGATCAGTTACCAGAAATATATTGCTATCAGAAGATCAACTATTTTCTCAGAGTAGAGCATTCTAACAGTTCCTGATAATCAGCTAAAGGAGAAGGCTTGTAGATCATTCCTTATCTTGTAGATCTCAATGACACATCATTCAATGTCCTTTGGTTTGTTGCCAACCTTCCCCAAGGGTTTGCGTGTTGTTTCATTCATTTGAGGAAGTGTTATATGCATTTAGGTCCGACCTATCTATGAACACGTTACAGCTCTTCATTGGAGTTTGTGACCTTCCTTGGCCGACACGGAAGAATCTATTGGTCTGAAAATGATATATATAGATGTAATAGATCCTTAGGAAAGAATCTATTCACATAAGAAATATATGATAGTTTAGATTTTGTGTGAAGGAGCTTCAAAGCTTTATCTTGCGCATGTATGTAACCAGGGATTTGAGCCCATATTGTAAGCCTGCATGTTGTCGGCTAGATTATATTTGAATTCTTTGATATATTAAATGACTAAATCTGCATTTATTCCATTTCTTTGAATTTTTTCCATTATTTTTACTCTTGCTACATGGTTGAGATAGTTCATTCTGTGAACCCTCCTACCATGACGGCACTAGCTTCACAAATTTGAATTAGGTCATCCTTAAGCAAGAAAACAAGAAACATGTAGCACAATGGTCATTTCAACTTGGTGGTACTCATGAGTGATTGAAAATTTCTTTCTCTTCTTCTAGATGAGTCAGCAAAACCTATACAATGTCTCCAACCATTCCTTGAACTCCGCACAACAACAACATGGTGGTGCATACCTTCAACATTCTCCAGTCGGCCAAATAGAGGCATAGCCTAGAAAAATCACCATTCCGGACCACAATCAGTTCTGGAGAGAGAAGAAAAACACCTTGCAGAGTAATTGGAGACAATAAAATATCATCAAGACTATCTACCATCAGTCTATGTATAGTTTCATGCCACAACAAGTTGGCTTACATTATCATCATATGGCCTGAGAATAGTTAGGCACTCGAAACTGTCTATATCACAACTATCATTTGAAAACTAACAGACCTCCAAAACACCTGAAACTCATATGGATGCACTCATACACCTCTGTGAACCTATCCTCAAAACAATAGAACCATATCTATCAATGTGGAGGAATGTAGAGCATCCCAATTAGTCTTCATCATTACTTAATTCTGCTAGAACATAGACCTAAACTCTGTCTCTCATAACTTTCACTGCTGAGGGATAAATGATCTGAGACTTTAGATTTAGCACCTTTACATCATACTAAACTTAGGTTATAAACTACAGGATCATATCTTCAACTGTAGAGAAATGAGGAGCATTTTACTAGATAGTCTTCCAAGCAACCCTCTATGGCAGAAACTTTCACCAACTTTTGGAGCCCAAAACCTTCATATAATGAAACATGCACCCTTAGGAACAACGGGAAGGCTCAATCAACATGCCACAAGCCATCAACAACATCTTCTCATCCTCAGCATAGCTTAATGTATCATCATTCATCTTAGTTCTTCTAGTTCTCATCTTAATATCTCATCATTCATCTTTCATCATTCATCTTAGTTCTTGTAATTCCCATCTTAATATTTCATCATTCATCTTAGTGCTTCTAATTCCCATCTTAATATCTCATCATGAAAACATCTTTGCTGACCAACAACTTCACTAGGACATGACATCCAACCATAAACATTAGGAACATCACTGCATCTTACTGCTTTGTTGACCACAAACATGCTCAATACACCTTGTCTTGACATTAATCTAGACATGACATCCAACCATGAACATCAGTAATCCACTATGAACCTTAGAATCATCACTAAATACCAACAATCCTAAACATCAACATCACTACTCAATCTCACTGCATCTCTATATCTCACTAGTAGAATTTGGCAAATAAATGACTACATGACTAAAACTTTTAGTCATTCTACTATTTTTTTGCAACATAGCTATAAATGACTAAATAAATGACTAATTTGATCATTGGGTAAAAAACACAACTAAATAATTAGTCACACAAATAAAAATTAGACAATATGATATTAAAGTGGGTAATTAAAAAAAATTAAATTGGGAAATTATTGGCCAGAGTGGGTTGTATTGTGCACAGGGTTAATAGCAAATTGGGAAATTGTTGGTGGGAGTGGGGAGTACAGTAGAGTGTAGAATTTGGTAGAGGTAATTTGATGGGGGAGTGGGGAGTACAATTGGCATTATTTGTGCAATGCAACTCTACAAACAAAAGGAGGGTTTGTTAATTATTAATGGAGCTGGAGCCGACCAGAGAGGGTTTGTGTGCCAATTTGATGGCATGAGGCATTTTGGGTTTTAGCATATAAGTATAGCAGCTACTTGCATGGATGATAAAGCTTGTTTGGAGAGGACCTGGAGACTTCTAAAAATGCGAGCAAGGAATTTGTCTCTTCTTTCCTCTACTCTTCACAGACTCTCCTCTTTTTCTTTTATGCTCTACTCTTGTTGCTCAATTATTTGTCTCTCTTCTAATTTTCACTCCCCTCAAATCATTTCTTTTTTTAAAACAATATATATTACTATTTTTTCACATCTTTTAAATATAATATATTTAAAAAAACATATTAATTTAACTAAACTGTAACATATAAAAATAATAAAAAACACTTCCCAATATAATTTTATAATAATTACATCCCACATATTACTTAATATAGCAACTCTTAAAAGGAGCAAGTGCATTCGTTTTATTTTTCTTTATTATAGACTCGAAGAACACCCTATAATTACTTAAAAATAGGTTTAGTTTGTGGAGGCATGAAAGTATAGATCAAAAGCTAAAAAGAGAGCGGGGTTGTAGACAAAAGATAAAAGCTCATAAAAATATGGTGAGGCCAGGGCAGATTTCTCACACAGATTTTTTATTCTTTTCATCTCCATTGCTAATTGAATTCATTATGCACCATGGTTCTCAAGGTATAGATCATTCTCACCATTTCAATTTGATATTAAACCATTCAATCCTTGGTCTAGGTAGTTTAATTCAAATCTATTAAGTAATTTATATCATGTGTGTTATGTTAGGCTACTATGATATGCATAGACAATTCAAAGTGGATGAGAAATGGGGATTACAACCCCTCTAGATTTTAGACACAGGCAAATATAGTCAATCTTATATGTGGGGAAAAAACCCAGGTTTAGTTATTTTTATTACTCCATCTATTTATATTTTTGGTTCATCATTTGGACTCTGTTATAAATTGATTTCAAGAAATAAAAGTTAGATACAACTATGTTGGTTTATTTGTACAGTCAAATCCTGAGAACACAATGGGCGTAATGAATTTGGCTAGGAAGAATGTTCGTGTATTGGTGACACCCACAATTGATCTTGGAAGGATTCTTTCTTGTACGCATGGTGCGGGTTTTGTATATGCCCTTTCTATTATGTATGTAAAGGACTTCTTTTCATTGTTTTTTTAAGGTCTTGTTTGTTTTACACTTTAAAAAAAATAAAAACATGTCATGAGATGGCATATACTGTCATGTAGACTAGGTTGTGAAATTGATACCATGATTGATTTTCAACTAAGGAAAGGTTATTTTTTTAAGTTTTGAACCTTAGCTTAAAATTACTAGGGCACTCATGCTCAAACCTAGGCTATAGAGAAATTTCTAGTAGGGAGCACAAACCAGTTACTAGAGGGTAGGGAATTCCATTGACCTAAGAATTACTCTATTTCTCCCAATAGTAGGAGCCAAAAAATCTTTCTCTTGCATACTTGAAAGTGGGTTTTGTGTACTTGGGTCTATATATGGACTGCTCATTAGGTCTCAGAAAAGTGGATTGTTGTTGTGGGAATCAGTTACCATTTACAGGAGTGGAATGATAGGCCTTTTGATTGATTGGGGAATAGATTAAAGATAGTTGGATTGTAAGTCTATATTTATGCCTATTGAAGATGAAAAGCAATAATAGTGCTTTATGCATACTTTACTATCAGGGATGACATTGAGAGTGCAAAAGGCATCTTTGATGAGAGTGTAGCACTTTATTCTAACATATACAAGGTATAGCATAGGGAACAAGAAGTAAATAGACAATTTTGGAAAGCTAGGGAAGAACTATTAGGGATAAATATTATAGTTTTTTAAACAATTTTGGTGAATAATAAATATTTTCCCCTGCCATGTATTGTATGCCTCTTTACACTGAATACCAAGGAAATATTTCAAAAGATGCAAGTAATTTTTAGATTTATTGGCTTGGAGATAAACTCTATTAAGACATTTTTGATTGACCCTATGGGCAGATGGCTTGTGCCAGCACTTGTGAAAAAATAGTTATGTATCATTCAAGGCAATGATACTATTCTAGGCTTGGGAAGTATATGTTGGTTTTCCTAGAACATATCTATATAGCATATGGCTTAGCTTCAAGTATTTTTAGTTACAAAATGTAGCTAGGAATTATGTTCTGAAACCACCATAAAGAGAAGCATGATGTCATTAACAAACAAAATAATCTCAATTAATATATGGATACCTCTACTCTACATGGATGGTCTCTCAAATGTGAAGAACTCTTTTTAATGTAGAGTGTAAGGCTAAGCAATGTTTCTTTCAGTTTCAGGAACATGGGGACAGGGTTGTGGGGGTGACAAGGGATAAAATCTGATCTATTTTCTAATATTATTTTTATACTTTGGGAAAATGATTATTTAAAGCTAGAAGTTTGCATAATTTAGAGGGTCATTACTATCAGATTAGGCCCTAGTATATAAGCATTAAATTTTGAATTAAAAAACTAGTAATAATTTTGTCTTTAATGTTGCGTGCAACATTATAAAGCTACATATACTTACCATAAAGTTTTCTTTACCTGCTAGTCATTGTTATAGATTAATTATACCAAAAAGTTAACATTTACTTTTTTTCATTTGATTAGCAGGTGATGTATAGAGGACCAACTCAACCTCATAACATTTATTCACAATATGATCTTCTTGTGAAGGCTGTGAGAAGCCTCAGCCAATGCTCAAAAGTAATTAACATGGACTTTCATCCTCAGAAGCAATCAATTTTGTTAGTTAATATTCACTCTAACTTGCCAAAAGTTAACATTGTAGTCTACAAGGCTCTTCCAACCAATCTATCAATTCCCTTCTAGTAGAATGAAATCTAACCATAATGACTGTGGTGAGTATTTCAGTTGGAACAAGTATTGGTGATCTTGGAATTTGGGATGTGGGATCAGGTGAAAAATTAGTTCACAAGACCTTTGAAGTTTGGGATTCCTCAAATTGCACCACAAAGATGCAGGTCTCTTTTCTATCTGTAATGTTAGTCATGATCAACCTAGGTGAAGGAACATCTACTATGTTAGTTGTTTGTAGATCTTCTCATTACAAATAGAGTGATTTTTAATAACAAAGAACTAACTTATATTTATTTTTCCTTCCATTTTGTGGTTAGTCTGTACTTCTTGTTGATGAACCAGTTGTCTTAGTTTAACATGCAGACAAAGATTACACTGTTAAACTATTGCCTGAATGTTATTCAATGGAGTGTATGCAACAGTGAACAACAATGGTAACCTTTCATTTCTGTTTATCCTTTGCAAATTGAGAGATTTTGAACATCATATTAAAAGAGGTAGATTAGAAATTGTCAAACAAAGTAAACTAAACAACATAGATGAAATGTTGCTTAGGAAAATTGATACATTCAGCATACTCTACCCCAATGTCATCTCCATCATGTAAAAGGCTTAACTAACTATATAAGATTGACATGATTCACAATATCAAGGTACACGAAAATTGTTATAGAAACATTCATGGCATGTTCACCTTCTCTAAGAATGTCGGTCCCAATATCAAAGTATATAGTGTTTCCTTCCCTCAGTGACCCCATCATTCTCCTTCCTATCATACTCTAATTTTTTAATCATGAAAATATCATTTTTAAAACTTTGTGTGGATGCTCTTTTTCTAACTTTTAATTAACTTTCTTTGCTAGAGTCTTTGTCATGCGTCTACCCTACTTTAGTTGGCCACCCAAAATAAAGAAACAAAAACCTGATTTTTAAATGCCCAGTACATCTTATTCGAGTTGAATTGCTATGTACATCTTTCATCTTGCTGCTATACACGGTGAAAGAAATGCATAACTGCCACTTTATATGTTGTTACCTGAGAAGAGGCACTGCATACTCTATTTCCTTCTTAATGGTGAAAGCTCCTGTAGCAACTTTGATTCCCTTACTTTCTCTTTTTGCAAACTGTGGAATATGTTTTTGAAACAATGGAGTTCTGCATATCATTTTCTCTTTTTGCTTTCATCATTGTGTGTATATGCTATGATAGGGCAAAGGGATCTTTATGGCTGGGAAATGAGGTCTTCTTTCATTACTTGCTAATTGTCATGCTCTTCTATTGTAATAGTCATGATGATGACTGCTCTGTATCTTCTATTTGAGACTACTCCTCTTGAATATCATTCATTTCAATGGTCAAATACTCACTAGCAATTTTATATTTCATTCACAACAAAAGTGGTAAATATTTGTTCTATTTTTATTTGCCTAGGTTAGCTTTTGACTATTGAAGTGGATAAAATTTAAGGATATTCATTTGAAACAGCCATCTCTCTTCGTCTATGTTCAGCAAATGTCTGGCTGTGTGTTGTTTGTTATTTGTGTATTTTATGGTAGAAGCACAGTCAATATCTCCTAAATATGATATGTAAAGCTTATTTCAATTATGAGTACTTCTATTTTGTTGCCTCTAATAGAAGTGTTTTATTTTATAACTTGATGGTTTCTATGTTGCATGAATCCTATAGAATGGGCTTGCTACTAAGGTGGAGAAGTCTAGGAAGCAATTGAAAGAGAGGAAGAACAGATCTAAGAAGATCCATGGAGTCAAGAAGGTAAATATTCTTTCAAAGAACATGTTAAAGTAAGTTACTTATTTTCTTTCTGTTACAAAGGGGCAATTTACTTATTGCATTGTTGGGTTTTGTTTGTGCAGATCAAGGTAGGAGATGTAGCAAAGAAGAAGAAGTAATGCAACAATTAGCAATATTAAGCGAGTTTTGATCCATTTATTCAGATTTTGAGATGTAAAAGCCCATGATGAAATATTAAGGTTGAGCATATTAATTGTGATAGTAGTGCAATTCAGGAGTGATTCTCAATGTAAACTAAATTTTCTTCAAGTTGCATTTCATGTTTTGTTAGTTAGTTGTTAAATTTTTGAATGAATATTGGAGCATATTGGTATTTGCTACACATTTTCATGGCTGCATTCTTTTTGTGTATACTTTCATTCCTAAAACCAAAGGTCTAAGTTGTGAAGAAGTAAAAATAATAAAGGTGGAAGTGAGAAACTAAGTGATGAAGCTATTGAAGACATTATGGAGAAGGTGGTAAAGATTCTTGCATACATTGTGATAAAAAATATCTTTGTAGATTTCTATCAGGAAAGAGGAAAAAAGCTAGCTCGTTGGCTTCTATTTGATAAAAGTGCAAATGATGATCATGAACAAGGTATCTTAATAAAACTAAGGCAGCAATGTAGAGGCCATTTTACTTCAAAGATAGGCAGGTTTTGATGCTGATGTCTGAATGCTAGAAAAAACATTCAGTACTTTATAAGATTAGGTCATTCTTCAGGGCATTCAAGGGCAGTCATAAAGGAGTAATGACCTAATGCAAGGATAGTGATAGTCCTACCAAATATGAGGATTCTAATACTGAGTTTGCAAAAGAACTCCTTGAAATGGAGAGAACAACTTGTGTTAAGAAGGCCACATTAAGGATAATCTTCTTACAATGGAAAACAAGATGCACAGAATGGCTTTGTACAAGATTAAGTGTTACAGTTGTCATGGTTTTCTCAGTGTAGTTTGGATAGTTAAAAGGAATTTAAATGATGAGTTTGATGCATATATTGTTGTCTCATTTTCCAATGCCACTCTAGTTATTGCACAAAGTGCTTTGTTAATGGATGGGTTCAAAGAAAAATTAGTGATAATGGAATGAAAGGGACTGTACATGAATCAAGGGGATACCTAGAGCAAGGATCAAGAGGCAGTGACCTTGTTAACAAATCTAATGAATGAGTATAGCCTTGTCAACAATCTTTATGGATGTGCTTGTGAGACTTCACTGTGATAGGACTATACCTAAGGATAGATGAATGATATAAGGATAGTCTTTTCCCAAGAAGTAATAGTCATTATGCAAGGACTATTAGGTACGTTCAACATTGATGCTTCTAGGAGGAATTGATCCCTATGAGCAATCAGAGTGCCTTTCTTTGTCAATTCAGGAGCTATATCAGACATTCATCCAATTAGTCAACATCAAATAAGTGACATAGAAAACCAATCTAGTAGGAATTCAATAGTGTTGTAAATGTCTAAAGAAGGGGGTGCATGACAGAGTAAGAACAGTTCATAGTGAGTAAAAGAGAGCATGGGCAGCGGGTAAGATAGCTATGGAATCTCAGCATGCACAATCTCAATGGGTAAGACACCATTGTCTTTTTGAATTGCAACACCTTGATCCTAGACTATCACAGTGATTTCCGGAGCATAAAAGGATAAGTGTTTTTGAGATCTTGATTGGCATAAAAGGATAAGTGTTTCAAGGTGAGAGTATATACTAGACTTGTGTTGAGCAATCCAACAAGGTAGGAGCTTTGATGATAGTCCACAGTGGTTCTTGAAAATACAAAGGGTGAAGCTACCATGATAGTGTCAAGTGAAATAACCATCAAAGTGCATGATGTGAAAAGTGTTATTAATCAAAGTTTGCATGAATAGTCATGGGGGTATTTTATACATTGTAGAGGACAGACTTCCATTGAAGTCTATTCAATGAATGAAGACTCTCATGAAACCTGTGCATACAGTACCAAAAGGGTAGATATCATAGTTTTGGAATGGCCAGTCATATACCTCAAAAAGCCTAAATTTCTTTGCAAAGAGTACAATCCTATTAATCAGTGAACAGTGCTAAGAACTTAGAGGATGGACTTTTATGAATTTTGTATAGTCATTAGTTCAAGGACAATATTGTGCTTCTTTAAACTTTACTTGGCATTTATTGGTTGTGTTGGTAATGGCCTTGTGATGTTAATTAAGTGGATAGTTTTTCTTTTCACATGCTAAACTGGAGATGAATTTAGTGTCATGGTGTTGATAAGTACAATGATATGGTCGTGAAGGATAAATGCACAAAACAGGTAGTTTGGTGGCTCTTATTACTAGTTTGAGAGTTAATTAAGAGTCCACAGGGTTATGACTTGAGTTAGGGGAAGTTTCCAACCCATAAGATTGCAGTTATGGATAGTTTTGAACCCTAAAATGAAGGCCTTTTTGTCTTGCACGACCAGAACTTCTAAAACCTCATGAAAGAATGATAAGGACAACAAGTTAAGCTTTTCAAGGGGGAGTTTGAGCATTCATGAAAAAGGTTTAACAGTTTGGTAGTTCTATGAGTAGTCAAAGACATCATGAGAGCATCTAGGAGAGGATTAGAAAAATAGTAAAGGTAAATATGGTGACAAGGACAACAATTTGAGCTTCTTGGGGACAGTTTGAGGGTATCTAGGAGCTTCACAACTAGCTAGAGCATGTTTTTAGGAGCCAGGGGAGACCAAGTCAAGCAAGAAGACCTCTTGGGCGTGTAAAATAGGTTTCCCTATGTTTAAGCATGAGAACTTAGTCAATTTTAGTTCCTATATGCTCTCCCATGCTTGGGATGTGATATAGGACCCTTAGGCTTCATTTTTCAAGTAGTTCTTTTATGTTTTGGAGCTGTATAAGCAAAAAATAGAGTATTGTAACTTAGTTTTCTCAGTCACAACAATAAGAAACACACTTTCTAACACATTTTTCAAAGCAAAGACACATATTTAAGTCTTGTATCTGTTGTAAGAACACCTTTTCTCAATCAAATTTTAGTATTTTGCCTTCTTAATAGTTGTTTCATTATGTGCAAATGAATGATTGATTATGGTTTTCTGTGTTTTATGTTTAAACCTCAAAAGCATTGTCTCATTTCCAACACTTTTAGGTAGAAATCAGTGAACAAAAACAATTAAATAAACTACCAAATGACGGTAATTAAAATTAAAATGACTAAATTTACTACCAATTAATAGAAATCAATCAATTAAAATGACTAAATATACTACTAATTGACATTAATTAAATTGACTAAATATACTACCAATGACAGATATCATTGAATATATATGACTAAATCAATGACTAAATTAACGACTAAATATACTACCAAATTGATCAATCAAAACAACCAATAAATGACTAAAAATGGTTTAGTCATAAATTTGGTCATGTTATAAATGACCAATAATAAACTACTAATGATCACATGACCAAGCTTAGTCATTTATATGCAATTTTTAGTAGTTTTTTTAGTCATTTATTGTTGTTTTTCTACTAGTGTATCATCATCACAAACTGAGTGCTGACCTTACTCCAAGTGTTGACATCAATGACAGCACAATGACAACACATATTTCCAACAATCTGCCCCTTTTTCATTGATGGCAATACATACTCCCCCTTAGATATACATTTCTCTCTCTCCCCCTTTGACATCAAGGACAAAGGGCAAGTACTTCTTTCCCTTAGGGCACAAACTTTTCTCCTAAGGAGCACATTTTCTCTCTCTCTCTCTCCCCCTTCCTCAAGGCTCCCTCTGTCAGCAACCACAACTACCTGCTCCCCCTAAGAGGTAGCCATCATCAGTCTAGGAAAAAGATATATCATGAACTCCCCTTGGACAGATGCACCATTATGTTTCTAGCAAGAAGAGGGAGGGGAAATTACTGCTAACCTCTGCTAGAGATCTTCAAAAGTATCCTTTGCAAGAGCCTTTGTAAAAATATCTACAATTTGATCCTTTGTTGGAACATATTCCATCTTTACTGTCACATCTCAAACTTTGATGCATTCTAAACTTACTATAATTGGAATTATTTATGGATAATTGTGCATGGATTAAATAGATATTATTTTATTTTGAAAGATGAGATAAGTGAATATTATTTTATATTGAAATAATATAGTGAATATTACTTTTTTTTGAAATAATGAAATGTAATTCTTCAGCTATGCTTCGGCTATTGGACACTAACCTATTAATGGAAAATTTGAGTTTCATGAGTTGCAGGTTGTCGAAGACAAGGGTGTGGTTAAGGTAGAGGGGGTTAGCTACCTGGTAGGGCTAGGATGGAGTGGACTCTCTCTTGCACACACAGACACTTAGATGTCATATAGCTGCATTATTATTGCATAATTTAATCATAATGATAAATTGCTTCTTATTTTACTAGAAAGGAAAATCATTGTTTTTGATTATATAAGTCAGCAAAAACCAAGGGCTGAACCCTAACAGCAATAGAACAAAAAGAGACAGCAAAGGCTCACGAACAAAAAGAGCCACCCAAGCCAACTACATCATTAACAACATATACAACCGATAAACAACAAAAAAGTATATAGCAGCAGATAGACAGAATAAAAACATAAAGAGAAACAAGACTAAGGAGAGACATCCTCCCAGCATTTAACCATAAATTCCACAATTTTATCAAGTTTCTTGAATTTCTCCTCATCCTCGCCATTAGCTAGAGTCCCATGTTCCTACATCAGAGTCAGGTTGAGCATTGTCAAGTGATAGAGTATATTGCTTATAAAGGCTCCCATAGATCAAACCTTCTGCTCCAGATAATCCATACATCCCCTAAGAACATCAATATCATTCCCCTGGCCATCTCCCTCCTCCACTATCATCCTCTCCCCTTCACCAACATTATCCACAGGACCACCACCCTCACCACCAAAGTCCTATGTTTGCTTCTCTTCTCCCTCACCTTCATCCTCTTCAAAGATCTCTTGGACCTCAATGTCTTCAGCATTCAACTAATAATCCCCCTGAGTGGAAGCTTCTGAATCACTTTCAGAATAATTAATTAATTTGGCCTATGGGGTCGATTTACCAGCAATTCTCCCTGACCTTCTCACCCTGGAAGAGAAACCCTCATTCTTACATTTAGCCACCATTTTAGTTTTGTGCTTTATAGGGCCCTCATAGTCACTATTCAAATTCTTATGGGTCCCCACTTTGTCCTCCATAACCTCCCCAATAGAAGCTGTCTCCCTGGATTTTCTTTTCTTACTTTTCACACTCCTTTTAGAAATAGGAGTATGCATATCCTTCACCGTGGTCTCCTTAAGGGTCTCAGAAAAGGAAAGCCCTTTCATTTTTTGGGAATTAGGAGTAGGCCAGGGTTCCTCAGAAACACTGGTAGCAATGGGGGAAGTGTCTATAGGGACCTCAACAATGGAGGGCTAGATTGGCTTTGGTGGGTCCAAGGCAAGGTGAAAATTATACAATCGAAGAATGAGACCTTGATGCAAAGGAACAGGGTGTTTAGAGGGTTTCTTGTCAAATTTAGCTTTAACTCAAAAAATAGAGTGTTCAAGAGAAGACATCAAATAAAAAGGAAAACTTATCAAAACATTACACCTAAAATGATTGTGTAGGGGGAGGTGATAATTGTAAAACCTAGTGAAATGTCCTTCCAGGGTGAAATATTTCATTAGGAGAAAACACATCTCGTCCCATGGCTCTGGCAGCTTAGCATGCTGAAACTCTCCCTGGTATGGGACTAATTCCTCTCCTTTGCCCAAGAAAAGCTTCTGGTTTTGATGGTCAGCCACCTTAGCCTTCCTTTGCAGCTTTGTACCCTTGGTGGAAAGGCCAGTCACCATGTCTATGACCTCTTCAGAGATTTCAAACCCAATTCTACCAATACTAACTCTACGATTCTACCACGAAAGGGTACACTACACAAACAAATTTTCATCATATTCGTTGAGGCATTCCAGAAAAGGACTTATTCTGACTTCCTTGCAATAGTGCCACACAATTTCATTTTCCTTAAATTCATAGAAAGAAATGGGCTCAGTACGAATTATGTCTCCCCCCAATATCGCCTTACCCTTGAAAACACAAAGAACACAGAGCTGAAGATACTGAAAATAGAGGCCGCTTTCCACAAAGTGTCTTTATGATTTTATTCTAGTTAGATTGAAGGGTATGATGAAACAATAAATGAAGAAATAAACTGACATGCTCAAGTCGTCAATACCTTGATACACCTTCACAATCTCCAATCGTTGCCAATTCTTCCCATGCTCAAAAATGATATTTTTAAATTTACTATCAACATCACACATCCAACTCATCTTAACGTGAGTGATCAAAGATGCCAAAATAGCATTAGTTAGAAAGGTACAATATATCATAATAACCCCGTACTTAAGCATCCACATCATCTTCACACAAAAAATCCATCCAGCCAGTCGGGCACTCTCAATGTGATGAGTCATCCTTGACAAGTCATCTCTTTTTGAATTAGTTCCCTTATGTTAACTTGAATATTGTTATATTGGCACCAACATCGCCAATTGACAAATTGCTGACCATAATCTGTGAGAGCATCAGCAACTCCGTTCCCTTCTCTATAGATATGAGAGAATTCCACTCTAGAAATTCTCTGAATAAGAATTTGGATATCAACAATGATATCCTTAAGCCTCCACCCATAGACCGAAGCATTGGTAACAACATCAAAGACAAGTTTAGAGTCCCCCTGTATATGTAAATGTGGAATGCCCAAAGAAATAGCCAATTTAACTCTCCATAAGAGAGCAGAGGCCTCAGCATAGCTATTACTTTGAATACCTAAACCACCAACATAGGTAGTAACAAGCTCCCCTCTATCATCTCTGATAATCCCACCACCACTAGCCTTTCCATTGGACTTTAAAGCCCCATCAAAATTAAGTTTGAGCCAATCAGACCTCGGAGGAGTCCACCTTGCATTTAATCTCAGAATCTGCTTTGAATTGTCATAAGCAGGAATTTGGTTAACTCTCCAATTGACAGCAATGCTTTCCTCTTCTTGAGTGAGGGGTTTATCAGCAGTTTTGATATGAGAACTAGCAACACTTTCAATGAGGAGCTTAGAAAAAGACTGATAAACTTGAGAAGAGTCTTTGACAGCTTCCCTAAAGATTCTATTATTCCATTCTTTCCACAATGTCCAACCAATGAAGGGAAGAGTTTGGTTCCAAAGCTCCAAAAGCCAGGGATGAGAAAAAGTAGGAAACCAATTAGTAATAACTTCCCTAATATATTTGTTGCAAACCCACTGTATGCCAAAGTTCTGCAGAATTATACTCCAAACTTCTTTGGCAAAGTCATAATGAAGAATTAGATGAGGAACAATTTCTTCTTCCTTAAGGCACAGAACACATCTATTAACCAGAGAGAAACCCCTTCTTTGCAAATTATCTTGGGTTAAGATCTTATTATGAACCATAGCCCACCAAAACATATTAACTTTAGGAATAAGTTTATGGTTCCAAACTTTCCTCCAAAACTCATTTCTATGAACATCATGAATCAACAGATGGTAAGCAGAGTTAACAGAGAAGCGACCTCTTTTGTCAGGTGACCAGTGTAACTCATCTTCTCTAGGAAAGAGAGGAATTCTGGTACCCACCAACAACTGTTGAATAGATCTCATTCTCAGAATAAGATCATGATGATTATTACAACACTCAAGAAGATTTTTCCAAAGTCTAATACCATTCCCATGATGTATATAATAATAGACTTTTGACCCAAAAAACTGCTTGGCTATATCAGCAATAACCTCATTTCCCTCCTAAGCAGTAAGGGCCTTGTCAGTAACCCAAGGATCCTCCCAAAAATTTATAAGATTACCATTCCCCAGTTTCCACTTAAGCCCCTATTTAATTAAGCTTCTAGATTTGAGCATTTTGTTCCAAATCACTGACCCCTGAGGGAGCCCCTCCTGATAAAGGAAACTTAGGCTGTCAGTACCCTATAAGTACTTAGCTTGCATAATGGTTCCCCATTCTTTATTATTGTTAATCAAATTCCAATTGATTTTGGAAAGAAGGGCTTTATTCATATTTCTTATAGATCTGATATTGAGACCACCATGAGTTTTACTTCTCCCATTTGACCATAGACATTCTCTTTTTTTCTTCCACACCTGTCTATAAGAACTTTCTTTGGATCTTCTCTAGTTTGTCAGTTATATACTTGGGAATTTTAAATAGAGAGAGAAAGTAAGTTGGAATATCTTGAAGAGAGGCCCGTAGAAGCTACAATTTTCCAGCACTACTCAGGAGCTTACCCTTCCAGCCAATCAACTTCTTTTGAGTTCTTTCCAAAATACCATTCCAAAATCCCAAAATAACTTATGTGATAGTTAAAGGAAGGCCAAGATAGACTACAGGAAGATCAGGCATAGCACAGCCAAGGATGTTGATGATTTTTCTCTGGAGAACTCCTTTAGTGTTGAAGAAATATACATTACTTTTCTAGAAATTGATGTGTTGACTAGAAGCTTTGGCATAGTCATTGAGTATATTCCTCCAACTACGGGCTTCTAAAACTGAAGAGATACCAAAGAGGATGGTATCATCCACAAACTACTAAACAGACATGGGTTGTAGAGCAGAAGTTGGTTTGATCCCCACAATTTCCTTAGAAAGGACCTTAGAGTGAACATATCTCCCAAGGGCTTTAGCCATCATGATAAATAGATAGGGGGAAAGAGGATCACCCTATCTAATCCCTCTCGTGGGAGAGAAAAAACCCCTAGGAATCCCATTAACCAGGACTTTGAATCTAGCAGTGGTAACAGCTTCCTGAATAAGCAGGGAGACTTTATCATTAAAACCAAACTTTTGGATAACCTTGAAAAGAAACTGCCAGGAAACTCTATCATAGGCCATAGAAATATTAAGCTTTAGAACCATACTGGGAATCCTACTCTTCGCCATTGAGTGGATAGTTTCATGAGTAGCTATAACAACATCTAAAATCTGCCTTCTAGGAACAAAACCTTTATGAGAAGAGGAAATAATTTTATCAAGGAAGGGTTGAAATCTCAAAACAAGAAGTTTGGTGCATAACTTGTAAATGGTATTACACAAACTTATAGGTCTGAAATCAGCAAGCAGCTCAGGATTTGGCTTCTTGGGAACAAGAACAATAAAAGTATTGTTAATCTGCTTTAGAAGTTTCCTAGTTCTAAAAAAATCTCTGACAGCATCAGTAACATCATAGCTCACAATATCCCAATATTCCTAGAAAAATATAGGAGGAAAGCCATCAGTGCCTAGGGCTTTAAAGGGTCCCATGGAGAATAAAACACCACAAACCTCTTCTTTAGAAATAGGTTTCAACATTTCAACATTATCCTCCTCAGTAATCAAAGAAGGAATATTGTTAAGGAACTGATTCATTATCTGCCCATTGGCAGCACTGCCAACTTGTTCCATCAACAACTTCTAGAAGAACAAAGCTACTTGATTACCAATCTCATTGTCATCAGTGATAGTATTGCCATCCTCCAAACACAATTTAGAAATAGTATTATCTTTCCTATGTTTCATAGCTGAGAGATGAAATAAAGAAGTAGTACGATCCCCTTCTTTAAGCCATTGACCTCTGGATTTTTGTTTCCAGAAAAGTTCTTCTTTATTCATAAGGTTCTTCCAATCAGTAATTAAATTATTTTCAGCTTGAGCAGTATCCTCAGTAGAATCTCCTTGACCTATTCTGGTTTGAAAGTCAGCTAATTTTCTAGAAATAATCTTCTTCTGAACAAACACATTCCCAAAGCTATACTTGTTCCAACCACGGACCTCTTATTTAATGTGTAAAAGCTTCTTAACCAATCTAAACATAGGAGTACCTTGGACATGGAGCTACCACCATTTAGTCAGAAGACTCCTAAAATCCTTGTGTTTAATCCACATAGCTTCAAACCTGAATGGGAAGGGACCCTGACTATGTTGGACAACCCAATTGAGGAGAATAGGATTATGATCTGAAACAGCTCTAGGAAAAGTTGAAAGACTAATATTAGAATGGTTGTCCCAGTTATTAGAGATGAGGAATCTATTCAATTTGAATTGAATCATTTGATCACCTCTTCTTCTGTTGGACCAAGTAAAATTTTGATTCTATAGCTCCACATCCATCAGCCCAAAACTATGGATAAAATCAACTAAATCAAACATGCTATCAGAGTAGTCAAGAATACCCCCAGATTTCTCAGAGGGATATAAAGGAGTATTGAAGTCTCCCACCAACATCCAAAGAGAATGAGGGGAAGTGGAGAGGAGAGTAGACAAATCCATCCACAGAGTTTTCCTCAGAACCCTCGTGTTCAGGGCATAAATATTGATTAAAGACCAATGAAAAGAAGGCATAGAAAAATTGACAATTAGATAATGCTTATTGGAAATGGTAAGAGTACCTCTAATTCTGGCTCTATTCCACATAGTAACAATCCCCCCAGAAGCACCCATAGCAGGACTGATGCAAAAAGCAGCATTAGGCCAGATTCTGTAAGCAACCAATTTAAAATTTTCCTTTGACATTTTAACTTCTTGAAGTAAAAGAATATCAATTTTATGATCTAGAATATAGTTCTTGACTTCAAACTGCTTTGAGAGGCTATTAAGGCCCCTCATATTCCAAGATAATATTCTCATTTGAAAAGTTTTTAGGAGTGGACCTCCAGTGTTTTTTGTTTACCATTGGCAATCTCCCTAGCTACCTCTCTTTGTCTTGTTTCCCTTAGGGTAGGTCTTCCTGACTTAGGATCTATTCCAACATCAGCAAATTTCTTGGGCTTGTGACCCTTCTTCTTAGGGGTTATCCATTCATCTCGGTCATTATTCTTCCCACTTGGCCCTGTTCCAGGGGTCAGAGTTGGGTCAACAGTCTGTTTCACGGTTAACCCTTCCTTGTGAGACTCAGCATGTTACATTCCATTGGTCCTAACTCCATGGGTAGGAGATGGGCTCTATCTTGAAGAGGGTTGAACACTCATCTCTTCATTATTACAAATTGATTTTGGGATTTGAATGTTCTCCAAAGGGGTTGGAGGGGCCTCAACATTACCACTAGCATCAAGTAAATGAACTTCTAGAAGGGTATCCTGTTGAAACTCTCCATCTTCTAGCACATGGGGATCCATAGAAACCTGTTGAACAAGTTCCTCATTTACCCCTGAACCGTGAAGATTAGGATTATCTTTTTCTGAAAAACTAGGATCTATGTTCTTGCCTTCATGATTAGTGTCATGTTCCTCATTACCCCCCATTCCTTGAGTATCAGAAATGTCTTCTTCTAAGGAAGTAGGATTCTCCTTTTTCTCCAGACTAGAAATTTCCTCTACTTTCTTAAGCTTGCAATGTGTCATCAAATGACCCTTCTTCTTGCAAAGTTGACAAAACATAGTCAAGTTTTCATATAGAATTGGTTGCGTCCAAATCCCATATTTAGAGTTCAACTCAATGGACATAGGAAGAGTTTTGTGAACTTCCACATTAACACATAATCTAGCATAAACATATCAGGATTTAGAACGACTAGTATTATCAAGAGTAACATACTGGCCAAAAGTATTAGCAATAGTAGAAATTTTTTTTTATCCTAATATTCCAAAGGAAACCCAGGAAGCCTCACCCAGACTGGGGTAGTCCGGTTCAAGTTAGTGCTAGGATCAAACTCAGGCCACCATGCACAGAGTGCGAATGAGTGAGTACCATAGATCCATGGCCCTCCTGCTAAAATGGTGATCATGTCTTCTCTGCTAGTAAATTTAAAAAGAAACAACCCTCTTGCCATAACAATGACTGAGACACTACCTTTGACCTTCCAACAATTGGATGTACCCACTTCTGCACCATTTCAATATTAGGGCGAAGGGAAAAAAACTTACCCACAAGAGCAAGATCCATGGAGGACATGATTTCCTCAACTAGATCATCTGGTATTTCTAGCGTCGTTCCTTCAGTCGTTTCCTTTTGAATTGGAACTGTAGAAGTCCCTTTAGGAGAAAGATTCTCCCGTCCCATTAAAACACCTTTCCATCCCTTGGAATAGTCAACATCCAACACGGGCAGGGGCCCAGAGGTACTACCTGAGGAAGTACCCTCCATCCCCAAAAGACAGAGAATCTGATTCGCAACAAAACCCTAGAAATCGTAAAAAGCCATAGAAAGCAGACTGTCCAGAAGTAATATAATATAAATACTTATAGAAAATCATTGTTATGTTAGAGTTGAATATTTAATTAATTGTCAGTTAATATTAGAAATGTTCATAGTAAAATAAAAAGTAGTTTTAATTTATTCATTGATTTTTGTTTGAAAAAAGAATTATTATTATTTATCATTCTAGAAATAATTGTGTTGTAAATTTAGTTAATAAAATTAAATTAGTTATTAAATATGAGTTTTCAAAATTAGAAATATGTGTTTTATTTGATAAATTAGAAACAAAACTTAGAAAAAGAAAACTAATTTAGAAAACAAAACAAAAAGATGGAAACAATAAAACAATAGAAAAAGATACTTAAATTTAGAAAAAAGTACAAAAACAAAGCAAAAATAAAAACAGAAAAAGATAGAAAGAAAGAGGGGAAAAAAAAAAAGAAAGTTATTAAAAAAGAAAAAAACCCTCTCATTCTCACACACGAGATTCATTCTGAAAAATCAAGACACAGAGACAAGATGATTGGGAGATTTGGCAAAGGAAGCTGAGGAAGATTAGACAAAGGAGAGGAGAATAGGGAAGATTTGATCACTGACCAGCATATTTAACATGTTTTTATTCCATTCCATAGTGTTATCTTTTCAATATGTGAAACAAAGAGATTGTATGGTTGTTTTTTATGTCTATAAAATCATAATATGTCTACATTATACTGTTGTTATTGTCAATATGATATTGTTGATCATAAGTTCTGTATGTGTACTATTCATATTAGTAAATCTAATCATTGTATAACTAATTTAAATACATTCAATGCTTGTTAGATTGATATTTTTTTATATACCCTTTATATATGTTGTTCATATTATTTATACTACATCTGTAGCAGTCTATTGCATCAGCCATAACTTTAGTTTTACGAACTAAGTTTTTCCTAAATATTTTATATAAGGTGTGAAACTTAATTATGTAAATCATATCCGAAAATCAATGCTACCCAGTTTGTCATTTGTGAGATATGTAATTTTTAGTGACCGTCTCTCTCTACCTATTTTGTCTTTGTTAATACAGTCAATTGCGATAGCCATAACTCTATATTTACGAACTGGGTTTTTCTAAAAATTTTATATAAGGTGTATCACTTAATTATGTAAATCATATTGAATAATCAGCCTTATCCAGTTCATCAATTTGGAGATATGTATTAATTAGTGGCTATCTACCTCCACTGTGAAATCAACACCCAACTCTACATTTTCTCCTCAAATATCCTTTAGATTTTTTCAGAGTGAATTCTTGTTGAAAGCTTGTATAAATTTCAGATTTACTCCAGATTTAAATATATAAGCCCATTAAAGAGGGATAAAAATATGTATTTCTATCATAACAAACTAACTCTTTTTCTACAAAATACACCGGAAAATATGAAAACGAAAATAAACCAACATTGATCAAAACTAGTAGATTGATTAATGGATGAAACAGATATTTTAAATCACAAAATAGAAAGTAACTTATATTTCTTTTATAGATTATTATATATCTTTGAATCTGTAAACTTAGACAAAACATGTAAACCAGGATAATGTAAATTGAGTAAACTCTATCTTTCTGAAAAGTACACAATATTAGTGAATGCTTTAAATCTGAAACAACTATTCTTGGAATTATGTGAAATGGTATAATTTTTCTATGTAATTACATCTGAGACAAGATGTCGAATGTGGGCTCCTGGAGACGGTAATTTACTTTAATTCCAAATTACCACTTTTGTTATGTAATGCTTTGGCCAAAGTGAGATGTATCATTGAAATAGATGGATTTGAAAAGCCTAGGTTTTATGTTATATGTCTTTGCCACATCTTGCATGCAAGAAATATGTAATTCTAGTTATTAGGAATGCATATAGGCATCAGGCTTGCATCAAGTGTTCCCTCCTTCCTTTACCGTTCCAGGTTGCTAGGCTCCTCGTGCAGGGTCGGTGCTTTCTTCGAGCTAGGAAGAAACCCGGGGAAGTCCAATACTTTGTGGTTGGGTGGAAAAAATGCCTTAACCACACTCTTGGCCTCGGCTTGTGGAATACCATTGTGGTCATGGTGGTTGAGGACGGAGATTTTTATGCTATATGATTCATGATGTATATATATTCCTTTGTATTATTCATTGTATGGCTTGCATAGTCAATTTGTAAATGTATAAATACTCTCATTGATGTAATTGATGTAATATCTTGTACTTGGAAAATTGAAATAGATGTAATGTAACACCCTTTTTGTGTATGTAATTGAAATACTTTATTTGGAAACTTTCCATTATTGTATAGCTATGGATATTTTGATTATTGAAATGTTTCACCTTCCTCCTTTGGAATGAGTAATGCTTTTTGGTTTACTATTTTTAGTATGTGACTTTTGTGTGCTCTACATCTGGTATCAGAGCACTCGGGTTCAACACTCAGGCCTTGGGTCTTCTACGTTTAAGTTGTATTACTGTATGTGACACTGTTGTATCAAATAGAGAACCCTAGTTAAGGGTCAATAATTCTTTTGATGAGTTAAAATCAACCGAATAGAAATTTAGACATATTTTGTTTGATCAGAGAACGCTAGAGGTGTGAGACCTCTTCGCCTTAGTCGCATGTTCATAGGACTTGCTAGTAAGAGTAATGGTGTCTATTTGAAATAAGACAAGATGGATAATATATAGAGCTATTTGAAGTGAACCAAGATGGATAATATATGGTGGCGACCCATGAAGGATGATGTAGAAATAAAAGTGAATTAATAAGAGAAATATATTGAGAAGAGAGATCTCTCTAATGATGTAAAGGATGAATGAGTTGATAAGATACAAGGAAAGAAGAAAAAACAAAATTTTGATAAGAGGAAGAAGGAAAATCATTTGTAAAGGGATTCTAGACAATTGTAGCACCTATCACCTCGCTCCAAAAGAAAGGAAGGAAATTTGAATGGAGTGACAAGTGTGAATAGGCATTTCAGCTTTTGAAGGAGAAGCTCACAAATGCACCTATCTTGATTGTGCCAGATCCAAATGGGCACTTCACTGTGATAACAGATGCTTGAGGAGAGGGTGTAGGAGGAGTACTTATGCAGGATGGACAGGTGGTGGCATATGAATCCAGAAAATTGAAACAACATGAATTGAACTATGCACCACATGAGTTGGAGTTGGCTGCCAGAGTGCATGCCCTTCACAGGTGGAGATATTACCTTTTAGGGAAGCCATTCAAATTCAAAACAGACCATTTGGGACTTAAGTACATCTTCACTTAGCCCAACCTTAATACTCGATAGAGAAGATGGTTGGAGTTTTTGAGTGAGTATGATTTTGGTATAGAATATATAAATGGAAAGGAAAATAGAGTAGCAGATGCCCTTAGCAGGAGGAGACATCTTGAAGCTATACTCACTGTAAGATGAAATTTTAGACAACAAGCGATTCAGGCCTTACCAGAAGATGAACATTATTAATAGGGTGAAACAAGCCCTAGAGCAGGATCCTTCAGATCATAGATTGGATGGATATATGTTTGAGGTAGATGGACTCTTAAGGTATCAGGGACGGATGTATATTCCTAACTCAGTGGAGTTGAGGAAGCTTGTGCTTAAAGAATTTCACAATGCACCATATTCAGGGCACCCCAGTGTGATGAAAATGATAGAAGGACTAAGACCCTTGTACTTCTGGCTAGGACTCAAGAAAGATGTTATCAAATTTGTAGCACAATGTTTAGAATGCTAGTGAGTTAAGGTTGAGCATGTGCATCTGGTAAGACTTTTATACCCACATAGTGTGCCTTATTGAAGTTTTAAAGTGAAATTATAACTGATGCTTGTTAGAAGAAGGGTGTGTTGTGATATCTTAGTTGTGAATCTGATTTTTGTCCTAGTTTAAAACTTGGCTGTTGAATGTTTTCTAGTGTATGACTATATGATTGTATGACTTTGCATGATGATTGTTATTTCCTTGATCAGAATGCAATCTTTGTTGCTACATATCTTGAGTAATGTTTTGTGGATAATAGAAGCAATTTTATGTTATAAATGAGTTTGGAGTCTTGGGAGGACTTGTTGTTTTGTGTTATTGAGTGTGTTCTCTTAGCTCGCCCCAATTTTGGTACCCAGCGTAGTGTAGCATCGTACCCCCTCCCTAGTGGCTAGAATTAGTCACATAGTTCATGTAGTGTGAAACTTTTGAATTTTGATCTTTATTTATTTGACTTTGATAATTTCTCTAAACGTTGTAAAGACCAACATTGAAATTTTATTTTGTTTAATGAAAAGTATAGCCATCAAAATTTGATATTTACTTATCCTGTGACCTTGATGGTCATGTTGGATTTACTATTGAAATTACGTGCATTTTATGCCTTATTGTTGGAATTGATTTTTTTCCTTTGGAATTATTTATTATTTATTATTGGTGGCTATGCTTGAATGTTTTAAATTGTTGTTCATGTATCATGTTATGTTTTCTATCATGTCCATGATGAGCCTCTGATAGGTTCTGTAAGGGAGTAGGATGTAGAGAATATATTGTTTCGTAGAGAGTGTGTTACTAAGAGCTTTCGTAGAATGACTTCAATAATTATTAGATGCATTAAACATTTTTGAAGTGTTGAGGATGTTCTAAAATGGATTTTGGTGTCACTATGGATCACTTGAAGTAAGTTAAAATTTTGTATGGAGATAAAGGTTTATGGGGTGAAAAGGAATTTTTGATAGAAGAATTGTAAAAAGTTAATAAAGAATTGATGAATGTTAAAAGGAGTAATATAGAAAATATGGAAAGAATAAAGGAGTTAGGAAATGAAAAGTATGAAAAGTTTTGTGAAAATGACCTTTTTGAAAAAAAAGAATTGGTGAAAGTTTAAAAGAAAAAAAATGAAGAATTAGAAGAAGAGTTGAAGTTGTTTGATAAGGTTTCAAAAAAAGGAATGAATATTTACAAGAAAAGTTGAAGAACCTAGAAGGAAAAAAAAATCAAAATTGAAAGATCAAATGATGAGTTAAAACAATTGTTTGTAGCATGCCAAAAAGGAAAATCAACCGTTAGTTTGTGAAGTCTCATGTGACATAGATGATTTGTGTTCTTTTGATCAATCACTTGGTAGTTTCTGAAGTTGTTTATTGCTAAAGAATGTACGGATGAAAATGATGATGAATCTGCTATCATAGCTAGTTGTTTTGAAGTTGGTTTGAAAATCTTGAAGAAAATTGGTTATATAGGTGAAGGTTTGGGTAAGCATGGGCAAGGAATCAAAGAACCCATTGAGTTAGTTGTAAGGACTAAGTATGAAGGTCTCGGGTATCAAGGTAAAGGAAAAGACAAATGTTTTTGCAAGTACTAAGAAGTCATTTCAAAAAAAAAAAAGATTTTACACTATTTCCATTGTGATAGAGAAGATTATAGACAAGAAATTTGTTGGAATTTACATCCTTGCAAAATTTGTGGTTTGGAAAAATCATAGTGAAAAGACATGTTAGAATAGAGAGTTGAAAAATGAATCTATGAGAAGTTGTTTGAAAATGAAGTGTGGTTGGAAAAATGTATTTGATTGGCAAAAGATCATAGGTATGTTTAGAATGTTTTATAGACATAAGTCTTCTCATGTGGAGAAAAGGAAAAGGAATTGAACAACAAAAACAAATAACCAAATATAGCGAATAGCCAAGTGCAGAGAATAGTAAAGAAATTGAAGAAATTGAATTGTTTTAGCATTGTGCAGAAGCACGAGGAAGACAAGGAAGAGCTTTTTCAGAAATTTTGAATTGTAGATCAAGTTGAAGATAAAGTTTGGCTACAAGTAATGAAAGAGGAAATGGATTCCATTGATAGGCATGATATGAGTGGTATAGTTTCAGAGGAGTTGTTTGCCCAATGGTTGGATAGGACCTAGTTGGTGTACCTTTGGAGTTTTGTCTTGTTGTTGGAGATCTCGACCAATGTTTGATTGGAAGACTGATCTTTTGATATTTTATTGTGTTACCATGAGGTTGTTTATGCATTATGAGGATTGATTCTTGTCTTTATGAGTCTATGTGAATTGATTTATACCTCTTGGGTGTGCATTAAAGATGTGATTATTATTTTTATGCTAGAATGAAGGTAATTAAGTGGTAGTTGTACCATGTGATGGGTTCGGCATTGACTTGGCAATTATTCCATGTGAATTGATTGATTGATTATATAGTTGGATTTATTTGATAGGTCCACAATGTTAAAAGTGAAATAAAGATATTCTTTTGTATAAGGTTGAGTAGGACCAATTGTTTTGTGGATGGTGCCACATGGGAGGATGCAGAGAAGATTGATAGATATTTTCCTCATTTGAGGATATAGCATAGATTTCTTATTCATACATGGATTACGAGACTTTGAGTTATTGTTATAGTTTTATGATACTTTAGAGACATTGTTGGTGGTAGATTTACATTATTATTTTTTATTTGTATAATAAGATATCAGGACAATGTCTCTTCCAAGTGCCGAAGGATGTCACGTCTCAAAATTTGATGCATTCTGAATTTACTATAATTCAAACTATTTATGGATAATTGTGTGTGGATTAAATAGATATTATTTTATTTTGAAAGATGAGATAAGTGAATATTAATTTATATTGAAATAATATAGTGAATATTACATTAGTTTGAAATGATGAAATGTAATGCTTTGGCTATTGGACACTAACCTATTAATGGAAATTTTGAGTTTTATGAGTTGCTGGTTGTCGAAGACAAGGGTGTGGGTAAGGTAGAGGGGGTTAGCTACCTGGTAGGGTTAGGATGGAGTGGACTCTCTTGCACACACGGACACTTAGATGTCATATAGCTGCATTATTATTGCATAATTTAATCATAATGATAAATTGCTTCTTATTTTACTAGAAAGGAAAATTATTGTTATGTTATAGTTGAATATTTAATTAATTGTTAGTTAATATTAGAAATGTTCATAGTAAAATACAAAGTAGTTTTAATTTATTCATTGATTTTTGTTTGAAATAAGAATTATTATTATTTATCATTTTAGAAATAACTGTGTTGCAAAATTTAGTTAATAAAATTAAATTAGTTATTAAATATGAATTTTCGAAAATAGACATATGTGTTTTATTTGATAAATTAGAAATAAAACTTAGAAAAAGAAAACTAATTTAGAAAACAAAACAAAAAGATGGAAACAATAAAACAATAGAAAAGGAGACTTAAATTTAGAAAAAAAACACAAAAACAAAGCAAAAATAAAAAAATAGAAAAAGATAGAAAGAAAGAGGGGGGAAATAGAAAAAAAAATATTAAAAAGAAGAAAACCCTCTCATTCTCACACATGAGATTCATTCTAAAAAATCAAGACACAGAGACAAGAGGATTGGGAGATTTGGCAAAGGAAGCTGAGGAAGATTAGACAGGGGAGAGGAGAACTGGGAAGATTTCATCACTGACTAGCATATTTAACAAGTTTTTATTCCATTCCATAGTGTTATTTTTCCAATATGTGAAACAAAGAGATTGTATGGCTATTTGCTATGTCTGTAAAATCATAATATGGTTATATTATACTGTTGTTATTGTCAATATGATATTGTTGATCATGAGTTTTGTATGTCTATTGTTCATATTAGTAAATCTAATCATTGTATAACTAATTTAAATACATTCAGTGGTTTTTAGTGTTGGAAAAAAGGTAGATAACTGAGAGGGGGGTCAATCAGTTATCTCAAATATCTTAACTTTCTTTTCTCCTTTAATAATTAGTGCAACATCAAAACATATAAGCATACATAATCATGAGAGCATAAATAAAATACACATAACACAAGGATTTTTACGTGGAAAATGCTGTTAAGGGAAAAACCATGGGGTGACTAACCCAAGATTGTATTCTCTATTAAAAAAAAAGAAGTACAAAATGGCACTTGCCAATTAGGGCTCACTGCCCGAGCACACTGCTCACAAGAGGCACACTGCCTACAAGAGATTCACTATCTACAAAGTTTATAGAAAGTAATCAAGTGCTTGAACTGATGAGAGGCATCCACAAATGCTGAAGTTCAATTCTGATAAGGCTTAATATGCTGATCTAATGCACTTCATTCTTCCTCTGCTCTACTGTTGTTGCTCTGTCACATACCGAACTTGTATAGCTGCTTCCACACTTATCTCTGCCTTCCTCGCACCTTATTTTATCATATCTACACTCACACACACTTCATACTGGAATCCATTGTTGGATCTAGGGCATACAACTGAGAGGGGGGGGGGGTGAATCAGTTGTATAGAACTTGTTCTGTTTCAAACACTTTATTCTCTGTTGTTAGTTAGCAACATATCAAATAATCATTCATGGAAGCACAATACTTAAACACAAGAGTAGATAAGCATCAACACATTGAACACCAAGATTTTGACGTGGAAAACCCGGTTAAGGGAAAAACCACGGGGTGATTAACCCAAGAATTATTCTCTGTTAGAAGAATAAGAAAAAATGAATGGCACATGCCAATAAGGGCTCACTGCCCGAGCACACTGCTCACAAAGAGGCCCACTGCCTACAAGGAGACACACTGTCTACAGAGTGATAAAAATCACAGTCTTGAACTGGAGAATGACATCTCAACCATGTCCGGATCAGTTCCAATTAAGCCCAATAATCTCTGCTCTGCCTTTCGCACCTTTCTTCGCTACACCATTCTCATCCACATCCTTCACACTGAAATGAACTCACAAATCATTATTTATACAAGACATCGACTTAGGAACAAGCATCTAAGTCGGCAAACAACCATAGGAGTATCCGCAAGATGAATAACACATCCGGTCGGCTATCACAAGAACATTCGCAGGATGAACAACTCATCCGGTCGGCTAAACAGAGCAATAACTTCATCCGGAAGAATAACTTCAATTCCGGGCTCTACCATCGATGCGGACCAACAACACAACCTAAACATGATTCAAGAGCCTTCACAAGTCTGTCTGAACGTCCGGATACATCCGCACTTCCTCTGCTTACTGGAATCTCTTGTCTTCCTCATCCGGAACTTCAAGAACACAGTCTGTCGCCACTGTCATAATGCAAGAGGTACTTCCGGACCTCCAAATCACACACAAATCAGGATGACACATCACAAGGACATCTAAAACACTCCTTCCAATCCGCAGATTATGATAATACAATTCCGGACCTCACCGGACCTTTTTGTGATCCTCTGTCACCTCCGGATACTTGCCGGACCCGGTTCTATACCGGCAGCCATAACTCCTTCAGATCTTCATGCGGACCTCTGAAATCTTAACTGTAGCATCTCAAGACTCATATCTACTAACCCTTTAATCCGCATCCTCCGGTTCTCATCCTATACAGTATATTTACCTTCTTCTCATCACTGTTCTTGACTGAGGCTAATTTTCTCAATATCCTCAGCACAAAGCTCATCAAATCCTTCTTGTCAATGCAGTATGAGTATGTTGACATCAATGACAACAATGGCTCACCTCATACTTGCAACAATCTCCCCCTTTGTCATTGATGGCAACATATGATGTGAAAAACCATCAAGACAAGAACTTCTCTTTTCTGTCACAGCTCCCCCTATCAACAACCACTTGTTTTTCACATGTCTTCTCTCCCCCTTTGACATCAATGGCAAAGGGCTCATACTTGCAACTCTCATGCATCAGAATAATACCAGCTGCTCCCCCTTAGTTGCAGCTCCCCATTAGTCCGGATCACAAGATATGACTGTGATAGCCACCGGACTGATGCACATCAGTGCATCTTAGTTCATCACCGGAGGGGCCATGACCCCTAACTTCTCCCGGAGATATTCAAAAGAATCCTTGGGAAGAGGTTTTGTAAAGATATCTGCAATCTGATCCTTGGAGGGAACATACTCCAATCTGACTTCTTCCTTGTTTACTTGTTCTCTCAAAAAGTGAAATTTGATAGATATGTGCTTAGTCTTAGAATGCAATACCGGATTCTTGGAAATATTGATTGCACTTGAATTATCACAGAAAATTGTGATAGGCTCCTCATATTCAACTTTGATGTCTCTTAGCATCTGCTTCATCCACAAGATTTGAGTGCAACTACCTGCTGCTGCAATGTATTCTGCTTCAGTTGTAGACAGAGATATTGCATCTTGTTTCTTGCTTAGCCAAGAAACCAATCTCTTCCCCAAAAAGAATGCTCCACCACTAGTGCTCTTCCGGTCATCCACATCTCCTGCCCAATCTGCATCTGTGTAAGCATGAAGAGAAAAATCCGGATCTCTAGGATACCATAGACCATACTCAACTGTCCCTTTCAAGTATCTAAAAATTCTTTTGATTGCCATAACATGAGATTCTCTAGGATCAGCCTGGAATCTTGCCACAAGACCAACAGCTTGCATTATATCTGGTCTAGTTTGAGTGAGATACAACAATCCACCAATCATTGATCTATACTTTGTCTGATCTGCCTTTGGAGAATCATCATCTTTGCTTAACTTACATCCGGTTGCCATAGGAGTGTTCATAGGCTTTGAGTCTTCCATACCAAATTTCTTTAACAATTCTTTCACATATTTGGTCTGAGAAATGAAGATCCCTTCTTTTGTTTGAGTAATTTGCAGACCCAAGAAGAAATTCATTTCACCAAGCATAGACATTTCAAACTCACTTTTCATCTGATTTGCAAAAGTTTTACACATACTATCTCTTCCTCCAAAAATGATATCATCCACAAACACTTCAACAATCAGAATGTTTTCATGATCAATTTTGAAATATAAGTTGCTGTCAGCAGTACCTTTGTTGAATCCAATCTGCACAAGATGCTTATCCAACCTTTCATACCATGCTCTTGGGGCTTGCTTCAATCCATACAAAGCTTTCTTCAACTTGCAGACCATATCATTATTATCAGACAATTGAAATCCATCCGGTTGTTCAATGTAGACTTCTTCTTCCAGATCACCATTTAGGAAGGCAGACTTGACATCCATCTGATATACCTTGAAATCTTTGAAGGCAGCAAATGCAAGAAGTAATCTGACTGCTTCAATTCTTGCTACCGGAGCAAAAGTCTCTTCAAAGTCAATTCCTTCTATTTGAGAGTAGCCTTTGCAGACCAATCTAGCCTTGTTTCTGATTACTTCACCAGCTTCATTTAGTTTGTTCCGGAAGACCCACTTGGTTCCAATTACATTCCTGTCTCTAGGTCTGGGAACAAGATCCCAAGTATGATTTTTCTCAATTTGCATCAGTTCATCTTCCATTGCTTTGGTCCAATTTTCATCATTGCAGGCTTCATTTATTGTTTTAGGTTCAATCCTTGAAATCAGACAACATTCATTCTGATCTTGAGCAATATTCCTTCTAGTTTGTACACCTTTGCTTCTGTCACCTATGATCTGATCTTCAGAGTGATTCAGTTTTACATACCTTGGAATTTTGGGAGTATCCAGTACTGCTGTTTCTTGATCAGGCTCATTTAAACCTAACTCTTCTTCCTGATTTACCGGATCAGGCTGACTCTGTTTCACCGGAGAGGATTGAGTTCCTTGAACACTATCTTGGTCATCTTCATCAAACTCATAAAATCTTGAAGGCTTCTCAATTCCTTCATCAACCTTTACATTGGTACTTTCTATCATCTTCCTCAATCTCTTATTGTAACACCGATATGCTTTGCTTTGAGTGGAGTAGCCCAAGAAAATTCCTTCATCACTTCTAGCATCAAACTTTCCTAGATCTTCATCTCTTTTAATATAACACTTGCTACCAAATACCCTGAAATATTTCACAGTAGGAGTGATGCCAAACCAAAGTTCATAGGGGGTCTTACCGGTGTTGTTTCTGATTTGAACTCGATTGAGAGTGTAGACTGCAGTGCTGATAGCTTCTTTCCAAAACATTTGAGGAACATTTGCTTCCAACATCATTGTCCTAGCAGCTTCCTGGATGGTCCGGTTCTTTCTCTCAACTACTCCATTCTGCTGTGGAGTCTTAGGAGCAGACAACTGTCTCCTTATACCCTGTTTCTCACAAAAGTCAATGAATTCACCAGATGTAAATTCACCACCTCTATCAGACCTTAGACACTTTAGTTTCAATCCGGTTTGATTCTCCACCATAGCTTTGAAGATTTTGAACTTCTCAAAAGCTTCTGATTTTTCTTTTAGAAAGGTAACCCACATCATCCTGGAATGATCATCAATTAACAACATGAAATATCTATCACCTTGCTGACTCTTGATTCTTGTCGGACCACATAGATCAGTATGTACTAATTCCAACAATCCGGTAGAAGACTGATCTTTGCTTTTAAAAGAGACTCTGCTTTGTTTGCCTAACTGACATTCTTTACACACACTGTTTGTAGGTTTTATCAACTTTGGAAGATCTCTCACAGCCTGAGTATTGCTTATTTTGATGATGTTATCAAAATTTACATGACACATTCTTCTATGCCATAACCAACTCTGATCAATTTGAACAAACAAACAACTTTTATTTGAACCAACCAGATGAAAGATGTTACCTCTTGTCTGAGTACCGGATGCAATTTCAGTTCCGGAGCTTGTAAAGATTCTGCATTTTCCATTCTTGAACCGGAGATCATAGCCTTTGTCCACTAACTGACCAACACTGAGAAGATTGTGCTTCAATCCTTCAACATATAGTACATTACCTGTTTTGCTCTTACCATCAAAGGAAATAGTTCCCCTACCTCTGATTCTGCCAGCAGAATTGTCACCAAACTTTACCATTCCTCCTTCATATCTTTCCAAGTCTAAGAACTTATTCTTGTCACCAGTCATATGGTGAGAGCATCCACTGTCAATAACCCAATCATCCTTTTCTTCCACTTGAGCAGCCAAGGCTTTTTCAACAACTTTGTGATTGACAGATTCAGAGAGCAAGGAATCTTCTTCCTTGATGGCTATAAACACCCACTCATTTCCGGATTTGCTTCCTGGATCTGATTCATCATCTGTTACTCCTTCATTGTCATCTTCTTCATGAACATAATAGCAATTCTTTTGAAACCTTTGTCTGTGAGTATTAGATCTTGCAGATCTCTCCGGACATCTTGAGGCAAAATGACCAATCTTATTGCAGTTAAAACATTTAAAGGGTAGTTTTCCTTCATACTTACCGGATCCTCTTGGTAGTCTCTTTGCAATGAGGGCTTCAAGTTGAGCTGTTTCTGCTTCTTCTTCTTCCATGTCTCTTCTTGCTTGATCATACCATGACATTTTCCTTGATGAGTTTTCACCCGGATCAAATCTCTGTTTGCCTTTCACATAGGCACTGGCTTTAAAAGCAGACTCAGTCTTGGGTGGATCATCTCCAAACTCGGTCATTTCAAATGCAGCTAGTTTGCCAGCCAATTGTTCTCTTGTGACAGTTGTGTGGGCTCTGAATTCATCAATGGCAGCAACTTTGATTTTGTAGGCAGCAGGAAGGGATCTTAGGATTTTGCAGACAATCTCATTTTCATCTAGAGTTCCACCAGTATTTCTGATTCCACATACCAGCTCATTTACTCTTGGCATAAAGGTAGTAATGTTTTCATCATCTCTCATTTTCAATCTTTCAAATTTCCCTTTCAGACTTTGCAACCTTGCACTTTTGACAAACTCATCTCCTTCATACAGAAGTTCCAGTTTAGTTAGGATCTCATATGCAGTTGGTAGGTCAATGACATTCGAGAGATCTGAGTCATTCAATGCGCTTAGAAGAGCTTCCTTGGTCCGCAGATTGTTTTCAGCTTCTGTGGTTTCATCAGGAGTTGTCGGACCACCTTGTGGGGGTATATATGGTTTTGAAATCATAGCCAAGTATGCTTTTCCCATACATTCCAAATGACACTTCATGCGACCTTTCCAGAGAGTGAAGTTGGTTCCATCGAACTTCGGACTATCCTTCTTGTATGACGACATCCTGGATCACCTCAAGCGGTTAAGCTCCTATCAGAGGAACTCGGCTCTGATACCAATTGTTGGATCTAGGGCATACAACTGAGAGGGGGGGGGGTGAATCAGTTGTATAGAACTTGTTCTGTTTCAAACACTTTATTCTCTGTTGTTAGTTAGCAACATATCAAATAATCATTCATGGAAGCACAATACTTAAACACAAGAGTAGATAAGCATCAACACATTGAACACCAAGATTTTGACGTGGAAAACCCGGTTAAGGGAAAAACCACGGGGTGATTAACCCAAGAATTATTCTCTGTTAGAAGAATAAGAAAAAATGAATGGCACATGCCAATAAGGGCTCACTGCCCGAGCACACTGCTCACAAAGAGGCCCACTGCCTACAAGGAGACACACTGTCTACAGAGTGATAAAAATCACAGTCTTGAACTGGAGAATGACATCTCAACCATGTCCGGATCAGTTCCAATTAAGCCCAATAATCTCTGCTCTGCCTTTCGCACCTTTCTTCGCTACACCATTCTCATCCACATCCTTCACACTGAAATGAACTCACAAATCATTATTTATACAAGACATCGACTTAGGAACAAGCATCTAAGTCGGCAAACAACCATAGGAGTATCCGCAAGATGAATAACACATCCGGTCGGCTATCACAAGAACATTCGCAGGATGAACAACTCATCCGGTCGGCTAAACAGAGCAATAACTTCATCCGGAAGAATAACTTCAATTCCGGGCTCTACCATCGATGCGGACCAACAACACAACCTAAACATGATTCAAGAGCCTTCACAAGTCTGTCTGAACGTCCGGATACATCCGCACTTCCTCTGCTTACTGGAATCTCTTGTCTTCCTCATCCGGAACTTCAAGAACACAGTCTGTCGCCACTGTCATAATGCAAGAGGTACTTCCGGACCTCCAAATCACACACAAATCAGGATGACACATCACAAGGACATCTAAAACACTCCTTCCAATCCGCAGATTATGATAATACAATTCCGGACCTCACCGGACCTTTTTGTGATCCTCTGTCACCTCCGGATACTTGCCGGACCCGGTTCTATACCGGCAGCCATAACTCCTTCAGATCTTCATGCGGACCTCTGAAATCTTAACTGTAGCATCTCAAGACTCATATCTACTAACCCTTTAATCCGCATCCTCCGGTTCTCATCCTATACAGTATATTTACCTTCTTCTCATCACTGTTCTTGACTGAGGCTAATTTTCTCAATATCCTCAGCACAAAGCTCATCAAATCCTTCTTGTCAATGCAGTATGAGTATGTTGACATCAATGACAACAATGGCTCACCTCATACTTGCAACATCCATCTGGTATATATATATATCCGTACCAAGGATTTCAATAACTTTCTAGTCGGCAACTGGAATACTCAAGATATTTTCATGATACTAATCTATCAGCTAAATTCATACCTAATTTGTGATGCGTATCAAAAACATAGACATAGAAGTCATCAATCATGTCGGCCAACATTGTATGATCCCTCAAATAGCTTGATTAACATCAATTACTCATTCGGATTGAAGTCTGATACTCTGTCGGTCAGTTCTTCCTTAGTCTGCTCTGCCTGACAGAAACCCAACACTTAGATGCTCATATCTTTTCCATGTTTTATCACCAGAGCCTCCATCTCTAGAATATAGTAGTCATGATACTCCTCTTCACCTGTCCAAGTCTGCAACTTGTTGATTTACACCATCTGAGAGATCGGGACCTGTTTGTCAGACCTTGCTACATGCTCTATTCTTGTTCACCAGACCAAAACAATCTTTAATCTGACTTCCAGTATGGGCATAGTATGTGCTGCGGATGTGTGGGATAGACTTTGTTGCCATCGGTGACAACAATCATGAAGCCACATAGTGTATCTTGCCAACAGTTAGATTGGTATTTTTATATATACCCTGTATATATGTTGTTCATATTATTTTATACTGCATTTGTAGCAGTCTATTGCATCAGCCATAACTTTAGTTTTACAAACTGAGATTTTCTAAAATTTTTATACAAGGTCTAAAACATAATTATGTAAATCATATCTGAAAATCAGCCCTACCCAATTTGTCATTTGTGAGATATGTAATTTTTAGTGACCGTCTCTCTCTACCCATTTTGTCTCTATTAAAACATTCTATTGCGACAACCATAACTCTATATTTACGAACTGGGTTTTTCTAAAATTTTTATATAAGGTGGACCACTTAATTATGTAAATCATATCCAAAAATTAGCCTTATCCAGTCCACCAATTTGGAGATATGTATTAATTAATGGTTGTCTACCTCCATTGTGAAATCAACACCCAACTCTACATTTTCTCCTCAGATACCCTTTAAATCTTTTTAGATTCTCCCGTCCCGTCAGAACACCTTTCCATCCCTTGGAATAGTCAACATCTGACACGGGTAGGGGCCCAGAGGTACTACCCGAGGCAGTACCCTCCATCCCCAAAAGACAAAGAATCTGATTCGCAACAAAACCCTAGAAACCCTAAAAAGCCATCGAAAGGAGACCGTCTAGAAGTAATATAATATAAATACTTATAGAAAATCATTGTTATGTTATAGTTGAATATTTAATTAATTATCATTTAATATTAGAAATGTTCATAGTAAAATAAAAAGTAGTTTTAATTTATTCATTGATTTTTGTTTGAAATAAGAATTATTATTATTTATCATTTTAGAAATAATTGTGTTGCAAAATTTAGTTAATAAAATTAAATTAGTTATTAAATATGAGTTTTCAAAAATAGAAATATGTGTTTTATTTGATAAATTAGAAATAAAACATAGAAAAAGAAAACTAATTTAGAAAACAAAACAAAAAGATGGAAACAATAAAACAATAGAAAAAGAGACTTAAATTTAGAAAAAAACACAAAAACAAAGAAAAAATAAAAATAGAAAAAGATAGAAAGAAAGAGAGGGAAAAAAGAAAAGAAAGTTATTAAAAAAGAAGAAAACCCTCTCATTCTCACACACGAGATTCATTCTGAAAAAAGGAGAGGAGAATTAGGAAGATTTGATCATTGACCAGCATATTTAACAGGTTATTATTCCATTCCATAGTGTTATTTTTCCAATATGTGAAACAAAGAGATTGTATGGCTGTTTGTTATGTCTGTAAAATCAAAATATGTCTATATGATACTGTTGTTATTATCAATATGATATTATTGATCATAAGTTTTGTATGTGTACTATTCATATTAGTAAATCTAATCATTGTATAACTAATTTAAATACATTTAGTGGTTGTTAGATTGATATTTTTATATATACCCTTTATATATGTTGTTCATATTATTTATACTACATCTGTAGCAATCTATTGCATCAACCATAACTTTAGTTTTATGAACTAAGTTTTTCTAAACATTTTATATAAGATGTGAAACTTAATTATGTAAATCATATCCGAAAATCAGCGCTACCCAGTTTGTCATTTGTGAGATATGTAATTTTTAGTGATCGTCTCTCTCTACCCATTTTGTCTTTGTTAATACAGTCTATTGCGATAGCCATAACTCTGTATTTACAAACTGGGTTTTTTCTAAAATTTTTATATAAGGTGTGTCACTTAATTATGTAAATTATATCAAAAAATTAGCCATACCCAGTTCATCAATTTGGAGACATGTATTAATTAGTGGCTGTCTACCTCCACTGTGAAATCAACACCCAGCTCTACATTTTCTCCTCAGATATCCTTTAAATTTTTTCAGAGTGAATTCTTGTTGAAAGCTTGTATAAATTTCAGATTTACTCCAGATTTAAATATATAATCCCATTAAAGAAGGAGAAAAATATGTATTTCTATCATAACAAACCAATTCTTTTTCTGCAAAATACACCGGAAAATATGAAAACGAAAATAAACCAACATTGATCAAAACTAGTAGATTGATTAATGGATGAAACAGATATTTTAAATCACAAACTAGAAAGCAACTTATATTTCTTTTATAGATTATTATATATCTTTGAATCTATAAACTTAGACAAAACATGCAAACCAAGATAATGTAAATTGAGTAAACTCTATCTTTCCGAAAAGTAAACAATATTAGTGAATTCCTTAAATCTAAAACAACTATTCTTGGAATTATGTGAAATGGTATAATTTTTCTATGTAATTACATATAGGACAAGATGCTGAATGTGGGCTCCCAGAGATGGTAATTTACATTAATTCTAAATTACCACTTTTGTTATGTAATGCTTTGGCCAAAGTGAGATTTACCATTGAAATAGATGGATTTGAAAAGCCTAGGTTTTATGTTATATGTCTCTACCACATCTTGCATGCAAGAAATATGTAATCCTAGTTATTAGGAATGCATATAGGCATCAGGCTTGCATCAAGTGTTCCCTCCTGCCTTTACCGTTCTAGGTTGCTAGGCTCCTCGTGCAGGGTCGGTGCTTTCTTCAAGTTAGGAAGAAACCTGGGCAAGTCCAGTACTTTGTGGTTGGGTGGAAAAAATGCCTTAACCACACTCTTGGCCTCGGCTTGTGGAATAGGATTGTGGTCATGGCAGTTGAGGATAGAGCTTTTTATACTATATGAATCATGATGTATAAATATTCCTTTGTATTATTCATTGTATGGCTTGCATAGCCAATTTGTAAATGTATAAATACTCTCATTGATGTAATTGATGTAATATCTTGTACTTGGAAAATTTAAATAGATGTAATTGAACTACTTTATTTGGAAACTTTCCATTATTGTACAACTATGGATATTTTGATTAATGAAATGTTTCACCTTCCTCCTTTGGAATGATTAATGCTTTTTGGTTTACTATTTTTAGTATGTGAGTTTTGCGTGCTTTACATTTGGTATCAGAGCACCCAAGTTCAACACTCAGGCCTTGAGTCTTCTACGTTTAAGTTGCATTACAGTATGTGACCCTGTTGTATCAAATAGAGAACCCTAGTTAAGGGTCAATGATTCTTTTGATGAGTTAGAATCAACCGAATAGAAATTTAGACATAGTTTGTTTGATTAGAGAACGCTAGAGGTGTGAGACCTCTTCGCCTTAGTTGCATTTTCATAGGACTTGCTAGTAAGAGTAATGGTGTCTATTTGAAATAAGACAAGATGGATAATATATAGAGCTATTTGAAGTGAACCAAGATGGATAATATATGGTGGCGACCCATGAAGGATGATGTGGAAATAAAAGTGAATTAATAAGAGAAATATATTGAGAAGAGAGATCTCTCTGATGATGTAAAGGATGAATGAGTTGATAAGATACAAGGAAAGAAGAAAAGATGAAATTTTGATAAGAGGAAGAAGGAAAATCATTTGTAAAGGGATTCTCAACAATTGCAGCACCTATCACCTCGCTCCAAAATAAAGGAAAGAAATTTGAATGGAGTGACAAGTGTGAATAGGCATTTCAAGTTTTGAAGGAGAAGCTCACAACTCCACCTATCTTGATTGTGCCAGATCTAAATGGGCACTTCACTGTAATAATAGATGCTTGAGGAGAGGGTGTAGGAGGAGTACTTATGTAGGATGGACAGGTGGTGGCATATGAATCTAGAAAATTAAAACAACATGAATTGAACTATGCACCACATGATTTGGAGTTGGCTGCCAGAGTGCATACCCTTCAAAGGTGGAGATACTATCTTTTAGGGAAGCCATTCAAATTCAAAACAGACCATTTGGGACTTAAGTACATCTTCACTTAGCCCAACCTTAATACTCGATAGAGAAGATGGTTGGAGTTTTTGAGTGAGTATGAATTTGGTATAGAATATATAAAAGGAAAGGAAAATAGAGTAGCAGATGCCCTTAGCAGGAGGAGACGTCTTGCAGCTATACTCACTGTAAGATCAAATTTTAGACAAGTGATTCAAGCCTTACCAGAAGATGAACATTATTGATAGGGTGAAACAAGCTCTAGAGCAGGATCCTTCAGATCGTAGATTTGATGGGTATATGTTTGAGGCAGATGGACTGTTAAGGTATCAGGGACGGATGTATATTCCTAACTTAGTGGAGTTGAGGAAGCTTGTGCTTAAAGAATTTCACAATGCACCATATTTAGGGCACACTGGTGTGATGAAAATGATAGAAGGACTGAGACCCTTGTACTTCAAGCCAGGACTCAAGAAGGATCTTATCAAATATGTAGCCCGATGTTTAGAATGCTAGTGAGTTAAGGTTGAGCATGTGCATCTAGCAAGACTTTTATACCCACATAGTATGTCTTATTGAAGTTTTAAAGTGAAATTATAACTGATGTATGTTGGAAGAAGGGTGTGTTGTGATATCTTAATTGTGAATGTGATTTTTCTCCTAGTTTAAAACTTGGTTGTTGAATGTTTGCTAGTGTATGACTATATGACTGTGTGACTTTGCATGATGATTGTGATTTCCTTGATCAGAATGCGATCTTTGTTGCTAGGTATCTTGAGTGATGTTTTGTGGATAATAGAAGCAATTCTATGTTATAAATGAGTTTGGAGTCTTGGGAGGACTTGTTGTTTTGTACGATTGAGTGTGTTCTCTTAGCTCACCCCAATTTTGGTACCTGGCATAGTGTAGCATCGTACCCCCTCTCTAGTGGCTAGAATTAGTCACATAGTTCATATAGTGTGAAACTTTTGAATTTTGATCTTTATTTATTTGACTTTAATAATTTCTCTAAACGTTGTAAAGACCAACATTGAAATTTTATTTTTTTTAATGAAAAAGTATAGCCATCAAAATTTGATATTTACTTTTCCTATGACCTTGATGGTCATGTTGGATTTACTGTTGAAATTGCACATATTTTTATGCCTTATTGTTGGAATTGATTTTTTTCCTTTGGAATTATTTATTATTTATTATTGGTGGCTATGCTTGAATATTTTAAATTGTTGTTCATGTATCATGTTATGTTTTCTATCATGTCTATGACGAGCCTCTGATAGGTTCTGTAAGGGAGTAGGATGTAGAGAATATATTGTTTCGTAGAGATTGTGTTACTAAGAGCTTTCATAGAATAAGTTCATTAATTATTAGATGCATTAAACATTGTTGAAGTGTTCAGGATGTTTTGAAATGGATTTTGGTGTCACGATGGATCACTTGAAGTAAGTTGAAATTTTAAATGGAGATAAAGGTCTATGGGGTGAAAAGGAATTTTTGATAGAAGAATTGGAAAAAGTTAATAAAGAATTGATGAATGTTAAAAGGAGTAATATAGATAAAATGAAAAGAATAAAGGAGTTAGGAAATGAAAAGTATGAAAAGTTTTGTGAAAATGACCTTTTGGAAAAAAAAGAATTGGTGAAAGTTCAAAAGAAAAAAAATGAAGAATTAAAAGAAGAGTTGAAGTTGTTTGATAAGGTTTCAAAAAAAGGAATGAATATTTACAAGAAAAGTTGAAGAACCTAGAAGGAAAAAAAAATCAAAATTGAAATATCAAATGATGAGTTAAAACAATTGTTTATAGCATGCCAAAAAGAAAAATCAACCATCAGTTTGTGAAGTCTCATGTGACATAGATGATTTGTGTTCTTTTGATCAATCACTTGGTAGTTGCTGAAATTACTTATTGCTAAAGAATGTAAGGATGAAAATGATGATGAATCTGCTATCATAGCTAGTTGTTTTGATGTTGGTTTGAAAATCTTGAAGAAAATTGGTTATATAGCCGAAGGTTTGGGTAAGCATGGGCAAGGAATCAAAGAACCCATTGAGTTAGTTGTAAGGACTAAGTATGATGGTCTCAGGTATCAAGGTAAAGGAAAAGACAAATGTTTTTACAAGTACTAAGAAGTCATTTCAAAAAAAAAAGATTTTACACTATTTCCATTGTGATAGAGAATATCATAGACAAGAAATTTGTTGGAATTTACATCCTTGCAAAATTTGTGGTTTGGAAAAAACATAGTGAAAAGACATGTTAGAATAGAGAGTTGAAAAATAAATCTATGACAAGTTGTTTGAAAATGAAGTGTGGTTGGAAAAATGTATTTAATTGGCAAATAATCACAGGTATGCTTAGAATGTTTATAGACACAAGACCTCTCATGTGGAGAAAAGGAAAAGGAATTGAACAACAGAAACAAATAACCAAATATAGTGAATAGCCAAGTGTAGAGAATAGTAAAGAAATTGACGAAATTGAATTGTTTTAGCATTGTGTAGAAGCACAAGGAAGACAAGGAAGAGCTTTTCTTGAAATTTTGAATTGTAGATCAAGTTGAAGATAAAGTTTGGCTACAAGTAATGAAAGAGGGAATGGATTCCATTGATAGGAATGATATGAGTGGTATAGTTTTAGATGAGTTATTTGCCCAATGGTTGGATAGGACCTAGTTGATGTACCTTTGGAATTTTGTCTTGTTGTTAGAGATCTCGACCAATGTTTGATTGGAAGACTAATCTTTTGATATTTTATTGTGTTACCATGAGGTTGTTTATGCATTATAAAGATTGATTCTTGTCTTTATGAGTCTATGTGAATTGATTTATGCCTCTTGGGTGTGCATTAAAGATGTGGTTATTATTCTTATGCTAGAATGAAGGTAATTGAGTGGTAGTTGTACCTTGTGATGGGTTCGGCATTGAATTGGCAATTATTCCATGTGAATTGATTGATTGATTATATAGTTGGATTTATTTGATAGATCCGCAATGTTAAAAGTGAAATAAAGATATTGTTTTTTATAAGGTTGAGTAGGGCCAATTGTTTTGTGGATGGTGCCACATTGGAGGATGCAGAGAAGATTGATAGATCTTTTCCTCATTTGAGGATATAGCATAGATTTCTTATTCGTACATGGATTATGAAACTTTGAGTTATTGTTATAGTTTTATGATACTTTAAAGACATTGTTGGTGGTAGATTTACATTATTATTATTTATTTGTGTAATAAGATATCGGGACAATGTCTCTCCCAAGTGGGGAAGGATGTCACATCTCAAAATTTGATGCGTTCTGAACTTACTATAATTGGAACTATTTATGGATAATTATGCATGGATTAAATAGATATTATTTTATTTTGAGAGGTGAGATAAGTGAATATTACTTTATATTGAAATAATATAGTGAATATTACTTTATTTTGAAATGATGAAATGTAATGCTTTGGCTATTGGACACTAACCTATTAATGAAAAATTAGAGTTTTATGAGTTGTAGGTTGTCGAAGACAAGGGTGTGGTTAAGGTAGAGGGGGTTAGCTACTTGGCAGGGTTAGGATGGAGTGGACTCTCTTGCACACATGGACACTTAGATGTCATATAGATGCATTATTATTGCATAATTTAATCATAAGGATAAATTGATTCTTATTTTACGAGAAAGGAAAATCATTGTTATGTTATAGTTGAATATTTAATTAATTGTTAGTTAATATTAGAAATGCTCATAGTAAAATAAAAAGTAGTTTTAATTTATTCATTGATTTTTGTTTGAAATAAGAATTATTATTATTTATCATTTTAGAAATAATTGTGTTGCAAAATTTAGTTAATAAAATTAAATTAGATATTAAATATGAGTTTTCAAAAATAGAAATATGTGTTTTATTTTATAAATTAGAAATAAAACTTAGAAAAAGAAAACTAATTTAGAAAACAAAACAAAAAGATGGAAACAATAAAACAATAGAAAAAGAGACGTAAATTTAGAAAAAAACACAAAGACAGAAAAAGATAGAAAGAAAGAGGGGGGAAATAGAAAAAAAGTTATTAAAAAAGAAGAAAACCCTCTCATTCTCACACGTGAGATTCATTCTAAAAAATCCAAGACAAAGAGACAAGAGGATTGGGAGATTTGGCAAAGGAAGCTGAGGAAGATTAGACAGAGGAGAGGAGAACCGGGAAGATTTGATCATTGACTAGGATATTTAACAAGTTTTTTATTCCATTCCGTAGTGTTATTTTTCCAATATGTGAAACAAAGAGATTGTATGGATGTTTGCTATGTCTGTAAAATCATAATATGGTTATATTATACTATTGTTATTGTCAATATGATATTGTTGATCATGAGTTTTGTATGTCTACTGTTCATATTAGTAAATCTAATCATTGTATAACTAATTTAAATACATTCAGTGGTTGTTAGAATGATATTTTTATATATACCCTATATATATGTTGTTCATATTATTTTATACTACATATGTAGCAGTCTATTGTGTCAGCCATAACTTTAGTTTTACAAACTGAGATTTTCTAAAATTTTTACACAAGGTGTAAAACATAATTATGTAAATCATATCTGAAAATCAGCCCTACCCAATTTGTCATTTGTGAGATATGTATTTTTTAGTGACCGTCTCTCTCTACCCATTTTCTCTGTTAAAATAGTCTATTGTGACAGCCATAACTCTATATTTACGAACTGGGTTTTTTCTAAAATTTTTATATAAGGTGCAGCACTTAATTATGTAAATCATATCCAAAAATCAGCCTTATCCAGTTCACCAATTTGGAGATATGTATTAATTAGTGGTTGTCTACCTCCATTGTGAAATCAACACCCAGCTTTACATTTTCTCCTCAGATATCCTTTAAATCTTTTTCAAAGTGAATTCTTGTTGAAAGCTTGTATAAATTTTAGATTTATTCCAGATTTAAATATATAAACCCATTAAAGAAGGAGAAAAATATGCATTTCTATCATAACAAACCAATTCTTTTTCCGCAAAATACACTGGAAAATATGAAAACAAAAATAAACCAACATTGACCAAAACTAGTAGATTGATTTATGGATGAAACAGATATTTTAAATCACAAACTAGAAAGAAACTTATATGTCTTTTATAGATTATTACATATCTTTGAATCTATAAACTTAGACAAAACATGCAAACTAGGATAATATTAATTTTGAGTAAATTCTATCTTTCTGAAAAGTACACAATATTAGTGAATGCTTTAAATATGAAACACCTATTGTTGGAATTATGTGAAATGGTATAATTTTTCTGTGTAATTACTTCTGGGACAGGATGTCGAATGTGGGCTCCTAGAGATGGTAATTTACTTTTTCTAAATTACCACTTTTGTTATGTAATGTTTTGGCCAAAGCGAGATGTATCATTGAAATAGATGGATTTGAAAAGCCTTGATTTTTTGTTATATATCTCTATCACATCCTGCATGAAAGAAATATGTAATTCTAGTTATTAGGAATTCATATAGGCATTAGTTTGCATCAAGTGTTCCCTCCTGCCTTTACTGTTCTAGGTTGATAGGCTCCTCGTGTAGGGTCGGTGTTTTCTTCGAGTTAGGAAGAAGCCCAGGGAAGTCCAGTACTTCGTGGTTGGGTGGAAAAAGTACCTTAACCACACTCTTGGCCTCAGCTTGTGAAAGACCATTGTGGTCATGGCAGTTGAGGATAGAGCTTTTTATGCTATATGATTCATGATGCATATATATCCATTTGTATTATTCATTATATGGCTTGCATAGCTAATTTGTAAATGTATAAATACTCTCATTGATGTAATTGATGTAATATCTTGTACTTGGAACATTGAAATAGATGTAGTGTAACACCCTTTTGGTGTATGTAATTGAACTACTTTATTTGGAAGCTTTCCATTATTGTACAACTATGGATATTTTGATTAATGAAATGTTTCACCTTCCTCCTTTGGAATGAGTAATGCTTTTTGGTTTACTATTTTTTGTATATGAGTTTTGCATACTTTACATTTACTTCCTTATCTGCAACCTTCTCTCTCAAAAAGTGATACCTAATTGGTATATTCTTGGTTCTAGAATGCATCACTAGATTCTTGGAAATATTGATAGCACTTGTATTATCACACATAATAGGAATAGGCTCATCATATAGTGCCTTGATATGCTTCAAGGTTTGCTTCATTCACAACACTTGTGTACAACAGAATGCTACTACAATATGCTCTACCTCTATAGTTGATAAGGACACTAAATCTTGTTTCTTTCTCTGCCATGAAACCAATCTGCTTCCTAAAAAGAAAGCACCACCACTTGTACTTCTTTTATCATCAACACAAGCAACCCAATCAATATTAGTGTAGGCACTTAGATCAAAATCATTACCTCTTGGATATCATAATCCATAATCTGGAGTTCCTTTCAAGTATCTAAAAATTCTTTTCACTGCCTTCTCATGTGTTTTCTTGGGATTAGCTTGATATCTCTAGGAAGTACTCACATCTTCAACATCAAATTTCTTCAACATCAATCCTCTAATCATAGATTTATAGGAAGTCTAATCAACCTCTAGACACATCTTCAACATCAAATTTCTTGATACCAGATTTCTTCAACATCTCTCTAGCATACTTAGCCTAAGAAATAAATATACCATCATCTAACTGAGCAATTTGAAGTCCAAGGAAGAAATACATCTTGTAGACACCTAAAAATGTCTTCACCACTTAAGCGACCTCTGACATCACTAACATCACCAATCACCCTTCCAATTAATTAATTAAATTCTTATTTAATTAATTATTCATCCCAATACATGATTCCTCATCATCTTCCCTTCTAAATTGAATTAATTTAATTAATTCAATAGTTCCCCCTTCACCAACATTAGCCTAATTAATTAAATAAATGTGCAAATATTTATTTGATTAATTTACCCCTTTCACTAAACCTGATTAATTAAATAAATCATATTTATTTAATTAATTCAACCTACTAATCAACCTATCCCTACCCTAGTTAATTAAATATCAATTATTTAATTACCTAGCCTAACCTACATGACCCTAGACCTAGGATTAATTAAATAAAACATTATTTAATTAATCTTAACCCCTCATTAACCCATTCCCTAATTTTTCCAGCCATATTAATTAGGCTAATTACCCTGATTAAAATGGTCAAACCTAGCTTAACACCCTTCCCCACATCCTCCAAATAAAAAATTGATATTTATGCCTCATAAATCAATTTTTTATACACACGTCATTCATCTCATTAATAACCTCTTACACCCCTTACATATGTCATAACTTATTTATTTCCACTCTTCCCCAAATAAATTTTTAATTCATTTTCTCTTCCCCATGTGAATTTTAAATTCACATCTAACCCATCTCACCCAACCTCATTTAATTCACCCCTTTCCCAAGATGAATTTAAAATTCATCTTTATTCACAATCCTCCATTTTTAGAGATTAAATCTAGGCCCTCCACATCACATGCATTCACAACCATTGATCTCCAAATCAAATCTCCACCCTTGGATCAAATCCTCTCCCAAAAAGCCTATAAATAGAGCCTCTCCCAGGCCATTTTAGTGTCCACATTTTGAGCAAAGTTATCATGCCAAATCCTCTCCTCTTGAGCTAGTCTTATTAGTGAATTGCATAGGTTTTGAGAGCATTTCACATTGTCCATTATCATCTTGGGTAAAGCTAGAGGGTTTGGGTGCAACACTCTCCACCTTATCAAGGGTTTGTGGATCACATTGGAAGGTATAACATTTGATTTCATGGCATTTTTCTTGTGTTTGCTTTCATTTTGTTTTCCATAATCTACATTGGCACACCTAGTGGGACCCACAAGGTCCAAACTAATGTTTTTGTGTGAGTTTTTGGTATTTGAAGGTGTGTTTGTAGGTATCGACGCTAAAACTCCTCTGTTTGGCGCCATTTCTCCACACAGCGGCGCCATTTTTGTGTATAGTGGCACCTTTTCTGACTATTTTGGTGTCATTTTAGAATGACCATCATACTAACACTTCATCTTGGATGTTAGTTTTTTATGCTTTTTTGTGATTTTTAGGTTGATTAACTCTCAGTTTTGATAGAAATCACATAGGGGGAGCGGGATATTATGGTGAAATTTCTTTGAAATCTACCTAACATTTTGTCATCTAACCCTTGTTTGGTTGGCTTATTTAGAACTTTGTTTATATCACTTTCATTGATATTTTGAATGTCTTTGGACTAGAAAACAACTACTAGCCTTGATTGAGCTAATATTTTGGAACTAAAGTGTGTTTTTGCAGCCTCTTTTGAAGCACTATGCCATCTTGGCGCTATTTGTGCCCAGTTCAGTGCCATCTAGTTCAGTAGATGAGAAACAACATTTAAAACCCACTTTGGCGCCATTTCCTGATTTCGTAGTGCCTTCTTGTTCTATTGCGCCATTGTTCCCTATTATAGCACCATTTTTCTGTGTAAAATTAGTAGTGAACATTGTGGCACCATTTCTGTAAACTATAGCACCTTCTGTCATAGTAGTGCCATTTTGGCATTCTAAAGCGCCATATTCTGTAACAATTAGGAAATAGGGGTCTTCTGTCTATAGCACCGTTTGGTTATTTTTTAGCACCATTTTACTATTCTGTGGCACCTTATCTTACTGTTGTGGCACTATTTCTGTACTAACTTTGGGATCTATGTAGGTTGCTGACTGTGTTTTGTAGGTTAAAAATCATTTGTCCAAGACCTTAATCTAAAACTACTAACATATTTACAGGGATTTATTATCATAGGAAAACATTTTATCTTGGTGCACTAAAAAGAACCCTTGCTTGCTTAGCCTAGAAAACACTTAGATTTGGTGCATAAAATAAATCTTGTTTGCAAACAATCTTAGGCACACTTCATTTTAGGCTCTAAAAAGAACATTAGAAATTGTTTGTCGTGTCTTGTGCACTTGCACATTTGTGTTACCCAAGGGATAGAATCAAAGTATCCTCTCCCCTCACCTTCAAAAGGATCTTGGGTGAAGAGAAATGGTTCTATTCTCTTTTTTTTTTAGGAAGTGGGCCTGCTCTTGAGAAACATCCGCAAGGAGAACTCATTTGCAACCCCAAGTAGTACTTTTATTTAGTCTGCTACATAAATTAGGATAAGGCGAAAGCCAAGTTTGAATTGGTATTAGCACTTACCATTCAGTGCTAGCTTGAAAGGAAGTAGTACCTCATGTATATGATACTCCTAGTAGAGCTAGTCAAAACCTTAAGTGGTTTATCGGATGCTCGTAACATGCCAATCCCCCGAATGTTCCCCCACTAAATACCATTTATTTTAGAGGCCAAAAGTCTTCTACTTGTTGGCATAGGGGGTCAGAAGATAGACCTTTGAAGCCGTCCCACACTCTCGTAACTCAAAGTAGAGATAACAAATTTCTTGAGATCTTCGGGTCTTTAGAAATTTGAACCTTGGTGTACCTGAGAAGTGAGTGCCATGTAAGGGGGAGCCAGTGTCACCAAGCTTCTAAGTTATTTGCTTTGAGTAAGTACGGATGGAGAAATCCAAGTGGGAACTCAACAAATATTGTACTTTCCTTGCCTTGGGTTGTATATGCTTGATAAATCTTTCACAAACAAAACCTTTGGCCATTGTGTTCTCTTTTGTTTGAAGTGTTTTCATACTTGCCAAAAAATATCATTGAACCACCTTAATCTCAAACTACTAACATTTTTGTAGGGATTTATTAGCATAGAAAAATATTTTATCTTGGTGCCCTAAAAAGAACCCTTGCTTGCTTAGCCTAGAAAACACTTGGATTTGGTGCATAATAGAAATCTTGTTTGCAAACAATCTTAGGTGCACTTCATTTTGGGCTCTAAAAAGAACATTAGCAATTGTTTGTCGTGTCTTGTGCACTTGCACGTTTGTGTTGCCCAAGGGATAGAATCAAAGTATCATCACCCCTCACCTTCAAAATGATCTTGGGTGAAGAGAAGTGGTTCTATTCTCTTTTTCTTCTTAGGAAGTGGGCCTGCTCTTGAGACACATCTGTAAGGAGAACTCATTTGCGACCCCAAGCAGTACTTTCATTTGGTCTTCTATATAAATTAGGATAAGGCTATCATGCCCGCATTTCCCATGTGGTCACGACACACAACACACATGCCATGTCCACATTTGCCATGTGGTCATGACATGAATTATGAAAAACTTTTCTACCTATCCCTAGGAACCCCCTCGCACGCATCTGTGTGCTCGATGGCAATACGCTTAAGGCATAAACATGTCAACATAAATCAGGGAGGTGCGTTCTCCCACGTAGTCCCCTGTGTGATGATAGCCATCTAGGGGGTATGCGACATGAAGTGTGTCACTTTAGGGGTTAGAACGGTTTTAATCATAACCCTAGGTTTCCTAGGTGTGAAGATGATTCCGCCAGATTCGAAACCTATCTCTAACTCAAGTCAAAATAAAATAAAAAAATGATTAAGAAAATGATGGAATTGATGGTTGCATGATTAAAGTGGAATGATGGAATAAAAGCTAATAAAATAACATAAAAATTAAACCCTAGAAATCTAGGAAAAATCTGACAGCATAACACGTTTTTGATAAACGCATTAAATTTTTTAAAATAAAACGCCAATAAGAGATTAAATAAAATTTAATAATAATAATAATAATAAAAATCAAAACTTAAGAACAATTTAAAACAATTTAAATAATCAAAAATAAATATCCTGCCAAGGTCAAATAAATCAACCTTGCATAAAGAATAAAAATTTGAAATAATATAATAAAATAATAACAAACGCTAAAATGGATTTCAAAATTTGAGTCTGCTAATAAACATAAATTTGGTAATTATGTTTATTATTGAACTCAGAATAATAGAGAAGGGAAGAGACTAAGATACTCATTCCCGTAAAATAATAATAAAATAGATAATTAATTAAAATGGTAAAATCCCGCTAAGGAAAAATAAAATAAAAATTCCAACTATGATGAATTTAAAACAAGGGGAATTTTCTTCCCAAATTTAAAACAAAAATTCAAGTCCCCAAAAATAAAATTAAATTCACAAGGTAATAAAACAAAATGCAACTCCCCAATTGAAATAAAGACAAATTTTAAAAGAGCACAAGAATTGAAATAAGGGCAAGTAAAATAGAGGATTTAAAAATGAAAATAAAAAAAAAAATCCTCACATACTCCTCACAATAAAAATAATGGTTTTCAAAAATGGAAAAGTCCTAATTATGTTATTCTATTGTTTTCTACTTTCATTGTTGCCCTAATTCCATTTTAATAATATTATCCCTAAAATAAAACCCTAATCTCCTTAACTCATTCTTTCTTGTCTTCTTTTGTTTTGTTTTGTTCTTCCACTTGTTTTACAGGTTTAGAGTTGAAGGAAAGATCCATGGCCGCCATTTTATCATAACCAGAGGTAAAAATGGTTGTTCAACTCATAATGCATAAATAATCTTTCTCTGTTTACTATTTATTTTTATACAAACTAAAATTTCCCCTTTTTTTTGAGTGATTGATGCAAATATATATTTATATGCATAGAAGATGTATGAGTTAAGATTTACATTTTTCTGTAGGGTGAAAAGAGTAAGGAGAGGCCGACGGCACTCAGCAAGGTGGAGTGATGGCTGCAAAGTGGCGACGGAGCCTGGGACGGAGGGCAGCGAACGATGGAGGGTACTGGAGAGTCTGTCGCTGTGGAGTTTGTTTGGGGGTTTGGGGGCAGAGGGATCTATGGTAGAGATCTCTAGAAGCACGACCGAGGGCGACGGAAGGGGTAAGCGAACCCTGTGGAGAAGGGGGTGTGGGCACTGTTTGCAGAGGGGGAAAGTGTGGGGAGGCACGGCCCCCTCCCCACACCAAGAGTTTTAACAGAGGCAGGGGGCAACGGCTGGGCCGTCGTTCCCCCTGCTACCTTTTTTTTATCTATAAAATCAAAACTCCATCTACTTCTGGCGCTAGGGCTTTGGCCAAGGAAAAAAATGGTTATCACAGCAAATATTTTTTTTATATAATTTTTCTTTAATTCTTTATTTTTTGAAAGACATAACTCCATTCAGTCATATATAAAATATGCATGGCTGTATATATATATATATATATATATATATTTTGGTATATATATACATATATATATATATATATGTATATATATATATATATATATATACATAAGTATATATACATACTGCCTTTCTATTAAAGACACAGTAGACATTCTTCTTCTACTTTTGTATATACATATATATATATATATATATATATGCACATATAAGCACACACACACACACATATATATATATATAAATGTGTGTATATATATATATTTTAATATATACAGAAAGTAACTGAACATTAGTTTCTCTTCTTTCTCCACAGAATCTCTGTATTTACACAGTTAAATTATAAAAGGGGAAATGAACAACAACAATATTTTTAAATAATAAGACAACCAAGTATATGTCTATATAAATACTTATATATACATGTACAAATATATATGTATACTCAGGGACTTCTTTTCTCAAACAATGGTTTAAATTACAGAATATTAACCTTTAGATTCAACTCTACTTCTTTTTGATGAATACTAATATTTCACTTCTGAATAATAAATAGATAACTTAGTATTAACTTCTTTTTTTGAAACATACAATAACAAAGATATATATATGTTTTTTTTTTAAACATTTAAAATACATAGAATACATTTTTTTTTGAAGCAGCAGTAAGGTAGAAATCTACAATTTCATTTAAACCTCTAACAGTTCATTTCATAACAGCACCTATAAATAGAAAATATCAAGCAACTTACAAAATTAAATCTCTTAACATTTCTATCTTCTTTTCTGGTAAGCAACAGTGACAGCAATAATACAAATCATGCCTATTTTTTTTTAAAGAAACAATGACAGCATTAATACAACTCTTGTATTTCTCTAAAACACACAAACTCCACAATATAAGAATAAATAGTTTTTGAATAAATAAAAAGATTATTTACATTACAACACATATTTCAGCCAACTCCATAGTGGCATAACTTGACAGAATTTACAAAAGGGCCACAAAGGCCATGGTTCAAACAACCAACAACATAGAACTATAGAACACAAAACTGGTCTTCTCTCAACTCCATTTCTTCATTTAACACCTACAAATAATATCACAACAAGGAGAGAAAACCCAGCCACATCGAAATGCCCTCCTCCCTACCGTAGACCCACAAGAGGGTCACCCCGAGCTAGGGAGGTAGGGATTCACATGGGCACAAACACTCAACAACAAGAATCAACAAACATCAACACAAAATTAGCCCCAAGGATAAACACATAACTCAACTCATAAAAATGAGTTTGATGGGGGTAGGGAATGGACCCCTCTACTTCAAAGGCCACCCAAAAATACTAAAATACTAGTCTCATGGCCTCTAGCCAAAAATCTCCAAAACCACAACTCTCCAAACATCACAAAATAACCTCCATGGCACTCTTTCCATTCAAATAATCTCAACAACAAGTAAGAAGCCCTCAAGGCATAAATACACAAATATGGGAGTGACCTCAAGGAGGTTCCTTTCCCCTACCCCAAACAAGTTGAGCCTTACCTCCAAATGGAGGTGCTCTCACCATACTCCCATCCCACACAAAAATAAAGAAACAACAACCAACAAAAAACACAAACACATCACAATAAATGAGCAAGGGTGAAGAAACATAGTTCATGAGGCTTACCTTCAAAGCCCTATAATGGAAGCACGTTTGGTGATGAGCTCCAAGCTTTCCCAAACCTTCCAATCTCCAAGAATTTCCTCTAACTTCTCCAAATTGCTCAAAAATAGAAAAGAACTCCAAAAATGTAAGAACCCCACACTCCTCAACAAGAGGAGGTAATATAGGCCAACAATTTTGGCCTTGAGGAATGAGAAGGTGACACTTTTCACTTTCTCCTTCCTCCTCCAATTCCACTTGCAAGCGAGAGGAAGTGTGAGGATGACAAGTGTCATCCTCCAATTCCATCTCAATCCTCACCTTATCCACTTGTACTCTCACACATGTGTGAGAGAACAAGTGGTGAGGTGGCATTCCCATTCAAACCTCCAAGAGGATAAGGGATGCCATATGGCATCCTCTTATTCTCTCAAAGAGCCATCTCCCTCCAAGATGCTCTCGCACATGTGTGAGAGTCTTGGAGGAAGATCCCACATACTTGGGAGTCTTGGAGACCTCCCAAGTCCTCCTAGGGAAAGGATTCCCAAACATTGGGAAGGGAGATGAGTCTTTCCCAAAGCATGACTCATCTCCCACCTTATCTAAATTCAAATTTCGTCACTTTGACTAAACCATAGTTTAGAGTGACCAAAAGTGAGTTAATCCAAGGGTTAGTTAGTCAAAATTGACCCTAGACCCATGGGTAACCACCTAGGATAAATTTTGGGACAATAAGGTTCACCTAGGGGGTTATAAATCCACTTTAAATGGCCTCAAAAAAATAAAAACAATTACCAAGTGGTGTAAGTCAATAAAAATTATACAACACTTAAAATTAATTAATTTAAACAAAGGGTACTAGGCCAAAATGATAAAATTAAATCAAGCACTTAAATCAACACTCAATTCAAACGTGACCCTTATCGCTCTTGGGAATGGGTCAGTTTTACAGGGAATAACATAAGTGTGAATTCTACCTCCAATTTCCCATGGCTTGGGAATGTAAAACATGTACATCTTGATCAAGTGTCAATCATATCATGAATAATCATAGCCGAATCAACTGGATTTAAATTCATGCCATAGAATACAACAATAATCATCAATAACATAATTATGAATTAAACTGCATTTTCCTATCACATGTCAAATAATCCTCATCACATTAATAACTAGAAATCACATCACAAAACATCATCTAATATATCTCGTATGTTGGATCACAAAATAGCATCAAAATATGATCAAATCGAATCACCATAAGTCTAAACAATGTCATATCAAAATCAGGAGATATAATCAAATCTGCATAATGAAACCATAGTCTCTAAAAGTATGATAATGTCATCAACTGAAATGCATAACAATCAAAATAAGGAAGGAAAAATAATCGGCCTCACAAAGGCTAAAGCCAAGTCTGAATCAGTATTAGTGCTCACCATTCGGTGCTAGCTTGAAAGGAAGCAGTACCTCATGTGTATGATACTCCTAGTAGAGCTACTCAAAACCTTACGTGGTTTATCAGATGCTCGTAACGTGTCGATCCCCCGAATGTTCCCCCACTAAATACCATTTGTTTTAGAGGCCAAAAACCTTCTACTTGTTGGCACAGGGGGTTAGAAGATAGACCTCTGAAGCCGTCCCACACTCTCGCAACTGAAAATAGAGATAACAAATTTCTTGAGATCTTCAGGTCTTTAGAAATTTGAAACTTGGTGTACCCGAGAAGTGAGTGTCATGTAAGGGGGAGCCAGTGTTACCAAGCTTCTAAGTTATCCGCTTTAGTAAGTGCGGCTAGAGAAATCCAAGTGGGAACTCAACAAGTATTGTCCTTTCCTCACCTTAGGTTGTACATGCTTGATAAATCTTTCACAAACAAAACCTTTGGCCATTGTGTTCTCTTTTGTTTGATGTGTTTTCATACTTGCCAAGAAACATCATTGAACCACCATTACAACATCTAACAAACATTTGACCTCCATAAAATCCAAATTTGACATCAAAACCCACATTTGCCAAAGCATTGACAACCATTACCCTGCTTTGGCGTCATTTCTCATTGTTTCAGTGCCATATACTTGAGTTTTGGTGCTATTTATAAATCAACTTGTACACGGCCCTAGAAAATTGTTTTGGGACCTTTTAAACCTACACATCCATAATCCATATTCATCTTGCCAAAATCTATCAAAACTATAACCATTTTGACCCAAAATTTTCATCCATATTCCCATTTTGACCTTAGATAATACTCATTTTCATTAGTGGACCCTTCATCATACTATTAAACCCGACTATAATCCATCCGCTTCCCTAGCTTTAAGTCCCCTTTGATTTTTACTTTTGGACCTAATTCATCATTCAACAATTCTATCCCAACATCATCCTCCCGTCCTACATCAAACACATCCAAAAATCCCATAATCAAAACATCAACCAAAAAAACATTAGCCAATACCAAAGATCATATCCCAAATCAACTTTTTGAGCTAGAAATTGAATCTAGATTTTATCCTTTCACATCCTATTTTGCTTGTTGGTCATTAGTCTATCCTCAAGTAGAATAATCATCCCTTTTTTCTTAAGGTCATAAGTCTACCTTGAGTAAAAAGAAAACATCCATTTTAAAACATCCAAAAATCTAGACCTATTTGAACTCATTTGTTGACTTGAACATCATTTCTAAACATCATCAAAAATCTATCCTCTAAAACATCTAAGTCACCTAAGGTTTTCCTTAGTTGAGACATCATCCAACCCATCCCCAAATCTCTCTCACCAAATCATCTTTTCAATCCATTCCACCCTTAATCCTTTTGGTCCAAAAATTTTGAAAATCTATATCCTTGACATTTACCATCCTTAGGTTGCCACATTTTTGAGATTTATCTCCCAAAGGTTAAAACCTATAATCAAAATCATACCATAACCTCATTCATCCTTGGATTTAAATTTTAGGGAGCATACTCTCTTAAGCCTAAAATCCTTGTCCCCCTTCATCACCACATACCCTTGGGTCCAATAAATCTAATCAATTCTCTAACATCTCGACCTTCATCCACTACCAGACAAATCCACATCATTGCATGCCCATAACAAGATCCCAATCCAAGAAAAATCAAGAAATGGCCAACCTTGGAAACAACTTTGGCATAGGAATGCCACAAACTGACCAAAACAACATACCCACAAACCAACAAATGTCCAACATACCCACAATCCAACAAATACCTTCATATGATGCCAATGCAATGTTAAACCCCTTCCCCTTTCCACAACCAACACAACTCACCACCAACCAAGTAGACCAAGATGTCTTAGATTTCACACAAGATCCCGATTCCATGGATATATTCGACAAAGTCCTAAGATAGGATCCCAATAGATACCTTAAGTTCCTCCTCAAAAACGGTGCTAATGTACCTCAAAATGCATCTGCTTCTAACAACCCTACCACATCTTCACAACCCTCCACATCACACATGTTGAGAATTAAGGTGTCTGAACCTTGATAAATTCCTTGTATTATTTCATTGTATTTATTTATTTATTGCCTATTGTGTAATTAGGATACAAATCCTATGTTGTCATCTTGTGGGAGTTGGCATGGTGATGTGTCATCCTACATGGAAGATGACCACATGTAAATTTGTCCTCACATGAGGAGATAGGTGTCCCACTTAGTGGTAGGAATATTTTTCTATGTGTCATCATCTTGGATAGTGTTTAAGGGAATATTGACTGAAACGGTCATGATAGATTCCTATGACAATTCTATGACGCATAAGAGTCGTAAATGGAAGATTCTATGACAGGTGAAGACATGTGTCAAGAAGCATCTTTGAAAAAGGCATCTTTGGGTGCCCCAAGGAGGGTTATGACATGTTGTAAGAGAATATGCTATTTACAGCATCTTTATGATAGATTCTCTTACAGTTGTAAGATATGACAGTTATGACGGATTCTATGATAGTCATAAGAGTCGTAAGAGTATCTGTCATTACCCAAATTGGGAATAGGTGACCTCTTTGGGATGGGGTGACTTGACAAGTGTCATAAACATTCTACAGTGTTGGACAAGTGTCCATAGGTGTGGGTTTTGGGCCATGAGGCCATGTTGGATGCCCATCCCAAGATAGAACCATTTTTGCCTTGTATTTTCTTTATAAATAGGTGCTTTGGAGAGGATATGTATTATGTAATTGACAGGTACTATTATGTTGCCAGTTTGTCTCCAGATATGAGTGTCGAAGAGTCCTGAGAGCTTGCATTACAAGTGTATTGTAAAACACTTCAGTTTTGATAATACATTGTGCAAGTTTTGGAGTGGGGTTTTTCACCTGATAAGGGTTTTCCCCACATATATCTTGTGTCTCTCTCTTCTGTCTCATTTTTTGTGTGTATGTGTATTGCTGCAATATCTCCATTGTTGTTGTTAACATTCTGTAATTGTAAAGGATAAAATTAATTTGCACTCTTCTCTCCTCTTTAGATTAGTGTAGGAAGCGATTTCCACACACCTAGCTTCCTTTCAGTTGGTATCAGAGCCTGGCCAGTTTTTGGTTCTAGCTACTCGGTAGGGGTTTTTTGAGCTAATCTTAGGTTGAGTGGGAGTCTATGTAGAGTATTATGTATCTTGTTGTAGGAAGGAGATGGCAACCAAATCTGGAAGAGTAGAGGTGGAGAAGTTCAATGGCACAAATTTTGAGTTGTGGAAACTCAAGATGGAAGATCTACTTGTTGATCGTGACCTATGGGAAACTGTTGATGGAACAAAACCTATGACAATGTCACAAGATGATTGGGAGCTCAAAGATCAGAAGGCTAAGGGTCTCATAAGACTCTATCTAGTTGACTCTATCTTGTTGAATGTCCATGAGAAGATTGTGAAAGATCTTTGGAAGAAGCTGGGATCTGTTTATTAGGCCAAGTCCTTAGTGAACAAGCTCTTTCTGAAAAAGAAGTTGTTTTCTCTAAAATGGAAGATGGAGGATCTGTTGTGGACCATATGAATGCTTTTAACATGCTTGTTGCACAGTTGACATCCGTGGGTGTGAAAATGGAGGAGGAGGATCAATGTATGACCCTACTTTGTTCTTTGCCAGATTCGTGGGATCATCTTGTCATGGCTATCGGAAGCACTACCACCACCTTCAAGATGGATGATGTAGTATCTTCACTGTTATCTGAAGGAGTGCAGAGAAAGACAACTGAGTTGGCCAAAGATGCTCTTGCGATTCATGGAAGACCTAAAGAGAAAGGGAAGAAGAAGGACAAGAAAGGTGAAAAGGGCAGATCCAAATCCCATGGGAGATCCAAATCTCCTAGAAAGTCCAAGGCTCTCTATTGGAACTGTGGGAAAATGGGGCATTTCTAAAAGGAATGCAAAGAGGAAAAGAAAAAGAAGAAGAAGAATGCCCCTGATTCAGATTTTGACAAGTCACATGATGACGGTGATGCCTTCATTGTAGCCCTAGCCACCCATGCATCTGATGATGTGTGGTTGATTGATTTTGGTGCATCATTCCACATGACCTCGCATCGAAGCTGGTTCACGAAATATGAAGAGTTCGATGGTCGAAGAGTGTACCTGGGTGACAATTCTCATCTGAAGATTGTAGGTCGTGGAAGAGTCTCAATCTAATTCCCTGATGGATGAGTGAAGGGGATCACTAGGGTTATGCACATCCCAGGTGTTGGTGCCTGCTACAAGTTTGGGTTTTGAGCATTTGAATTTGCAGGCACTTTTCAGAAAAATCCAAAAAATCCTAATTCTTTCGGCCTTCGCAGTTGAAAAGTGCAAAAAACAGTTGTATGCATGTGTCCTTGTATGCATGTGGCTGTTTGTATATACATGCAGGTTCAAATGTACATTGACAGGCCCAAAAAATAATTCAATCGGCTTCAAAAGGTGGAAAAAATGAGTTGTATGTACATCACAGATTCTGGGAATATTCTGTGCTTGTATGTAAAGGGGTTTGTATGTGCAATATACATTCACGACATACAAGTGACAGATACAAAGGCAATGTACAAGGTAAAAGTAACAAAAGGCCAATATACAAAAGGTGGGACCCACAGGTATACAAAGGGGATTGTATGTGTTTGACATACAATGTGAGCATACAAAGTAGACATACAAAGCAGAATGTACATCAGGTAGATACATCGAAGGTAATGTACAAGAAGAAACATGCAAAGGGTGCATACAAAGAAAAGATACATGCAAGGCAATAACCAAAGGGTGGGGTCTACCAATTGTATATATGCGATTGTATGTTTGCACATACAATCGAACATACAAGTGCGATATACATTCCTAATATACAAGGCCCAGACTTTAAATGAATATGCATTCTGGTTGATGCATGCAGAGGTGAATGTATGTTTTCCTTGTATGTTTGCATTGTATATGCGATATACATTGGTTATATACATTCACGACATAAAAGCCGGACCCGACTTAAAAGTCAAATTTGGCAAATTCAGCGGTGGGGTCCACAGCTTGTATGTTAAGTGCATTGTATATGCCGATATACAAGGGAATGAAGATACAAGGCCCGGATTTCAAATTTTTTTCCAATCTGATTGATAAGGTGGCTGGCGTCCATAGTTGGTTGTATATTGCACATTGTATGTGTGATATACAAAGCGATATACAAGGAGTTACATACAACACCCGGACCTGATGGTAATTTCAATTTGTTTTTATAAATTCTGGGGTCCGCCTTGTATATTTATGATTGTATGTGCAATATACATTCATGACATACAATCCATAGATGCAAAGGACAATGCTTAGAGATACAGAACCAGTCAGTGGCTGCCACGTGTCCAAGGGCAAATGTATGTATGTGCAATTGCATATGCAAGAATTTGAACATGCATTTCAGGCGGAAAAGGGAAAAAGGCAAAATGTATGATCATGCGATGGAAAAGTCAAAGAAGCAAAAGCCACCTACGTGGCATGTTTTCATTGGTTGTGGACTTTTCAAGGCAATCCAAAGTCGTAGATCTCGGCAGGAGAAGGGAGATCGATGGTCCTGTTTCAAATTTTCAAAGGAAGGATTTCCCTATGCATTCATAGTTGCATTCCAGGTGGGAAAGTATCGCAAAGAGCGAAGTTGCAGGTAGGTTGCCCATTAATGGTGATTTGTAGAGGTATGGGTCTAATTAACCAGCCAACTACCAAATTTGTGAAGAAAATCTCCAAGCGGCTGCATGACTCCCAATTTCACCTATTTTTCCTTCCTATTCTACTTGCTACATTCAATGTTTTGAGCGCCATTCTCATGGTGCATTATATCTGGCAGATTTTGAAAAGACCCTGTACTTAATTGTTGAGTGCACATTCTTGCTATAAATGGCAAACTGTGTTACTCATTTTAGGTGGTTGAAGACTTGGGTATTTTTTGGAGAAAATAACGAAGATCAGAGCATTTCTTGGTTGTTCTGTCTCTTTTGGAGTTTATGAGTTGCATTTGAGTGCACCTTGCACATATGTTTAGTTTCTTGTTGATTTTATATAAAAATGCTTTATTGCATGTATTTTAGCTATTTGTCTCCATTTGTTGCATGCATCCCGTCTTTTGAACCTGGTTGCTAAGGGTTTCTTAGATTCTAGGATATAGGTTTCTGTATCACATGCTTAATTTGTGACATCCATTCAAGGAGTGGATTAAACTATTTTAGGTTAAGTATGAAGAAGAATGTATGTCAACCAGGATGTTTGTAAGTAGAGACAGTTAAATACCCAGTCTTGGGTGGTGTTTGTAAGGCAAATACCAATCTTAACTCCTTGAAACTTGAATGCCAGTTGCAAATCATTCTCTTGTATATGTCTAGTTGACTCCTTGCCCTAAGATAGGTACCGATTTGCTTCTTGTGTAGTAGTTATGATCCAAAACATTCATACCAATCATTCCATATTTCTAACATGTTAGTTGTAGGAGTAGGAATAGGACCCCTGCATACTCTCATCCATAACCAGTTAGATATGTCCAAGGAAGTTGCCAACCTTGTGATTTATCATGCAAATCTTGGTCCGCACATGAGAGTATTCTGCCTATTGTTGTAAAGCTAAATCTTTCTATTGGGTGAGTCAAAGTTGAATCTTTAGCTATAGGGATCCCCCCTTGGTGCAGCAAAACCAGAAGTGAAGGGGAGGTAGCTCACGCAACCTTTGTATTTGTTGGCCAGATCTACCTATTCATTGGAACTGGCAAACCCTCTGCCGATCCGGAGAGAAAGAACCAACAAAAATGCCAACTCTGCTAGGGAGTTGAGGCTGGAAAATCTAGTTTCCAGTGAAGTTGTTGCAGCCATGTGGTGCTCTGTTGGCGTGATGAATCCAGAAAACAAAAGTGCCTTGTTGATTTTTTGTCCTCTCTATGAGAGCTGGCGACTCTGATGATTGAACCTATCAAAGCTGCAACATATTTCTACGTATGCATCTTTTGATTCAAGAAATAATGAGTATGGAGAAACACTCCTGGTTGTGCTCTCAAATAAGACCATTTTTTAATTGAAAGATATAAAGCTCTGATTTTCAAAGGAATATATGGTTACCCAAATGTTATTTCCAATAAGATTAGAAAATGTTTGCCTAAATATAGTGGATTAAATTATGAGTCTGCAAACAGACATCTACAAAAATTTTGTAATTTGATAGAAGACTATGAGGTGGAGGCTAAAGATGTAGTAATGAGACTCTTTGTTCAGTCATTAGAGGATGATGCTAGGGTCTGGTTTTCAGACCTGCCTATGTGTTCAATTTCTTTATGGGTAGATTTAGAAATTGCATTCCTAGAGCAGTTTGGTGAAATATTTGATTTGGCCTCATTGATCATACATTTCATGAATATTCAAAAGGAAGATGAGGAACTAGTTCCAGCTTTTAACCTTAGATTTATTAAGTTGCTCAAGCAGATCCCTGACTATATGAGACCTAATGATGCATTGTGCTTGGCAATTTATTTGGCTGCATTTGATGAAGAAATGAGTTTTTTATTGAGAGATAAAGAACCAGCTACACTTCACCAGGCCTACAAATTTGCTATGGATATTGAAAACAATCAAAAATATGGAATGCCAGTAGGTTTCATGACTGCAGGTTTTCAAAACAGTTATCAAATTGAATATATTTCACCTTTCCTAGTGTGTTCATTGAGAGATGATTTTGCAAAGGGGAATATATTTCAGAACAATGTGTGTAGTCATGATGTGATGCATAAACATGAAGAAGATGTTATCAAAAATGTAGGCACATCCTACAATGGTGAAGACAAAGATTGTTATCAGCCTCTAAAAGAGAAGCCTGCAGACACAAAATGCCCTTCAAATGATCAAATGAAAGATATACATGAAGTTGTGTCCTACAGCAATATGCATATCCCAGTTATCCCTGATTATTTATATGAGGTGGATATGCAGAGCTTCACTCTGAATATAGAAGATGCTGATTCAAGGGATGGTAGTGAATATGTTAGTGATTGTTAGCATTCAGATGCATATGTGAGCCTTTCAGATGATGAAATATATATGGATGTTGAATATGAGTGCTTCCTTGAAAATTCTGACCACCTTTACAATGCAGAGGTTGAAAATTTTGCTTTTGATCATCAGGGCATTGGTGAAGAGGAAAAACATGGTCCCTATTCAAAGGTGAATGGACAAGTTGTAGATATGTGTGCTCATACAGTTGGGGATAGTGTTGGTTGCAGGGGTGACTATGAAGCTTTTGACAAAGGGTTGTACTCAGAGCTATTTATGCCTTCTTTTGAGACATTCCAGGTGGACATTAATGATAAAATTGTTGAGAGCAATCATGATGAATACCTGAGTGTTTATAAAAATGAATATAATTATGAGATGTTACTTGTGCCTGAATATTGTATGTTTAATACAGAGGAGCTCTTATTTTTTGAAGAAGGGAAAAATTCTGATGTGAATTCATTTGTTTCATATGAGTTTGTTATTTTTCCAAGCAACGTTGGTGACTCATATGATGATGACATTCTACAGCTGATGATAATGTATGCTGATGAAGCTTGTTGTAGATGTGTCAAAGAAAGAAAAATGGGCAGCAGCACAACCAATTGCAAAGTTGGGTGCTACAGGCAGTTAAATGTTTTCAAGCTTCATTTGAAGAAATCAAAAGAAAATAGGGTTTTTGATAAAGGAAAATTTTGGTTTTTCCTTTTTGGTGGCCCTGGGCCACCAAGTATATTTCAAAAAAATGTGATTTGTGATGCAGGTTGGTGTAGCTTTAACTCTGTAGCCCAATGGATAAGGCCTGGTCTGCATCCCAGAGTTATGGAGTTCTCGCCATGCCTGCAAGAGGCATGCGTCCCCAGACAGAGCCAATGTTGGTGCCTGCTACAAGTTTGGGTTTCAAGCATTTGAATCCACAGGCACTTTTCAGAAAAATCCAAAAATCCTAAGTCTTTCAGCCTTCGCAGTTGAAAAGTGCAAAAAATAGTTGTATGCATGTGTCCTTGTATGTGCGTGGCCGTTTGTATATACATGCAGGTTCAAATGTACATTGATGGGCCCAAAAAAGCATTCAATCGGCTTCAAAAGGTGGAAAAAATGAGTTGTATGTACATCGCAGATTCTAGGAATATTCCGTGCTTGTATGTAAAGGGGTTTGTATGTGCAATATACATTCACAACATACAAGCGACAGATACAAAGGCAATGTACAAGGTAAAAGTAACAAAAGGCTGATATACAAAAGGTGGGACCCATAGGTATACAAAGGGGATTGTATGTGTTCAACATACAATGTGTGCATACAAAGCAACCATACAAAGTAGAATGTACATCAGGTAGATACATCGGAGGCAATGTACAAGAAGAAACATGCAAAGGGTGCATACAAAGAAAAGATACATGCAAGGAAAGAACCAAAGGGTGGGGTCTACCAATTGTATATATGCGATTGTATGTTTGCACATACAATCGAACATACAAGTGCGATATACATTCCTAATATACAAGGCATGGACCTGAAATGAATATGCATTCTGGTTGATGCAGGCAGAGGTGAATGTATGTTTTTCTTGTATGTTTGCATTGTATATGCGATATACATTGGTTATATACATTCGCGACATACAAGCCAGACTCGACTTAAAAGTCAAATTTGGCAAATTCAGCGGTGGGGTCTGCAGCTTGTATGTTAAGTGCATTGTATATGTCGATATACAAGGGAATGAAGATACAAGGCCCGGATTTCAAATTTTTTTCCAATCTGATTGATAAGGTGGCTGGCATCCATAGTTGGTTGTATATTGAACATTGTATGTGCAATATACAAAGCGATATACAAGGAGTTACATACAACAGTTAGACCCGATGGTAATTTCAATTTGTTTTTATAAATTCTGGGGTCCGCCTTGTATATTTGTGATTGTATGTGTAATATACATTCACGACATACAATCGACAGATGCAAAGGCCAATGCTTAGCGATGGAGAACTAGTCAGTGGCTGCCACGTGTCCAAGGGCAAATGTATGTATGTGTAATTGCATATGCAAGAATTTGAACGTGTATTTCACGCAAAAAAGGGCAAAAGGCATAATGTATGATCATGCGATGGAAAAGTCAAAGAAGCAAAAGCTGCCTACGTGGCATGTTTTCATTGGTTGTGGACTTTTCAAGGTGATCCAAAGCCCTAGATCTCAGTGGGAGAAGGGAGATTGATGGCCCTGTTTCAAATTTTTGAAGGAAGGATTTCCCTATGCATTCACAGCTGCATTCCAGGCGGGAAAGTATCGCAAAGCGCGAAGCTGCAGAGGTTGGCCATTAATGGCAATTTGCAGAGGTATGGGTTTGATTGACTGGCCAACTACCAAATTTGTGAAGAAAATCTCCAAGCGGCTGCATGACTCCCAATTTCACCTATTTTTCCTTCCTGTTCTGCTTGCTGCATTCAATGTTTTGAGCGCCATTCTCATGGTGCATTGTATCTGGTGAATTTTGAAAAGACCCTGTACTTAATTGCTAAGTGCACATTCTTTCTATAAATGGCAAGCTGTGTTACTCATTTCAGGTGGTTGAAGACTTGGGCATTTTTTAGAGAAAATAACGAAGATCAGAGCATTTCTTGGTTGTTCTATCTCTTTTGGAGTTTATGAGTTGCATTTGAGTGCACCTTGTACATATGTTTAGTTTCTTGTCGATTTTATATGAAAAATGTTTTATTGCATGTATTTTAGCTGTTGGTCTCCACTTGTTGCATGTATCCCTTCTTTTGAACCTGGTTGCTAAGGGTTTCTCAGATTCTAGGATATAGGTTTCTATATCACATGCTTAATCTGTGATGTCCATTCAAGGAGTGGATTAAACTATTTTAGGTTAAGTATGAAGAAGAATGTATGTCAACCAGGATGTTTGTAAGTAGAGACAGTTAAATACTCAGTCTTGGGTGGTGTTTGTAAGGCAAATACAAGTCTTAACCCCTTGAAACTTAAATGCCAGTTGCAAATCATTCTCTTGTATATGTCTAGTTGACTCCTTGCCCTGAGATAGGCACCAGTCTACTTCTTGTGTAGTAGTTATGATCCAAAACCCTCTGTCTTGCATCCAAAAAATTCATACCAATCATTCCATATTTCCAACCTGTTAGTTGTAGGAGTAGGAATAGGACCCCTACATACTCTCATCCATAACTAGTTAGATATGTCCAAGAAAGTTGCCAACCTTGTGATTTATCATGCAAATCTTGGTCCACACATGAGAGTATTCTGCCTGTTGTTATAAAGCTAAATCTTTCTATTGGGTGAGTCAAAGTTGAATCTTTAGCTATAGGGATCCCCCCCTTGGTGCAGCAGATCCAGAAGTGAAGGGGAGGTAGCTCATACAACCTCCTATATTTGTTGGCTAGATCTGCCTGTGCATTGGAACTGGCAAACCCTCTGCCGATCTAGAGAGAAAGAACAAACACCAGGCTTGACATAGAACCTACTTTCTGTAAGTATGTTGAATGATGCAGGTGTGCAGGTTGTCTTTTCAAAGGATGGATGCAAGATGACTAGAGGATCTATGGTGCTTGCAAAGGGTACTTAGAGGGGTACTCTGTTTCAGCTGGAGGCATGCACTACATAGTGCAATAGTTCTTCTAACTTGAAGAAAAGAGCTGCAGTCACTTCATCCCCACCATCTGAATGAGCAGTAAAGAAATCTATTATAACACTTTCTGATGGTAGTGCACATGCTTTAGAAGTTAAACTTCTTGCTAAAAAGACTATGTTATGGCATTTGAGATATGGCCACATTGATGAGAAGGGTCTTAGAACCCTAAAAAATAAAAACCTTGTTGAGGGGTTAAATGATTGTAATCTTCAATTTGACTTTTACGAACATTATGTATATGGAAAGCAAAACCATGTTTAGTTTTACTCTAGTTCTCACAAGTCTTATGGTGTATTAGATCTTATTCATTCTGATGTGTTTGGTCCTGTTAATGTTCCTTTAGTTTCCAAATCTATATATTTTGTATCTTTCATAGATGATTACAATAGAAGGACATGGGTTTATTTTATCAGAAGCAAGACTAAAGTCTTTAGTCGGTTTAAAGATTTTAAAGCCTTTGCTGAAAATTAGACTAGTAAAAATATTAAGTGTTGAGAACTAATAACGGTGGTGAGTTTTGTTCGGTAGAATTCAATAAGTTTTGTAAAGAGCAAGGGATTGAAAGACATAAGACAACTCCATACACCCCACAACAAAATGGAGTTGCAGAGAGAATGAATAGGACACTGATGGAGAAGGCTAGGAGTATGCTTAGTGAAGCAAGCCTTGAACAAAAGTTTTGGGCTAAAGCTATAGCCACTACTTGCTACCTTGTAAACAAGTCTCCTACATCATCTCTTGTTGGTAAGACACCTATGGAGGTGTGGTCTGGTAAAAAGCCTTCAGTTAGACATCTTCGCATTTTTGGTTGTGAGGCATATGCAATGTGCCTAGGGAGAAATGGTCTAAATTAGAGAACAAGGCTGTTAAGTGTATTTTCATTGGCTATGGTGTCGGTGTGAAAGGATACAAGCTTTGGGATCATGTGGCTAAAAATGTGTTGTATAGCAGAAGTGTTATCTTCAGAGAGCTAACACCTTCTTCTGTTGTTCTACAGCCAAAACTGACAGAAAAGAAAGAAGATGTGGTTCAGTTTCCTTCTACCCCTGAGAAGAGTGAACCAACAGACCCTGTGAGACCTGATGATGAGGAGAGCTCTAAAAGCTCAAAAGAAGAAGCAGAACCTCAACCTCAACTATTGAGGAGGTCTACATGAAAAAGAAAGCAACCTAATAGGTTTGGTTATTCATTACTTGATTCTAGTTGTGTTTTTGCCATACTTACTAACACTGATGAGCCTATAACTGTGAAAGAGGCTATGGGCATGAAACATGCAGGTTCCTAGAAGGAGGCCATAGAAGATGAGATGGTTTCTTTGGAGAAGAGTAAAATATGGGACTTGGTGCCTTTGCTTGAAGGATGGAAACCCATTGGATGCAAATGGGTGTTCAAGAAGAAATTCAGTGCAGATGGCAGTGTTGAAAAGTACAAGGCTCGATTGGTTGCGAAGAGGTACTCACAAGTGGAGGGAATTGATTATGGTGAAATTTTCTCTCCTGTTGCAAAGTTGACATCCATTCGGTTCTTGTTATCTCTTGTAGTTTCTTATGACTTAGAGGTGGAGCAGATGGATGTGAAGACTGTTGCAAGTATGAGGTGAACCAGTGTTGTCATTGATGTCAACATACTCATATTGCATTGGCAAGAAGGATTGGATGAGCTGTGTGCTGAGGATATTGAGAAAATTAGCCTCAGTCAGGAACAGTAAAGAACAGTGATGAGAAGAAGGCAAATTTATTGTATAGGTTGAGAACCAGAGGATGCAGATTAAAGGGTTTGTAGATATGAGTCTTGAGATGTTTCAGTTAAGATTTCAGAGGTCTGCATGAAGCTCTGAAGAAGTTGTGGCTGTCTATGTGGAACCAATTCCGGTAAGTGTTTAGAGGTGATAGAGGATCACAGAAAGGTCCGGTGAGGTCCGGAATTGTATAATCCCAATCTGTGGATTGGCAGGAGTGTTTGGGATGTCCTTGTGATGTGTCATCTCAAGTTGTGTATGATTTGGAGGTCCGGAAGTACCTTTTGCATTGTGATAGTGGCAACAGACTGTGTTCTTGAAGTTTTGGAAGAGGAAGAGAAGAGATTCCAGTAAGTAAAGAAAGTACAGATGTACCTGGTCATTCAAGCAGGCTTGTGAAGGTTCTTGGATCATGTTGAGGTTGTGTTGTTGGTCCGCATTGATGGTAGAGCCCGGAATTGAAGATATTCTTCCGGATGAAGTTCTTGTTCAGAGTAGCCGACCGGATGAGTTGTTCATCTTGTGAATGTTCTTGTGGTGGCCGACCGAATGTATTAATCATCTTGCAAATGTCCTTATGGTTGATTGTCGACTTAGAAGATTGTTCCTAAGTCGATGTCTTGTATAAATAAGTGTGATGAGTGTGGCATAGCGAAAAGAAGTGCGAAAGGTAGAGCAGGGATTTTTGGGCTTAAATGGAACTGATTCGAACATGGTAGAGATGTCATTCTCTAGTTCAAGATTGTGATTCTTATCACTTTGTAGACAGTGTGTCTCCTTGTAGGCAGTGGGCCTCTTTGTGAGCAGTGTGCTCGGGCAGTGAGCCCTAATTGGCAAGTGCCATTCTTTTTCTTATTCTTCTAATAGAGAATAATCCTTGGGTTAATCACCCCGTGGTTTTTCCCTTAACCGGGTTTTCCACGTCAAAATTTTCGTGTTCAATGTGTTGATGTTTATCTGCTCTTGTGTTTATGCTTTATGCTTTCATGGATGATTAATTAATATGCTATTAACTAACTAAGGAGAATCAAGTGTTTGAAGCAAAGTTTTTATACAACTGATTCACCCCCCCTCTCAGTTGTATGCCCTAGATCCAACAATTGGTATCAGAGCCAAGTTCCTCTGAAAGGAGCTTAACTGCTTGAGGAGATCTAGGATGTCGTCATACAAGAAGGATAGTCTGAAGTTTGATGGAACCAATTTCACTCTCTGGAAAGGTCACATGAAATGTCACTTGGAATGTATGGGAAAAGCATACTTGGCCATGGTCTCAAAACCATATGTACCTCCACAAGGTGGTCTGACAACTCTGAATGAAATCACAGATGCTGAAAATAATCTGCGGACCAAGGAAGCCCTGCTAAGCGCATTGAATGATTTAGATCTCTCAAATTTTATTGACCTACCAACTACATATGAGATCCTGACTAAACTGGAACTTCTATATGAAGGAGATGAGTTTGTCAAGAGTGCAAGGTTGCAAAGTCTTGTTGGTCATGATGTTAGTCATAAACAAGCACAGAATAAAAGTACACATTAACCTTTATTCATCTTGAAAGATATTGTGAATTCAGAGAATTCATGATCCCAAGTCTCTGGTGATTAGGTCTTAATCGACTGACATTACTCAGAGGTTAATGTGAGTTGCTGTTTCCATTTTGGGGCCTTACGTGAAAATGTACCATCATCATGACATTCCTGCAGAAATTTTTTACAGAGAAGCCATATTATGCAGTTATTAGATGAAAAAGATGTAGAAATACCTCAATCCTTGCATGATATTTTTCAATTGTGCATGCTTTGCATTCAAATATTGTAAATATTTGCGATTTGCCTACGAGATGTCTGCATATTTTGTGTTATTTGCTTAGGATTATCAGTTATTCGCGATTGTGGTAGTGAAATGTTCTGAAATTGAAAGAAATTAAAGGAATACTTCAATTTAAAGTTGAACCTTTAGCTATTGATCCACATACATACTTGATACTGTCATGAGGAGAAGAAATCAAACCATATGTTCACCAGGATATTCCACAGCTAGATACAGTTGATGCAAACTTCAGAGGGGGATGAATGAAAACAATACATGCAACATGATGAGCACTCCAAGGGACGCAGCAAATCAAAGCACATATCCAGAATTCAGACACAGATTACTCAAAATTTACGAAGATTTGTAATCCAAATACTCTTCTCTTTCATTAAGTATGCAAAAGACATGTACACATACAATAGCTTTGAAATGAGCCCTGAATACTTCAGCAAATAGATTTCAATTAAGTTTCGAATGCTTACAACAAGGCATTCCACCACCTTTTATAGAATAAGGTGAGGAATCCTTTACAAAAGATCTACGATCAAGATTTACCAATTTACATCACCGGTCCAGATGAAAAGCACATGCTTTGCCAATTGGCAAATGTATAGCTGGCACAGAATATTCCAGCATCTTTAACTTGATTCGGTCTCCAGCTGGCAAACAACATATTTGACAATATCCTCCTCACTTCTGGTTCATGTTGCCTCCTTGTGCAACATTGCAATGTTCAGCTATAGCTCCAACATCCTCAAGACTTCCTGCAATAAACAGACAAACATTAAGTTCATCAATTGGAACACAGCATGCAGCTAAAATTTCCATTAGAAACAGGACAAAAGTTCAAACACATGCAATTGGGTTTCAAATTTGTGAAAACTATGCATAAAATGCATAAACAGGGCCCAAAATACTCGGGTCAACCATCGTTGACTGAAAATCAGGCAATCAGGCCTTCAAATGGATTCAAAAATCCATCGCTTCGTTTTCCTACCCATTTCCTTGTATATCGGGCTTTAAATCTGCTGATACATCGCAAAATATACAAGGAATAAATCGCTCTTAAAAAAACTTCAAATCCGCCCTTGTATATACCGGCATGTATATCGGGTTCAAATCTGCATATACAAGCATAAAAAGTCACAATATACATGCAAAACATTCATATGCATATAATCAATGTATATCGGAATGTATAAAAGAAATATACAATCGCAAAATATACAACGATTAAATCACATTCAATAATATTTCGGGTCCGCTACTGTATGTGATGCATGTTATGTTTCGGCATGACCACACACGGTCGGGAAGATAATTTTCAACTTGGCCGATGGCTAAACTTATACCGACGCCAAAATTATGCTGATGTCCGCCCATCGGGAAGACAACCTCTATCGGCATGAAAATTCAAGATAGGGCCGACATCAAAAGTCACATCGATGAGGATTTCTCATAGGGCCGATGATATACGTGCGAGACAAATACGAACTTGGCTGACATCACATGTCAGGCCGATCACCCTTTCGGTGAGAAAATGCCCATCGGGAAGAAAATTCATGACACTCCCGATAGCGAAGCTTATGCCGATGGACTTTCCGTCAGTGAGATAACAAACATCGGTGAGACCAAATAACACACGGCCGATAGCACAAGTTACGCCGATGGGGAAACTTAAAGCTTTCTATCTATCTGCAAGATATTGTGAAATATGATGCTCCCCCCTCTCGAATGTCTTGATGATGTCACCGTCATATCCAGGGCTTTGTTAAAATGTAAAAGATGACGTCATCGTCATATTTGTGAGCCTGATCATATTTAGGAAATATCCTACCGAAGGGGAAATGTGATGATGATGTCATCTTGATATTTATTTCTTCATTTTTTAGGTTAGGATGACGTCCTCAGGATATTAGCATAAGGTGATATTTCTCGACAGGAGGACATTATGAAATATCAGGTTACACTTGCAACATGATGCTCGCGAAGTACATAAGGTTATTTGACGGGTAAAGGGCACTATCACCTAAAATTGACGTTCGGATATTTCGACCGCATGATTTTATCAGGTGATAGACCAAGATCAAGATGCCCTTGACAACATGACTGAGGTCATAAAATATGATCCTTCTCTTGCGAATATCAGGTTTGACCAAAACTTTGACTGTTCATAACTCCCACATATGGACGAATTTTCAGGTGATGTAAAAGGCAAACCTACATGGAATTTCAAGCTCTTTCTAAATATGAGGTCACAGAAATGAAATATGAACTTTGACAAACTAACCTCATGATGATGACATACCTCATCCTGACCTTTCATGATGATGCATCTGACTTACTTTTACCAAACCGCTAGAAAGCAGACAACACAAGCCAAGCCAAAAAGTTGGGTCCTTGTTTTGCCAAGTCAAAATGGGGCATGTTGTGTAACCGCACAACAACTTGCCACCAAAGAAAACAAACAAATTTCAATGATTCAAGTGATGTGATCATATTCATCTATAGTATTCTAACTCTTTCTAAGTATAATCATCATGATCTTTGAATGATAAAATTTCATCATGATAACAATGCTAACAAAGGATCATGTGTGTGCATATGATTAATTATCCTCATCTTGAAAGCAAGTTGAAAACATAAGTAACTGGTGTTAAACTACATAATTGGAGATCATCCCTCATACCCAACCTGGATAGAGCCTTACTACCAGCAAGCATTCATAGCCCCGGCAAGGTTATCTATACAATCTCCCTAAGTAGAGCCCCACTGCCAGCAGGCGTCTATAGCCCCGGTAGAGTTACTTAGATGGCCTAATATTATTGTTTAGTTTTTTTTTATATATATGTATCTGATATCATCATGTCAGCTCATTTGTATAAGGTATAGTCACTTATAGCTTTAGGTTGGAGATTGTATTGGTAGCAAGGGAGTCCCTTTAGATTTTTCACTTAACACCTATACTCGTGTCTTCAACAAGCCCAAGGCTGTTAGGTGTTTCATTGTGATTGATTCACTTTGGACAAGAAAAGGCACCCTGATGAAAAGAAATTATAAACCTGGTCATGAATATTTCTCAGAATGAATTACAACCTATATCTAAATCTGATCTCATCACTTGAATCCTAACAATTTAGTTATTTTCTTGGGTGATGAAGTGCATCATCTTGACTTACCAAAACAAAACTCAACCAAAACAACCCAAGACAAAAGAACACTATACAAAAAACTATACAAATGTACAATATGATACACATGAATGCCATGAAGTCACTCAGGCTTGGAAATAATGTTTGAGGAATTGCCCATTGACTGGCAATGGGACATCCTCACTTGTTAGGTTCTTAAGCCTATAAGTGCTATCTCCTAATATCTCAGAAATTTGAAAGGGACCTATCCATAATCTATCAAACCTACCATGGTCACATTTCCTTTCATGGGTTTTATCCCATATCAGGACTAAATCAAATATCCTGAAATCTTTAACTTTGGCTCTCTTGTCAAACCAGCGTTTAACAACGGCCTGATGTTTTGCAAATTGGTCAATTGCTTGACTCCTTTTTTCTTCCAGGTGCATCAACTGAAGCAACCTGACTTTTTGCTTATTGTTTATGCCTAGGTATTCTTGAGCAAACTGCAGAGTAGGAATTTTCAAGTTTACAGGAAGGATGGGATCCACCCCATATACTAGTTGAAAAGGCGAATTTCCTAATGCAGTTTTTACTCTGGTTCTGTCTACCCATAAGGCATATTTTAGAAATGAGTTCCATTCTCTAGGGTTCTTCTCTATCAGTTTTCTTATGATATTCAATAAATTCTTGTTGGTGGATTCTGCTAAACCATTCCCCTAGGGATAGTAATTGGATGAAAATTTAAGTATAATCCCATGATCAAAAGCCCAACTTGACAATTTAGTTGAAGTGAAAGCAGAACCATTATCACTTACCAAAGCATAAGGAATTCCATACCTGGTAATAATGTTACTTTCCAGAAATATAATAACGTCATCTGCAGTGCAGGTCTTGCTGCTAACAGCCTCAGTCCATCTGGTGCAATAGTCAGTAATGGTTAAGACATACCTGTGTCCTGAAGAGGATGGAGGATTGATTGGTCCTATGAAGTCCATGCCCCACTGTGCAAATGGGCGTTCTTCCATCACTGGCTGTAAGGGTTGTGCAGCATATTTCTCTCTGTTGGTAGCAACTTGACAAACATGACAACATTTAACATGATCAGCTGTGTCTTTAAAAATTGTAGGCCAATAATATCCTGCTCTAAGGATTGCATGCGTTGTGGCCAAGGCTGATCCATGTGCTGTTCCAAACTTGTCATGTATCTCTAACAGGACCTTGTTTGCTTCTAGCTTTTCTAAGCATCTTAGGTATATTCCTTCATGATTCTTTTTGAATAAGGCTCCTCCCTTTATCATATATTTTTGGGATTTTATTTTCAAGGCTCTTCTCTGTGAAGCTTGCATCTTCGATGGACATCTTCCTGTAATCAAGATGTACCTAATATCTGCATACCATTCTCTGTTATCTTTCTCATTGATCACATACTGCTGACTGGTGATGTTTGGGTCAATTTTAGATATCATTTGACTCAAAGCCTACCCTCTTACCAGCTTCATTGGTGTAATTTCCATGTCATACTCTTGTAGTACAGTAATCCATTTAGCTCTCTTTTCACCAGGTTCGCTTTGCATCAGCAGCATCTTCACCGCTGCATCTGGTACTACAGCAATCACTTTGCTTCTTAGTATGTAATGTCTGAATTTCTTTACTACTCTGACTAATGCAAGTGCTTGTCTCTCAACATCTACATATCTCAACTCAGCATCCCTGAAAGGACAGCTCATGAAAGCAATTGGTTTCTCTTTTTTCTCTTCATTTCTTTGAGTTAACACTGCTGCAGAGGTATGTTCTAAAGCAAATGAATAGATGTAGAAATATTTTGTGTAGTCTGGACTAATGAGGACAGGAGCGTCTGATATGGCTTTCTTTATATCTTCAAATGCAGCTTTGGCCTCTGGTGTCCACTCAATTTGTGCATCTTTCTTCAACATGGCATTTAGTGGTCTGACAATCTCAACAAAACCTGTGATGAACTTCCTTAAAAAGTTTATCTTACCAAAGTAAGATTTGAGTTCTTTTTTGCTTCCTGGAAGTTGTAACTTCATAATAGACTCCACCCTATCAGGATCAATGATAATTCCATCTTCTGTGATCAAGTGGCCTAGTAACTTTCCTGTTGTCACCCCAAATATACACGTCTTGGGGTTCAGTGATATTCCGTACTCTTCACACTTCTTCAATACATTTCTGAGATCGGTTACATGATTGCTCCTCTCCTTAGAGAACACAGTCAAGTCATCCATATAGATGACTATGCATTTTCCTATTAAGCCTCTGAAGGCTATGTCCATTGCTCACTGGAATGTAGCTCCAGCATTTATAAGTCCAAATGGCATACGTCTATATGCAAATATCCCCCACTTTGTGGTGAAGGCAGTTTTCAATCTGTCAATTTTATCAACCATCACTTGGTTGTATCCTGAAAAGCCATCCAGGAAGGACATCATCTTGGCTCCATTTACAATCTGTAGAACTTCATCTAATGAGGGTAAAGGATAATTATCCTTTTCTGATGCTCTGTTCAGATTTCTGAAATCTACGCACAACCTGATGTCTCCATTCTTCTTTCTGACTGGGACTAGATTAGCAACCCAGGTGGAGTGCCTTAAAGGAAAGATTATCCAGGGACTTAACAACTTCTTGACTTCTTCAAGAATTATTGGTTCAAGCAAAGCATTGACTGGCCTTTGCTTCTGTCTGAAAGGTTTAGCATCTGGTTTGAGAGGTATAGTATGAGTTATGACAGAAGTATCATATGTCTTCAGCTCATCATAGGTCCAGGCAATTACATGTATGTAATCCTTGAGGGCCTCAGTTATTCCCTTTAACTCCTCTGGTGTGCAAACTTTACCAATTAGCACACTTTTCTAATCTTCATTTTGTCCAATATTCACTTGTGAATACTGACCTCCATCTGCTTTGGGCAGATCCTTATGTTTAAGCATATTATCCAAATCAAAGGCTCTTTCCAATTCAATCATACCTTTGGGAATCCTGTTGCTTGGCAACTCTAATATCTCATCTTCCTCCCAGACATGATCCTCCATACCACCCTCATCTATGACTTGGGCATCAAATACATCTCTATTGGAAATGAAATCCAAAATGTGTTGATCATCATCAAACACCTGGAGATTGGTCACATTGTCAGGCACTGAAGGTATTGACACCAGCTCTATTGAAAATCTCTTTAGACCTGATATAGATAGTGACTCCAATGTACTGGTAGCTTGGGCAAGTGCATCTGCCCTATGGTTTTGTTCTCTTGGTATGTGAGTGATATTAAAGGCGTCAAAATCCTCAATTAGATCCCACACACGATGTCTGTAGTTGGATAGCTTCTTGTAGTTACAAGAGTAAATTCCTCTTACTTGCCTCACAACTAGCTCTGAATCTCTGAAAACATGCAAAATCTTTACTTTTTTCTTATGAGCAAACAGTATCCCATGAATCAGAGCTTCATACTCTGTTACATTATTAGTACAAGGGAACTGTAATCTGTAGGCTGCTAGATAGGATTTTCTTGATGGGTCAATGAGATCAATTCCTACCCCAACACCTTGTTTGGACTTGGATCCATCAAACCTTAGGATCCAGGGTTTATCTTCAGCAGGATGTTTAGCTGAACCTTCTTTCTTCTTTGCAGCTATGGCTGCTGCTCCGCCTGATATCCACTTTGACTTAGGGATGTCGTCATTTCCAAGTTTCTTCTTTCCTTTACTTTGTGAGCTTGCTGACTTTTCTATTTTCTCTTTCATATCAGCAGGAGGATGATTTCCTGGATCCACAACTGTATGCCTTTTCAAAATGTGTAAACACAGTGAGCAAGTTGTTTCTGAGCGAGGTGCCTCATGCAGCCTGCACCAACCTTCGATTAAGACCTCATGGGGAGATTTATGCTGTCGTGTCATCTTCTCCATTTCTTTTACTAGAAATTCTTCAAATTTGGTCAGGTTACTACCTTTGTCCTCATCAGACAATTCATAGTCCAGCTCCATAAAACAATCACTCCCAGGGGTGATCTTTTCTTTCTTTCCATCATTTATCTAGTCGTAAGCTAGAACTTCTTCTGTCTTCCGGATATGATCCTCGTCATGATCTATCGGCTCCTCTGTTCCTGCAGAAGATAAACAAGAATCAGTATCATCATCATCATCATTAGATGTAGAACTTACCTCAGAATATGATGATGATGCCTCGCTGCATGTCTGTTCCAGCATCATCATATCTAACCATGTTTCACAAGTCTTTTCTGAATGTGCTTCATTGTGTAATCTGCACCATCCATCAATCAAAATATCATTAGCAGGTATATTTAACAATTGACAGCGTTTTACCTGATTGGACAGATGCATCTCAAAGTCTCTGAAGTGATCTATTCCGTTCTCATTATCAAGATTATTGGCAGGTTCTACAACAGGTATATCTTCCTGATGATCATCATCATGATGAGGATGAAGGTTAAGCATCAGGATCTCTTCCATTTGGACAGTCTGTGGCCTGATGTAGTAAACTCCAGGCTCTACGTCTACGTACATGATCTCATTTGTTCTGTTGTACTTGGTGATCATATGCTTCATTCTAGGCTCAGCATCAATCCTGATCTGATTAGGTATACCCTTCCATGGTAACCACATGTGACTGAAATCTGTAGACATATATCCATTAAGTGTTTTAGACCAGTCCCGGCTAAGTAACATCCCATACGTATCAGGTATATCGACTACCTGAATGTCAATGTAATACTGGATCCTAGGATCAGATGCTAGTTGCATGTGGATATGAGTTAGTTCTCCTACTACGCTTACTTCCATTTTGTCTAGTTGAGTGACCTTCTTTAAGGATTTAGCAGGGTGTAGTCCTAAAGCATTACATATTGACAATGGCATAACATTCATGGAGGTTTCTGAGTCAACCAAATAGTTGTGCAGGTTCTTGCTGAACATTCTTATAGTGAGGAGGAACGGAGGTGATTCAGTTTTGTCCTTATACAAGGTCATATGGGAGGTTTTTGCAGCTTGGACTGTAGCTGACACTTTAGGCTTGACAGTATTATCTCTGGTAGCATGATCTTTGCCAGTGGGTTGATTTGAGAGATGGTTATCCTCTTCAGGAGTAGGATCATCTAGTGACTTCATGAATGCCCTTTTGATAGCTGGAGTTTTTAGTAACTCAGACAGAGACAGGTTAATCTTAATTTTCTTCATTTCATCAGCCAGATAATTGACTAACTTGTCATATTCATGGGGTGCATTTACAATCTTTGATCCTGTGTTCTGAGGTGACAAGTACTGAGCATTTACCTTGGGGAACCCAGGGTTATTGCTGGCTTTATGATCAGGAGGTGTGTTGAAGTTGTTTGGAGGCAAAGATGATGTCAATGGACCAGTAGGTCTGTTGGCATTATTTCTTAGGTTATAATTATGCTTACCAGGATATTGTTGTTGGTATGCATACACTTCCTCATGTTCTCTTGCAGGCTCGTTTTCATCTTCGAAGGGGAATACATAGTTTGCTTCAAAGGTTAAAGCAGATTCTTCACTTGCCTAGTTATAATTTTGATGAGGTTGATTTGTATAGGTTTCTAGCACAAAGGCTGAGTCATATCCACATGGAACAATCTCATTTCCCTCTGTCTGAGGTGGATTTCCAGAAGTGTTAGACACTTCAATCTGAAAGATGCTAGCAGCAATCCTAAATTGTGGATAGTCTAATTCTGCATGTGCATTTGTATTGTGGATTCTACACCAATTGGTAAGGGCTGCTTCAGCAAGATTGACTCTAGTAGTCTGTTTGGCTTCACCTAGAGGCTGATTGTCCAGGGGTGATGGTAATGAGCCATTATTTGGCCTAGAGTTCCATACTCTAGGCTGTCTCTGAGGATTATTGTTATTTCCACCATTATTGATGTTATATCCTCTGTCAGGATAATTTGGTCTGTCGTTGGGATAATTTCTATTCTGGTTTGACTGTGAATAAAAACCTTGATTTCTCAAATGTGTCACTTCTATGGTGAGTTTTCTCAATTGAGCAGATATTTCTTTGATTTCCTCCTTTTCTTCTTGAGCTTTGGCCACTACATTTTCAGTCTGAGGCTTGAAGAAAGATGATCCATGGTTATTGCTAGACAAATCAACACCCTGAGGTGTCTGAGCTTGGACAGGATATTGTGACAATTGGCCATTTCCATTAGGAGGAGGCATAATGCTCAGTGGAGGTACTTGCAGAGGTGCTGGCATGACTGTTGGAGGTATCACTACTCCATTGGGATATTGTGCAGGATATTGTGCAGGATATGATGCAGGATATTGTGAATGCATGCCAGGCAAGGTAGGGAATACTATATTCAGAGTAGGAGCAGGTATCAACTGTTGATTTACCTGTATGGCTTCTTGAAAAGCTAAGGCTAAAGTTGTGATTTGGGGGTGTGTTCTCCTTATGAACATGGAGGTCAAGGGATCTAAGGCAGAATAATAAATGTTCCTTGCGGCTTCATCAGACACAGTATAAGGAGTGACTACCCTGGACAACATTTTCTGAAACCTAGCATTGAAATTTGCAATAGGCTCATTCTCAAATCTCTTGATAGTGGTAAATAAATGATAGTTTATTGAGGGGTCGACTGGAACCTTGAATCTATCAAGAAAGGCTTTCTCTAGTAAGGCCCATGAATCAACAGAACCCTGACCAAGACTAATGAACCAATTATAGGCTTCTTCCCCTAAGGAAAAAGGAAATAATCTGCACATCACATCTTGGTGCTCTATTCTGGCTCTACAACAAGCCTCCTTAAAGGTCCTGATATGATCTTTAGCATCTTGGTAAGGATGATATTTTGGACAAAGCTTATCCAGATTCTTTGGTAACTCATGATATGCAGTAAAGGTCAAAGGTGACTCTGCTACAAAGAAAGACATTGCAACTGGAGGAGGTTGAGCTGGTCGAGGTTGGACTAGAGGCACACCCTGAGGTTGAACAAGAGGTGTCACAGGTATCCCTGAAGGTATTTGTAAATCAACAGGAGTTACAGGAAGAGGTTCTGGTGAAGCTCCTGATGCACTGGACTTAGGATTATGATGAGTGTCCACAGTTCTGGGTCTGAAACCTCTAACAGGCAATTCTTCAAAAATTCCACTAGGTCTAGACCTGGTATTTATCCTATGAGCCAGGATTTCTTAATTTTGAGGTAAATTGGCTGAAACTTTGCAAATATTGGCTGGATTTTACTAGCTAAAGTGATATTTGCAGTCAGATGACTGATCAGACTAGATATTTATGAAATATTTGCAAAGATACTACAAATATTGAAGGATATTAGAGGTATTTTGAATGATTTACTTGTAAGGCTAGCAATATTTATGTTAGATTTGGAAATCTTTACACAGAATAAGCATCTACAAGCTTGCTATAGTAAATATTTGCATGATATTTGAAATTCACAGACGATTCGAGACTACCTTACTCTCTGCATCATCAAACCTGGAAATTATGATGATGAACGTAGTATTCCAGATCATGCCCTCCTTCTAGCGCCAATTTGTGTTGGTCATGATGTTAGTCATAAACAAGCACAGAATAAAAGTACACATTAACCTTTATTCATCTTGAAAGATACTGTGAATTCAGAGAATTCATGATCCCAAGTCTCCGGTGATTAGGTCTTAATCGACTGACGTTACTTAGAGGTTAATGTGAGTTGTTGTTTCCATTTTAGGGCCTTACGTGAAAATGTGCCATCATCATGACATTCCTGCAGAAATTCTTTACAGAGAAGCCATATTATGCAGTTATTAGATGAAAAAGATGTAGAAATACCTCAATCCTTGCATGATATTTTTCAATTTTGCATGCTTTGCATTCAAATATGCTAAATATTTGTGATTTACCTACGAGATGTCTGCATATTTTGTGTTATTTTCTTAGGATTATCAGTTATTCACAATTGTGGTAGTGAAATGTTCTGAAATTGAAAGAAATTAAAGGAATACTTCAATTTAAAGTTGAACCTTTAGCTATTGATCCACATACATACTTGATACTATCATGAGGAGAAGAAATCAAACCATATGTTCACCAGGATATTCCAGAGCTAGATACAGTTGATGCAAACTTCAGAGGGGGATGAATGAAAACAATACATGCAACATGATGAGCACTCCAAGGGATGCAGCAAATCAAAGCACATATCCAGAATTCAGACACAGATTACTCAAAATTTACGAAGATTTGTAATCCAAATACTCTTCTCTTTCATTAAGTATGCAAAAGACATGTACACATACAATAGCTTTGAAATGAGCCCTGAATACTTCAGCAAACAGATTTCAATTAAGTTTCGAATGCTTACAACAAGGCATTCCACCACCTTTTATAGAATAAGGTGAGGAATCCTTTACAAAAGATCTACGATCAAGATTTACCAATTTACATCACCAGTCCAGATGAAAAGCACATGCTTTGCCAATTGGCAAATGTATAGCTGGCACAAAATATTCTAGCATCTTTAACTTGATTCGGTCTCCAGTTGGCAAACAGCATATTTGACAATATCCTCCTCACTTCTGGTTCATGTTGCCTCCTTGTGCAACATTGCAATGTTTAGCTACAGCTCCAACATCCTCAAGACTTCCTGCAATAAATAGACAAACATTAAGTTCATCAATTGGAACACAGCATGCAACTAAAATTTCCATTAGAAACAGGACAAAAGTTCAAACACATGCAATTGGGTTTCAAATTTGTGAAAACTATGCATAAAATGCATAAACAGGGCCCAAAATACTCGGGTCAACCATCATTGACTGAAAATCAGGCAATCGGGCCTTCAAATGGATTCAAAAATCCATTGCTTCATTTTCCTGCCCATTTCCTTGTATATCGAGCTTCAAATCTGCTGATACATCGCAAAATATACAAGGAATAAATTGCTCTTAAAAAAAACTTCAAATCCACCCTTGTATATACCGGCATGTATATCAGGTTCAAATCTGCATATACAAGCATAAAAAGTCACAATATACATGCAAAACATTCGTATGCATATAATCAATGTATATTGGGATGTATAAAAGAAATATACAATTGCAAAATATACAACGATTAAATCGCATTCAATAATATTTCAGGTCCGCTACTGTATGTGATGCATGTTATGTTTTGGCATGACCACACACGGTCGAGAAGATAATTTTCAACTTGGCCAATGGCTAAACTTATACCGACGCCAAAATTATGCTGATGTTCGCCCATCGGGAAGACAACCTCTATCTGCATGAAAATTCAAGACAGGGCCGACATCAAAAGTCACATCGATGAGGATTTCTCATAGGACCAATGATATACGTCGGCGAGACAAATACGAACTTGGCCGACATCACATGTTGGGCCGATCACCCTTTTGGTGAGAAAATGCCCATCGGGAAGAAAATTCATGACACTCCCGATAGCGAAACTTATGCCGATGGACTTTTCCATTGGTGAGATAACAAACATCGGTGAGACCAAATAACACACGGCCGATAGCACAAGTTACGCCGATGGGGAAACTTAAAGCTTTCTATCTATCTGTAGGATATTGCGAAATATGATGCTCCCCCCTCTCGAATGTCCTGATGATGTCACCGTCATATCCGGGGCTTTGTTAAAATGTAAAAGATGACGTCATCGTCATATTTGTGAACCTGATCATATTTAGGAAATATCCTGCCAAAGGGGAAATGTGATGATGATGTCATCCTAATATTTATTTCTTCATTTTTCAGGTTAGGTGACGTCCTCAGGATATTAGCATAAGGTGATATTTCTCGACAGGAGGACATTATGAAATATCGGGTTACACTTGCAACATGATGCTCGCGAAATACATAAGGTTATTTGACGGGTAAAGGGCACTATCACCTAAAATTGACGTCTGGATATTTCGACCACATGATTTTATCAGGTGATAGACCAAGATCAGGATGCCCTTGACAACATGACTGAGGTCATAAAATATGATCCTCCTCTTGCGAATATCAGGTTTGACCAAAACTTTGACTTTTCATAACTCCCACATATGGACGAATTTTTAGGTGATGTAAAAGGCAAACCTACATGGAATTTTAAGCGCTTTCTAAATATGAGGTCAGAGAAATGAAATATGAACTTTGACAAACTGACCTCATGATGATGACCTACCTCATCCTGACCTTTCATGATGATGCATCTGACTTACTTTTACCAAACCGCTAGAAAGCAGACAACACAAGCCAAGCCAAAAAGTTGGGTCCTTGTTTTGCCAAGTCAAAATGGGGCATGTTGTGTAACCACACAACAAGTCTGAAAGGGAAATTTGAAAGATTAAAAATGAGAGATGATGAAAACATCACTACCTTTATGCCAAGAGTGAATGAGCCGGTATGTGGAATTAGAAATGTTGGTGGAACTCTGGATGAAAATGAGATTGTTTGCAAAATCCTCAGATCCCTTCCTACTACCTACAAAATCAAGGTTGTTGCCATTGATGAATTCAGAGCCCACACAACTGTCACAAGAGAACAATTGGCTGGCAAACTAGCTGCATTTGAAATGACCGAGTTTGGAGATGATCTTTCCAAGACTGAATCTGCTTTCAAAGCCAGTGCCTATGTGAAAGGCAAACAGAGATTTGATTCAGGAGAAAACTCTTCAAGGAAGATGTCATGGTATGATCAAGCAAGAAGAGACATGGAAGAAGAAGAAGCAGAAACAGCTCAACTTGAAGCTCTCATTGCAAAGAGACTGCCAAGAGGATCCGGTAAGTATGAAGGAAAACTACCCTTTAAGTGCTTCAACTGCAATAAGATTGGGCATTTTGCCTCAAGATGTCTGGAAAGATCTACAAGGTCTAATACTAATAGACAAAGGTTTCAAAAGAACTGCTATTATGTTCATGAAGAAGATGACAATGAAGGAGTAACAGATGATGAATCAGAACTAGGAAGCAAAGCCAGAAATGAATGGGTGTTTATTGCCATCAAGGAAGAAGATTCAATATCCCTGAATCTGTTAATCACAAGGTTGTGGAAAGAGCTTTGGTTGCTCAAGTGGAAGAAAAGGATGATTGGGTTATTGATAGTGGATGTTCTCATGACTAGAGACAAGAACAAGTTCTTGGATTTGGAAAGGTATGAAGGAGGAATGGTAATGTTTGGTGACAATTCTACTGGCAGAATCAGAGGTAGGGGAACTATTTCCTTTAATGGAAAGAGCAAAATAGGTAATGTACTATATGTTGAAGGATTAAAGCACAATCTTCTCAGTGTTGGTCAGTTAGTGGACAAAGGCTATGATCTCCAGTTCAAGAATGGAAAATGCAGAATCTTTACTAGCTTCGGAACTGAAATTGCATCCGGTACTCAAACAAAAGGTAATATCTTTCATCTGGTTGGTTCAAATAAGAGTTGTCTATTTGTTCAAGTTGATCAGAGTTGGTTATGGCATAGAAGAATGTGTCATGTAAATTTTGATAACATCATCAAGATAAGCAATATTCAGGCAATAAGAGATCTTCCAAAATTGATGAAACCTACAAATAGTTTGTGCAAAGAATGTCAGCTAGGTAAACAGAGCAGAGTCTCCTTCAAAAGCAAAGATCAGTCCTCTATCAGATTGTTGGAATTAGTACATACTGATCTTTGTGGTCCGACAAGAATCAAGAGTCTGCAAGGTGATAGATATTTCATGTTGCTAATTGATGACCATTCCCAAATGATGTGGGTCACCTTCCTAAAGGAGAAATCAGAAGCCCTTGAGAAGTTCAAAATCTTCAAAGCTATGGTAGAGAATCAAACCGGATTGAAACTAAAATGTCTAAGGTCTGATAGAGGTGGTGAATTTACATCTGGTGAGTTCATTGACTTTTGTGAGAAGCAGGGTATAAGAAGACAATTGTCTGCTCCTAGGACTCCACGGCAGAATGGAGTAGTTGAGAGAAAGAATCGGACCATCCAGGAAGCTGCCAGGATAATGATGTTGGAAGCAAATGTTCCTCAAATGTTTTGGAAAGAAGCTATCAGCACTGCAGTCTACACTCTCAATCGAGTTCAAATCAGAAACAACACCGGTAAGACCCCCTATGAACTCTGGTTTGGCATTACTCCTACTGTGAAATATTTCAGAGTATTTGGTAGCAAGTGTTATATTAAAAGAGATGAAGATCTAGGAAAATTTGATGCTAGAAGTGATGAAGGAATTTTCTTGGGTTACTCCACTCAAAGAAAAGCATACCGATGTTACAATAAGAGATTGAGGAAGATGATAGAAAGCACTAATGTGAAAGTTGATGAAGGAATTGAGAAGCCCTCAAGATTTTATGAGTTTGATGAAGATGATCAAGATGGTGTTCAGGTTCAAGGAACTCAATGCTCTCCAATAAGTCAGAGTCAGCCTGATCCGGTAAATTAGGAAGAAGAGATAGGTTTGAATGAGCCTGATCAAGAAGCAGTAGTGCAGGATACTCCCAAAATTCCAAGGTATGTACGACAGAACTACTCTGAAGATCAGATCATAGGTGATAGAAATAAAGGTGTGCAAACTAGAAGGAATGTTGCTCAAAATCAGGATGAATGTTGTCTAATTTCAAAAATTGAACCTAAAACAATAAATGAAGCTTGCAATGATGAAAACTGGACCAAAGAAATGGAAGATAAATTGATGCAAATTGAGAAAAATCATACTTGGGATCTTGTCCCCAGACCTAGAGACAAGAATATGATTGGAACCAAATGGGTCTTCCGGAACAAATTGAATGAAGCTAGTGAAGTAATCAGAAACAAAGCTAGATTGGTCTGCAAAGGCTACTCTCAAATAGAAGGAATTGATTTTGAAGAAACCTTTGCTCTGGTGGCAAGAATTGAAGCAGTCAGATTATTCCTTGCATTTGCTGCCTTTAAAGACTTCAAGGTATATCAGATGGATGTCAAGTCTGCCTTCCTAAATGGTGATCTGGAAGAAGAAGTCTACATTGAACAACCAGATGGATTTCAATTGTCTGATAATGATGATATGGTCTGCAAGTTGAAGAAAGCATTGTATGGATTAAAGCAAGCCCCAAGAGCATGGTATGAAAGGTTGGATAAGCATCTTGTGCAGATTGGATTCAACAAAGGTACTGCTGACAGTAACTTATATTTCAAAATTGATCATGAAAACATTTTGATTGTTGAAGTATTTGTGGATGATATCATTTTTGGAGGAAGAGATAGTATGTGCAAAACTTTTGCAAATCAAATGAAAAGTGAGTTTGAAATGTCTATGCTTGGTGAAATGAATCTCTTCTTGGGTCTGCAAATTACTCAAACAAAGAAAGGGATCTTCATTTCTCAAACCAAATATGTGAAAGAATTGTTGAGGAAATTTGGTATGGAAGATTCAAAGCCAATGAACACTCCCATGGCAACCGGATGTAAGTTGAGCAAAGATGATGACTCCCCAAAGGCAGATCAGATAAAGTATAGATCAATGATTGGTGGATTATTGTATCTCACTCAGACTAGACCAGATATAATGTAGGTTGTTGGTCTTGTAGCAAGATTCGAGGCTGATCCTAAAGAATCTCATGTTATGGCAATCAAAAGAATCTTCAGGTACTTGAAAGGAATAGCTGAGTATGGTCTATGGTATCCTAGAGATCCAGATTTCTCTCTTCATGCTTACACAGATGCAGATTGGGCAAGAGATGTGGATGACCGGAAGAGCACCAGTGGTGGAGCATTCTTTTTAGGAAAGAGATTGGTTTCTTGGCTAAGCAAGAAACAAGATGCAATATCTTTGTCTACAACTGAAGCAGAATACATTGCAGCAGCAGGTAGTTGCACTCAAATCTTATGGATGAAGCAGATGCTAAGAGACATTAAAGTTGAATATGAGGAGCCTATCACAATTTTCTGTGATAATTCAAGTGCAATTAATATTTCTAAGAATCTGGTACTGCATTCTAAGACTAAGCACATATCTATCAAGTTTCACTTTTTGAGAGAACAAGTGAACAAGGAAGAAGTCAGATTGGAGTATGTTCCCTGCAAGGATCAGATTGCAGATATCTTTACTAAACCTCTTCCCAAGGACTCTTTTGAATATCTCCGGGAGAAGTTAGGGGTCATGGCCCCTCCGGTAATGAACTAGGATGCACTGATGCGCATCAGTCCGGTGGATATCACAGTCATATCTTGTGATCCGGATTGATGATGGGGAGCTGCTACTAAAGGGGAGCAGCTGGTATGATTCTAATGTGTTAGAATTGCAAGTATGAGCCCTTTGCCATTGATGTCAAAGGGGGAGAGAAGACATGTGAAAAACAAGTGCTTGATGATCAAAGGGGGAGCAGTAAAGAAAAAGAAGACATGTGAAAAGTTATTGTTGATAGGGGAAGCTGTGACAGAAAGGAGAAGTTCTTGTCTTGATGGTTTTTCACATCATATGTTGCCATCAATGACAAAGGGGGAGATTGTTGCAAGTATGAGGTGAACTAGTGTTGTCATTGATGTCAACATACTCATATTGCATTGACAAGAAGGATTGGATGAGCTGTGTGCTAATGATATTGAGAAAATTAGCCTCAGTCAGGAACAGTAAAGAACAGTGATGAGAAGAAGGCAAATTTATTGTATAGGTTGAGAACCGGAGGATGCTGATTAAAGGGTTTATAGATATGAGTCTTGAGATGTTTCAGTTAAGATTTTAGAGGTCCGCATGAAGCTCTGAAGAAGTTGTGGCTGTCTGTGTGGAACCGGTTCCAGCAAGTGTTCAGAGGTGACAGAGGATCACAGAAAGGTCCGGTGAGGTCCGGAATTGTATAATCCCAATCTGTGGATTGGCAAGAGTGTTTGGGATGTCCTTGTGACGTGTCATCTCAAGTTGTGTATGATTTGGAGGTCTGGAAGTACCTTTTGCATTGTGACAGTGGCAACAGACTGTGTTCTTGAAGTTCCGGAAGAGGAAGAGAAGAGATTCCAGTAAGTAAAGAAAGTATGGATGTACCTGGTCATTCAGGTAGGCTTGTGAAGGTTCTTAGATCATGTTGAGGTTGTGTTGTTGGTCCGCATTGATGGTAGAGCCCAGAATTGAAGATATTCTTTCAGATGAAGTTCTTATTCAGAGTAGCCAACCAGATGAGTTGTTCATCTTACGAATGTTCTTGTGGTGGCTGACTGGATGTATTAATCATCTTGTGAATGTCCTTATGGTTGATTGCCGACTTAGAAGATTGTTCCTAAGTCGATGTCTTGTATAAATAAGTGTTTAAGAATTCATTTTGTAGTGTGGATTGTGTGATGAGTGTGGCATAGCGAAAAGAAGTGCGAAAGGCAGAGCAAGGATTTTTGGGCTTAAATGGAACTGATCTGGACATGGTAGAGATGTCATTCTCCAGTTCAAGATTGTGATTCTTATCACTTTGTAGACAGTGTGTCTCCTTGTAGGCAGTGGGCCTCTTTGTGAGCAGTGTGCTCGGGCAGTGAGCCCTAATTGGCAAGTGCCATTCTTTTTCTTATTCTTCTAACAGAGAATAATCCTTGGGTTAATCACCCCATGGTTTTTCCCTTAACCAGGTTTTCCACGTCAAAATCTTGGTGTTCAATGTGTTGATGTTTATCTTCTCTTGTGTTTATGCTTTATGCTTTCATGGATGATTAATTAATATGTTGTTAACTAACTAAGGAGAATCAAGTGTTTGAAGCAAAGTTTTTATACAACTGATTCACCCCCCCTCTCAGTTGTATGCCCTAGATCCAACAAAGACAACTTTCATTCATGGTGACTTGGAGGAAGAGATTTACATGTCACAACCAGAGCATTACATAGAGAAAGGTAAAGAAAATTTGGTTTGCAAGTTGAAAAAGTCTTTGTATGGTTTGAAGCAATCTCCTAGGATGTGGTACTTGAAGTTTGATGCCTTTGTGTTGTCAATTAGTTATTTGAGATTAAAATTAGATCATTGTGTGTATTACAAGTTTGACAATGATCGCATTCTCATTATTACATTATATGTTGATGATATATTGTTGATTGGGAATGGTAAGAATATGATTTCTAATTTGAAGTCTCAGCTGTCAACATAGTTTGAGATGAAAAATTTAGGGGCAGCCAGGTACATTCTAGGAATGGAAATCAGAAGAGACAGAGCTAACATAAAACTTTGGTTAAGCCAAAGTAAGTATGTGAAGACCGTGTTGGACAAGTTCAGCATGGCAGATTGTAGACCATTGTGTGTTCCTATTTTATTGGGGACAAAGTTGTCTATTAATGATTGTCCAAAATATCCTAGTGAGGTGGAGGACATGAGCAGAGTACCTTATGCTAGTGCTATTGGTAGTTTGATGTATTCTATGGTCAGCACAAGACCAAACATTGCCCAAGCAGTGGGAGTCCTTAGTCAATTTATGGATAATCCTGGATGGGTACATTGGGATGCAGTTAAGAGAGTGTTAAGATATTTGAGGGGTACTTCCAAGTATTCCATATGCTTTCATGGTAATGCTACATTACCTCCGCATTCAGTTTGTATTCATGGATTCATGGATTCTGATTGGGCAGGTGACATTGACAGCAGGAGATCCACCGATGCCTATGCATTCACTATGTTTGGTGGTGCAATTAGTTGGATGAGTAAGTGACAACCTGTGGTTTCTTTGTCCATGATAGAAGATGAGTATATGGCAGCAACTCATGCTTGCAAGGAAGCCATTTGTCTTAAGAGATTGTGTTTGGATATTGGTGTTGATGTAGGTCAGATTACGATTTGCTGTGACAGTCAGAGTGCGATTTGCCTAGCAAAGAATCCAACTTTCCATGCCAGAACAATGCATATTGATGTATAGTTTCACTTCATGTGAGACATGGTAGAGGATGGGAAAGTGAACTTGGAGAAGGTAGATACTTTGAAGAATGTTGCAGATGCATTGACAAAACTAGTGGGCACATAGAAGTTCAAATGGTGTTTTGAGTCTATGGGCCTCTCAGCCTATAGCAGTTAAATCTTGTTAATTCCATTGGCTCTTAAAAGGTGTTCAACAAGTGGGAGAATGCTGGGAATTAAGGTGTCTCAACCTTGATAAATTCCTTGTATTATTTCATTGTATTTATTTATTGCCTATTGTGTAATTAGGATGCAAATCCTATGTTTTCATCTTGTCAGAGTTGGCACAGTGATGTGTCATCCTACATGGAGGATAACCACATGTAAATTTGTCCTCACATGAGGAGATAGGTGTCCCACTTAGTGGTAGGAATATTTCTGATGCAGAGGCATCCACACTAAAACCTTGACATGCAGCATGGATGTCCGCAACCCTTCATCATCATCATCATATTTCCCTTAACACTGTCAGCATCATCATATTTACTCTGCCGACCGATATCCTCCTGCAGACAAGCCTTCGCCCTTTCGCATGTCAGCAGCATCATCATATTCGACAAGCGCAAACATCCTCATGATGTTCACTGTTCACCTTACCGCCAACCTCTACCTTCAGCATCATGATGTTCAACATCATGTTCCTCAGCAGGATATAGAACATCCGGTTCCTCCCATATATCCTGATGATGATACTCAACTTCACGCACCTTTCCTTCGATGCTTACGTCACCCCAATATCCTGATGATGATTATCCTGATGACGATGACGTCACATGCAGCTCCTCAATATCCCGCTGTCGGCCAAACTTAACCTTATCGGCCCGCGATGGTTTTATCAACCCGATCCTCTACCTTATGCCAATACGCTCCTCCTCGGCAACACCTGATGATGATCACCCCGACACACATTCACTTTATGCAATCGACTGCATCATGCTCATCTCCATCTACTCGGATGACGATGCTCGAAGTAACTGCAGGATATACACAGAAATATCCTGATGATGCCGTTTTGACGAACTTCCAACCTTAACGGATTCTGATCCGCCGAACCTCCTGGGATAACCCGATCCACTTTCAGGGTGATCTTCCAAACTCTAACTATCAGCTCGACCTAGCACATACCCATGCTAGGGTTCTCAACACATCTCGACGACTGTGATCCTGCACACCTGCATACGAACAAACAGAAAATGCAAACTACATCCTAACCTACTGTACATAGCCATTCCACCGATTCGACGAATCAACCGATGGAATGGATCAGTGAATCCATGTAACCACCAAAACAGCAAATCGATTTCACAATGGAATTCAACAGAGGATGAACACAAACAGGATCTTTATTAATTTCACAAGATGCAATACAATATACTGTCTCACTCTCCTCTCCTCTACAATGCAATGTCTGATCTCTGATCGATGATATCCAATACCAACCGATCCTCATGCATAAATAGGATCTCCTACGAGTACTACCACTCGATTCCCAGCGGTTGGGAAATCTCTCCAGGCGGCTGGGAGATCCAACCGGTCATACAGCATAATAGCTGTCCTAACAAACTACCTAAAAATAGTAAAGTATGGTCAACATGACCTTATTACATGCATTGGTCTTATACGACCTTCTTGAAAACATTAACAAGACCTAAAACAAACTAACTGCCTCATGGAGGCCAGCTGTCAGGTAGGTGCTCCTGCACCATACTTCCCAACAGAAAAGAACTCATGTCCCATGAGTTTAGGATGTGGAAGTCCTCCACCTTTACACTTTGCCTTTGCAATATTCTGCCCTGTTCCAGCTTTATCCTCTGCTGTCTCTTGGCTGCTCCAAGACTTCTGAACTGTAACTTGCTGTCTTGCAAGTAAATCCTCATGCCTGTCAATATAGGCCCTTCTCTCACATACCTTGTGTTTGTCAGGTTGTCTGACCAGAACCTCTGTCTGAACTGCCTCTTGAACTTCTGCAATGTTCAACTCTAGCTTCCTTTCAACCTTTATAGGACAAACAATAGTCCCAACTATGACAACATCCTTGTCATTCCTCTCAACTGGTTGCTGTTTGCACACCTGTTTCTGAACCTGCTGCTGACCTCTGTCAGTCAAAACTGAAACTTTCTTCAACCTGTTGTCCTTAACAACTCCTTTCCCTGTAGTGTCCTCAACTGCCTTTATGCCTGCTCCTATAGGCTTCTGCACAAATTCCTTCTTTCCCACTAAAATGACTTGGGCTGCCTTCTGTGCTGCAGCATCTTCCTGTAATGGCATCAACTTAATAGTCTTCCCATCATTCTTGATGGTGTAGGTATTAGCAATCATACAGTACCCTCCTATCAAATTGCCATGGTCTACCCAACAGTAGGTGACAACATTCCATGGGCAAAATATCACACAAAACTCTATCTTGATATGCTCCAATCTGAAAATCAACATATGCCTGTTCATAGACAAAAAGTGATTGACTCTCACTCACCCAAGATGCCTTGTAAGGGTGTTGGTGTGGAATCCTTTCCAAATGCAGTTTATCCACCATTTCCTGAGATACCATGTTGTCTGTTGAACCAGTATCAATGACAACCTTCCATACTTTACCTTTGCTCTTGCATGCAGTCTTGAAAAGAGCTCTTCTTTGCATCATATCCTTTGATGCCTGCAAACTAATTCTCCTTAGCATCAATGCTTCTCCCTCCTCAGGATATGCATAATTGTCAGGATCTCTATCTCCTTGATAAGTGTGTGAACTCTGCACACTTTCCTCTACTTTCTCTTCTTGCACAAGTTGTACTCTCTTGTCATTCATTCTATCATGTCTGGATGATGAACCTTTGCTTTCTGGACATTTGAAAAATGGATGACCAAACTCACCACAGGTGTAACACTTTCCTGAAAATGTAGTAGAACCTCTACCACTTCCAAATCTGCCTCTATTACCTTTCCATCCACCTCTGAAATCAGACTGTCCCTGTCCTTTACCAGTGTCTTCTTGACCCTCATTGGTTTGCCTTGTTGTAGGGGCTACTCCTCTTCCCCTCATATTGCTGCCTCTTCCTCTCATGGACTTATCTTGTCTCCTATTCATCTTTTCTTCAATCCTGATTGCCATTTGGTAACAATCCTCCACACTCTTAGGGTTAGCTAAAACTAACTCATCCTGTATGTTCACTCTCAAACCAGCCAAATACCTAGCCACCTTTTCTACCTCATTCTCATGATGACCAGATCTCATACTCAACTTATAAAACTCCTCAGTATATGCCTTCACATCCATTTCCTTCTGCCTTAAAAATTGCAGCTTCTTAAACATCTGAATCTCATAATCCTTAGGCAAGAATTTACCTTTTATCCTTGCTACCATCTTATCCCATGAAGTGATCTTTGTCTTTCCTTGTTTCCTTCTCTCAGATTGTACATAATCCCACCATACCAAAGCATGACCTCCTAACTTGGTCTTTGCAATCTTTACCTTCTGATCCTCAGCAACATCTTCACATTCAAAGTGATTATCAAGTGCAGCAATCCAATCCAGTAACTCATCTTCATTCAAACTTCCATTATACTTGGAAACATCAACCTTTACCTTAGGTTTATCACTCTGCACTGCCTTTAACAGTTTTGCAAATTTCTGGTCTTCAGCATCCAGATCTTCAGCTACCTCTTCATACTCTTCAACAGCATCTTCATCTTCTTTAGACTCACTGTCTTCCACTTCCCTCTTTTTGTTCTTCTCCAGGGCTACAAGCCTGGCTTGAAGTGCTTCAGCAAGCTCCTTCATCTTCCTCATCTCTCTGGCATGTTTTTCCTTCATCTCCTGCAATTGCCTTGCAGTACCATTACCTTTCGGAGGCATTTTGTCAACCTCTCACTCCTCTACCTCTGTCCTTTCAGTGACAAAATCAACTCTACCTCTGCCCTTTCGGTGATAGAATCAACACACAACAGCCCAGACCTTTTGTTGAGCTCTGATACCACTATGATGCAGAGGCATCCACACTAAAACCTTGACATGCAGCATGGATGTCCGCAACCCTTCATCATCATCATCATATTTACTCTGCCGACCGATATCCTCCTGCAGACAAGCCTTCGCCCTTTCGCATGTCAGCAGCATCATCATATTCGACAAGCGCAAACATCCTCCTGACATTCACTGTTCACCTTACCGCCAACCTCTACCTTCAGCATCATGATGTTCAACATCAGGTTCCTCAGCAGGATATAGAACATCCGGTTCCTCCCATATATCCTGATGATGATACTCAACTTCACGCACCTTTCCTTCGATGCTTACGTCACCCCAATATCCTGATGACGATTATCCTGATGATGATGACGTCACATGTAGCTCCTCAATATCCCGCTGTCGGCCAAACTTAACCTTATCGGCCCGCGATGGTTTTATCAACCCGATCCTCTACCTTATGCCGATATGCTCCTCCTCGGCAACACCTAATGATGATCACCCCGACGCACATTCACTTTATGCAATCGACTGCATCATGCTCATCTCCATCTACTCGGATGACGATGCCTGAAGTAACTACAAGATATACACAGAAATATCCTGATGATGCCATTTTGACGAACTTCCAACCTTAACGGATTCTGATCCGCCGAACCTCCTGGGATAACCCAATCCACTTTCAGGGTGATCTTCCAAACTCTAACTATCAGCTCGACCTAGCACATACCCATGCTAGGGTTCTCAACACGTCTCGATGACTGCGATCCTGCACACCTGCATACGAACAAACAGAAAATGCAAACTACATCCTAACCTACTGTACATAGCCATTCCACCGATTCGACGAATCAACCAGTGGAATGGATCAGTGAATCCATGTAACCACCAAAACAGCAAATCGATTTCACAATGGAATTCAACAAAGGATGAACACAAACAGGATCTTTATTGATTTCACAAGATGCAATACAATATACTGTCTCACTCTCCTCTCCTCTACAATGCAATGTCTGATCTCTGATCGATGATATCCAATACCAACCGATCCTCATGCATAAATAGGATCTCCTGCGAGTACTACCACTCGATTCCCAGCGGCTGGGAAATCTCTCCAGGCGGCTGGGAGATCCAACCGGTCATACAGCATAACAGCTGTCCTAACAAACTACCTAAAAATAGTAAAGTATGGTCAACATGACCTTATTAAATGCATTGGTCTTATACGACCTTCTTGAAAACATTAACAAGACCTAAAACAAACTAACTGCCTCATGGAGGCCAGCTGTCAGGTAGGTGCTCCTGCACCAATTTCTCCATGTGTTGGCATCTTGGATAGTGTGTAAGGGAATTGTTGATGATGATTGTTAGTCATAACAACATGCATAAAATTTTACACAACAAACCTTTATTATCTTGAAAAGTACGATCAATTTGGAATGAATTGATGACTCCAAGTCTCTGTTGATCAGGTCATGATTGTCTGACATTACTCAAAGGTTGATGTGATATGTTGTTCTTCCATTCAAGGGTCTTACATTGTTCTGATAACATGAACTGATGTCTAAACATTTGATTATGTACTTGCTTCCTATAAATTACTTCACAAACAAGTTTATTTCTAGTGTATTCAACATATGATGGTCATATTTGTAAGTTTGATCAATTCTTCTGAACATCAACTATCATGAACAAATTCTATTTTTGCACTTATGAATTTGTCTAAATAATGTGACTTTAAGCTGATATTTTCATGATTACTATTATCATTCTAGTGTATTTGAATGAGATTTTTAATTTTACATACAAATTAACTCAAATATGCTATAGATGTTCAATTTTCTTCAGGATGTCTGCATATTTCTTTATATTTTCTTAGAATTATCTGTGTATTTGTAATTATGAGGGTGATTGTAATGAAATTTATGAAAATAAACTCAAGCATTCTAAATCTACTAAATTTAAATGAGTCTTTGACAGTCAGTCCATATCCAGCATTTAATATTTCACAAAACAGAGATGAAATCAAACCATGTTGCCAGGCCATTCCACAACTTCACATAGCTTGATGCTAATCTTCAAAGGTAAAGAATGACAATAATATCCACAAATTGACATTCACTCCAAGGGATGCAGCACATCACAGTTAAATATCCAGATGACATTCACAAGATTACTCAGAATTTACGATGATATGAAATCTGATCTCTATTTCATTAGTATTCAAAAGCATGCACATTTACAATCTGTCTTGAGAAAGTATCATGACATTCAACAATCCTATCTCAATTAAGTCTCTAATAATCATACAAGGTGCACTCCATCCCCTTTTATAGAATAAAGGTAGGAGGCGGTTACAAATGATCAACAATTAGGATTTGTTTATTTAGATCAATGGTCAATATCTCTTCTTTGATTGGATCAACATATGTAGACATGGCACAAGTTACCAATTGGCAACTATCTAGTAGAACTCGATCTCTTATTTTGTCTTGTTATGCATATGACTCTGTCATCATGCATCTCTACTTACTCTTCATCATCTTCTTCTTCATCTTCTTCATCTTCTTCTTCATTTGCATCTTCTTCTTCATCTTTTTCTTCATGATCATCATCATGAGGATCACTTCCTATATGTTCTTTGATCATCCCCCTAATGGATTCATATGTTTACACTATTCTTTCAACTTCCCCTCCATCTTGAACTTTAGCTTTCACCACAGCATGCTTTTGAGAATGGAATTGTGCCTGCAGAGCAGTCCATTTGCTCTTTCTGTTGTTTAACCTCTCATTATATGTCTCCACCTTAGCCTTCATCCTCATAGCCTTATTGATTACATCCTTTGTCAAAATGTGAAGAGGGTCATATGTTTCCTGCTTGAAATTATTATGGAAAGTTTGGATTGCAAAATTAGTATCCTAATTTTCTATTTTCCCTTCTACACTACCTTCTAAAGCTTCCAAAATATCTATCTCATCTGCCATTAGGTGGTGCAGTTTAACACTGATATCCCTGAGGTTGCTATTACATTACTTCATAATATCACCTTCAAACATTGTATCCTCATACCATAGGCTCAACAATTGTGTTGTATTGTTATCCAGTACCTTACCTTATTATCTATGAGCACTTTCATATCTATTTGCCTCATCTTAGCCATGGTGTCTAAATGTTTCTCAAATTTGAAGGATCTTCTCCCAACCTCATTTTGCATTTTATCTACTTTGCCTTTAATGTACTAAGCAAATCCCAATTTGTGAGGGAGGTTTTTATTACTTTCTCAGCTTCAGAAATAAAAAGAATAAACCAATTATCCATTATATGGGCCTTGTGCTTCATGATATCTAATCCTGTTATCTCATCTTGAGATATGATGGTCAGGGGAGTAACTGTGTTAGCTGGTATATGATTAGGGTCAATTAACCCTTTTATGAATGCATGCAATTGAGCAATGTGCTCTTTATGCACCTTGTTCTTATCCTTTTCCTTCTTTACACTCTGTGTCAATGAATCAATGATGTCTTTGGCCTCTTGGCCCTTTTGCTCATCTGTAGCAAAGTCAAGATCAACATTTGTAATCTGGAATTCATCAAGGCTTATTTTTCCTTTCTCTTTATCTACCATTGGTAGTGCTACCTAAGCTATCCTCCTACCCATAGTAGGATCTCTCCTTATTGCAGATGTAGGCCTTGCCTTCTTTTAGGTTTCATCATACTTGCTAAAAATAATGTTGAGACATCAAATTCTGGTACATCTTCAATCTGTTGTAGGTTTATTTCTTGTTACAACCAGTATGGAACATCACCCTTGGGTCCTTTTTGTTCAGTTTGCTCAATGTGAGCATCCCAAGACTCTGTATTATGCTCTACCCTGGGTGGAGAGTTCTCTTTCCTTGGTTTTTCCTCATGCACTTTCTCATGAGGGATTTCTTGCTGAGGTATCTCCTGTTGAGGGGTCTCCTACTGAGGGGGAGGTTCTTGTGATGCAAGCACACTCTGGTCATGTACCCCTTCTTGTAATGTATCCTCATGAGGATTTTACATCTCTTGATCTTGTGTATTTTGTGGCATTTGGTCTTCATGTGAAGATTGTGCATTTTGATCTGTTCTATCTTGGGGATCACCCTAATCCTCCTTGTTCACTTTCTCTGTTTCTTTTGATTGACCATCCTCTTATGGAAAAATTTATTTATCAGCTTTTGATGTGTCCATTTATTTAAAGCCTAAGACCTTACCCAGTTCTTTTTCATTTGTTTCCTCCTCTGGTATTAGATTACCCTTCTGATTTTCATTCTCTGCAGATGTTGGTGCATTATTCTGGTCCTTATCCTTATTAGGCATCTCCCTATCTGTCTCCTCATGTACACTAATTTCTACCTTTTCTGGCTCTGGAGGTGGATCATTATCTCTTCCTTCATCTCCATCATCCTAGTAAGCCAAGTCTATTACAGCAGGACTGGTGACTTGGTTGACTAGATTTGTTAGTCTAATTTGTTCAACTATCACCTTTGGGCTATCTTCTTCAATTTCTTATGTTTTAACCTCCTCCTGATGAGTCTCCTTTTGAACTTGAGGTGTGCCATGAGGGGTCATCTTTGTGTTTGACACCAAGGTCTCCATCCTTTAAGGAGAGACATCATTCACTATCTCATCATCAGACAAATATACTGTATCATCAAGTGGAAGAGGTGATTCTTTCCTCACCCTATGTCTTTCTTCTCTTTGTTCCTCTACATTTTTAGTTTTGAATTGAATAATATCTGGGATGGCGACCTCATGTTGTAGGTTCTTTATAATACCTCGACAACCTACACCCCTTAATAAAATGGGATCAATATCCACATTTCCTCTCATTGTAGTCTTCTACTTCTTTTGGGGTGGTATTTGTTGTACCTTCTTCCTCTTCTTGGTTATCAACAAGTCATCATCCAACGGATCCTTATCCTCTTCTATAATCTTAGGGGTAGGCTTTGTAACAACTTTCTTTTGTTTAGCAGGGGTATGTGGTGATGCAACTACTAATGTGGAAGACACATCTCCCTTTAGTTGGGGTCTTCTAATGATTACTCCTCCAACTACATGGGTTGCTCTTCTATAACTAGCTGTCTTTCTCCATTAGATTTCCTCTTCTCTTCAAGGAAGTCATCATATTCTTCTTCAGACAATTCCTGTCTTTTCTTCTTATTATCCACAGTAAGGGCTACACCCCTCCTTTTCAACTTATTGACCTTAGCATCCACCCAACTTTGGGTTAGATGAATGACCTTTTGCATTATTTGGTCCAGTGAAGTCACCGCAGGTTTACTCAAATTAGGTGCTGATATGGTTTCATTGTATACTTTCTTGTCCTCATATTCACTAGACATGATCTTTCCATCATCCTTGTGTAACTAAACAGGCATTGATATGCACTCAAAGGTGCAAATTTGATTTAGGGTTAACCTTTGGTAGTTCCTCCTCCTGACCTCTGCTTCATCATCATAATCAATCCAGTAATCCTCAACATGCTTTTCATGTATATGCTTCCCCAATAATGTCTGCATCCTGCCATATGGGTCATATGACCTAGCTAGTAAAAATGGCTGCAAGTGCATTAACTTCAATCCTCCGATCGGATCCCTAACACTTTCCTTGCCTAGACATATATACCAGCCAATCATGACTAGAAACACCACAGGTGGAATCTTCCCCTTTCCAATATGAGCCTCCATTGAGGGCAAAATCTGTCTGGCAAATTCCATCAGAATAACTTTGTCATTGGGGTATCTAGGTAGCATGAGAGGTTGCCCTTCTAAGCCTCTTATTCTTATGTATGAAAATGTAGGAAATCGGATAAACCAAGCCCCATATTTGTAGATAATAGCTTGTGCTTCCATACTTAACCCTTTTGTTCTGTCTTCCTCCGTGGTCTTGACCATATGCATGGAAAATGAGTCATTTACTATCTTATAGTTTTGGAGAGATTCCCTCCTATTCAATTGTGGATAATGTTCCCAGATGTTCACATCCCCAAGATTGTTTCCAACCCTGCCAACTGTTTGTAACCCATTGAATGTCCCCCTAAAGGCACAGGCATATATGGCATAAGAAGTCATATGAGACATGCACATCTTTCCACCCAGCCTTCTCATGCCCTCATCTAAACTATCACTTATGATTTTAGCCCAGAGGGGTTTGTCATCTGAGTACTCTACCATCCAGATAATTCCATACATCCAATTCTCAAATGGTCCAGCATGTTGTCTTCCTGTCATTCTGCTAAACATGACCATCATGTACTAGTATTCTTCAACAAAATCAAATTTAAAGAGATATACTGGCAATTTAATAAAAGCCTTGTATGTACTGCTCTTGGATCTCCACTGATACATAACCGTCCTGGCTTCTTTCTGGTTATTCTTATATTCCTTTTCCAATCTACTCAGGCTCAATCTAACCACATTAGGTCCTGTAGGAAAGTTAAAGGTAGAGGTGATGCCTTTAATTGAGAAATCTACATATACTCTACCATGCTTCTCCACTTTTCTCGTTTCTAGATTATAATTTCGTGCACATTTAATTACTAGCTCAGTAGCCTCCATGGCATAGGGCAACCCCCTAGCATTCCACATCCCTGAGGTGTATATGCTCTGGAGTAGAGGGTTTCCACTTCTCTTATCTAGTCTTCTCGTCCATGCATCAAGATTGGTATTTCCCTGATGTGTATCATTGATCATCCCATATCTAAATCCTACCCCTTCTGGTTGTAAGAACATGGGTTTTAAGAACTCTGTGTCAGACCTATTCTTTCCAATTACCATTAGATCATGGGATAAAACCATACATATCTTACCCTAACATGATGTATGCAACAGGGTTTAAGGATCACATACATTCCATGGCAGTAATTTAATCATTCCAGTTTATTCCATGTGTCATGCTAATTAACTCAGTGAAAACCCTATTAATTGACTAAAAAAAACTGTTTTACCTCATGATTCATCATAAATGACAAAAGGAGGGTTTCAAGTTACATACCTGATAATCATTTTCCCCTTTTACTATATGAGTGATAACGGTATGAATGTGACTGCGTTGTATTTACCGTCCTCTGTTCCATTGAGATGCGGGTCCATTCCATTTGTAGGTAGCATAGATGCTTTGATCTTTGGGGCTCTGTAATTCTTGTTTAAACATAGGGTAAATGTAAAATAAATCCCAAAACTTACTTTTAACTGATCAATACAACAAATTAGGGCACGCGTAATGTCTTTTGTTTAAGTCCATTGATCAATACATGACATTCGTGGATGCTGACAAGTGGTAGGTTTTCATTTGAAATTCAAAGGTGCGACCTTCTATTGGGTTTGCATTTAATATAGAGGGTGAGCTCCGCAGAGATTAGGGATATTTGAAAATATGACCAATATCAGACATATGAGGGTGACATCATCATGGATATGATCAACCTTTGACCAATGAGTGAGATCAGGTCACTAGACATTCACTAACAAATCGTGATAATACATTGTATTCATATGATCCGGGGGGAATGCCACATGGCATAGTTGGATTAGTCATTGAGAAACTAGGAATCTCAGGTTAATATGAGGGATATTGCAAATATCCAGGTTTTCTAACACTAGGAAATATCACCCTATTTGAGAATGTGAAGGTGACATCAGCATTTTATAAGCCTTTAAAATTGTTTGAAAGAATGACATCATCGTCACATTTGTTAAGATCAAGGATATTTCAAAATGTGACCCTCTCAGGTCAAGATCATGATGACATCATCATCTTATCATGTCTTCTTTGTTATCAGGTTAGGATGATTGCATCATCATATTGAGGAATATGACGGATGTTTGGAAATGTGACCCTCCAGGTGTTGGGCAAATTGATGACATCATCATCAGGATGAGTTCTTTTATATATTGGAACTAGATGACATCATGGTCATATTTTGCAAAGGGTGATATTTAGAAATGTGACCCTCCAAAAATATGCATGCAGTCTTGACGGGCATATGTTCTTTCACACTTAAGTCTGACGTTCGCATATTGGGGAACATGTGGACATTGGGTGATTTTCATATGCCGGGGTCATCTAACGAATATGACTGATATTTAGAAATATGACCCTAAGAAAATATCTGGCTTGACCAAACTTTGACTTAGCATAACTTTCTATCCTCGATGAATATCAGGGTGATCTAAAAGGCAAACCTGCTTAAAATTTAGCACTCTTTAAGATTATAAGGTTTATGACCGCAAATTCTAACTTTGACAATTGACCTCCTCCTTTGAATCACATGCATGTGCAAGGGTGATATGCCTAACTGACTTTTGCCAAACTATCCAAAGCAAGAAAGCAAAAACAAGAAGAAGAAAAAAGAGTTGGGTCCCTGTTTTGCTAAGGCAAAATGGGGTGTGTTGTGTAACCACATAATAACTTGCCACCAAAGAAATCAACCAAATTCAAATGATTAAAGTGATGAGTTCACATTAAAACATAGCATCATAACTCTCTCTAAGCATAAGTATCATGACCTTTCTGAATGATATCAGGTTCATAAGTGCAACAATGCTGATAAGGGATCAAGTGTGTGCATATGATTAATAATCCTCATCTTGAAAATAAGTTGAAGACACTAGTAACCAGTGTTAAGCTACATATTTCAGGTTCATCCCTCATAGCCAGCTGGGATAGAGCCTTGTTTCCCCTAGGCATCCATAGCCCCGAAAAGGTTATCTTTACAATCCCCCTAAGTAGAGCCTCACTGCCAGCAGGCATCTATAGCCCCGGTAGAGTTACTTAGATGGCCTAATTTTATCCTCTTTGGATTTTCAACATTCATCTTTTTTTCTTTCCTTTTTTTATGATATCATCATGTAAGCTCAATATGCAAGGTGTTATCACTTGTTGTTTTAGGTTGGGGATTGAAATGGTAGAAAGGATGTCCCTTTGGATTTTTCACTTAACACCTATACTGATGTATTCAACAAACCAAAGGATGTTAGGTGAGTCATTGTGAAAATATCCTTAGTCAAGAAAAGGCATCACTGATGAAAAGGACATCACAAACCTGATCAGGGATACTTCTTAGAATGAGTCACAACCTATGTAAAAATTTGTTCTCATCACTTGAATCATAACAATTTTGTTGGTTTCTTAGGGTGATAAGGTGCATCATCTTGACTAATCAAAACAAAACTCAACAAAAACAAGCAAACAAGAAAACACACAAAGCAAAACTATACAAACAACTATACAATATGTACATTATAATACAAATGACTTACATGACCTTGTCTAAGCTTGAAAGTAATGTTTGAGGAACTATCCATTGACTGGTAATGGAACATCCTCACTAGTTAGAGTCTTAAGTCTATAGGTATTATCTCCTAGGATCTCTGAGATTTGAAAAGGACCTATCCAAAGTTTATCAAATTTTCCATGGTCACCTTTCTTTTCATGTGCTTTGTCCCATGTGAGGACTAAATTTGAAATCCTAAAATCTTTTATTTTAGCTCTTTTATGAAACCAACATTTGATAGTAGATTGTTGTTTAGCAAATTGATCAATTGCTCTATCTCTTTTTTCCTCTAGGTGCATGAGCTGAAGTAGTCTAACTTCATGTTTATTGTCTCTGCCTAGATACTCTTTTGCAAATTGCAATGTGGGGATCTTTAAGTTAATAGGGAGGATAGGATCTAATCCATACACTAATTGGTAAGGAGAGTTTCCTAAGGCAACCTTCATTCTAGTCCTGTCTACCCACAAGGCATACTTTGGTAGGGTATTCCATTCCCTAGGGTTCTTCTCTATCAGTTTCTTTATGATATTAAATAAGTTTTTATTTGTTGACTCTGCTAAGCCATTCCCTTAGGGATAATAATTTGAAGAGAATTTAAAAATAATTCCATGATCAAAAGCCCAACTAGATAGCTTTAGTGATGCAAAGGCAGGTCCATTATCACATACTAAAGCATATGGAGCTCCATACCTGGTCACTATGTTATTTTCCAAGAACTTGATCACATCATCTGCATTGCATGTCTTGCTGCTGACTTCTTCAGTCCATTTGGTGCAATAATTAGTGATAGTTAGAACATACCTATGGCCTAAAGATAATGAAGGATTGATGGGACCTATGAAATATATGCCCCACTGAGCAAATGGGTGCATCTCCATCACTGGCTGCAAGGGTTGAGCAGTATATCTTTCTCGGCTAGCAGCAACTTGACAAGTATGACAACATTTAATATGTTCTACAGTATCTTTAAAAATAGTAGGCCAGTAATATCCTACCCTCAGGATAGCATGGGCAGTAGCTAAATGAGATCCATGTGTGGTTCCAAACTTATCATGTAACTCAGCCAAAACCTTATCAACTTCTGGTTTATCTAGGCATCTGAGATATATTCCTTCATAATTTCTCCTGAAAAGGACTCCTCCTTTGATCATGTACTTTTGTGATCTTATCTTTAAGGATCTTCTCTGTGAAGCTTGCATCTTTGAAGGGCATCTTCTAGTGATCAAGATATGCCTAATATCTGAATACCATTCTTTATCTTCTTTGGAATTCACTACATATTGCTGACTCATTATATTGGGGTCAGTCTTAGAAATCATCTAGCTTAAGGCTTGTCCCCTTACCAACATCATGGGTGTTATATCCATATCATATTCTTAGAGAACTATTATCCACTTGGCTCTCTTTTCACCAGGTTCACTCTGCATCAGGAGCATTTTTATTGCTTCATTTGGTACTACAACAATGATCTTACTTCTCAAGATGTAATGTCTAAATTTCTTAACTGCTTACACTAAAGAAAGAGCTTGTCTCTCAACATCCATGTATCTAAGCTCTGCATCCTTAAATGGGTAGCTCATGAAGGCTATGGGTTTCTCTTCTTTAGATTCATTCCTCTGTGTAAGTACTATTACACAAGTGTGTTCTGAAGCGAATGAGTAGATGTAGAAATCTCTTGTATAGTCTAGACTAATCAGAATAGGAGCATCTGATATGGATTTTTTTTATGTCTTCAAATACAGCCTTTGCTTCAGTTGTCCACTTGATCTTGGCATCTTTCTTGAGCATTGCATTCAATGGTCTAATAATTTCTGCAAATCCAGTGATGAATTTTCTAACAAAATTTATCTTATCAAAGTAAGATTTAAGTTCTTTCTTACTTCCAAGAAGTTGCAGCTTCATGATAGATTCTACCCTAGCAGGGTCAATGGTGATCCCATTTTCTGTTATAAGGTGACCTAGTAACTTTCTTGTGGTCACTCCAAATATGCATTTCTTGGGATTGAGTGAAATACCATAATGTTCACATTTTTTGATACCTTCCAGAGGTCTTCTATATGATCTCCCATTTTCTTTGAAAAGATGGTCAAGTCATCCATGTATATGACTATGCATTTGCACACCAGGCCTCTAAATGCTATATCCATCATACGCTAAAAGGTGGCTCCAGCATTGATCAAGCCAAAAGGCATGCGCCTGTAAGCAAATATCCCCCACTTGGTGGTGAATGCAGTCTTCAATCTATCTATTTTATCTACCATCACCTGATTATACCCTAAGAAACCATCCAAGAAGGGCATCATCTATGCTCTATTTACTATTTGTAAGACCTCATCCAGTGAAGGTAAAGGATAGTTGTCCTTTTCAGAAGCTTTGTTTAGATTTCTGAAGTCTACACATAGGCGAATGTCACCATTTTTCTTTCTTACTAGAACTAAATTGGCTACCCAAGTTGAATGCCTCACTAGAAATATAATTCTAGCATTGAGAAACTACTTAACTTCCTCAAAGATGATAGGTTCTAACAAAGCATTGATAGGTCTTTGCTTTTGTCTAAAAGGTTTGGCATCTAGTTTCAAAGGTATGGTATGGGTGATAATTGAGGTATCATAAGTCTTTAGCTCATCATAAGTCTAAGCGATAACATGGATATAACCCTTTAGTGCTTGAGTTATCCATGTCTTTTCTTCTTTAGTACAAACTTTACTAATCAAAACATTCCTTACATCTTCATTTTGTCCTATATTGATTGGTGAGTATTCTTCTCCATTAGTCTTTGGGAGGTCTTTCTGTTTTAACATATTGTGTAGGTCAAAAGCCTTCTCTAATTCTATCATACCCTTGGGAATCCTATTACTTGGTAGATCCATGATCTCTTCTTCTTCCCATGTATGATCTTCTGCATTCCTTTCATCTATGATCTAAGCATCAAATATATTTCTATTTGATATCAAGTCTAAAATGTGTTGGTCATCATCAAATACTTGGAGGTTGGTAACATTATCTGGTATGGAGGGCACTGATACCAATTCAATTGAGAATATCTTTAGACCAAAATTGGATAATGGTTCCAAAGTACTTGCAGCCTATACCAAAGCATCTTCTCTATGATTCTATTCTCTAGGCACATGGGTGATGTTGAATGCATCAAATTCTTCTATTAAGTCCCACACCCTATGTCTGTAGTTAGACAACTTCTTGTAGTATGCTTCTCACTTGTCTTACCACTAATTCTGAGTCTCCATACACATGTAGAATTTTCACTCTTTTCTTAAGAGCAAACAATAACCCATGAATTAAAGCTTCATACTCTGTCACATTGTTGGTGCATGGGAATTGTAGTCTATATGCTGCCAAATAGGACTTTCTTGCTGGATCAATAAGATCTATCCCTACTCCATCCCCTTGTTTTGACTTTGATCCATCAAACCTAAGGATCCATGGTTTACCTTCTGTCAAAGGCTTATTAGGACTTTCTCTTTTCTTTTTAGCTCTGGCAGCTGCACCACCTGATATCCACTTTAGTTTCTGTGGTTCATTCTTATTTAGGGGAAAATTGGATTGTGTAAATCTTTTTTTATTTAGATGTTTGAATCCTCCTTTCACCCTAACATTGAAGGATCTAGGGTCGAGTGGCAAGCACTATCATACCCTAGGTCACTTGCAAATGTAGAGAAACTTGGATTAGGGAATTAATTATCAATTTTTCCTTCTCTTATGTCTAATTAACCACTAAAACCCTAATTATGTAAATACGACAACAAATTGATGAATAACAGAAAAAGCTCTTGTAGACAGGAGTAAAATGACAAATCACAAAATACCTATTTTCGGGGTTCCGAGGTGGAATAGTAGGGGACTATGGTGTGGGCACCCAAGTCCAAGGTACCTACTTTTTTGGGGAATCTGGACCTCCTTCTAACACTGATCAACCCTATAACATCTATTTCCTGATATCTATCTACGAAGGACACTATTGTGGGATCCCTAGTCCTAGAAGTGTTCCTTTGTCTGACTTTTCTTTAGATCCTGAATCCTTGATGCCTACAAAGCCTTCTTGCAACTCTACTTTTTCCAAATGCGACATCTGTAACCTACAATCACAAGACTTGGTTTGGGGGTTGTGGTGTTTAGGGGCTTGCCTCAGTCAAGCCTCAGAGGACACTTAAGTCTCCAAACATCATTGTTAGACAAAGAGTGCATGCCCTTGTGAGGTAGAGGCAAAAACCAAAGGAATCAATGATAAAAACACAATGATATGTCACCTTGTAGTGAAGATCTCATTGAGGAAGATGCTCTTCATGCCATGAGGAGATTGATGTTCAAATCTGCAAATATCGACACACAAAACACACAAGTCTGCTCTTGCAACACAATAGAAAGCCTTGAATTACCTTGAGAACACAATAGCTTGCTAGCAATCATCTAATAATGCTCCAATTTACAAATGAATGCCTAAACATGCTTATATATGCACCTACAAGCATTCCCCCAAGATTTTAAAAATTAAACTTTACCGTGTCGACAAAAGAACCAACTAACGGTCATAAACTAACACCTAGAAATTGGGGCTGCCCTAAAATAGGACAGGACTAGGGTGTGGGCACCCAAGTCCTTCCCCCCTATTTTAGGTGGGGTATAGCTCAAGGGGTCCTCCTAGGTCCCATTTGCCATGAAACCTAGGTTTCATTCCATCGGAATGCTAAAATATGAACTAAAATGCCCTAAATGCATGCTAAAGACCCGGGACCTAAACCTTATGAGGGAAAAGCCCCAAAGGGGACATTTTTTGACATTACATTTAGCCCCCACTTTAATGTTTTTATAACACAAGGCCAATACATGCATTAAAGTAAGGTCACAAACATAGAAAACATATCAAGCATGGAGAAGACATGCCAATCACATAGAAGGTAGTAACAGGTACACAAAACACAGAGAAGACAGTTACTGTCACTCAGAACATGGAGAAGATAGTCAATGCATAGAAGACACATTAATGCATGGAAGATACAAATGATATCTTTTCTTTTCTTTTTCTCATATCTATGAAATGCAAATGTAAGTACTGAAAAGTAAACAAACCTCTCATAATATATGATACACTCCTCTGGGGCATAGGTCTATGTATATATGGGGCAACACACATGCAAGACACACAAAACCTCCCAAAATGTAGGAAGCACTACTCGAGGACACTAGTCTCTGCATATTGGGCAACAAACATGCCACACAAAACAAGCATGCCATAACACACACACTTGAAGACACGGAGAAAACACGGTAGATAAGAGATGGAGTTTACCTATTTGTAGGTCTAACACCATCTCAGGCACATTACAAGAACACACCGACGATTAGGATTCGCCACAACAATTGTCGAAGACATGCTTAAGGGTTGAGTTAGTCACAGAACTGCTCCCTGCCTCCACAAAGGACTTTTGAAAATGATAGGATGATGCAATCTACTCCAAGAAGTACACCATCCCCACCTCCACAGAGGGCTTAAGAAAAAGGATATGCTCGATATCCCACCTCCATAGAGGGATTACATGATTGATTGTAAACAAACTCAGGATACACGATGCACTACTCTGGGGCGCAAGTCTTTGCATCTGAGGTCAAACACATTGCTAACATTTATAACAGATAGCTTACCTTATATATGCCCCCACCTTAAGGTGGTTGATATCAATTATCGATATCAAGCACATTAAGGTAGGAAGAAAACACACAAGGGAACACCAACTTTCACAAAGCCCATGCCCCCTGGAGGTGACATGTACTTTACGATTGCCAAATGTTCCCACAAACACATCCCTGCAAGAAACATGTTAGTGTCTACAAAATCATTATAAACAACATCAATGCATATGATTAACCACACAAAGAGCCAAGGTTATACAACAAATCTGAAGTTCGAGGATAACCGTAGGGCTATATCATGAAGCTCTCCGAATCAAGTACCGCCAAGGCTATATTCAAAGGCAAACAAAGGTGCATAGAGCAATAGTATTGTTTAAGGTTTGTAAATGTGATAGAAACATCAGCAAATTCACTACGCAGAAAGAACGAGTGCTTCCACTAGCCAAGCGTCGGATAAGATATACAACCCCATCATCATATTAGGAACTACAGTCCATTTTTTTATTTCTCTCGAAAGGGACACTAGGTCCGCATCAATATAAATGTTTGTCATCATCCGCCTACTAGATGGAAACACTAGAGGAAGGGAAACAATAAATAAGAGAGGAGAAAACAAGTGTCTTAGGGACAGTCACATAGGAGGGTGCCCCCAAGTCACCAACCATGATGCTATGTCCATAAGACACAACACACAACAATGAAATCAGAGAGAGAGGCAATATAGAAGAATGATGATACAAATAGAAGAATGTTACAACAGAGGCTGTCTCCTGGTATCCCAAACCTTACAGGAGAATTTGAGGTCATCCCAGGAGGCCTAAACAACATATAACACATCACAGGGTAAGCACATCACTAGAGAGATAAAGGGTTAGAGATACTTACCTGTAGGGTCTTCATATTATATCTTGGAGCTCTCGAACCTCTTAGAGAGGTACTCGATCATGTTTAAAGCAAAATTTGAGTGGTTCTTATGAAAGTCTTGTTTGTTATCATATGATGCTTGTTCATTAAATCCTTGTTTAAATGAAACTTTTATTTCTTATGAGGGGGAAGAACCACTATTATTTCCATTTGTTGATTGTCATCTTGCTCTTTTTCAAATTTTAGTGAGTTTTTGTTGTTGAATCTTTCTAGAATAGTAACGAGAATCATCCTATACCATCTTACTCATATGTATCAGTTGTTGTTCTTTCTTTTCTAATGCATTTTGATTATCTCCTGATCCATATAGGGATAATGGAGGAGGAACCTTAGCATAAATTCTATTTCTTCATGGATGAGGTGGATTATCCACTTGTTTCTTATCAACTTTGATCATACCCACGATACTATCATAATCCAAGTAATCATCCTCAACTACTTCCATTAAAACTTGTTCCACCATATTATTTTCAGTATGCTTAGGAAAAGGATTAGTGAAGATTTGTAAATTCTGATTCGGCGGAGCAACTGACTTATTTCCATTATCATTCACACTTGATACCTGAATGACATTTGAATCAATAAGGTCCTGTATCTCATGTTTAAGATGCATACATCATTTAGTGTCATGCCCTTGCATCCAATGATAATGACAAAAGGCATTAGCATCGAAGTAAGGTCCTAGTTTACTAGGATCAACAGACTTGATTGGGGGAAGCTTTAGAATGTTATTACTCACAGCTTGATTCATGATAGAATGATAGGACTCAAATATTGGAGTAAACTTTCTTGGTTGATATGATGTTTTCTTTGGATTATTTATAGTAGACACATTTGTATTTGGTCCATTTATCTTGATGAAACTCCTATTATTGTTCCTCTTAAAATTGTTTTGTAATGATCCACCCATGGATTGACCACCTTGAGTTGATGAGTTTTGGTTTTCATACTGACTAGACAAAAGTTGATAATCACGACGGGCAGTCCATAAATGTTGAAAGGAGTTACATTTCATCAAGAGAATCTTATCAAAAATATTAGGTTGTAAATTTGTAATAAATATCTTTTGAACATCCTCATCTTTCATTTGATACTAAATTTACGCATAAAGTCCTTGATATCAAGCAATGAATTCAGTCAACTTTTCTTTGGGACCTTATTTGCATTGAACCAAGTCAATAAGAGTGAATTGGGGTCCGATATTTTCTTGAAAATGTTGTAAAAATTGATCAATCAACTACAAAAAGGAGTGTATTGAATTCAGAGGCAACGAGGAAAACCATTCTAAAGCAGTATCTTTGAGAGATCGCAGGAAAAGTTTTGCTAACAAATCCTCTTCAAAATAAAAATCACTACTCATAGTTGTAAATGCTACCACGTGGCTATTAGGATCTCCTTTTCCACCATATTTTTCAAAGAGAGGAGTCTCAAACCTCTCAGGCATAAGGGTTCTCAAGATTGCATAGGATAACGGATTACGAGCATGATATGTTGGTAGACTAGGCTACGAAGAATTTGTCAAATTTGTTACCTTTTGTTGCAAAGCAGTCATGCCCTGTAAAAGTTGGTTTAGGATGGCATCATTGGGAGATGCAGTTTGTTGTGAGGAATTGGAACCAAGGTGGGGAGGTGATTGAGCTTGAGATATAATATGCGGAGGTTGAGATAATGGTGGTTGGCCATAATGATAGGTGGAAGATGGTTGTGAGTATGTAATATGTAACTGGAAATGAGTGGAATAGATAGGAGGTTTAGAGCAATTATTCATAGAAGATGTCCCTTTAGGAATCAAATTCTGATAATTAAATCCCACAGATTTGTAATTAGTGCCATTAGGTACTCCAATTCATGTGGTAGCATTACTACAAGCGTTTGCATTAGTTGTTAAGATCGTTGATGTAAAAGTGGATATTCATGTATTTGGTATAGGTATGGAAACTTGAGTATGAGATGGTGATAAAGTGTTATTTATCATTTGCACACATTCAGTTACCAACATGATATTGGTTTGTACAATATGTGCTAGACCACAGAGTGCATTAACACCATCTTGTCCTTCCTTTATCAATTCTCTTATATTATGAATTGTAGGAACGACTTCTTTAGCTATTCTCTCATTTTCCATAAATGTTTGAAATTCAGCTAGGTCTTTATCCAACTTTTCTATTTGCTCATCAGATACATATCTTGATACCTCAATACTATTATCAACATCATGAAAAGTGTGTTCTTCGATTGAGGTTGGAGGATGTATAATATCTTGCACAATTTGAGTTTATCCCTTTGTAAAGAAGGTGTCCAAAGTACCAACTTCTTCAAGATCACTAGATCCCATTAATCTTTTACTTCTTCTCAAACGGATATTGTTTTTAGGATAGTGTTTCATAAAGCTTGTACAAAAATATACAATACACATTGGACAAACTAAGAGAACAAATCCTAGGAGAAGGATATGATTGATGCCCAAAATGCTTTATTTTTTGTACTCTTTTCAATGCCAATGAATGAAACAAAGGATGTTGTAATGATTTCAGTCAAGGGAATCTAGTTATATGTCTGATATCAGTCCAAAATAGAAATATAACCACTCTCAACACACTCTTGATGCAAATCCAAGATAATGCTCAGTCAAAATATAGCGAAAATATGTCAAAATAGGCACTTTTTTCACCAAAATTCAATGTAAAAGAGCATAACAAAGGGTGTTGTGAGGAAAATTATGATGGAAATAAAATAATATCAGTAATAACAGCCACTTGGTGCCAAAATACCCAGCACAACATGATTTTAGTGCCACTTAAGGTCAAACCCTAGTGAAAATATAGCAAAATATGCAATTTTTCACCGTTTTCCAATTCCAAGACCTAGCAAAAGGGGTGTTGTAAGGAATTTTAGGAGGTAAAGTGAATAATATCAATAATATAAGTCACCTCAATCCATAAAATTGATCACAACATGCTTGGAGTGCAAGCTAAGTCAAACCCTAGGGCAAAAATAGCCAAAATGTGTAGTTTTTTGCAAAATTTTCACTACAAGAGCCTGATAAAAGGGTGTTGTGAAGATTTTTATAAGGGGAAGAAAATAATTACCCTGATAAAATCAAATTAATGAAAAAATATCCTTCACAACACACCAATAGTGCAAGTTTATAGAGTCGATAAGGCCAATTTTAGTGAAAATCATTGTTTTTGAAGCCCTAGGTTTGAGATCTTGGGATAAAATGCTATTTGAATGTTTTGAAGTCTGATTATGATGGAAATTGACTTACTTTCAGATCTGAAAATGATTTTCAAGCCTTAATATGCAAAATTCCCATGCAAATTTAACGAAAATGCATCAAAATTGCTAGTTTTTTTTTAAATTTTCTATGTAAAAATGCAAATATTTTAAATCTAAATGCAAATTTACACTAAAATGCAAGACTACAGACAAATGAAAAATTGAATGAGCCTCTAAAATCAGTAGAAAAATCTGATAAACGATTTTTCCTACAAACCCTAGATTTTGGAATTACTAGGTTATATAAATTTGTCAAAATTTCCATAAAACCCTAGCAATTAAATGATGAAAATGCAATGTAAATTTCTGATTTTTTTGGATTTTTATGTATTTTATATCAGATCTGATGCAACAATCATTAATTAGGAAAATTTAGGAAGAATTAATGCAATTTAGTAAGCCAAACAATGCAATTTTTTTGTATTTTTTCTAATTTTTCAATTTTTTACAATTTTTCTCAATGCAATAAAATGAATGACCAAATGAATGAATGAAATCACACCAAATCTGAAGACAAAAACTTAGCAAGTTACAATTTAAGTCCAAAACATGGGTTCACCAAAATGTTTAGTGGAAAATTGGATTTGTCAATGTTTTAATGTTTAGATGTTTAAATCCGCCTCTCCACTATACATTGAAGGATCTAGGGTCGAGTGGCCAGCACTATCATACCCTAGGTCACTTGCAGATGTAGGGAAACTTGGATTAGGGAATTAATTATCAATTTTTCCTTCTCTTATGTCCAATTAACCATTAAAACCCTAATTATGCAAATACAACAACAAATTGATGAATAACAGAAAAAGCTCTTGTAGACGGGAGTAAAATGACAAATCACAGAATAGCTATTTTCGAGGTTCCAAGGTGGAATAGTCAGGGACTATGGTGCAGGCACCCAGGTCTAAGGTACCTACTTTTTTAGGGAATCTAGACCTCCTTCCGACACTGATCAGCCCTGTAACTTCTATTTCCCAAGATTTATCTGTGGAGGACACTATTGCGGGCACCCTAGTCCTAGAAGTGCTCCTTTGTCTGACTTTTCTTTAGATCTCAAATCCTTGATGCCTGCCAAGCCTTCCTGTAACTCCACTTTTTCTATATGTGACACCTGTAACCTGCAATCACAAGACTTAGTTTGGGGGTTGTGGTGTTTAGAGGCTTACCTCATTCAAGCCCTAGAGGACACTTAAGTCTCCAAACACCGTTGTCAGACAAAGAGTGCGTGCGCTTGTGAGGTAGAGGCAAAAAACTAAAGGAATCAATGATAAAAACACAATGATATGTTACCTTGTAGTGAAGCTCTCATGGAAGAATATTCTCTTCATGCCATGAGGAGATTGATGTTCAAATCTACAAATATCAACACACAAAACACACAAGTCTTTTCTTGCAACACAATAGAAAGCCTTGAATCACCTTGAGAACACAATAGCTTTCTAGAAATCATCTAATAATGCTCTAGTTTATAAATGAATGCCTAAACATGCTTATATATGCACCTACAAGCATTCCCGCCGAGATTTAAAAATCAAACTTTACCATGTCGGCAAAAGAACCAACTAACGGTTATAAACTGGCACCCAAAAATTAGGGCTAGCCTAAAATAGGGCAGGACTAGGGTGTGGGCACCCAAGTCCTCCCCCCTATTTTAGGTAGGGTACAACTCAAGGGGTCCTCCTAGGTCCCATTTTCCATGAAACCCAAGTCTCATTCCATCGAGATGCTAAAATATGAACTAAAATGCCCTAAATGCATGCTAAAGACTCGGGAGCTAAACCTTATGAGGGAAAAGCCCCCAAGGGGACATTTTCTGACATTACAATTCTTTATTATTTTTGACAGGTGATTTGAATCTGATACCTTTCCTCTTTTAACATATGTGGTATCTTCACTATCAGTGTCTACTTGTACTTCAATTTATTTCTTCTTGTCTTGAAGCATGTCTCTACTGTTGGACAACTGATTCTTTAAATAAAGCATCTCTTGCTTATTCAACATATGTAAACATAATGAACATGTGGTCTCTAAATGAGGTGCTTCATGCAATCTACACCATCCATTAATTAAAGCATGATGTGGATGAATATCTTGCTACATGAGCCTCTAAATCTGATTTGCTAAAAACTCTTCAAACTTTGTTAAATTACTCCCTTTATCTTCATCAGATACTTCATAATCTGACTCAATCAAATAGTCAGTCCCTGGGGTGATGTTATTTTCATCCTTAGAAATCCTCTCAACATACATCAAGATCTCCTCTGAGTTGTGAGTGTAGCTTTCATCCTAACATGTATCTTCTTCTGTACCTGCAGATGATGAACAAGAATCAACATTACTGTAATTATCTATATTGCTTACCTCAATTGATGATGACTCCCTCTTGCTACATGCTTGTTCTAGCTCTATCATGTCCAAGCAAGCATCACAAGTTTCTTTTGAATGTGCTTCATCGTGCAACCTACACCATCCTTCGATCAAAATATCCTCATTAGATATGTTCAATGTTTGACAATGTTGCATTTCTCTAGATAAGTACAATTCAAATTTCTTGAAATGATCAACTCCCTCACTATCATTTGAACTATAATTAGATTCTATGATCACCCTATTGTCCTGATGAACATCTTTAGGGATATGTGTATTGTACATGAGCATTTATTCTATCCTAACTGTTCGGGGCCTGATGGAATAAACTCATGGTTCTACATCTACATATAATACCTCATTTGTGTTATTATACTCAATGATCATGTGTTTCATTCGATGTTTAGCCTCTATTCTGATTTGATTAGGAATTCCCTTCCAAGGTAGCCACATGTCTCTGAAATCTGTAGACATGTAGCCATTAAGTGTCTTCGACCAATCCCTACTAAACAACATTCCATAAGTGTCAGGGATATCCACCACTTGGATGCCAATATAATATTGAATCCTTGGATCTGATGCTAACTGCATGTGGATATGGGTTAACTCTCCCACTACACTTACTTTAGACTTGTCTAGTTGTGTCACCTTCTTGAGTGATTTAGCTGGATGTAACCCTAAGGCATTCCAAATAGACAGTGGCATCACATTGGTAGATGTACTTGAATCCACTAAGCAATTGTGTAAGTTTTTACTGAAAATCCTCAATGTGAGTAAGAATGGAGGTGATTCAGTTTTATCTCTATAGAGAGTCATATGAGAAGTTTCAGCAGCTTGAACAGTAGCTAGAGTTTTGTGCTTAACATTGTTGTCTTTAGCTACATGATCTTTGTTAAGAACTTGACTAGGATTATGAGCATGACTATCCTCTTTTGGTATAGGCTCATCTAAAGACCTCATAAAAGATTTCTTGATAGTCAGGGTTTTCAGCAATTCTGATAATGACAGACTGATTTTGACTCTTTTCATTTCTTCTGCTAAGTATGTAACTAACTTGTCAGACTCAGGAGATTGATTACTAGTCTTCAGCACTGCATTTTGAGGTGCAAAATACTGAGCATTGACTTTGGGAGGACCAGGATTATTACTTTCTTTTGGATCTGGAGGAGTGTTGAAGTTATTAGGAGGTAGTGATGAGGTCAAAGGACCAGGTAGTCTATTAGGATTACTCCTAAGGTTATAATTGTGTCTACCCTAGTACTGTTGCTGGTAGGCATGAATTTCTTCATGTTCCACTACTAGTTCATTTTCATCTTCGAATGGGAACACATAGTTTGTTTCAAATGCCATGGTAGATTCCTCACATGCTAGTGTGTAGTTCTCATGAGCTAAGACTACTTAGTGATGAGGCTGATTTACAAAAATTTCTAACACCAAAAAAGAATCATATCCACAAGAGACAATCTCATTTCCTTCAATGAAATGAAAGGAGGATTACCTGTAGTGTTTGACACTTCAGCCTGAAAGATAGTGGATGCTATTTTGAACTGAGGACAGTCCAGCTCAACATGTGCATTGGTGTTATGTATTCTACACCAATTTGTAAGAGTTGGCTCTGCTAAATTCACTCTAGTAGTCTTCTTTGGTTCACTAGGAGGCTGATTATCTAAGGGTGATGGCAAAGAACCATTATTTGGCCTAGTATTCCACACTCTAGGTTGCCTAGGTGCATTATTGTTATTTCCATTTTTACTATTATAGTTCCTGTTATTAATGTATCCTTTGTCAGGATATCTTGATCTATCATTGTTATATCCTCTTTTTTGATTTGATTGTGAATAGAAGTTCTAACCTCTCAAATGTGTGATCTCTATTTTCAATTTCCTTAGTTGTGTAGATATCTCTTTGATGTCTTCTTTTTCTTCCTGAACTTTAGCTACTACATTTTCTTGTTGAGGTTTAAAGAAAGAAGAACCATTATTATTATTTTGACCTACATCCTAAGATGTCTGAACATGTCCTAGATATTGTACTATCTTACCATTTCCATTTGGAGGGGGCATGATGCTTAGTGGAGGTACCTGTAAAGGACTGGGCATTGCAATAGGAGGAATCATGACTCCACTAGTCTACTATTGAGTAGGATATGTAGGGTATGTGGGATACGTAGGGTATGTGGGATAGGTAGGGAATGCTATGTTAGGTGTTGGAGCAAGAATCAGTTGTTGATTAACTTTTATTGCTTCCTCAAAAGCTCCTATCAGAGTTTTGACATTAGGATGTGTTCTTCTTATGAACATAGAAGTCAGTGGATCTAAGGCTGAGTAGTATATACTCCTAGCCACCTCATCTTCTATATTGTAGGGAGCTACCAGCTTCAAATACATCTTCTGGAATCTAGCATTGAAGTTTGAAATAGGTTCTCCTTCAAATCTTTTGATTGTGGCAAAAAGGTGTAAATTCATTGAAGGATCTATAGGTATCTTAAACCTATCCTTAGAGGTTTTCTCTAAGGCATCCCATGAACCAATTGAGGCTTGAGCAAGGCTAATATACCAATTGTATGCTTCTTCTCCCAAGGAGTATGGAAATAATCTGCATACCACATCCTGATGCTCAATCCTTGCTCTGCAACAAGCTTCCTTAAATGTCCTGATATGATCTTTAGCATCCTGATATGGATGATATTTGGGACAAATCTTATTAGGATTCTTGGGTAAAGGGTGATATGTAGTGAAGGTCAAGGGTGAGTCAGTAGCAAAGAATGACATTGTAACTAGTGCTTGATGCACTGGAGGTGTATTTGGTGATCCTGGAGGTGTTACAGTATGTCTTGATGAAGATGCCGATGCACCAGAGTCAGGAGTATGGTGAATATCTGTGGTACGGGGTCTTAGTCCATGAATGGGCAATTCCTCAAAGAGTCCAATGGATCTAGGCCTGGTATTAGGCCTGAGAGCCAGGATTCTAACAACTTATGACAAGTTATGGATATTTGACTGGATCTTTACAAAGATCAGAAGAACTGACCTAGCAAAAATAATATTTCTAGTATAGACTTAGCAAGGACAAAATATTTAAGTGATATTTGCATAAAACATGCAAATATGAGCAAGATCAAACTTCTGGACACAGATATGGGGATATCTGACTATGCAGGCAAGTCACTGCAAAGATTTTGTAGGAAAACTTGAACAATGACTCAATCTTCAAGGATTTCAAAGATTTGACTACAAAGCCTAAAGTATTTATGCTTAATTCTAAAATATTTATGATAAACAGACTTGAAATAGAAAGAAACAAGCAAATCTTTGTACAAACACTCAAAGCATAAACAATTCTAGAGAACTTTAAGAAGATTACCTTGTACAGATGCAGGTATTATGTGTACGTGACCGATTCACTTATCTTGAAAAGAAAGAGGCCCTCCATCTAGCACCAATTTATGTTGATGATGATTGTTAGTCATAACAACATGCATAAAAGTTTACACAAGAACCCTTTATTATCTTGAAAAGTAGGATCAATTTGGAATAAATTGATGACTCCAAGTCTCTGTTGATCAGGTCATGATCGCCTGACGTTACTCAGAGGTTGATGTGATATGCTATTTTTCCATTCAAGGGTCTTACGTTGTTTTGATAACATGAACTAGTGTCTAAACATCTAGTTATGTACCTGCTTCTTGTAAATTACTTCACAAACAAGGTTATTTCTACTGTATTCAACAGATGATGGTCATAATTGTAAGTTTGATCAATTCTTTTAAACATCAACTGTCATGAACAAATTCTATTTTTGTACTTATGAATTTGTCTAAATAATGTGCCTTTAAGCTGATATTTGCATGAGATTTTTAATTTTACATGCAGATTAACTCAAATATGCTATAGATGTTCAATCTTCTTTAAGATGTTTGCATATTTCTTTGTATTTGCTTAGAATTATCTGTGTATTTGCAATTATGAGGGTGATTGTAATGAAATTTAAGAAAAAAAACTTAAACATTCTAAATCTATTGAATTTAAATGAGTCTTTGATAGTCGGGCCATATGCAACATTTAATATTTCACAAAATAGAGATGAAATCAAACCATGTGTTGCTAGGCCATTCCACAACTTCACACAACTTGATGCTAATCTTAAAAGGTAAAGAATGAGAATAATATCCACAAATTGACATGCACTCCAAGGGACACAGCACATCACAGTGAAATATCTAGATGACATTCACAAGATTACTTAGAATTTACGATGAAATGTAATCTGATCTTTATTTCACTAGTATTCAAAAGCATGCACATTTACAATATGTCTTGAGAAAGTATCATGACATTGAACAATCCTATCTCAATTAAGTCTCTAATAATCATACAAGGTGCACTCCATCCCTTTTTATAGAATAAAGGTAGGAGGCGGTTACAAATGATCAACAATCAGGATTTGTCTATTTAGATCAACGGTCAATATCTCTTCTTTGACTGGGTCAACATATGTATACATGGCACAAGTTACCAACTAGAAACCATCTAGTAGAACTTGATCACTTCTTTTTTCTTGTTATGCATATGAATTTTCCATCATGCATCTCTACTTACTCTTCATCCTCTTCTTCTTCATCTTCTTTATCTTCTTCTTCATTTGCATCTTCTTCTTCTTCTTCTTCTTCTTCTTCATGATCATCATCATGAGGATCACTTCCTATATGTTCTTTGATCATCCCCCTAATAAATTCATATGTTTGCACTATTCTTTCAACTTCCCCTCCATCTTGGACTTTAGCTTTCACCACAACATGCTTTTGAGAATGGAATTATGCCTGTAGAGCAGTCCATTTGCTCTTTCTGTTGTTTAACCTCTCATTATATGTCTCCACCTTAGCCTTCATCCTCATAGCCTTATTGATTACATCCTCTGTCAAATGATGAAGAGGATTATATGTTGCCCACTTGAAATTATTATGGAAAGCTTGGATTACATAATCAATATCCTAATTTTCTATTTTCCCTTCTACACTACCTTCTAAAGCTTCCAAAATACCTATCTCATCTGCCATTAGGTGGTGCAGTTTAACACTGATACCCCTAAGGTTGCTGTTAAATTTCTTCAGAATATCACCTTCAAACTTTGTAGCCTCATACCATAGGCTCAACATTTGTGTTGTATTGTTATCCAGTACCTTATTATGTATGAGCACTTTCATATCTATTCGCCTCATCTCAGCCATGGCATCTAAATGTTTCTCCAATTTGAAGGATCTTCTCCCAACCGCATTTTGCATTTTATCTACTTTGCCCTTTAATGTACTAAGTAAATCCCAATTTGTGAGGGAGGTTTTTATTACTTTCTCAGCTTTAGAAATAAAAAGAATAAATCAATTATCCATTATATGGTCCTTGTGCTTCATGATATCTAATCATGTTATCTCATCTTGAGATATGATGGTCAAGGGAGTAGCTGTGTTAGCCGGTATATGATTAGGGTCAATTAACCCTTTTATGAATGCATGCAATTGAGCAACATGCTCTTTATGCACCTTGTTCTTATCCTTTTCCTTCTTTACACTCTGTGTTAATGAATCAATGATGTCTTTGGCCTCTTGGCCGTCTTGCTCCTTTGTAGAAAAGCCAAGATCAATATTTGTAATATGGAATTCATCAAGGCTTATTTTTCCTTTCTCTTTATCTGCCATTGGCAGTGCTACTTGAGTTGTCCTCCTACCCATAGTAGGATCTCTCCTTATTGAAAATGTAGGCCTTGCCTTTCTTTTAGGTTTCATCATACTTACTGAAAATAATGTTGAGACATCAAATTCGGGTACCTCTTCAATTTGTTGCATGTTTATGTCTTGTTGCAACTAGTATGGAACATCACTCTTGGGTCCTTCTTGGTCAATTTGCTCAATGTGAGCATCCTGAGACTTTGTATTATGCTGTACCCTGGGTGGAGAGTTGGTGCAGTCACGGTAGGAGGGTTCATAGAATGAAATTTCTAGACTGTGCAGCAAGAGTAAATACAATAGAAACAACTCAAAGAAATGAAACAAATGCAAATTCAATCATTCAGTATATCATAGAATTCAAACACAATATGGCCGGCAACAAGCGGGCTTACAATTAGGGCTCACAAGCCTGATTAGATACATGCAGAAGATAAAGCTTCGAAGCTCCTTCGCAAAAAATCTAAACTACCAGATCTTAGTTATGTAAATAGCTACTTTCCTAAGGATCTATTACATCAATATATATCATTTTTAGACCAATAGATTCCTTTGCATCAGCTAAGGAAAGTCGCAAACTCCAATGAAGAGATGTAAGGTGTTCACAGATAGCTCGGACCTAAATGCATAGAACACTTCCTCAAATGAATGGAATAATGTGCGGACCTCCGGGGAAGGTCGGCCATGAACCAAGGATCATTGAATGATATGTCATTAGGATTTGTAAGTCAAGGAATGATCCACAAGCCTTCTCCTTTAACTGATTTGTCTAAGACTGTTAGGGTGCTCTGCTCTGAGAGAATAGTCAATCTTCTGATAGAGATATCTTTCTGGTAATTGATCCAACTTGATATGGTGTCGATGAATGAATGTAGATGCTAACTCCAGATCCGCAAGATGTGAGATGCCAAAACTGGACCACAAGATGAAAGTTTCTTCTGACTGAACTGCCTAAACTGAACTAGAAAATGAAATAACTAAAATGCAAACAAGCTGAACTACAAATGTTTTTGGCTGATGCAAGATTACTCTTGAACCAGGGATGCTCCTGCATCAGACATCTGGGGTTATTGAAAAAATGAGTCCCTCACTTTTCTGGGGCTGGGGGAGAACCAAGACGGTCCACCTCAGCCTAAGAAATCCAAGATGAATCTTCTTCCGGTCTACCTTTCCACTTCACAAGATATTCTTTGTATTGTCTTCCTCTTGTGTTGTGTCCAACTCTGCTGTCCAAGATGTCTTCAATTTGTTCCGGTGCTTGTTGTGGTAACTGCTTCTGTAAGTCCTCTTCCATGTTGTCACTAAACTCTACTTCATGATATTGATATAAGTTTGTAATGTTGAAAATAGGTGATATACCGAATGTCTCCAGTAATTCTACTTCATATGTATTTCCTAAATCAAATTTTCTAAATATCTTACAAGGTCCAAACTTCTTCATCTTCAACTTGTTATATGTCGTAACTAGAAATCTTTCTTTTCTCAAGTACACCATCACTTCATCTCCAACTTCAAATTCCTTATGTCTTCTCTTCTCATCTTCCTTCCCTTTGTACTTACTGTTCATATCTTCCAAATGTTTCTTCACCTGATTATGCACTGTCTTCATATGATCTGCAAATTCTTCTGCTTCTGCACTTCTCTTTTCCTCTGTACTGATGTCTCTCAATTCTGTAACTCCTCTAGGATTCACTCTAGTAACAATCTCAAAAGGTGTTCTTCCAGTACTCCTGTTTACTAAATTATTGTATGCAAACTCTGCTTGTAAAAGAATCAAATCCCAACTTCCTACTTTCTCTCCAACCAAACATCTCAAAAAGTTTCCCAAACTCCTATTCACTACCTATGTCTGTCCATTTGTCTATGAATGAAAAGTTGAACTAAAATTTAAATCTATCTTCATCTTCTTCCAAAGTGTCCTCCAAAAGTATCCAACAAACTTTGTATCTCTGTCTGAAACTATACTCCTAGGTAATCCATGCAATCTCACAATCTCCTTGAAAAATAGGTCAGCTACATGCACTACATCAGTTGTCTTCTTAAAAGGTATGAAATGATCCATTTTTAAAAATCTATCAACCACTACAAATATTGAATCATGTCCTCTCTATGTCTTAGGTAGTCCCATTACAAAATCCATGCTTATGTCTTCCCAAGGTCTCTCTAGTACTGTCAAAGGTTTATACAATCTAATGTTTTGACTACTCCCTTTTGCAACTTGACAAACTCTACAACTCTACACAAATCTCTGAACTTCCTTATGTATCTAAGGCCAAAATTATTTTTCACTTACCAAAGCCACTGTCTTATCAATGCGAAAGTGTCCTGCCAATCCACCACTATACTTCTCCTTGATCAAATTATCTCTCATTGAACTTCTAGGTATGCACAACTAACTTCCTTTGAACGACATATCTTCTTGAATGAAATAATCCAACTAGTTGCTCCTATCTGCCACAATAGGTTCCTTACATGCTCTCCAAGGTTTTGCAAAATCAGTGTCCCCCTCATACATGTTCTTCAATCCATCAAAACCCAACACTTCAACTCTCATTTATGTCAACAAGTTTCTTCTTCTACTCAATGTATCAACAACTTTGTTTGATTTACCACTCCTATGCTTCAACACAAAAGTATAACTCTACATGAACTCTACCCATCTCATATGTCTCTAATTCAACTTACCTTCACTGTTCAAATACTGCAAAGCTTGATGATCTGTATACAACACAAACTCCTTAGGCAACAAGTAATGTCTCCACTTCTTCAAGGCTTGAATTATGGCATAGAACTCTTGATCATAAACTAAATATCTTACCCTTACATCATTCAACTTCTCACTAAAATATGCTACAAGTCTACCTTCTTGACTTAACACTGCTCCAATTACATTTCCACTTGCATCACAATCAACTTGAAATACCTTATTGAAATCCGGTAATGCCAAAATAGGTTGCTCTATCACTTTTTGCTTCAACAACTCAAAACTTTTATCTGCTCCTGATGTCCACTTGAAATCTTTTCTATCACCTCTCATTGTCTCTGTCATAGGTTACAAACTGAATTGAAATTTCTGATGAACTTTTGGTAGAAACTAGCCAATCCATGAAATGATCTAACTTCTCCAATGCTCTCTGGTGTAGGCCATTCAACTATTGCTTTCACTTTCTCAGGGTCCATCTTCAATCCTTCTGCACAAATCACAAATCCTAAGTATACCAATTTTTCCTTCATAAAACTACACTTCTTGATGTTTATCAGCGATTTCTCTTCTCTCAACCTCTGCAATACTTGTCTAATGTACCACACATGTTCTTCTTTTGTTTTATTGAAAATCAAAATGTCATCCAAGTACACAATGACAAACTTACACAAGAATTTCTTCAGAACTTCATTCATCAATCTCATGAAAGTACTCGGTGCATTTGTCAATCCAAAAGGCATCACTAACCACTCATACAATCCTTCATTTGTCTTAAAAGTAGTCTTCCATTCATCTCCTTCTCTGATTTTGATCTGATGATATCCACTCTTCAAGTCTATCTTTGTGAAATATATTGGTCCACTCAAACAATACATAATATCATCCATCCTAGGTAAAGGAAATCTACACTTAACTATGATCTTGTTTATTGCTCTAGAGTCAGTACACATTCTCCATTCCCCATCTTTCTTCAGTGCTAACACTGCAGGTATTGCACAAGGACTCAAGCTTTCTTTGATCAAACCTTTCCTCAACAACTCTTGTATTTGCCTATTCAGTTCTTCATTCTCTGCCAGTGTCATTCTATGTGCTACTTTATTAGGCAAACTTGCTCCTGGCATAAGATCCATGTGATGACTGATACTCCTTATAGGTTGTAATCCTTCAGGCACATTATCTAATATGATGTCTTCATACTCTGTCAGCAACTCTTTTATCTCCTCTGGTTGTGATTCTTTAGTCTCCTTCTTCAATGTTTCTGGCTTCTTAGGAATCAAGGCATAACACATGTTCTCATGTCTCAAACCATCCAAAAATTGTCTTCCATCTACCAAATAGATTCTAGCATTTCCACATACCACATCTTTAGGATCATCCTCCAAAGGAATCAAAGTAATTCTCTTTCCATTAGCTGTTATAGTGTATGTATTCTTTCTCCCATCATGTATAGCTTTTCTATCATACTGCCAAGGTCTACCCAACAAGATATGACATACATCCATAGGCATAATATCACACAAGACTTCATCACGATAAGATCCAATATGAAATTTCACCAAACATTGTCGACTCACTAGTACCTTATGATCATCCTGAATCCATGCTATTTGATAAGGCTTAGGGTGTTTCAACCTTTCCAACTTCAGCTTAGTCACCATCTCCTCTAAAACTAGGTTATCTGAACTACCACTATCAATCACAACTTTACAACACTTACCTCCTGATTTGCATCTAGTTCTGAACAAGCTTTTCCTCTATAGTGGTTCCTCATCTGTCTCCACTTGAAATAGTGTTCTCCTCATCACAAGTGACTCTCCTTTCTCCGGTTTACCAACAGAACAGGAGTCACTTTGTTCAATAGGTTCTTCTTCAACATAGGCTACTCTTCCACTATTTTATGTCCTCTTACTTGTACAACCCTGATTACATTCAAATGCTCTACGTCCTTCACATCCACACTTGAAACATGTACCTCTGAATGTTCTCTTATCAAATCCTCTTCCTTCTCTCCTATATCCTTCATTCCGGTATACACTAGGGTTTCCTCTCAAGTAAAAGTTTATGTCATCTCTCTGGTAAGCATTGTTATCTCTGTCATCCTTCTTAAATGGGTTGTCAAACTTGTTCTGCTCCACAAATGATCTATCATATCTAGAAAATGTTCTACCTCTCTGTCTCTGATCATGTCTTTTACTCAGCTTCTCTTCAACCTTTAGGGCAAACTAATATGCTTCTTCCAAAGATGTCATCCTTACCAAACTTAGTTCTTCTTGAATGTTCAATCTTAGTCCATTGATGTATCTAGCCACTTTCTCTTTGTTTGCTTCACTATGTCCTATCCTTATGATCATCTTTTGAAACTCTTCAATATACTCCACAGATTTCTCCTTTTGTCTTAGGTTTTGCAATCTTTTCAACAATTCCAACTCATTGTCAGTAGGTATAAACTGATTCTTCAACTTTGTCACCATCTGGTCCCACTTTGTAATCTTTTCCTTTCCTCTTATGTTTCTTCCCAACTAAACTTCTTTCCACCATATAGAAGCATGTCCCTTCAACTTTGTCTTTGTAAATTTCACCTTTTTCGGATCTTCAATTTCCTCATATTCAAAGTATTCTTCCATGTCATTTATCTAGTCAATCAATTCTTCAGGGTTTAGATTACCAGTATAATTCGGCACATCAACTCTAGGTCTCTTTCTAATCTTTTAAATAGCTTGTAACATCTTTCCCTGATCTGATTCTTCTTCTTCATCACCTTCTAGGGTTTCACCAGTTTGTTCAGTAGATTGAAATTCTTCATCATCACTTTCAACATTAGGTCTAGGTGTCAATCCTCTTTGCCTATCTTCCTCGACAGCATCCAAATGGATTCGCATCGTTCTCATCAATTTCATCATCTCATCTATTCTATTATCCATTGTACCAACAACAACAACTCTCCTCAGCGGCATTCTTCCTCGGATCAAGTGCAAACTACCTCAAATTGAGCGATCGGGCTACAAGCGACAATTGCCTCTCAATTGGTGATCAGTTGTGCACAAGTAACCTGCCTTAGATCGGTGTTCTACTTACAACAAGAGCTTATGGAATTCCTTTACCAATTTCACTCAACTCACTCCCAAAGATTCAAACTTTCGCTCTGATACCACTTGGTGTAGTCACGGTAGGAGGGTTCACATAATGAACTATCTGGACCATGCAGCAAGAGTAAACACAATAGAAACAACTCAAAGAAATGAAACAAATGTAGATTCAGTCATTCAGTATATCATAGAATTCAAACACAATCTGGCCGGCAACAAGCGGGCTTACAATTAGGGCTCACAGGCCTGATTGGTGCAGGAGCACCCGTACATGATCAGGATATAGGTTAATTGTCCACATGATGACAGGGCATTAGTCTATTTTTAGTATGTTTGACTTCATCATGTAATAAGGTCCATTGGACCGATGCTATGTAATAGATCAGCCTAGGAGTATGTGTAGGCAGTTACAGATCGTGATCAGGTAGTCTGAGCTGTCCTTCTCCCAGCCGCTTGGAAGCTCCCAGCCGCTGGGAAGTGAGTTGGTAGTACTCGAAGGATTTTGCTATTTATACCTTCGATCTGTTAGGGTTTAGCATATTGACAGATGTTATGCTAGTTGTGTTATGTATTGGTGTTGTTGAGATTCAGGAGAACAGTCCAGATATTGTGAAGCACTGTTGTTTGACAGTATTGCAGAAACAGTACATTTAAATTTCAATTGAATAAGATCTCATCATTTGCAGTTTCTGGTTTATCAGCTGTATCTGTTTTGATTTCCTTTCTGTTTATAAGTTGATGGATTCTTTCAACCCTTCCACCGGTTGATCCTGTGAATCGGTGGAATGGTCCTATATTATAGCTTAGTTTGCATTTGTGTTTTCTGTTTATGCATTGCATCGTTCAAGAGATCAGTTAGGAGCATGCTGTGAATCAGCCTAGCATCCTCATGTGCTAGGTCTAGAAAGATAAGCTGTTAAATTTTGGTTTGAAGGTGATCCGGCCCGATCATCTTATTGCCTTTGTGAAATCGTATGGTTCTGAGTGTTTACATGCAGCGGACGGATATACAGGAGTCTGCATGTGCGTTTCCAGTCGGATCGAGTCGCATCGTCATCTGCGAATACACCGCCATCAGGATCGGGTCATGAAGCTGATGAAGTTTGCATGTTGCAAGTGCATCAGGATGTTTTAAGTCAGATATATACTCAGTGTATATATCACCGTCAGGATCATCTCTCGGGAGTGCCCATCATCCGCGTATCGCTAGCAGATGCGGGAGTGAAAGTTCATTTTTTTTTACTAAGTGTTGAAGAGGTCATCAGGATATTGGGTGACGTCATCGTCATCAGGATATGACGTCATCGTCATCAGGATATGACGTCATCGTCATCAGGATATTGAGATATCCCCCTATGCAAGTTTATCCTGCTGTCGCTAAGTGCTTAGGTATCGGTGGAAATCCTCGGTAGAAAGTTGTGTTAACATCATCAGGAGGTTTCGAGAGAACCGGATAAATCATATCATGATGCTGTTGTTTGTATAGTCGGCTATCAGGGCATCGAAGGGAAGGTGCTGAAGGTGATCATCATCAGGATATTTGGAGCAACTGGATATTTGATATCCTGCTGATGAAGGTAGTGTTGCATATCATGATGATGCCGATGGAGCTTGGCGCCCGATGAACAGTGCAACAGGAGGATGTTTGCGCTAGTTGAACATCATGATGGTGATGATAGGCGGAAAACGGAGGAAGTGAACAGTAGTCGGCAGGAGGATAATTGTGCTCGTCCGAAATATGATGATGATGCTGTTGGTGTTTGCAGGAAATATGATGATGATGCTGAGCCGATAGGGATTTTTAATATGTTGTTTGTATTATTGGCTCCTCCTTCCTGTTCGTAGGCTCCCGTTGCGTTTACCTCTACATCATAGTGGTATCAGAGCAAAGGTTAGGATCTTCTGGAAAAGATAAGCAGGATGTCAGACGAAGAAGGAACATCTGAGGTTCCAGTAAGGATGACCAACGCTGAGTTGGCAGTTCTGGTGAAGAAATAGATTGCAGAAAGCAAGGCCGTGAAGGCTCAGAATCAGGAATTGAAAGATGAGATAGCAAAATTGAGGAGCAGAGTAGGTTCTGGTAAAGAAGAAGATAGGGAAGAAGAAGAGATCCCTAATTGGAGCGAGGAGGTCGTTCCTGTAGACCAGAGACCACTGTTGAATGCCCTCAAGGCCATGGAGAGGAGAACCATGGATGTGAAACTGGATTTGCCAGTGTTTATAGGCAAGATGGACCCTGATTCAGTAATGGAATGGATAGACTGTTTGAACAATTTCTTTGAAACAGAGGAGATACCAGAACAACAGAGAGTGAAGATAGCACAGTCAAAGATGAAAGAAGCTACCTTGACATGGTGGAATTTTGTTCAAGATGATAGAGTACAGGAAGGAAAACGTAGAGTTGCCACATGGAAGAAGATGATGGCATTGGTAAAAGAAGCTTATGTCCCATTGGATTACAGTATCCAATTACACAAAAGGAAGCAAAACCTGAAGCAGAAGGAGCTAGATGTCAGCTCATATACAGAAGAATTCATGAAACTCTGTATGAAGACAAAGGTAAAAGAAAGTGAAGAAGAGAAGGTAGCCAGATACCTTAATGGATTGAGGTTTAACATTCAGGAAGATCTCAGTCTGCATAATCCAGATACAGTCCAGAAAAGCTTTCAGTTGGCATTGAAAGTGGAAGAGAAGTTGAAGAGAAAACAGGAACAAAACAATAGAGGAAGAGGAAGACAACAAAGAGCTGGAAGAGGTCCTTTCAGAGGCAGAGGACATGGACAGGGATATCAAGGAGAATCCAGTCATGACAACAGTAAGGGCAACAATAGTCAGAACCAGAGAGAGAATTTTAGTCAGCAAGGAAACTTCAGAGGTAGAAGACCTTTCAGAGGAAGATCCCAGGGTAGAGGATCCATCAGATGTTATAACTGTAACAAAGAAGGCCATATAGCCAGCAGATGTCCAGAAAAGGCCACAAGCTCAGCAGGAGAAAGGAGAACAAATCTGGTCCAAGAACCTGATAATCAAAGTAGGACAAGCTCTAATGATTTTCAAAGTGTGAATGCTCCTGATAATTATGCATACCCAGAAAGTGGAGAGTCTCTGATGATGAGAAGAACAGTGACTACCATGAAGGTACCTGACAAAGAATCCCCTCAGAGAAAGTCTCTTTTCAGAACTATTTGCAAAGCAGGAGGTAAGGCATGTAAAGTTTTGATTGATTTTGGTTCTACTGAGAATTTTGTGTCTGAACACATGGTGACAAAGCTTAAGCTTAGGAGATTGCCTCACCCATCCCCATATAAAGTCTCATGGCTTACACAAGGTCAGCAGACAATTGTAGAAGAGCAGGCTTGGGTAGAATTTCAGATTGGTGGATATAAGGATAAGTTGTTGTTTGATATTACCAAGATGGATGCTTGCAATCTTTTATTTGGTAGACCATGGCAGTATGATTTGAAGGCACAACATGATGGTGTTAGGAATACCTATAAAATCACTAAAGATGGTAAGGAAATACATTTATTCCCATTGGCAGAGAAAGAGGAGAAATCTAAAGGAAAAGAGGTGAAGGTCATGCTGATGGAAGGCAAACAGTTCATGAAAGAAGTAGCAGCAGAAGGTGCAGTTGCATATGCCCTAATCCCATGTATGAGTGTGAATAAAGAACAGCAGCAAGAAGTCAAGAAAGAGAAGAAGCCAAGGTTCATAGACCCAGTTGTCCAAGAGCTATTGGATAAGTACAAAGGTGTCATTTCAGAGGGAATGCCAAGATCCCTACCACCTGTCAGAGATATCAGTCATTGCATAGACTTAATTCCAGGGTCAACACTTCCAAACAAAGCAGCCTATAAGCTTACTCCAGAACAGAATGCAGAAGTAGCCAGACAGATTGAAGAATTGTTGGATTCAGGTCTGATTGGGAAGAGTCTAAGTCCATGTGCAGTACCAGCTGTACTAGCACCAAAGAAGGAAGGTACTTGGAGGCTTTGCACTGATTCCAGAGCTATTAACAAGATCACAATCAAGTATAGGTTTCCAATCCCTAGGATAGAGGATTTACTTGATTGTTTGGGAAGTGCTAAATATTTTACAAAAATAGATTTGAAGAGTGGATATCATCAGATCAGGATTAGACCAGGGGATGAATGGAAAACAGCATTCAAAACAAATGAAGGGTTATATGAATGGAAGGTTATGCCTTTTGGTTTATCTAATGCACCTAGTACTTTTATGAGATTGATGAATGAGGTTTTGAAAGAATTCATTGGTAAGTTTGTCATAGTATATCTAGATGACATTCTGATTTTCAGTAACACAAAAGAAGAACATCTCAGGCATATAGATTTGGTTCTTAAGAGGTTACATGAAGAGCAGCTGATGATAAATTTAGACAAGTGCTTGTTTATGCAAAAGGAGATCACATATTTAGGTTTTGTCATTTCACAAGGAAAGTTACAGATGGATAAGGAAAAGGTAAGTGCCATATTGTCTTGGCCAACTCCACAGACTATGAATGATGTCAGAAGTTTCCATGGGTTAGCAACCTTCTACAGGAAGTTTATCAGAGGATTTAGTCATATTTGTGCACCCATGCTGGATACCATCAAAGGAGGACAGAAGTGCAGATTTGTTTGGACTCAAGGAGTAGATGATTCCTTTGAGACACTGAAGAAGAAGGTGGCACAGCAGCCAGTCCTTGCACTTCCAGATTTTAACAAAATCTTTCAGGTAGAATGTGATGCCAGTCACATGGCCATTGGAGCAGTACTCAGCCAAGAAGGTAAACCTGTTGCATTTTTCAGTGAAAAGCTCAATGATGCTAAGAAGAGGTATTCATCATATGATCTGGAAATGTATGCTTTAGTTCAGTCACTCAAGAAATGGAGGCATTACTTGATGCCAAAGGAATTCATAGTATTCACAGATAACCAGGCTCTGAGTTTCATAAACAGCCAGGAAAAGCTGAACCACAGACATATGAAATGGGTAGAAACATTACAGGCTTTCACTTTTACATTGAAGCATAAGAAAGGGGTCAAAAATAAAGTTGCAGATGCTTTGAGCAGGAGAGTTCTAACAGTAAATCAGATTCAGTTAGAGAGTGTTGGCATTGATTCACTCAAGACCATGTATGAGTCTGATGAAGATTTTGGAGAAATATATCAGGTATGTACTTCTTTTGGGGAGAAATATCATGCTGAGTTCTCTGAATTTTTGATTCAGGATGGATTACTGTTCAAAGGTGGACAGTTATGTATCCCAAGGTGTTCTATGAGATCAAATATCATCAAGGAGAAACATTGTGGAGCTATGGCAGGTCATTTTGGTCTAGACAAGACCCTTGATCTGGTCAGAAGGCATTACTTTTGGCCTAAGCTGCAGTCAGATGTCAGAAAATTTGTGGAGACATGTGTGATATGTTAGAAAGCTAAAGGCAGGTCAACCAATGCAGGTTTATATCAGCCCTTACCCATTCCTTCCAGACCATGGGAAAGCATCAGTATGGATTTTGTCTTGGGTTTACCAAGGACAAGGAAAGGCTTTGACAGTGTTTTTGTTGTAGTGGATAGATTCAGCAAAATGGCACATTTCTTGCCATGTAAAACCACTGCAGATGCTTCATACATTGCAAATTTATTCTTCAGGGAGATTGTCAGAATTCATGGATTGCCATTGAGTATAGTGTCAGACAGGGATGTGAAGTTTATTGGTCACTTCTGGAGAACTCTTTGGAGGAAACTGGGAACCAATTTGTCTTTTTCCTCTGCATATCATCCTCAAACGGATGGACAGACTGAAGTAGTGAACCGTTCCTTGGGGAATTTGCTCAGATGCTTGACAAAACAGCATGGAGAGAAGTGGGACACTATTCTGTCTCAAGCTGAGTTTTCATATAATGATACTGTCAATAGGAGCACAGGAAAATCACCTTTTCAGATTGTTTATGGAATGCATCCCAGAGGAATTTTGGAGTTGAGAGATCTACCTATAGTAGACCCTGTCAGTGCAGAAGGAGAAGCTTTTGCTGAAGCTATAAAAGAGGTTCATGATCAAGTCAAGACCCAACTGCAGCAAACCACCTTGAAATATAAAGAATATGCTGATAAAAAGAAGAAGGATGTCCAGTTTGATGTTGGAGATTTGGTTTGGGTTCACTTGAAGAAAGACAGACTTCCTAAGGGAAAGTATACTAAGCTCATGCAAAGGAAAGTTGGACCATGTCAGATTTTGCACAAACATGGACAGAATGCTTATGAGATCCAACTCCCTCCTGATCTTGGTTTGTCTCCTATATTCAATGTATGTGATTTAACTCCATACAAGGCTAATCCAGATGCAGATCAGGATCTCCTATAGGATACAGTTGCTGATGACATTCCCAAGCATGATCCTCCACAGTTGCAGAAGGTTTTGGACACCAGAGTGGTCAAACAGACCAGGAACAAAAAGTACTTGGAGTACCTCGTCTCTTGGAAGGGACAGCCGAACTCTGAAGCAGTATGGATGACTGAAGATCAGATCCAGAAACATGGTGCAGACCTTGATACTCTCATCTCAAGTGGACTTGAGATTTCTTCTTCTGGGGAGTATGGTGCAGGAGCACCCGTACATGATCAAGATATAGGTTAATTGTCCACATGATGACAGGGCATTAGTCTATTTTTAGTATGTTTGACTTCATCATGTAATAAGGTCCATTGGACCGATGCTATGTAATAGATCAGCCTAGGAGTATGTGTAGGCAGTTACAGATCGTGATCAGGTAGTCTGAGCTGTCCTTCTCCCAGCCGCTTGGAAGCTCCCAGCCGCTGGGAAGTGAGTTGGTAGTACTCGAAGGATTTTGCTATTTATACCTTCGATCTGTTAGGGTTTAGCATATTGACAGATGTTATGCTAGTTGTGTTATGTATTGGTGTTGTTGAGATTCAGGAGAACAGTCTAGATATTGTGAAGCACTGTTGTTTGACAGTATTGCAGAAACAGTACATTTAAATTTCAATTGAATAAGATCTCATCATTTGCAGTTTCTGGTTTATCAGCTGTATCTGTTTTGATTTCCTTTCTATTTATAAGTTGATGGATTCTTTCAACCCTTCCACCGGTTGATCCTGTGAATCGGTGGAATGGTCCTGTATTATAGCTTAGTTTGCATTTGTGTTTTCTGTTTATGCATTGCATCGTTCAAGAGATCAGTTAGGAGCATGCTGTGAATCAGCCTAGCATCCTCATGTGCTAGGTCTAGAAAGATAAGCTGTTAAATTTTGGTTTGAAGGTGATCCGGCCCGATCATCTTATTGCCTTTGTGAAATCGTATGGTTCTGAGTGTTTACATGCAGCGGACGGATATACAGGAGTCTGCATGTGCGGTTCCAGTCGGATCGAGTCACATCGTCATCTGCAAATACACCGCCATCAGGATCAGGTCGTGAAGCTGATGAAGTTTGCATGTTGCAAGTGCATCAGGATGTTTTAAGTCAGATATATACTCAGTGTATATATCGCCGTCAGGATCATCTCTCGGGAGTGCCCATCATCCGCGTATCGCTAGCAGATGCGGGAGTGAAAGTTCATTTTTTTTACTAAGTGTTGAAGAGGTCATCAGGATATTGGGTGACGTCATCGTCATCAGGATATGACATCATCATCATCAGGATATTGAGATATCCCCCTATGCAAGTTTATCCTGCTGTCGCTAAGTGCTTAGGTATCGGTGGAAATCCTCGGTAGAAAGTTGTGTTAACATCATCAGGAGGTTTCGAGAGAACCGGATAAATCATATCATGATGCTGTTGTTTGTATAGTCGGCTATCGGGGCATCGAAGGGAAGATGCTGAAGGTGATCATCATCAGGATATTTGGAGCAACCGGATATTTGATATCCTGCTGACGAAGGTAGTGTTGCATATCATGATGATGCCGATGGAGCTTGGCGCCCGATGAACAGTGCAACAGGAGGATGTTTGCGCTAGTTGAACATCATGATGGTGATGATAGGCGGAAAACGGAGGAAGTGAACAGTAGTCGGCAGGAGGATAATTGTGCTCGTCTGAAATATGATGATGATGCTATTGGTGTTTGCAGGAAATATGATGATGATGCTGAGCCGATAGGGATTTTTAATATGCTGTTTGTATTATTGGCTCCTCCTTCCTGTTAGTAGGCTCCCGTTGCGTTTACCTCTGCATCACTGATTACATACATGTGCAAGATAAAGCTTTGAAGCTTCTTCACACAAAATCTAAACTACCAGATCTTTCTTATGTAAATAACTACTTTCCTAAGGATCTATTACATCAATATATATCATTTCCAGACCAATACATTCCTCCATGTCAGCTAAGGAAGGTCACAAACTCCAATGAAGTGTTGTAACATGTTCACAGATAGGTCAGACCTAAATACATAGAACACTTCCTCAAATTAATGGAATAATGTACATACCTCTGGGGAAGGTCAGCCACGAACCAAGGATCATTGAATGATGTGTCAATAGGATCCGCAAGTCAAGGAATGATCCACAAGCCTTCTCCTTTAATTGATTTGTTTAAGACTGTCAAGGTGCTCTGCTCTGAGAGAACAGTTGATCTTTTGATAGCGATATCTTTCCGGTAACTGATCCAACTTGATATGGTGTTGATGAATGAATGTAGATGCTAAGTCCAAATCTGCAAGATGTGAGATGCCAAAACTAGACCACAAGATGGAAGTTGCTTCTGACTGAACTACCTGAACTGAACTGGAAAGTGAAAGAACTGAAATGCAAACAAACTAAACTGCAAATGTTTTCGGTTGATGCAAGATTGCTCTTGAACTAGGGATGATCATGTATTAAGAGTTCTCTTTCCTTGGTTCTTCCTCATGTACTTTCTCATGAGGGATTTCTTGTTGAGGTATCTCCTGTTGAGGGGTCTCCTGCTGAGGGGTCTCCTACTGAGGAGTCTCCTACTGAGGGGGAGGTTCTTGTGATTCACACACATTTTGGTCATGTACCCCTTCTTGTAATGTATCCTCATGAGGATTTTGCATCTCTTGATCTTGTGTATTTTGTGACATTTGGTCTTCATGTGAAGATTGTGCGTTTTGATCTATTCTATCTTAGGGATCACCCTGATCCTCCTTGTTCACTTTCTTTGTTCTTTTGGCTGACCATCCTCTTGTGGAAAACTTTATTCCTCATCTTTTGATGTGTCTATTTCTTTAAAGCCTAAGACCTTATGCAATTCTTTTTCATTTGTTTCCTCCTCTGGTATTAGATTACCCTTCTGATTTTCATTCTCTGCAAATGTTGGTGCATTATTCTAATCCTTATCCTTATGAAGCATCTCCCTATCTGCCTCCTCATGTACACTGATTTCTACCTTTTTTAGCTTTGGAGGTGGATCATTATCTCTACGTTGATCTCCATCATCCTGGTAAGCTAAGTCTATTACAGCAGGACTGGTGACTTGGTCGGCCAAATTTGTTAGTCCAATTTGTTTAGCTATCATCTCTGGGATATCTTCAATTTCTTTTGTTTCAACCTCCTCCTGATGAGTCTCCTTTTGAACTTGAGGTGTGCCATGAGGGGTCATCTTTGTGTTTGACACCAAGGTCTCCATCCTTTGAGCAGAGACATCATTCACTATCTCATCATCAAATAAATATACTGTATCATCAAGTGGAAGAGGTGATTCTTTTCTCGCCCTATGTCTTTCTTCTCTTTGTTCCTCTATCTTTTTAGTTTTGAATTGAATAATATCTAGGATGGGGACCTCATGTTGCATGTTCTTTATAATACCTCGACCACCAGCACCCCTCAATAAAATGGGATCAATATCCATATTTCCTCTCATTGCAGTCTTCTACTTCTTTTGGGGTTGTCTTTGTTGTACCATCTTCCTCTTCTTGGTTATCAACAAGTCATCATCCAATGACTCCTCATCCTCTTCTATAATCGTAGAGGCAGGCTTTGTAACAACTTTATTTTGTTTAGTAGGGGTATGTGGTGATGCAGCTACTGATGTGGAAGCGACATCCCCCTTTGGTTGGGGTCTTCTAATGATTACTCCTCCAGCTACATGGGTTACTTTCTTATTCTTACCCTACTGCTTTTCTTCTACAGCTGGCTATCTTTCTCCATTAGATTTCCTCTTCTCTTCAAAGAAGTCATCATATTCTTCTTCAGACAATTCCTGTCTTTTCTTCTTATTATCCACAGTAAGGGCTACACCCCTCCTTTTCAACTTATTAACCTCAGCATCCACCCAACTTTGGGTCAGATGAATGACGTTTTGCATTATTTGGTCCAGCGAAGTCACCTTAGGTCTTGATATGGTTTCATTGTATACCTACTTGTCGTCATGTTCACTGGACATGATCTTTCCATCATCCTTGTGTAACTGAAAAAGCACTAATATGAAATCAAAGGTGTGAATTTGATTTAGGGTGAGCCTTTGGTAGTTCCTCCTCCTGACCTCTGCTTCATCATCACAATCAGCCCAGTAATCCTCAAGGTGCTTTTGATGTATATGCTTCCCCAGTAATACCTGCATCTTGCCATATGGGTCATATGACCTAGCTAGTGAAAATGACTGCAAGTGCATTAAATTCAATCCTCTGATAGCATCCCTAACACTTTCCTTGTTTGGACATATATACCAACCAATCATGACTGGAAATACCACAGGTGGAATCTTCCCCTTTCCAATATGAGCCTCCATTGAGGATAAAATCTATCTGGCAAATTCCATCAGAATAACTTTGTCATTGGGGTATCTAGGCAGCATGAGAGGTTTCCCTTCAAAGCCTTCTATTCTTAGGTATGAAAATGTAGGAAATTGGATAAACCAAGGCCCATATTTGTAGATAACAGCTTGTGCTTCCATTCTTAACCTTTTTGTTCTATCTTCATGGTCCTGATTAGATGCATGGAAAAGGAGTCATTTACTATCTTATAGTTTTGGAGAGATTCCCTCTTGTTCAATTGTGGATAATATTCCCAAATGTTTACATCCCTAGGATTGTTTCCAACCTGCCAACTGTTTGTAACCCATTAAATGTCCCCCTAAAGGCATAGGCACATACGACATAAGAAGTCATATGAAACATCCACATCTTTCCACCCAGCCTTCTCATGCCCTCATCTAAAATATCACTTATGATTTTAGCCTAGAGGGGTTTATCATCTAAGTACTCTACCATCTGGATAATTCCATACATCTAGTTCTCAAAAGCTCCAGCATGTTGTATTCCTATCATTCTGCTAAGCATGACCATCATGTATTTGTATTCTTCAGTAAAATCAAATTTAAAGAGATATACTAGAAATTTAGCATAAGCCTTGTATGTACTCCTCTTGGATCTCCATTGATACATAACCCTCCTTCCTTCTTTCTAGTTATTCTTATATTCTTTTTCCATTCTAATCATGGTCAATCTAACCACATTAGGTCCTGTAGGCAAGTTAAAGGTGGAGGTGATGCCTTTAATTGAGAAATCTACATATACTCTACCATGCTTCTCCACTTTTCAGGTTTCTGGATTATAATTCCATGCACATTCAATTACTAGCTTAGTAGCCTCCATGGCATAGGGAAATCCCCCAACATTTCACATCCCTGAGGTGTATATGTTCTGGAGTAGATGGTTTCCACTTCCCTTATCTAGTCTTCTCGTCCATGTATCAAGATCGATATTTCCCTAATGCGTATCATTGATCATCCCATATCTGAATCATACCCCTTCTGGCTATAAGAACATGGGTTTTAAGAACTCTGTGTCGGACCTATTCTTTCTGATTGCCATTTGATCCTATGATAAAACCATTCATATCTTAACCTAACATGATGTATGCAACAGGGTTTAAGGATCACATACATTCCATGGCAGTAATTTTATCATTCTAGTTTATTCCATGCATCATGCTAACAATATGAATGTGACTGTGTTGTATTTACTGTCCTCCTTTCCATTTAGATGCGGGTCCATTCCGTTTACAGGTAGCGGAGATGATTTGATCTTTCAGAACTCTGTAATTCTTTTTTAAACATAGGGTAAATGTAAAATAAACCCCAAAACTTACTTTTAACCGATCAATATGACAAATTAGGGCACGCATAATGTCTTTTGTTTAAGTCCTTTAATCAACACATGACATTCGTGGATACTAACAAGTGGCAGGTTTACATTTGAAATTTGAAGTCACGACCTACCGTTGGGTTTGTATTTAATGCAGAGGGTGATCTCCATGGAGATCAAGAATATTTGAAAATATGACCGATATCAGACATATGAGGTTGACATCATCATGGATATGTTCAACCTTTAACCAATGAGCAAGATCAGGTCACTACACATTCGCTAACAAATCTTAATAATACACTATATTCAAATGATTCAGGGGATTGCCACGTGGCATAGTTGGATTGGTCATTGAGAAACTAGGGATCTCGGGTCATCGAAGGTTAATATGAGGGATATTGTAAATATCCTGGTTTTCTAAAACTAGGAAATATCACCCTATTTGAGAATGTGAAGGTGACATCAACGTTTTATAAGCCTTTGAAATTTTTTGAAAGAATGATGTCATCGTCACATTTGTTAAGATCAGGGATATTTTGAAATGTGACCCTCTCAGGTCAAGATCATGATGGCATCATCATCTTATCATGTCATCTTTGTTATTGGGTTAGGATGACGTCATCATCATATTGAGGAATATGACGGATGTTTGGAAATGTGACCCTCCAAGTGTCGAGCAAATTGATGACGTCATCATCAAGATGAGTTCTTTTATATATCAGAACCAAATGACATCATGGTCATATTTTGCGAAGGGTGATATTTTGTAACATGACGGATATTTAGAAATGTGACCCTCTGAAAATATGCACGTGGTCTTGACGAGCATATGTTCTTTCGCACTTAAGTCTGACATTTGCATATCAAGGAACATGTGGACATTAGGTGATATTCATATGTCAGGGTCATCTAATGAATATGACTGATATTTAGAAATATGACCCTAAGAAAATATCTGATTTGACCAAACTTTGACTTAGCATAACTTTCTATCCTCAATGAATATCAGGGTGATCCAAAAGGCAAACCTACTTAAAATTTAGCACTCTTCAAGATTATGAGGTTTATGACTGCAAATTCTAACTTTGACAATTGACCTCCTCCTTTGAATCACATGCATGTGCAAGGGTGATATGCCTAACCGACTTTTGCCAAACCGCCCAAAGAATGAAAGAAAAAACAAGCAGAAGAAAAAAGAGTTGGGTCCCTATTTTGCTAAGGCAAAATGGGGTGTGTTTTGGAACCACACAACAGGAATATTGACTGAAATGGTCATGACAGATTCCTATGACAGTTCTATGATGCGTAAGATTCGTAAATGGAAGATTTTATGACAGGTGAAGACATGTGTCGAGAAGCATCTTTGAAAAAGGCATCTTTGGGCACCCCAAGGAGGGTTATGACATGTTGTAAGTGAATATGCTATTTATAGCTTGTTTATGATAGGTTCTCTTACAACTGTAAGATATGACAGTTATGATGGATTCTATGACAGTCGTAAGAGTTGTAAGAGTATCTGTCATTACCCAAATTGGGAATAGGTGACCTCTTTGGGATGGGGTGACTTGACAAGTGTCATAAACATCCTACAGTGTTGGACAAGTGTCCATAGGCATGGGTTTTTGCCCATGAGGCCATGTTGGATGCCCATACCAAGATAGAGTTATTTTTGCCTTATATTTTCTTTATAAACATGTGCTTTGGAGAGGAGATGTATTATGTGATTGACAGGTACTGTTATGCTGCTGATTTGTCTCTAAATATGAGTGTCGAAGACTCCTGAGAGATTGCATTGCAAGTGTATTGTAAACCACTTCAGTTTTGATAATACATTGTGCAGGTTTTGGAGTGTGGGGTTTTTCACCCAATAAGGGTTTTCCACACATATTCCTTGTCTCTCTCTCTCTTTTGTCTGATTTTTGTGTGTATGTGTATTGCTGCAAGATCTCCATTGTTGTTGTTAACATTCTATAATTGTAAAGGATAAAAAAAATTGCACTCTTCTCTCCTCTTTAGATTAGTGTAGGAAGTGATTTCCACACACCTAGCTTCCTTTCAACACACCAACCCTAACACATCTCAAACCACATCCACAACCACACAAATCCCACAAATCCTACAAATCCCACCAACGTCTCAACCATAACAAACCCCACTGGTACATCAAACACAACCACATCTATCCCACAAATCACTCTCACTATTCCCAAAAACCTCATGCACAGAAGTTCTTCCACGAGTGTGCCACCACTTAACCCCAACACGATCGCCTTCATAAATCAACTATTCTCTCAACAACCCCCTAACACCTCTAATATCCCCATCAACAATCCATTATCCAACTTCACATATGCGAATCCATCAATCTCTCAAGCACCTGTTGCGTCATCTATCCAAACATCACAACCAAACCCTAATCAAAACCAAATTCTATAACAAACTCCATGCCTAGCAACAATACCTCGCCCAACTCAACCAAAATCAAAACCCCGTTCCACAAAAACAAAACCTCATTTCACAAAACCAACTCCCGCCTCATCTCCAATAACTTCTTGAAAACCAACAAACATACATTTCACAACCACCCCCAACACAGGATTTAACGAGCATTGTGCAAACCTTAATCCAAAAGATGGATAGCATGCAACGAGGAATCAAACACAAACAATATTCTTTCGAGGATATTTGCCCATACCCATTTGACAGGACATTATACATGCCCCCTTTTCCCAAAAATTTTGAAACACCCAAATTTGACAAATACAAAGGAAAGGGAGACCTTAAGGAACAACTTAGGGAGTTCTATATCGCTTTCCTCGAAGTCTCATAAGATGATACCTATTTGATGAGACTTTTTCCTCGAAGCCTCGGTGGTCAAGCCACCAAAGGGTTTGCACACCTCCCTCCCAGCATTAGGACCTTTCCTGAGCTAGCAGAGAAGTTTGTAAATCATTTCTCCTATAATTTTGAACATGAAATATCCATGATGGATCTTTACAATACCAAACAAAAGAATGGAGAATCCTTCACTACCTTCTTGCAAAGATGGAGAGGCTTAGAAAGCAAACTCCCTTGGCCAATCCTCGAAAAACAACTAGTCACCATGTTTGTGGCTAATCTTAGTCAAGAAATGGGATTCCACTTACAAATTCAATGCGCATCTACCTTTGAAGAGGTCATCGACAAGGGCACAACCATTGAGAGAGCCCTTATTGCCAAGGGCTCGATCAAGCTTTATGACAACAAAACCTACAACAACAACAACAACAAAGTCAATATCAACACCCCAAACACAAATAACAACATGCAATCAAATGAGAAACCTTGCTTTTGGGGCAAGAACAAGAACACCCTTAATGACGGCATCACTGATGTGAAAGTTGTTCAAAATGTACAAAATCAAACACCACCAAGGACATCTACCACCAACAATGTCAATATCCCCAAGGGACCACTCAAACAAAATAACACCCCTAGGAGGAAATTCACACCCTTGGGAGAACTGATAGAAGATGTTTTGAACAAGATTGTAAAGGGGAATTTGATAACTCTCCCCCCTATTAAGCCTTATGACGAGAATCAATTCAAACCCGCATGGTTTGATGAGAATGCCTATTGTGAATACCATCGTGTCAAGGGGCATAAAATAGATGATTGCATGAGATTAAAACATTGCATACATGATCTCATAGATTAGGGTAGTATTAGCTTTGATGAACCACCAAAACAGTCACCAAATGCAAATCTTAGAGCTTACAAGGATCCTCTACCCAACCACAATAAAGGAAAAGCATCATCATCCAACCAAACTTACAATGTTGTTCCACTTCCCACTTCATTTGACTCCATTGTGGGTTGAATAGAAGAATCTTCTAACCATGTCAACACCATTATCATTCAAGCACAAACACCCGATTATGCCATCACTACCCATCGTGACTATGTCTCCATCCATGGGACACCCACTAGTGATCAACCATCCACATCCACTCACAAATATAACCTCCTAGACCATCTACGTAAGACCCCCGCACAACTCTCCATCCTTGAATTGCTCCACACGTCACCCCTTCACAAAGAAGTCATCAACAAAGCTTTAATGGAGACCCAAGTCCCCACCAACCTGAATGTTGTCAACACCAAACCATGGTAGGCCATATTGCTTCCCCTCATCATCTCACCTTTTTCGAGGAGGATCTTCCCGCCTCTGACAACCTACACAATGATGTCTTGCACATTGAAGTCCACATCCATAAACATATCATAAAAAGAGTCTTAATAGATGGTGGCTATAGCCTAAACTTGTGCACTCTTAAATTGTTAAAACATTTGGGATACTCTGATGTGGCTGTGGACACTAGCGAATGTATAACCATTAAGGGGTATGATGATATTGAGAGACTCTCCGAAGATACCATCAAACTCCTTATCGAAGTGGGGCAAAAAATCTTGGAGACCAAGTGTCAGGTACTTGATCTTGACCTCCCTTACAACATTCTCCTCGGCTGACCATGGATCTATGCCATGCAATCCATGCCATCCACATTTCACCAATGCTTAAAATTTCCTCACAACGGTACAGAAGTAACTATCTATGCCGATATGGGCATCCCTTCCAATATTGTAGTTTCTTGGAAGGACATGACCATACAATTTGTCCTTAGAACAATGCCATCAAGAAACCCGCCTCTCAAACCAATCCTACATCATCTACTTTGTATGTTGACCCTTCCAACATCATCACTACATCACAAACATCTCCATTTCCTGAGGTCAAGATCAAGCTGAGTGACATGAGGTGTGGCGAATATGACCTACATGATACTTTTTGTGTAGGAACATTGCCCACTCCTAAGACATTTGGTGCTCCTAAGGAAGAAGAGGTCTCCACAGTAGTTACCAAATGCAAACCATCCCCCACCTTCGAGAAGAAGCATCTCCTTGATCAAGATGTTCTTGAAGATGTATCATCATGGTTATACAACAATGAAGAAGCAAAACAAGAAGCCCTTACCATCCCAGCTGAAATCTATGGAAAAGGTCTAGAGATTATCAAGTATATGGGCTATAAGGGACAAGGCGGTATTGGCCTCCATGAGCAAGGGATTATGGAGCCAATTCAAGAAACGAGGAACCCCTGTTCTCAAGGGTTAGGATATGGAAAACAAGAGTATATCCTCACTAATGGAGAATGTATCTTAGGTGAGGTTGCTAAGGTCTCCCCTACGGTTGATAACATTAACGAACCAGACCATCAAGATTCCTTTAGTGATTTCACTAAATTCTTCAAATCTTCCATATGTACCATCTATACCGTAACCACCATAGCATCCACCTCTAACGACCTACCTCTTGTATACCTTGAGCTTATAGATTGGGACCAACAAGGACCTCCCATCCTTGATATGGCACAGAACAATGAAGTAATAGCAGAAATGATGGGGTCAAAGAACACTTCCCCCTTGGAGACCATAGAGCCAGGTATATCATGGAGCTCGACACATCTGCCTATTTCGGTGAAACAACCCATGCTCTTAGTCTCAAAAACATAAGAATAAAAACAACACCCCTAGTGAAAATCACTCTGTGGCACTTTCGGATGAAGAAAAAGTCAAAATAAAGGATGTATCACATAGTGAAAACCTCTATGAGGCACTAGGAGATGAGAGTATGGGCCTCCCTAAAATAGAGCAAGTATATCCAGACATATCACCTATCCTAGTGGAACCATCACAGGAAAGGAACCTTGGAATAGAAGAAGCACCAAAAATAACCTTCAGAGCTGAATCTCTTACAACAGTAGAACATGAAAACTTCCTAGCCTTCTTCAAGAAAAGAAACCACAACTTCATATGGACTTATGCTGATATGATAGCACTGGATCCCACCTTGGTTGTTCATCACCTTGCAGTTTGTCCTAATGTGAAACTGGTCAAACAAAAGCTATGGAAGATGAATCATTAGGCTCTGCTCCTGGTTAAAGTAGAACTTAAGAAACTCCTAGATGTGGGGTTTATCTAGCCAATAGACTACCCTGAATGGATGTCTAATATTGTACTCATAGCTAAAGTCATTAGGGGCATCCGATGCTATATAGATTTCAGAGATCTTAACAAGGGTTGCCCTAGAGATGACTTCTCGCTACCCAACATTGATATCATAGTGGATCTCACAGCAGAGAATGAGATCAGGATACAATCAAATCAGGATTCCAAAAGAAGAGCAACATAAAACATCCTTCATATTCTCATGGGGGATATACTACTAGGTTGTAATGCCTTTTGGCCTAAAGAATGCAGGTGCAACTTATCAATGAGCAATGATGGTCATTTTCCATGACCTTTTCCACCACATAATGGAAGACTATGTAGATGATCTGCTGGGAAAATCTAAAACTAGAGAGGAACACCTGGACATGTTGGCCAAGATCATTGACAGATTGCAATAGTATAATGTGCGGCTGAATCTGAAGAAATGTATCTTTGGAGTCACTTCTGGGAAACTCTTAGGATACATAGTGTCAAGGAGAGGAATCGAAGTAGATATCACCAAAGTCAAAGCTATAATAGAGATGCCCCCTCTGAAGACAATTAAGCAGCTATGAAGTCTACAAGGGAAGCTTTAATCTATCTGACGGTTCATAGTACATCTTGCAGATAAGTGCTAGCCTTTCCAGCATCTCCTCCACAAGAACACAGCCTTTGTGTGGGACAATCAATGTTAGGGAGCTTTTGAATAGTTGAAGAAGTACCTCACTACCCACCTGTCCTTATGCCACCAAAACAAGGAGAACCCCTCCTGTTGTATATTTCAATAATGGAAACAACTACAGGAGCCTTGTTGGTACAACATGATGAACAAGGGAAAGAGAGCAATATATTATATTAGCCGTACCTTGGTGTCCTATGAGGTAAATTATACTCCCATTGAGTGAGCATGCTTATCTTTCATCTTCACCTCACAAAAGTTGTGACACTACATGCTTAATCACAAGGCTAAGCTCATTGCCAAGATCTATCCACTGAAATATCTGCTAACTAGAGCCACCTTTATAGGAAGAATGGCTAAGTGGGTAATGATCGTAAGTGAGTTTGATACTGAATATACAGAAAGAAAATCCATTAAAGGATAGGTCATCACTGATCAATTAGCTGAGGCACCCATTCCAACAGAGCAACCCACACTTGCAGAATTTCCTGATGAGTCTATATTGACTGTAGTACCAACAACAGAACCATGGAAGATGTGTTTTGATGGATCTTATATGCATCAAGGCTCAGGGTTAGGCATTCTATTTGTTACCCCTCAAGGAGATACCATCCCCAAGTCATACAAGATTACATTTCCATCTACAAACAATGCAGCAGAACATGAGGCTCTTATTACAGGACTCTGTATGGCAATCCAGTGGAGGATTGAGAAGCTGATGATCTATAGATTCCCAACTAGTCATCCGACAAGTAAACAATGAATACAAAACTAAGGATGATAAGCTCTTGCCCTACAAAAGAATGGTGGATGAATTTAAAGGTTATTTTTATGACATCCATTTTGAATAGATTCCAAGGCTAAATAACAAAGTAGTAGATGCCATGGCCATGATAGGATCCATGGTGGACATGAAGAAAGACAACAAGAAGTGTGAGTTCCTGATCGAAGAACTCCCTATACCTCCCCAATCAAAACTGGTGTGTGAAATTGTTCGTCCCTTTCCCCCTGATATCAAGACACATATATGTGCCTCCATGACAACATCATACCACCCAACCTTTCATCCTCACAATGAAAAAGCTTCATCTATCAAGCCTCTCGCTTCACTCTTATAGAAGACACCCTCTACAAAAGGAGTCTTGATGGTACGCTTTTACAATGTCTAAACTCTAGGTAAGTTGAAGTGGCCTTACAAGAGGTACATGAAGGCATTTGAGGGGCACACTCAAGTGGACCTACTCTAACCAAGATCTTAAGAACATGATACTACTGGCCAACCATGGAGCGAGATGATTATAGGTTTGTGAAGAAATGCTTGCTGTGTTAGCAACATGGAGACCTCATCCATGTACCATCACAAGAGTTGCAGCCAATAACAACTCCATGGCCTTTTTCACAATGGGGACTTGACCTTGTAGGTAAGATTCACCCGCCATCATCCAATGGTCATAAGTTCATTATCACCGACACCAAATACTTTACTAAGTGGGTTGAAGTGATTCCACTCACTTTCACCATAGGCATCCAAATAGCCAAATTCATTCTTCATTACATAATATGTTGTTATAGCATCCCCCATTCCATTATTACTGATAATGGGAAACCATTTAAGAACCAAGAAGTCTGCACTTTGTGTGAGAAATTCCAAATCCAACATCATTTCTCCACTCCATACTATCCCCAAGGTAATGGTCAAGCTGAAGCTTCAAACAAAACCATCCTACGCATTCTGAAGAAGATGGTTAATGAAGTTGGCCATGACTGGCACCTCCAACTCAATCCTGCCCTATGGGCCTACCGCACGAGCATTCGCATGCCTACAGGAGCCACCCCATATTCCCTAGTATTCAGTTCCGAATCTATCTTACCTATTGAGGTCGAGCTCCCATCACTTAGAGTGTCTTTACAGAACATAATCACTAATGAAGAGTACTGAGTTGCAAGGCTGAATGAGCTAGAACTATTGGATGAGAAGCACCTGGATGCACTCAACCATCTACAGGCATATCAAAATTGCCTACAAAGAAGCTAAAACAAGAAAATCAAGAATCGCAAGTTTGAAGTAGGCAACCTTGTCCTCATGGAAAATCAGAAGAATTTGTAGGAACACACTTGTTGTGATGTTCACAACACGCCCCATTATGCTCCTTAGCAAAATGGGGACCCCTGCTGTTGCTTTGCTTTTTGCTTCTGCTTGTGTTGTTTTGCTTGGTGGTAAAGGGAAAAAAGAGTCAAATTTGCAAACCTTGTTAAAAATATGGAAAAATGCATTTTCAGTACCCTTGCATGATATGGTTGGATTCCTTGTGAAAAATGAGCCAGGGTTGCTTTTTGAACCATCTTAAAATTTGCCATATTTTGTAAGTTATGATCATTTTAGTAAAATGTACATTCGGGTTTGTTTATCGCTTGGCATATACAAAGTCCTTTGTATGTGCAAAGTCATATTTTTTATGCTTGGTCGCTTTTGCATTTTGGGCTTGTATATTTTAACATACAAGGCAATATACAATACAAATATACAATGGCAGACCCGAAAGGCTTATCAAATGGAGAGAATTCGTTGTATATTCGGGCTTGTATGTTTTCATATACAAGCAGAATATACAACGCACAAATGCAATGGCGGACCCGAAAAACTTATCAAAACAGGTTTTTTGCTTGTATATTCGGCGCTTGTATATTTTAACATACAAGCGGAATATACATGGCATTGTTCACATGCAAGTGCTAAAGATGCAAGCGTCATATACAAGCACCGGACCCGAAGTAATTATCAAACAAGGTTAAATCCTTGTATATGCGGGCTTGTATATTGGCGATATACAATCAAAATATACAAACGCCGGAATCGAAGGGATTATCAAATGGAGTTAATGGCATGTATATTTGTGATATACATAGGTTTTAAATGGAAAAGACTTAGCCGAAGGAGGAAAAGGATATCGGCGAGTCTCTTGCTGATGAAATGAACATCGGCATAACGATGGTCATCGGCACAGAAGGTTTGGAGTTTGCCGATAGTATAAACTCTCGCCGATGAAGGGAAATACAAGCCGATAGAGGATGAACGAAGCAAAAAGGCCATCGGCCAAACCATAGTGATCGGCGGAGAGGTTTTTTGTCACACCGATAATGTAAGACATGCCGATGGAAGAAAACAAAGGAATAAACAATAGAAAAAGGCCGTCGGCCAAATAGCGATGATCGGCCCAAGTATTTTTTGACGCGCTGATGGCAATTCTCACGCCGATGGGTGGGAAGGAACAAGGCGGTGGAATTTTAAACATATTTTTGGCGCCCGTGGTATTTTTTCGGTCAGCGATAGTTGACCCGATGATTTTTGAGCAATCTATATGCATTTTGAATGCGTTTTGAGAGTTTTTTGGACCCGATTTCCACATTTTTTGCAGTGTCACCTGGATTTAAACAGATATTTTAATTCCTTGCTGTTATTTGATAAATTGGTACTTATTGCTTGTCTTGTCTTGCAGGCTTGCAGTTGAGGAAGCAGCTGGAAATTCCACACAGTGACATCATGGAGGAAGGAAATCCGATCTCAGGAGCCAGAAGTGAAGACAAAGTGCGAAGAAGTCAAGGACATTCAAGTGAAGGACAAGGTTATAGCTGAGAACATTATTGCAGTAGATAAACAGAAGTTATTGCTGAGCTGCCAGAGCTTCTCAGAAGGGGCAATATTTTGCCCAGATTTGACACTGCTCAGAGATATTTTGGAGGACTGGTTCATCTGTATTTATTGCTGTAACCAGGGGTTTGAACCAGAGGTAGTTAGGTTTTTTTGCTGTAGTGAGGACAATCAAAAAGTCTTTATATTGTGCCTCTCTACATTGTAATACTCTACAACAGGGGCTACAACAGGGATTTTAGGAAAACACAGCAAGTTAGCTTAGTTTAGATTAGAAGTAGAAGAAGGAGGTCGCCTGTTTGTCTGCAGTAAGGTGCGCGTGGAATGTCTGGCTGCCTTACTATATCTGTAAAGCTTGTAAGTTCTCTATAGTATGATCAATGAAACTAAGAGTCATTCCTACATTGTAAATCATGTATGACTATTCGTTTCTAATACAATAGAATCTGGAGTTCTGCATCTATCTTCTGAGTGTTCTCCTGCTCTTCTTTGTGTTTTGAAATATTTTCTTTGAGAGCTTGCAATTTTAAATGTATGTTTGTGAAAATGCTCAGAACTTGCATTTAAGGTTTTTACTGTGGATTTGATCAAATTATTGTAGTATTTACATAGTGCATAACAGAAACAATTAGATCCTTCGATAGATTAAATGAGGTGTAGATTAGATCTTTCTAACTTTTCCCAACCCATCTGAAATATTTAGCTGAAAACGTAGAAATCTATAGGAAATTGTCTCAAATTTGAAGAAGCATGCATAGCAGAGTTAAAAGTAGACAGTCTTCATAAATGTATAAAGGAGAAGGCTGCAATAATTCAAGAAAACCATCTGAACTTGCAGCACAGTAACACTTGTATGCAAATGAACAAAATACTTGTTGAAATCTATGATTTTTTTTGCATATTCTTAGTCCATTAAACCACCAAACAACCCTAAACTATGTAAGGCCCCTTGAACATTACAGCTTCACATTGACCAACTGAACTTGACCAACCGAACCATTGTAGACTTGGGATTAGTTGAATCTCAAATGATTCCTTCTTATCTTTCAAGTATAGTTTGAGTTCATTATATGTGAATTTTAACTTATTGTTATGATTGCATCAAAACAATCATCAACAGTTTTCTGATGCTAGGAAGAAGGCTGTATATTGCAATCATCAACAGTTTTCTGGTGCTAGAAGGAGGGCCTGATTTGGTTTAGGGTTAAAATTCTGAGTTTTAAATGCTATATTCTAGGATATGTTAGATCTCATAAAATTTCAAAAAAACCTAAAAGGTTGAAAATAGGTCCCATTTTCAATGGACTCATATAGGGACAGTTTTCAAGTTGACATTCCTTCATTTCAGAAGGCTTTGAATAACCATCTTTATCCTAAAAATCTATATAGCTATGGCTTATTTGGAAGGTGTAGGGTACATAAGTCCGCAGGGCATGGTGAGCTTAATTATCTAGCTTTCCTTACAAGGTTAGATTTATATTTGAAAGGACTAATCTCTCTCTTAGATGTGTATAAGGCTGAAAGTTGGCAGGGAAATGAGGAGATTATTGAGCGACAGGAGGATGCAGCATCAACGATCAGTAAGTGTGCAGAGGATACAAAGATGGAACCAATGCTAAGAATAAAGGATAGTAAGATCTCTTTCCAGGAATCATGTGATGGTAAGAAAAAAAATCTATCTTTTCGTCAAGGTCCAGCTGTGATTAAAGTTAGTGAAAAGTATAAATATCCTAAAAAATGCAGAGAAGAAATCATAGCTCATGTTCCTTTTCTAGATAATAAGGAAAAAGGATTTAATGAAAAAGAAAAGGAAAGTGAGGTTCGTCTTGATACATTTGATAAATATATGGAATTACTAAGAAATATTTGTCAAGAGGAAATCTCTGGATCTGACCTGAAAAGTTTTAACGAACATGATTTGGCAAAGAAATGTAAACAAGCATTGGCAAAATTAAAATGCACTAAAATTGATGAGATCCCTACTATAGAAGCTAATGAAGTCATAGAAAAGAAAGTAAATCCTAGTGTTACACCTGACTTCTTTAAATTGAATGACCAAGATCAAGATTGTTGCAGGTCAATAAGATTAGACTCTTCACTGAATGACAAATGTGAATCATCTGATGAACAATTCTTGAAAGAAGAGGATATAGAGGATCATAGAGCTGCTGTGCACAATCAGGCATCACCCCAGCATTATGTTGAAAATAAAATAGGGGAGTACTCTTGTCAATCAAAAGATGTTGTCCCACCTTTACTCTCAAGTGATTTAGAAATGATTAAATTCTGTATATCAGATGATGATGAAGATACTTACTTAAGTACTGATGTGCAGGAAACTAATGAGAACATTGAGAGGTTTGCTAAGTTTGAGGATAAATTGAACATCCAGAATGAAGGAACAAGGGTAGATGAAGATGAAGAAATGATACATCTAGAGTCATTCATCTTTCAACTTGAAAAAGGACCAGACATAGAGCTGGGCAACGAAAATGCAGAGTTAAATGAAAAGCCAGCTATCAATAAACAAGCGTGTTCCATAGAGCTAAAGGCACATTAGGTTGTCTCTTTCCTTTCCTTAGTGAACAAAGATAAATGCTATTTTGATTATGGAAATTCAAGAGATAGGACATGCATATGGATTAGTCATGAACCTGATGAGCTGCCTCAGTTACTAGTTAAGAGCTATTCTGATAAACACAATGAATCTAGAATACCATATTTTTTTTCAGAATTCAAAGATAAATCTGCTAGGATGAGAACCATAACCAATACCCTGTTACTCCTACACAATCTAAAGAAATATGCAAGTAGGGGCATTCTTGGGTCTTTTCCTGGGTTTCTGTTTGCCTTGTAGAGGTTTGTATATAGTTTGGTAGGGTAGTTGTTTTTGTTTTCTTTTCTTCTTTTGCTATTTTCTTTTTAGGTTAGTGGTTTGTATAGTTCCTTTTTGTTTCTTTCTATTTTTGTTTCTTTCTATTTGTACAGTTTTTCTTTTTGTTGTGTTGTTTGTACAGCCTATTTGTTTGGTTTGTTTGTTGTCTCCTCAGCAGGGATCTTTGTTTTACTTTAGAGTATTAAGGAGCAAACTAGCAACCATTCAAAACAGTATAAAATTTAGGATATTCAAGTTAATCATTTGCAATTTGCACATAACTTGTTACTGTCATGAATGTAGAGAATTGTTCATCTTTTGAAGTTTTGTATTCAATAAATGTGATTGAGAATTCGAAGCAAGTTTCTCACGATGACACACCTAAAATCCTTGGGTTTGTTGAACTTACCAGTATAGATATTAGGTGAAAAATCAGAGGTTACCCTTGCTACCATTACAGTTCTTAGCTTAATTTCAGCAAGTGTCCACTCCTTGCATCATGAAGTTACAAATTGTTATATCTTATGAAGTCTTTCAAAATGAGAAAATAAAAATAAAAAATAAATAAATAAATAAATAAATAAAGTGGATTATACTGAAAATCCAGATTAAGCCATCTAAGTAACTCTACCAGGGCTATGGACGCTCACTGGCAATGGGGCTCTACTTAGAAGAATTGTAACGATAACCTTGTCGGGGCTATGGACGCTTGCTGGTAGCAAGGCTCTATCCGGTCGGCTATGAGGGAATATCCTCACCTACGTAGGCTAATGTCAATCACTGGTTTGTTCAACCAATCTTCAAGATGAGGATAATTAATCACGTGCACACAACTAAACTGAAAATAGAAATTCATGCATCTTTATTGAATACTTTGAGTCTCAATCTGAATAGTAATTTGCAGGAAAGATAGTCGGAAGTTATGAATTCATTTCATCTAGTTTTCTTGAACACTTTGAATTTAATTGTTTTGTTTTGGTTGCTAGTTGTTGTGATGTTCACAACATGCCCCATTATGCTCCTTAGCAAAATGGGGACCCCTGCTGTTACTTTGCTTTTTGCTTCTGCTTGTGTTGTTTTGCTTGGTGGTAAAGGGAAAAAAGAGTCAAATTTTCAAACCTTGTTAAAAATATGGAAAAATGCATTTTCAGTACCCTTGCATGATATGGTTGGATTCCTTGTGAAAAATGAGCCAGGGTTGCTTTTTGAACCATCTTAAAATTTGCCATATTTTGCAAGTTATGATCATTTTAGTAAAATGTACATTCGGGTTTGTTTATCGCTTGGCATATACAAAGTCCTTTGTATGTGCAAAGTCATATTTTTTATGCTTGGTCGCTTTTGCATTTCGGGCTTGTATATTTTAACATACAAGGCAATATACAATACAAATATACAATGGCAGACCCGAAAGGCTTATCAAATGGAGAGAATTTGTTGTATATTTGGGCTTGTATGTTTTCATATACAAGCAGAATATACAACGCACAAATGCAATGGCGGACCCGAAAAACTTATCAAAACAGGTTTTTTGCTTGTATATTCGGCGCTTGTATATTTTAACATACAAGCAGAATATACAATGCGAAATATACATGGCACTATTCACATGCAAGTGCGAAAGATGCAAGCGCCATATACAAGCACCGGACCCGAAGTAATTATCAAACAAGGTTAAATCCTTGTATATGCGGGCTTGTATATTGGCGATATACAATCAAAATATACAAACGCCGGAATTGAAGGGATTATCAAATGGAGTTAATGGCATGTATATTTGTGATATACATAGGTTTTAAATGGAAAAGACTTAGCTGAAGGAGGAAAAGGATATCGGCGAGTCTCTTGCCGATGAAATGAACATCGGCATAACGATGGTCATCGGCACAGAAGGTTTGGAGTTCGCCGATAGTATAAACTCTCGCCGATGAAGGGAAATACAAGCTGATAGAGGATGAACAAAGCAAAAAGGCCATCGGCCAAACCATAGTGATCGGCGGAGAGGTTTTTTGTCACACCGATAATGTAAGACATGCTGATGGAAGAAAACAAAGGAATAAACAATAGAAAAAGGCCGTCGGCCAAATAGCGATGATCGGCCCGAGTATTTTTTGACGCGCCGATTGCAATTCTCACACCGATGGGCGGGAAGGAACAAGGCGGTGGAATTTTAAACATATTTTTGGTGCCCGTGGTATTTTTTCAGTCAGCGATAGTTGACCCGATGATTTTTGAGCAGTCTATATGCATTTTGAACGTGTTTTGAGAGTTTTTTGGACCTAATTTCCACATTTTTTGCAGTGTCACCCGGATTTAAACAGATATTTTAATTCCTTGCTATTATTTGATGAATTGGTACTTATTGCTTGTCTTGTCTTGCAGGCTTGCAGTTGAGGAAGCAGCTGGAAATTCCACACAGTGACATCATGGAGGAAGGAAATCTGATCTCAGGAGCCAGAAGTAAAGACAAAGTGCGAAGAAGTCAAGGACATTCAAGTGAAGGACAAGGTTACAGCTGAGAACATTATTGCAGAAGATAAACAGAAGTTATTGCTGAGCTGCCAGAGCTTCTCAGAAGGGGCAATATTTTGCCCAGATTTGACACTGCTCAGAGATATTTTGGAGGACTGGTTCATTTGTATTTATTGCTGTAACCAAGGGTTTGAACCAGAGGTAGTTAGGTTTTTTTGCTGTAGTGAGGACAATCAGAAAGTCTTTATATTGTGCCTCTCTACATTGTAATACTCTACAATAGGGGCTACAACAGGGATTTTAGGAAAACACAGCAAGTTAGCTTAGTTTAGATTAGAAGTAGAAGAAGGAGGTCGCCTGTTTGTCTGCAGTAAGGTGCACGTGGAATGTCTGGCTGCCTTACTGTATCTGTAAAGCTTGTAAGTTCTCTATAGTATGATCAATGAAACTAAGAGTCATTCCTACATTGTAAATCATGTATGACTATTCATTTCTAATACAATAGAATCTGGAGTTCTGCATCTATCTTCTGAGTGTTCTCCTGCTCTTCTTTGTGTTTTGAAATATTTTCTTTGAGAGCTTGCAATTTTAAATGTATGTTTGTGAAAATGCTCAGAACTTGCATTTAAGGTTTTTACTGTGGATTTGATCAAATTATTGTAGTATTTACATAGTGCATAACAGAAACAATTAGATCCTTCGGTAGATTAAATGAGGTGTAGATTAGATCTTTCTAACTTTTCCCAACCCATCTGAAATATTTAGCTGAAAACATAGAAATCTAAAGGAAATTGTCTCAAATTTGAAGAAGCATGCATAACAAAGTTAAAAGTAGACAGTCTTCATAAATGTATAAAGGAGAAGGCTGCAATAATTCAAGAAAACCATCTGAACTTGCAGCACAGTAACACTTGTATGCAAATGAACAAAATACTTGTTGAAATATATGATTTTTTTTGCATATTCTTAGTCCATTAAACCACCAAACAACCCTAAACTACGTAAGGCCCCTTGAACATTACAGCTTCACATTGACCAACTGAACTTGACCAACTGAACCATTGTAGACTTGGGATTAGTTGAATCTCAAATTATTCCTTCTTATCTTTCAAGTATAGTTTCAGTTCATTATATGTGAATTTTAACTTATTGTTATGATTGCATCAAAACAATCATCAACAGTTTTCTGACGCTAGGAAGAAGGCTGTATATTGCAATCATCAACAGCACTAAGAAAGGAAAATTTGAGCCCAATTGATTGGGACCCTATGTTATCACAACCATCTATGGATCAGGGGCATATCAACTTGCAACACTTGAAGGGTAGCCTCTGGATGAACCCATGAATATTCTACATTTGAAGAGGTTCTATGCATAACCCATCAAGTATCCCAAAGCAAAAATACAAAAAAATAGAAAAAATAAAAAAACTAGGAAAACTTGAGTGCAATAAAGCTGTACAATGGTGAAAATCACTTTGGTGATGCCTTGGATAAGTACCATGGTGAAAACTTGTTTCAGGCACCATGTGTAGTGGCCGATTCCACCATCTGATAAGTTCTCTCTCCATCACAACACTCCACATGAAACACTTCCCATGGATTAGAATTCTGAAACATCAAATCCTATTGCTCACCCCTACATCATCCCACCCAAAGCTAATTTGTGGAACAAGGATCCTTGTAAGCTTCTTCTATATAGCTAAAATTAGAAAATCCCAAAAAAATTAGAAAATTAAAAAAAATCCAAAAACAATAGATAATCCAAAAAAGCCAAAAACATTAGAAAAACATAAAAATACAAAAACACTCACATCATCATCATGCATCTCATCTTCAAGATCATCACATCCATCTTGAACCATTCCCACATCATCAAGCCCTGCCAGAACTACATATTCATGTCACTCACATCTTGAAAGTGCCTTGATCCCATGGACACAGGGTATGTAGGCAGTTTGGAATACGAAGGAAGTATCCAGTACTTAGGTACATAAGATGCACCCATCCAACCCATTTGGATGGTCCCTATTTACTGAGCTTGCTAGATTTAACAAATGATACACACACTAAGCTTACACTCAAAACATCGTATCTCATGCAAAAATCATCAATCAACATACCAACTATAATCATCACACATTGTCCTGACTATCCTTTTGCCCACCTCTCAAATTTATCCAACAAAATCCAAAATGATTCATGTCCTAGGATATATCGTTCCTATAATGGATAGAATCCATCATCCTATCAACACTTATCTTGGCAAGAGAATACAATGGATGTTTGTGTCATTTTGTTGGTCTTATTGATTATTGATTTTTATCTTCTTGTCTCATTCTAGGTCATTTCCAAAACTACCTGGATCTCATTATATCATGGTAAGTGGTGGATAACACTTGGAATAGACATGGTCATCATTTTGGTGTGTTGTGCCTGTGGGTTGATTTCATTACTCCAAGGGTAGTATTCATATCTTGAAGCTAGGGTCGGTTCTAGCATAGTGCTTCCCATTTGCATATATAGGTATTCATACCTTCTATGTACTGTGAGAACTTATGTTATGAGTCCCCTTCCCTTAGCTAGGCAAGGTTATACTACCTTGGGCATGCATGAAATCAACCTATTGTTTGAGTCTAGTCCATGCAATCGTGGGATAAATATCATCACCTAGGTCCTTTTTATACCTTCGTGAAATGCATCCTACTTTGCTATAATAAATGTAGAAATGCTATTAATAGTCAAATACAAATACTATACCTAGATCATTTCATCTTCTTTATCCAACCATCTTATCTAGGCTTAGATTTTTAATCCTCCCATCGATCCACTCTAACCCCCCCTCTCCTAACTAACATCCCCTCCTATCACTTACCCCTCAACCCATTCAACCAACCTAACATATCTAAACCAACCCCCCTTCCCCCCTCTAGTGACATGGTGTCCAACTAACCTAGCACTCCCTAACCCATCCCACAATCTCCCTTTCCTCCCAACCCATAACCATTCCCCTTCCTAACCTACCCCCACACCACCTAGCTCCATCACCTAGGGTTTTAAAAGAACATCATGTGTCATGACTTGATCACTTCATACATCATTACATTAGGTCATTAGCTGCATTATCATAATCACCTAATCATCATCTAACCATTGCATTTTCATTTCATTTCATTTTTTGCATACATAATATATGTTTATTAAGTTGAGCATATATTTCCATTTCATTACATTTTGCATCCATAATAAATGTTTATTAATCTGAGCATTTATTTCCATTTCACATTTATTTTTATCCACATCATAATCCATAATCATAACATGCATCAACATTATCACATCAGCATAAGAAAAACATAACATCATGATCCGTCATCATCATAACCATTACATACATATAACATCATCCATCCATGAAACCATGACATCATCAAATCATAACATATATCCACAATGAAATCACAACATAATCATGAAGACATGAGGGAAACAGCCCACCAACTACCACATGCTTAGATCATGATATCATAATAAAACATCCATCTATAAGCCAACAGAATCAAAATAGATATCAAAAACATCAGAAAAATCCTTACAACAATTAATATCTAAATTAAATTGCCATTAATAAGGGCTTGCTAACAAGCCTGCCAAGTACCATCAGTGTAGTCATTGATCATATCATCACATCATGCAACATAAACAAAACCATCATAATCAGAAATAAACCATAACATCATATCATCATTTGCATCATCAGTATATCCATCACAAGACATAAATCATCACATACATCATAAATGCATCCACAACATGAAGCATCATATAAACATCATCATGATCCATAATACATCACATCACATAATAAACCCATAACACCATAATATGCATAACCATCCATATATATACCTTCATCATGTATCATCATCAAAATGTCATCATACATCGTCACAAAATAATATACATTATCATAATAAATATACAAGTCATGATACAAAAATGCTTCTAAGGGCCACAAATATACATCAGATATGTTAGCCCCAGACTGATGATCCCCTAGCCGAATCAGTGGGTGACTCAGGGTGTGGCTACTGCTACTGCTATGGTGGTGGCTGTGGTGGCTGCTGAGGTACCTGTGGTGGGGGTCCCATAGGCTGCTGACTAGACTAAATAGATCTAGATCTGCGTGACCCAGACATCCTCGACCCACTCTGTTGGCTATAGCTAAGAAGCCATTGACCCTTAGGGACGGCTAAACAATAAGTTGCATGGTAGTACTCTGCCCGACGACTCTGATCTAAGAGCTGCCCCTGTAGCTAAGTAATCTGAACCTGCATCTGTGAAAGTAAAGGGACCATCCCTGTACTTTCCAACATCCCATATAGTCCAACCACCTATCCCTCTGTCTGTTGGGCCCAAGCCACGACTGCATCCCGCTCTCCTGTCAATGTGACCACTTGAGCCTGAGCCTATAGCAACTATGCCTACAGCATACTCATCTATCCATCTCCCCCATCTAATGATGCAGCAGCCCCTCGCAGCTATGTTAGCTCCTGATGCTGCCTCTCCACAGTCTCAAGTAGGCTGGCCACCTGTGCTTGCAGGGTCTACACCTCCTCCTCATCTCCTCGAGAGCACTGGTGTGATATACGGCCTCTCGTGACTACACCTGATCTGGCCCCTAATCCCCCTGCCTCTATATGACCAGTCAGAGGTAGCATCAGTCCTCCAGATCCTCCCTGTGTCTACTAAGTTGGTACCTACTGCATGGGTACCTCCCGCTGTCCCTGTGGTGCCCACTGTGTGGGCCTCACTACCTGCTGCTCCCTCTGCCCTAGCTGGATGGGGCCCTGTGCCTACTACTATTGTGGAAGTTGCTAGCCCTCCTCCTATCCCTATAGTTGTTGCTCTAGAGGTGGTACCAATAATCACCATCTCACTCGTCTCCTCCCTCTGCCTTGTCCTACCTGTACCTGGGTTGCCGCTACCAACACTCCCATCGGATCCCCCGCCCCCTCGTCCTCCTCTACCTCCTCTATCACCAACTCCTCAATAACATCTCCCTCATCTTCCACTATCAAATATGGCTCCTCTGTCAGGTTCGTCTAACAGATTGGCCTCCAAGTGGCCCACCATTGATCATATGCAGGTGTAGTCCCTACGTCTACTACCGTACTCCTCCAATCCCACTATTATGGCTCCAAGGCTGTAAAGTCTGCTAATGCCACCTATGGATCTATGGTCGGTGGCCATCTAGCATCCCGCGGTGTCTTGAAAAACACCGCCATCTCCTAAGGCATATCCTACGGTATCCCAAACTGTAGCATCACCTGCGACTTCAAATACCTATCAATCGTGTGCCAACGACGGCGCATCAAATAATGCAGCTGAATAACATAAGGCAGGTGTATGTCATCACCTGGTCATGGCTCGACCCCAATGTATGGCTGCCATATAAGCGGAGTCAGATCATCCAACACTCGACGCCAATAACGTAACTGTCTAGTATGAGAATACTCAACAGGCTGCCAATATAAAAACACATAGGCCTTGAACTATTGATGGTAATATCCTCCATCTGGCCTAGTAATCGCGATATGGTCAAACTCCCACACATGTAGTAGTGTGACCCCAGTTGATAGTGTAGAATCATAGTGATACACACATGTGTGCATCTTGTGATATAGCTGTGCTAGCATCGCTAGGCCCCAGGCATAGATTGTCCCCTGCCGAACCATCCCCTTTATCATCAATGCCCACCCAACTGCAAAACCTCTAGCCTACTGATCCGGCATCACTACCCCTCTAATCAACGCACAGAGAAACAAGGTGAAGTGATCTACACCCACTACCAAAGTATCCTCAAATCTCATCTCTCGACTATCTCCTGTTAACTCTGGATGGCCTGGGGCAAAGGCTCTGTGTAGGGTTGGCCGCCCTCTCTGCATATCATAGACTACTCGGTCTCCATGAATCGGTAGCTTGACGATTCCATAAACATCCTCAAGCATAATGGTGATCTCTTCTATTGGTAAGTGAAAAGAACAGGTCTAGATAAAATTGCTCCATGATCGCTATCATCATCGCCTGATGTACTCATAGCATAGGCATATCCTCTACTATCATTAATCCCAAGTCCGCCAATTGAGCCCATGTCGGTCTGTCAAATCTAGCAAACAAGGCCATCACAGCGGGAACATGTCAGTCCTGCGAGCCTATGAACCCTCTAGGAACCTGCATTCACCAAGTGTTTGTCAAAATCCTGCTATTTCTTCTAAAATGAGCCTTCCCACACTAATTTTTCCTCTTTTGGGGCTAAATGCCATTTGGCGCCACTCATTTTCCCCATCACACCAATCCCTTGGATGGTGCTACCCTTACCCTAGATGGTGCCACTTTTTAAAATAGCGACACACAATTTCAAAAAGGTGCTATTTTAGAAAATCACACTTGTTTGCCTTTTGGCACCAATCTGCAGGATGGCGCCCCTTTAGCCTTTGGTGCCAATCCGCAGGATGGCTCCCCTTTGCCTTCTAGTGCCAATCCACAAGATGGCGCTACTTTGCCATATGGCACTGATCAACACAATTATGCCAGTATAACTGATGGCGCCATAGAAACCACTTTTGGTGCCATTCTACCCAAACCCTAGCCTACACATTTTCACGCCAAACCAGATGAATGTGCCAAAATTTTCTATTTTGGTGCCGATTCCCCCCATTTTGCCCTGAGTGGATGGTGCCGATCCAGAGGATGGTGCCAATCTAAGCTGCTTTGCTGCCAATCGGCTTCTTGATGGCACCCAACCCTAATTCCCAAATCTTGAAAACAATAAATGTGGTAAACAAAAAAAATGAAAAAGTTAGGGTTTCGGCCTACCTAGTCGCCAGCCTCTAGTGCTCTCCTATAGGACCAGACTCGCTCGGACAAGTGCTTAAATCATGGAAAGAGTGGGTTGCCGTTTGCCATTCTCTCCTTCTCTTTCGTCCAAGTGCCTCAATGAGTGCAAATGTGGCACTTTAGGGCCCACTTTTCTATTTATAGTCAGCCATGTCATCCTCCAACACACTTTTTCCTCCCCAGGGTGCAGATCATAACCTTTTTCACTCGTTTTTCTTCCTGTCAACCTATTTTTTCTATCCTCTATCCATTTTTAACCTTCGTTTCTTCCTTTCGAGAGCTCACCTGAAATTTTTTTAATTTTTTCACCCGATCTCTCGAAGGGACATCCCTCACCCATTTCATTCCTTCTCGATAGCTGAGGTATTTTTCTTTGACTTGACGCCACTTCCCTGCTATGTCACAATGCCACATCAAAGAGGGGCAAATGTAGACACCTAAAAATGTCTTCACCACTTAACTGACCTGTGACATCACTAACATCACCAATCACCCTTCCAATTAATTAAATAAATTCTTATTTAATTAATTATTCATCCCAATACCTAATTCCTCATCATCTTCCCTTCTAAATTGAATTAATTTAATTAATTCAATAGTTCCTCCTTCACCAACATCAGCCTAATTAATTAAATAAATGTGCAAATATTTATTTGATTAATTTACCCCTTTAACTAAACTTGATTAATTAAATAAATCATGTTTATTTAATTAATTCAACCTACTAATCAACTTATCCCTACTCTAGTTAATTAAATATCAATTATTTAATTACCTAGCCTAACCTACATGACCCTAGACCTAGGATTAATTAAATAAAATATTATTTAATTAATCTTAACCCCTCATTAATCCATTCCCTATTTTTTCTAGCTATATTAATTAGGCTAATTACCCTAATTAAAATGGTCAAACCTAGCATAACATCCTTCCCCACATCCTCCAAATAAAAAAATGATATTTATGCCTCATAAATCAATTTTTTATACACACGTCATACATCTCATTAATAACCTCTTACACCCCTTACACATGTCATAACTCATTTATTTCCACTCTTCCCCAAATGAATTGTTAATTCATTTTCTCTTCCCTATGTGAATTTTAAATTCACATCTAATCCATCTCACCCAACCTCATTTAATTCACCCCTTTCCCAAGATGAATTTAAAATTCATCTTTATTCACAACCCTCCATTTTTGGAGATTAAATCTAGGCCCTCCACATCACATGCATTCACAACCATTGATCTCCAAATCAAATCTCCACCCTTGGATCAAATCCTCTCCCGGAAAGCCTATAAATAGAGCCTCTCCCAAGCCATTTTAGCATCCACATTTTGAGCAAAATTATCATGCCAAAATCTCTCCTCTCGAGCTAGTCTTATTAGTGAATTGCATGGGTTTTGAGAGCATTTCACATTGTCCATTATCATCTTGGGTAAAGCTAGAGTGTTTGGGTGCAACACTCTCCACCTTATCAAGGGTTTGTGGATCACATTGGAAGGTATAACATTTGATTTCATGGCATTTTTCTTGTGTTTGCTTTCATTTTGTTTTCCATAACCTACACATCTCACCAATCATAGACATTTCAAACTCTTTTTACATCTCCTCTGCAAACCTCTTACACATATCATCATCTCCACCAAATATGATGTCATCAACATATACTGCAACTATCAATATCATATCTCCTTCTTCCTTGATGTAAATATTTCTATCTGAAGTACCTTTGTTGAAGCCCTGCTAAAGTAAGTAATTATCTAACCTAGCATGCCAAGCCCTAGCTGCTTTCTTGAGACCATACAAGGATTTCTTAAGTCTACACACCATGTTCGGATCTTCTAATATCTAGAAGCCATCTTTTTTCTCAATGTAAACCTCTTCCTCTAGATCACCATTCAAAAATGCTGCCTTGACATCCATCTGATAGACCTTGAAGTTCTTATGAGCAGCAAGGGCAAGAAACATCTTGATTGCCTCCTTTCTGGCTACCGAAGCATATGTCTCTTCAAAATCAATACCTTCAACTTGAGAATAACCCTTGCACACCAATCTTACTTTGTTCCTCACAACTTCACCATCTTCATTCAGCTTGTTCTAGAATACCCACTTTGTTCCTATGACATTCTTGTTGGCTGGTTTGGGAAGAAATTCTCATGTTTGATTCTTCTCAATCTGATTCAATTCTTCTTCCATTGCCTTTATCCATCCATCATCTTTGCTAGCATCAGCGAAGGTTTTGGGTTCTACCTTTGATAATAAACACAAGTTTACTTTCTCATATGCTTTTGCAAAACTTCTCCTTGTCAGCACACCTTTATTCTTGTCCCCAATGATCTGATCTACTGAATGATTCTTCTAAACATACTTTGCTAGAGTCTCGGGTATCTACTATGGTTCTTGTTCCTTTTTTTTTCTTTTCCTTCTTCTGCATCTTCAATGCATGGAAAGATATCAGATCAGAGTCCTCTAATTCTTGTGAGATCTGATACAAGTCTTCATCTACTTTAACATTTGTGCTTTCAATCATCTTTCCCAATCTCTTGTTGTAGCATCTATAGGCCTTGCTTTTGCTAGTTGAATAACCAAGAAAGATCCCTTCATCACTTCTTGAATCAAACTTTTCTAGGTCTTCTTCATCTCTTCTGATATAGAATTTGCTTCTAAATATGCTAAAGTATCTAACAATGGGAGGTCTTCCATACCATAGCTCATAAGGGGTCTTAGTGCTATTGACCCTAACTTGTACTCTGTTGGTCAAATAGACATTAGTATGAACTGCTTCCTTCCAGTACATGTAAGGCAGATCTGCATCCTTCAACATTGCCCTAGCCATCTCTTGCACAGTCCTATTCTTCCTTTCCACTACCCCATTTTGCTGAGGGGTCCTAGGAGCTGACATATGTCTCCTAATACCATGATCTTCACAAAACTTATCAAATTCATTTGAAGTAAACTCACCTCCTCTTTTAGACCTTAAACATTTGATCTTAGTATCCATTTCATTCTCAACTATAGCTTTGAAAACATTAAACTTATCAAAGACATTTGATTTTTCTCTTAAGAAAGTAACCCAAGTCATTCAAGAATAATCATCAATAAGTAACATGAAATACCTTTCACCTTGTTGACTCTTTACTCTTGTAGGACCACATAGGTCAATATGAACCAGCTCCAATAGCATTGAAGAAGAGTACTCCTTGCTCTTGAAACTTGTCTTTGTCTAATTTCCCATTTGACATTCTTTGCATAATGTATTTGTAGGCTTGGTTATCTTGGGCATTATTATGGAGTAAAAAGTAACCTCATGTCATTTTACCTCCTAGTTTAGCTCCTAGGTCCTCGTGTTTACACTTTACATGTTTAAAACTTATCTCGAAGCAAATTCCCATGAAACCCATGTCCAATGGGACTTAGGGACTAGATATAAATGCTTAATCATGACTCAAATTAGCCTTGGGACTTGGGTGCCCATGCCCTAGTCCAGGCTGATTTGCTGGGACCCAATTTAAATGTGTCAGCATGGGACCTTTAAAAAGGTTTCCCTTTGTTGGCCTTATTGATGCAGGAGCATCACTCTTTTCATGTTTGTAAGGTCATTTTGATGTCTAGACAGATTTTTAAGGTTATTGTGATGTCAAGAGTCTTGAATTAGTGTTCAAAGGTCAATTAGAGTCCATTGGGATCATTTCCAATGGTTTAGAGTTCTTAGGAAGTCCTAGAAATTCAAAATTTGAGTTTTCTTGCCAAAACTAGATTTGAATTTTCTAAGGTTTTTGGCTTGTTTTTAGAGTTGGAGGTTGGGTCTAAAGGATAGAAATGGGTGTGTTGAGTCCAATAAGGTCTTGAAAGACCATGAAATACCATGTAAAGTCTTTTTACAATATTTTTCTATAGTAGGGGGTGATATAGGGCTTAAAATTTCAAGTTTTCAAACAATATTAGTTAGGTTTTGAGAAAAGAAAGACATGTATTCAAAGGATAACTGTTTATTGATGGTTATTGCATGAGGATGAATTAGAATACATGCTTCAAGAAGATCTGGAGGAGTTTTTGATGAAAGTAACCTGTTATTGCAAGTTTTTTTTTAATTTTTTAAACTGTTTTGCAGACATACATGCATAAAAGATTGTTGTACGGCCATGTATGGAACCATATTGGTCTAAAAGCATGTGAGGAATTTAGATTTTTGTTTCTATAATCTAATTCAATTGGGTTCATTAAATTTTATGATGTTTGGAGCAAATTAGAGCAAAAATACTCATTGTAATTTTGACAATTTTCTGCAAAAATAGTGAGAAATCAGTCTTGTATGGCTTTGTATGGATAAAATTCTAGGTCTATGAATGGATGGAATGATATTGATTTGTATGCAGGTTCAAATGCAACTAGTTTCATTAATTTTTATGATGTTTTGAGCAAGTTATAGCAAATTTACTACTAGTTGCCCTATTGAGAACCAAGGTTTCCAGTGAGGTTAAAAAAATTCATAATGTTTGTTTGCACCATTGAAAATTTATGAAACTTAGAGGAAATCTTCATTAGGTTATTGGTAAAGTTCCCACCAAAGTAAAATGCATCAATCCATTGTATGTGTGAGTTATGACGGACTGTGTGTGTTCACTGTCAAAGAGATTGCCAAAACCCTAGATCTTTGAGGGTTTAATGAAAAAACATATTGTTTGAGTTTACCATAGAAAAGTGACAATTTGAAGAGGCCCTGTGGAGTGTGTTGCAGGTTTGAGAAGCTCAATAATGTGTCAAGAAATAGTTTTATCATTCAAGTAGCCAAATAGATCTTTTTGAGGCTTTGAGCCTAGTGGGAAAAGCTTGTAGAAATCTTGCAAAAGGTAGGGTTATAACACCTTCAGTAGACTCAATCATATCTAAAAACACTTGTTTCTTGTTATTGTTTAATATCTCTACATCATTTTTGGTGTCAGAGCCCAAATATTTGGGTAGGGGAAGTTAGTATGCTCATAGATATTTGGAAAAGTATGTGTATTGCAATTGACAGGTTAAAGTGAAGAACCTAGGTACTAAAAGACTGGGTAGTGAGAAAAAAATAAAAGAATCCCTAGGTGAGGTATCACAAATCCAAGAAGAGAGATAGAAAGATGCAGAAGCAAGATAAGAAAGAAGGCCTCAAAAAGAAGGACAAGATGAAAGTTAATAAGATAAGACAAGATGCAGAGTTTGATAGAGAAATGGTAGAGTTGAGAAGAGATATTAAGCTTGTAGTATAGCAATGGCTCAAGGAAAGAAACCAAGAAGGTGGTAGGAAAATTAAAAAGAGAGTGAAGTGGCCTATAGGGCTACTTGTCAAGAGAAGAAGAAGGCAAAGGATGGCTACCTTGAGAAGAGAAGAAAAGAACCTGGGAAAAGCCCATAGAGGTTTGGGAAGCAAAGAGTTGCCACATGAGCAACATGAAAAGGAAGTGGAGTTGCCAAGAGAGAAACGTGCACAGGAAGTGATGAAGGGAGTTCTCATTTTGGAGAACATGAAAGAAAATAAGAAAGAAGGGCGAGAGGAAGAAGTAGAAAAAGCACTTAAAGAAGAGACTAATGAAGAGATAATGAAGGAAATTTCCTATCACAAGTTAGACAATTAACCAAATCAGGAAAGGAAGCTACTTGGGATTGACATGAATGAAGTTCGAGAGTGTTTTTCAGCCAAACAAAGAGTAAGAGTGAGTGAAGAACTAATAAGACAACCTAAGTGGAAGGCAACAATAAGGAAGTACACACAAGGAACAAAAGATGCAGAAATGGCCAGTATTAATGACACCTATCAACGAGAGATAGAATTTTGTTGTCTTACAACTGAGAAAGAAATAAGGAGCAAATAGAAGAAGAAAGAGGCCAACAAACAAAAGCCAACTAATAAACTCAGAGCAAACCAATACAAACATGGTGAGGATGAAGAGCCAAGAATGTAACACAACTAGAAGAAGAGAAAAAAAAAACACCAGCATATGAGGATGTCACATGGATGACTAAAGCTAACATCATCAAGTATGGGAGCATTGTTGCAGACCTCCTCTCAGGTGGAACCTGAGTTTCATTTTCTTTCTCTTGGGAGTATGATGCAGGAGCATCACTCTTTTCATCTTTGTAACGTCATTTTGATGTCTATTTGGTGTTTTAAGGTCATTATGATGTCAAGAGTCTTGAATTAGTGATTGAAGGTCAATTAGAGTCCATTGAGATCATTTCCAATGGTTTAGAGTTCTTAGGAAGTCCTAGAAATTCAAATTTTGAGTTTTCCTGCCAAAACTAGATTTGAATTTTCTAAGGTTTTTGGCTTGTTTTTACAGTTGGAGGTTGGTTTTCAAGGGTAGAAATGGGTGTGTTGAGTCCAATAATTTCTTTAAAGACCATGAAATACCATGTAAAGTCTTTTTTACAATGCTTTTCTATAGTAGGGGGTGATATAGGGCTTCAAATTTCAAGTTTTCAAACAATATTAGTTAGGTTTTGAGAAAAGAAAGACATGTATTCGATGGATAACTATTTATTGATGGTTACTACACAAGGATAAATGAGAATACATTCTCCAAGAAGATCTAGAGGAGTTTTTTGATGAAAGTAACCTGTTATTGTAAGTTTTTTGATTTTTTTTAGACTGTTTTGCAAACATACAAGCATAAAAGATTGGCGTACGGCCATGTACAGAACTATATTGGTCTAAAAGCATGTGAGGAAGTTACAGTTTTGTTTTCAAAATCTAATACAATTGGTTTCATTAAATTTTATGATGTTTGGAGCAAATCAGAGCAAAAATACTCATTGCAATTTTGATAATTTCCTACAAAAATAGTGAGAAATCAGTCTTGTATGGCTTTGTATAGATACATTCTAGGCCTATGAATGGATGGAATGATAGTGGTTTGTATGCAAGTTCAAATACAACTAGTTTCATTAAATTTTATGATGTTTTGAGCAAGTTACATCAAATTTACTACTAGCTGCCCTATTCAGAACCAGGGTTTTCAACAAGGTTAAAAAAATTCATAACTTTTGTTTGCACCATTGAAAATTGATGAAACTTGGAGGAATATTCATTAGGTTATTTATCAAGTTCCCACCAAAGGAAAATGCATCAATCCATATTATGTATGAGTTATGATGGACTGTGTGTGTGTTCACTGACAAAAAGATTGCCAAAACCCTAGATCTTTGAGGGTTTAATGAAAAACATATTGTTTGAGTTTACCACAGAAAAGTGACAATTTGAAGAGGCCCTATGGAGTGTGTTGTAGGTTTGAGAAGCTCAATAATGTGTCAAGAAAGATTTTTATCATTCAAGTAGCCAAATAGATCTTTTTGAGGGTTTGAGCCTAGTGAGAAAAACTTGTAGAAATCTTGCAAAAGGTAGGGTTATAACACCTTCAGTAGACTCAATCATATTTAAAAACACTTGTTTCTTGTTATTGTTTAATATATCTACATCACTTTTCAATTTGAATTACTAATGTTAGTGGGAAAGCATATATAAGTGATTTTATGTCTTCATTTTACACCTAGAGGGATAATGCGAACTTATGATATTGAACTAAGGGATTTCAAGACATTCATTGTGTTGTAGAGTAGAATTGTGTTGTTATTGTGTTTGTTTGTTGCATATTTGGCTTCATCAATCCATATCCTCATGGTTTGAAGGATATTCATCTCCGTGAGGGCTTCACCTCTAAGGTGACATCTATTTGTGTTTCAATCATTTCAATTCATCATTGCTTTGGCCTCTACCCTCCCTTGGGAATGCACTCTATCTAACAATGGTGTTGGAAGACTTGAATTTCCTTCTGAGGCTTGTCCGAGGCAAGCTCCTAAACACCACAACCCCCAAACCCCTCTCTTTGTGATTGCAGGTTACAGGTACAGGATCTGGTGAAGTGCAGGTATAAAGAAGCAATTCAGAGGATAAGGATATAGGATCTAAGAAAAATTTGCTATAAATCTACTAGACTAGGGTGCCTACCCCATAGTCCTCCCGACAAGAATTATCCCGAACTCAGGAGCTAAACATTATCTGACATTGATCACTGTTCCAAATTTATAGAAAAGTTTCCCTATCATACTTGGGCACCCACCCTGTAGTCTACAAAGTCTTTGCCTCTAGAAATCCAACTTCTAGTGAGTTTCTATTCCCTCTTGAGTGTCATCCTATGTGGTGATCTATAGCAGTTTATTCATTTGTACCTGATTTCATTATAATTAGGGTTTGAGGCTTATCGAATCTAGGGTTTGACGAATATTTCAATATAATCAGTCTTTCCATATCATTCTTGAGTACATCAACTTATATTTGAGTCCTCTCCATCTGTAGTGACTTGGCTTAGTTGTTTTCCTTGAATGTTAATGTGAAAGGAGGGTTTAATTTGATAGATCTTGACACTATTCATCATCTTTCCCACTTTTCACATATAAACTTTTGGTGATCCCATGTTTTTACTGAACTTGCATCTTGTTGAGTGTTGTATTTAGTCATTGCATTCATTCATATCATATTTATCATCTTGCATTGGAAAATTTTGCATACATTTGGAAAAAATTGAAAAAAACAAGCATTCTAGGCTTGCATTAAGACATAGTTTTGCATATTTTGCATTGCATATCATAAAAACATTTAATTTTTAATTTTTACATCAGATCTGATATTTATTATAGAAATTTATCATTAATTCATATCAAATCTTGCATTTACAAGCTCCATTTGCTAGGGTTTTGCTTAAAAGGTAGCATTTTTCATATAACCTAGTCTTAGCAAAAGCTAGGGTTTGTAGACAAAATTTCATTTTCAGATTTTACTTCTCCTTTTCAACATTCATGCAAATCTAATTTTGAATTGTAGTGTTGGATCATAGTGCATACTTTTGCATCCCATCTTTGAAACCTTCACCTTTTTACATTTATACATTGTGTATTTCAACAAAAACAACTACCTTCATCCTTTTGATTGTGCATTGATGATGGGGAGCCTCATATGGTAAGACTTACTCCCTCTTTGCTCGGGCTGACAGTCAATTCAACCGTTGCCAAACTCTCATCGCTGTGACCTTTACCATCGGCGAACACTTACAACCTGTTGCCGATACGCCAATACACTAACTTAGTATATGCTTGGCGTGACTTGCTACTACCGGTGGACTAAAGTTTCTATACCCTGATTCACCATTACGACCAGTCACCATTTGTATCCGACGAAAGATATATTCTCAATATACATTCCCCACATGCTTTCTCAACATACATTCTTAATATACCTTCGAACCACACTCGTCGACAAGACCTAGATCATCGGTGAACTCCTTGTTTGTTCTCCTAATATGCTAATATGTGTCATTTTCGGTGAGACCCTACTCATTGGCAAGCACGCACAACTTCTAGCTAATGTGCTTTGTCACCCCGATCTAAATCTTAGGCTATGACTTCCGTTCAGCAGCTCAAACCTCCCTTCGGCCAGACTATCCTTGTCGCTCTGAGTGAGGAATGCTATTTCGATGGCCTCTGTCTCACCGATAATAGCTCCAACTCCTTCGATCCAAACCCTAGCACATGGAGATGCTAGGCCGTCTACTGTGCACAATCCTTAGTCTGGAACATCTGCACCGCCGAACAATGAAACAAAATAGGAAACAAATGAATATTGTACAACAAAGCCATTCCACTGATTTTGATAGAAATCTCACCAGTGGAATGCTTCACATCGACATTTTGCAACAACGAAAGTACAGAAAGGAAAAGAAATCTACAGCTATGCAATTTGTAATTATAGAGAATGGAAAACAAATTGACGAAGCAGAATAGTTCAATTTCTCCTTAACACAATGCACAATTACATTCGCGTAATTACATTCAATCTCCTCTTCGATTTGATTACAATAGCTTTGATCTTGTTCATTTCCCTAGTTTTTATAAACTCGCGAAAGGAACACCAACCCATTCCAAGTGGCTGGGAGAAAACTAACTGATTCCCAGTGGCTGGGAGACCAACAGTCAAACCACTAACCATTTGACAAATGCAAACTAAGTACTTGGGACTTACAAAGTTTGTTCTAGGTCTAGATACAAACAAAAATGACATGCATTGGTTGAATAGACCTTATTACAACACAAAACCTGATTTTCTGAACAAATATGAATTTAAATGCCTCATGGAGGCCACCTTGTGTTAGGTGCTCCTGCACCATACACCCCACCTAGGAAAGAACTCATGTCCCATGAGTTGAGTCTGTGTCTTGCACCACCATCATCCTTCGCTACATCATGCCTTCCCCACGATCTCTAGACTGCAACTTGCTTCCATGGAATCAAAAATTCATGCCTAGCATTGTAGGCTCTACTCACACCTTGCCATGAGTGAGTGCTTGCAACCAAACTTGGATGTTGTACGCCATGATTGCTTACTGTCATAACTGCATGAACATCTTCATTCAAAATCTTGGTCCATGCTTTGTGTACTGCTGCTATGGTAGAATACGATTGTCTATCAACTCTTGTGGGCTCTAGAGGACAAACAATGGTCCCTACTAAGAATAGCATCTTCTTCTTTCCAATCAACTTGTAGCTGCTTGCAGACCTGCTCTTGGACCTTCTGCTGATTCATCTCAGTTGTTACCATCTGATCTCCATCGTTCAAAACTAAAATCACCTTCTAACTGTGATCTTTGGTAACCTCACTCCTTGAGGTATCCTCAACTTTCCTTGTCTCTTCTTCATGCATCTTCACAAACTCTTTCTTACCCACCAAGATGATCTTGGCTGCCTGCTGTGTTGCAGCACCCTCTTGCAATGGTGTCATCACAAGTCTTTCCATCCTTCTTGATGGTTTATGTGTTAGCATATCCATCATATAATGCTTGCCTATCAAATCGCCAGGGCCTACCTAAAAGTAGGTGACAACACTCCATGGGCAAAATGTCACATAAAATTCTCTCCTTATATTCTCCAATCTAAAAATCAACATATGCTTGTTCATATACCAAAAGTGATTGGCTATCACTTACCCAAGATGCTCTATAAGGAGTTTGATGAGGAATCCTTTCTATGTTCAATTTATCCACCATTTCCCTAGACACCATATTATCTGTTGAACCAGAATCTATGACTATCTTGCATATTTTACCTTTGCTTTTGCAATTGATCCTAAAAAGTGCTCTCCTTTGTGATGGTTCAGTCTTCACTAGTTCTTTGAGCAACGTCCTCTTGATCATCAGATTTTCTCCCACTTCTGATGTCAAATTTACTTCAGGAGATGTCACACTTCCTGCATCCTCTTGAGTCAATATGGTTCTTCTCTCATTACCATGAGAAGTTGAGGCCTTCTCTGGACACTTATAGGTCGGATGCCCTATCTGATTACAATTATAGCATCTCATTTTGGAGAACTTGGATCCTTTGTCTGATCCATTTGTCCCACCTCTTTCATTTGGCCTTCTTCCTCGGTAGCCTCCTCTACTACTTGAGTCTCCAACTTGCTCTTCTTAGCTAGACTCACCACTAGGCCTCTGGTTAGGACTTCTTCCTCCAAAACTGCCTCTAAAATTTCTGTCACCCCTTCCTTTACTTGGCTACTCCCCTTTCCTCTTTAGCTTCTCTTCAACTCTAAATGCTACTTGAAAGCATTTTTCCATAGTTTCAAGGGTAAATAAACTTATCTCATCTTGAATATTGATCCTTAGACCATTTAAATACCTTGCTACCTTGGCTTTTTCATCCTCCATGTACCCACAACAAAGAGTGTATTTGTGAAACTCCTCGGTGTAAGTAGCCACATCCATATCCTTTTGCTTGAGATTCTGCATTTTCCTGTAAACCTGCACCTCATAGCCAGATCGAAGGAACTGAGACTTGATCTTCTCCAGCATTCTATTCCACAAAGATATCATACTCTTCCCATTCTTTACCCTCTCTCCTTGGGTGTAATTCCACCATGTAAGGGCAACACCTTTGAGTTTAGTTTTTGCAAACTTAACCCTCTTACTTTCAGGGACTTCCTTGTATTCGAAGTAGTTGTTTAGAGTCTCAATCCACTCCATGACTTCCTCAACATTCATCTTCCCACTAAATATGGGGACATCTATCCAAGCCTCCAAAGAGTCCTTTCCAATTGCCTTGATGGCTTCTAGGAATTGTTTTTGCTCAACTGGTATCTTTGCCTCTTCTTGTTCCTCTTCTACTTCCTCTTTCTCTTCTTCTTCATCTGAACCTTCCTCTATCCTTTTTCCTATCTTCATTGCCTTCAATTCTACTTGGAGTGCTTCCCTGACTCTAGTTTTGATCATCTCTTCCATCTCTTGAAATTTCTTGACCACTTCGGTGGTCATCCCCTTTGGAGGCATATTGCTAGCCTCTCCTTCACTCTCTGTCTGACATAAACATTAATAGATAGCACCCAAATGCCAACACTCCTACAAATCCTCAATTTGACTACAACACAATGCTCAATCAAATGTCCATCCTACATGCTACTACAGACCCATTCCTCTCATCCAACATCATATCTTGGAGATGCTCTACCTCTCTCTCTCGCAGTGGCCTCACTCTGCACCCTCTTCCAGCCAAACCTCTATTGGTGAATGGTCTTGATAGTTCTCATCATCATCTACCCACACACTACAGGAGTCCTATTCCTTCTTGCAACTAGGTGGCACGAGCAACTCGTCATCTGCCTTCTCAGTGATAGAAATCAAATACACAACACCTCTACCTAGAGCTTTTGTTGGCTCTAATACCAATATGATGGGGAGCCTCGGGCTGACAGTCAATTCAATCGTCGCCAAACTCTCATCGCTGTGACCTTTACCATCGGCGAACACTTACAACCTATTGTTGATACACCAATACACCAACTTAGTATATGCTTGGCGTGACTTGCTACTACCAGTGGACTAAAGTTTCTATACCCTGATTCACTGTTACGACCAGTCACCATTTGTATCTGACGAAAGATACATTCTCAATATACATTCCCCACCTGCTTTCTCAACAATACATGCTCAATATACCTTAGAACCACACTTGTCGGCAAGACCTAGATCATCGGTGAACTCCTTGTTTGTTCTCCCAATATACTGATATGTGTCATCTTCGGTGAGACCTACTCATCGGCAAGCACGCGCAACTTCTGGCCGATGTGCTTTGTCACCCCGATCTGAATCTTAGGCCGCGACTTCCATTTAGTGACTCGAACCTCCCTTCGACCAGACTATCCTCATCACTCTGAGCGAGGAATGATTTTTCGATGGCCTCTGTCTCATCGATAACAACTCCAACTCCTCCGATCCAAACCCTAGCACATGGAGATGCTAGGCCATCTACTGTGCACAATCCTCAATCTGGAACATCTACACCGCTGAACAATGAAACAAATGAATATTGTACAACGAAGCCATTCCACTGATTTTGACATAAATCTCACTAGTGGAATACTTCACATTGACATTTTGCAACAACGGAAGTACAGAAAGGAAAATAAATCTACAGTGATGCAATTTGTAATTATAGAGAATGGAAAACAAATTGATAACACAGAATAGTTCAGTTTCTCTTTAACACAATGCACAATTACATTTGCACAATTACATTCAATCTCCTCTTCGATCTGATTACAATATCTTTGATCTTGTTCATTTCCCTAGTTTTTATAAACTCGCCAAAGGAACACCAACCCATTCCAAGCGGCTGGGAGACCAATTCCAAGCAGCTGGGAGAAAACTAACTGATTCCAAGTAGTTGGGAGACCAACTGTCAAACCACTAACCATTTGAGAAATGCGAACTAAGTACTTGGGACTTACAAAGTTTGTTCTAGGTCTAGATACAAACAGAAATGACTTGCATTGGTCGAATAGACCTTATTACAACACAAAACCTAATTTTCTAAACAAATATGAATTTAAATGCCTCACGGAGGCCACCTTGTGTTAGGTGCTCCTACACCAATTGAGCATTGTAGGACTTTGACATCCTTCTTGCATCAGATATAAGCTATTTTACACACTACATCTGATTATATTTTGTTCATTCATCATTTTGCATAGTCTAAGAACATCCTTTGTGCATCTACATTGAAAAAAGTGAAAAAATCAAGCATTTTCGGTTCATAAAACAAGAATAGTTTTGCATTGTTTCATTACATATGTCATAAATATCTTTCAAGTCTGATCTTACATTCATTCTAGGCATATTTGCATTGCTCATTTAAAATTTTTGCATCATTTCACACTCTTGCTTGAAAATTTGCATATTTTTAATTACACATTGTGTATATCAACATTAAAGGTTGCATACACTTTCTTCAAACAAACTTCTGAATCATTCATCTTGCCTTGTTGTGTAGTACTTTTTTCCTCCTACCTACTTTATTTGTTGTAAAATTTATGTGTATTTGAGCTCTTTCAATAACCCAATTTCCTCAAACAAGTGCTTTGGTGTGAAATAGTCTCATATACATGGCTTCTCATCACAAAAATATTATGTTTCCTCCTAGAGTTTATATGAAGAGGAAGACTCCTAAATCTGAATTAGTCTTTACACCACATGATAGAACAATTGGAAACATTGAACAATCTCTTTACATCACAATTAAAGTAATGGATAATCCTATAAGAGGAGCCCTTATTGATCCTAACTGTATGACTAATGTGGCTACAGAAGAGTTCCTTTACTCACATGATTTGATACAAGAATCTTATGAACCAACAAACATGATGATTAAAACACATACTGGAGCTTTCCTCCCAGCCATAAGGAAGATTAGTTTATTGATCACAGTATTTGACAAATCTTTGGAACAATCATTTGATATCATACCTATATCCGACCTCTTCCATATAAAATTAGGCCATCCATGGCTCAAGGCCATGAAAGTTGTCCCCTCCACCATTCACAAATGTCTAAAATTTCCTTACCATGGGAGCATGCATACTATCCACGATGGTAGATGGCAACCTATGGTTACTCAGAAAATCTTCAATCTTGATTACTTTTGGTCATGACCTACTGAACCTCCTGAACCACGACAAGATCAAATCTTCTTGGGATACCAACAATATAAAGCAAAGTTGATAACAAAATTGGCTGGACCTCATATAGAACAAATCATAAGTAAAGAGCCACCTAAATTAAAAGAACCCCCTAGACCTAGAGGTAAGGGAGTCTTTGTTGTGGTTCCTCCTCCATCATCCTTACAAGGATCAGGAGATACCTGTAAAGAACAAAACATTTCATCACAAAAGGTTAATCTAGCACAAGCTTCCTCCTCTGAAATGTCAAAGAGTATGGAAAATCATGAAAATACTTTTGTAAACATCACCAATAAAACAATAAGGAATAGACAAGCAAGAGAAAGGAGGAAGATAAGACAAGCTTTAGCTCGAAAGACACCACCTCAACAAGAGAACATTTCACCATCTAACATTGAACCAAACAAAGAAGAGCTTAAGGAAGAAGAGTTAAAGGATGATGACAAAAGTTGGGTAATTGTACCTTATGTACCTCTTTCTTCTTGCATTTGAGATTGGGAGGAAGATGACTTGCCCAACAACTGCTAGTTCGGTTGTGCACATAGGTAAGTATTTCTAACCCTTTTTAGCCACCTTTGTCGTAGCATATCTTTGCTCACTTACGTGGCCTCTTCTTATGTGTTATTTTCGCACGTGATGTGTTATGTGTTGTTTAGGTTTCCTAGGATGACCCTTGATACTCTTGTAAGGTCAAGGATATCGAGAGATCGCCTCTGTTGTCACCATTCGTCTATTTGTTTCTACATTCTTCTATCTTACCTCCCCTCTATTTTACAATTGTGTGTCGTGCCTTAGGGGCATAGCGTTGTGGATGATGTCTTGGAGGCATCCTCCTACGTGGTGTTCCTAAGGCACTTCTTTCTCCTCTCTCATTTTTATTGTTTACCTTCTTCAATGATTTTACCTAGTTGGCAGATAATGAAAACAAACAAATACTAATATGGACCGTGTGTCCCTTTAGCAAGTAAGCAAAAATGGACCCAGTCTATATATAAAGATGGGGATTTTTGGTTCTCAAATCTAAACACATCAAACTCTAAAGATTTTCCACTTCTTATGCTCAAGTTCAATGGAAGACTCAGCCAATAGAGTGGGAGATTATCTCCTATCTCCCCTTCACTTCAAGTTCTGTCACACCTAAGGGGTATTCCCTCATTCACAATCCATATATATAACTTTTCAATACCAGACAGAATGTTCTCATGTATGCACCAAAATTTATATGATTAACCCTAGATTGGCAATGTTCTTGGATTATCTAACTTATTCATATAAGAGAACATGCAAGACCTAAACCTAAAACCAAACATAAAATGATTTAATTCAAATGACTTGTCTTTAAATGCATTGATTTCCTAGACCCATTGGGCAAGCAAATTCTGGACCGGTGCTTTATCAGGGAAACAGAGTCAGACCCATCACTGCAAATGTTCCCTCATGACAACAAAACTTCATATCCAGAGGACCCAAAATAAAATATTACTACCTTACAATAACATGTCCAAGAAAAAGTATCATCTATGACCATACTTCACTAATCCATTAGTATTACACACTTTTCCCCATATCTGATCTAGAGAAAATTTAATCTACTCCTTGAATAGACGTAGAAAATCAGATGTGCAACATAGCAAGTGTACATTGAAGAACTTAGAAACCCTTGGCAACTTTGTTCAAAAGAAAAAATGTGAACACCTAAGGAGACAGTCATATATAATGCACATAGAAAGTGTTTCTCATATATCTCTATCTGGAAAGAACGTTGTCATTCAAAAATTTATATATTTACAAAATAGAAAATACCTCTGCACCCAGACACAAGAACTAAGTCTGCAACAGAAAGAATACTCCCCAAAGAGTGGATACCTTGTATCCAAAGCCTAGAAAATCCCCCTTTACAAAGTGGAACATCATGCTCTCTTATAGAAACAAGAGCATGTTGCCCTAAAAATTTATTACATCCTGGCAGTTAGGCGAGTTTTATATGACAAGTTGATGCCAATGAGCCTAGGGAAATTACCAAATGCACCAAAAAGAGGAGAAGACAAAAAAATAATAAAATATAGAGAAAAATGTTTTAATTTATTCTTTCCCTTTGATTTGACTTGTCCATTTTTATTTTAGTTGCCGGGCAACTCCATTTCGCACTGTCGCATAGCATGCTTGAAGGTTCCTTCATCCCTATGCATGACTGTGATATGGGACTATGTGGCTTCTTTTCAGGCCCCTCCTTGATTGCATCCATCCTTTGAGATGACAGAGAAGAAAATCTTGCAGCGTCCAAACCAATTTTTCCCAATTCATTCATTGTTGGGTCGTTTTTCTTGATACAGGAGCGTTTTTGGCCATTTTGGCAACCAAAATTCATCATAAACATGCTTAAAATCCATACCCAAGCATTAGGAATGGTCCAGGGATGAATTTAAACCATGAAACAACAATTTTGAGCTCCAAAACATCCCCAAAATCTGGCCTGAAAATAAAAAATGTGATCAACAGCTCCATCAGGCAAAACTCTGTTTGAATCCAATATAGAAGACCTCCAAAAATGCCTCCAAGGAGAAGAAAATATGCCCATCCTTGTTGCAAAGAAGATTGCAAGTCAAAATATGACCAGAGGTGGCCATTTCACACCGTCACACGGCTTCAGGGGAGCAGTCAACAAGACCGTGTGATGCTGCGAAATGCTTATGGAATACCTTTATTTTCTGTGCTAAACATTATAACATAATGTTATAATGTTCAATTTATAATATTTTCCTTTTAAATCATTAAAAATGTGACAATAAATATTTTAAAATTCCATCTTTAAACTTTGGCAAATGGCAATTTTTAATTTCTCCTCCTGGGTAAACGACACCTGTTCACTGTGGGCACATTAGACATCTGGAGGCCATGAAAATTTGCACAGGGCCATTATCAATTATTTAGAGAAAACCCTTTTCATCAAAATCCACATCCTCGAAAGATTTTAGGGACCTCCTTTGTAAATTAGCCTATCAGATGCCTTCGCTGTAACTGAAATGCATTAAAATACTACATCATATGGTCTTTGATTTTGATGAAATTAGAATTGGAGAAGTTTTAGACCAAAACGAGAAATGGGTCACCTTCAGAATTATGAGATTTGAAACTTTCTAGAACACCAAATCTAGCCAGGTCGTAGTCAGAAAAGAATTAAATACCCCATCAAAACTTATCCTGGAAGCATAAAACTAAATAAGCATGTTACCATATGCACTAAAAAACTTCCCACCATATGGATTTGCAAGATGACTTCTGAGATACAAGATTTTAATCGACAAAGGCGGGCTCCGGGGTAGATTGAGCAGCATGTTGACCTGACCTCTGTCGACACATCGAGAAGAGATAGGCACTTCCAATTTGCAAAATTTGAGGGTGCCAACAGTGGCTCATGTTCAAGGATGCATGCCTCTTGCAGTCATGGTGAGATTCTAGTTCTCTCTAGGACGTCGACCAGGTGTCTTATCCATTGGGTTGTTGTGTAAATGCTCCATCTTGCATTAAAATCATATCTATTAATTTTCATTGGGTGGCCTCGGGCCACAAAAAATGAAAAACTAGTATTTCCCTCTATCACATACCCTATTTTCATCTGACTATTTGAAGAAAAAATTTGAAATGCTTCCCCAGAATGCCTATTCATCCAGACTGTTGAATGTGTCACTTCCAAATTGTCTTGTGCTTCTCTGATTTGTACACTTAAATCTTGATTGAGATGTACCTTCATATATCATGAGAATAGCATACTGGTCCAAAATATCATGCCAATTGACATAATAATCTGCATGGTCAGCTTCTTAGACACTTAAAGTTTTATCAAATTAAGCAACAAAGTGAAAATACTCATAGTCCACTAGATGAATAGCGTTAGTAACATTGTCTTCACTTGCCACATTTATATCAAACCTTAAGCATTCATGAGTAACACCTTCTTGGAGTACCTCAACATGATGTTTCTCTAGCATATTACAGTCATACTCCAGCTTTGAGTCCGATGGATCACACTGATCAAAGGCAAAAGACTGAAATACATCAACATAGTGATCATCTAAATTTTGTCCTTCATATGATAGAAAATGCACATCCATAGGTAACCCTTCAACTTGAATTGTCAAGGAGTTGCATTCCTCAAATTAGGTGGCTCACCAATTCTATCATGCATCTTGATGTCCTATAAAGGAAGCTCATATTCAAACATAACAAGACCTTTTTCAAAGCTCAAATCTTCATCCTCATAGGGTTGAACAACTTCAACATTGTTTTTGCATGCATCAGACCTCTGGGGCTGCTCCACTTCACATTCTTCATACTCCTGGTCATCTACAAAGATAGGATTATTTCTACACCAATAAGGAATGTCATTTCTATCATCTGATGAAAAAGGAGGCTCATTAAATAAGGGGTTTTGCCTTATATTCATTTTTGCTACAAATCTTTATGCCTCCTCCACATGGAGTTCCAAATCTTCCTCAACATCACTATAATCTAAAACACCACAGTCAATATCTTCTTCACAGGCATAATCACAATCAGCCCTAAAATCACAGCAGCCAACACTGTCTTTCACTTCATCCTCTAATTGTTCAGCACACATATCTAAAATTTCTGCCATATCCACATATTCTGAGATAGCATGGTCAGAAAACTCCTCAGGTTTCATAAGACTGCTACTAGATGATGGTAATAATATATCATTCAAATGTTCAACATGGGGTATAATCACATCTCTTGGATATTTGACAATATTTTCCTCATCATCATGAGAAATAATCTTAGTTTGGAACATGTCTTCTTTAGTTGCAAACATTGCATCATTGTTTGAATCATATATAGCCATAGGACAAGTGTGATCAGCAACATGAAGCATACCATTTTTATGATCATGAATATGAGCATTCTCTACCACATCTATCTAATCAGCCATCTGAGCAAGACTACTTGGCTTCAATTCCTGAGGCAATAAACCTAAGCTTGATTCATACATTTCATAAAATAAATCAATGCATGCAGCTTCTTGAGGCCTGAGATCTAGAGGGATATCCATATAGGTATTCAGTATTCTAGAAAATAAAGAATACCCTGATTCTCCTTCATGTCTTCTCATGTCAAAGAGAGCCTGAACTAGAACCATAGGATCATCATTGCATGCAGCTTGTTGATGATTTGTTCAGGGCTCTACATGATCAACATTATGGACTAATGTATAATTTGGGACAATAGGGATGCAGTTGCTTTGATAGTCATTGTTGTTTTCTAATCTACACTTTTCATCAACATAAAATGCTTTAGGGTCATAAACACTCATAGATAAGTAGCCCTTGAACATTCCATATTTCCAGTTGTTTTTAATGTCCATGGCAATTTGATATGCCTGATGATTATCCCTTAAGAGGTAGCTCATTTCTTCATCAAATGCATCTAGGTATACAAACAAGCATAATGCATCATTTGGTCTTATATGTTCTAGAATATCCTTTATTGCCTTTGAAAATCTGAGATTGAATGCAGGAACCAACTCATCTTCTTCTTTCTGGATGTTCATAAGTTTTCGTATCACTAAACTTGGGTCAATTCTCTCACCAAACTACTCTATGAATGCTATCATAAAATTACTCCAAGAATAGACAGAGCACACTGGTAAATAAGAGAACCAGTCTCTTGCATCTCCCTTTAGAGACTGAACAAATAGCCTCATGATCACATCCTCATGATCTACCTCATAGTCATCCATTAAATTATTGAATTCTTGCAAATACTTATTAGCTGACTTAGACTTCTCACCATTGAACTTTGGTATTTTATCTCTGATTTCATATGGTATGACATTTGGGAAACCACAAATGCCATCAAAATTTATGGCTTTGTACCTTTCAGTGGTGAAGTTTCTTTGACTAGATGGACGGGGCTGATCACCTGTCATGGTTATACTTGGAGACATGAAAGGATACATACATTGGTGCATCATGATGTCAGAGTTTTCACCAACTCTCTCTTATAGCAAGATCTTAAAATTACAAAAAACATAACTCATTACAGCTACTATTAAGATCTTTTAATGAGTAGAACTCTTGGAACTTGGAAAACACATACTTCCTCTTACAATACAAGGCTGTAATTAATAACCCAGAAGTATGCCAAAGTATCACTACTCTTTCCCTCTTATAGTGCTCTAACACTTGATAAGGGACTTCATTAAAACTCACATACTATGGTTTTTCACATAAGCTCTTATTTGAAAACCAAAATAGAAATACCTAGAGCAATTGCAGCAACTACTAACCCTTCTTCTTGATTGGAATTTATGATTGTTGGAACTTCCTTGTATTCCTAATCAAGTTCTTGAAACAGAGTCACCACCTCTTAGTAGAGGATCGATGCTCAAGCAGCATGAAGCTCCTTCCAGCCTTTATTTCATTCTGGGTTCTCTTCAACAACAGAGTCACTTGAAACTTCTTCAAATATACTGCAACAAAACTTGTCCAGGTCTGAAACATTCGATATCTGAAACAAATATTCAGGTTTTTCAATTTTCTAACTCTTTCCACAAAATAATGCACTAGTCCTCAGTAGAGTTGCCATTTCTGTTGGTTCCCAAATCTGAACACATCAAACTCTAAAGATTTGCCACTTATTATGCTCAAGTTCAATGGAAGACTCGACCAACAGAGTGGGAGATTAACTCCTATCTCCCCTTCACTTCAGGTTCTGCCGCACCTAGGGGGTATTCCCTCATTCACAATCCATAGATACAACTTTTCAATACCAGGCAGAATGTTCTCATGTATGAACCAAAATTTATATGAGTTAACCGCAGATTGGCAATGTTATTGGATTATCTAACTTATTCATATCAGAGAACATGTAGGACCTAAACCTAAAACCAAACATAAAATGATTTAATTCAAATGATTTGTCTTTAAATGCAATGATTTCCTAGACCCTTTGGGCAAGCAAATCTTGGATTGGTGCTTTATTAGGGCAACAAAGTCAGACCCATCATTGCAAATGTTCCCTCATGACAACAAAACTTCATATCCAGAGGACCTAAAATAAAATATTACTGCCTTACAGTAACATGTCCAAGAAAAAGTATCATCTATGACCATACTTCACTAATCCCTTAATATTACACACTTTTCCCCATATCTGATCTAGAGCAAATTTTATCTACTCCTTGAATAGATGCAGAAAATTAGACATGCAACATAGCAAGTGTACATTGAAAAACTTAGAAACCCTTAGCAACTTTGTTCAAAAGAAAAAATGCTAACACCCAAGGAGACAGTCATAGATAACACACACATAAAGTGTTTCTCATATATCTCGATTTGGAAAGAACATTGTCATTCAGAAATTTATACATTTATAAAACAAAAAATACCTCTGCACCCAGACACAAGAACCAAGTCTGCAACTGAAAAAATACTCCCCAAAGAGTGGATACCTTGTATCCAAAGCCTAGAAAATCCCCCTTTACAAAGTTGAACAACATGCTCTCTTATAGAAATAAGAGCATGCTTCCCTAAAAATTTATTCATCCTAGTAGTTAGATGAGTTTTAGATGACAAGTTGTTGCCAATGAGCCTAGGGAAATTACCAAATGCACCAAAAAGAGGAGAAGACAAAAAAATATGGAGCAAAATGTTTTAATTTATTCTTTCCCTTTGATTTGATTTGTCCACTTTTATTTTAGCTACCAGGTAACTCCATTTTGCATTGTTGCACATCATGCTTGAAGGTTCCTTCATCCTTATGCATGGCTATGATATGGGACTCTGTGGCTTCTTTTCAGGCCCCTCCTTGATTGCATCCATCTTTTGAGATGACAGAGAACAAAATCCTATAGCCTCCAAACCAATTTTGCCCAATTCATTCATTACTGGGTCATTTTTCTTGATGTAGGGGTGTTTTTGGCCATTCTGGCAACCAAAATTTATCATAAACATGCTTAAAATCCCTGTGCAAGCATTAGGAATGGCCAGGGGATGAATTTAAACCATGAAACAACAATTTTGAGCTCCAAAACATCCCCAAAATCTAGCTGAAAACAAAAAACGTGATCAGAAGCCCCATCAGGCAAAACTCTGTTTGAATCCAGCCTAGAAGACCTCTAAAAATGCCTCCAATGTGTTGGGTGAATATTTTGTCGTTAACTCACTAACGACAAAATGGGTATATCAGCCACAGCTATGATGAGACAAAGTCTCTCCTCTCAGCAAGGGGAGGTTCCCTCTAATTACTTAACTTTTGCAAATCAAACAACTTATCAAATTTATGTACACTAAAAACTATGTTTGTGGTGGTTCCATCTCATCTCATTCTCTTTTTTCAGAATAGATGTTTATATTTCAAACTCTTGATATAAGACTTATAAATTATCACAATAACATAGAAACACAAAGTTTTCTGTTACCTCACTTACTACTTGTAAACGGAACTATTTGAAGTAGAATGCAGCCCAAAGTCTTCACTCTTCTCCAAGATGGTAAAAGTAAATCAAATATAACAACTTGCAGCACAAAGTCTCCAAACTATTATATTCTCACAAACATGAACATATAACCCACAACCGATTTGATAACACAAAGTTTATCAGAATCAAATTAAGAGCGCTCTTCAATCACTTGTAACAAACTCCACACTTCAATTATTATCAAATAAGATTATGATAGCAAGACGTAAGAACAAAACTATCACAACACAAATAATCCCAAGACAAAGATTGGAATTGAACTTGCTTTCTTGTATTGATAAATATTTGAATATTGATTTTCACAAAAAGCACAAAGTCTTGATTTGCTTCTCAATTCGCCAGAGTTTCCTTGCAATAGACAAAAGATAGATATTTACAAAAGAGGCCCCCTTTATTTATAGGGAAAGGCCATGAGAAAATCTAGGAAATCTACAACTAATTTGACTTATTCAAAAATAGGAGTCCTTATTGACTTGGGACTTCCTATATTTTTACATATAATTACATATTGAAAATGTACATGTAAAAATGTCCAGAATTGTTTTGAAAGTACATGTGAAAATCAGAAAATAAACTAAGGGAAAAAACTAGCTGCTTCAATTTGTATCACCACTTTTTCTCATGTGGTGATCATACATAGTGAAGGCCGCTTGCATTTCAATGCTATCTGGGTTGAATACATTTTTGAAGATCATCCTGGCTCTCACTATGGCATCCCTCACTGTAATGATTGACTTGGCATGATTAGTTAACCTAGTTTTCAGATTGTCCAAGGTTAACTGGTTGTCTAAGATGTTGTCCACAGAAGTTATTGAAAATGCTTTATCTTCAAATTCTTTTTGGAACATGTCTTCAAATTCCTTAACCATTTCTTCCGCAGAAAGAAATTGGTTATCTTGTGATACCAACTTACAAGGCAACTCCTCCAACTTATGCAAAATATTAACATCATTTTCTTCACTGGTTTCCTTTGCAGCTTCAAGATCCTTGATCAAATTTCTTAGCATATTGCTCATGTACATCAGAGCTTCCTTTGTTTCTATATATGAATCCCTGTTGGAAATAGCGCCAATGGATATTAGGGTACTTATTTTTAGCTTCCTCATTTCCACCCATTTATCATGAGTATCCTCCGTGTGCTCAATATATTGAGAGATAGCATCAATGAGATCATTAAGTTCCACCCTTACTTTCCTCATCTTATCCGTCTTCTCAAATACATCCGTGAGCAAAGAGATTCCTTGCACTCGCATCCTGTCTAAGTACTCTTCAAGTACTTTTCCTCTGAGGTGAGTCTTTTCTGCTTTCAGAATGATCGGGTCTTCTACAGAAACGACCTCTGGAGTAACTACTTCCGAGTTCAAAGTGATCTTTCTTACCACTGCAGTCAGTTGTTCTACCTTTGCCTTGTAATAACCTTTCATTTCTTTGAGTCTTTTCTGCTTTCAGAATGACGGGGTCTTCTACAGAAACGACCTCTGGAGTAACTGCTTCCGAGTTCAAAGTGATCTTTCTTACCACTGCAGTCAACTGTTCTACCTTTGCCTTGTAATAACCTTTCATTTCTTTTTCCCTGTCGAACTTTTGGATCAGGATGTCCATGGCTGACTGCATATCATTTTTAGCGCTTTCATGGGTGATTTTACCCAATTCAACCCTAGAAATAGAATAGTCATTCATATCAAAATTTTCAACAGTTGCATCCTGTGGAGGTTTTGCTATCTCCAGAAATTTATGTCCCTTATCTTCAAGTACCCTGGAAAGGATCTTTGGTTTCTTCGGGGCCTTAAGCTTTGCAGGTACCAACTTAGTGAAATCAAAATCATCTGGAGAGATGACTTGCTTTTTCCTCTTTGGCATGTAAGCTGATAACCAAGGTGGAAGCAGAGAAGTATTCACATTGGGATCCATTCCTACTGCTGGTGTTCCCGGAACTGTGCTTGTATTGGTAGTAGAAACAATAGGCGGGGTGTTAGTAAAAACCGCACCTGTTACATTTGCACCTGAAACTTGCTCAGTGTTCATCACAAAATGATCAAACATGGACATATCCCCAATATCAAAAGACGAAGAAGACAAACTAGGAATTGACTTAGAAGAATGGAGAACATTTTCGAAAGTGCCTTGGGGATTATCAAAAATTATTTTAGGAGGAGAGGGGGATTCAGAGGAAGGAATGTTAATAGGGGAAACAGACACAGGGGCTGCGACAGGTGTATTGTCCTGTGGAGACAAAGCCTCCTCATCTTGTTGATCTGAATTCCTGTCTTCAACATCCATCTCTTCTGTAGCTGGCTCTTCAGTCGCTGGATCCTCAGTCGCTGGCTCATCGACTTCCATATCTTTCATTTCAGGTTCTTCCTCAACAGCTTTTGCTTTCTTCGTTACAAATCTAATTTTAGGCTTGTGTGTTTTAGAGGATGATGGAACATCACTCTTGTTCTTCATTCTGTTTTCTACCCTTTTATCAGTCTGCTCTTGAGTTTCAGTTTCTGAACTAGTGAGGAATTCTTTCAGCGTAATTCCTTTATCCGCCAGCCAGTTATTGGTGTTAGCCAATATAGGCTCAAATCTCTTCCTTAGTGAAGTTGACTGCTTTTGGGACCATTGGATTGGAGGGAGAGGAGTACTAGCTATTTGTTCTACATCATACTTGGCATCAACCAATTCCCCATCATCCACAAGATCTTCTGGAATATCAGCAAGACCCAGATATTCAATTTGTTCTAGAGACAGCCTGCTATAGTCCAGTTTCCTGATATCTTCCTTTGTTCTCAAGTCTATCCAGACATCTTCCACCATGGGTTCGTGAAACTATGTTTTCCTCCTGATTTTATCCTTTACACCCCAGTAGTCAAATTTTGGTCTCCTCTTGAATTGCTTCATGGTGACCAACTGCATTTCTGTCTCCATGGCCCTTGCCTTTGCGGCAGTCAACACTGAATATCTGCCGATTTCCACTAGAAATCTGAAACCAGGCTTCTTGAGTTCCATTTGTTTGTTATGCATGACAATCATTTGTCTGCACAACTCCATCAAGACCAGTCTATCTGAAGGAAACCTAGGAAGCATATAAGGGTAGCCTTGGAAAAAGCCAACCCTCAAGTATGAGAAATATGGAAATTGCAAAAACATACAACCAAAGTCATTAACCACTGTCCATGCCTCGTCTGAAATTCTTCTCTGCTCCAGTTGGGGATCAAAAAGACACAAGAATACAGCAAAGAATGCATCATTCACCCTCCTGAAATGGTGAATTGAACCTTTCAATGTCAGCTGAGAATAATACTAGTATACTGGGACTACTCTCCTATCCCCTTCTGATGATAATCCTGGAAAAATCCTCATGGAGGCTATAATGTATACCAGATAGGAAGTCATGAAGAACTTGGAGGTAGTGGATACCTTCGTCAGCTGGTCATGCAAAGCATTACTGATTTGTTCTCCCCAGAAAATAACTTGCCTGCCCTGGAGTATGACCTTAATGAAAGGATACATCCATTCATGAAACTGTGAAGAGGAGGACAAACCTCTTATCCTGCTGAGGAGGGTAATCAAGTCACCAACTTCTTCCACAAAATCACTTCGAGGAAAACTACATGGCCACCTTGACAAACTTGACCTCGCAGTCTTCAACCATTTGTTGTTGATCACTTTCTTCGCTTTTTCTGGATTCTTGTCATATTCTTTCTGAGCTTTAACAAAGTCAAGCTTCAATACCTCTGTCGCAGGAGGACACATGAACACCTTGTCAATGAACTTAGGATCCAACCTGATTATTACATTACCACTGGCATCCACCATGGCTCTAATATCTTTGTTATAGAAATGGGCACACTAAAGAACAAATTCTGTATTGTGAGCCGCCACTGGGAAGAATGATACCAGATGAATATTACTCTCTACTATCTTTCTCATCATAGCACTGGGGTTGCTTGACTTGGTTCTTTCTACAAACTCAGCCATATCAATATGGCCAATCTCTGTATCTCTAATGTCCTCAACATTAGAATGGATTGAGGTGATTGGGAAAACACCTTGATATTTGTACTTCATTGCTTTTGACTTTTTCAGGGACAAGTCAGTCATTTGGATGAACTTTCACCGAGAAGAAGTCTGACGTTGAACGAAGCTCCACAGAAGAAACTGCAACAAAAGTCATGATCATGCAATTAGGGAAAATATGGGCAATCTGGGAAAATTGCATGTTGATGATCACGACTATGGGAATGCGCTTGAAAAAGGGCTATAGTGTGAGATGGCCAAAAATCAGAGGAGAAGCGGGCTCGGGAAATCAAAATTGGAAATTTTCTAGTGTTGGAAAAATTTGGGACATTTTTGCATGGGCGGCAAAATTCACTGCCCTTGCATATGAGGGTTTTGCATTATTTGCATTGGCGGTGAATTTTGCCGCCACTGCATGTTGATGAAAACTTTGAGTTGGTAAAAGCAGCAGATTTTGCCGACAATGCAGGTAGCAAGTGAATTTGGTAGTCTTTCGTGTTAGGGCGGCAAAATATGTCGTCTATGCACATGAGTTTTGTTTGATTGTCGATGACCTATCTGGGCGGTAAAAAATGCCGACTTTGCTTAGTAGGAGTTGGTAAAAGCGGTAGATTTTGCCGACAATGCAGGTCATGAGAAAGGCAAGGGTTTGTCAGAGCGGCAAAATTCGCTGACACTGCTCATTGTAGGTTTTGATGTTTAGTCGGGAGTATCGACCGCCACTGCAGGGCAATGAACATGCCACAGTATAAGGGCGGAAAAACTCGTCATCTTTGCACATAATGGGAGTTGGTAGTTGGGAAGATCTAGTGGCGAATGTGGCCGTTGTTGCATACAATGGGAGGGTTGGTGTCGGTGAAGGTTTTTGGTATGAAAGACACATCATTTATAAAATGATAAACCCTAATGGCATTCTAAAACAATCCGAACATGAATCATAAACAATAGAAAAAACCTAACAAAACTTGATAAACTAACAACACAAACAATGAACGAGTAAAAACGGGGAAGAGAAACACAAGAAACTTACCCGTAAAAACTTGAAACCCTAGGTTCAATCTTCAACGCAAGATCTGTCACAAATCGGGAGCATACGATCAAGCGGTCATTGAGAATGTTGGTGGATCAATCAAAAGGCTTTAGTGTAAGGAATGACAAGCAACAATGGGAGTGATAACACATTTAAAAGGTTGAGATTGGAGTTTAAATGCCTGGCATGAGTGGCCATTAATGGCACTCGACATCAAAATCCCAAAGATCTCGCTCGAGCGGTGATTTTGGCCACTACGACACTACAATCGACAAATGTGTAATGTCGGCAAAAAAAGCTGTCATTGCATATCTGACGGAAAACACATGCGATGACGATGAATTTAGCCGCTCCTACACATTGAACTTAAAACGATGTAATAGCGGCAAAAAATGCTGTCATTACATCAAACAAAAACAAGCTTAAAAATAATATGTAGGAGCGGCATTTTTTGCCACTCTTGCATATCAAGAGTCAAAATTTACTAACTCCTAAAAATAACCAAAATGACATCTTTACTAGCTTACAACTTTAAATGATCCTCGCAAAAATCAAGAAATCAATTCAAGGAAATGTCGCAGATGAGTTTTAAAATGTCAAATGACCTCGCATGAGAACAAGAAAATATTTTCTCGATTTGCGATCTTAGAGTGTAGATTCACGAAATGGACAAGTTTCGTGGGGTTGTCTACAAAAACGAGCATAGCTGATTTTGAGAACAACAGCTGGCTCTAACTGAGGAACTTCCTTCAATCAAACTTTGAAATGATTGAGGGGAGTAGAATCCAGTCTCTAAGTGCCTTCATCTATGCCATTGGGCTATAGAGTCAAGCTAAAAAGAAAAAGACACAAAAGACTAAATGAAAACGCAAGAATAAAATACAAAACTATACAAATGTACAATTTAACTTATCTAAAACTTCAAGGATTGAAGTGCTTTAGATGTTGTCCACTGTGAGGTAACAAGAATGGTGTCCCATCCTGATACTCCAGGAAGAAACTATTTTCACCACAGAACTGATGAATGGTGAATGGACCTCTCCACAAGGAATCAAATTTTCCGTGCATTCCTTTTGATTCTCTCCTCTTGTCCCACAGCAAGACTTGATCTCCAACCTGAAACTCATGAGCCTTTGTCTTCTTGTCGAAGAGTTTCTTTACTTGATTTTGGTGCTTAGCAATACGGTCCACCACAATAGTGCATTGCTCCTCAAGTTCAGTCAAATACATGATCCGTTTATCAATAGAACTATCAAAAGTTCTATCTTCCAATGCCTTTACCAACTTCAATGCTGGCAATTCCAAGGTAATTGGTATCTCTGCATTCAGACCATATAGAAGCTGAAATGGTGACATGCCTATCGCCCTTTTGGGTGTAATTCTATCTGCCCATAAAGCATCAAACAATGCCTTATGCCAAGTTCTCTGATTCTCATCTACCAGTTTCCTGATGATAGTGACCAGATTCTTATTGCTTGATTCTGCTTGACCATTCCCTTGTGGATAATAGTCTGAAGAATGGGAAAGAGTGATCCCATGCTCGTAGCAAAACTCAGTGATCTCATGAGAGGAAAAACAAGTAGCATTGTCTACTACAATCTTGTTTGGAACTCCAAACCTAGAAATAATGTTCTCTTTAAGAAAAATGCAAACCACCTCTGAAGTAGCATGCTTGACTAGAATAGCTTCCACCCATTTGGTAAAATAGTCTGTAGCAGTGAGGACATAGTTATGTTCGGCACTTGATGATGGATTCACTGTGCCAATGAAGTCAATACCCCACTGCTGAAAAGGCTCCTCAATCACCACTGGTTTTAGAGGTAAGGCTGTCAATTTTGGTTTCCCAACAAATTGTTGGCATAACTCACACCTACGTACCCAATTGTACGCATCTTGGAATAGTGTGGGCCAATAGTATCAAGCTCACAGAATCTTGTGAGCCGTTACAGGTGCTGAAAAATGCCCTCCACAAGCCAAATTGTGGAAAGACTCCAAAAGTCTACCTTGTTGCACTTTGTCCACGCAACGGAGAAATACACCGTTAAGACTTCTCTTGTACAAACCATTGTCCCAAAGGACGTAGTTAGCAGCTTTTAACTTAACAGTTCTCTTTTCCTTATAAGACAAGTGAGAAGGGCACTCACCATAGGTAAGGAAATGAGCGATATTGGAATACCACTCGTCAGTTGTAGTAACAAAAAGAACAGTTGGTGTGTCCACAACTTCTTCTTCTTCATCCCCTGTCTCTTTTGGAACGTTGTCTGCGATCAATTGACACAAACCTTTACCACGCACAAGCTTGGTAGGCTTGATATCCAGATCAAATTCTTGGATCTTAGCGATCCAATTACCTCTCTTTGTTCCGAACTCCTGTTGAGTTAGGATGGATTTGACTGTTGTATCAGGCACCATGACAATAGTGTGTGAGTTTATAATATAGAACCTGAAATGCTTCACCGCTTTGACTACGGCATAGGCATGCTTCTCCATATTTGAATACTTCAATTCATGAGCTTTGAGAGGACAACTCATAAATGATATGGGGGATTCAATGCCTTCTTCATTCTGCTGAACCAGAATAGCTGAAAGTGTGTGTTCTGAAGCGTAGCTATAGACTACAAAATCCTTAGTGTAGTCGGGACAAACAAGAACTGGAGCATGAGCAATAGCTCTCTTGATATCCTCGAACGCTTCCTTACCTTCCGCAGTCCAATGGAAAGTAGTCTTACCCTTCATCATATTAACAATGTGACGGGTTTTTTCTGCAAACTCAGGAATGAACCTTCGCAGAAAATTCACCTTTCCAAAGAAAGAGTGAACAACAGTCTTACTTGCTGGCAGAGTGAGACTTTGAATAGATTTAACTCTCTCCGGGTCAAACTTAGTACCTTCCTGGGATACAATGTGCCCAAGAAGCTTGCCTTCCATCACCCCAAAAACTGACTTCTTGGGATTAAGGGAAATACCATTTTGCCGATAGCATTCCAGCACTTGTCGCAAATGATGTCCATGATCATGACGGTTTTTGGAGAAAACAGTCAAGTCATCGAGATACACCATGATGAACTTACCCATTTCATCTCTGAAAGCAGATCCATCACTCTCTGAAATGTTGCGCTAGCATTGATCAGACCAAAAGGCATTCTGCGATATGCAAATGTGCCCCGTGGTGTGGTGAAGGCAGTTTTGAACTGATCAGCTTCATTTACCTCCACTTGGTTATACCCCAAAAAACCATCTAACATAGATAGCATTTCTGAACTTGTCACTGTTTGCAATACTTGGTCCATGATGGGTAAAGGGTAGTTATCTTTCAAGGAAGACCGGTTGAGATTTCTGAAATCAATACAGATACGGATTTCTCCGTTCTTCTTCCTTATAGGTACTATGTTTGAAACCCATGTGGAATGATGAATTGGAAAAATTATCCTTGCATTCAGCATCTTCTGAATTTCAGAAAGAATCATACCTAATATCTTTGGATTGTATTGCCTCTACTTCTGTTTGTGAGGCAACGATCCAGCCTTGAGGGGAATTTCGTGTCGAACCTCCTTAGGCCTGAAAGACTTCAGGTCATCATAGGAGTAAGCCAAAACATCAATGTAATGGCAGAGGAGGTAATGAATTTGAATCTTTCATCAGCAGTACAACATTTTCTGATGTTGACCATCTTAGGATCTGCTTCCGTACCCAAATTGACCTGCTCAAATTCCATGGAGGAACTCAAATCCTGTTGTTGTTGCCGCTGCTTGATATACCTGTCATGTTTATCAAAGAGTTTCTCAAGGGAAACCAAACCTTTTGGGATTTTATTTCCTTTCAATTGTAGAAATTCTTTGCCAGTCTGTGAATTTACCTCAAAAACATATTCATGAGGTGGTGATTCACTTCCTTCAAAGTAAAGCTCATCAAAACTATCCATCTTTTCTAGGAAAGCAATGATTTGATTATCGTCATTGAACACCTGCCAATGGTCAGTGTTATCAGGTATACTTGGTTGGAAGACCAGCTCAATAGTGTACTTGTTTCCTTTGAAATCTTTGTGAGGCACCATGAGAGTGGCGGAAACAGTGAATGAATCTGCACGGTCATTGAACTCTCTTGGCACCACTGAAATATTGAAAGCATCAAAATCTTCAATGCAATCCCATACGTGATTGCGATAGTGTCTCAATCTTTCATTTTTTGTTTGGTACAAATTTCTTACTTGACAAACCACCAATTCGGCGTCCCCTTGAGCATGAAGGTTCTTAACACCTCTGGCACACGCCGCTTCCAATCTGAGCAACAAGGACTCGTATTCGGCAGTGTTATTGGTATTGTCAAATTGTAACTTATATGAAAAAGGTAAAATATCACCTTGTGGCGATATCAAAACCACTCCAGCTCTAGAACCGGTAGAAGAATAGCTGCCATCAAATTCTAAAATCCAGACTCCATCAGAATTTGATTTCTTGGGCTTTCTCTGGTCAAAAGATTCCTCTTCATCGGTGAGGGAAGAATCTGGAATTGCTATACCCTTACCTGAACTTTCATCTGAAAACTCTTCTGAGTCTCCATCTGACATATCAGAGCTATTACCCAATGTAACCTCATCTGATGAATCGAAACAATCTTCAATAGATAGAAAATAGTTACCCATTCCCGAGGACTCAAACAAAATTTGAGCTTTGGGGTTTGATGTTTGAGTAACAATGTATTTTGCCTCCTTCTTAGGAAGCAGCTTCTACATGACACCTTTGATAGGTATCCTAGCTTCAGACAAATCCATGTTCAACTCTCCACCCACATCCTTGCAGAAGTTATGTCCGAGAAGAATGCCGTATGAAGCTGGAACATCAGCTACCAAGACTGTCATCTTGATTCTCTTATCCGGAAAGGCTGCAAATGCAAATTGGGCGTCTTTGATTTGACCCAAAAGTGGAACTTGCTTATTCTCCATAGAAAAACACCTCCCAAAAGTTTTGGTTAAGGTGAGGCCAAGGGCATCTGCTACCTTAGCAGGCATAATGTTGTCTGAGGCTCCAGAATCTATTACGCAATTGCTCAATTTATGACCATTTACTAATAGGGAAACATAGAAAGGTTCAATTTTCCTAGAGGCTTCAGGGGGAGTAGTAACAAGATTGTTTAGGGTAGGTTTACTTTTGGAGGAGTCATGAGTAGCTTTGGGAAACTCTTGTCCTGCAGGGACGGCCTTATTTTTGACATATTTGGCTAATCTATCAAATTGTTCAGGATTAGCCTGTAAATATTCAACTTCAGACATTTGTATCTTAGTTCTCCTAGCATGGTCTATTATATCAAACTGCTAAAAAGAATTAGATACGGAAGAAGAAAAACCATCATTTTGATTTTTGGTAGAGACAGCACTAGTCTGAGGAGTAGAGGTGGAAGGTACAAATTCATTAGAGACACTTACTTGTTTATTGACCACCGGGTCTTTTGATTGGAAAGGTGGTGGAGTCCCCCGTTTAGCGATTGAAATCGCCGGTTGAGATTCTTCTCTCGCCTTCCCTTTATCAGCTTGAAGAGCTGACTGATTTTGAGACCTAGTGAAAATAGCATATGCTCCTTCACTCACTTCTCCTTTTTCAGCTTCGTCCTGGTAGTTCAGAAAGCTGATGGTAGAGTCGCTAGCTAACTCTTCTTCTCCTTCTGTGAAGAGATTAGCACCATTTTCATATTCCAACTCAGGTTGGAAAGAAAGTTCATTTTCAGCTTCATAGTAGCCAACAGCAGAGTTGACCGGCGCTGCTTCAATAGCAAGCTTCCCCTGTGTAGGCGGAAGACGGTTTTGCTGTCCTTGATTCCTAGCAGCATTGCCTTGATATGAATTATTTGGAAATGTCCTCCTTGGTATATCTCGGTAAGAAGGAGGCGCAGATATACCTTGGGACATTTGTCTCTTGAGAGCTAGCAATTCATTTGCTAGCTTTTGCACCATGGGATCTGTGGTGCTTGTGGAAACGTTCTCAGTAGAAGAGGAGCTTTTATTTCTATTAGTGTCCCTTCTTATCTTACCCACAAGGATAAGATCATCTTCTACTTTAGTTGCCAGAATCTGAGCCGCAGCAAGATCAGTAGGAGCAGCTCGCCTCAATAGGAAACTCACCTCCGGAAGCTGTGTATTGATAAAGAAACATTTGAGGTTCTCTGCTGTGGGCTCAGCGGTGGCGGGAATGTTGTTTCTCAATTTGTTGAACTTAGCAATGAAATCTCGCATTGGTTCATGAGGTTCCTTTTTCATCTGTGTCAGCTGTGCCAACAATGCATGACCATCTTCCGCAGGTTTAAACCTGGCTTTGAACTTGGTTTTGAGAGTAGCCCAGTTTGTTATAGTCTGAGCTTGGAGGTGGTAGAACCAGTCTGCAGCAGCGCCTTGTAGTGTTTCTACAAAGAGTCACACAGCCACGTCTTTGTGCTCGACACCTATCACACCACAGGCTATACAGAAAGCCGCAATGTGCTCATCAGGATGAACTTTTCCGTCACCATAGAATTTGGGGAAATTCTTTCTTCAACTACGAGGTAGTTCATGCAATGGTGGGGTCAAATTTAGAGGACCAAAGGTATTACCCCAAGGGCCTTGGGCTGCCATGACGCGCTGATTGAAAGGTGGTATAACAAACCTTGGTGGTGTATGAACAGCCAAAACTCTGTTAGCATTGGAAATAGAAACTTCACTTGGTATCGGAGACCTGGTGTTTGTAGGGGGAAAACTCCTGGTGCACTGAAGACGAGGTCGTGGAGTCAAGAATCCAAAGTTATTCTGCTGCATCAATTCAAATGCAAGATCAATAATACCCTGAGCCCTCTTACTTTTGGTGTACCGGGAATCTACCAGACTGTATTATGCTAAACACAATTTTGCAAGAAAATGGAAAAGAACTGAAAATGCTTCAACTCGAAGCGTGAGGCTTCCAGTTGCGCGTTCCTTCCCCAGTAGAGTCACCAAAAAACTGTTGGGTGAATATTTTGTCAATAACTCACTAACGGCAAAATGGGTATATCAGCCACAGCTATGATGAGACAAAGTCTCTCCTCTCAGCAAGGGGAGGTTCCCTCTAATTACTTAACTTTTGCAAATCAAACAACTTATCAAATTTATGTACACTAAAAACTATGTTTGTGGTGGTTCCATCTCATCTCATTCTCTTTTTTCAGAATAGATGTTTATATTTCAAACTCTTGATATAAGACTTATAAATTATCACAATAACACAGAAACACAAAGTTTTCTGTTACCTCACTTACTACTTGTAAATAGAACTATTTGAAGTAGAATGCAGCCCAAAGTCTTCACTCTTCTCCAAGATGGTAAAAGTAAATCAAATATAACAACTTGCAGCACAAAGTCTCCAAACTATTGTATTCTCACAAACATGAACATATAACCCACAACCGATTTGATAACACAAAGTTTATCAGAATCAAATTAAGAGCGCTCTTCAATCACTTGTAACAAACTCCACACTTCAATTATTATCAAATAAGATTATGATAGCAAGACGTAAGAACAAAACTATCACAACACAAATAATCCCAAGACAAAGATTGGAATTGAACTTGCTTTCTTGTATTGATAAATATTTGAATATTGATTTTCACAAAAAGCACAAAGTCTTGATTTGCTTCTCAATTCGCCAGAGTTTCCTTGCAATAGACAAAAGATAGATATTTACAAAAGAGGCCCCCTTTATTTATAGGGAAAGGCCATGAGAAAATCTAGGAAATCTACAACTAATTTGACTTATTCAAAAATAGGAGTCCTTATTGACTTGGGACTTCCTATATTTTTACATGTAATTACATATTGAAAATGTACATGTAAAAATGTCCAAAATTGTTTTGAAAGTACATGTGAAAATCAGAAAATAAACTAAGGGAAAAAACCAGCTGCTTCAATTTGTATCACCACTTTTTCTCATGTGGTGATCATACATAGTGAAGGCTGCTTGCATTTCAATGCTATCTGGGTTGAATACATTTTTGAAGATCATCCTGGCTCTCACTATGGCATCCCTCACTGTAATGATTGACTTGGCATGATTAGTTAACCTGGTTTTCAGATTGTCCAAGGTTAACTGGTTGTCTAAGATGTTGTCCACAGAAGTTATTGAAAATGCTTTATCTTCAAATTCTTTTTGGAACATGTCTTCAAATTCCTTAACCATTTCTTCCGCAGAAAGAAATTGGTTATCTTGTGATACCAACTTACAAGGCAACTCCTCCAACTTATGCAAAATATTAACATCATTTTCTTCACTGGTTTCCTTTGCAGCTTCAAGATCCTTGATCAAATTTCTTAGCATATTGCTCCTGTACATCAGAGCTTCCTTTGTTTCTATATATGAATCCCTGTTGGAAATAGCGCCAATGGATATTAGGGTACTTATTTTTAGCTTCCTCATTTCCACCCATTTATATTAGGGTACTGCATGTTGATGAAAACTTTGAGTTGGTAAAAGTAGCAGATTTTGCCGACAATGCAGGTAGCAAGTGAATTTGGTAGTCTTTCGCATTAGGGCGGCAAAATATGCCGTCTATGCATGAGTTTTGTTTGATTGTTGGTGACCTGTCCAGGCGGTAAAAAATGCTGACTTTGCTTAGTAGGAGTTGGTAAAAGTGGCAGATTTTGCTGACGATTCAGGTCATGAGAAAGGCAAGGGTTTGTCAGAGTGGTAAAATTCGCCAACACTGCTCATTGCAGGTTTTGATGTTTAGCCAGGAGTATCAACCGCCATTGCAGGGGAATGAACATGCCATAGTATAAGGGCGAAAAAACTCGTCGTCTTTGCACATAATGGGAGTCGGTAGTTGGGAAGATCTAGCGGCGAATGTGGCCGTTGTTGCATACAATGGGAGGGTTGGTGTCGGTGAAGGTTTTTGGTATGAAAGACACATGATTTATAAAATGATAAACCCTAATGGCATTCTAAAACAATCCGAACACGAATCATAAACAACAGAAAAAACCTAACAAAACTTGATAAACTAACAACACAAACAATGAACGAGTAAAAACAGGGAAGAGAAACACAAGAAACTTACCCGTAAAAACTTGAAACCCTAGGTTCAATCTTCAACACGAGATCCGTCACAAATCAGGAGCATACGATCAAGCAGTCGTTGAGAACGTTGGTGGATCAATCAAAAGGCTTTAGTATAAGGAATGACAAGCAACAATGGGAGTGATAACACATTTAAAAGGTTGAGATTGGAGTTTAAATGCCTGGCACGAGTGGCCATTAATGGCACTCGACATCAAAATCCTGAAGATCTCGCTCAAGCGGCGATTTCGACTGCTACGACACTACAATCGACAAATGTGTAACGTTGGCGAAAAAAGCCGTCATTACATATCTGACGGAAAACACATGCGATGGCGGTGAATTTAGCTGCTCCTGCACATTGAACTTAAAACGATGTAATAGCGGCAAAAAATGCCGTCATTACATCAAACAAAAACAAGCTTAAAAATAATATGTAGGAGCGGCATTTTTTGCCACTCTTGCATATCAAGAGTCAAAATTTACTAACTCCTAAAAATAACCAAAATGACATCTTTACTAGCTTACAACTTTAAATGATCCTCGCAAAAATTGAGAAATCAATTCAAGGAAATGTCGTAGATGAGTTTTAAAATGTCAAATGACCTTGCACGAGAACAAGAAAATCTTTTCTCGATTTGCGATCTTAGAGTGTAGATTCACGAAATGGACAAGTTTCGTGGGGTTGTCTACAAAAACAAGTGTAGCTGATTTTGAGAACAACACAATGTAACTTCTCGTAGGCTAGCGGTGGGTGATGTACCCCACCAGGTGGGAGATGTGCCCCACCGGGTGGGAGATGGGCCCCACCTCAAGGGAGATGTGCCCCTACCCAGTGCTCATGGTCCAAGGTCTCCTCGTGGACCCTCTGATGGGGAGATGAGCCCTCACTCTTAACACTAGGGGGCGCCATTCACCATTAGTCTGGGCTTTTGGCGTAGTGGTTGCCTTAGCTTGGTATTAGAGTCGAGGTCTCGAGGTCAATACTCTTCAGGGTGAGCAGACTGTAATGTCCCGTAGGATGGCAGTTGGTGATGTGCCCCACCGAGTGGGAGATGGGCCCCACCTCAAGGGAGATGTGCCCCTTCCCAACACTCGTGGCCTAAGGTCTCCTCATGGATGCTCAAGTGGGTAGATGAGACCCCACTCTTAACACCGGGGGGCACCATTCACCATTAGTCTAGGATTTTGGTGTAGTGGTTGCCTTAGCTACTGTAACATACACCCCTCTATATATGTTTGCCTCTAACTAATTTTTTTGTGTTTTGATGTATTTTGTTGTTAAGGTTTTATGATTTGTTTTTGCATGTCAAATTTTTGCATTGCATGTATCAAATATAAAGCATATGAACAAACCCAGAAAACCTACAATGATTTTTCATAAACTAAATGTAAAGAAATGAGAGCATCTCAGAACGTATTTCTAAGAATAGTGGTGTCTTCAATAGATTTAAATTCTTTCCAATTGCTTCAAAAACATGCACAACTATGCCACAAAGTGGAAACAGACATAGTACATTTCCAACATTGACCCTTAGAGTAAATACAAGCAACAAGATCTAATTTCAACAACATAAATATTAAACATGAAAGACAGAACAAAAGACACAGATTTACATGGGAAAAACCCTTACGGGTAAAAAACCCCACACTCCAAAAGCCCAGATCACCATTGTATTATTCAGTAACAGAAAATACAGTTACAATACAATTTAGGCACTAAGCCTCTAATGGAGATTTACATCTTGCTCCTTTGGAAGAATAACTGACAGCATAACCCCACACAAAGTTCTCCAGCACTCGGGTTAGTCCTTCATACTGTTATCATGCCACAAATAGCATACAGCACAGGAGATCACCCTACACCCGAACTCTGTTCTCACTCACTCTCGCACTCCTCTATTACAATGCATTTAACATGTCACATTACAGAGGAGGACATTCGGTTTGACTACCATAACGAACTAAACAGTTACAAAAGACAACTGTATTCTGTATGCATTTCCAATACAACATTTTCTTTTCTGTTCTTCTACCACGTCATGGAGTAATGGTTACCATCAAGGCATCAACCAATTTCTAGCATCCCAGCTCATAATCGTTTCCATGACTATACATATTCGTGAGATCTAAATATCCCACATGCACTGGTCGATGGTCGCTATCCCAGTTTAAATACCTGAACAATCAGTAAGACTATCGTCGGCAATTTTGTTGCCGACGATGCCAGTCTAACCTCATCAGAATAGCCCAAGCCAATGTCATTCATCGGAGTGACCACAAGCTATCGGAGCAACATTTCAAAACTGTGGCGATAGTTATAGTCAGCCCGATAGAGTATACCACTAGCCCTTCATCGTTAAGACCCCAACATTAGAGTAACAAACTAAAGCAAAGCTGATGGCTACACTTTGCCCGATCAGGTTGAACCCTTGAACCAATGAACAATTGAACCAATGCCGTCGAACCGATGAACCAATGAACCATTCAACTGATGCCGTTGAACTGATGAACCAATGAACCATTGAAACGATGCCTGATGCTGTCGAACTGATGAACCAATGAACCATTGAACTAATGCTGTCAAACTGATGAACCAATGAACCATTAAATCGATGCCTGATGCCATCGAACCGATGAACCAATGAACCATTCAACCGATGCTTGTAATCTGAGTCACAAGTACTCAACATTCTCCCACTTGACGAAGGAATTACAGGAAACCATCAACGCCTAGAGCCAAAGTTGATACTGCCTCCACTCCACTGTGGTCACAAGCTACACAAAAGCTGTAACAAAAACAACTTCAAAGCTTTTAGAACACATCCATGAAACCATCCTCCAGAAACAAGATAGAACATCAGCTAGAACAACAATCAAAAAACTGACTGCACCCATCCAACTGAACAAAACCCACGTGACTAAAAATAACACACACAACTAGTGCTAAACCATCCAATGACTCATACCTTGAAGGTATGAACATCAACAGACTCATGCCACCTACATATGCACCCATCAACTGCAAATACAAGCTCCATGTGTCAACCAGTCGAAAAAGACCAAACACAGCCAAGAACTCCCACTGCATGGGTAATGTAGATCTAAAAAAGATCGTGGCACACAAAGTCTACCAATAGCATTACATTGAAAGTGTAAACATCATGTAGTACCAAGGAAACATCCACCATGATATGCAAAATCTGTAAATCAATAACCTGTACATCTCAACACCAGTCCAGAAATCTCTCAAGTTCTTCACACCCAACAGTGAAAGAGATAACAGAACCTTCATCTATCACCCAAGAACATAAGTGAAAGCACATGACCACAAACTAGTGATCACAATAGCTCTGAACAAAACCTCAAACCAAAGTAATGTGAAACACACCATTAGAGAAATAACTGAGACCAAGAGAAACACTGCACATCATATACCTGTAGACAATCCTTCTACATACACCTCTAAATGCCAACTGTGTCAAGTATGATCTCCTTCAAAACACCCCAAAGAGAACAGCATAACAACACCCATCCATTCAATCTCCACGATCAAATACAACATATATATCATGTAATTATAAAATATGGATGTAAGCTTCTCTAAGAAGATCAAACTACTCCATTTCCCATTTCAGGAAATCAGCCTATAAAACCATCTCCTAACAATTCTCATCAATGAATGATATCTTTAAACTCAAATGCAAAAGGAGATAAACATGTTATCCATCTCTCACAATAAATCCTCCAAAACCATCTATGAGCAATTCAAGATCCATGCCTATGAAAGAAAACATAAAACATCTGAGAGAAACAATGGGCAATACCTCTCAAGTAATAAACTGCCAAGTAGACTATGAGTGGGGACAAGAATGCTCCTCCAAGATATACAAGCCATCATGACTCCTCCAAGAGCAATCTCCTCATAGGTCTCTGTTGAACTCACGTCCAACCAAGGTGTAGGCTTCTCGAACTTTCTGCTGAAATCTCTGATAAGTGCAGCATATACAGTCTCACCTTATTCTCCATGTACCCATGAGCATCTACAAATAATCATTTCATACTAAACTCCAAATGCATCTTTGCACCAACATGAAGTAATCAAGCAAAAAGATCAATGCACCCAATACATAGAGAATCACCAGACCATTGTCAAAGCTCCAATCATCTAAATCAAAAACTTATCATGACACCATGAACTTACCATCCCCCTCTAGAGATTCCATGCTCCAGGTGAACATAACCATGGTCTCAAGAGAAATGTATCATGCCAAAACTCAAAAGTAAAAAATCAAGAAAATATCATGACATGAAACAAACCATACTCTAAACCAACATCACCTGTCAAGCACCACCAACACCTCAGCCAAGGATTTCATGAATCCTCCATGACTCCAAGATGTTACACATCCTCAAATAGTGCCCCTACAAATGCGAAAGAACCCTTCTGTAGCAACAGGATCTAAGAGCTCCTCCTAGTAACATCTGCAACACTAAAGAAGATCATTCACCACTAAGTGATGAATGCACAGTCAATACCAAATCTCCCACTGAACCATGACAACTGAGCTTTCCAAGCATCATGACCAAACATCTCCTAATCTGAAAATCCTCCAAGTCCACACATTAACATGTCCATTTGACAATAAAACCAAGTGACACCAAGATCTCCAAACCAAGGAAATACTCTATCACTGTCAATAGCTTACACAAACCTGTGAATCCAAGCTATTCATGACCTCATGATACACATGCTACAAGTCCCCTTAACTGACTATTCAGGTACTTTACAACATCCATCCTCTCATTCCAAAATAGTTACACAAATGCACAAGTGACCACAGATAAGGCCAGCTAACAAGTCTGCATAATCACATAATCAATCTTGTGGATATAAACCGTCCACTTCTGAGTTATCCCACTGCAATCAATAGGCTGTACACACCTAAAAAAAATTGCATAACTCGTAGATCCAAATATACTGAAACATGCAAACCCACTATTGCACTAGAAACTGCAAAACTAAGATCTCAAGGAATAGATAACAATGTAGTCAACATGACTCAAGCACTAGATTACTTACAAATCTGATTAGCCAAACATGTCCACAACCTGAGCACCATAGTCAAGAAACCAGAAGCATTACCACATAAATACTAAGTGACCTATCACTTACCAGTACTCCCATGCAGAGAAAGCATTTCACCTCCTCACACCATGCACAGAGCATGCATGCAAAACTGCAACTATATCATCTAGCAACACCCCAAAAGCCAGGGTCTAGAAATAGCTTAACTGTAGCTTCACAAAACCACAAATTTTTCTCTTGACCGTGTAAAACCTGCAAAACCACTATGTTTGAAAAACACCCATGCACATCCATACCCACTTCACATCTAGAAGACCAAGAATATGGGTCAAGAAACACCATAACGGTTAAACCAGAAAAATGGATTATCATGAATATGCATAACCATAGATTTTAGGAAAACCATGAAACCTCTCAAAACCAAGGAACATGATTCTGAGACATGCAAGTACAAAGCATCCACTAAAGGAAACAACAGTTTAGGAACTTCAGGCCCACTTGTAGGCCAACTCCACAACCACCAACATGCACATGCATCTGAGGGAGATAGGCTATTTTAGAAGCTCTCAGACCATCCAATGATCAACTCCATAGCCTACATGCAATCAGGGTAACAAAAAAGTTATGCCTTCCAATACCAGGACAAAACACCCAGCATAAGCACATTTCTCCATAGGTGAAAAATAACCCAAGCTTCTCCATATCATCAGGGAGCCTCTCACACAGACACCCAATACAGAGATTTGCTGCATCTCAACCATAGAGTAAAATATTCCACCCCATGCATCAGGATTATATTGATGCCAACTAGGAGCCTCAAATCACATCATTTCAATATGACCAGCTCCAGTTTCTCCATCTTCACCATCCTTCAAGTGCCTGCTGTAACATGAAGACAAGATCAACTGCTAGACTTCACTCAAAACAAGGATCAAAACATTAGGCGATTCCTTCAGATTTCCTCAAGCCTGTCACACTAAGAAATCATCACAGAAGGAATACCCAGACCTTATACACCAGGAACTCTTACATGCAAACACATGCAACACACAAATGTACATATGTGAGCAACAAAGCAGATCCTAGAAGAAGGCTCTGATACCACTTGTAAAGAAATGAGAGCATCTCAGAACATATTTCTAAGAATAGTGGTGTCTTCGACAGATTTAAATTCTTTCCAATTGCTTCAAAAACATGCACAACTATGCCACAAAGCGGAAATAGACATAGTACATTTCCAACATTGACCCTTAGAGTAAATACAAGCAACAAGATCTAATTTCAACAACAAAAATATTAAACATGAAAGACAGAATAGAAGACACAGATTTACAAAAGCCCAGATCGCCATTGAATTATTCAGCAACAGAAAATACAGTTACAATACAATTCAGGCACTAAGCCTCTCATGGAGATTTACATCTTTCTTCTCTGGAAGAATAACTGACAGCATAACCCTGCACAAAGTTCTCCAGCACTCGGGTTAGTCCTTCATACTGTTATCATGCCACAAATAGCATACAACACAAGACATCACCCTACACCCGAACTCTGTTCTCGCTCACTCTTGCACTCCTCTGTTACAATGCATTTAACATGTCACATTATAGAGGACATTCAGTTCGACTACCATAATGAACTGAACAGTTACAAAAGACAAATGTATTCCGTATGTATTTCCAATACAACATTTTATTTTATGTTCTTCTACCACGTCATGGAGTAACGGTTACCATCAAGGCATCAACCAATTTCTAGCATCCCAGCTCATAACTGTTTCCGCAACTGTACATATTCATGAGATCTAAATATCCCACATGCACCAGTCGACGGTCGCTATCCCAGTTTAAATACCCGAACACTCAGTAAGACTATCATCGGCAATTTTGTTGCCGACGATGCCAGTCTAACCTCATCGGAGTGACCACAAGTTGTCCTAGCAACATTTCAAAACTGTGGCGATAGTTATAGTCAGCTAATAGAGTATACCACTAGCCCTTCATCGGTAAGACCCCAACATCAGAGCAACAAACTAAAGCAAAGCTGATGGCTACACTCTGCCTGATCAGGTTGAACCCTTGAACCAATGAACCATTGAACCGATGCCGTCGAACCGATGAACCAATGAACCATTGAACCGATGCCGTCGAACTGATGAACCAATGAACCATTGAACCGATGCCTGATGCCGTCGAACCGATGAACCAATGAACCATTGAACCGATGCCTGCGAATCAATGAACCAATGAACCATTGAACCGATGCCATCGAACCGATGAACCAATGAACCATTGAACCGATGCCTGTAATCTAAGTCACAAGTACTCAACACTAAAGACAACCCAGATCATAAAATGCTATGGAACTAATTAAAATGCAATACTCACTTGGAAATCTTCAACTTGGTTGATTGCCGGAAATGACAACAGCATTACATGGCCATGGAAAATACTTTGGAATTCATACAGTACATCAAAGTTGCAGTTTACAATGGCTACAATGAAATAACAGTCCCTAGGCGCTAAGTTTCAAGGAGTTTATTGATGTAAAATGTAGATGAAGACCTCCTAAACAACCCACGTCCCCATTCCAGCATAGTACAGCCTGTATGCAGGTGTATATCCATCCAAATCCCTCCAAACTCACTGCATAAATCCTACTTCTAGCCTCTAGATAGTCTGCAGCAAAGGAATGACCAGATATGGATGGAAATCGGCCACCAAAAAGCAAGATATCAACTGCAACAAAGGGTACGACCTCTTGAGTTGTATGACCTAACTGTAGGGAGTACAACCATTCCAATAAGGCACTGCAGTAGCAATAAAATAACCACAAATGATTTATTCCAGTCCCTCAAACCTGAACTCAAATCTACAATAAGAATTTCCTTCAAAGATCTTCACTTTAAACTCAAACAATCACTACAATGGATCTCCTGAAAGCCCAAATGAATCCTCTAAATGAAGACTCCAATAATCCCTTCCTGATGCACTCTTTCATACAAAAGGAGTGGTGAATCTGCAAAGGTTTTCGTCTCTGCAAATTGATGATTGAAACCAAAGAGCCAAGTTCAAACCCTATGCATGGGCAAAACTTAATATTAGAGAAAAATATCATAAACCAAGCATAATTGAATGAAGCTTCATTTTGGTCTTTTATTTCCCTCAACTCCAATGCCCAAGATGTGAGGGATTTTAATTAAATTTTAATTTTAAAACATCCCCTTATCTCTCCATGAGGGTGGGCGCCCATCCCTAGGCACACAACATTACACTTTAAGTTATAACTTAATATTATAAAGTTAAGTTATAATATAACTTAAAGTCACCTTAGAAATATAATAACTTAAATCTTTAATTTAACTTATATTAAATTGACAATGCTCTCAAAGATTCAACCCTGCAAATCTTGTGCCCTGGCTCCTGCACTGTCCTGCTAAAAATAGAAACTAGCTCTGTCATGACTTACTATAAATAGTAAGTCCCCAAACTGACTCCCTGAACATGACCATTAGCCTATGGGAGTCTTGTGATAGGCTAATCTCTAACCAATAACTAACTTGGCTAGGTAGGGGACATTACAGTCCGCCCTCCCCAAAATTGCTTGTCCTCAAGCAATCTCAGCTCAGGGTGCTGCAATATCTACTCACTCTCCCAGGTAGCATCCTCCACTATCAAATTCTTCCATTTGACCAAGTATTCTCTGATAACCCATTTCCTCAAATTTCTCTCCCAAGTGTTAATGATAGCCTCTAGTACTAGGATCAACTTTCCCTCCTCATCCAATGGTGGAAGATCTGCTGAAGGAACTATATTGTGGACAAGAGCTTTCTTCAGCCTAGAAACATGGAACACATTATGCACCCTGCTGTCTAAAGGTAACTCAAGCTCATATGCCACCTCACCCACTCATCTGATAATCCTAAAAGGACCATAAAATCTGGACTTAAGTTTCTTGGCTCCACTCTTCTTGAGAGTGGACTATCTATAGGGTTGGAGTCTCAAGTACACCATGTCCCCAACCTCAAAACTCCTTTCTACTCGATGTTGATCAGCATACAACTTTTGCTAATTTTGGGCATGTTGTATATTCTCCTTAAGTTCTCTAAGAATGTCCTAGCTATCCTGCAAAAGATCCTTAGCCTTAGGCACTCGACTGTCACCAAGCAAGAGATCTGTAAAGCATGGGGCATCATAACCATATAGTGCCCTAAAAGGAGTCATCTAAATAGACATGTGATGTGTAGTATTGTAACAGTACTCCCCTAAGTGCAACCATCTGATCTAGGCCTTCTGCTGCCTGAAACGTAATTATGCAGGTGCCCTTCTAACGATTTGTTCACCATCTTTGTTTGCCCATTTGTCTACAAGTGGTAGCTGGTGCTAGGAGTTAACTCTATACCACAATCTAAACAACTCCTACCAAATATATACTCAGGAACTTGTTGTCCTTGTCACTGACAATGCTCTTGGGTACCCCATACAACCTGAATATCTCCCTGAAAAACAAATCAGCCACCTGAGCAGCTGTAAAGGTTGCAAAAATTGCAAATAAGTGTGCAAATTTGGTGAGTCTGTCGACCACCACATAAATACAGTCCTTTCCCTACACCTTAGACAACCCTGTAATAAAGTCCATGGAGATACATTCCCACTTCTAATTGGGAATAGGTAATCGTTGTAGTAAACCTGCAGGAAAGGTATGCTCATGCTTGTTTTGTTGGCAAATGGGACACTCACGAACATACTTATGCACTTCATCCTTCAGTCCTTTCCATGTGAACCTCTCCCGAATCTGTTTGTATGTCTTAAAGAATCCAGGATGGCCAGCCATTGGTGTATCACAGCAAGATTTGATTACCTTATGCTTAAGCTGTGAGTTGGGCACCAAAAATATCCTGTCTTTGTACATGATCAAATCACTCACCATAGAATATCTCTCATCTCTGATTGTGCCCTCAATGACTCCTACTGCCCAAGAGTCCTTAGCGTACTTTGCTATAATCAACTAACTCCAATCAGCAGAGATCTCCCCAACTAGACATAAGTGAGGTCGTCATGACAAGGCATCTGCAACTATGTTCCCCTTACCCTTAACATACTCAATGTCAAAATTATATGCCTGCAATCTACTGACCCACTTTTGCTATCTGTCATTCAAGTCCTTTTGGTTCATGAAATATTTAATGTTGTTATAATCAATCCTAATTATGAACTTACCCCCAACCAGATATGGCCTAAATTTTGCTAATGCGTGCATAATGGCCAACATCTCTCGGTCATAAACCGAGTAACTCCTCTCCACACCTCAAAGCTTCCTACTCTCAAAAGTTATCAAGTACTTCTCCTGCATGAGAACGGCTCCTATCCCCTCTCCAAAAGCATCACACTGCAACTCAAATGGTTTGGTGAAATCTGGGATAGCAAGCACTGGGCATGTAGTCATCAAGTGCTTGAAGTTATCAAAGCACTTCTGAGTTCTGTCGTTCCATTCAAAGGCTCCCTTCTTTGTTAAATTTGTTAATGGTGCAGCTGTCTAAGAGAACCCTTTCATGAACTATCTGTAGAACCTGCAAAGCCCAAAAAACCCCTTAAGTTGTGAGGTTTGTGGGTGGAGGCCAATCAACAATCGCCTTTATCTTCTCTGGATCCATTCTAACCCCATTAGTACTAATAATATGGCCAAGGTAGAGTAATTCTGTCATACCAAAATCACATTTTGACTCCTTGGTGTAAAGTGAGTTACTCTCCAAAATGCTCAGCACCTCCTCAAGGTGTCTCATGTGGTCCTCCCAAGTCCTGTTGAAAATAAATATGTCATCAAAGAAAATCAAAACAAACTTCTTGAGCTGTTGTCTAAAGATCTAGTTCATACAACTCTTGAAAGTCGTAGGTGCATTGGTCAAACCAAAGGACATCACTATGAATTCAAAATGACCATAATGACATCTGAAAGCTATTTTTTCTGTGTCTTCAGCCCTCATATGAATTTGATGATACCCGAATCTCAAATCAATTTTAGAGAAGTAATAGGCACCATGTAACTCATCTATCAAATCATCTATCCTCGGAATGGGGTACCTATTTTTGATAGTTTTCTTATTCAAGGCCCTATAATCTATACACATCCTAATTTTCCCATCCTTCTTTTTTACAAGTACAAATGCAGAAGCAAATGGGCTCTTGCTGGGCCAAATATGTCCCATCTCCAGTAGCTCTTTGATAGTTTTCTCAATTTCATCCTTGAGCCTCTTTGGATGACGGTATGGGTGATCATGATGGGTTTGGTCCCATCCTCCAACTCAATCACATGCTTTATGCCTCTATCAGGAGGCACTCCTAGTGGTATATCCCCAAACACCTTACTGTGCTTGGATAGTAACTTTTGAATATCAGGATGATAGCTATCCTTTTGTCATGGTGGGGATTCTGGCATAATAAGGCACTCTGCTGCCCACTCAACCTGGTCGTGTCTCAACAGTCTCTCCATTCTCTTTAGTGATACTACTCGAGGTCCACCATCTAAAATACCTCTAAAACATATTTTCTTTCCATTACATTCAAACCTCATTTCCATCTTCTTAACATTCATGATGAATTCCTATAACTAGCTCATCCAATGCATGCCAAGTACCACATTTGTATCCCCAATGCCAACCACATAGAAGTCATCGACCAACTCATAATCACCCATGATGATCTTCAATCCTATTATCTTTCGATTACATTGCATTTTGAATTTGTTGGCTACCATCACCTTAAAGCCTTCGAATTCCTCTGTCTTCAACCCCTTGCAGGCTACTAACCCCTCGTCAATAAAATTGTGAGTAGCTTCTGTATCAATGAGGGTAATGATGCATTGTCCACCAAGTACACCATGCACCCTAAATGAACCAACCTTCTAGAAACTAGATAATTGGGCAATAACACTTCCACTGCTAGAACTATGCTGTGAAGCCCTCTCATCATCACTATCTCCATGATCGGAAGGTCGATCTGAGTCTGAATCAAATGCCTCTGATTGAGTCCCTTCAGCTGAATAGTACTCAATCAATTTGGCCTTAGCCTTGTGTGGACAATTATGTGATGGATCCCATGGTTCTTTGCAATGAAAGTAAAGTTTCTTCCTCCTGTACTCATTGAGCTGATCATCAGTCAACCTATTTGACCTATCCTTATGCTGCTCATAATCTCTATGGAATGGTTTCTTCTCTTTCTCCTTGTCCCTCATATGTGGAAACCCCTTGGAATGGAATTTGCTCCTCCAAACTGATGACTCCATGTTGCGGGCCTTTTTCATGGCCTCCTGGAGTGTAACAGGGTTAAAACCCTTAACCCAACCACAAAGTGGGTCTGATAATCCATCAATGAAGAGAATAACCAATCTATGCTCAGAAATATTTAGGACCATAACAGATAGGTCTTGGAAGTCAGAAATGTAAAATGTAGGAGTCAACTAAACCACTCTTCCTCAACTGTGCTAACTCCTTAAATTGTAATTCTGGGTCCTTCTTGTCAAACCTGTCGATCAATCTAGCTGTAAACTCCACGTATGAAGTAATCTGATTGTGACCCAGTGTGACCTTCCCGTTGCTCCACCACTTATGTGCTACTCCCTCCAAATGCAAAGTTGCATAAGTAATGGCATCCTCCTCAGGCATTAGACTAATCTATAAGTAATTGTCCAATTTCTAGACCCATGCTCTAGCGGTGGTCTTACCTAATCCATCAAAATAAGGAAGTGTCATCTTACTCACTTTCTTTTGCAACTCCTGGTTCTAAGGTCTACCTCCTCTGAAAGGTCTATTCTTAATCCTAATGTTAGAGTACTCTGCAAAGGTCATCTCAGCCTTGAACTCTACCCTAGAAGCTCTCCAATCCCTTAGAATCTCCTCCTAAAACTCATCCTGTGTGGGACCCTGTTTAGGAACTTGGTTCCTGGGAGCAAAGGTCAGAATGCTAGGTTTGTCACTTGTTGTAAACTATGAAGCCCTTCTATGAGTCACTGAGGCCTCATCCTCATTATCCTTGAACCTATATCTATCACCCTAGTTCCTGTCCCCATTATTCCTGTCTCCCTGGTTCCTGTAACCATTATGTCTATCACCCACATTGTGTCGATTCCTATCTCCATCATTATTTTTGTTCCTATCACCATCATTGTTTCTATTCTTGTCTCCCCCATTATACCTATTTCTGTCACGGTGATTATCCCTGATGTTCAACCCATATCGCAACTGTGTGAGGGTATGTCCTATCTTAGCCTGTGTTTCCATCATCTCCTGTCGAGAATCCCTCAATTCCCTTTCTAGGGCCATTGAGCTCCTGGTGAGCACATTCAAGATCTCTCACAAGCTAGGCTCCTCAACCTCCCTATCACCCATGTTTTCTGTGTGTTCTATAACTGGAGGTAGTTCACCTAAAAATGGGTCTGTTCATGAAACTTGGGAATCGTCCTCAGTGGCAGCAACCTCAATCTCTAACTCAAATGGCTCAACTATTGGTACTTGTTTTTTAGGTTCTTCTAACTATGGTATCTCTCTTCCCTGTGTCCTCTGTGAATTTTGTGATCCTAGTCTGGATCTAAAATCATATCTATCTGTAGGCCGCATGTCTCATTTTTATCAACTGCATGTCATATTAACCTCACAGAATGGCAATATTTTCTGCTTTGATACCACTGTAACATACACCCCTCTATATATGTTTGCCTCTGACTGATTTTTTTATGTTTTGATGTATTTTGATGTTAAGGTTTTATGGTTTGTTTCTGCATGTCATATTTTTGCGTTGCATGTATGAAATATAAAGCATATGAACAAACCTAGAAAATCTACAATAATTTTTCATAAACTAAAGACAACCCAGATCATAAAATTCTATGGAACTAATTAAAATGCAATATCCACTTGGAAATCTTCAACTTGGTTGATTGCCGGAAATGACAACAGCATTACATGGTCATGGAAAACACTTTGGAATTCATACAGTACATCAAAGTTGTAGATTACAATGGCTGCAATGAAATAACAATCCCTAGGCACCAAGTTTCAAGGAGTTTATTGATGCAAAATGCAGATTAAGACCTCCTAAACAGCCCACGTCTCCATTCTAGCATAGTATGACCTATATGTAGGGGTATATCAGTCCAAATCCCTCCAAACTCACTGCATAAATCCTGCTTCTGGCTTCTAGATTGTCTGCAGCAAAGGAACGACCAGATATGGATGGAAATCGGCCACCAAGAAGCAAGATATCAATTGCAACAAAGGGTATGACCTCCTAAGTTGTACGACCTAACTGTAGGGAGTACGACCAGTTCAATAAGGCACTATAGCAGCAATAAAATAACCACAAATGATTTATTCCAATCCCTCAAACCTGAACTCAAATCTGCAATAAGAATTTCCTTCAAAGATCTTCACTTCAAACTCAAACAATCACTACAATGGATCTCCTAAAAGCCCAAATGAATCCTTTGAATGAAGACTCCAATAATCCCTTCCTGATGTACTCTTTCATACATGAGGAACAATGAATCTACAAAGGTTTTTGTCTCTACAAATCGATGATTGAAACCAAGGAGCCAAGCTCAAACCCTATGTAAGGGAAAAACTCAATATCAAAGCAAAATATCATAAACCAAGCATAATCGAATGAAGCTTCATTTTGGTCTTTTATTTCCCTCAACTCCAATGCCCAAGATGAGAGGGATTTTAATTAAAATTTAATTTTAAAACATCCCCTTATCTCTCCGTGAGGGTGGGTGCCTATCCCTAGGCACACAACATTGCACTTTAAGTTATAACTTAATATTATAAAGTTAAGTTATAATATAACTTAAAGTCACCTTAGAAATATAATAAGTTAAATCTTTAATTTAACTTATATTAAATCGATAATGCTCTTGAAGATTTGACCCTGTGAATCTTGTGCCCTGGCTCCTACACTGCCCTACTAAAAATAGAAACTAGCTCTGTCACAACTTACTATAAATAGTAAGTCCCTAAACTAACTCCCTGAACACGACCATTAGCGTATGGGAGTCTCATGATAGGCTAATCTCTAACCAATAACTGATTGGGCTAGGTAGGGGACATTACATCGAAGGAGAAGAAAATATGCACATCCTTGCTACAGAGAAGATTGTAGGTCAAAATATGACCAGAGGTGGCCATTTTGCACCATCACATAGCTTCAGGCGAGCAGTCAACAAGCCTTTATTTTCTGCCCTAAACATTATAACATAATGTTATAATGTTCAATTTATAATATTTGTCTTTTAAATCATCAAAGATGTGCCAATAAATATTTTAAAATTGCATCTTTAAACTTTGGCAAATGGCAATTTTGAATTTCTCCTCCCGGGCAAATGACGCCTGGTCACTACGGGCACACTGTACATCTGGAGGCCCTGAAAATTTGCATGGGGGCATTATCAAATATTTAGAACAAACCCATTTCATCAAAATCCACATTGCCAAAAGATTTTAGGGACCTCCTGTGTAAACTGGTCTGTCGGATGCCTTTGCCGTAACTGAAATGTATTAAAATACTACATCATATGGTCTCTAATTTTTTATGAAACTAAAACTGGAGAAGTTTTAGGCCAAAACGAGAAATGGGTCACCTTTACAATTACGAGATTTGAAACTTTCTGGAACACCAAATCTAGCCATGTCGCAGTCAGAAAAGAATTAAATACCCCATCAAAACTCATCCTAGAAGCGCAAAACTAAATAAGAATGTTACCATATGCACCAAAAAACTTCCCACCAAATGGATTTGCAAGATGACTTATGAGCTACAAGATTTTAATCAGCGAAGGTGGGCTCTAGGGTAGATTGAGCAGCATGTTGACCTGACCTCTGTCAACACATCGAGAAGAGATAGGCACTTCCAATTTGCAAAATTTGAGGATGCCAATAGGGTTGATATATATATATATATATATATCTATATATATATATATCTATATATATATCTATATCTATATATATATCTATATATATATATATATCTATATATATCTATATATATATCCAATGCTTGAATAGTAGGATCACTCCATGTGATATATCATGTTGTCATATCTCTTCTAACAAACCTTTTCAATATAGCTGCTCTGTGCACTTTGGATTGTTTTGTATCTCACCTTGTTGTTACACTCGATTATGAGATATCTACAGTATAAGCCCAATGGCTATACTCAGTTCTGAACCCACAAGTGTATCCTTGTTTCTTTGATGTAATTTGATTTATCCATAGCTTTCATGATATGATTTGGTTATTATCTTAGAGTAAGATGTTCTAATGTTGTCTCTTGTTGATTATCTTAGCAATTCGTATCAATGTGTTTGTGGGAACATTCGGCAATCATGGCACATGTCACCTTTGGGGGCATGGGCTTTGTGTGAGCTCTTGTTCCCTTTCATGTATTCACTCTACCTTAATGTTCTTGATACCAACAAATGGTATCAACCACCTTAAGGTGGGGACATATAATGGTATCTGTCTGATTATTTTGGCACTAACGAAGCATGTTTGAAATCCCTCACCACGAGGTGGGATGGTGTACCTCTTGAGCTAGTGCACATCTTGATTAAATTGCAAGCAAAAAGCCAACATCATGAGGAAGGATTACGTATCTCTTGAGCTAGTGCATATCCTTTTATACAAAGCCCTTCTATGGAAGGTAGGATGGTGTATCTCTTGAGCTAGTGCACATCCTTTTATACAAATTCCTCTACGGAGGTGGGGCTGGATCTTGAGTCATCCACCCTTAAGCGTGTATTTGGCAGTTGTGGTAGCATAGCTCAACCATCAGGTGTGTCTAAAATGTGTTTTAGATGGTGGGACTTAGCAATAATCTATTTTCCATCACTTGTGTTTATCATGTATAAGATGTATAGTGTGTCTATGGCATACTATGCGGCTCTCGTGTATTCTGTGTGTCTTCTTATGTGTTTGTTGTGTCTTCCCCCAATGTGGTCTAAAGGAACGTAGCGATGAGCTCCCTCCACATTTGGGTCTTTTTTTGGTGTGTCTTCCCCCATGGTGTGGTCTAAATGCACATAGCGATGAGCTCTCTCCACACTTTGGGTTTTGTTTTGTGTGTTTTGGCAGTCTAAAGGTGTGTAGCGATGAGCTCCCTCCACCCCCTAGTTTAGGATTTTTTTTAGTTGTTAAATCAATGTATTCTTCATGTACTGTGTGACTTCTCTCATGTCTTCTTCATGTATTGCGTGCTTCCACTATATTCTCTTGTGTTTTGCGTGCTTCTTACTATCTTCATTGTGTCTTGCATGTCTTCCATGTGTTTTCTAGTGCTTACCTGAGATTGGGGGCTAGAAATAGTCTTCCAACATTTGGGTATGCCTTAGCTTTACATGCTTGGTGTGTTTGATGTTTTTATGTGCTTCAACCATACTTTAATACATGTATGGAATCATAAGATCATACATACATTAAAGTGGGGACAAAATGTTATGGAGTAAAAAGCAACCTCATGCCTTTTTACCTCCTAGTTTAGCTCCTAGGTCCCCGTGTTTACACTTTACATGTTTCAAACTTATCCCAGAGAAAATTCCCCTGAAACCCATGTCAAATGGGACTTAGGGGCCAAATCTAAATGCTTAATCATGACTCAAATTAGCCTTGGGGCTTGGGCACCTGTGCCCTAGTCCTGGCTGATTTGTCAAGACCCAATTTAAATGTGTCGTCATAGGATCTTTAAAAAGGGTTCCCTCTGTCGGCCCTTTCAATTTGAATTACGAATGTTAGTTGGAAAGCATATATAAGTGAGTTTATGACTTCATTTTACACCTAGAGGGATAATGCAAACTTGTGATATTGAGCTAAGGGATTTCAAGACATTCATTGTGTTGCAGAGAAAAATTATGTTGTTATTGTGTTTGTTTGTTGCAAATTTGGCTTCATTAATCCATCTCCTCATTGTTTGAAGGATCTTCATCTCTGAGGACTTCACCTCTAAGGTGACATCAATTTATGTTTGAATCATTTCATTTCATCATTGGATGTGGCCTTTGCCCTCCTTAGAGACGCACTCTATCTAAAAATGGTGTTGGAAGACTTGAATGTCCTTCTGGGGCTTGACTGATGCAAGCTCCTAAACACCACAACCCCCAAACCCCTCTCTTTGTGATTGCAGGTTACAAGTAAAGGATTTGGTGAAATAGAGGTATAGAGAAGCAATTCAAAAGATAAGGATTTAGGATCTAAGGAAACTTTTCTATAAATCTACCCTACTAGACTAGGGTGGCCACCCCGTAGTCCTCCCGACAAGAATTATCCCAAACTCAGGAGATGAACATCATTCGACACTGATCACTATTCCAAATCTATAGAAAAGTTGCCTTATCAAACTTGGGAACACGCCTCGTAGTCCACAAAGTCTTAGCCTCTAGAAATCTAACTTCTGGTGAGTTTCTATTCCTTCTCGAGTGTCTTCTTGTGCAGTGATTTGTAGAATTTTATTGGTCTGTACCTAATTTCATTATAATTAGGGTTTGAGGCTTATCAAATCTAGGGTTTGAGAAATATTTCAATCTAATCAGTCTTTCCATATCATTCCTGAGTACATCAACTTGTAGCTGAGTCCTCTCCATCTGTAGTGACTTGGCTCTATTGTCCTTGAATGTTAATGTGAAAGGAGGGTTAGATATGATAGATCTTGACACTATTCATCATCTTTCCTACTTTTCACATATAATAGCCATATCTCTCACTGCATGAATAGAGTTGATCTTTACTATATTGTCAAAGTTGGTGTGTCCCATTTGCATGTGCCATAATCAACACTCACTGGATTGAGCCAATAAAGATTTTCTTCTATTTACCTCCTTCAAATGATATATATCACCATATGACTCGATGCCTTCTGCAACTAGTTTTCTAGACCCTGCCTTCCTGATTTCACAACCTTTTGCATGAAAGGTAAGATTGCATCCTTTAATGCACATCTGACTGACACTAAGAATATTGTGCTTTAGCCCTTTGACATAGAGAACATCCTCAGTCTTGTTCTTCCCATCAATAGTTATAGTACCCTTTCCACAGATTTGTGTTGACTCATCACCACCAAACTTAACAGCTCCACCATTCCACTTCTCAAGGCTAATAAACTTCTCCTTGTCACCAGCCACAAGATTAGAGAAAACACTATCAATTACCCAAGCCTTGGCTTCTTCTTTTGCATGAAAGACATTCCATACAACCATTGATCTATCATTGTTTTGATCAACTTGCAAGGTATCAGTCTTTTCACCTTTTCCAATATCATCCCTCTTATCACCAACATTCAAAGCCATGAAAAGTGTTTCATCATTTGAATCATCATGATCCTCATCTTCTGAAGAACAACTGCTCTCTATGGAATATAGGCTTCTTTTGAACTTGTCTCTCTTGTTACTACCCCTTGATTCTTTAGAAGGACATTTAGAAGAAAAATGACCAATCTTTCCACAATTGAAACATTTAAAAGGTAACTTGCCTTTGTATTTTTCTGTGCCTTTCTTCAAAGTTCTTACAAAGTTTGGTTCTACCTCATCAAAGTCATCATCTTAATCAATTGCCTCATCTTCTATCTTCTTACTTTATTTGAATGTTGCTTCCTTCTTTGGAGCACCTTTGTCAAATTCTCTCATTTCCAAGGCTATGAGAGAGCCAAAGAATTGATCTATTGTATATTTATCCAAATCCTGAGTTTCCTCAATGGCAAAAACCTTATGACTGTAAGATTTAGGAAGAGTTCTCAAAACCTTCTTCACAATCTCATCTTTTTTCACTTCCCCACCAAGACCTCTGATGCCATTGACTATTTCATCCACCCGCAACATGTAACCGGTAATGTCTTCATCTTTTATCATCCTCAGGGTTTCAAATTTACTCTTGAAAATTTGCATCTTGGCTTGCTTCACTTTACTATCTCCTTCATAAATGCTTTCAAGTTTATTCCAGACATCCTGAGCAAATGTACAACCCATTACCTTCACTATTTTTGAATTAGCTAGACCACTCATGATATCATTCTTTGCCTTGGCATTGTTATCATATAATTTAATCTCATCTGCATCTGTAGGATCATTAGCAGGAATAGTGTAGCCCTTCTTGACGGATTACCAAATGCCATACCCTAGAGAAGATAGATAATTTTCCATCCTTAGCTTCCAAAAGGAATAATTTGTTCCATAAAACATAGGTACCTTGAGAGATCCATTATTAGCCATCCCAGACCTTCCTCAAGTGGTTAAGCTTCTTATGAGTAACTTGGCTTTGATACCAATTGTTGAACACACCAGGATACTAAGAGGGGGGTTAATCAGTATCTAAACAAACTTCAAATCATCTGGAGTAGATTAAAATGTAATCATTACAACATCAACATAAACATGAAAGATTAAAACAATGCACATCAACACATAACACTAGATATACATGGAAAACCTAAGAAGGGAAAAACCACAGTGAGGATTAACTCACAATATATGAAGCTCCAAAATCACAACTTTATTTTAGGGCTACAACCCAAGGAAGCTACTACTCCCTGCTGACTTTGTTTTAGGAATACAACCTAAGGAAGCTACTACTCCCTAAAAAAATTGTTTTAGGGTCACCCCCAAGGAAGCTACAACTCCTTGCAGACTTTGTTTTAGGGCTACAACCCAGAGAAGAAACTAATCCCTAAACTAAGAATAAACTCAAAGATGATTACAGTATGACATTATTTCTACTGTCTGAAAATTGACATTGAAGCTTGCACCTTTGATGATTGCAATTCTATTTCTTTTGATGATTGGATCAATTAGACACACTCTTCACTTCCCTCCTGTCACAAAAATGTCTTCAACATGAATCAGGACAACCTCTAACATTTCTTCTCTTTCTCCATTAGTCACACATCACAATGCATATGATATTCATACTCTGCTCTTTACACACTCACATTTCCATCTACGCTATCATACTTCACCTAGACCAACTAGGTTTACAATATATACATGACATTACATTGATTTCATTACAAGTCAGCCAATCCAACAAGAATATTACGTTTTACAAGTCATCAAGAGATCACACAACATGAAACATGGATAGGGCAAGCCCTATCATGAACTACATGCTACTCTAGAAGAAACCACATGCTTTGGAGATCCCAATTCATGCTTGTATACACCTAAAAATGACATGACTCTACTTAAATAAATATTTTAAATATTTATTTCATCTTCACATTCCTCTATCAATAAATAAATAAATTTATTTATTTATTTGATTCATCTCCTCTCATATTATTAAATAAATTACATTTATTTAATTAATTAAATTCGTCTACATCAACTTCATTCTTCTAAATAATTAAATAATTTTAATTATTTAATTAAAATCTTGTATTCTTCCAAATTTAAATAAAATGCAATTTTATTTAAATAAAATCTTAAATCTCCACAAAATAAAATATATTTAATATTTTATTTTCCTCCAAAATATCTACAAATAATTAAATAAATCTATTTATTTTATTATGCTTTCTTATCTTCTAAAAATCTTCATATCTTCTAAAAATATATTCTTCTTGTCATACAAAAAAAAAAGCTGAGTTAAAGCAAATTTAAAGTAACTATGCTCTTAAATTAGAAAAATAAATTCTAATTTAAGAAAAACAAAAACTCATCCTCATCAACAAAGCAGTTAACTCAACATAACTTCTTTTTGAATGACACATGTCCTTCTTCTATTGGTTGCACGTTCCTCAACCATCCTCCTCCATTGATCTTTGCTTTTCTTCTCAACCATTGATCTTCTTCTACACAAGTCTATAAATACAACCCTCTTCTTCTTCATTTCATAATCGATAGCTTGAGCAAACTTATGCTATAGAAACACTAGCGCACCTTTGGTACTACCATCTCCATAAGCACTTCAAATCATCCATCTCAATAGTGTGTTGAAGTTCACCTTCATTCACACAAAATATCCTAGCCAACTTCATCTTGTCATCTTGAGGACTTCAAAACAAGGAAGCAAGCTTCCTAAGGGCTAACATTCATCTCCATCAAGATCAAGACAGAAAAGGCGAGCAATGGAAGGTGAAAGGTAAAGGGTTGTGAGTATCATCTTATTTGTTATTTTAAATCCTTTTATCTTTAGATTTCATTATTGTTTTGGGTTATATTATTATTCATTTTTTATTAATCCACATTTCCCCATCACAATGCTTAGTCTCCTAAACAATCTTCACAGCATCATTCTTCAAGGAATAGCATCTGCACGCTTCACAAATTTGAATTAGGTCGCCCTTAAGCAAGAAAATTAGAAACATGTAGCACAATGGTCATTTCAACTTGGCGGTACTCATGTGTGATTGAACATTGCTTTCTCTTCTTCTAGATGAGTCAACGGAACCTATACAATGTCTCCAACCATTCCTTGAACTCTGCACAACAACAACATGGTGGCGCATACCTTCAATATTCTCCAGTCAGACAGACAGAGGCATATCCTAGAAAAATCATCATTCTAGACCATAATCAGTTCCGGAGGGAGTAGAAAAACACCTTATAAAGTAATTGGATATAATACAATATCAGGACCATCTACCATCAGCCTATGTATCATTTCATACCACAACAAGTTGGCACACATTATTAGCATATGTCCTAAGAACAATTAGGCATCCAAAACTTTATGTATCACAAATGTCATTTGCAAACTAAACTTGTGGACCTCCAAAACAACTAAAAATCACATGGATGCCATCATACACCTCTGTGAACATATCCTCAAAACTGCACAACCATATTTATCATTGCGGAGGAATGTAGAGCATCCCAATCAATCTTCATCATTACTTAATTCTACTAGAGCATAGACCTGAACTCTATCTCTCATAACTTTCACTTTAGAGGGACAACGATCTGAGACTTTTGATGTAGCACATTTACATCATACTGAACTTAGGTTCTGAACTGCAGGACCATAACTTCAACTGCAAAGAAATGTGGAGCATTTTACCAGACAGTCTTCCAAGAAACCCTCTGTGATAGAAACTTTCACCAACTTTCAGAGGCCAAAACCTTCATATAATGGCACATGCACCCTTAGGAACAACAGGAAGGCTCATGCAACATGCCACAACCCATCAGCAACATCTTCTCATCCTCCACATAGCTTAATGTATCATCATTCATCTTAGTGCTTCTAGTTCCCATCTTAATATCTCATCATTCATCTTAGTGCTTCTAATTCCCATCTTAATATTTCATCATTCATCTTAGTGCTTCTAATTCCCATCTTAATATCTCATCATAAAAACATCTTTGCTAACCAACAACTTGACTAGGACATGACATCCAACCATGAACATTAGGAACATCACTACATCTTACTTCTTTGCTGACCACAAGCATGCTCAATACACCTTGTCTTGACATTAATCCAAACATGACATCTAACCATGAACATCAACAATCCACTATGAACCTCAGAATCATCACTAAATATCAGCAACCCTAAACATTAGCATCACTACTCAATCTCATTGCATCTCTGTATCTCATAGGTATATCATCATCACAAACTCAGTGCTGACCTTACTCCAAGTGTTGACATCAATGACAACATGTCACATGCTCCAAAACATGAACTATCAAGGAAAATTTTTAGGCCTTCATGAACAAGGCATTTTGGAACCCATCCATACCACATTCCATCCATCCTTGCATGGCCTTGGCTATACATCCCAAGAAAAATAATCCACCCATGTTGGTAGCACTCACACACCTCATAAAACATTTCCTTCTAACTCCAAACCTGGTGTACCTCATCGCACCTCCAAATCGTATGTCGCCATCCCTCCTCCATCATCATATCATTCACAAAAGCATGTGACCATACATATCCCCGCATCAACTTTTACCTCCACTCCTCCCAACTCCTAATAGCCCTATCCCCAAATCCTCTTATCCTCCCATCCTCCCATCCTTCTAACTCCTAAATCCTAATCCCCTAAAATCCCTCATCATGATCAACAAAAGCACACATCATCCAAATAAGAAGATACCAAAATGCCCACGGGATTTAAAAACAAAAATTTCAATGCCTCCTTGCATAAAGCAAAAAATACACAAAATCCTAAAGAGGCTATACCATCCAAACAAAATGAAAAATCTAAAAGTCTATTAATACCCAAACCATCAAAATAAAAAGCAAAAACAAAAATGGTGTGGGTCCCCAAATAAAAAGCAAGCAATCCAAATGAGGTATCCACCTCCCAATCCACCCCAAAATCCCAAATATTCCACTCCCCATCTAAAAATCCCACAATTCCTAGGTCTATTTGGGTCCCTAAAACCCCAAATAGGCCATTCAAAAATACCCTATCCCAATCCTCATTACTACCCACTTCACATACAAAATAAAAGCTTCAAAATACATCACGGTGTGTGCAATCATTGGTCTTCATCCCTATCAACCCCATAATCCTCCCACATACCTTCATCTCCCCATCTTATTCCCATTATCCCACATATCTCCCTCATCACATCCCTATGGTTCATGCTTTCACATAATCCACATCATAATCCATGTCATAATCCACATAATCCATATCATAATCCACATAATCCACATCATAATCCATATCATAATCCACATAATCACCATCATAATCCATATACTCCACATCATAATCCACTATCCACCATCTTCTCCTATCTACCAACATCCATGCGCAAAAACTATCCAACATGGGACAACATTTCCCTTGCTATGGAAACAGACACTAGAGTCCCCATTCCATAAAAAAAGCAAAAAATAAAAAAATTTAAAAATTAAGAAAAAAGGAAAATAGTAAAGAGAAAAAATCCCTCCAATGGTGAAAAGCACTCCTTGTGGTGCCTTGGGCAAGTACCATGATGAAAACCCCTTGTGGGCGTCATGTGTAATTCCTTTCTCACCCATTTGTATCCCTATACTTGGGGGCAAAATCATGCCATTCATCCACATCCATAATATACTTTTTCATATCCTATATATTATGTATATTTATCCTATCATATTCCTATCGACCATCTTCATATCTATCCTATCGTCTCCCATCCATCCTATCTACTATATCTTCCTCCTTATCCTATTGCTATTAGATCTTGATAAAGATAGGGGGAAAATATCAAAAACATGCTTTGGACACCTCTGGCATATGTCCCCTTCCAAGCATACCCCCATTCATCTATCTACTACCAAGTCCATCCATCCCTTTCAAGCATGATCCCGTCATACAAAATCCTAAGCATCATACCTAGAATGGGACATATGATTCCTATGTAACTTAGTCTTTGGAGATCATCCTTAGCCTCTCCATCCATCTATCATGAATCCCTACCCTATCCTTTATCCCCATCTTCCATCTATCTATCATGCATCCCCATCCTTTATCCCCATCTTCCATCCATCTATCATGAATCACCTATCCATCATCTTTCATCACCAATCCCCCTATCCAACCCCTTCACCCTTAACTCTAGACTTGTTCCCCTTGTCATTAGTATCCACCACCTAGGCTATCCAAACACAATCCAAGGTAACCACCCCATAATAAAACATCACAAAATCACAAAATCCAAAAAAAATAGAAAATATAGAAAATCCAAAAAAATAAAAATATCCACAAAAATCCCCAAAACATTAGAAAATACAAAAATCCCAAAAATATCCATTCCAAAATCAACATCATCATCAAAACATCCAACCCATCCTAAACCATCCCACATCATCATCACAAATCATAACTACATATCATCACCACTAGCATCTTAATGTGCCTTGATCCTGTGGATACATGGTAGGTAGGTGGTCTGGAATACGAAGGAAGTATCCAGTATGTAGGTACATAAGATGCACCCATCCAACCCCACTTAGATGGTCCCTACCCTGAGCTTGTTGAATATACTTGCACAATACACTCACTATGTAAACTATCAAAGCATCATCCCTTATCAAAAATCTGTTAGGCTTAGGGCACACAACTGAGAGGGGGGTGAATCAGTTGTGCAAAACTTTCTCCAATTTACACACTTAAATCTTCTTGGTGATTAGCAATATATTAAACATGAAACATAATGAATTCAAATCAAAAGAAGAAACTCATCAACACATAAGACACCAAGATTTTGACGTGGAAAACCTGGTTAAGGGAAAAACCACGGGGTGATTAACCCAAGATTGTATTCTCTGTTAGAAGAATAGAAAGAACAAAATGGTACATGCCAATTAGGGCTCACTGCCCAAGCACACTGCTCACAAGAGGCTCACTGACTACAAGAGACACACTGTCTACAAAGAAATAAGTATCACCTTCATGAACTGGAGAATAGCATCTTCACCATGCTTGAATCAGTTCCATTTAAGCCCAATACTTCTGCTCTGCCTTGCGCACTCCTCCTCGCTACCACACACTCATCACCACAAAACACACCATGAAATGACTTCATAATCCCTTATTTAAACATGACATCGACTTAGGAACAATCATCTAAGTCGGAAAACACCTACAAGAACATCTGCAAGACGTGTAATACATCTGGTCGGCCAGTCTCAAGAAGAGCACCAACATCTGGTGGTTATTCTTCAAATATGAATTTTAACTTCAATGCAAACCACCAACATGAACTGGAAATGATCCACAGATCTCCTGAATCACCAAGAACATCTGCACTTCATCTACTTACTAGAATCCTTCTCTCCTTCATCCGGAATCTCAAGAACACAGTCTGTCATCACTGTCACAAAGGAATAGGTTCTTTCGAACCTTCAAACCATGAACCAATCTACTTGACACTTGACAAGGACGTCCTCAACACTTCTACAAATCCACAGAATGGGATAATGCATTTCTAGATCTTACCAGACCTATCTGTGTCACTCTGTCACCTCTGAACACCTGTCGGATCCGGTTCTACTTGAGTGACCATAACTTCTTCATATCTTCATGTGGACCTCTAAAAACTTGACTGGATCATCTCAAGACTCATATATACAAACCCTTTAAACCACATCCTCTGATCCTCAACCTATCTTGGACTTTTACCTTGTTGTCATCATTGTTCTTCACTGTTCCTGATTGAGACTAATTTTCTCAATATCCTCAGCACATAGCTCATCCAATCCTTCTCATTAATGCAACATGAGTATGTTGAGATCAATGACAACATTGGTTAGACCCATACTTGCAACAATCTCCCCCTTTGTCATTGATGGCAACATATGATGTGAAAAACCATCAAGACAAGAACTTCTCCTTACTGTCACAACTCCTCCTATCAGTAACAACTATTCACATGTCTTCTCTTCCTTTACTGCTCCCCCTTTGATCATCAACCACTTGTTTTTCACATGTCTTCTCTCCCCCTTTGACATCAATGGAAAAGGGCTCATACTTGCAACTCCAATACTTCAGAATCATACCTGCTACTCCCCCTGAGTAGCAGCTCCTCATCATCAATCCGGATCAAAAGATATGACTTTGATATCCACCGAACTGATGCACATCAGTGCATCCTAGTTCATCACCAGAGGGGCAATAACCACTAACTTCTCCCTAAGATATTCAAAAGAGTCCTTGGGAAGAGGTTTAGTAAAGATATTTGCAATCTGATCCTTGGAGGGCACAAACTCCAGTCTGACTTCATCCTTGTTCACTTGCTCTCTCAGAAAGTGAAACTTGATAGATATATGCTTAGTCTTAGAATGCAACACCGGATTCTTAGAAATATTTATTGCACTTGAATTATCATAGAAGATCGTGATAGGCTCCTCATACTCTACTTTAATATCTCTTAGCATCTACTTCATCCACAAAACTTGAGTGCAACTACCTGCTACTGCAATGTATTCTACTTCAGTTGTAGATAGAGATATTGCCTCTTGTTTCTTGCTTAGCCAAGAAACCAATCTCTTTCCCAAAAAGAATGCTCCACCACTGGTACTCTTTCGATCATCCACATCTCCTGCCCAATCTGTATCTGTATATGCATGAAGAGAGAAATCATGATCTCTAGGATACCACAAACCATACTCAACTGTTCCTTTTAGATACCTAAAAATCTTTTTGATTGCCATGACATGGGATTCTCTGGGATCAGCCTGGAATCTCACAACAAGACCAATAGCCTGCATTATATCTAGTCTAGTTTAAGTGAGATACAACAATCCTCCAATCATTGATCTGTACTTTGTCTGGTCTACCTTAGGAGAGTCATCATCTTTGCTCAACTTACATCCGGTTGCCATGGGAGTATTCATTGGCTTTGAATCTTCCATTCCAAATTTCCTCAACAATTCTTTCACATATTTGGTCTAAGAAATAAAGATTCCTTTCTTTTTTTGAGTAATTTGCAGACACAAGAAGAAATTCATTTCACAAAGCATTGACATCTCAAACTCACTTTTCATTTGATTTGCAAAAGTTTTACACATACTGTCTTCCTCCAAAGATGATATCATCAACAAATACTTCAATAATCAAGATGTTTTCATGATCAATTTTGAAATATAAGTTACTGTCAGCAGTACCTTTGTTGAAACCAATCTTCAAAAGATGTTTGTCCAATCTTTCATACCAGGCTCTTGGGGCTTTCTTTAGTCCATACAGTGCCTTCTTCAACTTGCAGACCATATCATCATGCTTAGATAATTGAAATCCATCCAGTTGTTCAATGTACACTTCTTCTTCTAAGTCACCATTCAAGAAAGCAGACTTGACATCCATCTGATACACCTTGAAATCCTTGAAGGTAGCAAATGCAAGAAATAATCTGACTACTTCAATTCTTGCCACCAGAGCAAAAGTTTCTTCAAAATCAATTCCTTCTATTTGAGAGTAGCCCTTGCAGACCAATCTAGCTTTATTTCTGATTACTTCACCAACTTCATTTAGTTTGTTCCGGAAGACCCATTTGGTTTCAATCACATTCTTGTTTCTAGGTCTAGGAACAAGATCCCAAGTGTGATTTTTCTCAATTTGCATCAAGTCTTCCTCCATTGCTTTGGTCCAGTTTTCATCATTGCAGGCTTCATTTATTGTCTTAGGTTCAATCTTTGAAATCAAATAATATTCATCTGAATTTTGAGCAATTTTCCTTCTAGTTTGCACACGTTTGCTTTTGTCACCTATGATCTAATCTTCAGAATGGTTCAGTCTTACATACCTTGGAACTTTGGGAGTTCCTTGCACTTCTGCTTCTTGATCAGGCTCATTCAAACCTATCTCTTCTACCTGATTTACCGGATTAGTTTGAATCTGACTTTCAGAAGAGGATTGAACTCCTTGAACCAGAACACCATTCTAATCATCTTCATCATATTCATAAAACCTAAGGGTTTCTCTATTCCCTCATCAACCTTCACATTTGTACTTTCTATCATCTTTCTTAGTCTCTTGTTATAACACCGGTATGCTTTGCTTTGAGTAGAGTAAGCCAAGAATATTCCTTCATCACTTCTAGCATCAAACTTGCCTAGATCTTCATCTCTTTTGATGTAACATTTGCTACCAAAGACTCCGAAGTATCTTATAGTAGTAGTAATGCCAAACTAGAGTTCATAAGGGGTCTTACCGGTATTGCTTCTAATTTAAACTTGATTGAGAGTATAGACTGCAGTGCTGATAGCTTCTCTCTAATAGATATGAGGAACATTAGCTTCCATCATCATGGTCCTAGAACCTTCCTGTATGGTCCGGTTCTTTCTTTCCACTACTCCATTCCGTTGTGGAGTCCTAGGAGCAGACAACTGTCTCTTTATTCCATGTTTCTCATAGAACTCTATGAACTCACCGGATGTGAATTCTCCACCTCTATTAGACCTCAGACATTTCAACTTCAATCCGGTTTCATTCTCTACCATAGCCTTGAATATTTTGAATTTCTCAAAAGCTTCTGATTTCTCTTTCAGAAAAGTTACCCACATCATCCAGGAATAGTCATCAATTAGCAGCATGAAGTATCTATCACCTTGAATACTCCTGGTTATTGCTAGACCACAAAGATCAGTGTGAACTAAGTCCTATAATCTGGTAGAAGATAGTTCCTTGCTTTTGAATGTGACTTTGTTCAGCTTACCCAACTGACATTCCTTGCACAAGCTGTTAGTAGGTTTCACCAATTTTGGAAGATCTCTTACAGCCTGAGTATTGCTTATCTTGATGATATTATCAAAATTCACATGACACATCCTTCTATGCCATAACCAACTTTGATCAACTTGAACAAATAAGTAGCTTTTACCAGTACCAACCAAGTGGAAGATATTACCTTTAGTTTGAGCACCGGATGCAATCTCTATTCTGAAACTTTCAAAGATTTTGCATTTTCCATCCTTGAATCGGAGATCATAGCTTTTGTCCACCAACTGTCCAACATTGAGAAGATTGTGCTTCAAACCTTCAACATACAATACATTACCAGTTTTGTTTCTTCCATCAAAATAAATAGTTCCTCTTCCTCTGATTCTACCAGCAGAATTATCACCAAACTTCACCACTCCTCCTTCATACCTTTCCAAATCTATGAACTTATTTTTGTCACTTGTCATATGGTGAGAGCAATCACTATCAATGGCAACAACCTTGATTTTGTAAGAGGCAGGAAGGGATCTGAGAATTTTGCCAACAATCTCATTTTCATCCAAGACTCCACCAGCATTTCTAATTCCACAAACTAGCTCATTCACTCTTGGCATAAAAGTGGTAATATTTTCATCATCTCTCATCTTCAGTTTTTCAAATTTCCCTTTTAGACTCTGTAACCTTGCACATTTAACATACTAGTCTCCTTCATGCAAAAGTTCCAGTTTATTCCACATCTCAAAAGCAGTTGGTAGGTCAATAACATTTGAGAGCTCTGAGTCAGATAATGCACTTAGAAGAGCATCTTTGGTCTGTAGATTACTTTTAGCATCTGTGATTTCATTTAGGGTTGTCAGACCACCTTGTGGAGGTACATACGCTTTTGTAACCATGGACCAGTATGTCATTCCCATACACTACAACTGACATTTCATGCAACCTTTCCAAAGAGCAAAGTTGGTTTCATCAAACTTCAGACTATCCTTCTTGTAAAACAACATCCTAGATCTCCTCAAGCAGTTAAGCTCCTTTTAGAGAAACTTGGCTCTGATACCAATTGTTAGGCTTAGGGCACACAACTGAGAGGGGGGGTGAATTAGTTATGCAAAACTTTCTCCAATTTACACACTTAAATCTTCTTGGTGATTAGCAGTATATTAAACATGAAACATAATGCATTCAAATCAAAAGCAGAAACTCATCAACACATAAAACACCAAGATTTTGACGTGGAAAAGCCAGTTAAGGGAAAAACCATGGGGTGATTAACCCAAGATTGTATTCTCTATTAGAAGAATAGAAAGAACAAAATAGCACATGCCAATTAGGGCTCATTGCCCGAGCACACTACTCACAAGAGGCTCACTGCCTACAAGAGACACACTATCTACAAAGAAATAAGTATCACCTTCATGAACTAGAGAATAGCATCTTCACCATGCTTGAATCAGTTCCATTTAAGCCCAATACTTCTGCTCTACCTTGCGCACTCCTCCTCACTACCACACACTCATCACCACAAAACACACCATGAAATGACTTCACAATCCCTTATTTATACACGACATCGACTTAGGAACAATCATCTAAGTTGGCAAACACCTACAAGAACATCCGCAAGACGTGTAATACATCTGGTTGGCCAGTCTCAGGAAGAACACCAACATCCGGTGGTTATTCTTCAAATAGGAATTTTAACTTCAATGCGGACCACCAACATGAACTAGAAATGATCCACAGATCACCACAAGCTTTCCTGAATCACCAAGAACATCCGCACTTCATCTACTTACTAGAATCCTTCTCTCGTTCATCCAGAACCTCAAGAACACAGTCTGTCATCACTGTCACAAAGGAATAGTTTCTTCTGGACCTTCAAACCATGAACCAATCTACTTGACACTTGACAAGGACGTCCTAAACACTTCCGCAAATCCGTAGAATGGGATAATGTATTTCCAGATCTTACTGGACCTATCTGTGTCACTCTGTCACCTCTGAACACCTGCCAGATCTAGTTCTACTTGAGCTACCATAACTTCTTCATATCTTCATGCGGACCTCTGAAAACTTGACTGGATCATCTCAAGACTCATATATACAAACCCTTTAAACCACATCCTCTGATCCTCAACCTATCTTGGACTTTTACCTTGTTGTCATCACTATTCTTCACTGTTCCTGATTGAGACTAATTTTCTCAATATCCTTAGCACACAGCTCATCCAATCCTTCTCATTAATGCAACATGAGTATGTTGACATCAATGACAACACTGGTTAGACCCATACTTGCAACAAAATCATCAACTATCAAATCAACATCAACCACAACTTATAGCCTATATCTTGAGCCCATCCTTTGAATTATCCTAATCATCCATCGATTCCTGCCTTGATGGATATATAGTTCCTACAATAGGCAAGATCCATCATCAAATCATCACCCATGCTAGAAAGAGATACAATGGTTGTTTGGTTCTTGATTTTTATCTTTTGTCCTATTCAAAGATCATTTCAAAACTACCTTGATCTCACTATATCATGGTATGTGGTGAAATATCTAGAATGGGGCATAGTCATTGCTTTTGTATCCTCTGCTTGTGGGTTGTTCTCATGGGCTGTTCTCATTACTCCAAGTCAGTATTCATATCTTGTGAATTGTAGGGTTGGTTCTAGCATATTGATCTCCTTTTGCATCTAAGGTTCCTCATACCTTTTGTGTATTAAGGGCTTATGCTATGAATCCCCCTAGTTCATCTCAGCAAGGTTGTACTATCTTGGGCATGCATTGGATCACCCTCTTGTCTGTGTGTCTAGTCCATGCAAATGATGGATATACATCATCACCCTGGTTTTCTATACCTCAAGGTGAAAATATCCTCTTTTCTATAACAAACCTAGGATTTCTCTAAATCATATCAGCACAATAATCATCCATCTCCAATCTATCCAATATCCAAAATCAACTTATCATCACCTACCCACATCATTTATCATCACACCCCCTTATCCTCCATCCCCTTTATCAACATGTTCATCCATTTCAAGAGCACACTCATGTTCTCACAACCCACCTTCCCTCTCAAGGGGGCATCATCCCTAAACCTAATCCTATTCTTCTAAACCAAAGTCTTTTTCTATCCAATCCAACACTATAGTTTAAACTTCTTTGAAATAATGTTACTTAGTTGCAACATCATTTCAAAGAGGGGCAAAATATAGACACCTGAAACTGACTTGACCCCGCAAGCCACTTTCCTACATCCTCACATCACTAATTTACCCTTTACCAATTAATTAAATAAATCTAATTTATTTAATTAATTTATCCTAAACCATTTACCCTTAACCATTCATCTTATTCATCCCTTGTAATGAATTAATTCAATTAATTTGTTACTATACCTTAGAACATCATCCTCCAATTGATTAAATAAATATCCTAATATTTATTTGATTAATTTCCCTCATCACCAAATCTAGATTAGTTAAATAAAACATACTTATTTAATTAATCCCCCCTAGCCTATGACCTAAACCTAGTCTAATTGAATAAATGGCAATTATTTAATTAGCTACCCTAACCTACCCAACCCCTAGACCCAAATTAATTAAGTAAACCATTACTTAATTAATTTTAACCTCTAATTAGCCTCCTCGCTAATTTTCTATAGATACATTAATTAAGATAAACACTTAATTAATATGTGTTGGTAGGTGGCGACTGATCAGGAAAGTACTGTACACTAGCTATGTATCATCGCCGGGGTTCGGAGGTGGTAGCCCCCGAGAAAAAATTTTTTTAGGGCCGACTTAAAAAATCCTAGGGCTGACTTAAAAAATCCTATTTTTTATGATCGACATAAGAAAACCCTAATTTTTGTAACCGACAAAAAGGCTTGATAAAAAGTGGCCAAGGGTTACGGTTTGAGGATTGTATTGTAGCATTTGCAGCGGTATTGAGTTGCAGGGATTGCTGATTGTAATCGGTTTGATTTACTGGATAATAATATTGGACTCTCTGTTTGGTGGATGTAGCCCGAGTTTGGGTGAACCACGTTAAATCTTGTCTCTCGCTGTTATTAATTCTGTGTATTTCCATTTCTCTGTTTAATCTTTATTTGCATTTAATTGATATCTTCTGCTGGCTAACCCTAACAAGTGGTATCAGAGCGGGTTGTGTTCGATTATCGTCTGTAGGAAAGTCTCACAGTTGAGTGGGAGCAATGGCGGATGAGGGTAAAATGAAGGTTGATAAATTCAATGGGCAGAACTATCAGTTATGGAAGATGCAGATGGAGGATTACCTCTATCAAAAGGATTTATGGAGGCCGTTGGAAGGAGTAGCCAAGAAACTGGCAACAATGTCTGATGAGGATTGGAATCTTCTTGACAGAAAGGCACTGGGAACCATTCGGTTGTGCCTGGCACTGTCGGTGGCATTCAATATAACGGAAGTGAAAACAACAGATGGTCTAATGAAAGCTTTGGCTAAATTGTATGAAAAACCCTCAGCCTCAAATAAGGTATTTCTCATGAAGCAGTTGTTTAATTTGAAAATGGTTGAAGGTGGATATGTGACAGGTCATTTAAATGAATTTAATACGATTGTCAGTCAATTGACTTCTGTAAATATAAAATTTGATGAAGAAGTTAGAGCTCTCTTGATATTATGTTCATTACCTGAAAGCTGGGATAGTTTGGTAATGGCAGTTAGTAACTCTGTTTCTGGTTCAAATACCCTAAAATTTGATGATGTTGTTGGTGTTATTCTGAGTGAGGAAATTCATAAGAAAAGCTCAGGTGGATCCAAATCAGGCAGTGTTTTGAATGCAAAAAGTAGGGGCAGATCAAAGGAGAGAGGAAAAGGTTCTGGAGGTCATGGGAAGTCACGAGGAAAATCAAAGGACAAAAGATCCCAAACCAGAGGACAGAAGGATTGCTGGTACTATGGAAAATCAGGTCATCTGAAGAAAGATTGCTGGTCTCAGAAAAATAAAGAAGGAGACAAACAAGAAGGCAATAAGGAAGCAAATGTGGTAAGTAATAAATCTGAAGATGATGCTTTGATTCTTTCCCTAGATAATGCTGATGATTCATGGGTTTTAGATTCAGGGGCCTCATTTCATGCTACGCCCCATAGAAGTTATTTTCTTGATTATGTCTAAGGAGATTTTGGGCTGGTTTATTTGGGAGATAACGAACCCTGTCAGATTGTTGGAAAGGGAAGAATCAAGATTAAGTTGCAGAATGGGAATCATTGGCTACTACAAGAGGTGAGGCATGTTCCAAGGCTCAGTAGGAATTTAATTTCAGTAGGGCAGCTAACTGAACAAGGTTGCACTGTTACATTTACTGATAAAAATTGGAAGGTTTCAAAAGGTGCCTTAGTAGTAGCAAAAGGTGTCAAAGTAGGCACCTTATATCTTATGATTTTAGAGCATTCAAAGCATTCATTGTGACAGAGTAAACTTGTCTTATTATTGTGTTTGTTATGTAGATTTGGCTTCATCTTCTCATGTGTTGAAGGATTTGCATCTACATGTGAGTTACACCTCTGAGGTGATATCTATTTATGTTGAATCAATCATTTATCAAGTTATCAATTTGTTTTTTCCTCTATGCCACAGGGATACACACTCTTTATCAAACAATGGTGTTGGAAGGATTGAATGCCATTCTAGGGCTTGACTAAGGCAAGCTCCTGAACACCACCCCCCCAACCCCCTTCTTTGTGATTGCAGGTGACAGGTGTCATGTTCTACGGAAGTGGAGTTGCAGGAGGTTGTGACAGAGTATCAAGATTGTAGATCTAAGCAGAAAACCAGGACCTAGGCTTGGGCACCCACCCCAAAGCCCTCCGGATCTTTAGGGCAGGAAACCTCTGGGATAGCAGAAATAGGTCACATACCATTTCTGGGAAGCTCTATAGAAAACTATTCCTTAGGCTTGGGTGCCTACTCTTTAGCCCTTGACTTTTCTGCAATTGGAATCTCGAAGTCTGATATGTATCTACTCGGAATATTACATCTCTGTCTGCGAGCATTTGTTGGGATTCGTCTGTTTATTTACGATTTTGTATAATTAAGGTTTTAAGCATAATCGAACATTAAATTAATACATTAATCAACAAATTTTGAATTTCCACATTGTTACAAGTGACCATCAACCTATAGGTGAATCCTCTTGCAAAAGTTGTGATTCAACTCGGTTGAATGTCCTTGAATGTTTGTAGTGAAAGGAGGATCTAAACTAAATCACCTATCAATCCCACCTTCCCTCTTTTCCTATTAAACATTTTGGTGAATCCATTTTTTATTTGAATTTTGCACCTTGGTAAGTATTGTACTATAGATTTACATTCATTCATCTTATTGCATTTGAAAATTTACAAAAAATTGAAAAATTTGAAAAAATTTGAAAAACATTGGCATCCTAGGCTTGCATTTTGACATAGTTTGCATCAATTTCATTAGATTTCATTTGATTTCTGATTTTTACATCAGATCTGATATAAATTATAGGATTACATCATTTTATGATCATTTGCATTGCATTTTCATGCTTAAATTGTTAGATTTTGCTTGAAATTGTGCATTTTTCATATAACCTAGTTTCTCCAAAAGCTAGGGTTTGTGGTTAAAATCTTGTTTCAGATTTCACTACTCTTTTAAACACTCTTTTAGGACTAATTTATGATTGTATAGTGTTTCATAATAGTTTTTTTTTGCATTTACATTTCAAATTTTGCATTTACACATAGTCAATTTCAACAAAAACTAGCTTATTCATTCATTTTTCCTCAAAATTGCACTTGCATTGAGCATTGTAGAACTTGAGACATCATTTTCAGATTTGAGTTGGGCTATTTCACACCATAAATCTAATTAGAAAACATTCATACATCATTTTGCATAGTTTCATGTCTTAATTTCACAATTAGGGTTTGAAAACCTTGCATTTTCACTAGATTTTGCCTTTGTAATATATCTAGATTTGCATTATAGGTGTGTTGTGAAGGATATTGCTGCATTAGTGGACTGCTAATAAGCATTTAAGTTGCTGCCCCTCATTAGTTTCTTCACAACACTACTTCTTTTAGGCATTTGCTTTGAAAAAAGGGAAAAATCAAGCATTTTAGGTCTCAAACATACCTTCATCCTACAGTTTGTTCTATTAGTTTGTGCATTGAGTGTTGTATGCTTTTGCATGAGTCCTATAACCCACTGCCCTAATAGAAATATCCCTTTAAGGAGAAGCATTAGACTAATGGTTTCTAGTGCTCCTAAAACCAACAGTGTTCCTGTAGAGATAAAACTCTACATTTTGTTTTAAATTTTTGCGGCATACTATCAGCATGCTCATATATTGTGTCACAAGTATAACCCATGTGGATTGTGCCAGGTGTTAGCACGGAAGGGTTTTGAAAAGGTTGAAGAGTGAAGTTTCTTATAAGCTGCACAGAGGCGCCACGTGGCGAGACCATGAAAAGTAAAGAGTACAGAACCTGGTGATTGCAGAAGTTGCCAAGTGTCTTTGTTTGAATCTACAACACTCAAGAGTTTGGGTAGAAGCCACATGTCTATGTTCACATTCCTTCTCTCTCTTCTTTTTATGAAGTTGCTAAGTCATTGCGGATAGAGCCACATGTAATGATGGCGGGGATTCAAGGGAAGTCTTTTGCAAAATCTTTTAGAGTGTGCACCTATGCGACACGTGTCCCTTTTATAAGAAGGCGGAGCCTGCCACGTGTCTCTTTTTCTATGTTTTATTAAAGTGTCAAAGCAGTTCCTGGTGGGGCCCAAAGTATTAAAAGCTATTTCCAAAGAGACACAGATGATGCCACATGTTGCCATGGTGGGTGTTTGAGGGGGGCAAATAGAGAAGACTTTGGAAAGGAGCGTAGTGATGCCATGTGTCCCAATTTTGAAGCTGGTAGAGAGTGCCACGTGTCTAACTATCAGTTAAATTTTGGGAAATTAATCAAATAAGCTGAAGGTGCCAGGTGTCATGACAATGCACATTTGAAGAAGGTTTTAAAAGAGACCCAGCCTAAGTTGTGCTGAAGCACCATGTATCAATTTTTGAATCTTTTGAGGCTTACGGATTATGCCATCTATCCCAACTGCACTGGCAGTCATTGAGCTATATTTACTGCACCAATCGACCAATTAGAATGTGAGAAAGAGGTGAGAGAATCTAGAATATCAGAGACTCATAGTGACTGTTGCAAAAACTAGGTCGAGGCCAAACTTCAGAATCCAGAAGATCTCCTACGCGTGGGTCACTAACATAGTAGCTTCAATTCAGTTACACAGGTAGTTGGAGAATCTCAACAGTTGCTTGTGCCCCGAGCCCCATTTTTCATGCTATAAATAGGGGTTTTTTGTAATTATAAATAATCATACATAGAGAAAAAGTAATATATGCTAAGAGTTTTGCTGTGAGACCAGATTTGTGTCATTTCTCCTTTGCAGTCATTATTTAGAAAGGAAAGCATTGTGGATCTGTGCATGTTTTGTGCCTTATGTACTTTGCTAAATCTATTAATAAAAGAAGCTTCTATTCTATGCCATTTGTGATGTCTTTCTGGGTCTTTCTTGCAAGTTTCTCTGAGTTTAGCCTTTGAATATAAATCTGTTTTATAATCTATTTATTTTGATCATGCATGCATCTCTTTAACATAATAGAAATCATAAAGATTCAATCACTGTGCTTATTGTAGGATCGGGTAAGTGCAAGAAGATGAGTTCACTTTTTGGCCAAAAAGTGGAAGTGTTTTTCTTGTTTTTCAAATTTTGTCGTACTTGGAGTGATAATTTGAAGTACTTGTACATAAAATATTAAGATGATGTAAAAATAAGAAATTTAGGATTTTGTTTCTAGTTTTCAAATATGTATTTTTTCCTAATACCTAGATGATGCAAGTTGGTTTTTTATTGGATGTAAAAAAAGTGTCTTTTTAAAAGTCCCCTATTTTTTACAAAAGCATGCAAGTGTACGGCCAACATAATTTGACCTAAATTAATGTATTTTTCTAATTCCTTTTGTGGAAAGATTCTTAGGATGTTGAATTTTGGTCAAGATATTTTTTTGTAATTTTTTGATAAATATTTTTTTTATTAATTTTTTAATGGCCCTAATTAGTGCTTTTTAAAACCCCTCAAGTACGGCCAACATAATTTGAGCTAAACTAATCAATTCACTGAAATTTTTTTTTTCATCATGTAGAGAATAATATCCAGTTTGGTCAGACATAATTTTTTTTCAAGAAGCTTTCAAAATCAAAAGTTATTAAAAAAATAGTAACCTGTGTTATTTCAAGTTTATGAGTTAGTTGTTTGGAAAATAAATAATAAATAGAAAATTATGTTCAATAGAAAAAAAAATTACATATTTGAAAACTAGACTTTGAGATCTATAATGGGTTTTAATTTCGTTAAAATATTCTAAAAAAAAAGTCATCAACCATAGTGGTGAAACTAGTTTTTTCTCTTGTTGTTTTCATGGTCTCCTAGTTGCAGGTCCAAAGCTAAGGCTTGGGTTTCCAAGCCTAAAACCAATGCAAATTGGCGGGTTTGAAATTTCAAATTTTTAGAAATGGGTACCCGTTATAAAATGGTGCCTGTTATAAACAGGTAGCCGTTTTAAAAATAACGGGTGCTTGTTATAAACAGGTACCCATTTTAAAAATAACGAGTACCTGTTTCTAAAAAATAAAAAAATTAGCAATAGGCATGTTTAAATTTTTTTTTTTTTGAAAACAGGTACCCGTTTTCAATTTTTTTTGTTTTTATATGCATATGGCTATTTTTTTAATTTTTTTGAAAATGGGTATCCGTTTTGCTTCAGGTGCCTGTTTCAAGTGGCATTTTTCATCTGCGGGAGACTTCCGCAAAATGCTCATCTTTGTTCTTTCACCCGATCAGAATATAAATCTGGTGCATCGCCTAAGGAGTTATTTACATTGTATCTATACTATTATTTTTTCTTCCCTTTCCAAAACCCCATTTAAAAGGAAGGGCCAGCTTCTGTAAAATCTGGAGGTGACTTTAGGGATCAATCCCACATCCTTGAAGTTTCCCATGTTGGTGATTGAACTCACGCAATTTTATACATCAACAGGTCCCACATATGAAAATCCATTAAACACCTTCTTTACAAAAAGAGAAACACAAAATTTACAAGATAACATACCTCCCACAACTACAATAGAAGAACAAATATTTCATGATGTTGAGGACCCTATTGATGTGATAACACATGTACCTGATGAGAAAATAAACAAACTAGATAAAGAACTAGTTGATTTTTGAGCATTTATGGAAAATGAAAGGATAGCAGATGAAGCTATACCTGCAATTCATAACATAAGAGAATTGTTAAAAGAAGGAAAAGATGGTGTTAATGCACTTCGAGGCTTAATGCATATAGTGCATCATAATTTTATGTTGGTCACTAAATGTGCAAATGTCATTACTAATATGTCATCACTGTCTCATACACAAGTATCGGCACCTATACCGACTGTTGGAATGTCTACTTTTACATCAACAATTCTGACTACTAATGCACATGCTTGTAGTAATGCTACCACTGATATTGGAATATCTAATGGCAATAATTCACAAACTTACAAAGTTGTGGGATTCAACTATCAAAACTTAGCACCTAAGGTGACCTCTTTTATGAATAATCACTCTCAACCACCTCTCCATCCCACTTATTCTCAACCACCTTTTGTTACCACTCACAATCAATCTCCTCAAAATTTCATGACGACGGCTTCAAATTCTCAAACCGCATCCCCTAATGATGCCCTCCTAAACGAACTCTTGCAAGGAATGATTTATTTACAACAAAAGGTGATGATCTTGACTAATTCTTTACAACCTAATATACCAACTTATAATGCTCGTAATCCCCTATCTTATGCAATATTGAGAACTCCTATGCCTGAGAAGTTTGAAACTCCTCGCTTTGAAAAATATGGTGGAAAAGGTGATCCTAATACTCATGTGGCAGCATTCACGGCTATGTGTAGTGATTTTTACTTTGAAGAGGACTTGTTAGCAAAACTTGTCCCATGATCTCTCAAAGATACTGCTTTAGAATGGTTTTTCTCTTTACCTTCGAATTCAATACTCTTTCTCTCAGCTAGTTGGTCAATTCTTACAACATTTTCAAGCAAACATTGATTGATTTAGTTCATTGCAAACAAGGTCTAAAAGAGAAGTTAACTGAGTTTATTAGTCGGTATCAAGCTCTTTATGTAGAAATTCAATACCAGATGAAGGATGAAGATGTTCAAAAGGTATTCATTACAAATCTACAACCTAACATCCGTGATAAGATTCTCTTGATGAAGTATAACTCTTTTCAACATTTATGCACAACCCTTCGTGAATACCAACTTTTGTCTAGTCAGTATGAAAACCAAAAATCATCAGCTCAAGTTGGTCAATCCACAGGTGGAACTTTACAAAAAAACTTTAAGAGGAATAATAAGAGTTTCATCAAGGTTAATGGATAGAATTCAAACAATTTTTCACAAGTGTCTACTATCAGTAATCTGAAGAGGGCACCATTTCAGAATCGACAACAACAAAGACAATTCACTCTGATATCTAACTCTTTACATTCTATTATGAATCAAGCAGTGAGTAATAACCTCTTGAAGCTTCTCCGATCAAACCATTAGATCCTAGCAGAATGCAAGGACCTTACTTCGATGCTAATGCTTTTTGTCATTATTATCAACAACAAGGGCATGATACTAAATGATGTACATGTGTCTTAAACATGAAATTCAAGACCTCATCAACTCGAATGTTATACAAGTAATTGGTGTGAATGATAATGGAAATAAGTCGGTTTCTCCTCTGAATCAGAATTTACGGATCTTTACTAATCCCTTTCCTAAGCATACTGATAACAACATGATGGAACAAAATACAGTAGAAGTGGATGATGATTATTTGGATTATGATGAAATAGTGGGTATGATAGAAGTGGATAAGGAGAAAGTTGCAAATTCACCTCGTTCACGAAGAAGTGGTATTTATGTAGAGTTTCCTCCTCCGTTATCTCTTCAAGGCTCGAGAGATAACCAAAATGCATTAGAAAGACAAATAGAACAACCAAAACAAGAGATTATGACACAGGAAAAGATTGATACAATGGAAAATAGTTCTTCTCACTACAATAGAAGAATTCAACAAAATAAGAAGTCAAAGGATTTGAAAAGAATAAGATGTTTATCATTAGTAGGAAATAATAGTGGTTCTCCCCTCATAAGCAACAAAGGATTTCAAATATACAAGGATTTGAGAAACAAGTACTGCATAAATATGCTGAAAATAAAGATCAACTAGTTGTGAACCTCTCAAACTTCATGCAAAACTTGATGGAGCATCTTTCTAAGATGCTCACAAGTTCTAACAACCCTTAACATGGTTGTGCAATAGGTAAGTATTTCTAACCCTTTACTTTGTGTTGTGTTTCCATCATGATGTGCTATGTGTTGTTTAGGCCTCCTTGGATGACCCTTGATACTCTTGTAAGGTCAAGGATACTAGGAGACAGCCTCTGTTGTGACCATTCTTCTATTTGCATCATCATTCTTCTATCTTGTTTCTCCTCTATTTTTATTGTTGTGTGTTGTGTCTTAGGCACATAGTGTTGCAGTTGATAACTTGGGGGCATCCTCCTATGTGATTTTTTCTAAGAAACTTGTTCTCCTCTCTCATTTTATTGTTTACCTTCTTCTAGTGGTTCTACCTAGCTGGTGGATGATGAAAAAAAAACATATACTGATACGGACCGCATGTCCCTTCAGCAAGTACGCAAAAATAGACCTAGTCCATATATGAAAGTGGCGTTGATATATATTATCCGATGCTTGACTAGTAGAATCGCTCCATGTGATATTTGATGTTGTCTTATCATGCTAACAAATCATAACAATACATTTTCTCCATGCACTTTGATTGTTTTGGGTGACTTGCCTTATTGTTACACTCGGTTCTAAGATGCCTATAGTATAAGCCCCATGACTATACTTAGACTCAAACCTGTTTTTGTAGCCTTGGCTTCTTTTTTTTCATGCATTGCTTAGATTAAGAAGTGTGTGTTTGTAGGAACATTCAGTGATCGTGAAGCACATGTCACCTTTGGGGGCATGGGCTTTGCGAAAGCTCTTGTCCCCTTGTGTGTTTTCTCTCTACCTTAACGTTCTTGATATTAGTACATGATACCAACCACCTTAATGCGGGGGCATATAAAGGTAAGTTGTTTGATGATTTTGGTACAACGAAGTGTGTTTGTAAGCCCTCTGCAGAGGTGGGATATCGTGCATATCCTTTTATTCAAAGCCCTCTGCAGAGGTGGTGATGGTGTATCTCTTGAGCTAGTACACATCCTCAAAAGTCCTCTGAGTAGGTAGAGTTGGTGTATCCTCCCTTAAGTGTGTCTTTGGCAGTTGTTGTGGCATAAGCCCAACTGTCAGGTGTGCCTGTAGCATGCTTGAGATGGTGGGGGCTTAGCAATAAGTTCTTTCTATCGCCTTGTTTGTCATGTTTTAGATGTATAGTATGTCTTTGGCATGCTATATGAAGCTCATGTATTCCGTGTCTCTTCCATGTGTTTGTTCCCAAGTATAGTCCAAAGAGCATGGTGAAATGCCCCTCCTATGCTTTGGGATTTGTATGGTGTGTTTGTTCCCAAGTATAGTCCAAAGAGTGTGGTGAAATGCCCCTCCTATGCTTTGGGATTTGTATGGCGTGCTTGTTCTCAAGTGTAGTCCAAAGAGCATGGATAAATGCCCCTCCTACACTTTGAGATTTGTATTGCATGTCATCTGCCCCATATGTAGTCCAAAGAGTGTGGTAAAATGCCCCTTCTACATTTTGGGTTGTGTGTTGCATTTTTACTTTCCATGTATTTGCATTCATATATATATGAAAACGAAAAAGAAATAATCACTACATTCACTATATTCATTGTGTTTTGCATGTCTTCAATACTGTCTTCTCCATGTTTTGCATGACTATTATTGTCTTCTCCGTGTTTTACGTGCCTGTTACTGTCTTCACTGTGTATGGCGTGTCTACAATATGTTTTCTCTAATATCTACTTGAGACTAGGGGCTAGAAATAGTTCCTCATTCTTTGTGTATGCATTCGATTCAAGTGCTTGGTGTGTTTGTTGTGTTTTGACCATACTTTAATGCATGTATGGGTCATACGTTCATACATACATTAAAGTGGGGGCTAAATGTTTAGTCATAAAATGTCCCCCTAGGACTTTTACCTCCTAAGTTTAGCTCCCGGGTTACTTATTTTTCATTATGCATGTTCATTTTAACTCCTGATGCAAAATGGTTTGAAACCCATGTCAAATGGGGCTTGAGGGACATCTGTGGACTTAACCCTGACCTAAAATAGGACCTAGGGGCTTGGCCACTCATGCCCTAGTCCTGCCCTATTTTAGGCAGGTCCTAAATTTAAATGTCTGTTATGTGACCATTAAAAGGGTCCATTGCCGACATCTTAAGTTTGAATTATGAAATTTGTAGCGGGAATGCATATATGTTGTGATGTTCACAACACGCCCCATTTTACTCCTTAGAAAAATGAGGACCCCTGCTGTGGTTGTTGCTTTGCTTGTGTGTGTGGGTCTGTTTGGTGGTAAAGGGAAAAGGGAGTGAAATAGTACAAACCTTGTTGAAAATAAAGAAAAAATAGCATTACATACCAGAGCTGAGTATGGGTGAATTCCTTGTCAAAAATGAGTAAGGGTTGCTTTTTGAACCATTTTAAAATTCCCAATATTTTGCTAGATATATGTGTTTTTGGTAAAATGTACAAAAAGAGGGTTTGTATGTTGCATATACAAGGTCGTTTTTATGTTGTGTCGTTGTATGATACATATGCAAAGTTGTTTGTATATTGGGTCTTTGTATGAGTCACGTGGAGGTCATCGGGTTTAGATGTATTGTTTACTTGTATGCATTTGGCTAATGTTTTATTTTTACATACAAGGTGGATCCGACAAAGTTAAGAGTTGAAATGAATATTTCGGTCAAGTCCGTTGCATGTATTTTATGTTTGTATGTTTGGCAAAACGAAACATACAATGACATATACAAAGTGATATGCATGTTGCAGAATCGAATTAACTATGAAATAAAGTTAAGTCCTTGTATGTTTCACGCATTGTATGTATGTTTCGATATATACATTGTAGTACATACAAGGTAGAATGCAAAGCTAGAACCAAAATGATTATGAAATAATGTTAAGTCCTTGTATGTTTCATGCATTGTATGTACATTTCGGTATACATACATTGCGGCGCATACAAGGCAGAATTCAAAAAGGATTAAAATTCGATATAAAAGATACATTTTGCGGTATATACATGTGGTGGAGCCGGAAGATACAAAGCGTCCGATTCGAAAAAGAAATTAAAAGTAGAAAAGTCTTTGTATGTTATTGGCACTTGTATGTCTATGATATACAGTTTTGATATACAAAGAAGTAAAGGCAAAGCGGGAGGATTTTGAAGCCATTTTAGAGCCCGATAACATGTTTTTGGGTCAACGATGGTTGACTCGACCATTCTTGACGTCATGCATGCATTTGGATATGTAGATGTTCACAGATACTTAATATTCATAGCTCGATATTCATGTTTGCATGTTCAGGGCCAGATTTATAATGCAATGTTTAATTTTCCTACTTGTTTATTAAATGATGGTGGTGCTTAATTCTTGTCTGTTTGTTGTAGGATGTTGGAATTATTTGGAGTTTGGCTGTATGTTGCAAATAGAAATAGCTGAGAATTGTAGAGTTGAATACATAGAGGTAGCATGAACCTTAGATGAGGAAGATATTATCAAATGCATTCTTTGCCAACTAGAGAATGAATCAAGTCCAAAATGCTGGAATATTCTATGCCAGCTATGCAAACAGCTGGCAAGAGCTTGTTATTCATCTGGACCATTGGTTGTTCTAGGAGGATCCTAATCCTTGGATCATTGTAACCGTTTTCTGGCTTCTATGCTATAAAGGGGCCATGACTTGTCATAAGAGGAGGATGAATAGAGGTCAATCATTCTATATCTAACCAAAGGGTTGTAGACTTGATAAGAGATCCGATTACTGAGACTAATGAGGACTAAATTGTTGAAATGTCAAGGTTCTTTCTTTAGATCATTATAAATGTACTTGTTCTAAAGCATACTGGATGGAGATGAAGCTTCAGATTACATCCTGATTGTAAACTTTACGTAATCTTCAAGTTGATTTCTGGATATGTAATGGTGAATGCTGTGTTCAATAGAAGCTCTTTCATTTTATTGCATGTTGTTGTGAACTTTTCCTTTGAAGATTTGCACTGGATCATGCGGATTTGTGGAATGTCCTGGTGAAGTATGATTCTAGTTTTCATCTCTTCATTACTGTATCGGAACATGTATGTGGATTAGTGATCTCAGTTAAGTAATTTTGGGAATCTCATTATCTAAAACCTTTTTTCTTATTTTAATTTCATTAAATCACTTCCATAACTGCAAATCATGATAAATAATAAGTAGAACTGAGAAATATGCTGACATCCCGTAGGTAACTGAAAATCCTTAGCATATTTTGAGCTAAATGCATGTAGTGTTGAAAATATCATGCAAATATCAACCTGTAGGCACATTATTTGAGTAAATTCATAGTGTAGAGGTTGAATTGTTGGAAATTTATGGAAGGCAGACATAAAGGACATGATATTTGGAGGAATACTAATGAACTTTATAGAAATTACTAGAGAACATAAGGCCCCTGAATGATTAACAACAACACACATCAACCACTGAGTGACGTCAGTAGATTATGAACTAATCAACGGAGACTTGGGATCATGAATTCTTTGAATTCATCATATCTTTCAAGATAAATAAAGGTTGTTGTGTAACTTTTATTTCATGTTTGCTTGTGAGTAACATCATGATCAACATAAATTGGTGCTAGAAAGAGGGTATGAACAAGGAATCTATGGATTTCTACAAATGTTGCATAAATATTTCATCATTTGAGTTGAATATCTCCAAATATCTCTTGTCTGAGAAGGTTTGATTGTATCTTTGCAAAGATCTACCTCAAAGCTTCAAAGATTTGTTTGATTGTCTAAGCTTTCAAGTTTTATTCTGAGATATGATAGATCTTATTAAAATTTCAAAATCCTAAAAATTGAAAATAGAGTCTCAATTTGTTGTGATGTTCACAACACGCCCCATTTTACTCCTTAGCAAAATGAGGACCCCTGCTGTGGTTGTTTCTTTGCTTGTGTGTGTGGGTCTACTTGGTGGTAAAGGGAAATGGGAGTGAAATAGTACAAACCTTGTTAAAAATAAAGAAAAAATAGCATTATGTACTAGAGCTGAGTATGGGTGAATTCCTTATCAAAAATGAGTAAGGGTTGCTTTTTGAACCATTTTAAAATTCCTAATATTTTGCTAGATATATGTGTTTTTGGTAAAATGTTCAAAAATAGGGTTTGTATGTTGCATATACAAGGTCATTTGTATGTTGTGTCATTGTATGATACATATGCAAAGTTGTTTGTATATTGGGTCTTTGTATGAGTCACATGGAGGTCATCAGGTTTAGATACATTGTTTACTTGTATGCATTTGGCTAACGTTTTATTTTTACATACAAGGTGGATCTGACGAAGTTAAGAGTTGAAATGAATATTTCGGTCAAGTCCGTTGCATGTATTTTATGTTTTATGTTTGGTAAGGTGAAACATACAACGCAATATACAAAGTGATATGCATGTCACGGAACTGAATTAACTATGAAATAAAGTTAAGTCCTTGTATGTTTGGCGCATTGTATGTATGTTTCGATATATACATTGTAGTACATACAAGGCGGAATGCAAAGCTAAAACCAAAATAATTATGAAATAACGTTAAGTCCTTGTATGTTTCATGCATTGTATGTACATTTTGGTATACATACATTGCGGCGCATACAAGGCGGAAATCAAAAAGGATTAAAATCCAATACAAAAGATACATCGGAACTTAATGTATATCGAAGGATACATTTCACGGTATATACATGTGGCAGAGCTGGAAGATACAAAGCGCCGGATTCGAAAAAGAAATTAAAAGCAGAAAAGTCTTTGTATGTTATTAGCACTTGTATATCTACAATGTACATTTTTGATATACAAAGAAGTAAAGGTAAAGCAGGAGGATTTTGAAGTCGTTTTAGAGCCCGATAACATGTTTTTGGGTCAACGATGGTTAACTCGACCATTCTTGACGTCATGTAGCATTTGGATATGCGGATGTTCATAGATGCTTAATATTCATAGCCCAATATTCATGTTTGCACGTTCAGGGCCAGATTTATAATGTAATGTTTAATTTTCCTGCTTGTTTATTAAATGATGGTGGTGTTTAGTTCTTGTCTGTTTGTTGTAGGATGTTGGAACTATTTGGAGTTTGGCTATATGTTGCAGATCGAAATAGCTAAGAATTGCAGAGTTGCATACACAGAGGTAGCATGAACCTTAGATGAGGAAGATATTATCAAATGCATTGTTTCCCAGCTAGAGAATGAATCAAGTCCAAAATACTAGAATATTCTATGCCAACTATGCATATGCCAGCTGGCGAGAGCATGTTATTCATCTGGACCGTTGGTTGTTCTGGGAGGATCCTAATCCTTGGATCATTGTAACCGTTTTCTGGCTTCTATCCTATAAAGGGGCCATGACTTGTCATAAGAGGAGGACGAATAGAGGTCAATCATTCTATATTTGACCAAAGGGATGTAGACTCGATAAGAGATCAGATTACTAAGACTAATGAGGACTGAATTGTTGAAATGTCAAGGTTCTTTCTTCAGATCATTGTAAATGTACTTGTTCTAAAGCATACTGGATGGAGGTGAAGCTTCATATTACATCCTGATTGTAAACTTTATGTAATCTTCAAGTTGATTTCTGGATATGTAATGGTGAATGTTGTGTTCAATAGAAGCACTTTCATTTTATTGCATGTTGTTGTCAACTTTTCCTCTGAAGATTTGTACTGGATCATGCAGATTTGTGGAATGTTTTGGTGAAGTATGATTCTAGTTTTCTTCTCTTCATTACTGTATCAGAACATGTAAGTGGATTAGTGATCTCAGTTAAGTAATTTTGGGAATCTCATTATCTAAACCCATTTTCTAATTTTAATTTCATTAAATCACTTCCATAACTGCAAATCATGATAAATAATAAGCAGAACTAAGAAATATGCTGACATCCCTTAGGTAACTGAAAATCCTTAGCATATTTTGAGCTAAATGCATGTAGTGTTGAAAATATCATGCAAAGAATTACAAATAATGGTAGAAATCATGCAAATATCAACCTATAGGCACATTATTTGAGTAAATTCATAGTGTAGAGGTCGAATTGTTGGAAATTTATGCAAGGCAGACATAAAGGATAGGATATTTGGAGGAATACTAATGAACTTTGCAGAAATTACTGGAGAACATAAGGCCCTTAAATGATTAACAGCAACACACATCAACCACTGAGTAAGGTCAGTAGATTATGAATTAATCAATGGAGACTTAGGATCATGAATTCTTTGAATTCATCATACCTTTCAAGATAAATAAAGGTTGTTGTGTAACTTTTATTTCATGTTTGCTTGTGAGTAACATCATGATCAACAATATATAAGCATGTTTATGGTTTCATTTGTAAACTAGAAGATGATAATGAACTTTTGGCGAACTTATGATTTTAGAGCATTCAAAGGATTCATTGTGGCAAAACAGACTTGTCTTGTTATTGTGTTTGTTATGCAGATTTGGCTTCAACTTCTCATGTGTTGAAGGATTTTCATCTACATGCGAGTTACACCTCTGAGGTGATATCTATTTGTGTTGAATCAATCATTTATCAAGTTATCAATGTGTTTTTACCTCTATCCCACAAGGATATGCACTCTTTATCAAACAACAGTGTTGGAAGGCTTGAATACCATTCTAGGGCTTGACTGAGGCAAGATCCTAAACACCACAACCCCCAAACCCCTTCTTTGTGATTGCAGGAGACATGTGTCATGTTCTATAGAAGTGGATTTGGAGGAGCTTGTGATAGAGTATCAGGATTGTAGATCTAAGTAGAAAACCAAGACTTAGGCTTCGGCACCCACCCCAAAGCCCTCCAGATCTTTAGGGTAGGAAACCTCTAGGATAGCAGAAATAGGTTACAGACCATTTCTGGGAATCTTTATAGAAAATTGTACCTTGGGCTTGGGCGCCTACTCTTTAGCCCCTGACTTTTTTGCATCTAAAATCTCAAAGTCTAGTATGTATCTACCCTGAATATTACATCTCTGTCTACGAGCATTTGTCAGGACTCATCCATTTATTTACGATTTTGCATAATTAGGGTTTTAAGCATAATCACACATTAAATTAATACATTAATCAACAAATACTAAATTTCCACATCGTTACAAGTGACTATCAGCCTGTAGGTGAATCCTCTTGCAAAAGTTGTGATTCAACTCAGTTGAATGTCCTTGAATGTTTGTAGTGAAAGGAGGATCTAAACCAAATCACCTATCAATCCCATCTTCCCTCTTTTCCTATTAAACAAATCCACTCTATTTGCTGTTTTTTTCATGTTTTTGCATCTTTCAAGTTTTCCTCATCTTCAAAATTAAATGTCCCTATTAATGTGACATGGTTTTAAACTATAGAATGCCACGGTAAATGGACTAGCTATTGGATCATCATGTGTCTACATAGTCAATAGTCATTGTTGAAAGTGACTTATGTTAAGCATCTACCAAATGATGAATGTCATTGACCATACATAGCGACAAGGTCACAGTTGTGGATTGTGTTTTTTGATGAATCCTAAGTGCCACAGTTAATATTTGCAAAATACTATAGTCGGCCCATTAACATGTACCAATTGGAATAACAAGAGTCTATGATGAATTCTACAATTTAAGATGGAAACATTAGTTTTTTGTTGAAATCTTTAAAACCACAACTAAAATCTACAAAGTGAGATCTACAATTTAAATGTCACAGTTTAACTTGAATGCCAAACATTAACAGCTACTGGAATAACAAGAGTCTATGATGAATTCTACAATTTAAGATGGAAACATTAGTTTTTTGTTGAAATCTTTAAAACCACAACTAAAATCTACAAAGTGAGATCTACAGTTTAAATGTCACAGTTTAACTTGAATGCCAAACATTAACAGCTACCATTGATCAACAAAAACCATAGCATTAAATATCTTGACTATTAACCTTAACTCTTAACTCCATATATCATTAACAAAAGACATTACCATCAAAGATTTAGTAAAAGATTATAGATCGTGGCTATAAGAAAGTTTGAGTTTACCATTGACATTGGTGTCATGATTATGGGCTTTAACATCACAATCAAGAGTTGAACATAAAGCTGTAGATAATGGGTAACTGTTAGAGTGATTATGTAGTATCCACGTTCTAAAAACGTAGTAAAACTAGAAATTTACCATAGAGTAATTCAACAAGGTAAAAATGAGAGAGAAAAATTTTCTTTTATTTAACATATAATCAAGTAACAACAAATTGTAAGATTTCTATCCTGAAATAAGCAATATAATATAATATACAAAGATGACGTTTTGTCATTACAATTACAAATATCTGTATTAGATAATGTTTTACATAGTCTCAATAAACACAAGTCTCAAAGATATACTGCATCCGAAAATCTGACATCTTTATCACAAGCCTCAGCATGTCTTCTACTTGGAGAGAGAGTATCTTTCCAGTGATTTACCTCTATCCACAGACTGGCAGTCTCCCACACATCTTCCACATAGGAAGTGGCCCTACCCTTCACGAGGAATATAGACCAAAGGTGACCAGTGGTAATTTGCCTTTCTGAGTACATAGTGTTGTATCCTACACAACTCTATCAACCATACAACCCTAGATACGCTCTAGCTAAGTATGATTTCTAATAGGTTGTGCAATCTAGATATAGTGAAATGACAATGCATGCAGAGACATATGCATTACTATGGCCATAGTTTCAATATATATTGGTGTTCGCAATGAACATTGTCATAATGTTCACCCACCCCAACTCGGCTTGGATACTATCATATTCCTACAATTCGACTTGGTCAACTATGTTTAACTTATGAAGTCCTAACAATTTCAATATTTTAGTCTTCCCGACCTAGACAAGTTTACATTCATTGTCTATATTCCATAGACCTTATTGACTACCTTTCTTTACGAGGATTCTCATTGCATCATTGCAATACCCGAGATCCAAGACTTATCAATTTATAAGAATTTTAAATTGATTAATAATGACTAAGATGGTTACCTTACCCAGGTTAAGCATCATAGTCTAGGAAATTATTCCCTTTCTTACAAGTACGAATAAATAACATAGTTAGGGTACTTGTCCCTTTAATCACGATCTATAACAATTTAATATAAATAATTACCATATCCAGGTCAAGTTAAGGTTTAACTAAAGAGTTTTATCTAACTCAAATCTAGTCTTTCTGACTTAGGTGGATTCACAAGACACTGTCATTGCTCCATAGACCTTATGGAATGACTATCTATTCTTGGATATCTCTTTCCATCTTTGCAACATTTGAGATTCATCACTTACCTCTTACGACACATTGGTTCACATTTTTGTTAAACACTTATACTTGTTTTGGCAAATAAACCACTCGTAACCTAAGGTCTATATCTCTCTCCTCAAAAGATACTCTCTCTCTTTTCTCTGAGAGTCATCTGAAAACCTGTAATCCTGTATCAAACATGTTACCAAACAAATTATGATCAGTGCATCATTATTCAAATAATAAATCAAATCTCATAATGCAAATATTAAATTGATAATAACATAATCATTTCCATAATTTCATAAATGACATTCAATATAATCCATGTCTCTCCTTATCATTAATCTAAACATCATAATAGATTTACTTGTGTCCAAGTAAAAGTAAAAAGTATAGTAAGACAAAAATTGGGGATGTAACATATCCTTCCCCTAAAGATTCATCGTCCTCGATGATATAAAGTATCAAAAAGCATCTAAAAATAAGTTCATTGTTTTCAACTAGTAACAACATTAAATGAATGAGGAAACTTTTGATAGAATTCATGGTAATTGTCCCATGTAGCATTTTTCTCAGCATATTGGTCCCATTGGACCTTGCACTGCAAGACCTCTATGTTACACAAGCAGTGTTTGCAAACCTCAAGCATTTAAGAAACTCGATCATAACCCTTCCTAGGTTCCGTACTAGTAAAACATTCTTAGAATATAATATTCATATATTACATAAATATATTTTTCACATATGAATCACAAAAAGCATTATGCCTCCTGGCAATAACTGGTAATAAATTGATTCTTGAAATCAATATAATTGATAACCTTGAAAATTTTGAAGAGTCATTTATACTTAGGAACTAGTCTGGAATACATTCCATACTTTATGAAACTTTTTCTAGGGTTTAACCCTCAAAAGAACTTTTCTTCTCTAACCGAGAATTGTCTTAGTGTATGCTTAACATTAACATAACTTTTTATTTATTAATGATTTCCACTGATCTTTTCTGATCAGCTTAATCTATTCATCCATTTCAGACAACATTTCTGGACTAATGTTAATCCTATATTCTATCTTACTTAGCTTAGAGAAATTTGGCATCTTTTCTATCCATTATTTCAATTCAAGCCATCTTAATAGCAAAAAGTTAGGTATTGTTAAAAAATTTGTTGTTATATGGAGCCTAATCAGACTCAGAGGTTAAATTTTCCCCACTTGCGAGGGTTTGGGGGTAGCGCCCCCGTGGGGGCTCGAGGGAAACGCCCCCAAAACCTCACACGGTTTTTATTATTTTATAAAGGCATCGAGAGTTATTTTTCATTGGCCGACATAAGAAAACCCTATTTTTGTAACTGACAAAAAGCTTGATAAAAGTGGCTAAGGGTTAGGGTTTTGATTGATGATTTGTAGCATTAGCAGCGGTATTGAATTGCAGGGATTGCTAGTTGTAATCAGTTTGATTTACTGGATAATAATATTGGACTCTCTGTTTTGGTGGATGTAGCTTGAGTTTGGGTGAACCACGTTAAAACTTGTCTCTTGCTGTTAATATTTCTATGTATTTCCATTCCTCTGTTTAATCTTTATTTGCATTTAATTGATATCTTCTACTGGCTAACCCTAACAAGTGGTATTAGAGCAGGTTGTGTTTGATTATTGTTTGCAGGAAGGTCTCACGGTTGAGTGGGAGCAATGGCGGACGAGGGTAAATTGAAGGTCGATAAATTCAATGGGAAGAAGTATCAGTTATGGAAGATGTAGATGGAGGATTACCTCTATCAAAAGGATTTATGGATGCCGTTGGAAGGAGTAGCTAAGAAACTAGCAACAATGACTAATGAGGATTGGAATCTTCTTGATAGAAAGGCACTGGGAACCATTCGGTTGTGCCTAGAACCATTAGTGGCATTCAATAAAATGGAAGCGAAGAAAACAGACGGTCTGATGAAAGCTTTGGTAAAATTGTATGAAAAGCCCTCAACCTAAAATAAAGTATTTCTCATGAAGCGTTTGTTTAATCTGAAAATGGTTGAAGGTGGATCTGTGATAGATCATTTAAATGGATTTAATATGATTGTCAGTCAATTGACTTCTGTAAATGTAAAATTTGATGAAGAAGTTAGAGCTCTCTTGATATTATGTTCTTTGCCTGAAAGCTGGAATAGTTTGGTAATGGCGGTTAGTAACTTTGTTTTTGGTTCAAATACCCTGAAATTTGATGATGTTGTTGGTGTTATTCTGAGTGAGGAAATTTGTAGGAAAAGCTCAGGTGGATCCACATCAGGCAGTGTTTTGAATGCAGAAAGCAGGGGCAGATCAAAGGAGAGAGGAAAAGGTTCTGGAGGTCATGGGAAGTCACAAGGAAAATCAAAGGACAAGAGATCCCAATCTAAAGGATAGAAGGATTGCTGGTACTGTGGGAAACTAGGTCATCTGAAGAAAGATTGCTAGTCTTGAAAGAATAAAGGAGACAAACAAGAAGGAAATAAGGAGGCAAATGTGGTAAGTAATAAATTTGAAGATGATGCTTTGATTCTTTCCCTAGATAATGTTGATGATTCATGGATTTTAGATTCAGAGGCCTCATTTCATGCTATGCCCCATAGAAGTTATTTTCTTGATTATGTCTAAGGGGATTTTGGGCTAGTTTATTTGGGAGATAATAAAGCCTGTTAGATTGTTGTAAAGGGAAGAATTAAGATTAAGTTATAGAATGGGAATCATTGGCTACTACAAGAGGTAAGGTATGTTCCAAGGCTCGGTAGGAATTTAATTTTAGCAGGATAGCTAGCTAAAGAAGGTTGCATTGTTACATTTACTAATAAAAATTGGAAGGTTTCAAAAGGTGCCTTAATAGTAGCAAAAGGTGTGAAAGTAGGCACCTTATATCTTTATATAGGTCATATTATTCCTTCTACTTTAGCTGTTGCAGAGAAAAAACAAACAGGTTTAGGAACAGTTGTTGTAGGTTCGCAGGAAGAGACTGAAACAATTGTTGCAGGTTCTAAGACAATGTTGTGGCATAACAAACTTGGGCATATGAGTGAAAAAGGTATGAAGGTACTTCATTCTAAAAAACATTTACCAGGTCTGAAATGTATTAATATGGATTTCTGTGAAAGTTGTGTGTATAGCAAACAAAAGAGAGTCAGTTTTCTCAGAGATGGGAAGCAAAAGAAAGATGAAAAGTTGGAGCTTGTGCATACAGATGTATGGGGACCAGCTCAGGTATCTTCTCTCATTGGCTCTCAGTATTATGTTACATTCATAGATGATGCAACTAGGAAGGTATAGATTTATTTCCTTAGGCAGAAATCTAATGTATTTGAAACATTTAAGAAATAGAGAAGCTTGGTTGAGAATGAGATGGGTAAAAGATTAAAATGTCTTAGATTTGATAATGGTGGTGAGTATTACAGCAAAGAATTTGAGGATTATTGTTCCTTTAATGGAATTCGTAGGCAGAAAATGATTCCAGGGACTCCATAGGAAAATGAAGTGGCTAAATGCATGAATAGGACAATAATGGAGTGTGCAAGGACCATGAGATTGCATGTTGGGCTGCCTTTAAACATGTGGACAGAGGCTGTCAACACCGTTGTATATTTAATTAATAGAGGTCCTTCAGTTCCTTTGGGATGTGGTATTCTAGAGGAAGCATGGACAGGTAAGAAGGTGAGTTATTCTTTTCTCAAAACCTTCAGATGTGAAGCATTTGCAAATGTAGATTCTAAAAATAGAACCAAGCTAGATGCAAATTCAAAAAAGTGTACCTTCATTGGATATGGCATTGATGAATTTGGTTATAGGCTTTAGGATTTTGAAAATCAGAAAATTGTGAGAAGTAGGGATGTTGTATTCAATGAGAAGGTATTGTACAAAGATCAGTTGCAGCAGCATGAGAAGAAAGAAAAGGATTATGTGGTGTTGGAGGATACTCCAAATAGTGATGTTCCAGTGGTTCCTCATGCTTTGCAATAGAAACTAGAAATACCACAAACTCCAGTGAATGTTAGACAGTCAACAAGGCTAAGTAGACCTCTTGAAAGGTTTTCTCCCTCTTTGTATTCTATTTTGTTAACAGATGCTGGTGAACCAGAAGGGTATGATGAAGCTATACAGGTGGATACAAAGGTTCAGTGGGAGCTTGCAATGAAAGACGAAATGGACTCCTTGCTAAAAAATTAGACTTGGGAATTATGTAAGTTACCTATAGGTAAAAAAGCTTTACTAAACAAATGGGTTTATAGGCTAAAAGAGGAAGATGGAGGTAAGAAAAAATTTAAAGCCAGGTTAGTTGTAAAAGGATTTGCACAGAAAAAGGGCATTGATTTTGATGAGATATTTTCTCCAGTTGTCAAGATGACTTCTATTCGTACTATTTTAAGTATTATGGCTACTGAAGATTTGCATTTGGAACAGCTAGATGTGAAAATTGCCTTTCTCCATAGTGATTTGGAGGATGAGATATACATGGAACAACCTGAAGGATTTGAGGTCAAAGGTAAGGAGAAACTGGTGTGTAGATTGAAGAAGAGTTTGTATGGCTTGAAACAAGCACCTCGGCAATGGTATTTGAAATTTGATAGTTTTATGCTTGAGTAAGGCTACAGTCAATGTAATTCTAACCATTGTGTTTATTTTAAGAGGTTGGATAATGATAGCTACATTATTTTATGTTTATATGTTGATGACATGCTTGTAGCTGGGTCTAACATTGATCACATAAGAGAGTTAAAACAACAGTTAGCACAGTCATTTACTATGAAGGATTTGGGGGCAGCAAAACAAATCGTTGGTATGAAAATTTGTAGAGATAAGAAGAACCAAAAATTGACTCTATCTCAAGTTGATTATGTTGAAAAAGTGTTGCAGAGATTCCATATGGAGAATGCAAAAGCTGTCAGTACACCTTTGCCTAATCATTTAAAATTGACTAAGGAGATGTGTCCTAAGACACAAGAGGAGGAAGAGAAAATGTCCAAGGTACCATATGCTTCAATTGTAGGAAGTTTAATGTATGCCATGGTATGCACGAGACCAGATATTGCACATGTTGTAGGAGTCGTTAGCAGGTATATGAGTCATCTCAGATTGGAGCATTGGACTGTGGTAAAATGGATTCTCAGATATTTGAGAGGTACATCCAATAAACACTTATGTTTTGGGGGCTCTAATACTGATTTAGGAGGCTATGTAGACTCAGATTTGGCAGGGGATATTGATACCAGGTGGAGTACTACAGTTTATGTCTTTACTGTAGGTGGGACAGTAGTGAGTTGGATCTCACAGTTGCAAAAGGTGGTTGCTTTATCCACCACAGAGGTAGAATATGTAGCTACAACAGAGGAAAACAAGGAGATGATATGGTTGCAATCTTTCATGAAAGAATTAGGCAAACAATAGGTTAACAATTATTTGTATACAGACAGTCAGAGTGCCATACATCTTGCAAATAATTTTGCCTTGCATTCAAAGACCAAACACATACAGTTGAGGTATCACTTTATTCGGTCAGTGTTGGATGATGGACAGTTAAGGCTGGAAAAGATACATACAGATCAAAATCCAGCAGATATGTTTATAAAGGTAGTGATAAGGGAGAAGCTGAGCTCCTCTTCAGCTTCGGTTGGTCTTCTAGACTGAAAATAACAAAAATAGAACAACAGAGTCCAGGGTGCTTATTTCCAGTGGGAGCTATAGGGTCAGCGGTGTTCTGATCAGTTTCTAAGTGGGAGATGATATGGTGTGGAATTTGATTAGTCTCCAAGTGGGAGATTGTTGTTATATGGAGCCTAATCAGACTCGAAGGTTAAATTTTCCCCACTTTTATCAACGTAGTTTCCCCCCAAATTCCTACAGGGTCAAGGGGCAGCACCCCTTGCAAGGGTTTGGGGGCTCGAGGGCAATGCCCCCAAAACCTCACACAGTTTTTATTATTTTATAAAGGCAACGAGAGTTATTTTTCATTGGCCGACATAAGAAAACCCTATTTTTGTAACCGACAAAAAGCTTGATAAAAGCAGCTAAGGGTTAGGGTTTCAATTGATGATTTGTAGCATTTGCAGCGGTATTGAGTTGCAGGGATTGCTGGTTGTAATCAGTTTGATTTACTGGATAATAATATTGGACTCTCTATTTTGGTGGATGTAGCCTGAGTTTGGGTGAACCACGTTAAAACTTGTCTCTCACTATTATTATTTCTGTGTATTTCCATTCCTCTGTTTAATCTTTATTTGCATTTAATTGATATCTTCTACCAGCTAACCATAACAAATTTCACAAGTGATAAGTAGTCTATCCACTTATATTGCTGATCCATGCAATACATTTGCAACAAATCTTCTAAAACTTGGTTAACTCTCTTAGTTTGCCCATTAGTTTTTACAATGATAAGCTGTACTCACATTGAGTTTAGTCCCTAGCGCAAAAAATAAAGTTTGCCAAAATCTTGATATTACATGTGCATCTCTATCCGAGATAATCTTTTCAGGGAAACCATGCAATCTAAACACCTCTTGCACAAATTTGTGAGCTAACACAAGTGCTCCATCAGTCAAATTCACTGGTATACAATGAGCTACCTTTGTGATTTTATCAACCACAACTAAATGGCATCATGTCTATTCCTAGACATAAGAAGACCTTGAAAAAAATCCATACTAATAACTTGCCATTTCCACTCTGGCATATCATGCGAATACAACAATCCTACAGGGTGTTGATGCTCTACTTTTACCGTCTGACATTTTAAACAGGTTTCTACAAATCTTGCAGCATCTTTCTTCATTCTTTTGATGAAACTAAGAGGTTTCACATCCTCTAGAAGTTTGGTTACTCTTGGATGTCTGGAGTATGGTGCAGTATGAACTTCTTCCCATACTAGATCCATTAATCTAGCTGAATCAGGAACATACATTCTACCTCTATAACTAAATAGTCTATCAGACTCAAAATGAAACCCATCATACCTTGAATCTTTAAGATTTACCGCAAGAGCTTGCTTGACTTGCTCATAATATTCATCACCTAATAAATTTTGCAACACTTAATCTTTAAAGTTTGCGTGAATAGTGATAATTGATGAAATATATCCCCTTAAACTCAGAGCATCAGCTACTCTGTTCTCTTTTAGTAGATCAATTGCCTCTTTAACATTTATCTATCCACTCAAATCATTGCTCTTAACCATTGCAGAATCACTTACACATAATGATAATGTTCTCCTTCATTCTTAAAATAAACAAGTATATCATCTAGAAAGATTAGAACAAATTTATCTATACAATCTCTAAACACACTGTTCATGAGATTCATGATTGTGACAGAGGCATCTGTAAGTCCAAAGGGGCAACACTACAAATTCATAGTGCCTATTTCTTGCCCAAAAAGTTATTTTATGGGTATCCTCATCCTTCAATCTTGACTGATGATATATTGATCGCCAATCAATTTTTGAAAACATTGCAGCTCCACGCATCTAATCAAAGAGGTCATCAATACGTGGTGAAAGATATTTGTTCTTTATCATTGCTTTAATGAGCATATGATAATAAATACATAATTGTAGAGTTATGTCCTTTTTCTTGACAATGATAACTAGTGTACCCCATGGTGAAATACTAGATCTAATCAAACCTTTAGCCAATAATTGTTGTTATGGGGCTTTTGATTCCATTAATTTTGTAGTTGTCATATGGCAAGGTACTTCTCTAGGTAACTTATCCCAAAACTCTAGGAGGAATTAAATTTTTAGTTGCTCCAATCACTTGTTCCATCAACTTTGGTGGAATGACTTTCTTCATATCTAGGACAGTTCTAAGGCAAGCCTATCCTTTGCTTCCTTTTAGGGTCTATAGTTTCATGGTTTTCATTACTCACACTATATTCTTGGTGATTTTCCTTTCTCATCCCATGAGAAATCTCATTTTCCCCCTTCAGGGTTTCCTTGATCTCTTACTTTCTTTTCCAAAATACCAGGTCTCTCTTTGGTTTTTTTTTACAAACATGGTTAGGATTGCTCCACTTTGTCCAAGAGATTAACTAGTGATTTATTTTCTTCTGGACTCTCATCCTGGTTTGTTCTTGTATGAAACATGTTGTCATTTTTCTCATGCCAGAAAAATAAGTTATCTAATAGTTTTCTTAATCCAAAGCGACTCAACACATCAAACATATTTATCTCATAACAATTAATAGATTGATACAAAACATTCTCATCTATATTATAATTTATTCAGGAGTAACCACATCCTTATTTATATAGTTGATATGACAAGACTACATGTCACTGCCAATTAAACAAACTTAGAGGATGGATGTACACACAAGTACTCCTCCAACACCTCTTTTATTAAAATAGAAGTATCACATCAACCTCCAAGTGACATGTCATAACTGACTATAGTTTACTAGGTTTAACTACACAAGTAGAAATAGCAGGATTCTTGGCCAGTTCAAAATGTTGTTTTTCTTTCTAGCCGTATCCACTTAAGTGCATCAGCAAAAGTCTCTAAATCCTCCAACCATTTACCCTTAGAGTAAATAATATTCTCTTTAAGTTTCACTTCCTCGATAGGTTCCTTCTTAACCACTAATTCAGGTAAATGCTGGGGAACAGACTTTCTAGTAGTTTTCTTGGTTCTTCTCCATGCCATTTTGGCACAAGAAAATGCATAATGTTGACTACAGGTTAGCATAGTGGACTCATAAGCCCTAGTGCCGAACCTGGTAGCTCTGATACCATATGTAGCATCCATGTTCTAAAAATATAGTAAAACTAAAAATTTACCATAGAGTAATTCAACAAGCTAAAAATGAGAGATTTTTTTTTCTTTTATTTAACATATAATCAAGTAACAACAAATTGCAAGATTTCTATCCTGAAATAAGCAACATAATATAATATACAAAGATGACGTTTTGTCATTACAATTACAAATATATGCATTAGATAATGTTTTACATAGTCTCAATAAACACAAATCTCAAAGATATACTGCATCCAAAAATCTGACATCTTTATCACAAGCCTCGGCATGTTTTCTTCTTGGAGAGAGAGTATCTTTCTAGTGATTTACCTCCATCCACAGACCAATGATCTCCCACACATCTTCCACATAGGAAGTGGCCCTACCCTTCACAAGGAATATAGACCAAAGGTGACCAGTGGTAATTTGCCTTTCTAAGTACATAGTGTTGTATCCTACACAACTCTATCAACCATACAAACCTAGATACCCTCTAGCTAAGTATGATTTTTGATAGGTTGTGCAATCCATATATAGTGAACTGATAATGCATGCAGAGACATATGCATTACTATGGCCATAGTTTCAATATATATTGACATTCACAATAAATGTTGTCGTAATGTTCACCCACCCCAACTCAACTTGGATACTATCATATTCCTACAGTTCGACTTGGTCAACTACGTTTAACTTATAAAGTGCTGACAATTTCAATATTTTTGTCTTCCTGACCTAGACAAGTTTACATTCACTGTGTATATTCTATAGACCTTATTGACTACCTTTCTTTATAAGGATTCTCATTGCATCATTGCAATACCCAAGATCCAAGACTTGTCAATTCATAAGAATTTTAATCAATTAATAACGACTAAGATGCTTACCTTACCTAGGTTAAGCATCATAGTCTAGGAAATTATTGCCTTTCTTACAAGTAAGAATAAATAACATAGTTAGGGTACTTGTCCCTTCAATCACAATATATAAAATGATCACAATGATTTAATATAAATAATTACCATATCTAGATCAAGTTAAGGTTTAACTATAGAGTTTTATCTAACTCAAATCTAGTCTTTCTGACTTAGATAGATTCACAAGACATTGTCATTGCTCCATAGACCTTATGGAATGACTATTTATTCTTGGATATCTCTTTGCATCTTTGCAACATTTGAGATTCATCACTTATTGACAAGTAATAGCTAAGAGAAGTTGTGACTAAAAAGCTATAATACACTTTATGGTTGACTAACCATTTAATAGTACCTCTTGCATGCTTGCAAAACCTGAGGTTATGACTTATATCTCAAGTCGATTTGTAGCCAAACAAATAGGTTTCTCTACCTAAGGTTAAACATTATCGACTAATAACAAATCTCTTTTCAATAAGATAAATGAAACATTTATTATTTAGGGTTCTCGACCCTTTAATGTCTACCCCCATAAAATAACTAAAACGGGTTATAACCGTAAAGGTGTCATCAAATATTCTTTAACCCTTCTAGGTTAAACTAGGCTTTTATTTTACCCTTCAATAATCCATTATGTCAAAATAACCCTATCTCATAACTTCAGGACTAAGGTTTATAAATGAACTTTGGTTTAACTCAACCAAGGTTAATAATACTAAAGTTTTGTAATAGATAATATTTCCTATACAAAGAAGTGTGAAAATACCTTTGATAACGTGATATAAACAAGATATACACTTGTATACTTTCCTTACAAGGTTATTATCTAGTTAGACCTAGTCTACTCCATTGTATTGGATCTTTCCAAAAATAAAATGAACAAGAATGATAAATAGATATTTAAGGGTTCTCCTATAAACCTTATTTCCATCTACCACAATATCACTAAGTTACTTTCATTCGATGAGATATAATAGTTTTCTAAAGATTCCTAAGAATCTAAGTTTCTCATGGATAGAAATTGTCTTTCAACATATATATAGAAACTAAACAAGAAAATGCTTTTAAAATAGTATTACCCCGAGTCAAGGTCTAAACTATACTACTCAAGACTAAGAGTATAACTATCAAAGTTCAATCAATACTAATAAAATTCGAGAGTCTATTGTATGATTATCTCATAATCATATCATTGGTTTCTACAAACTTATTCAATAAGAAGATTGTTTTTCAAAGCTCATGACAACTATGACAACCTTCTTCTATGATGATCATTTATCCTCCATACTACAGTATGATATGTTATTGGTTTAAAAACAATAAGTAAATAGTTGATTTAGAATACTATGACAAAGTATTCACTTGTATTTCCAAGCATCAGCCATATAAATTGCATTTGATGCCTTATTGATTTTAGAAATAGATTGAAATAGTTTACATGTAAGGCTATTTACGTTTTCCCTATAATTGACACTATTAGTTTTAATAGATACACAAAGAAATCAAGAGGATGTACCTCACTGGTGTACTTATATAATTGTCCAAGACACAATGATAGACATCCTAAAAGAATCATTTGATTTCCTCATTGTTATTAAACACATGAAACCGAGGAATACCCCCGATAGCCGACGGTCTTCGAGTTGGCAATATTTGTTGATAGAACACTCCAGTCGACGCCTCTGGCTATGTATCTCTTCTCAGCCACAATTTTCTTCTGCGTATCCCCCCTTATCCCTTTTACACAATTATCTACTTTTAATATATAACCAACAGCTCAACTGAGTCGTCATTAAAGGCTCAGGCATGACTCCTATAGAGTTGCCCAACTTCGCACCTCCACTCTTTTCAGTTGCAAACTTAATTGAATGCATAACAGTCCATAATTGATTTGGTTCTAACTGAAGCCATGTTTTTAAGGCAAAGTTCCCACATGTCGATGGGAGATAGCCATCCCATGGGCTTGTTGGTTGTGGTAGTTAATACCACAGTCTTCCTTTTTTTTTTAGAAGAAGTTGACACATCATTAACCATTGTTGATCACTTAATGTTCACCAATAAGTGGTTCGATCCACCACTAATATTGTTGAAGACTCTCCTATTTGTAAGCCTTTAGCTATTTAAGCATAAACATTATTAACTTATCATGAGGTATTATCCTCATTCGATGCATAACCATTTACTTATTTGATTATATCAAATATGTTTCACATAACATCACCTCAATTAGATAGTTATGGTTTAATCAATAAAAAGATAATATTACAACAAAGGATTATGGATAATGTGATTGGGTTGACCTTGTCTCCCCATCACAATCCATTGGCAATAATCATGTCATCTTAACTCGATGAAAATGTCTTGACATTAAGAATCAACAATAAAACCTCAAGTGACTTAATAATAATAAGACAACCATTTTACGATAATAGTGTCGTAATTTTTATGTTAAACGTAAATGGTCACAGATCATACATGAAAGACATCATTTATGTTACTAATGACTATGACAACACACTATGACTTGCAAAGATTTGTAAGGTATCGACTACCTATCAATTGGGTTGAAAAGTAAACTAACAAGACAAGACTTACCTCTTACGACACATTGGTTCACATTTTTGTTAAACACTTATACTTGTTTTGGCAAATAAACCACTCATAACCTGAGGTCTATGTCTCTCTCCTCGAAAGATACACTCTCTCTCTTCGAAAGATACACTCTCTCTCTCTTCTCCGAGAGTCATCTGAAAACATGTAAGCTTGTATTAAACTTGTTACCAAACAAATTATGATCAGTGCATCATTATTCAAATAATAAATCAAATCTCATAATGCAAATATTAAATTGATAATAACATAATAATTTCCATAATTTCATAAATGACATTCAATATAATCCCTGTCTCTCCTTATCATTAATCTAAACATCATAATAGATTTACTTATGTCCAAGTAAAAGTAAAAAGTATAGCAAGACAAAAATTAGGGATGTAACAGATTATGATTTATTCTACATCTTAATTATTTCCAATTGAATGGATAAAGCCTTATCAAGAACATTAGAAAATAGTTGGTGGACTATGGAATATGGATTTAGCTTGAACACCATTTATCAAGAACATTAGAAAACAATTGGTGAACTATGGAATATGGTTTTAGCTTGAACACCATTTATTAATAAACATTAGAAAACCATTGGCAGACTATGGAATGTGGATTTAGCTTGAACTCCATTTATTAATGAACATTAGAAAACTATTGGCAAACTATGGAATGCATTAAAACATTAACTCAGAGATCAAAAGAAGCAATCTAGCAGATAGTTAAGATTGACACAAACTGCAAATACTTAAAAACTTGTAACTTGACCTTTAACGCTAACAAACCCTAATGACTGCAAAAATATGTTGATGGTTCAGGAAGTTAATACAACAAACTAGCAAGCAAAGTTATGTAACTTGGCAAATCACTTCACACAAGGAACACATCTTTAGAAACAAATAATCAATGGCACCAGAAAAGCATACACCATAATAGAAATGAAAGTTTATCTAATGAATAAAAAAGGATACCAGAAGATAAAACCAATAACTCTAGGTCCAAAATAATTCATCGAGCCAATTCACACAAAAACATACAAAATAGAGTATGGAAGAAACCGTATGGTATGGTTGTATGGCCTTACAAGGGACCGAAAGGCCCAAAACTAAAAAAATGAAAAATTACTTTTCCGAAATGCATGATATTATATGTTTTTCTTCATTTGGGAACTGCTCTAGAATCAACGGTGGCATCATTTTTAGGCTAGGAGGACTCCTTCGAAAGTTGACCTCCAGGACTCATCAAAATATGCACTAAAAACTTGCACAAACTCAACCAAAACACTTTCAAAATGATCGATTAAGAAAGGGCATGTTCACGTCGGGTTCACCAAAATGTACACACTAAAATATAGATCAAGTAAAAGAATTAAATGCAATGAAAACCCTTTAATCCACACCTAATATGACCTCTGATTAAGCAAGGAAATCAACAATAAATGCATGAAACAAACACATATTACCCATGATCTCCTATTGCACTGAAATGGTGGATTTGCTCAAAGTGATATGGATGTGGTTGCTCAACTCATCAACATGATGTTGCTCAAATAACGGATGGGGAGAATGCCTCTCAACGCACAAATTTATAGATTTCAGAGAAGAAGATCAATGGCTAGGATTGGATGATAGATTGACATCTAGGATCGAATTAGTTAAATGGTTATGAAATCAAAGGTGGAGAATAAAAGGTGTTTTTAATTGATTTTTAGTAGTTTTGGGAGATGGTTATGAAGTACTTAGGGTGGGAAATAAAAGATTTTATATTTCTTTTATTTAATTTATGAGAGAGAAAAGTGAGATTTAATTAATAAAAAAATAATTAAATCATGTGGTGAGGGTACATGGATTATTAAGACTAGGAAATGGGTTAGGACTTAGGGAAAAATGGTTAGGATTAGGGATAAATGGGGATAATTATGATCACAGGTCCTAATAATTGGGCCAATTAGGAAAATATGATAAATTAGGATAATCAGGGGATATTTGATCAAAATTAGGAGATAAATGGTCAATTTGGGGAATCAAGACTTGATTGGGATAAAGTGGTCAATTTTAGGTTTCTACAAGTCTAATCATGAAACATTTGTCATTAATTCCTGGATGTAGTCAACAATCTTCCTACAAGAGGATTCGATGTGAAACTTTGTCAATTTCTCTAAACAATTGTTTCTATGATGTTAATTGTTGGGTACCATGACTCAAATCTTTCCAAAACTGAAATTGTGAATTTGATCACTCCACATGTACCCCAAGGTTGAGAGATACCAACAAATGCTAACCAAGATAGAAAAAAAACCAAAAATAAAAACTAAACCCTGCAAATGTTTTTGGTTGATGTTGATTACATGTGCACCCAGATGCTCCTGCATCAAAAGGTTATGACAAATACATTGAATTTGAGTGTAGTTCCCCATGGAAATGCAAACATTTTTGGAACTTTCTCTTACAAGGTTCCTCCATTGGCAATCATTACTTCAAAGCTAGAATATGGGTGGATAAAATAGTCTTCTTGTTTGGCCAATCATGGGCCAATAAAATTATGAGTGCTACCTAAATCGATAAGAATTGTGAGAGCATGTTTCTTTAAAATCCATTGACCTTAATTGTCTGAGGAGTGGAGATCCTATCTAATGCATGTATAGAGATTCTATGGGTAAGATCAACATTTGAATCCTCAATTGATGGGTTCTCCTATTTTTAGGCCTCTTTAGCATCATCCCATTCCTCTATCTTTACTGGAGATTCCACATCAAGAAAATATAACTTCCATTCCACACAATGATGGCTTGGTGTAAATTTTTCATCACAATTTGATGCAAGAGCATCCAAAAGCATTCAGAGCAATTGAAATAGTTGACAGTGAAGTTGTAGATTGCAAAGAGAGCAACGTTGGAGAATTTTGGCATTTGAATATTAGAGGTTGCGGATCTGGAATTAACATCTAGACATAGTTAGTTATAACATATCAAGAATTCAGATCATTTGGCTGTGATTTCAAAGAGTTATCACTACTGGAGGATTGATTGTTTTTGCATAATAGAGCCGACAGTGTTTAGTGGAATCTAATTGTCTTGCGGAGCAAATCCATGACTTGCGGAGCAAAAAGGAACATTGTTCAATGAAGTTTAGGACCTAGGTAACCTTCAATGGTGGTCTACACAAAGTTCTATGCATTTTTGGAGTACTGCCTTATGTTTAGGCCTGACCTATTTTGTGTACACATTACATAAGCTAGCTGTTGCAATTAGGTCGATCTAGTGATGATTTGAAAGCTTGCGGATGATATAAATAAGAGATAAAGGATTGTTTCTAAGTAGTGATCGATAGCATGAAGACATAATGTGAGATTTGAAGTTGTTTTGATCTAAAGGAGTAGCAGAATAGAGTAGAAGGTAGAGCAGGAAGCAGAATGAGTTGCAGAGCAGAGAATTAAGTCATAGAAGAAATAAATCATGAAAGAATGTTGCTATATGAATGTTTTGTAATCCCTGGGCTGCGGCCTAACATCTATAAAGCCCTTGAGGCATGTGTAATTTGATTTGAAGTATAATATACGAAGAATGAGCTTTAAAGGATGGATTTTTCCCTGTTAGGGTTTTCCTAGGATACATCTTGTGTTATGTGTTCATGAATATCATTTATCTTTTTGTTGATTAGTTGTCAGCTTTCATTGCATATCTATTATGATCATGGTGGTGTTTGGATAAGGCTGCATGGTTGGACAGTACCTCACCGGACCCTCCTACCTTGACTGCATTAAGTGGTATTAGAGCTGGTTTCGAATCTGCTAGGCTAGTTGCGAATCTGTTAGAAGGTGGTGAATCTATTGGAAGGAAGTGTGAAACCCTAAAGTATACAAAAAAAATCATCACAGAAGAAAGATCAATGAAAGGAATATTTGGTAAGCTTTTCAAATTCAGTTGTTTATTGAATTTATTTTAGATGGGGAAGATTGGAAAGAGGATGAAGGAAGAAAATGAAACCCTAATATGCAAAAAAGATATTTTGGAAGAAGAATTGTACGAAGTCAAGAAGTGTAATTCAGAGTTGTTGGAGATGATGAAAGATTTAGGAGTAGATAAGTTTGATGCCCTTGAAAAAGAACTGGAAGATGTAAAGAGCATAAATGAAGACCTAGAAGCAGAGTTGAAATTGTTTGAAGATGTTGAAAACAAATTTGTAGAACTAGAAGAAGGATTTAAGTTGTTTTATAAGGTTGAACAGAGGAACATAGATCTAGAAGATAGTTTGGAAGAATTGAAGAAGGAGAATAGTTTGCAGAAGAGTGAAATATCAGAATTAAAAGAGCAAATGGATCAGTTGGAATAGTCACTTGTAGCTTCCATAAGATAGAATGAAAGTCCGAGATCTAAGCTTGAGTTGTGTGATGTTTCTTGCGATACTAATGATTTGTGTGATGATACAGAAGTCTCTTTAGGAAATGAGATAGAAAGTGACAGTGTGACTAAGCCTGCAGTTGTTGGTGATGGTATTGGTTTCAAAATCATGCAAAGAATGGGGTATGATGGAAAAGGATTGGGAAAGTAGCAACAAGGAATTATAGAACCTGTTGAACTAGTAATCAAATCAAAAAGTGAAGGGATTGGTTATGACAGAGCTAAGGATGTTATGGAAAACTTTAACAAATCAAATCAAAGTAGAAAAGGTATGTATTGTTTACATTGTAATAGACATGGACATGAGAAGGAGTTGTGTTGGGATCTATACCCTTGTAAGTTTTGTGGATTGAGGAACCATTCTGAAAAGTTGTGTTGGAACAAGATGAAGAAAAGAAAGCCTATGACAAGTTGTATATAGAAGAATTATGGATGGATTGATGGATAGGAATGGAAACATGTTACTTGTATGTTCAAAGGGACATATAGATTGAAGTATTCATGTGTTGGATCAGGATGCAGAGAAAGAAGATCTTATGTGGAGCAGAACAAGGACAATAATTCAAACTACAGAGGGAGAAGTGACAGGAGTCATGATTCTTATCACAGTGAAGAACACCAGAGGAATGCAGAAGGATTTCCAAGAAGAAGAACCTATTTTTAAGTTTGGAGGAGAAAAGAATCAAGCAAGGAAAGTGATCAAGAACCTGTAACCAAAGAAACTGATAAAGGAGAAGCAATAAGTAATTCAGAGATAGTTTATGTAGAGGAAGAAGAAGAACCTTTTGAATCATTGAGTATAATAGAGAAACCAAAAGAAGGTGAAGCATTGATCCTAAGGAGAATTATGTTGTAGACTAAATATCTAAGAGAGCAGTATAGAGAAAGTGTGAAACATAGTAGAGAAGGAAATTAATGTTGCAGAAAAGAGGGATTGACAAGATATTCTATTGGAGGAGAAATTTTGTGTACGGGAGTAAAGTAAAAGTGGATAAGAAAAATAGAGAATAGTATAGGAGAAGTATATGCAAAGAAGAATATATGAGACCCTGATGAGTGCAGAGGAAATTGTATCCGAAATCAGAGATCAGAATGTGTGCAAAGAAATTCAGGACTGTGTTGACTGTATCAAAGAAAGTAACTTATTGTACTAGAGGAGAAGGATTGTGTACTGGATTGAAGTGATTATGGTAAAGGAAACAAAGTGAAGTATAGAAGCAATGTAAGTAGAGTGGAAGCTGTAAGATTTTGATGAGTGTAGAAGAATCAGGGAGTAGATAGTGTTATAGAGAAGTTAAGAAAGTGTATTAACCAAATCATAAAGTAACCTGATTGTTTCAGAGGATGTAAGTATGTAGGTATTGACTCTTAATTGATTGAAATAGACATTGATCTTGAGGCAACTTGCGGAGAAGACTTGCTCAGATCGCCGAGCATTGAGGTAGTGCAAGGCTTGCAAGTAGACCGCCGAACCTATACCATGACAAGAGGAGGAACTTCGGGTAGCTTCTGGAGAAGACTTGTATAGATTTCTGATCATAGAGATAGTGCAAGGAATGCAAGTAGAACGCCGACCTCAGAAGAATATGAAGCAGTTGTATAGGGTGGACTTGAACAGACCGCCGACCTTGAGGCAGTTGCAAGTACCTGTGAATAGATTGCCGAACCTATTCAAAGAAACAACATTGAATCTGACATAATGCAGACCAAAGTGAAGAGGCTCACTTTACAAATAACCCTGAGAGTCTGATACAGGAGCATCCAGAAGAATTTAGAGAAATTGAAATAGTTGATAGTGAAGTTGCAGATTGCAGAGAGAGTGACCTTGGAGAATTCTGGCATTTGAATATTAGAGGCTGTGGATCTGGAATTAACAACTAAACATAGTTAGTTATAACATATCAAGAATTTAGATCATTTGGCATTGATTTCGGAGAGTTATCACTACTGGAGGATTGATTATTTTTGCATAATAGAGCCAACAGTGTTTAGTGGAGTCTAATCAGCTTGCGGAGCAAATTTGTGACTTGCAGAGCAAAAAAGGAACATTATTCAATGAAGTTTAGGACCTGGCTGACCTCCAATGGTGGTTTGCACAAAGTTCTATGCATTTGTGGAGTAGTGCCTTATGTTTAGTCTTGACCTATTTTTTGTACATGTTACATAAGCTAGTCGTTGCAATTAGGCTGACCTGGTGATGATTTGAAAGCTTGTGGATGATATAAATAAGAGATAAAGGATTGTTTCTAAGCAGTGATCGATAGAACGAAGACATGATGCAAGATTTGAAGTTGTTTTGATCTAGAGGAGTAGCAGAACAGAGTAGAAGGTAGAGCAGGAAGTAGAATGAGTTACAGAGTAGAGAATTAAGTCGTAGAAGAAAGAAATCATGAAATAATGTTTCTATATGAATATTTTGTAATCCCTGGGCTATGGCCTAGCATCTATAAAGCCCTTGATGCATGTGTAATTTGATTTGAAGTATAATATATGAAGAATGAGCTTTGAAGCTTGGGTTTTTCCCTGTTCAGATTTTCCCAAGATACATCTTTGTTATGTGTTCATGAATATCATTTATCTTTCTGTTGATTAGTTGTTAGCTTCTGTTGCATATCTATTATGATCATGGTGTTGTTTGGATAAGGCTACAAGGTTGGACAGTCCCTCATCGAACCCTCCTATCTTGACTACATTACAATTGTAACACAAATCATTTTCCCAATGAACTCACATCTCTACTTTAGTGAGATGTTTAGTAGACCACATATGGAGTGATTGTTGGGGGTCAAGACAAGATGATTCAACATAGTGGTCTTAAATGGGGTGAAATTGAAGAATTGACACTAAGTTATGAGCCTATCTTCTACAAGTTTCACCAAACCTATGCCTACCATCATATCACTAGGTTTGAGAATTTTGACTTTTCTCCAAATTTCCTCCTTGAGTTCACTTATGAAATATCTCATAAAGAAGTCATCTGTCAATCCTTCTATTTGGTTAGCTAGTTTCTCAAATTTGGTTTAATAATCACAAACAAAAACCAAGCTGTCATAGTTTGGTTAAATCTCCAATAAAGTCTTCATATTCACTAGAAGTGAATCAATCTAAGAGAAGTTCTATAAATTCATTCCATTTAGATTTAAGGGTGGCCTTCCTATACCATTTATACCACTAGATTGGTTCTTTTTCTAAGTTGAATAAGGCAATAGGGATTATGTCCCAAAGGAGTGTTGTGGAGAGTAAAATAAAATTAGCATAGTAGATCCAACTAGCAAGGTTTCTACCATCAAATTTGTAAAAATCAAGTTTTGGACCTTGAGGCATTTGGATAGAGTGAAAACTAGATTCAAGGTTATCAAAGTGGTTATGGGATGAGTCAAGACTAGTTATACAACTAAGAGATTCTTATATTTGGGCTTGTCCATCACTAAGGGAGGAGATGTAAGAGTCAAATTCCTCTAGTTTAGCACCTTATACTACATCCATTTCTTTATATGGGTTGTTCACCACCATCCCAAGGGCCAAAAAATAATATCAAAATTATATACCAAAATAATCGACTTGAAGAGAGGATCATAATGGGATAATTGGTTGGAGAGGATTTTTTAATTAGGGTTTTTATTTCATATCCCTCAATGTGATGGGACTTTGAAAAATTTTAGTGGTTCTGTGGTTGCACTTCAAAATTTTGGTCATCAATTGGTCCCCTGAAGGTTAGGGTTTTGTTTTCCATTTGCTAGGGTTTGGCCTTAGGAATTAAACCTTCCAATAACCCTAACTTTTCTTTTAATTCATCATTGGCTTATAATCGCTTGTCCTAGTCACTTAAGTTACAACTTAAGTCATTGGCATCATTAATGTGTTGGCCTATTGTTCCTATCAAGGCATTTGGCTACATGTACTTTTTTTATTTTTGCTTGTCGTCCTAAGTTTGAGCAAGAAAATGTTTTCATATTTTATGTGTGTTTTTGGCGGGGTCAAAATATTTTATCTAAGTGCCTAGGGGGTCCCCTTTTTAGTCACAACTTAAAGCACGTGCTCAAAATTACTTTGAGTATGGCGCGGCATGGCCCCACAGCTCACATTCTATCAATCACTCACTAGCCTGTACCAATAAAATAATTAGTAAAAAATATGTGCAGGGCAGCGGGCGGATGCCATATGGCATGTCCTCATGAACGCCTTGGTAATTTCTAAGGAAACACTAGAGGTAGGCCTAGGATCTAAGGGTCTAGATTAATTGTGAGGATCAAATCTTGACCATTCCCCACTAGCCCACGATGGATCTACCGATGGGTGTTGATGTTGTGCAGGGTAGTAGGTGGTTGCCACATGTTCTCATCTCAGGCGTCCCTGATGCATTTCACTGAGGAATCAATGGCTGAAATTTAAAATTGAATTCAATGTGCATGGGGCTGCTCTGGTTCACATGAGTGGACAAATTGGTGGTATGATGGCATGTTGGGATCAGTGTACAGGTACAGCAGTGGGCTTTTTTCAAGTATGTGATGGGTTCTCTTCACCACTGTTGTATAGGGTGTTTTTAATGCTTGAGTTGAATGTCATTTTCACAGAGATTCATCAGGATTGCCACTTAATGTTGGAATTAAGCGTAGTATGTGCGAATGGCCTAAAAAATGGGAGGGCATAGGAATCTAGAAATCATCTTTGGCTCTCTCATTATTGGAGGTAGATGTTGTGATTAACCTTCATACTCATGGATCCCAGAAGTGTTGAAATTGATGTAATTGCAGCGTCTCCATTTCCTTATCAGGTAGCTATGGAAGAATTCCCAAAATTCCCAATTAAGAGTGAGAGTATTGTACTACTGGCAGTATTGAAGTAACTTGGATATAGCAAGAAATGAGAGATGTACAGATATCAGATTTTTCTATAAATAGATAATCCTCCTTTGCCTTTGGTTACATCTTTTCCTGTTTAAAAAGCCATGCGAATTTTGTCTCATCTTATCATGCTGTGTTCACTATCCCATATCTTAGGAAGTATGTCTCTTTTTTCTTGGTTGTTGCTCTATGCATACAAAATTAGGGAAAAAAGTACACTTTTCTAAGGTATGGATGGTTTGGGCAAAATTTAGCGAGCAAGCCTACAGGGGATGTACTGCCTTCATTTCCATGTTATCCTTCAGTTTCACCCAGGTGGGGGATTTGGTTTCCTATCTGGCAACTATAGTGAATCAATGCTACTATGGGTTTCCAGATAGGGCTCAGATGTAGAGAGGCTTCATTGTTCTCTCTTTCCCTCCCCCAGCACTATGATTTCTAATGGAGCTTAGGCAACAATGGAAGGAGTGTTGTCTTTTTGGGTGAAGCAAGAGGAAGTGGAGGGGAAAACTTGGATTGTTGTTGCTGCCTTTTTGGTTGGGAGTTCGGCACCACCAGGGTCTATTGTGTGTGGCTTCCACATATAGCCTGAGGATTGATGTGGGAGAGACCTTCACATTGAAAGATGGGGAGTAATTTTCCTATTCCTGGAGCATGGTGCACAACAAAGAACACAGGCACTGGAGCTGCATGTGACTTTGTCTTTTGCAGATATGCTCTTGTTAAGGGTGTTTGAGCTCTATGGGTGAACTCAACCATGATGATGGGGAATCATTCTATTATAATGACATGTGAGAAGGAATAGGATGTGAAGGTGACTAAGCAGCTGGTATACCCTCTCTAGGAAATACTTTAGTTCTCTGATGTGACCGCTAGGTTGTCTCAGACTATAGTGCAGAGAGGAGTGTATTTTTGTCTTGTTGTGCCTTAAGGATGCCTTTTGGCATATTCTATTAAAACAAGATGAGTTTGAAAAGTTTGTCAAATGAAAACATGATATCTGTACATGGCCTGTAGCTTGTTTGCTCTCATAATTCTATAAATGGGAATCCACGACCATTTCATTGGGGGTTCCAATTTTCTCTAGGTCTGGGAGTCTGTAATCTTTGTATAGGGTTTCTACTTAGGCTTTAGGGTTCTTTAAGTTTCAGTTCTCAAATACTATAATCATCTATTCAAATAATGGCATGCATTTCAGTTTGTAGTTAAAATTGAATTATGTCATGCAGAAATGTCTCCTAGAATGTACACTTTATTTCTTCAATCAAAATAATCAAAGATTGTAGTAATTTTTGTTGCACATTTGTTGTAATAAATGTTTGGTTAATGGCTCTTGTTCAAAGAAAAAGTTAATTTTTCTTTTAATCAAATATTAGGGATAACGTGTTTCATTTAGGATTATTAAGAATGCTTTATGTATGTCCATGAGAAGCCTCATTATTGTAAGGAAATAATGGTTATAAGGTCACTGATACTATATTTCATGTTGTTATCTGATGGGTTATTTGTTTTTTGACTTTGTGAATGGATAAGGCTATGGTCTAGTGTGTTTCTTCTCTACAAACCCTAGAGGGAACCACCAACTTTAAAATCTATTAATGAACCTTTCCTTTCATGTTTATTTATTGTCAGGTTTTTTGTATCTTCATGAAGATTAAAGGATGCAAAGGATTGTACTCTAGAGTGATACCGTTGTAACCCTTTCTTATTTGAGATAAAGGTATTGCTCTGTAATTTAATCTCAGTTTTATTCAATGCAAATGGGATATGCTTGAATCAGGTTAAATATGAAACACCCATTACCATACACCTAAGAACCATCCACTCCCAATAGGTCTGTAATTTGTTATTTGGCATAGGTTTTATCATTCATTCAGGCCTACATCTAGGAACACCCTCCTCAGTCCTATGGAGCTCAAAGTGTATAAGGATTTCATAGCCTTGTTAATTGGCATTTTCTTGTCTGCAATCTATTGATAGTGTATAATCCTTGTCCTAAACCCCTAATCCCCTAGTTTGGGCAGTGTGTTTCTCCTTAAGATTGAAGGTTGCAAGAAAAATCACCAACAAAATGGTGACTCTGCTGGGGAATATTAGTCTAGTCCAGTAGTTTTCTATGAGTTTTTAGATTTTACATATGAATAAAATATTATCATTCCCTTTAAGAGGGTGGCGACTCTGCTTGCTTTTGAACTGGTTGATCAAAGGGAAAGCCAAATATGTATGAGAAACATTTGTGTGGCTCTACTGGTGGAATGGACTAAGAAAAGTATTTGATCTTTGAGGAACCTCCAGTTGCTTGAAGATATTGTCCTCTTTGAAGGGCTGGTGACTCTACGTATGTGCGAATGGCCTGAAAATCAGAGGGCGTAGGAATCTAGAAATCATCTTTGGCTTTCTCATTATTAGAGGTAGATGTTGTGATTGAGCTTCGTACTCAGGGATCCCAAAAGTGTTGAAATTGATGTAATTACAGTGTCTCGATTTCCTTATTAGGTAGTTGTGGTAGGATCCCCAAAATTCCCAATTAAGAGCGAGAGTATTGTACTACTAGTAGTATTGAAGTAACTTGGATATAGGAAGAAATGAAGGAGGTATAGATATCAACTTTTGCTGTTAATAGATAATCCCCCTTTGCATTTGGTTACATCTTCTCCTATTTAGAAAGCCATGCAAAATTTTGTCTCATCTTATCATGTTGTGTTCACTACTCATATCTTAGGAAGTAGGTCACTTTTTTCTTGGTTATTGCTCTATGCATATAGAATCAGGGAATGAAGTACACTTTTCTAAGGTATGGATGGTTTGGGAAAAATTTAGGGGGTGAGCCTGTAGGGGGTGCACTGCCTTCATTTCCATGCTATCCTTCCATTTCACCTGGGTGGGGGATTTGGTTTCCTATTTGGCAACTATAGTGAATCAATGCTACTGTGGGTTTCTAGATAGGGCTTAGATGCAGAGAGGCTTCATTGTTCTCTCTTTCCCTCCCCTAGCACTATGAGTTCTAATGGAGCTTAGGAAACAATGGAAGGAGTGTTGTCCTATTGGGTGAAGCAAGCAGAAGTGGAGGGGCAAACTTTGACTATTGTTGCTACCTTTTTGGTTGGGAGTTCAGCACCACCAGGGTCTGCTGTGTGTGGCTTCCACATACATCCTGAGGATTGATGTGGGAGAGACCTTCACATCGAAATATGGGGAGTAATTTTCCTATGCCTGGAGCATGGTGCATAACAAAAAACATAGGCACTGGAGCTGTAGGTGACTTTGTCTTTTACAAATATGCTCTTGTTAAGGGTGTCTAAGCTCTACATGCGAACTTGACCATGCCGATGGGGAATCATTCTATTATAGTGACCTGCGAGCAGGAATGGGACGTGAAGGTGACTAAGTGGTTGGCATACCTTCTCTAAGAAATAATTTAGTTCGCTGATGTGACTGCAAGGTTGTCTCAGACTATAGTGCAGAGAGGAGTGTATTTTTGTCTTGTTGTGCCTTGAGGATGCCTTTTGGCATGTTTAATTAAAACAAGATGAGTGGGAAAAGTTTGTCAAATGAAAACATGACATTTGTACATGGCGTGTAGCTTGTTTGCTCCCATGTTTCTATAAATGGGAATCTAGGGCCATTTCATTAGGGGGTTCCAATTTTCTCCAAGTCTAGGAGTTTGTAATCTTTGTATAGGGTTTCTACTTAGGGTTTAGGGTTCTTTAAGTTTCAGTTCTCAAATATTGTAATAATCTATTCAGCTAATGGAATGCATTTCAGTTTGTAGTTAAAATTGAAAAATGTCATGCAAAAATGTCTCCTAGAAATTACACTTTATTTCTTCAATCAAAATAATCAAAGATTGTGGTGATTTTTGTTGCACATTTGCTGTAATAAATGTTTGGTTAATGGCTCTTATTCAAAGAACAAGTTAATTTTGCTTTTAATCAAATATTGGGGATAATCTGTTTCATTTAGGATTATTAAGAATGTTTTTTGCATGTCCATGAGAAGCCTCATTATTGTAAGGTAGTAATGGTTATAAGGTCACTGATATTGCATTTGAACGTCGTTATCTGATGGGTTATTTGTTTTTTCACTTTGTGAATGGATAAGGCTTTGGTCTAGTGTGTTTCTTCTGTGTAAACCCTAGAGGAAACCACCAACTTTAAAATCTAATGCAACTTTCCTTTCATGTTCATTTATTGTCAGTTTTCTATATCTTCATGAAGATTAATGGATACAAGGGGTTGTACTCTAGAGTGATACAATTGTAACCCTTTCTTATTTGAGATAAAGGTATTTCTATGTAATTTATTCTCAATTTTATTAAATACAGATGGGATATGCTTGAATCGAGTTAAATATGAAAGACCCATTACCATACACCTAAGAACCATCCACTCCCAATAGGTCTGTAATTTGTTATTTGGCACAGGTTTTATCATTCATTCAAGCCTACATCTAGGAACACCCTCCTGAGTCATGTGGAGCCCAAATTGTAAAAGACTTTCATAGCCTTGTTAATTGGCCTTTTCATGTCTACAATATGTTGATAGTGCAGATTCCTTGTCCTAAACCCCTAATCCCCTGGTTTGGGCAGTGTGTTTCTCCTTAGGATTTAAGGTTGCAAGAAAAATCACCAACATAATGGAATTTGTTCTATGATACCCAAACTAAGAGTTACCAATTGTGCACTATCTATATGGCATCAACCTTATTACATGTGGTATCATTGCAAACTATATTCTGCCAATTCTAAAAACAATAGCCATGGTGGTATTCTCTAGCTTCTAAATAGGCTAGGGTGAGAGAGAGATAATAGATACAAAGGAAGGTTTCTATGAGGTGTATCTAGTCTATGAGACTATAAATATACATATCTAGATGGATCTGTTTGATTCAAGTAACTTCCTAGGGCTAACTTTTTAACGGTGCATCACATGTGATAGACGTTGATGGCTTTCTATAGCTAGGTTTCAAAAAATTATATAGGGTCTATAAATATACTCAAGGGTACATGGAAGCACAATACTTTATACAAAGGTTGTTTGGTTGCATAGTTTGGGAGGGAAACCCCTCTAACCTTCACTATAATCTATATGAAGAGTCTAGATTTGCCTATAATGATAGGTCTTTTATGATATTTGAAAACCCTTGGTATAGGCTTTCTACCCTAAAATAGAAAAATAACTACTAGAAATAAAAAAAATATGGTTAACTTTTAGGAAAAATCTTAGTGTTGTTACTTCCATAGCCACTTTTTTTTATCACCAAGACCTTGAGAGGGCAAGGTGAGAGCATATAGTGGATCAGCATGGTGGGATCTAAACATAAAAAGGTTACAGTAGACATGACCCTAGAAAGATCTCTAATACCAAATGATATAATCGTCCTTACAAAGTATTAGTCAAATAATTTAAATACAAAAAATATATATTGCAAATAGAAACACAAGAACAATATTTTATTGAAATGAAAAATTTACATTACAATATATTGATGGCCTCTTTGAGGGGGAAACCTCCTAGAGAAATTCTTAGTACAATATAATCCATAGATGACCCATTATTTTATCAAAACCCTCTATTTAAAGTGTTTCTACCCAAGAGAACAACTACCTCCCAAGCATGTGGGATAAACTTAGAAAAAGGGATGTATTACAATCCATATGCATTTGATGCTTCTATTGATTCTACCTTAATACAAAAGTAATTAACTAGGAAGAAATAGATAGGATTACAAGTCCTAATAGAGATAATTCATTAAGATAAGAATCCTTAGGAGGGGAAGAAGTTATAGAAACTATATGAAGAGAGTCACCAAGAGTAGGGAGGAAAGAAAAGAAGGCTTCACCATCCTATGATGAATCCCCAAAGTTGAAACATGTAATAGAAGAAAGAAAGAAGTGGAAGTAGGAATATCATCATCATATGCTATAGAAGGTGTAATAAAACTAGAGGAGGGAGAATAGAAAGTAGGAAGAGAAATGTGTACATATTTATTTTGAAACAAATTATTAGGGTAAATATTGAAGTTAAAAGTGATGAATAAGAATGGAGTGGAGAAGTGTCAACATGAGAAAGAGTGGGAGAAGGAGAAATGGCACAAGGATAATTGTGAAGAAAGTGAGGGAAGTAAGAGTGTGGGGTAAGGCAAGCCACCATGTGATCATAGGAAGAACTAGATAAAATTTTATTTAAGAATATAAGAATATGATTAATTACACGAGGAGGTGGTGAAAAAAGTAAAGATTAAGGAAGTTGGAATGAATGGAGGGAGAGGAAGGGGTAGAAGCCAAAAAGAAGGGAAAGGAATATTTTATGATGGGTGGGAGAGGAAAGTAGCCAAGTGAAAGGAAAGGGTTTGAGAAGGATATGTTGGTGCCTGCATGAATATTCAAGTTTCAAGCATTTAAATATGCAGGCCCCTTCACATAAAAAACTCAAAAAAGTTCTAAGACCATTGGCGTGAGTTGGCTTTTGTTTTAGTGATCATGTTGTCCACAACGGTTTGTTCCTTTCATCGCCCAGACCTTGCCCATGGGTAGTGGTGCTAAGGGTCATTCCGACGGGCCGATGAAGTGTATGTAAGTGGGTCGGCATGATAGGTGATATCGGCGCATCTGAAAAATTTTGCTCTGACTATGTGGGGTTTGGCCGATGAGGTGGTTCGAGGTGTGCCATCGGTATGATATTATGTGTCAGTGTGTTGTGGAGGTGGCACCTCGATGGTTTGGATCACACCGATACGGGTAAAGTGTTCGGCCTAACTTTGGTTTGTCAGCGAAGTTTGGCGTTGTCTCTACGATGAGTGGTGTCTTCCCAATGGAGTTGTTATTGGTGTAGTTTGAACCATCGGCTAAGTCTTGGGTTGTCTCGCCAACTGTTTTGGTCTATCTGATGGGAGTTTGGCTTCGGCATGAGGAATGTGGTAGGCGGAGGAGCTTTTGGGTGTGCCGATGGTTAGGGTCATTCTGATGCAGTGGGGTCATCGGTGTGATGGTCTGCATCGGAATGATAGGAGGGTGTTGCTCTGAGGGTCTTGGTCATTCTAACAAGGTTTGGTATCGGCAAGAGTTAAAGCGATGGGCTATTAGCGGGTGGTTCGTTGGTCACACAAGGTAAAAGTGTACGACATTATGTATGCCCATGGCTTGGTTTATAAAGTGATCAAGGGGTCGCTGTTGGGTGAATGTGGGATTTTTAGTCTCACTAGTTTGAAAGGTCAGCAATGGATAATGGCCGCCCCACATGGCATGATCTCACTAGTGGAGGACTTTTCAATGTTGCTGACATGGATTTTCAAAGTGGACGGGCAGGTTCCAATCGTTGATCTCGCATGTCTGGAGCCTGATTCTAAGGTTGAGTTTGAACGATGAAATGATTGAATGTTGGCACCATTTTCTACGTGCTCATTCCATAGTCAACTACCTTGTTGCATGATGCCAAGAAAAGATGTCACATCTGCTTACCTGCTCGAGGTCCAGGTTGTTTCTGTCAGCAGTTTTTAGTATGGATCTGACTGCTTCAGCTACTAAATTTATTGAAGATCTGATTGTCTCGTTGAAAAATCTTAAGAGGAGGATCTATGCATTTATGAGGTTGGTCAGGTGTAGGTGGCCAGAAGCCTGTGTGCTCCTTGAAAAAGGAATCCATGGCCATTCTATAGGGGTTGGATGTTTTTGGGTTTTCTGCTCTGACCTTGAACACAAGGTGTTCACATTTTGAAAGGCATTTTTTGTTGCAGACTCGGTCCTTGGTCTAGTGTATCAGTCCTTCTTGTTTTGTAAATGATAAATTCTTGTATGATGACTTTCTATGTAGATTGAATTTAAATGAATAACACTTGGTGTGTGTATTGCTTATGATTGTCTCCTGTGTGTTATTTGTTTTCCTTTCAAACAAGGTTGTCAAGGGCTTCCAAGTTTTTCAGTATATACTTGTTGTACTGTGTGTCTAATTTCTTGTGTCTACTCAAGGAGTGGTTAAATAGACTTTTGATCAGATACAAAGGAAAATGGATTGCATTATAGGATTTGCAAAGTATGATCATAGGTAATACTCTTTCTTGGATATATTATTGTTAGGCAGTAATATTTTACCTCAGTCCTCTGGATATGAAGTGATGTCATAGGGAAACATTTACATTCATAGATTTGACTCTGTTACCCAGATAAGGCACTGGTCTGGGAATTTGTTTGTTCAAAGGGTCTGGGAAAATCCCATAACTCCAAACATCAATACAAATCTTTTCATTATTCCATCCTGTTAGTTTATAGGAGTAGGAATAGGACCCCTGCATACTCTCATCTTCAACTAGTTAGATATGTCCAAGAATGTTGCCAGCCTTGTGATTTATCATACATATCTTGGTCCAAACATGAGAGTATTCTACCTGCTATTGTAAAGCTAAATCTTTCTATCATTGGGTGAGTCAAATGTTACATTTTTAGCTATAGGGATACCCCCCTTGGTGCGGCAAAACCAAAAGTGAAGGGGAGGCAGCTCACGCAACTTCCCGTATCTATTTGGAAAAGAACCAACATGATAGACTAGTGTTGTGTGGTTACACAACATGCCCCATTTTGACTTGACAAAACAGGGACCCAACTTTTTTTTTGCTACTTTGGCTTGTTTTTTTTCTACTTTGGGCGGTCTGGTAAAATTAGTCATGTAGGTAACCCTCAAAGGGGGGTAGATAGGTCACCATGATGAGGTCATTTGTCAAAGTCAGTATTTCACATCATTAACCTCATGGTTGGAAATTACATGAAATTCCATGCAGGTTTTCCTTTTGGATCAGCCCAAAATTCTCTAAGGGGAGAAAGTTATGTTAAGTCAAAGTTTCAGTCAAACCTGATATTCCGAGGAGGGGGGTCATATTTTAAACATTAGTCACATTATATAAGATCACCCCGATACGAGTTTATCACCCTATAATCACTTGGTCTGTGAAGTCTAGACATCAATTTTACGTAGTGGTTGATATCTTCCCGTCAAACAACTTCATATATTTTGCGGGGGTCATATTTTTAATATCCGTCATCTTACGAATATCACCTCATCACAAAATATCACCCTATGCCAAGATGATGATGACGTCATCCAAACCCAATGAACAAAGAATATCACCCTAGTGATGATGTCATCATTCTATTTTACCCCGCGTAGGTATATATCTGATGCCCACCATATTCAATAACATGACGGTGATGTCATTACAACACAACACTTAAACAAGGTCGTCAACATGCTGACATCACCCCGATCTTTTTCAAGGGGGTCATTTAGTTGTGCGGGTCATATTTTTAAACATCCCTTGATCTTAAATTCATGACCTGATTTACATGTGGTCAACGTTGACCACATCACCCGATTCTTTTGCACTAGTTTTACCACTCAAAGGTGAAAGGTCATTTTATCCAGGAGGGGGTCATATTCTAAATATCACCCGATCTTTCGAAGATCACCCCTCCTGTTTCCTGACATTAAATGTACATAAACATGGTAGATGGATTCTTGATGATTGTGAATACAATTCAAACACTTGGCATCATCCATGGATTCTCTGATAGAGATCAACGGATTCAATCGATTTAATGCAATTTTACCCTAATTTTCCCATACGGATGAGTTTAAAGGTAGTTTTCCAAGGTTATTTTCATTTCCCTTGCATAGAAATGAGAAATTACAGAGCAGAAGAAGTCAAACCCTCATACAAGCTACCTGTGAACAGATCGGATCTTCCAGTATAACAGAACGGGTGATCATCAGCATTTGCAACCCTTTTCTGTAATCATCCATCTAACCTAGGAGAAAATCGCTATCAGGTAAGTAATTGAAAACCCTCCTGTTATCATTATCTACATGATTCAGGTAGTATGTTCTTTCTTGTGGCTTGAATCTATAAACGTGCATATCATGATGAAGTAAAGAGTAATGAATAGAATATGCATGATGCCATAGAGATATATAATGTTGTATGAATACATATGGATATCGTATGGTAAGACAAGGTATGTTTATTGTAGGAATCCATAGCAGATAATAGATGAAACAGGCCTGATGCAGAGTTTCTTAAGCCCATGTTTGTTCAGCCCAAGGGGGTACAATTCAAGTATGGTCTCATTGGTGACACTCACCAAGGGGATATAGACCTGGTGGTATGGTCAACCAGAATAGATCATGATAAAGACAATACCCTGCTGGATGCAATATATGTTTTAGGAATGTGGCATGTTGCAGGATTTCCATATGCCATGGACACCCCAAAACTGGTAGTAGAATGTGCCAGGAACTATAACCCTCAGACCAGGCAGGTGGAGAAGCATGGAAGGGTATATACTGACTTTTCAATTAAGGGCATCACATCTACTTTCAATCTACCAATTGGAAAGAGGGTGGTCAGTGTGGATCTACGTAAACTGGAGACAGAGTATAATAACAATAAGAAGAATGCAAGGAAGAGGATGTACCAGTCGAGGTCAAAGAGCAGCACCTACACTACCTTAGGTAAGTTGCCCGTCCACCTATATAAATTTGATTTTGATGATGAGTACTAGTACATGATTGCCCTGCTCAGTAGGATCACAGGTCAACCTCATGCTGGAAATTTTAAGAATTGGATGTTTGGAATCATCCAGATGGTCCTTTATACAGATAACAAGCCATTATGGGCCAAGGTCATCAGTGATGCATTGGATGAGGAGATGAGGAACCTGGGAGGTTAGGAGTGCTCATTCCAGTTGACCTCATATGTTGTGTACTCATGTGCTTACAAGGGAACCTTTGATGCCCTAACTACATTGGGTAAGGTTAGCAGTGGTGTAGATGATGCCCACACATGGGATCACTATCCTCAGATACAGAGAAAGAACTACCTCCTAGATTACAAATTGGTGAATGATGCATTTTCTATGCATCTAGTCAGAATAATGGAGGAGGAGAGAACCAAGAGACTGAGCATGGAGGCTTAGGAAGTTGTTTATAGACATGGGGCCTGGTTCATCCAGTATGCCACATTTTCATATATAAGAATAGAAGGATTTGAAGATCAGCCCCTTATGCTACCAAGATACCCTACTGATGGGGTGGTCCTGATGGAGTTTCTTAGACAAGTGTCTACCATAGTGGAAGCATATAAAGTTCAAAAGAAGATACCTCCAGTACTATTTCCAGTGTCTATGGGCTAGTATATGTGCTCAGATTCACAGAGCATAGAGCATGTTACGGGAGGTCTAAAACTGATGTATCTGCAACCATTTCCATTGGCTAGATCTTATGACCCCTATGGCAAGATGCAGAAAATAATGGGGAAACCTATACATCAGAAGCATCTGGAGGATTTCTAGATAGATTGCGAGGATGAAGCTGAGGTGAGAAGAAGAAAATACCAAAGGCTCACCTTGAACCAGATAAGGACATATGACTGCATCCCAGTGCCATCACAACTGAAGAAAGATGATGGAAAAACAATGTCAAATGAATATGAAGACAAGAAGGTCTACAATGACACCATCTCAGCCCCTGATCTAACACAGCCAAAGGATATTTCCTTGGATCAGTTTACAGGTGGGGTTCTGCAGTTAACCCAAGCATGGGTAGATGAGCAAATAAATAGATTGAAGAAAAGGGGCATAGCCCTTACTATTGATGCCAAGAAGAAAAGGTAGGAACTAACTGATGAGGAGTATGATGACTTCCTCAATGAGAAAAGGAAATCCAATGGAGAGAGACTACCCACCCAGAAACAAAGGAAGAGTCCCCCTAGAGGAAAGAAAACTGATGATGAGCCTAAGGGGATGATAATCGAAAGAATTAACATACTAGCTGCAAGTGCATCAACATCAGGATAGGCATCTGCCTCATCTGCACCACCTCTGATGGACAAACCAAAGACAAAGAGGATCCTGAGGCTAGCTATAGAAATCAAAGAAGGATGGGAGGAAGGCCAAACCTCACAGCATGAGGTAGAAGAGGATATCCCGTTTGAAGAAGAGCCACTAGATAAAGAGCCTGTAGGTGATGAATCGATGATGGTTAGCAGGAAGAGGAGGGCAGTACCCCTGATGTCACCACCCAAGAAGCAAAGGACATCTATGCGGGGTGAGATCAGGACCGATCCCATAGTATTTAGAGGAGCTGGTGGTGAAGTGTTTAGGAAGGAGATGCAACATGATGCGCCACTTCCCACCATAATCAAATTTAAGACAGAGAGAGCAGAAGAATAAGCAAAAGAGACTTTCAAAGTGGGTCAAGGTGGTCCTTCCTCCTTGGAAGACACCATGGACCTATCAGATGATGAAGTTGTGTAGAACGTAGCTTCTCAAAAGATGGAAACTCTAGCATCCAGTACCTACATGACTCCACATGGGACTCTACTGGCACAAATGGTGGTATTGGAGGAGGTGAAGCAAACAGCTCAAGAAGCAAAGGAGAGTAGCCTAGAAGGGTCAGCCCAACAAATCGGGCTCAACAAGTTGGTAGATCAGGTGACCAACCCTGCAGTTATAGATTTGACATACAAGGAGGATGTGAGCCCCAAAGACAAAGTAGGTGCACTTGATGTAACAGGCAGAAGAAGAGAGCAATGCTCTGGATATGGGCCAGCAACAACATGACATACCCGCTGAGCCAAAGATAGTTGAAGTCCAACAAAAGGGCGAGGGTGATAAAGATACATCATGTGATGATACCGCCCAGACTCAAGGAGATACAGGAGAAAAGGGTAAATCAGGTCCTGAGGACCTTAAGACACAAGATGTCGGTGCATTAGGTGTAGAACAAGAGTTGATCCAAGATCAGGGTGATCCACCAAGGCCAAGCACACATACAACCATGGATGTTAATATACCTCAAGATGAGGAAAACACTAAGGTGGATGAGACTCTGAAAGAGGGAGTGCAAGATCAAGTGCATGATCATCATGTGGACATTCCATAGGATCCTCCTCCACAGAGAGAGGCTCCTCAACAAGAAGAGATGTAACAAGATCCCCTTCATGAGGAACATCATGAGGAAGAAAGTAGGAAGTCGCCTTCTCCACCCAGAATAGAGATAGATATTGGAGAACAAGGTGGACATGATGATGACAAAGGACAACAAGGATCTGGAAATGAAGTGCCTTAGTGGCTGGAGAAAGAAATAGGTATGGAATAAGGCTTTGAAATTCAAGAATTTGATGTTTCCACCTTGTTTCCAGAGACAATCATGAAGCCCAAGAGGAAAGCAAGATTGACATCGGCTATTAGAAGAGATCCTGGTATAGGAAGAAGGACAGCCCAAGTAGCACTTCCCACTATAGAGAAAGAGAAGGGCAAGATCACCCATGAAGAGTTCCAAATCACAGCTATTGATTTGGGTTTTGCCAATGAGGACCAAGAGGGTCAGGAAGGGAAGGATATCATTGATTCTTTGACCCAAAGGGTAAAGAAGGAGAAGGAGAAAAATAAATAGCATAAGGAGCACATTGCCCAACTGCATTCATATATAAAGGGGTTGATTAACCCTGATAGTACACCAGTGGATCTGGCAGTCCCATTGACTGTCATATCCCAGGATGAGGTCACCAAATTAGACCTCATGAAACATGAAGCCATGATAATGGAGAAGTGGATGTTGTCAGCCCTCACAGGAGCTGAGGAAGTTTTCAGAACCTCTTTACAGAGGTGGAATTCTCTAAGTAGTTTGAAGAGAAAAGTAGACAAAATGCAAAATGAAATACAAAGATTGTCATTCCAATTGGAAAAGGACCTAACTGCTTTGAGTGAGATGAGGAGTATTGATCCTCAAATTCTAATAAACAATAAAGTATTGAATAGTAACACTGCCCTGCTAATAGACATATGGTATGAGGACATCAGGTTTGAATGTGATGTCCTAAAGAAATGTAGTGGCAAGCTCAGGGATATCAGTATAAAGCTGCACAGTATGATGGCATATGAGGCAGAGATCCTAGAAGCTTTGGAAGGGAAAGTAGAGGGGAAGATTGAAAACCAAGACGCATATTTTTCCATGAAGAAGAGGAACCCAGGGAATAAATGAAGATGCATCACAAAGAAGACATGCATCAGGTACTCATAAGATAATGAGTCATCTAGATGGTTGCCAGCTGGCAACCTGTGCCACGAGGAAAGGTTGACTGAGTCAAAGAGTGATAATCTACCATTGATCTTAATTGACAAATCTTGATCATAGATCATTTGTAACCGCTCCCTCACCTTATTCTATAAAAGGTGCAGGGGTGCCATATTTTGAATATTCAGAAACTTAATTGAAATTTGATTGCTGAAATATTAGGACTCATTTCAAAGTTGTAAATGTACATGTTATGCATATTGAATGAAAGAGAAGACAATTTGATTACAAATCATCATAAATCTTGAGTAATTTGTGTTTGAAATTTTGACACATGCATTGATTAGCTGCGTCCCTTGGAGTGCTTGTCAGTCTGCATGTGTTGTTTTCATTCCTTATCCTTTGAAGTTAGCATCATCCGTATCTAGCTGTGGAACATCCTGGTGACAATATGGTTTGATTTCTTCTCCTCATGAATGTATCTTGTATGTATGTGGTTCAATGGCTAAAGATTCACCAAAATTAAAAGCATTCTTTTAAATTCCTTTCAATTTCATAACAATTCATCACCATAACTACAAATAACAGAGAATTAAAAGAAAGTAACATGAAATATGCTGATATCCTGTAGATAATTGGAAATACATAGCATATTTAGAGTAAAAGCATGTTAAATTGACAAATATCATGCAAATTCATACAAATATCTAAGAGATACATGCAAATATCCACTTACAGACACATCCTTTGAATAATTATAATGTGTAGAAGAAAGAATAGGATCATGATGATCAATAATCAGAAGAATTGATCAAACTTGCAAATACATCGTTATCTTTGGAAATAAAGTAGAAATAACCTCTCTATGGAGTAAATTTATCAGAAACAGAACAATATTGATCATCAAGACAAATGTAAGACCCCTTGAAATGGATAACAACATGTCACATCAACCTCTGAGTAACGTCAGACGATCATGACCTGATCAACGGAGACTTGGAGTCATCAACTTATCTTAAGTTGATCATACTTTATAAGATAATAAAGGTTTGATGTACAAATTTTTATGCATGTTGTTATAACTCATCATCATCATCAACATAAATTGGCGCTAGAAGGAGAGCCTTTTCATCAATAGATTTTTCTGATTTGATGATGCAGACAAAAAGGTAATACTCATACAGCTCTGTATTTCAAGTCATATGCAAAGATTTTATGTCTTAAGTCCGTGCATGCTTGTACTTTGCAAAGTTTTCAAAATTGATCATAAAATTTTCAACCTTTGTCATTGATCATCATGATATTTCAAAGGTTAGCTTTATTTCAGGTCTTTTTATTAAAGCTTTGAGGCAATCTACTTAAGAGACCTGATATCCAGTTGCTTGTGTCCCTAAGTCTCATATCACCTTGTATTTGCACCATTTCTACAAATATTACGTAAATATCTAGTCAATTTTAGATTCTAATCATAAATATAGCCTTTGCTAGGGAGTTTCAATCAAACTTTATAGCAAACAAGCCAATTTTCCTTAAAATTTAAGAAATTTTGGCTCTTAGGCCAAATACCAGGTCCAAATCCAGCGGACTGTTTGAAGAATTGCCTATCCAGGGATTTAGACCTAGAATAGTAGATATTCATCATTCTCCTAGTTCTAGTGCATCAGGAGCTTCACCAGAACGTGGTCCTGTAACTCCTATCGGGTTACAAACACCTACAGGACTACCTGTCACACCTCAAGTTCAACCTCCACCAGTCACAATGTCATTCTTTACTACAGAGTCACCTCTGACTTTTACTGCATATCATCCTTTGCCTAAAAATCCTGACAAGATTTGTCCTAAATATCATCCATATTAGGATGTTGATGATCACATTAGAACTTTCAAGGAAGCTTGTTGTAGGGCTAGAATTGAACATCAGGATGTGGTGTGCAGGTTATTTCTAGTTTCCTTAGGGGAAGAGGCATATAATCGGTATATTAGTCTTGGTCAAGGTTCAGTTAGTTCATGGGCCACCTTGGAGAAAGCCTTTAAGGATAGATTCAAAATACCTATAGATCCTTCAATGAATTATCATCTGTTTGCCACAATAAAGAGATTTGAAGGAGAACCTATTGCTAATTTCAATGCAAGATTTCAAAAGATGCTCTCTAAGCTAGTCGCTCCATATACTATACTAGATGAAGCTGCTAGGAGCATATACTATTCAGCCTTAGATCCCTTGACTTCTATATTTATCAGGAGAGCACATCTTAGAGTCACAACCTTAACAAGAGCTTTTGAAGAAGCTGTCAAAGTCAGTCAGCAGCTGATCCTTTCTCCTACACCTAATATTGCATTTCCTACACTCCCTGCTTATCCTACATATCCTGCTCAACAACAGACTAATGGAGCCATGATACCTCCAACTTTAATGCCAAGTCCTTTATAGATACCTCCACTCAATATCATGCCACCTTCGAATGGAAATGGTCAAATGTTACAATATCCAGGACATACACAGGTACCTCAGGTGGTGGAATAGTCCGGTAATAACAATAAAAATGGATCTTCCTTCTTCAAACCTCAAATAGAGAATGTAGTAGCCAAAGTTCAGGAAGAGAAGGAAGAAATTAAAGAGATATCAGCACAGTTAAGGAAACTCACGACTGAGATCACTCATTTGAGGAGTCAAAATTTCTATTCTCAACCAGACTGTCAGAATAGAGAATATGCCAATGATAGACCTAATTATCCTGATAGGGGATACAATAACAACTACAATAACAACAATGGTAACAATAATCCCCCTAGACAGCCTAGAGTGTGGAACACTAGGCCAAACAATGGTTCTCTGCCATCACCCCTAGATAATCAGCCTCCTAGTGAACCTAACAGACCACTAGAGTGAACCTAGCAGAGGTAGCTCTTACAAACTAGTGCAGGATACATAACACCAATGCTCTTGCAGAGCTGGATTGTCCTTAGTTCAGGATAGCGCCAGTATATTCCAAACTGAAGTATCTAACACCTCAGGTAATCCACCTTGTGTTAAAGGAAATGAAATTGTCCCCTGTGGATATGATTCTGCCTTAGTACTAGAAAGTTTTATCAATCATCCTCATCAGCAGACAATGTCACCTCATCAGAGTTACACCTTGGCATGTGAAGAGTCAACCATGGCTTTTGAAATTAATTATGTTTTTCCATTTGAAGATGAAAATGAGCCATCAACTGAACATGAAGTACATGCTTATCAACATCAATATCAAGGTAGGCATAATTACAATGTAAGGAATAACTCAAATAGACCTCCTGGTCCTTTGACCACATCCTTGCCCCCAAATAATTTCAACACTCCTCCAGATCCTAAGGCAAACAATAACCATGGATTTCCTAAGGTTAATACTCAGTACTTAGCACCACAAAATACAACACCAAAAGCTAGTAATATGCCTCCTGAGTCTGATAAATTGGTCACATATCTGGCAGATGAAATGAAAAAGATCAAAATCATCCTATCATTGTCAGAATAAATCAAAACCCTAGCTATCAAAAAAGCTTTCATTAAATCCTTAGATGATCCTACTCTGAAAGAGGATAATCATACCTCAGGTTAGACATGGAATAGAGATCATGCTGCTAGGGATATTATTGTTAAATACAAAGCCCCAGCCACTATTCAAACTACAGAGACTTCACACATGACTCTTTACAGAGACAAGACTAAGTCACCTCCTTTTCTCCTTACTGTAAGAATGTTTAGTAAAAATTTGCATAATTGCTTGGTAGATTCAGGAGCATCTACCAATGTAATGCCCCTGTCCATATGCAATGCCTTAGGATTGCATCCTGCTAAGTCACTGAAGAAAGTAACACAGTTAGATAAAATAGAGGTGAGTGTAGTAGGAGAACTAACTCACATTCATATGTAGTTAGTATCAGATCCAAGAATTGAATACTACATTGATATTCAGGTAGTGGATATACCTGACACCTATGGGATGCTACTCAACAGGGATTCATCAAAAACACTTAATGGATACATGCCCACTGATTTTAGTCATATGTGGTTACCTTGGAAAGGAATACCAAATCAAATAAGGATAGATGCTGAGCCTCGTATGAAACATATGATCATTGAATACAATAAAACCAATGAGATCATGTATGTGGATGTAGAACCTAGAGTTTACTGCATCAGGCCCTAGACCGTCAGGATAGAGGAGATCCTCATGTACGATGTTCATGTTCATGATGATAATCTTCAGGAGAATAAAATAACTTTAGAGTCTGATTGTAACTCTAAAAATGAGACAGAGGTAGATCACTTCAAGAATTTTGAGATGCACTTGTCCAAAGAAGTACAATGTTGTCAGTTGTTAAAAATGCATGTTCATGATGTTCTGATTGAAGGATGGTGTAGGTTACATGATGAGGCACATTCTAAAAAGACCTGTGATGCTTTCTTAGACATGATGGAACTGGAATGAGCATGCAGTGCGGCATCATCATCATCCACGGTAAGTTCTACAGATAGTGATAGTGATACTGATTTTTGTTTGTCATCTGTAGGAATAGAGGAATGCACATATCATGATAAAGGTCCTATTCAAATAGAAGAGATTCTAGTATGTAGCAAGAGTAATACTAAGAGTAACAAGAAAATCACCCCAGGAAGTGATTGTTTGGTAGAATCAGATTATGAACTATTTGATGAAGATAGTGGCAGTAATTTGTCCAAGTTTGAAGAATTTTTGTCAAAACAGATTCAAAAGATGATACAACAGCAAAGATCCCCACAGGATGCCCTAATTGATGGATGGTGCAGGTTACATGAAGCACCACATTCAGAAACTGCTTGTTCACTATGTTTGCATATTCTAAAAAGGTAGATGTTGCCTAGTCTAGAAGATTTTCCTATTGATGGTAAAGAAAAGAAGAAATATTAGCTTCACACCAGCTAGATAAGGTGAAGTTTAACAAAATTGAAACACCAAAGTTGAAATGGATATCAAATGGTGCAGCTGCTAGAGATAAAAATAAAAGAGAAGGCCCAGATAAGCCTTTAACTAAAGATAAGCCATGGATCCTCAGGTTTGATGGATCCAAATCAAAACAAGGGGTAGGAGTAGGAATAGATCTTATTGATCCATCTAGTAAATCCTACTTAGCAGCATACAGATTGCAATTCCCATGCACAAATAATGTGACAGAGTATGAAGCCTTGATTCATGGGATATTTTTTGCACTCAGAAAGAAAGTGAAGATTTTGCATGTTTATGGAGACTCAGAATTGGTTGTAAAACAAGTAAGAGGCATATATTCTTGTAATTACAAGAAGTCAAATTACAAACATAGGGTATGGGACCTGATAGAAGATTTTGATGCATTCAACATCACCCATGTACCTAGAGAACAAAATCAAAGGGTAGATGCCTTGGCCCAGGACACAAGTACTTTGGAACCATTGTCCATATCTGGTTTGAAGAGATTTTCAGTTGAATTAGTATCAGTACCATCTATGCCAGATAATGTAGTCAACCTTCAAGTTTTTGATGATGATCAGCATATTTTAGACTTCATCTCCAATAGAGATGTCTTTGATGCACAAATCATAGATGAAAGAAATGTAGAAGATCATATCTGGGAAGAAGAAGAAATCCTAGAGTTGCCTAGTAACAAGATTCCTAAAGGAATGATAGAGTTGGAAAGACCATTTGATTTAGACAACATGCTAAAATAGAAAGATCTCCCTAAAGCAGAAGAGGAGAGTATTCACAGGTTAACATTGGACATGATGATGAAAAAAGGAATGTCCTAATTGGAAAAGTGTGCACAGAAGAATAATTGGAAGGGATAACCCAAGCACTTAAAGATTATATCCATGTCATTGCCTGGACATATGATGAGTTGAAAACTTATGATACATCAATCATCACTCATACTATACCTTTGAAGCCAGATGTCAAGCCTTTTAGACAAAAATAGAGACCTGTCAATGCATTGCTGGAGCCCATCATTTTTGAAGAAGTTAAGAAGTTGCTTAATGCCGGGATCGTATTTCCTATGAGACATTCCACATGGGTGGCCAACCTAGTCCCATTAAGAAATAAGAATGGTGACATCAGATTGTACGTAGACTTCAGGAATTTAAATAGAGCTTCTGAAAAAGGATAACTATCCTTTGCCTTCTCTGGATGAGGTCTTGCAGATTGTGAATGGTGCAAAGATGATGTCATTTCTAGATGGTTTTTCAAGTTACAACCAGGTGATGGTAGACAAGATAGATAGATTGAAAACTTCATTCACCACAAAGTGGGGAATATTTGCCTACAGGTGCATGCCTTTTGGATTGATAAATGCTAGGGCAACATTCCAACAAGCGATGGATATAGCCTTCAGAGGCCTAATTGGTAAATGCATAGTCATATACATGGATGACTTGACGGTTTTGTCTAAAGAGAGAGGAAATCATGTGGAAGACCTAAGGAAGGTACTAAAGAAATGTGAACATTATGGAATATCCCTAAACCCTAAGAAATGCATATTTGGGGTAACCACAGGGAAGTTATTAGGTCACCTGATAATAGCGAATGGGATCATCATAGACCCTGAGAGAGTAGAATCAATCATGAAGATAAAACTTCCTGGAAGTAAGAAAGAGCTCAAATCATATTTTGGTAAGATTAATTTCGTTAGAAAGTTTATTACTGGTTTTGCAGAAATTGTCAGACCACTGAATGCCATGCTCAAGAAGGATGCCAAAATTGAGTGGACACCTGAAGCTAGATCAACTTTTGAGGATATCAAGAAAGCCATATCTAATGCTCTAGTTCTAATTAGCCCAGATTATACCCAAGATTTTTATATTTACTCATTTGCTTCAGAGCATAGATCTGCAGTAGTATTAACATAGAGAAATGAGGCTAAAGAAGAAAAGCCTATAGCCTTCATGAGTTATCCTTTTAGAGATGCAGAACTCAGATACATGGATGTTGAAAGACAAGCACTTGCTCTGGTTCAAGTAGTCAAGAAATTCAGACATTACATCTTAAGAAGTAAGGTGATTGTTGTAGTACCAGATGCAGCAGTAAAGATGCTTTTAATGCAAAGTGAACCAGGTGAGAAGAGAGCTAAATGGATTACTATCCTCCAAGAGTATGATATGGACATAACACCCATGAAATTAGTGAGAGGACAAGCATTGAGTCATATGATATCAGAAATTGATCCTAACATCATGAGCCAGCAGTATGTTATAAATACAAAGGAAGATGGAGAATAGTATTCAGACATCAGGCACATCTTGATTACTGGAAGATGTCCTTCAAGATTGCAGGCCTCACAGAGGAGAGCCTTAAAAATAAGATCACATAAATACATGATAAAAGGAGGAGTCCTTTTCAAGAACTATGAGGGAATATACCTAAGATGCCTAGAGAGGCAAGAAGCAGACAAGGTGCTAGCAGAATTACATGACAAGTTTGGAACTACACGTGGATCATCCTTAGCTACCACTCATACCATCCTCAGAGAAGGGTATTACTGGCCCACTATTTTTAAAGATACTGCTGAACACATCAAATGTTGTCATATGTGTCAAGTTGCTACAAATAGAGAAAGATATGCTGCTCAGCCTTTACAGCCAGTGATGGAGATGCACCCATTTGTTCAATGGGGAATGGACTTCATAGGACCTATCAACCCTCCATCATCTTTAGGTCATAGGTATGTTTTGACTATCACTGATTATTGTACCAGGTGGACTGAAGCTGTCAGCAGTAAGACATGTAATGCTGAGGATGTTATCAAGTTTTTAGAAAGCAACATTGTGACCAGGTATGGGGTTCCCTATGCTTTAGTATGTGATAATGGGCTTACCTTTTCTTCAATAAGATTATCAGGTTGGGCTTTTGACCATGGAATCATCTTGAAATTTTCCTCAAATTACTATCCCCAAGGGAATAGATTAGCAGAATCCACAAACAAGAATTTATTGAACATCATAAAGAAATTGATAGAAAAGAACCCAAGGGAGTGGAACACCCTATTTAAATATGCCTTGTGGGTAGATAGAACCAAGATGAAGGCTGCATTAGGAAATTCTCCTTTTCACCTAGTATATGGGGTGGATCCCATCCTCCCTATTAACCTAAAGATTCCCACACTGCAGTTTGCACAAGAATATCTAGCCATAGATAACAAACAAGAAGTCAGGTTGCTTCAGTTGATGCACCTAGAAGAAAAAAGGAATAAAGAAATTGACCAATTTTCTAAACATCAGGCTATTGTCAAGTGTTGGTTTGACAAAAGAGCCAGAGTAAAAGCCTTTAGAATCTCAGATTTAGTCCTTATGTGGGACAAAGCACATGAAAGGAAAGGAGATCATGGTAAATTTGATAAACTTTGGATAGGTCCCTTCCAAGTTTTAGAAATTTTAGGAGACAGCATCTATAGGCTTAATACCTTGACCAGTGAGGATGTCACATTACTAGTTAATGGACAGTTTCTCAAGCATTACTTTCAAGCCTGAAACAGTGTCATGCAGGTCATGTGTATCATAGTGTGCATATTTGTATAGTTGTTTGTATGGTTTTGTTTTGTTTTGTTTGTTTGCTTGTTGAGTTCTATTTTGGTTAGTCAAGATGATGCAGCTCATCACCCAAAGAACATAACCAAATTGTTAAGATTCAAGTGATGAGAACAAATTCATATATAGGTTATGACTCATTTTGAGAAGTGTTGGTGATCAGGTCTGTGATATCTTTTCATCAGGGTGCCTTTCCTTGACCAAAGTGATTCTTTCACAATGACTCACCTAACAGCCTTGGGTTTGTGGAACACATAAGTATAGGTGTTAAGTGAAAATTCTAAAGGGACTCCCTTGCTACCAATGCAATCTCCAACCTAAACCAGCAAGTGACCATGCCTTGCACATTAAAGCTTACATGATGACATCATATGAATATAGAGATAAATATTGAAAATCCAAAAAGAAATAAAAATTAGGCCATCTAAGTAACTCTACCGGGGCTATAGACACCTGCTGGCAGTGGGGCTCTACTTAGGGGGATTGTATAGATAACCTTGTCGGGGCTATGAACACCTGCTGACAGCAAGGCTCTATCCAGGTTGGCTATGAGGGATGCTCCCAAACTATGTAGCTTAACATCAGTTACTCATGTTTTCAACTTACTTTCAAGATGAGGATAATTAATCATATGTACACACCTGATCCTTTGTTAGCATTGTTGCCATGATGAAAATCTTATCATTTGGAAGGATTATAATACTTATACTTAGAAAGAGTTAGGATACTATGTTAGAATGTGATCACATCACTTGAATCATTAGAATTTAGTTATGTTTTTTGGTGGCAAGTTATTGTGTGGTTGCATAACATGCCCCATTTTGACTTGACAAAACAAGGACCCAACTTTTTTTTTGCTGCTTTGGCTTGTTGTTTATTTGCTTTAGGCAGTCTGGTAAAATTATTCATGCAGGTAGCCCTCAAAGGGGGGTAGATAGGTCACCATGATGAGGTCATTTGTCAAAGTCAGTATTTCACATCATTAACCTCATGGTTGGAAAGTGCACAAAATTCCATGCAGGTTTGCCTTTTGGATCACCTCAAAATTCTCTAAGGGGAGAAAGTTATGTTAAGTCAAAGTTTTGTTCAAACCTGATATTCTGAGAAGGGGGGTCATATTTCAAACAGCAGTCACATTATATAAGATCACCCCGATACAAGTTTATCACCCTATAATCACTTGGTCTGCAAAGTTTGGACGTCAATTTTAAGTAATGGCTGATATCTGCCCGTCAAACAACTTCACATATTTTGCGGGGGTCATATTTTTAATATCCGTCATCTTACGAATATCACCCTCATCCCAAAATATCACCCTATGCCAATATGATGATGACATCATCCAAACCCAATGAACAAAGAATATCACCCTGGAGATGATGTCATCATTCTATTTTACCCCACGAAGGTATATATTCAATGCCCACCAGATTCAATAACATGATGGTGATGTCATTACAACACAACGCTTAAACAAGGTCGTCAACATGCTAATGTCACCCTGATCTTTTTCAAGGGGGTCATTTTAGTTGTGGGGGTCATATTTTTAAACATCCCCTAATCTTAAATTCATGACCCAATTTACATGTGGTCAACGTTGACCACATCACCTGATTCTTTTGCACTAGTTTTACCGCTCAAAGGCGGAAGGCCATTTTATCCAGGAGGGGGTCATATTCTAAATATCACTTGATCTTTTGAAGATCACCCCTCTTGTTTCCTGACATTAAATGCACATTAATGTGGTAGATGGATTCCCTCCGATTGCGAATACAATTCAAATAGTTGGCATCATCCATGGATTCTCTGCAAGAGATCAATGGATTCAATCGATTTAATGTAGTTTTACCCTAATTTTCCCCTACAGATGAGTTTAAAGGTAGTTTTCCAAGGTTATTTTCATTTGCCTTGTGAAAAAATGAGAAATTAAAGAGCAAAAGAAGTCAAACCCTCATACGAGCTACCTATGAACGGACCGGATCTTCCAGTATAACGGAACGGGTGATCATCCGCATTTGCAGCCCTTTTCCGTAATCATCCATCTAACCCAGGAGAAAAGCGCTATCAGATAAGTAATTGAAAACCCTCCTATTGTCATTATCTACATGATTTAGGTAGTATGTTCTTTCTTGTGGTTTGAATCTGTAAACATGCATATCATGATGAAGTAAAGAGTAATGAATAGAATATGCATGATGTCGTAGAGATATATAATGTTGTATGAATACATATGGATATCGTATGGTAAGACAAGGCATGTTTATTATGGGAATCCATGGCAGATCTTAGATGGAACAGGTCTAATTTAGAGTTTCTTAAGCTCATGTTTGTTCAGCCCGAGGGGGTACAATTCAAGTATGGCATCATTGGTGAAACTCACCAAGGGGATACAGACCTGGCGGTATGGTCAACCAGAATAGATCATGATAAGGACAATACCCTACTAGATGCAATATATGTTTCAGGAATGTGGCATGCCACCAGATTCCCATATGCCATGGACACCCCAGAACTGGTAGTAGAATGTGCTAGGAACTATAACCCTCAGACCAGGCGGGTGGAGAAGCATGGAAGGGTATATACTGACTTTTCAATTAAGGGCATCACATCTACTTTCAATCTGCCAATTGGAAAGAGGGTGGTGAGTGTGGATCTACATAAACTAGAGACAAAGTATAATAACAATAAGAAGAATGCAAGGAAGAAGATGTACCAATGGAGGTCAAAGAGCAGCACCTACATTGCCTTAGCTAAGTTGCCCGTCCACCTGTATAAATTTGATTTTGATGTTGAGTACCAGTTTATGATTGCCCTACTCAGCAAGATGACAGGTCAGCCTCATGCTGGAAATTTTAAGAATTGGATGTTTGGAATCATCCAGATGGTCCTTTATATAGATAATAAGCCATTATGGGCCAACGTCATCAGTGATGCATTGGATGGAGAGATGAGGAACCTGGGAGGTCAGGAGTGCTCATTCCACATGACCTCATATGTTGTGTACTCATGTGCTTACAAGGGAACCTTTGATGCCCCAACTACAGTGGGTAAGGTTAGCAGTGGTGTAGGTAATGCCCACATATGGGATCACTATCCTTAGATACAGAGAAAGAACTATCTCTTAGATTACAAATTGGTGAATGATGCATTCTTTATGCATCTATTCAGAACAATAGAGGAGGACAGAACTGAGAGACTGAGCATGGAGGCTCAGGAAGTTATTTATAGACATGGGGTCTAGTTCATCTAGTATGCCACATTTTCATATATAAGAATAGAAGGATTTGTAGATCAACCCCTTATGCTACCAAGATACCCTACTGATGCGGTGGTCCTGATGGAGTTTCTTAGACAAGTGTCTACCATAGTGGAGGCATATAAAGTTCAAAAGAAGATACCTCCAGTACTATTTCCAGTGTCTATGGGTTGGTATATATGCTCAGATTCGCAGAGCATAGAGCATGTTATGGGAGGTCTGAAACTGATGTATCTGTAGCCATTTCCATTGGCTAGATCTTATGATCCCTATGGCAGGATCCAGAAAATAATGGGGAAACTTATACATCAGAAGCATCTAGAGGATTTCTAGACAGATTACAAGGATGAAGTTGAGGTGAGAAGACGAAAATACCAAAGGCTCACCTTGAACCAGATAAGGACATATGACTGCATCCTAGTGCCATCACAACTAAAGAAAGATGATGGAAAAATGATGTTAAATGAATATGAAGACAAGAAGGTCTACAATGACACCATATCAGCCCCTGATCTAACATAGCCAGAAGATATTTCCTTGGATCAGTTTACAGGTGGGCTGTTGTAGTTAACAGAAGCATGGGTAGATGAGGAAATAAATAGATTGAATAAAAGGGGTGTAGCCCTTACTATTGATGCCAAGAAGAAAAGGCAGGAACTAACTGATGAGGAGTATGATGACCTCCTCAATCAGAAAAGGAAACCTAATGGAGAGAGAGACTACCCACCCAAGAATAGAGGAAAGGTCCCCCTAGAGGAAAGAAAACTGATGATGAGCCTAAGGGGGTGATAATCAAAAGAATTGCCATACCAGCTGTAGGTGCATCAACATTAGGATAGGCATCCACCTCATCTACACCACCTCTGATGGACAAACCAAAGACAAAGAGGATCCTGAGGCTAGCTATAGAAATCAAGAAGTACGAGAGGAAGGCCAAACCTCACAGTATGAGGTAGAAGAGGATATCCTGTTTGAAGAAGAGCTAGTAGATAAAGAGCCTTCAGGTGATGTCTCAATGATGGTTAGCAAGAAGAGGAGGGCGGCACCCCTGATGTCACCACCCAAGAAGCAAAGGACATCCATGCGAGGTGAGATCAGCACCGATCCCATAGTATTGAGAGGAGCTGGTGGTGAAGTGTTTAGGAAGGAGATGAAACATGATGTGCCACTTCCCACCATAATCAAATTTAAGATAAAGAGAGCATAAGAACAAACAAAAGAGACTTTCAAAGCAGGTCAGGGTGGTCCTTTCTCCTTGGATGACACCGTGGACCTATCAGATGATGAAGTTGTGCAGAATGTAGCCTCTCAGAGGATGGAAACTCTAGCCTCCAGTACCCGCATGACTCCATATGAGACTCCACTGGCACAAATGGTGGTATTTGAGGAGGTGAAGCAAACAACTCAAGAAGGAAAAGAGAGTAGCCCAGAAAGGGCAACCCAACAAATCAGGCTTGACAAGTTGGTAGATCAAGTGACCAGCCCTGCAATTATAGATTTGACATATAGGGAGGATGTGAGCCCCAAAGACAAAGCAAGTGCACCTGATGTAATAGGGAATGTTGAAGTAGCCAAGCGAGAAGAAGAAGAGAGCACTGCTTCGGATATGGGCTAGCAATAGCATGAGATACCCGCTGAGCCAAAGATAGTTGAAGTCCAACAAAAGGTGAGGGTAATAAAGATACATTAGGTGATGATGCCGCCCGGACTCAAGGAGATATAGGAGAAAAGGATAAATCAGGTCCTGACGACCTTAAGACACAAGATGTCGGTGCATCAGGTGTAGAACAAGAGTTGATCCAAGATTAGGGTGATGCACCAAGGCCAAGTACACATACAACCATGGATGTTAATATGCCTCAAGATGAAGAAAACACTAAGGTGGATGAGACTCTGAAAGAGGGAGTGCAAAATCAAGCGCAAGATCATCATGTGGACATTCCATAGGATCCTCCCCCACAAAAAGAGGCTCCATAGCAAGAAGAGATGCAACAAGATCCCCCTCATGAGGAACAACATGAGGAAGATACTAGGAAGTCACCTTCTCCACCCAGAATAGAGACAGATATTGGAGAACAAGGTGGACATGAGGATGACAAAGGACAACAAGGATCCAGAAATGAAGTGTCTCAATGGCTGGAGAAAGAAATAGGTAAGGAACAAGGCTTTGAAATTCAAGAATTTGATGTTTCCACCTTGTTTACAGAGACAATCGTGAAGCCCAAGAGGAAAGCCATATTGACATCGGCTATTAGAAGAGATCCTCTTACAGGCAGAAGGACAGCCCAAGTAGCACTTCCCACTATAGAGAAAGAGAAAGGCAAGATCACCCTTGAAGAGTTCCAAATCACAACTGTTGATTTAGGTTTTGCCAATGAGGACCAAGTGGGTCAAGAAGGGAAGGATATCATTGATTCTTTGACCTAAAGGGTAAAGAAGGAGAAAGAGAAAAATAAACAGCATAAGGAGCACATTGCCCAGCTGCATTCATATATAAAGGGGTTCATTAACCCTGATAGTACACCAGTGTATCCGGTAGTCCCATTGACTGCCATATCCCAGGATGAGGTCACCAAATTAGACCTCATGAAACATGAAGCCATGATAATGGAGAAGTGGATGTTGTCAGCCCTCACAAGAGCTGAGGAAGTTTTGAGAACCTCTTTATAGAGGTGGAATCCTCTAAGCAGTTTGAAGAGAAAAGTAGACAAAATGTAGAATGAAATAGGAAGACAATCATTCCAATTAGAAAAGGACCTAACTGTTTTGAGTGAGATGACAAGGATTGATCCTCAAATTCTAATAAACAATCAAGTATTGAATAGTAACAATGCCCTGTTGATAGACATATGGTATGAGGACATCAGGTTCGAATGTGATGTCCTAAAGAAATGTAGTGGCAAGCTCAGGGATATCAGTATAAAGCTACACAATATGATGGCATATGAGGCAGAGATCCTGGAAGCTTTGGAAGGGAAAGTAGAGGGGAAGATTGAAAACTAAGACGCAAATTTTGAGATCAAGGTACTGCATGATAATCTTCAGCTAGTGGCAGATGACCCCCTCACCCACCTGACAGAAGAGGTGATGAATAAGATCATGAGGATCAAGATTAAGGTGGAGATTTATAATGAGACTTTAAACAGTAGAAAGAGTAAGCTAGATGCAATCAAAGCTAAATTCCAGTCTCACAAGTATGCCATAACAAAAGCCAAAACCCAAGATGGTGGGGAAGTAGATAAGATAGTACAAGCTTATGAGAACATCAGGACAGCAATGAAGGTCCATATACATGATGATGTTCATCAGGGTGATAGCAATACAGAAAGCAATGAGGATGATGATCATGATGAAGAAGAAGAACATGAAGAAGAGGAACCTGGGGAATAAATGAAGATGCATCACAAAGAAGACATATGCATCAGGTACTCATAAGATAATGAGTCATCCAGATGTTTGCCAGTTGGCAACCTATGCCACGAGGAAAGATTGACTGAGTCAAAGAGTGATAATCTACCATTAATCTTAATTGATAAATCCTGACCATAGGTCATTTGTAACCACTCCCTCACCTTATTCTATAAAAGGTGTAGGGGTGCCTTATTTTGAATATTCAGAAACTTAATTGAAATTTGATTGCTGAAATATCAGGACTCATTTTAAAGTTGTTGTAAATATACACGTTATGCATACTAAATGAAAGAGAAGACAATTTGATTACAAATCATCATAAATCTTGAGTAATCTGTGTTTGAAATCTTGATACATGCATTGATTAGCTGTGTCCCTTGGAGTGCTTGTCAATCTGCATGTGTTATTTTCATTCCTTATCCTTTGAAGTTAGCATCATCCGTATCTAGCTGTGGAACATCCTGGTGACAATATGGTTTGATTTCTTCTCCTCATGAATGTATCTTGTATGTATGTGGTTCAATGGCTAAAGATTCACCAAAATTAGAAGCATTCTTTTAAATTCCTTTCAATTTCATAACAATTCATCACCATAACTGCAAATAACAGAGAATTAAAAGCAAGTAACATGAAATATGTTGATATCCTATAGATAATTGGAAATACATAGCATATTTAGAGTAAAAGCATGTTAAATTGACAAATATCATGCAAATTCATACAAATATCTAAGAGATACATGCAAATATCCGCTTACAGACACATCCTTTGAATAAATATAATATGTAGAAGAAAGAACAAGATCATGATGATCAATAATTAGAAGAATTGATCAAACTTGTAAATACATTGTATCTTTGGAAATAGAGTAGAAATAACCTCTTTGTGGAGTAAATTTACAGGAAACAGAACAATACTGATCATCAAGACAAATGTAAGACCCCTTGAAATGGAAAACAACCTGTCACATCAACCTCTGAGTAACGTCAGACGATCATGACCTGATCAACAGAGACTTGGAGTCATCAACTTATCTTAAGCTGATTGTACTTTACAAGATAATAAAGGTTTGATGTACAAATTTTTATGCATGTTGTTATGACTCATCATCATCATCAACAACTAGGTGTCAAGGAGTTTGGATGGCATGTTGGGAAGAGTTATATAGGGGTGATGATGGGTGAGAAAGGAAAATAAGGTGTAGGTAAGGTTGGAGTAGATTTTGGTAAACTTTGGCTGGAGTGTTGGGAAGATTTAAGGAGGTATTGTGAAGGGTGAGAAAGGAAAGTAAGATTATAGGGAAGGGTAACCTTGGTGTTGGGAAGCTTGGATGGGGTGTTGGGAAGAGTTAGAAAGGATTGGTAAAGGGTGAGAAAGGAAATGAAGGTGTAGGGAAGGGTGGATTAGGTGTTGGGACATAGAAAATAGGTCTTTCAAAGGTGAAATGGGTGTTATAAAGTAGTAGAGAGGGTTGGGAGGTATTTGGAAAATGTAAGTGGGTCTCGTGAAAGGCTAAATGGGTGCAGTGAAGGTAGGAAGGGAAGTGAAAGGTGGTAGTGAGTGTTGGGAAAATGTATGTGGGATTTGGAAACCTTGAAATTATGTTGTGAAGACTAAGTAGATGAATAAGGATACTAAGAAGGGTAGTTTAGGTGTAGGAAATTGAAAATCAAGAGTTGTGAATATTGTGGAAGGTATTGGTAGGAGTACATAAAGTGTGGTGAATGTTACAAGTAGTAGAAGGGGGGGGAACAAGATGGCTAGTAGGTCGACAAAATAAGAATAGAGATCAGATAACATTTTTGAAGTGTTTTTCCTATTTCTTAGTATTTGTGTGTTCGAGGAGGAAGAAAAAAGAAAAGAAGTGTTTTTTTTATCTAGTTTGCTGGCTTGTCGTAGACAAAAAATTATAAGTGAAAGTGTAGGAAGATCAAGTTCACTAAATATAAGATAAAAAAAGTGTTCCTAGGTGTATTAGCCAAAGAAATAGACTTTTCATTTCTATGTACTTATTAAGCCATAAATTAAAAATAACTAAAATTATAGAACTAAACATAATCTAATCAAATATAAGCCAATAATTATAGAAGATAGGAAATGTTGTGTGTGAATAGAAATTCTATAAGAAATAAATATAAAAATAAAACATGTGCACTTAGAATCTTAAGAATTTGACATGAAAAATGGATTGTGGGGGCCTAAAATATGTTCTCGTGAAATCCTAGGCTCAAATAGACAAACTTCAAAAATGAGGTGATGTAGCTAAAATAAGGTATGATTTTTCCTATCAAGGGTGTTGTTGTAATGCACAAGTGAAACTACTTCCTATCAAATGATCATGTCTAGGGCTCTATGAAACTTTCTCACCTTAATTCTCTAATCCTTTTTCATGTACACAGTGATGACATTTGATATAAAAGATGAGGAAACATGAGCTAAACATTGGGAGGAGAAAAGGGTATGTTGTAAAGGATTCTACCTCAATCAATCCCTTGTTTGGTGTATTTTCAACCTCCACATACAACAGTAAGAAAATTTGGAATGTGTGCAGACCTAGTCAGAAAGTGTGGGTGTTGTGTGCAAGATTTGATGATAATAAGACAAAACCCTAGCAAGGAAATCAAGTAGAATGTGGTGTGTGATGTGTTTGAGACACAATAAGGTGGTGATGATCACAATGAAAGATGTAAGTGAGGGGAAAACGATAGGGAATGATTCACTTCATTGTGATGCCCTTTCACTCTTTCCATTTCTCCCATCTATTTCACCATTCTCCTCATAGAAATCCATTAGAGACCATTTTCCCTTTGCTCTCCCCTACAAAAGTTTGAATGGCACAAGGGGCTTCACAATTTTTAAATTTCAAATCCTTATGTTATACTTCTACTTATCTCATGGAGTCTCTATAAATCACCTATGTGTTGGAGGAGAATGGAGTGGTAGTTGTAAGGAAGCTAAGGTAGCAAAACAACTTCCTACACTAATCTTGAGAGGAGGATTATGCAAAACTTTTTAAATCTTTATAATAGTTACAAAAATTATATAGAAAACACATGTAAACATAACTAGCAGTCATACCACAACTCAATGATTTATGTGGGGAAAACCCTTTCAAGAGAAAACCCCACACTCCAAAAGTACTAGTCCAATATATTATTCTTAAATCTTAACAAGATTACAATATACTTGCAAAGCAATCTTTCATAGGAGTATCACCAACCAAAGATCTAGAGGCAACTTAACAACATCTATAAGACTCTCACACACAACCTCTATCTCAAGAACCTAATTTATAGGAGATACAATACATGAAATCGTCAAACGGTAATTAGAAAACCATGAGCCAAAACAAACTAAAAAGTGGTGTCCAAATGCTTAGGGGTCCATTATCTCCAATCAAATATGCCTTGTGATGTGTCATAACATGTATCATAAGTTGGTCAACATGTGTAACTTCCTATACAACTCTTTTTGTGTCTAACACATTTTTGCATTTCTAATACGAGAGGCCAAAGTTTCGAAGGCCATAACTTTTTATCCAAGATGTCGATTGGGCCTTTTTTAAAACTATAGAGATTAAAGAGATCTATGGATTGGGCACTGCTAGAAGTAGTTTCACGTAACTTGGAATAATTATTTTGGCCAAAAAACTAACTCTATAGCCCAGAAATTGAGTTTATTCAATTTTAAAAAAAAATCACACTTTTTGTAATTGCAAGATTGAGACACCTTTCCTAATAGTAGTGAGGTGAAAACATAAAGTATTATCATCTTTTAATAAAGGAAAGGAGCAAGAACTTTTATCTTTTTAACTTGAATCATTTGAAATCAATATATGTTTTAAATTTTGAAATGATGTAAACTAATGAAATGTAGATATTTCAGTGTAATTCATGACCTTTTTTAATTTAAAAAATTAGTTTGGTATAGTTTTTTTTAAATTGATAAATTATTTAATTGTTAAAAAAAATTCATAAAGTAAGGTTGATGAGATATAAAGAATTTATAACAAAATTCATTTTTTTCTTCCATTATTTTTTCCTTATTTTGAACTTGATACTTTAGTGTAGGGGAAAAAAATTATTTTTGATTAAAAATAATTATAATAAATGTTTAAAGTTGCATGTCCCAAAAATAAAGCACTTTCATGGGATGTCAGACATTTTGGTGTTTGTTTATCAAAAATTTAAAAAATGATATTGGCTTGATCAAGACTCTCTCCTCTAGTGCAATGATTTTGTTTTAGATTTTTTAAATAATTTTATTGTTTTTTGTCAATGGAATCAACTTCAACTTTTAGGCTAATGACTCACTTGTCATCAAATTTAAAAAGAAAAAGTAAATAGAATTAAAAAATTAAAATTTACATTTTTAGAGTCTACATAATGAGATCTACGAAAGGACATTTTTGTTTTTCTAAAAAACACAATTTGTATGTGTAAAATTCATTAGAAGTGCAAATGAGTTAATTGGACCCTTATTTGAAAAATAAAGGAAATTGGCACCAAATTTTTGCCACCTAGATTTCCAATAGACATGTTCAACTAAAGTAGATTCGACCAAACCTAGTCGGGTCAAACCTCTAAGTTCCAACCTTACTTATGTTGTAGGACCTCTCCCTACTAATTGACTCTAATGTTGTTATCTAGTTAAACCTTTTAGTGAACCTTGTTACTCTTGCTCTAGTGTACTTTTGACAATATCAACTCTCAAATGAACCCTTTGGATAATTCTTTGGATTGGAAACTTAATATTGTGAATTGTTATCACTATAAAGTTTTTGAATGATTGTTACTTGATCTACCATTTTCATGTGAAACCCACTTACTTTTGCAAATCTAGATAATAATATTATATCTTGTATAAATACCAAGACATTGTTATAGACTTCTATAATTGTTTTCTTGATAGATATTTTATAGTTAAATTATGAGTTCCATGTGATGTGTGGTAGTGTCAAGTAATGAGATAATTGTGATAACCCTAGAAAATCCATGGTGATACTTACATAAATAATTGAGTTAATAGATTCTGTTATGTCAAAGTATGCAAATGCTAACCCAAATTGAAAGATGAAATCTCAAGGTGTAAATCATTTTAATGATATGATGATTAGTGATTAAGTGATGCTTAGTTCTTGTGATATTAACTGGTTAAAGTGTATGACTTTGATTTGAGAACATTTTTATATTGAAGCTAGTTTAAACATGAATAGTGACCTTTAAAATGAAAACTAAATAGATGTGTATGATGTCATGAGTGAATTGTATATGAATTGTGGATAAAGTGACTTAGTGGATATGTGTTATAATGAGACCATGAATGATTATGGCACGGTTTAGTGGGATCTATATTTAATTAGTTAATTTATTAAAATATGGTTAAATGTGAATATTGTGTTGTTATAATAGTTGCTAGAAATTGTTAAATTTAATCATGTTAAATGGTAGGATATGATCATATTAATCTATAAGGTTGGCTATGTCTATGTTGGTGATGTGTGGGTTGGGATCAAATTGCATTTTTAGGGTATGTGAACTTAAATTCGATCATTAATGAGTAAATGACAGTTATAATTTCCTTGCTTCAACTACATGCATATTCCATATATGAATTGACGTTTGTAATAAGTGTGTAGGTGTAAGCAATCACCAATGGGAGAATAGAAGAATCATTAGGACCCTAATGTTACCTACTTCACATAGTCAAGTAATGTGTTATAAACTTCATTGTCTTTATGTGTTTAAATTTTATTTTTGAAGTCCTAGTTCCATGTGGTAGTGGTTAGGTGTATTCCATGTGTTAAAATATGTGTGTTGTAGTGAAAACCCATATAAAAAGTTTAAGTCCATTTTTTTAGCTTAAAAAAGTGAATTTTAATGTTGTAATGTCATTTTTGGGACTCCAACCCAAGTACCTATGGGTAGGGTGCTTGGGGAAAGGTGTAGGAAGTGTTTTGAGGCTTTGAAAAGGGTATGTTTGGAGCTCTTGAAAATAAATCCCATTTGTGAAAGCATAAGTGCTTAAGATCAAGACATCAAGTCAACATATGACTTTCCAAAAGTGTTGAATTGGGAAATGAATCCTAAAATTTTAGGAGACCCATGTGAACTTGCATGGGTGGTGATATCCATTTGAGACCCATGTGAACTTGCATGAGTGGTGATATCCATTTGAGACCCATGTGAACTCACATGAGTGGGCACATCCATTTGAAACTTGCATGAATTTAAACAAGGAGTCATGTCAAGTTGGGTGATGTGAGGAAGGTAGGTGTAGGGTTTGGAGAGGTTCCATGTGTCCTCATCCTATTGGATGGAGTGGAGTGAAATATAGCTCTTATATAAGCTCTCTTTTTGGGGAATTTGGGGGGTATTCCTACTTTATGAAAAAACTTCTTGACAAAGAAGAGGTGAGAGCTAGAGAATGGTTGAAGACTTGGAAGAGGAATTCTTGAATGGAGGACTTCTTTGCAAATGGGAAACAAAAGAGCTTAGAGAATGAAGGAGAGTCTTCATCCCAACAAGCTCTATGGGAAGAGATAAGTTCTCGTCTACTTGTTTTTATTGCATAGTTATTTTATTGTGAATGACCTTATTTTGTGTGAGTGTTGCATATGAAGGAAATTATGGAAATGGTATGTGTTTTATAAAATTGGTGATGTTTGTGTTTCTCTTATGGGTGTATGTGAGTTGAGGAGCAAGGGTGCCCCCATTTTGATTTTGGGCTAGGATTGAGATTGATCCCTTTAAGTTATGTTTTTTGTGTATATTTCCTTTATTCTTACTCAACTCTCTTCTTACGCTTGAATATCCTCAATTGAAAAGGGTTCTTGATTCTTCTTCTAGCTTGAAGGATGGTCAGGGCCTTATATAGCCTAATGATGCTATATCAGATGGGTGGAGAGCATTATTTCCACATTGGCATTGTTCTCAAACTTGGTTGGATTTATTCTTGTATGGGAGTGGAAGAGTCATAAAAAGAGATAATAAATGGTTTAAAATTTGTATAAATTTATTATTTACCAATGTATTACTCTCCTCTATAGAAAATCAATGTGCAAGTTCAAGTGTTAAGTGAAAATCTATTCTTGTATTAAAAGGAAAAAAATTGATAATAGCTAAGGAGGGGATTTTTGAAAGGGCCCCAACCCTTTTACATCCAAGTAAAATAGAAAATAGAATAAAACAACTATGCTATAGCATGTTGCAACATTAACGTAACTATGGTAAAAGTACATTAGTCCATAAACCAGATAGCAAAAGAGAAACCAAAACCATTGTAGTAAACTGCTAGGAGAAACACACATAAGACCAAAGCGCAAATCTCATTAGGAGAATTTTTTTCCTCCCATTCATCTTGCAAGGCTTTAAGTGTTAGATTTTTTATGGTAATAACAACCCAACATCTAGAAGGCTAAAGGCAAGCACAAAGAGAAGATCGAAATGAAGGATGCAAAAGAGATCAGAAATGAAGTTGCAACAAAATATGCATTATAATATTATAACCAGAATGGAATACCAAATACAAGCTAGGTAGTGAGTTTATATAGACCAAGGAGAGGGGTGGAGGTGGCAAAACTGACCAATAGGGAGAGACCACCAAATGGTCTAAACATAGTAAATGCAACTCCCTCATAGGACGATGACACCTCAACTGATCCAATCACCTAATTAAACTCACTTTATTAACCTAAGAAAGCTTAATAATATGCATAGGAAAAACCTTATGAAAAGGAATAAAAAACCTACACTAACACCCCCTTAAGCATAGCTCATGTGGGTGAAAGGATGAGTCCCAAAAAATGAAGCCTGATGAGGTACCCATGTACAAAGATGTCCCCCCAAAAGAGAAGAAGGCCCCCCCACAAATAGAGAGAGAACATCCCCATAGAATAGAGAGAGTAAGTGAAGGACTACGAAGTCCCCCTGAAAGTAAGCATCTATGTCAATGGTTGATGCTTGGAACTGATTGTAGAAGATGGTCCATGATCATCAAACACCACTTCTCCCTTTGGGAAGAAACAAAACCAAAGGTGTCTACAGAATATCTTCCCATTCCTGAAAGGAATATGAGGGAAGAAAGCTCAAGATGTATGAAATCTCTAAAAACTGCTCATATGTCTCCATGTTGATGCCGAAAGATGCCACAGCCAAATTAGGAGTCTCAAGCCTAACTGATGAAAGTGAAAACTAGAACCAAGTGTAAATTGAAATAGAATAGGATCCAAATATGAAGATATCTCCTTAGAAGACAAAGATGCCTTCTCCAAATGCTACTCAAGAAACTCTAAGCCAATACCAAACTGTGACAAACACTGATATGATGGATCAAGTACCATAATAGAAGTAGATATAGGTGAAGAAAGAATAGAAGGATCAGAATGTGCCCTCATATCATCTGAAGATGAATCAACTCCATCGAAGAGAAGATGAATGTAATCAATAGTGTCTCTCAAATCTGAAATGTGGGACTCTACAAACAAAGATGAGATGTCTGGTAGGAATGTGTCCCAAGTAACTATCTCTGGAAGACCAATGTGAACCTCCTGTATCACTGCAATGCTAACATCAGAAGAAATAGGAAGAGGAGGAGAAGAAATACAAGGCTCAAGAACTGGATCAGATGTGAGAATACCCAGGTTCAAGTAACCAAAATTCTCTGCAAAATCAAATGACACACAAGGAGTGTGGTCAATAGCTAAAGGATCAGAGCCATCATTAGGTGCAAAGTCTGCAGAGGAGTATAACCAAGATGCATGATCAACCATCCCAGTATCAACAATCTCTCTCCTCTCCAAGGGTCAAATGACAATTGAATCATGTGTAAATTCCATGGTCTTCCCTACTCCACCGTGGGTGATCTAATAAATGGAAAGAAGATTGTTTGTCAAATGAGGTACACACAAAACATCATTGAAAGTGCCATCCCTAATATCAACAGATCCCATCCCAATTACATTCATGTAAGTATTGTTGCCCATCAAAATAGGTGGCATAGCATAAGGCTCAAAAGAAGAGAACATGGACTGTGAAGAAGCCATATGATGAGAAGCTCTAGAATCGAGAAGCCATCTCCTTGATACAAGACATGTAGAAGCACAAAGAGCTTTTCCTTTTTTTATGTGACTCAGAAGCAATACCTGCATGACCTTTGTCCTTATTAGATCCTGACTGTTTGAAATGTGAACAAGAAGTAGACTCAGACATTCTAGAAGGAAGATCAATGTTGTTTTTCTTAAGAAGATGTTTCAATTCATTAATATCCTTCTTATAACAAGTAGACTTCTCCTTCTTAGATGAGTCCTCTTTTGAAGAGGATTTGTTCTATGTGTGATTTGTCTATGGATTTTTCTTTCATTTCTTCTGTTTCGTGTCAAATTGTCCTAACTCTTTCCTTAGGCTGACCAACCAAGAAAGCCTGAGATTGTGATGGCTTAATGAGACCCATAGAAAGAAGCTTCTATTGTTCATGCATTAACATCTTAGAAAAAGATGCAAATAAAGGCATAGTGTATGCGGCTCCCATAGTTAGCCTACGAGTGTGAAAGCTAGAAACAAAAACAACAAATTCAGGACCAAGTTTGTTCAGTACATTATAGATTAATTGAATGTCCTTTTTCTTAATACCACATGCTTTACATTATGCTCTCAAATCATTAACCTTAGTTATATAATCTTGGATGTTGCCAATGTTCTTAGGATCAAGGCTCATCAAATCATTGTCAATTTGATAGCTTCTAACTTCATCAGTTGTACCATACAATGTTTTCAATTTTTCCAAAACATCATGTGAATTTGTACATGCTTCAATTTGAAACAAAAGATCAAGGGAAACAAGGCTATGAAGACATCCAAGAGCTTTTGTATGTTCAATCATCCATTTTATCTTTTCCTTATCATCTGTGGGTTCAATTACCTTTTGTTCAACATATGGAGTATACCCAAGTTGAATTAGGGCATTCCATGCATGTTGATGCCATGTTGCATAATTGTAAAGTGTTAACAATGGAACCTTTGAATGATCCATGTGTGAAGGAAAAGAAGAGCACAAGTAAACAGATCAAAAAAACACACCAAGAGACCCCCCTTTTTCACTCAATCAAGAATCCCCCTCAACAAAATATGATTTGGCATGTTATAGATTAGTGTGTTTACAATGCTAGAGTCGTGTTCTAGAGTTTTACAATGTCCAAAATGGACCAAATACTAAAAGCACAAAATTTATCTTAGATTGACAACATCAAACTAGCACTAATGTGTAGTTCTCTAAAAAATATCAACTTTCAAAAAACAAATGAGCTCGATTTGAGATCTTATGTGAAAGTTATAGCCATTTGAAGTTCTAAAAACTGAAACTGCTTGTCAAATCTAATGAGAAAACTAGATTAAAAACATAGGATCACTTGAGAAAACACTGATCACACCACTATAAAGAGCATTAAATTCTACCCATTTTCAAAAACAATTGCACTTAAAAATCCCTCCATATGGTTGAGAACAGGCCTCCCGAAGTTCAGGTGCAAAAGGGAAAACTACAATGGTGAGGGGTCCAAATTTTGAAAAACAAATTGCTGCCAAATTTGGTGGAACCACCGCTAACTTTGGTGAAACTACCAAAATAGAAGTTTGCCAGATAAATTGGAACTCTTCCAAATGTAGCAAATCACCTGATAAGTTAAGACCTCTGTCAAATGATAAATGCTGCTAGAATGGCCGCAAAAAAATAGTGAAATCTCCAAAATGATGAACACTTGGAATACTGAGAGGGGTGAATTAGTATTCTTTTAAACCATTCAAACATTAAATATCCAATCCATTTAGCATATTCAATTGTAGAAAATAAAATAAGACATAAAACATGTAACCACCACACACAACACATGAACACCAGGAATTTTACGTGGAAAACCCAAAATGGGAAAAACCACAGTGAGGATTAGCTCACAATATATTATAACTGGTTATAGTATATTTACAACAGTACTCACTACAAGTGGACTCACTGTCCAAGTGGACTCACTATCCACTGAGAAAAAGATAGAAGAAAAGTTGTGGCTCACTGCCTAGATTGAACTATTACAATTGCATATATCATATGCATGAGATATAGTTCCAATGTAGCTCAATGAACTAATTTTACACTCTTTATCTAATTTTGATCCAACAAAATGCTTTCCTTTGCATTTGCATCACTCTGATCCTTTACTCAACATTCACAACGTAAGTTCGCACTACTCTGATAGAATTCGCATACATCTATATCACTTCCTTGCACCAAAATACCAAAAAGGATCTAACGTATATATCCACATCAATTGTAACATTAATTAGGTTAGCCTAATTAGATATAACATGCAAAATATACAATATGTAACTTGTCGGCTCAAGACTTTCCACACATGCTTCGCGCCAAGATCCAAACCTTAGAACAATTTGAAATAGGTCAATAAGGACCTAAAATAGCTCCCACTTAGCTCCGCAATGCTTATTTAATCTCTGCATAACTTCACAACTATTAGGTTGGCACCACAAACGACCTAATACAAAAATCCTTCAACTGTATACCCATATTCAGACATGTGTACCTCAAAATGTCATGCCAATTGGAATTCACACTCTATTTACATCTATCAACATCTCCTTAAAACCGCAAAGCCAAAAACCAATCCATACAGAAATGTGGACCCTCTTACTCAAACACACTATATAGGAAATGATTGTATTCTGCTAGGCCGAACTTCTGTCATTCATAACTTCCAAACCCTAGGTCAATATCAGATAAAATTCTGGAATTAGATGCTTTTATCAACCAAAAATAGTATACTAAAACCGTAGAGTAAAGTATTCATTTGCGGACCAATGCAGACCCAAAAACTGGGTGCTCTATAACACAGAATTACCAGAATTGACACTTAGTCAATTTTCATCACTAGTCTCTTTTACCGAATCAAACCTTCTTACAAAATTGTCTTTCATAGACATCCTGAAGCATGTTGTTTATTAGAAAAAGGAGGAATTTGGAAACAAGGGTTAAATCCTCCTTTCTCAACAAACATTCAAGGACATATCAACAGAGTTGAATCACACTTTTGCAAGAGGATTCACCTATAGGCTAGGCTATCACTTTGAATGATGTGGAAGCTCAGCTATTATCGACTAATGTATCAATTTAATGCTCAAATACCCTTAAAACCCAAATTATGTAAAACAAGTAAATTGACGAATTACGACAAATCCTTGCAGACTAAGGTAGTAGGCAGAGATTAATAACTGACCATTTTTTCAAGTTTAGAATGTAGAATACTCAAGGACACTGGAACTAATGCCCCTATCCAAGGTGTTGTTTTCTTTGCGGAATCTTGATCTCCTTCTGACACTGATGTTCACTATACTTTTCGTTTCTATCCCATGAGATGTAGAGGACACTAGCACTAGTGCCCGAGTCCATGGCAAGGTTATTTTCAAGATCCCAGAAGCTCTTCAGATGTTGATTGTCACTGTCCAAATTATTTTTGTGTTTTCAACTTCAGAGGACACTGACATTGGCGCCCTAGTCTAAGCAGTCTTTTTCTTCAGGGATCTAGAATCTACACACTGTCTTACTATTCCTTGCAACTCCACTCCATCAAGATGCAAAAATTTTAACCTACAATCACAAGGAGAGTGGTTGGGGGTTGTGGTGTTTAGAGGGTTGCCTCAATCAAGCCCCGGAGAGACATTCAAGTCTTCTGAACACCGTTGTCAGATAGAGAGTGTGTATCCCTATGGGATAGAGGTAAAAATAAATTGGTAAATGATTCAAACACAAATAGATATCACCTTGGAGGTGTAGATCTCACATAGATGAAGGCTCTTCAACACATGAGAAGATGAAGCTGAATCTGCAATCACAAACATAATAACAATGCTCTACTCTGCAACAATGGAATATCTTGAATGCTCTAAAATCACAGGTTAGCCAAAAGTTCTTAATCATCTTCTAGTTTACAAATAAAACACTAAACATGCTTATATATGCAACAACACACATTCCCGCTAAGAATTTCATAATTCAAACTTGAGATGTCATCATAGGACCTAAGTAATGGTCATAAAATTGACATTAAAATTTAGGGCTGACCTAAAATGGGGTAGGACTAGGGCACTAGTGCCCAAGTCCACCCCCCCATTTTGAGTCAGGGACTATCAAAATAGCACCCCTAGGTCCTATTTACCAAAAGACTTTGGGGTTTTCTCATCGGGATTCAAGATTAACATGCAAGATGCTTGCATTCTAAGGACCCGGGAGCTAAACCTTAAGAGGGAAAAGCCCCCAAGGGGATATTTTCCAACATAACACATGTTAGGATCAAACTTTCTTGCAAAATTGTCTTCATACCAAGATACAATGTTGACATAAATGACCACATTACAACACACAGTAACATACCTTGTGCTTATCCTACATGCTTATGTTGCCAACAACAACATCAATGACAAACTTCCAACAATACAAACTTCTAGCAATCTCCCCCTTTGTCATTGATGGCAACATGCCAAAATATCTCCAAAACATTCTCCCCCTTTGACATCAAGAGCAAAGGCTGCCTATAACAACTGTTCTAGTATATACTGGAAACTAGTCTATATATTCCATATATGTACAAAGTGATGAATGTGGTTGTCATTGATGTCAAAGGGTTAGTTGCTTATTTAGGATATTATCATGATAGGGTATTGTGATAGGTAAAAAATTAGGTCAATAAGATCAAGCATTGCCATGAAAACCTAACCCTACCATCATCAAAGAATCTAATCCAAATGAAACCAAAACCATGAAATTCAAGCACAATATCACCTAAATTGTGTGATTCATTGTTTATGATGTGGATTGATTCTTCAACAATGAACAATTATGAAGATAAATGCTGCCATGATGGATGATAATGATGATAAACTCAAATGGACTCTATGAATGCTTAAGTGCTTAATATGCTCAAGATGATAATGTAGACGCTAGATGAATGCTAGATAGATGTAATATGAAATGAGGGGGTGTTTATATAGAACTCAACCAAAATCAATCAACGGTGGAGATTCGGTGGCTATGTGAATGGCTAAGATTGAATGATAGACATAGATGAATGTGAAGATGACAAGTGGAGAGAAGATATGGCTTATGTGTGCTTGTGTACATAAAAAGGTACTACATGTGAAAGATATTAAATAAAAGATGTAGTACCACTTATCTTTTTTAAAAATGAAAGAGGCACACATGTCAGCTCATGAGATAAATGATAAGATAAATCAATTAAATAAATTAAATTTACTTAATTAAATGGAGAGTGGACTTATGAAGGAATTTTTAATTAAATTAATAAAATTTATTTAATTAAAAATAGATAGAATGAAGATAATTAAATAATTAAAGATTGTTTAATTATAGCTTAGAGGAAATAGATAATGAATTAATTAAATAAATATAAATTTATTTAATTAATAGAAGAAATAGATGTGTTAGGGATATTGTTCAAGTGTGTTAGACAAATGCAAATGATGTGTAATGTGATGTTTGAATGCTAATGATAATGAGTCAATTTTGGGTGTCTACATTTTGCCCCTCTTTGATACAATGTTCATTAGAGCGTTGTGTCAAAGATACGATAAACAAGATTATGGCCCAGTGTAACTAGCGGGTGATACCCCCTCGAGAGGTAAGCTAGGCTAACCAGGAAGGGATGGGTTGGCTCACGATAGAAGAAAAGCTAGGTTATAGGGCAAACACAAAGAAAACGGGGGTTGGGTGGGAACAAATGGGATGGTGTAGAAGAAAAAAGGCTTTGGCATAGAAGAATTAGGGTTTGGATAGGGCTATAAGCAGGTCCATCAAAGGCAAATAGGCTCATTTGTGCTCAGTTGTGCTTATAAAGCTATAGAGATCTAGAGCTCCTTAGAGTTGGTGTGCGACGAGAGTTGGAGAGCTATTAGGATGGTGATTCCATGTAGAGATCATCGTGCCAAGTGAGTGAGGACACATGGGTGACCAGAGGGATCAGATGTATCGGTATGTATCAAAAATTTTGCTAAAAGCATGATTTTGATAGCCTAGAAGTGTCATAAATGCACACACGTCACCAGAAGCAACTAGGTCGTAGGATAGGTAGTTCAGGTCACTTAAGAAGAGAAAAAAGTCACGTAAGGTAGTTTAGGTTGCATATAGAAAGAATAGGTCGCTTCCAGTCAGCTAGCAAATGTATAGGCAAAATGTGCATATAGATATAAACAAGTCACTTATAGGCTAAAAGTAGGCGCATGCATAAGTTCAACTTGCTTAGGAATAAAACAGGCTCACTTAGAGGATACAACTCACTTATAGGTGAAAGGTAGACGCATGTAGAGGTTCAACCCACAAATAGTCCAGCAGTGATCGCATAGGTAAAATAGGTCGCATATGGGCGAGATAGAAACGCATATGGTAAAATAGGTCACTTTTGATTAGTAGATAGGCGCATATGGAAAAATGAACCTCTTATGGTAGATAAAAGCTAGGATAGCAATAAACGATTAGATTGTTATAGCATTTAAGTAGCGCAAAGGACTGACATGATGAATGAAATGATGCAAGATATACTACTACCTTTGTTATCACGGGAGCCACATCCTTGGGATTTGCAGTTGGTGCGATTGTTGGATGTAGAGGAGCGGCTAGTGTTAGAGATCCTTGGGTTAGGGCATGTCTCAAGATTGGAGCCAGTGTAGGAACATCGAGGATTGATGACAGTGATGGTGGAGTGATGGATGAGTGAGCATAGTTCATTCTTGTTACCAACAGGAGAGACTACAATCACACTAGAGGATGTGTTTCAGATTCTACGGATTCCTATAGATGGGGACCAAGTAAAGTATGATCCTAACATGGGTCCAGCTACGTTTAGGAGATTGTTCAGAACACCAGATATTGGAGTAGAGGGCTCAAAGATTCCTATGGCGAGGATGGAAGAGCTATGTGACAGACTGCACCAAGTAGTAGTGGCTATTATCAGATTGCTGGTGGGAGACAGATGAGCGAGAGGCTTTTCGATAGGATGGGGGACAGTGATGGAGGGGATGTTCTCCTATGGTACGAGATATGCATGGGTGGAGTGTGTACTTGGATAACTCTATCATTTCCTACATGATTGTGCATATATGTTTGGGGCGAGTATGTCGGCAGGAGTTACAGTTTTGCATGTATGGGCTTATGCGCATATTCCGGTGACGAGACCAAAGGGATGGGTGGATAGAGCAACAGGGGAGCCTTATGCTAGGATGTATAGAAGAGCTTTGACATACCAGCAGCGCAGAGGAGTAGTGTACTGGTGGAGGAGGTTGGATGAGGTAGATAGCTTTGTATGGAGGCCATGGCTGGTGATGCAGAGCTCTAGGTAGTGGATCTAGAAGTTCACTCAATGAACTTGGTTGTCAAAGCTTCCTTCTTAAAGTTTCTAAAGATGGTTTGCTTATAAATCTACACAAGTCTTTTACTAGGAACTGACACAACCTTAGACCACCCACTGGTGTTCACCCACTTAGGTTATTCAACTTCCTACTGGTGAGTCACAGCTCTAACCAGTCCTTATGCACAGTCTACCTCTAAGAACAGCAACCTACCTTCAAAGGTTCTTACCCACTACCAATCCACTCTACCAATAGTGTCACTTATGACTATTTGGCACATTCTTGTCAAGGAGACATGACTATCTTGAGGTCTTTGACCAGAAAACTAATCCCAATAATCCCCAGGGTAATGGACAACAATAACAATATGACTGTCCTATGACAGTACTACAATGACAATTCCCACCTTGTAGCCTTTATGGACAATAAAATTAGCATTAACTCCTATATCAATGAGGATCTTTACATTAGACCCAACCCGCATCTACTGAGGATAGAATCCATAAGAAACTTTTGACAAAATGACTACAAACTGTACCATACAGGACAGGGGACAGCAAATCACTAGGTGGCTGTCATATGACAGTGTCAACAAAATAGTTTTAGCCTTTGTGAATAAAAAACTATTATTAACTCCTTATCAACAAAGATCTCCACACAAATACAACATATACCTACCCAAGGTCATGAAATCACTGACCAATACCATACTCATGTGTTTATTCTGACAGAAAACCATGACTGTCTATGACTGTCATAAGAAGACAACATTTTAAGAAGGTTAACTTTGTAGCCAAGGAGATGTTTAAGGCCACCTTATATGTTTATGGCCTTCACCACTAAATCCATATCCAACTACTACTCAAGAATATGTACTTTCATCCACACATGCAGGGTCGTACCGTACTGTAGGTCTTTGAAAACAATAAACTGTCTTTTCCTTGAAAATAAAGGTCTAAATTGCAAGTAATGGAAAAGGAAATGCATCCACTATGCATACACAAGATATACCAAGTTCTATATTAGACAATCTCCACCAACAAACATATACTCCACCTTGCATTTGTCAAAACAAATCATTGTCTTCACTGTCATAGAACAGTCCACCTCCAATTTCTTAACTAGTCATTGATGAGACTAGCTAAATACATGCCATACACCCTGCAGAGAAGGAGTTAATTTGCCAACCATAAGAAAACATTAAATATACTTTATCTTCCTCCATCCCACCTAGAAATGGATGACCACCATCAGAGGGCAGAGGAAGAATGGAGCATTTGGTCAACAAACCCTAGCTATGGAGGGTTAGAAACCAGTCTACAAACAATGATTCAAAACAAAGCACAAGAAATGTTTCAAAAGCTCCAAATAGGTGCAAATAAAAGGTAATTAGATCTACAACAATAATTCTCAGACCATGGATCTTCTACAGTCCGTACCAAGCCGTACAAGAGGACTATTTTCAGTAAAAACACAAAAAAGATAGTTTTTTCCTTGAAAAACTCCTTATCTCCATTCATATATGGCATGTTAACACAAAAACCAAGTTTATAGGAAGTTGCCATCATTTTCTCTTCCTATTATGTCCATACAACTGCCCATGAAGGCAGTAAATCGATGGAAAATAGAGTTTCGAAAGAAAACTCCAAATTTCAAAAAGATAACTCCTAGAAAATAGGCCTAGATTAACTCCAAAGTGGACTAGTCAATCAAATGACTAAGTCTTTTATTTCAACACATCAAAATGGCTTTCAAAGCCTTAGAGGTATGAAAATTAACTAGGAAAAATAACACAAAACTGTGGAGCTCCTGCACCATACTCCCCCTGTAGGAAGAACTCAAGTCCATTGAGTTGACAACTGTTGAAGTGTTAAGCCATGCTTCAAGATATCTGCTTCAGTCATCCAGGTGGCCTCTGAATTAGGAAGATCCTTACATTTCACTAAGTAGTCCTTATAGACACCTTTCTGAGTCTTCTTGATAACTTTGGAATCCAGAATGCACTCCAACTATAAAGGTTTGCTTGGAGGCAAATCCTTAATCTAATCAGCATCTTCAGCCACCACATCTGATCCACTTTCATCAGGCAATGGAGGTCTGAAAGGAAAAAGATCACAAACATTGAAAATTGGAGAGATACCCAGGCCATCTGGTAGCTCAATCTCATATGCATTTGAACCAAATTTGTGCACTATCCTGCATGGCCCAATCTTCTTCATCAGGAGTTTAGTTGGCTGACCCTTTGGCAACCTCTCTTTCCTCAGATATGCCATAACTAAGTCACCAACTTTGAACTGTACTTCTCTTTTCTTCAAATTTGCCTTTTCTTTGTACTTTGTGACTGATTTTTCTAGTTGTAACTTGACTTGATCATGAACTATTTTCATGGAGGCAGCAAACTCTTCACCAAGTACACTCCTTCTATCCCAACCTTGGAGATCCTTCAGCTCAAGTGGTCCTCTTGGATGAAAACCATAAATTATCTCAAAAGGACTTTTACCAGTGCTCCTATTCCTTGAATCATTATAGGCATATTCAGCCTGACTGATAACCAAGTCCCATGCCAAACCATGCTACTTTGTAAGTCACCTTAAAAGGTTTCCAAGTGACCTATTAACCACCTCAGTCTGACCATCAGTTTGTGGATGGTAGGCTGATGAAAAGGACAACTGTGTGCCCAGCTTCTTCCACAAGGTCCTCCAGAAGTGACCTACAAACTTAGAATCTATGTCAGTTACAATGGATAATGGTAAACCATGCATCCTTACTACCTCTTTGAAAAATAGACCTGCAACATGAGATGCATCATTTGTGCATTTACATGGCACAAAATGAGCCATCTTGCTGAACCTATCAACAATGACAAACACACTATCCACCCCTCTGGCTGTCCTGGGTAACCCAAGTACAAAATCCATGCTGATACTTTCCCAAGGTCTGTTGGGAATGGGAAGGGGCTAGTATAGACTTGCATTTGAAGACACACCTTTGGCTCTTTGACAGATTGCACAACTAGCTACATATTTTCTCACATCTGATTGCACCTTTGGCCAAAAATAGAACCTTGTGACTTGTTCTAGTATCTTATCTAAGCCAAAATGTCCTCCTAAAGAACCATTATGCTTCTCCTTGATGATGTTGTCCCGCATAGAGCACTTAGGGACACACAGCAAATTACCCTTAAACAAGAGGCCTTCCTGCAAAATAAAATCTGCATACTCTCCATGGAATGTGTTAGCCAAGTTCACACAAACATCATAAGCCTCTTTAAAATTAGAATCTTCTTTATACATCTCCTTTAAATAGTCAATAACCATGCTTTCTAACTAAATTTCATGAACAAGAAGCAACCTCCTACTCAATGCATCAGCTACCTTATTAGAGACACCTCTTTTGTGCTTAATTGTGAAAGTATACACTTGTAGCTGTTCCATCCATTTAACATGTCTATGGTTCAATTTTTCTTGACTGTTAAGAAAGCTTAAAGCATGATTGTCAGTAAACACAATAAATTCCTTGGGCAAAAAATAATGTCTCCATTTCTTAAGAGCTTGCACCATTGCATAGAGTTCTAAGTCATAGGTAGAATACCTTTGCTTGGCTTCATTCAACTTTTCTGAAAAGAATGCCACTGGATGTCCTTCTTGGCTAAGAATAGTACCAATAGCTTGCTGACTTGCATCACACTCAACAACAAATACTTTATCAAAATCAGGGAGTACTAAGGTAGGTAACTCAGCCACCTTTGTTTTCAACAACTCAAAACTATCATCAGCTTCCTTTGTCCACTGGAATCTACATTTGACTCCACCCTTGATGGTGTTGAGGATGGGAGCACTAAGGTGACTGAAACCTCTGATAAACTTCCTATAGAAAGTCACCAATCCATAGAAACTTCTCACATCTCCCACTATTTTTGGGGTAGGCCAACTGAGAATAGCCTCAACCTTAGAGGGATCCATCTTCAAACAACCATTAGAAATGACAAATCCCAAGTATACAAGTTCAGTTTTCATGAACTCACATTTGTCTAAATTGATCATCAACTTGTGCTCATGTAGCTTCTCCAACACCTGACCAACATGCTTCACATGGTCTTCCCTTGTCCTACTGAAGATTAGTATGTCATCAAGATAAACAATAACAAATTTACCAATGAATTCAACTAATACCTCATTCATCAGGCGTATAAATGTACTTGGTGCATTGCTAAGACCAAATGGCATAACAAGCCATTCATAAAGACCTTCATTGGTCTTGAAAGCAGTCTTCCATTCATCTCCCTGTCTGATCCGGATTTGATGATATCCAGATTTCAAATCAATCTTTGAGTAATAGCATGATCCTCCCAGGTAATCCAAGAGATCTTCAATCCTTGGCATTGGGAATCTGTACCTTATGGTGATCTTGTTTATGGCCCTAGAATTTGTGCATAGCCTCCACTTTCCATCCTTCTTAGGAGCCAGTACACTTGGAACTGCACAAGGACTTAGACTCTTCCTAATCAGCCCTTTCTCCAAGAGATCTTGAATTTGCCTTGCCACCTCTTCATTTTGTTGTGGTGTCAGTTTATATGCAGCCTTGTTAGGTAATGTAGCACCAGGTATTAAGTCAATTTGATGACTAATATCCCTCATGGGTGGTAAGGAGTTGGGAACTTCCTCTACCACAAGGTCTTGATACTTATCCAGAAGTTGTTGTACTTCCAATGGAATCTCCTTCTGTTTTTGATATTGCTGATCTGATCCACTCTTGGGCTTCATGACCAAGGCATACCCCTGGTTGTCATTCTCCTTCAAGCTATTTAGGAACTCATTTCCATTCACCAACATGACACTGCTGTTATTTTCCTTTCCCTTGGGCTGCTCCAACAAAGGATCCATTTTGAATGGCCTTCCTTTCTTGGTGATGACATAAGTGTTCTTCTCACCATCATGCTGAGCTTTAACATCATACTGACATGGACGGCCAAGAAGCAGGTGACATGCATCCATAGGTATGATTTCACATAGTACTTTGTCCTTGTAGTCACCAATTGCAAATTCAACCCAAGCTTGTTCCTCCACCATGAAACTTTGGTTTTTGTTCAACCAAGAAATCTTGTGAGGACTGATATGAGGCAGCCTCTTCAACTTGCACTTCTCAACCATCTCAGTGGATACCACATTCTCAGTAGACCCTGAATCCACTATGATTTTGCAAAGTTTCCCATAGGCTAGGCCTTGGGTTCTGAAAAGATTCTTTCTCTGAGGGGGTTCTTGCTTCAATGGCATCTTCAACATAGACCTTTTTATCATCATACTCTCTCCATCTAAAATAGGTGCAACACTTCCCATTGGTGAATTCACACTTTCACAATCATCATCTTTCACTAACTGATTTATCTTCCCACTGTCATGAGAGCTGCTGGCTTTCCCTAGACATTTGTTCATTGTATGGCCAGCTTGGTTGCAGCCATAACATCTTCCAGTGAAGACTCCTGGTCCTCTACCACCTCCACCATTTCTGCCTCTGCCATTATGATTTCTACCACCTCTGAAACCTCCTCTATGCTCTGTTGCTAATTGTGTTTCTTGTTGACTGTTATTTTCAGTTTTGTTGAATTGTCCATGGCCAAAATTGCCTCTACCTCTTTGGTTTCTGCCACCTCTACCTCTGGCACTTTGGTCACCCTTCCTTCTCAGCTTTTCCTCAGCCCTAGAGGCTAACAGGAAACATTCATCCACTATCTTTGGTAACACCAAACTTATCTCATCTTGCAGATTGTATTTCAGTCCATTCAAGTATCTAGCCACCATCCCTTTTTCATCTTCATTATGATTGGCCCTCATGCTGAGTCTATGAAATTCTTCTGTGTAGGCAGCCACATCCATGTCTTTTTGTCTCAAATTCTGAAATCTCCTTATGATTTGAATCTCATAGTCAGGTGGCATGAACTTGCTTCTGAGCATAGCCACCATTCTGCTCCATTTAGTGATGGGACTCTTTCCAATCTTCTCCCTCTCATTCTGCATATAGTTCCACCATACAAGTGTAGAACCTCTTAACCTTGTCTTGGCAAACTTGACCTTTTTCCTGTCATTGAACTCCTTGTAATCAAAGAAGTTGCACATAGCTTCTATCCAGTCGGTGAGAACATCTCCATCCAACTTGCCATGAAAGGTAGGCACCTCCATCTTGGGATCACCACTGTCTCCATGAGCACCCTTAAGTGCATTCAAGAAGGCTTTCTAATCTGCAGACATATCCTACTCCTGAGGATCCTCTTCTACCTCTGTTTCTTCATTTGTGTCTGAAGAACTTCCTTCTTTGGTCTTGCCCTTAGACTTCTTCTCTTCCTGCAATTTTGCTTCTTGAAGTCTTGCTTCAACCATCTCTTCCACCAACTTCTTGATGGCATCTTGACTCATTGTTTTGGGAGGCATTGTACTAGCCTCTATTTCAATTTCCTCTTCTGACATACACTTGCTTCCAATCAGAATATTGGCTCTGATACCAATATGATGCAGAGGTCTAGGTAGTGGAACTAGAAGTTCACTCAATGAACTTGGTTGTCAAAGCTTCCTTCTTAAAGTTTCTAAAGATGGTTTGCTTATAAATCTACACAAGGCTTTTACTAGGAACTAACACAACCTTAGACCACCCACTGGTGTTCACCCACTCAGGTTATTCAACTTCCTACTAGTGAGTCACAGCTCTAACTAGTCCTTATGCACCGTCCACCTCCAAGGACAGCAACCTACCTTCAAAGGTTCTTACCTACTACCAATCCACCCTACCAATAGTGTCACTTATGACTATTTGGCACATGCTTGTCAAGGAGACATGACTATCTTGAGGTCTCTAACCAGAAAACTAATCCCAATAATCCCCAGGGTAATGGACAGCAATAACAATATGACTGTCCTATGACAGTACTACAATGACAACTCCCACCTTGTAGCCTTTATGGACAATAAAATTAGCATTAACTCCTATATCAATGAGGATCTTTACATCACACACAACCTGCATCTACTGATGATAGAATCCACAAGAAACTTCTGACAAAATGACTACAAACTATACCATATAGGATAGGGGACAGCAAATCACTAGGTGGCTGTCATATGACAGTGTCAACAAAATAGTTTTAGCCTTTGTGAATAACAAAACTATTATTAACTCCTTATCAACAAAGATCTCCACACAAATACAACATATACCTACCCAAGGTAATGAAATCACTGACCAATATCGTACTCCTATGTTTATTCTGACAGAAAACCATGACTGTCTATGACTGTCATAAGAAGACAACATTTTAAGAAGGTTAACTTTGTAGCCAAGGAGATGTTTAAGGCCACCTTATATGTTTATGGCCTTCACCACTAAATCCATATCCAACTACTACTCAAGAATATGTACTTTCATCCACACATGCAGGGTCGTACCGTACTATAGGTCTTTGAAAATAGTAAACTGTCTTTTCCTTGAAAATAAAGGTCTAAATTGCAAGTAATGGAAAAGGAAATGCATCCACTATGCATACACAAGATATACCAAGTTTTATATTAGACAATCTCGACCAACAAACACAGACTCCACCTTTCATTTGTCAGAACAAATCGCTGTCTTCACTATCATAGAATAGTCCACCTCCAATTTCTTAACTAGTCATTGATGAGACTAGCTAAATACATGCCATACACCCTGCAGAGAAGGAGTTAATCTGCCAACCATAAGAAAAAATTAAATATACTTTATCTTCCTCCATCCCACCTAGAAATGGATGACCACCATCAGAGGGCAGAGGAAGAATGGAGCATTTGGTCAACAAACCCTAGCTATGGAGGGTTAGAAACCAGTCTGCAAACAATGATTCAAAACAAAGTACAAGAAATGTTTCAAAAGCTCCAAAGGGGTACAAATGAAAGGTAATTAGATCTACAACAATAATTCGTAGACCATGGATCTTCTACAGTTCGTACCAAGCCGTACAAGAGGACTGTTTTCAGCAAAAACACAAAAAAGACAAATTTTTTCCTTGAAAAACTCCTTATCTCCATTCATATATGGCATGTTAACACAAAAACCAAGTTTATAGGAAGTTGCCATCCTTTGCACTTCCTATTATGTCCGTACAACTGCCCATGAAGGTAGTAAATTGATGGAAAATAGAGTTTTGAAAGAAAACTCCAAATTTCAAAAAGATAACTCCTAGAAAATAGGCCTAGATTAACTCCAAAGTGGACTAGTCAATCAAATGACTAAGTCTTTTATTTCAACACATCAAAATGGCTTTCAAAGCCTTAGAGGTATGAAAATTAACTAGGAAAAACAACACAAAACTGTGGAGCTCCTGCACCAGCTGGGACGTGAGAGATGGGATGAGGAGGATATTGAGCTTGTTTATGCTAGGCAGGCGAGATATATTTTGGGATGTGGCATATACATTATAGAGCACTATTTACCACAGAGGGTTTTGAGGCAATTCGGGTTACCAAAGGCAGTACCAGTTGGTGATGCCATTTTTGGGAGGACTAGATAGGAGGTATTTGATTGGGGGCCAAAGGTTGTGGTTGACATGGCTTTGGCAGAGAGAGATGGGATACAGCCAGTTGTATGGCAGTGGGGATAGGGTCTTGCAAATCCAAGCATGCTGCCAGATTATGATGCACACTGGGTGATAGTGAGACTGACGCAATTGATGCGATTTGGTGAGATAGGGATGGAGAGACCAGTTAGGAGGAGGCAAGGATGGGCTCCACTAGCACAGGCTATTGTACTAGCAACACCAAGGATATAGATACAGGGACAGGTACCAAGACAGCCTCAGATACTTGCACAACCTCAGGGGCAGATATTAGTAGGTGATGATGTTGGGATTTAGCACATGTGGAGGCAAATTAGATAGGAGAGGAGATGGAGGTAGCGGGCTTAGATGAGATTGAGGAGGGTGGAGATAGATAGACACTAGGCGGTGATTAGCTTGCGGCATGCTAGGACTCAGGCTCAGACATACCAAGCTCAATTACAGTTAAAAGCACAGGCTGGGGATGGACATGATGATGGTGCACTTTCTAGGGTGATAGGGGAGAGAGATGCAGCTAGACAAAGTGACCAGATGATGAGGTTAGAGTGAGATACTGTGGTTCAGCAGGTGCAGGCGATGAGAGCAGAGAGATGGTCTGCGAGCAGAGAAGGATACAGCTGTGCAGTAGCTACAGGGGATGACTGGTGAGCAGGATAGAGCAGTGACTGCATTAGGTATAGATGGGGTTATGATGTATTTGGCCACACAGTTGACACAAGTACAAGTAGAGCTGCGGAGAGTACAGCGTGAGGTGGAGTACTATAGAGGCTTATACTATGGGGCTATGCCGGAAGAGCAGAAGCCTAGCTTCAGGAGCAAATCAGGGGCTTTATGTTCATGGAGGTTAGGTGGATCTTAATCAATAGCCTCAGTGATGGGGCCACTGAGAGATAGAGGGACAGGTGCAGGACCCAGTGGTGGTGGTCAGGGCGAGGGAGCTGCCAGTAGTCACTAGGGCTACCTTGTTTATGTTGTATCATGATGAGGCCTAGAGCCGATTATACATACATTCTTTATGGCTCAGCTTGTATGTTGACACATGTATATCTATATGATGGCGTATTGTTGATCTATATGATGATGTAATGGATGTACTATTGGTATTATGATGGTTATGCATGTTGTATTTGTATTTTCATGGATTATGTATGGATATTTATGCAAATGATATGAATAGAAATGTATGATAATGCAAATATGTAAATGGTAATAATATGATATGGATGTATGCATATAGATAGATGGTAATGAGATAATATACAATGGACTTAGGTATGTCTAACACACTTGTTTTGCAGGATAAGGGACGTAGAAGGATGATGGAAATGATTAATCTTGGCTGAGGACTATATAGACGAATAATAGGATGAATAGATGGGATGATGGGCAGCTTTTAAGTAATTTCTCAAAATGAAAAGAAATGCAATCCTTATGTTTGATATAGCATGTGGATGTTATGCACCAGGGTAGGGAAGACCAAGGTGTTGAGATATCCAATGTGCAACTAGCATGCTACAATCTTGTCTGAACACATGAGGTCAAGATGTTGAGCCAACATGCACAAGATATGAATAATAGCTAGTGTTTTGAGATGGACTTTGACACTACAAGCAATGGTTTGAGCTTATCTCCATTACGCATAGTGACAGCTTGCTGGTTATATGTATGGAGCTAGTCTTGACATAGAATAGTCTCAAGTGCATAAGAGACTATTTAGCTTCTCAGATGCTAGAGATATTGATATGTAAGATGCTAATCCCAACACGTACAAGATACTAATATGCATAGGAAGAGAATAAGATCATCCTGCAAACACGACATACGAAAGCAATATGACCATGCCACATTCCTTACTTCATCGCAACATACCAAGATATAGATAAATCAAGGCAGTCTTGATTAGGCATAGAAAAGGGACAAAAGATACTATCATCACGTTCTCTTGCCAAATTTAGGTGCTCTTAGATGGATTTAAGCTAGCACCTTGTTAAGAGGAAAGCTGCATCCTATTGAAGGCTAAAGATGTTGATAAAATGCTCTAGAAAATGTTGTCTTAAGGCATGCGGACAAATAACTTCTGGCTTATTCTTGATTGGTTAAAGTGCTTGAGCTTTCAGTATACACATAGCTTGCTTCCTGCTTGAGCCGATCAAAGAGAAGAAGATGGAAGATGAGAGAAGATGAGGAAGATGGAGGTGGATCATCTATGTTTGAGTACTAGAAACTTCCTTCGTATTTCAGACTACCTACATACCCTGTATCCATGGGATCAAAGCACATTCATGATGAAGATGAGACATGATGAATATGTAGTTTTGGGTTTTATTGATGATGTATCTGATGAAAAATAGAAGAATGTGAGATGAAAGATTAGAGGATGATTAGAAGAAAGATGAAAGATGGATGATGAAGAGAAGGGGCTATTGTCTTAGCCTGAATCAGAGTTCTTCCTTTGCATCTCAGATTGCCTACATACCCTATATCCAGAGGATCAAGGCTTTAACGATAGAACTGGGATGTAGTTCTTGCTTATTACGTTGGTGAGTGATGTTGAAAGAATCAACTTATTGCTTGGATGTTTGCGTTGGCAATGTTTTGCAATTTTCGGATACTAGATGAGCATGAATTGATTGCAAAGATATGAGTCTTGGTTACAAATTGTTGTGCCACATTTTTCATTGGATGAATGCTATGGTTGAAGTTGAAAGTTTGTTGTGTTGTGACCTAAAGTGTTTGATGTGCTATGAGCTACAGATAGTGGTATCCACTTCCAAATAAGACTCAAAAAATGCCCCCAGTGCGGGATGAGGTTTATTATGAAGAAGCGATGATAGGGATGGCGTGCGGTCAAAATGCTAAGGTGCCAAAAGAGATAGTTATTGCAACAATGTCTCAAGTATGATAGCTAGCATTGACAGAGGCGAGGATAAAAAAGCTATTTATTGCAATGACGTGTGCATTATGATATGGATTATGTGGGATAGGATGGTGAAATATGCTAGGAAAAGTGATGATCAAACAAATCAAACAGATGATGGAAGCTGGTCACTACACATAGCGCCTGTTTGCTAGGTTTTCACTATGGTACTTATCCAAGGCGCCTGTTTACCAGGTTTTCACTAGACGACAGATTATTTATCTTACATTATTTATTTTTTTTATTTTTTTATTTTTTTTGTTATCCAAAGCACCACAAAGTGGTTTTCACTATTGGATGGATTTTTTTTTTTGGATAGCTGAGACTCAGGGATAAAACTTTTTGAGATGAATGGTGTTGACTGGTTCATCCAATGGAATGCCTTCAGGTGTTGAAAGAGTGTATGCATCTGATCCATAAACTGATGTGATGATGAAAGGACCAAACCAATTTGGTTCAAACTTTCCCTGTTTCTCCTGGTGCTGTTGATTCCTTTGGTTTTCTTTAAGGACAAGATCTCCAACTTGAAATCGGCGTTCTCTAATTTTTTTGTTGTAACTGCAGTGTAGATGGTTTTGATAGACTTGGAGATGGTTGAGTACTGTAAGACAGCATTCATCTTGAAGCTCAAGATCATGGAGCCTGGATACTCGATATTCTTCCTCTGAGATGGTATGCTGTAGAGATATTCGCAATGAGGGGATCTCAACCTCAATAAGTAAAATAGCTTCAGTGTTGTACACAAGAGCATAAGGTGTGGCTCCAGTGGGAGTTCTGATACTTGTTCTATATGCCCATAATGTAGGATGGAGTTGTAGATGCCAATCCTGACCAACTTCATTGACAGTCTTTTTGAGGATTTTGATGATTGTTTTATTAGAAGCCTCAGCTTGGCCATTGCTTTGAGGATAGTAAGGGGTAGAGAATCGATGTTGGATATGGAACTTGTTGCAAAGATCTCTGACCTCTTGATTCTTGAAGGGATGAACATTATCTATGACAATAGCTTGAGGAACTCCATAATGGCAAATGATATAGTGTAAGATAAACTTAGATATTTGCTTGCCTGTGATATAAGTCATTGGTATGGCTTCCACCCACATTGTGAAATATTCAGTGGTGGTGATAATGAACTTATGACCATTTGATGAAGTAGGATGGATTTTACCTATGAGATCAAGTCCCCACTACGAAAAAGGCCATGGAGTAATGATACGCTGAAGCTCATGTGCTAGTGCATGTATTAAATCTCCATGTTTCTGACATTGTAGACATCTCTTTGCAAATTGATGTGCATCTTTTTCCATGGTTGGCCAATAGTATCCTGCTCGTAGACATTTCTTAACAAGGCCCAGGCCAGTGGAATGACAGCCACAGACACCTTCATGTACATCATGTAAGGCCACTTTTGCTTCCTTAGAATCAAGACATCTAAGAAGCATACCATCAAGACTCCGACGATAAAGGGTGTCTCCCAAAATAGTGTAACGAGAGGCTCGGTGGATAAAGGTTTTGCGTTGGTTGTTAGATAGTTGAAGTGGAAAGGTTTGATTACGGAGATACTCATATAAATCCTCGTACCACGGTGAATTGGGACCAACAATGTCACATATAAGCTCAGACTGTGGAACTTCAAATGCTGGAATCAAAAGCTGTTCGACCAAAAACTCACATTTATGTGTATTAGATGGCATGTCTAGAAGAGACCCAATCATAGCCATGGCATCTGCTGCTCTGTTTTGTAGTCTTGGGATTTGTTCAAAAGTGATACTATCAAAATACTTTTTAAAATCATCAACCATTAGCTTGTATGGAAGAAGCTTCTCATCTTTTGTTTGATATTCATCTAAGACCTGCTTGATAACCAATTGAGAATCACCAAAAACTTGTAACTGTTTGATAGCCCATTGTACTGCCATGCGCAATCCTATGATTAGAGCTTCATACTCTTCTATGTTATTAGTACATGGAAATGCAATTCTGTATTATTTGGGTATACAATCTCCTTGAGGGGTAACAAACAAGATGCCTGCTCCTGATCCATGTTGTGTGTACGATCCATCAAATATAGCTGCCACCGTGTTGGGGAAGTTAAATTGAACAATCCTTCATTAGGGAATTCTAGATACATTGGGTGAATGTCTGTGATGGGTGCTGCAGCTAATTGATTAGCGATGACTTGTCCTTTGATGGCTTTTCGATCCACATATTGTATGTCAAATTCACTTAAGATCATGACCCATTTTTCTAATCTTCCCATGAGGATTGCTTTAGAAAGAAGATATTTAAGTGGATCCACATTAGATATGAGCTTCGCTGTTTGGTTCAGCATATAGTGTCACAACTTTTGGGAAGCAAACACTAATGCTAAACATGCTTTTTCCATAGATGAATAATTGAGTTCATATCCCACAAGAGTTTTGCTAATGTAGTAGATAGCTTGTTCTTTTCCTAAATCATCATGTTGAGCTAGAAGGGCACCCAATGCTACTATTGTTGATGATATATAAAGCAATAATGGGTGGTTAAGTATAGGAGGTACTAACATAGGAGGTGTTGCCAGATATTCCTTTATTTTATCAAAAGCCTATTGAAGCTTTTCATCCCACTTAAAATGTTCACCCTTACGAAGAAGATGTTGAAAAGGATGGCATTTATCTGCTAGATGTGAGATAAATCTGTGGATGGACTGTAACCTTCCTTGTAGACTGCAGAGCTGCTTGAGATTTGCTGGGGGAGGCATTTCCATGATAGCTTTTACCTTGGCTGGGTCCACTTCTATCCCTCATCGAGACACAATGTATCCCAATAGTTTTCCAGATGTTATACCAAATACACATTTCTTTGGATTCAATTTGACTTGATACTTTTCTAATCGATCATAGATTTGTGCTAATACCTATAGATGTCCTTCTCTTGTCTTAGATTTTCCCAGGATGTCATCAACATAGTCTTCCATGATAGTATGAAAAAGGTCATGAAAAATAACTGTCATGGCTCGTTGATAAGTAGCTCCAACATTCTTAAGACCAAAAGGCATTACAACCCAGCAGTATGTGCCCCATGGACAAATAAAAGATGTTTTATCTTGATCTTCCTCTGCTATTCTAATTTGATTATATCCTAAAAATCCATCCATCAAAGATAGCATTTCATGTCCGGCTGTAAGATCTACAATGTTGTCTATGCTTGGTGGTGGAAAGTCATCCTTAGGACATGCTTTATCAAGATCTCTAAAGTCTATGCAACAGCGTACTCATCCATCAGGTTTTACTACAGGTACCAAATTTGAAACCCATTCTGGATAATCAATAGGCTTTATGAACTTTGCTTCTAATAGTTTCTGAATCTCTACCTTGACAAATAAAGCTACCTGTGGCTACATTTTGCGCAATTTTTGTTTAACAGGTTTTGCATTAGGAGATACTGCTAGATGATGTACCACCAGTGATGGATCTAGACCCAGCATGTCAGCATAAGTCCATGCAAAATTTATAGCTCTTTTCATAAAAAATGTTGTGAAGTTTCTTCTTTCTTGCTCTGATAGTGATGCTATCAAAAAAGTGATCTTTGGATTATGCTCTGTACCCAAGTTCATGTCTTGTGATTGTTCAACTAGAACGGTTGATTTCTCATGATAATCAGTGGCAATAGGAAGATCAAATCCCCCATCCTTAGGTGCCTCGGAGAGGTTTTCACCTTTGGATACATCCTTTATTTTTACTTTTTCACGGTCAAGAGGTGTCTTTCGGTTTTCACCTAGTGACCTATTTTGTTTGATTTTGTTTATTTCACTTTTGCGACTAAAGGATTTGATACTTCCACCAAAATATGCTAGTTTAGGTAGATCCATCATGAAACCTACTTTGTGATCACCCAATGGAATAACTTGTCGTAAGCCCATGAATTCTGCAATAGCTTCATCATTTTCAAATGTATCTAACATCGGTGCCCCCTATTGGTCCCAATCGACGAGGTCAGGATATATGAGTGAAAGGGTAATGGAGGAATGGTTGTGGCTAGAAGAAGCTGTGGAAATCATGAAGATGGAGTTTTCTTGGAAAAGGTTGATAATATGAAGGGAGGAGTCATCGATAGAATCCGAACTAGAAATCTTTCCTGCCGAGGAAGGTCTAGCATCAAAATTGGAAATACACTTAATGTCTTTGAGTCACGGTACCTCTGGCTGATAACCAAGGCATTGCTTATTAAACTTCTTAGACACAATAATGGGTTCAATAGGTCCTTGTTCCTGTGATCCCAATCCACCATGTCCTTTGTAGCCCATGTTCTTTATGATGCGGAACCCATTCTTGTATTTCTCCACTTCCAGTTGGACTTGGTCATTATCATCAAAGAATATCCAAGAGTCGATATCATCAATGTCTTCATCATCCAGGAATCTGCCTTTAATGAATATTGTGGGTGGGGCTTTGATGACAGTGGAGGATGAAGTTGATTTGGATGTAGAAGGTTTACCATAAGATTTTGGAGATAAGGGAAGGGTGCCAATGTTGCAAGTATGGGACTAACCGGTGTTATCATTGATGTCAACATACTTCTGTTGCATTGATGAAAAGGATTGGATGAGCTGAGTGCTGAGGATATTGAGAAAATTAGTCCTAATCAGGAATAGAGAAGAACAGTGAAGACAGTAAGGAAAAAGTATAAGATAAGATGAGAATCAGAGGATGCGGTTTAATGAGTTTGTAAATATGTGTCTTAAGGTGATCCAGTAAAGATTTCAGAGGTCTGCATGAAGATCTGAAGAAGTTGTGGCCGTTCAAGCAAAACTGGCTCCGGTAAGAGTTCAAAGGTGACAGAGTGATACAGATCGGTCCGGTGTGATCCAGAAATGCATTATCCCATTATGCGGATTTGAGGGAGTGTTAAGGAAGTCTATGTGAAGTATCAACTTGACTGGTTCATGGTTTGAAGGTCTGCAAGCATCTATTCTTTTGTGACAGTGGTGGCAGACTATGTTCTTGAGGTTCTGGATGAAGGAGAGAAGGATTTCAGTAAGCAGATGAAGTGCGGATGTTCTTGGTGAGTCAGGATATCTTGTGAAGGTCTTTGGATCATGTCCAACCAATATTGGTGGTCCACATTGGAGTTAGAGCCCACAATTGAAGAATAACCTCTGAATGATGATGTTCTTCCTGAGACTAGCTGATCGGATTAGTTACACATCTTGCGGATATTCTTATAGATGTTTGCCGACTTAGATGATTATTCCTAAGTTGATGTCTTGTATAAATAAGGGGTTGCGAAGTCATTTCAAATGTGGTCCTGTGTAGATGAGAGAGTGGTAGCAAGGAGGAGAGCGAAAGGCAGAGCAGAAGTATTGGGCTTAAATGGAACTGATTCAAGCATGGTGAAGATGCTATTTTCCACTTCAAGTAGGTGATACTTATTCCTTTGTAGACAATGTGTCTCTTATAGGCAGTGAGCCTCTTGTGAGCAATGTGCTCGGGCAGTGAGCCCTAATTGGCATGTTCCATTTTATTCTTTCTATTCTTCTAACAGAGAATACAATCTTGGGTTAATCACCCCGTGGTTTTTCCCTTAACCAAGTTTTCCACGTCAAAATCTTGGTGTCTTATGTGTTGATGAGTTTCTACTTTTGATTTAATTGCATTATGTTTCATATTTGATATACTGCTAATCACTAAGAGGATTTAAGTGTAAAATTGGAGAAAGTTTTGGACAACTGATTCACCCCCCTCTCAGTTGTGTGCCCTAAGTCTAACAGCCAACACAACAAGATTCTTGCAATGTGTATTCACCAGGACCATGTTCAGTGTACTTGATACAGAGATTGGAAGTGGCTTGGCTAGATGACAGATTGAGTAGGTCAGATGGGTCTACATAGGATGAAGTCAGATATGCCTCAGTGTTGATAGGAATGTGGTTTGGACTCTGATATTTAGCTTGAAAGGCATGACAAAATTCAAATGGATTGGGATCAACTTGGATAGTAATCTCAACACCGTTGTGTGGAAATTTAAGACATTGATGGTATGTGGAAGGAACTGCCTTGAGGGCATGTATCCATGGATGACTAAGGATGATGTTATAAGGAAGGTCAATATCAAGAACCTGACAACAAGTTTCTGTAGTGACCGATCCAACTTGGATAGGCAAGAAAATAATCTCTTCAGTATCTCGCTCGGCATCATCATATGCTCTGACAGTAATAACCTTGGAGGTGTCAACATCTATCTTAGAATATCCCAGTTGTTTTATTAATTTTAAAGAACATATATTAAGACCAGCTCCACCATCTACCAGGATTTGTTTGATACGGCGTTGTTTAACAAACACTTCAATGTGGAGGGCTTCATTGTGTAAAGGATGAATGGAGGGCTAAACATCTTTGTAAGAGAAAGTTAAATGACAAGGGACTGCAATGCTAGCGACCATAGATTGGAATTGTGTGATATCATTATCATTAGGCACCGAAGATTCTTGTAAGGCTTTGTCAAGGATATCTTTGTGAGCAGGGGATATGCGGAGCAACTCAAGGATGGATATGTGCACGGGTGTTTTGCCAAGGTGATCCAAGATATTATAGTTAGAGAATGGTTGAGAAGGATGAATTGCTCCTTGAATGGTGACTCGACCTCTTCGAGTGGTTATAGCGTAGTCAGGTGCTTTGCCTTAGATAGTAATGGTAGAAATGCGAGCATGGTCAATGCAGCCAATGGTAGCTGATTCATAGTTGTACTGAATGACATTGCCGACATGAGGGTTACTCATTTTGTCATGAGATGGAAGTGGATTCTTGAAAGCCTCTAGATCATAGTTCAATGTTGATTGTTGTGCAGGTTGAGTTGTTGAAGGTGTAATTTTGATTAAACCTTGATCGATACAATCTTGGATAACATGTTTTAAGCACATACAACTATTTGTTTTGTGTCCTTTAACTCTATGGAAATCGTAATACTCATTTTCTTTGTACCAAGGAGTTTTGAAGAGTGGTTCACCATTGGGTGGTGCATCCGGTAACATGATATCGCCCGCTTGGAGAAGCTTTCGAAAGACAACTTCCATAGGTTCCACTAATGGTGTAAATTGTCAACATGGATTGGAAGTTTGTCATTGTTGCATTCGTTGAAAAGGTTGTGTTGTTGTAGAAGCAGCTTGAATGTTGATGGGAGCTTTCATATTTTGTATGTTTTTTGCATCTACAACACCATTGTTAACAACATTCTTATTTTTGTTCCAAAAGCAAGACTTATCGTTGGAGTTTTGAGGATAGTCTATGTTATCATGAAAGATCTTGATAGTTCCTTTAGCAATTAAAGCTCGTTCAATGATGGTTCCTTTGGAAACAAGTTCATCAAAGGTGCTAGTAGTTTGCAATTGTAATTGAAATGACATCTCAAGATGAAGATTTTGAACAAAGATATCGATCTATTGCTTCTTAGGAATTTCCCATGATAGTTTGCTAGCCATATTACCCCATCATTGAGTAAATGAAGAAAAGGCTTCACCATTGCACTGTTTATTGTTGACAAGGTCATTCATGTTTACCTCATGTTCAATGTTAAAAGAAAAGTGTGATCGAAACTTATTGGCTAACTCCGAAAAAGACTTAATTCCCGGAGGTAAATGGGAGAACCATTCAAGAGCTTGTCCTGCTAAGCTTCAAGGAAATAGTCTCAAAAGATATGTATCGTCATAAGCAACATCGAGACATGCCACAAAGAATGCTCTAAGATGGTCTTCTGGATTTCCTTTTCCTTTATACTTGTCAAATTGTGGAATTTCAAAGTGTGGTGGAAAAGGTGTCATATGAAGTGACTTGTCAAATGGATAAGCGCATATGTTTTCTAAGGAAAATGTCTTCTTGCCTTGTCTTACCGCTTGGTTGATCATTTGTTGAACATATGCTGGAGATAAGTGTTGTTGTTGCAAAGGGGGTGAAACATGGTATGATGTATATTGAGGTTGTTGTTGTGGGATATATGAAGCCATGACCATTTGTTGAGGTTGCGTAGTCAAAATATATGTCAAAGGATTGGTATGTGACACATATGTGGTTGAGGAGTGTTGTCCTTGAGACACAAGCAGTGGTTGGGTATATTGAGATGAATGGGCACCAATATTTGGCATCACATGCAAAGTGGAAGATGGATTGACACTAGTTAATGGTTGGGAAGTTGGAGTTGGGTTTGTGACATGGTAAGTGATGGAAGGATTGGTAGATGCAAAAGAAGGATGGATATGTGGGTTTGTATTTTGGTCAACATGAGGATTGATATGTGTCATGTGTTGGGTGACAATGGGCAAGCCTTGGGTAGCATAATATGGATTGATGGTTTGTGACGGATTGGAAGAATATGATGGAATGGATGCAAGTTGCTCAACATAAGTGACCATAGTGCTAGTATTGGCTTGAGAAATGATAGGAGGGTCACTCATGTCAATAAGACTAACATTGGGATTATATGATGTAGTGGATGGATTAGTAGAGATAGTGGAAAGCATCTTAGCAGTTGGTATATGAGATGTGGTATTCATATGGGATATGGTAGGTTGTGATGGTCGTGAAGCTTGGACTATTGGTGTTAGTGGGATAGTTTGGGAGGCTTGCACACTATGGGATATGGGAATAGCTTGTGATGTTTGGAGCGTTTGCACTTGGACGACAGCTTGTGTTACTTGAGGCATGGAAATGGTCATGGTAGGAGGAGGGGTATGTTGAGGAACATGGAAAGGTGGAATGTTCAGATTTTGTGAAATTAAAGGGAGCACATTGGTTGGTGTTATCAAAGGTTTTAGAGTGTACTCTGAGCATGGTGGATCAAATGAAGTAACAATAGGCAATGAAAGAGATGTGGTGGAAGATAGAGCTTGTGATATGGTGGGGGATGGTGTGACTATGGTGGATGGTCCCTTTGCAATAACAGTAGGAGTGTTTAGATCATGCTCTCTAATACTGGATATGTCAAAATCTCTTGGTAATTTAGCGCCCATGCAAGCAAGTTGCAAGAAGTAGTGATTAGGCTCAGGTAAAACAAGTCTCTCAACTTGATCCCACACATGGGTATCCTTAAATTCAGATAAGTCTTATTGGGATTGTTCTTCAAAAGTCTCAAAAAATGTTTGAGGTTGCACTTGTTGTGAAGATGACTCTCCAATGGTATACCCATGAGGCGTAAACATATGAGGAGGCATACCAATCGTGAATTGAGTTGTGTCTTTAAGAGGTGTTGATCTAGATTGTTGCATTTTAGCTCCCATCTTAGCTTGCAATTTGGCTTCCATTTTAGCTCTCAGTTTGGCTCCCATTTCAACTCTATATTGACTCCTAGTTTGAGGCATGATGTTGATGGTGAAAATTAAAGTTTAGCTTGTCAAAGGTTTTGAAACCCAAAAGAAAGGTGATAGTTTGCTGGTTGGTTGGTTGCTGGTTGCTTTGTTGTTTTGCTTGGTTGTTGATTTGTTTGGTTGCTTGGTTGATTTTTTTTGCTTGGTTGGTTTGCTTTGTTGATTTGTTGTTGGCTGGTTTTCTCTAAAGAATAGCTCACACACTCAAGGGAAAAGATGTTTGCTAAAGGTTGCTATGTTGCTGAAGCTAAAGCTAGGAGATGATAGTTTGTTGATTGATCAAGTTGATTGGTTTGATGTTTGGTTTGCTGGTTCGGGATCTCAAAAAGATGAAAAGCTCATGAATTGCGATTGATTGGTAAGCTCAAAATAGGAGACAAAGTCCAGGTATCTACTAATGATTTAGAGACAGGTCTGAAGCTAATGATGAAGCTAAGCAAGCTGGATTGATGGCTAATTCGACTGAGTGACTAAGATTTGCTGGTATTAGCCCACAAGTGACAAGTGATAGCTTATATGCAACTCAGAAAAGGCTAAAGGTGACTGGTAATAGCTCAAATGTGGACTGGTTTAGGTGCTGACAACAGGTTACAGTGTTAACCAGAGGTGATCCAATTTTTCATAGGTGATTAATATTGGCTCAAAAGTGATTTACTACTGATTGGAAGTGACCCAGGTTATGCCAGGGGTGATAGACTGTTGTTTAAAGGTGAGCTGATCTAGACAGAAAGTGGCTGACTGCTATTTAAAAGCGACTCTGTTTAGGCAAGAAGCGGTTAACTATTGTTTAAAAGTAATTTAGTTTAGGTGAAAAGTGGCTAACGACAGTTTAAAAGTGATTCTGTTGTCTGTATGCGGGTAGTTTAAGCTTAAAAGTGATTGTGTCTGTTAGGAAAGATGTCTGATTTGTGAATTTTTGACAAGAAAATAGTAATTGCAGTCAATCACAAACTTGTACAACCTAGGCTAGGAAAGGACTATATTTGTTGAATCCCCTAGCAATGCTTATTCAAAGCAGATAGCTTCAGGATCTTGGTAGCACTGACTCCCCTCCACGGCACACACTTCTCATGCATACCAAGATCCAGGTTTCCTGTAAGGCCTATCCCTCACAAAACCTTAGGATCGTCCCTACTATCTCTTCTAAGAACCACGTGAATCAGGGCAGCTTCAAAGGTCCCACCTTTTGCGTCAACAAATAGAAGGTTTTTGGCTACTACACAAAGTTTCTAATAAGGGCATCCATTCGGGTGGCTATACATGTGGCAGCGCTACTCTCCATTATGGAGTCTCCCAGCCTTCAAGGGTTACACCTTGCAGGGTTTTGGGAGAGGTTGGCTGTTGGTATAATGCAACAACACCCATTGTTTGTGGCTTTTGACACAAACACTTTTCTTATATAGTGGTTCGGAAGGACTTGGCTTTAGCTCGTTACCGCTTGGGTCGTATCCCTTCTCACACCAGGAAGGCGGGCCCTCTAAAGATAATAACAAGTTTTCATACACCCAAGATCCATTTGATAGGCAAGGGGAGAGGATACTTTTGTTATTAAATTTGGGTTACAATCAATCACATGCAAGCAATCAGAAAAAGATAAATCAAGCACAGAGCAAGCAATGATTCATTTTAAACACCAAGCCCAAATGTTCCTAATTTAGTGAAAAACCACAAGTCTTGGACTGATCGAAGCTGCAACAGATATGTTAGTAGTTTAATAACCTCCTTTTCTTGGACCATTGATAAGATGCTGCACAAATACCCAATTAGTAGCCAAAAAAAAAAATTGCAAATGATACAGTTTGAAAGTGACACAGTTTACCAGAGGTGATACACTGTCGGTCAAAAGCGATCTATATTTTGTCATAGGTGAAATGTTATAAATCATAAGTGATTCCGAGAGAGCTAGATGTAAATTGTTAAACCTCACAAGCAATGTGAAAAAGCATAAAGTGGCTAGATAAGGCTCATAAGTGACCCTGATCTGTAAAAGAAACAGTATGCAACAAAAACCCTAGTTTTGCAATAAGCGGTTTGATTATCTAAAGGTGGTCACTGTCAGATCAAAAGTGATTCAATTAAATACAAAAGCTACCACTGTTAGTATAAAAGTGACGTAGAATAAACAAAAAGCAACCACTGTTCGCTTATAAGCAATCCAAAAAATGCTAAAGGAGGCAGGTTTCAACTCAGAAGCGACGCACATATTCAGACAGCAATAGTTTTTTGCTCAAAAGTGACTGGAACTTGCCGTAAGCACTCGAAAAATATGATCTTCATAAAAACAACTTCAAACAACAAATTTAATCAAAGACGTGGGTCCCACCGGGCATGCCAAAATGTGATAGGTAAAAATTTAGGTCAATAAGATCAAGCATAGCCATGAAAACCTAACCCTACCATTATCAAAGAATCTAATCCAAATGAAACCAAAAGCATGCAATTCAAGCATAATATCACCTAGATTGTGTGATTTCTTGTTTATGATGTGGATTGCTTCTTAAAAAATGAACAATTATGAAGATAAAAGTTGCCATGATGGATGATAATCATGATAAGCTTAAATGGATGCTATGAATGCTCAAGTGCTCAATATGCTCAAGATGATAATGTAGACGCTATATGAATGTTGGATAGATGTAATATGAAATGAGGGGGTGTTTATATAGAACTCGGCCAAAATCAATCAATGGTGGAGATTCGGTGGCTATGTGAATGGCTAAGATTGAATGATAGACATAGATGAATGTGAAGATGACAAGTGGAGAGAAGATAGGGCTTATGTGTGCTTGTGTACATAAAAAAGTACTACATGTGAAAGATATTAAATAAAAGATGTAGTACCACTTATCTTTTTTTATATGAAAGAGGCACACATGTTAGCTCATGAGATAAATGATAAGATAAATTAATTAAATAAATTGAATTTATTTAATTAATTGGAGAGTGGGCTTATGAACGAATTTTTAATTAAATAAATAAAATCTATTTAATTAAAAATAGATAGAATGAAGATAATTAAATAATTAAAAATTGTTTAATTATAGCTTAGAGGAAATAGATAATGAATTAATTAAATAAATATAAATTTATTTAATTAATAGAAGAAATAGATGTGTTAGGGATATTGTTCAAGTGTGTTAGACAAATGCAGATGATGTGTAATGCGATGTTTGAATGCTAATGATAATGAGTCAATTTTGGGTGTCTATAGGTATTATGAAGACTAATCTTATGAGGTTGGTGTTTGAAGATGATGATGTTGAAATACAGTGGCATGTATGGTGTTGCAGACAGTCATGAGTTCTATTTATGATGCTTATGTCTTCATTTATGCATGAGATCAGGATTATGATGCTTATGTCTGTTGACCTATTTTCCTCTGCCCAGAGTTAAATAATTCACCTTGTATTTCCTTGAAAATCCTTTAGAAAATGACCCTACAAGGCTTAGATCCTTCAATATTCATGCTATGCCTTGTAGAAAAAAACAAAATCTTACCTGAAGAATCCTTGCAGAAAACCTAAAAAAACCCAAAAATATTTTGGCTTCAAGTATTTTCCATTGCAAAGATTTCTTAATTTTATACTTAATATTTGTATATGCATTTTTGAATATATGTTTGCATGTACATTCGCCATTGTATGTTTGCATATGCAAAGGAAATGTACATCAGCGAGATACAAGAAAATATACAAAGGGCATATGCAAGGGGTGAAATGCAGGGATGAATGTATGTTCGCATTGTATGTTCAAATGTACAATCGCACATACAAAGGAAAAGATACAAGGGGAAGATGGAAAGAAAATATGCAAAGGCCGAGATACAAGGCCGACATACAAGAGTCACATACAAGGAAAAGAGATGCAAGGATACAAAGGCGGAAAGATACAAAGGGACATACAAAGGCTTTTGCATATCGGCGACATACAAAGACAAATGTATATCGACAAATGTGCAAAGGGCACATACAAGGAAAAGTTGCAAGAAAAGATACAAAGGGTGGGGTCTGCCAATTGTATATTTACAATTGTATGTTCGTACATGCAAAGAAAAGATACAAAGGGTGGGGCCTGCCAATTGTATATTTGCGATTGTATGTTTGCACATGCAAAGAAAAGATACAAGGAGGAAGATACAAAGCCCGGGGCCCTGATGCAGAGGGTAAATCACAAAACACACAATAATAGATATTGAACACAGCAAATAGAACTTTCTTTTATTGAACTAGGCAACTCATTACATCACAAAAGCTCCATTACAATCAGAGGATGAATCCTCTACTGGCTACAACACATTACAACTTTCCAACCACAAGACTCTAGAATCTTCAGCCTTCTGTAACCCCAAATCTGCTAGGGTTTCTATTTTCCCACCTATTCTTAACTCTACACTAGCCCCCTTAACTCTACTCCTGCCCAGGGTTCCTAAAATAGTCATAAATAGCACTTTTTGGCAGCCTCCAGCCAAATTTTAAAATTTGCAACTCCCTCCAAAAGTAGGTCAACTTCCGAGAAGCATAACTTTTGATCTGGGTGTCTGATTGACGAACCGTTTTAAGTGCCGGAAAGCTTGCGATGTGAACTATCATGCCAGAAATTTGTAAATAGATTTCCATCAACTTTTTGAGATGTTATGGGAAGTTTTAGTGCCTCATATCTCGTTCCAAAAATTTTTCAGGGGCTTTTCGGAAAACAAAAACTTTAATATCTTTCAGCTCACAAATGATCTTTGCCTGATTCCTTTGCCAAAGGTCTTATATTTCCATTATGTAAATTTCTAGAGTTTTTGCTTCATTACGTGCCCAAATGCAAACTTTCAAAAAATAGCAGATACACTTTCCTAAATAGGCAGGTCACTATTTTTAGCAGTTTTGGAAAAATTGAAAGTCCTACATTATTATTCTGGATATTATGGAACCAAAAACACTAATTATGGGAAGAAATGAGAACAACTACAATGCTTTTGAATTAACTTCTTTTTGGGTGATGGAAGATTGCCCTTACACCTCTGAATGCTCCTGCATTAGGCCCTCCAGGCGCACATACAACAGACCAGGTACAAGTGCAAATGCATGTTTTCCTTTGTATATTCCGCATTGTATGTTCGCACATACAAAGGGTCATATAAAAGGGTGATATATAAAGGTTACATGTATATGCCGAAATGAAGTTTTACAATGTACAAGGATTGCATGCATTTTTGCTTGTATATTGTGATCATATATGTGATATACAAGGGAAATGTACAAAGGAAAAGATACAAGCTGGACTTGTCCTGAGGAATCAAATGCGGCTTATAAAATGTTGGAGTCTGTAGTTTGTATGTTCAGTGCTTGTATGTGCAAACATACAAAGAATATATACAAAGGTCGGACCCGATGTCAATTTCAACTTGCCTTATAAAGTGTTGGGGTCCGCGCATTGTATATACATGCCTTTGTATATTTGCGATTGTATGTTTAAACATACAATCAGATATACAAAGGCGATATGCAAGAGGCCACATACAAAGGGATTTCGGCATGACCTCTTTCATCAACGACTTAGTTCATAGTCTTTCTGATGGCCGATAGAATATGCAAAGGGGTACATACAAACTAGACCCAACTGTGGAATCAAATATAGAGGATAATCATTTGAGGTCTGCAGGAATGAATTTATATGCATATACAAAAGCACTTCAAAGACCGATTCAAATGCATATACAAAGCACAAGTTCAAAGGGTCATTCAGATGCCGATTCAAGTCACAGATGCAAAGCGATATACATAGGCAGTTGACTACAACTTTGACCGCGAATATCTTACACATCCTGGCGAATTTCTACATACTGCAAAAGGCAAAAATGCTTGTTTTTGCCTCCTCTTTCATTTGGCAAGATTTTTGGGGGGAATATTCTCACTTTCATTTTTGGATCTGGATTTACATGTTTTGGCGACTGGACATTTTAGCGACCATTTTTGGGGCAAGATATAGATATTTGTTGCAATTCATTGCTACAGGTAGAAGTTCAGCAACTTGCATTGATGACCGGAAATATCTCTTAAACTACCATGTTTCAGATACTTCATATATTCCTTGTTGAAGATAACCATTGAAGTTGCTCGCATTCAATGCCCAGAATATCTTCCACCGATTCATTGTTGTAGATCGATGATTCAGTAGTTTACATTAAAGCCTCAAAATATCTTCCATTTGCCCCTGTTCCAGATATGTTTATGCCATGAATTCTTGCAAATGAATGTCCCTTTAGATAGATATTTTTCTGTTATAGCTCATGGAGCAGATTTTTGTAACCAACTTAGGTCAGATTGAAATGCTATATATGCATAGCATGAGATGTAAATAGGGTTGAAAATTTTTTAGCATTGAGGCTTTGTATTTTCCAAATAGAGCTTTCTGCTACTGTAACTATGCCTTCTTATTAAATATATGCAAGTTATTTTTACCTCTTTTATTGATTTTGGTTTTAGTGTAAATCTGCATGTGACTGTCTGTGAACATCTTTGTTCCTCTCAATCATTGTGTTTCTTATCTCTGCTAGAATCAGTTGAATCTGTGTATGTCTACTTGTTGTATCTGGTTATGTTATGCATTTTCTCAGTATTGTGAGGGTTCTTCTATTCAACTTGGTGAATCACCCCTTTATTTTTAAAGTTTTATGTTTATCTTTCATTTAAAAGCATTCCTTCTCCCTTTTCCTCTAAAGATCTAGTAGATTTTAGGTGATAACTAGTTAAGGAAGCCGGCCTTCTCTGGAGGTCTGATCTCATTTCACAAGGTCCCAAACTTCAAGATCATTCCTATGTTTATCTAGATTGCTGAAGTTTGACAACTGCAGCAAGGGTGCAAATTTGAGAGACAACAGTTTTTGGCACACCCAGTGGGACTCTACTATTATTTTTACTGGTTTTGATGTGTAACCAGTGATTTTCAGACCTGTAAGAGGTTAAAACCTGCATATTTGGCTACTCATACTAAAGAAGGACAAGCAGACTAGTGTTGATGTTACATTTTATGAGAAAAATTCAAAATCACAGTTTAGGTTAATTTGATTTCTTGTAGTTGTCCCTGCCTAGAAGGCAGGGTGGAGCTATGGTAAGGAGTCCAGTTTCCAAAATAATACAATCAACTCCACCAAGTTTCAGGCCAGCAGCACTTGTAATACTTATACCGGCTCAAGCAAACCCACCTCTAGCTATTCCAATGGCAAGAAATTAGCCATTTGTGGCTTTTGATGGGGGCAGCCCATTGAATTTGATAGTGCATGACAACATACCCATGGCAGCTTTGAAGAACCTACCTTATTTCATTGGGGAGGATCAAATTACCCAAATAGAGTATATTTGAGATGTAGCCTCTTTATGTGGAGTTCATCATGTCACCCAAGAAAATGTAGCCATCAAGCTATTGGCTGCCTCTTTTAAAGGAAAGACATTACAATGGTTCAGGAGTTTACCAATGCAGACCATAGGAACCTAGGATGATCTGGGTGATAAATTAAACAAGCAATTTCAAGATAAGTCAGACAACTTGTCATTGGTTGAACAGATGACTACAATAAAAAGAGCTCCCCAGAAGCAAATGATGGATTTCAACGTTCGATTCTAGAAGACAGGGGACATAATTCTTGCCATGGTAAGGCCTCCATCAGAATATGCTTTTCTATTTTTTTTGAAATCTCTAAATAGTGATATTTTAGTAATGATACAATCATTGGGAGGTACAAGTTTACCTAATGCATATGAAATAGCTATTAGAGCGGAAAACAACCTGATACAGGCTAGGAAAATAGCACCTAGACCACCAATGCCCATTTTCCCTAAGATTCAAACTTCAATGCCTTTGCCAATCCCATCTTTTGCCCCTTTACCTGTTATAGCAGCATTGCCAAATACTGCCAATTCTGAAAATGCTGCTTCTAGCTCATCACAAGAGTTAAGAGAGATAAAAAGTAGCCAATAGAAAATAGAGAACATCCTGCAAACTTTTGGGAATGAACTGGTGAACATCAAAAAGTAGTAGTCCCAAAACAGACAGCCTTATTAGCAACCTAGCCAGGGACAGAATCAGCCTTATCAAGGGCAGACTCAGCCATACTAGGCCAACAGGCCTCCATATCAAGGCAATTACTGTTGATAACTGAGAGGGGGGTGAATCAGTTATCTTAATAAATTATCTTTCTTTTCTTCTTTAACAATTAAAGCAATATCAAATCACATCAACATACATAACCATGGAAGCAGAAATAAACTCAATACACATGACACAATATTTTTGACGTGGAAAACCCTGTTAAGGGAAAAAACCATGGGGTGATTAACGCAAGATTGTATTCTCTGTTAAAAGAATAAGATAGTACAAAATAGCAATTGCCAATTAGGGCTCACTGCCCGAGCACACTGCTCACAAGACGCTCACTACCTACAATAGTTTATAGAAGGAAACAAGATACTTGAACTGATGAGAAGCATCCACATGTGCTTAGGTTTAGTTCCGGTTGAGCTCAATATACTGATCTACTGCACTTCATTCTTCCTCTACCTTAGTGCTATTGTTATGTCACATACCGGACCTCTGTCTCTGTTTTCGCATTGTTCTCTAGTTTTCTTCACACTACACAATACACCACACACACCTTCTTATCAAAATCCATCAGGTATAGATATTCGCACCAAGGATTTCATCATCTTTCTAGTCGGCATTTGGAATAGTCAATATTTTTCCAAACTCTGGTCTGTCAGCTGAATCCTTGCTTACCAAGTGATGTGTATCAAAGAGATAGATATAGAGGTCATCAATCATGTCAGCCAATCATGAATGATACCTTAAGAACCTTGATCACCATCAATATCTCATTCGAATTAAGGTCTAATGCTCTGTCAGTCAGTTCTTCCTCAGTCTACTCTGCCAAACAGGAGCCCAATACTTAGGTGCTCATATCTCTTCACTCTTTCATCACCGGAGACTCAATCCCTGGAATCTATCAGTCAAGGTACTCCTCTTGACTTCCCCAAGTCCACACTATATAGAGATACTTCCTCTGAGAGATCCAGACTTGATTGTCAGACCTTGCTGCATGCTCTGTTCTTGGTCACTGGACCAAAATAATCTTCAATCTGACTTCCGGTATAGACACACCTTGTCCTGCATATGTGTGCAATAGTCTTTATTGCCATCAATGACAACACCCATGAAGCCACACAGTGTCTCTTGCCAACAATCTCCCCCTTTGGCATCGAAGGAAACACTTAGTGAAAAATAACTAAGTGTCACACTACACTCCCCCTTGGCTGATGCTCTGTTCTAATGTACATTTTATCGGAGCTCCCCCTTAGGTAGATTCCACATTTTTCACTGCTACTCACTCCCCCTTTGACATCAATGGCAAAGGGTAGAATCCTCACACCAAAACTCCCAAAAACCCAACTAAACTTAGCCGCATAAGTATATATACATGTTATACTCACATATACTATAGTATATCTGCAAAAGTTGTCTGCAACTGGACAAGTTATGTTGCCCAACTTTGCTTCATCCTGTCCAAAATTGAGATGTGACCACTCAACAGGAATGCAAAAGCTTCTGCCCTCTTAAGATCTGTCGGATCACTGGTCCGGGCTGTGGTCTGAGCATCAGTTAGGGCCTCATGCATGGCCTCTAACTTAGGGATAATAATCCCTCTTAGTCCACTTAGCCTTCTTATCCTATTTTTCTTCTCCTTCTCAAGCTTCTTTATTTCATTTATAGCTACAAGAGTCTGGCACTCTTGATTCATTATGGAAGAGGAGAGAGGATCAAAACTTTGAGATATACTTGAAAGTTTTCCCTCTTGTTCTTTCACTTTCTTCTCAATATCATTGTCACTTTAGACCAGGATAGACAAAATTTATATCTATCTCCGCCATCTTTAAGAGCATTTTCTAAGCTCTTTATTCCAATACTCAGATTTCTCCTATCATTTGCTATGTACCCCTGTAGTTCAGAGAATCTTCTACCCAAAAATTCTTTCTAGACTTTCTCTTCTGTTGCTTTCTCTAAAGAGTCAAAATATGTATTAACAGAGTTAACAAGAGGCTTTAGATTACCAGATGTGGAGGCCGAAGAATCCTTTTAGAAGTTTGGCATGATTTTCTCTAGCACACCGGATGCAATCTCTATTAGCTCACAATCTTCCATGTGAGACTTCAGAAGCTTTTCTTTTGCTTTGGCTTGAGCAAAAGATGCTACCTTGATTGTCTGGACCAGAGAGAGTCAAAATTGAATGGCCCTTGAAGTAGCTCCAGTTCATCCCATTCCATCATTTCTTTTGTCAAGAAGTCTTTGACTGCTTCTGCAGTGTATCTTGTCAGAGACAGAGTTTTCTTCCCTTCTACAGCCTCAGCACTGTCACTTGAGGTCTTCTTAGTTTGACCTTCTTCTCTTCCCTTCACTTCTTCTCCTTGATTGATACTCTCTTCTTTTCTTTCAATTCTGGAGTCTGCAGGGGGATCCCGAAGAGAGGTGTCTGCTTCTCCATAAACTTCGTCTTCCAGAACAGAGGAATCTAAATCCTTAGCTTTCTCTTCATTTGTCTCCTTTGCCTCTTCTTCCATTGTCTCAGTAGATTCTCCTTTGTCATCCATGGTAGAAAGTTCATCACTTAAGTCCTCTATGACAAGAATATTGAATCTTTTATAGGCATTCCTGAGGATCTCTTCAGTCTCTTTAGCCACCTGATCAGTCTCTCCGAGCATAAGCTTATTCATTCTGGCTTTGCTCTGGAACTCGTCCTTGCAATATTTGAAGATCATGTTTATTTTCTTGGGAGTGATGGAAGGATAAAGTTGGATAGCAATCTGCTCCTAGATTTCTAGGTCTTTTGCCATGGCATTGTTCTTTCTTATCTCAAGTTCCTTCTCTAAGCTTTTGGGAATCAGGGATATAATTTCAATGAATGCCTTGTTATAAACATTAAGATACCTGACTGTAGCATCTTGCAGGATCTTCTAGTCAGCTTCATTGTATTCATCATAGAACTCGGTCATTGGTTTTAGGTTCCCATCCACAGTGACTGGTTTGATGATATCATTAATGTACAGAGTAGGCTTTTCAACAAATTCTTCTTCCTTCTCTTCCTTTCCTTGACCGGTAGAGGGTTCACTAGATGATTTCTTCTTCTTCTTCATTTTCTTGATCTCTTCATCAGATTCTATCTCTTCTTCATCCTTCTGACTTGTATAGGTCCTTGTTGCCTTTTTCTTTGTTCTCATTTCTCCTTTACTAGATGTCTGGGCTTCTGGTTTTGATGCCTTTGAGCTCTTAGCAGTGGTAGATGCAAAGCTCTTAGAGGATCTGGTCCGGGAGGGGGCTTCCACCAGAGCACTTTCTTTTTGTGCTTCTTCCTTTTCTTTCTCTACCCTCTTCATCTTCTCTCTATTGGCATCAAGTGCCTCCTTTGATATTCCATGCCTCTTGGCGAAATCTGCTACTTCCCTTCTCATTTTTCTTTTGATTTCAAGTTGTCTAAGTTCAACATTTACACTCAGCTCTTGGTATGTTCCAAACCTTTTTGCCTTAGGGTCTTTGGGCTGGCTCAGCAGATGTTGGATATGGAGTTCTAGGATTTTCTCATCAACCTCATACCCCATTGGCATGATCCATACTATTCTTGGTTCTACTGCCTCCATCAGACATTGATCAGTGTCTACCATAAAGCACACGGTATCCTTGTATTTTTCAACTAGGGATTGGGGAATTCTCTCTCTAGCTTGTAGCATGCTTTGGAAGTTTTTGAAGTAACCCCACAGTGCCGTGTTTTGTGCCTTGGCATCACCAAGCCCATGCAAGTAATCTCTGATTTGAATTGCAACTGGTCTGTTATTTTGCCATACCCATCCACTGGATCTGGGTAGCTCATTCATGTAGTAAAAGAATAGGCAGAGTATCAAGCCACCATATTTGAAAGAATTCTTCTTATCCTTCTTTATCTTTTGCAGATTCTCCAAAAGTTGGTTCAGAAGGAGCTCACAAAGATCATAGTCTGCATTCTCTCTTAACATCTGATAAGCAGTGTAAATTGTAGTTTCAGGTACTGAATTTTCCCTACTAGAGTGATATATCTTGTAACCAATTATCATGGAGGCAAACTTGACATCTAGATCAATGATGTCTTCTATTGTCATTGCTCTCTTGTCAAATTTTGATCTGGTAGCCTCACTCACAGTTTGGTTTTTGACCGATTTGAGAACAGGTAACCCTCCGAATGAATGCAAACCGGTTACTGCCCTAATAGCATCTTTTGTGATCTTAAATGGTCTATTCAACCATATGAAGTTATCATGTACTCTGCTCAACACATACCGGACCCACTCATCTTCTGCAAAATAGGGGAAATGCATGCATTAACCGAAATGCTTGTCCTAAATAGCCTTGTACTGGGGTTTAATTTCAAAAGAATCTTCTATTAACTATTTGTGATAGATATCCATTAACTTGGATTCCCCAAATTCCTCAACGTTTGCATGAATATATGCCCTAACATCTTCTACATGTAAAATCCCATGCGGAATGCTTGAAAAGGCACCTAGGGGATCAACTTCTAGGGACTTGTAGGGATGCTTCTTGAATTTAGGACGTGGCCTATCAGAGATCTTCACAACATTCAGAGTGGCCATCTTTTGAAAGATATAGAGAGAGGTTTTTCAAGAGCGGAAAATACCTTTTGCGCTTCTAGGGTTCACGATATGATCCGGATCAGATTGCTGAAAGAATCAACTTCTGCGGTTGATCTTTGGTGGGCTTGAGACAATTTTGTTGCAGAGCTCCTTTTCTCTTTTTCTCAAATGTAGAATGAGCAGATGTTCAATAGGAGAACCCTTATATTTCTGTGCAAACCCTAATTCCTCATTGTAATAAATGCACAACTTATGTCATTCCGGATGCCTTGTTTTCCTTGTTCTGAGAAGGAAAATCTTATCCAGATCACTGAGATGCACTCAGAGTTGATGTTAGAGATGAATTATAATGACTATCCTTTCCTCAGATCATCCCATTTATCTGCAGATCAAGATGTTTCAATTTAGAATCACACAGATCAAACTGTGAGAATCCTGCTTTTACCGGAAGACTGTTAAACCAGATCAATCTGGGAAGATTAGACTCTTCAAATCTTTTTGCAGATCTTCCATATCTTTACCAAGGCTTCTTTAGATATTTATATGAGAACCCTTTAATCCACAACTTACCATGTACCAATTTCAGGCACCAAATGATTGGCTGGGGGAAATTATTTTTCCTTTGTGTCTCCCCCTGAGCTGGAGCTCAATATTTAGTTTTTGGAAGGAATATCAACACCAGATTTTCGTGCAAATCCATCCCCAACATTTTATGTGCTTCTCTTTACCTAAATCTTGTTCATCTCCCTTTGAACTTCATCCGCATTCACTTTTCCTTTTCCTTTGTCTTGAGTTTGATTATGATACATCGGACCCCTTTTATCTTGATTCTTGCTTCTATAGAATTTGGCAATATGACCGGATCTATTGCAATTGTGGCAAACAATATTTCTTTGCATTTTTTACTGATATCCTCTTGTTTTGCATTGATTAGCCATATGTCCCATTCTATTGCATGCAAAGCATCTACCATTGAATGAATTGTTCATTTGCATATTTCTACATTCATGAGATTTGTGACCATACCTTTTGTAGTTGAAACACTATCTGGAGAAAGTTGAATTAGACTGATTTGTTCTCTTTTTGCACTATTTGCTTTATGACCGAAGTTATTATAGTTGTGGTAGTATCCATTGAAGGATGGATATCTTTGAGCATTTGGTTGCCTTACCGCAGGTCTTCTAGGCCTGTTCCTTGGATTTCCTAATCCAAAGTTCTTCTAACTGGATCCGGAGCATTCACCTTTCTCATATCCCAAGCCATGCTTGTCATCTACCCTCTTTTGACTTTCAAGTAGAACTTCAGGTTGAGTAGAACTTCAGGTTGAGTAGAACTTATCTTGAATTTCTCTTTGTATTCATTTGTTGTTTGGAGACCCCTTTTGAGAGTATCTATCTGATTTTCAAGTTGTTCTTCATTATCTCTAGCATCTTCAAGATCAGATTCTAGATGCCTGATTATTCTGTCCATTTTGTGGCATTCTTCTGACTTCTTCTTGAGATATTGATTTAGATTATCTTCAATTTTTCTTCTCTTCAATTTCTTGGGTAAATTTCATAACTCCTGATTCCATTTCATGACTCACCATAATGACTTCTTTTGATAGCTTCCCACATAACTTGTTTTTCTCATTTAATTCTTCATTATTATCATTGATTTCACTTTGATTTGGTAATTGTTGAAGTAGTTCCTTTCTCTTTTTCATAGAGATAATCAATTTTTCTCTGAGTTCATTTATTAAGTCATCAGCTTGTTTGACTCTTTCCTTCAAGGTATTGACTTCAGAATGAGATTGCTCAAGATCATCTAGGGCAGACTGAAGTTGTTCCCTCATACCATACATATCCATTGAGATTCCCGGATCTTCCTCAAGTTGTTAGGATTTGTTTGAAGGAACTTAGCTCTGATACCAATTGTTGATAACTGAGAGGGGGTGAATCAGTTATCTTAATAAATGGTCTTTCTTTTCTTCTTTAACAATTAAAGCAATATCAAATCACATCAACATACATAACCATGGAAGCAGAAATAAACTCAATACACATGACATAATATTTTTGACGTGGAAAACCCTATTAAGGGAAAAAACCACAGGGTGATTAACCTAAGATTGTATTCTCTGTTAAAAGAATAAGATAGTACAAAATGGCACTTGCCAATTAGGGCTCACTACCTGAGCACACTGCTCACAAGAGGCTCACTACCTACAATAGTTTATAGAAGGAAACAAGATACTTGAACTGATGAGAAGCATCCACATGTGCTTAGGTTCAATTCTGGTTGAGCTCAATATACTGATCTATTGCACTTCATTCTTCCTCTGCCTTAGTGCTGCTATTCTGTCACATACCGGACCTCTGTCTCTATTTATGCACTATTCTCTACTTTTCTTCGTACTATGCAATACACCACACACACACCTTCTCATCAAAATCCATCAGGTATATATATTCGCACCAAGGATTTCATCATCTTTCTAGTCAGCATCTGGAATAGTCAATATTTTTCCAAACTCTAGTCTGTTGGCTGAATCCTTTCTTACCAAGTGATGCGTATCAAAGAGATAGATATAGAGGTCATCAATCATGTCAGCCAATCATGAATGATACCTTAAGAACCTTGATCACCATCAATATCTCATCCGGATTAAGGTCTGATGCTCTACTGGTCAGTTCTTCCTCAGTCTACTCTGCCAAACGGGAACCCAATACTTAGGTGCTCATATCTCTTCACTCTTTCATCACCGGAGGCTCAATCTCTGGAATCTATCAGTCAAGGTACTCCTCTTAACTTCCCCAAGTCTGTACTATATAGAGATACTTCCTCTGAGAGATCTGGACCTGATTGTTGGACCTTGCTGCATGCTCTGTTCTTGGTCACTGGACCAAAATACTCTTCAATCTGACTTCCGGTATAGACACACCATGTCCTGCGGATGTGTGGGATGGTCTTTGTTGCCATCAATGACAACACCCATGAAGCCACACAGTGTCTCTTGCCAATAATTACCAAGGTACCAGGTAGAATGTCAACCAGAGGCCTTTTCAACCTTACAATCCGGCACCCGTTAATGCAGTTAGGGACCTTGTCCCTATTTAGAATAATCTTGCAGCTGAATATGAATGGTGTTTTCCATGCAATCAGCCACACAGTCAGGTAGCCTACTCAAATGGGGTGATAAATCAAGCTCTGATGGTGCAAAATGTTGCAGTCTCACAGCCAAACACACCTAATGATGGGGCTATGCAACAGCAAGAGCAACCTCAGAGTGATTTTGCCTTCATAAATTGGCAGGAAGGTGAATTCTGTGGCATGAATAGAGATGATGCCTCAGTTGCAGCAAATACAAGAGCCAAAAAGAGGGGTTATGAGATAGATCAAGCAGCAAAAAAAGGAAAAGGACCTGCTGATGCGTCTACATCCTAGATTCCCCATATTTTGCAAAGAAATACTCAAGCAACTACAAGGGAACAACCTCATTTGCAGGTTGATACTGCTGCTACAAGGTCCCAACAAAAGGTAAGCATCACTCCACCTTTCAATATCATTGAAAATATGAAGAAGATGAATGTGACAATATCTATGTGGGATTCCTTAGCAATCCCAGGTCAAAAGGACATGTTGCAATCTGCCTTGTCTAATTTAAAAATGTCAAATGATACAGCTATTCACCCAACTAGGGTTGTCCTTACCAATTCATCCCAGGACAATAGCAAACAGCCAAACAAAAGTGCTAAACCACTTCCATTTTATGTATCTTTCATAATTGGAGACAAGATAGTACATAACTGTATGGTGGATAGTGGTGCAAGTAGTTCTGTGATGCCAAAATAGATTATAGACCAATTAGGATTGAAGTACCAACCCCTGGAGAAAGGTGTGCTTCAGTTAGATGGCACAACTGTTAACATTGTAGGTGTGATAAAAGATCTAACTCTCACCTTGCACACTTGCCCAAATGTTTCCATTTCCCAGGAGGTATTCATCATAGACTTACCTCCTTATTTTGCCATGTGTTTGTCAAGAGAGTTCATAGCTAAGATAGGAGGATATTTATCCTCGGACGAGTCCCACATGTTTTTTAGGACCAGATATGGTACAAAGGTGACCCTAAAGTCTAAATTGCTTACCCAGTATCATATAGAGCCTTATACACCAAGTGTCGTTAATGCAAATTGCATTATTTCTGATGATCCTGAGCTTGTTGCTGCTCAAGAGCTACAAGCTGAAAGTATACCAGAGGTGCTGTTAAAGGAGTGGGCCTTGGAAAATTTTGTAGATGGTCCTAAAGGGCACATCCAAGAAATTGGCATGGGTGTTTACATACTGCACGAACCTGAAACAGAAATTCCAAACTTTGTAAAGAGTGCTAAACAACAGATAGAGCAGCAAGAGGAAGTATGGAAAATGTACTTTGATGGCTCTAGGAACAGGAATGGATCTGGTGGTGGTGCAATTCTTGTGTCTCCACAAGGTGAAAGATATTATTTTGCTTTCCATTTTTCTTTTTCATGTACAAATAACACTGTTGAGTATGAGGGATTGATCCAAGGTTTGCAGTGGGCAAGAAAGAGGAAAATTGGTTGTTTACAGGTGTTTGGGGATAGTGAACTTATTGTAAATCAAGTGAGGGGACTACATGCTACAAAGAATGATGTCCTGAAATGCTATAAACATAGGGAATGGGATATGATTGAAGAGTTTCATACTTTCAATCTAATCTCCATTCCAAGAAATCAGAACTATTATGCTAATAAGTTAGCTGCAATTGGGGCTCAGTTTGACATCCCCAGTGATATTCAAAGAGAAAAGGTGCAGCCTCATGTCAAAATCATGGATAGGCATTCTATCCCTGACAATAACATTCATTGGCAGGTTTTTGAGAGTGATGAGCAGATCCTGCGTTTCCTGTTAGAAGAAGATGAGTTTTCTGTGATGAATTAGGACAAACTCAAACAACAATATGGCAATGATCAAATTGTTTAGTTAAGAACAAACAAGATGCCCAAAGGTTTGGTAACCTTGGAATCTATTTTTAGCACTGATGATCAGCTAAAAAAGAGTAAAATCACCATGCAAGTCAAAGTGGAACATTATGAGGAGCTGGAAATTTTCAAGGGTAAGCTTCTCAAAATTGGTAAAATCTGTTCGCCTAAAGATAGGAAAGCTTTCATTGCTCTTTGTCAATAATTTGAATATGTGTTTGCTTGGGATTATTCAGACCTAAAGGGGTTTGACCCTCATATTGCCCAGCATACTATAGAGTTAGAACCAGGTACAAAACCTGTGAGGCAGAAGCAAAGACCTTTAAATCCAAAGCTTGAGCCTCTAATGATTAAAGAATTAACCAAGCTGATCAAGGGAAAAATCATTTTCCCGATCAAGCATACTTCTTGGGTCTCCAACCTTGTCCCTGTGAGAAAAAAGAATGGAGAGATTAGGCTGCGTGTTGATTTTAGGGACCTTAATAGAGCCTCTCTGAAGGACCACTACTCGCTACCCTCAATGGAGCAAATTATGCAAGTAGTGACTGGTTCTGAAAGATTCTCCTTGCTTGATGGATATTCTAGCTATAATCAAGTGTTAGTCAAGGAGGAGGATCAGTTTAAAATTGCTTTTACTACCAAATGGGGCACCATGGCCTACAAAAGGATGCCTTTTGGTCTATCAAATGTTGGCTCTACTTTTTAGAGAGCTATGGATATGGCTTTTAAGGGTCTGCTGTATAAATTGGTACTTGTGTACCTTGATGATATTACAATTTTCTCTAAAGATGCAGATGAACATTTATCCCACTTGAGGCAAGTATTTGAGAGATGCAAAGAGTTTGGGATATCTCTCAATCCCAAGAAATGCATTTTCATTGTGCATGAAGGCAAGCTTTTAGAACACGTTGTGTCAAAAGAGGGAATTACCATTGATGCAGAAAGGGTAAGGGCTATTTTGGAGCTGCCTTTACCTAGTCACAAGAAAGGACTACAAAGTTTTATTGGTAGAATTAATTTTCTGCGAAGATTTATATCTAATATTGCAAATCTATTGAAGCTGTTGACCTCTATGCTAAAGAAAAATACAGTTTTTAGTTGGACAAAAGAGGCCAAACTCAGCTTTGAGTCCATAAAAGAAGTGTTATCAGCTGCACCAACTCTAGTAAATCCCAATTTCTCAAAGGATTTTATCTTGTATGCTTATGGCGGTCTAGATACAATCTCTGCGATTCTGGTACAGCAACAAAGTGACGGCTTTGAATAGCTAATCGTTTTCTTTAGTCAAGGACTAGAAGAGTACGAGCAAAGGTATAGCTTCATTGAAAAACATGTCCTTACAGTGGTAAGGAGCCTCAAGAAGTTTAGGCATATTATTTCTAATAGCAAGATACATTTGATGGTTGCTCACCATAGCATGAAAGAGTTCCTGTTAGGCAAAGATGTTAATGAGAAAAGGGTTGGTTGGATCACCAAAGTCATGGAATATGACGTAGATATCAAGATAACCAAATTCGTCAGAGGTAGAGGACTCAGTGAACAGCTTGCTACATGTTCTGAAAATAAAACAAAAAAAGAAGAGGAGGTGCTTCTGATCATTGAAGATGTACATCAGGATGATACAACAGCAGTGAGCACAAGTTGGGTTAATAACATGACTCAATTTTTGCAAATTGTTGAATGTCCAGTAGGTCTAGATAGAACCAAAAGAAGATATTTTAGACTACAGTCCATTCCATATGTTTTAATAAATGGCGTCCTTTTCAGAAAAGACTTTAATGGTGTGTTGTTAAGATGCATTGACAATGATCAGACTAACAGGGTGCTGCATGAGTTTCATGATGGAATAGCAGGGGGTCATTTTGCCCCAAGGACTATTTCTTGGAAAATAATGAGAGCTGGATATTATTGGCCCAGCTTATTTAAGGATGCCCATGCATGGGCTAGAAAATGTGTAAAATGTGCCATTTTTGCAGGCAAAGAAAGGTTGCCAGCTTTACCTCTGCAACCAATTCAAGTAGAGCAGCCCTTTATGAGATGGGGCATTGATTTTATAGGTACCATTAACCCACCATCAAGTGCAGGCCACAGGTGGATACTTACAGCTACAGACTATTTAACAAGGTGGACTGAAGCAGTGGCTCTAAAGGAATCCAATGAGACCATTGTTTTGAGCTTCTACGCAATGCTTTAGCCTTTGTTGGATTGAGGATAACTGACTGGGCTGTTAAGAATGGAATCTATTTGAGTACTTCATCAAATTATTACCCACAGGCTAATGGTTTGGCTGAATCTACAAATAAGAATCTCATAAGGATTATTAAAACATCAATGAAGGACAACCAGAGGACCTGGTACACTAATCTAAAATTTGCTTTATGGGTTGATAGAATAACTCCCAAGAGGTCTATTAGAAACTCCCCATATATGTTAGTTTATGGGAAAGAGGCAAGATTGCCTATGTCTATAGAGCTGCCAGCACTAGATATCATGAATCAGCTAGAGATGTTTGAAGAAGAAGACCCCATGGCTGTCAGATATGCTCAACTTATGGAGCTGGAAGAGAGCAAAGATAAAGCTATGAAAGCTATGGAGTATCATCAGCTTCAGACAAAAAGAGTTTTTGACAAGAGAGCCACTCCCAAAATTTTTAGGGAGGGTGATATGGTGCTCAAATGGGATGAGTTGAAAAGCAGGCCAGAAAAGCACTTCAAGTTTGATAGCATGTGGAGTGGCCTATTTATCATTACTGAATGCAAGGAGCACAATGCATTTTAGTTATCAAGCATGGATGGAGAAAATTTGCCTATCCCAGTCAATGGGATACTCTTGAAGAGGTGTTTTGAGGTATGACTTACCTTGTAAAACAGTAGATTAGGTTTCTTGCTTTCAATAAGTGTTGTTGCACAATAGTTTAGATCCCTTTTTTTTTCCTTAAGTGTTGTCTAGCATAGTTAGACTTTTGCTTTCAGGCTTTTGGTTCTGTTTTGGTCTTTCCAATGTTCTTCACTGCTAATATGTTGAGTTGCTAAAGTCAGGATTATTTGTCAAAGTATATTTTTAGTCTCTGTATGACTCCATGCCCAATGGATGCTTAAGGCCACTGGTCTAATTGTTTAGCAGGAAAACATCCCATAGAAGTTGCCAAAATGTTGACCTATTTTCCTCTGCCCAGACTTAAATAATTCACCTTGTATTTCCTTAAAAATCCTTTAGAAAATGACCCTACAGGGCTTAGATCCTTCAATATTCATGTTGTACCTTACAGAAAAACCTAAAATCTTTCTTGAAGAATCCTTGCAGAAAACCCAGAAAAACCCAGAAATCTTTTGGCTTCAAGTATTTTCCATCACAGAGATTTCTCAATTTTATACTTAGTATTTGTATATGCATTTTTTCAATATATGTTTGCATGTACATTCGCCATTGTATGTTCGCATATGCAAAGGAAATGTACATAGACGAGATACAAGAAAATATACAAAGGGCATATGCAAGGGGTGAAATGTAGGGATGAACGTATGTTTGCATTGTATGTTCAAATGTACAATCGCACATACAAAGGAAAAGATACAAGGGGAATATGCAAAGAAAATATGCAAAGGCCAAGATACAAGGCCGACATACAAGGGTCACATAAAAGGAAAAGAGATGCAAGGATACAAAGGCGGAAAGATACAAAGGGACATACAAAGGCTTTTACATATTGGCAACATACAAAGGCAAATGTATATCGGCAAATGTGCAAAGGGCACATACAAGGAAAAGTTACAAGAAAAGATACAAAGGGTGGGGTCCGCCAATTGTATATTTGTGATTGTATGTTTGCACATGCAAAGAAAAGATACAAAGGGTGGGGTCTGCCAATTGTATATTTGCGATTGTATGTTCGTACATGCAAAGAAAAGATACAAGGAGGAAGATACAAAGCCTGGGGCCCACCAGGCGCACATACAATGGACCAGGTACAAGTTTAAATGTATGTTTTTATGCAAGGTTTGTATGCATGTTTTCCTTTGTATATTCTACGTTGTATGTTCGTACATACAAAGGGTCATATACAAGGGTGATATACAAAGGTTACATGTATATGCCGAAATGAAGTTTTACAATGTACAAGGATTGCATGCATTTTTGCTTGTATATTGTGATTGCATATGCGATATACAAGGGAAATGTACAAAGGAAAAGATACAAGCCAGACTTGTCCTGAGGAATCAAATGCAACTTATAAAATGTTGGAGTCCACAATTTGTACGTTAAGTGCTTGTATGTGCAAACATACAAAGAATATATACAAAGGTCGGACCCGATGTCAATTTCAACTCGCCTTATAAAGTGTTGGGGTCCACACATTGTATATACATGCCTTTGTATATTTGCAATTGTATGTTTAAACATACAATTAGATATACAAAGGCGATATGCAAGAGGTCACATACAAAGGGATTTCGACGTGACCTCTTTCATCGGTGACTCAGTTCATAGTCTTTCCGACGACTGATAGAATATGCAAAGGAGTATATACAAACTTGACCCGACTATGGAATCAAATATAGCAGATAATCATTTGAGGTCCACAGGAATGAATTTATATACATATTCAAATGCATAAACAAAGGCACTTCAAAGACCAATTCAAATGCATATACAAAGGCACTTCAAAGACCGATTCAAATGCATATACAAAGCGCAGGTTCAAAGGGTCATTCAGATGCCGATTCAGGTCGTAGATGCAAAGCGATATACACAAGCAGTTGACCGTAACTTTGACCGCGAATATCTTGCACATCCTGGCAAATTTCTACATACTGTAAAAGGCAAAAATGCTCATTTTTGTCTCCTCTTTCATTTGGCGGGCTTTTGGGGGGAATATTCTCACTTTCATCTTTAGATCTGGATTTGCATGTTTTGGCGGCTGGACGTTTCAGCGACCATTTTTGGGGCAAGATGCAGATATTTATTGTGATTCATTGGTGCAGGTAGAAGTTCAGCAGCTTGCATTGATGACCAGAAATATCTCTTAAACTGCCATGTTTCAGATATTTCATATATTCCTTGTTGAAGATAACCATTGAAGCTGCTCGCATTCACTGCCCAGAATATCTTCCACCGATTCATTGTTGCAGATCAATGATTCAGTAGTTTACATTAAAGACTCAAAATATCTTCCATCTGCCCCTATTCCAGATATGTTTATGCCATGAATTCTTGTAGATGAACATCCCTTCAGATAGATATTTTTCTGTTACAGCTCATCGAGCAGATTTTTGTAACCGACTTAGGTTAGATTGAAATGCTATATATGCATAGCATGAGATGTAAATAGGGTTGAAAATTTTTTAGAATTGAGGCTTTCTATTTTCCAAACAGAGCTTTCTGCTACTGTAACTATGCCTTCTTATTAAATATATGCAAGTTATTTTTACCTCTTTTATTGATTTTGGTTTTAGTGTAAATCTGCATGTGATTGTCTATGAACATCTTTGTTCCTCTCAATCATTGTGTTTCTTACCTTTGCTAGAACCAGTTGAATCTTTGTATGTCTACTTGCTATATCTAGTTATGTTGTGCATTTTCTCAGTACTGTGAGGGTTCTTCTATTCAACTTGGTGAATCACCCCTTTATTTTCAAAGTTTTATGTTTATCTTTCATTTAAAAGCATTCCTTCTCCCTTTTCCTCTGAAGATCTAGTAGATTTTAGGTGATAACCAGTTAAAGAAGATGGCCTTCTCTGGAGGTCTGATCTCATTTCGCAAGGTCCCACACTTTGAGATCACTCCCATGTTTCTCCAGATTGTTGAAGTTTGACAACTGCATCAAGGGTGCAAATCTGAGAGACAACAATGTCTTCATTGTCTTGCTTCTAGGGTCTCATTTGAGAGGAACCTCCTTCAACAATATAATGAAAAATGCATGAAATAATAGAAATAGCAAAAACACGAAGGAATTTATTGATCGCAGGCCACTTCGAGGGGGCAACCTCCTTTGACCAAGTTCAATACAATAAATTCGTGGATTCCTTCATTGGCCTCAACACATACTTATATACTAAGTCTAATCTAAACAACTATTACTCCCCATGAATGTGGGATAATACAATATACTCACGGGATGACTTACAAAGCATATGCGTCTAACAACAATATACTAACAAAGTAAGGAGAAGGGATAAACACGGGTTCCTAACATCCCCTCCCTCTTAGAAAAGCTTTGTCCTCAAAGCTTAAGATGTGGAAATTGTTGTTGAATCTGAAGGATTGGTTCCCCTATAGCATCCTCTGGTTGCATTCCATGCCACTGAATTAATACCTCTATGATGGCTCGAGAGCGAAGCTGATGAGTGCACCTATTGAGGATTGTCTCTGGCTCCAAAATGATGGATCCTTCATTATCCAGTTCTGGTAAAATAGTTTGTGCTCTAATGTTGGTGCCAAGAACTTTCTTTAGACAAGAGACATGAAATACTAGATGAATGCAGGAAGGAGGAAGCTCCAATTTATAAGCAACTGACCCAATCTTCTGAAGAACCTTACATGGCCCATAGAACTTCGGAGCTAGCTTATGACGCCCTTTAATTTTTAAGGGGGATTGCTTGTATGGCTGTAGATGAAGAAAAACCATATCACATACTTGAAAAGTACACTTAGAACCGTGTTGGTGAGCTTGTTGTTTCATTTGATTTCTTGCCATGTGAAGATTGTCCTACAAAATGTGAAGAATCTAATCTCAGGTTCAAAGAATCGTGTCAACTGTCTAAACTGGTGAACTGCTGGGGGTGTATGGAAGGAGCACTGGCAGTGCTTGACCATAGACTTCTTCATATGGAGTCATTTTAGATGCAGTGTGGTAGGAGGTATTGTACCACCATTCAGCGAGAGGGAGCCACTTTGCCCACTGATGCTATTGTTCTAAAGTGAATCAATGAAGATAAGTTTCCAAACATTTGTTGATAACTTCAGTCTGACCATCTATTTGTGGGTGATACCCTGAACTCATCTTCACTTTGGTGCCAGTGTGGCGAAATAGTTCTATCCAAAAATGACTGGTGAAAGTTGCATCACGATCTGAGACAATGGAAGAAGGGATTCCATGAAAATCTGTGCGACTGAGGAGGCGGTATAGGGATGGTTGAGGACACAAAAATGACTATATTTGGAGAGGCGATCAACCACAACCAAGATCATTGTATTCCCTCCAGATTTAGGGAGCCCCTCAATGAAATCCATAGAAATATATGTCCAAATCCATGTAGGGATGGGCAAGGGTTCAAGCAATCTAGGAAGGAGTGTTGTTTCACCCTTGTTGCACTAGAAGGTATCACATTTAGCCACCATCTGTTGAATTGCCCTTTTCATTCCCTTCCAAAAGAAGTTATGCCATGCCCGCTCATAAGTTTTGAGGAACCCAGAGTAACCTATCGATGGAGAAGCATGGAGTTCATAGAAGACAGCCTGTTGAAAATCTGTGCTTTAGGGAAGCACCAGACGACCCTTGTATCTCAGAGAAGCACCATCCCAAGAGTAATGTGGTACAGCAGAAGGGTTATTAGCCAACTACTGGATGATTTGAGATAATGAAGATTCATTGGCATAGCCCTACTAGACAGATTCCAACCAATTTGGAACAGGCATAGAAATAGCTGAAAGAGAAGCTTGGTCATCAAATGTGTGACAAAGAGCATCCACCACAATATTGTCCTTACCCTTCTTGTAAGTGATCTCATAGTCATAACCCATGAGTTTGCTAACCCATTTCTATTGTGCTGGGGAGGAGACCCATTGTTCTAGGAAATATTTCAGACACTGGTGATCAGTCTTGATGCAGAAATGATTCCCTAATAGGTATGGCCGCCACTTCTATACTGCATGCAAAATAGCCATCATTTCCTTCTCATATGTAGAGAGTACTAAATTCTTACCTAAAAGGGCTTTGTTGGTGAATGCAATGGGATGTTCATCTTGAAGGAGAACAGCACCAATTCCATTGTCGCAAGCATCACTCTCAAAAGTGAAGGTCTTGGAAAAATCTAGCATAGCTAGAACAGGTGTAGTACACATAGCTTGTTTTAGTTTTTCAAATGCACACTCAGTAGCATGTGTCCATGTAAAAGCATCCTTTTTCAACAGAGCAGTTAATGGAGCTGTAATCTTCCCATAATCCTTGACAAACTTGCGGTAGTAGCCAGTCAATACTAAAAAACCACGAAGGCTCTTGAGTGTCTAATGATGCAGCCAATTTTTCATGGCATCTATTTTGGCAAGATCCACTCACACCCCTTGGGCTGAATCAATATGCCTGAGATACTCCACTTCCTCCTACCCAAAAACACATTTCGACTATTTTTCATAGAGATGATGATCAGAGAGAAGTTACAGTACAAGATCCAGATGCTGGAGATGCTTAGCCCATATTTTACTATAGATGAGGATATCATCAAAGAAGACCAAAATAAATTTCCACAAGTAGGGCCGGAATATTTTATTCATCAATGCCTAGAATGTGGAAGGAGCATTAGTGAGGCCAAAGGGCATGACCAAAAACTCATAGTGGCCATCATGCGTACAGAAAGCCATTTTGGGGATATCATCCTTATGAACCTGAATTTGGTGATACCCAGAACGAAGATCCAACTTGGAGAAAAAATAAGCGCCATGAAGCTCCTCAACAACAGGAATCAAAAACTTATCCTTGATTGTGATGTGATTAAGTGCTCAGAAGTCAATGCAGAGGCACCATGACCCATCTTTTTTCTGGACAAGAAGAACTGGTGAAGAAAAGGAACTGGTACTAGGGCGAATAATACCTTGCTTCAGTAAGTCCTGAACGAGCATCTCAATATCTATCTTTTGGTGAAATGGGTAGCGGTAGGGCCTGATGTTGGGAGGAACGCTTCTAGGAAGGAGCTGAATACAATGGTCCTCTAGTCATGAAGGTGGCAATCCCACTGGTTCAGCAAAGACACATGCATATCTATCCAAAATTTGTTGTAGATCTGAAGGAGTAGTGGAGATCGCGGATGGTTGCATCTGAATGGAATGGAGTTGAGCGATGACTCCATGTGAATTCTTCTTAAGGCAATTTTCTATGTGATGTGAACTAAGGATGCTGAGAGACCTTGGTTGTAAGCCCTTCAATGTGTGTTTTTTCCCATTGTCTGAAAACTGCATCCAAAGTTCAGCAAAATCCCATAAGATGGGTCCAAGAGTGTGTAACCATTGAGCACCCAAAACCACATCGCATCTACCTAAGGGCAAGGCAAGCATGTCAGAGCGCAGGTTATAATCTCCAATAAAGATACGCACACTACAACAATTCCCTTTGCAAGGTAATGTGCCCCCATTAGCAATCATGACTTCAAAGTTGGAGCGAGGATGGATAAAACAATTGGCCTATTTGGCGATCCGAGGGTCAATGAAGTTATGAGTGCTACCAGAATCAATGAGTATTGTAAGAGGGAGCTTCTTGAACTAACCCTTGACCTGCATGGTTTGTGGGGTGGTGACTCCTACTAAAGCATGGAGAGAGATCTCTGGGTGGTCTTCCTGAGAAGGAGGTTCAATAGGCAGTTGCTGAATGTTGACCTGATCATCTACTGTATCCTGAGCATCTTCATAAACTTCAGTTGCAGGCAGAGAATCCACATCCAAGAGATAGAGCTTTTGCTCAACACATCTATGTCCCTGAGTGAATTTCTCATCACAATTATAACAAAGCCCTTTTTCTCTACGTACCCTCATCTCTGCTTCAGAAAAATGCTTGATAGGAGTTGTTCTAGGAGCTAGCGTGATTGGAGGTCTTTGGGAAACCATATTTCTGAATGGAACAAAAGTAGATTTGGAGCGCTATTGAGATGTGATCTTGTCCTCTGCCAACTTAGCCAACCCTAGGGCTTCCATTATTGTGTTGGGATGGAACATTTTAACCTTAGATCAGATTGCATCCTTCAGACCATTGACAAAATAACTCCTAAAGAATTCATCAGACAATCTCTCTGTGTGATTGGTCAGTTTCTGAAATTTTGTCTGATATTCTCTCACAGTGCTAGTTTGGTGAAGTTTAATGAGTGCTCCTATAAAGTCATCAAAAGCACTAGGGCCAAATCGTTGCAAAATGAGTTTGCAAAAATCTGTCCATTTTGGCTCTTCATGAGCCTTGATGTACCAACAGAACCATTGAAGGGCTTCATGTTCCAAATGAAAGGATGCAAGTGGGACTTTGTTGACATCAAAAGTATTATGCAGACTGAAATATTGTTCTGCCTGGTATATCCATCCAGTCGGATCATCACCATTGAAGTGAGGAAAATTAAGCTTTGGCCCACAAAAAATTGCTGGAAGAAGAGAACCCAATGTCTATAGAAGACTCTGGCTGCTATCTATTGTTCATGGTTGAATGCTGAAGATTGAGGCTAAGAATTGTTTCATCCAGATCTTGGAGTTTGGTCTTGAGGGCTGCAAGTTCATCCTCCATGTTTTTTACTCCTGCGCGGGTGACAACCATAACCAAGAGTTTTTTCTCTTTTTGGAATGGATAGAAAAATAAAAATAGAAACTTTTTTAGTAAAGGAAAATTTGGATTTGGGAAAAACTCTGATGGGTAATTAAGGTTTGACTAGGTTTTGGACACTTTCTGAGGGACAGGGAAGCAGGAAATGGGGATTTCAGAAGCGGGGTGAAAGAATGGGAAAATTTGTCCAAGAGGGACAAAGGAGTAGAAATAGGAAATGAACATTGTGGCAAAATTTGAAGATGATTGGGTGCGAATTGAAGAAGTTATGGCAAACCCTAAAAATAGACAAATGTGGGATTTTTGGCTTTGATAAGTGAAATTTGGGATAGGGTCCTCAAGGAAGGAAATATGCAGAATGGAATTTTAGGGCTTCCAGTGAATTTTCAAAGGAAACGGAGCTAAAGCAAGGAAGATACGGCTCTGGACAGATGCATTCTACGATTTATCAGCTGGCAATTGATATGGACCCCAAGTATGTTCGGCTTCCTAAAGGTTCAAGGGATTCACTTGGCTACCAATGCTATCTAACAGCTTGTGTATTGGGGCAGTACCCCTCACTCCACAGCTCAGGTAAAAATGATAATCGCTTTGCCACAAACGACAGCTCTTGGTTTACCTCATGGATGGGAACTAGTCAATTAGGTAGGGGTCATTGCCCTTTTCGCTGGTAGGTCCTCTCGATGGGCCAGGTACTTCAGGGTTCATGTGGTACTCCTCACAACAAGTTTTAGGGCTATGCCCAGGCACTTCCCACAGTTAAGCGGATAGGGATTATTCCCTGATCCAAACCTAGAATTGAAGTGAACAATACAGATGCAAAGAAAAAAGAACTACTACAATAATCACAGCGCCTGGAGGCCACTGCGAAAAAAAAATTGGCAAAAATTCTACCCAGCGAGCCCAAGAAAGTGCTCTGATACTAGATGAGAGGAACCTCCTGCAACAATATAATGAAAAATGCACAAAATAATAGAAATAACAAAAACACAAAAGGAATTTATTGATCGCAGGCCACTTCGAAGGGGCAACCTCCTTTAAGCAAGCTCAATACAATAAATTCATGGATGCCTTCATTGGCCTCAACACGTACTTATATATTAAGTCTAATCTAAATAACTATTACTCCCCATCAATGTGGGATAATACAATATACTCACGAGATGACTTACAAAGCATATGCGTCCAACAACAATATACTAACAAAGTAAGGAGAAGGCTAAACACGGGTTCCTAACATCATTGTTGCCATGGATCACAAAGTCGAGGATCTTATCTGTTTCATTGACAAGAAAAGGAGTTCAGTGTCTTGTCAAGCTTCATGCCTCTTGAGTTCAGTTTTGATGATTCAGGTTCATGCTCAGGATGATCAATGCTTAGGATGCAAGATGCAATTCTTCATGACGTGTCTTCAAGGGCACAAGAGCACAATGTGTCTTCAATGAGTTTCTTCATGGTCATAAGGTTTACATGGTATTGATATGATGCTAAGTGTTATGTTGATCTTCAAGTTTGATGTAGGACATGACAAAATGTCACTTCAAATGTCATAAGGTACTCATGCAAGGTAATTACCATATGTCACATCATGTCAGGAATTGTGAAGGAATTGTTTGTCATGTAAAGTTTGTTTTGCAACCACAAGTGATGTCATCTAGAGCTTGTGTTGATAGCAGAGAGATGTCAGAATTTAATGTGTTTTTAGATCATGTCATTCAGGTCTTTATGTTAGAGTGCTCATGAGTTATCTTTATGTTCATGTTTGAGATATCATTATGAGTCAATGATCAATAGTGTTGATCTCAAGTGGGAGGAGGTCTGAGTTGGTAGTCATGCTTTGTTCTTCTTTCAAACAGTTTAAATTGTGTTTGGTTTGGTTATCAGCATTATGTTATAGTCATAACAAGAAATCTGAGGTCTTTAAATGAATATATACATTGTGTATATACATGATAGAGTGTGTGGTAATATGTTTCAAAAACTTGTTTAGGGTCTAAAACCTTAAGTTTAAGTTCTTAAGTTATTCTTTATAACCCTTTAATAGCCGTCAAGTGCTTTTGGTGCAATCACGGTAGGAGGGTTCATAGAATGAACTATCCGGACCGTGCAACAAGAGTAAACACAATGGAAATAACTCAAAGAAATGGAATAAATTTAGATTTAGTCATTCAGTATATCATAGCATTCAAATAGAGATCGACCGGCAACAAGTGGGCTTACAATTAGGACTCACAGGCCTGATTACATACATGTGCAAGATAAAGCTTTGAAGCTCCTTCACCAAAAAATGAATAAGCTATCTATCTAGAACTTAGTAACTTATAAACTGCTTTCCTAAGGATCTATTACATCAATATATATCAAGTCTGGATCATAAGATTCCTCCGCATCGGCCAAGGAAGATCACAAATTTCAAGAAGAGATGTAGCATGTGTACACAGATAGGTCAAACCTAAATGCATAGAACACTTTCAAAAAATGAATGGAATGATGTGCAGATCTTCAAGGAAGGTCGGCGACGAACCAAAGATCATTGAATGAAGTGTCATTAGGCTTCACAAATTGGGAAATGCTTCTGCAAGTTTCTCCTTCAGCTGGTTGTCTGTGATTATTAGGATGCTCTGTTCTGAGAACTTTCGATCTTCTGATAGCGATATCTCTCTAGTAATTAAGTGTGGATCTCTAAATTGTAGATGTGATGTAGATGAATGAATGTAGATGCTAAGTCCAGCTTCGCAAGGTTTGAAATATAACTGGACCAAAAATATAGAAACTGCTTCTGACTGAACTATCTGAACTGAACTGGAAAATGAAAAGAAACAAATTGAACTGCAAACAAACTGAAATGCAAATGTTTTTGGTTGATACAAGATTGTTCTTGAACCAGGGATGCTCCTCCATCAGACATCTAGGGTTATTGAAAAAGTGAGTCCCTAACTTTGCTGGGGCTAGGGGAGAACCAAGACGGTCCACCTTAGCCTAAGAAATCCATGATGAATCTTCTTCCGGTCTGCCTTTCCACTTCACAAGATATTCTTTGTATTGTCTTCCTCTAGTGTTGCATCCAACTCTGCTATCCAAAATGTCTTCAATCTACTCCAATGCCTATTGTGGTAACTATTTCTTCAAGTCTTCTTCCATGTTGTCACTGAACTTTTCTTTATGATACTAATATAGGTCTGCAATGTTGAAAATAGGTGAAATACCCAATGTCTCTAGTAATTCCGCTTCATATGCATTTCCTGAATCAAATTTCCTGAGTATCTTACAAGGTTCAAACTTCTTCATCTTCAACTTGTTATATGTCCCTACAGGAAATCTTTATTTTCTCAAGTACACCATCACTTCATCTCTAAATTCAAATTCCTTATGTCTTCTCTTCTCATCAGCCTTCTCTTTGTACTTACTATTCATATTCTCCAAATGCTTCTTCACCTGATTATGCACTGTCTTCATGTGATCTGCAAATTCTTCTACTTCTACACTTCTCTTTTCTTCCATGTTGATATCTCTTAATTCTACCACTCCTCTAGGGTTTACTCTAGTAACAATCTCAAAAGGTGTTCTTCTAGTACTCCTATTCAATGAATTATTGTATGCAAACTCTGCTTGTGAAATAATCAAATCCCAACTTCCTGTCTTCTCTCCAACCAAACATCTCAACAAATTTCCCAAACTCCTATTCACTACCTCTATCTGTCCATCAGTCTATGAATGAAAAGATGAACTGAATTTCAAATCTATCTTCATCTTCTTCCAAAGTGTCCTCCAAAAGTATCCAACAAATTTTGTGTCTCTGTCTGAAACTATACTCTTAGGTAATCCATGCAATCTCACAATCTCCTTGAAAAATAGGTTAGCTATATGCACTGCATCAGTTGTCTTCTTACAAGGTATGAAATGAGCCATCTTTAAAAACCTATTCACCACTACAAATATTGAATCATGTCCTCTTTGTGTCTTAGGCAACCTGATCACAAAATTCATGCTTATGTCTTCCCAAGGTCTCTCCAGTACTGTCAAAGGTTTATACAATCTAGTATTCTAACTACTCCCTTTTGCAACTTGACAAACTCTACAACTCTGCACAAATCTCCAAACATCCTTATCTATCTGAGGCCAAAAGTAGTTTTCACCCACCAAAGCCACTGTCTTATCAATGCCAAAATGTCATGACAATCCACCACTATGCTTCTCCTTGACTACATTATCTCTCATTGAACTTCTAGGTATGCACAACTGATTTCCTTTGAACAACATATCTTCTTGAAGGAAATAGTCCAACCACTTACTCGTATCTGTCACAACAGGTTCTTTACATGTTTTCCAAGGTTCTGCAAAATCAGTGTCTCCCTCATACATGTTCTTCAATTCATCAAAACCCAACACTTCAACTCTCATTTCTGTCAACAAGTTTCTTCTTCTACTCAATGCATCAGCAACTTTGTTTGATTTTCCACTCCTATGCTTCAACACAAATGTATAACTCTGCATGAACTCTACCCATCTCATATGTATTTGATTCAACTTACCTTGACTATTCAAATATTGCAAAGCTTGATGATCTGTATACAACACAAACTCCTTAGGTAACAAATAATGTCTCCACTTCTTCAAGGCTTGAATTATGGCATAGAACTCTTGATCATAGACTAGATATCTTCTCCTTGCATCATTCAACTTCTCACTGAAATATGCTACAAGTCTACCTTCTTGACTTAATACTGCTCCAATTGCATTTCCACTCACATCACAATCAACTTGAAATACCTTATTGAAATCTGGTAATGCCAAAACAAGCTATTCTATCACCTTCTACTTCAACAACTCAAAACTTTTATCTGCTCCTAATGTCCACTTAAAGTCTTTTCTGTCACCTCTCATTGTCTCTGTCATAGGGTTACAAATTGAATTGAAACTTCTGATGAACTTCTGGTAGAAACTAGCCAATCCGTGAAATGATCTAACTTCTCCAATGCTCTCTGGTGTAGGCCATTCAACAATTGCTTTCACTTTCTCATGGTCCATCTTCAATCCTTCCACAGAAATCACAAATCCCAAATATACTAACTCTTCCTTCATGAAACTACACTTGTTGATGTTTATCAGCAATTTCTCTTCTCTCAACCTCTGCAAAAATTGTCTAATATGCCATAAATGGTCCTCTTTTGTTTTACTAAAAATTAGAATGTCATCCAAGTACACAATAACAAACTTACCCAAGAATTTCTTCAAGACTTCATTCATCAATCTCATGAAAGTACTTGGTACATTTGTCAATCCAAAAGGCATCACTAACCACTCATACAATCCTTCATGTGTTTTGAAAGCAGTCTTCCTGGTGCAGGAGCACCTACCTGACAGCTGGCCTTCATAAGGCAGTTAGTTAGTTTGAGTCTTGTTTATGTTTCCAAGAAGGTCTGATAAGACCAAATGCATGTAATAAGGTCATGCTGATCATGATAAGATCATGCTGACCATGCTTTTACTATTTTTAGGTAGTTTGTTAGAACAGCTGTCATGCTGTAGGACCGGTTGGATCTCCCAGCCGCTTGGAGAGATCTCCCAGCCGCTTGGAGTCGGGTCAGTAGTACTCGCAGGAAAATCTATTTAAGCATGAGGATCGGTTGACTGTAGATCATCGATCAATAGGATAGAATTGCATTGAGTAGAGGAGTTAGAGTGTGCTGTGTGAGAAACAGTATATTGTATTGCATCTTTGAAATCAATAAAGATCCTATTTTCATCCTCTGCTGACTTCCATTATCTAATCGATTTGCTGGTTTGGGTGGTTTTTCATGGATTCGCTGATCCATTCCACCGGTTGATTCGTCTGATCGGTGGAATGGTTATGTACAGTAGGGTAGGTGTTAGTTTGTTTGTTCGCATGCAGGTGTGCAGGATCGCAGCTGAAAGGTGTTGAAGACCCTAGCATGGGCATGTGCTAGGTTGAGTTGATAAAGTGTGGAAGATCACCCTGGAAGTGGATCGAGTCATCTCAGGAGGTTCGGCGGATCAGAACAGTGAAAATCTGCTAAGGTTGGAAGTTTGCCAAAATGGCATCATCAGGATATTTCTGCGTATATCCTGCAGTCGCTTCGGGCATCATCATCCGAGTAAGAGGAGATCGACATGATGCGGTTGAGTGCATGAAGTGAATGTGCGTCAGGGTGATCATCATCAGGAGGTGCCGAGGAGGAGCGTATCGGCAGAAGGAAGAAGATCGGGTTGATCGCGGGCCGAAAAAGCTAAGTTTGGCCAACAGCAGGATATGACGTCATCATCATCATGATATACATCATCAAGATATTTCAGAGCGGCAGGATATTGAGGAGCTGCAGGTGACGTCATCGTCATCAGGATATACGTCATCAGGATATCAGGTGACGTAAGCATCGGAAGGGACGGTGCGAGGAGTTAAGGTTTGTCATCATCAGGATAAATGGAAGGAACCGGATGTTCCATATCCTGTTGATTATCATGATGTTGAATATCATGATGCTGAAGATAGTGAAGACGGAAGTTGTCACTGAAGTGAATAGTGGACGTCAGGAGGATGTTCGCGCTGGTCGAACATGATGATGCTGTCGATAATCGAATAAGGTGATGCTGTTGACATGCGAACGGGCGAGGGCTTGTCATCAGGAGGATATCGGTTGGCACAGTAAATATGATGATGCTGACAGTGTTAAGTCAAATATGATGATGATAATGATGATGATGATGATGATGATGGGCTGCAGACATCCATGCTGTATGTTATGGTTATAGTGTGGATGCCTCTACATCATAGTGGTATCAGAGCTCAGCAAAAGGTCTGGGCTGCTGTGTGTTGATTCTGTCACCGAAAGGGCAGAGGTAGAGTTGAATTGTGTGTTGTGTGTTGACTGAGAGGTTGACAAAATGCCTCCGAAAGGTAGTGGTACTGCAAGGGAATTGCAGGAGATGAAGGAGAAACATGCCAGAGAAATGAGGAAGATGAAGGAGCTTGCTGAAGCACTTCAAGCCAGGCTTGTAGCCCTGGAAAAGAACAAAAAGAGGGAAGTGGAAGATAGTGAATCTGAAGAAGATGAAGATGCTGTTGAAGAGTATGAAGAGGTAGCTGAAGATCTGGATGCTGAAGACCAGAGATTGGCAAAATTGTTAAAGGCAGTGCAGAGTGATAAACCTAAGGTAAAGGTTGATGTTTCCAAGTATACTGGAAGTTTGAATGAAGATGAGTTGCTGGATTGGATTGCTGCACTGGATAATCACTTTGAATGTGAAGATGTTGCTGAGGATCAGAAGGTAAAGATTGCAAAGACCAAGTTAGGAGGTCATGCTTTGGTATGGTGGGATTATGTACAATCTGAGAGAAGGAAACAAGGGAAGTCAAAGATCACTTCATGGGATAAGATGGTAGCAAGGATCAAAGGTAAATTCTTGCCAAGGGATTATGAAATCCAGATGTTTAAGAAGCTGCAATTTTTAAAGCAGAAGGAAAGGGATGTGAAGGCATATACTGAGGAGTTTTATAAGTTGAGTATGAGATCTGGTCATCATGAGAATGAGGTAGAGAAGGTGGCTAGGTACTTGGCTGGTTTGAGATTTAACATACAGGATGAGTTAGTTTTAGCTAACCCTAAGAATGTGGAAGATTGTTATCAAATGGCAATCAGGATTGAAGAAAAGATGAATAGAGGACATGATAAGTCCATGAGAGGAAGAGGAAACAATATGAGGGGAAGAGGATCAGCCCCTACACAAAAGCAAACCAATGAGGGTTAAGAAGACACTGGTAAAGGACAGGGACAGGGACAGTCTGATTTCAGAGGTGGATGGAAAGGTAATAAAGGAAGATTTGGAGGTGGTAGAGGTTCTACTACATTTTCAGGAAAGTGTTACACCTGTGGTGAGTTTGGTCATCCATCTTTCAAATGTCTAGAAAACAAAGGTTCATCATCCAGAAATGATAGAACTAATGACAAGAGAGTACAACTTGTGCAAGAAGAGACAGTAGAGCAAAGTGTGCAGAGTTCAAACACTTATCAAAAGGATAAGGAGCCTGATAATTATGCATACCCAGAGAGTGGAGAGTCTCTGATGATGAGAAGAACAGTGACTACCATGAAGGTACCTGACAAAGAATCCCCACAAAGAAGAGCTCTTTTCAAGACCATATGCAAGAGCAAAGGTAAGGTATGTAAGGTTGTCATTGATACTGGTTCAACAGACAACATGGTATCTCAGGAAATGGTGGATAAACTGAATTTGGAAAGGATTCCACATCCACACCCTTACAAGGCATCTTGGGTGAGTGATAGTCAATCACTTTTTGTCTCTGAACAGGCATATGTGGATTTTCAGATTGGAGCATATCAGGATAGAATTTTGTGTGATATTTTGCCCATGGAATGTTGTCACCTACTGTTGGGTAGACCATGGCAATTTGATAGGAGGGTACTGTATGATGGGTATGCTAATACCTACACCATCAAGAAAGATGGGAAGACTATGACGTTGATGCCATTACAGGCAGATGCTGCAGCACAGGGGGCAGCCAAAATCATTTTAATGGGAAAGAAGGAGTTTGTGCAGATGCCTAGGGGAGCAGGCATAAAGGCAGATAAGGATACTGCAGGAAAAGAAGTTGTTAAGGACAACAGGTTGAAGAAAGTTTTAGTTTTGACTGACAGAGGTCAGCAGCAGGTGCAGAAACAGGTTTACACACAGCAATCAGTTGAGAGGAATGACAAGGATGTTGTCATAGTTGGGACTATTGCTTGTCCTATAAAGGTTGACAGGAAGATAGGGTTGAACATTGCAGAAGTTCAAGAGGCAGTTCAGACAGAGGTTCTGGTCAGACAATCTGACAAACACAAAGACAACCTGAGAAAGGCCTACATTGACAGGCATGAGGATTTACTTGCCAGAAAGCAAGTTACAGTACAGAAGTCTTGGAGCAGCCAAGAGCCAGCAGAGGATACAGCTGGAACAGGTCAGAATATTGCAAAGGCAAAGTGTAAAGGTGGAGGACTTCCACATACTAAACTCATGAGACATGAGTTCTTTTCTGTTGGGGAGTATGGTGCAGGAGCACCTACCTGACAGCTGGCCTTCATAAGGCAGTTAGTTAGTTTGAGTCTTGTTTATGTTTCCAAGAAGGTCTGATAAGACCAAATGCATGTAATAAGGTCATGCTGATCATGATAAGATCATGCTGACCATGCTTTTACTATTTTTAGGTAGTTTGTTAGAACAACTGTCATGCTGTAGGACCGGTTGGATCTCCCAGCCGCTTGGAGAGATTTCCCAGCCGCTTGGAGTCGGGTCAGTAGTACTCGCAGGAAAATCTATTTAAGCATGAGGATCGGTTGACTATAGATCATCGATCAACAGGATAGAATTGCATTGAGTAGAGGAGTTAGAGTGTGCTGTGTGAGAAACAGTATATTGTATTGCATCTTTGAAATCAATAAAGATCCTATTTTCATCCTCTGCTGACTTCCATTATCTAATCGATTTGCTGGTTTGGGTGGTTTTTCATGGATTCGCTGATCCATTCCACCGGTTGATTCGTCTGATCGGTGGAATGGTTATGTACAGTAGGGTAGGTGTTAGTTTGTTTGTTCGCATGCAGGTGTGCAAGATCGCGGCTGAAAGGTGTTGAAGACCCTAGCATGGGCATGTGCTAGGTTGAGCTAATAAAGTGTGGAAGATCACCCTAGAAGTGGATCGAGTCATCTCAGGAGGTTTGGCAGATCAGAACAGTGAAAATCCGCTAAGGTTGGAAGTTTGCCAAAACGGCATCATCAGGATATTTCTGCGTATATCCTGCAGTCGCTTCGGGCATCATCATCCGAGTAAGAGGAGATTGGCATGATGCGGTTGAGTGCATGAAGTGAATGTGCGTCGGGGTGATCATCATCAGGAGGTGCCGAGGAGGAGCGTATCGGCAGAAGGAAGAAGATCGGGTTGATCGCGGGCTGAAAAAGCTAAGTTTGGCCAACAGCAGGATATGACGTCATCATCATCATGATATACGTCATCAGGATATTTCGGAGCGGCAGGATATTGAGGAGCTGCAGGTGACGTCATCGTCATCAGGATATACGTCATCAGGATATCAGGTGACGTAAGCATCAGAAGGGACGGTGCGAGGAGTTAAGGTTTGTCATCATCAGGATAAATGGAAGGAACCGGATGTTCCAAATCCTATTGATTATCATGATGTTGAATATCATGATGCTGAAGATAGTGAAGACGGAAGTTGTCGCTGAAGTGAACAGTGGACGTCAGGAGGATGTTCGTGCTGGTCGAACATGATGATGCTGTCGATAATCAAATAAGGTGATGCTGTTGACATGCGAACGGGCGAGGGCTTGTCATCAGGAGGATATCGGTCGGCACAGTAAATATGATGATGCTGACAGTGTTAAGTCAAATATGATGATGATAATAATGATGATGATGATGATGATGGGCTGCAGACATCCATGCTGTATGTTATGGTTATAGTGTGGATGCCTCTGCATCACTTCCATTCTTCTCCTTCTCTAATTCTGATTTGATGGTATCCACTCTTCAAATCTATCTTTGTGAAATATCTTGCTCCACTCAAACAATCCATGATATCATCCATCCTAGGTAAAGGAAATCTATACTTAACTATGATCTTGTTTATTTCTTAGGGTCAGTACACATTCTCCATTCTCCATCTTTCTTCGGTGCTAGCACTACAGGTACTGCACAAGGGCTCAAGCTTTCTCTAATCAAACCTTTCCTCAACAACTCTTGTATCTATCTATTCAGTTCTTCATTCTATGCCGGTGTCATCCAGTGTGCTACTTTATTAGGAAAACTTTCTCCATGAATAAGATCCATGTGATGACTGATACTCCTTATAGGTGGTAATCCATCAGGTACATTATCTGATATGATGTCTTCATATTCTATCAGCAACTCCTTTATCTCCTCTAGTTTTGATTCTTCAGTTTCTTTCTTCAATGTTTCAGGCTTCTTAGGAATCAAGGCATAACACATATTCTCATGTCTCAAACCATCCAAAAATTTTCTTCCATCTACCAAACAGATCCTAGTATTTCCACATACCACATCTTTAGGATCATCCTCCAAAGGAATCAAAGTAATTCTCTTTCCATTTGTTGTTATAGTGTACATATTCTTTCTCCCATCATGTACATCTTTTCTATCATATTGCCAAGGTCTACCCAACAAGATATGACATACATCCATAGGCATAATATCACACAAGACTTTATCATGATAAGATCCAATATGAAATTTCATCAAACATTGTTCACTCACCAGTACCTTATGATCATCCTGAATCCATGCTATCTGATATGGCTTAGGGTGTTTCAATCTTTCCAACTTTAACTTAGTCACCATCTCTTCTGAAACTAGGTTATCTGAACTACCACTATCAATTACAACTTTACAACACTTACCTCCAGATTTGCATCTAGTTCTGAACAGACTCTTCCTCTACGGTGGTTCCTCATTTGTCTCTACTTGAAATAGTGCTCTCCTCATCACAAGTGATTTTCCTTTCTCAAGTTTGCCAACTGAACTGGGGGATCCAACAGGTTCTTCTTCCACTATTTTTTGTCCTCTTACTTGTACTACCCTGATTACACTCAAATGCTCCATGTCCTTCACCTCCACGCTTGAAACAAGTACCTCTGAATGTTCTCTTATCCCATCATTTTCCTTCTCTTCTGTACCCTTCATTTCGGTATGAATTATAGTTGCCTCCGGGATGAAAATTTTTGTCATTTCTCTAGTGTGCATTAGTATCTTTGTTATCCTTCTAAAAAGGGTTGTCAAACTTGTTCTGCTCTGGATATGATTTGTCTCCTCCGAAATAAGTCCTACCAGTCTGAAATTTACCTCCTCTTCCTCTCTATCTCTGATCATGCCTCTTAGTCATCTTCTCTTCAACTTTCAGGGCAAACTGATATGCTTCTTCCAAAGATGTCATCCTTACCAAGCTTATTTCCTCTTGAATGTTCAATCTCAGTCCATTGGTGTATCTAGCCACTTTCTCCTTGCTTTCTTCACTATGTCCTATCCTTATGATCATCTTATGAAATTCTTCAGTATACTCCTTCACAGATTTCTCCTTTTGTCTTAGGTTTTGCAATCTTTTCAACAGCTCCAACTCATAGTCAGCAGGTATAAACTGATTCTTCAACTTTGTCACCATCCTATCCCATTTTGTAATCTTTTCTTTTCCTCTTCTATTTCTTTCCAACTAAACTTCTTTCCACCATATAGTAGCATGTCCTTTTAACTTTGTCTTTGCAAATTTCACCTTCTCCGAATCTTCAACCTCTTCATATTCAAAGTATTCATCCATGTCATTTATCCAGTCAATCAATTCTTCAGGATTCAAATTGCCAGTGTAGTTCTGCACATCAACTCTAGGTCTCTTTCCAATCTTTGAAATAGCTCGCAGCATCTTTACTTGATCTAATTCTTCTTCTTCATCACCTCTGAGGGTTTTGCCAGTTTGTTCAATAGATTGAAATTTTTCTTCATCCTCACTTTCAACATTAGGTCTTGGTGTCAATCCTCTTTGCCTATCTTCTTCGATAGCATCCAAATGAATTCACATTGTTTTCATCATTTCCATCATTTCATCCATTCTACCAGCTATTGTTCCAACAGCAGCAACTCTCCTTGGTGGCATTCTTCCTAGGATCAAGTGTAAACTGCCTCAAGTTTGGTGATTAGGCTACAAGGTGACAACTACCTCTCAATCAATGATCGGTTGCGACACAAGTAACCTGCCTTAGTTTAGTGATCTGTCCACCAAAAGATCTTATAGAAGTCCTTCGCCAACTTTGCTCAATCCGCTCCCAGAGTTTCAAACTTTCACTTTGATACCACTTGGTGCAGTCACGGTAGGAGGGTTCACAAAATGAACTATCCAGACCATGCAGCAAGAGTAAACACAACAGAAACAACTCAAATAAATGGAATAAATGTAGATTCGGTCATTCAGTATATCGTAGCATTCAAATAGAGATCGGTCGGCAACAAGCGGGCTTACAATTAGGACTCACAGGCCTGATTACATACATGCGCAAGATAAAGCTTTGAAGTTCCTTCACCAGAAAATGAATAAGCTATCTATCTAGAACTTAGTAACTTATGAACTACTTTCTTAAGGATCTATTACATCAATATATATCAAGTCCAGTTCATAAGATTACTCTATGTCGGCCAAGGAAGATCACAAATTCCAAGAAGAGATGTAGCGTGTGTACACAGATAGGTCAAACCTAAATGCGTAGAACACTTCTGGAAAATAAATGGAATGATGTGTAGATCTTCAGGAAAGGTCAGCCACGAACCAAAGATCATTAAATGATGTGTCATTAGGCTTCATAGATCAGGAAATGCTTCCGCAAGTTTCTCCTTCAACTAGTTGTCTATGATTATCGGGATGCTCTATTCTGAGAACTGTCAATCTTCTGATAGCGATATCTCTCTAGTAATGAACCGCGAATCTCTAAATTCTAGATATGATGTAGATGAATGAATGTAGATGCTAAGTCTATCTTTACAAGGTCTAAAATGCAACTGGACCAAAAATACAGAAACTGCTTCTGACTGAATTGTCTGAACTGAACTGGAAAATGAAAAGAAACACACTGAACTACAAACAAACTGAAATGCAAATGTTTTTAGTTGATGCAAGATTGTTCTTGAACCAGGGATGCTCCTACATCAACTTTATGTCCATTTCTGCATTGATCGGATCAACCAATGACATGTAACTTAAGTTACATCTTGGAGGGTGTGAGATCATCGGATGACTGACCCCAATATCCTAAGGGAACTGGTGGTTCAAAGTTGTTTTAAAGTTTATCGCAGTAAAGCATATCGGGTGGCTCAAAACAAAAGGCAGAATGGCGTGAAGTAAAGATTGAATGAACAATGTTCAAATTGCCTTTTGAAGTCCAACGGACACTTTGGCATTCTAATTTTGATGTTCACTATTCTATATAAGGAATTAAAAATTGATTTTTCTATCTCTAGAAGCATGCAAAAAGCTAGTGAATTTGGTAGTGAGTTTTGTGCGATGTATTTTTGAAGTTTGGATGTTGCTCTAAGTTGAAAAAGATAATTTCAATATGCAGATATATGAAGTATCAAACGTATGATGAAGATGAGTTATTGCTTTGAGTTTGAAACTTAAAAACAGAGTATGAAGACTATATGCAGGGTGCCAGGGATATGTATACAGAGATTTGTTTGAGGAAATTGAAGACTATAATTGTTGGTATGAGATTGTGAGATGGTTCTTACTATACCTTTGTTAAGAAACTAATGAGTTTGTGCAAGATAATGATTGTTTGAATAACATTATGTAGAGATCGGTCTTTTAAAGCTTTCTATTGAACCTCAGTGTGCCAGAATATTATATCCAAGGGTCTATATGATATATTTGAAGACTGTAGTTATTGTTTTATACTAGAGATATAATTGTCTATCTTCTTTCATGAAAAATTGATCAATTTTGTGCAGAATAGTGAATGTGGAATGAAAATTGCAACAAGGTTGATTGATATTTGAAGTATGAAGTTTGCAGTATATGGAGCTTATTGTATGATATTTGCAGTATATGGTGCTTTAAAGATTGTAGCTTGATAGATGAGAAATTGAAGAAAATTTTGAGAAGATATAAGGTTTTTGTTATGAAGTGAATCAGGGTAATCCCTTGAGTTATCTTGTTTTGATTCAAGGTGATTGTACAAGTCAGTGAGACTTTGTTTTTGCCAGTGAGGCATTCATCAGCCAGTGAGGCTTGTGTGGTCAGTGAGGCCTTGAGTGATTGGAGTGGATGCTTCAATACTTGATTGGGTGTGGGTGCTCCTATACTTGTAACCAGTGAGGTTTTTGATTAAGCCAGTGAGGCAGTTTTGAGTGGTTTTTCATCCCTATGAGGGTTTTCCACTCGTGAAACCTATTGTGTTATGGTCTCATTTTTTGTGTGATTTAATTGTCCTTCATGCTTGTGCATTCAGTATTTGACTCCTTCATTTGATGAAGCATATGATCAAGTTTGATTCTTCCATTTTCTTCGTTGAAGGTTGATAAGAAGTAAATAACTTGGTTTTTTATACAACACTGATTTACCCCCCCCCTCTCAATGTTGATTGTACTCCAACACAGAATCTAAAACAAAAAAATGAAAAATGCATAAAGAAAGTAGAAAGTGTTGTCACTCGGATGAAGTAGGCACTTGTAACTTCTGCACCTATGTCTATAATTCTTGTTTGCCTTCATCCCAAGCTTTCTTGGCTTCCACAAGTAATCTGCATTAAGGTTCAAACTCCATCAGAAACTCTTCTCCTTCTTCTGGAGTACTGGGTATAGGATTTATCTATGAAGCTTTGGTTGCACTCAAAAGGGCTTTGGAAACAAGCACAAATTTGGGATTCACTAAGTCTCTTATTTCTCCAAACTGCAAAATGATATGCTCTTTTTGAGCCTGTAATTGAAAGAATTTCTTATGCAAGTCCTCAATTGCATTTCTTGTATTTCCATCAAGATCAAGTGCTAGATCATAGGCACTAGAGGCATTATTGATCTAGGACTCAATGGAGTCCATCTCCTTCCTGATGCTTTGTGGCTCTAGGTGACTTCATGCCAAATTGGAAAAGAGCCTTTGCCTCATCTACACACTCTTGTGCTTCCTTTAGATTTTCTTGAAACTTTTTATGTGCAAGAGCACATTTCTTAGTGAACACCCTCATCCTTTTATCATTTATTCTCTTTTCAACCTCATTTCCAATTTGTCCTTTAAGACTGGAGGCATATTCCTTAAAAGAATCAATTAAAATCTTTAAATTTTCCATACCAGAGAGTGATGTGTCGATGCTTGCACCTGGTATGATCTCTTGCAGTGTCTTCACTATCTCATCCATCAACTCTCCACTCTTTTGATGGGTCTCTATTACTTCCTTCCAGGCAGATGCATGAAATACATCTCCCAACTGTAGCTTCTAGAGAGGAGAGATCCTATTTAGATCTATACTTCCTTGTTGCATCGGTAGTTGAAGCACTTGTGATGATATAATAGGCTAGAAATTAAGTTGTATACTCAATAGATTCTTTAAGGAATCTCCAAAGGACCTAGAGGATTCACCGAAATGTTTTGATAACTCCACAACTTTTTCTTTCAAGTCCTTCTCCCCATCTTCACTAGAGTTTTATGGATTTTCTTCCTTATTCTTTGCATCTTTAGATGCATCGTTATCTTCATATTTTTCATTATTGTTTGCTTGTTCTTCTTTTCTTTTTGCTTCATCTTTTTCTCCATCATCTTCCTTATTTGTATTCTCAGCGTTCACAGAATTCTCAATGTTGCTTGGAGGAGTGGTATTTACCTCTAGTACCAGAGGAGGAGTTGATTTATTTTCCTTTTCACCATCCTCACTGGTGATGGTCTTTTCTTCAACATTCTCCTCTGCTTCTTTGTATTTCTAAGCTATTTCTTCTAAGACTGAAGGAATATTGTCCTAAGTATGTACATTATCTATTTCATGCTCATGTTGAGCATCAATGTTCTAGGCTCCTTCCTCAGTAACAACTTCCAGTACAGAGTCTTCTAAAAACATCCCATATTTCTGAGCAATGTCAGAAATCTTCTCAACTATCTCTTTTTGTAATTTTTCAAAATCATTTTTATCTTTGTTCATAAGGGTGGCTACCCATTATTTTACTCTAAATTTAGTAGAGTAAAGTTTGGCCAATGTGGCTCTGTTCTCCATAGACAAAGAAGTGCAAACCTTTTCCAATGCATATTCTTTTATCTTCTCTTCTTCTCTAATTGCCTCTTGTCTCCTGTTCATCAAAACATCCCAGAGCTCCATAGGGATTTGATCTTCAATATTTTTCATGTCAACTTCTAATACAAGGATATATTTAACAATAGCCTCAATAATGGTGGCCTTATCCACCTCATCTGCTTCATTGTATAGGGAAGTAGTCTCTCCTAACACATCAAGCTACACAATGCTATTGAATAAAGCTTCTAATTTCATTGGAGACTTAGGTCTTACTGGATCAATTTGTTTTCACACTTGTCTTTTCCGTGCTTGTTTCTGCTTGCTTCTTCTTGGGACTCACCTTCTTGGTGACTTCTTTCTTCTACTCTCTCATATGAGTTGCAAGTTTATTCTTTTCTTCCTCTATTTCTTCTTCACTATCTATATCAGTGATGTCAACTTTTCTTCTTTAGCACTTGTTTCACTTTGTGAAGCATCATTTCTCCTTTTTTGGACCAATTATGGTCCTTCTTCATCCTCTTCTTCATCTTCTTGTTCTCTTACACTTATATTTTTCTCTCTTACTACCTTTCGCTTTATTCTTTTCTTTGCAGGGGATGTAAGTGTTTTTGCTGTGGCCATTTTCTTCTTCTCAGCCTTGGTGACTTGTACAACTGGAGGAGATTTCTCCCTTACTAGAGGAAAATCAATTAATTTTATTTAATCTCCTACAGAGGGCACAGTCCCAAAGGACTTCTAAATTGCAGGAGGAGTGGTAGCAGTTCTACCAGATCTTCTTGTGCTCCCTGAACTCTCTGCAGCACTGGATTCTCCCTTGGCCTTTGTTCTAGCCTGCTGCACTTGCTCCTTAGGGATGCCCATTTCCTTTGCATATTTGTCAACCATTTTCTCCACTTTCTTCTTTATTTGCGGCTTGCATAGCTCCATGTGCACCTCCATAGACATTTCCTCAAAAGTGCCATATCTTACTTTAGATGTATCTTTGGGGATTTTCAACAAAACATCAGTCAAACCAATGATTTCTTGTTCACTGACCTCATATCCCAATGTTAGGATCCATACTGACCTTGGTTCCACAACTTCCATCATGCATTCATATGTTGACACCAAAAAGGTGATGTCACTTTGATATTTCTCCACCAACTTCCTAGCTATTCTTTCTCTTTTGTGCATCCTCTTCTACAATACTGCAAAGAATGCAATAAGGGCATCATCTTGTACCTTTGTGTCACCAAGACTTCTCATGAAGTCTGCAATCTAATGAGCCATAGGTCTTCCTTGTAGCCATCTCACATTTTTTGTTCTGGGAAGCTCTTGTAAGAAGTAAAATAGCAAACATATAACAAGAGTTCCATATTTAAATGCATATTTCTTCTTGTTACTTTGCTTCAGATTCTGCAATAGTTGTTGTCTTAACAACTCACAAAGATCATAATCTGCCCCTTTTTCAATCATTTCATATGCCACATTGATTGCGATTGCAGAAATAGAATTTTCTCTATTTGTGGAGTAGATTTTGTAGCCAATCATCATTGCTGCATATCTCATAGCTGAATTCCTAATAGGATTGACAGTGAGTGCGCTCTTGTCAAATATTGCACCTATTAGTTCCAATACTACTTCATTTTTTATGGACTTTAACATAGGAACAGGTCTGGTGGAGCATAGACTTGTAACTTATTTAATCACCACTTTTGTTATCATTCCTAGTATATTAGTCCACACAAACTCATCATGTAATCTTCTTACTGCCAACCTAACCCATTTGTGATCAAAACAAAAATTTGGAAACCTTTGCCATACATCAAGCTTCTTTTCGACTAGGTTTTGATATTCTAGTTTTATGGCAAATTTGTCACCAATAAGTTCTTTTACCCAAATGTCCCCTAGCTTACTGTGATCATCTTCTTCCATTATTCCTGTTGGTTCTCAAAAATGCAAGTTACAAATCCTAAGAGGATGCCAGGCTCTATGATCATACTTGCAATGTTTTTTAACCAACGAACGGAGTTAACCTATATGGTTGATGACTCCCTGTACTTCAGGTTCTACTAAACCTAGGCAGGCAAACCTTGATGATTGAAGCAGATTAAGAGTCATATGACTTAGTTGAATATATGGATCTATTCACAGTGGCATGAAGTGAAAAAGATGAATGCTTCCTAACTACTCCTAAAATTTGAAATGTGAATGTATGGATAAGATTTTATAAATTCTAAAATGGAATGGGTATGACCAGTGCCTTCTTCTATGGGCTAATGGAATCAAGAGGTGAATGATATGTGACTTACTTGCTGGATACAATTCAAATTGCTTGGCACTTGTGATTGTTTGTACCTTGTACAAACATGCAAGAATGTAACTATTACACTCTTCTTTATCGATCCAAATGATTATTACCAGGTTACTGTGATTAATTAATAGGAAATTTTAATCCTTTTGAAGGAACCAGTTAATTGAATCACACAAAAGCATCAAATGTGCCTTGACAAATCAAATGTGGATTTGAATAACAAGATAAAATCAAGTTGGAGACAGTATGATAATTTTATCAATTATAGGGCTCTTCTTTAATGATCCAAGTGATACTTCCATATTACTGTGATCTATTAAAAGGATATTTAATTCTTTGAGAGAAACCAATCAATGAAACCACACAAGAATAGCAAATGTGTTTTGAAAAATTGAGTTATGACACTCCAATTTAAATAATACGAAAGCACCAATCTGGAGACAGCCAAATAATCAAATATTAACAACAAACAATTGACACCAGTGTTGGACCACCAATTCATGCATTCTTCTCCATTATATAATTTCAAAGATTTTGCAATACTTATTCCTTCCCTGATGATTTCCTAACCTACTACTACTGATTCCCTCTGACAATGGTTCTTATCTCTAATTTATATTTTGCAAATTTAGGGTTCTGACCCTTTATATTCCAGTCCACCTCTTCATTTACTTAATTATCTTCAATAGATCTAATAACTAATTGATTTAACTCTTCTAGATAAAAGTATTTCTCAATAATTTAGTCTTTTATTTCATTTCAATTATTTTTACCTTTGTGTGTTGTCACCCTTATTTGGCACAATTTTTATTTAAGTGAAAATGACTACCCCTTCTTGTCTCACTGGCTAACTTATGCTTTTTCACATGACATTATTCAGGTAAAATAATTACCTTTCTGGTGAATTCTTCCAGAAATATTTCACCTCCTAGTGAAAACAATTCTCCACTTTGATTGTTAAAATCTGCACTTCTTATTGAATTATATCCTTCTGGAAAAATAATTCCTGTTTTATTTTTTCCTTTTGATAATCTTTAAATTGTATTTTCTTTGCTATTCAAACCATAATCTACCTGATGAATCTTTTAAATAAATGGTTTATCCTTTCTCAGGACATCGGAAGAACTCAGTTTTTACTCATTCTGATTTCCATAAATTAATATCATAATTTGGTTTTGGCAAGTTTCTAAAATAAGGCCTGGGACCCACTTCATCGGCATTTTGGAGAGATGGTAAAATCTATTACTCTGATGTGTCTAGTCTCTTCAATATACTAAATAAATGTCCATTTTGGTATATTTAATTCCTTTAGATCTTAGGATGTGTATAGCTTTCTGGCCCACTCATTGATATATTAAAAAGATCATTATATACCTTATAGTATTTCCTTCGATGATATTTATACTTATTTTATTTCTTCATCAGGATTTCGGGTTTATGCTGATTCAGGCTGTGCATTATCATTGCTAGCCTTTGGAGAGCTCGAGCTATGGCCTCATCAATCTTGCCTGTGGTGTCCTATCGATAAATAATAATCATTCATATCATCACCGGCCTGACATGTTCCATCGCTAAGAAAATAGGATGCCTTCCCAATATATCAAGTCTCCCTAATATGTTTTTTCTATAGCTTTGTTCATTAGGATACATCGGTGGGACTTTCCCCAAAGACTTTTCAGTTCTTTCTTATCGAAGTGACCTATATAGTCGGTAAGATATGGAAAACCCACTCTGATGATACAAGTCGCCCTAATATGTCACTTTAGGGTTTTCTCAATAATATTCTTATTTTTCCCTAACTAACTCTTAAAATCATAGTTTTTCCAAGTATGATGTTTGCATTCCAATTTTGTACCCATATTTACTTGTTTCTTTTGGCCATCTACTAGATTTCAGAAGCTTCAAGGCAATGTATGATATCAATACCATCATGGCTAGACAAAATAATCGCTAAAGCTACCTTACTGCATTCCATGTTTAACAAATACTTAATGTCTGATACTTGTCTCTCAATACCAACTGGTTCGAACTCAAGAAGCTCGAGTGATGGCTGTGGATATAGAGTATTTTGTATTGCCAAAATAGTGGCACAAGTAAGAGCAATCCTTGATTCAAAGTTCATATTTTGGCACAGGCTGGTGGTATGGCAACGAAGGTGAAATGAAGTCTGGCTCTTCCAATTGCATTTTCTTGAAACAATCAAAGGCCTTTTAAGAAACCCATTTTGTGTATATCATGGTAGTCCATGAAACTACATTTCTCTGGGGCATTTTCTCAAAAAGTTCATGCGCCTTCTGTATACTTCTACATTTTCTCCAGTATCAAGTGAAGTACCAACTTTCTCTACAATGTTGTGAATTGAAATACATTTCTACTCACATATATGTTTTTTTATCTTGGACCAAATTTTTAGATTTCAAATTGCAGTGCAATGTAATGTCATGAACTGAACTATTTATCTCACTTTCAATTTTTTGACCAGATTATTTTTTAGGCCCATCATTATTAGGTACAATTATCATGCCATGTACAATAATAGCATCTCTTATAATCTCATCCATGCCAATTGTAATGGAAGTATTTCCCACAAAGCATGTTCCTTTTGAAATACATGAGAACTTCTCAAAATTAGAAACTAACAACTAACTCACTCCCCCAAAGGAGCAGCAACATGTTCCAAACCAGTTATCTGCAATATCACCCCAATCAACAGATGGTAGTTCCTTGAAGAATTTAAGAGGTTCTTTAGTAATCCTTGCTAAATAATTCTTGCAGTAAAAGTGAACTTCACCTTCTGTTACAAGTGCTTGTGTATCACTATCCAAAGAAAATGATAATTGTGCCTCTTCAAGAATTCCATCACTTCTACCCAAAAGTGAAGAAAGGATGCCCATAAGAGTGTGATCCATAGCAAGCATGAGCACCAACTTGACCTCAATGTGATCAATCATTGCCTCGTATTGTGTAGGGATGGAATGGTTGAGCACAACAGGTGGTATAGGGACCATCAGGGAATGAGAATAAGGATGCCCATCTCCATTACTAATGTTATTGTTTGACTTTTCCTCCCATTATATAAGGAGTGATAGCCCATTCAAATGGGCATAATCAGGAGGGCACATAGATGCGATTAATTGGAGGCAATCAGCTATGTGAGATAATGAAGGGTGCATCGAGTATAAGTGAATAATTCTTACATGCGACAGTGCTTCCCATGAATATTGCCATTTTTGAAGATCATGAATTATGTTAATGGCCATTTGACTACTGTTGCACTCAAGCGCTTATTCCACTTGCAATTTATATGTACTTCTGTAGTGCCCCCTCATTGTTTGGCTTGTGAAAGTGGTAGTTCTACATTGCTCTCTATCAGTCAGAGGTAGTTGTTAATCTTTCATTTCATTGATATAGTTCGGAGACATTTGATTAGTAGGTTATGATTTATGTTTATTTTGATCTTGATGAACGATGTTCGACTAACATAATTAGGCATGTGTTTTGAGTTATGATGGCATTACTATTATTCCAGTTATGATACGAATTAATATTATCATGTGTCATTTGAATTGTGGTGGTTGAATTCAGATAAAAGTTGTTATGATATTGTTTCAAGAGTAGAGACGGTGTAGTACTACTCGCTTCGAGTACCCTACTATGCCGCGATTCTCTGACTCTCTGTATGTGTTGACATATATGTGTTTGATTTTATACAACCAATTGTTCAGATGTAGGCTACAGGTACCGAACCTCGACTCCACCTGATATAGCAAGTTCGAGTGGGTTCTTACACCAATGGGTATCAGTGATGGGAGATAACGCGAGGTCTATTCCACTAGGTCGGTCCTTTTCTTCTGTCGTAGTATCGAGTTAGGCTCTGATACTTGGTCCTTACCTTTTTTGTTTTTGGTTATCTTGTGTCTTGGAGTATCATCGCGTCGTGTTAATATTGCTCATGTGTGGTTGGATAATACTTTAATGAATTATTATTAACTAATACTTCTTCTATTATGTTTATTTGATAATATTTGTTTGGCTTAGAACTTGGATTGACACCTTGGTTAAATTTTATAATAATCTAGAATTAATTATCTCCTACCCAAGGATATTTATGTCATAAATTGGAGTTACCGGTAATTATTAGTGTATATTTTGTATAGAATGATTTTGCTATGTGAAATAAATGCCTTGAGTTGTCAATTTGAAGTTGGGAGATTTGGAATCTCTATTATTAGTAAAATTTTAAATTTCCAGAGGAGTGGGTTGCTAGGTAACAGATGCATGTCTGCATTAATTTAATGAGTTGAACCATTTTTATATGGAGAAAATTTTGTTGGGAAGGGGGTTGGAAAGAGCACAGAGATATTGGGGAGAAGAACAGAGAATTTGGTTGCAGGAGTTGGAGAAAGTTTGAGGTGGGACTGAATTTCGGGTATGTGATTTGTCTCTCTCTGTGAATTTACAATTGTTGTAGCTGGTAAGTTATATTTTATTGCAGCATGTTATGTGTGTGAAACTAGCATGTCCTATGTGTGAAACTTGCATGTAACTTGGAATTAATTGGAATTTAAATTATCCTTGTGTGCCCTATGAGGTCAAATGTTGCTCCAATCTATGTAGATTCCTCCAAGATGGATTCTTCTGGTTTAGCCTTTGTCTTAATCCTTTTGAAATCATTAGCTCAATCATCTGTAACCCTGCATTGTGATCTCAATCTTGTAAAATAGATGAGTCCTGAGTGTTATGCTTTTATCAAACTCTTGTCCCTGTCGTTTTTGTATTTTTATCTCACATTTCTATCTCTCTGATAGAGGTGAAATGCCTTGTAAGAAGTGGTTTGGTCTTCACATATATTTTCCTTGGCAACCTGTTAGTGCTTGCAACCATTGATTTGGTTCTCATATTATTCATGTTTCCTTTTTACCTTGAATGCCTTGCTTTTATCTATGTAACCTTGATGAAGATCTTGTGCCTCCAACACTACTTCCTCTAGAAAGTTACCCTGCAATCATGTCTAGGAATTTGACCAAATCTTGTTAAGTTTTCTTCACAATTTCCTTCAATCTGTTTTAAAAAGATTTCTTGTTGGCTGAAAGATACCGTTTAATTCATCTTTTGAAATAGTTTTAAAACTCAGTTTGAAGCTCTAGTTTTATTCCTTAAAAATCAATTTAACTATATGGTAATTCACACAAATTGTATTACCTGAGAAATAGAAGTCTCTGATTGCATGAGTATGTTGTTGTAGACTAAGAAAAATCTCAATTTTTGCCTTTGATCGTATGGCATAGGAGATTCCATCCTTATTATTTTTCCGGTGATTAAATTTCTGCTCATTTTTTTTCCTCTATGACAAACCTCTGCTCATTTTTCCTCTATGACAAACCTAGACCATACGGCTGTACGAGAAATCTGATGCAAATTAGTTTTTTTAGTTTTGATGTCCTCTCTTGGGGACATTGTACAGCTGCCATACAACCCTCTCCTTGCATTCTTTTGTTGCATTCTTTTGGATGAAATTTGTTGTTCTTAATTCCCTTGCAAGTCTGCAATTTCTGTGAAACATTGGCCTCCTCCTTGTTTTCTCTGGATCTTACTTTGTGGCTGAAATTTATTTAATGAAAATCATATGATTGAAATCTTGAAATTTACTTCAATTTGAGCTCATAAAAATAAAGTTAATTGTTGTGATTGTTCTTAAATAGAAGGCTTGGAGGAGATCTTGCTTGTAGGGAAACTTCTAAATTTTGAGTATAGTTTGGATTTATTAAGTCAATAATAAGGAGAAGATGATATTAGAAAGTTCATTTGTTAGTAATTTATAATTTTAGAATTAAATTTATTTAATTAATGGTATTCTTTTAGTTTATGCAAGAAGTTTAATAAATTAGTTGTGCTCATTTTATTAAATATAACTTTGTTATTGATATTTTCTAATTTGGTTATTTAGAAAATTGTAATTTTAGAATATATTTAATGGAAAGAAGTCTTTTTTTTAGAAATAGATATCATGGTAGTTATTTTTATTAGAAATCTTAAGTGGTAAAATAATAGATGGTAATCCATGATCATAGGAAAATACATAAGTTTGATTTGATATTATAAGTGGTTAATTGTTAGGAATTCTTATAGGTTATAGGAGTTGTTTGAAATTGTAGATGCTTATTAATAATTTATGCTTATAGTTATTGTTTTAGAAATTGGAAACTATTGGAAAATTGGAATAGGAAAAATGTATTTATGCATAGTTAAAACAATATTTAAAAAAAATATTATTCCTTGTATTCAAGTGATTGTTAGGTTCTTGAAATATATTGTTCTTGGGTTATAACATAATGGTGTGTAATGTTATATATTGTTTTAAATTAGTTGTAAATCAAATTATTATTCTTTCTTCTAGTCTCTTTTATGTATAAAGGACTAGACTTATACAAAATAAATGATGAATGGAAGTTTATTATTTTTGAAAGAATTTATATAGTTATAGTTGTTTCTTGTTACTAAATTTGGTGGTTTTAGAATATGGAATTAGGTGTTTGTATAGAATCTTTGTTAGTGAGTTCAGTGGGTGCCTCATTTGAATATAAATAGATGTATACATTTTCCTTTTATATATGCTTATTGGTAATTCTCTACAGTATCAAGTTAGTTAGAAATTCAATGTTTTGATTTGAATTAGAAAGTGGTTATATGTATGTAATTTTAGAAGATCTATTCATGAATGATGTTGTAGCATGTCATTAGGAGATGTTTAAGATTTTGGGAATGGGATGTTTAAGAAACAATGTAGAGCTGGTAGTTTAAGCTTGTAAGGGTATGTAAAGGTTTAGATTAGTAGTTGGGGGTAAATAGTCTATTTCGATAGTAACATTATGTAATTAAGGATATTTATCCTATTCTCATGTATGTGTTCACTAGAAATTGTAGATTGGAAGATTCTTGATGGAAAAGTTGTGATATTGGAAAAATATATATTACAGTTGTTGATTATGATTGTAATTGGTTTAACGTTAAAGAAAGATTTTGCTTATTGTAAATAAGTACTTATAGATGTTTTAATTAAAAATGGTAAGTGGCAAATCCTGAATGGTAAGCTACACTATTTAGGTTTATAATGATTTGATTTATGGGATTATTATATGAGCTTGTCTTGGCTTTTGTTTATATAAGGATGTTCGGTTTCTAGTTCACCTTCCTTGCCTTATTAATTCCTAGAATGGTGAAGTTTTGCTATTCGTGTTAACTTGATGTAAGTTGATTTCTTGATTGAATCTGGAGTCCTTTGAAGCTCTTTGCTCAATCTCCTCCTTGGTCCTATCTTATGTTTGTATTGGAGTATTATGTTACCTTGGGGTGGAGTTTGATCTATGTTGGTTTGTTGAGAAATAGGAATCTTGTGTGATGTCATGGCCACTTGTTGTCAATGTGGAAGTGTTGACCTTGTTTGATTATGGTTTCGTTATCTTTGGTTGTACCTAACTCCAGAGGTGAGATGTCTTGATCTTTGGTCTAGATAGTGGCATGTCAATGTAGTGGGATATCTAGATTTTTGTATCTTGTAATGATTGGGAAATGGTCTCTTGGATTTAGCACTTGGTTTCTAGATTATTTTGAATCAAAATTTTGAAGGGAATATAAGGACTTATTGTTGTGGCCTAGTGAATGGCGTAAGTTATGGCTCGGATCTGATTGGTGACTTTTACCTGCATGTTGTGGTATGTATGATTGATCAGAGAACGCAAAGGGAGTGGCTTTCATGGTGGGGTCGGTGCCTAGTGAGAGGCCGCCTGGGTAACCCCATGGAAGTTGTAAGCATGTGGAAACTTAATAACTTAATCAAGAGGGTTAGGTATTAAAACACTTAACAAGATAAGTAAGAGACCTCACCCATGCCTTGAGTGCTCTTATAGGCCAAGAATGGGATGAGAAGGCCTGGTTGGCAAGGCCGACCTCCTTGTCTCCATGAGAGGACCTGTCAGCTCCGCATGTGTCACCCTATGGGGCCAGTGCCTAGAGAGAGGCTGTCAGGGTAACCATAGATGGGGGCCGGCTTCTGGTGATTCATAGCATGGGTAACCCATGCTAGGACCATGTGATGACACTCTCCTTACGTAGTTCAGTTGTTTCTTTTTGGTTGTGCCTCTAGAGTGATGTCTTGTCTTGTGCAGTTTTGTTGATATGGTCAGTTGTGTCAAGTCTGTTGCCATTTGGTTTTTTAGATGTTGTTCTTTGGCTTGGTGGAATCCTCATCGTTATCTCCTAGCTCGGAGGGGTGGACCTCAGGGTTCCACATGGTTGGGAGGTAGAGCTATCCATTGGCCTTTTTGGAGATTCGGTTCGAGTCTTGTGCAAAGGTGTTCCAGTTCTAGATTGCTTCCACCCTCAAAGATGTTGTTTACTTTCAGATATATTCTTTTGTAACCGACGTGATCGGTCTTGTATTCTTGCATTATAACTTGTATATTAACTATCTTGCAAATGTGGAAGTTGACCTTATCTGTAGCAGCAGTATAACGTATATCACTTGTGTGGTTTTGACTTTGTATTCACTGATGCAGTTATGTTTCCCTAGAGGAGTTGAATGTGTACTTTTCTTTATGTTGTGTATTATGATATCTTGGTTACTATGATCGCATTTACTTGTTTAAAAAAAAAATATTTCTAGAATTTTGCTCTTGTTTGTCTAACTCTCTAGGGTTGCATGACGAGGCATTACAACTTCATTTTGCACTTCTTGGAGCATGATATACACAAAGCTTCACTCTCCTCTACCTGTTGTTGTAGAGATGACGAAACACAATTCTATACTCTGTCCGAAGTTGAGAGTGGATAATAAGCTTATTGATATTATTCATTCTGGTCCTCATCACCTTTCTCCATATCTCGGTACAAAGGCTCAAACTTTGGACCACCTAGTATGCACATGTTCAATGCTTTTGCAGTGAAAAATGATCTATGTCAAAAAGATAGAAATAGTTTTTATCAATCAAATCAGAAAGCAGCTGCCTTACAAGTGGGTGCAATGTTTCCATGATTGGAAGTGACAACTGCCATCTTAGAATTCATGTCTGTGATGATTCCCCAATTCAAAGCAACCTGATTATGATACTAATCTGTGATACATGGAACAAGCCTTTCTTAGAGTTTTTTTGGCAATATTAGGGCAGACCTTGGCTAACTAATTTTGGTCTCTATATTTTTTTTAGTAAAAACCGTATTTGTGACCTATCTTATCTTGCAGATTCCTTCGCAGTTTTTATTGACTAAGAAATGAGCACTGAGTTGTCTGGATGTTCTCCATCTAATTTGGAATCATATTCCACAAGTGTTGTGAAGGGATTTGTCAAAGCAATTTGACTCGTTGTTGTTAATCTCTTCCCTTTTCTCGTATAAGCTTTTGAAACTTATTTTTATTGAAGATTTTTCTATGTTGTTGCTCCAGGTTGGGGGTATCTTGGGATGAATTTATTGAAATAGGTAGCAATGCTTGTTGTTTTCTAAATGTCTAGTGATAAATTTGCTATTCATGAGTCTCTTGTGATAGGCATACCCTATTGCAAGTATGGGCCTAACCAGTGTTGTCATTGATGTCAACATACTCCTGTTGCATTGATGTCAAGGATTGGATGAGCTATGTGCTGAGGATATTGAGAAAATTAGTCCTATGAGAAACATAGAAAGAACAGTGAAGTTAGTGAAGCTCTTTGAAGTAAAGATCCCAGTTAAGATGAAGATCAGAGAATGTACATCAAAGGGTTTGTAGATATGTGTCTAAAGATGATCTAGTCAAGATTTGAGAGGTCTGCATGAAGATTTGGAGAAGTTATGGCTATATGAGTAAAATTGGTTTTGGCAGATGTTCAGAGGTGACAGAGTGACACAAATTGGTCCAGTGAGATCCAGAAATGCAATATCATGTTCTATGGATTTGGTGAAGTGATTAGAAAGCCAATGTGAATTGACAACTCAATTGGTTCGTGGTCTGGAGGTACGCAAGCATTTATTCTAATGAGACAGTGATGACATACTATGTTCATGAGGTTTCAGATGAAGATGCGAATGATTTCAATAAGCAGAAGTGGTGTGGATATTCTTGGTGATTCAGGAAAGCTTGTGGGTGTCTCTAGATTGTGTCCAATTTGTGTTGGTGGTCCACATTGAAGATTGAGCTCGTAATTGAAGATTTACTTTCGGGTGATGATGTTCTTCCTAATCATGGCCGACCGGATGTTTTACACATCTTGCGGATGATCTTGAAGATGTTCTGTGAAGCATGGCGTGTTCCTCAAAGAAGATTGAAGTCCCAGATATGTTTGGCCGAGAGTGTGGTGATTCGCATGAAGTCTTTTGTAATAAGTCAAGTTGTATTTGTGTATTTGCTCTGTAGTAAAATAAAGTATGTATTGTGCTAACTTTGATGATTATCCCAAAGTCAATGTCTTGTATAAATAAGAGTTGTGAATTCATTTCAAAGAATAGGGTGAAGATGAGGAAGTGGTAGAGAGGAGAAGAGCGAAAAGTAGAGCTGAAGTGTTGAGCTTAAATGGAACTAACTCAAGCATGGTGAAGATGCTAATCTTCAGTTCAAGTATGTAATATTTATTATTCTGTAGATAGTGTGTCTCATGTAGGCAGTGGGCCTCTTGTGAGCAGTGTGCTCGGGCAGTGAGCCCTAATTGGCATGTGCCATTTTGTTTCTCTTATTCTTTTAACAGAGAATACAATCTTGGGTTAGTCACCTTGTGGTTTTTTCCCTTAACTGGGTTTTCCACATTAAAATCTTGGTGTCATATGTGTTAATGTGTTTCTACTCTTGAATTATTGCATTTTGCTTCCATGATTGAGTTATTATTATGCTGTTGAATTACAAGAAGGATTTAAGTGTTTAAAGAAAAGAAAGTTTTGGGACAAGTGATTCACCCCCCTCTTAGTTGTCTATCTTAAATCAACATACCCTGGCTAGGTTACCATGTTCATGACATTCTAGCATTGAAAGGAGATGTTTGCATTATCCATAAGTCAGTGGTTTGCCTTGGTTTAGATTAACACAAATTCTTGCATAGTTCAACACTCCTATATTTTTAGCGAAAAATGAAGCTACCATACACTCTCCAATAGCTCCTCCAATCTTTTTCAAAGAGGACTTCTACCAATATTCATTAGGGTGTAGTAGGAACCTAACCCATACAGGATCAAGCTGGGTAGGTTCTTCTGGATTAAAATTTGTAGACCAATGCTTCCAGAATAGACTTGATTTTTATGAGAGCCATGGTCCTCTTTGAAACACTTGATCTTTCTCATTCTTCCTTGAGAAGACTTCCATGAAATATCCCTTTGGGATCATAAGTAGACCTATAATCCAGAAGGATTCTAATTCCTTTAGACCTAGGACCTATATTTCATCAGTGCACTTTCTTTCTGAAACTGTAAAAGTTTATTTTGAATTTGCTATTTTCTTTGCTGTCATAGTTCATGTACTACCACATCATAAGTTTGGAATTTTTGTTGCAAGTCTTGAAGCAGTGACATTTAACACCTTCCTACAGCTTTTTGAGTGCTATAATCAAAACGTTTCACACATAGGAACCTAAAATTTTGCAAAAAATAGTAGGAACTTTCGGTCCCAACAGTGGCTCTATCTAGGGATGTATGCCCCTTGCGGGCAAAGCAAGATCCCAGATTTCTAGAGGAGACCAAGTGCCAATTAATTAGGCATAGAGTACAACCTTGCTTTTTGCCCTAAACTAGTATGGTTTGAAGGACCACACCATGGATGATAGCACAAGGCCACTAGGAAAGGTAAACCCATATTTCCCTCTATCATACACCTTCTTCTGATCTGATTTCATCAAACTCCATTTGAAGTAATTTATTAAATCCCCATTCTGATCACTATCATGTATCATGGAATAATCTCCCAACTGAATTGAAAACTAGAAAAATTTATAATCCATCATACTGCTGTTGTATTTTCTACTTTTCTCATCATCACTGCAATACTCATGATTGTCAAGAAATGAAAATCAGACGTATTTATTTCACAATTATTTGCCTCACAAATTGATGCATCCTCCTTATTGTCTCGAAATGCTTTATCTTTAAGATAGCATGAATTTGAACACAGGTGAAAATTATTTTCTAACACACCCTGACAAAATGTTATTTGTTCTCTTTTTGTTATTTCATCATTTAATGGGTTTGAATAAATCTAAAAATCATTTTCTAATGTGCACACTTCTTTTTCCTCAAACTGTTGATTCAGGTATTGAGGTGGGTGGGATGGGAAAAAAGGAACATCCACATCTTGAAGACTGCTCTCATCTTTTGGAATATGCTAGGGCTCCAAGTCTTGTGTAGAATCCTTATAATTGCAATCTTGATCCCAAGTGCAGGATTGGTCTTTTAAAACTCCCTTATTTAAATCTGAAATATCATTACTAAAAATTTCATTTGCACATGTCTCGTCTACTAGCTGTATTGTTTGATTAGTCTCTTCATATTCATCATTAATGTCATAATCAGATTCCCAATTGACAACATTCTCATGCCTTTTCTTATCTATGATAGTAATCAATTCACCCACCTGGTTTAGAGTAACTGGCTTAAATGACTTTGGCCAATAAATTGACATAGGCTTATATGCTAACATCAATGTCTTAATGCATATGGATTCATCCAGTCTAAGATTAAAAGGTATCTACATATAGATATCGACCATTCTGCTAAACAGAGAGCATTCCAATTCTCCTTCATGTCTCCTCAAGCTAAAGAATGCATCTAAGGGGGGTATCTAATATTTTTTAATTTTGGGACCTTGTCCCCTTTGAATATGTGAATAGTCATCCTGTCTGGGATTTTTATTTAGAGTCGCCACCTCTTGTCAAAAAGAGGAATAAATATTATTTTTCTGGGTCCTTCTTGCCAACAGAGTTACCAATTCATGTTGGAATTCAAAATTTTATTGACTCTATAATGAAATGGTCTTTAACCAAGATTCTGAATTACTCCCCAGTAGATTCGCCAAACTGTTGGTTCTCAAAAAAGTAGGTTGCAAATCCTAAAAGGATGCCAGGCTCTATGATTAGACCTGCAATGTTTTTGAACCAACGAATGGAGTTAACCTATATGGTTGATGACTCCGTACACTTCAAGTTTTGCTAAACCTAGGCGGGTGGACCTTGATGATTGAAGCAGATTAAGAGTCGTATGACTTAGTTGAATTTATGGATATACTCACAGTGGCATGAAGTGAAATAGATGAATTCTTACTAACCACTCCTACTAAAATTTGAAATGTGAATGTATGGATAAGATTTTATAAAATTCTAAAATGGAAGGGTATGACCAGTGCCTTCTTCTGTGGGCTAATGGAGTCAAGAGGTAAATGATATGTGACTTGCTGGCTACAATTTGAATTGCTTGGCACTTGTGATTGTTTGCACCTTGTACAAACGTGGAAGAATGTAACTATCAAAATCTTCTTTATCGATCCAAATGATTATTACCAGGTTACTGTGATTAATTAATAGGAAATTTTAATCCTTTTGAAGGAATCAGTTAATTGAATCACACAAAAGCATCAAATGTGCCTTGACAAATCAAATGTGGATTTGAATAACAAGATAAAATCAAGTTGGAGACAGTATGATAATTTTATCAATTATAGGGCTCTTCTTTAATGATCCAAGTGATACTCCCAGATTATTGTGATCTATTAAAAGGATATTTAATTCTCTGAGAGAAACCAATCAATGAAACCACACAAGAACAACAAATGTGTTTTGAAAAATTGAGTTCTAACACACCAATTTAAATAATATGAAAGCACCAATCTGGAGACAGCCAAATAATCAGATATTAACAACAAACAATTGACACCAGTGTTGGACCACCAATTCATGCATTCTTCTCCATTATATAATTTCAAAAGATTTTACAATACATAGCATAATATTCTGTTGAGGCAACTGATCAACTTATTGCTTCCCTGATGATTTCCTAATCTACTACTACCGATTCCCTCTGACAATGGTTCTTATCTCCAATTTATATTTTGTAAATTTAGGGTTATGACCCTTTATATTCTAGTGCATCTCTTCATTTACTTACTTATCTTCAATAGATCTGATAATTAATTGATTTAACTCTTTTGGATAAAATTATTTCTTAATATTTTAGACTTTTATTTCATTTCAATTATTTTTACCTTTGTGTGTTGTCCCCTTTATTCGGCAAAATTTTTATTTAAGTGAAAATGACTACCCCTTCTTGTCTCACTGGCTAACTTATGCTTTTTCACATGAAGACATTATTCAGGTAAAATAATTACCTTTATGCTGAATTCTTCCATAAATATTTCACCTCCTAGTGAAAACAATTCTTCACTTTGATTGTTAAAATCTGCACTTGTTATTGCATTATATCCTTCTGGCAAAATAATTCCTGTTTTATTTTTTCCTTTTGATAATCTTTCAATTGTATGTTCTTTTCTATTCAAACCATAATTTGCCTAATGAATCTTTTAAATAAATGATTTATCCTTTCTCGGGACATCAGAATGACTCAATTTTTACTCATTCCGATTTCCAAAAATTTATATCATAATTTGGTTTTGGCAATGTTTATAAAATAAGGCCGGGGACCCACTTCATCGGCATTTTGGAGAGACGGTAAAAATTGTTACTCTGATGTGTCTAGTCTCTTCAATATACTAAATAAATGTCCATTTTGGTATTATTTAATTCCTTTGGATCTCAGGATGTGTACAACTTTCTAGCCCACTCACTGATATATTAAAAAGATCATTATAAACCTTATAGTATTTCCTTCGATGATATTTATACTTATTTTATTTCTTCATCAGGCTTTCAGGTTTATGCTGATTCAGGCCGTGAATTATCATTGCTAGCCTCTGGAGAGCTCGAGGTATGGCCTCATCAAACTTGCCTGCGGTGTCTTATCGATAAATAATAATCATTTATATCATCATCGGCCTGACATGTTCCATCGTTGAGAAAATAGTATGCCTTCCCGATATATCAAGTCTCCCCAATATGTTTCTTCTATAGCTTTGTTCATTAGGATACATCGGTGGGACTTTCCCTGAAGACTTTTTGGTTCATTCTTATAGGAGTGACCTATATAGTCGGCAAGATATGGAAAACCCACTTCGATGATACAAGTCACTCCGATATGTGACTTTAGGGTTTTCTTAATAATATTTTTATTTTTCCTTAACTGACTCTTAAAATCATAGTTTTTCCAAGTATGATGTCTGGCATTCCAATTATGTACCAATATTTACTTGTTTCTTTTGGCCATCTGTTGGATTTTGAAATCTTTAAGGCAATGTATGATATCAACACCCTCATGGCCAGACAAAATAATCACTAAAGATGCCTTACTGCATTCCATGTTTAATAAATCCTTAATGTCGGATACTTGTCTCTCAATACCAACTGGTTCGAACTCAAGAAGCTCAAGTGATGTCTGTGGATAGAGAGTGTTTTTTATTGCCAAAACAGTGGCACAAATGAGAGCAATCCTTGATTCAAAGTTCATATTTTGGCACAGGCTGGTGGTATGGTGACGAAGGTCAAATGAAGTCTGGCTCTTCCAATTGCATTTGCTTGAAATCATAAAAGGCCTTTTAAAAAAACCCATTTCGTGTATATCATGGTAGTCCATGAAACCACATTTCTCTAGGGCATTTTCTCAAAAAGTTCATGTGCCTTCCGTATATTTTGCATTTTCTCCAGTATCAAGTGAAGTACCAACTTTCTCTACAATGTTGTGACTTGAAATACATTTCTACTCACATATATGTTTTTTTTTTCTTGGACCAATTTTTTAGATTTCAAATTGCAGTGCAATGGAATGTCATGAACTAAACTATTTATCTCACTTTCAATTTTTTGACCATATTGTTTTTGAGGCCCATCATTATTAGGTACAATTCTCATGTCATGTACAATAATAGCATCTCTTATAAGCTCATCCATGCCAACTGTAATGGAAGTGTTTCTCACAAAGCATGTTCCTTTTGAAGAATTTAAGAGGTTCTTTAGTAAGCCTTGCTGAACAATTCTTGCAGTAGAAGTGAACTTCACTTTCTATTACAAGTGCTTGTGTATCATTATCCAAAGAAAATGTTAACTGTGCCTCTTCAAGAATTCCATCACTGCTACCCAAAAGTGAAGAAAGGCTGCCCATAAGAGGGTGATCCATAGCAAGCATGAGCACCAACTTGACCTCAATGTGATCAATCATTGCCTCATATTGTGCAAGGATGGAATGGTTGAGCACAACAGGTGGTACAGGGACCCTCAGGGAATGAGAATAAGGATACACATCTCCATTACTAATGTTATTGTTTGGATTTTCCTCCCATTGTATAAGGATTGATAGCCCATTCAAATGGACATAATCAGGAGGGCACATAGATGCAATTAATTGGAGCCAATCAGCTATGGGAGATAATGAAGGGTGCATCGAGTATAAGCGAAGAATTCTTACATGCGACGGTGCTTCCCATGAATATTGCCATTTTTGAAGATCATGAATTATGTTAATGACCATTTGACTACTGTTGCACTCAAGTGCTTATTTTGCTTGCAATTTATATGTACTTCATTTTGCACTTCTTGGAGCATGATATACACAAAGCTTCACTCTCCTCAACCTGTTGTTGTAGAGACGAGGAAACACAATTCTATACTCTATCCGAAGTTGAGAGCAGATAATAAGCTTATTGATATCATTAATTCCAGTCCTCATCACCTTTCTCCATATCTCAGTAAAAAGGCTCAAACTTTGGACCACCTGGTATGCACATGTTTAATGTTTTTGCAGTGAAAAATGATTCTATGTCAAAAAGATAGAAATAGTTTTTATCAATCAAATCAGAAAGCAGCTGCCCTGCAAGTGGGTGCAAAGTTGCCATGATCGGAAGTGATAATTGGCATCTTAGCATTCACGTCTATGATGATTCCCCACATTCAAAGCAACCCGATTATGATACTAATCTATGATATATGGAACAAGCCTTTCTTAGAGTTTTTTCAGCAATATTAGGGTAGATCTTGGCTAACTAATTTTGGTGTCTATATTTTGTTTTAGTAAAAACCATATTTGTGACCTATCTTATCTTGCAGATTCCTTCATGATTTTTATTGACCAAGAAATGAGCACTGGGTTGTCTAGATGTTCTCCATCTAATTTGGAATCATATTCCATAAGTGTTGTGAAGAGATTTGTCAAAGCAATTTGACTTGTCATTGTTAATCTCTTCCCTTTTCTCATATAAGTTTTTTTAAACTTGTTTTTATTGAAGATTTTTCTATGTTGTTGCTTTAGGTTGGGGGTATCTTGGGATGAATTTATTGAAACAGGTAGCAATGCTTGTTGTTTTCTAAATGTCCACTGATAAATTTTCTATTCATGAGTCTCTTTGATAGGCATACCCTAGCCAGGTTACCATGTTCATGACAGTTCTAGCATTGAAAGGAGACATTTGCATTATCCATAAGTCAGTGGTTTGCCTTGGTTCAAATTAACACAAATTCTTGCATAGTTTAGCACTCCTAGATTTTTAGCAAAAACTAAAGCTGCCATACACTCTCCAATAGCTCCTCCAATCTTTTTCAAAGAGGACTCCTACCAGTATTCATTAGGGTGTAGCAGTAACTTGACCCATACAGGATCAAGCTGGGCAGGTTCTTCTGGATTAAAATATGTAGACCAATGCTTCCAGAATAGACTTGATTTTTATGAGAGCCATGGTCCTCTTTGAAAAACTTGATCTTTCTCATTCTTCCTTGAGAAGACTTCCATGAAATATCCCTTTGGGATCATAAGTAGACCTATAATCCAGAAGGATTCTAATTCCTTTAGACCTAGGACCTATATTTCATCAGTGCGCTTTCTTTCTGAAACTGTAAAATTTAATTTTGAATTTTTTGTTTTGTTTGTTGTCATAGTTCATGTACTACCACGTCATAAGTCTGGAATTTCTCTTGCAAGTCTTGAAGCAGTGACATTTAACACCTTCCTACAGTTTTCTGAGTACTGTAATCAAAACTTTTCACAAATAGGAACCTAAAATATTGCAAAAAATAGCAGGAACTTTTGGTCCCAGCAGTTCCATGAATGTAAGTTCTGATGTCCTCTGTTGGCAAAACCCCATAAGGAATACTTGAAAATGTGCCTATCGGGTCGTCTTCAATAGCTTTGATAGGGTATTTCTTAAATTTTAGTTGTGGTTTCTCAGTAACCTCTATAACCCTTGGTGTGGCCATTTGTAAATGAATTCAAATGCTTTAAAAACAAAGTTCTCTTTGAAATTAGGGCTAATCAGAGACTATAAATACCTTTACTTTTGCTTGCTAAATTAGGGTTTAAGTGCACTGAAACTTGAATCACCTTGATCATGCTTTAGCTACTCTACTTCTTCTCGAATGCTTTTGTGATGATGAATTTGGCTAAGAGAAATCACTTTATAATCTTTTAGATCTGACCTAATTTCACATTAAATGCTTCAAACAATAAAGCTGGCAATTCCTTCTTTGCATCCACAGTCAGCTTCAAATGCTCCACAAATTACCGCATTATCATATTTTCTTCCGCAATTTTCACCAATAGATCAAGTTTGTTGATCTACATCTCATATCTTTGTGTTGAGGTATCAATGCCATTTTCTTTGGCAGGGGAAAATATTTTCATTAAAGCTCCCCCTAATCCAAAGCTCTCAACTTAGTTTCCAAATACAAGTGCAAATACATCCTTATCCTTTGTTTCTTCCTTCTTTCTCCAGATCTTTTCCATCTCCTTCTTTGTTTCTATAGGATCAATCTTTTGCACTGGTTCATTCCTCTCAACTGGATTATCCTTCCTCACATTTCTACTTTTGCAAAACTTGGAGATGTGGCCAGGCCTATTGTAAATGTAGCATATAACATTCTTCTGACCAATATTCTTTCCATTCTTTCTAGATCTACATTGATTAGCTTTATGCCCAAATCCATAGCATGTATAATAGTATCCTTTGAAAGATTGAACCATTCTATTCTTGTTATAGACATTCATCATTTGACTTCTACATTCACTAGCTCTATGACCAAATTTCTTGCATATAAAACATTGACCAGAAATAGGTGGTACATTCTAATTCATTGTGCTTCTACATTATATTGCTTTATGACCAAATTTATTACAAGAGTGACAGAAACCATTAAAGGATGGGTACCTTTGTGCATTTGGTTGTCTTACCAGTGGTCTTCTATCTTCATTCCTTTGATTCCAGATCTGCTTGCCATTGTTTTTCTTACCTTTAGCATTTGATGTCTGATTTAAATTTGAACTTTCACTTTTCAAATCCTAAACCTTCTTTATCTTTAGGGCCTTTCTGATTTGTAATCATTTCATCAAGCTTTGTAGTACTCATCCTGAATTTGTCTTCATGACTTTTTGCTTTCTCCATATCTGATTTCAGATTCACAACTTCTTTCTCAAGCCTTGTACATTCTTCAGATTTTCTTATCACCATTGCATTAAGACATTCCTTAATTCTTTTCTCTTCTTCAACTTGCACCTTTAGACCATTGATGGTTTCATTTTCTTGCTCCAATTGTTCACTGACTTCCTTATGCCTCTCTCTAAAATTCTTGATTTGCTCTTTCAATTTTCTAATGCATTCATTTGCTTCCTTGACATTTTCTTTTAGATCTCTATTTTCACCTTCAGTTCTTTCAAGATCTTCAAGAGCAGCATTGAGTTCTCCCACTTTGTCAAGCATGCAATCTTCTTTAGTGAATTTAACAGTAGGAATCTCTTTCGGAGGAATAAGTAGTCTTGTAGCAGCCATGTGTTTAATTTCCAAGATCTTCCCCGAGCGGTCAAGCTTCTTCCAGAGGACTAGTCTCTAATACCAATTGTTGAACACCCAGAATAGTGAGAAGGGGGGGTGAATTAGTATTCTTTAAAACCATTCAAACATTAAATATCCAATCCATTTAGCAGATTCAATTGCATAAAATTAAATAAGACATAAAACATGTAACAACCACACATTACACATGAACACTAGCATTTTTACGTGGAAAACCCAAAATGGAAAAAACCACGGTGAGGATTAGCTCAAAAAATATTATAAATGATTATAGTATATTTATAGAAGTGCTCACTGCAGGTGGACTCACTGCCCACTGAGAAAAAGATAGAAGAAGAGTTGTGGCTCACTACCTAGATTGAACTATTACAATTGCATCTATCATATGCATGAGATATAGTTCCATTGTACCTCAATGAACTAATTTTACACTCTTTATCTGATTCTGATCCAACTGTAGACACCCAAAATTGTCCATGTCATAACATTACCTAGTCATACATGACCTTGTAAAACATCTTGTAATATTTTAGCCTAGGTCATTACATTATCCCATTTATCCCACTTACATTATCCCACTTGACCACCTTTCCAATTAATTAAATAAACCCCTTTATTTAATTAATTCCCTCTTCACATATTCCACAAACAATTTAAATTAAATATTAAATCAAATCCCTCATCCATGTGTGACGTGACTAAAACTCTTTAAATGCACAAATAATTTAAATAATTTTATTATTTAAATTATGAGATTCCCACTCACATCCTACTCTTAGCCACACTTATTGTGCGTCATAAGCATCTTTTCTCTCAAATAAATAAAAGAATCCCACTTATTTCCTCTCATCCTATGTTTAGCCTCATGTCATAACCCACTTAATGTGCATCATAGGCACTAAAATCAACTTTTAATCCTAGCCATACACATCACATAATTGACTTTTAATCTTAGCCATCGAATCCCATCAGCATTTGCCTATAAATCTAGCCTCACATAGGCCATTTGGGAGTGATCTTCTTCTAGTATCCTCACTTTGCCAAAATTCTTTCAATCATCTCATCTATCTATCTATTTTCCTCTATCATCTTCATCTTATCATTATGATGCAACTATGAGCAATCAACAACCCTTCGACATCATGCATTCTCATGCAAGATCAAGAACTAGAGCTATGGAGATCAATCAAGTCTAGCGTGGATTCAGTTTGCATTTGATTTTCTTTGTTTTTATTTTCATGCTAGTTTGTCCTTCATGGTGCATAGTTAGGGTTTAGTTAGTTTGTTGTTTTTAACACTAAATCTAATTTTACCTAGCTACATTTTGGTGAACCCAATGTGAATCCTTTGACGGAGCTTGCTTTTTGCAGGTTTTATTAATTTTTTGTTGCAGGTTTATGTCTTTTTTGGACAAACCCCTAGGTTTTAAAGATATTATCATATCTTTCAAACGGCTAAGAATTTTCTACAAGATTTCCACAACTTGTCCATCATCTCAGGAGGCTATAGAAGAAAAATCATGTGTTTTATCACCATTTTTGTAGGAGTTATCATGAATTTATGTTTTTTCATAAAATTGTGTTTCTGGCTGCAAATCAGTGAAGTTTTCAAAAAAATTTACATTTCTAAAAATCTCTTGAAATTCTAATGGGGGTCTATTCTTTACAAATTTAATTTTGAGTTTGCATAATGTGCAAATAGATTGGATCTTTGTCAACTGTAGGTTTTTCATAAATCCACATTTCTAGGTGTCAGATAGGGATTTTTTCTAACTTCTTTACATTTTTGGAAAGCTCTCAGAAAATTAGTAGGGGTCACTTCTTTGATTTTTTAGTTTTCAGATAAAAAATCCCTTGAAACAATCTAATCTAATTCGGCTATGTCAAAAAAAAATGTATCTGAAATCACATTGAAGTTTAATTGTTCTTTCTTGGTCTTGGTGGATTTCAGGTGAATCTAAGGAGCTGGGACAGCATTGGTATTAGTATCTATAGTTGATTTGAGGACAAAAACAATCAGGTGCACACATTCCATCTTTCATCTCTAATCATTTACTTGTCAAAACATTTGGATTTTGGGCTTAAAACAAACATTGCTTACCATCACATATCAAAAATCAAGTCGAAAAGCAACCAGTGTCTTCCATCACATCTTCATTTGGCTTTGGATCTAAAAAGAACAAGTGCTTGAATTGTTTGATTACACACATTTCATTTCTAAGGGTCAATTAACAACTACGAGTGTGAATCAAGTGACAGCTCACTTGGTTCGCTTTTGTTTACCCTATCTTAGGAGGCCTACTTGGAGACACACCACTCCAAGGGATGACCTCAACTAAGGTTGAATCCAAAGACACCCTCATTGGGAGTTGTAAATCTTGTCATTCTTGGCTAAGCCCCAAAGAACTTTATACCTTTGGGAAGTGAAGGTGAAGGGTGGGTTACCCCTCTCTCCTGACTGTATGGCAGGATTTCAATTTCAATCCATTTCCTTAGTCAACCGTGTACAACCTAGCTTAAGACCTGATTGGCCATACCCCACTTGACTAGTTAAAGGCTTGTTGATGTATCTTCTTCACGTGCTTGCTTAATCATCACAACATTTCAATTTCAATTTCAAATTTGCTTGTGTCTTGCGTGAGTGAATCGTGTGTGTACATGTGTGATTCATTTGTTTTATCATTGCTAAATCAAGCTCACCAAACACATAAACAAGTCATTTTGAACTTTCTTTCCAACACAATCATCATTGTCATATCCAATCAAATTTCATCCTAACTCAATCCTAATCATCCCATCATTCCACATCATCATCTTAATCCTAGTAAACACTTGTCAAAATGGTCATAATCCTAAGCAAGCCTAATCCTAATCCAAAGCCCAAGGTCACACTTCAAGGAGCCCTTCCTCCTAATCGTAATGATAATTCAAAACCATATATGCTTCGAGGTGACCAGAATTTGTTTCTAGTGATGATGAGGATCTTGTAGATTTTGAGGCATATTTGGAGGAACAAACCAAATCCAACCACCTATCAAGTTGATTCCACATCAACCTATCCCACTTCTTTCCATGCCAACCAATATTCATATCCATCTACATCACAACAAGCACATGTGAACCTAAACCACTCCTTGAAACAAGGTGCCCCCAAGAGACAAGGTGACGATATGTCTAGGGGGCACCTTGGATGAGACAAGGTTCCCCCAAGTTTAAGTGACATAAAAGATCAACCTACACATGACGCCTATTTGCTAGGTTTCCATTATGGTACTTATCCAAGGTGCCTGTTTACCAGGATTTCACCGTTGGACGAAGGGATTTCTTTTTACTATTTTGATTTTTTTTCACTTTTTTGACTTTTGAAATTTTGATAGGAGAAGGGGAATATGAACAAGAGGGACTCAAGTGTCTAGTTCCATGAAAGGTGATAGTCCCATTAGAGAGGAAGGATGTGATCTCCAAGGATTATGTGATCTCCAAGGACTATGTGATAGTCCCATTTGAGTAGCCTTTGTGCTAGATACCAATGACAAGGGAAAACCAACTCTAGGTACAAGGATAATGTAGGATTGGATGAATGGATAAAAGGGTTGGAAAAATCTCATGATAAGGGGATGGATAAAAGGCCAAGCAATAGTGAATGGGGTAGATGTACCATAAAGGAGCAAGGATGTGATTCAAGGACTACTAGCAATGGATGACAATTTGAGTAGCCTTTGTGCTAGATACCAATGACAAGGGAAAACCAAGTCTAGGTGCAAGGATAATGTAGGATTGGATGAATGGATAAAAGGGTTGGAAAAAGCTCATGATAAGGGGATAAATAAAAGGAAAAGAAATAGTGAATGGGGTAGATGCACCATAAAGGAGCAAGGATTTGATTCAAGGACTACAAGCAATGGATGACAATTTGAGTAGCCTTTGTTCTAGATACCAATGACAAGGGAAAACCAAGTCTAGGTGTAAGGATAATGTAGGATTGGATGAATGGATAAAAGGGTGGGAAAAATCTCATGATAAGGGGATGGATAAAAGCACAAGAAATAGTGAATGAAGTAGATGCACCATAAAGGAGCAAGGATGTGATTCAACGACTACTAGCAAGGAATAAACCATCCCCATGTCAAGCACCCCTTGATGAGCCTACCAAAGAACCGTTGAATGCCATGTCACTTCTTCAAACACTTCACGAGGTACCCCAACCCATAGACCGATAGATCATACAAAGATTCCAAGCCCTCATTCAAAAATTTCAACAAAACCAATCACCACAAATACAACAACTCCTACTTGAAGCCCAACAATTCATAGCTACTTGTCAAATCCAACCAAATCCACCCACCTATCAATCCGATACCACATCAACCTATCCCACTTCTTTCCATGCCAGCCAGAATATTCATATCCATCTACATCACAACAAGCACATGTGAACCTAAACCACTCCTTGAAATAACGTCAAATGTCCACAAGCTTTAATGATACTCTTGACAAGGGAAATACCACCTTAAATTTGGAATCATACACCACTCCATCTACTAGTTGTCCATCATCATCCAAGAGAATACCTATATCAAAGCCTACTAGTCCTACACCAACATCACCATCAAACTCTAATCCATCAACCAACAAATCCTCAAACGATTTTCTTAAAAGATTCTTTGCAAAATCTAAAAGCAAAAGAAAAGCTATGGAGTTATCCAAATCAACCAATCCATTTAATCCATGTGGCCCTCCATCTAATCAAAGTCCAAGCCCTAAGTCTAATCCATCTAACACCCCTCTTATTCTTCCACCATGGGATCTATCTACTCCTTGTCCTAATCCACCTAATCCCAATCATGAGCCTTTAGCTTCCATCAACCCTCCACCTAGAAAGGACTATCACCTTTCATGGAACTAGACACTTGAGTCCCTCTCATTCATATTCCCCTTCTCCTATCAAAAATTCAAAAGTCAAAAAAGTCAAAAAAAATCAAAATAGTAAAGATAAATCCCTTCATCCAATTGTGAAAACCTAGTAAACAGGCACCTTGGATAAGTACCATGATGAAAACCTAGCAAATAGGTGTCATGTGTAGTTTGATCTTCTATGTCACTTACACTTGGGGGCACCTTGTCTCATCCACACTATCTATCCTATCATATCACTTTCTATCATTTTCCTATCATACCATTTTCATATCCTATCCTACCATACTTGTCATATTGAGTCCATTCATCCTCTCTTCTTCCTTTTGATCTTGATAAAGATTGGGGGCAAATTATTGACATATGTTTTTGGGTATCTATTGATATACTTTATCCTTTCCATATCCTTTCCAAACCAATCTTATTGTCATAAGCTTTGTCACGAAAAATCCTAAGTATTGTACTTAGAGTGGCACATGTTATTCCTATGTGACATAGTCCTTGGAGATTACATCCTTGCTCCTTTATGGTGCATCTACCCCATTCACTATTGCTTGTCCTTTTATCCATCCCCTTATCACGAGCTTTTTCCCACCCTTTTATCCATTCACCATGATGTTTGATATAGCACTAGACATTATGCACCATGGTATAAGGACCAAGGTGACGATGTGTCTTGTGTCCCAGCGTAATACAACCTTGTATAGATACAAGATATGAATATTAGCTAGGAAAGATTCAGATTTGATACAAATGCAAGAAAGCAAGCAAGCATGCACAAATGATACAAAAACAAACAATGTATTGCCCCTGTCAAGCTGTAAACCAATGATTAATTGATTGATTGATGATAGATAACAATGTTGATGTGGGAATGATTTATCTCAAGAACAACGTGAGGATTGTGTTGTTAATATGGGAATAATATGTCCCGAGAACAACAGTAGGATTGGGGATGATAAATCCCATTGATTATGATGATGATTGATTGATTGATTTGGTTGATAGCAAGATTGGAACAAAACTAAGGATGTAATTGGATAATGTAACAGGATTGATTGACTTGATTGGTATGGATTAAAGATTATTTGCATTTAAGTTTATTGCTTGGAATGATTGGATGATTGGATTGAATTGATCAAATTGAGTGGATTATAAAAAGTGATTTGATTTGGAGGAATTTGATTGAATGAGCTGATTTTGATGAAAATTGATTGGAAGAATTGATTTAAATAATTGATGGTTGGATTGATTTTGAAGAATTGATTTTATTGCTTGGATTTTTGTTGAATATTTGATTTTTTTGGATTTTTGGAATGTTTTGATTTTTTTGGATTTTTGAAATGTTTTTGATTTTTTTGGATTTTGAGAAATGTTTTGATTTTTTTGATTTTGAAATGTTTTGATTTTTTTAGATTTTGAGAATTGTTTTGATTTTATTGGATTTTGAAATGTTTTGATTTTTTTGGGATTTTGGGAATGTTTTGATTTTTTTGTATTTCTTCGAATATTTAATATTTTTGTGTTTTTGACATGTTTTGATTTTTTTGTGGTTTTTGAAAATATTTGATTTTTTGGATTTTGAAAATATTTGATTTTTTTGTATTTTTGAAATTTTGAAATATCAATGGATGACAATTTGAGTAGCCTTTGTGCTAGATACCAATGACAAGGGAAAACCAAGTCTAGGTGCAAGGATAATGTAGGATTAGATGAATGGATAAAAGGGTGGGCAAAAGCTCATGATAAGGAGATGGATAAAAGGACAATCAATAGTGAATGGGGTAGATGCACCATAAAGGAGCAAGGATGTGATCTCCAAGGACTATGTTGCATAGGAATAACATGCCCCACTCTAAGTACAATACTTACAATTTTTCATGACAAATATTATGACAATAAGATTCTTTTGGAAAGGATATGGAAAGGATAAAGTATATCAAGAGATACCAAAAAACATATGTCAATAATTTGTCCCCAATATTTATCAAGATCAAAAGGAAGAAGAGAGGATGAATGGACTCAATATGACAAGTATGGTAGGATAGGATATGAAAATGGTATGATAGGAAAATGATAGAAAGTGATATAATAAGATAGATAGTGTGGATGAGACAAGGTGTCCCCTGTTGGTTTAGGTCCATATAACTGAGAGGGGGGGTGAATCAGTTGTCACACATTTTCAATCCTTTTTACTTTTAATCTTCCTTTACCACTTACAATCAATTTAATGATATAAACATTTTAGCATCAATCAATAACATATGAATAGAAAACATAAATAGCACATTCGACCCCAAGATTTTGACCTGGAAACCCAGTTAAGGGAAACACCATGGTGGGGGTTAACCCACAAATATTAATACCTTGTTAAAAGTATTTTTACAAATGGGAATGCACATGCATTCAGGCTCACTGCCCAGAGCTCACTACTCAAAAGGAGGCTCACTACCTATGGAAATATTACAAGAGAATGACAGAGATTTGAACTAATTAATAGCATCTACCCATGCAAGAATTTTAGTTCTGGTTAAGTACAAAAACTAATCTTACACATTTCATCTTTGCTCTGCTCTTCTTATTGTTCTACCTTCATTCACACTTTAGATTTCTGCTCTTCTCACATACGCCTTATTTGCATACACATCCACATAGAATCATCCAATTTCATCGAATATATATATCCACAACATGATCTACAATCATTCTATCAGTCGGCTTTAACAACACTTAGAACTTTTATGAATGCTCTGCTCTGTCGGCTAGATCTATGCATAACTTAAGGTGCAAACCAAAACTTGCTCTTGAAAATCATTACTCATGTCGGCCACTATCATTGATCATCACTATTTGTCCAACAAACAACTTCCATACATCCGGAATCAAGATCTTCTGCAAGGTCGGCCTGTTCTTCTTCTGTCTGCTCTGACAAACTGGAACCCGGTACTCAGAGGCTAATAACTTTTGAATCCATCATCACCGGAGGATAAAAATCTGGATTTAAACTATCTTGACAATACATATGACTCCCCTAGATCTGTATCTAATCATGACTTCCCACTGGAGAGATCTGGACCAAAATACCAGACCATGTTGCTACTCGGTTCCTAACTGCCCAGACTTAGACAAATTCTGAATCTAACTTCCGATATGAACAAATTGTGTTATGCGGATGATTGAGATGATCTTAGTTGCCATCAATCACAACACTTATCAGTGCAAAGCAGTGTCTCTTGCCAACAATCTCCCCCTTTGGCATTGATGGCAACACTTAGTGAAAAAAGACTAAGTGTCTAGTGCAACTCCCCCTTTGTCTGTACACTCGTGTACTTCACTTATTCTAGTACTCCCCCTTTGATGAATACCTCATTTTTCACTGCCCTTCACTCCACCTTTGACATCAATGGAAAAGGGTGGGGTCTGCAAGCCAAAACTCTCCAAAAACTATGTATATACTGCCGCATATGTACAAATAATCATTGAGTTTTATTTACATGAACTTGAGAATGTCTTCAAAGCTGATTTTTATTTGCACAAGCTCAGAGGCCCAAGTGTTCTTCATTCCATCCAAAATGGAGATGTTCCCACTTAACAAAAATAAATATGCTTTTGCCTTTGATAGATCTGCTGGATCACTAGTCTGAGCTGCACTCTGAGCTTCAGATAGGACATTATACAGTCTCTAACTTAGGAGCAATTAATCCTCGGAGCTCACACATTCTCTTCATAATGTTAATCTTTTCTTTAACAAGCCTCTTTATCTCATCTGTCAAGATGATTACTTGACATTCTTGACTTATAGGTGAAACTATTAGAGGATCAAAATTTTGAGAGAGATCTGACAATTTCTGTTCTTGCTCCTTTATCTTTTTCTCAATCTCCTCATTAACTTGGGCCATGATAGACATAATTTGTACATATTGCTTCCATCATTTAGAGCATTCTAAATACTTTTTATGCTAATACCAAGTATTCTTCTATCATTTCCTATCAGATTCTTTATTTCACAAAATTTCTTATCCAAGAATTCTTTCTAAACTTTTGCCTCCGTGGACTTCTCAAAGGACTCAAAATGAGTATTCATAGAACTTACAAGATTTCTCAGGTGTTCAGAGGGGGAATTAGATGGACTCTTCTGGTAGGTAGGCATTAACTTTTCCAAGATCCTAGATGCAAGCCCTAGTAGTTCATTGTCCTCCATGTGGAATTTTAACATCTTTTCTCTGGCCTTTACTTGGGTGAATGATGCTATTTTCATCAGTTGAATTGGAGAGAGAGCATCTAGATTGGCTAGACCTTGGAGTAGTTCAGGTTCATCAAGCTCACTCATCTCTTTTTCAAGAAGACTTTTTACTACATCTGCAGTGTCTCTTGCAACATTTTTTGAACCATCCTTTTGTTCATCAGATTTCTCAGTATCTACTTTATGTGTTTCATCATTTGCACCATCTTCTTCTGCTTTATCTTTCTTTGTGTTCTCTACAAAAGGACTCTTTCCTATTTGTTTATCATTTGCTACCTGATCCGAAGGGCTCTGTGAAGTAGTAATATTATCCTCTTTCCCTGACATATCAAGTGGATTGGGAGTATCTCCTGCACCAACTACTTCATCCAACATTTCTGTATCCTCCTGATTTGCTTTTTCTACTTCCAGAATAGAGGCTCCACCCAACTCAGATTGTTGCTCAATAATGTTCTCTTCTTCACCATCTGGAACTTCTTTTGTGACTATGGGAAAATTGTGCTTTCTCAAGGATTTCAAAAGAATCTCTTGAGTTTCTTCAATGATTTCACTTGTTTCTCCAAGCATGAGTTTGTTCATTCTCCCTTTGCTTCTAAAGTCATCTTTGACTTCCTTGATTATCATATCTATTTGATCAGGAGAAATTTGAGGACACAAATTTATTAGCTCATGTTACCTGATCTCTATATCCTTGTACTTGGCATTTTTATTTCTCAACTCCAAGATATTTGCCATACTTTGTGATAACTCAGAAGTTATCTCAATTAGTGCCTTGTTGTAGATGTTGAGACATCTGACCGTTGCTTCCTCCAACACCCTTTTATCCATATCATTGTATTCATCATAGAATTCAATCATGGGTTTTAGATTACCATCCACAGTGACTGATTTTATCACATCTTCTAGGGAGAGTGTGGGCTTCTCAACATATTCCTCATAATCTTATGTCTTTTGCTTTTTTCTAGTCCTTTTTCTTCTGTAGGACTTTTCTTTGGTTAGTTTTGCAACTTCTGTTCTAGTGACCTTTAGTTCCTTGATTCCAATGTCTGAGTTTGTATCTTCTTCTTCTTCTCTTATGCTTGCATAGGTCTAGGATGCTTTTGTTTTCTTCCTTTTCTCCCATCTTCCAGATGATTTTGCTTCTAGTTTTGTAGTTTTGGAAGGAGTAGAGGTAGTAGCAGAGCTTCTAGTAGTTCTTGAAGTGGAAGAGAGTTCCACTGGATCACCTGTTTGTTTCGTATCTTGTTTCTCTTTCTCATCCTTCTCTGTTCTTTCTCTGAATTTCTTCATAGCTTCCTTAGTTAGGCCCAGATTTTTAGCTAACTGTTCAACTTCTTTTCTTACTCTCCTATTGGTTTTAGGTTCTCTGAGCTCAGTATGCAACTTTAAACTCAGCTCCTCATAGGTTCCAAATCTTTCAACCATTGTGTCTTTGGGCTTGCTTAGAAGATGTTGAGCATACATATCCAAGATCCTTTCATCTACTTCATACCCCATGGGCATGATCCAAACAGTTCTAGGTTCCACTGCTTCCATTAAACACTGATCAATATCAACCATGAAGCATATTTTATTTTTGTACTTGTCAACAATTGAATTAGGGATTCTTTCCCTTGAGTGCATCATACTCTGAAAATTCTTGAAGTAACCCCATATTGCAGTTTTCTGAGCTTTGAAATCACCAATGCTGCAAAGATGATTTCTGATTTGAATGGAAACTAGCTCATCCTTAGTCTAGTGCACACCTTTTACCCCAGGTACTTCATTCATAAATTAAAAGAATAGACATAGAATCAATGTACCATACTTGAAAGTGTTTTTCTTATCTCTCTTGATTTTGTTTAAATTTTCAATCAATTGATTCTATAATAGTTCACACAAGTCATAATCAATATTTTCCTTTAGCATCTTGTATACAGTATATATGGTTGTTCCAGAAATAGAATTTTCTCTGCTCGAGTAGTAAATCTTGTACCCAATCACCATAGAGGCATATTTGACATCCGGTTCTATAATATCATTAATGGTCATTGCCTTTCTGTCAAACTTAGCACCGGTAGCATCAGTCACTGTCTGGTTTTTCATGGCTTTCAATATGGGAAATCCTCCAGTTGAGTTTAAACCAGTTACATTTCTAATAGCATCCTTGGTAATCTTGAATGGTTTTAACAACCAAATGAATTCATCATGCATCCGACTCAAGACGTATCAGACCCATTCATCCTCATCAAATGTTGGAAACCCCATAATCTGAATAAAGTGTTTATCTTGTAGTGCCTTATACTTGGGTTTAAGTTCATCATTTTCATCCTTGAGTTGTTTCTCAAACAAGTCTACATACCTTGAATCTCCAAACTCATCTATATTTGCATGAATATAAACCCTAATGTCTTCTACATGCAGCACACCATACGGAACACCTGAAAAAGCACCTAACGGGTCGACTTCAATTGATTTGTGAGGATGCTTCTTAAATTTGGGTTGAGGCCTTTCAGTAATGTTAACAACATGAGGAGTAGCCATCTCAATAGATTTCAGATTCAAAGCTTTACAAAGAGGTACCTTTTTCTTCCACGGGGTTAGGGTTGATCAATTGCCAGTTGAATTCGCTCTTTGCCTCAATCTCTGGATTTACAGCTCAAATGCTCTTCTTCTTGTTTTCTTTAAATGCAAGGTGATTCAAATGAGTGACCAAGTGACCTTTTATATTTTGCAAAACCTAATTTGGCATTGTAATAAATGTGTTTCCCTAATTATATCCGGTTACATTATTTTTGACAGTTCTTGATGAATCACTCCGCAAGATTTCATATCAACATCTTTTCTTCCGAAAATCCTTCCAAAGGTTCTGGACCAATTCAGAATGTTCTCTTTTATTGTCCCAGACTTAGGCACCCACTTACTGACCAGGGGAAATTGATGTTCTATGTAGCTCCCCCTAAGCCAGAGCTTCTAACTTAATTCCCGGAGGAATTGTCAGCACCGGATTCCGGTGCGGACCCATCACTATTGTTTATTGTATCTTTCTTTATCCAAATCTTGTTCATTTCACTCAGTATCTCATTCACATCAATTTTTCTTTTGTCTCTATCTTGTTTCTACTCATTCGGTTTCCTATTTATCGGACCTCTTCTTCCATTGTTCCTATTTCTAAAGAATCTTGCAATATGACCAGATTTATTGTAGTTAAAGCACACTTGATTTCCTCTTGATCTGCACTGATTAGCCATGTGTCCAAATTCATTGTAAGGAAATTAGTAGCCATTGAAAGAATTTCCATTTGAGTTATTCATTAACATACTTCTACATTCATTGGATTTGTGACCATACCTCTTGCATTTGAAGCATTGACCGGAGAAGGATGGACCATTTTGATTTGCTCTACTTCTACACTGAATAGCTCTATGACCAAATTTATTGCAATTGAAACAATTTCCATTAAATGATGGATATCTTTGAGCATTAGGTTGTCTTACCGGAGGTTTTCTAGTTTTGTTCCTTGGTTGGAAATTTCTTTGTCCAGATCCGGAGCTTTTGCCTTTCTCATATTTAAGATTATGCTTGTCATTATCCTTTTTCTGTTATTCAATTAGTGCTTCGAGTTTACCTGAGCTTATTTTGAACTTCTCCTTATACTCATTTGCAATTTCTAGGTCATGTCTAAAAGTGATAATCTATCTCTCAAGTTCTCTCTCCTTGTAGATTAGATTCTAGGAGACTAGCTATTCCATCCAATCTGCAGCATTCTTCAGTTCTCTCTTTCAAATTTTGCTTCATCTCTTCTTCAGTTTTCTTCCTATCTTCAATTTCCTTGGTTAGTCTCATCACCCCAGTTTCCATCTCATGTTTTAGGACAACAACTTCTTTAGCTAACTTTTCACATTCTTTTGTCTTTTCTTTTAGGGCCTTGTCTTTCAGTTGAAGAGGTTGCTCCTTTCCTTTTGCATTGGATTTGCTCAATTTTTCTTTTAAGATCTCAATGAAGTCTTCAGCCTTTTTGAGATTATCTTGCAGTTCTTAAACTTTTGCCTTGGACTGCTCAAGATCATCTAGGGTGAGATTAAGTTGTCCTTGAAGATTATATTCATCCATTTTTACTGCCTTCCCAGATCTTCCTTAAGCTGTTAAACTTTTCCAAAGGAACCTTGCTCTAATACCAATTGTTGGTTTAGGTCCAGACAATTGAGAGGGGGGGTGAATCAGTTGTCACACATTTTGAATCCTTTTTACTTTTAATCTTCCTTTACCACTTACAACCAATTTAATGATATAAACATTTCAACATCAATCAATAACATATGAACAGAAAACATAAATAACACATTTGACACCAAGATTTTGACGTGGAAACCTGGTTAAGGGAAAACCATGGTGGGGGTTAACCCACAAATATTAATACCCTATTGAAAGTATTTTTACAAATGGGAATGCACATGCATTTGAGCTCACTGCTCAAAAGGAGGCTCACTACCTATGGAAATATTACAAGAGAATCATAGAGATTTAAACTGATTAATAGCATCTACCCATGCAAGAATTTTAGATCCGGTTAAGTATAAAAACTGATCTTACACATTTCATCTTTGTTCTGCTCTTCTTACTGTTCTGCCTTTGTTCGCACTTTAGATTTCTGATCTTCTCACATACACCTTATTCGCAAACACATCCACACTGAATCATCCAATTTCATTGGCTATATATATCCACAACATGATCTACAATCATTCTATCAGTCTGCTCTAACAACACTTAGAACTTTTATGAATGCTCTTCTCTGTCAGCTAGATCTATGCATAACTTAAGGTGAGGACCAAAACTTGCTCTTGAAAATCATTACTCATGTCGGCCACTATCACTGATCATCACTATTTGTCCAAAAAACAACTTCCATACATCCGAAATCAAGATCTTTTGCAAGTTCAGCCTGTTCTTCTTCTATTTGCTCTAACAAACTGGAACCCAGTACTCAGAGGCTAATAACTTTTGAATCCATCATCACTGGAGCATAAAAATCTAGAGTTAGTCTATCTTGACAATGCATATGACTCCCCTAGATCCATAGCTAATCATGACTTCCCACCGGAGAGATCCGGACAAAAATATCAGACCCTGTTGCTGCTCTGTTCCTAACTGCCCAAACTTAGACAAATTCTAAATCTGACCTCCGGTATGAACAAATTGTGTTATGCGGATGATTGGGATGATCTTAGTTGCCATCAATGACAACACTTATCAATGCAAAGTAGTGTCTCTTGCTAACACCCCAAGTGTAAGTGACATAGAAGATCAACCTACACATGAGTCCTATTTGCCAAGTTTTCATTATGGTACTTATCCAAGGTGCCTGTTTACCAGGTGTTGGTGCCTGCATGAGCAGTCAGTTTTCAAGCATATAAACATGCAGGCACCTTCCCAAAAAATCCAAAAAATGTTCTAAGTCTTTGGGCCTCCTCAGCATGTTTTAACATCAGCATCATATTTTCTTTGGAGGAGGTCACCATCATCATGTTTCCAGACTTCACCCTGATGTTGCTTACGAGGGTCATCATATTTTCTGCCTGCATGATCTTTCGCCGGGGTGATATTTGAACATCGGGTGATCTTGGTTAAGATCATCCTGATGATGTTGCTGTAAAGTCCTAAGTATGATCCGATCTTCATCGGGGTCATCATATTTGAACATCGGGTGATCTTAGTCAAGATCATCCTGATGTTGTTTTATCACTTCATGTTCGTTGTTTTATCACCCTGATGATGCTGACGTCATTCTTATGTCAGGGTGATATCTATTTCTCTGCCTATCTGCATCATGATATTTCCGAAGGAGGGGGTGATATTTTCATATTTGAATATCACCCGGATGTATGTTTGTTCCAGCATCATGATGATGCTGATATCAGGGAGATATCCGCCTGTCGGCTTCATGCATTATCCAGTGGGGGGTGATCATTTCAAATATCTGTCATATTCATATATCACCCCGATCTTATAGCGGAGCTACGGTGCAGCATGATATTTGTGCATCAGGATGATATTTCCAAATATCTGGTTATCTTCTGAATATCATCCTGATGCCGACATGTGGTGGTGACGTCATCAAGGTCCGGGGGGTCATATTTCTAACATTACTCATCTTATGAAGATCCCCCAATGTTGCGAATATGATGATGACGTCATCCAAATATGAGGAGGTGCGCAGTAGGCAGATATGCTGATGACGTCAGCAGGATATGACGGTGACGTCATCAGGATGTTCATCGGCCAGACATTTGGTATCGGCTAAGCAGGAGGATCTTCCTCCGATGGATCAGGTTGTGTCGATGAAGGCGTTTATCATGCAGGTGATATTGCGATATGATGCTGACGTCAAGGTGATATTTCAAGCAACAGGATATCATGCTGCTGGAGGATGATGATGAAGGTTTATACTAGTGTCGTCGGGAGCAAAAGCACCGACATCATATATGCTCACGACCTAGTATATAAGGTGATGAGGAGGTTGCTGCGGGGTGCATGTGGGATAATTCGACCCTGCATATTTTCAAATATCATGATGATGTATCTTGGCGGGAAACGGTTGCGACGCACAGTATTCTGCATTTCCCAAGGCCACGAGTTGGTGCGCCATTAATGGCGATTGTTGCAGAGGTATGGGCGATGGTGTGGACGGATCTAGTACCCGATTGAAGATGTCGATCCCTAGGCGGCGGCGCAAGGCTCAAGATTTCTTCTTGTCTCCTCTCCCAACTGCTGCATTGAATGTTTGAGCGCCAATCTGATGATACTGTGTATCTGGCGGGTTTTTTTGGTCAACTATGTAATTAAGGCTGAGCACCTCCTTGCTGTATATAGCAGGTTGTGTTGCTCATTTGAAGGTTGTTGAAAGTTGAACATTTTGGCTCTGTAACATAATATAGTTCGTTTTGGTTGCTCTGTACAGCTAAACTTGTGAGTTTATGTATCTCCTGTTGTATGATTTGGCATGAATCCACTGATTTCATGGTTAATCTTATATGAATAATGCTGTGTTTACATGTGTTATGCTGATTCTGTCTCCAGTTTTGCATGTATCTTTCTTACTGCAATAGGGATGCCGTAAGTATAGACAGCTTAACACTCTTTATTGGGAGATATCTGTAAGACAGATATCATGTGTATCCCCCTGAAATCTAGTTTTAGCTATTCATGCTGATCATTCACAGGTGTATGTCTACCGACTCCAAGCCCTGGATAGGCACCAATCTAGCTCTGTGTTGAGGTTATACACCATGTCCAGCTTTGCATCCAAAATTCAAACTAAACCATCTCTTCCTTCCATCTGTTAGTTGTAGGATTAGGAGTAGGAAACCCTTGCATGCTCTCATCCCTAACCAGACATATATGTCCAAGAACGTTGCCCACCTTGTGATCTATCATACAGATCTTGGTCCATACATGAGAGTATTCTACCTGTTGTTGTCAAGTTAGATCTTTCTATCTTTGAGCTAGTCAAGGTTACATCTTGAGTTATAGGGATACCCCCCTTGGTGCGGCAGAACCAGAAGTGAAGGGGAGGAGCTCACGCAACCTCCTGTATTAGTTGGCTGAATCTGCCTGTGCATTAGAAGTGGCAAACCCTAATGCTGATTCAGAAGAAAAACCAAAAAAATGGCGACTCTGCTGGGGAAGAAATTTGAGAAAGGGTTATATCTGTGACCCATCCGAGTCACCAACAAAATGGTGACTCCCCTGGGGAAGAAATTTGAGAAAGGGTTATATCTATGACCCATCCGAGTCACCAACAAAATGGCGACTCCGCTGGGGATGGACTAAAAAAAAATGATATATTTGTGGCCCATCTGAGTCACCAACAAAATGGCGACTCTGCTGGGGAGTCTTTCATGTGAAAAATGATGCTCTGCTGGTGGAATGAACCTGGAAAAAATAGCTTTCAGCTGCTGTAAATTTTGTCCTCTCTGGAGAGGTGGCAACTCTGCAAAAAAGATCTGAATGCACATGAAAGATGGATGTATGTGATGTGACAAAAATGTGCTATTCATATTTCAGCATCTGTATGAGAAAAGGTATCTTGTTCCTTCCCCTTTATATTTGTTGTTTTGCTGCATAAGTTAGATGCCAGGGGAAGCCTTAGGTCTTAGGTAGACAAAGGATGTCTAAGAGTAAGTTTTTTATGAATCCAAGTATGAATTATCCCGTACTCAGTGGTGAAATGTTGGAGAAAAGAATAGAAGAGATAAAAAATAGGTTGATATTCTTAGAGGCTGAGCAGGCCCGGTTAAAAAGCAATAACCCTGTTGTGTCTGCTAGTCAGAAGGCTAAACCTCTTCTCAGCCCTTTTGATCCTTTGTATGACCAACTGGATTTGTCATGGGTTGATTATAAAGTAGAAACTATGCCTGCTAGGATATACTGTGAGATGCCCAGATTTAGTGGTCACAGTGTATGTGATGGGAATGCACATATCCAAAATTTTCACAATTTCATGGGAAAAGATTCATTTAGAGATGAGGATATGTGGATGAGGTTTTTTGTTAGGTCCTTTGATGCAAAAGCAAAAGACTGGTATTTGAGCTTTCCAAAGAAATTTTTTTCCTGTTGGGATGAGCTTGCTGACTATTTCAAAGAAGAATTTGCAAGAGAACCGGCTGATCTTGTTGCAGAATTGATGAACATCAGAAAACAAGATGAAGAGCCATGTGTTGATTTCAGTCATAGGTTTGCAGTAGCCCTTTCACATGTCCCTAAAAGTTTCAGACCTGATATTTCAGCCTGTGTTGGCATATTCTTTGAAGCTTTTGAGGAGGGCTTTAGTGCAATACTGAGGGATTTCAAGGTGACAAGTATGCAGATGGCATACAAGTTCATAGAAAAGATAGAAAAAATCAGAAATGTGCACCTGCTGAAACCCCTGTCCACAGGCTTTGGTGTGAGAAATCGTTGTGAAGCTGCAAATGACCAAATAATTAAGGCATCATGTGAAGATGAAAAGATGAATGTTGAGGATGCCAGTGAAAGGACTAATGAGGATTCCCATTGCAATGATGAGGCATCTGACCATGAAAACAACAATGAGGTTGTGGACAGTAGTGAGCAATTTTTGGAATGGACCTGTGGAGATAATTGTGAGTATTGTGCTTAGGATAGAGAAGAAATAAGCACACAGGCTGATACTCCTCCACAGAGTGAATCCATTGGTGATGAAGATGCATGCTCTGCTGCCCATGAACAAATGGCATACTATGATCAAGCTGATGCACCTGGATCACCCATCTTTGACACATATGGTGATAAGGATCTATTTGAGTATGGTGAGGATCTAGACATTATTTTTGGTTTGGATTCTGTTTCTCATCCTAATGAAAGAGGAAACAACATACATCAGGTAAGTGACTATGAAAATGTGCCTAATTTGAAAGAGATGCCAGAGCCTGATCTTTTCCAGGTTGGTGCTACTGTTGGTTGTGTACATGATGTACACAATTGTGAATTTGAAAGCTTTTCTTTTGAGAGGCCAGCATATGATACAATGAGCTCTGATCTTCCTAGCTGTATGGTGGACTTTGAGTGTTTTTAGTTTTCAGTCCAGCTAGGAGATCATGTTGCAATGCATATTGCTAATATAGATGACAAGTGCTATATGCCATATGAGTATGCATTGCTTGATACATTCTACACCCACATGTCACATGATGTTGAAGGTTATCTGCACAGGGGTGATAATGACAAGCCAAATCAGAGGGTTGAGTATGCAGATGACAAGATTTGTTTGTGGGTGGATCTCTGTAGTATCTCCAAGCTTGACCCAGTGTATGCAGATGAAAACAAAGTGTTTGACAAAGGGAGATACATGTTTTTCTTTTCTTGGTGGCCTTAGGCCATCAAGTGTGTTTGGTGATGCAGGTCGGTGTAGTATTTGACTCTGTGCCCAATGGATAAGGGACTGGTCTGCATCCCAGAGATCTGGGGTTCTCGCTGCAGTCTTGCACCTGCACGTCCCTAGACAGAGCCACTATTGGTGCCTGCATGAGCAGTCAGTTTTCAAGCATATAAACATGCAGGCACCTTCCCAAAAAATCCAAAAAATGTTCTAAGTCTTTGGGCCTCCTCAGCATGTTTTAACATCAGCATCATATTTTCTTTGGAGGAGGTCATCATCATCATGTTTCCAGACTTCACCCTGATGTTGCTTACGAGGGTCATCATATTTTCTGCCTGCATGATCTTTCGCCGGGGTGATATTTGAACATCGGGTGATCTTGGTTAAGATCATCCTAATGATGTTGCTGTAAAGTCCTAAGTATGATCCGATCTTCATCGGGGTCATCATATTTGAACATCGGGTGATCTTAGTCAAGATCATCCTGATGTTGTTTTATCACTTCATGTTTGTTGTTTTATCACCCTGATGATGCTGACGTCATTCTTATGTCAGGGTGATATCTATTTCTCTGCCTATCTGCATCATGATATTTCCGAAGGAGGGGGTGATATTTTCATATTTGAATATCACCCGGATGTATGTTTGTTCCAGCATCATGATGATGCTGATATCAGGGAGATATCCGCCTGTCGGCTTCATGCATTATCCAGTGGGGGGTGATCATTTCAAATATCTGTCATATTCATATATCACCCCGATCTTATAGCGGAGCTACAGTGCAGCATGATATTTGTGCATCAGGATGATATTTCCAAATATCCGGTTATCTTCCGAATATCATCCTGATGCTGACATGTGGTGGTGACGTCATCAAGGTCCGGGGGGTCATATTTCTAACATTACTCATCTTATGAAGATCCCCCAATGTTGCGAATATGACGATGACGTCATCCAAATATGAGGAGGTGCGCAGTAGGCAGATATGCTGATGACGTCAGTAGGATATGACGGTGACGTCATCAGGATGTTCATCGGCCAGACATTTGGTATCGGCTAAGCAGGAGGATCTTCCTCTGATGGATCAGGTTGTGTTGATGAAGGCGTTTATCATGCAGGTGATATTGCGATATGATGCTGACGTCAAGGTGATATTTCAAGCAACAGGATATCATGCTGCTGGAGGATGATGATGAAGGTTTATACTAGTGTCGTCGGGAGCAAAAGCACCGACATCATATATGCTCGCGACCTAGTATATAAGGTGATGAGGAGGTTGCTGCGGGGTGCATGTGGGATAATTCGACCCTGCATATTTTCAAATATCATGACGATGTATCTTGGCAGGAAACGGTTGCGACGCACAGTATTCTGCATTTCCCAAGGCCGCGGGTTGGTGCGCCATTAATGGCGATTGTTGCAGAGGTATGGGCGATGGTGTGGATGGATCTAGTACCCGATTGAAGATGTGGATCCCTAGGTGGCGGCGCAAGGCTCGAGATTTCTTCCTCTCTCCTCTCCCACCTGCTGCATTGAATGTTTGAGCGCCAATCTGATGATACTGTGTATCTGGCAGGTTTTTTTGGTCAACTATGTAATTAAGGCTGAGCACCTCCTTGCTGTATATAGCAGGTTGTGTTGCTCATTTGAAGGTTGTTGAAAGTTGAACATTTTGGCTCTGTAACACAATACAGTTCATTTTGGTTGCTCTGTACAGCTAAACTTGTGAGTTTATGTATCTCCTGTTGTACGATTTGGCATGAATCCACTGATTTCATGGTTAATCTTATATGAATAATGCTGTGTTTGCATGTGTTATGCTGATTCTGTCTCCAGTTTTGCATGTATCTTTCTTACTGCAATAGGGATGCCGTAAGTATAGACAGCTTAACACTCTTTATTGGGATATATCTGTAAGACAGATATCATGTGTATCCCCCTGAAATCCAGTTTTAGCTATTCATGCTGATCATTCACAGGTGTATGTCTACCGACTCCAAGCCCTGGATAGGCACCAATCTAGCTCTATGTTGAGGTTATACACCATGTCCAGCTTTGCATCCAAAATTCAAACTAAACCATCTCTTCCTTCCATCTGTTAGTTGTAGGATTAGGAGTAGGAAACCCTTGCATGCTCTCATCCCTAACCAGACATATATGTCCAAGAACGTTGCCCACCTTGTGATCTATCATACAGATCTTGGTCCATACATGAGAGTATTCTGCCTGTTGTTGTCAAGTTAGATCTTTCTATCTTTGAGCTAGTCAAGGTTACATCTTGAGTTATAGGGATACCCCCCTTGGTGCGGCAGAACCAGAAGTGAAGGGGAGGAGCTCACGCAACCTCCTGTATTAGTTGGCTGAATCTGCCTGTGCATTAGAAGTGGCAAACCCTAATGCTGATTCAGAAGAAAAACCAACACCAGGTTTTCACCGTTGGATAAAGGGATTTCTCTTTACTATTTTAATTTTTTTTTGACTTTTTTGACTTTTGAATTTTTGATAGGAGAAGGGGAATATGAATGAGAGGGACTCAAGTGTCTAGTTCCATGAAAGGTGATAGTCCCATTAGAGAGGAAGGATGTGATCTCTAAGGACTATGTGATCTCCAAGGACTATGAGATCAACAACACAATCCTTGTGTTGTTCTCAACATAAATCATTCCCACATCAACAATGTTATCTATCATCAATCAACTAATTAATCATTGATTTACAGCTTGATAGGGGTAATACCTTGTTTGTTTTTGTATCATTTGTGCATGCTTGCTTTCTTTCTTATGTGTGTTATCATTTTATCTTTCATTTGTATCAAATCTGAATCATTCCCAGCTAATATTCATATCTTGTATCTAGACAAGGTTGTATTACACTGGGGCATGAGACACATCATCACCTTGGTCCTTATACCATGGTGAATAATGTCTAGTGCTATATCAAACATCATGGTTCCTCACTTTCATTGCAGCATAACACATCACTCATTTCTTCTATCCATTCCCTTATCTTTCTTTCTTGACCAATCTATTTCATTTCGAGAGCCTACCCGTGTTTGTCTAAACCCGCCTATCCTCTTGAAGGGGCATCCTCATCCTATCTTTCCATCATCATCATATCTTTACACCATCCCATCCTTTTCCTCTATGATTACCTTAGCTTATTTGAAATGATGTTACTCAACATAAATCTCATCATCTCGAACATCATCTCAAAGAGGGGCAAAAAGTAGACACCCAAAATTGTCCATGTCATAACATTACCTAGTCATACATGACCTTGTAAAACATCTTGTAATATTTTACCCTAGGTCATTACATTATCCCATTTATCCCACTTACATTATCCCACTTGACCACCTTTCCAATTAATTAAATAAACCCCTTTATTTAATTAATTCCCTCTTCACATATCCCACAAACAATTTAAATTAAATATTAAATCAAATCCCTCATCCATGTGTGACATGACTACAACTCTTCACATGCACAAATAATTTAAATAATTTTATTATTGACTTTATGAGATTCCCACTCACATCATATTCTTAGCCTCACTTATTGTGCGTCATAAGCATCTTTTCTCTCAAATAAATAAAAGAATCCCACTTATTTCCTCTCATCCTATGTTTAGCCTCATCTCATAACCCACTTAATGTGTGTCATAGGCACTAAAATCAAGTTTTAATCCTAGCCATACACATCACATAATTGACTTTTAATCTTAGCCATTGAATCCCATCAGCATTTGCCTATAAATCTAGCATCACACAGGCCATTTGGGAGCGATCTTCTTCTAGTATCCTCACTCTGCGAAAATTCTTTCAATCATTTAATCTATCTATCTATATTCCTCTATCATCTTCATCTTATTGTTATGTTGCAACTATGAGCAATCAACAACACTTCGACATCATGCATTCTCATGTAAGATAGAGAAGAGCCATGGAGATCAATCAAGTCTAGTGTGGATTCGGTTTGCATTTGATTTTCTTTTTTTTTATTTTCATGCTAGTTTGTCCTTCATGGTGCATAGTTAGGGTTTAGTTAGTTTGTTGTTTTTAACACTAAATCTGATTTTCCCTAGCTACATTTTGGTGAACCCAACATGAATCCTTTGATGGAGCTTGCTTTTTGCAGGTTTTATTAATTTTTTGTTGCAGGTTTATGTCATTTTTGGACAAAACCCTAGGTTTTAAAGATTTTATCATATCTTTCAAACAGCTAAGAATTTTTCTACAAGATTCCCACAACAGTTTGTGCATCATCTCAGGAGGCGACAAAAGAAAAATTGCGTGTTTATCGCCGTTCTTGTAGGAGTTATCACAAATTTATGTTTTTTCATAAAATTGTATTTCAAGATGCAAATCATCAAAGTTTTCAAAAATATTTACATTTATGGAAATCTCTTGAAATTATAATAGGGGTCTATTCTTTACAAATTTAATTTTGAGTTCATACAATGTGCAAACAGATTGGATCTTTGTCAGCTATAGGTTTTTCATAAATTGACATTTCTAGGCGTCAAACAAGAAATTTTTCTGACTTCTTTACATTTTTGGAAAGCTCTCAGAAAATTAGTAGGGGTCACTTCTTTGATTTTTTAGTTTTCAGATCAAAAATTCCTTGAAACAATCTAACCTAATTCGGCTATGTAAAAAAAAAATGTATCTGAAATCACATTGAAGTTTACTTGTTCTTTCTTGGTCTTGGTGGATTTCAAGTGAATCTAAGGAGTTGGGACAGCATTGGTATCAGTATCTACAGCAAATTTGAGGACAAAAACAATCAAGTGCACACATTCCATCTTTCATCTCTAATCATTTGCTTGTCAAAACATTTGGATTTTGGGCTTAAAATAAACATTGCTTGCCATCACATATAAAAAATCAAGTCTAAAATCAACCAGTGTCTTCCATCACATCTTCATTTTGCTTTGGATCTAAAAAGAACAAGTCCTTGAATTGTTTTCTTACACACATTTCATTTCTAAGGGTCAATTAACAACTACGAGTGTGAATCAAGTGACAGCTCACTTGGTTTGCTTTTGTTTACCCTATCTTAGGAGGCCTGCTTGGAGACACACCACTCCAAGGGACAACCTCAACCAAGGTTGAATCGAAAGACACCCTCATTGGGATTTGTAAATCTTGTCATTCTTGGCTAATGTAAGATAAGGGAAAACCAAGTCTAGGTGCAAGGATAATGTAGGATTGGATGAATGGATAAAAGGGTTGGCAAAATCTCATGATAAGGGGATGGATAAAAGGACAAGCAATAGTGAATGGGGTAGATGCACCATAAAGGAACAGGAATGTGATTCAAGGACTACTAGAAATGGATGACAATTTGAGTAGCCTTTGTGCTAGATACCAATGACATAGGAAAACCAAGTCTAGGTGCAAGGATAATGTAGGATTGGATGAATGGATAAAAGGGTGGGCAAAATCTCATGATATGGGGATGGATAAAAGGACAAGCAATAGTGAATAGGGTAGATGCACCATAAAGGAGCAAGGATGTGATTCAAGGACTAATAGCAAGGAATAAACCATCCCCATGTCAAGCACCCATTGATGAGCCTACCAAAGAACCATTGAATGCCATGTTCAATTCCTTAAACACTTCACGAGGTACCCCAACCCATAGACCGATAGATCATACAAAGATTCCAAGCCCTCATTCAAAAATTCAACAAAACCAATCACCACAAATACAAGTCCTATTCGTAGCCAAACAATTCATAGCTACTTGTCAAATCCAACCAAATCCACCCACCTATCAAGTCAATGCCACATCAACCTATCCCACTTCTTTCCATGCCAACCAGAATATTCATATCCATCTACATCACAACAATCAACATGTGAACCTAAACCACTCCTTGAAACAAGGTCAAATGTCCACAAGCTTTAATGATACTCTTGAAAAGGTAAATCCCACCTTAAATTTGGAATCATACACCACTCCATCTACTAGTCGTCCATCATCATCCAAGAGAATGCCTATATCAAAGCCTACTAGTCCTACACCAACATCACCATCAAACTCTAATCCATCAACCAACAAATCCTTGAATGATTTTCTTGCAAGATTATTTGCAAAATCTAAAAGCAAAAGAAAAGCTATGGAGTTATCCAAATCCACCAATCTATTTAATCCCTATGGCCCTCCATTTAATCAAAGTCCAAGCCTTAAGTCTAATCCATCTAACACCCCTCTTGTTCTTCCACCATGGGATCTATCTACTCCTAGTCCTAATCCACCTAATCCAATTATCCTTCAACCTAATCCCAATCATGAGCATTTAGCTTCCATCAAACCTCCACCTACAAAGGACAATCACCTTTCATGGAACTAGACACTTGAGCCCCTCTCATTCATATTCCCCTTCTCCTATCAAAAATTCAAAAGTTTAAAAAGTCAAAAAAAAAAATCAAAATAGTAAAGAGAAATCCCTTCATCCAATGGTGAAAACCTAGTAAACAGGCACCTTGGATAAGTACCATGATGAAAACCTGGCAACAGGTGTCATGTGTAGGTTGATCTTCTATATCACTTACACTTGGGAAAACCTTGTCTCATCCACACTATCTATCCTATCATATCACTTTCTATCATTTTCCTCTCATACCATTTTCATATCCTATGCTACCATACTTGTCATATTGAGGCCATTCATCCTCTCTTTTTCCTTTTGATCTTGATAAAGATTGGGGGCAAATTATTGACATATGTTTTTGGGTATCTCTTGATATACTTTATCCTTTCCACATCCTTTCCAAACCAATCTTATTGTCATAAGCTTTGTCATGAAAAATCCTAAGTATTGTACTTAGAGTGGGGCATGTTATTCCTATGCGACATAGTCCTTGGAGATCACATCCTTGCTCCTTTATGGTGAATCTACCCCATTCACTATGGCTTGTCCTTTTATCCATCCCCTTATCATGATCTTTTTCGCACCCTTTTATCCATTCACCATGATGTTTGATATAGCACTAGACATTATGCACCTTGGTATAAGGACCAAGGTGACGATGTGTCTCATGTCCCAGCATAATACAACCTTGTCTAGATACAAGATATGAATATTAGCTGGAATGATTCAGATTTGATACAAATGCAAGATAAAATGATAACACACACAAGCAAGCATGCACAAATGATATAAAAACAAACAAGGTATTGCCTCTGTCAAGCTGTAAACCAATGATTAATTGATTGATTGATGTTAGATAACATTGTTGATGTGGGAATGATTTATCCCAAGAACAATGTGAGGATTGTGTTGTTGATATGGGAATGATATATCCCGAGAACAACACTAGGATTAGGGATGATAAATCCCATTGATTATGATGATGATTGATTGATTGATTTGGTTGACAGCAAGATTGGAACAAAACTAAGAATGCAATTGGATAATTTAGCAGGATTGATTGACTTGATTGGTATGGATTAAAGATGATTTTCATTTAAGTTTATTGCTTGGAATGATTGGATGATTGGATTGAATTGATCAGATTGAGTGGATTAGAAAAAGTGATTTGATTTGGAGGAATTTGATTGAATGAGCTAATTTTGATGAAAATTGATTGGAAGAATTGATTTGAATAATTGATGGTTGGATTGATTTTGAAGAATTGATTTTATTGCTTGGATTTTTGTTGAATATTTGATTTTTTGGATTATTGGAATGTTTCAATTTTTTTGGTTTTTTGAAATGTTTTATTTTTTTTGGATTTTGAAAAATGTTTTTATTTTTTAGATTTTGAAATGTTTTGATTTTTTCAGATTTTGAGAACTATTTTGATTTTTTTGGATTTTGAAATGTTATGATTTTTTTGGATTTTTTGGAATGTTTGATTTTTTTTTATTTATGCAAATATTTGATTTTTTTGTGTTTTTGACATGTTCTATTTTTTTGTGGTTTTCGAAAATATTTGATTTTTTGCATTTTGAAAATATTTGATTTTTTATTTTTGAAATTTTGAAATATCAATGGATGACAATTTGAGTAGCCTTTGTGCTAGATACCAATGACAAGGGAAAACCAAGTCTAAGTGCAAGGATAATGTAGGATTGGATAAATGGATAAAATGGTGGGCAAAATCTCATGATAAGTGTATGGATAAAAGGACAAGCAATAGTGAATGGAGTAGATGCACCATAAAGGAGCAAGGATGTGATTCAAGGACTACTGGCAAGGAACAAACCATCCCCATGTCAAGCACCCATTGATGAGCCTACCAAAGAACTCTTAAATTCCATGTTCACTTCTTCAAACACTTCACGAGGTACCCCAACCCATAGATCGACAAATCATACAAAGATTCCAAGCCCTCATTCAAAAATTTCAACAAAACCAATCACCACAAATATAACAACTCCTAGTCAAAGCCCAAAAATACATAGCTACTTGTCAAATCCAACCAAATCCACCCACCTATCAATTCGATGCCACATCAACCTATTAAACTTCTTTCCATGCCAGCCAATATTCATATCCATCTACATCACAACAAGCACATGTGAACCTAAACCACTCCTTGAAACAAGGTCAAATGCCCACAAGCTTTAATGATAGTCTTGATAAGGGAAATACCACCTTAAATTTGGAATCATACACCACTCCATCAACCAACAAATCCTCGAACTATTTTCTTAAAGATTCTTTACAAAATCTAAAAGCAAAAGAAAAGCTATGGAGTTATCCAAATCCACCAATCTATTTAAATCCTCTGGCCCTACATTTAATCAAAGTCCAAGCCCTAAGTCTAATCCATCTAACACCCCTCTTGTTCTTCCACCATGGGAACTATCTACTCCTAGTCCTAATCCACCCAATCATGAGCCTTTAGCTTCCATCAACCCTCCACCTACAAAGGACTATCACCTTTCATGGAACTAGACACTTGAGTCCCTCTCATTCATATTCCCTTTCTCCTATCAAAAATTCAAAAGTTAAAAAAATAAAGTCAAAATAGTAAAGAGAAATCCTTTCGTCCAATGGTGAAAACCTAGTAAACAGGTGCCTTGGATAAGTACCATGATGAAAACCTAGCAAACAGGCGTCATGTGTAGGTTGATCTTCTATGTCACTTACACCTGGAGGGACCTTGTCTCATCCACACTATCTATCCTATCATATCACTTTCTATCATTTTCCTATCATTCCATTTTCATATCCTATCCTACCATACTTGTCATATTGAGTCCATTCATCCTCTCTTATTCATTTTGATCTTGATAAAGATTGGAGGCAAATCATTGACATATGTTTTTGGGTATCTCTTGATATACTTTATCCTTTCCATATCCTTTCCAAACCTATCTTATTTTCATAAGCTTTGTCATGAAAAATCCTAAGTATTATACTTAGAGTGGGGCATGTTATTCCTATGCGACATAGTCCTTGGAGATCACATCCTTGCTCCTTTATGGTGCATCTACCCCATTCACTATTGCTTGTCCTTTTATCCATCCCCTTATTATGAGCTTTTGCCCACCCTTTTATCCATTCACCATGATGTTTGATATAGCACTAGATGTTATGCACAATGGTATAAGGACCAAGGTGACGATGTGTCTCATGCCCCAGTGTAATACAACCTTGTCTAGATACAAGATATGAATATTAGCTGGGAATGATTCATATTTGATACAAATGCAAGATAAAATGATAATACACACAAGAAAGCAAGAAAGCATGCACAAATGATACAAAAACAAACAAGGTATTGCCCCTATCAAGCTGTCAACCAATGATTAATTAATTGATTGATGATAGATAACATTGTTTATGTGGTAATGATTTATCCCGAGAATAATGCAAGGATTGTGCTTTTAATATGGAAATGATATATCCTAAGAACAACACTACGATTGGGGATGATAAATCCCATTGATTATGATGATGATTCATTGACTGATCTGGTTGACAGCAAGATTGGAACAAAACTAAGGATGCGATTGGATAATTTAGAGGGATTGATTGACTTGATTGGTATGGATAAAGGATGATTTGCATGTAAGTTTATTGCTTGGAATGATTGGATGATTGGATTGAATTGATCGAATTGAGTGGATAAGAAAAAGTGATTTGATTTGGAGGAATTTGATTGAATGAGCTGATTTTGATGAAAATTGATTAGAAGAATTGATTTGAATAATTGATGGGTTGATTGATTTTGAAGAATTGATTTTATTGCTTAGATTTTTGTTGAATGTTTGATTTTTTGGATTATTGGAATGTTTTTTTTTTTTGGATTTTTGAAATGTTTTGATTTTTTTGGATTTTGAGAAATGTTTTTATTTTTTGGATTTTGAAATGTTTTGATTTTTTTAGATTTTGAGAATTGTTTTGATTTTTTTTTATTTTGAAATGTTTTGATTTTTTTGGATTTTTGGGAATGTTTTGATTTTTTTGTATTTCGGTGAATATTTCATTTTTTTGTGTTTTTGACGTGTTTTGATTTTTTTGTGGTTTCTGAAAATATTTTATTCTTTTGGATTTTGAAAATCTTTGATTTTTTTTGTATTTTTGAAATTTTGAAATATCAATGGATGACAATTTGAGTAGCCTTTGTGCTAAATACCAATGACAAGGGAAAACCAAGTCTAGGTGCAAGGATAATGTAGGATTGGATGAATGGATAAAAGGGTGGGCAAAAGCTCATCATAAGGGGATGGATAAAAGGACAAGCAATAGGGAATGGGGTAGATGCACCATAAAGGAGCAAGGATGTGATCTCCAAGGACTATCTCACATAGGAAGAACATGCCCCACTCTAAGTATTTTTCATGACAAAGCTTATGACAATAAGATTGGTTTGATAAGGATATGGAAAAGATAAAGTATATCAAGAGATACCCAAAAACATATGTCAATAATTTGCCCCCAATCTTTATCAAGATCAAAAGGAAGAAGAGAGGATGAATGGACTCAATATGACAAGTATGGTAGGATAGGATATGAAAATGGTATGATAGGAAAATGACAGAAAGTGATATGATAGGATAGATAGTGTGGATGAGACAAGGTGCCCCCAAGTGTAAGTGACATAGAAGATCAACCTACACATGATGCCTATTTGCTAGGTTTTCATCATGGTACTTATCCAAGGTGCCTGTTTACCAGGTTTTCACCATTGGATGAAGGGATTTCTCTTTACTATTTTAATTTTTTTTTTACTTTTTTGACTTTTGAATTTTTGATAGAAGGGGAATATGAATGAGAGGGACTCAAGTGTCTAGTTCCATGAAAGGTGATAGTCCCATTAGAGAGGAAGGATGTGATCTCCAAGGACTATGTGATCTCCAAGGACTATGAGATCAACAACACAATCCTCACGTTGTTGTCGGGATAAATCATTCCCACATCAACAATGTTATCTATCATCAATCAATTAATTAATCATTGGTTTATAGCTTGACAGGGGCAATACCTTGTTTGTTTTTATATCATTTATGCATGCTTGCTTGCTTGCTTGTGTGTGTTATCATTTTATCTTGCATTTGTATCAAATCAAAATCATTCACAGCTAATATTCATATCTTGTATCTAGGCAAGGTTGTATTACGCTGGGGCACGAGACACATCATCACCTTGGTCCTTATACCATGGTGCATAATCTCTAGTGCTATATCAAACATCATGGTTGCTCATTTTCATTGCAGCATAACACATCACTCATTTCTTCTATCCATTCCCTTATCTTTCTTTCTTGACCAATCTATTTCATTTCGAGAGCCTACCCATGTTTGTCCAAACCTGCCTATCCTCTCAAGGGGGCATCCTCATCCTATCTTTCCATCATCATCCTATCTTTCCATCAGCATCCTATCTTTACACCATCCCATCCTTTTCCTCTATCCATACCTTAGCTTCTTTGAAATGATGTTACTCAACATAAATCTCATCATCTCGAACATCATCTCAAAGAGGGGCAAAATGTAGACACCCAAAATTGTCCATGTCATAACATTACCTATTCATACATGACCTTATAAAACATCTTGTAATAGTTTACCCTAGGTCATTATATTATCCCAGTTGACCACCTTTCCAATTAATTAAATAAACCCCTTTATTTATTTAATTCACTCTTCACATATCCCACAAACAATTTAAATTAAATATTAAATCAAATCCCTCATCCATGTGTGACATGAATACAACTCTTCACATGCATAAATAATTTAAATAATTTTATTATTTAAATTATGATATTCCCACTCACATCCTATTTGTAGCCCCACTTATTGTGCGTCATAAGCATCTTTCCTCTCAAATAAATAAAAGAATCCCACTTATTTCCTCTCATCCTATGTTTAGCCTAATGTCATAACCCACTTAATATGTGTCATAGGCATTAAAATTAACTTTTAATCCTAGCCATACACATCACATAATTGACTTTTAATCTTAGCCATCAAATCCCATCAACATTTGCCTATAAATCTAGCCTCACACAGGCCATTTGGGAGCGATCGTCTTCTAGTATCCTCACTCTGCCAAAATTTTTTCAATCATCTCATCTATCTATCTATTTTCCTCTATCATCTTCATCTTATTGTTATGCTTCTACTATGAGAAATCAACAACCCTTCGACATCATGCATTCTCATGCAAGATCGAGAAGAGCCATGGAGATCAATCAAGTCTAGAGTGGATTCAGTTTGCATTTGATTTTCTTTATTTTTATTTTCATGCTAGCTTGTCCTTCATGGTACATAGTTAGGGTTTAGTTAGTTTGTTGTTTTTAACACTAAATTTGATTTTCCCTAGCTACACCAACAAACTGGTTTGCTCTACATTTGCATCACTTTGATCCTTTACTCAACATTCACAATGTAAGCTCGCACTACTCTGATAGAATTCGCTTACATCTATATCACTTCCTTGCACCAAAATATCAAAAAGGATCTAACATATATATCCACATCAATTGTAACATCAATTAGGTCGGCCTAATTGGATATAACATGCAAAATATACATTATGTAACTTATCAGCTCAAAACTTTCCACACATGCTTCACGCCAAGATGCAAACCTTAGAACAATTTGAAATAGGTCGGTAAGGACCTCAAATAGCTCCCACTTAGCTCTGTAATGCTTATTTAATCTCTACATAACTTCACAACTATTAGGTCGGCACCGCAGAAGACCTAATACAAAAATCCTTCAACTGTATACCCATATTCGAACACGTGTACCTCGAAATGTCATACCAACTAGAATTCACACTCTATTGACATATTTCAACATCTCCTTAAAACCACAAAGACAAAAACCAATCTGCAGAGAAATGCGGACCCTCTTACTCACACACACTATACAAGAAATGACTGTATTCTGCCAGGCTGAACTTCTGTCATTCATAACTTCCAAACCATAGGTCAATATCAGATAAAATTTTAGAATTAGATTCTTCTATCAACCAAAAACAGTATACTAAAACTGCAGAGTAAAGTATTCATTTGCGGACCAATGCGGACCCAAAAACTGGATGCTCTGTAACACAGAATTACCATAATTGACACTTACTCAATTTTCATCACTAGTTTCTTTTATCGGATCAAACCTTCTCGCAAAATTGTCTTTCATAGACATCCTAAAGCATGTTAGGATCAAACCTTCTTGAAAAATTGTCTTCATACCGAGATACAATATTAACATCAATGACAACCCTGCAACACACAGTAACATACCTTGTGCTTATCCTACATGCTCATGTTGCTAACAAGAACATCAATGACAAACTTCCAACAATAGAAACTTCCAACACATAACTACTGCCAGATGTGGCGGTGGTGCCAAGTGGTGGGGCATGGTTTTCAATGAGGGCAGAGGTGTGGGTTTAGCCGCTCGGGTGGTGTACAAAGGAGGTGCCACTTGCGTGGCTCTATAGAGGAGGCCTTCCCAAGGAGCAGAGCATAGTCTACGGCCTAAGGCCAGCAGGGGACCATGCAAGACATGGGGCTCGAACCCTATGGCTTCAGTACCCTTGCATCAAGTACCCTGTACGGGGCCTGCATAGGGGTTTAAACCCCTTTTAATTTCTTTTTTTAATTTTAAAATTTTTACAATTGAATTAAAAAAATGCGAATAAATTTTTTTATTTTGAAAAATTCGCAAATATATATATATATATATATATTTATTTATTTTGAAAAACTATACCTCAAAATGCATGTAGGGAGGTCATACGGCCTTCCTGGGCAAAAAAAATTTGCCCTTTCAAATAACTGCTCTGATTTTGAAAATTTGACAGGTGATCTTAAGGTTTTTGGGCCTTCTGGATGCAATAGCAGGGTTTGTTTGGCCTCAAACTACCTCGAAAGATCAGGTACCCACTAGATCTAGCATGTACCTTCCAACTTTAAACCCTCATAAATATGGTTTCCAGTGTCAATCCTAGATCTTGTGAATGACTAACCCTAGGCATTCACCCGCTCTGATACCATGTTAGATTTGTTATGGAAATAACAAACTAAAAGCTAGAAGGCTAAAGACAAGCACAAAGAGAAGATCGAAATGAAGGATGCAAAAGAGATCAGAAATGAAGTTGTAACAAAATATGCATTGCAATATTATAACCAAAATGGAATACCAAATACAAGATAGGTAGTGAGTTTGTATAGACCAGGGAGAGGGGTGGAGGTGGCAAAACTAACCAATAGTGAGAGACCACCAAATGGTCTAAACATAGTAAATGCAACTCCCTCATAGGACGGTGACACCTCAAATGATCCACTCACCTAGAATTAAACTCACTTTATTAACCTAAGCAAGCTTAATAATATGTGTAGGAAAAACCTTATGAAAAGGAATAAAAAACCTACACTAACATTAAGGTGGATGCTAAGAGATTCTACAGTGAAAAGATTGGTTGCCTTGGATTTACTGCCCCTAGTTTGAGGACTTGGGCCTACTTGAGTCTACACTTGGCTATTTTTTACCTTCTCATGCAATGCTTTGATGTTACTGAGGAAGTTGTTGACCATTTCTTTGCTGAGATTAATGGTTTTCTAGATGTTTCCCTTCACCTCTAAAATATATGCCTCTAATCTCCCTATTCTTTCTTCCTTCTTAGCCATCTACTCCTTAAGGTTGATCACTTCAACCTTAGAATTTCAGTCCTCCATTAGATATCTATGAAGATTGTTTCTATTGAATTTCACAAAAAAAAACCCTTGAGGACTTTGTTGTGTGTGTCTCTCTTTATACAAGTCATTAGTCTTATTATCCAAGCTATAAATAATAGAGGTGATTTTGTTTAGGGTAGAGGAGGAACAATGAGAGAAATTCTCTGAAGTAGTAGCACTAGGGTAGAGACCTTCCACTTCTAGCATCTTGTCCTCCACATTGATCTACTCTTGTTCCATCATTTTCTCTTTCCCCTTGTCACTGAAGTGAATTTCACCTTTTGGGGCACCTCCATCACTAGGCTTCTCCTTACCTCCCAAGGGCTCAAGCCTTTTCTTAACTTACCTCTTCTACCAATTCTTTTACCTAACCTCTCAAAGTCTGAGGAACTAAGGGAGCTTTCAAAATAATAGGAGTCAAGGTTAAAATGGGGAAAAGAGTTCAGAGAGGGGGAAGGGGAGGGTAATTTTATTTTTGGAATATGACAAGAAGGAGAACACCCAAAGAACATAAAGGGTTTAGGCTTTTTATTTTGGGCATGCTTGAATAGAAGAAAAATGATAGACTAGTGGGAGAAGAGCTCCCCATAACCCTTTTTAGCTTCCAAAACTAAATATTCCAAGCAAGATAGGAGGAAGAATGGAAACTCACCTTTTTGTTATGTTTAAAATTTTTCAGCAAGGTGAAGTGATACATATAAATTTCTTAAAATTCCACTTCCAATGTTATATATCACTTGATCTACAATGCTACTTCCTCCCAAGGCCACAATAAGGAGAGTCTAGCATAGCTAAAATACACTCTATTCACCATTTCCCCCTCCTTGAGGAAGGTATTAACCACCTCCTCTCTATTCCTTTTGTCCTTGTACATTTTCCTACCCTCGGTTGACAACCTAGCAACTGAATCTATGAATTCTTTAATGAGGTGGAGCTCCACACTACATAAGATAATTGTTGCAAGTATGTGCCTAACCCGTGTCGTCATTGATGTCAAAATATCAATGTTGCCATTGGTGTCAACTGTGCTCTTGTTTTGATGCTTTCTTGTAATGAGTTAGATGTTTTGTATTTGCCTATGTAAGTATTGGAGATCCATATATTGAGGATATTAAGAAAATTTTCTCCTCTGGTGGAAACAATGTGTTGCAGAGTATCTTTGTCTATAGAAGAACAGTCCAAAAGAATGCTCCTTTTCTATAAAATGAATATCTTTGTTTACAGATTGGAAGTCATTTAGATACATATCTGAAGATGTTATGATCCAAGTTTGAGCCTCCAGTATGAAGATTTGAGTAAGTTATGTTCACCAGAGTGAAAAGTACTTTTTCTGTATGTTTGGTGGTGACATGGAGAAAGTATTATGCTCCGCATTCCTCTGCATTAAAGTATTTTTGTCTGCAATTCTATAGTTAAGTTTTAGATGATGTTATGTACTTTCAACTCCAATGGTTTGTGATTTGGTGGTCCACAAGCGATCTTTTCATTATGACAGTAGCTAGAAGTGTTGTTTATGTGCTCCAGTTTGAAGAATCTTCTTGACATTATGGTTAGAGGTTGTGCGGTTGTTTCTGATGATTTCAATGTTCTTGTGGATGTCTCATGATCATGTTCCTACCTTTGGATTGGTCCACAAAGAGAAATTTGGATCGTAGATGAAGACTATTCTTGGAAGTCTTAATGTGAACACCAGTCTTGGTCGACTTGGTTGCTTTCACTAATTGCGGAGATGCATTAAAGATTGTAGAAGTGTGTTGTGGCATGGAGAATTGTGTTTGAGTCCTAGCTAAGGCATGGCATGTTCATCATAAATCTATACATTTTTCCTTAGATAATTTTGTATTAGGTCTAGACCTATTTCTTTGTATGTTTTGTAATACCGACCTTGGAGATTGTTCCAACAGTTGATGAATGTAATGCCAACCTTGATGTACATTCCAAGGTTGATGAATTGTATAAAGACTTGTAATGTAATTGTGAAAAAGATGTCCTTGAGAAAGATGTGAAGACAAGTGAGAAGAAAAGCAGAGTAGATGATAAGTATTGTGCTTCAATGGAACTGAACTCAAGCATAGATTAGATGCTATCAAATTAGTTTGCAAATCCCTGGTAGTGAGCCACCCCTTGGCAGTGAGTTGATCTTTGCAATGAGCATTTTGGGTAGTGAGCCCCGTAGGCAGTGAGCCTCTGATTTTTGGTATTGTTATAACTTATATATTTCTGTTGGCTAACACCCACCATGGTTTTTCCCTTATAGGGTTTTCCACGTAAAAATCTGGTGTCTCATGTGTCTCATGTGTGATTGTGATTAAGTTTATGGTTTCATGCTTTCATGGTTGAATCTGATTATCAGTAATTAAGTAGTTGATGGTTTGAAAGTTATAAAGTGTTAAGTTTTTGTGACAACTGATTCACCCCCCCTCTCAGTTGTCCTATGTAGTTCAACAATTGGTATCAGAGCAAGGTTCCTTGGAGGTAAGCTTAACAGCTTGAGGTAGATATAGGATGTTTGTCAAGAAGGAGGCTTCGCAGTTTGATGGGATGAATTATGCAACCTAGAAAATCCACATGAAAAGCCATCTGCTTTGTATTGGATATAAAGTATGGCAAGCAACACAGACTGAATATACAATGCCTGAGAATGGTCTGTCAACTGAAGATGAAATCAAATCATATGAGATAAATATAAAAGCTAGATGCTCTGTTGAGTGCATTAACTGACTCTGACTTGATAAAGGTCATGGATTATGAAACTGCTAAAGAAGTCTAGGATAAGCTAAAAAATAGGTATGAAGGAGATGAATCTATAAATAGTGCCAAATCGTAGGGACTGAAAGCTAAATATGAAGGTATAAAGTGTTAGGGTTAGTCGACAGAAGATATCAATTAAATGCAAATAAAGCTTAAATAGAGGAATGAAAATACACAGAAATAATAACAGCGAGAGACGAGTTTTAACATGGTTCACCCAAACTTGGGCTACATCCACCAACAGAGAGTCCAATATTATTATCTAGTAAATCAAACCGATTACAACAAGCAATCCTTGCAACTCAATACCGCTACAAAATGCTACAATACATCAACGGAAACCCTAACCCTTAGCCATTTTTATCATGAATTTTGTTGGTTACAAAATAGGGTTTTTTATGTCTGAAGTTTGATGGAACCAACTTTGCTCTTTGGAAAGGTCGCATGAAATGTCATTTGCAGTGTATGGGAATGGCGTACTGGTCCATGGTTACAAAAGCATATGTACCTCCATAGGGTGGTCTGACAACCCTAAATGAAATCACAGATACTGAAAACAATCTGCAGACCAAAGAGGCTCTTCTAAGTGCATTATCTGACTCGGAGCTCTCAAATGTTATTGACCTACCAACTGCTTTTGCGATTTGGAATAAACTAAAACTTTTGCATGAAGGAGACCAGTATGTTAAATGTGCAAGGTTACAGAGTCTAAAAGGGAAATTTGAAAAACGAAAGATGAGAGATGATGAAAATATTACCACTTTTATGCCAAGAGTGAGTGAGTTGGTTTTTGGAATTAGAAATGCTGGTGGAGTCTTGGATGAAAATGAGATTGTTGGAAAAATTCTCAGATCCCTTCCTGCCTCTTACAAAATCAAGGTTGCTGCCATTGATGAATTTAGAGCCCATACAACTGTTACAAGAGACCAATTGGCTAGCAAATTGGCTACATTTGAAATGACCGAGTTTGGAGATGATCCCCCCCAAGACTGAATCTGCATTCAAAGCCAGTACCTCTGTGAAAGGTAAACAAAGATTTGATCCGGGAGAGAACTCATCAAGGAAACTGTCATGGTATGAAAAAGCAAGAAAAGACCTAGAAGAAGAAGAAGTAGAAACTGCTCAACTTGAAGCCCTCATTGCAAAGAGACTGCCAAGAGGATCCGGTAAGTATGAAGGAAAATTGCTTTTTAAGTGTTTTAACTGCAATAAGATTGGTCATTTTGCCTCAAGATGTCCGGAAAGATTTTCAAAGCCAAATCCCAACAGATCAAGGTTCCAAAAGAATTGTTACTATGTTCATGAAGAAGATGATAATGAAGGAGTAACAGATGATGAATCAGAGACTGGAAACAAATCAGGAAATGAATGGGTGTTTATTGCCATCAAGGAAAAAGAACCAATATCCTCTGTATCTGTCAATCATAAAGTTGTAGAAAGAGCTCTGGCTGCCCAAGTTGAAGAAAAGGATGATTGGGTCATTGATAGTGGTTGCTCTCACCATATGACAGGTGACAAAAATAAGTTCATAGATTTGGAAAGGTATGAAGGAGGAGTGGTGAAGTTTGGTGATAATTCTGCTGGTAGAATCAAAGGAAGAGGAACTATTTCTTTTGATGGAAGAAACAAGACTGGTAATGTACTATATGTTGAAGGTTTGAAGCACAATCTTATTAGTGTTGGACAGTTGGTGGACAAAGGCTATGATCTCTGATTCAAGGATGGAAAATGCAAAATCTTTGAAAGTTCTGGAATAGAGATTGCATCCGGTGCTCAAACTAAAGGTAATATCTTCCACTTGGTTGGTACTGGTAAAAGCTGCTTATTTGTTCAAGTTGATCAAAGTTGGTTATGGCATAGAAGGATGTGTCATGTGAATTTTGATAATATCATCAAGATAAGCAATACTCAAGCTGTAAGAGATCTTCCAAAATTGGTGAAGTCTACTAACAACTTGTGCAAGGAATGTCAGTTGGGCAAGCTGAGTAGAGTCACATTCAAAAGAAAGGAACTGTCTTCTACCAGATTATTGGACTTAGTTCACACTGATCTTTGTGGTCCGGCAAGAACCAGGAGTATTCAAGGTGATAGATACTTCATGCTGCTAATTGATGACTATTCCCGGATGATGTGGGTAACTTTTCTGAAAGAGAAATCAGAAGCTTTTGAGAAATTCAAAATATTCAAGGCTATGGTAGAGAATGAAACCGGATTGAAGTTGAAATGTCTGAGGTCTGATAGAGGTGGAGAATTCACATCCGGTGAGTTCATAGAGTTCTATGAGAAACATGGAATAAAGAGACAGTTGTTTGCTCCTAGGACTCCACAGTAGAATGGAGTAGTGGAAAGAAAGAACCGGACCATACAGGAAGCTTCTAGGACCATGATGATGGAAGCCAATGTTCCTCATATCTATTGGAGAGAAGTTGTCAGCACTGCAGTCTATACTCTCAATCGAGTTCAAATCAGAAGCAATACCGGTTAGACCCCTTGTGAACTTTGGTTTGGCATTAGTCTGACTGTAAGATACTTTAGAGTCTTTGGTAGTAAATGTTACATCAAAAGAGGTGAAGATCTAGGCAAGTTTGATGCTAGAAGTGATGAAGGAATATTCTTGGGTTACTCTACTCAAAGCAAAGCATACTAGTGTTATAACAAGAGACTAAGAAATATGATAGAAAGTACAAATGTGAAGGTTGATGAGGGAATAGAGAACCCCTCAAGGTTTTATGAATATGATGAAGATGATCAGAATGGTGTTCTGGTTCAAGGAGTTTAATCCTCTTCTGAAAGTCAGATTCAAACTGATCTGGTAAATCAGGTAGAAGAGATAGGTCTGAATGAGCCTGATCAAGAAGCAGAAGTGCAAGGAACTCCCAAAGTTCCAAGGTATGTAAGACTGAACCACTCTGAAGATCATATCATAGGTGACAAAAGCAAATGTGTGCAAACTAGAAGGAAAATTGCTCAAAATTTAGATGAATATTGTCTGATTTTAAAGATTAAACCTAAGACAATAAATGAAGCCTGCAATGATGAAAACTGGACCAAAGCAATGGAGGCAGAGTTGATGTAAATTGAGAAAAATCACACTTGGGATCTCCCAAACCTAGAAACAAGAATGTGATTGGAACCAAATGGGTCTTCCAGAACAAACTAAATGAAGTTGGTGAAGTAATCAGAAATAAAGCCAGATTGGTCTACAAGGGCTACTCTCAAATAGAAGGAATTGATTTTGAAGAAACTTTTGCTCTGGTGGCAAGAATTGAAGCAGTCAGATTATTTCTTGCATTTGCTGCCTTCAAGGATTTTCAAGGTGTATCAGATGGATGTCAAGTCTACTTTCTTGAATGGTGACTTAGAAGAAGAAATGTACATTGAACAACTGGATGGATTTCAATTATCTGAGCATGATGATATGGTCTGCAAGTTGAAGAAGGCACTGTATGGACTAAAGCAAGCCCCAAGAGCCTAGTATGAAAGATTGGACAAACATCTTTTGAAGATTGGTTTCAACAAAGGTACTGCTGATAGTAACTTATATTTCAAAATTGATCATGAAAACATCTTGATTGTTGAAGTATTTATTGATGATATCATCTTTGGAGGAAGAGACAGTATGTGTAAAACTTTTGCAAATCAAATGAAAAGTGAGTTTGAGATGTCAATGCTTGGTGAAATGAATTTCTTCTTGGGTCTGCAAATTACTCAAACAAAGAAATGAATCTTTATTTCTTAGACCAAATATGTGAAAGAATTGTTGAGGAAATTTGGAATGGAAGATTCAAAGCCAATGAATACTCCCATGGCAACCGGATGTAAGTTGAGCAAAGATGATGACTCTCCTAAGGCAGACCAGACAAACTATAGATCAATGATTGGAGGATTGTTGTATCTCACTCAAACTAGACCAGATATAATGCAGGTTGTTGGTCTTGTTACAAGATTCCAGGCTAATCCCAAAGAATCTCACGTCATGGCAATCAAAAGGATTTTTAGGTATCTAAAAGGAATAGTTGAGTATGGTTTGTGGTATCCTAGAGATCATGATTTCTCTCTTCATGCATATACAGATGCAGATTGGGCAGGAGATGTGGATGACTGGAAGAGTACCAATGGTGGAGCATTCTTTTTGGGAAAGAGATTGGTTTCTTGGCTAAGCAAGAAACAAGAGGCAATATCTCTGTCTACAACTGAAGAAGAATACATTGCAGTAGCAGGTAGTTTCACTCAAGTTTTTTGGATGAAGCAGATGATAAGAGCTATTAAAGTAAAGTATAAGGAGCCTATCACAATCTTCTATGATAATTCAAGTGCAATAAATATTTCTAAGAATTCGGTGTTGCATTCTAGGACTAAGCATATATCTATCAAGTTTCACTTTCTGAGAGAGAAAGTGAACAAGGATGAAGTCAGACTAGAGTTTGTGCCCTCCAAGGATCAGATTGTAGATATCTTTACTAAACCTCTTCTCAAGGACTCTTTTGAGTATCTTAGGGAGAAGTTAGGGGTTATTGCCCCTTCGGTGATGAACTAGGATGCACTAATGTGCATCAGTCCGATGGATATCATAGTCATATCTTGTGATCCAGATTGATGATGAGGAGCTGCTACTCAGGGGGAGTAGCAGGTATGATTCTAAAGTATTGGAGTTGCAAGTATGAGCCCTTTGCCATTGATGTCAAAGGGGGAGAGAAGACATGTGAAAAATAAGTGGTTGATGATCAAAGGGGGAGCAATAAAGGAAGAGAAGACATGTGAATAGTTGTTGCTGATAGAGGGAGTTGTGACAGTAAGGAGAAGTTCTTGTCTTGATAGTTTTTCACATCATATGTTGCCATCAATGACAAAGGGGGAGATTGTTGCAAGTATGGGTCTAACCAGTGTTGTCATTGATGTCAACATACTCATGTTGCATTAATGAGAAGGATTGGATGAGCTGTGTGCTGAGGATATTGAGAAAATTAGTCTTAATTAGGAACAGTAAAGAACAGTGATGACAACAAGGTAAAAGTCCAAGATAGGTTGAGGATCAGAGGATGCGGTTTAAAGGGTTTGTATATATGAGTCTTGAGATGATCCAGTCAAGTTTTCAAAGGTCTGCATGAAGATATGAATAAGTTATGGTCACTCAAGTAGAACTGGATCCGGTAGGTGTTCAGAGGTGACAGAGTGACACAGATAGGTCCGGTAAGATCCGGAAATGCATTATCCCATTCTGCGGATTTGCGAAAGTGTTGAGGACGTCCTTGTGAAGTGTCAAGTAGATTGGTTCATGGTTTGAAGGTCCGAAAGAACCTATTCCTTTGTGACAGTGATGACAGAATGTGTTCTTGAGGTTCCAGATGAAGGAGAGAAGGATTCTAGTAAGCAGATGAAGTGCGGATGTTCTTGGTGATTCAGGAAAGCTTGTGGTGATCTGTGGATCGTTTCCAGTTCATGTTGGTGGTCTGCATTGAAGTTAAAATTCATATTTGAAGAATAACCACCGGATGTTGGTGTTCTTCCTGAGACTGGCCGATCAGATGTATTACACGTCTTGTGGATGTTCTTGTAGGTGTTTACCGACTTATATGATTGTTCCTAAGTTGATGTCGTGTATAATTTAGGGATTGTGAAGTCATTTCATGGTGTGTTTTGTGGTGATGAGTGTGTGGTAGCAAGGAGGAGTGCGCAAGGCAGAGCAGAAGTATTGGGCTTAAATGGAGTTGATTCAAGCATGGTGAAGATGCTATTCTCCAATTCATGAAGGTGATACTTATTTCTTTGTAGATAGTGTGTCTCTTGTAGGCAGTGAGCCTCTTGTGAGTAGTGTGCTTAGGCAGTGAGCCCTAATTGGCATGTGCCATTTTGTTCTTTCTATTCTTCTAACAGAGAATACAATCTTGGGTTAATCACCCCATGGTTTTTCCCTTAACCAGGTTTTCCACGTCAAAATCTTGGTGTCTTATGTGTTGATAAGTTTCTGCTTTGATTTGAATGCATTATGTTTCATGTTTAATATACTGCTAATCACCAAGAAGATTTAAGTGTGTAAATTGGAGAAAGTTTTGTACAACTGATTCACGCCCCCTCTCAGTTGTGTGCCCTAAGCCTAACATGTGCTAACTATTGTTTTAACTCTCTTATGTAATCCATGTTAGACCCCGCTACAAGCATGTCATCAACATATAAACATAAAATAATGTAGATGTCATTATCCAACCTCTTAAAATAAACACAATGGTCATAATTACACTAGCTGTAGCCTTGCTCAGCCATAAAACTATCAAATTTCAAGTACCATTGCCGAGGTGCTTGTTTCAGGCCATACAAACTCTTCTTCAATCTACATACCAGTTTCTCCTTACCTTTGACCTCAAATCCTTGGGGTTGTTCCATGTATATCTCCTCCTCCAAATCACCATGCAGAAAGGTAATTTTCACATCTAACTATTCCAAATGCAAATCTTCAGTAGCCACAATACTTAAAACAGTATGATTAGAAGTCATCTTGACAACTGGAGAAAATATCTCATCAAAATCAATGCCCTTTTTCTATGCAAATCCTTTTACAACTAACCTGGCTTTAAATCTTTTCTTACCTCCATCTTCCTTTTTCAACCTATAAACCCATTTGTTTAGTAAAGCCTTTTTACCTACAGGTAACTTACATAATTCCCAAGTCTGATTTTTCAACAAGGAGTCCATTTCATCTTTCATTGCAAGCTCCCACTAAACCTTTGTATCCACCTGTATAGCTTCATCATACCCTTCTATTTCACTAGCATATGTTAACAAAATAGAATACAAAGAGGGAGAAAACCTTTCAGGAGGTCTACTTAGCCTTGTTGACCGTCTAACATTCACTGGAGTTTGTGGTATTTCTTGTTTCTATTGCAGAGCATGAGGAACCACTGGAACATCACTATTTGGAGTATCATCCAACACCACATAATCCTTTTCTTTCTTCTCATGCTGCTACAAATAATCTTTGTACAATACCTTCTCATTGAATACAACATCCCTGCTTCTCACAATTTTCTAATTTTCAAAATGCCAAAGCCTATAACTAATTCATCAATGCCATATCCAATGAAGGTACACTTTTTTGAATTTGCATCCATCTTGGTTCTATTTTCAGAATCTACATTTGCAAATGCTTCACATCTGAAGGTTTTGAGAAATGAATAACTCACCTTCTTACATGTCCATGCTTCCTCTAGAATACCACATCCCAAAGGAACTGAAGGACCTCTATTAATTAAATATACAGCGGTCTTGATAGCCTTTGCCCACATGTTTAAAGGCATCCCAACATGCAATCTCATGGTCCTTGCATGCTCCATTATTGTCCTATTCATGCGTTCAGCCACTCCATTTTCCTATGGAGTCCCTGGAATCATTTTCTGCCTATGAATTCTATTAAAGGAACAATAATCCTCAAATTCTTTGCTGCAATACTCACCACCATTATCAGATCTAAGACATTTTAATCTTTTACCCATCTCATTCTCAACCAAGCTTCTCCATTTCTTAAATGTTTCAAATACATCAGATTTCTACATAAGGAAATAAATCCATACCTTCCTAGTTGCATCATCTATGATTGTAACATAATACCGAAAGGCATCGAGAGAAGATACCTGAGCTAGTCCCCATACATCTGTATGCACAAGCTCCAACTTTTCATCTTTCTTTTGCTTCCCATCCTTTAGAAAACTAACCCTCTTTTGTTTGCCATACACACAACTTTCATAGAAATCCATATTAATACATTTCAGACCTGGTAAAACTTTCTTAGAATGAAGTACCTTCATACCTTTTTCACTCATATGCCCAAGTCTGTTATGCCACAATGTTGTCTCAGAACCTGTAGCAATTGTTTCAGTCTCTTCCTGTGAACCTGCAACAACTGTTCCTGAACATGTTTATTTTTTCTCTGCAACAGCTAAAGTAGAAGGAACGGTATGACCTATACAAATATATAAGGTGCCTACTTTCACACCTTTTTCTACTATTAAGGCACCTTTTGAAACCTTCCAATTTTTATCAGTAAATGTAACAATGCAACCTTCTTCATCTAACTGCCCTGCTAAAATTAAATTCCTACTGAGCCTTGGAACGTGCCTTACCTCTTGTAGTAGCCAATGATTCCCATTCTATAACTTAATCTTAATTCTTCTCTTTCCAATAATCTGACAGGGTTCGTTATCTCCCAAATAAACCAGCCCAAAATCCCCTTGGACATAATCAAGAAAATTACTTCTATGGGGTGTAGCATGAAATGAGGCCCCTAAATCTAAAACCCATGAATCATCAACATTATCTAGGGAAATAATCAAAGCATCATCTTCATATTTATTACTTACCACATTTGCCTCCTTATTTCCTTCTTGTTTGTCTCCTTCTTTATTCTTCTGAGACTAGCAATCTTTCTTTAGATGACCTAGTTTCCCACAGTACTAGCAATCCTTCTGTCATCTGGATTGGGATCTCTTGTCCTTTGATTTTCCTCGTGACTTCCCATGACCTCCAAAATCTTTTACTCTCTCCTTTGATCTGCCCCTGCTTTCTACATTCAAAACACTACCTACTATGGACCCTCCTGAGCTTTTCCATCGCATTTCCTCACTAAGGATAACACCAACAACATCATCAAATTTTAAAGTATTTGAACTGGAAACAGAGTTACTTACATCCATTACCAAGCTATTCCAGTTTTCTGGCAAAGAACATAATATCAAGAGAGCCCTCACCTCTTCATCAAAACTTACTTTTACAGAAGTTAACTAACTGATAATCATATTAAACTCATTTAAATGATCTGTCACATATCTACCTTCAATCATTTTTAGATTAAACAAACACTTCATGAGAAATACCTTATTTGAGGCTGAGGGTTTTTCGTACAATTTAGCCAAAGCTTTCACCAGACCATCTGTTGTCTTCACTTTCGTTATATTGAATGCCACCGATGGTGCCAGGCACAACTAAATCGTTCCCAGTGTCTTTCTGTCTAGAAGATTCTAATCATCATCAGTCATTGTTGCCAGTTTCTTGGCTACTCCTTCCAACGGCCTCCATAAATCCTTCTGATAGAGATATTCCTCCATCTGCATCTTCCATAACTGATAGTTCTACCCATTGAATTTGTCTACCTTCAATTCACCCTCATCCACCATTGCTCCCACTCAACCATGAGACCTTCCTACAGATGATAATAGAACACAACCCACTCTGATACCACTTGTTAGGGTTAGTCGTCAGAAGATATCAATTAAATGCAAATAAAGATTAAACAGAGGAATGACAATACACAGAAATAATAACAACAAGAGACAAGTTTTAACGTGGTTCACCCAAAATTGCGCTACATCCACCAACAGAGAGCCTAATATTATTATCCAGTAAATCAAATCAATTATAACCAGCAATCCTTGCAACTCAATACCGCTGTAAAATGCTACTATACATCAACAGAAACCCTAACCCTTAGCCATTTTTATCACGACTTTTGTCAGTTACAAAATAGGGTTTTTTATGTCAGCCAATGAAAAATAACTCCCGACGCCTTAATAAAATAATAAAAATCCATGTGAGGTTTCAGGGGCACTGCCCCCAAGCCCCCGCAAGGGCCCTGCCCCTCGACCTTGCCCTGTATTGCAACAGGGAGCGCGCCAGGGGCGCTGCCCCTTGACCCCATCTTGGGGGCACTGCCCCCAAACCCCCACAAGGGGCGCTGTCCCTTGACCCCATAGGAATTTGGGGGGAAACCGCGCTGATAAAAGTGGGGTAAATTTAACCTTCGAGTCTAATTAGGCTCCATATAACAACATAAAGATGGGTGAAGATGAAAAAATAACATCCTTCATGCAAAAGGTTGATGAACTTGTTACTAGAATCAAAGGTATGGGAGGAACTATTGATGAAACTAAAGTTGTGATGAAAGTTCTTAGGTCATTACTTAAATCCTACTATCACAAGGTAGCTACAATTGATGAAATAATGACTGTGAAAAAGATTACTAAGGATCAGTTGCTTGGAAAGCTTACTGCCTTTGAAATGAGAGAGTTTGGTGATGCTCTGCCAAAAGTAGAGATCGCTTTTAAAGCTAGTACTTTAGAGAAGATCTCCAGAGTAGAAAAGTACAAGGTGGAACCTGATGATGAGCTTGATAAAATTGAAGCCAACTTTGTTGACAGACTGCAAAGAGGTTCTAGTAAGTTCAAAGGCAAATTACCTTTAAAATGTTTTTCATGTGGTAAAGTTGGTCATTATGCTTCTAAGTATCTGAAAAGAATTGAAAGGAATAGAAAAAGATTTGAAAATAGACCTAGGATCCCAAAGAAATGCTATTATGTTAGAGATCTTGATGATGAAGGTGTGACAGATGATGAATCTGATGATGCTAGTACTAGTGCAAATGAATGTTTGTTCATTTCTATTAAAGAAGAACCTATGTCTACTAATCCTACTAGCTATGTAAAGGAAGAAAAACCAGTGGAAGAAAGTGCCTTGGCTGTTTAGATTGAGAAAGATAAGGATGAATGGGTTATTGAGAGTGGATGCTCACATCACATGACTGGAGACAAAAGTAATTTTGTAAGCTTGGAAAAGTATGATGGTGGACTGGTTAGGTTTGGAGATGATAACAGCTGGTAAGATTTGTGGAAGACGATCTATTTCTTTTGATGTAAAGCACAATACTGATGATGTTCTATATGTAAAGGGTTTAAAGCATAATCTTTTGAGTGTTGGTCAGATGTGTGAAAAAGGTTATGATCTGAGATTCAAGGACAATGGGTGTAAAATCATGGAAAGCTCTGGAACAATAATTGCTACTGGTAAGAAGACCAGAGGTAATGTCTATCATTTGAAAGGAACTAATGATTATTATTTGTTGGCTTAGACTAATGAGAGTTGGTTGTGGCATAGAAGGATGTGTCATATCAATTTTGACAATTTGGTGAAGATAAGTTCTACACAGGTTGTAAGAGATCTGCCCAAACTTGTGAAGCCTACCAATATCATTTGCAAGAAGTGTCAATTTGGGAAACTAATAAGAACAAGTTTTAAAAGCAAAGAACAATTCTTTGTCGGATTGCTAGAGCTAGTGCATACAGATCTGTGTGGTCCCACAAGAACAAGAAGTTTGCAAGGAGACAGGTATTTTATGTTGCTTATTGATGATTACTCCAGGACGATTTGGGTCACTTTTCTAAAAGATAAATCAGAAGCCCTAGATAAGTTCAAAGCCTTCAAGGCAATGGTTGAGAATGAGTTGGATTTGAGAATCAAATGCTTAAGGTCTGATAGAGGAGGTGAGTTCACATCAAATAAATTCAATACTTTATGTGAAGAGCAAGGGATAAAGAGACAATTGTCTGCACCTTTACTCCTCAGCAGAATGGAGTTGTTGAAAGAAAGAAAAAAACTGTTCAAGAAGCTACTAGGACTATGTTGAAGGAAGCTGACCTACCACAAGTGTATTGGAGAGAAGCCGTACATACTGCTGTATACATCCTAAACAGGGTTCAAGTCAAAGGTAACAATGCTAAAACTCCTTATGAATTGTGGTATGGAAGAGTTCCTATAGTAAGATATTTCAAAGTTTTTGGTAGTAAATGTTATATTAGAAGAGAAGAAGATCTAGGCAAGTTTGATGTTAGGTGTGATGAAGGAATATTTCTTGGATATTCTACCAAGAGTAAGGCCTACTGGTGCTACAATAAGAGATTGAAGAAGATCATTGAAAGTGCCAATGTGAAGGTTGATGAAGACAAGGGAAGAATATCAGACCTGAGTGGCTATGAATCAGATGAACCTGTTGTTATAACAAGTGAATAAAAAGTTGAACAAGAAGATAGTCAAGATGAAGAAGAAAGGGCTCCAGAAAGTACTGCCAAGACTCCCAGGTATGTAAGAATTAATCATTCTGAACATCAAATTATAGGGGACAAAAGAAAAGGGGTATTAACAAGAAAAAGAGATGCAGAAGAATAGGTGAATCTCTATTTGCTTTCAAAAATTGAACCTAAAACTATGAATGAATCTTGTGATGATAAAAATTGGGTAAAAGCTATGGAAGAGAAGCTGACACAAATAGAAAAGAATCAAACTTGGGAATTGGTTCCCAGACCTGCTGACAAGAATGTAATTGGCAACAAATGGGTTTTCAGAAACAAGATGAATGAGAATGGAGAAGTTGCAAGGAACAAAGCAAGATTGGTGTGCAAAGGATACTCTCAGGTTGAAGGAATAGATTTTGAGGAAACCTATGCTCCTGTGGCAAGAATTGAAGCAATCAAAATGTTTCTAGCATTTGCAACATTCAAAGATTTCAAAGTGTATCAGATGGATGTTAAGTCTGCATTCCTGAATGGTGAATTGGAAGAAGAGGTCTACATTGAGCAACCGGAAGGATTTCAACTATCAAAACAAGGTGATATGGTGTGCAGATTGAAGAAGGCCTTGTATGGACTGAAACAAGCCCCCATAGCCTGGTCTACATGGTTAGACAAATATTTGTTGTAATTAGGGTTCAGTAAAGGCACTGTTGATAGAAATCTATATTTCAAAATCAATGATAATCAGATCCTGATTGTTGTAGTCTTTGTTGATGACATTATCTTTGGAGGCAATGAAGGTATGTGTATGAAGTTTGCAGGTGAAATGCAAAATGAGTTTGAGATCTCTATGTTTGGGGAAATGAATTTCTTTTTGGGTTTGCAAATTAATCAATCAAATAAAGGAATCTTCATATCTCGGTCTAAGTATGTAAAAGAGTTGAAGAAGTTTGAGATGGAAGACTCTAAACCAGTATGTACTCCTATGCTGACTAGCTACAAATTGAGAAAAACTAATGAATCACCTAAGGCTAATCAAAAAAGGTACAAATCTATGATTGGTGGATTACATTATCTAACACAAACTAGACCTGACATAATGCATACAGTTTGCCTTGTGGCAAGATTTCAAGCAGATTCAAGAGAGTCACATGTGATGGCAGTTAAGAGAATCTTGACGTATTTAAAAGGTACACTAGATCATGGCATGTGGTATCCAAAGGATAATGATTTCACTCTCAGTTCTTATACAGACGCTGATTGGGCTAGAGATGTTGATGACAGAAAACGTACAAGTGGAGGTGCTTTCTTTTTGGGGAATAGATTGGTTTCATGGCTGAGTAAGAAGCAAGATTCAATCTCTTTGTCAACTGCAGAAGTAGAGTATATTATAGCAGCATGGTGTTGTACTCAAGTGTTATGGATGAAGCAGACATTGAAAGATATAAGAGCTGTGTATGAAGACCCAGTTGCAATCTTCTATCATAATACAAGTGCTATAAACATTTCAAAGAATCTAGTGAAGCACTCAAGAACAAAGCATATATCTATAAGGTATCACTTTTTGAGGGAAAAGGTGACAGAAAATGAAGTAAAGTTGGAATATGTGTCCATAAAGGATCAGATTGTAGATATTTTTGCTAAGCCTCTGCCTAAGGATACTTTTGAGTATCTCAGAGAAAATTTAGGGGTTATTACCCCTCCTACTCTGAACTAAGATGCAAAGGAATGCATTAGTCCAGTGGTGCCCAAAGATTCATTCTTTGATCTAGATTGATGTTTTGAGAGCTACCTCTCAAGGGGAGTAGCTGAATGATGATAAAGAAAAAGTTGATTGTAGAAGTTCAATTTGACCAGAGCAGTAGAGTGCAAGTATGTTCCCTTTGCCATTGATGTCAAAAGGGGAGAGACATCATGTGAAAAACTTAGAAAATAAAGAGTGCGGATGTGTAAAGAGAAAGGGGGAGAATCTTGTCTTGATGGTCTTTACAGTTTTTCACATCATATGTCACCATCAATGACAAAGGGGGAGATTGTTGCAAGCATGTGCCTAACCGGTGTTGTCATTAATGTCAACATATCAGTGTTGTCATTGGTGTCAACTATGCTCTTATTTTTATGCTTGCTTGTAATGACTTAGATTCTTTGTATTTGCCTATGTAAGTATTGGAGATCTGGATATTGAGGATATTGAGAAAATTTGCTCCTCCGGTGGAAATAGTGTGTTGCAGAGTATCTTTGTCTACAGAAGAACAGTCCAGAAGAATGCTATACATTTTCTATAGAATGAATATCTTTTCCTTTGGATTGGATGTCATTTAGATACATGTCTAAAGATGTTATGTTCCAAGTTTGAGCCTCTGGTATGAAGATTTGAGTGAGTTATGTTCACCAGAGTGAAAATTACTTTTTCTATATGTTTGGTGGTGACATGGAGAAAATATTATGCTCCGTATTCCTCCGCATTAAAGTATTTTTGTCTGCGGTTCTATAGTTAAGTTTGAGATGATGTTATGTGCTTTCAACTCCAATGGTTCATGATTTGGTAGTCCGCAAGTGATCTTTTCATTTTGACAGTAGCTGGAAGTGTTGTTTATGTGCTCCAGTTTGAAGAATCTTCTTGATAGAATGGTTAGAGGTTGTGCAGTTGTTTCTAATGATTTCAATGTGCTTGTGGATGTCTCCTAATCATGTTCCTAACTTTGGATTGGTCCGTAAAGAGAAATTTGGATCATACATGAAGAGTGTTCTTGGAAGTCTTAATGTGAACACCAGTCTTGGCCAACTTGGTTGCTTTCACTAATTGTGGAGATGCATTGAAGATTGTAGAAGTGTGTTGTGGGGTGGAGAATTGCATTTGAGTCCCAGCTATGGTATGGCGTGTTCATCATACATCTATACATTTTTCCTTAGCTAATTTTGTATTAGGTCTGGACCTATTTCTTTGCATGTTTTGTAATACCGACCTTGGAGATTCTTCCAATAGTTGATGAATGTAATGTCAACCCTGATGTACTTTCCAAGGTTGATGAATTGTATAAAGACTTGTAATGTAATTACAAAAAATATGTCCTTGAGAAAGATGTGAAGATAAGTGAGAAGAAAAGCAAAGAAGAGGATAAGTATTGTGCTTCAATGGAACTAAACTCAAGCATAGATTAGATGCTATCAAATCAGTTCACAAATCCCTGGTAATAAGCCACCCCTTGGCAGTGAGTCAATCTTTGCAGTGAGCCCTGTAGGCAGTGAGCCTCTGATTTTTGGTATTGTTATAACTTATATATTTATGTGGGCTAACACCCACTGTGGTTTTTCCCTTATAGGGTTTTCCACATAAAAATTTGGTGTCTCATGTGTCTCATGTGTGATTGTGATTAAGTTTATGGTTTCATGCTTTCATGGTTGAATATGATTATCAATAATTAAGTAGTTGATGGTTTGATAGTTATAAAGTGTTAAGTTTTTGTGACAACTGATTCAGCCCCCCTCTCAATTATCCTTCATAGTTCAACAATAAGCACCCTAGACTTCCAATTGGTAGCAAAATCCATAGATATAGTAGGGTCATAGCCATTGAACCTCTCCATATAGGGTGTTAATCCCCCCTCTCAATAACTTTTGAAACTCTTTAATTCTTCTAAAAGGATTCATAGGATAAGGGCTCCACCCTATTGTAATCCCCACTTAGTGTTTAGAAGCTAATTATTCTTGACCAAATGGAACTACTCTTTAGTAGTGCAATTCCTTATGTAGTTGTGAATGGGCCCCTAGAATTTGCAACAATGTTGGAAAGAATTCCCAAAGATATGAAATGAACCTAACAAAAGCCTCTCGATCTTTGCATTAATTTCTCCATTACAAGAAATGATGAAATGAATCATCAATGCAAATGAAAGTATTGTCCTATTATGACAAGCCAACATTGTTGTGATAGGTAAGAGTCACCACCTCTTGAGGGAGATAATCATTACACAACCATCTTTGTATCCCTTTGATCTAGACTCCTTGATTTGTAAAAAAAATGGCAATTTGAATGTTTTCCCTATAAATGTGACAGGTAACCACCTTAGAGAAGCTAGACAAGAGATTCAAGGAATCACTTATAATGTGGTCAATGGACTAGCTGGGTGGAGTAAGACTAAAGAGACAATTAACAATGTTTAAATTGCAACATATAGAAATCATTAATATGGCTACAAATATGAAATCTATTCCATTATTGATATAGAGTCAAGCATTGTTTCTTTAAAAAATATAAACATACATTCATTTATCTTTTCAAAAAAATAAAATAAATAAAAATTACAACATATAGAAATCATTAATATGGCTACAAATGTGAAATCTATTCCATTATTGATATAGAGTCAAGCATTGTTTCTCTAAAAAAATATAAACATCCATTTATTTTTTCAAAAAATATATATGCATTCATTTATTTAAGTTCTAATTTATATACACACATGTCTGCTAATAACAATAATAGTCCATTTAAATGGTTAAGGTTGACCACATTGAATAGATGGATGTGTTCAATTTAGTTTTAAAATTTCTAGTGGAAAATCGAATATGTCTATGTTGGGATATTTAACACTTTTTTGTTTGTTTCATAAATAGAAAATAATGTGTGTATATGGTGGCACAACCTCATGCTTTCACCTAGTAGGTTTTCCAATTGCAAGTGATTGTGAGTGAATGATTTAAAAAAGGAAAAATAGGTCCATACTAAGTTTTTGAAAGGATGACCACTAAAAACATAGTACTTGGATTAGAGCATGAAGAGGTGCGTAAAGTTGCTTTTCTAAAATTTAAACAAAGACACTAGAGTTTAGAAGCATAAGTGTCTCGACATTAGAGTTGAGCAGCAGAAGTGTCTAATGAGTCAAGGTTCCAAACTTTTAGGGTTGATAAATGAGGTGACCTTAAGTCTAGGACTACTTGTATTATCCTTTTGTGGTGGGGGAAAATGTTAAAATTAGGTTCAAAATGGTCAAGTAAAACACAACTAGGGGAGTGGACACCAAAATAAGTGCATAAAGAAAAGGTGGAGATTGCAAAGTAGGCAATTTCCAATCTTACAAGCATGTCTTTACTAGGTGATTCTATGCTCTTATATATACAATATAATCAAAATTGACAAATCTTTCATGTAGAAGTTTTCTTACAATTATGCAAAGAAATAAACTATGAAGTTTTTAATCATAATGTATGATTGCCAATTTTCTATGGCTAACAATTTTTTCTATGATCTCCAATGGTTTTCTTGTGATACAAGTCCATGTAAAGAAATTTCATTTAAAGGTGGAGCACCTCCATACTGTTGGTCATGATGTTAGTCATTTGCAAACATAGAATAAAAGTTACACAACAACCTTTACTCATCTTGAAAGATACGATGAATTCAAAGAATTCATGATCCCAAGTCTCCGTTGATTAGGTCTTAATCTACTGACGTTACTCAGTGGTTGATGTGTGTTGCTGTTTTCCATTCAGGGGCCTTACGTGTTTCTGCACTGTTCATCATCATCATCTTCAAATATCCTGCTCTGGATGTTCGTTCTGCATAAGTCTCCAACAATTCTACCTCTGCACTGTAAATTTAGTCAAATAATGTGCATACAGGCTGATATTTGCATGATTTCTATCATTATTTATGATTCTTTGCATGATATTTTCAGTACTACATGCATTTAACCAAATATGCTAAGGATCTTCAGTTACCTACGGGATTTCAGCATATTTCACTGTTTCTGCTTGTTATTTATCATGATTTGCAGTTATGGTGATGAATTAATGAAATTGAAAAAAAGGAAAAGGGTTAGAGAGTGAGATTCCTAAAATTACTGGACTTAGATCACTGATTCACATACAAGCTCCCATACTTGCAATGAAAAGAAGGAAAACTAGAAATCATACTTCACCAGGACATTCCACAAATCCGCATGATCTAGTGCAAAGCTTCAAAGGAAAGTTGACAACAACATGTAATGAAATGAAAGCGCTTCCAGTTGAACACAGCATTCACCAGTACATATCTAGAAATCAACAAAAGATTACGTAAAATTTACAATCAGGATGTAATCTGGAACTTCATATTCATTCAGTATGCTCAAGAACAGGTACATTTACAGTGATCTGAAGAAAGAACCTTGACATTTCAACAATTCTATCCTCATTAGTCTCAGTAATCCGATCTCCTAACTTATTCTACAGTAATTGACTCTTTGCGCCAGATGCGTCTGTGTATTCTCTTGTATTTCTCTTCCCTCTTCTTAAAATGACAAGCTCTGGATGTTATATAGAGCAACTGCCAGAAAACGGTTACAACGATCCAAGGATCAGGATCCTCTCATAACAAACAACGGCCCAGATGAAAAGCACATGCTTCATCAGTTGGCAAATGTACAGCTGGCACAGAATATTCCAGCATCTTCAACTTGATTCGGTCTCCAGCTGGCAAACAGCATATTTGACAATATCCTCTTCATGTCTGGTCCATGTTGACTCCATGCGCAACTTTGTAATGCTCAGCTTCAGCAGCATCATCATGATTTCAACGCTCAGCTTCAGCAGCATCATGATGATTCCTTGCAAGTAAACAGACAAACATTAAGTTCATCATCACCATGCTAAACAACAGGAAATAAACGCTTTATTAAACAAGTCCCCACAGTGTGCATCCACGAGCTTCAAATCAATGGAAATTTATGCACTAAATGCATAAACAGCATAAAAACAATCAGGTCAACCATCGTTGACCAAACATCAGGCAGTCGGCCCTTTCAAATTTCCATCGCTTCATGTTTTTGCCCATTCTCTTGTATATCTGGTTCGAAATATGATGATGATGATCTCAGATTATACAAAGAAATAATCGCCTTTCAACCATCCCTAGAATCCGGCTTTGCATCATCATCATATTTGCATCGGCGTGACTACATATGATCAGGGTGACAATTTTACCTTAGGCCGACGGCAACAGCTATACCGACGCCAAAAATCATGATGATGACCAACTATATATCTTCAAAGTGGCCGCAGGATATCACAAAATATGATGATCCTCCTTTCCTAATGCTCTGATGAAAAGCATATCAGGATGTTTTGTTCTTGCACATTCGGGAAAGAAAGACAACGTCATCATCATCATGACGAAGACAAACAGGAGGACTTGGAAAATGATCCTGCCGCTGAGGAAAATTATGATGACGTCATCGTCATCATCAGGCTTGGTTAAAATGCAAAGGGATGACGTCACCGTCATGTTTCGTTAAGATCAGGAGGTAAATGGAATATCGGGTTCCCTCTAAGGAAGATGATCAGGTCATGAAAGCAGTATGACCCCTTTTCGGCCAAGGCAATCCGCTCGAAAGATCAGGATGATGAACATCATCATCATCATATTCGCACTGGGTGACTTAAAATATGATCCTGCTGAAAGTCCTGATGACGTCATCAGGATATCCGGGGCTTGTGTTAATCTTTGAAGATGACGTCATCGTCATCATCATATTGGCGAAATGGATCACGCCTTGGAAAATATCCTGCCGAAGGAGAAGGTGATGATGACGTCATCGTCATCATCATATTTGCAAAATGTTATACTTGTTGGCAGGATGATACTACGAACTGTCGGGAAAGACTAACAAGATCATGATGATCTTGTTCAACATGACTTAAGAAATGAAAATCACCCTCCGCTTCGAAAGATAGGATGATCATCATGATCACGCAAAAGGAGGTCAGGAGGATATTAGGAAATGTCGGGTCTCGAAATATCATGATGATGCTGATCACCAAGACTGTCGTGCGCGCGCAAATTATGCAGATGGCAGATTTCTCTAAGTAAGGTGATATTATAATATCAGCATGATATTATAATATCGGGTGATGTTGGAATATCATGATGCTCGCAATGTTTCCAAGGTTACTCGATGGGTAAAACACACCTGCACTTAAGATTGACGTCCGGATGTTTCGGGACTGCATGATTTTTATCAGGTGATAGAGTAAGATCATGATGATGACCTTTGGCGATACAAAAGACCGCCTGACGGGAAAGGATTATTACGACTTAAACTTGACGTTCGGATGCTTCGACCTCAGGATATTATCGAGGGGCTTTTCAAATATCATGATGATGATGCTCATATAGCAATTATCAGGTTTGACCAAAACTTTGACTGCTCACAACTCCCTCACATGGACGAATTTTCAAGTGATGCAAAAGGCAAACCTGCATGAAATTTCAAGCTCTTTCTAACCATGAAGTCATAGAAACAAAATATGAACTTTGACAAACTAACCTCATGATGATGACCTACCTCACCCTGACCTTCATGATGATGATGCACCTGACTTAATTTTTACCAAAACCGCCAGAAACAGACAACACAAGCCAAAACAAAAGCTGGGTCCCTGTTTTGCCAAGTCAAAATGGGGCGTGTTGTGTAACCACACAACACATACCCTTTAGATCACTAGAGCAATTTCTTGTGTGTAGTTAGCCAAGTTCCATTGCATTCTCCTCGCCATATTTAGCCTCTACACGGAGGCTTTAGCAGATCTGACAAGCAATGCTCTCATAGTTGAGGATTTAGCAGATGTGACAAGCATTGCTCTCATAGTTGTTTGTATAGTCAACCAAAGTTTTTGCCACAATCTAGGTGCTCTTCCCCATAGAATAGTAGCAATAATGGTGATGGTAGATTTGACCACCATGATATTGTTGCAAGTATGTGCTAATTAGTGTTGTCATTGATGTCAACATATTTATACTAGTTGAGGATTTAGCAAATGTGACAAGCATTGCTCTCATAGTTGTTTGTATAGTCAACCATAGTTTTTGCCACAATCTAGGTGCTCTTCCCCATAGCATAGTAGAAATAATGGTGATGGTAGATTTGACCACCATGATATTGTTACAAGTATGTGCTAATTAGTGTTGTCATTGATGTCAACATATTTGTTTTGTTATTTGTGTCAACTATATCTTCTGGCATTGTTGTTTTGTAACACCCCACCATGAAACTCTAGAGAACAACACAATAACACTATACAATAGGACAATTTTTTTTTTTGATAGAGCTAGTGAAGTAACAGTTAACATATCTATACTAAGTAATGTTCTCCCAGGGTTCCACGGCTGCATTACTGACAAACTACTATCATGCTCTCTCGTACGTCATGTATCAACTGACAACAATAATTCATTCTGTATCTATTGCATTAAATGAATAACCATATACATTTCCATGACATCAGATAAATAATCATCCAGAACAAGTACAACTACAATTTTTCCATACACATGAGGGTACAACATAATATTGTTTACATCATCAACTTTCGATTACATTCTATTACAAACATTATGAATAATCTGATACACAAGATAGTACTTGAGCATAAATACTATCTTTATAAACTGGTACAAGATCTGAATCTGCTACAGGAGTTACAACCTTCTCGCACATGAACAAAGTTAAGGAAAAACCAATGGAGATAAAGCACATCCACCCGACCATGTGGAACCTTGAGGTCCACCCCCTGTGCTAGGAGATAACATAAGGTCCCAAAACATCATACAGTCAGGTAGACAATTGCCTAACAGGAACAAGGACTCAACATGACTCCATCACAACACATGACAACATCACAAGCAACTCAATATCACTTCCAGAGGAAACACACGACGAATGGGGAGAGTACAACTAGGGAATGCTAGGCTGTAGTAGGAAGAGTGTCATCGCATGGTCCTGACATGGGTTATCCTGACAGCCTCTCACTAGGCGCCGGCCCCATAGGGTGACACATGCAGAATCAACCTTCCTTTCGTGAGGACAAGGAAGTTGATCTTGCCAACCAGGCCTTCTCTACCCATCCTTAGTCTAAACGAGCACTACAGGCATGGGAGAGGAAATCCAATTATCTTGTTAATGTGTAATTTACCCTTTTCCCCCCTGTTCATTTTTAGGTTTTCACTTAATTAACAACATTCAATGGGTTATCCTGACATCCACTTTGGGCGCCAAGCCCACACTAAAAGCCACTCCCCTACCTGCATCTAGAAACCCCAACCATCAAGCAAGACAATCACTATCATACTGATAAGTATACATAACAATGCAATACATTACCTTCTTGCTTACAAAACATAATCACAATGACCAACCTGTACATCATTGTCCCAAAACTTTCCGTTGATCAATCGTAATAACCATAACAACACATATCTAGAGCAAGGTATGGGTCATCTTGCTCCCAAATCTCAACCATGAACAAAATAGTTTCTCATTACGATTTCCAAGGTCTCCCCATTACAATACTACACACAATCTCGATATCAACACATATGTGAAGGAGATTTAAACCCATCATAATATATTCACAACATAGTATGTACGTCATCTCACATTATTGTTTACCAAGACCCACATACATAGACAAAAGACATCATGTTCTTGCAACATCTTCATTTCAAGACACCTATGAACAGAATACATGCCATCGAATCATATTACCTTATGCCTCTGGAACCTAAACTTGACAATTTACACATAGACCAACTCACATGAAAATTTTGCTTGCAATAAACAATTTCAACTAATCAACTCATTGACAACATAAATTTTTTTCTTACAAGAGAAATTCAATCTCTTAGTTATCATGTTATCTATAAGTTTCACTTATAAGGTTAAATTTTTGAGTACATTGTTGTTTAACATAATTCCAAACTTTAAACCCAATTTCAACTTAACAAAATCATTATAAAAGATCTTTACAAAACCAAATCAACTAGATTAAATTTCATCTACACTAATTATTTTGTCATATCCAATTCCATTTAATCAAATTAGCAACTAGATTCAAGTTATATCTCCACCAAGAATTTCATAAAACCTAGGTCTAGTTTAATTAATATTAATTCTATCTATTATATTAATCACTCATCAATTACATATAACCATCAAGCTAACCAATGCATAGATAATATTAATTACAAATACTTATAACTTAAATGCTAATTACAACATTTATAATCCAAACCCATATATCATATTTCTACTAACAAAACCATTATAATAGAATCAATGCCATATTACAGTAAATATGCGATCATATCGATTAGTTTAATAAACATTCGTATTAAACTATAACAACTACGTTTCTTTTGTTTCATAAGTTAATGTCTATATCATATATATATACTCCAACAAACTCATCTACTAAATCGTGTATCTTAACTATGCATGGATTCATATTTAATTTATAGTTAATAATTGATACCTATACAAATATCCATATGACATAAATGTTTATATACATGTTCATGCACTTGTGTAGGTTATTCCTATCCTCAAGGTAAGATTTGGTCAATCAACCTTCAAACTTTAGATGGTTTATAAGCAACACCACTCTGCCTTTGAGTAGCACCCACACCATTTCCATATCTTCAAGCGACGACTTCATAGACCACCACACCCAATTTGAAACACCTTTGTTATACATGGCTGGAGTCTCACCTAGAGGATGGAGTTTGACAGACTTAAGGAGTACGCAAACCGTATTAAATGGGTTATCTAGATTTAGATTATGGTCGATCAAGAATACTGTGAAGATTTGAACAACCAAAGAACAAGACACCCAAAATATAAATTGACTAAATGAAGAACTAATAAGATGTTTAATACAATCTACTATAAGAATTGGATCCTGAAGAATCTATGCAAAAGTGGGCAGTTTTATATGATCCAAAGTCCATATTTATTTGAGACCTTAATGCACCTAAGAAAAATATTTCCATCTAGATCTAATAGAAGGCAGAAGTAAGGAATACTCTAATGGACAAGGTACTTGAACTGTTTGACAAGGTTCAAAGATACTTACGTACACAAAGAACGTCATTAGTTTATCTATTAGAGGATATGAACAAACTAACAGATCCTTAGCAAGATGACTTCGTAACCCCTTTTAAAAATAGATAAAAACCATCGTTTCTAATATCCAACACCAACATTTAGCAATTATAAGATTATATAGAAATCTTAATACTAATATATAGATAACATATGATTATATGCAAACCTTAATGCCAATATATATGGCGATTACTATCTTATAATTATAGGAAGATCTAATGTAAAAATAAAAAATATAATTCATGCTATGATGATCTAAGTTTATGACATGCAAATAAGGCAACAAATATGCTTCTTTCATGATTTACATTGAAATGTTTGCTTTTCCAATTTCACAAGCAACAACACTTAAAAAAACAACCTTTACATTTAATAAATAAAGGATACATATAATATTTAGAACATACAATATTTACATTTAACCAATAAAGAAAAACATATAATATTTATATTTAATCAATAAAGAAAAACATATAAAATTTACATTTAATCAATAAAGAAAAACATATAATATTTATATTTAATTAATAAAGAAAATATGATACCTCAATTGCAATATCCCATTAATGGTAGAATCCTTGAATGAAAATCATAAAATGAGCAATTCACCCCCACTCCATGAAGAGTTTTTAAAGAGAAGGAAAGAGTAACTTCCTACCCAAAACTAACTCAACCACCCAACTAATTCAACCACCCAACTAATTCAACCAACCACCTTCCCATTTTCGTCACTTTTGTAAGTGGGGCTTAAAGGAGGGTCTAAAAACCTTTTAAAATATTATAAATGACAAAAATAAACTTCTTACCTATGCACCTTAGACATAAGACAATTTTCCAAACATAAAATACAACTTAGACCTCCTAAAAACACTTAAAAATTATTTTAAAAGTTACAAGGTTAAATCCCACACAAGAACATAACCATATTATCACATAAAACTAAAAATAATATTTCTTAACATCATGGCCAATAGACCTTAGGGCCCCATGCCTAGGTCAGACATCACACAAAAAGACATAAAGTGGCTAAATGACCACCATCATCTATTGACATAATAATTCTATATGTACACTCAACAAGAAGTGTTAGTACAATATATAGCCAAAATATATCCATCATAAATAACATATTATCACAAATCCATTAGTAACCATAGTGTAACACTGAATCAATACACTCTTGATCCAATTGTTAGGCTTCGTCAATTGGATGATAGGACTGTCTCCTCTCTACTCTAGGGTCTGGTTAGTGCGTTTACTAGTGTTCAGCGACCTTCCCTTAATTAAATCAATTTAATAGTAGTAATAAAATAATTCATATTCAAACAACTTTAAATAATTATTTGAACTAGGTAATTATCAATTACCAATTTAATCTTATTAAATATTAATAATAATAATAAGAATATTATATGACCTTATTAAATATTAAAGTGGGTCAAATATTAGTATGACTATATAATGAAATATAGGCATATAACATAACCCACTGAGAAGGACAGCCGTTAAAATCCAAATCAACATGTTCACAAGCCAGGGCCAAACACGCACTTAACCAACAGGCTCCATCAAATATCAATCAGTTGCAAGACCTGACATACTGACAGAACTGACAGGTTGAACTAGACATGTCGTGCATCCTGATCGAGGATGATGACTTGAGATGTGGGACCTTGAGTTATCTCTGAAACAACTTATCAATTGGGTCCAGGGCACGCTCAGACCTGTTAATTCAGGTGGAGTCAATGCCAGGTACCTGCATCCTGCAACAAATGACACAGTCAAGCATGTATAGATGCACAAAACTGACACTAGGTGAAAAAGGAATCATAATATCGTAGGGCACTCACAAGCGAGTGATGCGACATCGTCCTTTCCACATCATATCAATCTAGATCAGATAACACATAACTGTAACCAAATCAAATCTACCTCATTATCTAAACAAAACCATACATTGAACATATAGGTGCATGAAATTGAATAAGTCTCAGAAGTACCATCATAACAAATAAATCTAACAGAATCAGTCCATGAGATCCATTCTAACATATAGCAATTGTAGTAAGATCGACATCTTAATCATAGGAATGCAAAACAATGTCAAAGCCTTACCTTAATTATTCCTGTTATTTTACCTTCATATTCATGCGCCTTGATCAGTTCACCTGTACATCCAAGGTGGGAACGGAGGGGCACTACATGTTTGGTCACTAATTGAAGAACACTGTCTGAGTATTTTTCTCTGCATATTTCCTGTATTGAAGACTAGAGTATGAGATTTGGATATGTTTTAGAGAAGTGTTTGAAGATGCTAAATCTAGAATTTGGTGGTCCAGATCACTGTGCAGAAAAATTTCTATTCACCAGTGTGAAGACTGTGCCTGGCAAGGTTTGCAGAGTGACAGGGAGAAAGTGTTTTTCTCTGCATTTCTTCGCAGATTGGAATTTGTCTTTACAGTTCTAGACTTAAGCTTATAAGGTCCTTAATCATCTTCATTCCAAAGGATATGATATTTGAAGCTCCGGAAAACAAGTTTCTAATTAGCAGAGTTTAACAGTGTCTAATTGAGAACAGTCTGTGATCCATCTTCAAATGAAATGGGTTGAGATCTGTTGCAGTTGATTTTACTCATTTCCAAATGATTTTGTGATGTTCGTGGATTTCCCCTGAATGTATTGAAGGCATGTTCTTGATCCGCAAGATGTAATGAAGATCTTGGAAGTGTGTGTTCAAGTGTCCTTGATGATTGCATCTGTCTGACCGACCTGGATGATTAACACTCTTTGCAGATGAATTTCTTGAATTGTAGAAGCGTGTGATAGTGTGTGAAGATGTAATTGAGTCCATGCTAAGGCATGAAGTATTCCTCCTTTATTCATTTAGTCTCCAAGTTTGTTTAGGTCTAGTCCTAATTTGATGTATGTATGTATGTCAACCTTGGAGATTGTTCTAATGTTTGATGATTGTAATGCTGACCTTGATGTACATTCCAAGGTTGATAAATTGTATAAATATATGTAATGAAGTCATGAAAGGAGTGTGATTGTGTAAAGATGTGAAGATAAGTGTGAAGTGTAAAAGCAGAGTAGAGTAGAAGAGTTTTATTGCGCTTCAATGGAACTGAACTCAATCATGGTGTAGATGCTACTTAATCAGTTCAACCCTTGGCAATGAGCCACCCCCGACAGTGAGCCACCCCTGGTAGTGAGCCACCCTCGGTAGTGAGCCATCCTTTTGGGCAATGAGCCACCATTTGATATTTGGTATTGTTACTACATTTATATTGTGAGCTAACACTCACTGTGGTTTTTCCCTGTTTAGGGTTTTCCACGTAAAAAATATGGTGTTCATGTGTATGTGGTGTTGATGTGTTCATGTTTTGATTCTTCTTTTCATGTTTAATTCTCATAATAGAATAAGGAAATAAGTTAAGTGGTAAAATTGATTGTGGTTTAAAGAAGTTAAAGTTTTGATACAACTGATTCACCCCCCTCTCATCTGTCTTGTACCATTCAACAATTGGTATCAGAGCCAATTTCCTTTGAAGAAAGCCTAACAACTTAAGGTAGATCCAGGATGGCACACAGGAAAGACATTCCTCAATTTGATGGATTTGACTATGCCTACTAGAAGGTACGAATGCAAAGTTATCACATTTCTCTTGGTTATAATGTTTGGGCAGTGGTTAAGAATAAATACACAATTCCTAAAGATCTGGATTCTAAAGAAGAGATTAAAATGTTTGAGGATAATCACAAAGCTAAAAATGCTCTATTAAATGCCCTGTCTAACACTGAAATGGCAAAATTTGTGAATCTGGAAACTACTTATGAGATTTGGGACAAATTAAATAAAATCTATGAAGGTGATGCATCTATCAAGAAGGCCAAGTTGTAGAATTTGAAGACCACATATGAAACCATGCGAATGGGTGAAGATGAGAAAATAAAAATTTACTTACAAAAGATTCGTGAAGTTGTCAGTAGTATCAAGGGCCTTGGTGGAGAATTAAAGGATGAGGATGTCACAGATAAGATACTCAGAACTCTTCCCAAATCTTATAGTCACAAGGTATCTGCCATTGAAGAATTGTTGGAATTGGGCAAGCTTACAAAGGATCAATTACTTGGCAAACTAACTGCCTTTGAAATAAGAGAGTTTGGTACTACTGATGACCCTATGAAAACTGAGACTGCTTTCAAGGCCAAGGAAGCAACTAAGACTGCTAGATTAAAGAAATATGCTGTGGAATCAGATGATGAAGACTTTGCAAAGTTAGAAGCCAAATTTGCTAGCAGAATAAAGAGAGGAAGCAAAGGAAAATTCAAAGGTAAGTTACCTTTCAAATGCTTCAGTTGTGGTAAAATTGGTCATTATCTTCAAGATGTCCTGATAGAGCTTTGAAGATTAATGAAAGAAAAGGAAAGATGGTAAGAAAGAGTTATTATGTTAGAGATGATGAAGGTGTAAGTGATGATGAATCTAATTCTGATGATGGCAATAGTAGTGAATGCTTGTTTATTGCACTTAGAGAAGAACTTGTTTCTGCTAATCTTGCAAGCTGTGTGAAGGAAGAAAGTGCAAGAGAGTTGTCTGCATTCCATGCTAAAAAGGAAGATGAATGGATCATTGACAGTGGATGCTCAAACCACATGACATGAGATAAGAGTAATTTTGTTAAGTTTGAAAAGTATGATGGAGGACTTGTTAGATTTGGTGATGATGCAACTGGTAAGATTTGTGGAAAAGGATCTATTACTTTTGATGGCAAGCATAATACAGATGATGTTCTTTATGTCAAGGGCCTAAAGCATAATCTACTAAGTGTTGGACAAATGTGTGACAAAGGTTATAATCTTGTGTTCAAGGACAATGGGTGTAAGATACAAAATAGCTCTAGAACCTTAATTGATGCTGGTAAGAAGACACATGGTAATGTCTATCACTTGAAAGATGTTGAAAATTGTTGTTTGTTGGCTAAGTCAGATGAAAGTTAGCTATGGCATAGAAGAATGTGTCACATTAACTTCAATAATCTGGTGAGAATAAGCACTATTCAAGATGTAAGAGATCTGCCTAAGATTGTGAATCCTACCAATGTTATATGCAAAGAATGTCAATTTGGGAAGATGACAAAGACTACATTCAGGAGCAAAGAACAATCCTCTACCAGTTTGCTAGAGCTGGTGCACACAGACCTATGTGGTCCCACAAGAATAAGAAGTCTGCAAGGTGAAAGGTATTTCATGCTCCTTACTAATGATTTTTCAAGAATGACTTGGGTTACTTTCCTTAGAGAAAAGATAGAAGCTTTAAATAAGTTTAAGGCATTCAAAGCTATGGTTGAAATTGAATTAGATTTGAGAATCAAATGCTTAAGGTCTAAGAGAGGTGGTGAGTTTACCTCAAATAAGTTCAATTCTTTTTGTGAAGAACATGGTATAAAGAGGCATTTGTCTGCTCCCTGGACTCCTCAACAAAATGGAGTGGTTGAAAGGAAGAATAGAACTATTCAAGAACCTGCAGACCTACCGGAAGTGTACTGGAAAGAAGCAATACATACTGTAGTCTACATTCAGAATAGAGTGCAAGTCAGAGCAGAAGAAACAAAGACACCTTATGAACTGTGGTATGGTAGAGCCCCTACTATCAAATACTTCAATGTTTTTGGAAGCAACTATTACATTAGAAGAGATGAAGAATTAGGGAAGTTTGATGCTAGATGTTATGAAGGTATATTCCTTGGGTACTCCACTAAGAGCAAGGCTTACCAGTGCTATAACAAAAGACTAAGAAAGATCATTGAAAGTGCAAGTGTGAAGGTAGATGAAGACTTCCAACCATATGGATATGAGTCAGATAAACCTGTTGATACAAAAAAGGTTGGAAAAGGCAAAGAAAAGGAAGTTCAGACTGAAGAACAATCTCTAGAAGAAGAAGAAGAAACTTAAGCTGCGGCTTCAGTAAGAACTCCTAAAACTCCAAGGTATGTGCAAAGAGATCATTCTAAAGATCAAATTATTGGTGACAAAAGGAAAGGTGTGATGACAAGAAGCAGGACTGCAGAGGAACACGTAAATCTGTCTATTGTCTAAGGTGGAACCTAAAACAATAAATGAAGCATGCAATGATGAGCATTGGGTCAAGGCAATGAATGAAGAACTACAATAGATTGAGAAGAACAAGACTTGGGAACTTGTCCCCAGACCAGCAAACAAGAATGTGATTGGAACAAAATGGGTTTTCTGGAACAAACTGAATAAAGTTGGAGAAGTTGTGAGAAATAAGGCAAGACTTATATGCAAAGGCTACTCCCAAGTTGAAGGAATTGATTATGAAGAGACCTATGCTCCAGTGGCAAGAATGGAGGCTATCAGACTATTTTTGGCATTTGCAGCACACAAAGATTTTAAAGTATATCAGATGGATGTCAAATATGCTTTCTTGAATGGTGAGCTAGAAGAAGAGGTCTACATAGAGCAACCAAATGGGTTCTAATTATCAGATAAACCAGATATGGTGTACAAATTGAAGGCCTTGTATGGATTAAAGCAAGCTCCCAAAGCTTGGTATGCAAGACTAGATAAGTATCTACTGCCACAAGGTTTCAGTAAAGAGTCTGCATATAGCAATTTGTATATCAAGGTAAGTAATGATCAAATCTTGATTATTAAAGTTTATGTAGATTATATCATATTTGGTGGAAATGAAGAGATGTGCAAGAATTTTGTAAATGAGATGCAAAAAGAATTTGAGATGTCTGTGTGGTGAGATGAATTTCTTCCTTGGACTACAAATCAATCAGACATACAAAGGTATTTTCATTTCTCAATCAAAGCATGTTAGGAAATTGTTAAAGAAATTTGGAATGGAGGACTCTAAACCGATATGCACACCTATGGTTACTAGTTCTAAACTGAGTAAGAATGATGAATCTCTTAAGGCTAATCAAAGTAAGTATAGATCAATGATTGGAGAACTGCTTTACTTAACTACTACTAGACCAGATATCATGCATGCAGTCTGTCTTGTGGCTAGATTTCAATCAAATCCTAGAGAATCACATGTGATGGCAGTTAAGAGGATATTCAGGTATTTGAAAGGCACTCCTGATCATGGATTATGGTATATGTATACGCCTAAAAATGACACGATTCAATCTAAATAAATATTCTTAATATTTATTTCATTCTAATTCTTCTATCAATAAATAAATAAACAAATTTATTTATTTGATTCACATTCCTCTAATTTAATTAAATATCAAAATATTTAATTACCTCTTCTAAAGTGAAAATTAAATAAAATCCTTTATTTAATTAAAATCTTCTAAACAATTAAATAATTCTCAATTATTTAATTAAGTCAAAATCATTCTTCCAAATTTAAATAAATCAAATCAAATTTATTTAAATCCTCTCAATCTCCAAAAAAAAATATAATCAAATATTTTATTTATTCTTCCAAGTCATGCACAAAAATTAAATAAATTTATTTATTTAATTTGCTTTCTTATCTTCTAATTCTTCAAATATCTTCCAAATCTTCTAAAAATAAGTCTTCTTCATGCACACAAAATTAAATAATTTATTATTTAATTTCTCTCAAATCATGCAAAAGAAAATCTCAAGTTGAGTTCCCTGACTCAATCAACCTTGTTTTTATCAATATCTCTTAAATTAGAAAAAAGCTTTCTAATTTATGAAAAGCATGTCTTATCTTTAGAAAAGAAAGTAGTTAACTCAAATAAAACAGCTTTCATGTGACACTTGTCTTCTTCCTATTCGCACACATTCCTCAACCATTCTATACCGTTGATCTTCTCAATCTTTCTATACTGTTGATCTTCATTCTCTCAAGTCTATAAATTGAACCCTCTTCTTCCATTTCATTCATCCAAGCTTTAAGTATTGTTACTCTACAGGAATTATAGTGCCTTTGGCACCAATTCCTTCATTGCTTGTGATCAACTTGTTACTACACCCTTCTATCATCGTTGTGAAGCTCATTTTCATTACAAAGCATTATCATTATCGTTCCCATTTGAACATCTTGGAATCATAGTAAGGAAGTGTACCTTCTGAGGGCCATATTCATAGACAAGATCGATTGAGATAGGCAATCAATGGAAGCCATGAAGCTTTGAGGTTTACAAAGGTTTGAAGTTCTTTGTTTGATTGATCTCTTTGTTTCTATATTTCATTGAGTTTTGGGTATTAATGATATACTATATTGATTATTCATGTTTACTCCAATTTTTCCTTAACATTTTTGGTGCCCACCATGGGGCGTAGCCCCAAATTTAACCCAAAAACTGAGTTTTTATGTTTTAGAAAGCTCTACATAGGAGGAAATTGTGCATTTGACACATCCTAACATGCATCTGCTATCTATTCTGGCGCATACATCATTTCAGTGCATACAGTCTCTAATCCAACACATCTGCTATCTATTCTGGTGCATACATCCTTTCGACGCACACAGACTCTGTTTCGGCGCATCTATCATTTGATACGGCGCATCTGTCAGTTTGGTGCATATATACTATTTTCCTATGCTTTTGACCTCTGTCTTAGCACATATGTACTGCAGTACTTCAGAGCTTTGTTTTTGCGCATTCAAGCTCTGAAGCTACGCATCTGATCTAGGTAGTGACTTTTAGGGTTTCCTTGAAGTTTTCGCTAACACTAACACCTTTTTGCAGGAACACTCTTGATCTGTTTTGTAGGCTAGGTACTGGTTTAGAATCATATAGTTGAACTTGTTAACTCACACTTTGATTTCTAACAGGAAAGTAAATGGATGCTCATGCAAATCTCACATAGTCTTAACTAGGAAGGCGGTAATTGAATCATTGTTATCTTGCATATCATTGAATCATTTCTATATTGCTATCTTTCAAAGTTAACAACTCATTGCTATCTTGGTAAAACTGGACCATTGCTATCTTCAAAGTTAACAAATCACTGCTATCTAGGTAAAATTGAACACATCATTGCTATCTTGGTAAAATTGAACCATTGCTATCTTGTTATCACTTCAAAGTTAACAAATTATGTGTTTACCCAAGTACATAGCTCATCTAGTTTTTCTCATTTCAACTAGGGGAAAAGAACCACTATCTTCTATGTTTTGGGAATGATACCAGGCCTATGCTCTTGCCTATCTTGGGTGACCAAAATGCCAGACATATCATTTTCGCATGTGTTTTTCCTTTAGAGGGGCCTGCTCTTGGATACCGTTCATCCAAGTAGGAACGACCCTAAGTGGTAACAGGCTAGACGCCAAGCCCTACCAATCCATTATAAATAAACTGTGTTTGGAGTGAAAGCTTCAAACAATGAGTGCAGTTGTGTTATACTGACAGCCAACCTCCCCCAAAACCCTCCAAGGTGCAACCCTTGTAGGCTTGGAGACTCCATAATGGAGAGTAGTGTTGCTGCATGTATAACCAATCGAACGGTTGCCTTTATTAAACACCTTTGTCTTAGTGGCCAAAAACCCTTATAATCTGGTGTAGGGAAGGGCAATTATCACCTCTCAAAGATGCTTCACTAGAGCTAGTGAGAATTCAATTTTATACTGTCCTTTGAAACCTAGGATTGTACTTGCTTTCTTTTAGTCCAAAAAGAGTCAAAAAATTCACAAAAAAATAAAAAACCATAAAAACATTCTTTGTGTTTGTTGTGTCTTCTTGCCATAATTTCATAAAATCAGATCAAAAAGACCTTCTTGCAGCCAAAGATACCAAAAACATCAGAAAATTGTCAAAAACTTGCAAAAAACACTAAAAAACTAGAGCGGCGCATTCATCCTCTTCTGCTGCGCATTTGTACCAACTTGTTGTGCAATATTGACTCATTGTGCTTTTAACACCTATTGTTGTGCATCTGAAGTTTACCAGTATTGCGCATATATTCTAACTTTTCACGCATTTAACAGTTTAATGTGGTGCATTTGTTCCAGTGCATGCGTGACAGTGAGTACTTCCACAGTCTTTGAGAGGAAAATTTTACCATTTTTAGATACCCATTTCAGTCTTGTTCAGGATTCTAAGATCAGATCTTACCTTGCAGTCACTTTTTCATCCATTTCATGTCAAAGTCTCTCTTTCATTGGTCATCTCATTCACCTTCTATCGGGTCTCCCTAGTCCAAAGTCAAAGTATCCCATATCATATTAGCATAGGCCCCTTTTTCAGATCATTTTGGATTCAAGTAACCCTAGTAAGTCACAGAACTTCGCTAGTGGTCTTGGTGCACGACTAGTCCCTACACAGTAAGATAGGTATTGAGTACCCTTACTAGTGGCTATCATCTTGTATTGGTCGTCTTACTTAGAATCATTGATCGAGAGAGTCCCTTGTCCAAATCTTGTCATAAGTATCCTATTCTCAGTAGTCTCCATCGGCATCTTGCCAAAATCTCTAGTTTTATCCCACCGCATCCCACGTCACCTTGCATGGTTCTTACTAGATCTCAATACCAAAAGCAACTTGAAATGGTTGGAACATCTGACCGTATTGTCACTTCTCATGATAGTGATGAGGAAATCTCTCACGAAGATTATCAAGGACACCCCCAAGATCAAAAATTACAACACTTACTAGAGAAAGTGCTCCATGAGGACCCTCACAAGTATTTTTATCATCTTGCAAATCTTGGACTTAAGCTCCCCACTGATTTCAATCTAAGAAAACTCAAAGAGACTGTAGAGGATAATCATGAACACCACACTGGTGAGGACAAAGGAAAGAAAGTCATAGACCCAAACACACATATAGAAGAAATGAGGAAACAAATCGAGGGTCTAACACAACAAATGACAGATCTCAAGACGGGTACAAACACTAAAACATACTCCTTGGAAGATGTTGCACCGTACCCCTTTGATAAAAGTTTGAACATGATACCATTTCACTTTCGATTCGAAGTTCCTAAGTTTGACAAGTACAAAGGGAAAGGGGACCCTAGAGATCACATTAGGGAATTCAAGGCCGCATGCATGGAAGTAGCTCACAATGAGACTTTATTAATGAGACTATTCCCTAGATCTCTAGGTAGTCAAGCCATGGAGTGGTTCTCACGACTTCCACCGGGCATCAAAAATTTTGATGAGTTAGTCAACAAATTCATCACGCACTTCTCATACAATATTGAACATGAAGTCTCCATGCTTGACTTATGTAATACCAAGCAAAAGAGTGGTGAATCATTCGCCTCCTTCCTACAAAGGTGGAGACAACTAGCAATCAAATGCTCATATGATGTACCCGAGAAGCAATTAATGGAGATGTTTGTCCACAACCTCAACTCCGATCTAAGCTATCAAATACAAATTCAATGCCCTACCTCATTCTCGATGGTCATTGAAATGGGATTGTTCGTCGAGAAAGCTATGATTGCCAAGGGACAAATCAAGTTATACAAGGACACACCTACCTCCAACTACACGACTGACAAATCAAAGTTTTGGACTAAGAATAAAAATGTCGTCAATGATGGAGTAGTTGATGCCAAGGTGGCGGCTCCCAAACAACAGCCAATATTCACTCTCAAAGGAGAGGCAAGCAATGTTACGCCCAACAAAACATTCTCTCAAGAGCCAAGACCATGGTTCAACTCAAATCCAGGGTGAAAGTTCACACCGTTGGGTGAGTCCCAAGAATCTGCATTAAGGAAGCTATTGGCCAACAATAAAATCTCTCTACCGCCAACAAGTGATTATGAACCTCAAATAAAACCTCACTATTGGAAAGACACCAACTTTTGTGAGTATCATAGAGGAAGAGGACATACAACCAACAATTGTATCCATCTCAAACATGTTATTCAAGACATACTTGATCAAAACCAAGGAGGTGCTCAACAACATACTTCTAATGAGATGCATGTGGCTTACAAAGATCCACTTCTCAATCACGACAGGTCATACAACAACAACAACAACGGCAACAACAACAATAACCGCAATAGGCAAAATTAGAATAATGGGAATAGTAATTCCAATTATGCAAGTGTGCCATTTTATTATACCATAAATTGCATATCAGAGCATGTCCCACAAATCAATGTGGTTACGCCCAACCAACAATCAGAGCCCACCATAACTGATTGTAGTATCATTATCCACAGTGGTAAGGTCATGTTAAATACCATTCCTCCAAGGTCATCACCTTCTCAGTCCAACTCCCATCAGTATAGTGTCATAGACCAACTACGGAAGACTCCTGCCCACATTTATATCTTAGAGTTGTTGCGTCTATCTCCTTCCCACAAGGAGATTCTCGATGAAGCCTTGGTAGAAACAATTGTACCCACTAACCTGGCCCAAGAGAAGTTTCAAACCATGGTAAGTAATCTGACCTCCTCAAGTACCATATCATTTACTAAACAAGATGACCTCTCAGTGTCTCAACCTCATAACACCCCTTTACATATTGTCACCTTCATCCACAAGCACTGCATCAAGAGGGTTCTCATTGATGGGGGAGCCAGTTTAAATAATTGCAGGCTCAAGCTAGTCCTTACATTGGGGTTCTCTGAAAATGTAGTCGATCTAAGGAAGAAGATCACTATCAAAGCCTATGATGAAGAGGAGAGAACTACCAAAGGAACAATGGTATTACCCATACAAGTAGGATTAGTGATAAAGGACGTTGTGGGCCAAGTCCTAGATAGGGAGCTAGCCTATAATATTCTCCTAGGTAGACCATGGATTCATGCCATGAAAGTTGTGCCTTCTACCTATCACCAATGCATAAAATTCCCTCATAACGGCAAGAAAGTCACCATCCAAGGTGACCCCAACCCCTTTCAGCATTGTAACTCTGTCCTTTCAAAACCTGATTGCATCATACCCAACAATAGAGCATCTACATCCCCTACCCCACAACATGATTCTACCTCTAAAGATTCCTCATCCAAGCCCAAAGAGCAGAAAATTACCATCAAAGAAACAGGAGTAGGGGAATACTCCATCGAGCACAGCCTCAACTTGGTCAAAATTCCTCTATCTCCTAGATCCTTTGGGCGACCCAAGCATTTTCCAAAGCCATCTGCTCCTCCTACACCTCCCACAACTCCCTTTGTAAAATGGGGGACCCTATCAGATGAAACAGAGGAAAGAGATATCTTACAATGGCTTTACACTGAAGAAGAAGAGAACATACAACAAGAACCACCTAAGCTCCCAACAGAAATCTATAGGCGAGGTGAGTCTATCCTACACAGAATGGGTTATGAAGGACAAGGCCCCGTTGGCCTAAGAAAGGAAGGAATTATAGAACCCATTCAACCTTCTTCGTCCTCATTGGCTAGAACTACAAAAGGTCTAGGATATAAAGATAAGGGCAAAGCTAAAGTAAATGCTTGTCTTGTGGAAATGATCCATACCCTTTAAGAGGACAATGACACAGATTCCAATGAATATGAGTGGGATGAGCTGATAGAGCATTCCTATAATGACAAAGAGGTTGACACAATTCAAACTTATAGCCCATACCATGAGGGACAAATGCTACCGCATAGGCCATTAGAGTGTGATTTGCCTATCCCTGAGAATACAACTTTCGAGGAAGGTTTGAGTTCTATCGCAATAAACAATTTGGAGGAAAGTACCATCCTGAACACTCTCCCTACCAATACTCCTAGCATATCCATTCAAACTATCAACAAATCAGAACTATCCTCTGACTCCCTCTCCCTTGTGCATCCTGAGCTTATTGACTGGGATCTACAAGGAACCCCGCAACTAGATATGTTCCAAAATGATGATGCCTATATTGACTACATGGAACTTAGGGACCACCTACCTAAAGGAGATCATAAAGCTAGCTTCACCATTGAACTTAATACCATGGCTTATTTCAGAGAGGGTGCCAAGCCTTCTATTCGCAAAAATATCAAAATAAAAATTGGATCTGATGGTGAAAATCGCTCTGCGGCAGTATCAGATCCTAAAATAGTAAAAAGAAAGGACGCATCCGATGGTGAAAAGCCAATTGTGGCACCTAACGATGGAAGGCTTGACACTCTCCCTAATGACATCCACCAGGAGAATTCTTAGATTGTTGTGGAACCCACATAACCTATTAACATTGGAATAAAGGAATAGCCTAAGATCATCCACTTTGCTAAGTCTCTAACCCCACCGGAAAAGACTAAGTTTGTACCATTCTTCAAGAAAAAGAAAGTCAATTTTGCTTGGTCATACGTAAATATGCCAGGGTTAGATCCATATTTGATTCTACATCATCTTCCATTAGATCCAGGAGTGAAAACAGTGAAACAAAAGCTTAGAAAGATGCATCCACACATTGCACTGCTAGTAAAAGAGGAACTCAAGAAACTACTGGATGTAGGGTTCATCAGAGCTATAGACTATCCAGAATGGGTTTCCAACATAGTACCAGTATCCAAACCTGGTGGTCGAGTCAGACTATGCAATGATTTTAGAGATCTAAACAAAGCTTGCCGCAAGGATGATTTTTTGTTGCCAAATATAGATATCATAGTCGACTTAACAACAGGGCATACCATGTTATCTCTCATGGATAGCTTCTCGAGATACAATCAGATCAGGATAGCACCAGAAGACCAGCATAAGACAACTTTTACTTGTCCATGGGGCACTTTCTGTTGGAATGTCATGCCATTTGGGCTAAAGAACATAGGAGCCACATATCAACGTGTTATGACCACTATATTCCATGATATGATGCACATCACCATGGAAGATTATGTAGATGATATCCTTCCAAAGTCACTCACAAGATAATCACACCTGGATGTGTTAGACAAAGTCTTTCAGAGACTAGAATAATTCAAAGTCAGGTTGAACCCAAAGAAATGTGTGTTTGGAGTCACCTCAGGCAAGCTCTTAGGTTTTATTGTTTCAAAAAATGGAATAGAGGTGGACCCCGCCAAAGTCAAGGCTGTTATGGACATGCCACCACCTAAGAATCTTACTCAACTAAGATCTCTACAGGGTAAGCTACAAGCAATCTATAGGTTCATATCACAACTGGCAGACAAGTGTCAACCCTTTAGTCATCTCCTACATAAGAACATTCCATTCATATGGGATGAGAAATGTGAAGAGGCATTTGACAAACTGAAAGAGTATCTTATGAATCCACCTATTCTCATGCCTCCTATCCAAGGGAAGCCATTGTTACTATACATATCTGCTACACCAACAGCTCTTGCGGCCCTTCTAGCACAACAAGATTATGAAGGTAAAGAAAGAGTCATCTACTGCATCAGTCGCACATTGGTGGGCTATGAGTTACAATACTCAGATAGAAAGAACATGTCTTGCGGTAGTTTTTGCTTCCCAAAAACTCTGACACTATATGCTAGCACATCCAGTCAAACTTATTGCAAAAATAGATCCACTGAAGCACCTACTAAGCAAAGCAGCTCTAACAAGTCGCCTAGCCAAATGGGTAATTCTCCTAAGTGAATACGACATTGAGTATGTAGACAGAAAGGCTATCAAGGGGCAAGTCATTGTTGATTAGTTAGCAAATGCACTACTACAAGACACCACACCAATGCAATTTGAATTTGCAGATGAATCATTATTCAATAGATCAACACATTCCTGGAAACTTTACTTTGATGGGTCCTACACAAACCATGGATCGAGGGTAGGAATCTTGTTTGTAACTCCTCATGGTGACACCATACCGAAGTCTTACCGTCTATTATTCCCATGCACCAACAACATAGCAGAATATAAAGCCTTGGTCATTGGCCTCAAAATGGCAACAAAGTGGAAAATGAAAGAGCTACATGTCTATGGTGATTCTCAACTAGTAATCAATCAGGTCAACGATGATTACCAAACCAAAGATGTGAAGCTTGTCCCATACAAACGGATGATCAAGGACTTTAAGGAATACTTTGTGATCATCTCTTTTGAGCAGATACTTCGCATTGAAAACAAAGCAGCAGATGCCATGGCAACCATTGCCTCTCTTCTCAAAATCCCAGAGAATGAGTCACGGTACGAGTTCTTGGTGGAATGAATTCAGTAACCAACTTATGATCTTCTTGAAACCCATTCCATATGCCTATTAGTTGGATCTGATTCACCTTGGTATGGTAAGGTCTACACTTACCTCAAGGACAACACCCTCCCACCTGACTTATCTTTGAACCAATGATGAACCTTTATACACCAAACCTCTCATTATACCATTATTGCTGACAACCTATATCGACGTGGTCTAGATGGTACTTTACTTTGTTGTTTAGAACAAGAAGAATCCCAAACCGCCTTACAAGGCATACATCAGGGGATCTATGGAACACACTCTAGCAGTCCTTCCTTAGCTAAGAAACTCATGTGTTTGGGTTATTATTGGCCGAACATGGAAACAAATTCATATCAATTTGTGAAGAAGTGTAAGTAGTGCCAGATACACGGGAACCTGATACATGCACCAGCTCAAGAGTTGAGACCTTTAACGACACCTTGGCCCTTTTGTCAATGGGGACTCGACCTTGTGGGAAAAATCCATCCACCTCATCCAACGGCCACAAATTCATAATAACCGTCACTGAGTACTTTACCAAGTGGATTGAAGCTATCCCCCTCACCACCATCACAAGTAAGCAAATCTCCTCATTCATCCTTAATTATCTCATCTGCAGATACGAATTCCCTCATCCATTATCACGGATAACGGAAGACCCTTCAAAAATCAAGATGTCCAAGAACTCTATGACTGATTCAAAATCAAACATCATTTCTCCACACCCTATTACCCCCAAGGTAACGGCCAAGCAGAAGAATCCAACAAAACCATCTTGAAACTCCTCAAGAAGACAGTCAACGATGCTGGTAATGATTGGCACATCCAACTCAATCCCACTCTGTGGGCCTATAGAACCAGTATACGCACTCCCACAGGTGCTACCCCTTATGCCCTTGTCTATGGCTTATAAGATATCCTCCCCATTGAGGTCAAATTACCATCTCTCAGGGTGTCGTTAAAAGGTCTCATAACAGATGAAGAGTACAAAGTTTCCAGTTTGCAAGAACTAGAGTTGCTAGAGGAAAAGAGACAAAAAGCCTATGATCATCTCAAAGCATATCAACAAATGATGTCACGAAGCTACAACCACAGAGTCTACCCAAGAGTCTTTAAAGTTAGAGATCTAGTACTTAAGGAGAACCCTCGCAATCAACAGGATCGGGAAAAAGAAAGGCAAGTTCGAACCCAACTGGCTCAGGCCTTATGTGATCGTAGCTGCTTATGGATCGGGGGTATATCAATTAACAACATCAGAAGGTGAGTTGTTCAATGACCCAGTCAATAGCATGTATCTTCGTTGGTTCTATACCTGAGGGAACCCCAATGTAAAGGGGGCACAAAATACAAAAAAATTAGAAAAATACAAAAAAATCAAAAAATCAGAAAAGTACAAAAAAATTGTCCTTTGGTGAAAACCTGGAAAATAGGTGCCTTGGATAGGTATCATGATGAAAACTTGGCAAACAGGCATCATGCATACTTTCTGGCTTTTGTACAAATAAAAGCAAGTGGTGAAAACCTGGGAAACAGGCATTACTTGTGATAAACCACTTCCTCCATCTTTGGGAAACGAATCATCTCGTGTCCATTCTTCCTTCACTTGTGTCCCATTCAATCCATAGCTGTTCCATAATAAAATTCTAACGATAACCTATCATGGCTTGATACTCTATCTCTTTGTTGCCTTGTCAACCAAGGTTTTATCCCATATCCTATCCATAGTGTCAGCCTAGCATAGTGTCTGTCATCAGTATCCACATGGGCCAAGTCCATGAACTACGTTGCCTCTGCGTCATCATGTAGGCAAGGCCATTATTCAATGTGCCCCTGAGGCTCCACTGTCCCATCCATCCCATATTTTGTCATCTATCCTATAGTCCATCTGTGGTCCAAATCCATGAACTACATTGTCTCTGCGTTGTCACGTAGGCAAGGCCATTATTCAATATGCCCCCGAGGCTCCACTATCCCATCCATCCCATATCTTGTCATCTATCCTATAATCCATCCATGGTCCAAATCCATGAACTACGTTGACTCTGCATTGTCATGTAGGCAAGGCCATTATTCAAATGCGCCCCTGAGGCTCCACTGTCCCATCTGTCGCATGTCTAGTCCTTCTATCTATTTGTGTCCATGCCACTTTCTATTGCCTAGGTCTTAGGTCCGTTAGGGTTTACCCCAAACTACGTTGCCTCTGCATTGTCATGTAGGCAAGGCCATTTAGCAATGAGCCCCCAAGGCACTAGGTCAGTCCCTTAGGGTCCGTCTCACCAATAAGGATTGTGGAATCTTTCACCAGGCAAGCAAGCGCAAGCAAAACCTACTTTTTAAGCAGAAATTTTGATGCAACACCTCAACCTATCCAAAGCAAAACATGCAAATACCTAAAGCACTCAAAATGATTTTACCTAAATTATGGCAAGAAACAAACACATCTAAATGCAAAAATATTTTGTGGTTGGAATCATGGTTAAGTTGCTCTTGATTTTTGGTATCATGTCTTTCTATGCTACTCAAGGATGCCAAAAGCTAGAGATGCTATGATAAGGGCATGATTATTTTCTTTGTTTGTTGTTTGTGGATAAAACTTTAGTAATGTGACACCTTATCTAATGACATGATAGGAAAAAGATCATTGAGGACGTCAAAGGTCTAACATGAAAGGGGGAAATCCTTGTTTGTTGATACACAAGAAATACTCAGGTCATCTCGGTTCAATTATACATCGATGCTTGTATTAACTTGCTAAAGCAAAATCCATGTAAGCAATACTCAGGTAATCTTAGTTCAATTATACCTAGATGCTTGTATTAACTTACAACATTCGGAAAAAGTACCAAAACAAAATTGCCCAATGATGAAATAAGCACTTCAAAATACTTGCACCATCAAGATGTCAAAAGCAAAAGCATCCATCATACATCCATTATGCATCCATAGATCTATATCCCATATAATAAAAGATCCAAACAATGCAAAGTAGCAATACAAATTGAAGCTTGTGAGTCTTTCTATCGAGTCATTCTTTCAATCAATCTTCTATCTACCATCATGTCATTTCTGTGTCGATAGAGTACATTTGGACATCACAAAAACATAGCATATAGTTGCATATCATATCACATGAGATAGTCATTTACATGATTAAATTAGTTGCATACATAATAAACTGCATCAGGTCATCCATATACATTTTTACAATCATCACATAGTGTCAACAGAAAAAAATCAAAAACATAGATAAGTGCATCACATAAACTGCATAATCATATAGATACCATTTGCATTTACACATTAGAGGCATATCAAGTAAAACATCTAAGTCTGCATTAAGTCACATAAACATCACATAGCATCATATAAAAGTCTGCATTAGATAAACATCATATAGACATAGTCAAAATATGCATCACATGAGTACCATCATACAAATAAAAATGCATCCATAGCATAGAATGAACAAACTGCATATAGAGAGCATCAAATAGCTGCATCTTCATATAAATATCGTAAACATGTCTAGATGTACAATATCAAAAGGTCCGTCTCTGAGTCAATGCCATATACAATGTATACATCTCAAAGATAATGATACATGTCTCAAAATATAAAAGTGGTACATATATGTATCCGGCTATCTGAGCCATCAAAAGGTAGGTACATAGGAGCCAAAATTTGTGCAAGTGTCTGCTAACCTTGCTGTTGTGAACCACTACTCACAGCAGTGTCCTCTATGTCCCCTCCTCTGTTGGCCCCAAACTGCTGTGGGCCCATCACAGAGGCTCCCGACCTCGATCCACCTTCTCTCTACGAGGCCATGGACTGACTCCTATATCTCGGAGCCCTCTGGTCAATTGGAATAGCACCATGGTATAGGCCCCGATAGTATTGTGTCTGAGCCTGCACTCTGGAAAGCTCACCCTACACCTGTGCCAACTACCCCTGCACCTGTGCCAACTGTGCCTGTGTATGTGCTAGCTATGCCTGTGCCTGCTGCACCTGTCCAACCAAAAAATTACTAGTGGCGTATGTCCCAAGGGCTGCCACTGCTGAGTCTCTCTCTACTTGGATATCTCGTATCCTCGCCTCTGCCATATCTCACTCTCTAGTGAGCCCTGAGATAACACCTGCGTCTGTCTCCTGCCGAGCCTCAACCATCCTAAGTTGTGCCCACATCTGCTGAACCTATCCTCTCGGCATGACAATTGCTCTCCCCTGGACATCTAGCTGTGTTGGATCCTGGGAGGCCTATGCCTGTCCCTGCCCCTGCAGCTGAGGTATCTACTACGACGCCACCTGCTGAGGTGGCAGCATCTGTGCCTGCTGTGCAGCCTATTGTGCAACCTATGGCTACACTACTTGCTAAGTGTGGGAGGATCCCTCCCAAGCTCTCCTCCTCTGCTAGAGTCTGCCTCCATCTCCACCGTCTCCCCCATCTCCTCCATCTCCACCGTCTCCCCCAACTCCACCATCTCCTCCATCTCTCTGTCCTCCTCTCCTCCTCCTCCTCCTCCTTCTCCTCCTGTCAACCTGGCCTTCGTCATCTATATCTGCCTCGTATATGCGAGGAACTAGCTCTCCCAGCCCAGAGTATCTTAGAAATGGATGCTCTGCGAACCACTCCTTGTAGTCTGATGTCATCCCTGCATCTGCAATCTCTCTCCTCATCGCCCAGGCAATATAAGGAATCTATCGAAACTCGGCCACTGCCTCCTCATAGGATGCCACTGGGCCCCATCTAAATCTCTCTGCATGTGTCCGTGCAAACAGAGCTTGCCCTTGTGGCATACCCTACCTCCTCCCAAACTGCCTCTGACTAACAATTTGTCTCTCCACGATGAACCGAGTCTAGCCTATAAGCCACCGAGTCTGATAGCAATATGGCAGCTCATCTGCCTCGTCATCCCAAGGCTCACAATCTAGATATGGTCACCAAATGAACACATCTACCCCATCCAGTGCGTGCCTCCAGTACTCTAGCTTCCCCAGTCTATGCTGGGAAATCACTCCTACGTAGCCATAGCTATAAGGCTCTCCCCTCTGTCTCTGAAAAACACATATCAGCCTGGTAATGACGATATGCTCCCACAATCAAAACTGTAATAGTGACACCTGCTGATAAACTAGCACCCTATGGTATACCACCTGATGCATATCGTAGTATAGGTGTGCCAAAATGCAGACACCCCAAGTATAGCGGGTGTCCTCTGTGACCATCCTCTCCATAATCTGTCCCCATCCAATCAGGAACCCGTGCGATCTCCTATCAGGGCATACAACGCCTCCGATCAATCCTACAACTATCCCAGGGAAATAGTCATAGTAATGGTGTATATCCTGCCAGGAGATAACCTATCCTACGAGCTCAGGGTCATCAAATACTCGCCTGCACTCTGCGAGTCCTGCATCCCACTGTGGATCATACTCCATGAGCTCTCCCTGAATCAGCAAGTGGAGTATCCTATATACATCCTCCAAAGTCACCATCATCTCGCCTGTCAGGAAGTGAAAGGTCCCATCCTTGCTGTGAAACCTCTCCACTGCTGCAGTCAATAGGCCGCGGTTCACTCAAACCTCAAGCATAAAGCACACATAATCTAATCCCATCATGCCGAGCACCTCTCGATCTATCTCTTCAACATGTGCTACTGCAACATCGGCATAGGAAACTGCTCCCTCAACATCAGTGTATCGCGTATGTCCTCCTGCAAGCACGCAAGGCAAGGTGTCAACCTAAAGCTGCAAGTACCATGCTCAACATATCTATAGAATCATATCAACTAACTTAACATATCAAATTGATCAAAATAGCACACTACATCTCTTGACTAGATTCCTGCAATCTCAGAGATAGCTTATCGATTGACGCATCAAACAGGATGCCAATCGAGTCAATTTTGTTAAGTAAACTGACTATCTATATCATATGCGCCAAAATAGAAGGTACATGCACCATTTCTTAGTAAATGCACCACTTTTGACACATGCACCGCAACATTTCATGCATGCGCCATCCCATACTGTAAATGTGCCGCCCAGTTGCATGCGCTGACTCATACCATAAATGCGCCACCTAGTTGCATGTGTCGACTCATACCATAAATGTGCCGCCAAATGATGCATGTGCCAACCTTCCTCATACATGTATAGCTTTCATGCATGTGCCATTTCATATCCTAGATGCACCGCAGATTGGCAGATGCGCAGTTCCGCATGTTGGATGTGCCAAACTGCAATCTGGCACATTTGTTTAGCCTATTTTTGTCTAGCATTTATTGCACTCAAAATTGACCCTAGGTGAAATTTTTTGAGATACATACCGGGGGTCCTGCCTCTGCTAGCCGGTTGAATCATTGGATGCGCTCAAAGCGATGCTCCTTGCGTGGAATATCCATCCTAGTGCTGACTGCTCTATGCTTTGTACTCATCTAAGCTCTCAAAGATAATCCAACAAAAGCCAAGTGTGCAAATGACTTGTCTTGTGGACCCAGCTCCTATATATAGCATGCAAACCCTAAACTGGCTATGTGGTGACTATGAGTACTTCCCGCACTCGTTTCTTCCCGTTTTCCTCCCGTTTCTTAGAAATGCATCCTATTTTCTTCAATCCTAACCAAGTTTTCCTTTCGTCTTCGTGAGATTATCCGTCTCACGCCTTCTACCTTCTTCCCGTACAATCTCCCAAGGGGGCATCCTATCGTCATAACCTGTACCAGGGGCAAACTGGGGCATGTATCATTATCAGACTATTTATTCTTTGAAACAATGTCGTAAACTGCATTGCATCAAAGAGGGGCAAAATGTATACGCCTAAAAATGACACGATTCAGTCTAAATAAATATTCTTAATATGTGTTTCATTCTAATTCTTCTATCAATAAATAAATAAACAAATTTATTTATTTGATTCACATTCCTCTAATTTAATTAAATATCAAAATATTTAATTACCTCTTCTAAAGTCAAAATTAAATAAAATCCTTTATTTAATTAAAATCTTCTAAACAATTAAATAATTCTCAATTATTTAATTAAGTCAAAATCATTCTTCCAAATTTGAATAAATCAAATCATTTTTATTTAAATCCTCTCAATCTCCAAAAATAAAATATAATCAAATATTTTATTTATTCTTCCAAATCATGCACAATAATTAAATAAATTTATTTATTTAATTTGCTTTCTTATCTTCTAATTCTCAAATATCTTCCAAATCTTCTAAAAATAAGTCTTCTTCTTCATGCACACAAAATTAAATAATTTATTATTTAATTTCTCTCAAATCATGCAAAAGCAAATCTCAAGTTGAGTTAACTGACTCAATCAACCTTGTTTTTATCAATATCTCTTAAATTAGAAAAAAGCTTTCTAATTTATGAAAAGCATGTCTTATCTTTAGAAAAGAAAGTAGTTAACTCAAATAAAATAGCTTTTGTGTGACACTTGTCTTCTTCCTATTTGTGCACATTCCTCAACTGTTCTATACCGTTGATCTTCTCATTCTTTCTATACCATTGATCTTCATTCTCTCAAGTCTATAAATTGAACCCTCTTCTTCCATTTCATTCATCCAAGCTTCAAGTATTGTTACTCTACAGGAATTATAGTGCGCCTTTGGCACCAATTTCTTCATTGCTTGCAATCAACTTGTTACTGCACACTACTATCATCGTTGTGAAGCTCATCTTCATTACAAAGCATTATCCTTTCCGTTCCCATTTGAACATCTTGGAATCATAGCAAGGAAGCACACCTTATGAGGGCCATATTCATAGACAAGATCGATTGAGATAGGCAATCAATGGAAGCCATGAAGCTTTGAGGTTTGCAAAGGTTTGAAGTTCTTTGTTTGATTGATCTCTTTGTTTCTATATTTCATTGATTTTTGGGTATTATTGATATACTATATTGATTATTCATGTTTACTCCAATTTTCCCTTAACAATATCCTAAGAACAACGATTTTGCCTTGAGTGCGTACATAGATACAGATTGGGCTGGATGTGCTGATGATAGGAAAAGCACAAGTGGAGGTGCATTCTTCCTTGGAGATACAGTAGTGTCCTGGCATAGAAAGAAACAAGAATCAGTCTCCTTGTCTACTGTAGAAGCAGAATATATAGTTGCAGTATCATGCTGCACTCAAGTGCTATGGATGAAGCAGACACTGAAGGATATCAAAGTTGAGTCTGATGGACCAATTCCTATTCTTTGTGATAACACAAGTGCCATAAACATTTCAAAGAATCTAGTGATGCACTCAAAGACAAAGCACATTTCAATCAAGTATCACTTCTTAAGGGAGAAAGTTGCAAAGAATGAGGTAAAGCTTGAGTATGTGCCTACAAATTATCAAGTTGCTGATATATTCACTAAGGCTCTTCCAAAAGACACATTTGAGTATCTTTGGGAGAAATTAGGGGTTATTGCCCCTCCTTCCTTGAACTAGATGCATAGAAAGGTGCATTAGTCTAGTGTGCCTCAAAGTACATTTCTTCTTTTGGACTAACGTAGGAGGCTACCTCTCAGGGGGAGCAGGTAGTAGTTTGAGATAATTGTTACATTCAGGGGGAGTAAAGAATGGTTTCAGACTGATCAGAGCAGTATTGTGCAAGTATGTACAGTAAAAGAGATGTAATGCCCTTTGCCATTGATGTCAAAGGGGGAGAGAAATCATGTGAAAAACTCAGGGGGAGTAAGAGTGCAGAAGTATAAAAAGAAAGGGGGGGTTCTGAAGCAGAATTGTGTCTTGATGATTGAACATGGTTTTCACATCATATGTTGCCATGAATGACAAAGGGGGAGATTGTTGCAAGTATGTGCTGATTAGAGTTGTCATTGATGTCAACATATTTGTGTTGTTATTTGTGTCAACTATATCTTCTCGCATTATTGTTTGGTGATTGATTGAATAACACTGTCTGAGTATTTTGCTCCACATATTTCCTGTATTGAAGACCGGAGTATGAGCTTTGGATATGTTTTAGAGAAGTGTTTCAAGATGCTAAATCCATAATTTGGTGGTCCGGATCGTTGTGCAGAAAAAGTTCTATTCACCAGTGTGAAGACTGTGTTTGGCAAGGTTTGCAGAGTGACAGGGAGAAAGTGTTTTTCTCCGCATTTCTCTACAGATTCGAGTTTGTCTTTGCGGTTCTAGACTTGAGCTTATAAGGTCCTTAATCATCTTCATTCCAAAGGATATGAGATTTGAAGCTCCAAAAAACATAATTAGCAGAGTTTGACAGTGTCTGATTGAGAACAGTTTGTGATCCATCTTCAAGTGAAATGGGTTGAGATTGATTGCGGTTGATTTTGCTGGTTTCCAAATGATTCTATGATGTTCGTGGATGTCCCCTGAATGCATTGAAGGCATGTGCTTGATCTGCAAGTTGTAATGAAGATCTTGGAAGCTTGTGTTCAAGTGTCCTTGATGATTGCACCTGTCTAGCTGACCTGGATGATTAACACTCTTTGCGGATGAATTTCCTGAATTGTAGAGGCATGTGATAGCGTGTGAAGATGTAATTGAGTCTGTGCTAAGGCGTGAAGTATTCCTCCTTTATTCATTTAGTCTCAAGTTTGTTTAGGTCTAGTCCTAATTTGATGTATGTATGTATGTATGTATGTATGTATGTATGTATGCTGACCTTGGAGATTGTTCCAATGGTTGATGCTTGTAATGCCAACTTTGATGTACATTCCAAGGTTGATGAATTGTATAAATATATGTAATGAAGTCATGAAAGGAGTGTGATTGTGTGAAGATGTGAAGATAAGTGCGAAGTGTAAAAGCAGAGCAGAGGAGTTTTATTGCGCTTCAATGGAATTGAATTCAAGCATGGTGTAGATGCTACTTAATCAGTTCAACCCTTGGCAGTGAGCCACCCCCGGCAGTGAGCCACCCTAGGCAGTGAGCCAACCCTTGGCAGTGAGCCATCCTTTTGGGCAGTGAGCCACCATTTGATATTCGGTATTGTTACTACATTTATATTGTGAGCTAACACTCACCGTGGTTTTTCCCTGTTTAGGGTTTTCCACTTAAAAAATCTAGTGTTCATGTGTATGTGGTGTTGATGTGTTCATGTTTTGATTCTGCTATTCATGTTTAATGCTCATAACAGAATAAGGAAATAAGTTAAGTGGTTGTGAAATTGATTGTGGTTTAAAGAAGTTAAAGTTTTGATTCAACTGATTCACAACCCCCCCCCCCCCCCCCCCCCTCTCAGTTGTCTTGTGCCATTCAACAGATATATAGCCCAATAATGGGTGGTCTTGCCATACTTTCGTTCCTTGTATTTAGCTATTGTGCACTCTCAACAGAACATGGAGAAAAATCAAATTAAGAGTAAGCTCTTACTAGGTGGAGTCTATACTTGTGGATGTTGACCATGTGGCCTAATTGCCTTATAGTTTCTATGTTCTTCTCCCGTTAGATCTATTATTTATATGTTTTTTGAGATATTTTAGTTTTCAAAAATATTTTTTGATTGAAGGCATTTTGTAAAGACTTAATCACTTTTGACACATTTATTTTTTTGAGTGGTATAAACTTGACTTTAGATTCTTAAACCATGACAAATTTGATGTTGGACTTTAAGACTTAATTATTTCCACCAAACCTTTTTTAATGATAAGTGTCGTACTCTTTCTTTTATTATTAATAGAATACATACGTCAATCAAAATATTTAGAGTATAATTTTGTTTAAATGATGTATGGTTTCCGCCCACCCAACAACTATTGATCTTGATTAACTTTATGGACACTCTGTAGCTATCATGTTATGGACTATTGTATCCAATGATTGTACTTAAACTAACATTTCTAACTATTGTTCTGTATAAACTATTATATCTATTTCAAACTACACTTCAACTTAAATCTATAACCATTCAGTCTCAATCAAACTACATTTCTAACTTAAATCTATAACCAATAGAATATAAAAGTTTGAGACATGCACTTGTGTTCTCAAGTGAACTTAAGAGCATTGATGATCATGTAAGAAAAAAATGACATGTTAACCCCCATAAACCATTCTTAGGATGTGATTAATTTAAAGTCCGTTGAAAACTATCCCTTGTGCCATTAGAGGACAAAATGTAGGTCCCTGAATAGAGTACAAAATCAAAATGAGACACAACTAAAAACATGATGCTTGAAAGAACCATTTGTAAAATAAAATAAACATTTGAATAATAGAAGGTAAAGTGCTACTAATTTGTCCATATCCAAAGTATAATTTAGTTGTGAGCTCCAAGAAATTGAAAAAAAAAAGGTCAAGAATCTATGCTTATTAAACATGGCAGGCACTATAAAAAAGTAGGCATATGCTAAATAAAAGCTTTTATAATTACAAAATGCCGAGAACATGTTTTTGAGGGACCGAGATTCCGTATAACACGGACTTTGCAATGCCCATGACAGCACTTTGAAATTTACCAATGAGAAGATGTAACATCCACTCAATTTCTCACAATAAATTAATTCGATCGAATCCCCATCAATAAAACAAATTGATTAGATTTATTGATCTTGTCTTTTCACGATGACCACCGGACATTTGGCATTGTGCGAACAGTAATCGCTCACGCTCCTGACAAAAGACCTGAAAACACACCCCCGACAATCATGCAGTTTTATATAGGCTAATTAAATGAAATCACACAAGTAGGATACAAATTAACCTATATTAAATAAACCATAGTTAGGAATAGTAAAGTGTGTAAGTCAGGAGAATTATTAAATGTAAAAGGGTATGTATATTTAATTTTTAGAACTACAATGAAGATAAACTTTGATGATGCATAGGATTTAGTAACCTAGGTACCCAAAAAAAAATAAAAAATCATTATGTTTATTGTTTAGGATTTTGTATAGACCTGTATTTTTTTGTGGGGCGATTTTATGGCTCTAGATCAATCTCACGCCATGCAAATATGATTTTGACACATAATCTTGATCTCGCATACTATGAACTTTTATTATCTAATTCATTGTTATCTCTACTCTCTATTGACGATTAAGAACTATAGATATTTTAAAATATCTTGGGGTAATCGTGAGATTACAAGGGCCAAATTTTCCTAGGTCAACCCTCTTGATTAGATGAGCTTTCTAGTACAGTAGTGACAAATGTGGACAAACAACAAGCAAGCATGCAAGTGATCTAAATGTTGATTCTAATGCTAAGTTATTGTTCTTTTTAATACTCCAAGTCAAACTGTTCCTTTTAATGCTTCCTTAGTGCTCTAGGATTTTTAATGATCCCAAGATATGTTTTAATGCTTAAATGATTGTCTTTAAATACTAAGACACAATGAAATGTTGCAGAAGTGTGTACCAAGTCGACTCCCAACAATTATGACAAAAGGGAACTATGCAAATTGATACACTCTGTAAAAATGTTTTGGGATAGGGAATATGGAATCTTAGGATAAAAAATGAATGAATGAAAATTATGGCTAATAAATGTTGTGAATATATGGGATTAAGTGCAAATAAGGCAAGCATAAGGACAAATGTGTAAAAATGTGTGTGAGAGGGAATGGGGATGGATAAGGAAAGGGAGAGAACCAAACATAGCACAAAAGTGTGCCACATATTGCTATATAATCTTATTAAGACATTCTCTCAAAATGGGCCCAAAACTAAATGGAAATTTAGCATAGGCATGTAAATTTCACCATTACAATATGGAATAAAAGATATAAGTTTACAACTAAAGTTTAAGATCCAATTTATAAGAATTGACTAAATAAATTACAAATGAAAAATAAGAGTTACAAAGATAAATAGAAGCCAAGAAAGCAAGATACAATCAATTCATAGAGTGAACTAATAATCAAAATATTTGACAATAGGAGTGTGTCATGCCCCTGAAATAGGAATGCAAATCATAAATCAAATACTTACCTATGGTCGACTTCATCATATAATGTAAAAACTACTGAATAAATATATGTGTGATGTTGTGCGATCAAGAAGAGATGATAAAGACCGATCAAGTAATATGGAGCGGTTAACACAAATTAGATATCCAATGATTTATATAAGACAAAGCTCTATTTGAATGAAGGTGAGCGATCATATATGGTATACAGAAAAAGACAAAAGGCAGCGATCAATATAATAAAATGATACGATTTGTTTATGTAAAATGGTGCGATTTACTTTATAAAGTGCAACCATCAAAAAGGTGCGATTTCTATTTAGTAATGTATGTTTTATCAAGAGGTATGATTAATACATAAAGGTAGCAATCTATGAAGAAGAAGTATGTTTTAAGTCAAAGAGTTGTGTTTATTATGAAAGGACACAAAGACATCTCCTTTGAGGAATGTATAAATGCATAATGAAGGTGTGTCTTGAAGGGGGAAGAAGAAGAGAAAATACATGGAACACGAACTGATTTAGAGCAGAGATAAATTTGCAGACTTCAGCAGTTATATATATATATATATATATATATATATGTACATCAATAGAGATATATATATGTAGTAATTAATAACAACATATATTGTTATGAGATCCTAATATTGTTATTCTTGCTATAGTTTTTCCTATGCACATGGAATCAATATAACAACTTCCTTAAGATTCTCATCTAATTGGTCAGTCCATTTTGGAGTGGAGATAGTGCATATAAGGAATGCAAGTAGCTAGGACTCCATTCCAGTAAGGACACCCTGAGTGGGGATGGAAGGCCGAATGGCAGGTGTCATTCCTTGCTCTTGGGCGGAATAGAATGGCTCGATGCGCCTTGTATGATCTCCCAAGTGGTGCCTTAATGACAGTGGGTTGTTTGGATAGAACCTTAAAAGGGAATCCCATATGATTAAGATAATGTTCCTAACCCTAGTATGAAAGATCTATTTTATGGATTATGCTTTCAATGATTATCTAACATGATTGCAGGTTCTCAACTAGGATCTATCTTGTTCAACAATTTAAATTGGTAAATGATATCGCTAACTCTATTTCATTTCTTGCTTTGCTTCGAATTATGATTTTAGGGCAAAAAACTAGGGCATATACAAAAGGGGACATTACAAATAGTATCAGAGCATCCTTCCACCCATCTTGCGAATGATAGTTGATGCAATGTATATTCATGTGCATACTTCATGCCTTACGTACATTCATGTATATGCTTCATGACTTACATGTATTCAAGTGTATACTTCATGACTTATGTGTATTCAGGTGTATACTTCATGCCTTATGTACATTCATGTATACACTTTGTGACTTATGTGTATTCAAGTGTATACTCCATGACTTACATGTATTTAGGTGTATACTTCATGCCTTACATACATTCATGTATATGCTTCGTGACTTACGTGTATTCAAGTGTATACTTCATGACTTACATTTATTCATGTGTATACTTCATGACTTACGTATATTCATATGTATGCTTCGTGACTTACATGTATTCATGTGCATACTTCGTGTATTACATGTATTTACGTGTATGCTTCATGCTTCATGTCTTACATGTATTTATGTGTATACTTCATATATTACGTGTATTTATGTATATGCTTCACACTTTGTGACTTACGTGTATTTATGTGTATGATTCATGCTTCACATGTATTTATGTATATACTTCGTATAGTACGTGTATCTATGTATAGACTTCATGCTTTGTGTCTTATGTGCATACTTCGTGTATCATGTTTATTTATGTGTATGCTTCATGCTTCAGATGTAGTTATGTGTATACTTCATATATTATGTGTATCTATGTATATGCTTCATGCTTTGTGTCTTACATATATACTCCATGTATCGCATGTACTTATGTGTATGCTTCATGTATTACGTGTTTGCTTCATGTCTGATGTTTCTTCAACAAGTTTACTCCATGTGTGTTTAAGATTACTTTATGCTTAAAAAATTATGAAAATGGGGTGCTGCCACAATAATGGGTTATACTTTTTGGGACATCCTGATTTTTGTTGAAATCACATATTTTTATAAAATATAATGATTTAAGCCTTGAAAGATTCCATTTAAAGGATTTTAATTGAAGAGGGTTTGATCAAACCTCCTTAGATTCAAACCCCCTTGGATAGAACCTCGTTAGTTTTAAACCATACCTATAATGGAGTCTCCTCTACACCTATCAAAATGCTGATAAAAAAAACACTTTTGATTTACCTTTTGGGGATCAAATGAATTCATTTAAAATTTATGTTTTGTAAGTATGTAGTCCTTATTATAAGCTTCCCAAAAAGTATAATTTTAAATATATTTAATTTGATTATTATATTTATTTTTTATTTCTTGTGAATGTAGGTTTTTCAATGAACATCAAGGTCTTTGTTTCACACATGAAAAAATAGGAAAATAGAGAAAAAAAATCTAAAAAATACATGTCCTCTAGGTATTGATGTCCTTATTCCAACAAAAAAAAATTGAATTCTGATACATACAAAAAAAGTTATGTTGGACAAAATACGTCTATGTCTAAATTATAATTGGCTTGACTTCAAAACTTAATTAAAAAAATATTCAACAAAACATTATGAAACCAAATGCATCCTCTAGATATCAGTGTTACCAAGCTAAATTTAAAAGAATTAGAATTTTATCCTTTGTGGAAAAAAAGTTATGTGCGACAGAATACACATCACTTTAAAAAAATGTTGTTTACTATTAAAAACTAGTTATCAAAGGAGACGCAAAATTTTTTACAATTTAACTCCAAATTTTTTTAAAATATATATATTTAGAATCTACAGACAAAATCTCACAAATCACTAGTTTGCATCATCTTCAAATTCCTAATAGCTTAGTGGCTATAGGTGTCAGAGCGTGAAGATTTAGTTCAAAATGTTGATTTCAATGTCAAGTTTGGCCAAAAAGTGTAACCCATTATTGTGGGATGACCCAATGCCAAATCTATCAAAGCTTTATTTGTCAAACACTTTTTGGGTTGAGAAGCACTAACAAATTAACTTATGCAATAATGAAGAGTTGTAACTAGTGAAGAGAAAAAGTGTGACTCCCTCAAACTTGAAATATAAAAGGGGGAAACATTTCATTTGAGAAAGACATCCAAAACATCATTGAGGAATTCAATTGAGAATAGAACCCTAAGTGATTTTATAAGTAAATTAAATTAGGTTCTCAAGAATAATGATGATGCAAGAAAGGATGAAACCCCAAATACAAAAAGTGTGACCCTTCAAATGTAGGACTTACTTAACAATAAAATATAAAAGGGGAATCATTTCCTTGTGAAGAAACCATCAATGGGAAATAAAATATAACAATCAACTCAAAGGTAAAGTATTATTCTTAGAAATGGTAGCCAACAAGAGTAGTGAATCCTTCAAGAAATAGATATAAAGGATAAATCAATTCGTTGACATAAGCAATCGTCACTCATCTATTCATTAAGAAATCAAGCAATCAAAATATCAAAATTTTCCCAAGGAAGGAACAATCAATCATAGCCACTCAACATAGTTGAATCTAATGATATAATTTGACTTCCAATTCTCAAATGAAAATCTAGTTGTCATGGAAACTTAGGCATAACTAAAGATACAAAGATGGATTAAGGTTATCTTTCAAAATTTGAGATTTAGGTACACTGTGGTATCATCTTGACCTAGGATGGTCAATCTCTTAAAAGTCAAAACAACAATTTTGAGAGAATTTAATAAAGACAACTCAATTCTTTAGGAACCTACAAATTTGGAGAAATGTTGGAAATTTATCATAAGATATTCATCAAGCTTCATGGAAGAGGAACATCATTGAAAATAAATTGTTCTATTCCTCTGGAACAAGATCCAACAAACAAATGATCTATCCCACACTCATTGAAACAATGGCAATACAATCCAGTCCATACCTGATATGACCTACCTTGTAACCTATAAAATTGATTTAGTGAACCTTGTTTGGGGACCAAATTCACTTTTGTACGTAATATCTAGAGTAGATTATTTCATCCAAGGGTCTAAGTTCTTTTTATTAATTAGAGTAACTTAGATAAATTTGATACACATCAAGTTACAACAAAGTTGTTACATAAGCCTATGCTAAGTTATATTATGGGCCCATAACCCACAAATCCCAGGATCATTTTTATCTATCAACCTTGGGATAAATTGATATTGTTTAAATAAATTGGGTACTTTCCCAAGATATGAAAATAAATTTAGTACCAAACATGGAAATATGTCAAAGAGGAGTGATAACCTCCAATTGAGTTAGAAGATGGAACAAGAATTAGATATTAGGTTAAACCTCTAAATTTAAGTCATTCTATTGAATAATAAACTATTGTATGTCTTTCATTTTATGGACTTAATCAATCCCATAAAATTGTACTTAAATATTAATTACCTATGGGTATAACAAATGTTTAACTAGGTTCAGTAATTCAAAAAAAAGAACCGTATAAGCTCCTCATTAGAAACAAACTTATCGCAAACTTTGTTTGAATGTCTACACCAAATGAAACATACTTTATCTAAATGAAGTTGTCATTCAAACATCTAGGTCCTTTACACAAAGCAAAAGTGATTTTACACAAAGGAGTGGGATTTTGATATTCACAACATTCCCACAATCCATCATGATTTTAGATTTCAACAAGGGGTAATGAAGAGTTTGTATCATTGCCTAGGATCCTTGGGGTAAGGAAATGAGAGAAAACTTGTCTTAAGTAACAAGTCTTGCCAATTTCCAACTCTTGGTTTTGTTGTTGAGAGTTATTGGGAAATAGTAAGAAGACTATTGAACAATAAATTGTCCTCATACATTAGAGGATAGTATTGACCTTATTGATAGTCAAGTTGAGGCAAGTATACTAACAGTGACTCTCTAAAGACATAGAGTCAAACATAACCAAGATAATCATCACTTGGTTTAAAATTTCCAATTCCTATCAAACTATCACAATCAAAGTTAATGATCGAGCACAAGAATAAAAATCTACAGGGTTGATTTAGAATCATGGTAATTTCAAGAGTTTCTTAGTTTGTGATTGCTTGAAGAAAAGCAATCTTGGGCAGTGCAGACTGTCATGCCCCTGAAATAGGAATGTAAATCATTTAAATCAAATACTTACGTATAGCTGAATTCATCATATAATGTAAAAACTACCAAATAAATATATGTGTGATGTTGAGCGATCAAGAAGAGATGATAAAGACCAATCAAGTAATATGGAACGGTTAACACAAATTAGATATCCAACAATTTATATAAGACAAATGTCTGTTTGAATGAAGTTGGGTGATCATATATGGTATATAGAAAAAGGCAAAAGATAGCAATCAATATATTAAAATGATATGATTTGTTTATGTAAAATGGTACGATCTGCTTTATAAAGTGCATCCATCAAAAAGGTGCGATTTCTAGTTAGTAATGTATGTTTTATCAAGAGGTATGATTAATACATAAAGGCAACGATCTATCAAGAATAAGTGTGATTTAAGTCAAAGAGTTGTGTTTATTATGAAAGGACACAAAGATATCTCCTTTGAGGAATGTATAAATGCATAATGAAGGTGTGACTTGAAGGGAGAGGAAGAAGAGAAAATACATGGAATACAAACTAATTTAGAGTAGAGATAAATCTGCAGACTTCAGCAGTGATATATATGTACATCAGTAGAGATATATGCAGTAAATAATAACAACAGATATTGTTATTCTCCTAATACTGTTATTCTTGCTATAATTTTGCCTATGCATAATAGAATCAATATAAAAACTTCCTTAAGATTCTCATCCAATTGGTCAATCCATTTTGGAGTGGAGATAGTGCATATAAGGAATGCAAGTAGCTAGGACTCCATTCTGGTAAGGACACTCCGAGTGGGGCTGGGAAGCCGAATGGCGGGTGTCATTTTGTGCTCCTAGGCTGGATGGAACAAATCGTGGTGCCTTGTATGATCCCCCAAGTGGTGCTCCATAATGACAGTGGATTGTTTGGATAGAACCTTAAAAATGAATCCCATATGATTAATATAATGTTCTTAACCCTAGTATGAAAGATCTATTTTATGGATTATGCTTTCAATGATCATCTAACATGATTGTAGGTTCTCAACTAGGATCTATCTTGTTCAACAATTTAAATTGGTAAATGATATCACTAACTCTATTTCATTTCTTGCTTTGCTTGGAATTGTGATTTTAGGGCAAAAAACTAGGGCATATACAAAAGGGGAAATTACAGAGTGCTAGTACCTTTATTCACATGTTCAACAATTTAATTAATAATTTGAAGGATGTTTTTATATACTCATTATTATCTCTATTGAGCTAACTTTTGTGGATCCAATTGTCAAAAGGTTGCCAAAGTAAACTACCAATCAAACTTCCTAACTATATGAGTTCTAATATCTATATTTACACATTCATCCATCTGATTGAGAATTTGATGGATGTTTTTATATACTAGTAATTTTCTCTATTGAATCAATCTTTGTGTATCCAATTTGCTTACCTCACTTTCCTTTTACAAGATACACTCCAAGCTCGCCTAGATAAAGGATAATCATAATAGTGTTATCCAACACTAACTCTAAAATTAAACTTTTGGTGTGGTTTTCCTTTCAAACTTAGTCAATGTTAACTTTTAAAAACTATAGCTTCAAGTGTGCTATTCAATCTCCCCTCTCTCATTATGTTATAATTTTTTTAAAAAATTAATAAGTTTTAGTACAAAGGTATCTCTTTGGCCCAAGTCACTTTACATATCCTTAAGATACTTCATACAAACTCCTAGCTAATCCATAGCCATCTAAATAAAATCTATCACCTAAGAAATTGTTCGACCTAAATAGACATAATTCTTTGGTGTTTGTTTATACTTGACAACCTTGTTCTTGCTTCTAGGAAATAACTAAAAGTGCTAAGCAAACCGTAAAAGATGATCTTCTCATCAAGTTGGATTTTGACAAAATTTATGACAAAATCAAGTGGAATTTTATTTGGAAAATTTTAAGTTGGCTAGGATTTGGTCCCAAGTTTATCTCACACATCAAACTTCTATTCACAGATGTTAATAATTTTCTTGTGGTTAATGGTTGTCTCTCCTCTTCCTGCCCCCTTCAAAGATATATTTGACAAGGGTGCCCTCTAGCACCAATACTTTATGTCCTATCAACTAATGTCCTTGGCTATCTTCTCCAATGGGCACATTCCCAACATCTTATTCATCATATCTCTCTTCCCAATGAATTGTGTTCTAAATTCTCATTTCAATGATGAAATCTTACTATTTATCTAAAATGTAGCTGAATAAATTACCAATCCCATGGATCTTCTTGACATTTTTTATGATATTTTTGGCTCTCAACTACCCATGGGCAAAACTAAGTACTTCATGACCTCTACTACCTCTCCTCCATATTGGACCCCAATTGAATGGCATCTCCCAAAGCACGGTGAAATCCACAAACACCTCAATATTTCATTTAATCTAGGAGTTTCCCTCACTAACATGTGGAGGTGGTATATTAACAAATTGAAGACCAAATTGATCTCTTGAACTCATAGATTCCTCTCCATGGTCAGTCAAGTGGCCAACAAAATTCTCCTTACTTTCCACGACCAAAGAGTTTCTTTAGCGGATATAGGTACCATTTGGCTATTTTCACACATATCCCCCTTATTTGGCTATTTTAAAGTTCTTTGAATAAATATCCCATTTACCCATATTTGATGGATTTCTCTTGACTAATACAAAATTACATCTTTTTTAAAATTTTAAATATTTAGCATAAACTCATATTATGTCATTGTTTATAACAATTTGGGCCCTAATCGCTTCAATATACATAAGGGGCTATTTTTTTTAATACTTGTGAGCCATTTTAACATCTTTATTTACAAGTTATATTGATATGAGATTTAGAAGTTGAATCACCATAGAGCTTATATATTGATAAAAAAAATTAGTCTATATCATAGAAATAATTAGTAAATGGAAAAAAATCCACACTAAATTTTGATCTCCACTATGAAAAAAATTGCCTAAGATATTATGCTTCTCTATACTGAATTCATCAAGATTTCTACAGAATTTTAAGTATACCATGTCCATGTATATGTCTCATCCTATTTGTTTCCCTCTAAATAATATTATAAGAAACTCAACCAAGTCAATTGAAATTTCCTCTAGTCTAAATGGGGCAATAAGAACATGATGCATGTTTCCTCTTAAACCCACTCTATTTCACCAAAGGATTGGGATAGATTGGATCTTATTGATCAATACATTCAAGGAACATGTCTCATTTCTAAATGGAGATCATCAGAGTTGTACATGGTTCTACCCTTAGAAAATTCTAACTAAACACTATATTGAAACAACTATTGTTGAGGGTTCTTGGTCTATTGTTGGAGGGAAAGATAAAGAACTTCTAGCTCCTTACCTTAATTCTCATGCCTCAACCCCATTTTGCAACATTTGAAAGGCCTAGAAAATGGTCTCCCTCTTTTTGAGATAGCATGATTAGTCACTTTATCATGGGCTAAGTTTCCCAACCTCCTATATATGGTGGAGTAGGCTTATCCAAGTGGACAATCAATCACTAGTTTGCATAAAACAATGTCATGGAAAATTACTATTCTAAAAAGGAATTCAAACATCCAAAGATGTGTGGGACCTCCCTATCCTCAAATGGAAGTATTCTTCACAACTTCAAATTGACTACCATCCCCATAAGTACTAACAAACCAACAATCTCATATATTCAATCTCTTGTGCCTCCCTCCCTTTAACTTAAGATGTTTAATTTTTGTGCCTACAATTTTATTAAAGATTGGAGATGATCCACTAGAAATTAAATCTCAAAATTCTAACTCAAACCTATCTACAAAGATATAATTATTCATAATTAGTTTAATCGATGCTTGAATGCTAACTTGAAATTCTCCTCAAACCCCAATTCTAGATCAAACTCAATACCACCCTTTGGAAATCCAAAGATGACATTGAAGCACAACTTATACCTTGGAAAATCCTCCATTCCAGATTCCCCATTAACAACTGCTTTAATTTCTTCCAACCCCATCATTTCCTCTACCCATTATGTGAGAAGAAAGAAACCATTAAACACACCTTATGGTTCTACCCCATCGCTAAACACACCTCACACTCAATCTTCCTTCACCTTCCCATTGGCTTTGGTCATCCACTTTCATGTAAGTTCACTCTATTAGAAGTTATGTTTTCAACAATATAGACTCTAAACTTGCAATCTACAAACTATCATTAAACATATTTGTAGACCAAGATGCTTAGTTATTTTTCCAATTTTATTTATCCTCTATAAGTTGTCATTCTAGTACTTTACTCTAACATCATGTTTTAGATGGTGAATCTCATATACACTTTGTAGGAAACCTTATGCACACTAATTTAAATCTAGAAACAAGCATCTTCTATTTAGAAACAATTTACTATTGTTGAAAACAAAGGAGGGTCTTTCAAAGAAGATGAAAAAATCTTTATGGGGTAATCTACGGGCACTATTGATTCCACATTACACAACAAAGATCAGTTTAATTGAGAAAACTTTCAATACATCCAAAATATTCACCGCACTCTTAAACAAATGGCTAATTGAATGAATATACATACATATACTCCAACCCATAAGAAAACTGTGTTAAATGTAACAATTAATGTTGGTAAATTGGGTTAATACACTATAATTTTTTTATTCAACTTTTATCCAATATAAAATATGAGGGTTCATTTTTTAAGTCTATTTTCTTTTACTATTTAAGCCCATTTAATGTTCATGTTATGAACACAACTAGTCCCATTCATGGTACATATAATTAAGATAGGTTTTCCTTGCATTAAATCAATTCATAAAGAGCTTTAAAAACTCTGGAATATTTTTGAATGTCCAAAGATCAATCATAAGAATAATTTGATATATTATACATTAATGACCTTTATGGGAAAAACTAAATAGTATGTAATTCATTTTTTTAATTTATCTTAAGTAATTTGTAAATAAATTTTATAAATAATTATTTTTTTAATAATATTTTTAGTCCCTGCCTTTGGCAGGGAATACTTATTTTTTCATCTTATTCCATTTTTTGGCCTTGAAAATCATGCAAAATGGATTTTTTTTAAGGCCCTAAAGTTTAGTTCCTGCTTGGATTTTCATTATATAAGAAAATAATATTTCCTGGATTCCTAATTGGATGCCTTTTATTTTTCATAGTTAAGTAGTCTATTATTCATTTGTGAAAAATAGGGGAAAAGAGATGGAAAATCGGAGAAGAGGATAGAAACATTTCATGGAGACACTAAAGTTTTTTTTTTGTGGATGCAAGGCCCATGTTAGGGTTTGTGGCAATAGAATAGTTTGCATGGAGAGCTTGAAACAAGGTATGGACATGCATCCATATTTTTGTCAGGCAAAAAAAGAGTATTTTAAAAAGTTTTCCTAGAATGGCATGGGCATTCCTACCGTGAACATTATTTTGTTTTGGGCATGTGTCACAGTCTTCAATAGATAATGTGTTAAAATATTCTTTCTTGGCTGGGAGATGACATATGTTTATTTGTGTTTTTTATTTTTTATTTGCTACAGACCCCACACTTCATTTGTAATGACATAGTCTTATTTTAAATCAGAGTGGAAAGCTTGTAGAGGTTGAACAAGAAGTGAAGGAGGAGAAACATGCGATGGAGGAAAGGCCAAAAATGGTTATGGAGTAAAGAGAGATTTTGAAATTTATTAGGAATATCATGGCTTCTTCAGTGTCGACCCCTTCTTTACAGATATGTTTTTCTATTCTTTACTTTAAAAAAACATAGAGGCTTTTTTCAATTTGGTCACTTCCTTTTTTTTGAATCTCTAGTTTAGTTATGAAAACCTAGAACATCACACTTGAATTTGATTGTTTCTACCCACATCCTTCATATTTCTACAATTTTTCCTTGACCTCATGCCGGGTCGACTCACTATGAGGTAGGTATTGGAGACTACACGATTTGGAATAGCTATCGAGTGCATTTTTTTAATAAAGAAGTGGATTGCTATCATTAGGGATTAAATTTCATGTATGGTTCTATTAGATGTTTTTTTAATAAAATACCTTCAAAATTTTAAGAAGATTGTATCTCATTTAATGGGAGATATTAAGCACCCATAGCCCTTAACACATGCAATAAGGATTGTTAAGTCCCAAACATATCTGCTCATTGTGCAAGTACTAAACCATACACTGGCTAAGACTAGACTAAGAAATCCAACCAATTGTTAAGTCAAAAGCACCAAAAGAACCATTTTTTTGAATTCCAGAACTAGATGGGTTATTAGTGGCTCTATTGTAGCTATGTATTTTCAAATCCCTTTCCTTAGCAGGGAATACTTATGTTTTCATCTCAATCTATTTTTTGGTCTCAAAATTTGCATAGGATGCAAATATTTTGTAGACACTAAGGTTTTCTTTCTGCTTGAATTTTCCCCCTATATGGAAAAATGGTATTTGTTCAATTCCTGATTGGATATCTATTATTTTTTCCTAGTTAACCAATCTTTGCACCTATGTTTCTATCATGTGTTGTTCCTCCTACAAGCATTTGCAACTTTCAAGTTTTGTTTTAAATTAGGGCCACAAATAACTTAGATGTTTCTAGAATTGAATGACATAAATATCATACATAGACATAGAAACACAACAAATATAGTCAAATCTAAACACTCTTGTTTGTCTTGTAAGAAAACACTAGCTATCTAGCTACTTGGCAATAATATTGTTCAATTTCGAGTTTGTAACAAATAGGAAAACAAAAGGCACAAACAAAATACCAACAATTCCCCCAATAAAATATAATGCTTCATTTTTTGTTGTATGTTTCCTTGCACTCTTTTTAATGACATAACACTAGTTTGAATCAAAGAAAAAAAGAGCAAAACCATGGCAATATACATATAAAATAGCATGAAGGAAAAATTAGGTATGGACATGTTGTTGAATGCACAAGACAACTGAGAGTGGGGGTTGAATCAGTTGTAACAAAAACTTCAAACCCTTACAAACATTTAGATCTACATTAACCTTTAAATATGTTATGATGTTTAAGCATTAAAAGCAAATAACTAAAACTAAATCATAACAACACCACACACAAGAGAACACCAGATTTTATGTGGAAAACCCTAAAAGAGAAAAAGCACTGTGAGGATTAGCTCACAATATAATCTAGTAGCAATACCAAATTACAAAGGCTCACTGCCAGAGGGCTCACTGCCCAAAAGAGAGAATGCTCACTACAGGTGGATTCACTATCCAAGTGGACTCACTACCCACTAAGAAAGAAAGAAGGAAGACAAGAATGGCTCACTGCCAGGCTTTAAACTGATATAGTTGCATCTAACCTATGTATGGAGTTCAGTTCCAATGAAGCTCAATATCCATCACAACACACACAACATCTTCACAGCGTCATTGAAAATAGTAGACACCTTCTGCTCAGTACATCCAGTAGCCTAACACATGAAATCCCTCACTTCCTTGATCAAATTTGCATCACAAACATCATATCCCTCTCGCGCACACACATCCATGACTCCTTGACACTTATTTATACAATTACCAATCATGAAAACATTCTCCAAGGTCAGAAACACAACTTAACCCATAAAATTCAAATTAGGTTTGGACCTAAACATTCCTTTAGAGAAAGGGAATGAATGCAAACCACATCACACTTTAGCATAGACCTAAATCCACTCTTACATGATTCATCACGCTTTCACTTTCACCAAAGCACAACCGCAAATAGTGTAAACAATCAAGTCGGTCATTCTTGTGTTAACACCATGAACTTTTAAATACACGCTTCCTCAAAATCACACGACGACATGCAGACCACACACCAAGCTCGAACATGATCTAGAAACACCCACAAGCACCTAAGAAACCAACAAATTCTTTTACAACATCTTTCACCTGAAGAAACTTCACACCAGAGTACTTAACCAACTATAACATGCTCTTTCATCATCTGCAACTTAAGAAATGTACTTGTGGAGCACCAAACCATGAACCACTTGAAATGAAAGAAAATATAGACTTTATAAGCACACATCCAAAACTGCAACACCTAAAGCCATTCTGTAGAGAAATGCGGAGCAGAATACTTTCTCCTAGACACACTACAAACACTGTCAAACACTGTTCTCAAACTGGTGAACACAACTTCCACTGCACAACGATCCGGAGCACCAAATTTTGGATTTAGCATCTTCAAACACTTCTAAACAACATATCCAAACTGCATACTCAGATATTCAATTAGGAAGAAATGCAGAGAAAAACTCAATCATAGCTTTGTTATGCCAGAACACATCTTCAACATAGTGTTTCCTATGTTAATCAAATTTTCTCAAAAACACTTGGAAATCAAGCAACAAGAGCATATTCTCAAAATCTTTAGCACCTCCTCAAATCAACCAAATCACTTTAACACAACAACTCAATCAAACAACAACAACCTCATCAGGAGACACAGTTGACACCAATGACAACACAAGCTTGTTGACATCAACGACAACACCGATTAGCACATACTTACAACAATCTCCCCCTTTGTCATTGATGACAATACACGATGTGAAAAATCATCAAGACACAACTCTACACTAATCTTCTTTACTTGCTTATTCTCCCCCTTTCTTTTGCACATCTTATTCTCTCTCTCTGATCACTTATTGTTCTTTCTCCCCCTTTGACATCAATGGTAAAGGGTGTCATGATACTGCACATACTTGCACTGTTCACTGTTGCTCTATAAAATATTTTTATTTCATTACTCTGAATACTCCCTCTAATAGCAACATTCATCATGACTACTACCTGCTCCCCCTGAAAGGTAGCCTCCAATCATTAGTCCAGGAAATAATGAATCTTGAAATCCACTGGATTGATGCATCTCCTTATGCATCTAGTTCAAGGAAGGAGGGGAATGACCCCTAACTTGTCCCAGAGATACTCAAATGTATCCTTAGGAAAAACCTTAATGAATATGTCGGCAACCTGATCCTTTGTAGACACATACTCAAGATTCACTTCATTCTCTACAACCTTCTCTCTCAGAAAGTGATACCTAATTCAAATATGCTTTGTCCTTGAATGCATCACTGGATTCTTTGAAATGTTAATAGCACTTGTATTATCACAGAAAATAGAAATTGGCTCATCAGACACAACTTTGATATCTTTCAAGGTTTGTTTCATCCACAACACCTGTGTGCAACAAGATGCTGCTGCAATGTATTCTGCCTTTGTAGTAGATAGAGATATTGAATCCTTCTTTTTACTTACCCATGGTACTACTCTGCCACCAAGAAAGAATGCTCCACGACTTGTACTTTTCCTATCATCTACACAACCAACCCAATCTGCATCTGTATAAGCACTTAGAGTAAATTCAATATCTTTTGGATACCACAAGCCATGATAAAAAAATGCCCTTTAAATATCTGAATATCCTCTTCACTTCCATAACATGTGACTCTCTAGGATCTGCTTGAAATCTAGCCACAAGACAAACTGTGTGCATAATATCTAGTCTAGTAGTAGTCAGATATAGTAATCCTCCAATCATTGATCTATACTTGCTCTGATCAGCCTTAGGAGATTCATCATTCTTGCTCAACTTACAACCAGTAACCATAGGAGTACAAACTAGTTTAGAATCTTCCATTCCAAACTTCTTTAATAACTCTTTTACATACTTTGACTAAGAAATAAAAATGCCTTTATCTTTCTGGTTGATCTGTAGGCCAAGAAAGAAATTCATTTCCACACACATTGACATTTCAAACTCTTTCTGTATCTCATCTGCAAAGCTCTTACACATGCCTTCATTTCCTCCAAAGATGATGTCATCTACATACACTTTCACAATCAGAATTTGATCTCCACTTACTTTGATGTACAAATTGCTATCTGCAAAGCCTTTATTCAATCCTTGTTGTAATAAGTACCTATCTAACCTTGCAGACCAAGCTCTGGGAGCTTGCTTCAATCCATATAGCACCTTCTTCAACCTGCAGACCATATCTAGCTTATCTGACAACTAAAATCCTTCTGGTTGCTCTATGTACACTTCCTCTTCTAGTTCCCCATTCATGAAAGCAGACTTCACATCCATTTGATATACTTTGTGTAGGGATAGACACAGGGAGCCATTATGAAGCTGCAGTCTTCAAGGATCAAACCAGGAAACAAACCACCACATGAGAATGCTCGAGCTTGAGTTTGAATAAGGAGAGAGAAAAAGATGAAGATGGAGAATAAATTGATATATATTACAATGGATTGCCCTCTCTTATTTTTACAAATGTGATATATGGCTTTTATAGCCTTACATTCCCATGAATTAACCACCCTAACTGGTTACAGGAATAACTTTCCAACTATAACTATCGAATAATTATTTGCCTAAGTAAAACTTAAGCAAGGTAAAATCTATTTACCCTAACACCCCCCCTTAAATGAAACTTAGGGAGAATAATTATTATGAGATGCAAGATGCAATATGGGTCCCGGCTACACAACCATTTTAGGTAACCATTTACAAAGCAAAATGCGATGCAATCTCTCACAATCAGAGAAAAGGAGAAAAACCTTCTGGGAGAAAGCTCCTCTCTGAAAGAGAGAAAAAAAAGAAAACAAAATGCATGTACGGAGGACTCACTAATACCCCCCAAGGAGTACATACATCATGTGTGTACATTCAATGGTCCTCCCATAGGAAGGAAAGAAGGAGACTACATAGCCCCCCCATAATAAATAATGTCCTGCAAAGATGGTAAGTGTTTGAAGGAAAAATAGAATCCAATCCTTACAAACCACTTGTCTCCCTTTAGGAAGAAACAAAACCATGTATAAATGCAGGTATGCTTCCCATTTAGGATATGCTTTGAAAGATGGAAGCATGAAAAATGATGATGATGTTGTCTCTAAAAAATGTTCATGTGTCTCCTTGTCCAGATAGAATGATGATGCCACAATCCAATCAGGTACATCCCCAATCAAGAAGGAAGGTAACAAGATGGAACTATGTGGAAACTGATATAGAACAAACTCCAAAGACGAAAATGCTGAAATATGTCTTCCAATGAAATCTGAAAGACAATGATTGTCCTACTGATCAGGAATGATGGAAGTCTCAATCAATGACTCTGGATAAGAAGCCAATGGATGTGAAGGTGGATCAACTATCTTTGAACAAGAATCAAGATCCTCTGAAACAACCTCGATAGAAGTGTCAAAATTCTCCAAAGTATCACAATCATTGTTTATCTTCTCTGAAGAAAGAAGAGGCACACTATGATCATTTGGGAATAACTGAATATTAGGATCTCCATATAATTCCCAAATGTGATTCCAAAGAGCATGAGGACACTCAAAATCAACAATAGATTCCAAAATGTCATCATCAACATGCGTACCAATGATTCTCGAGACAAGGTGCCTATTCTTTTTCCAATCAAATTTCTGACGAGGAGTGCCAGGTTCAAGAACAAGATTATACAAATATGGCAACAAATAAATCCCTCTAAGATGATTAATGATGCCATCTCTCCATTTTTCATAGTTCCCTTTCTTCAAGATGATCAAAGAAGAATGAAATGTAGAACTCATATTTAATTATGCAAATTTTTAAAATCTCAAAGATAGAACCATCACATGAATGTATAAAATTCTGAATAAGATGTGCAACTGAAAATGAAGTCCCCCCACAAATTGTACCTCTCCAAGTGTCAAGATATCCAAGTTATCAAGTAAGTGTCCAAAAAACACAAAACTCAATAGATAGTACCTGGTGTTGAACTAGAAAAAACGCATGGACTGGATGAAAGAGCTCCTCAACACCTTTTCGATGCCACAAGAATAATAGTAATCAGAGATCGAGGCACCAAGTTACAAGCTCAGGAGTCCAAAATAGAAGGTTGACTTCAAGCTGCAATAGATACTGATAGATAGTGAAATTAGGCGGATTGACCTACACCACTACGAGGTTGGCGGAATCAACTTTCTGATGATATATAGAACTCATAATTCTGACTCTGGATGCCCAAGATATCCTCCGTGGAAATAAATCACTGATATGGAGCCCACTGAATAATAGAGGGAGTCGGATTGAGCCCTAGGGTGGATTGACCCTTGATCACGTACGTGACCACCTACTAAGAATGGGCAAAAAATAGCCTATAAGGCTAAAAATGGAGCACCGTGATTGGGTGCAATATAGGGAAAGCACCGTGATTGGGTGCAAAATAGAGGGCCCATTGAATGGGCTAGTTGATATGTTGGCAGGATATTTGCGCCAATCGATGTGTCACTATAGACAAATCACCAAATATCAACCTCCAAGTCTGAGTCAACAACCAAGTGCACAAACAACAACATAAAGTTTGTATTGGTGGCCAGAAAGTTTGTATTGGTGGCTAGATTACAGTAGAGGAGGCAAAAAATTTGGTGCCAAACACCAAGCATTCACAAGCTGGATCCTATCCACTGCCTCCAAAGTTTGAGCCTTTACAAGCACTTCACATGAACAATGCAAGCACGAGATATATAAAGACCAATTAATGCATCTTTGGGCTCAATATGGGATTAAAGTCCCAAATAGCATTCCAAACAGCCATAGACAGGCCCACCTCAACAACTGCGTGGAAAACAAACCCTAGGAATTTTTTTGCAAAACTTTAGAGATATTAAAGTTTGCATACAAAAATATATTCAACGATGAGGAATGCTCCGCTCTATGTGGGATGGTGTATATGCACTCCAAGCTCTCTAGTTTGAATCTACGCCTTTCACATTTATAGATGAAATTTATGCAGATGTAAAAGGGACCTCGTGAAACTTGTCTTAGTTTATACAGGGTCTGCTAGTAATAAGAAAAACATGCCTGAGTACGCCGCTGCAAAAAAAACATAACCTGCAACAATGAGAGGGTCTCAGCTTTGTCAGCTTCGGCCTCACCATCCTGTTCTTGCCCTCTTCACACCTTTAAAATTGAGTCTCAAAGAGTGATGGTGAGTGAGATGTCAAAGGTCCAAATGCGACCCAAGCACAAGGCAAACTCCTCTACATGAAATCACTATCAACTATAACAAGATATGTGAATCAGCCTATTTGGATAATGACAAGGCCTCCAAAGATGTGTCTTAGATGCTGCACCTCCTTCAGGATGGAATTGCCACCTTCAACATATGCAAGTCTGGTGATCGGATGTAGGCACAGATTGATGCCTAATATATTGATCTCTTTCTCCAACAACTCAATTCTCCAATACGAGCAGAAAGCTCCTTGATTCTAGATGTAGGGATAGACATAGGGAGCCATTATGAAGCTACAGTCTTCAAGGATCAAACTAGGAAACAAACCACTATAGGAGAATGCTTGAGCTTGAGTTTGAATAAGGAGAGAGAAAAAGATGAAGATGGAGAATAAATTGATATATATTACAATGGATTGCTCTCTCTTATTTTTACAAATGTGATATGTCTTTTATAGCCTTACATTCCCATGAATTAACCACCCTAACTGGTTACAGGAATAACTTCCCAACTATAACTATTGAATAATTATTTGCCTAAGTAAAACTTAAGCAAGGTAAAATCTATTTACTCTAACACTTTGAAATCCTTATGTGCTACAAAATCCAAAAACATCCTTTGGCTTCCATTCTTGCCACCGGAGCATAAGTTTTCTCATAGTCTATTCATTCCACTTGGGAGTAGCCTTTACATACAAGTATTTGCTTCTTTCTTACCACTTCTCCATTCTCATTCAATTTATTCTGGAATACCCACTTAGTTTCAATCACATTTTTGTTCTTTAGTCTTGGGACAAGTTTCTAGGTCTGATTTTTCTCAATCTGCATTAGTTCTTCTTCCATAGCCTTAATCCAATTCTCATCCTTGCATGCCTCAACCACTATTTTAGGTTCAACTTTAGAAAGTAAACACATATTTACCTATTCTTCAGCATCTCTGCTTCTTGTCAATACACCTTTGCTCTTATCACCAATAATCTGGTCTTCAGTGTGATGCTTCTGCACATACTTGGGGGTTTTGGGAGATTTCACTAGAGCTTCTTCCTCTTCAATTTTTGCTTCCTTTTCTTTATATTCTTCTTCTTCACTGGAAGAAGACTCATCTGATTCATAATCATTAATCTCTAAAATCTTTTGCATGTCTTCATCAACCTTAACATTCGCACTCTCAACAATCCTTCTTAGCCTCTTGTTGTAGCATCAGTAAGCTTTTCTTTTGTTAGAGTACCCAAGGAAAATACCTTCATCACATCTTGCATCAAACTTTCCTAGTTCTTCATCTCTTCTGATATAAAATTTGCTTCCAAAAACTTTGAAATATTCAACAGTAGGAATCCTTCCATACTATAGCTCATAGGGAGTCTTTGTGTCATTTGCCCTTGCTTGTACTCTATTCTGTATGTAGACAACAATATGAATTGCTTGTCTCCAGTAAACTTCTGGTAGATCTACTTCTTTGATCATTCTCCTTGCATCTTCTTGAACAGTCATGTTCTTCCTTTCAACCACTCCATTCTACTGAGGAGTCCTAGGGGCAGATAAATGCCTCTTTATCCCATGATTCTCACAAAACATGTTAAACTCATTAGAAGTAAATTCTCCACCTCTGTCAAACCTCAAACATTTGATCTTCAAATCCATTTCATTTTCAATGATTGCTTTAAAAGCTTTAAACTTATTTAGGGCTTCTGATTTTTCCTTAAGAAAAGTAACCCATGTCATTCTAGAGCAATCATCAATAAATAACATAAAATACCTGTCACCTTGAAAAATCCTTACTCTGTTAGGACCACAAAGATCTGTATGTACCAACTCCAACATTCCAGTAGATGATTGATCCTTGACTTTGAAGCTTCTTCTTGTTTGCTTTCCAATCTGACATTCCTTACAGACATCATTGATGGGCTTTGTGATATTTGGTAGATCTCTCACAACTTGAACTAAACTTATCCTTACCAGGTTATCAAATTGATGTGACATAATCTCCTATGCCATATCCAACTTTCATTTATTTGAGTCGTAAGGCAATAAGTAGCACCACCTTTGAGATGATAAACATTTCCACCTGTCCTCTTTCTAGCAATAATTAATGTTTCAGAGATTTTTTTGATCTCACAGCCATCATCCTGAAACATAAGATTGTAACCCTTGCTACACATCTATCCAACACTTAAGAGATTATGCTTTAAACCTTTGACATAAAGAACATCATTAGTATTATGCTTTCCATCAAAACTGATTAAACCTTTCCCACAAATCTTAGCAGCTTCATCACCACCAAACCTAACCAATCCACCATCATATTTTTCAAGTTTAACAAACTTACTCTTATCACCTGTCATATGATTTGAGCATCCACTATTAATGATCTAGTCATCTTTTTCTTTTTTGGCATGAAAAGTAGACATTACAATGCCTTCAGGGTTAGTGCTTACTTCCAGACCCTTTTCCTTGACATAATTTCTAGAGTTAGTAGAAACAGTTTCATCTCTTAAGGCTATGAATAAGCATTCATTATCATTATCATCCTCATAATCAGATTCATCATTAGATATACTTGCATCTTCTCTAACATAGTAACTTTTCTTAACAATCTTACCGAGCTATTTTCCCTATTATGAATCCTCAGATGTTACATCCCCAATTTTTGTCTTGCTATACTTTCACTTTTTATTTGGACATAAGTAAATTTATTTTGATGTTTAGATTAATGACAAGGAAAAACATGGATTATATTGAATGTCATTTATTGAAATTATATGAATGATTATGATATTATCGATTTAATATTCGTATTATGAGATTTGATTTATTATTTGAATTATTTGAATAATGATGCACTAATCATATATTGTTTGGTTACAAGTTGAAACAGGATTACAGGTTTTCAGATGACTCTCAGAGAAAAGAGAGAGAGTATCTTTCCAAGAGAGAGATATAGACCTTAGGTTATGAGTGGTTTATTTGCCAAACTGAGTTATAAGTGTTTAACAAAATTGTGAACCAATGTGTCATAAGAGGTAAGCCTCATCTTGTCAGTTTACTTCTGAACCTAATCAACAGGTAGTCGATATTGTTTTCAAATCTTTCTAAGTCGTATTAAGTTGTCTTAGTCGTTAATAACGTTAACAACGTCGTTTGAGTTTGATTGTGACTATTTATGTTTAACGTAAATATTACAACGTTATTGTCGTAAAATGGTTATCATATTATTATTAAGTCCTTGAGGTGTTAAAAATGATTCTTAAATGTTAAGACATTTTCATCGAGTTAAGAATACATGATTATTGCCGACGGATTGTGATGGGGAGACAAGCTCAACCCAACCACATTATCCGTAATTCCTTGTTTAAATAGTATTATTATTTTTATTGATTAAACTATGATTATCTAATATAGTGGCGATGTTATAAGAAGTATATTTGATGTAAACAAATATATTAATGCCTTAGCATCGTAAGAGGATAATACCTCTTAATGAGTCGATGGTATTGTAGGAGCCGTAAGCTAAAATATAGTAAAGTCTTCATTATTATTAGTGGTGGATCGAACCACATGTTTTGATCATTAAAACATCAGTTTTATATTTTTAAGAGTGTCGGCCTCATCCTTATAGGGATGATTATGTTTATGAACTGCCCAACCGAATAAACCATATGGTTGCCTTCCATAATCGACATGTGAACTTTTGCTTAAAATTTGATTTCAGTTTAAGACTGAGTCACCAAGGAATGTTAAGAGATCATTAAGTTTGCAACTAAATTTATGTTGAGGTGCAAAATAAGGCAACCCTCTAGGAGTCATGCCGAGGTGATAATGAGTAATGACTCAGCTGAGCCAGACATCTAGTTATTAAAAGTTAAAAAAACTTGAGAGAATATAGCATAGGGCAGGGAGGATCGAACGTATACAGAGAAGTTGAGAGAGGGAATACGTAGTCAAGAGGTGTCAACCCTGTGTATAGTTTGTACATCTCTGCCAACTCAAGTTCATCCATTGTTAGGTATTTCTTAGTTCATATACTTCTGAGGAAATTGAATAGTTCTATTAGATTGAACATCATTGTATTGTGGGCGATTATGAGTTTGCCAGTAAGGTTAAACCTTATGTATTTGTGGTGTAACAGTCAAAAATTGTAATGTATCAACATTAGGAAATGTAGATAACATTCTAAGTAAACTATGTTGATCTATCTCCATGATCGATGAGGACAACGAATGCAAATCATTTGGTTGATTCTTGGTAATTCAAGTGAGTAGTATGTTACAGTACTACATCGACCATTTGCTACTTCATTTATTAATCAATAATCATAATAATGCATTGAATACAGGACAAGAGACCATCTTAGTAAGAGTGTCATAACTTTTATTAGCTTTGAAAACAATTCTCTAATCGAATAAGTTTGTAACAAGTCAATGGAATGATTGTGAATTAACCAAACATTAGGCTCTCAAATGAATGAACCTTGTTTTCATATTCTCAACTTGAACCGTATAGTATTGAGGTTATATCGATTTAACATATTGTCTTGTATAAGTTATATATATGCATAACGAATAATGTTATCTACCAAGAGGACTAGATTCATATGAATTGTTAGTAAACTTTTGTATCATGTCAAATGATAGTAAGTTAGAGATACTGTGGAAGACGGAATAAGGTTATTATGAGAATCCCATTTAAGACTATTTGTCTTTATTATTCATGAAGAGATCCAATACAATGGAGTAGGCTAAGTATACTAGAGAATGACCTTGTAGAGATATTTATACATAGGGTATGTTTTGTTTATAAACATTATCAAAGTTATTCTACGTTGCTTTGTATAGGAGACATTATCTACTTAAGAACTATAGTATTCTTAACCTTGGTTAAGTTAATCAAGGGTTATTTGCAAATCTAGAACTCCTAGATAAAAGATATGTTCTATTGTTATATCATATTAACAAAGGATATTAAGGTAACCTTAGAGTCGATTACCAACCAATTGAATGGTTATGTCATATAGACTTATTTAAGTCTAAATGTATTATTATTATGACTCATGGATTAAACTATTACATGATTAGGATAGGTAAGAGTTTTAAACTACGAGAATGTGATAGTATCCAAGTCGAGTAGGGGTGGGTGAACACAACAACTATGTTCATTATGAAAGATATTAAGATTAAAAACTTTGGCTAAAGTAATGCATTTGTTTTTGCATGCATTATTAGTTCACTGTATCTGAATTGCTCATCCTATCAGAAATCATACTTAGCTAGAGGGTATCTAAGGTTGTATGGTTGATAGAGTTGAGTAGAATACAACACTATGTACTCAGGAAAGGCAAATTACCACTGGTCACCTAAGGTCTATATTCCTCGTGAAGGGTAGGGCCACTTCCTATGTGGAAAATGTGTGGGAGACCGTCGGTCTGTGGTTGGAGGTAAATCACTGGAAAGATGCTCTCTCTCCAAGCAGGAAACATGCTGGGACTTGTGATAAAGATGTCAGACATTCAGAAGCAGTATTTATTCCAAAAATGTATGTAATGGAATTACATTTGTAAACATTGAAAATGAAAAAGACAATATGGTTTATTATATTTTGTAAAAAAAAAAAGAAATCTTGTAATTATAAGTTACTTGATTATTTGTTGAATAGAAGAAAAAATTTCTCTATCTCATTTTTACCTTGTTAATTTACTCTATGGTAAAATTTCTGGTTTTACTATGTTTTTAGAACGTGGATGTTACATATGGTATCAGAGCTACCAGGTTCAACACTAGGGCTTATGAGACCACTATGCTTGTATGTAGTCAACATTATGTGGTTTGCTAATGTTTGAAAATTTTTGTGCCAGGATGGTACATTTTAAGAAGACAATAAGAAAGTCTGTTAATTCAAGTCAACGTTTCCTTAAAGCAAAAGGAGAACGTGAGGCTATTATCAAAACCTTTGAGAGGACCAATGATGAGAGTGATATTTGGTTAAGTGATACTGAAACTCTGGCGGCTGCCTTAACTCGAATCAAACGAGTGAGGAGGGTAAACAAAGAAAGAGTTAAGATCACTGCCAAAATCATAGAGTATATGTCAGATGAGGAAACAACTATGGTTAGGCAATATCCCTGCATACCCTCTGTTGACTTTTTCCCAGACTGGATGCTTATTGCCAGGTTTCCCTACAAGGTAGCCATCAGTGATCAACAGGATCTCTGGGCCAGGGGCCAACAGTGTAGGAGATAGACTCTGTATTTTATCTCCTCTTCTTCTTCAGGCTCTGCAAAACCTAGGGGGGTATTCCCTACTCAACATCCATGAGGATATGCATACAAAGGCTGGGATGCTGATAGAAAGCAGATAAGTCCTCCTGTAAGTAGACCAAAACTAAAGATAAGAGCAAAGGGGCTAGCTTTGGGCCTATTTGCAGTTGTAGACAGAGGACTGAGGATCCTAAAACTAATTCTAATGTCCTAATGGTTGTTTTAGATTTTGATTTGGATTTTAAGTTTGGATGCAAAGCTGGACATGGTTGTAACACAAACACAAAGCAAGATTGGTGCCTATCCAGGGCCTGGAGTCAGTAGACATACACCTGTGAATGATCAACATGAACAGCTAAAACTGGATTTCAGGGGGATATATGTGATACCTGCCTTACAGATATCTCCCAATATAGAGTGTTAAGTTATCTCTACTTATGGCATCCCTACTGCAGTATACCCTTCCCAATGTTCAACCTGAAAATAGTTTAATCTACCCCTTGAGCAGAAGTTAAAAGATCAGACATTCAACATAGGAATTCTATGCTCTAGAATATAAACATTACCCAAATATCCAGATTCAGAAGAAGAATACATGCAATACTGGAGACAGAATTAACAAAACACATGCTAAGATAGCATTTCTCATATAAGATTAAACATGAAATCAGTGGGTTCGTGCCAAAACATACAACAAGAGATACATAGACTCATAGGTTTAGCTGTACAGAGCAGCCAGATCAGCTTGTTTTGAATTACAGAGCCAAAAATCTTCAACTTTCAACAACCCAAAATGAGTAACACTTCCTGCTTATAACAGCTAGGTAGTGTACCACAGCAATTAATTACATGGTTGACCAAAAATCCTGCCAGATACACAGTATCAGAAAAATGGCGCTCAACGCATTACAAGATTGGCGCCCAAACATGAATGCAGCAGGTAGGGGAGGAGACAGGAAGAAACCTCGAGCCCTGCGCCACTGTCCGTTGATGTACACCTTCAATCGGGTACCAGATCCGTCCATATCTCTGCAACCTTCGCCATTAATGGCGCACCAACCCGCGGCCTCGGGAAAACGTCAAACTGTGCATCGCAACCATTTCCCGCCAAGATACCTCATCGTCATGATATTTTAAATATGCAGGATATCAATTATCCCACATGCACCTCGCGGCGACCTTTTCAACACTTTATATACTAGGCCACGAGCATATATAATGTCGGTGCTTTTGCTCCTGACGACACTAGTATAAGACCTCATCATCATCCTCCAACAGCATGATATCCTGTCGCTTGAAATATCACCCTGACGTCATCGTCATATCCTGCTGATGTCATCAGCATATCTGCCTACTGCGCACCTCCTCATATCCGGATGACGTCATCATCATATCGACATCAGGATGATATTCGGAAGATAACCAGATATTTGGAAATATCATCCTGATGCACAAATATCATGCTGCACTGTAGCTCCACTATAAGATCGGGGTGATAGATGAATATGCCAGATATTTGAAAAGATCACCCCCCACTAGATAATGCACGAAGCCGGCAGGCGGATATCTCCTTGATATCAGCATCATCAGGATGAAAAAACAACGAACATGAAGTGATACAACAACATCAGGATGATATTGACTAAGATCATCCTGACGTCCAAAATATGATGACCATGATGAAAATCGGGTCACACTTAGAACTTTACAGCAACATCATCAGGATGATCTTAACAAAGATCACCCGATGTTAAAATATCACCCCAGCGAAAGATCATGCAGGTAGACAATATGATGACCCTCGCAAGCAACACGGCGATAACTGGAAATATGATCATGATGATGACGACCCTTAAGAAAAAATAGGCCAGGTTGAACAACTTAGAAAATGACCCCCTCGGAAGATCGGGGTGACATCATCATCATAAAAGGGCAAGGTGATAATTGGAAGATCACCGGATATTTGGAAAATCACCCTCCGCAAGAAAATTAAGGCACATTGTAGCTCATCAGCAGGATCAGGATGATATCCAAACATCACCCGATATTGAAAAATGATGATCCTGATGAAAAACAAGTCGATGGAAAACATGAGATGCTGACCACCATCGAAGCAAACATGATGATGATGACTTCCTCCTCGAAGAAAAAATGATGATGCAGCTGAAAAATGCCGAGGAGGTCCAACACTTAGGAAAATGGGCAAGAAGATATAGGGTTCAAATGAAGAAACCCCCTAAACATGAAAAATCAACCTCCAGGTCAAAATGATTGCTAACACCCTCAACTGTTGAGATCATAGAAGTTAGGTCCGATAGTGAGTCAGAGGGTTATATCTAAAAATGAGTCTAAAGGATATACTACTCTTGAGCACGACTTTTGAAGTCATTTCTTGTAAAAAAAAGAAGAAGAAAACTCTTTACTTTTGAAATGAAATAAATAAAAAGAGTTGTTTTTATGCCAAACTATTGTTTAAATTGAGTATTATGTTTAGATTTAATGGGTTACATTATAATCTTGAACTAATGGACAACTCAATATTCTCAGGTGTGAGAAATCGATAAACATGGTGTGGACAAGAACTAACCAAGGAGAAAGTGAAGAGGAAAACCACCTGCCAAATAATAAGCTAGACCAAATCATAACCATGCTTGAGGAAACCAAGAAAAGATTGGGTGATTTAGAAAAGAAGGTGGATGACAAAGGGAATATAGAGGGAGGAGGTGAAAACTCTCATGGTGAAAATGGAGAAAATCATGAAGATCAAAGTAAGAGTACCAAACCTCATAAAGAGGCAAGGGATAGATTGACCTTGGAGCTCTCAAAGGATATGAAGAAGGTTGTTCCACCAACATTTGATGGAACAAAAACTGGAGATGCTGCAGAAGCTTGGTTAACAGAGATGGAAAAGTACTTTGAGATAAGAAATTACTCAGAGGTGACCAAGGCAGTATGGGGAGCATTCCAACTGGCAGGAGAAGCATCCACTTGGTAGATGAATAAGAAGATGGAATTGAATTTGAGCTCTCTAAGGGTAACTTGGGATGAGTTCATGGAACTCTTTTGCAAGAGATGGTTACCACAACTCTATTTAGATCAGAAACTGACTGATTTTCAGAATCTTTGACAAGGAGATATGACAGTAGTAGAATATGGAGAAAAATTCACTTGACTCCTAAAATATGTTCCACAGTATCAAAAGGATGAGAGATTTAGGATCAGAAAATTCATCATGGGCTCAAATGCTCAGATTGGTGGTGAAGTAGATGTACATGGTCCCACGACAATGGATCAAGTGTACGAGAAGGCAATCAAGCAAGAGCAAACGCTGAAATCCATCTCAGCTTATCATGATAGAAGCCGCAAGAGGTTTAATGGAACTCCTAACAATCAACCCTACAAGAAAAGGTATGAAAAGAGCTACGATAACAAGAGAAAAGATAAAGGACCTCAACAGAACAAAGGTGGATCTGGTAATGAGAAGAAGAATGGCAACTACAAAAGAAATGAGGATAACAATGGGAAGACTTCAGACAAGAAAGGACCCATTGGAGGATGCTTTACTTGTGGGGGTGACCACTATGCAAATCGTTGCCCTAACAGGAATCAAAATGGTCAACAAAGAGGTACTACACTACCTACTCAGCAAGAAGCATTCTAGCAAAGGATTCATGCATCTCTCGACAATCGTCAAGCAGAGTATCAGATCACACCCATTGAGATGACAGGTACTTTGTTTGGAGTCCCTATATTTATTTTGATTGATGCAGGAGCCACATAAAACTTTGTTTCTCCTAGAATTTTGAATAAATTTTCTAGAAAAATTGGTTTCATGTCCAAACCTTGGTCAGTAGAATATGCTAACTAATCTAAGACTTAGGTAGAGCAATGTTTGTTTGAAGCCAAAGTTGACCTTCCTAGTTTCTCAACTGAAGTAAATCTGTATGTAGCTCCCCTAGGTTCCTATGATGTAATCCTAGGAATGAGTTGGTTATGGAAACAGAGAGCTAAGGTTGACTATTTTTCAAAAATAGTTGAATGCTTAGATGATTTGGGAAATCTGATCCAATTCCAAGGGATTCAAAGAGAAGTTAAAATCAGAACTATCTCTGCCAAGCAATTAAAAAGGGCTAGAAGGAAAGGTTGTTAGTTGTTTGTAGTCAAAATGGAACAAGTGGAGGAAGGGGTAGAAAACCCTAGTTTATCTTTTGGGGAAAAGTATCCATTTCTTCAGGAATTTTAGGATGTGTTTCCAGAAGAACTTCTAGGATTGCCTCCCAAGAGGGTTTTTGATTTTCCTATTGACATTAAACAAGGATCTGAGCCTATATCAAAAGCACCCTACCGTATGACAACAACGGAGTTAATGGAATTGAAAGCACAATTACAAGAATTGTTGGCAAAAGGTTTAATCAAACCCAATGTTTCACCTTGGGGTGCTCCGATTATTTTTGTTAAGAAGAAGGATGGAACCCTTCGTTTGTGCATAGATTATCATATGCTTAATAAAGTAACGGTAAAGAACAAATATCCTTTGCCATGTATTGATGATCTTTTTGATCAGATGTGTGAAGCTACTGTGTTTTCAAAGATTGATTTGTAGTCAGGATATCATCAATTAAGACTAAAGGATGAAGATATTCATAAGATAGCTTTTAGAACCAGATATGGACACTATGAGTTCACAGTGTTGCCATTTGGTTTGACAAATGCACCTACTGCATTCATGAATCTCATGAATAGTATATTCAGAGATTGTTTGGATAAGTTTGTTTTAGTCTTTCTGGATGATATACTCATTTATTCTAAGAATGAGGAAGAACATCAACGGCACCTGCAAATAGTTTTGCAAAGGTTAAGAGAACATAAGTTATATGGGAAATTGTCTAAGTGCACATTCTTCTAGAAGGAGATTCAATTCCTAGGGCATATTATATCAACTAATGGAATATCTGTTGATCCTGCAAAAATCACAGTTATTTTGGATTAGCCTGTACCAACAAATGTGCATGAGGTGCATAGTTTCATGGGCTTGGAAGGCTATTATAGAAAGTTTGTTCTAAATTTCTCTAGTATTTATAGTCCAATCACTTCCCTGCACAGGAAAGGAAAGAGATTTGAATGAACAGAAAAATGTCAGGAAGCATTTGATCACTTAAAGGAAAAGTTAACTTTAGCTCCAATCTTGAAAGTTCCTGACCCCGAAGGACAATTTGAGGTAATTATAGATGCCTCGGGAGAAGGATTAGGAGGAGTGCTTATGCAAGATGGAAGAGTTATAGCATATGAGTCAAGGAAATTGAAATCCTATGAGAAAAATTATGCACCACATTATCTAGAATTGGTAGCAGTAACTCATGCCTTACAGATGTGGAGATATTATTTGATGGGAAAGACTTTTGTACTTAAATCAGACCATCAAAGTTGTAAGTATATTTTCTCACAACCGCATTTGAATGCTCGACAAAGGAGATGGTTAGAATTGATATCTGACTATTACTTTGAGATAAACTACATCAAAGGAAAAGAGAATAGAGTAGCTGATGCTTCAAGTCATAGAAGACATATAGCTTCTATTATTTCTATTCATGGAAATTTCAAGGATTTGGTATTGCAAAATTTATCTCATGATGAGTTTTTTGAGCAGGTTAAGCAGGCTCTAAAAGGTAATCTTAAAGATCCAAGGTATGATGGTTTTCTGTTTGAATCAGATGGACTATTGAGGTATAAAGATAGAATTTATGTTCCTAATTCCGTTGGATTGAGGGATCTAGTATGGAAAGAAATTCATACTGCACCATATTTGGGACATCTAGGAGTGACTAAACTCCTAGCAGATGTTAAACCTTTTTATTTCTGGAAAGGAATGAGGAATGATGTTGCAAGATTTGTAGCAAGCTGTTTAGAATATAAAAGGGTAAAAGCAGAGCATCAACGCCCTGTATGATTGTTGTACCCACATGGCGTGCCAGAGTGGAAATGGCAAGTTATTAGCATGGATTTTGTTCAAGGTCTTCCTATGTCAAGGAATAGACATGATGCCATTTTAGTGGTGGTTGATAAACTCACAAAGGTAGCACATTTTATACCATGGAATTTGACTAATGGAGCACCTGTGTTAGCTCATAAATTTGTGCAAGAGGTGTTTAGATTGCATGGCTTCCCTGAAAAGATTATCTCGGATAGAGATGTGTGTGTAACGTCAAGGTCTTGGCAAACTTTATTTTTTGCACTAGGGACTAAACTCAATGTGAGTACAGCTTACCATCCTGAAAATGATGGGTAAACTAAGAGAGTTAACCAAGTCTTGGAAGACTTGTTGCGAATGTATTGCATGGATCAACAATATAAGTGGGAAGAATACTTATCACTTGTGGAATTTTCTTACAACAATTCCTATCATTTTGCTATTAAGATGGCACCATTTGAAGCATTGTATGGAAGAAGATGTCGAACTCCTATAAGCTGGGATAAGCTAGAGGATAGGATTAGCATCGGGCCAGTTTCGCTAGCTGAAATGGAAGAGAAAGTTAAGCTGATTAGAAAACGATTGGTAGAAGCCAATGATAGGCAAAAGAGTTATGCGGATGCAAAATGTGTTCCAAGGCAATTCTCCATTGGAGAAAAAGTCCTTTTGAGGGTTAAAGCTCAGAAAAGTTCTATTAAGTTTGGGAAGTCTTCTAAGCTAGCCCCTCAATATGTGGGACCCTTTGAAGTGCTTGAAGTAGTCAATCCGATTGCCTATAGAATTGCTCTACCACTAGCCTTATCTAGAATGTACAATGGTTTTCATGTGTCTTATTTGAAGAAATATGTTGCAGGTAATAATCATATTTTGACTTGGAATTCTTTACAGATGCAAGACCTCGAGGTGGTCATGATTGAGCTATCAAGGTGTTAGAAATGCGCAATCTCTGCTTGCGTAACAGAGAGGTCTTGCAATGCAAGGTCCAATGGGACCAATATGCTAAGGAAAATGCTACATGGGAGGAATACCATGAATTTTATCAAAAGTTTCCTCATTTATTTAATAATGTTACCAATTGAAAACAATGAACTTGCTTTTTAGTTACTTTTTAATACTTTATATCATTGAGGACGATGAATCTTTAGGGGAAGGATATGTTACATCCCCAATTTTTGTCTTGCTATACTTTTACTTTTTACTTGGACATAAGTAAATTTATTTTTATTTTTAGATTAATGACAAGGAAAAACATGGATTATATTGAATTTCATTTATTGAAATTATAGGAATGATTATGTTATTATCAATTTAATATTCATATTATGAGATTTGATTTATTATTTGAATTATTTGAATAATGATGCACTGATCATATATTGTTTGGTTACAAGTGGAAACAAGATTACAGGTTTTGAGATGACTCTTAGAGAAAAGAGAGAGAGAGTATCTTTCCAGGAGAGAGATATAAACCTTAGGTTATGAGTAGTTTATTTGCCAAATCGAGTTATAAGTGTTTAACGAAAATGTGAACCAATGTGTCGTAAGAGGTAAGCCTTGTCTTGTCAGTTTACTTCTAAACCTAATTGACAGGTAGTCGATATTGTTTTCAAATCTTTCTAAGTCATCTTAGTCATTAATAATGTTAATGACGTTGTTTGAGTTTGATTGTAATATTTACGTTTAACGTAAATATTACGATGTTATTGTCATAAAATGGTTGTCATATTATTATTAAGTCCTTGAGGTGTTAAAAATGATTCTTAAACGTTAAGATGTTTTTGTCGAGTTAAGAATACATGATTATTGCTGATGGATTGTGATGGGGAGACAAGCTCAACCCAACCACATTATCTGTAATTCCTTGTTTAAATATATATTTTATTTTATTGATTAAACTATGATTATCTAATATAGTGGTGATGTTATAAGAAGTATATCTGATGTAAACAAATATATTAATGCCTTAGCATCGTAAGAGGATAATACCTCTTAATGAGTCGATGGTAGTGTAGGAGCCGTAAGCTAAAATATAGTAGTCTTCATTATTGTTAGTGGTGGATCAAACCACATGTTTTGATCATTAAAACATCAATTTTATATTTTTAAGAGTGTCAGCCTCATCCTTATAGGGATGATTGTGTTTATGAACTGCCCAACCGAATAAGCCATATGGTGGCCTTCCACAATCGACATGTGGACTTTTGCTTAAAAATTGATTTTAGTTTAAGACTGAGTTGCCAAGGACTATTAAGAGGTCATTAAGTTTGCAACTAAATTTATGTTGAAGTATGAAATAAGGAAACTCTCTAGGAGTCGTGCTAGGGTGATAATGAGTAATGACTTAGCTGAGCCGGACGTCTGGTTATTAAAAGTTAAAAAAAACTTGAGAGAATATATCATAGGGCAGGGAGGATCGAACGTATACAGAGAAGTTTAGAGAGGGAATACGCAGTCAAGAGGTGTCGACCCTGTGTCTAGTTTGCACATCTCTGCCAACTCAAGTTCATCCATTGTCAGGTATTTCTCAGTTCATATACTTATGAGAAAATCAATTAGTTCTATTAGACTAAACATCACTGTATTGTGGGCGATTATATGAGTTTTACAGTAAGGTTAAACCTTCTGTGTTTGTGGTGTAATAGTCAAAAATTGTAATGTATCAACATTAGGAAATGCAGATAACATTCTAAGTAAACTGTGTTGATCTACCTCCATGATCGATGAGGACAACGAATGCAAATCGTTTGGTTGATTCTTGGTAATTCAAGTGAGTAGTATGTTATAGTATACTACATCGACCATTTGCTATTTTGTTTATTAATCAATAATCATGACAATGCATTGAATAGAGGACAAGAGACCATCTTAGTAAGAGACTATCATAACTATTATTAGCTTTGAAAATAGTTCTCTAATCGAATAAGTTTGCAACAAGTCAATGGAATGATTGTGAGTTAACCAAACATTAGGCTCTCGAATGAATGAACCTTGTTTTCATATTCTCAACTTGAACCGTATAGTATTGAGGTTATATCGATTTAACATATTGTCTTGTATAGGTTATATATATATGCATAACAAATAATGTTATCTACCAAGAGGACTAGATTCATATGAATTGTTAGTAAACTTTTGTATCATGTCAAATGATAGTAAGTTAGAGATACTGTGGAAGATGGAATAAGGTTATTATGAGAATCCCATTTAAGACTATTTGTCTTTATTATTCATGAAGAGATCCAATACAATGGAGTAGGCTAAGTATACTAGAGAATGACCTTGTAGAGATATTTATACATAGGGTATGTTTTGTTTATAAACATTATCAAAGTTATTCTATGTTCCTTTGTATAGGAGACATTATCTATTTAAGAACTATAGTATTCTTAACCTTGGTTAAGTTAATCAAGGGTTATTTGTGAATCTAGAACTCCTAGATAAAAGATATGTTCTATTGTTATATTATATTAACAAAGGATATTAAGGTAACCCTAGAGTCGATTACCAACCAATTGAATGGTTATGTCATATAGACTTATTTAAGTCTAAAGGTATTATTATTATGACTCATGGATTAAACTATTACATGATTAGGATAGGTAAGAGTTTTAAACTACGAGAATGTGATAGTATCCAAGTCAAGTAGGGGTGGGTGAACACAACGACTACATTCATTATGAACGATATTAATATTAAAAACTTTGGTCAAAGTAATGCATTTGTTTTCTGCATGCATTGTCAGTTCACTGTATCCGGATTGCTCATCCTATCAGAAATCATACTTAGCTAGAGGGTATCTAAGGTTGTATGGTTGATAGAGTTGAGTAGAATACAACACTATGTACTCGGGAAAGGCAAATTACCACTGGTCACCTAAGGTCTATATTCCTCATGAAGGGTAGGGCCACTTCCTATGTGGAAGATGTGTGGGAGACCACCGGTCTATGGTTGGAGGTAAATCACTAGAAAAATGCTCTCTCTCCAAGCAGGAAACATGCCAGGACTTGTGATAAAGATGTTAGACATTTAGAAGAAGTATTTATTCTAAAAATGTAAATGTAATGGAATTACATTTGTAAACATTGAAAATGAGAAAGACAATATGGTTTATTGTATTTTGTAAAAAAAAAAGAAATCTTGTAATTATAAGTTACTTGATTAGTTGTTGAATAGAAGAAAAATTTTCTCTCATTTTTACCTTGTTAATTTACTCTATGGTAAAATTTCTAGTTTTACTATGTTTTTAGAATGTGGATGTTACATCAGAGCTCTGTCTGGACACCTTGAAGCACAATGACCTATTTTTCCACAACTAAAACATTTAAAAGGCAACTTACCACTAAACTTTTCCAGTACCCTTTTTCATCCTTCTCACAAAATTAGCTTCCACTTCATCAAAGTATTCTTGGTCTGATTCAACAGTCTTATCTGATTTACTGGCCTTAAAAGCAGTCTCATCCTTTGTAGTTCCACTAGTTGTTCCAAACTCTCTTATTTCAAAAGCAGTTAGGGTGCCAAGCAAATGATCTTTGGTAAACTAATTCAAATTATGTAGTTCTTCAATAGCAAGAACCTTATGACTGTAAGCTTTAGGAAGAGTTTTGAGTACCTTCAATATCACTTCTTTATCGTCCATACTTCTGCCAAGTCCTTTGATGCCATTGACAACTTCATCCACCTTCTGTAAGTAGCTCTTGTAATGTTTTCATCTTCAGACATTCGCATGGTCTCAAAAGTGAGCTTCAAATTTTACATTTTAGCATGTTTGACTTTATCATCTCCTTCATAAACACTTTCCAACTTTTTCCAAATTGCATTAGCAGTCTTCAAATTCACAACTTTCACCAACTAGGAATTAGTAAGTCCACTTAAGAGAGCATGTTTTGCCTTACCATCTATTTCAACAGCTTTGATATCATCTTTAATGCTTATACCATTCTTAGGTAGAGTGTAATTAGAATTGACTGATTTCTAGACATCATAACCAAGAGCAATTAGAAAGGCTTCCATCCTTACCTTCCAGAGTGCATAGTCTAATCCATCAAACAAGGGAATCTATTTCTTGTGCGCCATCTCAGATCTACCTCAAGCTGTTTTGCTCTCTTCAAAGGAACCTTTCTCTAATACCAATTGTTGAATACACAAGACAACTAAGAGGGGGGGTGAATCGGTTGTAACAAAAACTTCAAACTCTTACAAACATTCAATTTCACATTAACCTTTAAATATGTTATGATGTTTAAGCATGAAAAGACAATAACTAAAACTGAGCCTTTGTTCTGGGTTGTTTTGTAAGGGTTCATCCCCTTGTTCTTCCACCTTATATTATCAAAAACACCACACACAAGAGAACATCAGATTTTACGTGGAAAACCCTAAAAGGAAAAAACCATGGTGAGGATTAGCTCACAATATAATGTAGTAGCAATACCGAATTACAAAGGTTCACTTCCAGAGGGCTCACTGCCCAAAAGAGAGAATGCTCACTATAGGTGGACTCATTGTCCAAGTGGACTCACTGCCCACCAAGAAAGAAAGAAGCAAGAGAAGAATGGCTCACTACTAGGCTTTGAACTGATATAGTTGCATCTAACCTATGCATGGAGTTTAGTTCCAATAAAGCTCAATATCCATTACAACACACACAACATCTTTGCAGCATCATTGAAAATAGTAGACACCTTCTACTGACTGCATCCAGTAGCCTAACACATGAAATCCCTCACTGCCTTGATCAAATTCACATCACAAACATCATATCCCTCTCATGCACACACATACATGACTCCTTGACACTTATTTATACAATCACCAATCATGAAAACATTTTCCAATATCAGCAACACCCCATAGAATTCAAATTAGGTCTGGACCTAAACATTCCCATGGAGAAAGGGAACAAATGCAAACCACATCACACTTTAGCACAGACCTAAATCCACTCTTACATGCTTCATCATTCTTTCACTTTCACCAAATCACAACCGCAAATAGTGTAAACAACCAAGTCGGCCATCCTTGTGTTAACACCATGAACTTTTAAATACACGCTTCCTCAAAATCACACGATGACATACAAACCATGTACCAACCTCAAACATGATCTAGAAACATCCACAAGCACTTGAGAAACCAACAAATTCCTTTACAACATCTTTCACCTGAAGAAACTTCACACCGAGGTACTTAACCAGCTATATCATGCTCTATCATCATATGCAACTTAAGCAATGTACTTGCGGAGCACCAAACCATGAACCACTTTAGATGAAGGAAAATATAGACTTTATAAGCACACATCTAGAACTGCAACACCTGAAACCATTCTACAGAGAAATGTGTAGCAGAATACTTTCTCCCAGACACACTGCAAACACTGTCAAACACTGTTCTCAAACTAGTGAACACAACTTCCACTGCACAATGATTCAGAGCACCAAATTCTAGATTTAGCATCTTCAAACACTTCTAAACAACATATCCAAACCACACACTCTAATATTCAATTAGGAAGAAATGTGGAGCAAAACTTGATCATAGCTTTGTTATGCCAGAACACATCTTCAACACACCATTTCCTTTGTTAATCAAATTTTCTCAAAAGCACTTGGAAATCAAACAACAGGAGCATATTCTCAACATCTTTAGCACCTCCTCAAACCAATCAAATCACTTTAACATGGCAACTGAATCAAACAACAACAACCTCATCAAAAGACACAGTTGACACCAATGACAACACCGATTAGCACATACTTGCAACACATGTGTCCACATTTTTGTCATCATTAAACAATATAAAATTTAAATCTATGTATAGACTAGCTTTATTTGTTTAATTCACCTAAATAAACTAAACTCCATGACTCATCATGGATGAGATAAGAACACATATGAATTGCAACTAGACATAAGTAGTGTCAAGAATAAATATGCCATATAGATATGATAGCTTTGCTATCATGTAAAACACATTATCATCAACCTCTAGTTCTAGGTGCATGGAAAGCAAATTCAAGAGTTATTATATTTCTACTTTTTTATTTATCATGTATATTAGGCCACCATAAATTTTTATTTAATTTTTAACAAAACTACAACCCTAGTTCTATAATAATATACTACCAAAACACATAGTATTTGTTATTTATTAGAACACCATGTTTAAGTAGTGCATATTATGACATGTTGGGAAACTTTGATAGGATTGTAGATTTTGTTTGCAGATGTGGATGATTTTCTTTGATGTGGCTTTCATGCATAGATTACTATTACACAGCTCATGTTGTGCTTGCTTCAAGTTGTGTTGTACATGTGGTTTATATTGGTTTATTGGTTACATTCATCACTCCCTAGAGTTGACAAAAGTAATCCTAATCTATTATCTCATAATTCCACTGTGGGTTTGAGTTTCCATTACTTAAGTTCATCATTTATTGTAGTTTATTGTCATTAATTTAGCATCAATTTAATTATCTATGTAGTTGACTAAACATTTTAAACTATTGAGTTTTCATTGAAGCCATAAAATAAGGATGAAGGTTGAAATTTTAGATTGAAGGCTTGGTAGTGGTGGCATTGAAGCCACCATGCCAGACCTATTATGCTACTGTGTCTACCAGCAATGCTAAACTGCTCATCGTTAAAACCGATCATGATACTACTCTAAGTAAGATGGAAATGCTATAGCTAATAATATGAGAAAACCTAATTTGATAGAAAGCAAGACAATAATCACAGTTCCAAAGCTACAAAAAAAATAGATCTTTCCTCAGAACATAACCACAAGATTACAAATCTAAAAAATAAATCACAATTATTTATTACAATGGGATGTTCTCTAAAATAACTTATGCTTGTTGTATCTCATTATTAAACAATCTAAACTTTAAAGCTATGTATAGACATGATTTATTTGTTTAATTTCCCTAAATAAACTAAACTTCATCATTCAACATGGATGAGATAAGAACACACATGAATTACAACTAGACATAAGTAGCACGAAGAACAATTATGTCATACAGAGATGATAGGTTTTCTGTCATGCAAAACACGTTAACATCAACCTCTAACTAGGTGCATGGAAAACAAATTCAAGAGCTATTCTATTTCTACTTTTTTCTTCCTTCCTTGATACATTTTTAAATATATAAAACTCATAAAAAGGGTTCACAATAGTAGTACACATACCATTCTTGGATTTTCCCTATCTTACCAATCAAACTTGAAAATCATATATATCAAGCCTCCATAATTTTTTATTTAAGTTTTAACAAAACTAGCTACAACCCTAGTTTTGCAACAATATATTGACAAAACACACATAATTTGTTATTTATTAGAACACCATGTTTGGGTAGTGCAAATTATGAAAAGTTAGAAAAGTTTGATAGGATTGAAGATTTTGTTTGCAGACATCAATAATTTTCTCTTATGTGGCTTTCACTCACAGATTACTATTACACAACTCATGTTGTGCTTACTTCAAATTGTGTTGTGCGTGTGGGTTATATTGGTTTATTAATTATATTGGCTACATTCTTCACTCCCTAGAGTTGACAAAAGTAAGCCTAATCTCTTATCTCATAACTCCACTGTGGATTTGAGTTGGCATTACTTAAGGCCATTATTTATTGTTGTTCATTGTCATTAAGTTAGCATTGATTTAATTATCTTCCACTATGTGGTTGAATAAACCATTCAAACTATTGAGTTTTAATTCTTAATGTAAAATGTGTTGAAGGATGAATGTGGTGAGATTTGAGCAATCAGAAGCTATTTTTGTTGTAGTATGAAATTATTTTATATCTTTCAAGAAGACGAAGATCATTGATCAGGTAAGCACCTGAGAATAGTGAAGTGGAAATTAAGAGGTTAAGAATCTTGTAAGATTAGTTTTTGTTCTTTTATTCCTGTCTTGATTGACTTAACTATTGATTAATTGCCAGAAGCATAAGATTTGAGTTATGGATAAATTTGAGTACTTGTGAACAAGAACATTTAATTGTTCATAATTTCAAATATTTTATCCTATTAACTAATAAGCAATCTATCTTTTCTTATATGTGTTACTATTTTTCCTTTAGGTCCAATCCATCTTGCTTATGTGTGTTACCTTTTAAACCTTCAAAAGGTCACATGCTCTGTTTTGGAGGGAGTCCTAGTTTGAAAGTGGTTTAAGTCTTTAGTGTTTTTAGGTCTTTTAGGGCTTAGGTTTTGTAAGAGAAGGCTATTAGGACTATTTTACCTAACCCTATAGGTTTTCAGCTTCATGAAGAAAGAAGAGAAAACCAGATGATTTGAACTATGAGATTCTTTGAGAAAGAATGAAAGGTAACAAAAATGAATGGAGAAATGTTAAGAAGATTACCAATCTACTAGAATACACATTGTTTCAACAAATTGCTCAAAATACACAATGTGTATTTTAGCTTCTAGGGTTTGTTTCAAATATGTAGAGGTTGTAAGGGATCATCTTTAGTTTAGGGTCAGGCATCTTCAACAAGTTTTTTGGAGATAGATCTATCTTTGGTATAGAGAAAATTGTATTTACAAATACAAGAGTTAAACCCAAAGACACTTTATTTAGGTATTGATGGTTGCCTAAATGCTTTGCATGTAGGAGAAAGTGAATGGCATGTAAGTTTGAATTGTTGGATGTCTCTTGTAGCTAAATGGTTATACTGTGACTTTAGAACTATTCAAAGTAGGTTTCCTTGAAATGTAAAGGGATCCTAGATAAGAAATTGGTACACAAGGAAGGAAAGGAGCTTCATAGAGTTATACTTTGAAGACCAGGATTGCACTTGAAGTCTTATTTTTTATTATGGAGACTGCTAGTTGTAGAGAAGGGCATTGGAAGGTTTGTAAGACCATGGGAAACCTGCATAACTTTTGAAAAACTTGTACAAGCCTGTGATGCCATTTTAAGGATTTGTATAACCAAGGGGGAACCCTATATCAAACCTAGAATGTTGTGAGTTCCTAAAAGTCTACATAAATAGTACAAGAGGTCTATGATGAAATCTTAAAGAGCTTGTGCAGACCTAATCTAGGGTCTATCAACCTTAAGAACTTTGAGTTGGACCAAACTATGGGATGGAAGGGGGCTTCATAGGTTTTTTTTTTTGCTTTTGATCTTTTTATTATCCATTTTACATCATGATTTTTATGGTATAGAGCTAAGAATCACCCTCTCAGGAGTGTAACTAGTATCAAGAGCTTTGGAAGAAGTTTTTGGGTTAAGGGAATCATAAAAAGTGGTGATAGAAATGGAGTTTTAGCAGTGTAGGCACTAAGGAGCAGCATAATAGGTACAATGAGATGACCAAGCTTGTTTCAAAAGTTATCATCTCACTATCCTAGCTCAAAATGATGAAGTAATGGGAAGGATTACTATAGACTAGTTATGTAGACTGAAACATGTCATATTCCATCACATGGGTCCTGAGTATAAAGATGATATTTGTATGATCATGATATTTGTAAATGATGGGATAATTTCTATTTCAAGTTGATAAATTTATAAGGCCCCAAACTCTCATGCAATATTAGGGTAGCTGTGAAAACCCGAAGAGACCTGCATAGTCATTTTGAGGCATGTTCAACCTTTTAAAGTTTTGGAAAATCATTTTAAGGTCTGTGAGGCCCTAAAAGGATTTGTCAAAGAGTTTGGAAGAACTGTTAAAGAGTTTCAAGGTTTGTCAATAGTTTAGAAAGTATGGCAAAGAGTTTAGAAGCACTCTCAAAGAATTCAGAGGTTTGTTAAGAAGTAGGAAAGGCTTGTGTAGTCATTAGTAGGTCTGTGAAGCATTCCAAGAACTTGTCAAGTCACTTAATATTTGTACAAGCTTTCTAAGGGTTTGTGAGACTTTTGTAAGGTATGTATAGTTATTCTTGAATCCCTATGAAAAAAATAATGAATTGTACAAACTTTTGAAGGATTAATTAATAGTCTATAGGTCCATGGAACTATGTATTGTTGACCATCAAGCTAAGGAGGAGAAGGTTCAGAGAAGAGTAAGATCCATAAAAGCCTTTGAAAGGTTTGTATGAACTTTGAAAGCATTAAAAACCCCAAACAAGTCCACTGAATCAATCTTCAAGGCTGCTAAACATTCAAAGAGCCTAGGAAACATAAAGAGCCTGTTGGAGCCATGAAGGGTCTATGTAATCATTGGAGGGTCTCTTCAAACATATTTTGCACATTAAATGCTCAATGGTCAACAAGAGGGAGATGCATTGAGATATAATGGGACCAGGGGCTTCAAGCTGATCAAAAGCAATTCTGTCAAACTCTATGAAGCATCCTAAGAGGTCTACATAACAACCTACAAGTTTGTATAACAAACTACAAGTCTATCAATTCAAAAAACTCTATCAAACCATTGTAAAGCACTATGAAATGTTTAAGGATATATGTAGCCCTATAGAAACCATACATAACCCTTTAAGTTTCTATATGACCCTAAAAACCTTGTGGGTAATACTTTAAGGAGCTATGTACAGATCACTAACTAGGAACCTAGTGTTGAAATACATACTGTGGATTATCATTTCAAACCTGGGTAAACACTAAAGGGTACTTCAAGTGTTTCTAGGCTTTGTCAAGAATTTATAGGGTGTGAACAAGCATTCTAAAGATTTGTATAACCATAAGAAACCCCCATGCAAGATATTAGATTTGTTAAACCCATACAAGCTTGTATTAGGCCTATAAAACCTTGTGAGAGCTTAGATAGGTGATAGGTATGTCTAAACATTTGTGAGCTCTATCAAACCACAAGAAGGTCTACACAACTATTCTAAGATTTACAGAGCATGGGAAACATCTTGAGACCACTAGTAGGAAGCTCAGTGTTGTAATACACATTGTGTATGACTTTTTCCAGTTGAGAAGACCCTAGAAGTTCTATACAATTATCTCAAGGTATGTTTAACATTTTAAAAGGTCTTTTCAAATTTTTGAGGCATGTCAAGATATGTCCAATGTGTACTTAGCGATCTAGAAAAAGGATGACCTATGATCAATATAAAAAAGATAGATTGAAAGAATATTTGTAAGGGATAATAAAGAAGTCATAAAATTGTAGTTAGGAGTCCTAATGGAAGAAGGATTTGTTCCCACACCACCAAAGGAATAAATGACATAAAATTAGTTCAAAAGAGATAGGAAACATGCTCCTATTCTTGTGCAAGAGTAGTTTGAAGGAGAATGATTACAGTTTTGGAGTTTTCCAGGAGATCTTTCAGCTTGAAGACCTAGTCACACTCACCAACCATGAAATCTTGAGGGAAAACAAGGTTGAATCATTATGAGATGCTCTCCTCTACACCATGAAAATGGGTTTCCAAAGAGGTTTTTTAGGAGCATATCTTTTCTATGACACAAGAAGACCTTTATCAACAAAAGGGAGTTTGACTCAAGAATTGAAAGAGCAGGTAGTCTTTACTCTCCACTAGAGGACAACTCCTAAATATGCTCAAGGATGTTTTGCCTTCCTAGATATGCTATTTTAATGAGGTAGAAAATTGATTCTTGATTTTTTTAAGAGACTTTCGCACACTAAGTTTGCAACAGTTGTTTTATCCTTCATGATCAATAAAAGAAACTAACTTTCTACCTTTCTCAGATGTTTTTCTCATTGTGTTTTCTTGGAAGATTGAAAGCTTATCTTGTGGATGATTAATCCCTTTTGTAGTTTCAATTTTCTTTCCTAACCTTTGTGGAATATTTCATGACTTTGTTTGGATGTCGATTAGCCTTTTAAGATTATTTTTGTGCTTAAGAAATAGGTCTAGAAACCTTCAACCACTGGTGCATCACCACATAGTATATTTAGTTATTTCCTTCTATCTCTTTCCATCAACAAAAGTTAGAATAAGACTAGTCTTAGTTTTACTATCTAAATCATAGGTTATAATAGGGAGCCAACCTTCTCTAGAGGTCTGATCTCAAGTTTAGTAGGGTCCCACACCTAGAGATCATTCCCATTATGTCATTGGAATGTTGAACCAGGTTCAACAAGGGTGCAAATTCAGTTACAACATACATCTTCACAAAACCTTTGTCATTGCCTCATTATCTTTCCATGTGATCAATGCTTGGGGTGAAGAAAGTTTTCCTTGGTAGCTCATCTTGAACTATACTCCTTTCACTTGAACATGTTTTTTTTGTGTTTTCTCTCTTTTGGGGAGGAGTTTTTTCTTATGGGTTTTTCTCCTTTTCTCCATTTGTGATAGATGTTTTTTACATGGGTACCTTATCAAGCCTTATTGTCAAGACCCGCCTTTGAGTCTTCTTTTTTCTTTTTCTCCCTAAGTTTCACTTAAGGGGGTTTTGAGTGAATGGGGTTATTCCCTAACCAGTTTCCCTTTTGGGTCCTATTCATACATAGTTAAGTTTACTTTGAGAATTTACTTTTTGTGTCTCAAGTGATGAGATCATGACACTTGTCATAATCTCTTGTTTTTATATTTATCACCCTTGCCTATGTATAGTAAGGGTCCTCTGTGTACATTCCATTCTATTGCATTTTATACTATTGTACTAGTATTGACATTAAATAGTATTTGCATTACTTCTCTCTTGTGTGGAAGGTTATTTTTGTGTTGCAAATGGATCCTACTCTTGTGAGTCCTTTAGGTGACTTCAATAAGGTACACTTGGGACAAATGATAGTTCCTTAGATGAGGGAAATCCACCTAAGCACATATTTGATGATGACGATTCATTTTCCTTTACTTTTGATGATGAGAGTGATGATGAGGATCATTCTCCCTCCTCTTCTAGTCATCCTTATGAAGATACAAAATCTCCTTTCAGTCAATTCTCCCATTTCTAGTCCACTTTAGGCTAGATAGAATTTGTAGTCTACAAATGATTGGGTCAAAGATCCTTAAGACACTAGGTAGACTTGGTCACAATTCCAAGCACCGCCTCATGTTTTCATTACCTCTTCTTTTAATCCACAGTTTTTTCAAGAGGCATAAAACATTCCTAAGTGGGATGAAATTATGCATAAGTCCAATATAGTTCCTTAATGAAGAATCACACTTGGGATTTATTCCCCCTTCCTAAGGGAAGGAAACTTGTTTAATGTAAGTGGATATATCAAACTAAATTTGTTGTAGATGGGTTAGTTGATAAGTTCAAAGCTTGCCTAGTTGGTAAAATTGTTTCACAAGTTCCTAGTATTTACTACATTGAGACCTTTTCACATGTTGCAAAGATGAACTCTATTTGACTCATGCTTTTTATTATTGTTGCACATCATTGGGAGGTTCATTGGATGGATGTGAAGAGTGCATTTCTTCATATGGATCTTGAGGAGGAGATATACATGCAGCAACCACAAGGTTTTCAATAAGACTCTTCATTGATCTACAAACTTAAGAAATCTATATATGGCCTCAAATAGGCTCCTTGGGCTTGGTATGCCAAAATGGATTATTTTCTACTCTCAATTAGATCCACTCAATGCTATTTTGATCTAAACATCTACATCTTGCAATTGGATGAGTCTCTTTTATTCCTTGTTTTGTATGTTGATGACTTACTAATCACAAAGAGCACTTCATCCTCTATTGCGGTAATGCAAACTACCCTACATGACAAGTTTTTGATGACACTTGAGTTTGCTGTATTATTTTCTTGGGATTTGCATCCATGAGTTTGATTCTAAGATTAGCATTGCACAATCCAAGTATGCACTTGATTTTCTCTCACGATTCCACATGGCTCATTGAACACCTACTTTAACTACCCTTCTCTCTAGATTCAAACTTGAGGAAAGTGTTCTTCACCATTGGTTGATGCTACTTTATATCGACAACTTGTTAGTACAGCCTTATTTATTTGACTCATACATGGCCCAAAATTCATATGCCATTGGCATGGTCTATAGGTTTATATAGGAACCTCATGAATTGCACTAAAAGAAAACTAAGCAAATAAGGCACTCGCAATTTTGGGATTTACTATGCAACAAACATTGATATTGACATGGTTTGGTACACTAATTGTGACTGGGCATGTGATTCTTAGGATCACAAGTCCACTTTTGGTTATATCTTCTCATTGATTTCTAGTCCTATATGTTGGTTGAGCAAGAAGTAGAGTGTTCTGATCTGAAAAACACTACAAAATTTAAACCAGAAGCACACTCTTGCACTACTATGGACTTTAGAAATATTGTCTCTAATTCATCCTTGATGATGACGAATTTTTTTTATTTAAATTTGATAAAACAAAAAAAAAAGGTATATCCAAGAAGCTCTTAAGATTCTAAAATTATAAAATATATCTCATTATAATTTTAATAGGTAATTATTATTAATTTTCTACATACACTATGTCTGAGTAAACATCCATAAATTTCAAACCATTTATCCTTTTTCAAATCTGAAAGATGCATCACACTCTAGGCTTCATTAGCTACAAGTTTTTTTAAGAAAATTGAATTTCTTAATTTTTGACCAAGTTAGGTTGGATAGAAAATTATTTTTTAATATTTGAAAAAATTCATAGTAAACAATTCATAAATAATTATATGATTTAAAAAAATTAGAAAAATATGTGTTACATCCGCTTCTGTGCCCTTTACTTATATCCAAAGTTGTAAGAATTTTTTCCTCATATTTAGGTTGGTCAGAGTGACAACTGCTTTTTTTTAGAATTTCAATAGTACCTCATGGAAATATCCATTCTCTCCAAATTAATTTAATTTTTTTAAAAATAAAAACCCATAAAATGTATATTCAATTTCTTACTCTAACCTTTATTACAACATTTTCTTTGAATTATGTAGATAACTCATTCAATTTTTCATATGAAGTTGCTTAGATCTATTTTTAAAGATTTTTATTGCCACTTAGGGGTATTATTTGGCCCATCATGATCTCACACTCACCCACTTCTTCTTCTTCTCTAAGCATAATCTCTTATCCTTTTACTTTTACTTTTTGATCTTTGACATTTTAAGAAATTATAGTTAGTACCTATTTTAAATGCTTCACATATCATACTCATTAGAGTCTTCTATTTTTTATAGGTTTCAAGATGGAGCACTTATTATGAGGAGATTGTTTTCAATTGATAACCTTATCTGTATCATTTTTATGTGTCTAGATATATACTTTCATGATGATTGTTTTTTTTATTTTGACATGCATTTTCATAGTAGGTCACATGTAAGTCAAAGTGGGGGCAAAATGTAATAGTGAAAAGTGCACACCTTGCACTTTTTTCCCTTCATTTTGACTCACTTTGATTGGGTTATCCCTAATGCAATGATTAGTGTACAAGTTACATGTTTCAACTTAAAAGTTGACAAATATAACCTAGACCTTACTTGATTCCATCTGCACACATCCCAAGGACGAATCTCGATCTATAATTTTTCCATTCCTTATCCTTAGTCAAGTTTGTGGGAACATAAATGATCTCAATCTTTTATTTATTCAAATTTAAATTATGGGACTAAGTTGATTACCTCCAACTAATCATTACTTGCCAACTTAAGCACAAAATTTGTTAACTTATGCCCTACGGTTTTGTATTTAAAACAAACTCTAATGCATTTACATACATCCTAGAACAAACAAAGATACATTTAAAATATAGAAAAACATCTTAGAGCATCAACATTGCATCATTTACTTATCTCAACACCCTAGGCATAATTGCAGGTTTGCTTGCTACCTTCAATTATTTGTACCAAACCATTGAATCAATAATAATGGTTTGACCAAAGAAGAACATTTCTTGCCTAGCAAAATCCTAAACATTATTTATCAACATCACCCCTTTAAGGTAGCAGATTTCAAACATCAAGGTGAGCAAGTTCTAGACATTAATTTTTGTGCAAATCATTTCTACATGTAGGGTTCAGATCCATAGACAAAGCTCAAATTTGTAGGTGTGACAATCAAGTTTGCAAATGCAAAAATAAACCAAAACATTGGACAAAAAACTCAATGGCATAGTGATGTTTGTCTAATCATTTATAGAGCATTAATAAATTGGCAAATGAATTAATTATATCTATCACATAATTTTTTAAAATCAATTTTAGAGCTAAGTATCATTATTTTTATTTATTTAAATTTGAAAGTTTATTTAAATAGCATTATCAATGCCAATTTATTAATTCTATAATTAATTAAATTTATTTACTCTTAATTAATTTATTTTATTTTATTTCAAATTTTAATGTCGATATCCCCTATCTTAACCATTTAAATTTATGTTCAATTATGAAATCCTTCCCTCTAGATTAGGATATTTCATTGATCCATATTTCATGAGTAGTGGTTTAGAAGAACCCATCTCTCATGAGCATGAATTGATGCTTAGAGAAGTGAATCTCATGAGTATGAATGGTCCACTTAGCACTTATTGCATCTAAATGATGCTTACGAAAGTGAAGCATTGCTTCCTGGGAGGTTACTCATTTTAGTACTACTCTGACCTAAGTGTGCTTAACCATGGAGTTTCTCCCAAGATCAAGCCTACTACTCATGGAATATAGATCATAGGTTGACTTAAAAACTACACAATTGAATCCTAACAAAGCATCACATAATCTAACACAATGTGAAAAATACCACTTACTAAATAATTATTTTTACACAAAATAAATATATCAAGATATGAACTAACCACTATGTGAGCCTTCCTAATACAAAGAAGAAACAAAAATTATATATAAAGCCATGGTTGTGCATTTTTCACTCTTTATAGGCCTTCTTCACCCTATTCTTAAATATCACCAAGTTTAATAGTCAAAGGTAAAATTTGGCCAATAAAAATTGGACAACTACTTACAACTTTTTGACAGGGACGAGGTATAAAATTACTATTAATTGTTTGACCCACTTTTTGATTATTTATGACTTTTTGATAGGGAGGAGGTGTAAAATTACTATTAATTGTTTGACCCACTAATTGTATGACCCACTTTTTAATAGAGATGAGGTGTAAAATTACTATTAATTGTTTGACCCACTAATTGTATGACCCACTTTTTGATAGAGATAAGGTGTAAATTTACTATTAATTGTTTGACCCACTAATTGTATGACCCACTTTTTGATAGAGATGAAGTATAAAATAGTTATTAATTGTTTGACCCACTTTTTGATAGAGATGAAATGTAAAATTACTATTAATTTTTTGGACAGTTGAAAAATGTAATGTTTAAATAAAAATGTATATGACATTAAAAATAATAATTACCATTGTGCATGTAAATTTTGAAAGAAAAAGGCACTGGTACACCTCTACCCACCATTACTCATGGACCCTTCATCTACTCCAAACAAGTAAATAAAATATAACAAAACAAAAAGAAGAATATGCCAACCTCTTAATGCCTCCACGACCACGGCTTCCCACCACCAGAAGATCCACCTGCATTTGCTTAGCCGCCTCACATATTGCATACTTGGCTTCTCCTTCAACCACTATGCTCTCCACTCCAACCTGAAACTCAGAAAAAAAGAAAGGGCAAAGGTGTGTTTTAGAGTTAAGATTTCTCCATGGTGTTTCCACAGCTTATAAGAATGTACACAAAATTTTTTCTGGATTTAACTGTGTAAAAGTTTTCCACAACGAGACGAAATTGATCCTCATACCTTTCTTTTCTCACAAATGCCTTTGGCACAAGTTAAAATTTTCCTGGTATTGGTAGCCTCTCTTCTCTCCAGTATGTCCAAAACATGGCCGGTAAATGCAACTGCAGCCCCAAAACAAAAGTGAAAATTCTCAGACAAAGGCAAAACAAAACAAATACACAGGATATATCTATAAAAGAGAGCTGGAATTACATTACCATGGCCTGTGAGTGGGGTTTTTGATCCAGCAGGGAGTTGTGCGTGCATAAGAATAAGTTTGTCACAGCCTACAGAGTCTCCTGGAATTATGAGGTGATCCAGAGCCCACTCTAATGCATACATGCTCTCTTCTGTTTCGTCCACTGCTACCATAACTTTTCTTCCTACCTTTGCTTCTTCCATATCAAGCTGAGCACAAAACTTTCCCCTCTTTTAAGAATATTGGTATTGCAGAAGAACCCTTGATTGATGATGAGAATTTAAATAGCTCTAAATGTCAATCTATTGTTGGATGTTTTTCAGTTCTGCTCATGGATTTGGTCACCGCTGTTTTTGTTTTTGAGTAATACTCCCGAATATGTTACTTAAGAAAGTTAATAAAAAAAACTATTGAAAGTCTGCACCTGCCTTATCTGCCCATTGGAAGGTTTTACGATGTATAATGAAGTCTTTTTTTTGGTTGAATCTGGGGCCGCAGGGGACCAGGGAAGGGATTATCATACACGTACGTCGTTTGTATATTAGTTTAATGAAATTTGATTTTTTATTGGGTGACTTGTCAAGTGAAGGGGCCAAGAAAGCCCACATGGTGGCTATTAATTACATCATTGCTCTTTAGTGCATGCGAGCCTGCACTCAGTTTGGGATTTCTTATTAGAAAAAATAGTATCCAATTTGTGTGGATATGCATTTTAGAAGATTTTTTTATTTTTTTATATACAGGGAAATTGGTTACAATTTTTTATTATCTCCTTTCAAGTTAGGAGTTTCACAGCACGATCATTGTTTCATCCAAGAGTCTCTCAGTATATTAGGTTTTTTTATTCTAGTTAGTAACCACTATAAACCTACCTCTTCTCATTAAAGTCTAACCAAAGTGAGGGAGACCCCCGGGGGCGCAGAATTCAAACTGTCGACCTCTAGCTGGCAAACACTTAATAGCTACCAACCGATCTATTGGCCACACCCACACTTTAGTTGAATTTAATTTAGACTAAATCGTAGTCTCTTATAAGGTCACAAGCAAGGAGGAATTATAGGGATGATGATGCCCCTCGAGAGGGCAAGCAAGTTTGAAGAACATGGGTGTGCTCTTGAAATCAATGAAGAGGACATGATTAGAAAGATGAGAGTGGAATTTTAGTAAAATATGGGATAGAAAAGATTGGAAGATCGACAAATAGATGAGGGTGTGAAGCAATGAGGATGGGGGAATGCAAATGGATTGGGTGGAATGACATGTTATGCTACATTGGATTGAGCAATCTTATTTGATATAGCATGAGACATTATGCACCAAGGTAAAAAGAACTAGGGTGACGATGTGTCTTGTGCATAGCAAACAAAGGGACTCCCCAACACATCACAAGGCATTGGACGACCTTGGTGGGTACTGTGATAAGGCAACTGATAAGGTCACAAGCAACTTCATGTCGTATAGCACCATGATACCATTGTGGCAAGTAGGATATAGAGACCAATACAGATACAAGACAAAATGATAATGCACACAAACAAGCAAGCATGCATTCACTAAAGGATGTACAAAGACAAACACAATATTGCTCTTGGTCAAGTTGAAAAGCAAAAAATTGATTGAGTGATGATGATGGATAGTGTTGTGGATGTGGGAAATGATATATCCTGAGGACAACATAAGGATTGGGAATGATATATCCTAACGGGGTGTGTGTAGAAAGATGGGGAACCAAAAAGTGGCCAAAACCACATTTTGGTTCAAACAAGATATAACACGAGCATATTATAGGGCGCTCACGTTAAGGCTCGATAGTTAGCGAGCCTAGGATTGGTAACTATTGAGCCATAAAGCACTCACGTTTTAGAGTAGTTAAAATGCTTTGTATGATGAGTGTAGCAAATCCTCCAACTTCTTTCACTCTAGAGTAGGCTCATGTCTAGGTTAGGTTAGGGCTATATACATGAAATAAACACTTAAGTATAAGCATGACATTTACATATGGACATTTATTTCCTTATACTTTAAGTTATATTTCATGTATATAGTTCCAGGATGTTTAAGAATGGTTTCAGATCTTTAGGAGTTATAATGTAGATTCTAGGTTTTGGAGAATCCTATAATTTTTCAGGCAGTCAAATTTTAGTAATCAGTAGGCTTCTATCATCTTGCATTTGTCTAAGGTACCTAGTTGTAACTATTCAAAAGCATCATCAATTCTCTCCTTAAGAATAGGAGGACCTATTCATATTCAAGAGACCTGGCAAAGAATCCAAGAAAAATACTAAGTCAAGTTCAAGAAAGTGGTAGTCCTCTAAGCATTTTTTTAGGAGATTTTCAAGCTTGAAGACTAGGTCACCTTCTTTAGAGAAAATTATGGAGAGAAATAAGCCATGATTGTTGCTACTACACCCAAAGAAAGTGCTTAGTCAAGAAGAGGTTAAATGTTGCATTCGAGAGGCTTTAAGGAGGCTTTGCCCCCTCAACTCCTGTAAGCACTCAATAGCTACCAATCGGTCTATTGGCCACACTCACACTCTAGTTGAATTTAATTTAGACAAAATATTAGTCTCTTATAAGGTCACAAGCAAGGAGGAATGATGGTAGGGATGATGATGCCCCCTTAAGAGGGCAGGCAAAGAACATGGGTGTGCTCTCAAAATGGATGAAGAGGACATGATTAGAAAGATGAGAGTGGAATTTGAATAAAATATGGGATAGAAAATATTGGAAGAACGACAAATAGATGAGGGCGTGAAGCAGTGAGGATGGAGGGATGCAAATGGATGGGGTGGAATGATGCATTATGCTACATTGGATTGATCAATCTTCTTTGATATAGCATGAGACATTATGCACCAAGGTATAAAGAAATAGGGTGACGATGTGTCTTGTGCATAGTAGAGAAAGGGATTCCCCAACACATCACAAGGCATTGGATAACCTTGGTGGGTACCGTGATGAGGCAATTGATAAGGTCACAAGCAGCCTCATTTCGTATAGCACCATGATATGGAAGACCATGATACCGTTGTGACAAGTAGGATATAGAGACCGATGCAGATACAAGACAAAATGATAATGCACACAAACAAGCAAGCATCCATGCACAAAACGATACAACTTGATAAACACAATGTTGCTCTTGGTCAAGTTGAAAAGCCAAAAATTGATTGAGTGATGATGATGGATAGTGTTGTGGATGTGGGAAATGATATATCCTAAGAACAACACAAGTATTGGGAATGATATATCCCAATGGGGTGTGTGCAGAAAGATGGGGGACCAAAAAGTGGGTCAAAACAAGATATAACATGAGCGTGTTATAGCATGTTCACATTTTAGAGCAGTTAAAATGCTTTGTATGATAAGTGTAGCAAATCCTCCAAATTCTTTCACTCTAGAGAAAGCTCATGTCTAATTTAGATTAGGGCTATATACATGAAATAAACATTTAAGTATAAGTGACATTTACATATGGACATGTACTTCCTTATATTTAAGTTATATTTCATATATATAGTTTCAGGATGTTTGAGAATGGTTTCAAATCTCTAGGAGTTATAATGTAGATTCTAAGTTTTGGAGGATCCTATAATTTTTAGATAGTCAAAATTCAGTAATCAACAAGATCCTATCATCTTACAGTTTTTAGGAGGACCTATTTCTTATGCAAGAGACCTGACAAGGAATCCAAGAAAAATACTAAGTCAAGTTCAAGAAAGTGGCAGTCCTCTAAGCATTTTTTCTAGAGATTATCAAGCTTGAAGACTAGGTCACCTTCTTCAAAGAAAATCATGGAGTGAAATAAGCCATGATTGTTGCTACTATGCCCAAAGAGAGTGCCTAGTTAAGAAGAGGTTAAGTGCTACATTCAAGAGCTATTTAAGAAGCTTTGCCCCCTCGACCCCCACAAGGCACATTGCCCCTTGACCCCATGAGGGAGAACTACCCCCTCCCCATCCAACTCTCTCTCTCTCTCTCTCTCTCTCTCTCTCTCTCTCTCTCTATATATATATATATATATATATATATATATATATATATCTTTCCCTCTATCTCTCCCTCATCTCTATCTCCCTATCTCTCCCCTCTCTATATCTCTATCTCTATCTCCCTCTCTCTCCCTCTCTCTCTGTATATATATATATATATCCCCTCTCTATCTATATCTCCATCTTTATCTATCTTTCTCCATCTATCTATCCCTTTGTCTATCTCACCCCCCCCCCTCTCTCTCTCTCTCGACAAAGGGATAGATAGAGATAGGGAGAGGAAGAGAGAGGGAGATAGGGAGAGGGAGAGGGAGAGAGAGGGGGGTTGAGATAGACAAATGGATATATATAGGGAGATAGAGATAGAGATATAGAGAGGGGGAGATAGGGAGATAGAGAGTGAGGGAGATATGCAGAGGGAAACATATATATAGAAAGGGGGAGATAGGGAGATAGAGAGTGAGGGAGATATGCAGAGGGAAACATATATATATATATATCCCTCACTCTCTATATATGTTTCCCTCTGCATATCTCCCTCACTCTCTATCTCCCTATCTCCCCCTCTCTATATCTCTATCTCTATCTCCCTATATATATCCATTTGTCTATCTCAACCCCCCTCTCTCTCCCTCTCCCTCTCCCTATCTCCCTCTCTCTTCCTCTCCCTATCTCTATCTATCCCTTTGTCGAGAGAGAGAGAGAGAGAGAGAGAGAGGGGGGGGGGTGAGATAGACAAAGGGATAGATAGAGGGAGAAAGATAGATAAAGATGGAGATATAGATAGAGAGGGGAGAGATAGGAAGATAGAGAGTGAGGGAGAGATAGAGAGGGAAAGATATAGAGATAGAGAGAGGGAGGGGGAGGGGAAAGAGGTAGGGAGGTAGATGGAGATATATAAAGAGATAGCAAGAGAGATAGAAAGAGATGGAGGGGGAGGGAGAGATACATATAGAGATAGTGAGAGAAATATAAAGATATAGAGGGAGAGGGAGAGATAGAAAATGAGAGAGGGATAAAGATAGAGATAGAAATAGGAGGAAAGAGATAGAGAGGGAGGGAGAGATATAAAGATAGAGTTAGAGAGAGGGGGTAGAGATAGAGAGATAGAGATGGGGAGAGGGAGATATGTAGAGATAGAGAGAGGGAGAGATAGAGAAGGAGAGGGGGAGATATAGAGACAAGGGGATAGAGATAGAGAGAGATAGAGAGAGGGAGACATAAATAGCATTAGAGAGAGGGAAAGATAAATAGAGATAGAGATACAGAGTTAGAGAGAGGGAGACATATAAAGAGGTAGGGGAGAGGGGGAAATAGAGAGAGATGGAGATGGAGACAGAGAGAGAGAGGGAGAGGGAGAGGGAGAAGGAGAGGGAGGGGGAGGGGGAGGGAGGATGAGAGGGAGAGGGAGGGGGAGAGATAGAAAGAGATAAAGGTAGAGATGGAGGAAAGAGTTAGAGAGAGGAAAATAGAGAGAGAGGGGGGTGGTAATGATCAACACGTTTAAGGGGTAGTGCTTCTTACGGGGCTCGAGGGGGTAGTTCTCCCTCATGGGGTCAAGGGGAAATGCCCCTTGTAGGTGTCAAGGGGGAAAAGCCTCCTGAATGCCTCTTGAATGGAACACTTAACCTCTTCTTGACTAGGAACTCTCTTTGGGCATAGTAGAAACAATCATGGATTATTTCTCTCCATGATTTTCCCTGAAGAAGGTGACCTAGTCTTCAAGCTTGAAAATCTTCTAATAAAATGCTTAGACGATTGCCACTTTCTTGAACTTGACTTAGTATTTTTCTTGGATTCCTTGCCAGGTCTCTTGCATAAGAATAGGTCCTACTTCTAAGGAGAGGCTCGATGTGTTGGAAAAAGGTCGGCGCTCCTCGTGGGATTCGTGACATGGACTAACCACCTCTCGTGGATTCATTAACTCTGACACTTGTATCAGAAATTGAAGGGTTGACATTTTGGTTTAACGGAAATAGTGGGCCAACAATTGGTATCAGAGTGAAAGGTCGCGGGTTTGAATCCCCCCGAGTAATGCTAGGGGGGAGTTTTTTGGCAAATGGCCAACACTCCCCGTGGGATTTGTGACATGGACTAACTACCTCCTGTGGATTCATTAACTTTGATGCTTGTATCATAAATTGAAGGGTTGACCTTTTGATTTAACGATAATCGTGGGCCAACATGATGATGATTTTGAATAGTTACAACTACCCTTAGACAACTGCAAGATGATAGGAGCTTGTTGATACTAAAATTTGACTAAGTCTAAAAAATTATACGGTCCTCCAAAACCTAGAATCTGTATTATAACTCTTAGAGATCCAAAATGATTATCAAACACCCTGAAACTATATACATGAAATATAACTTTAAGCATAAGGAAGTAAATGTACATATGTAAATGTCACTTATACTTAAATGTGTATTTCATGTATATAGCCCTAACCTAACATAGACATGAACCTTCTCTAGAGTGAAAGAAGTTGGAGGATTTGCTACACTTATCATCCAAAGGTATTTTAACTACTCTAAAATGTGAGTGCTCTATAATGTGAGCGCATTATAACACGCTCGCATTATAACATGTTGGTGTTATAGTGTGCTCATGTTATAGCACGAGTGCGCTTTTGACTGCTTTGGTAAATTTCAACCCTAAGGTTTGGATTTTCCTTGGACATCCAACCCAAAGGGTTGGAGATACCATTTGAACACCAAGGACGTGTTTTCAACAAAACTTAGAAAATCAACCAAATCTCAAGCGTGCTCTACATCAGGTTTACACGTTTTTCAATGTTAATACGAAAAATGCTAAGATATCTTCAAGTTTTTTATTATCTTTTCACCATGTATTTTTTTCAAAAATATGATAACATTAAGGTTTCCATCTTGAATTTCTTTTGCTAATGTGTTCTTTTTTTGCAAAAAAACCTATGTCTAGTATTTATGTTATTATTTTTTACACATTTATCAAAATTTGAAACAAATTACAGTTTTAGATTATAGACTCAATTCTGTACACATTGAAAAAATTGTTTTTTGATTAGTTTTCAAAATAATTAGGGGGTGCATGCTCAAATTTTCATTTTTCTAGATGTGTCCACTTTGAAAATTCATAAAAAGTCATATATTCATTAAAAATTAACAGAAAAATCAAGCATAAACTACATGATGTTAGCTAATTTTATACCAAAGTGATTTTTGAAATACTTAAAAAAAGTCAACATTTTAGGGGGAGCACACCAAACCTTGTTTTATATTTTTCTGACAAAAACAAGAGCACTTTGTGTTTTCCCCCCATTTGAACCTCTTAATCTCCACCATTTTTAGGAAAAAATAGTAGTTTAGAAACTAGATTCTAAGCAACTTACAAATCTTGTTCTTATCACATCTACTAATTTTGAGCGTGACTATCTTTAATTTCTCATCCAAGATTAGTTTTTACTAATTTTAGAAAAAAAAAGTGGCCACTTTTGACCCTCTGTTGGTCCCTCATTTCTATGCACATACCTAATGATGATGATGGAGGAGTTGCACCAAGGATTATAGTGAGGCTGGCAACAAGATTGAGGTGTACATTTTAGATGATTTTTCTTAGATTTCTTGGAAAGATATGCATGGATTAGGATTTGCTTACAATCCTTGGACTGCAAGGAGATTTAGATTTTTGAGAGGGATGCATTGGGTTGCATCTGGGTATCTTGTAGTTGGAAGCCAATGACAAGGGAAACTAAGTCTAGGGACAAGGGATTGTGTAGGAGTTGGATGGACCAATGAATGGATTGGGTGATGGAGGGATAGGTCGATGACAATTAGAGAAGAGGAGGGATATAGTGCTTAGACCATATCCATGGATATCAGGCCACTTCTAGGGTCTATAAGTTTGGTAGAGGAGGGTCATAAGATGGGGATTGCGATAGGGTTTCATGATGGATAGAGGGTTTAGAATCGATGGATGGAGGGGTTCAGATGTGATCTCAAAGGACTACGACACATAGGAATAAGATGCCCCACTCTAGATATGTCTCTCATGTCAAGGCATTATGATACTTGGATTGGATGGATGTTATAAGATATGTTGGGAATGGATATATGCCAAGAGGCCTTCAATGCATGTTTTTAACATTAATGCCCCTATCCTTGGTAGGATTGAAAGTGAGAAGGGATGATGGGAAGATACTAGGATAAAGGAGGCTTTCCCCCAAGTGCAAGGTAGAGGTGATGGTGAAGGATTTATGGTGGTATGCACATAAATCACTACTGGGATAGGAATGGGGATGATAGGCTAGGTGAGGTTGGCCCCCTAGTGTAGGGTGCTCTTTGATATCAGATTACACATGATTCCCATGAATGGGTCTTCATAATGGTACTTGTCCAAGGCACCATGAGTATGATTTCACTATTGGATAGTTTTTTTGTTGGTATGTGATGACTGATCATGCAAGTAATGTACACACGTAACTTATCCTCGTCGGGGTTTGGAGTCAGTTGTTAATTTTTGTTAACCAACAAAAGAAAAATGACATTATAAAATCCTAATTAGAGAAGCTTACAAAAAACTTGTTATAAGCGACTAGGATGTATGCTGTGGGCATGGAATTTACGATATTGTAATATATTTTGCACTGGATAATAAAATCATTGAATGGCTAAGTTTTTGTGGATGTAGCCCATTTTGGGTGAACCACGTTAAATTTCTATGTTGATCTCTTTTGTGTTGTTCTTCATGTTATATTTGGGTTATTTAATCTGCATATAATTGTTAGTGTTTATTGCTTCAATCTGCCTAAATCCTAACAATTGGTATTAGAGCGGGTTGTGTTTGATTATCGTCTGCAGGAAGGTCTCACGGTTGAGTGGGAGTCTCACGGTTAAGTGAGAGCAATGGCAGATGAGGGTAAATTAAAGGTAGATAAATTCAATGGGTAGAACTATCATTTATGGAAGATGAAGATGGAGGACTATCTCTATCAAAAGGATTTATGGAGGCCATTGGAAGGAAAAGCCAAGAAACCAACAACAATGACTGATGAGGATTGGGAACTTCTAGATAGAAAGGCACTGGGAACCATTCGGTTGTGCCTGGCACCATTTGTGGTGTTCAATATAATAGAAGTGAAGACAAAAGATGAACCGATGAAAGCTTTGGCTAAATTGTATGAAAAACCGTCAACCTCAAATAAGATATTTCTCATGAAGCATTTGTTTAATCTAAAAATAATTGAAGGTGGATCTATGTCAGATCATTTAAATGAGTTTAATACGATTACCAGTCAGTTAACTTCTGTCAAAGTGAAATTTGATGAAGAGGTGAGGGCTCTCTTGGTTTTATGTTCTTTGCCAGAAAGCTAGAATAGATTGGTAGTGGTTGTAAGTAACTTTGTCTCTGGTTCAAATACTTTGAAATTTGATGATGTTGTTGGTGTTATCCTTAGCAAGGAAATGTGATGGAAAAGAATAGGTGAGAGTTCAACATCAGGTAATGCTTTGATTGTAGAAAATAGGGGAAGAACAAAGGAGAGAGGAAAAAGCCCAACAAATCATGGGAAGTCAAAAGGGAAGTCGAAGAAAGGCATATCTAAATCTAGAGGAAGAATGGATTGCTGGCACTATGGAAAGCCAGGACACTTGAAGAAGGATTGTTGATCTCAAAAGGGCAAACAAGGAGACAGACAACATGATGATAGTAAGGAAGCTAATGTTGGAAGTAATAAATTACAGGATGTTTTAATTCTATGTTTAGATAATGCTAATGATTCATGGGTAATAGATTCAGGGGCTTCATTTCATGCCACACCCCATAGGAAATATTGTGTAGATTATATTCAAGGTGATTTTGGACAGGTATATTTGGGTGATGATGAACCCTGTCAGATTGTTGGAAAAGGAAATATAAAAATTAAGTTACAGAATGGAAATGAATGGTTGCTACAGGAGGTAAGGCATGTTCCAAATTTGAGAAGGAATTTAATCTCTGTAGGACAACTCGGTAGTGAAGGCTGCATAGTTACCTTTTTAGACAAAGTCTGGAAGGTCACTAAAGGTGCATTAGTAGTAGCTAAAGGTGAAAATGTATGCACATTGTATTTGTGTACTGGTAATACTTATTCTACCTTAGCTGCTATAGAAACAGTTGCTACTAAGACAATTATAGCACTTACTATAGGGACAGAAACAAAATTGTGGCACCATAGACTTGGGCACATGAGTGAGAAAGGGATGAAGATCTTTCACTCCAAAAAGTTGCTACCAGGTCTGAAGAAGATTGACTTGGAGTTCTGTAAAAATTGTGTTTATGGAAAATAGAAAAGAGTCTGATTTCTCAAAGTTGGGAATGAGAAGAAGAGTGAGAAATTAGAGCTTGTGCATTCAGATGTATGGGGACTAGCTCAAGTATCATCTCTTGGTGGCTCTTGCTATTATTTTACTTTTATTGATGATGCAACTAGGAAAACATGGGTGTATTTCCTAAAACAGAAATCAGAAGTATTTGAAACTTTTAAAAAGTGGAAAGCTTTGATTGAGAATGAGACAGGAAAAAAGTTGAAGTGTTTTAGATTTGATAATGGAGGTGAGTATTGCAACAGAGAATTTGAAAACTATTGTTCATATAATGGAATCTATAGGTAGAAAATGGTTCCTGGAACCCCACAAGAAAATGGTGTATCTTAGAGGATGAATAGGACCATTATAGAGCATGCAAGGAGCATGAGATTGCATGCTGGACTACCCTTACACTTCTGCGCAGATGCTGTACATACCATTGTTTATTTAATAAATAGGGGACCATCAAATCCTTTGGATGGTGGCATTCTAGAGGAGGCATGAGGTAAACTATTCATTTCTAAAAACCTTTGGTTGTGAAGCTTTTGTCCATGTTGATATTGAAAATAGAACCAAGCTTGAGGCTAAGTCTAAAAAATGTACCTTCATTGGATATGGAGTAGATGAATTTGGTTATCGGTTATGGGATTATGAAAACCATAAAATCATTAGGAGCAGAGATGTTATATTCAATAGAAGGTCATGTATAAGGATCAACTGTAGGAAAAGAAGCATAAACAGGCCAAAAAGGAATATGTGGTGCTGGATGAGATTCTAGAAAATAAAATACCAGTGGTACCTGATGCTCAGCAACAAAAATTTATCCCACAGACTCCTACAAGTGCTAGACGTTCTACAAGGATAACTAGACCTCCAAAAATATTTTCTCCATCATTATATTCTATATTAGTAACTAATTTTGGTGAACCTAAAGGTTATGAAGAAGCAATGTAGGTAGAATGTACCAAAAAGTAGTGGGAGCTAGGCATGAAAGAGGAAATGGATTCCTTGCTACAGAATTAGACTTGGGACTTAGTCCAATTGCCTGCAGGTAAAAGAGCATTGCCAAATAAATGGGTTTATAGGTTGAAGGAAGAAGATGGAGGTAAGAAAAGATACAAGACCAGACTCGTGGTAAAAGGTTTTGCACAGAAAAAGGTATAGATTTTGATGCAATATTTTCTCCAGTTGTAAAGATGACTTCTATTAGAACTATTCTAAGTCTTGTAGTTGTGGAAGACTTGCATCTTGAACAGCTAGATGTGAAAACAACATTTCTCCATGGGGATTTGGAAGAGGAAATATACATGCAACAACCACAGGGATATGAGGTCAAGGGTAAGGAGGAATTTGTGTGCAGGTTAAAGAAGAGTTTGTATGGCCTGAAGCAAGCACCTCAGCAATGGTATTTGAAATTTGATAATTTTATGGCTGAACAAGGTTACAAAAGATGTCATTCTGATTATTGTGTTTATTTTAAGAAATTGGGTAATGGCAGCTATATTATCATGTTGCTTTATGTTGATGACATGATTGTTGCCGGGTCTAATATATAGTATATTAATGAACTTAAGCAGAAATTAGCAAATTCATTTGCTATGAAGGATTTGGGTGTAGTAAAACAAATCCTTGGTATGAGGATCACACAGGACAAGACAAACAGAAAATTAATTTTGTCTCAAAGTGAGTATGTAGAGAAAGTGTTGAAAAGGTTTAACATGCAGAATGCAAAAGCAGTTAGTACACCTTTGCCTAGTCATTTTAAGTTGACTAAGGAGATGTGTCCAAAGACACAAGAAGAGGAAGACAAAATGTCTAAGATACCATATGCATCAATAGTTGGCAGCTTGATGTATGCAATGGTATGCATAAGGCTAGATATTACACATGCAGTGGGAGTTGTGAGCAGGTATATGAGCAATCTAGGAATGGAACATTGGAATGCGGTAAAATGGATTCTCTGATATTTGAGAGGTACTACTTCAAAGAAACTATGTTTTGGAGGAACAAATTCTAGCTAAAAGGATATGTTGACTCTGATCTGGCGGGTGATATTGATAGCAAGAGGAGTACTACAAGGTATGTTTTTACTGTAGGAGGTACTGCAGTCAGTTGGATTTCAAGGCTGCTAAAGGTTGTTGCGCTTTCAACCACTGGAATTGAGTATGTTGCTGCTACGGAAGCTAGCAAGGAGATGATTTGGTTACAACCTTTTTTGGAGGAATTGGGGCAAGGACAAGAAGATAGCCCTTTGTACACTAATAGCCAGTGTGCCATCCATCTTGTTAAGAATTCAGCTCTGCGTTCAAAAACTAAGCACATACAACTTAGATACCACTTCATCTGGTCATTTTTGGAGGATGGACAGTTGAAGCTGGAGAAAATTCACACAAGTGAGAATCCTGCAGATATGTTCACAAAGGCAGTTACATGGGAGACACTAATTTCCTCCTCAGTTTCTATTGGCCTTCACAACTGATAATGATGGACATAAGAAACCGGCCAGATCTATAATCCAGAGGGAGCTGCAAGTGTAGCAGTGTCCTCCAAGATCAGTCCCCAAGTGGGAGATTGTTTGGGTGTGGAGTCTGATCAGTCTCCAAGTGGGAGATTGTTTGGGTGTGGAGTCTAATCAGTCTCCAAGTTGGACATTGTTGGTGTGTGGAGACTGATCATGAGAGTATTGTATGCACGTAACGTATCCTCACTAGGGTTTGGAGTCGGTTGTTAATTTTTGTTAACTGACAAAAGAAAAATGACATTGTAAAACCCTAATTTGAGAAGCTTCCAAAAAGCTTGTTATAACTAGCTAGGATGTATGTTGTGGGCATGGAGTTCACAAGATTGTAATGTGTTTTGCACTGGATAATAAAATCATTGAATGGCTGAGTTTCTGTGGATGTAGCCCATTTTGGGTGAACCACGTTAAATTTCTGTGTTGTTCTTCATTGTTATATTTGGGTAATTCAATCTGCATATAATTGTTAGTGTTTATTTCTTTAATCTGCCTAAACCCTAACATTTTTCTCTTTATTTTTTTGCCTTTTTGCTTTTTTGCTTTTTTACCTTTTTGACAATTTTCTAATTTTTTGGATTTTTATTTTGAGGATGGGGATTGGGTGGATTTGGATATGGATTAGTATTAGAATGGAGGGATAAAGGGACTTGGATGAGGATGGGGACCTGAACATTTATTTCCATTTTGAGGGAATGGTATCCCATTTTGAAGGATTGGTGCATATGGACCATGTTGGTTGGCATTACACTTAATGGATTCTTGTAGATGGCTAAGTGAGCTTCTTTAAGGTGTAAATGAGGGCCACCATAGATTTGATAGCAGGGGATGGTACTGAGGAAAATAGAATGGAGGGCAAGTGGGATGGAGGATGGATGGATCATGCGAAAGCATGGATTAATAGATGTGATGGGGGATATATGTTGGATAAGTGATATGAGTATAATAGGTTGGGGGGATGGATGCATGAGGGATTGTCGAGGGTAGATGGTAACAAGGATCAACAATTTCACACACCATGTTGGATTTGGAATCTTGGGATTTTGATGTGGGATGTTGGAGGATGGGGATTTGGGATGTGTGGGGATGGTAGATTGTCAAGCATGGGGTTAAGAGAGGGGATTGTGGGATTGCCAATTTGGGGATTTAAGTACCCAAATGAACATAGGATTTTTGGGATTCTTTGATTGGATGTAGGATGTAGGATAGGGATTTTGGAATTTGGGGAGGAGTGGGATTTGGATGCACTTGGGTTTATGGGTTCTTTTTTCTTAGGGACCCACATTGTTTTAGTTTTTTTCTTTCAGAATGGTGGGGATTTGTGGCCTTTTAGATGGATTTGGATTTGATTTTGTATATCAATGCTTTAAGACAGGATAATCCTTTAGATTTTGTGGATTCTTTTCTTTATGTGGGGAGGCATTCAAAATGCTTTCAAGGTTGATGGTGTGGTCCCATGGGGAGGTATCATCTTTGAATCCCATGAGTTTGGTAATAGCTTCATCATGTTAGAATAGGTGGTGTTTGTTGGTCTTGATTAGAGATTTTGGAGGATGGGAGATTAAGGGTGGTGATAGAGATTTTAGAGTTATGGATGGAAGGGTTAGTGGATTTATGGATGGAAGTATGGGTATGACAAGATGGGGGAGGAATAGCGGTGGACTTTTTGGATTGGTATGATAGAGGATGGGGATGGCAGTGTGATTTTTGGATTGATAGGATAAATGAGAGGGGATGTTGACACATGTTTTGGAGGAATAATGGGAGGCACCTATTTTTGGATTGGGTGAAGCTCTCTTATAATATATGAATGTGGTACCAATATGTTTGGATTGTTTTCCTTGAGAGGTATAACCAAGGCCTTGTGATAACGAATGGATTTTGACATGGATGGGCCCCAAGATTCCTTGTTCATGAAGTCCTAAAACTTTTCCTTGATAGTTCATGTTTTGGACCATGTGATGGGTGATGAGATGATGTGAATCTAGTTTGAGATGGGGAAGGATTGGTGGTGGATACAAGTTGTTCTTCTACTACAAGAGAACCACCACATGTGAAGGTAATTGAACCAAGGGGATAAGGTGATGGTTTTTGGATGTGGTTGATAATAGGTGGTAAGGGATTGGGAGAAGGATTAGAGGGGATTTTTGTTGGGAATTAAGGTGTCTCAACCTTGGTAATTCCTTGTATTATTTCACTATATTTATTTATTTATTTCCTATTATTGTAATTAGGATGCAAATCCTTATTGTCACCTTGTGGGAGTTGGCACAGTGATGTGTCATCCTACGTAGAAGGTGACAACTTGTAAATTTGTCCTCACATGAGGAGATAGGCATCCCACTTAGTGGTAGGAATATTTTTCCATGTGTCAGCATCTTGGATAGTGTGTAAGGGAATATTAACCAAAACGGTTATGAGAGATTTCTATGACAAATCTATGACGCATAAGAGTCGTAAATGAAAGATTCTATGACAAGTGAAGACATGTGTCATAAGGCATCTTGGAAGAAGGCATCTTTGGGTGCCCCAAGGAGGGTTATGACATGTTGTAAGAGAATATGCTATTTTTAGCCTGTGTATAATAGATTCTCTTACAACTGTAAGATATGACAACTATGACAGATTCTATGACAGTCATAAGTGTCGTAAGAGTATCTGTCATTGCCCAACTTGGGAATAGGTGACCTCCTTGGGATGGGGTGATATGACAAGTGTCATGAACACTCTGCAGTGTTGGACAAGTGTCCTTAGGTGTGGGTTTTGGGCCATGAGGCCATGTTGGATGCCCATCTCAAGATAGAGCCATTTTTGCCTCGTATCTTCTATATAAACAGGTGCTTTGGAGAGGAGATGCATTATGTGATTGACAGGTACTGTTATGTTGCTGGATTGTCTCTAGATATGAGTGTCAAAGACTCCTACAAGATCATTGGCTCTAAAACTATATTGTAACCTTGATTGTTTACTAGAATACATTTGAGCTATGTTTTGGAGTGTGGGGTTCTTCACCCATAAGGGTTTTCCCCACGTATATCTTCTCTCTCTCTCTCTCTCTCTCTCTCTCTCTCTCTTCTATCTTCTTTCTGTGTATGTGTATTGCTGCAATATCTCTATTGTTGGGTTAATAACACTGTAACTGTAAAGGATAAAAAGAATTTGCACTCCACTTTCCTCATTAGATTAGTGTAGGAAGTGATTTCTGCACACCTATCTTCCTTTTAGTTGGTATCAGAGCTTGATCACCTTTGGTCCTAGTTGTTGGGTAGGGATTTTTTGAGTTGATCTTAGATTGAGTGGGAGTCTGTGCAGAGTATTCTATAATCTTCTTGTAGGAAAAGAGATGGCAGGCACATCTGGAAGATTAGAGGTGGAGAAATTCAATGACACTAATTTTGAGTTATGGAAACTTAAGATGGAAGACATGCTTTTTGATCGAGCCCTATGGCAAACCATATCTGGTGTAAAACCAACCACAATGGCACAAGCTGATTAGGATCTCAAAGATCAGAAGGCTAAGGGTCTCATAAGACTCAGTCTAGCTGATTCTGTCCTATTGAATGTCCATGAGGAGAAGATCACGAAAGACCTTTGGAAGAAGCTAGGTGATGTTTATCAGGCTAAATCCTTGGTGAACAAGCATTTTCTAAGAAAGAAGTTGTATTTTTTTAGGATGGAGGATTGGTTACAGATCACTTGAATGCTTTCAACATGTTAGTTGTACAATTGACATCCGTTGGTGTGAAGATGGAGGAGGCGGATCGTTGTATGGCCTTTCTTTGTTCTTTGCCAGACTTGTGGGATCATCTTGTTATGGCTATTAGGAGTACCACATCCACATTCAAAATGGATGAAGTGGTATCTTCGTTGTTATTTGAAGAGATGTAGAGAAAGTCTTCTGAGGCAGCCAAAGAGGCTCTTGCAGTTCATGGAAGACCCAAGGAGAAAGGGAAAAAGAAGGACAAGAAAGCTAAGAAGGGCAGATCCAAATCCTATGGGAGATCCAAATCTCCTGGAAAGTCCAAGGCTCTCTTTTGGAACTGTGGCAAAATTGGGCATTTTCAAAAGGAATACAAAGAGGAAAAGAAAAAGAAGAAGAATGCCCCAGATTCAGATTCTAACAAGTCACAAGATGATGGTGATGCCTTCATCGCAGCCATGGCCACCCATGCATTTGATGATGTGTGGTTGATATATTCTGGTGCATCATTCCACATGACCTCGCATCGAAGCTGGTTCACGAAGTATGAAGAGTTCGATGATGGAAGAGTGTACCTGGGTGACGATTCTCATCTGAAGATTGTCGGTCGTGGAAGAGTCTCAATTTGATTTCCTGATGGATGAGTGAAGGGGATCATTGGGGTTATGTACATCCTAGGCTTGCAATAGAACTTGCTTTCTATAAGTATGTTGAATGATGCAAGTGTGCAGGTTGTCTTTTCAAAGGATGGATGCAAGATGACTAGAGGATCTATGGTGCTTGCGAAGGGTACTCAGAGAGGTACTTTGTTTTAGTTGGAGTCATGCACTTCATAGCGCAATAGTTCTTCTGACTCAAAGAAAAGAGCTGTAGTCATTTCATCCCCACCATCTGAACAAGTAGTGAAGAAATATGTTGTAACAAATTTTGATGGTAGTGCATCTTATGTACCCAAGGGTGCTCATGCTTTGGAAGTTAAGCTTCTTGCTGAAAAGACTATGTTATGGCATATGACATTTGGCCACATTGGTGAGAAGGGTCTTAGAACCTTGAAAAATAAAAACCTTGTTGAGGGGTTAAATGATTGTAATCTCGAGTTTGACTTTTGTGAACATTGTATATATGGAAAGCAAAACCGTGTTCAGTTTTACTCTAGTTCTCACAAGTCTTCTAGTGTGTTGGACCTTATTCATTCTAATGTGTTTGGTCCTGTTAGTGTTCCTTCAATTTCTAAATCTATATATTTTGTATCTTTTATAGATGATTACAGTAGAAGGACATGGATTTATTTTCTCAGAAGCAAGATTGGAGTTTTTAGTCGGTTCAAAGAGTTTAAATCTTTTGTTGAGAATTAGACTAGTTGTAATGTCCCGTTTTCTATATTGATCTTTTACAGTTGACCATTGGCCTATTCCAGAGACCCGTAGGCTACTCGGAGGTTGAAATTGGGGTTTCATGTTTTGGCGGTTGCTTTTGTTCATGGATTGTGGTTTGGTTGGCAGTTTCTTTCTGGGTTTGTTCTCCTTAGTCCCTGTTGGTTACGACTATTTTTGATAAGTTTAGGATTGGCACCAGAACAGGATTTTGAAAGTGGGGTTGGATTCGTCTTGTCAAGACCTTTCCAACGAGCTATAGATCATTGATTTCTGACATCATCTTGGCCTCTGTTTTAAAGTCCGTAAATTAAATATTATTATTTAATATTAATGTTGTTTTAAAAGAGGGGACTTTAAGGTTGAGGATGAAAAAGAATTGAAGAGGATTATATTATTTTCCCTCTCATGTTTTATCCCATATGCAAGAGGATTTTAGAGACTCCCAGTTGGAAAAGTATAAAAGGAGGAAGAGTGCTCTCATTTGGGCATCCGAAATCTTGATAATGTTATGCTGCTGTAATGGTTTTGGGACTGCTTCGAGGAATGAATGCCTCCTAGCCTGGGCTCACTTCGTGCTTGAGAGATAGCACCTAGGGAGAGGTTTGCTGATAGTAGTGATTTTGTAGTGAGGTTTGCATTGCAGCTTGAGTTTTGTTTGTAGTTCAGTTATTTGCATTTTATGTCATTTTTTGGAGTTGCTGATAATAGGGCTGAATCTATAGTTTCATTCATAAATCTGAAAATAAAAAGGCATTTGTTCTGGGTATTTCATATTTCCCTTTGTCTATGTTGGGTGCTCCATTGTGCCAATTTACAGAATTTATTATGAAGAATTTGATTTTCTAGAAGGAAATTGCCCTTCTTGCTGGCTGCCCCTCTTTAGAGTGCATTAAAAAGCATGCTAAATAAATACTTGGGTTTAAGAGTGGTCTATAGTGTGTAGCTTGGTTGCCATTGTCATAGGAGTGCATTGCATCAGATTTGAGGTCATTTAGTTGAGAAATGAGTGAGGTGTGAGCATTTTTGTAGGGTTTTATGTTGCTGGTTTGGTTTTTCAAAGTTGTTGATCCGTCATTTCAGTTTGCTAACTTCTATCATTTGAGTTGGGTTGGAAGTCTCTAATTATCGTAAGTTGAATAGTAGTACTGTCAGCACTTCATATTTCTTCTCATATTTTCTTTATAATACTTTGCATCTCCGTCATATGGTAGCTCCAATTCTACTTCAGGTTGGAAAGCACATTCTTGACGTCGAGTTATTTCAGCATAATAGTTGGTAGGGATCCTCTGACCATATGCTCGTCATCATCAGGCGCATTCTTGGTTAGAGTTCTTTATATCAGCATTGCATCAAGACCCTCTGACCATATGCTCGTCAACATCTGGCGCATTCTTGGTTAGAGTTCCTTTATCAGCATTGCATAGAGATCCTCTGACCATATGATCACGCCATCCTGGTGTACATTCTTGGTTAGAGTTGAATTCCGCATCGTTTGGTTTAATTGCTAACTTCAACGATTGTGTATTGCTCTGCTTGTTGTAATTGGAAAAGTGAAAAAAATCGGCTTGGTATATTTCAGTGGTTTCAGAGCCACGCATCCTGCCATCCTGTGAAAACAAACCTTCTATGAGTGATAGAGAACAGAGGTACTTAGCCAGAGAATACAAGAAGGCTACCAGTCAGTTTCATTGGCATCAGGTACCAGAAGGTCAGACAACTTCAGAGGTATTAAGAGCCAATTGTGAGTCTTCTCCTGAAGGAGAAATGGGGGATAATGAGAGGACGTTGGGAAGTAACAGAGATGATAGTGGGAAAGGAAGAGAAAGATCATTAAGTCCGGCAAAGAGGTTCGAGAGGAAGATGGATACCTTAATGGATATGATATCTCTCATGATGGGGAGAATGGGTCAGAACCAACCTCCACTAAACAATTCAGGACATAGTGGAGAACACAGTGCCACCAACCAGCATAATGGACATGCTGCTCAGCCTGCTATAAATAGCACATACATTTCTTCCAGGCCATTCAAACCCACTTTCTTGGCACCAGTAAAACCTCATCTTGATCCAGAAGAAAATGTGTCCTTTGTTGAACAGTTGAGACTCGGCCGCGCTGAGTATGATTCTCTACCTGATGAAATTAAGGCAGATATGTCTTATAATGATTTTATGGATCATAAAAGGAAGGATAGAGGACAAGGAAGACATTATGAACAAAGGAGGACAATAGTTCATGGGGATTTGCATCAAGCTATCAATAAGGTTATGCTTCCACATTTTGATGGGAGTGACAATAGTTCAGCCAGAGCTTGGATACAGAAGTTAGACAACTATCTAGCTCTCAGACCCATGGAGGAGGAGGAGGCGATTAAGTTCGTTACGCTACACCTGGATGGGGTGGCGCACGAGTGGTGGTACCATGGTCTAGTCACCTTGGGTCATCGGTCTATCACTACCTATGATGAGTTTACCAATAAGCTCATAGAGAGATTTGAGAAAAAAGATCCAGAAGTGCATTTCAGAGAATTGGCACAACTTAAGCAATATGGTACAGTTGATGCCTACATAGCTGAGTTTCAAAGGCTTTCAGTCATGGTCATAGGAGTCACTGAGAGGCGCTTGGTGATCCTATTCAGTGAAGGATTGACGGAGCCACTCAAGGGTTGGATTAAAGCTTTTGATCCACCCTCTCTACAAGAGGCAATGAAGAAGGCAAGAAACATGGAGTGGGCTGCTCCTAAAGCAAAGTTTCAACCCAAGCCATCATTTCACAAAAGAGATAAAGGAAAAAGACCTCAGCATAAGGAGTTCAAACAGCATCAACCTCATGTCACAAGGTTGGATCTTGAGACACTTAATGAACTCAAAAGAAAAGGGTTATGTTTCCGGTGTAGAGAAAAATGGTCCCAAGATCATGTTTGCCCAAAAGGAGGCAAATTTCATCAAATTGAATACTATTCAGCTGAAGAAAGTAATTCTGATTTGTCAGACCAGTAGTCTGATTCTGAAGACAGTGAAGTGGAAAAAGTCCCAGAGGAATCTGAAGATGAAAAGGGAAGTGGAGGCACTTTGGCTCAACTTTCGAGCTTTCAAAGGAATGAATCCTTCAAAGTTTGAGGGATGATTAAGGGGCAACGCATAGTTGCTTTGATTGACACTGGAGCAACGCATAACTTCATTGACAAAGCTGTGGTGGCAAAGAAGGGGCTGCAAACAGAAGAGTTTGAAGGCTTCAAGGTTATGGTTGCTGATGGTTTTCACATCACCTGCACCAAGAAGATCTCAAACATGACCATGCAAGTGGGAAACTATGAGGTCAAGGATGACTTCTATGTAGTCAAAATTGGAGATACGGATGCTGTCCTAGGCATTCAATGGCTGCGTTCACTCGGGGAGATCACTCTAAATCTGCAAACCATGGAGCTCAAGTTTCAATCCGAAGGAAAGAATGTAGTGATAAGAGGAATGTCCAATGGTGGTCCTCGGATTGTGTCATTCAAGAGGATGGCGAGGTTGATTCGTCATGATCAAGTTGAGTGGGCTGCAGAGTGTATGATTCTTCCTGCTAGTCCGGTTGAAACAAAGAAAGACTACCCTCCTGATATTCAGTCTTTACTCAAAAAGGAGAGCAAGGTGTTTGCTGATTTACCTCCTGGACCACCTCCTGATCGAGGTTTGGAGCATGTCATAGAGCTCAAGGAAGGAGCTAAACCAGTTATTACAACTCCTTATCAGTATCCTAAGAAGCAAAAGGACGAGATTGAGAAAAACATTCAGGAACTCTTGGAGATGGGCTTCATTCGTCCAAGCAAGAGCCCCTTTGCTTTAGCAGTTATCCTGGTGAAGAAGAAGGATGGTACCATCCGCATGTGTGTGGACTATCGTGCTTTGAATCAAAGCACTATCAAAAATTGATATCCCATCCCGAGGATAGATGAGCTCATTGATGAGCTACATGGAGCCAAGTTCTTTTCAAAGATCGATTTGAGATCGGGTTATTACCAGATTCGGATGAGAGGATCCGATGTTGAGAAGACAGCATTTAGATGTCACTATGGCCACTTCGAGTTTCTAGTCATGCCATTTAGGTTGACTAATGCTCCTGCTACCTTCCAGTCATGTATGAACAAAATCTTTCAGAAGCAGTTGAGGAAGTTTGTATTGATATTTTTTGATGATATCCTGATCTACAGCAAGACATGGGAAGAACATCTCAAGCACTTGGAGGAAGTGCTTAGCATCCTGGAATTAGAGAGTTTGTTTGCCAAAGAATCCAAATGTGAATTTGGAATGAAGGAGTTACTTTACCTTGGCCATATAATCAGTGCTGAAGGAGTGAAGGTTGATCCTGAAAAGATCAAGGCAATTGTTGATTGGCCACCTCCTGAGAATTTGACTCATCTGAAAGGATTTTTGGGTCTTTGTGGATTTTACAGAAGATTTGTGAAGGGCTACTCTCAGAATGCTGCTCCTCTTACTGACCTCACAAAAAAGGGTGCTTTTTGTTGGTCAGAAAGGGCTCAAACTACTTTTGATAAATTTAAGGGGATCATGAGCTCTTGTCAGGTTTTAGCTATCCCAGACTTCTCCAAGCCATTCGAGCTATAGTGTGATGCATCCGGTGAAGGAGTTGGGGCTATTTTGATGCAAGACAAACATCCCATTGTGTTTGAAAGCAGAAAATTAAGAGGTGTTGAAAGGACCTACTCCATCTACGACAAGGAGATGCTTGCCATTATGCATGCATTAGCTAAGTTCATACAGTACTTGGTGGGGAGCAAGTTTGTGGTCAAGACTGATCACAATAGCCTCAAGCACTTCATGCATCAAAAAGATTTGAACGAGAGGCAACAAAAGTGGATGAGTAAGCTTCAAGCTTACGATTTTGACATCGAATATGTCAAAGGAAAAAACAATATTGTGGCTGATGCTCTTTCTAGGAGACCTCATTTGAGCTCATTGTGTGAGCTTACAGCTGATTGGAGGGACATGTTGCTTGCTGATTATGCCAAAAATTAGTTTGCAACCAGCATCATTGAGGGTACTTTTCTTGACAAAAGGTACAAAGTGGTCGAAGGGCTGATACACTACAAGGGTAGAATCTTTGTGGTGGCTGATTCTAAGCTCAAAAAGAAGATTTTGTTGACCTTTCATGACATTCCACTTGCTGGTCATCAAGGGTTCTTCAGGACATATAGGCAGATCAGGGAAAGATTTTCTTGGAAAGGGCTGAAAGGGGAGGTTCAACGTTACATTCAGGAGTGTCCCACTTGTCAGATGAACAAGAATGAGCATACTTTACCAGCTGGTCTTCTGCAACCTCTTCCCATTCCTAATCAAAAATGGGAAAGCATATCAATGGACTTCATCACAGGGTTGCCCAAGGTTCAAGGTAAAGACTGTATCTATGTTGTAGTGGATAGATTAACAAAATTTGCTCACTTCTTTGCCATTACCAGCTCTTTTTCAGCAGCCCAAGTTGCAGATTTGTTTTTTCATGAGGTGTTTAGATTACATGGGTTGCCAAAAAATATTGTGAGTGATAGGGACAACAAGTTCCTAAGCACTTTTTGGCAAGAGGTTTTCAGAATGAGTGGTACAGTGCTTACTCCAAGCACTAGTTATCACCCTCAAACCGATGGACAGACAGAGATAGTGAACAAGTGGTTGGAAGGTTACCTGAGAAACTATGTTTTGGAGCAGCAAAGAGCTTGGGTGAAGTGGCTTCACATGGGCGAGTATTGTTATAATTCTACTTTTCACATGTCAATAAGGATGTCACCTTTCATGGCTCTTTACGGTTATGAGGCTCCTAGCTTTGCTGATTTGGTGTTTGGTTATAGCAAAGCCCCTCAGGCCAAAGATTTGTTACAGCAGAGTCAAGATATCTTGAACTCGTTGAAGAACAATCTACAGATTGCACAGAATCAACAGAAGATGTATGCTGATCAGCAGCGTGTTGAGCACTCTTTTGAAGTTGGAGATATGGTTTATCTTCGACTACAACCTTATAGACAGTCCACTCTCAAGAAAAGTGGAGCTGAGAAGCTCAAACCACGTTTTTATGGGCCGTTCAAGGTCACTAGGAAGGTGGGGGCAGTAGCTTATGAGTTGGAGCTACCTTCGGATAGCAGAGTGCACAATGTATTCCACGTGTCTCGCCTCAAGAAGGCACTTGGACACAATGTTGTTGCTTCATCACAGATGCCACCCTTGGATGAAGAAGGACAGTTAGTTTTGATTCCAGAAGAGATTCTTGATTCCAGGGAGCGTTCCTTGAGGAAAAGAACTATCAGAGAGTATTTGGTGAAGTGGAAGAACTTGCCTATGGAGGATGCTACTTGGGAGAATGATGAGATTCTGCAACATCTAGGCTTACAATTGCTTGAGGACAAGCAATCTTGGGAAGGGCGGACTGTAATGTCCTGTTTTCTAGATTGATCTTTTACAGTTGACCGTTGGCCTATTCCAGAGACCCATAGGCTACTCGGAGGTTGAAATTGGGGTTTCATGTTTTGGCGGTTGCTTTTGTTCATGGATTGTGGTTTGGTTGGCAGTTTCTTTCCGAGTTTGTTCTCCTTAGTCCATGTTGGTTACGACTATTTTTAGTAAGTTCAGGATTGGCACCAAAACATGATTTTGAGAGTGGGGTTGGATTCGTCTTGTTAAGACCTTTCCAACGAGCTATAGATCATTGATTTCCGACATCATCTTGGCCTCCGTTTTAAAGTCCGTAAATTAAATATTATTATTTAATATTAATGTTGTTTTAAAAGAGGGGACTTTAAGGTTGAGGATGAAAAAGAATTGAAGAGGATTATATTATTTTCCCTCTCATGTTTTATCCCATATGCAAGAGGTTTTTAGAGACTCCCAGTTGGAAAAGTATAAAAGGAGGAAGAGTGCTCTCATTTGGGCATCCGAAATCTTGATAATGTTATGCTGCCGTAATGGTTTTGGGACTACTTCGAGGAATGAATGCCTCCTAGCCTAGGCTCACTTCATGCTTGAGAGATAGCACCTAGGGAGAGGTTTGCTGATAGTAGTGATTTTGTAGTGAGGTTTACATTGTAGCTTGAGTTTTGTTTGTAGTTCAGTTATTTGTATTTTATGTCATTTTTTGGAGTTGCTGATAACAGGGCTGAATCTGTAGTTTCATTCATAAATCTAAAAATAAAAAGGCATTTGTTCTGGGTATTTCATATTTCCCTTTGTCTATGTTGGGTGCTCCATTGTGCCAATTTACAGAATTTATTATGAAGAATTTGATTTTCTAGAAGGAAATCGCCCTTCTTGCTGGCCGCCCCTCTTTGGAGTGCATTAAAAAGCATGCTAAATAAATACTTGGGTTTAAGAGTGGTCTATAGTGTGTAGCTTGGTTGCCATTGTCATAGGAGTGCATTGCATCAGATTTGAGGTCATTTAGTTGAGAAATGAGTGAGGTGTGAGCATTTTTGTAGGGTTTTATGTTGCTGATCCGTCATGTTAGTTTGCTAACTTCTATCATTTGAGTTGGGTTGGAAGTCTCTAATTATTGTAAGCTGAACAGTAGTACTATCAGCACTTCATACTTCTTCTCATATTTGCTTTATAATACTTTTCATCTCCGTCATATGGTAGCTCCAATTCCACTTCGGGTTGGAAAGCATATTCTTGACGTCGAGTTATTTCAGCATAATAGTTGGTAGGGATCCTTTGACCATATGCTCGTCATCATCAGGCGAATTCTTGGTTAGAGTTCTTTATATCAGCATTGCATCAAGACCCTCTGACCATATGCTCGTTGACATCCGGCGCATTCTTGGTTAGAGTTCCTTTATCAGCATTGCATAGAGATCCTCTGACCATATGATCACGCCACCCTGGTGTACATTCTTGGTTAGAGTTGAATTCCACATCGTTTGGTTTAATTGCTAACTTCAACGATTGTGTATTGCTCTGCTTGTTGTAATTGGGAAAGTGAAAAAAATCAGCTTGGTATATTTCACTAGTAAAAGGATTAAGTGTTTGAGAACTGACAATGGTGGTGAGTTTTGTTTGGCAGAGTTTGATAAGTTTTGTAAAGAGCAAGGGATTAAAAGACATAAGACAACTCCATACACCCCGTAGCAAAATGGAGTTGTAGAGAGGATGAACAGGACACTGATGGAGAAGGCTAGGAGTATGCTTAGTGGAGCAAGCCTTGAACAAAAGTTTTGGACTGAAGCTGTAGCCATTGCTTGCTACCTAGTAAACAGGTCTCCTACATCAGCTCTTGTTGGTAAGACACCTATGGAGGTGTGGTCTGGTAAGAAGCCTTCAGTTAGACATCTTCGTGTTTTTGGTTGTGAGGCATATGCACATGTGCCTAGGGAGAAATAGTCTAAATTGGAGAATAAGGTTGTCAAGTGTATCTTCACTGGCTATGGTGTCGGTGTGAAAGGATACAATCTTTGGGATCCTATGGATGAAAAAGTGTTGTATAGCAGAAGTGTTATCTTCAGAGAGCTAACACCTTCTCCCATTGTTCTACAGCCAGAAGAAACAAAAATGAAAGAGGGTGTGGTTCAGTTTCCTTCTACCCTTGAGAAGACTAAACCGATAGACCCTGTGAGACCTGATGAGGAAGAGAGCTCTAGTAGCTCTGAAAGCTCAGAAGAAGAAGAAGAACCTCAGCCATTAAGGAGGTCTACACAAACAAGGAAGCAACCTGATAGGTTTGGTTATTCATTGCTTGATTCTAGTTGTGCTTTTGCTTTGCTTACTAACACTGGTGAGCCTATAACTATGAAAGAGGCTATGGGCATGAAAGATGCAGGTTCCTAGAAAGAGGCCATGGAAGATGATATGGCTTCTTTGAAAAAGAATAAAACATGGGACTTGGTGCCTTTTCCTAAAGGATGGAAACCTGTTGGATGCAAATGGGTGTTCAAGAAGAAATTTGATGCAAATGGCAGTGTTGAAAAGTACAAGGCTAAACTGGTTGCGAAGGCATATTCACAAGTGGAGGGAATTGATTATGGTGAAATTTTCTCTCTCGTTGCAAAGCTAACATCTATTCAGTTCTTGGTATCTCTTGCAATAGCTTATGACTTAGAGGTGGAGCAGATGGATGTGAAGACATCATTCCTTCATGGTGATTTGGAGGAAGAGATTTACATGTCACAGCTAGAGCATTACACAGAGAAAGGTAAAGAACATTTGGTTTGCAAGTTGAAAAAAGTCTTTGTATGGTTTGAAGTAGTCTCCTAGGATGTGGTACTTGAAGTTTGATGCCTTTGTATTGTTGGTTGGATTTCTAAGATCGAAATCAAATCATTGTGTGTATTATAAATTTGACAATGATCGCATTCTTATTATTGCATTGTATGTTGATGATATGTTGTTAATTGGGAATGGTAAGAATATGATTTATGATTTGAAGTCTCAGTTATCAGCACAGTTTGAGATGAAAAATCTATGGGCAGCCAGGTACATTCTAGGAATAGAAATAAGAAGAGACAAAGCTAACAAAAAGCTTTAGTTAAGCCAGAGTAAGTATGTGAAGACCATGTTGGATAGGTTCAACATGGCAGATTGTAGATCATTGTGTGTTCCTATTTCTTTGGGGACAAAGTTGTCTATTAATGATTGTACAAAATCTCCTAGTGAGGTGGAGGACATGAGCAAAGTACCTTATGCTAGTGCTATTGGTAGTTTGATGTATGCTATGGTCTACACAAGACTAGAGATTACCTAAGCAGTGGGAGTCCTTAGTCTATTTATGGCTAATCCTGGATGGGTACATTGGGATGTAGTTAAGAGAGTGTTTAGATATTTGAGGGGTACTTCCGAGTATTCCATATGCTATCATGGTAATCCTACAGGACCTCTGCATTCAGTTTGTATTCATGGATTTGTGGATTCTGATTGGGTGGGTGACATTGACAGTAGGAGATCCACCAGTGCCTACGTGTTTACTATGTTTGGTGGTGCAATTAGTTGGATGAGTGAGCGACAACCTGTGGTTGCTTTGTCCATGACAGAAGCTGAGTATATGATAGCAAATCATGCTTGCAAGGAATCCATTTGGCTTAAGAGATTGTGTTCAAATATTGGTGTTGATGCAAGACAAATTACAATTTGTTGTGATAGTCAGAGTGTGATCTGCCTAGCAAAGAATCCAACTTTCCATGCCAAAACAAAGCATATTGATGTATAGTTTCACTTCATGCAAGACATGGTAGAGGATGGGAAGGTGAATTTGGAGAAGGTGGATACTTTGAAGAATGTTACAGATGCATTAATGAAACCAGTGGGCACAAAGAAGTTCAGATGGTGTTCGGAGTCTATCGGCCTCTCGACCTATAGCAGTTAAATCCTGTTATTTCCATTGGCTCTTACAAGGTGTTCGACAAGTGGGAGAATGTTGGGAATTAAGGTGTCTCAACCTTGGTATTTCCTTGTATTATTTCACTATATTTATTTATTTATTGCCTATTATTGTAATTAGGATGCAAATCCTTAGTGTCATCTTGTGGGAGTTGGCACGGGGATGTGTCATCCTACGTGGAAGGTGACAACTTGTAAATTTGTCCTCACATGAGGAGATAGGTGTCCCACTTAGTGGTAGGAATATTTTTCCATGTGTCAGCATCTTGGATAGTGTGTAAGGGAATATTGAACAAAACGGTTATGACAGATTCCTATGACAAATCTATGACGCGTAAGAGTCGTAAATGGAAGATTCTATGATAGGTGAAGACATGTGTCACAAGGCATCTTCAGGCACCCCAAGGAGGGTTATGACATGTTGTAAGAGAATATGCTATTTTTAGCCTGTGTATGATAGATTCTCTTACAACTGTAAGATATGACAGCTATGACGGATTCTATGATAGTCATAAGTGTCGTAAGAGTATCTGTCATTGCCCAACTTGGGAATAGGCAACCTCTTTGGGATGGGGTGATATGACAATTGTCGTGAACACCTTGAAGTGTTGGACAAGTGTCCTTAGGCACGGGTTTTGGGCCATGAGGCCATGTTCGATGCCCATCTGAAGATAGAGCCATTTTTGCCTTGTATCTTCTATATAAACAGGGATATGCATTAGGTGGATGATAGCATCATCAATGACACACTTAGATGGATTTAGATTAGTGGGGTGACATGATTCCTCAACTATATTTGTTGTAACTTTGGTTGAAGTCCTTTCCTAGGAGTCCTTGGAGGAAACCCAGAAAGGATAATTTATATTTAGTGGGAGAATTCGATTGGTGGTTAGGTGTTTGGATTGGTTGATAATAGGATCTAGATATGATGGAGATGGCATACGAGGATGGATGTTGTGATGTGAATGGGGGATTAGATTGGTGGATTTTATGATAATGGGATGAGGTATTTCAATAGCAGGTGGATGCAATTGGGATGTCATATGAAGATGGGAATTGGGATATTGATGGGGGATACAACCAATTGTCAAAGGTGCCATAAGTATGACCAATAGATATGTAATAAGGATGTATAGGATAGCTTGTGCTAGCTAATTCTTGGTCAAAAGACATTAGATTATGCATGAGTGAGGGATGGAAGCTTATGGTGAGTTTTCTTGTGATGATCTCATCGAAATTATCAATTTTGCATTCATCTTGATCAACAATAATATCATCATTATTTTTAAAGGGATTCATGATGCTTGATGTGGAGTTTGAATGACTTTGGATGATGTCATGATGTGATTTAGAATATGATGACTTGATGATGTGGGATTATGAATGCTTGGGACTTAAGATTTGCTTTGATATTAAAAAAATTATGATTTGGATTGAGGGGTTTGATTTATTGATTGATTTTGGATTGATTAAGGTCAAGGATTCATGACACTTGATACTTGGACTGATTGATTTTAATTATTTTGATTAGGCCTAATGACCTTTGATGGTTGATTGATTGATGGTTTTGATTAAGTCAAAGGTATTTTGATGTTTGGTTTCTTGGATTGGGATTATTTGGCTTGATTTTGCATAAATGCCTTCAATATCCCTATAGTCACCCTGGTATGAATAGAGGCACTAGTCTGTTAAGGTGCCTATTTATCTTTACAGGTGCCCAAGTAGGTACATAGGCACTTGTCTATGAAAATAGGTTCTCAACTAGGATGTTTGGTGATGAACTTGGTGGATTTTGCTTGGATTTGATGGGGATTGATCAATTTGATTTGGATGATTAAGGATTGGGTCTAGGACACTTGGGTGATGATTTTAGATGATGATGATGGACGAATTATGATTAAAATTTGGATGGAATTTGATGGGTTGAAAGGGGTTAATTCCTTAACCAAATTGGATTTGAAGTGGATGATTTTAGATTAAGGATTTAGGGTCTAATTATGGTTAGATGAAGAATGGATAATGGACTTGGATAAAGGAATTAAGTGGACTTGATTAGGATGAAGATTGGATGAAATTTGATTAGGATTAATAGGGATACATGGGATTCAGATTAAGGATGATTATGAATTGGGGGGTGATGATGGATGATTGGATTAGGGAAGGTATATTGGATTATGGATTTGGATTAGGATTAGGATGGAATGAATGATAGATTAGGGGGTGGATTAGGATATGATGAGAGGGATAATGGATGTAAAGATCAATGATGAGATTGATTAGGGATTATAATGATGATTAGGGAGTGGATTAGGTAGATGGGCTTAAGGATCTTGATTAGATTTGATATTTTGATTTGGATTAAGATCCTTAATGATGGATTAGGATTGAGGATTATGTGGAAAGGGTGATTAGGATTATTGGGATCAATTGGATTTGAGATTATTTAGGATGATTTCTGCTTGACCTTAAGCAAAATGTGTTTCCATTTTCACACATTCAGTCAACATACATGCATTTGTAAAGGATTTTGGATTTTGGATTAAATAAGTGCATGGGTTTTGACAAATGAAAATACAGCAAGCATATGAAAAACCTAGATTTATTCAAGTAGGAGTGTATAGACTTGTAATCCCACCTTGATACCTATGTTTAGGCATAACATGTAAGTCCCATGATGAAAAAACTAACCGTTTTTTATCACCCAAGATTACTCAAAAGGTATATGAGGGGAGAGCATAAACAACATGCACATCCATTTCTAAGGGAATACACACTTGCATGTGGTGAGTAACGTTTTGGGGCTAACTACTTACCGGTGTATTATAATCATATAGGATCAACTGGTCTTAAGAAAGGATGAACATGGCTTCTAGGGGCATCCTTGATATATGCAAGGTACATGAGGATGATGTCCATGTGATGAGGGGTATATCTAATGGCATGGTTCAAGAGGGTAACCAATTCTCCTCCTTCACTTTACAAGGTATAAAGTTCTTGCAAACTAAGATAAAAGTGACAATCATCCCCCAATGGGAGAGTCTTTCTATTCTCTCCCAAATTTGTATACCCCACTAGAACACATGGGTTTAGGTCATCCTCTAAGGTGATCAAACCCTTAGGAAGGCCCACTAAGAGAAAAGAGACTTAGGTGCTTTCAATCCCTAAGATCACCTTTCAATGTGAAGGGAGAACATACACACACTAGGTTCTTGGTATTGAAAATGATAAAAGATGGATCAAGCTAAAGCTTTTGATCTCCAAGGTCACCTAAAGGCATAAGGAGAGAGAATATACTTATGACTTGATCACAAACATGACATACAATGATTAATTCCCCCTTGTAAAATGTAATGTTACTAATGATTAGTGATAAAAAGATAATATATTTAATAAACATGCTTCAAAACATAAGTTAGTATTTTTATTTTTTGTCTTGTACAAGTGATATCTACACAAAAAGATGTTAAAGCATAAGGCATAGCCAACAATGATTAGTTCCAAGGGCTAGATTGATTCAAATCCCAAGAAAAATGATAAATAATTTTATAGATATAAAGATGCTTAAACAAACCTACAAATGCTTGTGTGTGAAACAAATGCTTGTCTAAGAAAATACCTAAACAACCCTTTAGTCACTTGAGTATGAATAGAGGCACCCATCCATGAAAAACAGCCTATAGATGGAAGATTTTGACAAAAATCTACAAAAAATTATGTTAGATTTGTACAAAAGATATGATTTGATGAAATTTAGCATTATTACACCCTATAAAAGTTTACCATTATAAAAAAACTAAGAGTTAGATTTGCTAAAATTGCTAAAATGAGGTTTCTGATATCTTGTTACAAAGGTACTTATTTATGCCACATAGATGCTTGTCCGTGACAGTAACACTCATCTATTATTAGGGCCAACAAAATAAGATTTTAGGCTAGAAGCAAGATGGTTAATCTACAAAATGAATGGGTTATATTGATATGGAAGTGATAAGGATGAAAAACCCATACAAAAACACTACATTTCAGCCCAAAAGATGGTTAGAAAAACCCAAAACAATATTTTTAATTTTTAAGGAAATAGGATCCCAAGCTTACGGTCCAAATGTGCTTGGTTATGGCATACCAGTGCTTAGGTATCCCTACAAGCACTCAAATATCCCTGCAAATTTTATTCTATGAACAAAGACCCCAACTATGCACATAAATGCTTGAAAAGGCCACATAGATGCCCAAACAAGCCTACAAAGAGTAGACTATGCAAGCTATAAAAGGCTATGGAACACCAAAAGATGGTTAGACTAAGGGATAGGGTCCCATCGGTCATGCCAAGAATGTATACATAAGAAAATAAACACAAAGAAACAAACTAAATTATCTTAGCCTATTTCATTCATAATATAATGCACCCTTTGATTGAGTAAATAAGGAATGCATAACACAAATTAAGTTAACTAACTAACTACAAATGTAAACCTTGTTATTTTGGATGTGCTCCTTGATGTTGGATGTGTGATTTCTCCTCAAACTAGCAGCATAACTTTGTCTTGGATGGAGTCTTATGAAAATGGCTTGGGTTGATGTCAATTTATAGATTTTTGGATGGATGATTGGAGGGTTGAGATTGATTTGGAAGATCAATGACTGATATTTCTCGAGAGGATTGGGTTGATGAGAGGCCTACAATTGACATGATTTGCTTGGTTCACAAGTTGAGTCCTTATATTAAGGAGAGATCAATGGTAGAGGATGGTATTGGAAGAAGGGGATGGTGAGGATCAAAAGAGGACCAAAAGGACCTTCTAAAGGGATGTGCAAGATACTTTCCCATACCCTTGTTGGAATGCACTGGATAACTGAGAGGGGGGGTGAATCAGTTGTCCCAAAAACTCAAACACTTCTGCACTTAAAAAATTAATCACTTGTCCACACTTATTATGATTAAACAATGAATGCATGAAATCAAAAACTTAAACATAGATGAAACTTTAAACACAAGAGACACCAAATTTTTATGTGGAAAACCCCAAGGTGGGGAAAAACCATGGAGAGATTAGCTCTCAAAATATATTGCAATCTTTGAAAAATGATGTCCAGGCTTGGTCACTCTACGGGCCTAGAACATACTGGCTCACTGCCACGAAGTATAGCTAGGTTTAGTAGGCTCACTACCTCAACCCTAAACCTAGAAAGATTACAATAAGGGATGTTAAACCCTACTGGCGGTTCACTGCCAGGCTCACTACCAAAATCACCATTTTCTTCATGCCTAAGATTAATACATTGAAGTACAATAGTTCCTTTGCTCTGCTCTGCCCTGCTCTACCTTATCTGCTCGCCCTTTTCCTTATCTTCCCATTTTCCAAAAAGGACATCTTTTCCATGACTCAATTACAAGTATTTATACACTTCATCAACCTTGGAATGATCATCAAGGTCATCATTACAATCATCAACCATTCAAACAATCTCCAAGGTCGGTATTACAAACATTTACAAAATATGTCTTGACCTAATACAAATTATTCTAAGGAAATGTATGCAAACCATGCCACACCTTAGCTAGGACTCAAACACGATCTTCCACGCCACAACACACTTCCATAATCTTTAAGGGATCTCCGCAATTACTAGAATTAACCAAGTCGACTAAGACTGGTTACACGCTATGTTATCTGGGAACAATCTTCAAACATGATCTCAATTCCTTAACATAGACCAATGTCAAGATAGGAACATGATCAAGAGGCATCTACAAGTATTTCATAATCATCAGGAGTAACTGCACAAACCTTAACCACTTTAACAATAGGAATCGTCACACCGGAAAACATGAACTTCACTTTCTTCAACTGTCATAAAAGAAAGATAGCTTGTGGACCACCAAATCATGAACCATTACAACTATAGGCACTTATCATCATCCCAGACTTCCCTCTAGAACCATAGAGCAAAATAGTTTATTGCAAAGGAATGTGGAGCAAAATACTTTCTCCCTGTCACTAAGAGTAATAAAAAAAAGTAGGTTTTTACTCTAGTGAATGCAGCTCTCTCAATTCTTCACACCAGAGGCTCAAACTTAGGATTTAGCATCTTTAGACATCCCTTTAAATAAATTCCAATCCACAAACCAAGAAATTCAAGCAACAAGAAATGTGGAGCAATCTATCGGACTATTTTTAGCATACAACTCATTGTCTATACTGGACTTCACTATAACTCACTTGTTTCTTTCGGAGAGGCCAATTTTCTCAATATCCTCAACATACAAAGCTTCTAAACAAGTAATAGAATAGGACATAGTTGACATCAATGACAACAAAGAGATGTTGACATCAATGACAACACCGATTAGGCACATACTTGCAACAATCTCCCCCTTTGTCATTGATGGCAACATATGATGTGAAAAACTGCAACAACCATCAAGACAAGATTCTCCCCCTATCTCTTTACACATCTGCACTCTTTCCTTCTAATTTTTTCACATGATTTCTCTCCCGCTTTGACATCAATGTAAAAGGGCACATACTTGCACTCTTCTGCTCTAATTTAATTTATCTTCTGAACTCTCTAACTACTCCCCCTGACAAGTAGCCCTAAAAGCATCAATCCAGATCTGAAGAAGGAACTCTAAGAACCACCAGACCGATGTACTCTTGTGCATCTTAGTTTAGAGTAGGAGGGGTAATAACCCCTAACTTTTCTTTGAGATACTCAAAAGTATCCTTAGGCAGAGGTTTGGTGAAAATGTCTACAATTTGGTCTTTTGTAGATACATATTCCAACTTGACTTCATTCTTTGTCACTTTTTCCATTAGAAAGTGATATCTTATGGATATGTGCTTTGTCCTTGAATGCATTACTAGATTCTTTGATATGTTTATGGCATGTGTATTGTCACAAAAGATTGCAGTTGGATCTTCATACACAACTCTGATGTCCTTCAATGTCTGCTTCATCCACAACACTTGAGTACAACTACATGTTGCTGCAATATATTCTACTTCTATAGTGGATAGAGATATTGAGTCTTATTTTTTGCTTATCCAAGATATCATCCTTTTCCCCAAAAATAATGCACCTCCACTTGTACTTTTTCTGTCATCTACATCTCCAGCCCAATCTGCATTAGTGTATGCACTAAGAGTGAAATCATTGTCCTTTGGATACCACAAACCATAATCCATTGTGCCTTTCAAATATATTAGAATTCTCTTAACTACCATCACATGTGACTCCTTAGGCTCTACTTGAAATCTTGCCACAAGACAAACTGCATGCATTATGTCAGGTCTAGTTTGAGTCAGATAAATAATCCTCCAATCATAGATCTGTACCTTTTCTGATCTGCCAGTCTGGGAACAAGATCCCAAGTCTGATTCTTCTCTATTTGCATCAATTCTTCTTTTATATCCTTTACCTAATTCTCATCATTGCAAGCTTTATTCACAGTCTTAGGTTCAATCTTGGAAATCAGATAGAAATCTACTTGTTCTTCTATAGCTCTTCTTCTGGTCAGGATTCCTTTGCTCTTATCTCCTATGATTTGATCTTTAGAATGATTAAGTTTTACATACCTTGGTGTCTTGGTAGCACTTTCCGGAGCTTGTTCCTCTTCATCTGAGTTGTCTTCATGCTGCACCACTTCTGAAGCATCTAGTTTATCTGATTCATATCTACTTGATTCTGGAGACCTTTCCTTGCTTTCATCAACTTTGACATTTGCACTCTCAATGATCTTATTTAGCCTCTTATTATAACACCAGTAGGCCCTACTCTTGTTGGAGTAACCAAGGAAGATTCCTTCATCAAACCTAGCATCAAACTTGCCTAGATCTTCTCTTTTTATATAACATTTTCTACCAAAAACTTTGAGATATTTTAAATATGAACTTTACCATACCACAATTCATAAGGAGTCTTAGAACTGTTACCTTTGACTTGGACTCTATTTAGGATATATATAGCAGTGTGAATTGCCTCTCTCCAATATACTTCCAAAAGATCAGCTTCCTTCATCATGGTTCTAGCAGCTTCTTGAACTGTTATGTTTTTCCTTTCAGCGACTCCATTTTGTTGTGGAGTTCTAGGTGCAGATAACTGTCTCTTTATCCCATGTTCTTCGCGAAAGAAATTGAATTCATTTGATGTGAACTCTCCTCCTCTATTAGACCTTAAACATTTGATCTTCAAGTCCATCTCATTTTCAACCATTGCCTTAAAGGCCTTGAACTTATCTAGAGCTTTTGATTTTTCTTTCAAAAAGGTAACCCAAGTCATTCTAGAATAATCATCAAAACATGAAATACCTATCTCCTTGCAAACTTCTTACTCTGTTAGGTCCACACAAATTTGTATGCACTAGTTCTAGTAGTCCATCAACTGATTGGTCCTTGCTTTTAAAACTTGTTCTTGTTTGTTTTCCAAATTGACACTCCTTGCAAATAGGATTAGCAGGCTTCACAAGCTTAGGCAAATCTCTAATAGCCTGTACAATACTTATCTTCAAAATGTTATCAAAATTGATGTGACATAGCCTTCTATGCCATAGCCATCTTTCATCAGTCTGAGCCAACAAACAATTATTATCAATTCCTTTCAAGTGATAGATATTACCTTTGGTCTTCTTACTAGTTGCAATTGATGAGTGCCAAGTTGCACCCATGAAATACATCTTTTTACCTCTCTTTTTCTCCTTCTTGAGTCCATCTTTCTTAATGTCTGCACCCAAATAAGCTAGCAAGATCATTCTAGTTAATGATTAATCGAGATAGATTACTTAAGATCATAATTTTTGACTAAGTGACTAATGTGCATGGAATTGATGGAAAAATGTAGAAACTTCTCTCTTTTTGAATCAACAGGTGTAGATGCTAGGAATAGAAATTTTTGTGCATCTTCGGAGATAGTCTTCAATGATCTCCGAAGACAATACCAGAATACTAGGACACCAGAAGTTTTGAAGGAAACAGAAAGCCTCTCCAGAGCTGACAAAGAAGGCCACAATGGCATCTCTGGAGCTACAGACATATCTCCGGAGCTGCAGACATGGACAAATATCTCCGGCGCCTCCTGAGAGTAGGGCATATTTCTAGCATAAGCTATCGATCAGGCACTCTCAGCAGTGATCATAATACCCCTCATTTCACTCAAATCATCACCTGAGTGGTGAAGGGCCATCTTTAGTTAAATTGTTGGAGTTTTTATCTTTATAAAGTTTTTGCATGACTTACAGATAGAACTGATTCAATACCCATATTTTTAGGGCCTCGTTGCCCAAATGTATTAAGACTGAAACTTAGAATTCTGAGTGGACTTCTGTTTCACTTAGTCTACTTTTATTACATGATTATTTTCCATAGTTAGACAGCTAGTGTAATAAAGAGAAGGGTGTCATCTCATAGAAGAACTGGTAGATAAGATAAGTGATATGTCATCACTCATTTTCATATATACTAATAGAAATAACAGAAGAAATATAGGATGATTGATTTGTTCTAATTCTCAATAATCGTAGTTCAGTGATATCAATATTATTTTTTCATGAATGCAAAGCGAATGGAATCAGGTTGAATTTAGTTGTGATCTTCTTTTGTGTTGATTCCCTACTGTAGCCTTTAGCCCCAAGGGTGTGGAGCAAGGGCCCACTCTCACCACCAAGGCAGAAGGCTAGTACCACTATTTTATTGCTTCAGATTTTGATATGAAAAGTATTTACTGATTTTGATAGATAGATGCATGTTACTATTTTTAAGATTGCTTTGAGTAAACTTCCTGTTTAATTCTATTTCAGCATTCCTTAAAATTCATTTAGTAAGTAGATAGATTAATCTTTTCAAATTAGTAGAAGCTGTTAAGATAAGCTAGGAAAATTGGTAACTATAGAATCCCTAGTTGCAGATAACCAAGGACACAACCCCTAGATTATTGACATCTGAAAACAAATTAAATGATGAGGTACAGCGACACCTTGTCAACAATGACTATTCTGGAGCTTTCCTTGATCTTGCATTCATTGTCCTTGAAGCTTAAATCATAACCTTTGTCACACATCTGACCCACACTCAAAAGATTGTGATTTAATCCTTTCACATATAAGACATCTTCAGTATTATGCTTGCCATCAAAATAAATAGATCCTTTTCCACAAATATTACCAGTTGTATCATCTCCAAACCTAACCAGTCCACCATCATATTTTTCTGAACTCACAAACTTACTTTTGTCACCAGTCATGTGGTGAGAGAAGCCACTATCTGTTGGCAGTGAGCTAGCATCTCTCGCGGGATTCGTGACATAGCTTAACCACCTCCTGTGGATTCATTAACTCTGGAAGTTGTATCAGGCATTAAGAGGTTGACCTTTTGGTGCAACGGAAACCGTGTTTCCAACAATTGGTATCATATCCAAAGGTTCAGGGTTTAAATCTCCCCCGCAAGTAACGCTGGGGGATTGTTGGTAGTGAGCCAGCATCTCTCGTGCGATTCGTGACATGGCTTAACCACCTCCCGTGGATTCATTAACTGTGGCGGTTGTATCAGGCATTAAGAGGTCGACCTTTTGGTGCAATGACAACTGTGTTTCCAACACTATCAATAACCCATTCATCTTTGTCTTCAACAACCTAAGTAGCCAAAGCACTTTCCACTAGTTTTTCTTCCTTCACACAGCTAGCAAGATTAGTAGACATAGGTTCTACCTTAATAGCGATAAACAAGCATTCATTACTAGAAGTACTAGAGGATTATCTAGTTCACCATTATCTGATACTCCATCATCATCAAAATCTTCAACATAATAGCATTTCTTTTGGATCCTAGGCCTGTTCTCATATCTTTTTCTATTTCTTTCAATTCTTTCAAGACATATGGAAGCAAAGTGGCCTACTTTACCACAGGAAAAACATTTAAAAGGTAATTTACCTTTAAACTTACTGGATCCTCTTTGCAGTCTATCCACAAAGTTGGCTTCAATTTCATCAAACTCATCATCAAATTCTACCTTGTACTTTTCTGATCTGGAGGTTTTCCCAAAAGTACAGGCTTTGAAGGTAGTCTCTACTTTTGGCAGAGCATCATCAAACTCTCTCGTTTCAAAGGTAGTAAGCTTACCAAGTAACTGATCTCTGTCAATAGCTTTTACTTGCATAAATTCTTCAATTGCATCTACCTTGTGACTGTAGGACTTTGGTAGTGATCTAAGAATTTTCATCACAACTTCCTTATCACCGAGAGTTCCCCCCATACCTTTTATTCTGGGGACAAGTTCATCAACTCTTTGCATAAAGGCTGTTATGTTTTCATCTTCATTCATCTTCAAACTTCCATAGTTCACTTTTAGACTTTGTAGCTTGGCCTCCTTCACATAATCATCTCCCTCATACATATTTTTCAGCTTTTCCCATACCTAATTTGTAGTTTCAAGATCCACAACTTTTGTCAGTACTGAGTTATTCAATGAACTTAACAGAACATCTTTTTCTTTAACATCCACTTCATATTCTTTGATTTTATCTTTAGTTATCAAACTATTTTGAGGCAAGGTGTATTTTGTTTCTACAGCTTTCCATACTTTGTAACCAAGATAAAGAAGATGGCTTTTCATTCGTGCCTTCCAAAGAGCATAATTTGTCCCATCAAAATGCAGTGCTTCCTTCTTATAATACATTTTGGATCTTCCTCAAGCTGTTAGACTTTCTTCAGAGGAACCTTGCTCTGATACAAATTGTTGGAATGCACTGGACAATTGAGAGGGGGGGTGAATCAGTTGTCCCAAAAACTCAAACACTTCTACACTTAAACATTAATCACTTTTCCGCACTTATTATGATTAAACAATGAATGCATGAGATCAAAAACTTAAACACAGATGCAACATTAAACACAAGAGACACTAGATTTTTACGTGGAAAACCCCAAGGTACAAAAAAACCACAGAGAGGATTAGCTCTCAAAATATATTGCAATCTTTGAAAAATGATGTTTAGGCTTGGTCACTCCACGGGCCTAGAACATACTAGCTCACTGCCATGAAGTACAACTAGGTTTAGCAGGCTCACTTCCTCAACCCTAAACCTAGAAATATTACAATAAGGGTTGTTAAACCCTACTAGTGGCTTACTTCCAAAATCACCATTTTCTTCGTGTCTGAGATTAATACATTGAAGTACAATAGTTCCTTTGCTCTGCTCTACCCTGCTCTACCTTATCTACTCACCCCTTTCCTTATCTTCCCATTTTTACACAAGAACATCTTTTCCACAACTCAATTACAAGTATTTATACACTTCATCAACCTTGGAATGATCATCAAGGTCAGCATTACAATCATCAACCATTGGAACAATCTCCAAGGTCGGTATTACAAACATTTACAAAATAGGTCTTGACCTAATACAAATTATTCTAAGGAAATGTATGTAGACCATACCATGCCTTAGCTGGGACTCAAACATGATCTTCCATGCCACAACACGCTTCCATAATCTTCAAGGGATCTCCACAATTACTGGAATTAACCAAGTTAGCTAAGACTGGTTACACACTAAGTTATCTGGGAACAATCTTCAAACACGATCTCAATTCCTTAATGCAAACCAATGTCAAGATAGGAACATGATCAGGAGGCATCCACAAGTATGTCATGATCATCAAGAGCAACCGCACAAACCTTAACCACTTTAACAATAGGAATCTTCACACTGGAACACATGAACTTCACTGTCTTCAACTGTCATAAAAGAAAGATAGCTTGCAAACCACCAAATCATGAACCATTGCAACTATAGGCACTTATCATCATCCCATACTTCCCTCTAGAACCACAGAGCAAAATACTTTATTGCAGAGGAATGCAGAGCAAAACACTTTCTCCCTGTCACCAGAGAGTAAAAAGAAAAAGTAGGTTTTTACTTTGGTGAATGAAGCTCTCTCAATTCTTCACACCAGAGGCTCAAACTTAGGATTTAGCATCTTTAGACATCCCTTTAAATAACTTGCAATCCACAGACCAAGATCTTCAAGTAGCAAGAAATGCAGAGCAATCTACTGGACTGTTCTTCAGCATACAACTCATTGTCTATACTGCACTTTACTATAAGTCACTTTTTTCTTCTAGAGAGGCCAATTTTCTCAAAATCCTCAACATACAAAGCTTCTAAACAAGTAATAGAATATGACATAGTTGACACCAATGACAACAAAGATATGTTGACATCAATGACAACACCAATTAGGCACATACTTGCAACAATCCTTGTAAAAGGACCCATGCCTTTGTACATTTTGAGGGATGTGAAGGGTTTAAATAGATTAATCATAGATTTGGGATGTGCCAATCAAAGATTGCAAATTGATTAATTGGTTTTAACCAACTTAATGAGAAATGGATAAAATAGGAATTAAATAAATATGAAAATATTTTATTTAATTTTTTGGGACGAGGAAATAGACAAATTCTTACCTTTGAGTTGGTGACTCAAATTATATGGGTCTTCCTTCTTGCATGAGTATTTCTCTTTTGCCATGTCCTAAAGCATCACATTCCACAATGAATGTTTTAGAAAAAAATAGGGTAACTAGAATTACAGTTGTGCACATTGCTTCCTTTATCTTCTCAAATGCCCTAGTAGTTGCCTCATTCCACTAGAAGGAATCATTCTTCAACAAAGCTATGAGAGGTGATGCATTGCTACCATAATTCTTTACAAATCAACAATAGTAACCAATAAGCCCTAAAAAACCTAGTAGATTCTTGAGGGTCCTAGGCATTTTCCAATCTACTATGGACTTAATCTTGTGAGGGTTCATCTTGACTCCCTCAAGTGAAACAATATAACCTAGGTGTTAGTGTAAATGAGGTTAATTTATAACTAGTTAAGTAATCTCTCTTTCTAGGTTGACCCATTCACACTTGTTAAGTCTCCACCTAGGGACTTTTAGCTTTTTGTCTCACTTCATGTGGTTGAGACATGTGTACTCAACTTTTGAAACACCCAGTTCATACACATTTGACACATGCTCAAACACTTGTCATTTGAGCTAACATGTTGCACATTTAGAGGGGTAGTCAGTCGTTCAGTCCTACCTTCCTACCTCCTCATCCTTGCCTATTTATGCAAGGCCTCTTTGTACATTTTACAAACTCTTAATATATGATAGACATATTTTGTGCTCTATATTTCACTAGTAGAAGGCTATTATGATGTCACATTCAGATCTTGTTTGCTCCAACATGGTATCGGAGCCATGATTGTGCATCCCTTCCTGAATCATGGTGACTCAAGAACTTAGCCATATCATTGAAGCATCATAGAGCCAAACGAACCTTCACATTGATTTTGGAAGGCCTAAGATAGTAAAAAAATCTTATTTTATCAAAGTATGACAGACAAATTTTGCAAATTTTAAATCCCCAGCCCTATACCATATGATCGTATGGCCTGTATGGATCCTTATAGAAGTATATAGATTTTTATCAATTAAAAATGCAAAATCATTTTTGTAAAATTGACATTTTGCAAGTTTGAGGAATTTTTTGCATCCATTTGTGAAATGTTTTTAGTGATTTTTTGAAGATTTGTGGTAAATTTCTGGTCCATGAAGGGTTTTATGATTTTCTTCAGATCTCCATTGCATTCAATTCTTGTACATGGCTGCCATGGTCAATTTGTGTTGTAGGTTATGGTCACCAAATCTCTAATTGCCTCCATCCAGCTCATTGTTTCACAATTCATTCCGTTTGTGGTCACTACTAACACATGGGACCCACAGTATGGTTAATAGTCATAGTCTTCAAATCTTTGTTGAAAAGTTTGGTCACTATTTTTTTAATGTAGGTCGAAGCTCTAACATTCATTGCTTTTTAAAGCCAAAAGGTCATGGTTTTTGTTGTGAAGTGATCAGGTCACCATACACATAGTCGACATCAAAGGCCTTCGCAACTTCATTGCTAGGGTTTCATATTATTGTTGCTCTTTTCATTAGAGGTCATGATTTGATTCCTTAGCTTTTGTGGCTTTCAAACTTCACTTCCCAATAGAATGGTTGCAATCTCCCTTTGCCTAGGATAACAGTAGTTACATTGATATTTTGTTAACTAAACTTTTCATCACATTTTTTTGTTATCCTTGAGATGATGTTAGGGATACCGTTTATTGTTAAGTCACTAGCAACTTAGCATTTTATGCTACAGTTAAAATTTATTGTAAATTTAACATTTAATCAAACCACCAACATTAACTATAACCACTAGTAGTTAGTTAATTGCCAAACTTAACAATTTATGAGAGGATAAACACTTGGCCTTGTATATAGTACTCTACAGGGGCACTTTTTTCTGCCATAACTTGCACTTGTAGAGTTAGTTTTTGACTTTTTATAGTCAACGGAAAGCTGGTTCTGTCCACTATGCACTAATTTTTTTCCCAAATTGTGTTGTTTTGACACATTTTTTGGCCTCCAAAGTCACAAGTATTGCACAATTTTCAATGAGGCATATTTTTCACCTTGGTTATCAAAAATTTGTAAACTTTTTTTTGAATTTTATTAGAATTTCATGGGGAATATAATTACACATGTAAAATTAAGTTTTGGATAGCTCATTTTATCAAAAATTGTACACCATGTGTTATAAATGATTGATTTAGGCATCCAAACTTAACAAAATTATAATTTTCCTTGTCTTTTTTCGGGGGGGGGGGCTATGGTAAAACACTAATCATTTTAGGGGGTAAACTTGCATTTTTGATTTGGATATTGCTAAAAATTTGGTCATGTTTCTCACACATGATCTCTTCCATTTAAGTATTGTTCATAAACCTCGTAATAAATGGAAAATCAAATGTGGATATTATGGGATAAACATGCATACAATAGAAGAATCTATTCCTTGTCAAAATGACAAAATGAAACAACTTCTTCATGATTACGGTATTGCTTTACCTAATTGTTATAATCTAGCACCTATAGAAAACTTATATGGTCTCACTCAAACATCTTGTGAAACATCATTTAGGGATGAACAATGTAGTCAGATAACTTGCATTGAGATCTCATCTCCTCCATCACATGTTGCAATATCTAAATCTAGTGTTGACTCATTCATGGCTTCTAATGATTCCTTGCACTAGGACATTGATATCAATTTTCTAGATTCACCACATTGGGATGCATTTCTACCAGATAGATCATCCTTGCTTGTAATGTTCCACATTGCAGATTTGGAAGACACCATTGAGGACATTAGTTTTCTACTTGATGACATCTTTGATGAAGTTGCATCACCATTGCCTTGTTTAGATATGATTGCTCTTTCTTTACCAACATCAGCTTCTATAGTGATAGATTTTGTAGATATTCATGAGGGGTGTGTGCAAGAAGTTGTGTCCACTTATTGGCAAAAAAGTGGAAGTGTTTTCCCTAATTTTCAGAATTTGCAAATTTGACCTAAAAATTTGAAGCACTTAAATGTAGAATCTTGGAAAAAGTCACTAAATATGAAATGTAGTACTCGGAGTCTAGTTTCCAAATATGTAATTTTTTCAATACCTAGATGATAGAAATTGATTTTGAATAGGCGTTTCTAAAAACCACTGTTTAAAAGTCACTTTTTTTTTACTATACCATGTACGTGTACGTCATCCATATTTTGACCTAAATAATCATATTTTTTAAAATCCTTTTGGGAAAAGATTTGTAACTCACTGAAGCATGTTTTCCATATTTATTTGTAATTTTTTATTGAATAATTTTTTTTATTAATTTTTTATTGGTCATTTTTTGTCTTTTAAAAAATCATCATGTACGTCACGCATAAGATGACCTAAACTTAACATTTTTTGAAATTTTTTATTTTTAAATTGAAAAGAATTGTCTAAAGTACGTTTTCATAAATTTTTTTTACAAAAAAATATTTTAATAAAAAGTTATTAAAATATTAAAAAGCCCTGATAATTCAAGTTTATGGATCTATTTCATCATAAATTGATTAAAAAATAGAAAAATTAATCCAATTGTAAAAAAAATTACATATTTAGAATCTACATTGTCTCCTCTATAATGGGTTTTAATTTCGTCAAAATATTTTGTAAAATAGACCTTTAGATATATGCCCAAAGTCACTATTTTGTTGTGACATTGACAGGGCCTTCAAGTTGCAGGTCAAACCAGGTCCAGAGGTCAGGGTCAGGTCTTCAAAGCATTTTCTGAAGCGGGTTACAAAGCAAAACCCGAGCCTAAAATTCAAATTTTGAATAACGGGATCCTGTTTACTAAACATGATCCCGTCTATTAAACGGGATCCCGTTTCTTCATGCATCGGTCAAAAATAAAACGGGATCCCATTTATTATTTGCCTATTTTTTTAATAAGACTGTACTATGACTATCATTTCTGCAACTTGCTCTACAGTACGGCTGACAACAACTCTTGCAACATTCTTTGCCATATTTTTTTCTTTTGCAGGTCCATCAACTTGAAATATTGTTTGTATTTTGATAGAAGCCATCATGGAGACACTATTTGAGTGGAATTTTGTTGAATTGGTACTTGTTTGAAGGACTTGAAACAGATTCAAGTTTTTGACATTCATTTGTACATGCTTCATAAATTTTTTAATCATGGGATCACAAAGTCATAATAAGAGGAAAGATAGGAAGCTATTAACCCCTGAAGAAATTGAAGCAAAGAGAGAGGAGGCAAAAAAATAAAGAGATAGAAGAATAAAGATTCAATTAATGAATAATGTTGAAGCATCCAATTCCACAACTATTGAAGATAAAAATATTGAGGAGACCATGGATGTAGACGATGCAAGTTTGCAAGAGGTGAATGTGGAAACTAATACAATTATACAAACTACTCCTGGTATGTCTTCAAATCCCTCTATTAATTCTATGGAGAATGTTTCAATAGGCACAAATCCAGATACTTCAAATCCACCTTTGAATGAAATAGAAATAGTGTTGATAGGAGATTTAAAACAAGCTGGATATAACAATGTTGAGATTGATAATATTCATAGAGATCAAAATTTGAAACAAATTGTTGTTGAAAATGAAAATGAAAATGCTTTTGTTGAAAATGAGAATGAAAATCCTTTTGTTGTTGAAATAAAAATGAAAACCGTTTTGTTGTTGAAAATGAAAATGAAAATTGTTTTGTTGTTGAAAATGAAAACGAAAATCCTTTTGTTGAAAATGAAAATAAAAATTATTTTGTTGTTGAAAATGAAAATGAAAATCCTTTTGTTGAAGATGAAAATGAAAACCGTTTTGTTGTTGAAAATGAAAACAAAAATCCTTTTGTTGAAAATGAAAATGAAAACCGTTTTGTTGTTGAAAATGAAAATTGTTTTGAAGTTGAAAATGAAAATGAAAATCTAGGATGTGATGTTGAAAATGATAAATGTTTTTTCAAAATTGAAAGAGATGTTTTGGATAATCTTCCAGGTAAAATTTCTTGGAGACAAATAAAAACACATGCCAATAGATTATACAAGGAATTTTTTTATCATAAAAAACTATCATTTCAATGTCAACTAATGATGCAATTAATGAGAATGTGGAAAATGAGAAAAGTAATGAAAATGTTAGGCATTTTTGTTAAACCAAGAAGAAAAGATCAATCACTAAAACATGCTATGTCTACTGTTGCTAGTGCCATTGAGTCTATTGGAAGTAATAGTCGATCCAAAGATAAAACTGCAGCAAGATGAGCTATAACAACTGCTATAGTGAATAAAACAACTTTGAATAGAAGAATGGTAAGCAATATTAGTGGAATTCTAAAAATGCATCCTAAAACATTGGTAAGAGTGGCAAAAAGAAGAGAAAGTATAGAAAATGATCCAATTAACCAATGTTGGAGTTTTAGTGGTCAACTCCTGAGATCTGACATGAAACTGAATGTTGAAATCAGATCTTTGATCGAAAAATATTGGCATGATAATACTAGGGTATCGTCTAATGCTAGAGATGTTTTAAAATTAAGAGTGGGGTCCAAAGTTCACGATCCTCATCCAAAACACCTATTAGATACAATGCAAACTAAATTTTATAGAAAATTTTGTGATGAATTAGTGTTACCTTGTAATATTAAAATAAGTCAAAGATCTTTTGAAAAATGCAAACCATGGTATGTAAAGATTAATAAGGAACGAATATCTTGTTGTTGTAAAACGCATGTTCAATTTCGTTATTATTATGATGTGTTTCAATATATACGTTGTACTTTACATCGTAACATGATTATACAGGAATGTGATATTAATATGCCAACTGAAGCAATAAAAGAGTTTATATCAAGTTTGTTCTGTGAAAGGTCCAATGAAAAATTATTTTATTTAAGGTCATGTATTTCTGGACAATGCACTAGTTGTGGTAATCTTTCTTTGTTAAGAGTTTGTATGCATGAAAGTGTTGAAAATGATTTTGGACAACAATTAGTGGATGTTAAAAGATTTAAGAATGTTGAATATTCTTTAAAAGATGGAAAATTTAGAAAGCATTGTGATTTAATTATAGAAAAGGTTAGTGTGCATGTATTCATATCAGAATTTAAAAGTAAAATTGTACCAAAATATGTCAAGCACTCTCAACAAGCTCGATGGCTTGATGGATAATTTCGTGAATGTAGAAACACATTTCCAGTTGGTACTATACTATCAGTGGTTGATTTTGCAGAAAACTATACTTTAGCTCCGCAAGAGGAAATTCAATCACAATATTACAATGCAGTGCAGGTTGCTATGTTTGTTCATATTGTTTATAGACATACAGATGATAGTACAGAGAATGATAGAAAAGTTTTGAGGGAGTATCATTTCTATTTGAGTGACAACCGGTTACACTCATTAGAGTTTGTTCAATATTGTTTCAATATATTTTATACAAATTTAAGAGAAAGAGGAATCCAAATGACTGAACATCTTATATGGTCAGATAATTGTACGAGGCAGTTCAAGAATGCTCGAATGTTCTATTGGTTAAGTAGGGTTCACAAGGAGAATAATGTCCAACATATGTGGAATTTTTTTGAAGCTGGACATGGTAAAGGAGAACATGATGGAGCTGGTGCGTGTGTTAAAAGAATTCTTGCTAGACAACAATTAAAATTTGAGGATGCAGTAAAATTTAAAGATGCACGTGGGATTGTAGATTGGTGCAATACAAGATTATGTACACCTGGATCAAGCGAGTACTCTACAGTTCATCGATTCTTTTGGTTGGTTGAAGAAGAAAACATTCTACCTAGATTTGATTGCCAGACAATCAGTGGATCTACTAAATGGCATTCATTTAGGAGTTCAAATGCAAGTACATGGACTATCTGGACAAGGGAGCTTGCATGTTTTTGTCAGTTTTGTATTTCAGGAGATTGGGAAGCATGTGAGAATACAGAATGGGTTGAAGAGTGGAAGCAAAGACCATTGACACTTGCACAAGCACACAATCAAAGTGAAACAATAGTTGAAGACAATGATCAACTGTTTGTATCAGACGATTATGACTGTGTTCCAGACCTTGTACAAGAAGGTAATTTAATTCAAATCATTTCATTTTATTTCACTTCATTACTAATTTGTAGTGCTTTTATTTATTTATGTGTACACATGAACTCATGTATGTTGATTGGTCAAATTTTATGGACATGTGCAAGTTATTGAATCAAAATTTGTTTGCAGGACATGTGTATGCTATTGTTGCACCAAAGAATAATCAGAGGAAACTGAATATTGGTTGGCTCATTGTGTGGAGACTAAACATAAGTTAACAGCACCTCGAGAAGATGATGATGGCTTTCCTTATCCAACAGGCTTGGTGATCCCCTTAAGACATCCCCTTAAGCAAATTTTGATAACAAGTCTTTGATACCCTTAAGCATATTTTAAGAACTTCTTTGATCCCCTTAAGCAAATTTTAAGTATTTATTTGATGATGGCTATCATTATCCAATAGGTTCGATGGTGGTTGTTGGCACTTAGCTACGGAAATACCTAATAAGGAAGAATGGTTTGCCTGCATTCAAAGATTATGAAACACATAAAAAGATTATACACTACTCACATTTGGTGTTGGCAACAAATATAAAACTGGAGAGGTATCGTGGAAAACCTACAAATAAAGAGCTATGGAACATTTCTATGGAAGACCATGAGACAATCATCGATGCGTTGGAAAAAAGAGAGGATGGAGATGGTACAATGGAATAAGTAAATACAGGTAAATATAGTTAAATAGATTTATATTGTTGTTTTAAATACATTAAATACATGTTTTGATATTTCTTGTGCGTTATTAGTTGAAATTGATTTAATTTGTCCTTTTATATCCTTAGGCCATCATCACAAATTCATCACATACTTTGAAACAAAAATTTGAGAGGCACTTGTAAATACAGGTACAAATTGTGTATATCTAAATAGTTTTATATAAATTAAAATACATGTTTTGATTCAGATATATTGATAAATTGCTTGTATTATTTTTACATCAGGTGGCATGAAGACCTGCTACATTCCCCTCAAGTTTTGGATTTTCTTGAGATGGCATATAACCACATTTTGTATTTACATTATTTTGAGTTGGCATATATGTACATACACAAGTACATTATTACACATTTTGTACAGAAATTTGTATACATGTGTATGTACATAATTTTATACTCTACAGTATTAAATTTATCAAAATTATTATTCTCTGTATTTTATTTGTTATTTATGTCCATGTTTTTCTACTTAGAATTTACTTTAAATTTGATTTTATTATAAATTGTTCAATTTGGTTGCCTTGGGCAACTTCACCAAATTTTGAGAACTTAAGACATCCCCTTAAGACATCATAAATTAGGACCCCTTAAGACATCCAAAAAGTTAGCATCAAGTTGTAGGTTAATTGCAAATGATACGTGTCTAGGTAGGGAATGTAATCACATTTTCATTTTTTCAATTTTCATGTTTATATTTTTCAATTTAAAAGTACTTTTAATATACTTCAATATTTTTTTAGTCATTTTCCAATGATCCACATATGGATCTTGCATGAATCTAGATGCAATACTTACTACATAAGTAATGTCTGGTATAGGTATGGTATGGTAAATAAGGCTTTCTACTAACTATCTATACAAAGTAGGATTGGTCTTTTCAAATAGAGGTTTGGAGTCAAGTTTATTGAAAAAGGGTGACTTTCTAAAGGATTTCCCCTAGTACACTCCCATGCTACAAATCTACTTAAGATGTAGTAGAGGTTGGTCAAGGGACACTCCCATGGACTCTTACTCTAGGGACTCCTATTACATGGTCAACACAAGAACAAGCACCAAGGCACTTGGATAAATATAACTATAACCATGCTAGGATCATTTAATATAACTTAGTTGATCTAGATGAGAATATGTGAGAGATTGATTGCTCCTAGTAGGCAAGAGATCCTCATGAGTATCTCACTTTTTAATGCTTTGTTTTGATTTGCTTACCATTTTATTGCTTAAAATTTGACCAGGACCTAAATATGCATATCGTGAATGAATGGAGGAACTTTATTAGGACCTCATCACTACATATTCTTTCAATGCAATTTCTTCATTAAGCGCAAATCTAGATCAACACCAGCTGACACTTACATAGAGATTTATATTATTGAAAAGGGGCGACTTTCTAAAGGATTTCCCCTAGTACACTCCCATGCTACAAATCTACTTAAGATGTAGTAGAGGTTGGTCAAGGGACACTCCCATGGACTCTTACTCTAGGGACTCCTAAATTACATGGTCAACACAAGAACAAGCACCAAGGTAGTTGGATAAATATAACTATAACCATGCTAAGATCATTTAATATAACTTAGTTGATCTAGATGAGAAGATGTGAGAGATTGATCCCTCCTAGTAGGCAAGAGATCCTCATGAGTATCTCACTTTTTAATTCTTTGTTTTGATTTGCTTACCATTTTATTGCTTAAAATTTGACCAGGACCTAAATATGCATACCGTGAATGAATGGAGGAACTTTATTAGGATCTCATCACTACATATTCTTTCAATGCAATTTCTTCATTAAGCGCAAATCTAGATCAACACTCTGACACTTACATAGAGATTTATATATGACAATCGATTATTTCTATTGATGTCAATCTATATATCTTATTATGGTTGATCTCAAATGTTTACATTTCTTTTCCTTCATGCACATGGTTAGATTAGAGTTTGATTTATGATTGAATTTAGGGATGGTTGTATATACATATGTATGTGATGTTATGCTTTTATAGTTTATGATGTATATGCAATGTATGTATGCATGGATAACAGATATATGTATGGATGCACCTAAACTAACATGATGGTTTTACATGATTATTACTTTGACGACAGGATTGCATATATAAAGTCCAAGTTCAACAATATATATATAAAGTCCAGGTCCGTGTTCAAATAATATATAAAGTCCATGTTCAACAATATATATATATATATATATATATATATATATATATATAAAGTCCATGACAAACAGTATATAACATATAGTCCATGAAATAGTCAAATTATACATATAGCCCATGTTGAATAACCTGTCACATACTATCTCTATCATCAAGAGTCCTCTTCACACCATGCGAACTACTCAGATGACCTGAATCACTCTGCAAAAGAGAAAGATTTAGATGAAATTAGATGTAAGATGATAAGGAAATCTAATTTAATGACAATTTTTAAATTTATAATTTATCATAAAATTAAATTACCATGTGAGGCTGAGAGGCATGCTCTGGTGCACTTGGACCTGTCTCTCCTTGCTCTGAATCAATCTATTTAATACAAGAGAAAGTTCAAGTTGAAATTAGATGTACTTGACGATTTTAAAAATGATTTAATTCAATTTAATTTATAAGTTATCATATTTAAAAATTATTATACCGTAAGAGGAACTTGTTGTGAATCCTCTATTCCAGGACCTGTCTCTACATGCTTAGCTCCATGACATGTATCAAGCTATAAAAGAAAAAGAATTTTGAATGTACATGTCAACATATATATATATATATATATATTTATATATATATATCAAGAAATTTACTTTAAGTTCACAACGTATATTTTAATTGTTCAATTTTAAAAATATAATCTAAATTTTAAATTATACCGTATCAGGCTGCCCATCTCCTCTGTCCTCCTACTCTGCATGTGCTGTGTGTTAATGAAACGTGTCACTAACAAGCTCCTACAATGTCATTTATATTTAAGTTAGCACATGTGTGTACAAATTAGGTTTTAAAACATATATATAATTGACTTGTGCACATGTTATACATTTTTCAACAACCTGAAATGCAGTCGACTCCTGATATAAACTTGGATTATCCAAGTGCGCTACAATGCCCATCCTCATTGTTGTGTCAACCTACATAAACATATTTATAAAATATTAAATAGTACATGTTTTCAGATACACTGATATCAAAATAGAAAAATTTAAGTATATATATAATTTTTTAAAACAATATACATACTGTAAGAGTTTCATGTGAGATGCCCAATGATGGAGGAGCACTCGAGACACCCTGAGATGGAGGATTCAATGTGGAAGAACCCTAAACCAGTTCATAAATAAGTTCATAAATATTTAATTGTACACACATTCAAGACTGAATTTTACAAATTTACAAATCATTGAAAATGTACCCCAAATGGGTGCCCGAGATGAACAGGTGTCGATGAAAAATTAATTCGATCAATGGTGACCCCTATTGCCATCATCTACACCAAACAATTTGATTGTTAAAATATTACAATTTAATTGATCTATATGTTGATTAAAAATACATGGTTAAAAAATTGTTTTAAATTCAACATGTGTACATAACCTATATATACCTGTGTCGAATGATCAGTGGGATGATCCTCAGCAAATAGATAATCAACAAATGATTCAGTGCCCACATTATCAGATGATGCATGTGTAGCTGAAGTGGGTGCAGCTGCCTGATAAGGTCCATAACATAATTGATTGCAACTCGTACATGTATGAGGCATCAACACATGTGGAGTGGTACTAGGACCACTTCCATCATCAACTCCTCCATGCTCTCTAACTCGAGCTACCATCATAGAAGTCTACTCATGTAGGCTACCTGAGAGTGCACTCAATGTGCCTAGTGTGGATACCACTGCACAATGCTGGAAGGGCAAAGGAATGGTAGCAATAGGAGGGTCAATAAGAGGTTGAATAGGCACCGGTCATTGGGGATCAACCCATGCCCCCAACCTCTGTTGTGGCATGCCACCACCAATACCCTGGAATGATCTAAAATCAAAGTAGTTGATTTTTTTATTCATAACAAACTCTACATATAATTTTCTCAAAAAATATAAAGGAACCTCACAATTAGCATGAGGTGGATAATCAAACACCATCCACCATCTATCCCAAAAATTGGTAGACATTCCTTCATGCCTATACCAACTGATTGATATTCTTTTCTTATTTGCAGGAATAGGCTCATTCGTAATGGGATGTCTAAAATATTGCGCTAAATGAGCTTTTGTGATTTTAAGATCCAAAATAGTCGTATAGGAGAGGCCATCAGCATAAAATTGGCGCCTCTCCTCTCTCCATTTCTGGAATCCATCAAAGTTCGAGTCAATAGACCTCACAGAATCTACAATGTTTTGCATCAAAGATGCAAAACGTACCACGTGAGGTGGCATGAATTGTACATTGCGAATGGAATTCAATTTTTTTGGTATCGAATCCACATTTTCATTAATTACGGCTCGCAAGCGAGCCTGGTTAGTTCCAGGTGGGGGTGGAGGTGGAGGTGGAGGTGGGTCATCTGCAGGTGGAGCATCTGGAGGTGGGGCATTTGGTGCTGGGGGTGCGGGTGCGGGTGGGGGTGCAGCCGGATCATCTTGTGCATTAAGGAAGTCCTCAACATCAAAGTGAATATCATCTAGATTAATGATGTATATATAAAAATAGATATGAACCTGCATATATAAACATATAAACATACAAACTTGAGTACAAATTTAAAATTAAATCAAGAATATATATATATGTTTCAAGAAATTACACTTGAAATAAATTTAAATTAAACATACAAATAATGTATACATGCATGTACAAATTTCAAAATGTAAGAGAGCTATTAGGACTACCATAATGAATTTGTTCTCGAGGTTTGTTATCATATGTTAGGTCCAAGGTTTCAATTTTGTTAATTCTTCTATGGAGTTGGCTATTGTTTGATGTTAAGTACTCATTCTAGAGGAGATCCAACATTTCCTATAAGCTTCCAAGACCAACAAACAATAGTCATGCTTGCATTGGTTTGAGCATTGGATCAATCATGAATTCATAAATTGGATATATGTGTTCAAGAGTATGTGAAAATTTGAGTGAATCCTTACCATTTGATAGGACATATATATAACCATATACATGTGGTAATGAAATTAAATCTTACACTTTTAAGATAGATGATGAGGTAAGAAGGTTAGGATGCTTTGTTTAACTTGTGATTGTAGGGATGGTCTAGCTAGAAAACGATATTAGTTGATGTTGAACTAGCTTGATTTTGTTTCCTATTTTCTATTTGTAATTGTTGTTTTCTATTTAGTTGTTAGTCATTTGACTCAAGAATGTGTGTTATTTAGCTTCAGACTAAGCCCATTTAATTTAAAGTCTAAATAGTCTTAATTTGCACTAGATCTTAACACTAGATGATTGTCCCAAACCTTAAGAACAATTTAAAACTCTATTTTACTATCAATATATATATCAATGAAGGCTAAATGTCTAGGATTAGGTGGATGGATAATAGGAGAAAATGGATTAGGATTGGGAGTGATCAAACTTAATAGAGAGGGACATGGCATATAGGTTTGTCTTTGTAATATAGTTCATAGTACATCTATAGAGGTCATTTAAGAGAGGTGATTTAAATTTAGGATGTGAAGTTGGAGGATTAGATGGTGGTTAGTGTAATGAAGGGATTGATGTAGGCTCTTCAAGGTTCTCATGATCATTGGGAGGAAATTAGGGACTTCTTAGGATTGTGACTTTGGGTTTGGCATGGTCAACTTGGAGAGGTTGTGTGGCATATCCCTATAAGAGGATGAAGGGTGATAGGAGGTTGTAGGATGGCTAAAAGCATTCACATGACAATAATGTTCAAGTTTAAATTTCAAGATTTGCATCATGGTCTAAAAGATATTAGTTGATGGTTCTAGCTTGATTTTGTTTCCTATTCATACGTATTTGCAAAATTATTGTTTTCTATTTAGTTGTTAGTCCCAATTCTTATGTGTGTTATTTAGCTTGAGACTAAGCAGCCCATTTAATTAGTCTAAATAGTCTTAAAATTTGCACTATCTTAACACTATGATTGAACCCCAAACCTTAAGAACAATTTAAAACTCTATTTTACTATCTTGATATATATCAATGAAGGGTGAATGTTCAGATGCATCTATGCTATTGAATGATGTCATCTAGAAACGAACGGACTATCATACCACCTAGGTAGAATCATAATGAACATCTGCAAGACTATAACTAGACTTGGAGAACTACCTTGAGGTGGATATCTTGTGCATGCCACATGATCTGAAAACCTAAATTTGGTGAAGTTGCCTATGGCAACCAAATTTGATAATGGAGATGGGATTGAAGTTACTAGTTGCCTACCTAACTAATCTGAGTATGAAGATGAATATATTCTGATGATTAAATATGATTTAAATTTAATGAAGAATTTGATGCTTTGTTTTTAACTTGTGATTGTAGGGATTCAATCTAGCTAGAAATAGATAAATTAGTCAAGATGGTTCTAGCTCGATTTTGTTTCCTATTTCCTAGATTTGCAAAATTATTGTTTTCTATTTAGTTGTTAGTCCCAACTCTTTCCTTTTAAGAAGTATATCAAATCTAATGTAGTAGTAGATAAGTTTCTACATATACAAGTTTATGTTAGGAGAAAATATCTTTTGCCAAATTTGTATAGAGTTGTCTATAGTGTGTTCCAGGGTAATCAAATGATGTAAGTCACAATTTAGAGGGTTGAGGGATAAGTTTGTGTTGAGTCTATAGGAGGTGTTTTCTTACATAGACCGAGCTCTATAATCTAGGTGTCTCCATGTCTAACTCAAATGTTTCAACTTGGTCCATATTATATCCAGATTAATGATAAAATTTTATATATATGGCTATGAGATCCATGATCATATCAATGTTTGGTAGAGAAAAGTTATCTTTAGGGTAGATCCTTTTTTGATGTCTCAAAAGTTAGTGCAAACATGAATTCCCTTAGTTTTCTTGTTAACTAAGACCACATTAGAGACCCATTTAGGATAAGTAATAGTCTGAATGAACCCTGGACATCCAAGAGTTTATACAATTCTTCTATGACCACGAGGGCTACTTGGGGGTGCATTTTGCATAGATTTTATTGAATAGGTTTGGCATTGAGGTGAACTGCAAGATGATGCATGACTTTAAAGATGGAGTCTCAAGGCATATCACCATAAGACCACATGAAGAAATCAACGTAATCTTTAATGGTGACATGGTTATATGCCTTCTTTGATGTCAAGGTCTAGTGGAGCTACTATCTTATATAGTTTAGGGTCCAAGCTTCTAATCACAGGTTGATGTCTATAGCATCCTCAACAAGGAGAGGGGAGTCATGTCTTGTATATGAGTGGTATCTAATGGAAGGTGAAGTTTGTCAAATTGAGGAGCTCTTGGGAAGTGTCCATTTTTATTGTATCATTTTAATCGATCACAAGTTTCTTCTTATATCTTGTTTCTATTCTGCCTAGACTAGGGTGCCTTAAGACTAAAGGGTTCTTTCTTTCTCTCCAAAATAAGCATATGTAGGTGTTAAGTATGGTGGAAAAGTCTTTCTTATGATTACAATGGGGATGTGGTCTTGACACTTCATAAGTTTCATGATGGCTTCATCATTTTGGAAAACATCAAATCATAAAGGGTCGTGTTGGTCCGAATCGATAAGCTCAAGGTATTATAGGTCTAAGAGATGGTGAGGATAGTGACCTATCATGAAAGAGGTTAGTGGTGGAAAGATCTTCGTAAGGATCATGAGTGGAGCCTACATCAATGTCATTAAGATTAGGGGAAGCATTACCAATGAGGTTGAGCTCGTATCACAATTAACATCACGATGTTCATCCCAGGGGCATAACCTAGCTAGTGAGGACAACTACTTGAGTATATCAAAAGTTACATAAATGTTGGCTTCATTTCATTCTTGATTAGTTGGCTATCACAAAAACTGTAAAATTTTCTCAATTCTTGATTAGTTGGTTGTCTCTAAAGGTTTGATTATGAAGGATGTGATAAAGGTTTTATTATGGTTTGTTGTAACTTTTTTACATGATAGTTACCTATTCAATAATGCCTTTAAAATACAATGACATACATTGTTATAAGTAAATTTTATAAAAACCAAATATATATATATATATATATATATATATATATATATATATATATATATATATATATATATATATATATCATCCCAATGCTATATAATTTTTGATAGTTTGTTCAAAATCTCTCCTTTCATATGATACAATCATTTCAAAATTTCAATTGCATTTTACAGCTAAAATGTTTAAATACAGCTATTCAACACTCAAATTGAACTCAAATTTTAACAGTTTGTTCAAAATCTCTCCTTTCATATGATACAGTATTTTTAAAATTTCAATTGTATTTTACCGCTAAAATGTTTAAATACAGCTATTCAACACTCAAATTGAACTCAAATTTTGACAGTTTGTTCAAAATCTCTCCTTTCATATGATACAGTATTTTCAAAATTTCAATTGTATTTTACAGCTAAAATGTCTAAATATATCTATTCAATTCTCAATTTTAAACATAATTTTGACAGTTTGTTCAAAATCTATCCTTTTATATGATATAGTCTTTCAAAATTTCAATTGTATTTTACAACTAAAATGTCAAAAATCAGCTACTAATTTCATAAATAGAAACCCTAAATAACAATTCACAATTTAAATTTTGATTGTATTTTACACCAAAACAAACAAGGGAAGCTTAAAACGATTGATGGGTAATTTGTAGAAGTGGAAAAATCCACTTACCTGGTGGGCGGATGGTCACTCAACCCAGGATCCCATTTTCATCTATCGACTGTCGCTGGTGAAAATGGGGTCTCTGCCATTTTTTAAAAAATTTAATACTTTTTCAAAACGGGATCCCGTTCCATAAAATGGGATCCCGTATTATGGAACGGGATCCCGTTTTTGGCATCTAGGTTTGGGATCCCACTAAAAAATAGGATCGTGTTTTGTGTTTCAGGCTCGGGATCCTGACCCAAAATGGGATCCCCTTTTTGGTTCCCCAATTTTGGATTTTTTTCTAACTCTGAAACTTCCACCTTAAGTGGACACAAGTTCTTGCATTTACCCTGAGTCCATTAGTCATCATCCATTTTGACATCTTCTACAGTAGTATCAGATTCTCATCGGTCTAGTTGTCACCATACATACATGGTTCTTGTACCTAAATCTTTTATGATACCTAATTCATCCTATCAACATTTGCCATAGTTTAGCATTAGCTTGGAAATCTTTGAGCAGCCTTCACAGACATCATCATGGGCATAATCTATGTCTTTGAATCATGTGTATAATTTAGAGACATTCATGTTTCTTCTTGCATATTCCTATTTGGAATGGGAAGATGATCACTTTCACACTTTTGTGGTTCTATTTCTTCCCAAGGGGAGAAATGTTGTTCAACATTCATGGATCATCTTTATCATCTAGTGTCAAGCATCTACCAACACTACAAGAGGCATTTTAAGGGGAGGTTGCTTGGTTTCTCTTCTCATCTCAGTTTTGGGAGGGAGCATTTCTTTGCATGGAGTTCTTTCCTTCTCACTTTTTGGGGGTGTCGTATGGACCATCTCTCTTTTCTCTCCTATAGGGGGAAATGTTTATTGTACATTATTATTAGAAGTAGTCCTAGGTTGATCATGTTGAGTCCTCCTTCAATTGTACTAATTTATCATGTATCATTTCTCTTTTGGAGAGGATTTTTATTTCCCGTTAGGTTTTCTCCTTTACTCTATTTATGAGAAATTTTTTATGGGTACATAACATGGCCTAGTAGTTGGGACCCATCATCATCATTATTGTATAACTACTCCCTAAGTTACACTTAAGGGGGGTGTTAGTGTAAATGAGGTCATTTTATAACTAGTTAGGTAATCTCTCTTTCTAGGTTGATCCATTCACACTTGTTAAGTATCCACTTAGAGACTTTTATCTTTTTGTCTCACTTCACATAGTTGAGACATGTGTACTCACCTTTTGAGACACCTAGTTCATACAAATTTGACACATGCTCAAACACTTGTCATTTGAGATAACATGTGTTGCACATTTTGAGGGGAAATTAGTTGTTCAGTTTCCTACCTCTTCATTGTTGGGAATTAAGGTGTCTCAACCTTGTAAATTCCTTACATTATTAATGTTTATATTTATTATTTAATTACCTATGTTGTAAATATTTGTAAATTCCAATTGTCATATTGTGGGATGTCGCATAGTGATGTGTCAATCCTACATGGAATATGACAACTTGTAATTTTGTCCTCACATGGGGAGATAGGCGTCCCACTTTGTGGTAGGAGCATTTTGCCATGTGTTGGCATTTTTCGTTTTGTGTAAGGGAATGTTTGACCGAAACAGTTATGATGGATTCCTATGACAAATCTATGACATCTAAGAGTCAGAAATAGAAGGTTGTAAGATAGGTGAAGACGTGTCATAAAGCATCTTTGAAAAAGGCATATTTGGGTGCCCCAAGGTGGACTATGACATGTTGTAAGAGAATATGCTATTTATAGCCTGTGTATGACAGATTCTCTTACAAATGTAGGTTGTAACCGCTATGACAGATTCTATGACGGTCGTAAGTGTCGTAAGAGCATCAGTCATAGCCCATTTTAGAAATAGGTGACCCCTTTGGGGTGGGAGCTGTGGACAAGTGTTAGGCACATTCTACAATGTTGACCAAGTGTCCTTTGGTGTGGGTTTTGGTCCATGAAGCCAAGTTGGATGCCCATTCCAAGAAAGGTCCAATATTGCCTTGTATTGTCTATATAAATAGGTGCTTGGAGGAATAGAGGTATCACAGGTTCTATAGGTACTGTTATGCTGTTGGTTTGACTCCAGACATGAGTGTTGGAGATCATTGAAGCTTTCATTGCAAGTGTATTGTAAACATATTTCATATTTGTTAATACATTGTGCAGGTTTCTGAGTGTGGGGTTTTTCACCCGATAAGGGTTTTCCCCACCATAAATCTTTGTCTCTCTTCTTCTGTCTACTTTCTGGTTCTTGTATTTTGTTGCAATATCTCATGTTAATGTTTTAACATTGCTGCAATAGTTAGGATAAAATTGAATTTGCATAGCCCTCTCCTCATTAGATTAGTGTAGGAAGTGATTTCCGCTCACCTAGCTTCCTTTCTGATGCAGAGTGGTACGCAACGGAGGCAACCTAACAGGAAGGAGCTGCCAACAAAACAAACAGCATGATAAACTTCTCTATCGGCTGAACCTCATCATCATATTTCCTAACAACACCAACTGCATCATCATATTTCAACAGCATCATCATATTTCTGATGATCGCAAATATCCTCCTGTCGCCTACTATTTACCTCCTTCGACTGTCGCCTGTCATCATCATCATGATAATCAACGGGCGCAAACATCCTCCGGTTGCACTGTTCATCGGGTGCCAAATACAAGCGGCATCATCATGATATTCAATATCACCTTCGTCAGCAGGATATCCAAATATCCGGTTGTCCAAATATCCTGATGACGTTCCACTTCAACAACTTGTCTCCGATGCTTCACTGCCCGACGATACAAGCAACAGCATCATGATATTAAACATCCGGTTCCTCGAAACCTCCTGATGATGCTAATACAACTTCCTGCCTACGCCGATACCTTTCCACATAGCGACAACAGGATAAACTCGCATAGAGGGATTTCTGAATATCCTGATGACGATGACGTCATATCCTGATGACGATGACGTCACACATCATCCTGATGAACTCTTCAACACTTAGCCAAAAAACTCAACTTTCACACCCGCATCCGTTAGCGATATGCGGATGATGACCTTCCCTGAGAGATGATCCTGACTGTGATATATACACTGAGTATATATCCAACTCAAAACATCATGATGCACCTGCAACATGCAAATTTCAACAACTTCATGACCCGATCCTGATGGCGATGGATTCGCCGATGATGTTGCGGCTCGTTCCGACTGGAAACGCACATGCAGACTCCTGTGTATCCTTCCACTGCATGAAACACTCACAACCGCATAATTTCACAAAGATCATGTGACGACCGGGCCGGGTCACCTCCAAACCAAAATCTAACAGTTTATCTTCTAGACCTAGCACATGAGGATGCTAGGCTGATTTACAGCATGCTTCTAACAGATCTCCTGAACAATGCAATGCATAAACAGAAAACACAAATGCAATCTAAGCTATGATACAGGACCATTCCACCGATTTGCAGGATCAACCGGTGGAAGGGTTGAAAGTGGTCATTAGCTTGCAAAACGGAAAGGAAATCAACACAGATGCAAACAGATAATGCAAAAGACGAGATCTTATTCACTTGAAATTCAGTGTCCTGAATACAGCTTCACAATGTCTGAACTGCTCTCCTGAATCTCAACTCAACACCAGTACATCAATAACAAAGACTATATCAAACTATATCTAAACCCTACAGATCGAAGGTATATATAACAAATCCTTCGAGTACTACTAACATCACTTCCCAGCGGCTGGGAGCTTCCAAGCGGCTGGGAGAGAGGACAGCTCAGACTCTCTTATCCCGATCTCTAACTGCCTACACATACTCCTATGCTGACCTATTACATAGCATCGGTCACAGTGGACCTTATTACATGATAAGTCAAACATACTAAAAATAGATTATCCCGTCAGCATGATGATAACTATCCTACATCCTGATCATGTATGTCATCATGCGGACCAATATCCTGATCATGTATGTCATCATGCGGACCTATATCCTGATCATGTGCGGGTGCTCCTGCACCACTTTCATTCATCCTTGCACCTATTTATGAAAGGCCTCTTTGTATATTTTACACACTCTCAATATATGATAGGCATAATTTCATGCTCTATATTTTACTAGTGAAAGGTTGTTATGATGTCACTTTCAAATCTTGACTACTCCAACACTAGGTACTCTACTTATTTGACTCTAAACACACACTTGGATTGCTTAGCATAAAGTTGATGTTGTTCAAGAATGTCTAGAACTTGATTCACATGTTGTAGGTGTTCCTCCCAAGTTTTTCTATATATTAAGATGTCACAAAAAATACCAAAATAAATTTCTATGGAAATGTCCTAAAGATAGAGTTCATCAAACATTGAAATGGGTATGTGCATGGAAATGGGGGGCCAATAGCAAAAAATGATCTTCAATGAGTAATTCAAGATACCCATTCTCAAAATTTCAAGATGTGATAAGAAAAGATTAGTAGTGCTTAGAATCTAGTTTCTAAACTACTAATTTTAAAAAAAGATGGTGGAGATTAAGAGAGTCAAATAGGAGGAGCACACTAAGTGGTCCTATTTTTGTTAGAAAAATATAACATAGTGTTAGGTGTGATGCCCCTAAAATGTTAATTTTTTAAAGTATTTTGTAAATCTCTTTGGTGGAAAGTTAGCTAACATCATGTAGCTTATGCCAATTTTTTTTTGCTAATTTTTCAATGAATATAGTAGTTTTTACTAATTTTCAAAGTGGACATATCTTGAAAATTAGAAATCTAAGCATGTTCCCTAGTATATATACATCCTCTAGTATATATACATACTTATATATATAATATATTTTTTAGTACAATAAAAATAAAATTAGTAGCTAATAAAAAGGTTAAGGGAATAGGACTAGAATTTGAAATGAGCTATATTTTTTTATTTTTGTACAAGGGGTAAATCAACAAGTTACATAAATACATTAAGAGAAGAATAAAATAACAATGATATAAAATTATTTTTTTAAAAAAAATTATAGAATTTAATTGGTTCTCTCTCTCACACACACACATCTCTTTTTTTCTTAAGAAAAAATTCCAAGAAAGCACAACACAATATTTTCTACTTACAAATCTATTTTACACATAACACCTCAAAAGATATGGATAATTCTTTCCATTACAATGAGGAGTTCTAACACTCCATATGACTCATGGGAACCAAGTTTACAAGAACTAGATCACTCTACTCGACAAAAAAAGGGTCTTCAGTTCCTGTCTTCAATACCTACAATTTTTTTCATACAAATGACAAATATCGATGGAGGTGCTCACCTCCCAACCATAGGGTTTGTGGAAAACCTACCCCTGAGCTAGGAGGCCCTCTAAAACTAGGTGGTCACAACATAACAAGGAGAAATAAAAACCATCTCATACACATAACAACATATAGAAACTAACACATACTTGGATGACACTATTGAATCATTGCATGATTCACAATAAGGGGGAGAAGGGAAAACCAAGCTACTTGGGAAGAAAGAAAATAGAATTTGTCCTTTCACATTATCTCAACATCATAATTTCACAAAGCTATTTACAAATTTTTCTTTTAGCACATCACTCCTCCAATAACAAGCCATACTCCCTCACCAAACATCCATTTCACCACTTTTCCATTGAAACCACATTATGCAACACAAAAATGCTTCTCAAGAGGGGTTATCCACATCTCCCTTAACTCCACACATGGTTTGATCCCATCTAATTGGGAGATCCTAAACTAAATTAAACACACAAAACCCTCCCCAACATATCCATAGAAAAAACACACTCACACAACAAAACAAAAATAGCAAGACATTCAACCACACAAATGAAGAAGAACAACCATAACAAACATTCATACAATTTTCCAAACATAATATTTTGGAGAAGGATGGAATCCTATATCTACACTTCCAAGAAGATGAGATACTCCCTTGTTGCATCCTTCATAAGTAGGCTCCTCAATAATTTTACAAGAAAGCTCCCAATTCATTCCATTAACTTCCAAAAATAAGAATGATCAAAAAACCCCTTCTAAGAGCCATAAGAGTGGATTATAAGGAGGATGCCATGTCATCCATCCTCACCCAAGAGGATGAGGGCACATGACAACCACCTCATTCTCTCATCCCTACCCTTTTAACAATGAATGAGAATCACACCTTCCCATATGCACAAACATGTCTAGGTATGGTTAAGTGGAGTGTAGAACACTCTTCTCTTACACCATGCCCTTGGAAAGAGAGATGTGAGGGGGACTACCCAATCCACACTCCATCTCTTGCATGCAAAATTGTGGCATGCTCTTCCCAATGACTTAGGTGGGAACAAAACCCATCCGATACTCCACATACCTATGCAAAAAGGTTCCTATCCCCTAGACACTTGCCCAAGGGGGCTATTTATGCATAAAAATAAAGGAAATTGGATTTTTTATGCTTTTTAAAATTCCCCATAAGTGCAGATCTAATTTTGCATCCTAAGGGGACCCCCAACCCACAATACATACTTAACTTAATCTTAATACGAAGTTCAAATTCAATAAAAATAGTCAACACATTAATGTTACAATACATTAACACAAGGAAGGTCTTAGTCCCCTCATTGGCTAAGGCCAAGGTGCAATTTAGATAGACATAATCAGGCTTGTAGAGCACCTCCAAATTATTTTTCATTGGCAATTTGTAATCAATCGAACACTTAAAACCATCAAATACATTTGAAAGATAGCTAAAGCAATTGTGTCTATAATTTAAACATATCCATATACAATGGAAACTTTATTTATTTGCATAACTATCACAACTTAGCCTACTATTGTAACACAATTAGGCATTTTAACAATTTAATTTCATATACAACTCATAATGTTAGCCCATGCTAATTTCTAAAATTTTCCTTTCATAGACACTTACTCATAATTATCAATTTCAATTTAAAATTTAGATTAAATAATTCATCCAAAACATCATATAAATTGTCTGGATAAGTCTAAACATGATAAAATAGAGAGAGAGAATATAAAATCTTATATCAAATAAATATGCCACAAGGTTAATCTTATATAAACATACTCATCTAGTATCAATTGTACATCTAACATATGAATGATAATAGTTAACCATAAGTATCCACAAATCTAGATCTACAAAATATGCTCACAAAATAAAATCATTCTAACCATAATCATGCTATCCATGCTAGTCTATCATAACAAACATAATCCAAAATATAAGTATGCAAATCAACTAGTACCAATGTCTAAAATAGGTACAACAAGTGCGAATGAGATCACAAGAAAAAGTGGGTCTCACATGATTACACCATCTTGTGTCTCTAGCTATGTGTATACTGGCTAACCGAGGCTAGTTTATAGATATTTGTCTACTCACATGGATTGGCTTTAGCTCTTTATAAAATAGGATTACTACTTTATTTATCCCTTTATCTTTTAGATTTTCTTTAAACCCCCTTTGATTAGAGTAGGATTTAAAGTAGGAAAATCTTCAAATTTGCTTTGCAAAGCCTTATCTTTCATGATTGCATGTCTTACTTCATTGTTGTTTATGGAATATTATATGCTTTGTGTATGCAATAAGTGTTAAAATTAAATGTAATTTGAATGTTTAGATCTTAAAATCTATTTTATTTGTACAATAATGCCATCTTTTCTTTGATTTTACTTGAACCAACAAAAGCCCTTTAAAAATGGAACAACTTTACAATAGTCACAAAGTTATCCTACATAGCCATGACCTAGTGATATAGGCTTCGGGGAAGCCTGATTTCTTCCCAAGAGATTGATTTCCTTTCAAGAGAGGTGAAGTGAACCTATGCTTTTATATGAGTTAGTGAGTGTGTCTAGCCACCTATAGACAAACTATGGGTAAGATAGCTATAACGTAAGGGTTTGTAAGGGGTTGGGAAAATATGGCACACCAAATGAGGATCTTATGTATCATCCATGATTTTCCTTAAAGCTTTGATTGTATCCATTCCATTTTGTTCTTTAAGGAGTAGTTTGGCAAGAAAATAGATAGCAAATGAAGTTGGCATATACTTATCTATGTTAACAAGTTGATTGTAGATGGATTTAAATTCATTGACCACATAGTTTTTCAATTAATTTTTGATAATTGGATCATGATCATAATATCCCTCTACTTCATAATAATCCATGTGATCATCATGAGAGGTAGAAGGCATAAAGGTAGTTACAACGACAAGAGTAATGCTTAACATAGCACTTTGACGAATGGGTCCTAAGGGTCTTAGGATCTTTTTAGGCATGTAAGGCTAAACACAATGGCTTGGAAAAATAATAAATGCACATAATGACATAGATGAGAACTATACAAATTCAAAAATCTACCCTAAAGGATAGTCATTGAAGTTACAAGTTCACCAAAATTAAGGGAAATAATGAAACCCTAGAATTACTTTATATGGTCTACTCTAATGATTTAAAACCCTCAATTAAAATTTAGTTGAGATTGATTAATTTTGATCCATTAAGTAATCAGAGACATATAAAGATGTTGAAACAAGTGAGATGGGTTATAATTTACTTGGAAATTGATGTGATGTTGACTTTGAATGCTAATGTTTTGATAGAGATTTATAAATTGAAAAATGGAATTGGATTAGTGATCAAATGTCTATGACAATTGAATCCTATGTTTCTTGGACCTTAGTACAAGATTGTGCTCACAATCTAGTCCAACTAGATTGTTTGCATCCTATGCATGCAATTATGTCTTTAATGCTCTTCGATCGTTATAACTAGTTTGTCATTAATTGTACTTGCATCTAATTAAGTATGGTTCTAAATTGCACCATTAGGGGCTTGCTATGCATAGAGGCAAATGTGTTCAATTTCCTTGATGACAATCATGCTCTAAGGTTTATTTAAGAATATCAAAACATAGAAATAGAGAATGCTATATGTTGAGTAAACTACAACTAAATAAGTTGAGACTAAGATATGTATTGACTCTTGTGATAAGTGTGATCATATCTATGAATGAGAAATGCTAGTAATCAATAAAGAAAATTGACCTAGGATTATGTCCTTAAATACACAACCTTAGATTGCAATTTGAAACTTTTGGCATGCACACTGATGGGTGATAGTCATAACATGAGATTATCAGTTTTGAAAGCAAAATAAAATAAAATTTGAAACTAGGTGTAGATTATGCTCGCGATTTAGTCTAGGGATGTGATTGTAGGTGCTCTCCAATCCATAAAGGCAAAGGTCTTGGGAAATGGGCTAGTAATATTTTGAAGTGGAAGATCTAGTTTAACAAAGTGGTGGGTTCAAATTAGGGATAATGAGTCTACCAAAAGAGTCAAATTAGGATTTAAGACCATACATTAATAGAATCCACTCAAAATGACATAAAACATAGAAATAAAATTGTGAAAAATAAACTTCTCTCCTCTACACCGAAAGAAAATAATAATGTTTTTACTCTTCGAAGCTCTAAGTGTAAACAAAATCTCAATTGTGTGACATGTGTAGGCACAAATAGACAAATAAACATAATTCTTATATTTATTTAAGAAAGAGAACTCTATTCATACATATGGATAGGAAAGAAGCTACGGAATAGAAATTACAAACTCTATGTTAATACTTTTACATAATGTAATTTCTCTTTACTATAAATAGAAATTACAAACTTTTTTCTCAAGAAAAAAAAGAAAATAAGCTATGAAATTAAAAAAACTCAACCTTTCTTTACTTTTTAGTGTTTGAAAGTACTTGTGTGTTAAATCCCACCTTTGGAAAAAATATCAAATTATCATTAATAAATAATTTACTCATATGATATGATTTTAAAACATAGTGTTCACGTCACACATTAAGGTTCTAATCCATATTAGGTGGGACAAAATGAAAAAGGTGTTTGTCGTGTGTGAAACCACAAGTACATTAGGTGGAGTGGGGGTAATGCATTAGCACTGCCTCTTGTCGGGCACGGAAAGTGGGTGGTATTGCAGAGTCTTCAACATCATCGTGCACGTTCACTCAAGAATAAAATCATTGGAAATTTGTATACGTTTGAACAAATTCAATTCACCCACACGTAAGTCAAGAGGGACCGCACGACAAAAGGCGTCAATAGAAAAAGTGAGAAATGTTTGTAGCAAAAGAGATCATTATGATTTGATAAATGAGATTGTTCAAACCCCCACTTATCATATAGAATGTGTATGCACGTAATTTCCTTTGGGGTTAAACCTGCCATATAGAATGGAAAACATATTTTTCTTTGAAAAATGGAGAGTTACACAAGCATGGCTTACCATTTGTGTCAATATGGATATGTAATGGAGAATAAACATCTTATATAAAATAATTAGGTTAATTATATAATGTAATTAATTATTCACAATAAATAAGTTAGGATTGAAAATAATAAATGTTATATTAAAGAAATTTAAATATGATATTTGGTTAGATTTTAGAGATAAAGGAAAATAATGTTAAAGATGAAGGGCACTGATTTGTCACATAATTGGAAATTTAGGATCTAATCGAACAAGTGTCTTGGACTCTATAAATAGAGTGTGTTTCACCCTAGTTTAGATATGCACTTGTGGAACTAATCTTCGTGATTGTGGAATTAATTTGGCATGTGGATTTAAACCTATAACTATATTAATGAATTGGAAGAAAATGGTCTGTCATGATTTGTTCACCTTGTTCTTTGATATCTAAATCTTGGTAAGGACTAGTAGTGTTTAGAAACACCTTTGGGGAATTTGTTGAATTGTAAGGGTCATGTTCTCCTCAATTAGACCCCTAGTTGGATTAATTCAACGACTTTAGAACAAGGATTGAAGATAGAAAGAAATCATATAATAGACTTAGGATGATGTATGCTGACGTAATGCTTTGATATTGTTGAGAGGATGTTCTCATAAATACTCTATAACATTCTCTTCAATGACTCCTACGTTGTTTTAGATGATGTTCAAATGAATGAATGGATGTCTTTGAATACAACAATATAGCACATAATTCAACACAAACATGTGATAGGTCAACTCATAATGGCTTGTGATAAGGTTAGTGATGTGTAAATTTGAATTTTGAATTTTAAAAGTTTAGGTTTCAAATCTACAATTGTGGAAATGCTTGGGACAAGTCCCCACCTATAGATATGATCTAGGGTGACAAATGGGGGATCGAGGGATCATGTGACCAATTTTGGGGGAAGAGTGATGATGGGATTGTGATGTGGTGATGATATGAGTTAGATTCATGCAACAAAATGGCCACTTGTAGACTTGTTATTACATTAAGCACACCCCAATCAAAGCCAACCCAAAACATAAGGGAAAAGCACATGGGTAAGCAAGTTTCACCATTACATTCCCCCTTTTGATGTGCATACGAACTACTAGGTGGATGCATGTCAAAGTAAGACAATCAATCAACATGGAAATTAAATGTTTTTCAAACACTTAAAATGATATAGATGTGCATAAAGTGTACAAATTGTAGACACCTAAAATTGTCTCATCAATATTCTAGCCATAATCAGGACATCACTTGACCATTTCCTCTACAATTAGTTGAATAAATTCCCATTTATTCGATTAGTTATCCAATTTTCATTCCAACATTAATTATATAATATTTTATTATTTAATTAATCACTATTCATGTATTATTCATCTAACCCTCTTCCTAGCATTAATTAAACAAATTCAACCATTTATTTAATTAATCAGTCATTTTCAATAATATAACCCTAGATAAATAAATTCAAATATTTATTTATCTAGGTCCCTTATCCTCATACCAAAAATAAAATAAATATTTTTATTTATTTATTTCCTTATTTTGTTCACTTTTCATTAAGTTGGCTAAAACCAATTAGCCAACTAATTACCCACTTGCACAATCTTAAACCATGATCAACCCATTCTAACCTTGCACATCCTCCAAAAGTGTACATAAGTCCTTTTGGGGATGGGTCTTCTTACATGAGGTATGGGAAAGTCCTTTGCATATCCCTCCAAAAGGTACCCTTGGTACTCTTTTGATCCTCACCATCCACTTCTTCCAAGGAGATCCTCCATCATTGATCTCCCTTGAATCTTGGACCTCCACTTATGCACCAATCAAATCATGCCACTTGGAGGCTCATCATCAATCCAATCCTCTCAACCAATCTCGACCATTGATCCTTTAAATCAATCTCAACCCTCCATCAACCCATCAAAAAATCTATAAATTGAATCTCATCGAAGCCATTTTCAAGACTCTAGGGATTGCAAAATTATGTTGTAGGTTTAAGGAGCAATTAACATATCAGCGATCAAGGAGCACATCCACAATATCTAAGGTTTGCATGTGTTTTTATTCATTTAACATCATTTGTATTATGCACTCCTTATTGCTCCAATTAGAGGTTGCATTTATATGTAAATGAATAGGCTAAGCTAATTTAGTTTGTTCTTGTATGTTTGCATGTTCGATGGGACTCTAGTCCCTTTATCTAACTATCTTTTAGTGTTTTAAGTCTCTTGTAGCTTGCATGTTCTAGTTTGGCATTTGCAGGACCTATTTCGGGGCTTCTGAGACCTATTTCAACATATGTGCTTATGGATGGGTACCTATGTGACAGACTTGAGCACCTCTATCTTTAATCATGAGAGCTTGTCATCTAAAAACTAACATTTTTTTGGGCCTTTTGACCATCGTTTTGGACTAAAATCTTGGGATTTTGTAGGTTTTATTATTTTAATGTGTTATTTATCATTCTAATCCCATTTCATTGTAGATTAACATCATTTTTATAGATCAAAATCTCATTTCCCATCCCTAATCATAGATCAATGTCTTTGTCATGGATCAACATTTACATGACATGATTCAGCACCTTTACGATTGAACCCTAAAACATCATTTTCACCACTTTTAACACCTTTAGCTCTTGGTTTTTTTAATCAAACAATCACTTTACAAGGTGTTACATGCTGCTCATTTTCCAACTTCCCCTTTCTATTTTGTAGATTAAACATTTTTTTGTAGGGTTTTCATCAAATTTTTCTAGACATAACCCATTTCAAGGAGTCTAATCATGGATGGGGGCCTCTGATCATGGATGGACACCACTGTAATGGATAGCCACCTTTATCACATAAACATGAATTTCTACATATGGGTACCTTTATCATAGATAGGTGCCTATAGGTATATTTGTTCATTTTTGTAGTTAAGTGTCTATGTAATCCTTAAGAACCTATAGGACTATTTTAGCATTTCCATGTTTGAAATAGTGTTAATCAATTTTTATTGGGATTTGAGCTTTGCTAACCCATAAATTAATCATTGTTGTGCCTTATGAGCTAACATAATCTTGTGCACGAAATCACTTGTCCAAGATAATTATCAAACTAATAATGCTTTGTTGTAGCATTGTTTGTCGAAGGAAACATCTTTTTATGCTCTAATCTTAGGTACACTTTAATTTCTTAAGGGGAATTAATCCTATTTGTTGTTCTTGTGAGGCCTACTCATGTGTATGCTCTATCCTTGAGCTTTCGAGTGATCTTGGAGATCAAAAGCTTGAATTGGTCTCTTTTTATTACTTTCATCCCAAGGTCTTTTGCATGTATGCTCTTCTCTCACACCACAAGGTGGTCTTGAGAATAAAAACACATAAGCTCTTCCCCTTAGTGGGCCTATCGAAGGATTTCATCATCTTAGGGTATGACTGAACCCTCATGTTCTAGTCGGCTATACAAATTTGTGAGAGAAACAAAAGACCCTCCCACTGGGGGACACTTGTCTCTTTATCTAGGATTGCAAGAAATTTATACCTTGAAAAGTGAAGGAGAAGAGTAAGTTACCCTCTCGAATGACACCATTAGACATACCCCTTATTTCATGGACATTGGCCTCATGTACCTTGCGTATATCGACGATGCCCCTAGAAGCCTTGTTCATTCTAGCTTAAGACTATCGATTGTATATGTGTGTGGTGCATCTATAAGTGGTTATCCCTTAGAAGTCTCTCACCTAGTGCCCCTAAAAATAGATGTGCATGTCGTATATGCTCTCCCCTCATGCCTTTTGAGCAATCTTTGGGTGATCAAAAGTGGTTAGTTTCCCCATCATAGGACTTACACATCATACTTAGATAAGGTATAGGTGGGCCCACATGCATATGCACTCCTACTTGAATATTATAGGATTTTTCATGTTCTTGGCATGTTTTCTTGTCAAAATCCATGAATCCCCCAAAATCCAAATTCCAAATCTTTTACAAACCTTTGAATGTTTCAATTCAAATCTTTTGTTTGCAAACATAAAAAAATCACCCAAGGTTAATCAATATTTCATCCAAAGTAACCCAAATCCATCCTAATCATCCATTAATCACCCACATAATCCTTCAATCTTACTTAAGGCATTGAAACCATTTATCCAATAAATCACTTAATCCAAGGTCTTGTGCATAATCCTTAAGCTAATCCCCCAATGCAAATCAAGTTATCAAATCCAATCAAGGTCCTTGACTTAACTCACTTAACCATCCCCTTAATCACATCATAATCCCTAAATCAATCCCATCATTGAGCTTCGTGTCCATTATCACCTTAATCCAATCCTATTTTATCTCCACCTAATTCATCAAGCAATCCCAATCCAATCAATCTCATCATCCTTAAATCCATTATCATCCTAATCAACTCCCATTTACCACCTAATCATCTCATCCAAGTCTCAATCACGTCTAATTAACCCTTTATCCAAATCAATTATCCATTTGTTAATCCCAATCAAAATCAAATCCCCAATCCTTTATGTAAAGACCATCCATTGAAAAATCAAACTTGGTTAAGGACTTACCCCTTTCAACCCCATCCAACATCAAATCAACCAAGGGCCCTTGATCTAATCCTTTCAAATCCCAATCATAATCCATTTACCCTCATCCTCCAAATCCCAATGAATCATCAAAACCATCATCACAAGGCCCTATACCTAATCCTTTATCATCCATGAAATCACCATCCAATCAAACACCAAACAACATGATTGAGCACATCTGTTCATAAACAAGTTCGTGTGTGACATAAACATGTACCTCTATGTTTGGGTGCTTATAGAGATATCTAGGTCCCTCTATCATTGAGAAACTTTGTAATACTTGAGCGCTTGTGTGACATATTCAGGTATTTCTATCATACCAAGTCCAATAAACTCCATCCAACCAATCAAACATCAAAGGTCCCTTGGCCTAATCAAACCCCAATTGGTCCAATCCAATTATCAAGTGTCATGCATTCTTGACTCAAAATCAAATCCAAAATCAATCCAATGAATCATCAAGTGCCATACATCCTTGGCCTTAATTAACCAAAATCAAATCAATCTATCCAAGTATCAAGTGGCATGCATCCTTGACCTTGATCAATCCAAAATCATCAAGTTACCTAACCCCTTAAACCAAAATCCAAAATCATTATGATATCAAAGCAAATCTTAAGGTCTGATCCTTATAAATCCAAATTCATCAAATCATCCAAAATCACATCATCCCAATGTTACATATGAAAAGTTGGAATGAGGTTGAAGTGTAGTTAATTAGATTCAATCAAACCCTCCTTTCACATATACATTCAAGGACACCAATCGAGCTAAATCACTACAAATGGAGAGGACTTTAGCTATAGGTTGATGTCACTTAGGAATGATAGGAAAGATAGAATAGATTGATAGATATGTCAAACCCTAGTACAATTAAGCCTTAAACCCTAATTATATGATTCCAGATACAGAAGGATAAGATATGATAAATAGATTTAAATAGATTTAGATCAATAATGATAAATAAACCCAAACATCAATGGAAGTTGAAAGCAAAGAAGATTTAAAACCAACACAAGTAAATATACTTACAAACTCCTTTACCTATCCTTTTCCATTGTTTGCCTATCTTTCTTTGATCTTGATTGTGAAGCCCTCAGAAGCTTTCCTTGCTTGCTTGCTTGTTGAAGATGACAAAGGAAGAATGGCTTTGATACCTGTTTGTGTTGAATGTGAATTTCAAACACATGATAATGGAGGACACTTGAAAATGGAATGAAGAAGAGAATGAGAGAAATTTGGGTATAGTGATTGTGCAAGATGAAGTGTGTCTGAATGGCTTGGGTGAGGGTTTCATTTATAGATTTTTGAAAAAGGAATGGAGGGTGAGGATCAAAAGATGAGATCAATGGCTCTCATTTTTTGTGAATCTTTAATTCATAATGGATGATTTAAAAATTTATTTTTAATGAGAGTGGATTATGACAAATTGAATTTTTTAATTTAATTAGTGGAGGACAATTGAATTAAAAATTCAATTAGTGGAAGAGTGGAGGATAATTGAATTAAAAATTCAATTAGTGGAAGAGTGGAGGACAATTGAATTAAAAATTCAATTAGTGGAGGACAATTGAATTAAAAATTCAATTAGTGGAAGAGTGGAGGATAATGGAATTAAAAATTCAATTAGTGGAGGACCATTGAATTAAAAATTCAATTAGTGGAGGACAATTGAATTAAAAATTCAATTTTAGAGGATAGTGGGGGACAATTGAATTAAAAATTCAATTTTGGATAATTGAGGATATTAGCTAATTAAATATTAAGAATATTTAATTATATGTGCCACATGGTGAGGTGGAAGAGATGAGGTGGAAAGATGAGGTGGATTGATGAGGTGGATTTAGGACTTGAGACATTAGAAGAATTTAGGGAATTTAATTAAATAAAATGATTTTATTTAATTATGGGATAATGAAACAATCAAATAAACTTATAATATTTATTTAATTGACAGAAGAAAATAAGAATAAGATAAATATCAAAATATTTACTTAATTCAACCTGAGCCAATTTTAGGTTTATACATTTTGCCCCTCTTTGAAGCAATGTGTTTTATCACATTGTTTCAAAGAATAAGAAGTTTGATAATGATACATGCCCCAGTTTGCCCCTGGTACAGGTTATGATGATAGGATGCCCCCTCGGGAGATTGGACGGGGAGAAGGTAGAAGGCGTGAGACAGACAATCTCACGATGAGATAGGTTGATAGGAGATGAAATGGTTGGATGCAGAAGAAAGGGATGAATGATATGGAATGCAAGATAAAAAGATGATAACACACACAAGCAAGTAAGCAAGTATGCACAAATGACACAAGCACAAACAAGGTATTGCCCCTGTCGAGCGGTAAACCAACGATATGGATCGATGATGTTTGGTTTCAGGAATGAAATATGTCGTATAAGACTCTGGGTCTGGTTTCGACAATATAACATCCTGTCTAAGACATTTGATACGATAGTGTTGTCATGGCGGGGAACAATATATCCCTAGACCAACACGGCAGGCGTGTTGTCATGGTGGGGAATGATGGATCCCTAGAGCAACATGAAGGATAGTATCTAGTTCTAGGAAATGAAGCATGTCATGTAAGACGCGTGTGTTGGTCTGATTTCTACAATGCAACATCCTGTATAAGACAATTGATTGATTAATTGATTGAGTTGGTTTACGACCAGACAAGGATCAAGACCATTGATTGTGATTGGATCATTTGACAAGATTGACTTGACTTGATTGGCATGGATTAAGGATAGACTTGCAATTGGATACGGTATGGATATGGATGTGGGTACGAGACGTAATTAGATATGGCATAGATATGGAAATGGATATGAACTATAGTTGGATACGGTATGGATATTTGTCACCTTGATATAGCATGTATTTTGAAGCGCTTTCATCATTGGGCTTTATTATGTTGTAAGAAAATACAAGCATCTAAGTATAATTGAACCGAGATGACCTGAGTATTGCTTACATGGATTTTTGATTTAGCAAGTCAATACAAGCATCTAGCCAAAATTGAATCTAGATGACCTAAGTATTTCTTGCATTTTTCAATAGACAAGGATTGCCCCTTTTCATGTTTAGATCTCGGAGTCCTCGATGATCTTTTACCGATCATGTCGTTAGACAAAAATCATCATATTACTAAAGTTTAATCCACAAGTAGTAGACAAAGAAAATAATCATGCCCCCATCATAGCATCTCTAGCTTTTGGCATCCTCGAGTAGCATAGAAAGGCATGATAGCATAAATCAAGACTTTGTAAGTTAATCTAACCAATCACAAAATGTTCTTTCATTAGATGTGTCTTTTTCCCATAACTGGTATAAAATTAGATTGAGTGTTTTGGTATGGTGCTTTGTTTTGCCTTGGATAGGTTGATGTTTTGCATCATGATTTTTGTTGTTTTAGGAAGCGTGCTTTGTTGCTCTTGTTTGTCTAGCAGAAGGTATCACAATCCTTATTGGTGGGACGGACCCTAAGGGACTAACCTAGTGCCTCGGGGGTGCATTAGAATAATGGCCTTGCCTACGTGACGACGTAGAGGCAACGTAGTTCGGGGCTTGGACCATGGATGGACTAGAGGATAGACGACAAGATATGAGATGGACGGGGAAGCAAAGCCTCGGGGGTGCATTGATAATGGCCTTGCCTATGTGACAACGCAGAGGCAACGTAGTTCGACAAGAACCCTAATGGACCTAAGATATGGATCAGATGAGACATGATATGGAACATACATGGATCAGATATGGATCAAATAAGACACGATATGGATCAGATATGGAACAAAAAGAGACATGACATGGAATAGATATGGAACAAACAATACTGATGACAAGGAACCACCACAGATATGTAGATGGATGGAAGATAGTAGATACATATGGTTATGAGGATGGGCAATAGTGGACAGAAGAAAACAAGGATGTGATCTCCAAGGACTATGTCGCATAAGTGTAACATGCCCCATTGTAGGTAGAGTACGTAGGATTGTTCATGACAATGCTAATGATGATAGGAGGATGAGAGGATAATGAATGATTTGCATGGTATGGAGGGATAAGGTATGTCAAGAGCCATTCAAAACATTTGTCAACATTGTGCCCCCAATCTTTATCAAGACCAAAGAATAGAGGAAAGGAAGTTTGGATGGATGGACAGGACCGGATAGGTATGTAATGGATGGAGGATAGGATAGGAAATGGTATGAAAGGAAACTGGTAGGAGAAGATTGATATGCCGATGAGACAAGGTGCCCCCAAGTATAGGTGACATAGAAGATCAATTTACATATGATGCATGTTTACCAGGTTTTCATCATGGTACTTATCCAAGGCGCCTGTTTACCTGGTTTTCACCATTGGATGAAGGGATTTTTCTTTACTTTTCCCCCCCTTTTTTTTGACTATTTAGATTGGAGAAGGTGGATATGGAAAGACTCAAGTATAGAGTTCCTTGAAAGGTGATAGTCCTGCTAGATAGATATTGTCGAATGGACCATGTTCTGTGTTCTCATAGATGTTGGTAGGGGATTGCATGAAAGTGATATGGCATAGGTAGATAGTGGATTATGATGCAGAATATGGAGGGAAGGCTTATGCAAAAGCATGGACCATAGGAATAGGATGAGGAAGATATGTAGGATAATAGTGGAAGGAAGGGGAGATGGAGTTATATGGAAGTGTTGTGGGATGGAAGGGAATCATGACCAACGGTTGCACATACCGTGGTAAACATTGAAGCTAGTGATGGGAAGTAGTGTAGGAAGCAACAGAGACTTTTGCTTGTGGATGCATGATTTAAGAATTTATGGACCCACATAGACTTAGTATTTTTCTGATTTTGGCTTGCCATATGGGAGGGAAGAATTTGAGACTTTTGGATGGAATGGGAGAAAGTGAATGGTTGGAATTCTTGAGAGGTGGATGCCTCATGTAACTTTAGGGCTGTTTGCTTGGGTACCCAAACCATTTTGTTTTTAGGTAGTACCTGTGAAGGTATGTGCTTGGGTGTATGCAGCTTTTGTGCAGTTTTTGGAGTAATCATTTGTTGCTTGGGGACCCACACCTTTTTCAATTTGGCATATAGATTTGTGGGTGCAGGCTTCTCTGTAGAAGGATGTTTCTTTGATTCTTGGCTTTTATATCCTAGGTCATGAGGACTCTGAGGGTTTTTTACTTTATAGGTAGAGGCATCCACATATTTGTCATTGAATCCCTGTGGGATGGTAGAAGTGAGGTTGGTGAAAGCTCTTTGTTTAGACACCATGTGCATTTGTTGGCCATGATTGGGATATTGAGAGGATTTATAGATGGATGGATAAGGTGTTGGAAGAAGTGGTGGTAAAAGGCATGGAGGGGTGTTAGGAGTTGGAAGTAGCAGAGGTATATTGGATGGTGGGATATTAGGAGTTGGAAGCAGCAGAGGTAAATTGGATGGTGGAAGGTGTATGGTCACATGCTTGTGGGATGTGTATGATAAGGGAGGTGGGATGGTGACATATGTTTTGGGAATATGATAGGATTTGCGATGGAAAGTCGTGGACTTTGGAGGAGTGGAGGAAGTACCAACATCTCGAGTTTGCTCACCTTGGGGTATGTATCCCAGGCCATATGAAGGAGGGACATTGACATGGACGGGCTCCAAAATACCTTGTTCATGAAGGCCTAAGCCTTTACCTTGATAGTTCATATTCTGGAGTATGCGGTGGACAACAGGATTATGTATAGGTTGCACTAACAGTGAGTTCTTTATTGGATGAGGAAGATGCAATAGCAGATAATGGTTGCTGGTGTTCTAAGAAAGAACATTCATGCATGAAGGTAGTAAGACCAAGGATATATGGTGGAGGATTTGTAGCTTGGTCAATAATGGATGGTGAAGGATCGTTTGGATCTTGATCATCATTATGCTCTTTATGGTCTAGGTTATGGGGTTGATCATCCATGTGCACTTGGGAGGCAAGTGTCTCATCATAGGAAGTGGAAGTTGTTGGATCACGAATGGGACTAGGTGGAATATGGATAGGAGTAATGGAGGTTTCTCGTTCATGGATGGGTATGGGATCAAGTTGTTCAAGGACATCCTCTTCATAGGGCATATCTTGATCGTAGAACAGGTAAAGGTTATGGATGGGTTGCATGAAAGTGTTTTGATCTTGAGTTGGACTAGGGCTTAATGTTTCCACATGCTTAGGATTAAACTCTTGACATACCTCTTGGGTTGCTTGAATGGAAGTGGAAGGCTCTTGGATGGGCTCGTGGTCAACAACATGAGGGTGTGATGGACCTTGACTTTGGTGCATGGTAGAAGGCTCGTTGAGAAGCTCAAGGGGTTGCGGATGACATGAAGGGGTTGTAGGATTTGACATGGTATTGGAAGAATCTTTGGTAAGGTCAAGGACCAGACTTTGGGGACATGGTTGACGTTCTACTAGTAGTCCTTGGATCACATCCGTCGCAGGTGTATGGGTAGATGGATGATATAATGGATGAGCAATAATAGCGGATGATGTTGTAGGCTTAGGACTGGGATTAGGTTGGGGGCTAATTGGATTGGGTGGATTAGGATTCGGATTGGATGAAGGGATAATCTTACCATAATTTATGATGTTTTTGATCAATCTCTTAAGTTTGACACAATTGGTTGTTGTATGGCCCTTATATCTATGGTATGCACAATAATGGTTTTCATTATACCGAGGGGGTTTAAGGATTGGTTCAAAAGGGTCTATCGGTGGTAGCTCAATCAAATTTGTTTGAACTAATTGTTGTACGATTATGTCCAAGGGATCCTATGCTGGAGGATTGGTAGAACATGGGTATGGAGTTGATGAAGGGCTTGATGGGCTAGAAGATGGACTAGGGGTAGGATCACATGGTGGTCTTATGATAGGACTTGTTGGCTCATGTGTTGGCATGAGATTGGATGGTGAAGGCCACTCATAAGATGCATTGGCTAGATTGGTATCTCCCTTGTCAAAGGTAATTAAGTCTTTTTGTATTAGGCTAGCATGGTTTATATACAAAGGGCCACTTGGACTTGCAAGTGCTTCTTGTTGCAAAGGTGGACGTAGGCTCACTTGTGCTTGTTGTGGAGGCAATTGATAGGCTTGGTGGTTGGATAAAATGGTAGGATATTTAGACAAAAGATCTTGAGGTTGGTATGAAGTTGAGGGCATTTGATCTTGTTGCCACTGTGGATTTGGGCTTACATGTTGTTATGATTTGGGGGGATATGTTGATGTGGCATTGAAATGATAGGTGGATGAAGTAGGTTGGTATGAAGTTGCAGATGATGACATGTAAGGTTGATGTGGAATTTGTTGAGGTTGAAATGGTGTTTGGATTTGTTGTTTTGATATGATTTGTTGTTGTTGGAATTGTTGAATGTATTGATGTGATGATGATGGAGGGGTTGCATAGGGTAATGGTTGTTGAGATGGAGATCGATATAGAGAAGGGCTAACATTAGAGGAAATGGAATAAGTTGGTATAGAATTAGGTTGATGAGAGGATAGATATGATGGGATAGGTGCTAGATAGGATGGTCATTGGACTTTGCAAGTGGCCAAGAGGTGTTGGATTTCTTCCAAGAGGTATTGTATGTGTGAGGATTAGCTTGTTCGACCTATTTGAATTAATTCTTGAATGCTTTGAAAGGTTTGCTGTTCTAAAGGGGATTGGCTTGCATGCATGTGGTGAAGCCTATGAAGGAGCTGTTGGAGGTCCTCTAAGGTTGACATGATGTCACACAAGTGTTTAAGTCTTAAGTCCTTTTTGGCAAGTGCTTGGCTATGATTCGATGATGATGTGGATTGTTTGGATGAAGTTGATTAGGATGAAGGTGACTAGGATGAAAGTTTATATTGATTTGTTTATGTGTTTGGTGTTTATAGCTTGATTTGGCAATGTTCAATCAAATGATTATGCATATACACACATGAATCACTCACACAAGACACATAAGCAAGTGTTTTTTTTACTTTGAAAATGAAATGTGATGATTATTAAGCAAGCACTTGAAAACACATCACAAGCCTAATGTCTAGTCAAGTTGGTATGGCCAATTAGGTCTTAGACTAGATTGTACAAGGTTGACTATGGAATTGAAAGTGAAATCCTATCACACAGCCGGGAGAAGGGGGTAACCCACCCTTCACCTTCACTTCCCAAAGGTAGAGAGTTCTTTGGGGCTTAGCCAAGAGTGACAGGATTCTGATTTCAATAAGGGTGTGTTTTGATTCAGCCTCAGATGAGGTCGTCCCTAGGGGTGATGAAATCCCCTAGCAGGCCTCCTAGGAAAGGGGTTGACAAAAGCAAATCAAGTGAGGTGTTTTTGATCTCCAAGGTCACCTTGTGGTGCGAGGAGAGAGCATACACACACACACTTGATTCACACTCGTACTTGGTTAATTGCCCTTAGAAATTGAAATGTGTGAGGGATATGCCAATAAATGGTTCTTTTTAGTCCAATTTAAAAATGTGATTGAAGACACTGGTTGAGTTTAAGCCCAATTTCAATGATGTGTGATCAAACAAAGTTCGTTTTAGAAGCCCAAATCAAAATGTGTTTGCAAACAAGATTGAGAGATAAAGGATGAAAATGGATGCACCCAGATTTTTGTTTGCTATCCAAATTGACATTTTTGCTTATCCTAATGTTGTTCCAGCCCTGAATGATCACCTGCAAGTCACAGAATTGAAAACGAAGCACGTAGACTAGCCAAGATGATCGTTATGCGAAAATTGATAATCTGATAAAATCTAATGAGAAATGAATTGATACATAAAAATAGATTACATGAATAGAAAATTTAGCCAATTCTATGCGATTTGAAAAAAAATTCGCTAAAAAATGATCAATTTTGCTCTAATTATGTGCGTTTGAAGGTTGCAAGTAGGTTTGACTTTGACTACGAAAAAATGTTGCAAAATGCTATAGTCACCTGAAAATGTCCTCACGGTTGCAAAGGTCGTCTCGTCAGCTTTCCAGAAAGTCCAGATTTGCAAAATTTTGACTCCGTATGCAAAAGTTGTGAAAATTGGAAAAAATCGGCCTATTTTGCTAAGTGGGAAAAAAAAATGAATATCCCCCTTTTTTGGAATTTGTATTTTTTATTTTTTTATGTTTTGTATTTTGAATTTGTTTATTTTTATTTTTTTTAAAGTTGGTGTTATTTAAAAAAAACAAAAAAGTTGGGTTGGTTGGTTTTTTGTTTTTTTTTTTTGTTGGTGGAGGGCAGGTGGTGGTGGCAGAGGTGGCTGGTGGAAGGGCGGAGGTGGGGCGACGGTGGCTGGGTGGAGGTGGATCGTGGGGGTCGGGAGATGGCGGAGGCCACGCAGAGCAGGGATCGGGGGAGGTAGGTCGCAGGGTAGGGATGCGGGGGAGTGTCGGCGGAGGAGGGACGAGATCGGGGGAGAGGGGGTCGGGGGAGGGGAGGTCGCAGGAGTGAGGGGCGGCGGAGGGGAGAGAAGGCGTGGGGGCCAGGGTGTAGAGGGTGTAGGGGAGTGGTGGAGACGTAGGGCAGGGGGCCGGGGGAGGGGAGGCGTGGGGGCTGGGTTGTAGAGGGCACAAAGGGGAAAGGGTGTTGCGGGGTGGCGCGCGGGTGGGGAGGGGGTGCAGGGGCTGTGGCTCTTGCAATGTGTTTTTTTTTTAAATTTTTTTTTGAAGTGTTTTTTTTTTTTAAATAAGAAATAAACAAACTCAAAACCTAATGTAATTTGATTTTTTTTTTTTTAAATTTATTTATTTATTTTTTGTGATTTTCTACTTTTGCAAAAAAGAAAGAAGATCTAAAAATAAAAAATGCTTGCTGTTTTTTTGTTTTAAACAAGAAAAATTTCTTTTTTTTAAAAAAAAAATTTATTGCAAAAAAATGGATTGAAAAATTAAAAAAAAAATTTCAAAAAATTTTGGGTAACAAAATTAGACAAATGATAGGGGATTTCTTACCTCTGAAGCCTCCCGGACTCAACAGTGAGCTTGATTTGTGCGTAGGAGGCCATTTGTGAGAGTTGATGCCCGAATGGTCTTTGAAACACCTGAATCTGCAACAAAAACTCTAAGACAAACACTCACAAACAATGTGGATTAGATCACGGTGGGCGCCAAAATGTTAATGGGAAAATAGATTTAGATCAATAATGATAAATAAACCCAAACATCAATGGAAGTTGAAAGCAAAGAAGATTTAAAACCAACACAAGTAAATATACTTACAAACTCCTTTACCTATCCTTTTCCATTGTTTGCCTATCTTTCTTTGATCCTGATTGTGAAGCCCTCAAAAGCTTTCCTTGCTTGCTTGCTTGTTGAAGATGACAAAGGAAGAATGGCTTTGATACTTGTTTGTTTTGAATGTAAATTTTAAACACATGATAATGGAGAACACTTGAAAATGGAATGAAGAAGAGAATGAGAGAAATTTGGGTATAGTGATTGTGCAAGATGAAGTGTGTCTGAATGGCTTGGGTGAGGGTTTCATTTATAGATTTTTGAAAAAGGAATGGAGGGTGAGGATCAAAAGATGAGATCAATGGCTCTCATTTTTTGTGAATCTTTAATTCATAATGGATGATTTAAAAATTTATTTTTAATGAGAGTGGATTATGACAAATTAAATTTTTTAATTCAATTAGTGGAGGACAATTGAATTAAAAATTGAATTAGTGGAGGACAATTGAATTAAAAATTCAATTAGTGGAAGAGTGGAGGACAATTGAATTAAAAATTCAATTAGTGGAGGACAATTGAATTAAAAATTCAATTAGTGGAAGAGTGGAGGATAATGGAATTAAAAATTCAATTAGTGGAGGACCATTGAATTAAAAATTCAATTAGTGGATGACCATTGAATTAAAAATTCAATTAGTGGAGGACAATTGAATTAAAAATTTAATTTTGGAGCATAGTGGGGGACAATTGAATTAAAAATTCAATTTTAGATAATTGAGGATATTAGCTAATTAAATATTAAGAATATTTAATTATATGTGCCACATGGTGAGGTGGAAGAGATGAGGTGGATTGATGAGGTGGATTTAGGACTTGAGACATTAGAAGAATTTAGGGAATTTAATTAAATAAAATAATTTTATTTAATTATGGGATAATGAAACAATCAAATAAACTTATAATATTTATTTAATTGACAGAAGAAAATAAGAATTAAGATAAATATCAAAATATTTACTTAATTCAACCTGAGCCAATTTTAGGTGTATACAGATGTCACTTAAGAATGATAGGAAATATAGAATAGATTGATAGATATGTCATACCCTAGTACAATTAAGCCTTAAACCCTAATTATATGATTCCAGATACAGAAGGATAAGATACGATAAATGATCACACAGGAAGACACTAAATACAAATTAGAAACATACCAGGATTCAGATTTCTGAAGGTGAAAACTTCAGCGACATGAGGACGAGAGCCCTAGTCCAACATGCCACTTTTTCTCTAGATCGAGAATAGTGAGGTGATGAAGACTACAACCTGCTTCAGAGTTTCTAGCAATGACGGTCGAGAGGACACAAGGGCGGGTGCCCTAGTCTAGAGAGGAATATTCTCTGCTCTTTTCTTTAGATCTTGAATCTATATTCTCTGCTCTGATCTCCTATAACTCCACACCACAAGATCCCACACCTGTAACCTGTAATCACAAGAGATGGGTTGGTGGTTGTGGTGTTTAGGAGCTTGCCTCAGTCAAGCCCTGGAATGACATTCAAGCCTTCCAACATCATTGTTAGATAGAGTGTCTGTCCTTGGTGGACAGATGCAAAATCCAATGATGAAATAATTTGATTGAAGCACAATAATATATCACCTTTGAGGTGAAAACCCTCACAGAGATGAAGAGCCTTCAAATCATGAGGAGATGAGTTGATGAAGCTAAATCTACAACAAACACATACAAACACAACACAATACTACTCTGCAACACAATGAATGCCTTGAATGCTTTTTGCTTGATGATCATAAGTTTTCCTTAATCAACTAGGAGTAAAATGAAGTCCTAAACATGTTTATATATGCATTCCTGCTAACATTCATAATTCAAATTGAAAAAGCTAGCAAAGGGAAACCTTTTAACGGTCATAAACCGACACTTTTAAATTTGGGTCCCGACCAAATAGGTTTGGACTAGGGTGCGGGCACCCAAGTTTAGAGGCCTATTTTTAGTCATGATTAAGCATTAAGATGGACCTCTAAGCCCCGTTTGTCATGGGTTTCGGGGGAATTTGCTCCAGGATAAGTTTTACACATGCATGATTAAACTAAAGGGACCTAGGAGCTAAAATAGGAGGTAAAAAGTCTTAGGGGGGCATTTTACGACATAAACACCCTCTGGAACGCCATGCCCCTAAGGCACGACACACAAAAATAAAATAGAGGAGAGGAATGATAGAAGAATGATTAAACAAATAGAAGAATGGTCACAACAGATGTGGTCTCTCGATATCCTTGACCTTACAAGAGTATCAAAGGTCATCCAAGGACACCTAAACAACACATAACACATCACGGGGGAACACAACACATAAGAGAAGGTCACATAAGTGAGAAAAGGTATGCTACGACAAAGGTGACCAACAGGGTTAGGAATACTTACTTGTTTACACAACTGAACTAGCAGTTGTCATCGAACAAATCATCTTCCTCCCAATCTTGAATGCAAGAGGAAAGAAGTACATAGGGTACAATTACCTGACTTAGATCATCATCATTTGATTCTTCAACATTAAGCTCTTCTCTAGTTTGTTCAATGTTAGTTGGTGGAATGTTTTCTTGTTGAGGTGTATTTTGTCAAGCTAAATCTTGTCTTCTCTTCCTCCTTTCTCTTGCTTGTCTATTCCTTACTATTTTCTTGGTAATGTTTGTAAAGGTATTATCACGATTTTCTACAGTTTTTGACATCTCAGAGGAGGAAGCCAGTACAAACTTGATTTGCTATGATGAAGTCCTTTGTTCTTTATAGGTGCCTCCCGATCCTTGTAGGGATGATGGAGGAGGAACCTCAGCATAGACTCCCTTACATTTTTGGTCTAGGAAGTTCTTGTAGTGTAGGCTATTCTTCTCTTGTTGTCTGTTGAATAAGAGGTCCGGCCACTTTTGATAGTAATTTTTCTTTGTATCGTTTATATCCCAAGAACATTTGATCTCGTCATGGTTTAGGAGGTTTAGTAGGTCGTGGCCAAAAGTAATCAAGATTAAAGTTTTTTTGAGTAACCATGGGTTGCCATAGACTATGGTGAATAGTATGCATGCTTCCATGGAGAGGAAATTTTATACATTTATGAATTGTTGAGGGGACAACTTTCATGGCCTTAAGCCATGTATGGCCCAATTTTATACGAAAGAGGTCAGATGTAGGTATGATATCGAATGATTGTTCTAAAGCTTTATCAAATACCATGATCAATAAAGTAATCTTCCCTAAGGCTAGGAGGAAAGCTTTAGTATGTGTTTTAATCATCATGTCGGTTGGTTCATAGGATTCTTGTATCAAATCATGTGCGTAAAGGAATTCTTCCGTAGCCACATTAGTCATGCAATTAGGATTAATAAGCATTCCTCTCATAGGGATCTCCATTACTTTCACTATGATGTAAAGAGATCCTTTAATGTTTCCAATTGTTCTATCATGTGGTGTAAAGACTAATTCAGGTTCAGGAAGTTTCCTCTTCATATAAACCCTAGGAGGGAACATAGTGTTTTTGTGATGAGAAGCCATGTACATGAGATTATTTCACATAAAAGCACTTGTTTGAGGAAAATGGGTTCTAAAAGACACACAGATTTCACAACAAACAAAGTGAATAAGATGGAAATAGTGCTACACAACAAGGCAAGATGAATGGTTTGAAAGATTGATCAAATAAATTTGTAGCAAGTGTATAAGCCCTTAATGTTGACATACACAATGTGTAATTAAAAACATGCAAAGTTTTGAGTAAGAGTGTGGAATGATGCCAAATTTTCACATGATCAATGAATTTATGCTTGAAAATGAATGGAAGATCTGAAATGAAAGATATTTATAACAAATGCAATGAAAGCATGCAAATCTATGCTTTTTTATTAACTAAAAGTGTTCGAAATTTTCACTTTTTTCAATGTAAATGTGCTAATGATGCAAATGTAAATGTAAAAACATACAATGCAACAACACTACAATCCAAAATTAGATTTTAAAGAGTGTTTAACTACAAACCCTAGCTTTTGAAATTACTAGGTTATATGAAAAATTGCAATTTTCAAGTAAAACCCTAGCAAATGTGATATGTAAATGCAAGGTAAATGATTATGAAATAACTATAATTTATCTCAAATCTGATATAAATATCAGAAAATTAAATGTTTTCAATGATATGCAAGGAAAATAGTGCAAACTATGCCTTAATGCAAGCCTAGGATGCTTATTTTTTTCAAATTTTTCAAATGTATGCAAATTTTTTTAAATGCATGATGATGAATATGTTATAGATGAATGAAAAACTGATTTACAACACTCAACAAGATGCAAGTTCAATAAAAACACAGGTTCACCAAAATGTTATATATGAAAAGTGGGAATGAGGTTGAAATGTAGTTAATTAGATTAAATCAAACCCTCCTTTAGCATATACATTCAAGGACAATAATCGAGCCAAGTGACTACAAATGGAGAGGACTTTAGCTATAGGTTGATGTCACTTAGGAATGATAGGAAAGATACAATAGATTGATAGATATGTCAAACCCTAGTCCGATTAAGCCTTAAAGCCTAATTATATGATTCCAGCTACAAACGGACAAGATACAACAAATGATCGCATAGGAAGACACTAAATGCAAATTAGAAATATACCAAGATTTAGATTTCTGAAGGCAGAAACTTTAGGGACACGAGGGTAGGCGCCCTAGTCCAACATGCCACTTTTTCTATAGATCAGGAACAGTGAGGTGATGAAGACTGCAACCTGCTTCAGAGTTTCTGACAATGACAGTCAGGAGGACACAGGGGTGGGCACCCTAGTCCAAAAAGGAATATTCTCTACTCTTTTCTTTAGATCCTAAATCGATATGCTCTACTCCAATCTCTTGCAACTCCACTCCGCAAGATCCTACACCTGTAACTTGCAATCACAAGAGAGGGGTTGGGGGTTGTGGTGTTTAGGAGCTTGCCTCGGGCAAGCCTTCCAACAACGTTGTTAGATAGAGTGCATGTCCTTGGTGGACAGACGCAAAATCCAATGATAAAATAAATTGATTGAAACACAATAAGATATCACCTTTGAGGTGAAAACCCTCATGGAGATGAAGAGCCTTCAAATCATGAGGAGATGAGTTGATGAAGCCAAATCTACAACAAACACATACAAACACAACACAATACCACTCTACAACACAATGAATGCCTTGAATGTTCTTTGCTTGATGATCATAAATTCACCTTAATCAACTAGGAGTAAAATGAAGTCCTAAACATGTTTATATATATGCATTCCCGCTAAGATTCATAATTCAATTTGAAAAGGCTGACAAAGGGAAACCTTTTAATGGTCATAAACTAACACTTTTAAATTTGGGTCCCGACAAAATAGGTATGTACTAGGGCACAAGTGCCCAAGTCTAGAGGCCTATTTTTAGTCATGATTAAGCATTAAGATGGACCCCTAACTCCTATTTGACATGGGTTTCAGGGGAATTTTCTCCGGGATAAGTTTTACACATGCATGATTAAACTAAGGGGACCTAGGAGCTAAACTAGGAGGTAAAAAGTCCTAGGGGGACATTTTATGACATAACACCCAAAATCCAACTCACCAAAGATATAAATCAAACACCATGAATCCATTTTGTTTTAATGAGTTCCCTCATCATAACCATCCCAATAATCCGTTTGAAACCAACGATGATGATAGTGTTGTTGACCAAGATGAGTATGAAATCGATCCCCTTGATGATATCATCATAAGCAAGTTTTCCATGAGCTTCCATTTCCCATCCATCCATAATCAAATGACCTTTGACCAAGAATTGGCTAGCACGAGCTATCCCTCCAATCATAATTGCATATCTATTGATCATCCTTATGGCACCTTCAACAAGGGAAATCAATTCTATCCCCCAACTGTATCTCAACACCCAACCTTGTGTGAGGTTTCCATCACCTCCACCTCCTTTCTAAATTCTTCATCCCATTATCCACCAATCCATGAATCGACAAATCCATCACCCCATCCTACCACATCCAAATCGTCCTTTTTGAATTTCCTCCAAGGAATCCTAGTAAAGGATCTCAACCATAATTGTAAAATCCAAGTTGTAGAGTCATGTCACCCCATTAATCCAATACCATCCACTTGTGTCATTGATGATGCCATCACACACCTAACACCTACCAATCCCATCTAAAATCCTAAGACCATCAAATTCATTAAAAGCATCCAAATTGAGCTTCATGAACATCAAGAATCCCCAATCCCTCCATTTACCCAATTAGAGGAGTCTATCCAAATTCCAAGGAAAGCTGAGCACTCCTCCCTATCGTACCATCCACACAAATCTACCTATGTTACGACCTTGTTCCAAAGCATGTCAAAACATCACCCCATACAAATCAATATCCAAACATCCATACTAATCTTTTTCATGATTCCTTACCATCCCTTATTGACCCCATCCCAAAACCATCACCCTATCACCTTGGTATCAATACCTTCACCAATGGTGGCTCTCTCACAGTAGAAGTACAATCTATATCCACCACCAATCCTTGCCCATCTAAAACTTAATTCACATATTATTTTTGAAACAACAAACATCCCATTGCCAACTGCATGCTCCAACACATGAACTCTCAAGGAAAAGGCTTAGGCCCTCATGAGAAAGGCATATTGGAACCCATACATGTCAAAAGCAATCCAAAATCATAGGGCCTTGGTTATATAGCTCAAGGAAAACAATCTAAAAATATTGGTACCACCTTTGTGCCTTCTAAGACAACTTCTTTCAATCCAAAATTAGGTTCCTCCCATTGCTTCTCTAAACATTTTCTGCCATCCCCCCTCCTCCATCTCATGAAACTAAGCCTTGCATCCCTAAATCCACTAACCCTTCCATCCCTAAATCCACTAATCCTTTTATTCACACATCACTTATCCCAATCTCCACACTTAATCCCCCATCCCCTAAAATCCCTAATCAAAACCAAAAAATACACCCATCATTGGACTTATTAAAAAATGATAAAGCTATCACCAACTTCATGGGATTAAAAGATAATATCTCCCCATGGGACCACTCCATTAACTTTGGAATCACCTTGGATGCCTCCGCATGTAAAGTAAAAAAAACCCACAAAAATCAAAAGACCACCATGTCGCACCATGTTGACATGAAACATCCAATCCAAATCCAATCCACAATATAAATAAATCCAAAAGGCAACAAAGGCCCACCACTCTAGAGTCCAAAACAAAAACAATGTGGGTCCCTAAGAAAAAGGAAGCAATAAACCCAAGTAGAGCATCAAAATCCACACTTCCAGAGTTCCATTCCATCCCCAAATCTCAAATTCCCTACCCCCCATCCTACAACCAATCAAAAATCCTCAGTATCCCAATTCTCTTTGTGTCCTTAAATCCCCAAAATGGCAATCCCAAAAATCCACCATCGTCCAAAATCCCACATCAAAATCACAAGTTTCCAAGTCTATCATGGTGTGTGCAAATGTTGGTCCCGATTCCCATCGACCCCATGACATTCCATCATGCCTTCATCACCCCATCATATTATTATCAAATCTCTTATCCAACATATCTTCCCCATCACATCCCTTTAATCCATTCCTTTTCATGACCCATCCATCCTCTATCCAACTTTCCTTCCACTCCATTTCACTCATCAACATCCTCTCAAACATCAAGAGCTATGATGGTACCTTATTTACATCTAAGGATAAATCCACTTAGCCATCCCTAAGGTCTCTATCAACATCTGTGAGAACAAAAATAATTGCTATGATCCATATGAAACCATTATTCATAGGCTCCTATCACCTCATCATGGAAACAAATGCTTGATTCCACCCCATCCAAATCTCATATTGTCCACTACATCCATTTGTATCTCTCCCTTCATCCTTCTTTGTCAATCTTCTCATCATAATCCATCTAATTACCTAGCCTCCAATCATCTATCCTCCACCTCTTCTATCCAATCATCTCGTATCCACTCTCCTCATCTATCTTGCATCTTTTCATCTATTTTGAGAGCATACCTATGTTCTTTGAACCTACCTATTCTCTTGAGGGGGCATCATCATCCCTAGCGTCATTCCTCCTCATCAATCCTCCTCCAAGTGACTAGGGCATCCCTAATTCATCCCTAATCTTATCATTTTCTTCTAAAATCAAAATATCATCATCCAATAAAGCACTATGTTTTATCTTTCTTTGAAATGATGCTACTATTGTAACACCATCTCAAAGAGGGACAAAATGTAGACATCTAAAATCATCTCATCACTATTCTAGCCATATCAAGATATCACTTGACCATTTACTCTATAATTAATTGAATAAATTCCTATTTATTTAATCAATTATCCAATTTTCATCCAAACATTATAGATAATATTTTATTATTTAATTAGTACAATCACATGCACCATTCGTCACTATTTATCTGACCCTCTTCCTAACATTAATTAAATTTATTTAATTAATCAATCATTTTCCATAATACAACCTTAGATAAATAAATTCAAATATTTATTTATCTAGCTCTCTTATCCTCATTCGAAAAATAAAATAAATATTTCTATTTATTTAATTCCCTATTTTGTTCACTTTTCATTTTAAGTTGGATAAAACCAGTTAGCCAACTAATCACTCACTTGCACAATTGTAAACCATGATCAACCCATTCAAACCTTTCACATCCTCCAAAAGTGTACATAAGTCCTTTTGGGCATGGGTTTTCTTACATGAGGTATGGGGTAAGTGCATGGAGTTCTGGGACCAAAAAGTCGCCACATGACTTTTTGGTCCCATGCAGAGCAAAATGTGAGCGCATTATACATAAGTCCTTTTGGGCATGGGTTTATTACATGAGGTATGGGGTAAGTGCATGGAGTTGTGGGACCAAAAAGTCGCCACATGACTTTTTGGTCCCATGCAGAGCAAAATGTGAGCGCGTTATAATGCGCTCACGTTATTTTCTATTTAAAAGTGCAAAAAATAGTCATTTTCTTGAATACCCGCACCAAAAAATAGAGGTTGGAGAGAAAAATCAGAGTTCATAGTGCAAGTGCATTCAAGGAAGGTGAAATCAAGCAAGTGCAAAGATAGATTAACGTTTTCACGATGCCACCTCGCCAAAGAAGACACCGTGAAGCAAATGTAGAGGGTCTAGTAGCTGAAGAAGGTAGGGTTTGATTAATTTTTGTGAGTTTGAAAAGAATTTTTGACTTTTGCAATGTTTGATTAGTTTTTTATATTGAATTTATAGTTAATGAGGTAGGAGAAAATTGTTAGAATTAGGCTGGACAACTGAGAGGGGGGTGAATCAGTTGTCCCAAAACTTTATCATTTGCAACAATATCACTTAGAACTGATTAAAACATTTAAAGCATGAATCATCAACACATGAGTAGAAAAAAATAAACACACAAGACACAATGATTTTTAACGTGGAAACCTGGTTAAGGGAGAAACCACGGTGGGGGTTAACCCACAAAGATTATACTCTATTAAAAGTATTACAATTGGGAATGCACATGCATTTGGGCTCACTTCCCAGAGCTCACTGCTCAAAAGAAGGCTCACTGCCTATAGAAAGAAGATTACAATGAGTTTGAATTGATAATTAGCATCTACCAATGCAAGGATTCAGTTTTGGTTAAGCACAAAATACTAACTTGATACACTTCATCCTCACTCTGCCCTGTTTAATGTTCTGCTAACATCTGAACCTTAGATCTCTGCTCTTTTTTCACTTATTCCATAGTCGCATACCATACACATACAAATCACTTAAATCCATCAGCTATATATGTCCGCATCATGATATTCAATCACTTTTCAGTCAGCTTCAAGAACACTTAGAACTTTGTTGAAGATTCTACTCTGTCGGCTAAATCCATGTATAGCTTGTAACACGGACCAAAATTTGCATTCACAAATCATTAATCATGTTGGCCACTATCACTGATCATCACAAATCATCCAACTGACAACTTCCATTTATCCGGAACCAAGATCAATTACAAGGTCGGCCTATTTTTCTGCTAGCTGCACTATTAGACTGTAACCCCATACTCAGATGCAAATAAATTTTGAATCCTTCATCACCGGAGGTTAAAATTTTGGATTTAGATTGCCCTGCCAATCTTTATGACTCCTTCAGATCTGTAGTATACTTTGATTTATCACTGGAGAGATCCAGACCAAGATACCAAACCCTGTCACATGCTCTGTTTCTAGCTACCCGGACTTAATGAATTCTGATTCTGACTTCCGGTATGAACAAACTGAGTTATGTGGATAATTGGAATAGTCTTAGTTGCCATCAATGACAACACCTATCATACAAAGCAGTGTCTCTTGCCAACAATCTCCCCCTTTGGCATTGATGGCAACACTTAGTGAAAAATGACTAAGTGTTACTCCCCCTTACTCTATACTCTTATGCCCTCCACTGATTTCAAAGCTTCCCCTTTTCTGGATTCCTCATTTTTCACTGTTCTTCACTCCACCTTTGACATAAATGGCAAAGGATGGGGTCGACAAGCCAAAATTCTTAAAAATTTTGTATACAATGCTGCATATGTACACCCAATCATTAAGTTATATTTACATGAACTTGAGAATATCTACAAAACTACTTTTCAATTGCTCAAGTTTAGAGGCCCAACTTCTTTTCATGCCATCCAAAATTGAGGTGTGTCCACTCAAAAGAAATGCATGCTTCTGCCTTTGTTAGATCTGGAGGATCACTTGTCTGAACTACAGTTTGAGCTCCTAATAATGCGTTAAACATTGTTTCTAACTTGGGGGCAATCAATCCCCGGAGCTCACACATTCTCTTCACAATATTGCCTTTTTCTTTAACAAGCTTCTTTATTTCATCGATCAAGCTAATTACTTGACATTCCTGTCTTGTAGGAGAAACTGTTAGAGGATCAAAATTTTGAGATAGATTTGACATTTTTTGTTCTTGCTCCTTTATCTTCTTCTCAATATCCTTACTAACTTTGGCCCAGGATAGACAAAATTTGTATATATCACCTCCATCACTTAGAGCATTTTGAATACTCTTTATACTGATACCAAGTATCATCCTATCATTCCTTATTAGGCTGTTTATTTCACTAAATTTCTTATCCAAAAATTCACTTCTGACTTTAGTCTCTGCAGACTTCTCAAAAGACTCAAAATGTGTACTTATAGAATTTACAAGATTTTTTAGATTTCCAGAAGGAGAGTTAGATGGATTCTTATGGAAGCTTGGCATTAACTTCTCCAATACTCCAGTTGCAAGACCTAGTAGCTCACTATTCTCAATGTGAGATCTCAACATCTTTTCTCTTGCCTTGGCTTGTGTGAAGGATGCTATCTTCATTACTTGAACCAGAGAGAGAGCATCTAGATTGATCGGTCCTTGAAACAACTCGGGTTCATCAAACTCAAGCATTTCTTTACTTAGGAGACTTTTCACTGCATCTGTAGTGTCTCTTGCCATGATTCCTACACCACCTTCCTTTCCTTGAGATTCGTCAATGTTAGTATTAGGACTAATTTGTTTAGATGCGTCAACATTTTCACCATCTTCTTTTGTTTTATCTTCCTTACCTTCTTCTTTCTCTTCCTCTACTTTACTTTTCACTATGCCATCTGTAGGGAATTCTTTCCTATGTCCTTACCATCTATAATCTGTTTAGAAGGATTTTGTGTAGCAGCAGTAATCTCAACACTATCTTCTTTTCCAGATTGATCAGGAGGAGTTAGAGTATCTCCTGGATCAACAAGTTTATCCACCATCTCTGTGTCTTCTTTGTTTATTTGCTCCTCTTCCGAAACAGAGGAGTCATCAAATTCAGTTTGTTGCTTATTGATGTTTACTTTTTCAATATCTAGAATTGATGAATCAATCCCACCATCTGTCTCCTCATAGGTTTGCTCCAGAGGATCTAGAGTATCATCTTGGTCATCATTTCCTTTTCTAGTTTCTTCTAGTTCCGGAACTGTAGGATTACCTTCCTCAACTTGTTCCTCAGAGACAACATAATATTTATCTTTATCCAAGGCCTTCCTCAAAATTTCCTCTGTTTCTTTTGCAATTTCCTTAGTTTCCCCAAGCATTAGCTTGTTCATCCTTACTTTGCTTCTGAAATCATCTTTTACTTTCTTGAGTATTTTATCTGCTTCCTTTTTGGACATTACTAGACACAAAGTGGAGATGACATATTCTTCAAGTTCTAGATCTTTAGCCTTGGCTGCTTCCTTCCTCATCTCCAGTATTTTCCTTAAACTTTTAGGAAGTTCTTGTAAAATTTCCAGTAGAGCTCTATTGAATTTATTCAAGTACATGATGGTGGCATCTTCCAAAATTTTCTTATTTGCTTGATCAAAATTATCATAATAATCTTTGATAGGCCTTAGATTCCCATGAAAAGTAATTGTTTTTACAATTTCATCAATAGTCATAGCAACCTTACCAGTCTCTTGCTTTTTACTTGCCTTTTTACTTCCGGAAGGTTGGTCCTCAGGAGCCCTTGAAGTCTTGGTCCTCTTAGATTTTCTCTTTAACTGCTTCATCTATCTCTATCTCCTCATCATCTTTTGTGCTCACATATGTTCTTGTGGCTTTTGTTTTCTTTCTCTTACTTCCTTCACTGGATGGTCTGTCTTCTGGTTTTGCAGGTTTAGGGGGAGAAGAAGTAGCAATAGAGCTTCTAGTAGTCCTTGAAGTGGAGGATGGTTCCATTGGAGCATCTTCTTGTTTCTTGTCCTTCCTTTCCTTTTTAGCCTTTTCAATTCTTTCTCTATTTTGCTTCACTACTTCCTTGGTTAGTCTAATGCTCTTAGCATACTTTTCAACTTGCTTCCGCACTTTCCTTTTGGTCTCTGGCTATCTGAGCTCCACGTGCAATTTTAGACTTAGCTCCTTGTATGTTCCAAACCTTTCCACAGATGTGTCTTTTGATTTGCTCAGGAGATGTTAAACATACATTTCTAAAACTTTCTCATCAACCTCATAGCCCATTGGCATAATCCATATGGTTTTGGGTTCCACAGCCTCCATCAGGCACTGATCAGTGTTAACCATAAAGCATATTTCTTTCTCATATTTCTCCACAACTGACTTAGGGATTCTCTCTCTTGCATGCATCATACTTTGAAAGTTTTTGAAGTAACCCCAAATGGCTTTCTTCTAAGCTTGGGAATCACCAAGGCTGAGTAGATGATCTCTTATTTGCCATGCAACTGGCCTATCATTAGTCCAGTGCACACCTTAAACTCCAGGTACTTCATTCATAAAATAGAAAAACAAACATATAATCAAGGAACCATACTTGAAGGTATTTTTCTTATCTTTCTTTATTTTGCTTAGATTCTCAATCAACTAATTTTGTAGCAACTCACATAGGTCATAATCAACATTCTCCTTCAACATTTGATAGGCTGCATATATTGCAGTTCTGGAGATAGAATTTTCCTTGCTAGAGTGGTAGACCTTGTAGCCAATCACCATGGACGCAAACTTGACATTTGGTTCTATAATGTCATTAATGGTCATTGCTCTCTTGTCAAACTTTGCACTGGTTGCATCGGTAACGGTTTGGTTGTTCACCGATTTCAGTATGGGTAATCCACCAATTGAATTTAACATAGTTACAATCTTGATAATATCCTTTGTAATCTTGAATGGTTTCAATAGCCATATGAACTCATCATGTATTCAGCTCAAGATATATCAAACCCACTCATTCTCATCAAATGTTAGAAATTTAATGACTTGTAGAAAGTGTTTGCTTTCTAGGGCTTTGTATTTCGGTTTCAATTTATAGCTATCGTCCCTTAGGTAGTTGTTAAACAAATCCAAGAGTTTCAAGTTTCCAAATGCATCAATGCTACAGTGGATGTATGCCCTAATATCCTCAACATGCAGAATGCCATATGGGACATCAAAAAATGCACCTAACGGTTCAACTTCAACTGACTTGTATGGGTGCTTCTTAAATATTTGTCGGGGCCTTTCAGTTACATCAACAACTAGAGGTGTAGCCATTTGCAGAGATTGAAATTTTAAGAGATTTCACAGAAAACAGAAGTACCTTGTTCTGTAGGTTAGGGTTTTGGTTGGAAATCCTCTTCACACTTCAACTCTTGAATATTCTCAGCTCAGAACTCGTTCACTTCCTTTCTTGTTGCTTTCTTCTAATGCAAAATAATTTGAATGAAGAATGAGCGACCCTTTTATGCTCCGCAAGACCTAATTTGTCTTTGTAATAAATTCTCTGCCCTAAAACATCTGGTTGCTCTGTTTCTGTACACAGTTGACTTTTAATTGCTCCATAAATCATTAAATCCACTTCTTTTCTTCAGGAAATTCTTTCAAATGATTTGTAGTGACCCAAATTATCTTTTTCCTTCATGCCAGATTCAGGTATCCACTTACTAGCTGGAGGAATTTGATTTTCAATGTAGCAGCCAGAGCTCCTAATTCAATTCCCAAAGGAATTATCAGCATCGAATTCTGATGCAGACCCATTATTAACATTCACAATTGTTTCCTTCACCCATGTTTTGCTCATTTCATTTTGGATCTCATTCACATCAATTTTTCCTTTGCCTTTGTCTTGTCTCTGTTCATCTAGTTTTCTATTTACTGGACCTCTTCTTTCATTAATCCTACTTCTGCAAAATCTTGCAATATGACCAGATTTATTGCAATTAAAACACACAACATTTCTTTGCTCATATACTTGATTTCCTCTTGATCTGCACTGATTAGCCATGTGTCCAAATCCATTGAAAGAATTGCCATTTCCTTCATTGTTAGGGTAATTCATTATCATACTTCTGCATTCATTTGATTTGTGACCATACCTCTTGCACTTGAAGCATTGACTGGAGAAGGATGGATAATTTTGATTTACTCTGCTTCTACATTGAGTAGCTCTATGACCAAATTTATTGCAATTGAAACAATTGCCATTGAAGGATGGATGTCTTTGAGCATTAGGTTGTCTTACTGGAGGTCTTCTAGGTCTGTTTCTTCCATTCTTTGGTTGGAAATTTCTTTGTTCAGATCCAGAGCTTTCACCTTTCTCATAACCAAGACCATGCTTGTCATCAACCTTTTTCTGACCTTCAAGCAATGCTTCAAGTTTAGCTGAGTTTATTTTGAACTTCTCCTTGTATTCATTTGCAACTTCTAGGTCATTTCTAAGAATGACAATTTGCCTTTCAAGTTCTCTTTCATTGTCTTTGCTTTCTTGTAGGTTAGACTCTAGATGGCCAGCTATTTTGTCCAATCTGCAGCATTCTTCAGTTCTTTCTTTTAGAGTTTGATTCAAGTCTTCTTCAGTCTTCTTCCTTTGCTCAATTTCTTTGGTTAGCCTCATTGCCCCAGATTCCATCTCAACTTTTAGAACAACGACTTCTTTTGACAACTTCTCACACTCCTTTGTCTTTTCTTCCAAGGCTTCATTCATGCCATTTTCTTTAGTTAAATTGGGTAACTGCAGAAGTAGCTCCTTTCTCTTTTCCATAGATTTCTTTAATTTATATTTTAACATTTCAATGGTATCATCAGCATCTTTAAGCTCATCTTTTAGATTTGTTACTTCTGCTTTGGACTGACCAAGATCTTCTAGAGCCAACCGAAGTTTATCTTTGAGTGAACCCATTGAAACTCCTTCCAAGATCTTTCCTCAAGTTGTTAGGCTTCTTTCAAGGAACCTTGCTATGATACCAATTATTAGAATTAGGCTGGACAACTGAGAGGGGGGGTGAATCAGTTGTCCCAAAACTTTATCATTTGCAACAATATCACTTAGAACTGATTAAAACATTTAAAGCATGAATCATCAGCACATGAGCAAAAACAAATAAACACACATGACACAATGATTTTCAACGTGGAAACCCGGTTAAGGGAAAAACCATGGTGGGGGTTAACCCATAAAGATTATAATCTATTAAAAGTATTACAATTGGGAATGCACATGCATTCGGGCTCACTACCCAGAGCTCACTGTACAGAGCTCACTGCTCAAAAGAAGGCTCACTGCCTATAGAAAGTAGATTACAATGAGTTTGAACTGATAATTAGCATCTACCAATGCAAGGATTCAGTTCTGGTTAAGCATAGAATACTCACTTGATACACTTCATCCTCACTCTGTCCTGTTTACTATTCTGCTAACATCTGAACCTTAGATCTCTGCTCTTTTCACACTTATTCCATAGTCGCATACCATACACATACAAATCACTTAAATCCATCAGCTATATATATCCGCATCATGATATTCAATCACTTTTCAGTCAGCTTCAAGAACACTTAGAACTTTATTGAAGACTCTGCTCTGTCGATTAAATCCATGCATAACTTGTAACGCAGACCAAAATTTGCATTCACAAATCATCAATCATGTCGGCCACTATCACTGATCATCACAAATTGTCTAATTGACAACTTCCATTTATCCAGAACCAAGATTAATTACAAGGTTGGCCTATTCTTCTGCTATCTGCACTGTTAGACCGTAACCCCATACTCAGATGCAAATAACTTTTGAATCCTTCATCACTGGAGGTTAAAATTCTGGATTTAGATTGCCCTGACAATCCTTATGACTCCTTTAGATCTGCAGTATACTCTGATTTACCACCAGAGAGATCCGGACCAAGATATCGGACCTTGTCACATGCTCTGTTTCTGGCTACCCGGACTTAATGAATTCTAATTCTGACTTCCAGTATGAACAAATTGAGTTATGCAGATGAGTGGAATAGTCTTAGTTGCCATCAATGACAACACCTATCATGCAAAGCAGTGTCTCTTTGATGATTCATTATCAGAGAATTTCATAGTAGTGAGTTGGCTAGACATTTTGGCAAGGACAAGACAATAGCCTTGATAGAAGATAAATATTACTGGTCAAAGATGAAAAGGGATATAACTAGGTATGTAACAAGGTGTAGCATCTACCAAGTGGCTAAGGGACATTCACAAAATACAAGGTTGTATATGCCATTACCAGTACCAACTGCACCATGGACAGATTTGAGCATGGACTTTGTGTTGGGACTTCCACATACTCAATGAGGTAATGACTCCATTTTTGTAGTTGTTGATAGGTTCTCCAAGATGGTTCATTTTATTGCCTGTATGAAAACTAATGATGCAACGAGGGTAGCAAAGTTTTTTTTTTTTCAGAAGTTGTTCGACTACATGGTGTTCCAAAGACTCTTACCTCTAATAGGGATACTAAATTCCTCAGTTATTTTTGGAGGACTTTATGGAAGAAGGTGGGGACCAAGTTACAGTTTAGTAGTTCTTATCATCCTCAAACGGATGGGCAAATAGAGGTAGTCAATCAGAGTTTGGGAAATTTGTTGAGGTGTATTGTTGGAGAAAAGCCAAAACAATGGGACATGGCATTACCCCAGGCCAAATTTGCCTATAATAGTTTGGTTAATAGATCAACGGGAAAGTCCCCTTTCTAGATTGTGTATGGCCAGAATCATAAGGGTGTTCTAGATTTGGTACAACCACCAATGAAAGATAGGGTTAGTGATGATGGGGAAGCATTTGCAAAATGCCTTCAACAGTTGCAGAAAGATGTGAGAGAAGTTGCAGGACAGTAATGAGAGGTACAAGAATATAGTGGATGCTAGTAGATGACATTAGAAATTCAATGAAGGTGACTTAGTGATGGTATATTTGAGAAAAGAGTGGTTTCCTACTGGAACATACCACAAGTTGAAGTATAGGAAAATTGGTCCTTGCAAAATTACAAAGAAGATCAATGATAATGCATATGAGGTCAGTTCACGAGATGATCTTGATATTTCTCCTGTGTTTAATATTTCTAATTTATATGCATTCCATGGTGAGGATGATGCTGAAGATAGTTAACCAGAAGTGGTATGGCACCACCACATTCCCCATAAGAAGGAAAAGATTGCACAGGTTCTTGATAAGAAAACTATCTACACTCGGAAAGGGCATTACAACAAGTATTTAATACAGTGGGAAGGATTGCCACCAATAGATAGCACGTGGATTACAGAGTGGGAAGTGTAGAGGTTGCATCCATTCAAGTGGCATCAGTTCAAAGACACTCACTTGCAAGAGCCACATTCTTTTCAACTAGAGGAGAATGATGGAGGGACTTCCGGAGGTCATAACTTGTGACTCGGATGTGGGTTTTCTATGAAATTTTATAGGTGGATGTGTTATGAGGTGGCATGTAGTTTCCCAACTCACCCTAGTCAGTTGGACCCCGTCTTGGCACTTTTTTGGGGCTTGAAACTTTCATCTTGGCCCTTAAAATGGCAATTTAGTGTTTTTTCCTAGTTTTTAAAAAAGTTGTTCTGTTAATGACTCGAAACTCATGTTTCAAATTTAGGATGTTAGTTGGCATTTTGTCCTACCTTAGTTTTAGGAAGTTTTTGGGAAAAAAATGGATTCTCAAGATATGCATGCAAAATTACCTAAAATGGAAAAATCTGACAATTGTCGAAATCTGCCAAAAAAGGTAATTTTTTGATTTTTTTATTTTCTTGGATATAAGAGGGTTTTTTCTCATTGTAGTAGTAGAGTTGGTGAATAGAAGTTTTTTATTTTCTAATAATTTCAAATCTTTGGCTCTCACACATGATTAATGGCACAATTCTATTGAGTGTATGTTGTTGGCTACATCACTCTTGCCAACAAAAACACAAATCCAACTGAGGAGGGTCAAAACAACCCTAAAAACCCTCCAAACCCTCAAAACCCTCAAAACCTCCCACCTTCATGTACTCACCATGAAAGAGATACCCAAGAAAACTATTTAGGGAAAATAGAAGAAAATAAAAGACATCTTCAAACCCTAATTGAAATGCTAAACAATCCAAGTGCAAGCACCAATCGTAGGAGAGCACTTACAAATTCATTAGAGATGATTATTTCTCACACCAAATTGGTGAAAAAGAAAATCACCAAATTTCATAACTATAGGGAGAGGTGTTGGAAATACTATGCTGATAAATTGTCATATGAACAAGTGAAGCATGAAAAAATTACAAAATCTGCATTATGTGCACACTTTATGAATCCTAAAATTGGCCAAAGATTAGAAGAGACTTGCAAACGCTTCCCTATTCATTGGTGTAGGAATCAAGATATATCCCAAAACTTTTGGGATAGATGATACATGGTGTTTGACGAGTGCCCATGAAACAACAATGAGGTGCCACAATATTTCTTGAGGAAACTCCATTGCGAGTTCGACCTCAAGAAGATTCCTAATTATTTTGATATCCGAGAGTTCCAACATAGAGGTGGTGGCTCTACCCAAGGTAGAGAGGGGGCACAATGAGACCAAAACCATGTACCTAGACCCCTATTGAGGCCAGAAAGTGTGTCACTCCCTTCAACTTTGAAGGAGAGTGTTGAGGTGGAGACACTACATTCATTGGCTGCTCTCACACAATCTCTAGCACAATACAATGAAGATCTCATCTAGGTCAATGAGGGTGAGAGAAGCATGCATCATTTGTCCCCACATCTATGTAGTTTATGTGGGAACCTATGTGATTATGGGAAGAAGGACTCGTGACAGGACTCTTGGCAAGATGATGCGACGTAGGGGCAACATCCAATGATGGACACATCCATATTGGATGATATTGTTCTCACCGATGATGTCTTATAGCATACATTTGGTATTGACTCTCAGGTATTTTTTTACATTTTGATTTAATATATTCTTATTTGAAATTTGTAATTAATTGTATATGACTATCTATATAATAAGTCAAAAATAATGTATGTAATTGTCTGCACAATGAAATTTCAGGGTTAGAGTCTTCATCCTGCCTCTGTTAGACATCCATTGTTAGGTTATGAGAGGAGGTCAAGTCAGCAGGTATGTAATTTATCACATGATTGTAAATATTGTACATATATCAATGGTAATATTATTTAGTGACAATTTGAGGATTTCAACAGGGAGCTTCACCAGCACCTCCATAGTTTCCTTAGTCCCCTAGATGTAAAACCACTTATATCGAGGTAAATTTAACCATTTGTAATCATTATGCATTTAAATAATGTTATATATCTATTTTGGTCGAATAATCTTGAACTCTATTTTTAGATGTTGAATATGGAGACTCCTCATCTTCATGAGTTAGCATAGGTAGGCATTGCTGTAGCCATGATGTCTTCAAATCCTTTGACTGAGGTATGATCCAATAACATGAAAATGTCATTTTGTATTTCTTGTTTTCTCTCATGTCATTTGATGTACATAAATGAAATTTATGTTTAGTCAATTTTGCTTCTTGATTCTTCTCACTGGACGTCACAACTCCAACCCGTCCAACTATGGATGAAGAGAGAGAAAAGATGATCGAGAGTGATCATCAGGTAGTGGTAAGTGATTGATTACATATGTGATGTTATATATTTCATGTTTTATATATTAATGTTCATATTGTTTGATTGTATTAACAGGTGGAGCTGCAAAAAGCTCTATCAAGGAGGTCTACTCAATGGGAGAGAGAGGATGAATCACTGATTGGCTCTCCATCTTCATGGCCAAGCAAGGGCTACCGATTATTTGATGAAAGTCCATAGGAAACTAGATTTTGGGACATTTTTTGTATGCCTAGATGGCTTTGTATACATACATGTTACTGATGTATATTTTTGTATGTTACCGATGTATATTTTTGTATATGCATGTATGGCTTTGTTTGGACATGCCTATATGGCTTTATATATAGACTAGATGTCATGTTCATGACATTATGTATATGATAGTTTATATTAAATATTTAATATGATGATCAATTATCATTATAGAAATTTGGTTTTACACGTGCCAATTGCATTTGCTTGAAAGTTTATAAATTGTTTTCAAATAATCCATTTTATGCATATCTTGCAATCATTGCATTCCATGAGACTGTGCATTTCTTTGAGGCATCATGTCAAACAATTCACACACCTTGTCTATGCTGCCACACTTTCCATACATGTCTACAAGGGCTGTTACAAATACAATATGTGACAAAATTCCTATATCCTTTATGCTTTGATGGTTGTCCACACCATGCTCCCCAGATCCCATTTTGGCATAGACAAGGAGGATGTTGGATAAGGTTGTGCAATTTGGTTTTAGACGTGCCAATTTCATTTGGTTGAAATTTTCTTTTGTGCATTTTCTTGAAAGTTTCTAAAGCCTTATGAAAAATCCATTTCGTGCATATCTTGCAATCATTGCATTCCATGAGATAACATTTCTTTGATGCATCATGTCAAACAATTCACATTCCTTGTATATGCTTCCACACTTTGCATACATGTCTTGTAGGGTAGTTGCAACTACAACATTTGAAAAAATTCCTATATCCTTTATGATTTGATGGATGTCTATACCATGTTCCAAAGATATCATTTCTAAGGTTTTGGAATTTGGCTTTACACCTGCCAATTGCCTTTGCTTGAATGTTTCTAAAGCCTTATCAAAAAATCCATTTTGTTCATATCTTGCAATCGTTGCATTCCATGAGACGACATTTCTTTGAGGCATCATGCCAAATAGTTCATGTGCCTTGTCTATGCTTCTAGACTTTGCATATATGTCTCTGAGGGAAGTTGCAACTACAACATCTAACAAAATTCCCATATATTTTATCCTTTGATGGATGTCCATTTTGGCATAGGCAAAGAAGATACTGGCTAAGGTTGTGGAATTTGGCTTTACACCTGCCAATTGTATTTTCTTGAAAGTTTATAAAGCCTTATTAAAAAAATCCATTTTTTGCATATCTTGCAATCATTGCATTCCATGAAATGGCATTTCATTAAGGCATCATGTCAAACAGTTCATGTACCTTGTCTATGCTTCCACACTTTACATACATGTCTACTAGGGTAGTTGCAACTACAAGATCTAACAAAATTACCATATCCTTTATGCTTTGATGGATGTCCATACCATGTTCCAAAGATCCTATTTTGGCATATGAAGGGAGGATGTTGGCTAAGGTTGTGGAATTTGTCTTTACACCCACCAATTGCATTTTCTTGAAAGTTTCTAAAGCCTTATAAAAAAATCCATCTTTTTCATATCTTGCAATCATTGCATTCCATGTGACGACATTTCTTCGAGGCATCATGTCAAACTATTAAGTACCTTGTCTATGCTTCCACACTTTGCATACATGTCCACTAGGGTAGTTGAAACTACAAGATCTAACAAAATTCCCATATCCTTTATTCTTTGATGGATGTCCATACTGTGTTCTAAAGATCCCATTTTGGCATAGGCAAGGAGGATACTGGCTAATGTTGTGGAATTTGGCTTTACACTCACCAATTGTATTTTCTTGAATGTTTATAAAGTGTTATCAAAAAAATCCATTTTTTGCATATCTTGCAATTATTGCATTCCATGAGATGGCATTTCATCAAGGCATCATGTCAAACAGTTCACGTATCTTGTCTATGCTTCCACACTTTACATACATGTCTACTAGGATAGTTGCAACTACAAGATTTGACAAAATTCCCATATCCTTTATGCTTTGATGGATGCCCATATCATGTTCCAAAGATCACATTTTGGCTTTACACCTCTCAATTGTATTTGCTTGAAAGTTTCTAAAGTGTTATTAACAAATCCATTTTGTGCATATCTTGCAATTATTGCATTCCATGAGATGGCACTCTTTGAGGTGTGTTATGTTGGAAAAATGCACCCTTGGGGGCTTTTCCCTATTAAGGTTTAGCTCTTGGGTCTTTAGATTGCATTTAGAGCATCTTGCATGATAATTTAGACTCCCAATGAGAAACCCCTTGGGTCTTGTGACAAATAGGACCTAGGGAGTGCTAATTTAATGATCCTGGAATAAAGACAGGGGGTGGACAAGGGCACTAGCGCCCTAGTCCAGCCCTATTTTGGGTCTGGCCTAAATTCAAATGTTGGGTTTGTGATCATTATTTGGTTTCCAGACCAACATCATAAGTTTCAAATATGAAATTCTTGGTGGGAATCTTGTAGTTGGATATATAAGCATGTGTAGGTTATCATTTAGAAACTAGAAGATGTTTATGTTTCAAAAGATATTGGCATACTTGTGATTATCATTGTGTTGCAAAGCATAGCATTGTTATTGTGTTTGTTTTAGCAGGTTGGATCACATCTTCTCCTCATGGCATTGAAGAGCATCTTCCTTCCATGAGAGCTTCATCAGCAAGGTGACATCTATTATGTTTTATCATCATTATCATTTGGATTTTTGCCTCTGTCCCACAAGGATACGCACTCTCTCTCTAACAATGGTGTTTGAAAGAATTGAATGTCTCTCTGGGGCTTGACTGAGGCAAGCCTCTAAACACCACAACCCCCTCCCACACTCCTTGTGATTGCAGGTTACATGTATCAGATCTGGAGAAAGTGGAATTGCAGAGAAGATAGGAGGACATTGAAGATTCAGGATCTAAAAAGAAGAAGACTCTATGCGGGATTATGGGACAAGGGTACCATCACTATTATCCTCCACATCCAAAGCTATAGAAATAGACTGGATAGTGATCATTAGGATTTGTAGAGCTTCCGACATCCAGAAGAATCTTCCTCAGTGGACTAGGGCACCATCAACATTGTCCTCCACTTTCAGATCACCAGAAACTGAAGACACAACAGAGATTAGTGCTGGAAGGAGATTAGGAATCTACAGAAAAAGTTGTACCTTGGACTAGGACACCATCACCATTGTCCCTAACATTTATGTTTTCTAGACTGCGAAAAATAGTGAGTTAAGGTTCTCTGCCCTTTGTCTAATTCCTGTAGCATTTGTCGTAATTTGTAGATTTGATTACTATTTTGCTTAAATTAGGGTTTCAAGAGCATTAAAGCATTAATTAGCAACATTGTGTGATAACTTATGAATTTCCTAGTAGAAAACCAAGTGGCAACCCAATCTGATAGATGACTCTCCTCTCGATAGGAGAAGCACTCAGTTGAAAAGCCCTTGGAATGTTTGGTGGAAAGGAGGATTCAAAATAAAACAACCACATACCATCATCCTCCCTTTCCATATTAAACATTTTGGTGAACCCGTGTTTTGAACTTTTTGGCACTTTGCTGAGTGTTGTTTCATAGATTTACATTCTTTCATTTTATTGCATTCAAAAATTTACAAAAAAATTGATATATTTGGAAAAATCAAAAAAATTGCATTCTAGGGTTTGATTTTTGACATAGTTTGCATTCATACAATTGTATTTCATTAATTCTCTAATTTTTACATCAGATCTGAAATTCATTATCATTTAATTCATTATTTCAATATTGCATTTGAAAAAAATTACAAAAAAATTGGAAAATTTGTAAAAATTGGCATATTAGACTTGCATTTTTTGTAAAATTTGAATTAATTGGCATCTAATTTCAAATAATTTCTGTTATTTGAATTAGATCTGATCCATAATATAGAAATTCATCATTTACAACTCATTTGCATTGCATTTGCATGCTTGATTTGTTAGAAATTGCTTGAAATTGTGCATTTTTCATGAAAACCTAGTTTTGCATGAACTAGGCTTGTAGTCAAAATCTTGTGTCAGATTTTACTATCGTGTTAAAATACTCATTAGGTCTTATTTCTAAATTTAGTGTTGCATCATAGTGGCCTCCTTGTGAAATTTCATGTCTAGGGCTTGAAAACTTGCATTTTTCATTAGATTTGGCCTTATCGTCTTGCTAGATTTACACTCCAAGCACATTGTAAGGGATTTTTCTGCACTAATTGGCTGTTATTAGTGTTATTATCTTCTTTCCCTTCTAAATTTCCTTACAACACCCTTTCTTTTGGGCTTTTGCATTGAAATTTTGGGAAAATTCCCATATTTTTGCTATCTTTGCACTAGGGTTTGATCTAGAGTGGCACTATAGGCATGTTGTAACAGACTTTTTGACATTAGGTGGCTGTTATTACTATTATAAGTTTTTGTCCATCATCATTTTCCTTAAAACACTCATTTCCCTACTCTTTTGCATTGAGATTTGGTAAAAAATCGCATATTTTGGCCTATTTTCACTAGGTTTCGGCTTATCAACTTTCTAGAGTTGCTTCGAAAGCGTGTTGTGAAAGGTATTTTTGTATTAGTGGACTATTTTTAGGCATAAAATGTGCTTTCCCTCTTAAAAATCTTTACAACACCTCTTCTTCCATTCATTTACATTGAGAAAAGTTGAAAAATCAAGCATTTTAGAGCATATTCGACATCACTTTTGCATTTGCTTTTTGCATAAGTTTTGGAAGACCTCAAAAATCTGATTTGGTACTCCTTTGAAATCTCACACATGGCACCTTCATGTCATTTTTCTATGGTATCTTTGCATGCATTTGTCAAAGATCTTGATTTTGACCAATTTTTAACCCTCATGAGTGAACATCTTATGATATTAGAAAGCTTAACTGAGTTCTTCTCCATGAGTAGAAATGTAAAAGATGAAGGTGATAGCACTTCTCCCATGCATTCAATACCTGCTTCATGTGATGATGATATAAACTTGTCCTCTGGTCATTCTTTCAAAAATGATTCTTCCCATGAGGATATGCTAGTACAAAATGATGCAATCAATGACACTTTCCCTACAACAAGAGAGACAAAACTTTTGCAAGACATCATGCCTCCTACAACTACAATAGAAGAAAAAATATGTCATGATATTGAGGATCCTATTGATGTGATAACATATGTAATTGATGAGCAAATAGACAAACTTGACAAAGAGCTAGCTGAATTTCAAGCATTTGTGGAAAATGAAACTGTAGTGGACCAAGCTATACTTGTTATTCATAATATAAGAGAATTGATAAAAGAAGGAAAATATGGTATTAATGTAATTCAAGGTTTAGCACACATTGTACAAACTAATTCTGTGCCTCGATATGCTCTGGACAACTACACATCTCTCATGAATACATACCCTTGGGTAGTAGAAGACTTAACATACCATAGTGAGAATGATGAGTATGAAAAGTCTCTTAATGGATCAGAATCAATAACTAAAACTCATGATGATGATGATGGTAATGATACATCTACACTTATTAACAACACTTTACCTTTCCCTTATCCCAATGCTCTCCTTGGCCAAGAGGAAGCATTGATGAATGAGTAAAGATATCTCACAGAACAACAAGCTTATTATGACTACCATCAAGATGACTATCTAGACTTCGATGATATAATTGCTACTATAGAAGTGGATAAGGAAAGTATTGAAGTATTACCTCGTCCATAGAGAGATGGTATTCATGCTGAGGTCCCTCCTCTGTTATACCTACAAAGATCGGGAGATAATCTAATTTTATTGATAACCTCTAGCATGAATCTCTCTATAGGTAAGTATCTCTAACCCTTTACCTCTGTGTTGTGCTTCCCCCATGCTATGTTATGTGTTGTTAGGCCTCCTAGGATGACCCTTGTGTTAGGAATTTGTAGGTGTAATTAAACCAATTCCACATAACCCAATAGGAGAAACAAGATGCTAAAACAAACCATAATGCAAAGATCAAATGAACAAGCAACTAGATAACACAAGATATACCTTGGGAAAACCCTTTGTAGGGAAAAACCCAGCCTCCAAAAGTATTCACGCTCAAATGTATTATTCAACAATATGAAAATATAATATAATCCATGAGCCTCCACAAATACCTTTGAATCGATCAAGCACCTCCAATGCATCCTCCATGTGTACAAGCATAAATCCACACATCACCTGTCATGCTTCACAATATGCACTTACAAGAGAGAACTCAATACAATGACAACCTCTCACAAACCTCCAATCCACCTATAATGAAATAGCCAACATTACCCAAACCACTAACCATGTGCTTGCTTTTATAGACCAAGCTCACACAAATACAACTTGTGGTATTGGATTAAACCATGTGCCCCAAAAAACCATGGTAACACAAAACCATTAACTTATAAACCCATTTGACCCCACATTTGACTATTGGTACTAACTTTTCCCAATAAATCAAATAATACAAAGAATAATTAATTACTCTATGTGTCTCACACACATAAAATAACTAACCCAATGTTACAATACAACTTATACAAGTGGTAACCAAATAAAATAGTACAATATTATGCAAGTTGTACAACACCTATCGCAACATTCTCCCACTTGTATACATTGCATAAGGGTCAATACATGAAATACATCATCATAGGTAAACATGAAATCACATGAATCTCTAGAATAATCTCATGCTCCAACAAGATACATGCAACAAAGTCAAAGTGACCACCATCTCAAGCAAGAACTCCTCTCATCCTCTATCATGCCACCTATGGAAGAAAAGGAACATGCCAAGGTGAAGATGTACCAATCCATAGAACACAAGCATCAAATCCAAGTGATAACATAAGGCTCCAAGCTATTGTCAAAAGTAAAAAACCCACATGACTGGAAATAGCACCCACAACATATGCTATTACATCCAACCATCTGTACCTCATAGGTATCAATAACATCAAAAAACTCATGCCAACGACATATCCAACCCATATACTGTAATAACAAGCTCCATGAATAAAACCTGTCAATGAAGAACACCTATATCCAGGAACTCTCAGTATGTGGGTAATGCCAAATTTGAAAATAGATCCATGGCATACCAAGTCTATCAATCAACACTCAAAACAAGGTGTGACTAATCAACAAGCCAATGTACTATCAAGAACAATCACAATGATCCACACATGCATGATAAATCACTGCATACTCTCTCACAACATGTCACCACAACTATCTGAAGTCCAACCATGTCAACATGATCTTCCAAGAAGTAGCCATAAGACAAAGAGAGGAAACCTATAAATCATAATGTCCTTCTACAAACACCTCAAAGTGTTAAGCTGTGCCAAGTATGATCTCCTCTGTAACACCAAATGAAAAGCCTCAACAACGCCCAACCATTCAATCTCATAAGATCAAATGAACATGTGTAACATGTAACCAACATGGATGTACACCTCTCTAATCAAGGTAGACCAAACTCATAATCATTCCATAACCAGGAATAAGCCCAATCACATCTCCTAAACTCCTCATAATGAACACCATAAATCAAAGCCATATGAACAAGGAGATAACCATGCTAGCATCCCTCAAATGAACCCTCTAGAACCAATAACTGTAGCTCAAGATCCATATCTATGAGATGATGACACATAAAGTAAAATACATCTAAAAGGATGGACAATACCTCATAGATGATAAACTGCCGAGTAGACCAAGAGTGGGGAATGAGAATGCTCCTCCAGGATACACCAAGCTACATAGACTCTATCCAAGAACAATCTCCTCTATGTCAAAAATGAACTTACGTCCATATCCAGGTGTAAGGATCCTTAGTCTATCTTCTGAAATCTACAAAGAGTAACCATCTCAACAAATGTCTCTGATTACAAGAGAACTCCAGCCTCACCTAAGTCTCCAAGTATTCATGAGCACCTGTAATCGACCGATACATGCCAAACTCCAAATGCAACATAGCACTATCATGAAGCTATTAAGCAAATGATCAAAGTACTAATTACTAAGAGAACAAACATGACCACTGTCATTGCTCCTACTACACATCTACATAATCAAGAAGCTCATCATGACATCATGATCTAACCATCTCCTCATAAGAAGATCACATGCAACAAAGTGTACAATGATGCATACATCCTATCTCAAGAGAACCTGTATCATGCCAATACTCTAACCTAGAATCAAGAGCCCATCACGACACAATAACAACATCTCTAAACAAGGATAAACATGTCAAACTGACAAATCATAAACCTGACACCTCAACCAAAGACTCAAAGAAGTCCTCCATGGTAAACCAAGATGCCAACATCTCCAATCATATGAAGATAACCATCTCCTGTCACTTGAACTGAAAAATGTCAAAGAACTGTCAAAACCAAGAGCTCCTCATTGACACAACATCCACTGCAGAAGATCATCCATCATGTATGATGAATCCAACATGGTGCCAAAGCTCCCATTGAACCATGATACTGAGCTATCCATGACAACAAAATAACCATCTCCTAAATGAAGATGATCCATGGCTCCAAACCAATCAAGGAATCCCACCGTAACATCAATAGCTCCCAAAAGGTCTAGTGAACCAAAATCTCCAACAAGAAGATAAAACCATCACTGTCAAAAGCTAACATAGAACCATGTATCCAAGCTCTCCATGACATCGTGATAAAGATGCTGCAAGTCCCACCAACCAACTATCCAGGCACTCTAATTATCCATCCTCTTATCCCAAAGCAATCATACCAATGTACAAATGACAATAGACAAGGCCAACTGACAAAGTCTGCATTAACACTAAATCAATCTGGTGGATATAGATAGTCCACATCTGAGTTATCCCACTGTAGCCAAGGGGTAGCTAATCCACAAAACTACATAACTCATAGATCCAAAACAAATGCAACATGCAAACTCATCATCACACTAGTAAACTGTAAACTGAGATATGAAAGAAGACAACCTGTAGACTCCAAGACTCAAACACCAAATCAACTCTAGATTCGATTTGCCAACAAGTCCACAAATGAGTAACCATAGTCAAGGAACTAATCAAGCATCTACGAGATAAGAACAATCCCCTAAAACAACACTACAACACCACTTGTAATCATGAATCGAACATCATAGCCCATACTTGTCAATCGCATACATGATCATGTCATGCCAATGCAAAAGTGTGCCTGCATATCCATAACACCATAATTATTGTCATCGCTTTACCTGTACTCAACTCCCACTAAAACGAGACTCCAAGTCTCACACGAGTATCAACCATGTCCTCAAACCAGAAGACAACCTGTATCTGTCTCCATCAAAGTCTTAACTCTAAAAACACTTGTAAACCTGTATTAGGAAGCACCAAATTTGAAAACCTGCTATATCATGTCGATGGTCTCATAACAACATGTACTCCCACAAGTTTGTGCCAACAAATCCATCCAAATGCAATCGTAAATGCACTCTGAATCTTAGGCTCCTACAAGTGATCAAACAAGTACAAAACTCTCTCTACACACCAAACTGAAAATCTACATAATCCAAACTGTAGTACACTATACTAGCTCTCCAACGCCTATCCGAAATCAAAAATCTAACTCCGTATGCAAAAGTTATGAGCCTAAAACTGTACCAGAGAGATATAGGCTTCAAACATTAAATTCTGACACAAACAAAAACTCCTGATCATGAAACCTATACCACTATGTAGTGCTCGGAGAGAGCTTTCCGACACCTATAAGAAGTCAAAAAACTGATGTCGTATGTGAAAGTTATGCCCCTCGAAAGAAAAGGCACTCCTAAGGCTAAAATTGGACCCGTGGTGGGCCCCTGTACCCTGATGATGTGGCATGACGTCATTACTGATGTCATTGCTGCTGATTGGGCATGAAGTGGTGCTGACGTGGCGTTGGGTTGGCATAATTTCATGTCTTCGACATGCATAGGTGGATTTCAAATGTTTTTCCAATTTGTTTTAAATCCCAAAACTCCAAGGACCAAACATTATATGGAGGTTTTAATATTTTGATAGGTCCAAATAAAAAATAAAAATGCTGCCATTTGAAACCTACCCCCACCGAACCTTTATTAAAGGTTTTAATATTTTAAAAAGAGCCTTTTAAGCCCATATGGGCTAAATCAACCCCCCACCACTTAAAATTTTTAAATGAATTTTTTTTAAGCTTTTAAAGCCCACGTAGGGCTTGGGGGTGTTTGGCCCAAGGCCGAAGGAGGACTTAGAGGGTACGGCTCTACGCCATACCCTACAACAGCAGGTGTAGGGGGGGTACGGGGGTACCCGCCCCTCCAAACACCTTTTTTTTTTTTTCATAACTTGCATTTTTTTTAATTTCAACTATAGCTTTCGATTTTTTTTTAATCAAAACTATAGAAAATATTTTCTCAGTGTAGGAAAATTAAAATGATTTTTTTTTAATAATATTTCATACTTGCATACTGCGACCGCTGTATGACTGTACCGGCAACCCAGGGAGGGCATAAAAATTTCGCATTTTTTCACTGTGGCCGAAATAGGTCAAATTTTATATGATTTTTTGTCTCTCAAGTCTCTTGGACTCAATGGTGAGGTCTGTTTTGTCCCAGGAGGTCATATATGAAATTTTCTCCTCAAAACCCTCATGAAGCCAAAACCTAAAAACCCTCTTTAGCCATGATTTTTCAATCACTCGATCTGCAACATGCACAACAAATCTCTAATTCCCAGAACCCCCAATCTGCAATACAACCTGCACAAAACCTTGTAGTGTCCCAAATCATTGCATGCATTGCCATGGCTTCCACTTTGCATCTGATCTACACAAACAAGGGTTATACATATCTAGGGAGCTCACACCTCCCTCAACCATCAACATGGCTCTGATACCAACTGTTAGGAATTTGTAGGTCTAATTAAACCAATTCCACATAACCCAATAGGAGAAACAAGATGCTAAAACAAACCATAATGCAAAGATCAAATGAACAAGCAACAAGATAACACAAGATATACCCTGGGAAAACCCTTTGCAAGGAAAAACCTAGCCTCCAAAAGCATCCATGCTCAAATATATTATTCAGCAATATAAAATTACAATACAATCCATGAGCCTCCATGAATACCTCTGAATCCATCAAGCACCTCCAATGCATCCTCCATGTGTACAAGCATGAATCTACACATCACCTGCCATGCTTCACAATATGCACTTACAAGAGAGAGCTCAAAACAATGACAACCTCTCACAAACCTCCAATCTACCTACAATGAAATATCCAACATTACCCAAACCACTAACCATGTGCTTGCTTTTATAGACCAAGCTCACACAAATACAACTTGTGGTATTGGATAAAACCATGTGCCCTAAAAAACCATGGTAACACAAAATCATTAACTTATAAACCCACTTGACCCCACATTTGACTATTGGTACTAACTTTTCCCAATAAATCAAATAATACAAATAATAATTAATTACTCTATGTGTCCCACACACATAAAATAACTAACCCAATGTTACAATACAACTTATACAAGTGGCAACCGAATAAAATAGTACAATATTATGCAAGGTGTACAACACCTATTGCAACACCTTGATTCTCTTGTAAGGTCAAGTATACTAGGAGACTGCCTCTATTGTGACCGTCTTCTATTTGTATCATCATTCTTCTATATTTCCTCTCCTTTGATTTCAGTGTTGTGTGTTGTGTCTTACGGACATGGTGTTACAGTTGGTGACTTGGGGGCACCCTCCTACGTGACTATCCCTAAGGCACTTGTTCTCCTCTCTGATTTATTGTTTACCTTCCTCTAGTGTTTCCACCTAGTTGGAGGATGATGAAAAACATATTATATTGATGCAGACCTAGTGTCCCTTTCGCGAGTAATAAAAAAATAGACCTAGTCCATATATGATGACGGGGTTGTAACAAATTATCCGACGCTTGGCTAGTGGAATCACTCCGTAATTTCTCTATCTTGATGTTGATGTCGATGTTATATTATATTCCTAACAACACTTTAACAATACTGCTGCTCTGTGCACTTTGTTTATCATGGATATCACCTTGCTTGGCTCTTTCATGTAGTTGATTATATGCATTGTTGTTTATCATGATTATTTGGACACTAACACCTTTCTTGCAGGGATGTGTTTATGGGAACATTTGGTGATCGTAAAGTACATGTCACCTCTGGGGGGCATGGGCTTTGTGAGAACTCGTGTTCCCTTGTGTGTTTTCTTCCTACCTTAATGTGCTTGATATTAGTACATGATATCAACTACCTTAAGGTGGGGGCATATATAAAGTAAGCTGTCTGCTTTAGATCATAGTAAAGTGTGTTGGAACAATCTGAAAATTAATCAAAATCATTTAATCCCTCTACGGATGCAGGATATCGAGCATATTCTTTTCTATCTTAAGCCCTCATCACAAGGCAGGGATGGTGTATTTCTTAGAGAGATTGCATTATCCTGTCATTTTCAAAAGTCCTCATCGCGAGGCGGGGAGCAGTTATGTGACTAACTCAACCCTTATGCATGTTTTCGGCAGTTGTTGTGGTGAAGCCCAATTGTCAGTGTGTGCCTATAATGTGCCTAAGATGGTGATGAACCTAGCAATAGTTTCACTCCATCGCTTGTCTGTTGTGTTTTCTCCATGTCTTTAGCGTGTGAATGTATGGCGTGCTTGTTCTCAAAGTGCAAGACCGGTGGTGATGAGCTCCTCTACACTTTGGGATTTGTTTGGCATGTTTGTTCTCAAGGTGCAAGACCGGTGGTGAACAACTCCTCTACACCTTGGGATTTTGTTTGGCGTGTCTGTTCTCAAAAAGTGCAAGACCAGTGGTGAACAACTCCTCTACACCTTTTTGGATTTTTTTGTTTACTTTCCTTGTACTTGCATTTTGCATTTCATATGGGAAAATCATAAAGAATATTATAACTGCATTCATTGTATTCTCTATGCTTTGCGTGTCTTCAATGCTGTATTCTCCATGTTTTGCATGACTGTAATTGTCTTCTCCATGTTTTGCATGCCTGTTATTGTCTTCAATGTGTTTGGCGTGTCTTCTCCGTACTTGGCGTGTTTGTCGACCTTACTTTAATGCATGTATTGGCCTTGCATATAATACATACATTAAAGTGGGGGCTAAATGTTATGTCAAAAAAATGCACCCTTGGGGGCTTTTTCCTATTAAGGTTTAGTTCTCGGGTCTTTAGATTGCATTTAGAGCATCTTGCAAGATAATTCAAACTCTCGATGAGAAAACCCTTGGATCTTGTGACAAATAGGACCTAGGGGGTGCTAATTTAATGATCTCGAAACAAAGACAGGGGGTGGACAAGGGCACTAGCACCCTAGTCTAGCCCTATTTTGGGTCTTCCCTAATTTCAAATGTCGAGTTTGTGACCATTATTTGGTTTCCAGGCCGACATCATAAGTTTTGAATACAAAATTCTTGGCGGGAATCTTTATAGCTGCATATATAAGCATGTGTAGGTTATCATTTAGAAACTAGAAGATGTTTATGTTTCAAAAGATATTGGCATACTTGTGATTATCATTGTGTTGCAGAGCATAGCATTGTTATTGTGTTTGTCTTTTTAGGTTGGATCACATCTTCTCCTCATGGCATTGAAGATCATCTTCCTTCCATGAAAGCTTCATCATCAAGGTGACATCTATTATATTTTATCATCATTATCATTTGAATTTTTTCCTCTGTCCCACAAGGATACACACTCTCTCTGACAATGGTGTTCAGAAGAATTGAATGTCTCTTCAAGGCTTGACTGAGGCAAGCCTCTAAACACCACAACCCCCTCCCACACTCCTTGTGATTGTAGGTTACAGGTATCGGATCTAGAGAAAGTGGAGTTGCAGAGAAGATGTGAGGACATTGAAGATTTAGGATCTAAAAAGAAGTAGACTCTGTGCGGGATTTTGGGACAAGGGTGCCATCACCATTGTCCTCCGCATCTAAAGCTATAGAAATAGACTGGATAGTGATCATCAGGGTTTGCAGAGCTTCCGACATCTAAAAGAATCTTCCTCAGTGGACTAGGGCACCATCAACATTGTCCTCCACTTTCATATCACCGAAAATTGAAGACACAATAGAGATTAGTGCCGGAAGGAGATTAGGAATCTACAAAAAAAGTTGTACCTTGGACTAGGGTGCCATCACCATTGTCCCTGATATTTCCATTTTTCAGACTGCAAAAAATAGTGAGTTAAGGTTCTCTGCGCTTTGTCTAATTCCTATAGCATTTGTCGTAATTTAGAGATTTGATTACTATTTTGCTTAAATTAGGGTTTTAAGAGCATTGAAGCATTAATTAGAAACATTGTGTGATAACTTCTAAATTTCCCAGTAGAAAACCAAGTGGCAACCCAATCTGATAGATGACTCTCCACTCAATAGGAGAAGCACTTGGTTGAAAATCCCTTGGAATGTTTTGTGGAAAGGAGGATTCAAACTAAAACAACCACATACTGTCATCCCCCCTTTCCATATTAAACAAGGTGTTCTATCAAATAGTTCATGTGCCTTGTCTATGCTTCCACACTTTGCATACATGTCTACTAGGGTAGTTGCAACTACAAAAGATTTGACAAAATTCCCATATCCTTTATGCTTTGATGGATGACCATACCATGTTCCAAAGATCCCATTTTGGCATAGGTAGGGAGGATGTTGGTTAAGGTTGTGGAATTTAGATTTACACCTGTGAATCACATTTGCTTGAAAGTTTCTAAATCCTTATCAACAAATCCATTTTGTGCATATCTTGCAATTATTGCAGCATATATACTTTGAGCTTAATTATTACAAAAATATACACAATAACAATTCCATAAATAAGGGTTTCCTTAAAAATCATTTTAGAGTTACAATAAAGCCATAGGTCTATCCTATAGCCCTTACAAATATATCAAATTCTTTTAAGGTAACATTTTTCTCATATGCACATACATAATTGCTATCCACATATTCAATCAAAGTTAAGAATTTTCACTTTGTTCTTAAGGGCTAATAACAATACATCTTATCAATGAGACTATACACATGGAACTCACAACCACAACAATATTCAAGAGAAAACTAGTCATTTTAGAAGGCACTCTACTTTTTTCTTTACCATCAACTACAAATTCATTCCAAGCACATTAATAAAGCCTCTAGGGTTTGTCACTATGACTAACACAATGCCATTGACCTTCACCATTTAATGCTCATAAGATAAAGTCCAAATGTATAATACTTCTCAAGAAACCAAACCCTTTTCCACCATTCAAAATAAAACCTACATAATATTCATCACAGTCAACTTCACAAACACCTTCACAAACCCTTACCACTATTGTAAAACACAATCAACCCAAAGAAGTGACACTTGAGAACCCACTTGAATCCAACCATGTAATAGGGTCAGAGTACCCAAAGAGAAGAAACAACTAGAAGACTCAATTTTACACAAAATTCACCACAACCATGCCTTCACCATGAAGAATACAAGCCCTCAAACATATTCATGATAACTTCAAGTGAAGTACACACCAAGAATGAGTAGTAAGATTATAAACCATAATGAAAGCCAAAAATCATGTGTTCTATCAAAGAGTCCACGTGCCTTGTCTATGCTTCCAAACTTTGTATACATGTCTACAAGGGCAACTGCAATTACAACATGTGAGAAAATTCCTATATCCTTTATGCTTTGATGGTTGTGCATACATTGTTCCAAAGATCCGATTTTGGTAGAGATAGGGAGGATGCTGGCAAAGGTTGTGGAATTTGTCTTTACACGTGTCAATTGCATTTGCTTCACAACAAATAATAGACACAATTAATTAATTAAAGAATAGACACAATTAATGAATTAAACCCTTTTGTAACATGCTGCAACAGTATTAGGAGATGGCTGCCTCAAGATAACTACATTTATACATTCAAGACTGTTGTAACATTCTCCCTTTGATATAATATGTATGGGGCTTTCTTAACCTACTATTCATGTAAAATTACAACCCCTATTTTATCCATGATCACCCTAGATGGAATAGTGAATTATTTGTGTTCCTAATGAGTTTTGTGATAATCTTAATAGGTCGCAATAGTAGAGGAATATGACAGTCCAGTCAAAGATAATGCCTTTCATATGAACAATTGATTGCCAATAATGACTCTAGATATGTGAATCATGTGTGATGAACTTGTATATAGCCTTGTAGACAATTCCTTGAATGCAATAAGACCTTGATCTCCATATCCTTGCATCCCAAATAAGATCAAAATATTAGCCCTATTACATAAGTACAATAATCAAACTAGATTGTACTCATACAAATGAATCAAATCAAATCCCTAGCCATTAGTTTATGCAATTAAATCTAACCCTCAATTGAAATTCTTCATTTAAATCATACAAGATCTAGAAAAGATGAGCATCCAACACCATGAGGGCCTCCAAACTCTTTCCACTACCATAAACTATCAATCCCTAGGCTGAAAATGCTAATTCATGCAAGGAATTTCTGATTTTTCTCTATAAGAATGCCTTCAATATGCAAAAAAACTACATTTTGATCAAAGTAGAAAATGTTAAGACTTTGCAAAAAAGATTATGACGTTCAAAAAATCCATGCACAATCTTCTGAAAGGTAAGTTGGCTGTCATTTATAAAGCAAATGGATGAAATATGTGTCCTCAACACCTTGTCCATACATGTGTATTGAAGTTTCATTACATGTGTATTGCAGTGGAAAGGTGCTAGGAGTTACATTTTACATTCCATAGCTTGTGGGGCTGAACCAACTACACCAACACATCGGGGTGGGTGGGTAAATGCCAGGGGAGGTCTCATTTTATGTGCCAAGCATCCCAGTAGTTCAGGACAGCAGGCTACTGGCAAAGTCCCGTAGGATCCCTAAGACCAAAAAATTGCCAAACTATGACGGAGCGGTTCTCAGAATTCATGGTAGTTGGGAATATTTTGTTTGGACCTATAGGTGCACATGAGGTCCGTCCACAATAACCTCTCTTAGTTTTGGTCAAATCTAGTCCGTTTGACCATGGTGAAATCAAATGCATTCTTGCAAAATGCTTCAATTTCATGCAATGGAAAGGTGCTAGGAGTGACATTTTACATTCCATAGCTCATGGGGCCGAACTGACTGTGCCAATGCATCAGGGTGGGTGGGTAAATACAAGGGGAGGTCTCATTTCGTGCACCAAGTGTCCCAGTCATTTGAGGCAGCATGTTACCCGCAAAGTCACTTAAGATCCTAAGAGCAAAAAATACCAAACTTTGATGGAGCAGTTCTCAGAATTCATGGTAGTTGGGAATGTTTCATTTGGACCTATAGGTGCATGTGGGGTCTATCTACAATAACCTCTCTTGGTTTTGGTCAACTCAAATCTGTTTGACTATGTCAAAATTAAATGCATTCTTACAAAATGCTTCAGTTTCGTGCACCACAACCTTGCCAGATGCCATATTTTTTATTTTACTAGTCTTGGGGCTGAACCGACTATGCCAACGTGTCAGGGTGGGTGGGTAAATGCTAGGGGAGGTCTCATTTCATGCACCAAGTGTTCCAGTTGTTCGAGGCAGTAGGCTACTAGAAAAGTCCCTTAAGAGCCCTAAGACCAAAAAATTGCCAAACTATAATGGAGTAGTTTCAAAATTCACGGTAGCTAGGAATGTTTCGTTTGGACCTATAAGTGCATGTGGGGTCCATCCACAATAACCTCTCTTAGTTTTGGTCAACTCCAGTCTGTTTGATCGTGTTGAAATCAAATGCATTCTTACAAAATGCTTCAGTTTCATGCAGTGAAAAGGTGCTAGGAGTGACATTTTGTATTCTATAGCTTGTGGGGCCGAAGCGACTACGCTAACATATCAAGGTGGGTGGGTAAATGCCAAGGGAGGTCTCATTTCATGTGCCAAGGGTCCCAGTCATTTGAGGCTGCAGGCTATCGACAAAGTCACATAAGATCCCAAGAGCAAAAAATGCCAAACTTTGAAGGAGCAGTTCTTAGAATTCATCGTAGCTAGGAATGTTTTGTTTGGACATACAAGTGAATGTGTGGTCCATCCACAATAACCTCTCTCTATTTTGGTCAACTCAAATCTGTTTGACCGTGTCGACATCAAATGCATTCTTACAAAATGCTTCAGTTTCATGCATTACAACCTTGCCAGGTGCCATATTTTTTGTTCTACTCTTTATGGAGCCAAACTGATTGCGCCAACGCATTAGGGTGGGTGGAAAAATGCTAGGGGAGGTCTCATTTCATGTGTCAAGCCTCCCAGTCATTCCGGGCTGTAACCTACCGACAAAATTGAAAGGTGCTAGGACTAAAATTTTGCATTCCATAGGTCGTGGGGTCGAACCAACTGTGCAAACACATCCAAGTGGGTGGGTAATGCTAGGAGAGGTCTCATTTCATGTGCCAAGTGTCTCTATCATTCCAGGCTACAAGCTATCGGTAAAGTCGAATGGTGCTAAGAGTGAGATTTTGCATTCCAGATCTTGTGGGGCTAAACTGACTATGCCAACGCATCTGGGTGGGTAGGTAAATGTTAGGGGAGGTCTCATTTCATGTGTCGAGTGTCCCAATCAGTCTGGGTTGTAAGCTATCGACAAAGTTGAAAGGTGCTAGAGTGAAATTTTGCATTCCATAGCTCGTGGGGCCAAACCGACTGCACCAACACATTGGCATGGGTCGGTAAATGTTAGTGGAGGTCTCGTTTCATGTGCCAAGCATCCCAGTCATTCCAGGCTGCAAGCTACTGGTAAAGTGACTTTTCCAGTAGCTTACAACCTGAAATGACTGGGACCCTTGGCACATGAAACAAGACCTTCCCTGGCATTTACCCACCCACCTTGACACATTGGCGTAGTCGGTTTAGCCCCACGATGAGTAGAAAAAAATGGCTCCTGGCAAGGTTGTGTTACATGAAACTGAAGCATTTTGCAAGAATGCATTTGATTTTGGCATGGTCAAATGGATTTGAGTTGACCAAAACTGAGAGAGGTTATTGTGGACAGATCCCACATGCACCTCTAGGTCCAAACAAAACATTCCTAGCTACCACAAATTCTAAGAACTGCTTCGTTATAGTTTGGCAATTTTTTGGTTTTGGGGATCTTAAGGGACTTTGTTAGTAGCCTGTTGCCCTAAATGATTGGGATACCTAGCACATGAAACAAGATCTCCCCTAGCACTCACCCACCCACCCTGATGCATTGGCACAGTTGGTTCAGCCCCACTAGCTATGGAATGCAAAATGTCACTCCTAGCACCTTTCCATTGCATGAAATTGAAGCATTTTGCAAGAATGCATTTGATTTCAGCATGGTCAGATGGACTTGAGTTGTCCAAAACTGAGAGAGGTTATTGTGGATAGACTTCATGTGCACTTGTAGGTCTAAATAGAACATTCCCATCTGCCATGAATTCTGAGAACTGCTCCATCATAGTTTGGTAGTTTTTTGGTCTTAGGGATCTTAAGGGACTTTGCCGGTAGCCTACTGCCCTGAATGATTGGGATCCTTGGAACATGAAATGAGACCTCCCCTAGCATGTAATCACCCACCCTGACATGATGGCATAGTCAATTCAGCCCCACAATGAGTAGTACAAAAAATATGGCACCTGGAGAGGTTGTGCAACATGAAACTAAAGCATTTTACAAGAATGCATTTGATTTCAGCACGGTGAAACGAATTTGAGTTGACCAAGACTAAGAGAGGTTATTATAGATGGACCCCACATGCACCTATAGGTCCAAATGGAAGATTCCCAAATGCCACGAATTTTGAGAACTGCTCCATCAAAGTTTGGTAGTTTTTGCTCTAAGGATCTTAAACGACTTTGCCGATATCCTGTTGCCTCGAACGACTAGGACCCTTGGCACATGAAACAAGACCTCCCTTGGAATTTACTCACCCATGCTAATGCATTAGCACAATTGGTTTGGACCTAGGATGAGAAGAACAAAACATATGGCACCTGGCAAGGTTGTGCTGCATGAAACTGAAGCATTTTGCAAGAATGCATTTGATTTCAGCACGATCAAACGGATTTGAGTTGAGAAAAACTAAGAGAGGTTATTGTAGATGGACACTATGTGCACCTATAGGTCTAAACAAAATGTTCTCTACTACCACAAATTTTGAGAACTACTCCATCAAAGTTTGGCATATTTTGCTCTTAGGATCAACTTTGCCAGTAGCTTGCTGCCTCGAACGACTGGGACACTTAGCACATGAAACTAGACCTCCCCTAGCATTTACCTACCCACCCCGATGCATTGGCATAGTCTATTTGGCCCCACAAGCTATAGAATGCAAAATGTCACTCCTAGCACATTTCCACTACATGAAATTGAAGCATTTTGCAAGAATGCATTTGATTTCACCACGGTCAAACAGACTGGAGTTGACCAAAACAAAGAGACGTTATTGTGGATAGACCCCATGTGCACCTATAGGTCCAAATGAAACATTCCCAGTTACCACAAATTCTGAGAACTACTCCGTCATAGTTAAACAGTTTTTTGGTCTTAGGGATCCTAAGGGACTTTGCCGATAGCTTGTTGCCTTGAACAACTGAGATGATTGGCACATGAAACGAGCCTCCCATGGCATTTTCCTGCCCACCCCGATACATTGGCATAGTCAGTTCAGCCCCCTAAGGTATGGAATGCAAAATGTCACTCCTAGAACCTTTCCACTGCATGAAACTGAAGCATTTTGCAAGAAGGGTGAGTGCAGGATCAGGATGGACCAAACACTACCCTTAAGTGGCAATGTAAATATGAAAAGCAGATTTAAGTAAATTCATGTCAAAAATTGAATGAGTTATCTACATAATCTAGAAATAAGGTAGTAATAAAAGTTGTAATAAATTGAATGTAGTTTATGGACTGCTACTTTTTTTTTGAAAATTTTAAAAATAATTTGGTGAAAATTGGATATTTCAATGAAGCACTACTGATTTTTTTAGAAAAAACGTATAAAGTAGGTGTCACTCCAGCCAACCTAAGTATGAGAAAAACATAATATTTTTCCTCCATGATTTGGATTTAAGTAAAGGACACATAAGCGGATGTGACACATATTTTTTTGATTTTTTAAGTAAATAAATAATTATTTATGAATTTTTTATTGTGAATTTTGTAAAATATTATAAATTAATTTTCCAGCCAACCTATCTTGGTCAAAAATATATGAAACTCAAAATTTTTAAATTTTAATGTATACCCAATAAATCGTAGAATGTGACGCATCTTTTAGATTTAAAAAAGGATTAATATGTTGAAAGTTATGGATGTTTTTCAATATATATATCCATCAGTAAATCAGACATAGCGTATGTAGAAAATTAATAATAATTACCTATTAAAACTATTATGAGGTATATATTATATTTTTAGAATCTTAATAGCTTCCTCTATAAACCCTTTTCATTTGATTAAATTTAGTTACAAAAAAGTCTGTCAGCTTCAAGGATGAAATTGTGGAAAATTTTAGGATAACACTAAATGGGTGGTTTTGCAAGTTTCTTTGGCAAGTTTTGGGACTCCCACTTGCCTAAATATGAGATAATCCTAAGGAATTTTTGGAGGGAATCCATATTCGAGCTAGAAATATTAACATCATTTCCATCCAAATCTAAATATCAGTCTAAATGTTAGCACTTTTTCATCCAGCAAGTTTTTTCTCCATTGCCACTATTTGGCCCATCATGATCTTGCACTCACCTAGAATGCATTTGAGTTTTTCTACTTATTTTCAATGCTTGACTTGTCTTTCTAATGAGGCAAGTTTTCTTTGTTTTTTGGCTTACTATTGTTGATGTAATGACATGTCATGTGGCATTACTATCCTTGGTACGTGAGGTGGAACCCACACTCTCATATGCACTCAATAGATTCTTTACAATTGATTTTTCACTTGAGGCATCCGATGTTCTTAGGCCAAGAATCTTCATAATGGGCCTAAATTTTAGATTTCTCATCAATTCCACAAATAGTTGTCATCTTCCAGTTTTGTTTAAGTTCTTAAAGAATGATTTCCATATCTTATTGGCATATCTTTGGCAATTACACTTGGGAATCTTATCCTGCATGGGCTTCAAAACATTCTCATCTATATCAATTAGAAACTTAGGCTTTCTATGCAATATTCTAGGAGGCATTTTCATTGGTAAAGTTGACTTAACATTAGGAATTTTTTCAATATTTACTTGAGATGGGATATATGACATACCTTCAATTGGAGATGAAATAGATGAGAAGGCTTGAAGTTGAGATGGAGAAGATGGTGTACCTTCAAATTGACGTGTGAATAATGGTGTGCCACCAACTTGAGAAGAGAATGAAGATGTACCTTCAACTTCACCTGTCATAGATGGAGTGCCTCCGATTTGAGAAGATAATGATGGTGTTCCTTCAACTTGACCTATGGACAATGGAGTGCCTCCAACTTCAAGATTCAATTTCCTTGTTGAATGGAGCTTTTGCATTCATTCTCTTTGTGCCACCAATTCCATCTCTCTCTTAGCTGCATTAGATGTCTCATGTTCCTCTTCAATTGGGAATGGTGGAATGTCTTCTTGTATGGTTGAAAATTTCCTACTTTCACAAATATGCCTCATTCTTTCTCTTTTCCTCTCATTCTCAGCTTCATGCTCTTCTGGGGTTAGAGTCTTTTCTCATTTCCTTGGCCTGATGATGATTTCTATATGCATCATGAATAAGACAATGATGATGTTAGAAGCATAATGAATAATCAACATATAGAAATCATCATATGATGACTAATGAATAATTAGCATATATGATGACTCCAAACTTGTTTATTTTGACATGATTGGATTCTAGAAGTGAAATGTGTAATGATAGTCTAGGCCTAGATGTTCTTGATGACATAGATGAGCACATGTTGATTGTTGACGTTAATTTACAAATGGTGGTAGGCACAATCTCTAGGTTAGTTTCACATTTTATTAACATATCTTCTCAAACATGCTTTCTTAACCTCCCATGGATACACCTACTCAAGACAAGATAGAATAAGTCACTAGAACTAAGGAGAGTTATGACAAGCACATTAAAGGACAACCCAAATTCTTAAAGGACAACCCAAATTCTTAAAGGATAGCATGTTAAAGGACAACACAAATTCTTATATTGTAGGTGGTGAATTAGTTATCTAGTAGCCCATGAAGACAAGTATGAAATCATGCATATTCTTAGATGTGATCATTGTTATCTCAAGTAATTAGATGGGACTACATAGAAATTTAAGGGGGCTTTTGCAACAAAAGCCAAAATTGGAGAAGGAAGCAACAACTCTTAACAATTCCCAATAATGAAAATGGTAGACAATTCTTTTTGAATAGAGGAGGAAGAGACTATAGTAGTAGAGGTTGTAGATGTTCTACAAATAAAAGGCATATTTAATGCCATCATTGTAAAAAGAAATTGGGCATTTTGTTTTAGGAGTGTAGACTCAAACAAAGTCACATGTGAAATAAGAAAGCAATTTTCAGTTGAAATGAAGGAGAGCATCTCAATTCCAATATTTTTTTCTTTTGTCATGCTGAAGAGAAATCTTAAGATAATGTTTGGTTTCTTGATTTGGGTTGTTTGAATCATATGATAGTCAATGAAGACTTATTTATGCTAGTTGATAAAGTTGTAAAGAGTTGATTAAAATTTGCAGACAATAAATTAGTGTAAGTTGTTGGAAAAGACACCTTGGTTGTTCACACCAACCAAGGTGAGGTAAAAAAATCAAGATAGTTTATTAGTTGATGGCCTTAAGCATAATTTATTGAGTGTAGTTTAGATTATTGAAAATAATTATAGAGTTTTGTTTCATGATGGTAATTGTAAATGTTTTGATAAAAATCATGGTGGAAAAAGTTGTAGCAGAAGTTCCCATGACAACAAATAGAATGTTTCCATTGCAAATATGTTTATTAAAAATAGATGCTCTAAAAGCAACTCTTGAGGATACCAATTGGTTATGTCATGGTCAGTATGGTCAGTTGACCTTTAAGGAGTTGAACTTGTTACATACTATGATTTGTGGACTATTCAAGATCTTGTTGAAGAGTTTGATCATAAATTGATAAGATAGTGATGGAAGCCTATGTGGTAACCATGCATTGAGAGTTGGACATTGTTCTATGGCATGGAGATTTATTACAACCAAGTGTTTCTATTTTAGTAATTGCAAGACGCTTGGTGAAGAACTCGCTATTGTATCATGAGCTAAGTGAGTTTCTAGAGCATATATGGTAGTGCAAGTACACATGTGGCAGTGTTGGAGTGCATGTAGTGACAATTGAGAACATGTATATGCTCTAGAGAATGTTCTGACGTATCACAAGTGATAAGAAGCAATTGAGAGTTTCTCTTTTTTATCGCAAGCCATAGTTTGATTTTGGTTGTAGTGTACGAAGATGAAAGACTATAATATAGAGTTTATTGTAGCCTAACCAACTTGATTTCTTGGAGAAACCTAGAGATGGAACTATATTTTAAATGTTGATACAACTGGTTGCATTAGAGAGAATGATGATAATACTTTGTTATAGGGAGGTATCGATGACATAGTTCAAATTCAAGATACAACAAATTCTATTAATGATTCAAGATACAACAAATTCATGTATATATATCATATTTTAATGATTCTAATTCTATTAACACACATAATGATGACTTTTTTAACTTAGATAGTTCCACTTTGAGTGATTGTGAGTGTTCTAAAGAACATAAATTGAAGTAAATGAATACATAAAGAACATACCTTAGAATTCAATATTCAAGTTGACCAATCCTCCCAAATTTGGATTCAAAATCCTCAAATTGATCTTTTTGGCAAGTTGCTTCATATTTAATATTGAATTCTATATAACTCTAGAATAGGATTAGTGAAATTTATGAAAAAAACAAACATATATCATCAAATTCAATCTAAATACATGAAAATTAGCTTTGAAACAATATGAAACATGAAACTTTCAGTTTAAATAATTAAATTTTGTCCAAAAATATGCAAAACTAGTTCTACATTGAAAAAACACAAAAAGGTGGTGGGTTGATCAAACAATGATTCTTAAAATATCAAACACCATGAAAAATCATTTTCTTGTTTGATAGCACGCATGAAAAGTAGGGAATAATAGACATGTGGTGTTTGAATCACATATCCCACATCTTTTTTTCTCATTTTTTTTGCTTCCCAAAATGCACTCTTGTTATAACACACTCACATTATAATGCGAGCGCATTTTATGAAGCATGAAACCTTTACAAGCTTTCATGCATGTAAACAAGTGTTTTCTCTATATGTATAAGTATATATCTATGAAAATGTTTATGTATAAGTATATATCTATCTCTCTATCTCCGTCTCTCTCTAAACCTATAAACCCTAAATAATGCTCCTAAACCCTAAACCTTTATCTCCCTATCTCTCCCTCTCTAAACTCCTAACCCCTAAACCCTAAACTTGATCAACCCTAAACCCCTATCTCCCTATCTCTATCATCCCTCTACCTCTCAATCTCTCTCCCTATGTCTCTGGCCATGTCCCTCACCCTCTATCTCCCTATCTCTCCCCTCGGTCTCCTCTATATCTCCATATCAGTCCTCTATCTCTCTAAAATCTAACCTAAACCTCTAAACCTTAACCACTAACCCCTACACCATAAACCCTAAACCCTAACACCTAAGCTCTAATACCGAGCAACCCTAAACCATAAACCCTAGAAGCAACAATAAACCTCTATCTACCTATATCTCCCAATCTCTATTGGTCCCCTCTCTCTATCTCTCTCTAAACCCTAAACCCTAAAAACCAAGCAATCCTAAACCCTAACCCCTAAACCCTAAACCCTAAACCTAAGCAAACCTAAACCATAAACCATAAACTTGAGCAACCCTAAACCCCTAAACCTTAAATAATTCCCCTAACCCCTAACCCCTAAACCATAAACCTAAGCAACCCTAAACTCATAAACCTGACCAACCCTCTCTCTCTCTCTCTCTCTCTCTCCCAAAACCCCAAAACCCTAAATAATTCCCCTAAACCCTAACCCCTAACCCCTAACCCCTAAACTTGAGCAACCCTAAACCTCCATCTCCTTATCTCTCCCTTATCTCCCTATATCTCTATCATCCCTCTATCTCTCAATCACTCTCCCTATCTCTCTAGACATCTCGCTCACTCTCTATCTCCCTATCTCTCTCCTCTATCTCTCCCTCACTTGGTTATCAATGAAGGAAATGAAAATAAGAAAACTAGGAATCTCTCTCTCTCTCCCTATCACCCTATCTCTCCCCTCTCTCTTTCTCTCCCTCCCTATCACCCTATCTCTTCCCTCTCTCTCCCCTCCATCTCCACCCTCTCTCCCTCTTCTTCCCACTCCCTCTCCCTTATCAACGAAGAACATGGAAACACAAAAACTAGGACATGCAAAGAGGGATGAGGATATAAATTAGGAGGATGAAATTGAAACAGGATAATTTATGAAATTTGATTTGATGGAAAGAATGATGAGGCGAGGTAGAGAGGGGAGGGAAGTAGAGAGTGAGAGAGGGGGTAGGAGGTAGAGAAGGGAGGGAAGTAGAGAGTGAGAGAAAGGGTAGGAGGTAGAGAGGGGAGGGAATAAGAGAGTGAGAGAGAGAGAGGGTAGGAGGTAGAGAGGGGAGGGAAGTAGAGAGAGAGAGAGGGTAGGAGGTAGAGAGGGGAGGGAAGGAGAGAGTGAGAGAGAGCTTAGGAGGTAGAGAGGGGAGGGAGAAGAGAATGAGAGTGAAGGTAGGAGGTAGAGAGGGGGGGAAGAAGAGAGTGAGAGAGAGAGGGTAGGAATTAGAGAGGCAAGAGAAGTAGAGAGTTAGAGAGGGTAGGAGGTAGAGAGGAGAGGAATGTAGAGAGTGAGAGGGTAGGAGGTAGAGAGGGGAGGGAAGAAGAGAGAGATTGAGAGAGAGAGAGAGGGTAGGAGGTAGAGAGGGGAGGAAAGTAGAGAGTGAGAGAGGGTAGGAGGTAGAGATGGGAGAGAAGTAGAGAGTAAGAGAGGGTAAGAGGTAGAGAGGGGAGGGAAGAAGAGAGTGGGAGAGAAGGTAGGAGGTAGAGAGGGGAGGGAAGAAGAGAGTGAGAGAGAGGGTAGGAGGTAGAGAGGGGAGGGAAGTATAGAGTGGGAGAGAGGGTATTAGGTAGAGAGGGGAGGGAAGTAGAGAGTAAGAGAGGGTAGGAGGTAGAGATGGGACGGAACAAGAGAGTGAGAGGGTAGGAGGTAGAGAGGGGAGGAAGTAGAGAGTGAGAGAGGGTAGGAGGTAGAGAGGGGAGATAAGTAGAGAGTGAGAGAGAGGATACAAGGTAGAGAGGGGAGGAAAGAAGAGAGTGAGAATGAAGGTAGGAGGTAGAGAGGGGAGGGCAGAAGAGAGTGAGAGAGGGGGTAGGAGGTAGAGAGGGGAGGGAAGTAGAGAGTGGGATAGAGAGTAGGAGGTAGAGAGGGGAGGAAAGTAGAGAGTGAGAGAGGGTAGGAGGTAGATAGGGGAGGGAAGAAAAGAGTGTTGATATGTGCCGAACAACTGAGATGGGGGGGTGAATTAGTTGTCACAAAAAATTAAACACTTTCTGCAATTAAACATTCATCATTTATCCACAATTATTATGATTTAACAATGAGAGCATGAAATCAAAAACTTAACCACAGAAGCAACATCAAACACAAGAGACACCAGATTTACATGGAAAACCCCAAGGTGGGGAAAAACTATGGAGATGATTAACTCTCAATATATATTGAAATCTTGAAATAGTGATGTTGAGGTTTGGTCACCCCACGGGCCTAAACATACTGGCTTACATCCATGAAGAACAACTTGGTCTAGCAGGCTTACTGACTCAACCTTAAACCTAGCAAGATTACAATAAGGGATATTAAACCTTGAGGGCTGTTAAACCCTACTGGTGGCTTACTACCAAATTCACTGTAACAATTAAACACCTTTATTTATTGTGAATAAATAATTACTCTGCTCTGCTCTTCCTATGCCTTGCTCTTCCTCTGCTCTGCTCTTCCTCTTTTTTTGTCTGCCTCTGCTTTGCTATGCCTCTAGACCTTTCTTAATATATTCTCATTTTTTCTCAAGGACACCTTTTCCACGACTCAACTACAAGCATTTATACACTACATCAACCTTGGAATGATCATCAAGGTCGGCATCAACCATTAGAACAATCTCCAAGGTCAGTATTACAAACATTTACAAAATAGGCCCTGACCTATTGCAACATCATGCAAAGGGAATGAAATGCAGATCACACCATGCCTTAGCTAGGACTCAAACATGATCTTCCATGCCACGACACGCTTCCACAATCTTCTAGAGATCTCTGCAATCACTGGGATCAACCAGGTTGGCCAAGACTGGTTAGATGCTACATTATCTGGGAACAATCCTCACACACCATCTCAATTTCTTAATGTGGACCAAAGTATAGATAGGAAAATGATTAGGAGACATCCACATGCATGCTACAATCATTAGGAGCAACTGTACGAACCTTAACCACTTTATTCATTGGAATCTTCTCACCAAAGTACATGAACTTTACTATCTTCAACTATCATAAAAGAAAGATAGCTTGTGGACCACAAAACCATGAACCATTGCAACTGTAGGCACTTATCATCATCCCCGACTTCCCTCTAGAACTGAATAGCAAAATACTTTCTCGCGGAGGAATGCGGAGCCAAATATTGTCTTCCTATCTCAATTGAACTTACATAAAAAGTAGGCTTCACTCTGGTGAACACAACTCACTTATATCTTCATGCGGATGGCTCAGACCCAAAATGTAGCATCCTTAGACATACCTCTAACTTACTTCCAATCCGCAGACCACAATCTCTAGGTAGGAATAAATGTGGAGCAGTTTATCGGACTGTTCTTTAGCATACAACTCATTGTCTATTCTGCACTTCTCTGTGGCTTACTTGTTTCTTCCAGAGAGGCTAATTTTTTCAATATCCTCAAAATACAAGTGTTCTAAACAAGTAATGGAATAGGATATAGTTGACACCAATGACAACAAGAATATGTTGACATCAATGACAACACTGATTAGGCACATACTTGCAACAATCTCCCCCTTTATCATTGATGGTAACATATGATGTGAAAAACTACAACAACCATCAAGACAAGATTCTCTACCTTTCTCTTTACACACCTGCACTCTTTCTCTCTCCAAAATTCTCCCCCTTTCTCTTACACATCTGCACTCTAAGTTTTTCACATGACTTTTCTCCCCCTTTGACATCAATGGCAAAGGGCACATACTTGCACTTTTCTGTTCTGATCTAATCTCTCCTCTAAACTTTCTATCTACTCTCCCTTAGAAGTAGCCCTAAAAAGCATCAATTTGGAACTTTGAACACCTCCAGACTGATGCACCATTATGCATCTTAGTTTAGAGAAGGAGGGGTGATGACCCCTAACTTTTCTCTGAGATACTCAAAAGCATCCTTGGGCAAAGACTCGGTAAAAATGTCTGCAATCTGATCCTTGGTCGAAACATACCCCAACTTCACTTCATTCTCTATCACCTTTTCTCTCAAAAAATGATACCTAATGGATATGTGCTTTGTCCTTTAATGCATCATTGGATTCTTTGATATATTGATGGCACTTGTATTGTCACAAAAGATTGTAATTGGATCTTCATACACAACTTTGATGTCCTTCAAATTCTGCTTCATCCATAACACTTGAGTGCAATTACATGCTGCTACAATGTATTCTTCTTCAGTAGTAGACAGGGATATTGAATCCTATTTCTTGCTCAACCAAGATACTAATATTTTTCCCAAGAAGAATGCACCTCCACTTGTGCTCTTTCTGTCATCCACATCTCCAGCCCAATCTACATCAGTATATGCACTAAAAACAAAGTCACTGTCCTTGGGGTAACAAAAACCATAATCTATTGTACGTTTTAAATATCTCAGAATTCTCTTGACTGCCATCACATGTGATTCCTTGGGTTCTTCCTGAAATCTTGCCACAAGACACACTGCATGCATTATGTCAGGTCTGGTTTGAGTCAGATAAAGTAATCCTCCAATCATAGATCTATACTTTTTCTAGTCTGCCAAGGGTGAGTTATCATCTTTGCTCAACTTACAACTAGTTATCATAGGTGTGCATACTGGTTTAGAGTCTTCCATTCCAAATTTCTTTAACAACTCTTTCACATACTTAGACTAAGAAATGAAGATACCCTTATCTAATTGACTTATTTGCAGACCTAAAAAGATGTTCATCTCTCCAAACATAGACATTTCAAATTCACTTTGCATTTCTCCAGCAAAAATTGAGAACATACCTTCATTGCCTCCAAAAATAATATCATCAACAAAAACTGGAACAATTAGAGTTTGTTCATCATTGATCTTGAAGTAGAGGTTACTATCTGTCATTCCTTTACTAAACCCTATCTATATTAGGTACCTGTCCAACCATGTATACCATGCTCGGGGAGCTTACTTCAATCGATACAATGCTTTCTTCAATCTACATACCATGTCCCCTTGTTCTGATAACTGAAATCCTTCTGGTTGTTCAATATAGACTTCCTATTCCAACTCTCCATTTAGGAAGGCAAACTTCACATCCATTTGATAAACCTTGAAATCTTTGTATGATGCAAAAGCCAGAAACATACTTATTGCTTCAATCCTTGCTACTGGAGCAAAAGTTTCTTCAAAGTCTATTCCTTCAACCTGAGCATATCCTTTGCATTCTAATCTTGCTTTGTTTCTTACCACTTCAGCATTCTCATTCATTTTGTTTCTAAAGACCCACTTTGTACCAATTACATTCTTGTCTACTGGTCTGGGAACAATATCCCAAGTTTGATTCTTCTCTATTTGCATCAATTCTTCTTCCATGGCCTTTATCCAATTCTCATCTTTGCATGCCTCATCCATAGTTTTAGGTTCAATCTTAGAGATCAGACAGAACTTTACTTGTTCTTATGCAGCTTTTCTTCTGGTTAAGATCACTTTGCTCTTATCTCCTATGATTTGATTTTCAGAATGACTGATTCTTACAAATCTTGGAGTTTTGGTAGCACTTACCGTAGCTTGTTCTTCTTCATCTGTGCTATCTTCATGCTGCACCACTTTTGAAACATTTGGATCATCTGACTCATATCCACTTGGTTCTAAAGACCTTTCTTTACACTCATCAACTTTAACATTTGCACTTTCAATGATTTTATTCAGCCTCTTATTATAGTACCGGTAGGCCTTACTCTTGGTGGAGTAATTAAGAAAGATTCCTTCATCACATCTAGCATCAAACTTGCCTAAATCTTCTTCTCTTTTGATATAACATTTGCTACCAAAGACTTTGAAATATTTCATAGTAGGAACTCTACCATGCCACAATTCATGGGGAGTTTTTGAACTATTACCTTTTACTTGAACTTTATTTAGGATATATACTGCGGTGTGAATTGGCTCTCTCCAATATGCTTTTGAAAGATGAGCTTCCTTCATCATGGTTCTAGCAGCTTCTTGAACTATTCTATTTTTCCTTTCAAGAGCTCCATTTTGTTGTGGAGTTCTTGGCGCAGATAATTGTCTCTTTATTTCATGCTCTTCACAAAAGAAATTGAACTCATTTGATGTGAACTTTCCTCCTCTATTAGATCTCAAACATTTGATTTTCAAATCCATCTCATTTTCAACCATTGCCTTAAATGCCTTGAATTTATCTAGAGCTTCAACTTTCTCTTTCAGAAAGGTGACCAAAGTCATTCTAGAATAATCATCAATGAGCAGTATAAAATACATGTCTCCTTGTAAACTTCTTACTCTGGTAGGTCCAAACAAATCTGTATGCACTAGCTCAAGTAGTCCTCCAACTGATTGATCCTTGCTTTTGAAACTTGTTCTTGTCTATTTCCCAAATCAACACTCCTTGTAAACTAGATTAGCAGGCTTCACAAGCTTAGGCAAATCTCTAACAATCTGTGTAGTACTTATCTTCATAATATTATCAAAATTTATGTGACACAACCTTTTATGCCATAACCAACTTTCATCAATATGAGTCAACAAGCAATAGTTCTCGGTTCCTTTCAAGTGATAGATATTACCACTAGTCTTCTTACTAGTTGCAATGACTGTTCTAGAGCTTTCCCTGATCTTACATCCATTGTCCTTGAAGCCTAAGTTGTAGCCCTTGTCACACATTTGACCCACACTCAAAAGATTATGTTTTAATCCTTTCACATACAAGATGTCTTCAATATTATGCTTGCCATCAAAAGAAATAGATCCTTTTCCACAAATCCTAGTAGCTATGTCATCTCCAAACCTAATTAGTCCACCATCATATCTTTCCAAACTTACAAACTTACTTTTTTCACCAGTCATGTGGTGAGAGCAACAACTATCAATAACCCATTCATCTTTGTCCTTGATGACCTGAGCAGCGTAAGCACTTTCCACTGGTTTTTCTTCCTTCATACAGCTAGAAGAATTAGTAGACACAAGATCTTCCTTAATAGAAATGAACAAGCATTCATTTACAAAGGAATTAGCATTATCTGGTTCACCATTATTTGATACTAAATCATCATCAAAATCTTCAACATAATAACACTTCTTTTGGGTCCTAGGCCTGTTTTCATGTCTTCTTCTATTTCTTTCAATTCTTTCAGGACATTTGGAAGCAAAATGACCTACTTTACCACAGGAAAAACATTTGAAAGGTAATTTGCCTTTATACTTATTGGATCCTCTTTATAGCCTATCCACAAAGTTGGCTTCAACTTCATCTATCTCATCATCGGATTCTACCTTATACTTTTCTAATCTGGAAGTACTTCTAGGAGTACTGGCTTTGAAGGCAGTCTCAACTTTTGGCAGAGCATCATCTCACTCCCTCATTTCAAAAGCCATAAGCTTACCAAGCAGCTGATCCCTGTTAACTATTTTTACTTGCATGAATTCTTCTATCGCGGCCACCTTGTGACAGTAGGACTTGGACAGAGATCTGAGTATTTTCATGATGATTTCCTTTTCATCGAGAGTTCCACCTATGGCTTTTATCCCTATAATAAGTTCATCAACTCTTTGCATAAACGCTGATATGTTTTCATCATTGTTCATCTTCAAGCTTTCATATTTCACTTTCAGACTTTGTAACTTGGCTTCCTTAAAAAATGCATCTCCTTCATATAGATTTTTCAGCTTTTCCCATACCTTATTTGCAGTTTCAAGATCTACCACTTTCGTCAGTATTGAGTCAGTTAATGAGCTCTGCAGAGCATCCCTTGCCTTGATATCTATCTCATATTCTTTGATTTCATCTTCAATCATTGGACCATTTTGAGGTATGGTGTATTATGTTTTTGTAGCTTTCCAAACTTTGATACCAAGAGAAAGAAGATGGATTTTCATCTGAACCTTCCAGAGAACATAATTAGTTCCATCAAAATGTGGTGTTTCCTTCTTGTAAGACATTTTGGATCTTTCTCAAGCTGTTAAACTTTCTTTAGAGGAACTTGGCTCTGATACCAATTGTTGATATGTGTCGGACAACTGAGAGGGGGGTTGAATCAGTTGTCAGAAAAACTTAAACACTTTCTGCAATTAAACATTCATCACTTATCCACAATTATTATGATTTAACAATGGGAGATGTAAATAAGAAACTTAACCACAGAAGCAACATCAAACAGAAGAGACACTAGATTTACGTGGAAAACCCCAAGGTGGAGAAAAACCATGGAGATGATTAACTCTCAATATATATTACAATCTTGAAATAGTGATGTTTAAGCTTGGTCACCCCACCGGTCTAAACATACTGGCTTACTACCATGAAGAACAACTAGGTCTAGCAGGCTCACTACCTCAACCCTAAACCTAGCAAGATTACAATAAGGGTTGTTAAACCCTGAGGTATATTAAACCCTACTGGTGGCTTACTGTCAGATTCACTGTCATGATCAAAAACCTTTCTTTATTGTGAATAAACAATTCCTCAGCTTTGCTCTTCCTTTGCCCTGCTCTTCCTCTGATTTGCTCTTCCTCTTATTTCCTCTACCTCTGCTCTGCTCTGCCTTTGCACTTTTCTTAATATATTCTCAGTTTCACTCAAGGACACCTTTTCCATGACTCAACTAAAAGTATTTATACACTACAACAACCTTGGAATGATCATCAAGGTCCACATCAACCATTGGAACAATCTCCAAGGTTGGTATTATAAACATTTACAAAATAGGTCCTAACCTATTGCAACATCATGCAAAGGGAATAAAATATGGATCACACCATGCCTTCGCTGGGACTCAAACATGATCTTCCACACCACAACATGCTTCCACAATCTTTTAGAGATCTCCGCAATCACTGGGATCAACTAAGTCAGCCAAGACTAGTTACATGCTATGTTATCTGGGAACAATCTTCACACACCATCTCAATTTGTTAATGTGGACCAAAGTCTAGATAGGAACATGATTAGGAGACATCCACAAGCATGCTATAATCATCAGGAGCAACTGTACGAACCTTAACCACTTTATTCATATGAATCTTCTCACCGGAGTACATGAACTTTATTGTCTTCAACTATCATAAAAGAAAGATAGCTTGCAAACCAAAAAACCACAAACCATTGTAATTGTAGGCACTTATGATCATCCCAGACTTCACTCTAGAACCGCATAGCAAAATACTTTCTTGCAGAGGAATGCAGAGCCAAATAGTATCTTCATGTCTCAACTGAACTTACAGAAAAAGTAGGCTTCACTCTGGTGAACACAGCTCACTCAGATCTTCATGCGGATGGCTCAGACCTAAAATGTAGCATCCTCAGACATAACTCTAACTTACTTCCAATCTGCAGACCATGATCTTCAGGCAGGAACAAATGCAGAGCAGTTTATCAGACTATTTTTCAGTATACAACTCATTGTCTATCCTGCACTTCTCTGTGGCTTACTTGTTTCTTCTGGAGAGGCTAATTTTCTCAATATCCTCAACATACAAGTCTTCTAAACAAGTAATGGAATAGGATATAATTGACACCAATGACAACAAGAATATGTTGACATCAATGACAACACCAATTAGGCACATACTTGCAAGAAAGAGTAAGAGAGAGGGTGTGAGGTAGACAGGGGAGGGAAGTAGAGAGTAAGAGAGGGTAGGAAGTAGAGAGGGGAGGGAAGAAGAGAGTGAGAGAGAGGGTAGGAGGTAGGGAGGGGAGGGAAGTAGAGAGTGGGAGAGAGGGTAGGAGGTAGAGAGGGGAGGGAAGTAGAGAGTGAGAGAGGGTAGGAGGTAGAGATGGGAGGGAACAAGAGAGTGAGAGAGAGGGTAGGAGGTAGAGAGGGGAGGGAAGTAGAGAGTGAGAGAGGGTAGGAGGTAGAGAGGGGAGAGAAATAGAGAGAAAGAGAGAGGGTAGGAGGTAGAGAGGGGAGGAAATAAGAGAGTGAGAATGAAGGTAGGAGGTAGAGAGGGGAGGGTAGAAGAGAGTGAGAGAGGGGGTAGGAGGTAGAGAGGGGAGGGAAGTAGAGAGTGGGATAGAGAGTAGGAGGTGGAGAGGGGAGGAAAGTAGAGAGTACGAGAGGATAGGAGGTAGACAGGGGAGGGAAGAAAAAAGTATTGATATGTGTCGAACAACTGATATGGGCGGTGAATCAGTTGTCACAAAAACTTAAAACACTTTCTACAATTAAACATTCATCACTTATCCACAATTATTATGATTTAACAATGAGAGCATGAAATCAGAAACTTAACCACGGAAGCAACATCAAACACAAGAGACACCGGATTTACATGGAAAACCTCAAGGTGGGGAAAAACCATGGAGAGGATTGATTCTCAATATATATTGCAATCTTGAAATAGTGATGTTGAGGCTTGGTCACCCCACGGGCCTAAACATACTGGCTTACTTCCACGAAGAAAAACTAGGTCTAGCAGGCTCACTGCCTCAACCCTAAACCTAGCAAGATTACAATAAGGGTTGTTAAACCCTGAGGGCTATTAAACCCTATTGGTGGCTTACTATCAGATTCACTGTCACGATCAAACACCTTTATTTATTGTGAATAAACAATTCCTCACCTCTGCTCTTCCTCTGCCTTGCTCTTCCTCTGCTCTGCTCTTCCTCTTCTTTCCTCTGCCTCTGCTCTGCTATGCCTTTGGACCTTTCTTAATATATTTTCATTTTTGCTCAAGGAAACCTTTTCCATGACTCAACTACAGGCATTTATACACTACATCAACCTTAGAATGATCATCAAGGTCGACATCAACCATTAGAATAATCTCCAAGGTCGGTATTACAAAAATTTACAAAATAGGTCCTGACTTATTGCAACATCATGCAAAGGGAATGAAATGCAGATCATGCCATGCCTTAGCTAGGGCTCAAACATGATCTTCAACACCACAACATGCTTCCACAATCTTCTAGAGATCTCTGCAATCACTGGGATCAATCAGGTCGGCCAAGACTGGTTACATGCTACATTATCTAGGAAAAATCTTCACATGCCATCTTAATTTCTTAAAGCAGACCAAAGTCTAGATAGGAACATGATTAGGAGATATCCACAAGCATGCTATAATCATCAAGAGCAACCACACAAACCTTAACCACTTTATTCAATGGAATCTTCTCACCGGAGTACATGAACTTTACTGTCTTCAACTAACGTAAAAGAAAGATAGCTTGTAGACCACAAAACCATGAACCATTGCAACTGTAGGCACTTACCATCATCCTAGACTTCCCTCTAGAACTGCATAGTAAAATACTTTCTTGCAGAGGAATACAGAGCCAAATACTGTCTTCCTGTCTCAATTAAACTTACAGAAAAAGTAGGCTTCACTCTGGTGATCACAACTCACTCAGATCTTCATGCAGATGGCTTAGAACCAAAAATGTAGCATCCTCAGAAATACCACTAACTTACTTCCAATCCATAGACCATGATCTTCAGGTAGGAACAAATGCAGAGCAGTTTACTAGACTGTTCTTCAGCATACAACTCATTGTCTATTCTACACTTCTCTGTGGCTTACTTGTTTCTTTTGGAGAGGCTAATTTTCTTAATATCCTCAACATATAAGTCTTCTAAACAAGTAATGGAATAGGATATAGTTGACACCAATGACAACAAGAATATGTTGACATCAATGACAACACCAATTAGGCACATACTTGCAACAATCTCCCCCTTTGTCATTGATGGTAACATATGATGTGTGTTGGTGTGAACACATAATTCACACATGTTAACTTGACTTAGTGAGTCTTCTAGATGTCTAGTTGAGTCTAGTTGTGTGTTGAGTTGTTGATAGATGGAGTGAGTTGTCTTATCCTCCACATGTGCAATTAGTTATCATCCTCTAATTGACACATGTTGTAGGAATATCTCCACTTTCCACTCCACCTTTCACTCCATCCTTCTAGCTCTCACCTTGCCTTTATAAGCAAGGCTCTCATTGTATTTCATACAGCTTCATATGATCTTTGTATAGATTCTTGCTGCATTGTTTTAGCATCTTTTATGTTGTCTTTGTGTGGAAGGTTCTCTTGATTGTAGGTGATCCTGGCTTGCTGAGTCACATTGACTCTTACATGGTATCAAAGCCTATTATGCAATTCCCTTCCCTCATTGAAGAAGTTTTGCTAGGAGCAGTGTCATAGGAGCATCCTGGAGCAAATTCAACTTCATGGTTGCGATCAGGAGGCCTAAATCTGTATAGATCGGCTGTTCATTCGCTGAATTTCGTCATAAAAAATTTTGGCAAAATTTTTTGCCTTTGGTCCCTTGGCAAAATCAGTATGGCCGACGTCATCTCTACACAGTCTACAGATGTAAGTGTACCTCTCTACACCAGCACTGCATCATCATCTGGTCATTGGCTTGCATCATAGTCTGGCTAAAAGTTTTATATTCTCTGGTTTAAAACTTGTTTTCTGTGGAGCTTTTGTTGTATAGGGTACATTGTACCCTACCGCAGTTGTAGCTGCTATCACAGTTTTCGTTTAAATGTCATTGATCCTTTCATTTGGCGACGATAGTTGTTTAAATAGCATATCCATTGGTGGTTTCATCAGTGTGTTCCATTTAAGATCTCAGCATTGTTTTTGTCATCGGCGGTGAATAGATAGCTGTCGGCATCTACCATGACCAATGGTTGGCAATGATTTTTAATCCGTAGGTAGGTTAAGTCTGGCAGTTCTTGATCATTGGCGGTTTATACCAATGATCTTCATACTATGATCGCAGTCTTTGCAGTGGCTCCCTTCTTCATCAGTAGATCTAATTAAATCAGGAGGTCATTGCGTTTGGTGTCTTCAATCCGCTTTTGGCAGTCATTCCTTCAATAGTAGTCGACCAAACCCATCGACACCATCATACAATTGGCGGTTTCATTGGCCTGGTCGGCAGTTTGTTTTAAACCAACATCTTCTTCTCCTCCCGATGGTCAACAAATCATCTCCAGCGGTTTCCACACCACTCTTACCAGTGATCAACAAACTCTTTCTTAGAGGCTGTGATCTTGCAAACTTCAACGAAAGTCTTCAACTCTTGGTAGCCATACATCTTTGCTTCGGCGGTTTAATAGTGCCACGGTTATTAGATCTTGGTGGATGTAATTCTTTGGTGGTTGTTGTTGTTACAATCCAGCGGCCTTTTTTCTTGTGATCTCCCAGTGGTTATATCAATCCTCAACGGCTTGTGTTTTTTAACCGGCGGTTTGTTGTTTCTATCGGCAGCTAATCCATCATCTCACGCCCTTAAGATCTTTGTCAACAATAGTTTCCTCATAGTCGGTTCTTACCTAAAATCTATAGTCAACACTCTTCGGCAGTTTATACCACCTATTTGTGGCTTGTTTCGGCCAGTGATCAAATCTTGGACAGCAGAAATCAGTTTTCTCAGCGTTTGATATCAAGGTCAATGGTTTCATTACCTCAGTGGTCTTTAGTCTTTTGTTATCATTCACCGGTTTCAGACCAAGCGGTAGCCATTCAGTGGTTTTGACCCCCATTCCACAGTTTTCCCATGACATAGCAGTTTTCTATACCTGATCAATGGTTTCATTAAACCCAGCCGGTAGTTTGTAACATTCGCTCAGTGGGAGCCAAAGGCTTGGGCCCTGCTAGACTATGTGGAGAGGTGGTTTCGTCTTATGAAGGGTGGTTTCACGACTGAAAGGATGGTTTTATCCTTTCTACAGAGGTTTTGACCAAGTTTTGTGGTTTTGACCTCATCACAGGTGGTTTTTTTTCAACAGTGGTTTTGGAATATTCCACCCAGACAAGAGAATATTTCGCCAGGGGGCCTGTTTTGCCCTCAAAGCCCTAAAGTAGGGCTTTTTTTTCTTTTTTGTACAACTTTTGCCCACGGTGTTGAAATCAGGCAAACAAGATATCAACGGAAAGCTAACAAAGAGCACTTCACAGTGGTATCATTCATTTTCACAAAGTTTTCTATTTGATAACATTTATTGCAGGTTGAAGACAAATCATCCTTTTTGGCTCCCGAGCTCATAACATTTTGCCACGAACTCTGATTTTTGTGATTCAAGTGGCATCGGGAAGGTATTCAGGAGCTCTACACAGCCATCCATGCACTTTTCTTAGATTTTACTCCAAGTGTTTTTTATTTCATTTGTTAGTTTTTTGGCATTTGAGTGATAACTTGGGCATTTTGAAACTTGAGGACGTGAAATTTGTTTTGAGAGGATTTGTTTGCTGTAATAAATCATTGTGAGTGATTGTAATTCCACACGAATCTCTTTTTTAAAAGATTTTTTTGTTTTTCCCCATCTTGGTCCTTTGAGGACAATTATAAATCACACTAAGTATAAAGTGCCACAAACAAATTGGGGGGGCTCTCTTACATAGTAAAGGGGTGTTGTTGTCTTGTTGTCTTTCTTTTTCATCATGGATGTGCTTCAATTTCGACTTTTAACTCCATATCATTATATTGAATGGAAGAAAAACATGGAGTTTGTATTGTATAAACAAAAGTTACATAGAATAAATTTAGGTACAGATCTTAAACCCACAAGTGCTACTGAGAAAAGAAAATGGTTAGATAGAAGAGATGAGGCTTTTAGCACAATTTGTCTTGCTATTTCTCCAGATTTAAGATTTCATGTTGAGTCTTGTACAACACCAAATGAGATATGGACAACACTAGACAATCTCTTTGGCAAGCAAGATAAAATAAGAAGGTTCAAATTAGAGAATGAGCTAATTGCACTTAATCCTCAAGATTTTGATCAAATTGAAGACTTCTTCACCAAATTTAAGTCTCTTAGGTTGCAACTCAAACAAAGTGGTCTTGAGAAAGAAGATGAACAATTGATTCTATCTATTCTTGCAAAATTGGGTCCTACATATTCAGTTTATGTTTCTACCTTTTATGCTACAATGGATGCTTTTGGTAGTAAGTTTACCATGCCTTCACTTGAGGGCTTTTCTGCACAACTCACTAGAGAGCAAGTTAAGCTACTATACATGGGCACATTGAAGTCTCCTAGAAAACAGGCTCTAGTTGCAACACAAAGCACAAAAGATCCTAAGGCTTCACATAATAAGGGACAGAAACAAAAGGATTCAAAGTATAATGAGCAAGAGAAAGAATCAAAGAAAACCCCCAACTCTTCTTCCAAAGAGGAGTCCAATAAGAAGAAGAAGCCAAAATGTTCTTATTGTAAGAAATTAGGTCATGATGAGACTAAATGTTATGAGAAAAAATTTGAGGAGATGTCACAACTTCTTCAAAAACATAACATTGAGTATTCTCCATCAACTACAGTTTTACCCAAGACTTCTTCTTCAACACCATCATCATCTACACACATAGGAACAACAAGATTTGCACATGGGATAGATAAAGGAAAAGGACAAGCACTCTTTGCTTCAACAAGTCTACAGTCAGAGAGATGGCTTCTTGATTCTGGAGCTTCTCATCATATGGCATCTTCACAGGGGATGTTCTCTTCATTTCAGTCATGTACTTCGCCACCTATTTTGATGGGTAGAAATACATACATGCATGCAATTGGAAGGGAAAATATTGATGTTGGATAGAATACATTCAACAATGTGTTATGTGTACCTTCCTTGACAACCAATCTCCTTTCCATCTACCAGATTACTCATTGTGGTGCAGGGAAGACAGTTGAGTTCACTCCTGATTCTGTGATCATATGAGACTTGGAGAGTAGAGATATCATTACTATTGGGATGGCTAATCATGCATCCCGCTTGTATACTTTCTCCCATTTTGTTTCTAATGATGATGTAGATCCCTTGATTGATATTCACACTCATGCATCAAGTGTGAATCATGTTTCTGAGGAGAAGTTTGGTCACTTGAACCTTGGTGTTCTTGCATCTACTTCGGTTCCTGAGACTACTTTTGAGCTTCCTCCTTCTCTTGCTACTTCAGATATTGGCATTAACATAGCTTTATCCACTTCAGTTGAGCAGGATATTGTTTGTCTTCCAGATACAAGTTTGTGGGATGAGTACTTGACAGGTATTTCAGACTTGTTTTGTGAGTCCTATCTTGATGACTTGGAGGACATCATTGATGACATTCATCTCCTCTTTGAAGGAGTTGATTATTCTACTTCGGATGAGTGGTCACCATCTTCTCCTCTTCACTTGTCATAGTTTGGCACTGAGTTGGAGCATCTTGAGCATCATTCGAAGGATACTTTGTCTTTGGATCTTGAGTTTTCATCTTGTCTTGGATTGTCACATTCTTTGATTGGGCATGCAGCACATAATTATGTGGCATCTTTTGGTTATGACATGTGGACACTTGAGTAGTTTTCAGAGACAACATACATCATAAGGCTTTTTCCCTCATACCTTGAGATGGAGTTTCTTCATCATCCTTTGGACCTGTTTCTTCCTAAGGGGAAGAATGTTGTTTGTAGGCTTTGGATTCTCTTCAGCATTCTTCTTTGGGCATTCACCATCGACACAGGAGCTACTTCATTGTGGGAGGGACCTATAGTCTCACACTTACTCTCCTATGGGGGGTAATTGATTGTACATATGTGTTGGATGTAGTCCTTTGGGGGTTTTGAGTCCTCCTTCCATCACATCTTTCATTTGTTTTTTGCATTCTCACTTTTGGAGGGGAGTTTTACTCCATGAGGTTTTCTCTTTTTCTTCACTTGAGATTTGTTGTACATGGGTACCTAACATGGCCTAGTAGTCGGGACCCATCCATCATTGTATCTTTATTTTAGTCAACTACTCCTTAAGTTGCACTTAAGGGGGGGTGTTGGTGTGAACACATAATTCACACATGTTAGTTGATTTAGTGAGTCTTCTAGATGTCTAGTTGAGTCTAGTTGTGTGTTGAGTTGTTGATAGATGGAGTGAGTTGTCTTATCCTCCACATGTATAATTAGTTATCATCCTCTAATTAACACATGTTGTAGGAATATCTCCACTTTCTACTCCACCTTTCACTCCATCCTTCTAGCTCTCACCTTGCCTTTATAAGCAAGGCTCTCATTGTATTTCATACAGCTTCATATGATCTTTGTATAGATTCATTGCTCCATTGTTTTAGCATCTTCTCTATTGTCTTTGTGTGGAAGGTTGTCTTGATTGCAGGTGATCCTGGCTTGCTGAGTCACATTGACTCTTACAATTTGAAAAACTACAACAACCATCAAGACAAGATTCTCCCCCTTTCTCTTTACACACCTGCACTCTTTCTCTCTCCAAAATTCTCCCCCTTTCTCTTACACATCTGCACTCTAAGTTTTTCACATGACTTCTCTCCCCCTTTGACATCAATGGCAAAGGGCACATACTTGCACTTTTTTGTTCTGATCTAATCTCTTCTCTAAAATTTCTAATTACTCCCCCTTAGAAGTAGCCCTAAAAAGCATCAATCTGGACCTTTGAACACCTCCAGACTAATGCACCATTGTGCATCTTAGTTTAGAGAAGGAGGGGTGATGACCCCTACCTTTTCTTTGAGATACTCAAAAGTATCCTTGGGCAAAGACTTGGTAAAAATGTCTGCAATCTGATCCTTGGTCGAAACATACTCCAACTTCACTTCATCCTCTATCACCTTTTCTCTCAAAAATTGATACCTAATGGATATGTGCTTTGTCCTTGAATGCATCACTAGATTCTTTGATATATTGATGGCACTTCTATTGTCACAAAAGATTGTAATTGGATCTTCATACACAACTTTGATGTCCTTCAAATTCTGATTCATCATAAAACACTTGAGTGCAATTACATGCTGCTGCAATGTATTCTGCTTCAATAGTAGACAGGGATATTGAATCCTATTTCTATCTCAACCAAGATACTAATATTTTTCCCAAGAAGAATGCACCTCCACTTGTGCTCTTTCTGTCATCCACATCTCTAGCCCAATCTGCATCAGTATATGCACTGAGAACAAAGTCACTATCCTTGGGGTACCACAAACCATAATCTATTGTACGTTTTAAATATCTCAGAATTCTCTTGACTGCCATCACATGTGATTCCTTAGGTTCTTCCTGAAATCTTGCCACAAGACACACTGCATGCATTATGTCAGGTCTTGTTTGAGTCAGATAAAGTAATCCTCCAATCATAGATCTATATTTTTTCTGGTCTGCCAAGGGTGAGTTATCATCTTTGCTCAACTTACAACTAGTTATCATAGGTGTGCATACTGGTTTAGAGTCTTCCATTCCAAATTTCTATAACAACTCTTTCACATACTTAGACTGAGAAATGAAGATACCCTTATGTGATTGACTTATTTGCAGACCTAAAAAGAAGTTCATCTCTTCAAACATAAACATTTCAAATTCACTTTGCATTTCTCCAGTAAAAACTAAGCACATACCTTCATTGCCTCCAAAAATAATATCATCAACAAAAACTGGAACAATTAGAGTTTGTTCATCATTGATCTTGAAATAGAGGTTACTATTTGTATCAGGTACCTATCCAACCATGTATACCATGCCCTGGGAGCTTTCTTCAATCCATACAGTGCTTTCTTCAATCTACATACCATGTCCCCTTGTTCTGATGACTCAAAATCCTTACGATTGTTCAATATAGACTTCCTCTTCCAACTCTCCATTTAGGAAGGCAGACTTCACATCTAAACTTTGAATTATTTATATGTTGCAAAAGATATAAACATCCTTATTGCTTCAATCCTTGCTACTGGAGCAAAAGTTTCTTCAAAGTCTATTCCTTCAACTTGAGCGTATCATTTGCATACCAATCTTGCTTTGTTTCTTACCACTTGAACATTCTCATTCATTTTGTTTCTGAAGACCCACCTTGTACCAATTACATTCTTGTCTGCTGGTCTGGGAATAAGATCCCAAGTCTGATTCTTCTCTATCTACATCAATTCTTCTTCCATTTCCTTTATCCAATTCTCATCTTTGCATGCCTCATCCATAGTTTTAGGTTCAATCTTAGAGATCAGACAGAAATTTATTTGTTCTTATGTAGCTTTTCTTCTAGTTAAGATCCCTTTGCTCTTATCTCCTATGATTTGATTTTCAGAATGACTGATTCTTACAAATCTTAGAGTTTTGGTAGCACTTATTGGAGCTTGTTCTTCTTCATCTATGCTGTCTTCATGTTGCACCACTTCTGAAACATTTGAATCATCTGACTCATATCCACTTGGTTCTAAAGACCTTTCTTTACACTCATCAACTTTGACATTTGTACTTTCAATGATTTTATCTAGCCTCTTATTATAGCACTGGTAGGCCTTACTCTTGGTGGAGTAACCAAGTAAGATTCCTTCATCACATCTAGCATCAAACTTGCCTAAATCTTCTTCTCTTTTGATATAACATTTGCTACCAAAGACTTTGAAATATTTCACAGTAGGAACTCTACCATGCCACAATTCATGGGGAGTTTTTGAACTGTTACCTTTTACTTGAACTCTATTTAGGCTATATACTACGGTGTGAATTGCCTCTCTCCAATATGCTTCTGGAAGATGAGCTTCCTTCATCATGGTTCTAGTAGCTTCTTGAACTGTTCTGTCTTTCCTTTCAAGAGCTCCATTTTGTTGTGAAGTTCTTGGCACAGATAACTGTCTCTTTATTTCATGCTCTTCACAAAAGAAATTGAACTCATTTGATGTGAACTCTCCTCCTCTATTAGATCTCAAACATTTGATTTTCAAATCCATCTCATTTTCAACCATTTCCTTAAATGCCTTGAATTTATCTAGAGCTTCAACTTTCTCTTTCAGAAAGGTCACCAAAGTCATTCTAGAATAATCATCAATGAGCAGCATGAAATACATGTCTCCTTGTAAACTTCTTACTCTGGTAGGTCCACACAAATCTATATACACTAGCTCAAGTAGTCCTCCAACTGATTGATCCTTGCTTTTGAAACTTGTTCTTGTCTGTTTCCCAAATCGTCACTCCTTGCAAACCAGATTAGCAGGCTTCACAAGCTTAGGCAAATCTATATCAATCTGTGCAGTACTTATCTTCATAATATTATCAAAATTTATGTGAAACAACCTTCTGTGCCATAACCAACTTTCATCAATCTAAGTCAACAAGCAATAGTTCTCAGTTCCTTTCAAGTGATAGATATTACCTCTAGTCTTATTACCAGTTGCAATGACTGTTTCGGAGCTTTCCCTAATCTTGCATTCATTGCCCTTGAAGTCTAAGTCATATCCCTTGTCACACATGTAACCCACACTCAAAAGATTGTGTTTTAATCCTTTCACATACAAGACATCTTCAGTATTATGCTTGCCATCAAAAGAAATAGATCCTTTTCCACAAATCCTACTACCTGTGTCATCTCCAAACCTAACTAGTCCACCATCATATCTTTCCAAACTTACAAACTTACTTTTGTCACCAGTTCTGTGGTGAGAGCAACCACTATCAATAACCCATTCATCTTTGTCCTTGATGACCTGAGAAGCATAAGCACTTTCCACTGGTTTTTCTTCTTCATACAACTAGAAGAATTAGTAGACAAAAGATCTTCCTTAATAGCAATGAACAAGCATTCATTTACAAAGGAATTAGCATTATCTAGTTCACCATTATCTGATACTCCATCATCATCAAAATCTTCATCATAATAACACTTCTTTTGGGTCCTAGGCTTGTTCTCATGTCTTCTTCTATTTCTTTCAATTCTTTCAGGACATCTGGAAGCAAAATGACCTACTTTACCACAAGAAAAATATTTGAAAGGTAATTTGCCTTTATACTTACTGGATCCTCTTTGCAGCCTATCCACAAAGTTGGCTTCAACTTCATCTATCTCATCATCGAATTCTACCTTATACTTTTCTAATTTGGAAGTACTTCTAGGAGTACTAGCTTTGAAGGTAGTCTCAACTTTTGGCAGAGCATCATCTCACTCCCTCATTTCAAAAGCAATAAGCTTACCAAGCAATCGATCCCTGTTAACTATTTTTACTTGCATGAATTCTTCTATCGCGGTCACCTTGTGACAGTAGGACTTCGGCAGAGATCTAAGTATTTTCATGACAATTTCCTTTTCATCGAGGGTTCCACCTATGGCTTTTATCCCTATAACAAGTTCATCAGCTCTTTACATAAATGCTGATATGTTTTCATCATTGTTCATCTTCAAGCTTTCATATTTCACTTTCAGACTTTTTAACTTGGCTTCCTTCACAAATTCATCTCCTTCATACATATTTTTCAACTTTTCCCATACCTTATTTGCAGTTTCAAGATCTACCACTTTTGTCAGTATTGAGTCGGTTAATGAGCTCAGCAGAGCATCCCTTTCCTTGATATTTATCTCATATTCTTTGATTTCGTCTTCAGTCATCGGACCATTTTGAGGTATGGTGTATTATGTTTCTATAGCTTTCCAAACTTTGATACCAAAAGAAAGAAGATGGATTTTCATCTAAGCCTTCCAGAGAACATAATTAGTTCCATCAAAAAGTGGTGTTTCCTTCCTATAAGACATTTTGGATCTTTCTCAAGCTGTTAAACTTTCTTTAGAGGAACTTGGCTCTGATACCAATTGTTGATATGTGCCAAACAACTGAGAGGGGGGGTGAATCAGTTGTCAGAAAAACTTAAACACTTTCTGCAATTAAACATTCATCACTTATCCATAATTATTATGATTTAACAATGAGAGCATGAAATAAGAAACTTAACCACAGAAGCAACATCAAACACAAGAGACACCAGATTTACGTGGAAAACCCCAAGGTGGGGAAAAACCACAGAGATGATTAACTCTCAATATATATTGCAATTTGTAAATAGTGATGTTCAAGCTTGGTCACCCCACAGGGCTAAACATACTGGCTTATTGCCATGAAGAACAACTAGGCCTAGCAGGGTCACTGCCTCAACCCTAAACCTAGCAAGATTACAATAAGTGTTGTTAAACCCTGAGGGCTATTAAACTCTACTGGTGGCTTACTACCAGATTCATTGTCAGGATCAAACACCTTTCTTTATTGTGAATAAACAATTCCTCAGCTTTGCTCTTCCTCTACCCTGCTCTTCCTTTGCTCTGCTCTTCCTCTTATTTCCTCTACCTCTGCTCTGCTCTACCTTTGGACCTTTCTTAATATATTCTCATTTTCACTCAAGGACACCTTTTCCATGATTCAAATACAACCATTTATACACTACAACAACCTTGGAATGATCATCAAGGTCGGCATCAACCATTGGAAAAATCTCCAAGGTTAGTGTTACAAACATTTACAAAATAGGTCATAACCTATTGCAACATCATGCAAAGGGAATGAAATGTAGATCACGCCATGCCTTAGTTGGGACTCAAACATGATCTTCCACACCACAACACGCTTCCACAATCTTCTAGAGATCTCTGCAATCACTGGGATCAACCAAGTCGGCTAAGACTAGTTACACGCTATGTTATCTGGGAACAATCTTCACACACCATCTCAATTTCTTAATGTGGACCAAAGTACAGATAGGAACATGATTAGTAGACATCTACAAGCACACTATAATCATCAGGAGTAACTACACGAACCTTAACCACTTTATTCATAGGAATCTTCTCACCGGAGTACATGAACTTTACTGTCTTCAATTGTCATAAAAGAAAGATAGATTGCAGACCACAAAACCACAAACCATTGTAACCGTAGGCACTTATCATCATCCTAGACTTCCCTCTAGAACCATATAGCAAACTAGTTTCTTGTGGAGGAATGCAGAGCCAAATATTGTCTTCATGTCTCAACTGAACTTACAGAAAAAGTAGGCTTCACTCTGGTGAACACAAATCACTTAGATCTTCATGCGGATGGCTCAGACCTGAAATGTAGCATCCTCAGACATAAATCTAACTTACTTCCAATTTGCAGACCACGATCTTTAGGCAAGAACAAATGCGGAGCAGTTTATCAGATTGTTCTTTAGCATACAACTCACTGTCTGTTCTACACTTCTCTGTGGCTTACTTGTTTCTTCTGGAGAGGCTAATTTTCTCAATATCCTTAACATACAAGTCTTCTAAGCAAGTAATGGAATAGGATATAGTTGACACCAATGACAACAAGAATATGTTGACATCAATGACAACACCGATTAGGCACATACTTGCAACAGAGAGTAAGAGATAGGGTGTGAGGTAGATAGGGGATGGAATTAGAGAGTAAGAGAGGGTAGGAAGTAGAGAGGGGAGAGAAGTAGAGAGTGAGAGAGAGGGTAGGAGGTAGAGAGGGGAGGGAAGAAGAGAGTCAGAGAGAAGGTAGGAGGTAAAGAGGGGAGAGAAGTAGAGAGTGAGATAGAGGGTAGGAGGTAGAGAGGGGAGGGAAGTAGAGAGTGCGAGAGAGGGTAGGAGTTAGAGAGGGGAGGGAAGAAGAGAGTGAGAGAGAGGGTAGGAGGTAGAGAGGGGAGGGAAGTAGAGAGAGCTAGGGTAGGAGGTAGAGAGGAGAGAGAAGTAGAGAGTGAGAGAGAGGGTACTGTTAGAAATGAAAGCAATACTACTTCAATGGAAATCTGATTCAAGATAAATATTAGCAATCTTAAGTGTGCATTAACAATGGAGATTGTAACAAAACATAAAACCCACTATAGAAAAGATGTCAAACATGAAGAACTCAACACAATGACACAATGTTTATGTGGAGAAAACCCTTGCAGGTAAAAAACTCCACCAGGAAAGAGGGACAAGTTTGTATTAATCTCAACAAGATTGTACAATACATCAACTACACAACTCTCTCCACAAGTCTTCAATCGGATAGCATTTCGGCAGCACTTGAGTACCTAAAATCTGTATTGCAGCAACAAATACATAGAAAATACTTATAGAAATGTTTTTCACTCCCTTCTAGGTGTTCACCTTCTCTCTCCTAAGATTCTCCAACCTGTAAACATTAATTACCATCTTATAACCATCTTACACTTGTCCAAAAATAGCCATGCAAAGGTTGGGTGCCCAAGACTAAATCTGGCCTCTTACAACATCTTATGACATGTCATAACCATCATAGATTCCACAAAAGAGTATCTTTCCAAGATATAAACCTTGGGCTAAATATAACAAATATACAATTAACATATCCGTCATATGCGTCATAGAATCTCAAAATCTTATGACAACTTGCAACTATCATAGATTCACTTACCAAACATTTTGACATTTGTCATACATGCCAAAAATAGTAGCTTCCTCAAGGGAGCATGCCTACCCTCATTTAATTTGAGTTATTACATTTGCCAACAGTAAAAGTCACTCCGTAATTACCTCTGGTTACTCTAAAATTACCCCTACCAGTGAAACTAGTACATCTCCTCATGGATAATTACAAATTACATATAATAAATGGAATAAATAGAATATTGGGATTTACAAGGTTAATGTCACCTTATCCCAACATTCTCCCACTTGACATTAGACGTTGTAAATCAACCCATAGGAAATCAAAATAAGAAATAATCAGGAACTAGAAACAAGGCCCATGGCCTCTCTGCACCACATGAACTTCTCTGTGCTCATAGGTTTGGTCAATGAATCTGCAACATTCTCCTGAATCTCTATCTTCTTCAGCTCAATCTCTCCATTTGCAACCAACTCTTGAAAAAAGTGATAATTAACATCAACGTGCTTAGTCTGAGCATGATACATGGGATTCTTGGCCAAATAGATAGCACTCTGGCTATCACAACCAATTTGAATGATCCTGCAATCAAAATCAATACCTGTACATAGTCTCTTCAACCAAACTGCCTCCTTAGAGACATGAGTAGCAGACATATACTCTACTTCTATGGTGGACAAAGCAACAGTGGGCTGCTTCTTACTCATCCAACTCACTGCACCACCAAACAGAGTAAACACATAGCCACTAGTGGACCTTTGACTATCCAAGTCACCTACCCAATCTGTATCAACAAAACCCTATATTTCCAAAGATTTATCAGGACTATCAGTACCAGAATAAACCAAACAATGATTAGGAGTACCTGCAAGATATTTAAACACCATCTTCGCATAGTTCCAATGTTGTCTACTGGGGTTAGACATAAATCTTCTCAGAACTCCCACTACTTGGGCAATATCTAGTCTATTGCAAACCATTGCATACATCAAACTCCCTACAACACTAGCATATGGCACATTAGACATATCCTCAAGATCATCCTCAGTCTTTGGACACATATCTAATGAAAGCTTAGTACCAATGGGTAAATGAACTCTAATTGGGTTACAGTCTTGCAAACTAAACCTCTGCAAAATAGTATTCACATACTTTGTGACAACCAAAGATTTCTATTAAGTTTGTCCCTCCTAATCTCCATTCCCAAAATATACCTTACAACACCAAGAGCCTTCATCTCAAATGCACCTGAAAGTTGGGCTTTAAGCTCACTGATCATACCCTTAGTATTGCTAAAAAACATGTCATCAACAAACAAAGCAATAACCAGTATAGAATCATCAACACAACGAATGTAAACATAGTGATCCTCTTCACTTCTAACAAAACCCAATTTTAAAACAAATGAGTCAAACTTTTGATACCACATTCTGGGGGACTGTTTCAAACCATAGAGAGACATCTTTAACCTACAAACCCAATGTTTTTTCCCTTTTACCTCAAAACCTGTAGGTCGTTGCATATAAATTTCTTCCTCAAGATCTCCATGCAAGAATGCAGTCTTAACATCTATTTGCTCAATCTCCCAATCATAAGGTACAACAATGGATAAAAGGAATCTAATAGAAGTTAATTTAGCAACAAGAGAGAATATCTCACCAAACTCAACTCCCTCTCTCTGGGAGTAGCCCTTGGCTACTAGTCTAGCCTTGTACTTCTCCAATGGATCATCTACTCCAAACTTCTTCTTGAAGACCCACTTACAATCTATGGCCTTTCTATCTTTGGGCAAATTAACAAGATCCCAGGTGTTACAAGACTCTAAAGCCATCATCTCCTTCTGCATGGCTCATTGCCAAGACTCACTATCATTTGTAGAAATAGCTTACCTGTAGGATCTAGGTTCATCATTAGTACTCAATAAAGCATATACACAACGGAAATCTGGTGGGCTATACCTGTCAACTGGATTCTATTGTCTTGTGGATCTCATCAAGGGTGGAGTAAGAGACTCTACTCATTCTTCTGCATGATCATCTGCACCAACTTCTTCTGTCACAATAGATTCATCTTCATCTTCACCCCCCAATCCATCATTCTATTCTTCCTAAGGTGCATCTTGCTGCTCTAAATCAAAGTGCACCTTCTTTACCTTTTCTTCTTTTTCTTTTGGCTGCTTAGGTTCAGAAATAGCTCTAAGTTCCCTGAAAATAACATCTCTAAAAGAGTTAATCCTTCAGGTTAGTGGATTCCAAATCTTATAACATTTGACATTATCACTATATCCAATGAATGTACACTTTTTAGCCTTTGGATCCAACTTCAATCACTTTTCCTTAGGCACATGAACAAAAGCCTCATAGCCAAAAACCCTTAAATGTGAAATAGAAGGTTTCTTTCCCATCCACACTTCATAAGGTGTCAAATCAAGAGCCTTACAAGGAGATTTGTTTATCAAGTAGCAAGCAGTACACATAGCCTCTGCCCAAAAGCATTTATACAACTGTGCATCACTAAGCGTACTTCTAGCTCTTTCCATAATTGTTCAGTTCATCCTTTCTGCAACACCATTTTGTTGTGGTGTATACGGAGTTATCTTTTGTCTGATTATATTTGCAGGCTTGCAAAACTCATCAAATTCCTTAGAGCAATATTCCTCTCCATTGTCAAATCTTAATATTTTTATCTTTAAACTTGGTTGGTTCTCTACTAAGACTTTGAATTCCTTAAACTTTGTGAAAACTTCAGATTTATGCTTCATAAAATAAATCCATGTAAATCTGGATACATCATTAATGAAGGTTACAAAATAACGAGATTTTTTGATAGATTCATTATCTACAGGTCCAACACATCAGTATGAATAATTTCTAACTTCTCTTTTGCTCTATTGCTTCTTGAAGGAAATGATTTTCTATTTTGTTTACCAAACACACAATTCTCACAAAAATCAAAGTGCTCATCAGAATAGGAGAAACTATTCAATAAATTTTTATTCTTAATAGTTTTTAATACATTATTACTTGTGTGGCCCAATCTAAGGTGCCACAACATACATGTATTTTTAGTAGTGGCCTCAGATACATAGGAGGCATTATAAACTATAGTGGCTTCAAGCTTAAACAAGTTCCCGAATCTCTTCCCTTTTGCTACCACCAAGTTCCCTCTCACCAATCTGCAGCCATGCTTGTCAAATGTCACATGCATTTCCAAATCATTCAACTTCGAAACTAAAATCAGATTTCTAGCTAATCCAGGAACATGCAAAACACTAGGGAGGGTTTTAATCCTCCCATCACTGAAACACAACAATACCTTTCCTTTCCCAACAATCAGATATGAAGAGTTGTCACCAAGGTAGATATTAACTCCATCATATTCTTCATATGTGGAGAACCATTCCTTATGCGGGTCATATGAAATGAGCATCCTGAGTCAACCAACTAGTGATCATTAGAAACAACATTACATGCAGAAATTAAAACTTCTTCACCTGCATTGGAGGACTTATCTGAAGCACTCTCCCACTATTTCTTGGGGTTTCTGCACTCCTTATTCACATGTCCCCTTTTACCGAAGTTCCAACACTTAACTCTGTTCTTTTTACCAGGAGTCTTAGACCAGCCCCTAGACTTGTCGTTAGCCCCTTTCTGATCTCCTTTAGGTCCCTTTTCCTTAGACCTTCCCCTGACACTGAAAGAATCCCCTGAACTATCTAACTCTTCTTCCTTAATTCCTATGATTGTAGCACTGAAACAAGAGCATCCAACTTCGGATCCACGAGGTTAGCAGTGATAGCAAGGATAACATTCTCCCAAGGCTCAGGTAAAGAACAAAGAAGTAAGATACATTTATCTTCCTCACTAACCTCAACATCTACTGAATCAAGATAACTCAATAACAAATTAAAAGAATTTAAATGCTTTGCAACTGATTTACCTTCTCGCATTTTCATGGAAAATAATTTTCTTTTTAAATAAAGTTTATTTACCATACTCTTGGCTTGATGGATCTCACCCAACCGATTCCACAACTTGTGTGTGGTCTCCTCCTTTGTGACATTCAACAAGACAGAGTCTAAAAGACACAACTGGATGGTTCCCCGTGCCTTCTTATCTAGTCTATCCCACTCATCTTGAGAGACATCGCCAGGTTTCTTCTCTTTTTGAACAACCAACCATTGGTTTCTTTCTTCCAACAAATCTTCCATTTTCAGCTTCCACTACTCATACCCTATTCCGTTGAAATTCTCAATGTCCAATCGAGAGGTTGATGCAACAGTGGATCCAACCATAATAACAACACAAGATCTACAAAAAAAACATAACCAAATCTCCCACTACAGCTACAACTTCCACACTACCACCCAAGAGTCAAAGTTGGCTAGGCTCTGATACCAAATGTTAGAAATGAAAGCAACACTACTTTAATGGAAATCTGATTCAAGATAAATTTCAACAATCTTAAGTGTGCATTAACAATGGAGATTGTAAAAAAACATAAAACCCACTACAAAAAAGATGTCAAACATGAAGAACTCAACACAATGACACAATGTTTACATGGAGAAAACCCTTGTGGGTAAAAAACTCCACCAGGAAAGAGGCACAATTTTGTATTAATCTCAATAAGATTGTACAATACATCAACTACAGAACTCTCTCCACAAGTCTTCAATCCGATAGCATTCTGGTAGCACCTGAGTACCTAAAATCTGTATTGCAGTAAAATACATGGCAAATACTTATAGAAATATTTTTCACTCCTTTCTAGGTGTTCACCTTCTCTCTCCTAAGATTCTCCAACCTATAAACATTAATTACCATCTTACAAGCATCTTACACTTGTCCAAAAACAACCATGCAAAGGTTGGGTACCCAAGACTAAATTTGGTGTCTTACAACATCTTATGATGCATCATAACCTTCATAGATTATGCAAAAGAGTATTTTTCCAAGATAGAAACCTTGGGCTAAATATAGCAAATACATGACTAACATATTCGTCATATGCGTCATAGAATCTCATAATCTTATGACAACTTGTAGCTGTCATAGATTCACTTACCAAACATTATGACAGTTGTCATACATGCCAACAATAGTAGATTCCTCAAGGGAGCATGCCTACCCTCATTTACTTTGAGTTATTACATTTGCCAATAGTAAAAGTCACTCCGTAATTACCTCTGGTTACTCTGAAATTACCCCTACTAGTGAAACTAGTACATCTTCTCATGGATAATTACAAATTACATATAATAAATAGAATAAATACAATAGTAGGATTTACAAGGTTAATGGTACCTTATCTGAACAGGTAGGAGGTAGAGAGGGGAGGGAAGAAGAGAGTGAGAGATAGGGTAGGAGATATAGAGGGGAGAGTACAGAATGAGAGTGAGAGTGGGAGGTAGAGAGGGGAGGGAAGAAGAGAGTGAGATAAAGGGTAGGAGGTAGAGAGGGGAGGGAAGTAGAGAGTGCGAGAGAGGGTAGGAGGAAGAGAGGGGAGGAAAGAAGATAGTGAGAGAGAGGTTAGGAGGTAGAGAGGGGAGGGAAGTAGAGAGTGAGAGAGGGTAGGAGGTAGAGAGGGGAGATAAGTAGAGAATGAGAGAGAGGGTAGGAGGTAGAGAGGGGAGGGTGTTGATATGCGCTGAACAACTAAGAGGGGGGGTGAATCAGTTGTCACAAAAACTTAAACACTTTCTGCAATTTAAACATTCATCACTTATCCACAATTATTATGATTTAACAATGAGTGCATACAATCAGAAACTTAAGCATAGATACAACATCAAACACAAGAGACACCATATTTACATGGAAAACCCCAAGGTGGGAAAAAACCATAGAGAGGATTAACTCTCAATATATATTGCAATCTTGAAATAATGATGTTCAGGCTTGGTCACTCCACAAGCCTAAACATACTAGCTTACTGTCATGAAGAATAACTAGGTCTAGCAGGCTCACTGCCTCAACCCTAAACCTAGCGAGATTACAATAAGGGTTGTTAAACCCTACTGGTGGCTTACTGTCAGACTCACTACCACAATCAACACCTTTCTATATTTGCAACTAAAGTACAATAATTCCCCTGCTCTGCTCTTCCTCTACTCTGCTCTTCCTCTTCTTTCCTCTACCTCTTCTCTGCTCTGCCTTTTGGACCTTTCTTAATATATTTTCATTTTTTTTCTCAAGGACACCTTTTACACGACTCAACTACAAGTATTTATACACTACATTAACCTTGGAATGATCATTAAGGTCGGCATCACAATCATCAACCATTGGAACAATCTCCAGGATCGGTATTACAAACATTTACAAAATAGGTCCTAACCTATTACAACAATGTGCAAAGGAAATGAAAATGTGGATCATGCCATGCCTTAGCTGGGACTCAAACATAATTTTTCACACCACGAAACGCTTCCACAATCTTCCAGAGATCTTCGCAATCACTGGGATCAACCAGGTCGACCAAGACTGGTTACATGCTACATTATCTGGGAACAATCTTCACACACAATCTCAATATCTTAATGCAGACCAAAATCTAGATAGGAACATGATTAGGAGACATCCACAAGCACGCTATAATCATCAAGAGCAACCACACGAACCTTAACCACTTTATCCATAGGAATCTTCTCATCAGAACACATGAACTTCATTGTCTTCAACTGTCATAAAAGAAGATAGCTTACAGACCACCAAACCACAAACCATTGTAACTGTAGGCACTTATCATCATCCCAGACTTCCCTTTAGAACCATAGAGCCAAATACTTTATTGCGGAGGAATGCGGGGCATAATACTTTCTTCCTATCCCAACTGAATTTACATAAAAAGTAGGTTTCACCCTGTGAACACAACTCACTCATATCTTCATGTGGAGGCTTCAAACCTAGAATGCTGCATCCTTAGTCATACCTCTAACTTACTTCCAATCCGTAGACCATGATCTTTAAGCAAGAGTAAATGCGGAGTAGTTTACTGGATTGTTCATCATCTTACAACTTACTATCTATACTGCACTTTTCTGTAGCTCACTAGTTTCTTCCAGAGAGGTTAATTTTCTCAATATCCTCAACATACAAGTCTTCTAAACAAGTAATAGAATAAGAAATAGTTGACACTAATGACAATAAGGATATGTTGACATCAATGACAACATCGATTAGGCACATACTTGCAACAGAGGGAAGAAGAGAGTGAGAGTGAAGGTAGGAGGTAGAGAGGGGAGGGAAGAAGAGAGTGAGAGAGAGAGAGTAGGAGGTAGAGAGGGGAGGCAAGTAGAGAGTGCGGGAGAGAGTAGGAGGTATAGAAGGGAGGGAAGTAGACAGTGAGAGAGGGTAGGAGGTAGAGAGGAGAGGGAAGATGTGAGTGAGAGAGAGGGTAGGAGGTAGAGAGGGGAGGGAAGTAGAGAGTGAGAGAGGGTAGGAGGTAGAGAGGGGAGAGAAGTAGAGAGTGAGAGAGGGTAGGAGGTAGAGAGGGGAGTGAAGAAGAGATTCCAAGAGAAGGTAGGAGGTAGAGAGGGGAGGGAAGTAGAGACTTAGAGAGAGGGTAGGAGGTAGAGAGGGGAGGGAAGAAGAGAGCAAGAGAGAGGGTTGGATGTAGAGAGGGGAGGGAAGTAGAGCGTGTGAGAGAGGGTAGGAGGTAGAGAGGGTAGAGAAGAAGATAGTGAGAGAAAGGGTAGGAGGTACAGAGGGGAGGGAATTAGAGAGTGAGAGAGGGTAGGAGGTAGAGAGGAGAGAGAAGTAGAGAGTGAGAGATGGTATGAGGTAGAGAGGGGAGGGAAGAAGAGAGTGAGAGAGAAGGAATGAGGTAGAGAGGGGAGGGAAGAAGAGAGTGAGAGAGAAGGAATGAGGTAGAGTGGGGAGGGAAGTAGAGAGTGAGAGAGAGGGTAGGAGGTAGAGAGGGGAGGTAAGTAGAGAGTGAGAGACAGAGGGTAGGAGGTAGAGAGGGGAGGGAAGAAGAGAGTGAGATAGAGGGTAGGAGGTAGAGAGGGGAGGGAAGTAGAGAGTGCGAGAGGGGATAGGAGGTAGAGAGGGTATGAGGTGGAGAGGGGAGGGAAGTAGAGAGTGAGAGAGGGTAGAAGGTAGAGAGGGGAGGAAAGTAAAGAGTGAGAGAGAGGGTAGGTGGTAGAGAGGGGAGGGATGAAGAGAGTGAGAGAGAAGGTAGGAGGTAGAGAGTGGAGGGAAGAAGAGAGTGAGAGAGAGAGAGGGTAGGAGGTAGAGAGGGGAGGGAAAAAGAGAGTGAGAGAGAGGGTAGGAGGTAGATAGGGGAGGGAAGTATAGAGTGAGAGAGAGGGTGGGAGGTAGAGAGGGGAGAGAAGTAGAGAGTGGGAAAGAGGGTAGGATGTAGAGAGGGGAGGGAAGTAGAGAGTGAGAGAGAGAGAGGAGGGAAGTAGAGGTGAGAAAGAGAGAGGAAGGGAGGGAGAGGAGAGGGGATGGAGTGAGTGTTTCAGTTCAGCTTAACGTGAGCGTGTTATAATGCACTCACGTTATGCTTTGCCTTAGAAATTTCTAAGGCTTAGGCTTGGATTTGCCTTGGGATTCCAACCCAAAGGCTTGGACTATGTTTAGGTCATCTAAGGACATCTTTTTCTAGATTCTAACAAAATTCACATAATCTAGAGCGTGCTCCCCATCAGAATTGCATTTTTTTCAATGAAAACTTGAAATGAATACCACCATAATCTTAAGCTCTCTATTAGCTATCTAACCATATAATTTTTTTCACATTTTGAGTATGTTAAGGGTTTCATCTTTAATTTCTTTTGTTAGTGTGTCCATTTTTTTGTCAAAAACCAATGTCTGGTATTTTTGAGTTTATTTTAACCATTGATAGAAATTTCAATTAAGTTACATTTTTAGAAACTAGATTCCATTCTACACGTATTTAGAAAAAAATTGATTTTTGATTAGTTTTCAAGAATTTTAGCAGGGGGCATGCTCAATTTTTTTTTTTTCAGGATGAGTCCACTTTGAAAATTAGTAAAAAATCAATTATTCATGAAAAAATTATAAGAAAAATTAGGGATAAACTACATGGTGTTAACTAATTTTTCACTGAAGCATTTTTTGAAATACTAAAAAAAAGTTATCATTTTAGGGGGAGCACACCAGATGCTATGTTATGTTTTTTTGAGAAAAATAGGACCAATTTGTGTGCTCCCCCTTTTTGAACCCCTTAATCTCAACTATTTTTGAAAAAAAATAGTAGTTTAGAAAATTGACTCGGAGCACTACGACTCTTTTTTTTGTTGTATCTTCAAATTTTGAGTGTAACTATCTTTAATTTCTCATCCAACATCAGTCTTTCTTGATTTTGGAAAAAATGTGGCATCGTAAGACCCCCTTTTGGTCCCTCATCTTTGTGCACTTACCCTATGGGGGAAAGTATTTTTCCCATGTCTCCAAAAGGTGCCCTTAGTAACCTTTTAATCCTCACACCCTTTTGATCCTCACCTTCCACTTCTTCCAAGGAGATCCTCCACCATTTATCTCCTTGAATCCTAGACCTCCACTTGTGCACTAATAAAATCATGCCAATTGGAGGCTCATCATCAACCCGATCCTCTTAACCAATCTCAACCATTGATCCTTTAAATTAATCTCAACCCTCCATCAACCCATCAAAAAAGCTATAAATTAAACCTCATCCAAGCCATTTTCAAGATTCTAGGGAATGCAAATTTATGTTGCAAGTTTAAGGAGCACTCAACATATCAATCATCAAGGAGAACATCCACAATATCTCAAGTTTGCATGTGTTGTTATTTTTTTCGCTTCATTTGTATTATGCATTCCTTATTGCTCTAGTAAAAGGTTGCTTTTAGATGTAAATGAATAGGCTAAGCTAATTTATTTTGTTCTTGTATGTTTGCATTTATATTTACACACAAATTATTCTTAAATACTCCTTACAATTAGCATTCTAAGAACACTTGCAAAACAAAAAAAACATGCAAAGAGTAGCTATGTTTTTGGATTCATGCCAATGGCTAATGTCATTGGTGGCATCTTTGGCCCTAAGGTTGTTCATGTTGGAATTGCATTGAATTTAGAGTCATATAACTTTCCACATAAGAAAAGGAGACCATTTACATGTTTCAAAGATTGTGTCCAATTCCAAGGTGAACTTCATGGAGAAATCATTTATTATTGATACCATGATCTTTAAATGAAGTTCATAGAGAATTGTACTAGGTTTTTAGTTGGCACTAAACTACTACATCAATCTACAATATAAAAGGTGATTTGTAAAAATGAGGGAAAATAGAAAACACTAGCAAATTTGAAGCTATAGAAGGAAGAAGGATCTAGAATCTAGAGAAAAGGAAGCTGTAATGTGTTGCAGCTTGTTGAGGATTTCATCCTCTAATTTGATTCCAATTTTGTAATGTAATTTATTTTCAGTTCAATAAAAGAACATTCCTATTTTCTATGAGCAATATGTGTTGTGTGTTCTAGGATTTACCCCCCTCATCAAATAGTATTAGAGTATAAGTTCCTGAGTGTGTAGATAGATCGCCAAACATGAGGCAGTTTACACCAAGACTTATGGCTGTGAGTTGAATAGAAAAGAAGATTAGGATGCCTCCATGAAGAAACTGTGGTGGTGGGAGAAATGCTTTGACAAAAGAGAGCTTTAGAGCACTGCAAAGGCAAATCAATGCATTGCAAGAGGAGCTATGAAGAGGGTTTGAGACAAGAAGAAGAGAAGAAAGTGAAGATGAAGCTGAAGAAGAAGAGCCATTTGAAGAAGAACAAGATGCTGTAGGAGATCCTGAGCAAGTTAGGTTGTTGAGGGCTATTTTGAAGATTGGAAAGAGGCCTAGGATTGAAGTTTCTACCTACTCTGAGGATCTGAATATGGAAGAGCTTATTGATTGGATAAATGATATGAAGGAATATTTTGAGTATGAAGAGGTGGAGGATCCAAAACGGGTCAAGTTTGCACAAATAAATTTGAAGGGCCATGTCAATATTTGGTGGAAAGAGGCTCAGTTAGAAAGAAATAAAAGAGGAAAAGGAAAGATTACCAGATGGGATCAGATCATGGACAAACTAAATAAGAAGTTTATTCCTATGGACTCTGAGTTGGAGTTGTTGAAGAAGATGCAAGGATTGACACAAGGTAACAAGTCTATTAAGGAGTATACATAAGAGTTTTATAAGATTATTATCATAATAGGTCATGCAAAGGCCAACAAGGAGAAGGTAGCATGTTACATTAATGGGTTGAGGCCAAGTATTCAAGAGGAGTTGAGCCTCTAGTCAGAATGGCCACCATAGAAGATGCATACCAGTTTGCTTTCAAGGTGGAAGAGAAGCTAAATAAAAGATTTGAAAGAAATTAAAGAGGAAGAGGTCATGGTGGAAAGACTGGTGGAAGATCCTATGGAGGCCAAAATGAAGATCAAAAGAAAAGGGAAGAAGCAAGCACCAATCAAAATCAGAGAGGAGATGCCTTCATGACCAAAATAATGGTGAGCAAAGAGGAAGAGGAAGAGGAAGACTTGGATAAGGACCTAAAAGAGGAGGATTCAAAGGAACCTATTTCCAATGTGGAGAATAAGGACATCAATCCTACATGTCCACAACATCAAGGATGGAAAAATAGAAGACCTAAAGGTAATGCATGAGTTGCACATGTAGATGACGATACTCAATCTGAGCATTCTGAAGATGATGAAAGGGGAGAAACCCTAGTTGTTAGAAGAGCCTTGTTAAATGAGGAGAAAGAACCAGATCAGAGAAAGAGTTTATTCTGCACAAGGTGCAAGTGTGAAGGTAAATGTTGTGATATTATTATTGACAGTGGAAACACTGATAATCTTGTCTCAGATAAGATGGTTAACAAGTTGAAGTTGAAAAGGAGAAGGCATCCACATCCATATCAAATTGCATGGTTGCAGAAGGACCATATAGGTTTGGTCAATGAGCAGTGTTTAGTCAAGTTCAAGATTGAAGACTACCATGATGAGGTGTTGTGTGACATCCTACTGATGGATGCATGCCATATGCTATTAGGAAGGCCATGGTAGTATGATAGGTGTGATGTCCATGATGGCCATGCAAACACCTACCCCTTGAAAAAGGATGGAGTCCATCATAAGTTGAAGCCCTTGAAGGAGGTGGAAGAAAAGGTATGTAGTACTGCTAGAATTTGCTTGGTAGATGGCAGGAATTTTTTGGATGGTATGAAGCACGAGTGTCAGTGCTTTACGTTGAGTCCTAATATCAACTGGGAGAAATGTGAAGATGAACCAATAAAAGTCTCAAATCTATTAAAAATATTTTAAGATATTGCCTCTCATAATGTACCATACAGTTTTCAACCGGTGAGGAAGATAAGTCACTAAATGGATTTGATACCAAGAGCCAATTTTCTAAATAAGGTAGCCCATAGAATGACTCCTGCAGAGAATGAAAAGATAAACAGACAAGTTCATGAGCTGTTAAAGAAATGAATGATAAGGGAGAGCCTAAGTCCATGTGCAGTACCTATAGTACTATCACCAAAGAAAGATGGAGAGTAGAGAATGCGTACAGATTCATGAGCGATCAACAAAATTACAATCAAGTACAAATTTCCATTTCCAAGGATGGATGATATTATGGATTTCTTGAGTGGAGCCAAATACTTTACAAAGATTGATCTGAAGAGTGGATATCACTAGATCTGAATCAGAGAAGGAGATGAATGGAAGAGAGCCTTCAATACTAAGGAGGGCCTGTATGAATGGTTAGTCATGCCATTTGGGATAACCAATGCATCGAGCACATTCATGTAGCTCATGAATGAGGTATTAAAAGAGTATTTAGGTAAATTTATCATTTTTTATTTAGATGATATTTTAATTTTTAGTAAGACTATTGAAAAACACCTAATGCATTGTTAAGAGGTTTTGTGAAGCTGAGGGAAGAGAAGTTGCTAATTAATCTGAAGAAATGTAGTTTTGTGAAGGAGTTGGTGTATTTGGGATTTGTTATCTCATGTGAGGGTCTTAGAATGGATCCATAGAAAGTGAGGGTTGTCATTGAATGACCTACCCCAAGGAGTGTTATAGAGGTACGATCTTTTCATGGTTTGGAAAGTGTTTATAGAAAATTTATCAAGAATTTTAGTAGCATGTGTACCCCTAACTGAGACAATGAGAGGGGATAGTAAATAGTTTAAATGGACTATAGGAGAAGACATGAGTTTTGATACATTGAAGCAAAAAGTCACAGAGCAACCTGCTTTGACACTACCAGATTTCAACAAGGTATTTCAGGTAGATTGCAATGCTAGTGGCAATGCTATAGGAGTTGTTTTGAGTCAAGAAGGCAAGCCCATTGCATATTTTAGTGAGAAGCTTAATGATACCAATGAAAAGTATTTATTATTATTATTGAGAGTTTTATTCTATAGTCAGGCTTTGAAGAAATGAAGGCATTATTTTTTTCCAAAAGAGTTTGTTTTATATACTGATCATCAAGCCTTATAGTATCGTAATAGTCAAGGAAAGTTAAATAAGAGACACTTAAAATGGGTTGTGTTTTTGTAGAGTTATACTTTTTTTTTAAGCACGAGGGTGGGAAGTCCAATAGATTTGCATATGCTTTAAGTAGAAGCAAAATTTATTGACAAAGATAAAGATAGAGGTTGTTGGGTTCAATGAACTCAAGAATTTGTACCCCAAATTAAGATCTAGATTTTGTAGAGGCTTGGAAAGCTTGTTTGGAGCCCGTTACCCTAGATAGGATGAGATGGTTGGATTACATAATCCAAGATGGTATGTTTCTCAGAGGAAGTCAATTGTGAATTTCAAGGAGCTCTATGAGAGAGAACCTGATCAAGGAAAAACATAGTGGAGGGTTAGCAGTGCATTTTGGTCGAGATAAGACCATTGTTCTTGTTAGTGAGAACTATTACTGGCCACAGTTGCACAAGGATGTGAAGAAGTTTGTGCAAAGTTGTAGAGTATGCCAGATGGCCAAGGGAGTTAGTTAGAATACCAACTTGTACCAACCACTACCTGTACTAGAGAAACCATGGCAGGATATCAACATGGATTTTTTTCTTGGGTTTCCTAGAACACATAGAGGGCATGATTCAATATTTGTGGTGGTTGACAGATTTCCAAAGATGACACATTTCATTCCATGCCGAAAGACTACTAATGCTATTCATGTTGCAGAATTATTTTTCAAGGAAATGGTTAGACTACATGGTCTACCAAAGAGCATAGTTTCAGATTGGGATACAAAGTTTTTTTGGTATTTCTAGAGGACCTCATGGAAGAATTTGAAGATTGAGTTGAATTTTAGCTCTATACATCATCTACAAATTGATGGATAGACAGAGGTAGCAAATCAAAGTTTGGGCAACCTGCTGAGATGTCTAGTAGGAGATAAGCCCAACGGATGTGATTTGATATTACCCCAGGCAAAGTTCACATATAACAATTCTGTCAACTGGTAAATCCTCATTCCAAATTGTAGATGGGATTAGTCTGAGAAATGATTCTGAGCTGAGAAATATAGACAGAGGAGAGAAGAGTAGTGTTGAGGCTGAAGACTTTGTAGAGCACTTGAGGAGCTTGCATGAAGAGGTATGACACACATTAATAAAATGAATTCTCAGTACAAGGCTAAGGTAGATTAGAAGTGGAAGTTTAAGGAATTCAAGGTTGGTGATGAAGTCATAATTTACCTAAGGAAAGAAAGGTTCCCAATGGAGACTTATAATAAGTTGAAGATGAAGAAATTTGGACCATGTAGGATCCTGAAGAAGCATGATTCAGGAAATGCATAAGAGGTAGAGCTGTTGAGTGGAATCAACATTTCCCCTGTGTTCAATATTTTAGATTTAACAGAGTATCTAAAGGTGGCACAGAGGATGGATCGACAGAAGAATAGTGGAGTATCCCGCAACCCACTTCAGAGGAAGAGATTGAAGAAATCCTAAATAGTTGAGTGGGAAGAAGTATGAGGAACAAGCAATATAAAAAATATCTGGTTAAGTGGAAAGGAAGGCCTACCAAAGATTCTTACTAGTTATCTAAGGTAGAGGTTGATTGTTTGTGTTTTCTTTGAACACCCGAGATGTGACAAGGTCACTTGTCAAATTACCCTGGGTGTTTGATGCAGGAGCATCTAGTGGTGTAAGGGCAATCTTGCATCACCAAAATAAAATGATGATTTTATCTTCTATTCTTTTCAATTTTGGTATTTGTGGATACCCATTTTCTTGAATAATAATTTAGAACCTTCAAAATTTTCAACCAGCTAAAAATAACAACCTGCTATTTTTAGAAAGTTTGCATTTGAGCACGTATGGAAACAAAAATTTACTCAAAGCTCCAGAATTGAAAAATATAACCTTTGGCAAAGGAATTGGCCAAAGATCATTTGTGGGTTTAAATGTATTAAAGTTTTCGTTTCTTTAAAAACCCTCGAAAAAGTTTCAAAGTCAATTTTGAGGCACTTAGAGGCCCTGTACGACCCCAAAAATGGGTGTAACTAGTAGTGAAAGTTATGAGGGCATATATCTCTTCATGATCTTTCCAATGCATCAAACAATTCATCAATCAGATACCTAGATCAAAAGTTATGGCTCCTAGAAGTTGGGCTATTTTTGGAGGGAGTTACAAATTTTGAATTTTTTGGCTGGAAGGTGGCAGAAAGGGCTATTTATGGCCTTTTTTTAGAATCTTTTAGTAGTAGAGAAGGAGGGGAATGTGGCGAGTCATGAAAAGGAGGGAAAATAGAAAACCCTAGCAGATTTGAAGCTACAAAAGGTAGAAGGCTCCAGAATCTAGAGAAAAGGAAGTTGTAATGTGTTGTAGCCCGTTGAGGATTTCATCCTCTAATTTGATTCCAATTTTTGTAATATAATTTGTTTTCACTTCAATAAAAAAAATTTTCTATTTTATGTGAGCAATATGTGTTGTTGTGTGTTAGGGGATTTACCCCCCTCATCAATTGTCCATTCCTACTTAGATTTGGACATATATTTCCATGGATCTCACTAAGGGCCTTCCCGAGTCTAGCAAAAAGTTAGTCATACTAGTGGTGGTGGATCACCTCTCCAAATATGCCCACTTCTTTTCCTTTTCTCACCCCTACATCTCCTCCAACATAGGCTAAAACTTCCTTGACCAAAATTTTTGTCTCCATGGCATTCCCTCTACTATAGTCTCTGACTATGATGCAAGATTTACAAGCTATTTCTAGAAAGAATTATTTAGCAAAACCAACACAATATTAAAGATTTAGAGCTCTAGATATCACCTCCAAATAGATGGTCAAACTAAAATAGTAAATAAATTCTTGGAAATATGTCTCTGATGTTTTTCATTTGAGCAACAACACCATTGGGTGAAGTGGTTACCATTGGAAAAATGGTGTTAGAACACCTCTTATCACACAACCATAAAAATGACCCTATATGAAGTAGTTTATGGGCATAAACCACCATCTCTTGGATCTTACATTCTAGGCACTTCTCTAGTCAATATAGTGGAAACCACCCTCAACACACAAGATAGTATTTTTTAGATCCTTTGGGAAAATCTCCACATGAATTAAAACCACATGAAGCGATAGGTTGATCAACATCATTCTAAACGTGATTTTTAGCCTAGCGATATGGTTTTCCTCTAATTATAGCCTTATAAATAGTCCTTTTATCAAAATCTTGGCCCTAAGTTCTATGGCCCTTACAAAGTTCTTCAATGGATCAGTCCAATAGCTTACAAGCTAGAATTCCACCTTCCTCTCATGTTTGTCCTTCCTTCCATGTCTCTTGTTTTAAGAAAGTCCTTGGCCAACATGTCACTGATCAAATCATTCTTCTTGAGCTTGATGTCGAATGATTCATCGTTCTCTAGTTGAAAATAGTCTTGGATACATGCTCATGCCAACTTCGCAACTACACATTCAAAGAGTTCTTGATTTAGTGGCATGGCATGCACCCTGAAGATGTTACTTGGGAACCCCTTCACCAAATTCAAGAATAGTTTCTTTCCCTTCAACTTCGAAGATAAAAAATTTCAAGGAGGGGATGTTAGGACCCTTTAGTCCTAACTCTTTCCTTATTGTAATAAAAGATTTGGATGCATATGCTTTGTAAGTCATCCTTTGAGCTATTATAAATAATCCCACATGCTTGAGAAATAGTAGTTAGCTTAAATAGAACTAGTATAAATATGAGACATAACTGCTATTGCATGAGCATCCATGAATTATATTGTGTTGATCATTGCTCAAAGGAGGTTTCCCTCTAAAAAAGGTCAACGATATTTTTGTAATGTAATTCTGTCAATCAATACAATATTAATCATGTTTCTCCATTTCAACATTTGTTTTTCTATATTTCAAGTTTCTCACTAATTTATGGTATGGAGGAACATAATAGATTTGTAAGTCCTATGAGTAAGTTGTATGAGCATCCTCTAGTTGTTTAAGTTAGGTAGAGATTGTGTTGGATAGAATTCAATTGAGAAAAGAAGAAAGCATGAAAATGTCTTCTAGCACTAAATTGTTGGGTAGAAGATAGCTGGTGCAGAAGCACCTCGAAGACATTAAGAATTTGAGGATTCTATACATTTTATGTTATGTCCAAAAAGTTGTCTAAGTTTGTCATTTGTAAGGCCTAGAGCCAAAATGTACCTGATTGGACAAATGTGTCCCCTAGATGAACGAGTCCTAAGATGTAAGCCACTTGGCATTAGTAAGTAGGTTGTAACTGTCTTGTAACGGATGGCAGAGGTGACGAATCGATTCAGATTCCACCGAAGTGTAATTGCCTTGGCTAGGTTCTTTATAAGCGTGTGTGTTTGAAGAGAAATAGGGAGGAGAGGAAAGTGAACTATTTGTATGTATAATCTCTGGAAGGAATAGAAAAGGTTTGGTTCCTGGTCTAATTACAGGACATCGATTTGGAGTCATTCCACTGGTGGGTTTCTTCGAAACCAGTGGAATGACCTCCATGTAGTTAGATTTATTTCTGTTCTGTAGTTTCTGTAGTTTTCGTGTGTTCTGTTCGGTTACAATGTGCAAAGAAAGTTAGCGGCGTGAATTTTGGGTTGTATCACGAAATGTGCATTCTATGAGTATATCACTTTTGTATGTTAGTGAGCATTTCCTGTGTATACAAATGTATGCGAGATCAATCGGTGTGTATACGACAGTCGTATGATAGAATAGTTTGTGTGTATCTATCCTTTTAGACATACAACCGGTTGGGTCAAAGACTGTGGACCCCACAGATTGCATAACAAATTCTAGGAAGTCATCGGCGAAAGAATCATCATCGGAGGAACTGAAAGCGGTTGGCCCGATGGTGAAAGTCTCACCGATGATTGCCTTGACCTAAGGCATCAGGGTGAGAGGGAGTGTCGGTGGAAGAGTCTCATTAGTGCATCGGCAAGAGTGACCACATCGGGAGACTCACTAAAAGTTAGGCCGACAGTATCAGTCTAGCCGATGGTTCTAACCATCGGGGAGATGAGACTTATCGGCGAAGGAATTTATGAAGTGGCCGATGATTTATGTCAAGCCGATCGGGGTGAGATTCGAGAAGTCTTGCCGATGGATGGCTCATCGGTGAAAGGCATGTTGTCGGGGGATGCAGAAAATGTGCCGCCGATAGTTAGAGTCTTGCCGATAGGCAAGAATATGTATTTTTTTTGGTGTGACATTTAAATAGTCTTGCCGATTCACACTATAATGGCTATTTTGTGGGCTTTTCAAGGATTCCACAACCTGTGTTAATGTTCAACTGGTTTCCCTCTGCATCAAATTGGTATCAGAGCTCAGAAGATTCTGAGCGTGTAGATAGAGCGCCGAAAGAGGCAATCTACACCAGGAGTTCGGGATGAGCATTAGTTTTTACTATCTGACTCTTGTTGAGAAGTTTTTATGGTTGCAGGTGCAAGTTCACTCACTGCTGTAGGCAGACCGGAAGGTCTGTCAAGAGGGCCAGAGGAGATGGTCCATTGGTTCTCGCCAACAGTCTTGGGGAGAGAGGCAAGAGAGGACTCCCAGGTGAGGGACAGAAGGGTTGTTGTAGCAGGGAGGAGTGGACTTCAGATAGAGTAGCACCTTGGAGCAGCCAGTTAAACTCCATTGCGAGGAGTCACAGTTGGAAGGTAAAGAAGAAGCAGAGGAGGTATCCAGATAGAGTTGATGACATAAAGAGGCATACGTCGTTTGTAGCAGACCACATAACTCTTGGGACAAGAGTTTCTTCATGCTGGGGAGTATGGTGCAGAAGCACCTCGAAGACATTAAGAATCTGAGGATTCTATACATTTTATGTTATGTCCAAAAAGTTGTCTAAGTTTGTCATTTGTAAGGCCTAGAGCCAAAATGTACCTGATTGGACAAATGTGTCCCCTAGATGAACGAGTCCTAAGATGTAAGCCGCTTGGCATTAGTAAGTAGGTTGTAACTGTCTTGTAACGGATGGCAGAGGTGACGAATCGATTCAGATTCCACCGAAGTGTAACTGCCTTGGCTAGGTTCTTTATAAGCGTGTGTATTTGAAGAGAAACAGGGAGGAGAGGAAAGTGAACTATTTGTATGTATAATCTCTGGAAGGAATAGAAAAGGTTTGGTTCCTGGTCTAATTACAGGACATCGATTTGGAGTCATTCCACTGGTGGGTTTCTTCGAAACCGGTGGAATGACCTCCATGTAGTTAGATTTATTTCTGTTCTGTAGTTTCTGTAGTTTTCGTGTGTTCTGTTCGGTTACAATGTGCAAAGAAAGTTAGCGGCGTGAATTTTGGGTTGTATCACGAAATGTGCATTCTATGAGTATATCACTTTTGTATGTTAATGAGCATTTCCTGTGTATACAAATGTATGCGAGATCAATCGGTGTGTATACGACAGTCGTATGACAGAATAGTTTGTGTGTATCTATCCTTTTAGACATACAACCAGTTGGGTCAAAGACTGTGGACCCCACAGATTGCATAACAAATTCTAGGAAGTGATCGGCGAAAGAATCATCATCGGAGGAACTGAAAGCGGCTGGCCCGATGGTGAAAGTCTCACCGATGATTGCCTTGACCTAAGGCATCAGGGTGAGAGGGAGTGTCGGTGGAAGAGTCTCGTTAGTGCATCGACAAGAGTGACCACATCGGGAGACTCACTAAAAGTTAGGCCAACAGTATCGGTCTAGCCGATGGTTCTAACCATCGGGGAGAGGAGACTTATCGGCGAAGGAATTTATGAAGTGGCCGATGATTTATGTCAAGCCGATCGGGGTGAGATTCAAGAAGTCTTGCTGATGGATGGCTCATCGGTGAAAGGCGTGTTGTCGGGGGATGCAGAAAATGTGCCGCCGATAGTTAGAGTCTTGCCGATAGGCAAGAATATGTATTTTTTTCGGTGTGACATTTAAATAGTCTTACCGATTCACACTATAATGGCTATTTTGTGGGCTTTTCAAGGATTCCACAACCTGTGTTAATGTTCAACTGGTTTCCCTCTACATCAATAGCCAAGTTTTAGAATTGTTTATAGAGCATCGAGTGCAAAATGCCAACATCAAATATGTGGAAAAGAAGAGAAGATTTAACAAATAGAACATTAATAGAAAAATAATTTATTAGAGATATATAAATACAAATGTAAAAAATGATATAAATACAAGTATACCACCAAATTTTAAAAATAAATAAATAAATAAAATTATACAATAACGATTTATCAACCAAAATATGTATGTCACTACAAAATAGAGCAAAACCATATATACAACCACTCTACTTAAATATCATCCACTTTAATGGTCAAACACTTAATAACAATTTTACACCTCATTCACAACAAAAACTGGTAAATATTTATCGTATTTTTATTGACCAAAATTGATCTTTGATTGCTGAAATGAATGATAGTATACACAACACCCATTACACCAAAAAGGGACATAATATATTCTTCTCTTTTGTTCTTTTATAAATATTCATAACAAAGAAAGAAACCCATATTGAATCACTAAAACTCACATATCAATACAATATCTATGATACATACATATCTCTGATCAGCTTTGTGTTTATCCTAATGGTGAGGTTTCTTGATGACCAAGACTGGGCACTTGCAATGGCGTGTGCAGTACTCGCTCACACTTCCTATAATAGCCCTATAAACCCAATCCCTCTCCATTATTTCACTATAAAAAGATATATTAAAATTATATAAAACTGAATATAAATTACCTCTTAACTGCTCCATGGCCATGAGTTCCAACAATTAAGAGATCTACTTTCAGTTCGTTGGCTGCCTCATAGATGGCATACCGTGTTTCTCCTATCACCACTTTCATTTCAATGCTCACCTGCAAAACCCATTGTTAACAATTAACACCCCCATTTTTATTGTAAAAAGATTAAACAGTCATAGAGATGGCTATTTGCTGCAGCAAAGGAAAGAAAAAAACTAAACAACTTACATTGCCTTTCTCACAAATCTCTTTTGCATTAGATAATACTCTTCGTGTAATGTGGTTTTCTATTTTTCCGGCTATTTCAAACACATGGTACCCTGCAAATGTAGCTGCTGCAGAAACCAAAGAAATAAAAAAAAATCAGTAGGGATTTCGATAATATGAATTTAAAATTTATTGAAATGGATGATATTTAAGTAGAGTGGTGTACAAAAACCAAAGAAATCTAAAAAAATTAGAACGGATTTCAATAATATGAATTCAAAAATCATTGAAATGGATGATATTTAAGTAGGGTAAAGCTTAAACAGCCAGTACGACTGATAAACAAAAATAGAACATAGACAAAAATGGAAGGATTGAAGAAATGGATGATGTTCAGTCCAATGCGTCAAACAGATGGATCAATCGAAAGCAGGGGGAGTCGAAATAATTGTAAACAGCCAACACAACATACCAGTTGTTTATGGTGGAGCTTTAAGTAGAGTGATATGTAGAAACGAAAAAATCTAAAAAAATTAATAGAAATTTTGATAATATAAGTTCAAAAATCATTAAAATGGATGATATTTAAATAGAGTAACCTAATAGTACCATGGCCTGCTAATGCAAACTTTGACATAGCTGGTGTCTTTACATGCATAATGATAATCTGTTCAGGCTTTTTTTGTCAAGCAGATTCTCAACAGCCCATTGCAATGCATACATGCTTTCTTCGCTCTCATTCACATCAACCATTTGTTGGAATAGTAATCTACAACCACCGTAATAATTCCTTCTTTGTTCATCCTCCAGCCTTGCTGATAGGGAATGACTTCTCATTAAATTCTAACCTTTGCAAAGGGACAATCTGTCATCTCCATTCTGCTCTCCTATACCTTGTCATCTTATCTTCTTTAATATGTATTGCTACCCATACTTCTGCAACTTTCTTACTGTCTAATTAATTTCTTGTGCAGAGCAGTTTTTAGGAGTATGGTCTTCCTTTCACCATAAAAAATAAGGAAGAATGTGTGTTGTTTTTATTTTTGAGTGGAGTCATAGCAAAATTGATGAAATTGCTCTATTTTATGAGTTTTTATATTGTAAGAGCAGTAGCTCTGTTTTAGGAGATATATTGCTTTGTTTTTCTGTGATGTATGGAAGAGTTTTATTACTCTTTTCTAACTGTAGGGGCTGAAGCTCTGTTTTTTGTTTTTGTCTTGAATATGCCTTGTTTCATAGGTTGTTTTGAGTTGGAATGAAAAACATATGTATTGTGCTTTAATATATGATAGAAGGTCAATATTTTTGTAGAATGCAAAGCACTGTGAGTGTGCTAGCTTATAAATTGCAAATGCTCTATTTTCTTCTTTCATTTATATGAATCTCAGATGTCATTAGCTCTGTTTGTTTTGGTTTTTATTCTCCTCTATTTTTTCTTTCAAAGTGGTATCGAAGCCATAGTCATGTGCTAAAGTTTTCAAGCAAAGTTTTTCAAGAAGACAGAGGCTTTTCACAGTCAACAATGGCAGCAAGCACAAGCTTGACAAACCCACAAATTCCACAGTTTAATGGAAAGAATTATGACTACTGTGAAATCACCATGAAAGCTTTATTTTGTTCTCAGGATATTTGGGATCTAGTAGAGAATGGCTTTCCAGAACCAGCAGATGCAGCAACATACAATTCATTGACACAAGCAGAGAAAGACTTGTTGAGGGATAATAGGAAGAAGGATTCAAAAGCTCTATTCTACATCTTTCAAGCAGTGCATGAGAGCATTTTTCCAAGGATTGCAGAAGCAACTAAATCCAATCAGGCATGAGATATTTTTCAAACAGCCTATCAAGGCATGGCAAAAGTGAAGACAGCTAAGTTGCAAATGCTAAGAAGGGATTTTGAAATAATTTTCATGAAGGATTTAGATTCAATAGACATTTTTTTCACACAAGTGATGGGTTTAGTTAATCAAATTAGATCTCGTGGTGAGACACTTGAAGATACAAGGATTGTTAAAAATATTTTAAAGAGTTTACCCACAATATTTGAATCCATAGTTGTGACCATAGAGGAGACAAAGAATTTCTCACAATTTTTAGTTGATGAGCTCCATGCATCTCTCATTTCTCATGACCATAGACTAAGCAGGTCAACAAATTCATCATTAGAGCATGCATTCAAGATACAAGCTTCAATCAGTCATGGAAGAGGTAGAGGAAGATCTAATTTCAGAGGTAGAGGAAGGAATTCATATAGAGGTGGAAGAAGCAACCCATCAAGCTCAAGTGGAAGAGGCAACTGTTGATAACTGAGAGGGGGGGTGAATCAGTTATCCTTAATTCACTTTCAATTCAAACACTTAAATCCACTTTGTTAATCAATAGCATAGCAATTAATCATTCATGGAAGCATAAGACATAAACACCAGAGAAGATACACATCAACACATGAAACACCAAGATTTTGACGTGGAAAACCCAGTTAAGGGAAAAACTACGGGGTGATTAACACAAGGATTATTCTCTGTTAGAAGAATAAGAAAAATGGATGGCACATGCCAATTAGGGCTCACTGCCCGAGCACACTGCTCACAAGGAGGCACACTGCCTACAAGAGACACACTGTCTACAAAGATAACAAGTATTACAAACTTGAACTGAAGATTGACATCTTTACCATGTCCGGATTAGTTCCATTTAAGCCCAAAAACTCCTGCTCTGCCTTTCGCACTTCTCTTCGCTATCTCACTCTCATCACCACAAGACACACACCAAAATGAATTCACAAACCCTTATTTATACAAGGCATCGACTTAGGAACAATCATCTAAATCGGCAAACATCTACAAGATCATTCGCAAGACATGTAATACATCTAGTCAGCCTGTCTCATGAAGAACATCAACAACCGGTGGTCTTTACATCCAATCCAAACTCTAACTTCAATGCGGACCGCTAATAAGAATTATATACGATCCAAGGATCACCTAAACCTTTCCTAAGTCATCAAGAACATCCGCACTTTATCAGCTTATTGGAATTCTTCTCTTCTTCATCCAGAACTTCAAGAACACAGTCTATCGCCACTGTCATAATACAAAAGGTTCTTCTAGACCTCCAAATAATGCACAAATCAAGTTGTCACTTCACACTAACATCTTCAACACTCCTTCCAATCAGCAGAATGAGATAATGTAATTCCGGATCTCACCAGACCAATCTATGACACTCTGTCACCACTAAATGCCTGCCAGAACCGGTTCTACTTGAGTGAACATAACTTCTTTAGATCTTCATGCGGACCTCTGAAATCTTAGCTGGAACATCTCAAGACTCATATCTACAAACCCTTTAATCCGCATCCTCTGATCCGTAACCTATTGAGTACTTTTGCCTTCTTCTCATCACTATTCTTCACTGTTCTAGATGGAGACTAATTTTCTCAATATCCTCAGCACATAGCTCATCCAATCATTCTTATAAATGCAATATGAGTATGTTGACATCAATGACAACACTGATTAACCTCATACTTGCAACAATCTCCCCTTTGTCATTGATGGCAACATATGATGTGAAAAACCATCAAGACAAGAACTTCTCCTTTCTGTCACAGCTCCCCCTATCAGCAACAACTCTTCACATGTCTTCTCTTCCTTTACTGCTCCCCCTTTGATCATCAACCACTTGTTTTTCACATGTCTTCTCTCCCCCTTTGACATCAATGGCAAAGGGCACATACTTGCAATTCTAACACATCAGCATCATACCAGCTGCTCCCCCTTAGTAGCAGCTCCCCATCATCAATCCGGATCATAAGATATGACTGTGATATCCACCGGACTGATGCACATCAATGCATCCTAGTTCATCACCAGAGGGGCCATGACCCCTAACTTCTCCCTGAGATACTCAAAGGATTCCTTGGGAAGAGGTTTAGTAAAAATATCTGCAAGCTGATCCTTGGAGGGCACATACTCCAATCTGACTTCACCCTTGTTCACTTGTTCTCTCAAAAAGTAAAATTTGATAGATATATGCTTGGTCTTAGAATGCAATACCGGATTCTTAGAAATATTTATTGCACTTGAATTATCATAGAAAATTGTGATAGGCTTCTCATATTCTACTTGAATATCTCTTAGCATCTGCTTCATCCACAAAAGTTGAGTGCAACTACTTGCTGCTACAATGTATTCTGCTTCTGTTGTAGATAGGGATATTGCTTCTTGTTTCTTGCTTAGCCAAGAAACCAACCTTTTTCCCAAAAAGAATGCTCCTCCACTTGTACTCTTTCTATCATCCACATCTCCTGCCCAATCTGCATCTGTATATGCATGAAGAGAAAAGTCATGATCTCTGGGATACCATAAGCCATACTCAATTGTTCCTTTCAAGTACCTAAAGATTCTTTTGATTGCCATGACATGAGATTCTCTGGGATCAGCCTGGAATCTTACCACAAGACCAACAACCTACATTATATCTGGTCTAGTCTGAGTGAGATACTGATGCAGGAGCATCCAGTGGTGTAAGGGCAATCTTGCATCACCCAAAAAGAAGTTAATTCAAAATCATTGTAGTTATTTTCATTTCTTTCCATAATTAGTGTTTCTAGTTCCATAATATCCAGAATATAGATGTAGGACTTTCAGTTTTTCCAAAACTGCTAAAAATAGCAACTTGCCTATTTTGGAAAGTCTACCTACTATTTTTGAAAAATTTGCAGTTGGGCACGGATTGAAACAAAAAATTGTAGAAAGTTACTAAATGGAAATATAAGACCTTTGGCGAAGGAATCAGGCAAAGATCATTTGTGAGCTGAAAGATATTAAAGTTTTTGTTTTCTGAAAAGCCCCTAAAAATTTCTGAAACTAGATATGAGGCACTAAAACTTCCCTAAATGTCCAAAAAAGTTGACGGAAATCTATTTACGGATTTTTGGTGTGATAGTTCACATCGTGAGCTTTCCAACGCATAAAACGGTTCGTCAATTAGACACCCAGATCAAAAGTTATGCTTCCCGAAAGTTTACCTACTTTTATAGGGAGTTGTAAATTTCAAAATTTAGCTGGATGCCACCAAAAAGTGTTATTTATGGCTCTTTTGGGGACCCTGGGCAGTAGTAGAGTTAAGGGGGCTAGTGTAGAGTCAAGAATAGGGGGGAAAATAGAAACCCTAACTGATTTGGGGTTACAGAAGGTTGAAGATTCTAGAGTCTTGAGGTTGGGAAAGCTGTAATGTGTTGCAGCCAGTAGAGGATTCATCCTCTGATTGTAATTGAGCTTCTATAATGTAATAAGTTGCCCAGTTCAATAAAAGAAAGTTCTATGTGCTGTGTCCAATATCTATTATTGTGTGTTTTGTGATTTACCCCCTTCATCAAGTGGTATCAGAGCGAGGGTTCCTGAGTGTGTAGACAGACCGCCAACCGTGAGGCAGTTTGCACCAGGACCTAAGGTTGTGGGTTTGCTGTGGAGACCAAGATGCCTCCATGAAGAAATCGTGTTGGGAGGAATGCTTTGACAGAAGAGGGGTTTAGAGCCCTACAAAAGAAAATCGATGCATTGCAAGAGGAGCTACGAAGAGGGTTTGAGCCGAGGACAAGAGAAGAAAGTGAAGATGAAGTTGAAGAAGAGCTATCTGAGGAAGAACAAGAAGCTGCCAAAGATGCTGCAGAAGTAAGGTTGTTGAGGGTCATTTCGAAGATCAGAAAGAGGCCCAAGATCGAAGTTTCTACATATTCTGGAGATTTGAATCCAGAACAGCTTATTGATTGGATCAATGACATGGAGGAGTATTTTGAGTATGAAGATGTGGAGGACCCAGATCGGGTTAAGTTTACAAAAACAAAGTTGAAGGGCCATGCCAATATTTGGTGGAAGGAGGTCCAATTAGAGAGGAACAGAAGAGGAAAAGCAAAGATCACTAGATGGGATCCGATGGTGGAGAAACTGAAGAAGCAGTTCATTCCTGTGGACTATGAGATGGAGTTGCTGAAGAAGTTGCAAGGACTGAAGCAAGGTAACAAGTCTTTTAAGGAGTATACAGAAGAATTTTATAAAATTACTATCAGGACAGGCCATGCAGAGCCTAACAAGGAGAAGGTAGCCTGTTACATTAATAGGTTGAGGCTGAGTATTCAAGAGGAGTTGAGCCTAGTCAGAATGACCACCATAGAAGATGCGTACCAGTTTTCCCTGAAGGTGGAAGAGAAGCTGAACAAAAGATTTGATAGCAAGCAAAGGGGAAGAGGTCAAGGTGGAAGGACTGGTGGAAGACCCTATGGAGGCTGTAATGAAGATCAAAAGAAAAGTGAAGAAACAGGCACCAGTTGAAATCAAAGAGGGGATAATACCTACCGCCCTCGTGACCAGAACAATGGTGATCAAAGAGGAAGAGGAAGAGGCAGACCTGGGCAAGGACCTGGAAGAGGATGTTTTAGAGGAACCTATTTCCAATGTGGAGAAGAAGGGCATCGAGCATATGAGTGTCTGCAACATCAAGGAAGGACAAATAGAAGACCTGAAGGTAATGCACGAGTTGCACATGTAGATGAAGATGCACATTCTGAGCATTCTGAAGATGCTGAAAGGGGAGAAACCCTAGTTGTTAGAAGAACCTTGCTGAATGAGGAGAAAGAACCCAATTAGAGGAAGAGTTTATTCTGCACAAGGTACAAATGTGAGGGTAAGTGTTGTGATATTATTATTGATAGTGGAAGCACTGATAATCTTGTTTCAGAGGAGATGGTTGACAAGAAGAAAGCATCCGCATCCATATCGGATTGCATGGTTGCAGAAGGACCATAGAGCTTTGGTCAATGAGCAGTGTTTAGTGAAGTTCAAGATTAGTGACTACCATGATGAGGTGATGTGTGATATCATATCGATGGATGCATGTCATATGTTGTTGGGGAGGTCGTGGCAGTATGATAGGAGCGCTGTCCATGATGGCCGTGCAAACACATATTCCCTAACAAAGGATGGAGTTTGTCATAAGTTGAAGCCCTTGAAGGAGGTGGAAGAAAAGGTATGTAGTACTGCTAGAATTTGTTTGGTAGATGGTAGGAAATTTTTGGAGGGTATGAAGCATGAGCGTCATTGCTTTGCATTGATTCCTAAGATTAGTCAAGAGAAATGTGAAGATGTACCAGCAGAAGTTTCAGATATGTTGGAAGAGTTCCAGGACATTATCTCTAATAATGTACCAGAAGGTTTGCCACCAATAAGGAAGATAAGTCATCAAATGGATTTGATACCAGGAGCCAGTTTGCCAAACAAGGCAGCCCACAGAATGACCCCTGCAAAGAATGAAGAGCTAAACAGACAAGTTCAGGAGTTGTTAAGGAAGGGACTGATATGGAGAGCCTAAGTCCATGTGCGGTACTTGCAGTACTAGCACCAAAGAAGGATGGAGAATGGAGGATGTGTACAGACTCTTGAGCCATCAATAAGATAACAATCAAGTATAGATTTCCATTGCCAAGAATGGATGACATCATGGATTGTTTGAGTGGAGCCAAGTACTTCACGAAAATTGACCTAAAGAGTGGGTATCACCAAATCCGTATTAGAGAAGGGGATGAATGGAAGACAGCCTTCAAGACAAAGGAAGGTTTGTATGAGTGGTTAGTCATGCCATTTGGGCTAACCAATGCACCGAGCACATTCATGCGGCTCATGAACGAGATACTGAAAGAATTTTTGGGAAGTTTTGTTATTGTTTATTTGGATGATATTTTGATTTTCAGTAAGACTTGGGATGAGCATTTGATGCATATCAGAAGAGTTCTAGAGAAATTGAGGGAGGAGAAGTTGTTGATTAATCTGAAGAAATGCAATTTTGCAAAGAAGGAGTTGGTATACCTGGGATTTGTTGTCTCAGAGGAAGGTCTTAAGATGGACCTAGAAAAAGTAAGGGCTATCATTGAGTGGCCTACACCAAGGAGTGCAACAGAGGTAAGATCTTTTCATGGTTTGGCAAGTTTTTACAGAAAGTTTATTAGGAATTTTAGTAGCATTTGTGCACCCCTAACTGAAACAATGAGAGGGGATAGAAAAGAGTTTAGATGGACTAAAGGAGCCGACAAGAGCTTTGATACATTGAAGCAGAAAGTTGTAGAACAACCTGTTTTGGCACTTCCAGATTTCAATAAGGTATTTCAAGTAGATTGTGATGCTAGTGGTAGTGGTATAGGAGCTATTTTGAGCCAAGAAGGTAAGCCCATTGCCTATTTTAGTGAGAAGCTTAATGATGCCAAGAAAAAGTATTCTGTTTATGATCAAGAATTTTATGCAATAGTTCAGGCTTTAAAGAAATGGAGACATTATTTGTTGCCAAAAGAGTTTGTTTTATATACTGATCATCAGGCTTTGTAGTATATTAATAGTCAAGGGAAGTTGAACCAAAGGCACTTAAAATGGGTTGAGTTTTTGCAAAGTTATACCTTTGTTTTGAAGCACAGGAGTGGGAAGTCCAACAGAGTTGCAGATGCCTTGAGCAGAAGGCACAATTTGTTGACAGAAATGAGGATAGAGGTTGTTGGGTTTGATGAGCTAAAAAGTTTGTATCCTGAAGATCTAGATTTTGCAGAGGCTTGGAAAGCTTATCTGGAGCCTGTTACTTTGGACATGACAAAATGGTTGGATTTCATAATCCAAAACGGCATGTTGTTTAGAGGAAGCCAGTTGTGCATTCCAAGGAGTTCCATGAGAGAGAACTTGATTAAAGAGAAGCATAGTGGAGGACTGGCTGGACACTTTGGTCGAGATAAGACCATTTCTATTGTTGGTGAAAATTATTATTGGCCATAGTTGCAGCAGGATGTGAGGAAGTTTGTGCAGAGTTGCAGAGTATGTCAGATGGCAAAAGGAACAAGTTAAAATACAGGGTTGTATCAACCATTACCTGTACCAGAGAAGCCATGGGATGATATTAGTATGGATTTTGTTCTTGGTTTACCAAGGACACAGAGAGGGCATGATTCTATTTTTGTGGTGGTGGACAAATTCTCAAATCTATGGCACATTTTATTCCTTGTAAGAAGACTAATGATGCTGTTCATATTGCAGAGTTATTTTTCAAGGAAGTGGTGAGACTACATGGTCTACCAAAGAGCATAGTTTCAGATCGAGATACCAAGTTTGTTGGTTATTTCTGGAGGACACTGTGGAAGAAATTGAAGATAGATTTAAAGTTTAGTTCTGCACACCATCCATAGACTGATGGACAAACTGAAGTGGTGAATAGGAGTTTGGGTACCCTGCTACGGTGCTTAGTAGGGGATAAGCTCAAGGGATGGGATTTAATTTTACCACAGGCAGAATTTGCTTACAACAATTCTGTCATTAGGAGTACTGGTAAATCACCATTCCAGATTGTATATGGCAATAGCCCAAGAAATGCTTCTGAGTTAAGGAAGCTGGACAACGGAGAAAAGACAAGTGCCGAAACTGAAGACTTTGCAGAACACATGAAGAATTTGCATGAAGAGGTGAGAAAGCACATTAATAAGATGAATATTCAGTACAAGGCTAAGGTAGATCAGAAGAGGAGATATAAGGAGTTCCAGGTAGGAGATGAAGTCATGATTCACCTGAGAAAAGAAAGGTTTCCAATTGGAACATACAATAAGTTGAAAATGAAGAAATTTGGACCATGTAGAATCTTGAAGAAGCATGATTCAGGAAATGCATATGAGGTAGAGCTGCCAAGTGAGATCAATATTTCCCCTATTTTCAACATTGCTGATTTATCAGAATATCATGAAGGTGGAATAAAGGATGGACCAACAGAAGTGCAGTGGAGTATTCCGGCATCTACTTCAATGGAGGAGATAGAAGAGATCTTGGATAGCCGTGTGGGGAGAAGTACTCGGAACAAGTAATATGAAGAATATCTGGTAAAATAGAAGGGAAGGCCTGTTGAAGATTCTTCTTGGTTGTCTAAGGCAGAGGTTGACCATTTGGGTTTTCCTCACACAAACATCTGAGACGTGACAGGGTCACTTCTCAAATTACCCTGGGTGTCTGATGCAGGAGCATCCAGTGGTGTAAGGGCAATCCTGCATCACCCAAAAATAAGTTAATTCAAAATCATTGTAGTTGTTTTCATTTCTTTCCATAATTAGTGTTTCTGGTTCCATAATATCTAAAATAATGATGTAGGACTTTCAGTTTTTCCAAAACTGCTAAAAATAGCAACCTGCCTGTTGTGGAAAGTCTACCTGCTATTTTTGGAAAGTTTACAGTTGGGCACAGATTGAAGCAAAAACTTGCAGAAAGTTACTAAATGGAAATATAAGACCTTTGGCGAAGGAATCAGGCAAAGATCATTTGTGAGCTGAAAGATATTAAAGTTTTTGTTTTCTGAAAAGCCCCTAAATTTTTTTGAAACGAGATATGAGGCACTAAAACTTCCCTAAACACCCTAAAAAGTTGATGGAAATCCACTTACAAATTTTTGGTGTGATAGTTCACATCACGAGCTTTCCGATGCATAAAACGGTTCGTCAATCGGACACCCGGATCAAAAGTTATGCTTCCCGGAAGTTTACCTACTTTTATAGGGAGTTGTAAATTTCGAAATTTAGCTGGATGCCACCAAAAAGTGTTATTTATGGCTATTTTGGGGACCCTGGGTGGTAGTAGAGTTAAGGGAGCCAGTGTAGAGTCAAGAATAGGGGGGAAAACAGAAACCCTAATTGATTTGGGGTTACAGAAGGCTGAAGATTCTAGAGTCTTGAGGTTGGGAAAGCTGTAATGTGTTGCAACCAATAGAGGATTCATCCTCTGATTGCAATTGAGCTTCTGTAATGTAATGAGTTACCCAGTTCAATAAAAGAAAGTTCTATTTGCTGTGTCTAATATCTATTATTGTGTGTTTTGTGATTTACCCCCTTCATCAGATATAATAATCCACCAATCATTGATCTATACTTTGTCTAATCTATCTTAGGAGAGTCATCATTTTTGCTCAACTTACATCCGGTAGCCATGGGAGTGTTCATTGGCTTTGAATCTTCCATTCTAAATTTCTTCAATAGTTCTTTCACATACTTGGTCTGAGAGATAAAGATTCCTTTCTTTGTCTGAGTAATTTGCAGACCCAAGAAGAAATTCATTTCACCGAGCATTGACATTTCAAACTCACTTTTCATTTGGTTTGCAAAGGTTTTACACATACTGTCTCTTCCTCCAAAGATGATATCATCAACAAATACTTCAACAATCAAGATGTTTTCATGATCAATTTGGAAATATAGGTTACTATCAGCAGTACCTTTATTGAAACCAATCTTCAAAAGATGTTTGTCCAGCCTCTCATACCATGCTCTTGGGGCTTGCTTTAGACCATACAGTGCCTTCTTTAATTTGCAGACCATATCACCATACTCAGATAACTGAAATCCATCCGGTTGTTCAATGTACACCTCTTCTTCTAGGTCACCATTCAGGAAAGCAGATTTGACATCCATCTGATACACTTTGAAATCTTTGAAGGCAGCAAATGCAAGAAATAGTCTGACTGCTTCAATTCTTGCCACCGGAGCAAAGGTTTCCTCAAAATCAATCCCTTCTATTTGAGAGTAGCCTTTGCAGACTAATCTGGCTTTATTTCTGATTACTTCACCAACTTCATTTAGTTTGTTCCGGAAGACCCATTTGGTTCCAATCACATTCTTGTTTCTAGGTCTGGAAACAAGATCCCAAGTGTGATTTTTCTCAATTTGCATTAATTCTTCTTCCATTGCTTTTGTCCAATTTTTATCATTGCATGCTTCATTGATTGTCTTAGGTTCAATCTTTGAAATCAGACAACATTCATCTGAATTTTGAGCAACATTCCTCCTAGTTTGCACACCTTTGCCTTTGTCACTTATGATCTGATCTTCAGAGTGGTTTAGTCTTACATACCTTGGAATTTTGGGAGTTTCTTGCACTTATGCTTCTTGATCATGCTCATTCAGACCTATCTCTTCTTCCTGATTTACCGGATCAGTCTGAATCTGACTTTCAGGAGAGGATGGAGCACCTTGAACCAGAACATCATTCTGATCATCTTCATCATACTCATAAAATCTTGAGGGCTTCTCAATACCTTCATCAACCTTCACATTTGTACTTTCTATCATCTTTCTCAGTCTCTTATTGTAACACTGGTATGCTTTGCTTTGAGTGGAGTAACCCAAGAAAATTCCTTCATCACTTCTAGCATCAAACTTTTCTAGATCTTCATCTCTTTTGATGTAACACTTGCTACCAAATACTCTAAAATATCTCACAGTAGGAGTGATGCCAAACCAAAGTTCATAAGGAGTCTTACCGATATTGCTTCTGATTTGAACTCGATTGAGAGTGTAGACTGCAGTAATGACAGCTTCTTTCCAAAACATCTAGGGAACATTTGCTTCCATCATCATTGTCCTGGATGCTTCTTGGATGGTCTGGTTCTTTCTTTCAACCACTCCATTCTGCTGTGGAGTCCTATGAGCAGACAACTGTCTCTTTATACCATGCTTCTCACAAAAGTCTATGAATTCACCGGATGTGAATTCACCACCTCTATCAGACCTTAGACATTTTAGTTTCAATCCAGTTTGATTCTCTACCATAGCCTTGAAGATTTTGAACTTCTCAATAGCTTCTAATTTCTCTTTCAGAAAGGTAACCCACGTCATCCGGGAATGGTCATCAATTAATAACATGAAATATCTATTACCTTGCATACTCTTGATTCTTGTCGGACCACATAGATCGGTATGAACTAATTCTAATAATCCGGTAGAGGACTGATCCTTGCTTTTGAAAGAGACTCTGCTCTATTTACCTAGTTGACATTCTTTGCACAAACTATTTGTAGGTTTCACCAATTTTGGAAGATCTCTTACAGCCTGAGTATTGCTTATCTTGATGATATTATCAAAATTTACATGACACATTCTTCTATGCCATAACCAGCTCTGATCAACTTGAACAAATAGACAACTTTTATTAGTACCAACTAGATGGAAGATATTACCTTTTGTTTGAGTACCAGATGCAATCTCAGTTACGGATCTTTCAAAGATCCTGCATCTTCCATTCTTGAACCAGAGATCATAGCCTTTGTCTACCAACTGACCAACACTGAGAAGATTGTACTTCAATCCTTTAACATACAGTACATTTCCGGTTTTGTTCTTCCCATCAAAAGAGATAGTTCCCCTACCTCTGATTCTACGAGTAGAATTGTCACCAAACTTTACCATTCCTCCTTCATACCTTTCCAAATCTAAGAACTTGTTCTTGTCACCTGTCATATGGTGAGAGCATCCACTGTCAATAACCCAATCATCCTTTTCTTCAACTTGGGTAGCCAAAGCTCTCTCTACAACCTTATGATTGGTATATATTGGATCTTCTTCCTTAATGGCAATAAACACCCATTCATTTCTGGATTTGTCTCCTATCTTTGATTCATCATCTATTACTCCTTCATTATCAGCTTCTTCATGAACATAATAACAATTCTTTTGGAACCTTTATCTGTTAGAATTTGATCTTGTGGATCTTTCCGGACATCTTGAGGCAAAGTAACCAATCTTATTGCAGTTGAAGCACTTAAAGGGTAATTTTCCTTCATACTTACCGGATCTTCTTGGTAGTCTTTTTGCAATGAGGGCTTCAAGTTGAGCTGTTTCTGCTTCTTCCTCTTCCATGTCTTTTCTTGCTTGATCATACCAAGACAGCTTCCTTGAAGAGTTTTCTCCCGGATCAAATCTTTGTTTGCCTTTCACATAGGCACTGGCTTTGAATGTAGATTCAGTCTTAGGGGGATCATCTCCAAACTCGGTCATTTCAAATGTAGCCAGTTTGCCATCCAATTGCTCTCTTGTGACAATTGTATGGGCTCTGAACTCATCAATGGAAGCAACCTTGATTTTGTAGGTAGCAGGAAGGGATCTGAGAATTTTGCAAACAATCTCATTTTCATCCAAAACTCCACCAGCATTCCTAATTCCACATACCAACTCATTTACTCTTGGCATAAAGGTGGTGATATTTTCATCATCTCTCATCTTCAATCTTTCAAATTTTCCTTTGAGACTCTGCAACCTTGCACTCTTAACAAACTCATCTCCTTCATGCAGAAGTTCCAGTTTAATCCAAATCTCATAGGCAGTAGGTAGGTCAATAACATTTGAGAGCTCTGAGTCAGCTAAAGCACTTAGAAGAGCTTCTTTGGTCCACAGATTGTTTTCAGCATCTGTGATTTCATTTAGAGTTGTCGGACCACCCTGTGGAGGTACATATGGTTTTGTGACCATGGACAGGTATGCTTTTCCCATACACTCCAAGTGACATTTCATGCGGCCTTTCCAAAGAGTGAAGTTGGTTCCGTCAAACTTCGGACTGTCCTTGTATAACAACATCCTGGATCTCCTCAAGCGGTTAAACTCCTTTTAGAGGAACTTGGCTCTTATACCAATTGTTGATAACTGAGAGGGGGGGTGAATCAGTTATCCTTAATTTTCTTTCAATTCAAACACTTAAATCCACTTTGTTAATCAATAGCATAGCAATTAATCATTCATGGAAGCATAAGACATAAACACTAGAGCAGATACACATCAACACATGAAACACCAAGATTTTAACCTGGAAAACCTAGTTAAGGGAAAAACCACGGGGTGATTAACCCAAGGATTATTCTCTGTTAGAAGAATAAGAAAAATGGATGGCACATGCCAATTAGGGCTCACTGCCCGAGCACACTGCTCACAAGGAGGCACACTGCCTACAAGAGACACACTGTCTACAAAGATAACAAGTATTACAAACTTGAACTGGAGATTGACATCTTTACCATGTCCGGATCAGTTCCATTTAAACCCAAAAACTCTTGCTCTGCCTTTCGCACTTCTCTTCGCTATCTCACTCTCATCACTGCAAGACACACACCAAAATGAATTCACAAACCCTTATTTATACAAGGCATCAACTTAGGAACAATCATCTAAGTCAGAAAACATCTACAAGATCATTCGCAAGACATGTAATACATCCGGTCGGCCTGTCTCATGAAGAACATCAACAACCAGTGGTCTTTACATCCAATCCAAACTCTAACTTCAATGCGGACTGCCAATAAGAATTGTATACGATCCAAGGATCACCTAAACCTTTCCTGAGTCGTCAAGAACATCCGCACTTTATCAGCTTACTGGAATTCTTCTCTTCTTCATCCAGAACTTCAAGAACACAGTCTGTCGCCACTGTCATAATACAAAAGGTTCTTCCAGACCTCTAAATAATGCACAAATCAAGTTGTCACTTCACACTGGCATCTTCAACACTCCTTCCAATCCGCAAAATGAGATAATATAATTCTGGATCTCACCAGACCAATTTGTGACACTCTGTCACCACTGAACGCCTGCTAGAACCGGTTCTACTTGAGCGAACATAACTTCTTCAAATCTTCATGTGGACTTCTGAAATCCTAGCTGGAACATCTCAAGACTCATATCTACAAACCCTTTAATCCGCATCCTCTAATCCTCAACCTATTGAGTACTTTTGCCTTCTTCTCATCACTGTTCTTCACTGTTCCGGATGGAGACTAATTTTCTTAATATCCTCAGCACACAACTCATCCAATCCTTCTTATCAATGCAATATGAGTATGTTGACATCAATGACAACATTGATTAACCTCATACTTGCAACAGCAACAACCATAACTCAAGCCTAAACCCATCTCAAAATCAACCACAAGGTCAAAGGTATGACAAATCTCAAATCCAATGTCATTATTGTAAGAAATATGGGCATTATTCAAATGAATGTAGCAAAAACCAATATGATTTCAACAGACAAAATGCAAACTTTACAAGAGAAAACCAAAATTAGAGCAATATGCTCATAGCATGCAATGTAGCACAAGAAAATCAGAAGGATGTATGGTTCTTAGACTCAGGTTACAACAATCACATGACAGGGAACCTAGAAATGTTTTCAAGTTTAGATGAAAGTGTAAAATCAGATGTCGCATTGGGTAATGACATCAAAGTTTCAGCTATGGGCAAAGGAAATATCAACATTTTAACTAAAAAGGGGGAGAAAAAGTATATTTCAGATGTGTATTTTGTGCCTAGTCTAAAACATAATCTAATGAGTATTGGGCAGCTTGTTCAAAAAGGGTATAGAGTCTTCTTCAAAAACAAAGAATGCACTATTCTAGATAAATTTCTAAGTAATCAACTTTTTGCTAAAGTGCAAATGACAAACAATAGAATGTTTCCCCTAAAGATTAATCCATATTTGAATGTGGAATATGCTCAAGCATAGCCCACAATGAACCCACAAGAGGATAAAGAAAAAGTTGCAGTAGTTACACAAACCATCTTTCAAGCAGAAATAAAAGATGAAAATTGGTTATGGCATCTAAGATTTGGGCATCTCAACTTTGGAGGTCTAAATTTGCTTCATAAGAAGAGTATGGTAAAGGGTTTGCCATTAATAGAGAAACCGGAAAGAGTATGTGAAAGATGCATCTTGGGAAAGCAACATAGAGAGACATTTCCAATTGGCAAGTCAATTAGAGCAAAGGCACCTTTAAAAATTATTCATTTAGATTTATGTGGGCCAATGCAAACACCTTCAATTGGTGGAAGATTCTACTTTTTGACATTCATGATGACTATTCAAGGAAAACATGGGTCTACTTTCTAAGGCAAAAGAATGAAGTGTTTGATTACTTCCATCAATTCAAGGCACTTGTTGAGAAGCAAAGTGGGCACTACATCAAAGCATTAAGAACAGATAGAGGTGGTGAGTACATCTCAAATGAATTTCTATATTTTTGCAAAGACCATGGGATTCACAAGAAATTTACAACCAGGTACACACCTTAACAAAATGGGGTAGCTGAAAGGAAAAATAGAACAATCATGGAAATGGCAAGAAGCATGTTGAAAGCAAAGCAATTGTCAAATGAATATTGGGCTAAAGCTATAGCTTGTGCAACATATATTATGAACAGGTGTCTAACCAAGAGTGTGAAGAATATGATTCCCGAAGAAGCATGGACTAGAAGAAAACATAGTGTTGCTCACATAAGAGTATTTGGATGTGTGGCATATGCACATGTGCTGGATGAGTTGAGAAGAAAATTGGACAACAAGGGAGAAAAGTGTATATTTGTTGGTTATAGTGATGAATCAAAGGCATACAAACTATACAATCCAATAACCAAAAAAGTTATAATCAGCAGAGATATGCAATTCATAGAAGATGAAACATGGGATGAAAGTTTGGAGAAAACAATCAATATTGCAGCCAACTTACCACAAGAAGATAAAGAAGTTTTTATACGAGCAGGTACTCTATCAAACGTGACTCCTTCAACTCCCATTCAAGTTCAACAAAGTGGTCATCAAATAACACCATCATCAAGTGTAAGGACATCACGCATTCAAGCATCCACTCTTTCAAATGTACAACAAACACCATCTACAAATGATAATCAGGGTGCAGGACCATCAAGTCTACATTCCACAAGTCCAAGTTCAAGTGATATGTCAAATCCTACATTGGCAAAGCTTGAGGAGACAAAAAATCAGAAGTTTGAGAGACATTTATGATCAAAATGAAGGTGAGAACAATGCTGGTCTGATTTCTCTCTTTGCATGTTATTCACAAATAGAAGATCCAATTCATTATGAAGATGCAATTAAGGATGAAAAATGGGTAAATGCAATGGATGATAAAATTGATGCAATTGAAAAAGAATCAAACATGGGAGTTAGTGAGTCTTCCAAAAGACAAGGATGTCATAGGAGTGAAGTGGGTTTACAAAACCAAATTAGATGCAAATGGTGACGTGCAAAAATATAAAGCAAGACTAGTGGCAAAAGGATATTCACAACAGCCCGGGGTTGATTACAATGAGACATTTGCTCCAGTAGCATGTTTAGAGACCGTGAGAACTATACTTGCAATAGTAGTTCAAAACAAATGCCCAGTTTACCAAATGGATGTGAAATCAGCGTTTTTGAATGGTTATCTTAAAGAAGAAGTTTATGTGGAGCAGCCACCTGGGTATGAGATTTTGGGTTAAGAAGACAAAGTCTACAAACTAAAAAAGATATTTTATGGACTCAAGCAAGCCCCAAGAGCTTGGTATAGTAGAATTGACTCTTATCTTTTGCAAAATGACTTCAATAGGTGCAGTAGTGAGCCTACATTGTATACCAAGATGAATGGGCAAGGTGATATCATAATTGTTTGCTTGTATGTTGATGATTTGATATTCACAGGTGATTTGGCAATTGATTTGTTCAAAGGAGCTATGAAAAAGGAGTTTGAAATGATTGATTTGGGACTCATGAAGTATTTTCTTGGCATTGAAGTTAATCAAAATGATAATGGTATTTTCATCTCCCAATCTAAGTATGCAAATAACATTTTGAAGAGGTTTAACATGACAAATTGCAAATTAGCTCCAACACCAATTGTGACATGGTTGAAATTAAGCAAGGATGACAAAGGAGCCAACATTGATCCAACTTTGTATAAAAGGCTTGTTGGCAGCCTCATGTATTTAACAGCCACAAGGCCTGACATAATGTATGCAGTTAGTCTCATTTCAAGGTTCATGGAATCTCCAAAAGTTTTTCATTGGCAAGCAGGAAAAATGATTCTCAAGTATGTGAGTGGAACAAGGAACTATGGTATTTAGTACTCAACATCAAATGAATTCAAGCTGATACGATATACAGATAGTGATTGTGCAGGGGACATTGATGATAGAAAGAGTACTTCTGGTTATGTTTTTTATTTTGGAACAGGTGTAGTTTCATGGGCTTCAAAGAAACAACCAATTGTTACTCTTTTAGCTGCTGAAGCGGACTATGTAGCAACCATAGGTGCATCATGTCAAGCTGTTTGGATGAGAAGAATGTTGAAAGATCTCAGGCAAGAACAAAAAGAGGCAACAAAGATCTTTTGTGACAATAACTCAGCCATAGCATTGTCAAAGAATCCAGTTTTTCACAAGAGAAGCAAACATATAGACACACGGTATCACTTCATTAGAGAACTAATTAACAATGGAAAAATCTTTCTAGTTTTTTGCAGGTCTCAAGATCAGTATGCAGATATCTTCACCAAGCCATTACCAAAAGAAAGCTTTGAATATCTAAGAGACCGTTTGGGAGTTCTAGATGGCGGTAGTTGTGATTAAGGGGGAGTATTGGAATAGTAATCTACAACCACCATAATAATTCCTTCTTTGTTCATCCTCCAGCCTTGCTGACAAGGAATGACTTCTCATTAAATTCTGACCTTTGCAAAGGGACAATCTGTCATCTCCATTCTGCTCTCCTATACCTTGTCATCTTATCTTCTTTAATATGTATTGCTGCCCATACTTCTGCAGCTTTCTTACTGTCTAATTAATTTCTTGCGCAGAGTAGTTTTTAGGAGTATGGTCTTCCTTTCACCGTAAAAAAAAAGGAAGAATGTGTGCTGTTTTTATTTTTGAGTGAAGTCATAGCAAAACTAATGAAATTGCTCTGTTTTCTGAGTTTTTATATTGTAAGAGCAGCGGCTCTGTTTTAGGAGATATATTGCTTTATTTTTCTGTGATGTATGGAAGAGTTTTATTACTCTTTTCTGACTGTAGGAGCTGAAGCTCTGTTTTTTGTTTTTGTCTTGAATATGTCCTGTTTCATGTATGAAAATAGGTTGCTTTGAGTTGGAATGAAAAACATATATATTGTGCTTTAATATATGACAGTAGGTCAATATTTTTGTAGAATGCAAAGCACGTTGAGTGTGCTAGCTTATAAATTGCAAATGCCCTGTTTTCTTCTTTCATTTATATGAATCTCAGATGTCATTAGCTCTGTTTGTGTTAGTTTTTTTTCTCCTCTGTTTTATCTTTCACCGTTATTCTTGTTCCTTGTCTCTCACTCCCCGCAATCGATCTATCCTATGGTAAAACTTAAAAAAGATTAGAATCTGAATCTCACAGAACAATGTAATATATTATGATCTCGATGATTATAGCAGTCCAATTGGTTTATTTTATACTATTATCGATCTTGTAGAGTACAATCCGTGTGAGTATTTGTTCTCATATCATTTTCAAGTATCATAGTTTAATCAAAAGTTATTTTTATCTTTGGGAAGAAACATTAGAATCACAAAAGCCCAAATTTTATTCTATTATGTGTCTCTCTATCCTTGTTTTAGGAATTTTCTCCAATGGTTTTCTATTCTACATGAATCAGAAAATAGGATTTGCTTCCACGTATAGCTTTTTTCACTACCATACTTTTATAAAAATATTATTATTAAAATAAACTAAAAGATTATTCGTAGCAAGCTCAGTTTCATTTCATGGGTCATAGATATTTATTCTAATTCTATCGTACAAGGAAAGCATTTACACCATGGTACTGCGTGTGGGCCTTTTTAAAGCATTTTGGTTAATAAAAAAGATAAATTTATTATTGACTATAATGATAGTCATGAAAAAGAATAATTCGTTTTCATATTTATGATAAGGAAGCATCTACTTGTAAACTATGTGATTATATGTATAAAGTGTAGATAGACAAAATTTCTAGGAAAATATTAGTCTTATTATAGTTAAGATATTTCATAATGCATAAAGTTATTGCATGTTTCTTTCGGAATTGCATAACTTTATGGTGTGTCTCGTTTTATATATGACAATATATCTTGTGGTGAGATAAGGTAGAATCAAAGTTTGTAATATTTGGTATGACGATTCTTTTTCTTTGCTTTTGTTTGGAGACTTCCTATCGTTTCTTTCGATAGACTTGTCTTCTTATTCTTCCTTAGATTTATTAGACATAGTTATCATTTTGAGCATTTAGACCTAAAGACAATAATCTATGCATATGTATCAATTTATCATGAGATTTTTTCTAGAGAATTAATAGAGCATGTCCATGTGTCATTTTTTTACTTCATTTTATTTATATGTGGTAACTTGTAAATTATTTATTGAAGGTCTATGAGGTGTATGCAATGTTTTTGGATTCATGCCAACAACTAATGCCATTGGTGGCATCTTTGGTTCTAGCTTTGTTCATTTTTATTAACATATTGAGTTTAGAGCAATATAACTTGCAACATAAGAAAAAAAAGACCATTTACATGTTTCAAAGATCTGTGTCAAATTCCAAGACCAACTTCATGGATAAATCATTCATTATTGGTCATATGATATTTATCTTAAGTTCATGGAGAATTCTACTAGATTTTTAGTTGGAACTAAGGTCTACTACATCAATCTTCATTATTAAAGGTGGCAAATTCATTGATTAAGGACATAGGCAAGAAAGGGAAAGAGTGCCCATCGGATAAGGAGAAAACAAAGTTGAGATCCAATATTTGAGGGAATTTGTTTGAAGCTAAATCATCTTGAGGAGTTTGATAATTCTAGTCACACTCTTGTTTAGTGCATATTTTGTTTTGAAATCTAAGACTAGGGTCTAGATCTATTGTAAGCCCTAGAGGTAGATATTTTGATATAGTATGAGATTATGGAGGATAATATATTGATCCAGTTGAATTTCATATTGTTGCTATGATTTTTGAATTATATTATGCTTGATGATATGTGTTGTGTCAAGGCTATGTGATTAGGTAGTATTTCATTAGACCCCCTTATTGTGGCAACATGAAATGGAATAAAAGCTTAGGTTTGAATTGTAAATCAAAGATAAAAAGGAAAAGGGAAAGTATATTAGGGCAAGAGTAGTTCTTGCAACTTGAACTGAAGACAAGGTGAATAGAGAAGAAGAAATGGATCAAGGTAACGTTATGAATCCTTAAAGAAAGAAAAATAGTATTATTGATCCTATGAGTGTGTCTAAGTGTTAATTCACTTAGATTTGTTAGAACCCCTTAGTCCTAACTCTTTCATTATTGTAGTAAAGGTTTGGATGCATATTTTTTGTAAGTCATCCCTTGAACTATTATGAATAATCTCACATACTTGAAAAATAGTAGTTAGCTTTAGTAGAACTAGTATAAATATGAGACATAGGCTATTGTACAAGCATCCATGAATTACATTTTATTGATCACTACTCAAAGGAGGTTGCCTCCTCAAAGAGGCCGGTGATATTCTATAATGTAATTTTTTCAATCAATATAATATTAATCTTGTGTCTCCATTTCAACATTTATTTTCTTGTATTTTATGTTTCTATCTAATCTATTATGGGCAGGAACATCACATTTGGTATCAAAGATTTTTCCAATGCCAAGTTTTTCTACAACAATGTTTTCTTTTCAGGCTTATATAATTTTCCATCGTATGCTCTCACCTCGCCCTTTCAAGAATTTGGTGACTAGAAAGTGGTTAGAGAAGTAACAACATTAAGATTTTTTTTCCAAAATTTACCCTTTTGTTTTTGGTAGTCATTTTTTTTTGTTTTAGGACAGAAACATTGTATTAGGAGTCTTAAAATATCATAGAAGCGATTTAATTATAGACAAAGTTGGATTCCCCATATAGGCTCCATTGAAAGTTAGAGGGGTTGCCCTCCCAAACCACATTAGTAGAAAACCTTTGTATTGTGCTTCCATGTACCCTTAGATTTATCAGAAAACCTCCTAGGATTTTTTAAAACCTAGCCATAGGAATCCATTAGCCATTTTCCACCTATGATGCATTAGTAAGTAGTTAACCTTAGGAAGTTACTTGCACCATACTAGATCCACTAAGAACTATATATATTCATGAGCTCATAGACTAGACACTCCCTATATAGCAACCTTCCTTTTTTCCCTCTTACCTCTTGTTGATCTTGAGCTATTTGGAAGAAAGTATAAACCATCAACAACGACTATTTTATTTAAAACTAGCAAAGTATAGGGCACAATTTAATACATGCAAAAGGATTTGAACACCACCACTAGCAGATATTATTCTTAGAATTAATATAATATGGGGTCAACAATGCATACAAAAGGGTTTGAATTTCATGCAATAAACACACATTTGATAATTCTTAATCTAGGCATCATAGAGCAAATTGGTTTGAAGATTTTACCTAGTGGTATCTAGAATAATAGAAACCTAAATTAAAAAAAAAATTCTATTTTGAGTCAATTGTCCAATTACAATTATTTCATTATGCAAATCACTTTGAGACACAATTCTATGAGCTTTTTTTGGCACCCCACCTACCTAATGGTTTTGTCTACTTGCTCTAGCACCCACAAAATGGAATAGAAATTCACTAATATCAAGACTCAAAATTTAGAATTGACACAAACGATTCATGGTCTTAACGCCCAAAATAAAATACTCTTCAGCTGATTCAATAATGAGTGGTCATCTGAGAGTATAAATTCATATAGGTACATGCCTTGAGCCCCAAAATTGGACTTCCCTAGATTTGATGGCACCGATCCTACCTCTTGCCTTTATAGAGCCAAACAATACTTCAATCTCCATAATACTTATACATCAAATAGGGTCCCTATTAAATCCTTCCACTTGGAGAAAGAAGCTATCCAATGGTACTAGTGGTATCTCAAATCTCATAATGAACCCAACTAGGCAACTTCTGTCAAATAATAATTAGTTCAATTTGAACCTAGTGCCTATGAGAATTTTACTAGCACTCTTACCAAATTCCATCAAACTAGAATGCAATTCATGAATATCAGACTGAATTTGAGCAACAAACCAATCACACTCAAAGATTATCTAACTCCTTTTTAACAAGATTCTTCATTAGTGACCTTAAGGATCCAATCCACTCTTAGGTCAAAATGTCCAAACCTAACATGACATGATGGAAGATTTGGGTCTGGAAAAACTCACAACAAATAAGCTCACTTCTCAGTATCATTTTTCAAATTATGCTCCCTTCAAGATGTTGGCATAATAGTCACAATGGTATTACATTGTTAGTTAAATAAATGTTAGTAAATAAAGCAATAGTTAGTTTATAGTTAGATATAAATAAATAAATGTTAGTAATAAATTAGTTTTGGGAAGTTAGGAAGTTATTTCCTATAGGAAGTTTGTACAAGAATAATTGTGGCTTTACTTTAAAAGCAAATGTACTGTATTGTAACAATCATCCAAAGACAATAATATATTATTCTATAGTTTTTATTTTACTGTGCAAAGATGGTTTGACCAGATGTCTGTTTGCTCACCCATTTTAATATGGTATCAGAGTGAATCATTATCCTGTGCATGTATGATTGAAGGCAGTTCATTTCTAGGTGTAAAAAATGTGTGATGAAGGAATGAAGGAGGAGACACTGCCAGTTAGGTGTGTGGTATCTACATATATTCATTGCTATGTGTAATGAGATTTGAAGGTGTTTTTAAATCAGATGTTAGTGTTGCATGAAACATCTTCCTGTGATGGTGTTGTCAGGCCGACTATGGATGTGAGGCATTCCTAGAATAGAAGTAGATGAAATAAAGGCCCACGATTTGGTACCACATCCATTCACTATGAGAACATTTGTGATCTGTCTCCTATTTAATACATATATTTCTAGTTGTGTAAGGTGCAGGTTCATGCTAATGTGGGAGAAAATTGCTGTGCATAATAACAAACATTGAGAGAGTATTGTTGTTTGATACTTAGGGTTTGCATGTTTTTTCTTTACTATTAGGAGATGATGGAGTAAAGTTTTTAAAACATTGTTGTGCTGAAATTGCATCCTTTGCAGTCAATCTGCATTAAGTAATCTTTTAGAAGTAATTGATATGGAAATTGTTTGCCATGAGGAGATGCAAGCTGTTTGATATTAAAGTTGCACTCAAAGAAAGAAAACTAGGTGTACACCGAATACAACAAGGAAATCTCTTCATGGAAAATCTATTTGAGCACATGAAAATGGTTGTTGGTGCTATTATTGGAGGATAATTGTTTGTTTGATCCATAGAAAGAGTTTCTTTCCCTTCATTTTAGTTGTTGTGGAGACTATGAGTGCTGGAATAAACTTGGTGGTCGTGGAGAGATAAGAAATTCTGACATCTACGTAGAAGTCTTAGAAATAACAACAGAAGGTAAATATTTCTCTTTTAACAAAAACCGTTGAAATCTCTTTTAAATACATTTGAATAAGGCATAAGGGAGACTAAAACATGTGAGAGGTCTAAAAGTGATTTTCAACTTTATTATCATTTCTAAAACTCACTTCAAGTTTAAAAAGGGAGACTCTTTTATGTTTTAAAGGAGTTGAAGTAAATAAATAAATAAAAAGAGAGAGGGTGTAAAGAGGTTTGAAAGGCTAAAGAATTAAGAATGGTTCCTACTTTCAATGTTAGTTAGTAGCAGCACATAGAGTATCTACTAATGAAGGTAGGAGAAAATCTATTCAATATCATGCAATCTTTTTGTACCATGGATGGAAACAAATTAGTTGTTCCTACTGACATATATTTGGAGGCTTTCAAGGATTGTAGTACTTCCTCTGGTGCTATCTTTGGAGGGTAAGGACTGAGAGAGTCATATTGGAGGCAGGCAGCATTGGAGGATGGAGGATTTTCCATCATCTCAAGTCAACTTCTCGCTTTGAGATGATGCTTTGCATGAGAAGCGTTTTTGGTTTTGGTTGTTTTGCTTTTCTTTGTTGATGCTGACGGATTTGAAGAATGTATGTTTTGTGAAGATTTTGTTTTAGAGACAGGTTTGGGATTTGGTGTTGAGCTCAATATGGATTGTTGTCTAGCAAGCTTCAAAGAGTATATAATCGAGAATTATACCATGGTCACTAGACAATGGTAGAGATCTGTCGTATCTCTTAGGGTTCATTGTCAAATAATTCAAGACTCTGTGATTTGAGAGTTTGGGACTAAAGAGCTCAAGAACACAACTCAAAGTTACACCTTTCTAAGGGTAGACAAGATAGCATGATGGAGCCCCGCTTGGTTCAGGATTTGTTCTTTGGGAGAAGATCTTCTATAAAATATGTATTCATATTATGTAATCAGCTTTTTTTAGTATGTTAGCATTCAGGGGGGTCCCTTGGTACTATTGCAGGAACAATGTAATAAGGGGGGAATGTTGGCATAATAGTCACAATGGTATTACATTGTTAGTTAAATAAATGTTAGTAAATAAAGCAATAGTTAGTTTATAGTTAGATATAAATAAATAAATGTTAGTAATAAATTAGTTTTGGGAAGTTAGGAAGTCATTTCCCATAGGAAGTTTGTACGGGAATAATTGTGGCTTTAAAAGCAAATGTACCACATTGTAACAATCATCCAAAGACAATAATATATTATTCTATAGTTTTTATTTTAATGTGCAAAGATGGTTTGACTAGATGTATGTTTGCTCACCCATTTTAATACAAGAACCCACCACCACCACACCCTCTTCTACCACAACCTTCAAAAAATAGAGTCCCATTAAACACCTCACTAAGGCTGAAATGCAAGTTAGATAAGAAAGGATGCTATGTTATAACTATGATGAAAAATTTACAAGGGGCCACAAATCTATGGAAGAAATCTATATCTCCTTAATGTTGAGTTACCTCTAGGTGTCGAGGATTAGGAAGATGCTCTATAAATGTAAGAAGAAAAATTGTCTACCACCAATTCCTCTCTTATGGACTCCCATATAGAAATTTATGTCCATGTCCTAGCAGGGGTCATCACTCCTCAAACTATGAAAGTGAAAAGGTATTTCAAGAAAATTTCCTTCACTATTCTTATTAACTAGTATCACACATAAACTCATTCATCCATGGCTCACTAAACAAGTTGATTGATTTGTGTATCCATGCTCTAGCTTCAAAGTTATGATTGCAAATGGTGGAATTTTTCCTTATAAAGGGAAATTTTGAAATGTTTGGATTTCTATGGGGGACTATAACCTCCATTTATATATGTTTGTCTTACCCTTGGGGTGGTTGTGATGTAGTTCTTGGAACTCAATGACTTCATAGCTTTGGGCCAATCTTGTGGGATTTCTGTAAACTTTAGATGCAGTTCTCTAATAATGGATAGAAGTACACATTGAAGGGTCTTAACCATGGGTCTAAGAGTCTTATTATCTTACATTAGATGCAGAAGTTTCTTAAGAAAAACTCTTATGAGATCATTGCTCACTATGCTCCATTTAATTTAGCCCTCCTTCCAATTTTTCTACCCTTGTATAATTGTAATAGATTTTTGATAAGCATGCCATAGTGTTTACTAAGCCTATCAACTTACCACCTCAATGTCCTAAAAACATCACATTTAGGTTCTTCCACAGAGTGCACTTCCTAACATTTGTCCTTGCAAGTATCCATTCATCCAAAAATTATAAATTAAAAAATTAGTATAAGAACTCCTTAAGGCTGATATTATTTGTCTTAGCGCTAGCCCATACTCTTTACGTATTCTTCTTGTTCACAAAAAAAATGGGTCTTGGTGACTTTGGATTGAGTTTCATGAGTTGAACAAACTCACCATCAATAACAAATTTTATATTCTAGTGATTGATGAGTTATTTGATCTTCATGGTGGCCATTTTTATCCAAATTAGAGCTACACTTTGGCTATCATTAGATTTGTATTAATAAAGAAAGTATTTCAAGATAGCCTTTCACAATCATGATAGTCACTATGAATTTTTGGTCATGCTATTTGGTCTCACTAATTCACTATCCACCTTCCAAGAATTGAGGGATAAACTCTTTTAGCTCTTCATAAATTCATCTTGGTCTTATTTTATGACATCTTGATCTAGTAGAACTTGGGTAGACCATTTATAACATCTTCACCTATATCATTATAGCTTCTTGTAGATAATCAATTATGTGCTAAGCACTCCAAGTGCTCCTTTGGTCAAAAGAAAATTGAGCACCTTGGACATATCATCTCCCTAGAAAGTGTTTGGTTTGACCCTAACAAAATTCATGCCATGCAAACTTGGTTGTAGCCCAAGACACTTAGAAGCCTTTGTGGATTTTTGGGTCTCACTAGCTACTATCACTAATTTGTCAAAGACGATGGAAAAATTGTTGTTCCATTGACTTCCTTACTAAAAGAGGATGCCTTCTCATGGACCACTACAATAGAACATGATTTTGAGGACATGCTTTCAAGGTCCTCAACCAATCTATATGTACAACACCAATTCTCTCCATGCCTAATTTCTCCAAACAATTTTTCATTGAAATTAATGATTGTAACAATGACATTGGTGCTATTCTCATGCAAGATAGACACCCCATTACCTTCACCAGCAAGGCCCTATCAAGGTGCAATTTGGCATGGTCCACCTATGAGAAATCAATGATGGTCATCCTACATATTAACAAGTGGAAACTATATTTGGTTGGGAGACATTTTTGTATCAAAATAAATCACCATAGGCTAAAATATTTACTAAAGCAACTACTCAAAAAAATGGGTCACCAAACACATGGGGTATGACTATGAGATCACTTATTAAAAGGAAAGAATAACATGGTTGTTGATGCTTTTTCCTACCAATTCAAGGACCATGTGTCCCCATGTGTGGTTTCCATGCCACTTTCTAACTAGATGCAATATCTCCAACAAGAATGGCAATGGGACCTTCCCACAAAACATCTCATCCATAAAATTTTTGCAAACCTTCATCACCCAAGTACTCTTGGGATGGACAACATTTACGATATAAAGTACGCTTGGTTTTACTTCCCAACTCTACTCTGCATCACAAAATTATTCTTGAACTACATGCATCTCCCTTGGCTAGTCATTTAGGGGTTTTAAAAACATATGAGTGGGTTCATGTGAAAATTTATTCTACCATGGGCTTTAGGAGAATATCAAGTGGTTCTTTGTTGAATGTGATACATTCCGATGCCATAAGGGTGAAACAATGGAAAATCCAAGCTTTCTTGAACCATTATCCATTCCTACTTAGATTTAAACATATATTTCCATGGATCTCATTGAGGTCCTTCCCAAGTCTAGCAAAAAATTAGTCATACTAGTGGTGGTGGATCACCTTTCCAAATATGCCCACTTCTTTACCTTTTCCCACCCTACATCTTCTTCAACATGGCCTAAACCTTCCTTGACCAATTTTTTTGTCTCCATGGCATTCCCTCTTCCATAGTCTCTAACTATGAGGTAGGATTTACAAGCCATTTCTAGAAAGAATTATTTAGTAGAACCAACACAACATTGAAAATTTAGAGCTCTAGATATCACCTCCAAATAGACGAGTCAAACTAAAATAGTAAATAATTGCTTGGAAATATATCTTTGATGTTTTGTATTTAAGCAACAACACCATTGGGTGAAGTGGTTACCACTAGCAGAATGGTGGTAGAGCACCTCTTATCATACAACCATGAAAATGACCCTATATGAAGTAGTTTATGGGCATAAACCACCATCTCTTGTATCTTACATTCTAGGCACTTCTCTAGTTAATATAGTGGAAACCACCCTCAACACATAGGATAGTATTCTTTAGATCCTTTGGGAAAATCTCCCCATGAATTAGAACCACATGAAGCATTAGGTTGATCAACATCATTCTAAACATGATTTGTATCCTAGAAATATGGTTTTACTCTAATTATAGCCTTATAAATAGTCCTTCTTTTATCAAAATGTTGGCCCTAAGTTCTATGGCCCTTACAAAGTTCTTCAATGGATTAATCCAATAGCTTAAAAGCTAGAACTCTACCTTCCTCTCATTTTCATCCTATCTTCCATGTCTCTTGTTTTAAGAAAGTCCTTGGCCAACATGTCACTGCTTTGCTCAAATCATTCTTCCTAAGCTTGATGTCGAAGGGTTCATCGTTCTCTAGTCAAAAATAGTCTTGGACACATGCTCATGCCAACTTCACAACTACACATTCAAAAAGGTCTTGATCTAGTGGCGTGGCATGCACCCTAAAGATGTTACTTGGGAACCCCTTCACCAAATTCAACAATAGTTTCTTTTCCTTCAACTTTGAGGATATAACTTTTCAAGGAGGAGGGGATGCTAGGACCCTTTAGTCCTAACTCTTTCCTTATTGTAATAAAAGCTTTGGATGCATATGCTTTGTAAGTCATTGTTTGATTTGTTATGCTTGGGATATAGAAGATAGCTTGAATAGAACTAGTATAAATATGAGACATAAGCTATTGTATGAGCATCCATGAATTATATTGTGTTGAACATTACTCAAAGGAGGTTTCCCTCTCAAAAAGGTCAACGATATTTTGTAATGTAATTCTATCAATCAATACAATATTAATCACGTGTCTCCATTTCAACATTTATTTTTCTATATTTCATGTTTCTCGCTAATTTGTTGTAGGGAGGAACATCATAGATTTGTAAGTTCTATGAGTAAGTTGTATGAGGATCCTCTAGTTGTTTCAGTTAGGTAGAGATTGCATTGGATCTCAAGAATTCAATTGAGAAAAGAAGAAAGAGTGAAAATATCTTCTAGCACTAAATTGTTGGGTAGAATATAACCAAGTTTTAGAATTGTTTATAGAGTGAGTGCAAAAAGCCAACATCAAATTTGTGGAAAAGAAGAGAAGATTTAACAAATAGAACATTAATAGAAAAATAATTTATTAGGGTACAAGTGTAAAGAATGATATAAATATAGGTGTACCACCAAATTTTAAAAATAAATAAATAAAATTATATTATAGTGATTTATCAACCAAAATATACATGTCACTACAAAACACAACAAAATCATATATACAACCACTCTACTTAAATATCATCCACTTTAATGGTCAAACAGTTAATAACAATTTTACACCTCATTCACAACAAAAAGTGGTAAATATTTGTCCTATTTTTATTGGCCAAAATTAATCTTTGATTGCTGAAAAGAATGATATTATACAACACCATAACATATTCTTCTCTTTTGTTCTTTTATAAATATTCAGAACAAAGAAAGAAACCCATATTGAATCATAAAACTCACTATCAATACAATATCTATGATACATAGATAGCTCTGATCAGCTTTGTGTTTATCTTAATGGTGAGGTTTCTTGACGACCAAGACTGGGCACTTGCAATGGCGTGTGCAGTACTCGCTCACACTTCCTATAATAGCCCTATATAAAAACCAATCCCTCTCCATTATTTCACTATAAAAATATAGATTAAAATTATAAAAAAAAGAATATAAATTACCTTTTAACTGCTCCATGGCCATGAGTTCCAACAATTAAGAGATCTACTTTCAGTTCGTTGGCTGCCTCACAGATGGCATACCGTGTTTCTCCTATCACCACTTTCATTTCAATGCTCACCTGCAAAACCCATTGTTAACAATTAATACCCCCATTTTTTTAAGTAAAGATTAAACAGTCATAGAGATGGCTATTTGCTGCAGCAAAAAGGAAAGAAAAAAACAAAACAACTTACATTGCCTTTCTCACAAATCTCTTTTGCATGAGATAATATTCTCTGTGTAATGTGGTTTTCTGTTTTCCCCGCTATTTCAAACACATGATGCCCTGCAAATGCAGCTGCTGCAGAAATCAAAGAAATCTGAAAAAATTAGTAGGGATTTCGAAAATATGAATTCAAAAATCATTGAAATAGATGATATTTAAGTAAAGTGGTGTGTACAAACCAAAGAAATCTAAAAAAATTAATAGGGATTTGGATAAATACGAATTCAAAAATCATTGAAATGGATGATATTTAAGTAGGGTAAAGCTTAAACAGCGTGTACAAGAAATCTCATTGACTAATAAATAGAAATCCACCATAGACAAAAATGGAAGGATTGAAACAGTCCATGATGTTCAGTCAAATGCATCAAACGGATCAGTTGAAAGCAGGGGGAGTAAAAAAAATTGTAAACAGCCGATACCCCGCTGTTTACAGTGGAGCTTTAAGTAGAGTGGTATGTAGAAACCAAAAAAATCTTAAAAAATTAACAGATTTCCATAACATGAATTCAAAAATAATACTTTGTTTTGATTGGTTTACTATAGATAGACTAATCATTAGATAAAAAACTCATTGCAATAGTATTACCAAAACAGGTACTAAAAATCATTGAAATGGATAATATTTAAATAGAGTAGTGTAATAGTACCATGGCCTGCTAATGCAAACTTTGACACAGCTGGTGTCTCTGCATGCATAACAATAATCTGTTCAGGCTTTTTTTCCTCAAGCAGATTCTCAACAGCCCATTGCAACGCATACATGCTTTCCTCGCTCTCATTCACAGCAACCATTATTCTTGTTCCTTGTCTTTCACTCCCAGCCATCGATCTCTCCTACGATAAACTTAGAAAAGCTTAGAATCTGAATCTCACAGAACAATGTAAGATATTATGAGTTCGATGATTATAGTAGTCCAATTGGTTTATTTTATACTACCATTATCGATCTTGTAGGGTACAATCCGTGTGAGTATTTGTTCTCATATCATTATCAGGTATGATAGTTTAATCAAAAGTTATTTTTATCTTTGTGAAGAAACATTAGAATCACAAAAGCCCAAATTTTATTCTATTATGTCTCTCTCTATCCTTGTTTTAGGAATTTTCTCTAATGGTTTTCTATTCTACATGAATCAGAAAATAGGATTTGCTTCTACGTATAGCTTTCTTCACTGCCATACTTTTATAAAAATATTATTATTAAAATAAACTAAAAGATTATTCGTGGCAAGCTCAGTTTCATGGGTCATAGATATTTATTGTAATGGCAATATTCTAATTCTATCCTCCAAGAAAAGCATTTACACTATGGTACTGCGTGTGGGCCTTTTTAAGCATTTTGGTGAATAAATACAAATAAAGTATAAATTTATTATTGACTATAATGATAGTCATGAAAAAGAACAATTCATTTTCATATTTATGATAAGGAAGCATCTACTTGTAAACTATGTGATTATATTTATGATAGACAAAATTTCTAGGAAAATATTAGTCTTATTATAATTAAGATATTTCATAATGCATAAAGTTATTGCATGTTTCTTTCGGAATTGCATAACTTTATGGTGTGTCTCGTTTTATATGTGACAATATATCTTGTGGTGAGATAAGGTAGAATCAAAGTTTGTAATATTTGGTATGACGAGTCTTTTTCTTTGCTTTTGTTTGGAGACTTCCTATCGTTTCTTTCGATAGACTTGTCTTCTTATTCTTCCGTAGGAAAGTAAATGCTTGCAAAAACATAACAACAATTATTCCTTGAGTGAGCTTGCTTTTCCAAATGGAATACTTTTGTAGGTGGAGTCGTATTCATGTTCCCATTATCTCTTACCTTTAGTTTGTGAGGCCGCTTGTATACGGGACATGGATAGTTACATTAACTTTTAGTTCCTCCTGCAACTTGAACTCTCGAAACGAAGAATATTAAATAATAATAAAAAAAAAGGATACATATAACAAGGGGATTGTTCTAGAGAGATTATGTAGAAAGTTTGGATATTGGGAATTAGAGAGATGTTTCGAATTCTAATATCATCCACTTCAATAGTCAAAGGTCAATTTTGACCTATAAAACTAGGGTAAATATTTACCACTTTTTGTTGTGAATGTTTCAAATTCTAATATCATCCACTTCAAGAGTCAAAGGTCAATTCTGACCAATAAAACTAGGGTAAATATTGACCTTTTTGTTGTGAATGAGGTGTAAAATTGCTATTGACCATTTGACCATTGAAATGTATGATATTTAAGTAAAGTTGCTCTTTATAAGATTAACTATTTGAGGGTCTATCCCCTACCTATCATCTTGTAGAAGATCACCATTGAGATGGGTGGTGTTATGTTATTATGTATTTGGTTTAATGGTTAAAGATAAGTTTTGACTAATAAAAATTAAATGATTATGTATCATTTTTTGTCTGAAAAGTTTTATATTAAGTTTAGAACAATTTTGTATTTGATTTGGGAGTAAGAGTCTAAGGTGATACTTCTTTAGTTAAGAGCTAAGGACTAAGGGGTATCCATTTTGTCAAAGTTGTCTAGGGCACGATCTCCACCCCATCCTTTATGATATGAGGGGTCTTGCATTCAAAGATTCAATCCCCGGTGGACTTATTTATCATTTTTTGATGTGGCTAAGGTGTAAAATGAGTATTGATTGTTTGACCATTGAACTAGGTGATGTTTAAGTAGAGTGTTGACATCCACATACATTATTTTAGAATATAATGCACAAGTATTTTTAAAGGGGTTGTATAAGTTTATTGTAATGGTGAAGTTTGTATAACCATGAAGTTTTTTATTTAGTTTTGTGTTTATTTTTAGTAATGTCTTAATACACATACATAATAAATGACGCAATATTATCTGAAGTTGGGTTCATTCCACTAGCCATTTTATCTATCTTCACATACCCATACTCTTAGAAGTTTAATTCTACTCTATTCATCTATAGACATGGTTTTGTACATTCACTTTATCTGCATGTCTACCACACATACCTATGCACCTACTGTTATTTAGTTGTTTGCCACCTAGATTTAGTCGTTATCTCATTCTAGAATAAGTTTATAGATGTGGGATTGACCTCGAGGTCATGAAATTGTCCTTGTCCAATTAAATATTCAAAATTCAAAATTGGCCAACTAGCCCCCCTCTACCCTTCTACCTTGTGCCAATTAAATACACCTTTAACACAATTTGGTTTATGTGTCAATATTTACAAACATTAAATGGATTCATTTTAATTGTCTAAAAAAGCAACAATCACTTAAGAGATCAATCATTCTTGAGAGCAATCAATAGTGACACATTTGAATTTGGTTCAATAAAAGAGTAAAGGATCTACATGATAGGCAATTGCTTGTTCTTTTCAATATTATTTAATTTCAAGGGGGTTGATCAAGGCATAGTGCCCTAGTGACTCAGCCATATTAAAAATCTATAAAGGAATGTTTAAATACCACAAGCCCCAACTCTAAAGAAAGGTAGAGTAGAGAATTACATATCAAGAAAAGTTGAAGAACAAAACCGTAAAGATTGGCAAGATGAATTCAAAGCACAAGTATAGACATGCAACTGTAAATTAGTCCTAGACTTGTTAACATTTTTTTTAAGGGTAGAGATCCACTACATAATTCCTTATAATTACACTAATAGAGAGGCACTATTTCCAAGTTTGATATTAGGGATATTATATAATCTCATCTATTTGGAATCATACTTTTGGTTAACAAGCTAAGTATTGCCTTTTCCTTGCATTTGTTTTCTAACCTAGCTATTACAAATTATAAAATTATCAATCCTCAACTATAACTAATTAACCTAGGTTGATTTGTGCTTATTTATATGCATTCACTTGGATTATCCTAGGTTACACATTAAAGGAATCTTTATTTTCCATTACACTTACCTCATTTAAATTATTTTTTGATATTTTCATTGTTGTTCATCAATCTTATGTTTGAGCATCTTGTTTCTTTGATGTTTTGTTTTGTTGGTGTTTATGATGTGGGAAGTTTTCTACTTTAGAACTCATGGAACCTCACATATCTATTGCATTTACAAAAATGTTCTTAAGCAACTCTTCAGAGCTTGGTTGCTTTACTTACCTTCTGTAAAAGATATTTTATACACACATCCTTGTTGCACCTTCTATGCATTAATGCTTAGTCTCTATTGGGATTTTCTTGATCATCTTTGATATTGCTCTAGTGGTTGGATTAGTAATTATACTTGAAATATTTTCTTGTAATGCTTAACTTGAGATAGAAATGAAATATTTTCATAATTTCTTAAACATAGATCATTAACACTGATATCTAGGTAATGCATATTTTTGTAATTTTATATTGTGCATATTTTTTATTATTAAATTTTGAATGAGAGTAATTTTACTTTATAAGCATACATTTCCACAATGGGATATGTGCACAAAAATGGGGGCTAGATGATGCAGGAGCATCCTTGGTTCAAGAACAATCTTGCATCAACCAAAAACATTTCCATTTCAGTTTGTTTCTTTTTTTTCCAGTTCAGGTACAATCAGTTCAGTCAATAGCAGTTTCTGTATTCTAGTCTGCATTCTACTGCAGGTGCATCTCCAACCTTGTGGAGATGGACTTAACATCTAGACACATTCATGCACATCATATCCAAATTTTAGACCATTTGGATTAGGTACCTGTAAGATATCGCTATTAGAAGATCGATTGTTTTCTCAGAACAAGAGCATCTTGATAGTCTCAGACAATTAGCTAAAGGAGATGACTTGCAGAGCTAAATGACACATCATTCAATGTTGTTTAGTTCAAGGCCGACCTTTCCTAAGATCCGCACACCATTCCATTCATTTGCAAAGGAGTTCTACCCATTTAGGTCTGAACTATCCGTGTACACACATTACGGCTCTTCATTGGAGTTTGTGATCTTCCTTGGCCAACACAGAGGAATATTTTATTCCAGAGATGATATATATTGATGTAATAGATGCCTAAGAAAGTAGTGATTGATAGTTCTAAGTTTGATAATTTGAATTCTTTGGGAAGGAGCTTCAAACCCATATCTTGTGCATATTCTATAACTATGAAATCAGGCCTATGGGCCCTAATTGTAAGCCCACATGTTGCTAGCCAATTTGTATTTGAATTCTATGATATATTGGATGACTGAATATGCATTTTCTTTATATCTCTGAGTTGTTTCCATTGTTTACTCTATATGCATGGCCTGGACAACTCCCTTTATGAACCCTCCTAACCATGACTGCACCAAGTGGTATCAGAGCGAAAGTTCAAATCTTTGGGAGTGAATTGAGTGAAGTTGGCAAAGGAATTCTATAAGATCTTATTGTGAATAGATCACCAAATCTGAGGTAGGTTACTTGTGTTACAACCGATTACTGATTATGGGGCAGTTGTCACCTTGTAGGCCAATCACTAAATTTGAGGTAGTCACACTTGATTCGAGGAAGAGATGCCGCCAAGGAGAATCCCTACTATTGGGACCATGGCTGGAAGGATGGATGAGATGATGGAGATGATGAAAACAATGCTACTTTGCTTGGATGCTATCAAAGAAGATCATAGAAGAGGATTGGCACCTCGATCTAATGTTGAAAGTGATGATAATGAAGAATTTTAGTTTGCTGATCAAAATGAAGTAACAGTAGGAGATGAAGAAGAGGAATTAGATCAAGTCAAAATGTTGTGAGCTATTTCAAATATTGGGAAAAGACGTAGAGTTGATGTACCAAACTATACTAGAAATTTGAATCATGAAGACTTGATTGACTCTATAAATGTCATGGAAGAATACTTTGAGTATGAAGAAATTGAAGATCCAGAGAAGGTAAAATTTGTAAAGACAAAGTTGAAAGGACACATTTCTATATGGTGGAAAGAAGTTTAGTTGGATAGAAACACAAGAGGAAAGGAGAAGATTACAAAGTGGGATAGAATGGTAACAAAATTGAAGAATCAGTTTATACCTGCTGACTATGAGTTGGAACTGTTGAAGAGATTGCAAAACCTGAGATAAAAGGAGAAATTTGTGAAGGAGTATACTGAAGAATTTAATAATATGATCATAAGGATAGGACATAGTGAAGCAAGCAAGGAGAAAGTAGATAGATACATCAATGGATTGAGATTGAACATTCAAGAAGAACTAAGTTTGATAAGGATGACAACATTGGAAGAAGCATATTAGTTTGCCCTAAAAGTGTTGGGATAAGGTGCCATTAACCTTGTAAATGCCATGTATCTGAGGCTAATACTAAAAATGCCTCAGATACATAGGAGACAGTAAATAATGTTTACCACTGTCGATGAGACGTGAATTGGTCACTAGCGGTAGTTACGGGATGTCATTTACTATGGTAAATGGTAATTGGTCAAAGTGGGGTGCACATGTGGAGGAATAATCTATTTTTAGTGTTATGACACACGTCATAGATGCTGTGAGAAGGTGTAAGAGATTCTATGACAACTATAAGTTGTCATAAGAATCTATGATGCTTATAATAGCATATGACGTGTCATAAGATGTTGTAAGTGGCTATTTTTGGCCCCAAGGCATTCAAGCTTGCATGGGCACATTTTTCCAAGTGTAGGATGCACATATGACAACATTTATGACCCAATAAGAGCCTATTCTTGGGCATGGATGCCCAAGGTTGTATTGTTGACTCTTGACAAGTGTTATGGGCTTGTAAGAAGTCATTTAATGTATTAAGGTTGTGTAAATTCTCTACAAACAATAGTGTAGTAGATGAGAGGCATAATGATAGTTTACAGGTACCTAGGTTCTGCTGGAGTGAAGGTTGGAGGACAGAGGAAGTGAATGTATTTGTAATCTCCTTTTGTGAAGATAATACAACTTGACCTCTTTTCTTGGTGGAGTTTTTTACCCAAAAGGGTTTTCTCCATGTTAAACACTTGTGTTATGTGCTTCATTTTATTTCAGGTATATTTCTGTATTGTGGATTTATGTTTTGTTACAATCTCCATTATTAATAGCACACAGTTAAAGATTGCTAAAATTTATCTTGAATCAGATTTCCATTGAAGTAGTGTTGCTTTCATTTCTAACATTTGGTATTAGAGCCTGTCTAGCTTTGTTCTCTTGGGTGGTAGTGTGGAAGTTGTAGCTGCAGTGGAAGATTTGGTTGTGTTTGTTTTGCAGATCTTGTGTTGTTATTATTGCTGCATCTACTATTGCATCAACCTCTCGAATGGACATTGAGAAGTTCAATGGAACGGGGTATGAGTTGTGGAAGATGAAAATGGAAGATTTGTTAGAAGAAAGAAACCAATGGTTGGCTATTCAAAAAGAGAAGAAACCCAATGATGTCTCTCCAAATGAGTGGGCTATACTGGATAAGAAAGCACGGGGAACCATCCATTTGTGTCTTTCAGATTTTGTGCTATTGAATGTCATAAAGGAAGAGACCGCATACAAAGTGTGGAATTAGTTGGGTGAGATCTACCAAGCCAAGAGTATGGTAAATAAACTTTATTTAAAAAGGAAGTTGTTTTCTTTGAAAATGAAAGAAGGTGAGTCAGTTGTAGAGCATTTAAATTCTTTTAATTTATTGGTGAGTCAGCTTGATTCAGTAGATGTTGAGGTTAGTGAGGAAGATAAATGTATCTTACTTCTATGTTCTTTACCTGAGTCTTGGGAGAATGTTATCCTTGCTATCACTGCTAACCTTGCAGATTTGAAGTTGGATGCTCTTGTTTTAGTGCTACTGTCACAGGAATTGAGGAAGAAGAGTTCAAATAGTTTAGGGGATGCTCTCAGTGTCAGGGGAAGGTCTAAGGAAAGGGGACCTAAAGGAGATCAGAAAGGGGCTAAGGATAAGTCCAAAGGCCAGTCTAAGACTCCTGGTAAAAAGAACATAGTTAAGTGTTGGAACTGCAGTAAAAGGGGACATGTGAAGGAGTGCAGAAACCCCAAGAAATAGTAGGAGATTGCTTCGGATAAGTCCTTGAATGTAGGTGAAGAAGTTTTACTTTCTGCATGTAATCTTGTTTCTAATGATCACTGGTTGGTTGACTTAGGATGCTCATTTCATATGACCCCACATAAGGAATGGTTCTCCACATATGAAGAATATGGAGGTAATATCTACCTTGGTGACAACTCTTCATATCCAATTGTCAGGAAAGGAAAGGTATTGTTGTGTTTCAGTGATGGGAGGATTAAAACCCTCCCTAGTGTTTTGCATGTTCCTGGATTAGCTAGAAATCTGATTTTAGTTTTGAAGTTGAATAATTTGGGAGTGCATGTGACATTTGACAAGCATGGCTATAGATTAGTGAGAGGGAACTTGGTGATAGCGAAGGGGAAGAGATTCAGAAGCCTGTTCAAGCTTGAAGCCGCTACAGTTTATAATGCCTCCTATGTATCTGAGGCTAATACTAAAAATGCATGTATGTTGTGGCACCGTAGATTGGGCCACACAAGCAATAATGTATTAAAAACTATTAAGAATAAAAATTTGTTGGATGGTTTCTCCTATTCTGATGAGCACTTTGATTTCTGTGAGCATTGTGTGTTTGGTAAACAAAATAGAAAATCATTTCCTTCAGGAAGCAATAGAGCAAAATAGAAGTTAGAAATTATTCATACGGATGTGTTTGGACCTATGGATAATGAATCTATCAGAAAATCTCATTATTTTGTAACCTTTATTGATGATGTATCCAGATTTACATGGATTTATTTTATGAAGCATAAATCTAAAATTTTCACTAAGTTTAAGGAATTCAAAGTCTTAGTAGAGAACCAATCAGGTTTAAAGATAAAAATACTAAGATCTGACAATGGAGAGGAATATTGCTCTAAGGAATTTGATGAGTTTTGCAAGCATGCAGGTATAATCAGACAAAAGACAACTCCGTATACACCACAACAGAATGGTGTTGCAGAAAGGATGAACCAAATAATTATGGAAAGGGCCAAAAGTATGCTTAGTGATGCATAGTTGGATAAATACTTTTGGGCAGAGGCTGTGTGTACTTCTTGCTACTTGATAATAGATCTCCTTGTAAGGCTCTTGATTCGACACCTTATGAAGTGTGGATAAGTAAGAAACCTTTTGTTTCACATTTAAGGGTTTTTGGTTGTGAGGCTTTTGTTCATGTGCCTAAGGAAAAATGATCTAAGTTGGATCTAAAAGATGAAAAGTGTACATTCATTGGATATGGTGATAATGTGAAAGGTTATAAGCTTTGGAATCCACTAACCTACAAGATTATCTTTTCTAGAGATGTTATTTTTAGGGAACTTAGAGCTATTTCTAAACCTGAGCAACCAAAAGAAAAAAATGAAAAGGTAAAGAAGGTGCACTTTGATTTAAAGAAGCAAGATGTACTTTAGGAAGAACAAAATGATGGATTGGGGCGTGAAGAAGAAGAAGAATATTCAAGTAGTTCTGATGAAGATGAATCTGTTGTTACAGAAGAAGTTGGTGCAGATAATCATGTAGAAGAACAAGTAGAGTCTCTTACTCCACCTTTGAGGAGATCCACAAGACAACAGAATCTATTTGACAGGTATAGCCCACCAAATTTCTATTGTGTATATGCTTTATTGAGTACTAACGATGAACCTAGATCCTACAGGGAAGCTATTTATGTAGATGATAGTGAGTCTTGGAAGTTAGCCATGTAGGAGGAGATGATGGCTTTAGACTCTTGTAACACCTGGGATCTTGTTTGTTTTCCCAAAGGAAGAAAGGCCATAGGATGTAAGTGGGTCTTCAAGAAGAAGTTTAGAGCAGACGGGTCATTGGAGAAGTACAAGGCTAGACTGGTAGCCAAGGGCTACTCCCAGAGAGAAGGAGCTAATTTTGGTGAGATATTCTCTCTTGTTGCTAAATTGACTTCTATTAGATTTCTCTTATCCATTGCTGTAGCTTATGATTGAGAGATTGAGCAAATGGATGTTAAGACTACGTTCTTGCATGGAGATCTTGAAGAAGAAATTTATATGCAACAACCTACAGGTTTTGAGGTAAAAGGAAAAGAACATTAGGTTTGCAGATTAAAGAGGTCTCTTTATGGTCTAAAATAGTCCCCTAGAATGTGGTACCAAAATTTTGACTCATTTGTTTTGAAATTGGGTTTTGTTAGAAGTGAGGAGGATCATTGTGTTTACATTCATTTTGTTGATGATTCTATACTGGTTATTGCTTTGTATGTTGATGAAATGTTGTTTTTTAGCAATACTAAGGGTATGGTCAGTGAGCTTAAAGCCCAACTTTCAGGTGTATTTAAGATGAAGGATCTTGGTTCTACAAGGTATATTTTGGGAATGGAGATCAGAAGGGACAGAGTTAATAGAAAGCTTTGGTTGTCACAAAGTAAGTATGTGAATACTATTTTGTAGAGGTTTAGTTTGCAGGAATGTAACCCAGTTAGAGTTCCTTTACCCATTGGTACTAAGCTTTCATTAGATATGTGTCCAAAGAATGAGGATGATCTTGAGGATATGTCTAATGTGCCATATGCTAGTGTTGGAGGGAGTTTGATGTATGCAATGGTTTGCACTAGACTAAATATTGCCTAAGTAGTGGGAGTTTTGAGTAGATTTATGTCTAACCCTGGTAGACAACATTGGAACTATATGAAGAGGGTGTTTAAATATCTTGTAGGTATTCCTAATCATTGTTTGGTTTATTCTGGTACTAATAGTGCTAATAAACCTTTGGATATACAGGGTTTTGTTGATGCAAATTCGGCAGGTGACTTGGATAGTTGAAGGTCCACTAGTGGCTATGTGTTTACTCTGTTTGGAGGTGCAGTGAGTTGGATGAGTAAGAAGCAGCCCACAGTTGCTTTGTCCACCACAGAAGTAGAGTATATGGCTGCTACTCATGTCTCTAAGGAGCTAGTTTGGTTGAGGAGACTATGTACAGGTATTGGTTTTGATTATAGGATCATTCAGATTGGTTGTGATAGCTAGAGTGCTATCTCTTTGGCCAAAATTTCCATGTATCATGCTTGGACTAAGCATGTTGATGTTCAGTATCACTTTGTTTGAGAGTTGGTTGCAAATGGAGAAATTGAGCTGAAGAAGATAGACACTCAGGAGAATGTTGCAGATTCATTGACTAAGCCTGTGAGTACAGAGAAGTTCATGTGGTGCAGAGAGGCCATGGGCCTTGTTTCTAGTGCCTGATTATTTTTCATTGATTTCCTATGGGTTGATTTACAATGTATAATGTCAAGTGGGAGAATGTTGGGATAAGGTGTCATTAACCTTGTAAATCCCATTATTGTATTATTCCATTTATTATTTGTAATTACCCATAAGGGATGTACATGTTTCACCGGCAATGGTAAAAATTATTTACTATCCATGGTAATTATGGAGTTACTGCACGGTAAGTCACGGAGTTACCAGAGGTAGTTACGGGATGTCATTTACTATGGTAAATGGTAATTGGTCAAAGTGGGGTGCACATGTGGAGGAATAATCTATTTTTAGTGTTATGATGCATGTCATAGATGCTGTAAGAAGGTGTAAGAGATTCTATGACAACTGTAAGTTGTCATAAGAATCTATGACACTTATAATAGCATATGACGCATCATAAGATGTTGTAAGTGGCTATTTTTAGCCCCAAGGCATTCAATCTTGCATGGGTACATTTTTCCAAGTGTAGGATGCATGTATGACATCATTTATGACCTAGTAAGAGCCTATTCTTGGCCATGGACACCCAAGGTTGTATTGTTGACTCTTGACAAGTGTTATGGGTTTGTACGAAGTCATTTAATGTCTTGAGGTTGTGTAAATTCTATATAAACCATAGCGTAGTAAATGAGAGGCATAATAACAGTTTACAGGTACCCAGGTTTTGCCAGAGTGAAGGTTGGAGGACAAAGGAAATGAATGTATTTGTAATCTCCTTTTGTGAAGATAATACAACTTGACCTCTTTTCTTGGTGGAGTTTTTTACCTGAAAGGGTTTTCTCCACATTAAACACTTGTGTTATGTGCTTCATTTTGCTTTTGGTATATTTTTGTATTGTGGGTTTATGTTTTGTTACAATCTCCATTGTTAATAGCACATAGTTCAAGATTGCCAAAATTTATCTTGAATTAGATTTCCATTTAAGTAGTGTTGCTTTTATTTCTAACAAAAAGTTGAAGAAAAGTTGAACAAGAGGCATGATCAGAGATAGAGAGGTAGAGGAGGTAAATTTTAGAGAGGTAGAACATTTCTAGAGGAGAGGGATCATATGCAGAGTAGAACAGACAAGAGAGCACATTCAAGAAGGAGGACAGAGATAACAATGCATACCAGAGAGATGACAGAACTTTTTACCACAATGGAAACCCTAGTCCATACTAGAGTGAAGGATATGGAAGAGAAGGAAGAGGACCTGATAGGAGAACATTCATAGAAACCTGTTTCAAATGTGGAGGTGAAGGACTTAGAGCATTTGAATGTAATCAAGGGAGTACAAGCAAGAGAATAGAGAACAGTGGAAGAGCAGCCTATGTGGAAGAAGAACCTGTTGGATCACCTAGTTTAGTTGGTAAACCTAAGAAAGGAGAATCACTTATCATGAGGAAAGCACTATTTCAAGAAGAGACAAATGAAGAACCACCGCAGAGAAAAAGTTTGTTTAGAACCATATGCAAATCAGGAGGTTAATATTGTAAAGTTGTAATTGATAGTGGTAGTTTAGATAACCTAGTTTCAGAAGAGATGGTGACTAAGCTAAAGTTGGAAAGATTGAAACAACCTAAGCCCTATCAAATATCATGGATTCAGGATGATCATAAGGTATTGGTGAGTGAACAATGTTTGGTGAAATTTCATAGTGGATCTTATCATGATGAAGTCTTGTGTGATATTATGCCTATTGATGTATGTCATATTTTGTTGGGTAGACCATGGCAGTATGATAGCTAGGAAAGCTATACACGATGGGAGAAAGAATACATATACCATAACATCAAATGGAAAGATAATTACTTTGATTCCTTTGGAAGATGATCTTAAGAGTGAAGTATGTGGGAATGCTAGAATCTGTTTGGTAGATGGAAAATTTTTTTTGGATGGTTTGAGACATGAGAATATGTGTTATGCTTTGATCCCTAAGAAGCCTGTGTTTAGGGTAAAATTGGATTCCTTAATCTTTTGTGGTTTAGATGTTAAAATCCTCCTTTCACCCTAACATTGAAGGATCTAAGGTCGAGTGATAAGCACTATCATACCCTAGGTCACTTGTAAATGAGGGGAAGCTTGGATTGGGGAATTAATTATCAATTTTTCCTTCTCCTATGCTCAATTGACCATTAGAACCCTAATTATGCAAATAAGACAACAAATTAATGAATTATGGAAAAAGCTCCTGTAGACGAGAGTAAAATGTCAAATTACAGAATACTTGTTTTCAGGGTTCTGAAGCGGAATAGTCGGGGACACTGGAGCGGGCGCCCAAGTCCAAGGTACCTACATGTAACTTCTATTTTCCAGAATCTATTTACGGATGACACTAGAGTGAGTACCCAAGTCCTAGAAGTGCTCCTTTGTCTGACTTTTCTTCAGATCCTAAATCCTTAATGTCTGCCAAGCCTTCCTGCAACTCCACTTTTTCCCAAATGCGACACCTGTAACCTACAATCACAAGACTTGGTTTGGGGGTTGTGGTGTTTAGAGGTTTGCCTTAGTCAAACCCTAGAGGACACTTAAGTCTCTGAACATCATTGTCAGATAAAGAGGGCGTGCCCTTATGAGGCAGAGGCCAAAAACCAAAGTAATCAATGATAAAAACACAATATTATGTCACCTTGTAGTGAAGCTCTCATAGAGGAAGATGCTCTTCATGCCATGAGGAGATTGGTACTCAAATCTACAAATATCAACACACAAAACATACAAGTCTACTCTTGCAACACAATAGAAAGCCTTTAATCACCTTGAGAATCCCTAAAGTTTACAATGATCATCTAGTTTACAAATGAATGCCTAAGCATGCTTATATATGCATCTACAAGCACTCCTGCCAAGATATTTGAAATTCAAACTTACCGTGTCTGAAAAGGGACCTAATAACGGTCACTAACCAACACCCTGAAATTGGGGCTACCCTAAAATAGGGTAGGACTAGGGTGCGGGCGCCCAAGTCCTCCCCCCTATTTTGGGTAAGGTACAGCTCAAGGAGTCCACCTAGGTCCTATTTACCATGGGACTTAGGTCTCATTCCATCGGGATGCTAAAATATGAACTAAAATGTCCTAAATGCACTCTAAAGACCTGGAAGCTAAACCTTATGAGGGAAAAGCCCCCAAGGGGACATTTTCTGATGTTACATTTAGCCCCCACTTTAATGTATGTATAAATGTGAGGCCAATACATGCATTAAAGTAAGGTCACAAACACAACAAACACATCAAGCACGGAGAAGACATGCCAATCACATAGAAAATAGTAACAGGCACACAAAACACAAAGAAGATAGTTACAGTCACGTAGAACACAGAGAAGACAGTCAATGCATAGAAGACATATTAATGCATGGAAGACAGAAATGATATCTTTTCTTTTCTTTTTCTCATATATATGAAATGCAAATGCAAGTACTGGAAAATAAACAAACCTCCCATAATACACGAAGCACTACTCAGGGGCATTGGTCTCTATATATATGGGGCAACACACACACACAAGACACTTAAAACCTCCCAAAATGCACGAAGCACTACTCAAAGGCACTAGTCTCTGCATATGGGGCAACAAATATGCCACACAAAACAAGCACACCAAAACACGCACGCTTGAAGACACGGAGAAAACACGGCAGACAAGCGATGGAGTGTACCTATTTCTATTTCAAACACCATCTCAGGCACATTACAGACACACACGAATGATTGGGCTTCGCCACAACAATCACCGAAAACATGCTTAGAGGTTGAGTTAGTCACAGAACCACTCCCTGCCTCCACAAAGGACTTTTGAAAATGACAGGATGATGCTATCTACTCCAAGAAATACACCATCCCCGCCTCTACAGAGGGCTTATATGATTGATTGATTGATTGCAAACAAACTCAGAATGCACGATGCACTACTCTGGGGTGCAAGTCTCTACATCTAAGGTCAAACACATTGCTAACATCTATAATAGACAGCTTACCTTATATGCCCCCACCTTAAGGTGGTTGATATTAGTTATTGATATCAAGCACATTAAGGTAGGAAGAAAACACACAAGGGAACACTAACCTTCGCAAAGCCCATGCCCCCCAGAGGTGACATGTACTTTACGATCGCCAAATGTTCCCACAAACACATCCCTACAAGAAACATGTTAGTGTCTACAACATCATGATAAACAACAACATCAATGCATATGATTAACCACACAAAGAGCAAAGGTTATACAATGAATTCAAAGTTCGAGGATAACCAAGGGCTATATCATGAAGTTCTCCAAATCGAGTACCACCAGGGCTAGATTCAAAGGCAAACAAAGGTGCACGGAGCAACAGTATTATTAAGGTTTGTAAATGTGATAGAAACATCATAACATTCACTACGTGGAAAGAACGAGTGCTTCCACTATCCAAGCATCGAATAAGATATACAACCCTATTGTCATATTAGGAACTAAGTCTAATTTTTTATTACACTCGAAAGGGATGCTAGGTCCGCATCAATATAAATGTTTTTTGTCATCCACCCGCTAGATGGAAACACTAGAGGAAGGGAAACAATAAATAAGAGAGGAGAAACAAGTGTCTTAGGGATAGTCACGTAGGAGGGTACCCCCAAGTTACCAACCATTACGCTATGTCTATAAGACACAACACACAACAATGAAATTCGAGAGAGAGGCAATATAGAAGAATGATGATACAAATAGAAGAAGGTTACAATAGAGGCGGTCTCCTAGTATCCCAAACCTTACAGGAGAATCTGAGGTCATCCCAGGAGGCCTAAACAACACATAACACATCATGGGGGAAGCACATCACAAGGGAAACAAAGGGTTAGGGATACTTACCTATAGGGTCTTCATATTACATCTTGGAGCTCTCGAACCTCTTAGAGAGGTACTCGATCATGTTTAATGCAAAATTTGAGTGGTTCTTATGAAAGTCTTGTTTGTTATCATATGATGCTTGTTCATTAAATCCTTGTTTAAATGAGACTTTTTGTTTCTTATGAGGGGGAGAACCACTATTATTTTTGTTTGTTAATTTTTGTCTTGCTCTTTTCTAATTTTTAGCAAGTTTTCGTTGTTGAATCTTTCTAGGATAGTAACGGAAATCATCCGGTACCATCTTACTCATCTGTATCGGTTGTTGTTCTTTCTTTTCAAAGACATTTTGATTATCTCTTGATCTATATAAGGATAACAAAGGAGGAACGTTAGCATAAATTCCATTTCTTCAAGGATGAGGTGGATTATCCACTTGTTTCTTATCCACTTCAATCATACCCACGATACTATCATAGTCCAAGTAATCATCCTCATCTACTTCCAATAAATCTTGTTCCACCATATTATTTTTGGTATGCTTAGGAAAAGGATTAGTGAAGATTTGTAAATTTTGATTCGGCAGAGTAACTGACTTATTTCCATGAATCAATAAGGTCCTATATCTCATGTGTAAGATGCATACATCATTTAGTGTCATGTCCTTGCGTTCGATGATAATGATAAAAGGCATTAGCATCGAAGTAAGGTCCTTGTTTACTAGGATCAACAGGCTTGATCGAGGGAAGCTTCAGGATGTTATTACTCACAGTTTGATTCATTATGAAATGATAGGACTCAGATATCAGAGTAAACTTTCTTGGTTGATATGATGTTTTCTTTGGATTATTTATAGCAGACACATTCGTATTTGGTCCATTGATCTTGATGAAACCCCTATTATTGTTCCTTTTAAAGTTTTTTGTAATGATCTACCCATGGATTGACCACCTTGAGCTGATGCGTTTTGGTTTTCATATTGACTAGATGAAAGTTGATAATCACAAAGAGCGGTGCATAAATGTTGAAAGGAGTTATATTTCATCAAGAGAATCTTATCATGAATATTGGGTTGTAGATTTGTAATAAATATCTTTTGAACATCTTCATCTTTCATTTGATACTGAATTTGTACATAAAGTCCTTGATATCAACCAATGAATTCAGTCAACTTTTCTTTGGGACCTTGTTTGCATTGAACCAAGTCAATAAGAGTGACTTGAGGTCTGATATTTTCTTGAAAATGTTGTAAAAATTGATCAATCAACTGCGAAAAGGAGTGTATTGAATTTGGAGGCAACGAGAAAAACCATTCTAAAGTAGTATCTTTGAGAGATCGCAGAAAAAGTTTTGCTAACAAATCCTCTTCAAAATAAAAGTCACTACACATAGCTATGAATGCTGCCACATGAATATTAGGATCACCTTTTCCACCATATTTTTCAAAGTGAGGAGTCTCAAACATCTCAGGCATAGGATTTCTCAATATTGCATAGGAAAATGGATTATGGGCATGATATGTTGGTAGACTAGGTTGCAAGGAATTTGTCAAATTTGTTACCTTTTGTTGCAAAGTGGTCATGCCCTGTAGAAGTTGGTTTAGGATGGCATCACTGGAAGATGCGGTTTGTTGTGAGGAATTAGAACCAAAGTGAGGAGGTGAATGAGCTTGAGATACAATAGGTAGAGGCTGAGAACATTTTAATGGTGGTTGGCCATAATGATAGGTGGAAGATGGTTGCAAATATGTAATAGGTAGCTGGAAATGAGTGGAATAGATAGGAGGTTGAGAACAATTATTCATAGAAGATGTCCCTTTAGGAATCAAATTATGATAATTAAATCCCACAACTTTGTAATTAGTGCCATTAGATACTCCAATACCAGTGTTAGCATTACTACAAGCATTCGCATTAGTTGTTAAGATCGTTGATGTAAAAGTGGATACTCCTGTATTTGGTATAGGTATGGAAACTTGAGTATGAGATGGTGATAAAGTGCTATTTATCATTTGTACACATTTGGTCACCAACATGATATTGGTTTGTACAATATGTGCTAGACCACGAAGTACATTAACACCATCTTGTCCTTCTTTTATCAATTCTCTTATATTGTGAATTGTAGGAACAACTTCTTCAGCTATTCTCTCATTTTCCATAAATGTTTGAAATTCAGCTAGGTCCTTATCCAACTTTTCTATTTGCTCATTAGATACATATAATGTTTCCTCAATAGTATTATCAACATCATGAAAATTTTGTTCTTCCATTCAGGTTGGAGGATGTATAATATCTTGCACAATTTAATTTTCTCCCTTTGTAAAGAAGGTGTCCAAAGTACCAACTTCTTCAAGAGCGCTAGATCCCATTAATCTTTTACTTCTTCTCAAAGGGATATTGTTTTTAGGACAGCATGTCATAAAGGTTATACAAAAGCATACAACACACACTACACAAACCAAGAGAACAAATCCTAGGAGAAGGATACGATTGACGGCCAAAATGCTTGAGTTTTTGTATTCTTTTCAATGCCAATGAATGAAACAAAGGATGCTATGAGGATTTCAGTCAAGGGAAACAAGTTATATGTCTGATATCAGTCCAAAACAGTAATATAATCACTCTCAACACACTCTTTATGCAAATCCAAGATAATGCCCAGTCAAAATATAGTGAAAATAAGTCAAAATAGGCACTTTTTTCACCAAAATTCAATGCAAAAGAGCATAACAAAGGGTGTTGTGAGGAAAATTTTTATGGAAAGTGAATAAAATCAGCAATAATAGCCTCTTAGTTCTAAAACATCCAACACAACATGCTTTCAGCACCACTTAAGGTCAAACCCTAGTAAAAATATAGCAAAAATAAGCTATTTTTCACGATTTTTTAATTCCAAGACCTAGCAAAGGAGGCATTGTAAAGAATTTTAGGAGGTACATAAAATAATATCAGTCACCGCAATCTATAAAATTGATCACAACACACTTGGAGTGCAAACTAGGTCAAACCCTAGGGCAAAAATAGCCAAAATGTGTAGTTTTCCGCCAATTTTTCACTACAAGAGCTCGTTAAAAGGGTTTTGTGAAGATTTTTAGGAGGGGAAGAAAATAATTACCCTGATAAAAGTAAATTAGTGTATAAATATCTTTCACAACACACCTATGGTGCAAGTTTATGAAGTCGATAAGGCCAAAATTAGTGAAAATCGTTGTTTTCAAAGCCCCAGGTTTGAGATTTTGGAACAAAATGCTATGAGAATGGTTTGAAGTCTGATTTTTTATGGAAATTATATAATGTCAGATCTAAAAATTATTTTCAAGCTTAATCATGCAAAATTCCCATGTAAATTTAATGAAAATGCACCAAAATTGCTAGTTTTTGTTGAAATTTTCAATGCAAAAATGCAAATAATTTAAATTTAAATGCAAATTCACACTAAAATGAAAGACTACAGCCAAATGTAAATTTGAATGAGCCTCTAAAATTAGTAGAAAAATCTGATAAAAGATTTTGCCTACAAACCCTAGATTTTGGAATTACTAGGTTATCTAAAAATTGTCAAAATTTCCACTAAAACCTAGCAATTAAATGATGAAAATGCAAAGCAAGATTTTGAATTTTTATATTTTTCTGTAGTTTATATTATATATGATGCAAAAATCATGAATTAGGAAAATTTAGGAAGAATTGATGCAATTTAGTAAGCCCAACAATGTAATGTTTTTTGTATTTTTCCAAATTTTCAATGTTTTTGAAAGTTTCTCAATGTAATAAAGTAAATGATCAAATAAATGAATAAAATCACACCAAATCTGAAGACAAACACTCAACAAGTTGCAATTTAAGTCCAAAAACATGGGTTCACCAAAATGTTTACGTTAAAATTAGATTCCTTAATCTTTTGTGGTTTAGATGTTAAAATCCTTCTTTCACCCTAACATTGAAGGATCTGGGGTCGAGTGGCAAGCACTATCATACCTTAGGTCACTTGCAAATGAGGGGAAGCTTGGATTGTGGAATTAATTATCAATTTTTCCTTTTCATTTGCTCAATTGACTATTAAAACCCTAATTATGCAAATACAACAACAAATTAATGAATTACAGAAAAAGCTCTTGTAGATGAGAGTAAAATGTCAAATTATAGAATACCTATTTTTGGGGTTCCAAAGTAAAATAGTCAGGGACATTGGAGAGGGTGCCCAAGTCCAAGGTACCTACTTTTTTAGGGAATCTAGACCTTCTTAGGACACTAATCAGCCCTATAATTTTTGTTTTCTGGAATCTGTCTGTAGAGGACACTGGAGTGAGCACCCAAGTCATGAAGTGCTCCTTTGTCTGACTTTTCTTTAGATCCCAAATCCCTGATGTCTGCCAAGCCTTCCTGCAACTCCACTTTTTCCCAAATGTGACACTTGTAACCTGCAATCACAATACTTGGTTTGGGGGTTGTGGTGTTTAGAGGTTTGCCTCAGTCAAACCCTGGAGGACACTTAAGTCTCTGAACACTATTGTCAGATAAAGAGGGCTTGCCCTTGTGAGGCAGAGGCCAAAAACTAAAGGAATCAATGATAAAAACACAATATTATGTCACCTTGTAGTGAAGCTCTCATGGAGGAAGATGCTCTTCATGCCATGAGGAGATTGATGCTTAAATCTACAAATATCAACACACAAAACATACAAGTCTACTCTTGCAACACAATAGAAAGCCCTTAATCACCTTGAGAATGCCTAAAGTTCACAATGATCATCTAGTTTACAAATGAATGCCTAAGCATGGTTATATGTACATTTACAAGCACTCCCGCCAAGATATTTGAAATTCAAACTTACCGTGTCGGTAAAGGAACCTAATAACGGTCACTAACTGACACCCAAAAATTGGGGCTGCCCTAAAATAGGGCAGGACTAGGGCGCGGACGCCCAAGTCCTCCCCCCATTTTGGGCAGGGTATAACTCAAGGGGTCCACCTAGGTCCTATTTTCCATGGGACTTAGGTCTCATTCCATCGGGATGCTCAAATATGAACTAAAATGTCCTAAATGCACTCTAAAGACCTGGGAGATAAACTTTATGAGGGAAAATCCCCCAAGGGGACATTTTCTGATGTTATAGCCTAAAACATTGAAGAAGGGGATTAAAGAATCACAACCAGAGGAGATAACTGAGTTGCTGATAGAGTATGAAGACATCATATCAGACAATGTGCCTGAAGGATTGCCACCAATTAGGAGTATTGGTCATCACATGGGTCTTATACCTCGAGCTAGTTTGCCTAACGAAGCAACACACTAGATGACACTGGAAGAGAATGAAGAATTGAATATACAGATATATGAGTTGTTGAGGAAAGGTTTGATCAGAGAGAGTTTGCATCCTTGTGTAGTGCCTATAGTGTTAGCACCGAAGAAGGATGGAGAATGGAGAATGTGTATAGATTCAAGAACAATCAACAAGATCACAGTTAAGTATAGATTCCCTTTACCTAGGATGGACGATATCATGGATTGTTTGAGTGGAGGAAAATATTTCACAAAGATAGACTTGAAGAGTGGATATAGTGCAGTCACAGTTAGGAGGGTCCTCAAAGAGAACTATCCAGACCGTGCAGCTAGAGTAAAAGACAACGGAAATAACTTAAAGATATGAAACAAATGTAGATTCAATCATTAAGTATATCATAATTTAGATACAGATCATCTGGTAACATGCGGTCTTACAAATTAGGGCTCACAGGCCTGATTACAGAATATCAGAATATACACAAGCTATAACTTTGAAGCTCCTTTAGCAAGAATTCAAACTATCAAACTATCAAACTATCACTATGTGAATCACTACTTTCCTAGGGATCTATTACATCATTATATATCACATTCAGAACATAGGATTCCTCCGCATCAGCCAAGTAAGATCACAAACTCCAATGAAGAGCCATAACATGTGTACATAGATTGGTTGGACCTAAATGAATAAAATTCCTCCACAAATGAATGGAATGATGTGCAGATCTTAGGGAAGATCATCCATGAACCAAACAACATTGAATGATATGTCATTAAGTTTTGAAGGTCATGAAATGCTCCACAGGTCTTCTCCTTTAGCTGATTGTTTGAGACTGTCAGGATGCTCTGCTATGAGAAAATAGTCAATCTTCTGATAGCGATAACTCTCTGGTACTTGATCCAAATGCTCTAAATTTTGGATATGTTGTAGATGAATGAATCTAGAAGTTAAATCCTACTCCACAAGGTCTGATATGTAGCTGTGGTAGAATGCAGACCAAAATCTAGAAACTACTACTGACTGAACTGCCTAAACTGAATTGGAAAATGAAAGGAAATAAATTGAACTACAAACAAACTGAAATGGAAATGTTTTTGGTTGATGCAAGATTTCTCTTGAACTAGGGATGCTCCTACATCAGACATCCAGGGTTATTAAAAAAGTGAGTCCCTCACTTTGCTGGGGATAGAGGAAAACCATGATGATCCAGCTCAACCTGAGAAATCCATGATAAATCTTCTTCTAGTCTGCCTTTCCACTTCACAAGGTATTCTTTGTACTATCTTCCTCTGGTGATGCGTCCAACTCTGCTATCCAAAATGTCTTCAATCTGTTCTAGTGCTTGTTGTGGTAATTGCTTCTTTAAGTCTTCTTCAATGTTGTCACTAAACTCTGCTTCATGATACTGATATAGGTCTATAATATTGAAAATAGGTGATATACCCAATGTCTCCAGTAACTCCAGTTTTCATACATTCGCTGAATCAAATTTTCTGAGTATTGTTAATGGTGATGTTAGTCACATTCAAACACTAAACAAAAGTTACACAACAACCTTTATTTATCTTGAAAGATATGATGAATTCAAAGAACTCATGATCCTAAGTCTCTGTTGATTAGTTCATAATCTACTGATGTTACTCTGTGGTTGATGTGTGTTGCTGTTTTCCATTTTGGGGCCTTACGTAGATCTGTAGATTCTGTTCTTGTAACAATGCTTACAGGGATGTTACTCTACATAGCATATATATCCTCAAAGGATGTGTCTAAGTCGATATTTGCATGAGTTCTACCCCTATTTATGATTCTCTGCATGATATTTTCAATAGTACATGCATCTAGCTCAAGGGATATGCTAATGATGTTCAGTTGTCTACGGGATGTCAACATGTTCCTCTGTTTTGCTCAATATTTATCATGATGTGCAGTTATGAAAATGATTTCTATAAAATTAAAATGAGGAAAAAAGGGTTAGAGAGTGAGATTCCTAAAATTACTTGACTGAGATCACCGATTCACATACATATTCCCATACATGCAATGAAGAGAAGAAAAACTAAAATCATACTTCACTAGGACAGTCCACAAATCTGCATGATTCAGTGCAAATCTCCAAGGATAAAAATTGACAACAACATGCAATGAAATGAAAGGTCTTCTGTTGAACACAGCATTCACCAATACATATCCAGAAGTCAACTTGAAGATTACTTAAGGTTTACAATCAGGATGTAATCTGAAGCTTCATCTTCATTCAGTACACTTGAGAACAAGTACATTTACAATGATATGAAGAAAGAACCTTGACATTTCAATAGTTTAGTCCCCATTAGTCTCAGTAATCCAATCTCTCTTACATGAAATTGCTACAGATCCAATTTTTTTTTGATTGACCTCCCTTTTTTGTACAGTACAGGGGCTTAATATATATGGCTCTGACTTGCCCCAGAATGGTTCTAAAACCCTAGGAGATCGATGGTCCACAGCCATTAGATGTAGCATCAAACGGTGGGGAATGAATCACGCCAAGAATTCGAGCAGCATACCCAGATAGGGCACCGCTCCCACAATAAAGTCTCCATCTGTAAACCCTCTCGCATTAAAACCCCCTTGGGATCTGATCCGTCATTAAGTTTCAGCTCCTTCTTCAACTGCAAACCTGCAAAAATAGACCAGCAATGAGTATCATCATTTAATAAACCTGCAAGAAGAAAAACAACTGCTAAATCTAGTCATGACCATGTGATTGTAGAAATCAGGCCCTAAATCTATGAAAATTGTGCGTCCAAAATGCATATTTTGCGCTAACAAAAGTCAGGTCAACCATCGTTGACCCAAAAAATGCATTCAGGCCCCAAGAAATGCCTCAAATTCCTATCGCTTCACCTTTCTCGCCTTTTTCGCTTGTTCAAATCTTTGTATCTTTTGAATGCATGTTTTCCTTGTATATCGGGCTTGTATGTATCGCTTCATACACATGTACATACAAAGAATATTTCGTGCCTAACCCCTTTTGATTCTGCCTTTGTATGTTCCTCAATGTATACTTATCAGAATGTATATCTCAATATACAAGTCGGACATGATACACAGGATATATTGCTTTTAAATTCATTTAGATTCCAGCTTGTATGTTTAACTTTGCATATCGGCATGTATATCACAATATACAAACGCCAAAATATACAAGCACTTAACTCTATCTTATGATTTTTCAATTCCGCTCAATGTATAAATGCATTGTATCTTTTAGATATTCAATTCGGATGTGATACAAGCATTTAATTAGATTTTACTTTCTTTTTTATTCCGTGTTGTATGTATTAAAATGCATGTAATAATATACAAGGTGTGAAATATACAAGGACTTTTCGTTATTTCATAGCCATTTCAGGTCCGCCCCTTGTATATTTCGTTTGTATGTATCCTCCAATATACAATGAATTTTCTATTTTGGACCTTTATTTCGAATCCGGCTTGTATGTCAAGTAATGCATCTTGCAATGTATTTTTGAATATACATGCCCGTGAAATATACAAGGACTTTTCCTTGTTTAATGATCACTTCGGGTCCGCACAATGCATATAGACAATGTACATTGGAAACGTATGTATAAATATACAAGCCCGCGGCATACAACAAATTAACCATATTTAATAAACCATCGAGTCCACCGTGTATAAGTGCATTGTTCGTCCATCTTGTATGTATACATCAAAACTTTCACCAAATGCATACAAGGCAAACAATGCATACAAACCCGATTGCTCATGCAACTAAGTATAAAATGACTTTGCACATATAAAGGACTTTGTAAATGCAAAGCGATATACAAACCTGAATATACATTTTACCAAAATGATCATAACTTGCAAAATATGGCAAATTTTAAGATGGTTCAGAAAGTAACCCTAGCTCATTTTTCACAAGGAATTCAACCATTTTATGCCCGGTACTGAAAATGCATTTTTTTCTCTATTTTTAACAAAGTTTGCAATTTTAACCTTGTTTTCCCCTTTACCACCAAACATAACAGCACACACAAGCAAAAGTAACAAGCCACAGCAGGGGTCCTCATTTTGCTAAGGAGTAAAATGGGGCGTGTTTTGAACATTAGAACAACTAGCAACCAAACAAAACAATTAAATTCAAAGTATTCAAGAAAACTAAATGAAATAAATCCATAATTTCCAACTATCTTTTCTATAAACCATTATCCAACTTGAGACTTAATGTATTCAATAAGGGTGCATGAATTTTTAGCTTCAGTTTAAGTGTGTGGACGTGATTAATTATCCTCATCTTGAAAATCGGTTGAACAAACTAGTGACTGATATTAGCCTACGTAGTTTAGGATATTCCCTCATAGCCAACCGGATAGAGCCTTGCTACCAGTGAGCGTCCATAGCCCCGACAAGGTTATCGTTACAATTCTCCTAAGTAGAGCCCCACTGCCAGTGAGTGTCCATAGCCCCGGTAGAGTTACTTAGATGGCTCAATCTAGATTTTTAGTATAATCCATTTTATTTATTTATTTATTTTATATTTTCTGTATTTGATATAGATTTCATAAGATATTTCAGTTGTAACTTCATGATGCAAGGAATGGACACTTGTTGAAATTAAGCTGACAATTGTAATGGTAGCAAGGGTGACCTCAGATTTTTCACCTAATATCTACACTGGTAAGTTCAACAAACCCAAGGATTTTAGGTGTGTCATCGTGAGAAACTTCCTTGAATACTCAACCCACAGTTATTGAATACAAAATTTCACAAAGTTAAACAACTTTCTACATTCATGACAGTTACAACAAGTTATGCATAAATTTCAAACAATTAACCTGAATGTTCTAAATTTTCTATTGTTTTCAGTGGTTGTTAGTCTACTCCTATATACTCTAAATCAAAATAAACATCCCTGCTGAGGAAAACAACAAAGCAACCAAAACAAACAAGTAGACTGTACAAACAACTAACCTACGAAAGGAAACAACAGAAAACAAAACAAGAAAGCAAAGAAAAGAAAACAACTACTCTACCAAAATATACACAAAAAGACACTATAAGGCAAATAAAACCAAGGAAAAGACCCAAAGACACCCGTATTTGCATATTTACTTAGATTGTGCAGGAGTATTAGGGTATTAGTTATGGTTCTGATCTTAGCAAATTCATCTTTGTATTCTGAAAAATATTTTTGTATTCTAAATTCACTGTGTTTAGCAGAATAACTCTTAATGATCAGCAACTGAGGAGGCTCATCATGTTCATGATTAATCCATATGCATGTCTTATCTCTTGAGTTTCCATAATCAAAATAATATTCAACATTATTCACTGTGGAAGGGAAAAATACAACCTGGTGTATCTCTAATTCCATTGGACATGTTTGTTTGTTGACAGCTAGTCCTCCATTTGACTTTGCACTTTTATTGCTTGGCTCACTGTTTGGTCTCACTTCGAATTGAAGGATGTATGGCTCTTGATGGATTATTTCTTCATCTTTATCTAGCTTTGTTCCTTCATTCTGTATGTATAGTTTATCCTTGACTTTAGGAAACACCTCAAGGTTTTCATTAATTTTTAATTCCATCATGTCCAAGCAGGCATCACAATGCCTTTCTGAATGTGCTTCTTCATGCAATCTGCACCAACTTTCAATCAAGATATCATCAGTGGGTAAACCTAATATTTGGCTACACTGTATATTTCTAGACAAGTACAATTCAAAATTCTTGAAGCGATCTTCCTCATCATTATCCAATTTCATCTCTCTATTTTGCAAACTTATATGACTTTTGACTTCAGGAAACACCTCAACGTTTTGTTTAATTTTTAATTCCATCATGTCTAAGCAGGGATCACAATGCCTTTCTGAATGTGCTTCTTCATGCAATCTACACCAACTTTCAATCAAGATATCATCAGTGGGTAAGCCTAATATTTGGCTACACTGTATATTTCTAGACAAGTACAATTCAAAATTCTTGAAGCGATCTTCCTCATCATTATCCAATTTCATCTCTCTATGATTTTCAAAAGGCTCATACCTGCACTTTGGCTCATCTGTATTATCAAGTAGAGATCTCCAAATCTTTCCATAAAATGACTCAAGGAAAGATGTTTCATTATCCTTATCAAAAGTATTAGGATCAGAATCAAAGATTTTATCCTGACCAGTGGTTTCTTCTCTACAAATTTTGGCAGATTTATACTAGCACTCCCCATTTGAAGAACTCCTATCAATGTCACCATAAAATGACTCAAGGAAAGATGTTTCCTCACTATCCTTACCTTCTGGAACTGATTCAACTAGAACCTCTTCTGTATGTCCCCTAGCTTCTAAAAATGCATTATCGTGTCGCTCCATAACTCTTTCATTTTCCTGCCAGACGTCAGCCCTGAACACATCTATAAAAAATATTAGTCCCTTCAAATATAAATCCAACCTTGTGAGAAAAGTTAAACAGTTAATTTCACTATGCTCTACAGTCTGGTGTATCCTGCAACAACTGGATAAACCAAAGTTATACAAATTTTGAGGATAAAGTTGCTTATTCAAAGTTTCCTGAAATAAAGGAATGTTAACTTGATAATTGTCTTCATACGCATCCATGAAATGAGACCCTGCTTTCTATTTTTAGGATTTTTGGAATTTTAATGAGATCTATCATATCTCAGAATAAAACTTGAAAGTTCAGAAAATGTTTATACAACATTTGCAAAAAAACACAGATTCTTTGTTCAAGCCCTCCTTCTAGCACCAGTTTTTGTTGATAGTGATGTTAGTCACATTCAAACACTAAAAAAAAGTTACACAACAACCTTTATTTATCTTGAAAAATACGATGAATTCAAAGAACTCATGATCCTAAGTCTCTATTGATTAGTTCACAATCTACTGATGTTACTTTGTGGTTGATGTGTGTCGCTATTTTCCATTTTGGGGCCTTACGTAGATCTGTAGATTCTGTTCCTACAATAATGCTTGACATGGAGGTTACTCTACACAACATATATCCTCAAAGGATGTGTCTAAGTCAATATTTGGATGAGTTCTACCCCTATTTATGATTCTCTGCATGATATTTTCAATAGTACATGCATTTAGCTCAAGGGATATGCTAATGATGTTCAGTTGTCTATGGGATGTCAGCATGTTCCTCTGTTCTGCTCAATATTTATCATGATGTGCAGTTATGAAAATGATTTCTATAAAATTAAAATGAGGAAAAAAGGGTTAGAGAGTGAGATTCCTAAAATTACTTGACTGAGATCACCGATTCACATACATATTCCCATACATGCAATGAAGAGAAGAAAAACTAAAATCATACTTCACCAGGACAGTCCACAAATCCACATGATTCAGTGCAAATCTCCAAGGATAAAAATTGACAACAACATGTAATGAAATGAAAGCGCTTCTGTTGAACACAACATTCACCAATACATATCCAGAAGTCAACTTGAAGATTACTTAAGGTTTACAATCAGGATGTAATCTGAAGCTTCATCTTCATTCAGTACGCTTGAGAACAAGTACATTTACAGTGATATGAAGAAGGGACTTTGACATTTCAACAGTTCAGTCCCCATTAGTCTTAGTAATCCAATCTCTCTTACATGAAATTGCTACAGGTCCAATTTTTTTTTTTGATTGACCTCCCTTTTTTGTACAGTACATGGGCTTAATATATATGGCTCTGACTTGCCCGAGAATGGTTCTAAAACCCTAGGAGATTGATGGTCCGCACCCATCAGATGCAACATCAAACAGTGGGGAATGAATCCTGCCAAGAATTCAAGCAGCATACCCAGACAGGGTGCCGCTCCCACAATAAAGTCTCCATCTATAAACCCTCTCGCATTAAAACCCCCTTGGGATCTGATCCGTCATTAAGTTTCAGCTCCTTCTTCAACTGCAAACTTGCAAAAATAGACCAGCAATAAGTATCATCATTTAATAAACCTGCAGGAAGAAAAACAACTGCTAAATCTAGTCGTGGCCATGTGATTGTAGAGATCGGGCCCTAAATCCGTGAAAATCACGCATCCAAATTGCATATTCTGCACTAAAAAAAGTTGGGTCAACCATCGTTGACTGAAAAAATGCATTCGGGCCCCAAGAAATGCCTCAAATTCCTATCGCTTTGCCTTTCCCACCTTTTTCACTTGTTCAAATCTTTGTATCTTTTGAATGCATGTTTTCCTTGTATATCGGGCTTGTATGTATTGCTTCATACACATGTACATACAAAGAATATTCTGTGCCTAACCCCTTTTGATTCTGCCTTTGTATGTTCCTCAATGTATACTTATCGGAATGTATATCTCGATATACAAGTCGGACGTGATACACAAGATATATAGATTTTAAATTCATTTGGATTCTGGCTTGTATGTTTAACTTTGCATATCGGCATGTATATCACAATATACAAACACCAAAATATACAAGCACTTAACTCTATCTTATGATTTTTCAATTCCGCTCAATGTATAAATGCATTGTATCTTTTAGATATTCAATTCGGATGTGATACAAGCATTTAATCAGATTTTACTTTCTTTTTGATTCCGCGTTGTATGTATTAAAATGCATGTAATAATATACAAGGCGCAAAATATACAAGGACTTTTTGTTATTTCATAGCCATTTTAGGTCCGCCCCTTGTATATTTCGTTTGTATATATCCTCCGATATACAATGAATTTTCTATTTTGGAACTTTATTTTGAATCCAGCTTGTATGTCAAGCAATGCATCCTGCAATGTATTTTTGAATATACATGCTCGCGAAATATACAAGGACTTTTCCTTGTTTAACGATCACTTCGAGTCCGCGCAATGCATATAGATAATGTACATTGGAAATGTATGTATAAATATACAAGCCCGCGGCATACAACAAATTAACCATATTTAATAAACCCTCGGGTCCGCCTTGTATAAGTGCATTGTATGTTTCGACCTGCCAAACATACAAATGTGAGATAGATGCAACAAACTTTAAACATTCATTCATTTTGACTTAAAAGTATTTCAGGTCCATCTTGTATGTATACATCAAAACTTTCACCAAATGCATACAAGGCGAACAGTGCATATAAGCCCGATTGCTCATGCAACTAAGTATAAAACAACTTTGCACATACAAAGGACTTTGTATATGCAAAGCAATATACAAACCTGAATGTACATTTTACCAAAATGATCATAACTTGCAAAATATGGCAATTTTTAAGATGGTTCAAAAAGCAACCCTAGCTCATTTTTCACAAGGAATCCAACCATATTATGCCCTGGTACTGAAAATGCATTTTTTCTCTATTTTTAACAAAGTTTGCAATTTTAACCTTATTTTCCCCTTTACCACCAAATAGAACAACACACACAAGCAAAAGCAACAAGCCACAACAGAGGTCCTCATTTTGATAAGGAGTAAAATGGGGCGTGTTGTGAACATCACAACAAGTATCCTACAAGGTCTAAACTTCTTCATCTTCAACTTGTTATATGTCCTAATTGGAAATCTTTCTTTTCTTAAGTACACCATCACTTCATCTCCCACTGCAAATTATTTGTGTCTTCTCTTCTCATCTGTTTGCTTCTTCACCTAATTATGCACTGTCTCCATGTGTCCTGCAAATTCTTCTACTTTTGCACTTCTTTTGTCTTCCAAACTGAGATCTCTTAATTCTGCTACTCCTCTAGGGTTGGCTCTAGGAACAATCTAAAAAAGGTGTTCTTTCGATACTCCTATTCACTAAATTATTGTATGCAAACTCTTCTTGTGAAAGAATCAAATCCCAACTTCTTGCCTTCATCATCTTCCAAATTGTCTTCCAAAAGTATCCTAGAAATCTTGTATCTCTGTCTAAAATTATGCTCTTAGATAATCCATGCAATCTCACAATCTCCATGAAAAATAGGTCAGCTACATGCACTGCATCAGTTGTCTTCTTACAAGGTATGAAATGTGCCATCTTTGAAAATCTGTCCACCAGTATAAATATTGAATCATGTTCTCTTTGTGTCATAGGCAATCCCATTACAAATTCCATATTTATGTCTTCCCAAGGTCTCTCTGGTACTATCAAAGGTTTATACAATCCAGTGTTCTGACTACTCCCGTTTGCAACTTGACAAACTCTACAACTCTACACAAATTTCCTAACATCCTTATGTATCTGAGGCCAAAAGTAATTTTCATTCACCAAAGCCACTGTATTATCAATGCCAAAATGTCCTTCCAATCCACCACCATGTTTCTCCTTGATCAAGTTATCTCTCATTGAACTTCTAGGTATACACAACTAAATTCATTTGAACAACATATCTTCCTAAATGAAATAATCCAACTGCTTGCTCCTATATGTCACAATAGGTTCCTTACATGCTTTCCAAGGTTCTAGAAAATTAGTGTCTCCCTCATACATATGCTTTAACTCATCAAAACCTAACACTTTAACTCTCATCTTTTTCAACAAGTTTCTTCTCCTACTCAAGGCATCAACAACTTTGTTTGATTTTCCACTTCTATGCTTCAATACAAATGTATAACTCTACATGAACTCTACCCATCTCATGTGTCTTTGATTCAACTTACCTTGACTGTTCAAATATTGCAAAGCTTGATGATCTGTATTCATCACAAACTCCTTAGGCTACAAGTAATCTTTCCACTTCTTGAAGACTTGAATTATGGCATAGAACTCTTGATCATATACTGAATATCTACTCCTTGCATCATTCAACTTCTCACTAAAATATGCTACTGGTCTACCTTCCAGGCTTAATACTGCTCCAATTACATTTCCACTTGCATCACAATCCACTTGAAATACCTTATTGAAATATGGTAATGCCAATGTTACATCCCTCTTTTTGGAAACAATTATGTTATTTAATTTCTTGCAAATTTCAGTAATTTAATATGTTGTGGACGACATGGAAACTGACAATTTATTTTATAAAGTTGTTATATGAAATTGTCGAATCTAATGATCAGGATCAAAGTGATATTGTAGGCTAAATGTCTTTATAATAAATGCAATGATGTTTGGATATATTATATTTGGATCATAGGTGCTTTGACTACAAAATTGTATGTGAGTCTGTCGATGCAGGAACAGGTGGACCATGTTCGACGGAAGAGAAAGTATCTTCGAGAGAGAGTATAGACTCTAGAAATTAACCAAGGGTGTTTGTTACTGAGATCGCCAAACAGGTAGATAAACCTTGGAACCAACAAGTTAGTCTTGTTTGTCGGTTGGGTTAGTTAACTAGATGTCGACGTCTAAGGATAAAGTGTGACATCCTAGTCGAAAGTCATCATGTAGAATCTTGGAGTCGTCGATGTTGTCGTAAGTTCACCAAAGCAAGTTGATTTATTTAGACATTTATTATTTTCATTTATAAGTATTTAATGAACCATCTTGTGGTGAAATTGTAAATCTTGTCTCGTAGTCGAAAGATGCGAGAAGTCGGCTATGTGTGTCTAACGGTGTAAGGAACTCAATTGCGTTATGATCAATTTGTCGAGATGGTCGCAAAACGCGTCGAACTAGTGTTGTGAATTTATTCTTTTCTTGTAGATCGACGAATGTCGATTTGAAGCCATAGCATGAAATAATTTATTTTGGACGTCGTTAAGCGTGAGTCTTTACTTCTAGCCTTGACCTCGATTTGTTGTCAATCTGACCTTGAGTTTCCTTATTTAAGTTGGTCTTTATCTCTTTTCCTTCTTCGACCAAAAAGTTGCTCTAGACACTTCTTAACTGTCGTCATGTCAAGCTTAATTTCACTTTCAGCTTTTAGTCACTTTTGGAGAATTAGAGGCTTTGTGTTCAAGCGAGTTTTGGTCAACGAAGTCCTCACCATGAATGGATCTGTCTCAATGAGTTAAATGTTACCATAGTAATCCATAAACCTTTGGGCCTATGCATGCTATCATGAAATGTGTCTTTATGCAGGCAAATGTGTGGTGTGGAGATGTCAAGCGTGTTGTATGCCTTGCAAGAAGGGCCTAGATTTGATGCCATGTATTCTTTTCTTCCCTTGAGATTCATGTTGTTTGTTAAGTTGCGCAACCTCAACATGTAGTGTACTATGTCCATCATGAACTAATATCTCTCTTTACCGCAGCTTTATTAAAACCATATTTACAATCAAATCTTTATGCTTAGCCTCATTATGTGAGCTTGGATTCTTTTTCCACCGAGGAGTTAAGGTAAGGGAGTGTGGATGGTTAAGTTGGTATTATCGCAAATTAATGGCAGATGCCATCATGAAGGTGGAGCGAAGGCTTCGGTTTTGTGATTGTGAGGAATCTTAAAACTAAACCGCAGAAAGCTAGGGAGTTTCCCCTACATGGATGGGAAGTTTTGCGAGTGGTGGTTGTTTTAGTTTGAAACAGCAGTAAAAGATGGGAAGGTCATCACCGAGGGGGAGTTAGTTAGAAATGGGAAGGCCGTCGTGAGATTATGGGGAAGGAAAGTAACTGCGGAAAAAGGGAGTCTGTTGCTGCATGAAAGGAGAGTGACTGAGTAGTGGCAGGCGGTTGAGGAAAGGAAGAAAAATCGGGTAGAGGAGTAGGGAGTTTAGGAGTGGCTGTCGTGATTGGTAGGGGAGGAAGGTGTGTGGAGATATTGTCGATGGCAGAGAGAGATCGGGGGGCTGTGTTGAATGAGAGTGTTCGTTCTGTTGGAGCAGTGATCAGTTATCTGGGAGAGGGGCTTCTGAGTAGGAAGCGACAGAGAGAGATATCTGTGGAAACTTTAGAGGTTGGAACATGATGCAGAGGTAAAACGCAACGGGAGCTTACAAATGGGAAGGAGGAGTCATTAATACAACCAGCATGTTAAAATCCTATCGGCTTATCGTCATCATCATATTTCTTGCTAACACAGACAGCATCATCATATTTCGAAGAGGCATGAAATATCCTCCTGCTAACTACTGTTCACTTCCTTATCACCTTTCGCCTTTCACCTGTCAGCAACATCATGATATTCGGCTAGCGCAAACATCCTCCTAATGTTCACTGTTCATCTTACCGCCAAACTCTATCTTCATCATCATGATGTTCAGCATCATCTTCATCAGCAGGATATAAAATATCTGGTTCCTCCAATATATCCTGATGACGACAACTTCAGCACCTTTCCATTGATGCTTACATCACCCCGATATCTGACTACTCAAACAACAGCATCATGATATGACTTATCCGGTCATATTGAAACATCCTGATGATGTTAACCCAACTTTATGCCGATGACTTACGCCGATGCCAAAACACTTAGCGACAGCAGGATAAACTTGCATAGGGTGATATTCGCAATATCCTGATGACGATGACGTCACATGCACCTGATGATGATGTCAATGCACCTGATGATGATGTCATCTGGATATAAGATCCTTATATCCTCTGCAGCCTGATAATGAATATCCTGATGACCTTTTCAATATCCTGATGATGACCTCTCCGGTCAGCCAAAAAATGAACTTTCACTTCCGCATACAATAGCGATATGCGGATGATGGATACACACGAAAGATGATCCTGACGACGATATACACACTGAGTATATATCCAACCTATATCATCCTGATGCACTTGAAACATACAAACTTCGTCAGCTTCATAACCCGATCCGGATAGCGATATACTCACAGATGTCGATGTGATTCACTCCGTCTGGAAAAGCACATGCAGACCCCTGTATATCCGTCAGCTACATGCAAACTCACAGAACCACACAATTTCACTAAGAGAATATGACGATCGGGCCGGATCACCTTCAGATCAAAACTTAACAGTTTATCTTCCTAACCCTAGCACATGAGGATGCTAGGTTGATTCACAGCATGCTACCAACTGATCTCTCAACCAATGAAATGCATAAACAGAAAACTAAAATGCAAACTAAACTATCATACATGACCATTCCACCGATTCACAGAGTCAACCGGTGGAAGGGTTGAAAGAATCCATCAACTTGTAATCAGAACGGAAATCAAAACATAAACAACTGATAAACTAGATAATGCAATTGATGAGATCTTATTTAGATGAAACACAAATGTCCTGAACAATGTTTCACAATGTCTGGACTGATCTCTGGATCTCACTCAATCACCAGTACAACATAACACAACTACTACTCTCCTGATTGATATGATATTCTCTGATATGATATGATATGATATCAAACCCTAACTGATCTGAGTTATTTATAGCAATATCCTACGAGTACTACCAACTCGATTCCCAGCGGCTGGGAGCTTCCAAGTGGCTGGGAGAGGACAGCTCATACTACCTGATCACAAACTCTAACTGCCTGCACACTCTCCTAGGCTGATCTAATACATATGCTTTGGTCCAATGGAACTTATTACATTATGAAGTCAAACATACTAAAAATAGACTAATGTCCTATCATGCGGACTATATCCTGTCTTGTAGGAGTGCTCCTGCACCATACTCCCCAGAAGAAGAAATCTCAAGTCCACTTGAGATGAGAGTATGAAGATCTGCACCATGTTTCTGGATCTACTCTTTAGTCATCCAGACTGCTTCAGAATTAGGTTTTCCCTTCCAAGAGACTAGATACTCCAAGTACTGTTTGTTCCAGGTCTGTTTCACCACTCTGGTGTCCAAAACCTTCTGCAACTATGGAGGATCATGCTTGGGAATGTCATCATTGACTGTATCCTGTAGGAGATCCTGATCTGCATCTGGATAAGACTTGTATGGAGTTAAATCACATACATTGAATATAGGGGACAAACCAAGATCAGGTGGGAGTTGTATCTCATAAGCATTCTGTCCATACTTGTGCAAGATCTGACATGGTCCAACTTTTCTCTGCATGAGTTTAGTATATTTTCCCTTAGGAAGTCTGTCCTTCTTCAAATGAACCCATACCAAATCTCCAACATCAAACTGTACATCCTTCTTCTTTTTATCAGCATATTCCTTATACTTCAAGGTGGTTTGCTGCAGTTGGGTCTTGACTTGATCATGAACCTCTTTGATGGCTTCTGCAAAAGCTTCTCCTTCTGCACTAACAGGGTCTACTGTAGGTAGATCTCTCAATTCCAAAATTCCTCTTGGATGCATACCATAAACTATCTGAAAAAGGTGATTTCCCTGTGCTCCTATTGACAGTATCATTATAGGAAAATTCAGCTTGAGATAGAATATTATCCCACTTTTCTCCATGTTGTTTTATCAAACATCTAAGCAAATTTCCTAAGGAACGATTCACTACTTCAGTCTGTCCATCCGTTTGAGGATGATATGCAGAGGAAAAAGACAAATTTGTTCCAAGTTTCCTCCAAAGAGTTCTCCAGAAGTGACCAATAAACTTCACATCCCTATCTGACACTATACTCAATGGCAATCCATGGATTCTGACAATCTCCCTGAAAAATAAATCTGCAATGTATGAAGCATCAGCAGTGGTTTTACATGGCAAGAAATGTACCATTTTGCTGAATCTATCCACTACAACAAAAACACTGTCAAACCCTTTCTTTGTCCTTGGTAAACCCAAGACAAAATCCATACTTATGCTTTCCCATGGTCTGGAAGGAATGGGTAAGGGCTGATATAAACCTGCATTAGTCGACCTGCCTTTAGCTTTCTGACATATCACACATGCCTCTACAAACTTTCTGACATCTGATTGTAACTTAGGCCAAAAGTAATGTCTTCGGACAAGATCAAGAGTCTTATCTAGACCAAAATGACCTACCATAGCTCCACAATGTTTCTCCTTAATGATGTTTAACCTCATAGAACACCTTGGAATACATAACTGTCCACCTTTGAACAACAAGCCATCCTGAATCAAAAATTCAGAGAATTCAGCATGATATTTCTCTCCAAAAGAAGTACATACATGATATATCTCCCCAAAATCTTCATCAGTCTCATACATGGTCTTTAGTGAATCAATGCCAACACTTTCTAACTGAATCTGGTTGACTGTTAGAACTCTCCTACTCAAAGCATCTGCAACTTTATTCTTGACTCCTTTCTTATGCTTCAATGTAAAAGTAAAAGCTTGTAAGGTTTCTACCCATTTCATGTGTCTGTGGTTCAGCTTTTCCTGGCTGTTTATGAAACTCAGAGCCTGGTTATCTGTGAATACTATGAATTCCTTTGGCATCAAGTAATGCCTCCATTTCTTGAGTTACTGGACTAAAGCATACATTTCCAAATCATATGAGGAATACCTCTTTTTAGCATCATTGAGCTTCTCACTGAAAAATGCAATAGGTCTACCTTCTTGGCTGAGTACTGCTCCAATGGCCATGTGACTGGCATCACATTCTACCTGAAAGATTTTGTGAAAATCTGGAAGTGCAAGGACTGGCTGCTGTGCCACCTTCTTCTTCAATGTTTCAAAAGAATCATCTGCTCCTTGAGTCCAAACAAATCTGCACTTCTGTCCTCCTTTGATGGTATCAAGCATGGGTGCACAAATATGACTAAACCCTCTTATAAACTTTCTGTAGAAGGTTGCTAACCCATGGAAACTTCTGACATCATTCATAGTCTTTGGGGTTGGCCAAGACAATATGGCACTTACCTTCTCCTTATCCATTTGTAACTTTCCTTGTGAAATGATAAAACCCAAATATGTGATCTCCTCTTGCATGAACAAACACTTGTCTAAGTTTATCATCCGCTGCTCTTCATGTAACCTCTTAAGAACCAAATCTATGTGTCTGAGATGTTCTTCTTTTGTGTTGCTGAAAATCAGAATGTCATCTAGATATACTATGACAAACTTACCAATGAACTCTTTCAAAACCTCATTCATCAACCTCATAAAAGTACTAGGTGCATTAGATAAACCAAAAGGCATAACCTTCCATTCATATAACCCTTCATTAGTTTTGAATGCTATTTTCCATTCATCTCTTGGCCTAATCCTGATCTGATGATATCCACTCTTCAAATCTATTTTTGTAAAATACTTAGCACCTCCCAAACAGTCAAGTAAATCCTCTATCCTAGGGATTGGAAACCTATACCTGATTGTGACCTTGTTAATAGCTCTGGAATCTGTGCAAAGCCTCCAAGTACCTTCCTTCTTTGGTGCTAATACAGCTGGTACTGCACATGGACTTAAACTTTTCCCAATCAGACCTGAATCCAATAATTCTTCAATTTGTCTGGCTACTTCTGCATTCTGTTCTGGAGTTAGTTTATAGGCTGCTTTGTTTGGAAGTGTTGACCCTGGAATTAAATCTATGCAGTGACTAATATCTCTGACAGGTGGTAGGGATCTTGGCATTCCCCCTGAGATGATACCTTTGTACTTATCCAATAGCTCTTGGATAGCTGGGTCTATGAACCTTTGCTTTTTCTCTTCCTTGACTTCTTGCTGCTGTTCTTTATTCATCCTCATACATGGGATTAGGGCATATGCAACTACACCTTCTGATGCTACTTCTTTCATGAACTATTTACCTTCCATCAGCATTACCTTCACCTCTTTTCCTTTAGATTTCTCCTCCTTCTCTGTTAATGGTAGTAACTCTGTCACCTTACCATCTTTAGTGATTGTATAGGTATTTCTAACACCATTATGTTGTGCCTTCAAATCATACTGCCATGGTCTACCAAATAAAAGATTGCAAGCATCCATCATGGTAATGTCAAACAACAACTTATCCTTATATGCTCCAATCTAAAATTCTACCCAAGCCTGCTCTTCTACAGTTGTCTGCTGACCTTTGGTAAGCCATGAGACTTTATATGGGGATGGGTGAGGCAATCTCCTAAGCTTAAGCTTTGTCACTATTTCTTCAGACACAAAATTTTCAGTAGAACCAGAATCAATCAAAACTTTACATGCCTTACCTCCTGCTTTGCAAATAGTCCTGAAAAGAGACTTTCTTGAGGGGATTCTTTGTCAGGTACCTTCATGGTATTCATTGTTCTTCTCATCATTAGAGACTCTCCAATTTCTGGGTATCCATAATTATCAGGAGCAGTCACACTGTGAAAATCATTAGAGCCTGTCATACTTTGATTATCAGGTTCTTGGATCAGATTTGTTCTCCTTTCTCCTGTTGAGCTTGTGGCCTTTTCTGGACATCTGCTGGCTATATGGCCTTCTTTGTTACAGTTATAACATCTGATGGATCCTCTGCCCTAGGATCTTCCTCTGAAAGGTCTCCTACCCCTGAAGTTTCCTTGCTGACTATAGTTTTCCCCCTGGTTCTGACTATTGTTTCCCTTACTATTGTCATGACTGGATTCTCCTTGATATCCATGTCCATGTCCTCTACCTCTAAAAGGACCTCTTCCACCCCTTTGTTGTCTTCCTCTTCCTCTATTGTGTTGTTCTTGTTTTCTCTTTAACTTCTCTTCCACTTTCAATGCCAACTGAAAGCATTTCTGAACTGTATCTGGATTATGCAGACTTAAATCTTCCTGAATATTGAACCTCAATCCATTAAGGTATCTGGCTACCTTCTCTTCTTCACTTTCCTTTACCTTTGTTTTCATACAAAGTTTCATGAATTCTTCTGTATATGAGCTGACATCTAGCTCCTTCTGCTTTAGGTTTTGCTTCCTCTTGTGTAATTGGATACTGTAATCCAATGGGACATAAGCTTCCTTTACTAATGCCATCATCTTCTTCCATGTAGCGACTCTACGCTTTCCTTCCTGTACTCTATCATCTTGGACGAAATTCCACCATGTCAAGGCAGCTTCTTTCATTTTTGACTGGGCTATTTTCACCCTCTGTTGTTCTGGTATCTCCTCTGTTTCAAAGAAATTGTTCAAGCAGTCTATCCACTCCATCACTGAATCAGGTTCCATCTTTCCTGTAAACACTGGCAAATCTAGTTTCACATCCATGGTTCTCCTCTCCATGGCCTTGAGGGAGTTCAACAGTGGTCTCTGGTCTGCAGGAACGACCTCCTCGTTCCAACTAGGGATCTCTTCTTCTTCCCTATCTTCTTCTCTACCAGAACCTACTATGTTCCTCAACTTCGCTAACTCATCCTTCAATTCCTGATTCTGAGCCTTCACGGCCTTGCTCTCTGCAATCTGTTTCTTCACCAGAACTGCCAACTCAACGTTGGTCATCCTTGTCAGAATCTTAGATGTTCCTTCATCACCTGACATCCTACTATATCCTTATCTTTTCTAGAAGATCCTTCCTTTGCTCTGATACCACTATGATGCAGAGGTAAAACGCAATGGGAGCTTACAAATGGGAAGGAGGAGTCATTAATACAACCAGCATGTTAAAATCCTATCGGCTTATCATCATCATCATATTTCTTGCTAACACAGACAGCATCATCATATTTTGAAGAGGCATGAAATATCCTCCTGCTAACTACTGTTCACTTCCTTATCACCTTTCGCCTTTCGCCTGTCAGCAGCATCATGATATTCGGCTAGCGCAAACATCCTCCTGATGTTCACTGTTCATCTTACCGCCAAACTCTATCTTCATCATCATGATGTTCAGCATCATCTTCATCAGCAGGATATAAAATATCCGGTTCCTCCAATATATCCTGATGACGACAACTTCAGCACCTTTCCATTGATGCTTACGTCACCCCGATATCCGACTACTCAAACAACAGCATCATGATATGACTTATCCAGTCATATTGAAACATCCTGATGATGTTAACCCAACTTTATGCTGATGACTTACGCCGATGCCAAAACACTTAGCGACAGCAGGATAAACTTGCATAGGGTGATATTCGCAATATCCTGATGACGATGACGTCACATGCACCTGATGATGATGTCATCCGGATATAAGATCCTTATATCCTCCGCAGCCTGATAATGAATATCCTGATGACCTTTTCAATATCCTGATGATGACCTCTCCGGTCAGCCAAAAAATGAACTTTCACTTTCGCATACGATAGCGATATGCGGATGATGGATACACACGAAAGATGATCCTGACGATGATATACACACTGAGTATATATCCAACCTATATCATCCTGATGCACTTGAAACATACAAACTTCGTCAGCTTCATAACCCGATCCGGATAGCGATATACTCACAGATGTCGATGCGATTCACTCCGTCTGGAAAAGCACATGCAGACCCCTGTATATCCGTCAGCTACATGCAAACTCACAGAACCGCACAATTTCACAAAGAGAATATGACGATCGGGCCGGATCACCTTTAGATCAAAACTTAATAGTTTATCTTCCTAACCCTAGCACATGAGGATGCTAGGTTGATTCACAGCATGCTACCAACTGATCTCTCAACCAATGAAATGCATAAACAGAAAACTAAAATGCAAACTAAACTATCATACATGACCATTCCACCGATTCACAGAGTCAACCGGTGGAAGGGTTGAAAGAATCCATCAACTTGTAATCAGAACGGAAATCAAAACATAAACAACTGATAAACCAGATAATGCAATTGATGAGATCTTATTTAGATGAAACACAAATGTCCTGAACAATGTTTCACAATGTCTAGACTGATCTCTGGATCTCACTCAATCACCAGTACAACATAACACAACTACTACTCTCCTGATTGATATGATATTCTCTGATATGATATGATATGATATCAAACCCTAACTGATCTGAGTTATTTATAGCAATATCCTATGAGTACTACCAACTCGATTCCCAGCGGCTGGGAGCTTCCAAGCGGCTGGGAGAGGACAGCTCATACTACTTGATCACGAACTCTAACTGCCTGCACACTCTCCTAGGATGATCTAATACATATGCTTTGGTCCAATGGACCTTATTACATTATGAAGTCAAACATACTAAAAATAGACTAATGTCCTGTCATGCGGACTATATCCTGTCTTGTAGGAGTGCTCCTGCACCAGAACAACTTCTAAGTAGTGATCAGTTTCTGAGGGAGATTGACTGCTGAGGTGAGAGGAGTGAGTTGTAGGGACTGTCGTGAGCTTTAGAAAGTGTGATACGGCAGAGAGTTTAGAAAAGGCATTTGTATCCTCCATTGTGGAAGGAAGTGTGTTTTGAAAGGAGGAAATAAACGATAGTAAGAGGAGTGAGTTCGGGGAAAAGACTGACGGGTTTTGTCATAGGATTTGACAGAGAGATAACGGAAGGAGCTTATCTATGTGGTTGGCAAAGAAGGATCGAAGGGAGGCTTCGGTACCCGCTGTGCTCTTCATTGCTGAGTAAGGTAACATTCCTACAACGATTATGATATCATGATAATGTATTTTACCGCGATGCTGTGAGAAGATCTTCATTGTAAATGCATTATTACTATATTATGATAGAAGAAACCTCAGTGACAAGAATGCTGCTGTCGATTAGTATGCAAGAACTTAGGAAATAGATTATTATCTCTTTTGATAGGTGTCGTAAGACGATAGAGCATAGGTCTCTATGTGTTTTCCTCAAAGATTGATCAATGCATGATTGCTAATGTGAATTACAAACTTCAAAAGACGTAAAATATTAAAGAGTTCCTTCGAGATAGAGATAACAACATAAAACTGCCCTTAGGCACTTGAATTCAATAGCTCCTTAGAGAGAAAATACTTTGCTCCACGAGCGTGTTGTGAAGGAGAGATAAACCACAGCTTTAAACATGATTTGACATAAACGTTAACGTGCTTGATAGCCGAAGTTGTAGTTACAACTAGTTTGAGTCGTTTTCGTCTTTTATCTTTTGCTAGAGGTGGACCGTGCATCGGTCATCTCTAAAGTCGTAAGAAAGACTCCAAATCTTTTTACTATTATATTTTACAAATTTTAACTCTTTAACTCTTGCGAAATTAATTGACTTGAAAAGGGAAGTAGGAGTTAATGTACTTGTGTCATAAAAACCGTCATGGTTTTGTAACGAGCATGTAGAGTGGGAAAAACCCGCATGTGGAATCTAGATTACGTTGCATGTGACGACTCTAGTTTTGTTTTGTAGATCTTAAGAGTCTAGAACCCCTAAATTCTGGGATAACGGGAATATGTTTTAGATACTTGAGTGTGTTGTGTAAACATGGGAACCGAGTAAACGTTTCCGAAACCATTTAGGAAGTGGGCATTATGAATCAAGGTTTTTCTTTACATGAATATGAGTTCATGATACTATGAACTCGAAAATATAATAAATGTTGCGCCTTGCACTATTTTAGGAGGAAATCCTAAACCCTTGAGGTCATCAAGGTCATCAATTGGTTCAAACTAAACAAATAGGAAACTGTAGGATTTCGATCAGTTCAAGTCGAGTAGGGTGGGTGAACCCAGTTCATGCGTTCTTAGAATGCTAAATATAAACAAATCCTTTGGCCAAGGTGGTGTACTATCCTCAAGTGCATCGAACGTTCACCATAACTGGATGGCGTTTCTTGTGGAGTGTCATGTATGAATAGAGGGTATCTAGGGATCTGCACGATAACAAGACACGTAGGTTACAACACCAGAGCTTAGATGGCAAACACCGATGGTTATCCTAAGTCTATCCTCTTGAGTAGGGTAGGGCCACTTCTAGTTAGGAAGAAGTGCTGGAGACCGTTGGTCTGTGGTTGGAGGTTAAGCTCCTTGAAGATACTTTCTCTTCCAGATACTGAGGAATGCCGAGTCTTGAATGTGATGGGTTGACAATCAAGATGCATGTTAATGGTATGTTTCCAATATTTGTTGTTTCAAGAAAATTTCATTTGTTAGAAAACAAAGTGTTTAATGTATATCATTTCTTTCAGTTTTATGAAAATGAGATCATGTTTATGATAAAATGAAAGATGTTGTATTGGAATATAGATGAGTTTATTTTGTATTTGATTACTTAGTAAAAAAAAAATTACCGTTGTGAAAACTTAGTTACTTTTTGTCATTTCGGACTTGGATGTTACATATGGTATCAGAGCTAACCAGGTTCAGCACTAGGGCTGATGAGTCCACTAACTTGATTAGGAAATCATCATTATGTGGGTAGCTAATGATTTGGTTATTTGTGCCAGGATGGTATACACCAAGAAAACCGCAAGAAAATCCTTTGCGGGTAAGAAGCGTTATCTGCAAGCTAAGCAGAAATGACTTGCGATGATCAAAACCTTAGAGAAAACCAATGACGAAAACAACATTTGGCTTGATGATGTGGAAACCTTAGCCAATGCCATGTCATGACTTAAGCGAGTGAGGAGAGAACTCCTAGAGGGAGCAATGACGGCAACTCGAATCATGATCAACCGCTGCTCCTGGATTGAAACTGATTGTGTACCTATTAGTGTACCTGAGAGTGTACCTAGTACTATACCCATGATCACTAAAGATCCATGTGTAGTACCTAGAGTTGAGATTATTGAGTTATCTTCTGATAGTGAGTCTGAGGGGTATACACCTCGTGATTATGTGTCGGACAATGAATCCGAAGGTTACACTCCACTAGTTTATACTAAGTAAAATACGAGATATGTCCATCTCTAATGATGTTGAAACAATTTTGCAAAATGAATAAAGACAAAATTTTGGTTTGAGAACAATTATGATTATGATCAAATGTTGTGTTCTTTTGATGATGTTTAAAATAATAAGCGTAAAACTGATTAGTATATGTTTAAATAGGTGCGATACTAAACTAGCATGGACCAATCAGGGTTTAACGAGGGGGAGGATCGGGAAGGTCTTAACTCTCGGGAAAACTCCACTGACAAGTTGGATAGGATCCTCAACATGCTCACTGAAACCAAGGAAAGGTTGAACAAACTAGAGAAGAAAATAGATGAAACTGGTAACACAGAGGGTGGAAACGAGAACTCACACTACACAAGCAAGAGTAAACATTGGGATAATGGCACGACAAGTGAACATCCTGACGACAGTGAAGCCCAAAGAAGAACCAAGGATAAACTTGCCTTAGAGTTATCTAAAGATATGAAGAAGGTTAACCCTCCAAAGTTTGATGGAACGAAAACTAGAGATGCAGCTGAAGCATGGTTGACTGAGATGGAGAAATATTTTGAGATTAGAAACTACTCTGAGGTTATTAAAGCCATGTGGGGAGCCTATCAGCTGTCTGGGGAAGCGTCCACTTGGTGGATGAATAAGAAAATGGAGTTGGAATTAAGTCCCTTGAAAGTGACATGGGATGAGTTTGTGGAACTATTCTGAAAACGGTGGTTACCTCAATTATACTTTGATCAGAAGTTAACGGACTTCCAAAACCTCAGGCAAGGTGAACTATCTGTGGTCGAATACGTAGAAAAATTCACTAGGTTACTGAAGTATGTTCCCCAATACCAAAAGGACGAAAGGTTCTGAATTAGAAAGTTCATCATGGGGCTCAATCCTCAGATCGACGGTGAAGTGGAGGTGCATGGTCCAAGCATAATGGATCAAGTTTATGAAAAGGCAATTAAACAGGAGTAGAAGATTAAATCTATCTCTGCTTACCGTGACAAGAAATGCAAGAAGTTTGATAAGAACTACAATGATCAGTCTTTTAAAAGGAAAAATGATAAGGGATATGGAAACAGGAGGTTTGATAGGGGAAATCGAAAGAATCAAGGAGGATTTGGTAATGAGCGAAGAGGTGAAGATTTCAAGAGAAATGCAAATTTTAAGAAGAATGGTGATTCTGCAAGTAGGCCATCTGAGAAGCGAGGACCTATAGGAGGATGCTTTTCTTGTGGAGGGGATCATTATGCCAACCGTTGCCCTAACAAGAAGCTGAATGGGAGGCCTAGGAACACAGAGCTTCCTTCACAACAGGAAGCCTTTCAGCAAAGGATTCATGCCGCTCTTGACAATCGGCAAGCGGAGTATCAGATCACTCCTATAGAGATGACAGGTACCTTATTTGGAGTTCTTATTTCTATTCTATTTGATACTGGTGCAATAGAAAATTTTGTGTCACCTAGAGTCCTAAGTAAATTTTCTAGAAAAGCTAGTTTTATGTCAAAACCTTGGACAGTAGAGTATGCAAATAATTCAAAGGCTCAGGTAGAGCAATGTTTGTTCGAAGCTAGGATTGATGTTTCTAACTTCACCACTGAGGCAAACTTATATGTAGCACCTTTAGGGTCCTACAATGTCATCCTAGGAATGAATTGGTTGTGGAGACATCAAGCCAAGGTAGATTGTTTTCATAAAACCATTGAGTGTCTAGATGAGATGGGCAAAACTGTAAATCTCTAGGGAATACAGAGGGAAATAAAGGTTAGATCCATTTCTTCAAAACAACTAAAGCGGGCTAGGCGAAAAGGATGTCAACTTTTTGTAGTTAAGATGGACCTAGTAGAGGAAACCTCGGAGAAGCAATCTTTTGAGGAAAGATATCCATTTCTGTGCAACTACAGAGATGTATTTCCTGAGGAGTTACTAGGCTTGCCTCCGAGGAGAACATTTGACTTTGGCATAGACATTAAACTAGGATCGGAGCCAATCTCTAAAGCTCCGTATCGTATGACTACCACAGAACTTATGGACTTAAAAGCTCAGTTGCAGGAGCTTTTGTCTAAGAATTTGATTAGACCAAGTGTATCACCATGGGGAGCCCCGGTTATCTTTGTCAAAAAGAAAGATGGAACTCTAAGGCTGTGCCTAGATTATAGGATGCTTAACAAGGCAACTATAAAGAACAAGTACCCCTTGCCACGAATTGATGATCTATTTGACCAAATGCGTGGCGCATTGGTCTTTTCCAAGATAGATCTGAGATCTAGATACCATCAGTTAAGGTTGAAAGACGAAGACATTCCTAAGACAGCTTTTAGAACGAGGTATGGTCATTATGAGTTTACGGTGCTGCCGTTTGGATTGACCAACGTACCTGTTGCTTTCATGAATCTTATGAATAGCATTTTCAGAGATTGTCTTGATAAGTTTGTGTTAGTTTTCATTGATGATATTATGATCTATTCCAAGGATGAAGAGGAGCAAGCACAACATCTTCATATAGTCTTGCAACGATTAAGGGAGCATAAATTGTATGCGAAACTTTCCAAGTGCACTTTCTTTCAGAAAGAAGTACAGTATTTAAGGCACATCATATCAGCCGATGGGATATCAGTTGATCCGGCCAAAATAAAAGCTATTATGGAATGGCCTGAACCTACAAATAAGTCAGAGGTACGAAATTTCATGGGATTGGCAGGTTATTACAGGAAATTTGTGTTGAATTTCTCAAGCATTGCTAGCCCCATTACCTCTTTGCAGAGAAAAGGAAAAAGGTTTGTTTGGACAGATGAATGTCAAAAGGCTTTTGACTTGTTAAAAGAAAAATTAACAACCGCTCCAATTCTGAAAGTTCCTAATTCTGAGGGAGAGTTTGAGGTTATCACTGATGCCTTGGGGGAAGGATTGGGAGGTGTGCTTATGCAAGATGGCAAGGTAGTAGCCTATGAGTCAAGGAAGCTGAAAAATTATGAGCAGAACTACGCTCCTCATGACCTAGAGATGGCAGCAGTGGTACACGCCCTTCAGATGTGGTGACATTACTTGTTGGGAAGGACTTTTATTTTAAAATCTGATCACCAAAGCCTTCGCTACATATTCACACAACCTAATCTCAATGCAAGGCAAAGGAGGTGGTTGGAATTAATAGCAGATTATGATTTTGAAATTTCTTATATCAAAGGTAAGGAAAATCGAGTAGCAGATGCCTTAAGCTAAAGAAGGCACATAGCCTCTATAATCTCCATTCATGCTAACTTTAAAGACTTAGTAAGATAGAACTTATCTGGGGATGAGTATTATGAACAAGTGAAACAGGCTCTGCATCTAAACCCTAAGGACCCAAGATATGACGGATTCAGTTTTGAATCCGATGGATTGCTGAGATTCAAGGGAAGAATATATGTTCCTGATTCAGTAGAACTTAGAAACCTTGTGTGGAAGGAAGTTCACTGTGCTCCTTACTCGGGACACCCTGGTGTAACAAAACTGTTAGCGGATGTCAAGCCGCTATATTTCTGGAAGGGAATGAAAAGCGAGGCTGCAAAGTTTGTAGCTAGTTGTTTGGAGTGTCAGAGAGTTAAGGCAGAACACCAACATCCTGCTGGGTTGTTGTACCCACATGATATTCCGGAATGGAAATGGCAAGTTATTAGTATGGATTTTGTTTAGGGGTTGCCAATGTCTAAGAACAAGCATGATGCAATATTGGTTGTTGTGGATAAACTAACCAAGGTTGCACATTTTATACCGGGAAATTTGACAGATGGAGCACATCTTTTGGCTCGAAAATTTGTGCAAGAAATTTTTAGATTGCATGGGGTACCTGAAAAGATAATATCTGATAGAGATGCTCGGATAACTTCACGGTTTTGGCAAACCTTATTTTCTGCATTAGGAACTAAGCTAAATGTAAGTACTGCTTATCATCCCGAAACGGATGGACAGACAGAAAGAGTGAATCAGGTATTAGAAGACCTTTTGAGAATGTATTGCATGGATCAGCAATATAGATGGGAGGAATATCTACCTCTTGTCGAATTTGCCTATAACAATTCCTATCATTCTGCCATTAAGATGGCACCATATGAAGCATTATATGGAAGGAAATGCAGAACTCCTATAAGCTAGGATAAGCTGGAAGATAGGATAAGCATTGGACCTGAAATGCTTGCTGATATGGAAGAAAAAGTTAAAGTGATTAGGAAGAGGTTGGCAGAAGCCAATGACAGGCAAAAGAGTTATGCAGATCGCAAGCAAGTGCTTAGACACTTCTCTCTTGGCAAGAAAGTGCTTCTGTGAGTGAAACCCCAAAAGAGTTCTATAAAATTTGGTAAATCTTCAAAATTGGCTCCTCGTTATGTTGGACCTTTCAAAGTTCTTGAGGTTATCAATCCGGTTGGCTACAAAGTTGCTCTACCTCCAGCCTTGTCTAAGATGCATAATGTTTTTCATGTTTCGTATTTAAAGAAATATTTTGTAGGTAATAACCACATCCTTAACTAGAATTCCTTATAGATGCAAGAACCTGGGGTGGTTGTGATCGAGCCACTCAAGGTGCTTGAAATGCGTAAACTTCGTTTACGTAATCGAGAAGTTTTACAATGCAAAATATAGTGGGACCAATATGGCGAGGATAGCGCCACTTGGGAAGACTACAAAGACATCTATCAAAGATTTCCAAAACTTTTTAAAGACATTAATGTTGCATTATAAAAAAAGTTTGTTTTAAGTTTAAATTTTTGCTTGATAAACTTAATCATCGGGGACGATGATTTTTAAAGGGGAAGGATATGTTACATCCCTCTTTTTGGAAACAATTATGTTATTTACTTTCTTGCAAATTTCAGTAATTTAATATGTTGTGGACGACATGGAAACTGACAATTTATTTTATAAAGTTGTTATATGAAATTGTGGAATCTAATGATCACGATCAAAGTGATATTGTAGGCTAAATGTCTTTATAATAAATGCAATGATGTTTGGATATATTATATTTGGATCATAGGTGCTTTGACCACAAAATTGTATGTGAGTCTATCGATGCAGGAACAGGTGGACCGTGTTCGATGGAAGAGAAAGTATCTTCGAGAGAGAGTATAGACTCTGGAAATTAACCAAGGGTGTTTGTTACTGAGATCGCCAAACAGGTAGATAAACCTTGGAACCAACAAGTTAGTCTTGTTTGTCGGTTGGGTTAGTTAACTAGATGTCGACGTCTAAGGATAAAGTGTGACATCCTAGTTGAAAGTCGTCATGTAGAATCTTGGAGTTGTCGATGTTGTCGTAAGTTCACCAAAGCAAGTCAATTTATTTAGACATTTATTATTTTCATTTATAAGTATTTAATGAACCATCTTGTGGAAAAATTGTAAATCTTGTCTCGTAGTCGAAAGATGTGAGAAGTCGGCTATGTGCGTCTAACGGTGTAAGGAACTCAGTTGCGTTATGATCAATTTGTCGAGATGGTCTCAAAACGCGTCAAACTAGTGTTGTGAATTTATTCTTTTCTTGTAGATCAACGAATGTCGATTTCAAGCCATAGCGTGAAATAATTTATTTTGGACATCGTTAAGCGTGAGTCTTTACTTCTAGCCTTGACCTCGATTTGTTGTCAATCTGACCTTGAGTTTCCTTATTTAAGTTGGTCTTTATCTCTTTTCCTTCTTCGACCAAAAAGTTGCTCTAGACACTTCTTAACCATTGTCATGTCAAGCTTAATTTCACTTTCAGCTTTTAGTCGCTTTTGGAGAATTAGATGCTTTGTGTTCAAGCGAGTTTTGGTCAACGAAGTCCTCACCATGAATGGATCTGTCTCAATGAGTTAAATGTTACCATAGTAATCCATAAACCTTTGGGCCTATGCATGCTATCATGAAATGTGTCTTTATGCAGGCAAATGTGTGGTGTGGAAATGTCAAGCGTGTTGTATGCCTTGCAAGAAGGGCCTAGATTTGATGCCATGTATTCTTTTCTTCCCTTGAGATTCATGTTGTTTGTTAAGTTGCGCAACCTCAACATGTAGTGTACTATGTCCATCATGAACTAATATCTCTCTTTACCGCAGCTTTATTAAAACCATATTTACAATCAAATCTTTATGCTTAGCCTCATTATGTGAGCTTGGATTCTTTTTCCACCGAGGAGTTAAGGTAAGGGAGTGTGGATGGTTAAGTTGGTATTATCGCAAATTAATGGCAGATGCCATCATGAAGGTGGAGCGAAGGCTTCAGTTTTGTGATTGTGAGGAATCTTAAAACTAAACCGCAGAACGCTAGGGAGTTTCCCCTGCACGGATGGGAAGTTTTGCGAGTGGTGGTTGTTTTAGTTTGAAACAGCAGTAAAAGATGGGAAGGTCATCATCGAGGGGGAGTTAGTTAGAAATGGGAAGGCCGTCGTGAGATTATGGGGAAGGAAAGTAACTGCGGAAAAAGGGAGTTTGTTGCTGCATGAAAGGAGAGTGACTAAGTAGTGGCAGGTGGTTGAGGAAAGGAAGAAAAACCGGGTAGAGGAGTAGGGAGTTTAGGAGTGGCTGTCGTGATTGGTAGGGGAGGAAGGTGTGTGGAGATATTGTCGATGGCAGAGAGAGAGATCAAGGGGCTGTGTTGAATGAGAGTGTTCGTTCTGTTGGAGCAGTGATCAGTTATCTGGGAGAGGGGCTTCTGAGTAGGAAGCGACAGAGAGAGATATCTGTGGAAACTTCAGAGGTTGGAACAACTTCTAAGTAGTGATCGGTTTCTGAGGGAGATTGACTGCTGAGGTGAGAGGAGTGAGTTGTAGGGACTATCGTGAGCTTTAGAAAGTGTGATACGGCAGAGAGTTTAGAAAAGGCATTTGTATCCTCCATTGTGGAAGGAAGTGTGTTTTGAAAGGAGGAAATAAATGACAGTAAGAGGAGTGAGTTCGGGGAAAAGACTGACGGGTTTTATCATAGGATTTGACAGAGAGATAATGGAAGGAGCTTATCTGTGTGGTTGGCAGAGAAGGATCGAAGGGAGGCTTCGGTACCCGCTGTGCTCTTCATTGCTGAGTAAGGTAACATTCCTACAACGATTATGATATCATGATAATGTATTTTACCGCGATGCTGTGAGAAGATCTTCATTGTAAATGCATTATTACTGTATTATGATAGAAGAAACCTCAGTGACAAGAATGCTGCTATCGATTAGTATGCAAGAACTTAGGAAATAGATTATTATCTCTTTTGATAGGTGTCGTAAGATGATAGAGCATAGGTCTCTATGTGTTTTCCTCAAAGATTGATCAATGCATGATTGCTAATGTGAATTACAAACTTCAAAAGACGTAAAATATTAAAGAGTTCCTTCGAGATAGAGATAACAACATAAAACTGCCCTTAGGCACTTGAATTCAATAGCTCCTTAGAGAGAAAATACTTTGCTCCACGAGCGTGTTGTGAAGGAGAGATAAACCATAGCTTTAAAACATGATTTGACATAAACGTTAACGTGCTTGATAGCCGAAGTTGTAGTTACAACTAGTTTGAGTCATTTTCGTCTTTTATCTTTTGCTAGAGGTCGACCGTGCGTCGGTCATCTCTAAAGTCGTAAGAAAGACTCCAAATCTTTTTATTATTATATTTTACAAATTTTAACTCTTTAACTCTTGCAAAATTAATTGACTTGAAAAGGGAAGTAGGAGTTAATGTACTTGTGTCATAAAAATTGTCATGGTTTTGTAACGAGCATGTAGAGTGGGAAAAACCCGCACGTTGAATCTAGATTACGTTGCATGCGACGACTCTAGTTTTGTTTTGTAGATCTTAAGAGTCTAGAACCCCTGAATTCTGGGATAACGGGAATATGTTTTAGATACTTGAGTGTGTTGTGTAAACATGGGAACTGAGTAAACGTTTCTGAAACCATTTAGGAAGTGGGCATCATGAATCAAGGTTTTTCTTTACATGAATATGAGTTCATGATACTATGAACTCAAAAATATAATAAATGTTGTGCCTTGCACTATTTTAGGAGGAAATCCTAAACCCTTGAGGTCATCAAGGTCATCAATTGGTTCAAACTAAACAAATAGGAAACTGTAGGATTTCGATCAGTTCAAGTCGAGTAGGGTGGGTGAACCCAGTTCATGTGTTCTTAGAACGCTAAATATAAACAAATCCTTTGGCCAAGGTGGTGTACTATCCTCAAGTGCATCGAACGTTCACCGTAACTGGATGGCGTTTCTTGTGGAGTGTCGTGTATGACTAGAGGGTATCTAGGGATCTGCACGATAACAAGACACGTAGGTTACAACACCAGAGCTTAGATGGCAAACACCGATGGTTATCCTAAGTCTATCCTCTTGAGTAGGGTAGGGCCACTTCCAGTTAGGAAGAAGTGCTAGAGACCGTTGGTCTGTGGTTGGAGGTTAAGCTCCTTGAAGATACTTTCTCTTCCAGATACTGAGGAATGCCGAGTCTTGAATGTGATGGGTCGACAATCAAGATGCATGTTAATGGTATGTTTCCAATATTTGTTGTTTCAAGAAAATTTCATTTGTTAGAAAACAAAGTGTTTAATGTATATCATTTCTTTCAGTTTTATGAAAATGAGATCATGTTTATGATAAAATGAAAGATGTTGTATTGGAATATAGATGAGTTTATTTTGTATTTGATTACTTAGTCAAAAAAAAATTACCATTGTGAAAACTTAGTTACTTTTTGTCATTTCAGACTTGGATGTTACAGCCAACATAGGTTGCTCTGTCACTTTCTGCTTCAACAACTAAAAACTTTTATCTGCTCCTAATGTCCACTTGAAATCTTTTCTGTCACCTCTCATTGTCTCTGTCATAGGGTTACAAACTGAGCTAAAATTTCTTAACTTTTGGTAGAAACTAGCTAATCCATGAAATGATCTAACTTCTCCAATGCTCTCTGGTGTAGGTCATTCAACAATTGCTCTCACTTTCTTAGGGTCCATCTTCAATCCTTCTGCAGAAATCACAAATCCCAAGTATACCAATTCTTCCTTCATGAAACTACGCTTCTTGATGTTTATCAACAAGTTCTCTTCTCTCAGTCTCTGTAAAACTTGTTTCAGGTGCTACAAATGTTCTTCCTTTGTCTTACTAAAAATCAAAATGTCATCCAAATACACAATAACAAACTTACCCAAGAATTTCTTCAAAACTTCATTCATCAATCTCATGAAAGTACTTGGTGCATTTGTCAATCCAAAAGGCATCACTAACCACTCATACAATCCTTCATTTGTCTTAAAGTAGTCTTCCATTCATCTCCTTCTCTAATTCTAATATGATGGTATCCACTCTTCAAATCTATCTTTGTGAAATATCTTGCTCCACTCAAACAATCCATGATATCATCCATCCTAGGTAAAGGAAATTTGTACTTAACTGTGATCTTGTTGATTGCTCTAGAGTCCGTACAAATTCTCCATTCTCTATCCTTCTTAGGTGCTACCACTGCAGGTACTGTACAAGGACTCAAACTTTCTCTAATCAAACTTTTCCTCAACAACTCCTATATTTATCTATTTAATTCTTCATTTTTTGCTAGTGTCATTCTATGTGCTACTTTGTTAGGCAAACTAGCTCTAGGAATAAGATCCATGTGATGACTGATACTCCTGATTGGTGGTAATCCTTCAGGTACATTATCTGATATGATGTCTTCATGGTCTGTTAGCAACTCCTTTATCTCCTCCCATTGTGATTCTTTAGCCTCCTTTTTTGATGTTTCAGGCTTCTTAGAAATCAAAGCATAACACATATTCTCATGTCTTAAACCATCCAGAAATTTTCTCCCATCTACCAAACAAATTCTAGAATTCCCACATACTTCACTCTTAGGATCATCTTCCAAAGGGATCAAAGTAATTCTCTTTCCATTTGATGTTATAGTGTATGTATTCTTTCTCCCATCATGTATAGCTTTCCTATCATACTGCCAAGGTCTACCCAACAAGATATGACATACATCCATAGGCATAATATCACACAAAACATCATCATGATAAGATCCAATATGAAATTTCTCCAAACATTGTTCACTCACCAGTACCTTGTGATCATCCTGAATCCATGCTATCTAATAGGGCTTAGGGTGTTTCAATCTTTCCAACTTCATCTTAGTCACCATCTCCTCTAAAACTATGTTATTAGAACTACCACTATCAATAACAACTTTACAACATTTACCGCCTAATTTGCATTTGGTTTTGAACAAAATTTTCCTCTACAGTGGTTCCTCATTTGCCTCTTCTTGAAATAGTGCTCTCCTCATCACAAGTGATTTCCCTTTCTCAAGTTTACCAACTGAATTAGGTGATCCAACCGGTTCTTCTTCAACATAGACTACTTTCCACTATTCTCTGTCCTCTTGCTTGTACTCCCTTGATTACATTCAAATGCTCTATGTCCTTCACCTCCACACTTGAAACAGGTTCCTCTGAATGTTCTCCTATCAGGTCCTCTTCCTTCACTCCGGTATGGACTAGGGTTTCCTCTACAGTAGAATTTTTTGTCATCTCTCCGGTATGCATTGTTATCTTTATCATCCTTCTTGAATGTGTTCTCTGGTCTATTCTGCTCTGCAAATGATCTCTCTCCTCCAAAAAATGTTTTTCCTCTCTAAAATTTACCTCCTCCACCTCTCTGTCTTTTATCATGTCTCTTATTCAACTTTTGTTCAACCTTTAGGGTGAACTGATATGCCTCTTCCAATGTTGTCATCCTTACCAAACTTAGTTCCTCTTGAATGTTCAGTCTTAGTCCATTGATGTATCTAGCCACTTTCTCTTTGCTTTCTTTGTGATCATCTTATGAAATTCTTCAGTATAGTCCTTCACAGATTTTTCCTTTTGTCTCAAGTTTTGCAATCTTTTCAACAACTCTAACTCATAGTCAGCAGGTACAAACTAATTCTTCAATTTTGTCACCATCCTATCCCACTTTGTAATCTTTTCTTTGCCTCTTCTATTCCTATCCAACTGAACTTCTTTCCACCATATAGCAGCATGTGCTTTCAACTTTGTCTTTGTAAATTTCACCTTCTCTAGATCTTCAACTTCTTCATATTCAAAATACTCTTTAGGGTTCAAATTACTAGTGTAATTAGGTACATCAACTCTAGGTCTCTTTCCAATCCTTGAAATAGCCCACAACATCTTGACTTGATCTGATTCTTCTTCTTCATCACCACTTAGGGTTTCACCAATTTGCTCAACAGATTGAAATTCCTCTTCATCATCACTTTCAACATTAGATCTAGGTGTCAATCCTCTTTGCCTATCTTCTTTGACAACATCCAATCGAATTCTCATTGTTTTCATCATTTCCATCATCTCATCCATCCTACCATCCATTATTCCAACAACAGGGATTCTCCTCGGTAGCATCTTCCTAGGATCAAGTGTAAACTGCCTCAAGTTCAGTGATCAGGCTACAAGGTGACAACTACCTCACAATCAGAGATCAGTTGTTACACAAGTAACCTACCTCAAATTCGGTGATCTGTCCACAATGAGATCATATGGAATTCCTTTTCCAACTTCACTCAATTCACTCCCAAAGATTCAAACTTTCACTCTGATACCACTTAGTGCAGTCATGGTTAGGATGGTCTTAAAAGATAACTATCTAGATCGTGCAACTAGAGTAAACACAATGGAAACAACTCAAAGATATAAAACAAAGGAAGATTCAATCATTCAATATATCATAGAATTTAGATACAAATCGGCTGGCAACATGCGGGCTTACAAATTAGGGCTCACAGGCTTGATTACAAAATATCAAAATATACACAAGATATAGCTTTGAAGCTCCTTCACCAAGAATTCAAACTATCAAACTATCACTATGTGAATCACTGCTTTCCTAGGGATCTATTACATCATTATATATCATATCCAGAACATAAGATTCCTCCACGTCAGCCAAGGAAGATCACAAACTCCAATGAAGAGTTGTAACGTGTGTACATGAATAGGTCAGACCTAAATGAATAGAATTCCTCTGCAAATAAATGGATTGATGTACGGATCTTGGGGAAGGTCAGCCACGAACCAAACAAAATTGAATGAAGTGTTCTTAATCTTCAAAGGTCATGAAATGCTCCGCAGGTCTTCCCCTTTAGATGATTGTCTGAGACTGTCAGGATGCTCTGCTCTGAGAAAATAATCAATCTTTTAATAGCGATAACTCTCTGGTAGTTGATCCAAATGCTCTAAATTTTGGATATGTTGTAGATGAATGAATCTAGATGTTAAATCCTTCTCTGCAAGGTCTAAGATGCAACTATGGTAGATTGTAGACCAAAATACAGAAACTGCTACTGACTGAACTCCCTGAACTGAACTGGAAAATGAAAGGAAGCAAACTGAAATGCAAGTGTTTTTGGTTGATGCAAGATTGCTCTTGAACTAGGGATGCTCCTGCATCAGGATACTATTAGATCAGAATCAAAGAAGGAGATGAATGGAAGACTGCTTTTAAGACAAATGAAGGATTGTATGAGTGGTTAGTGATGCCTTTTGGATTGACAAATGCACTGAGTACTTTCATGAGATTGATGAATGAAGTCCTAAATAAATTCTTGTGTAAGTTTGTTATTGTATATTTGGATGAAATTCTAATTTTTTGTAAGACAAAAGAAGAACATTTGTGGCACCTGAGACAAGTATTACAAAGACTAAGATAAGATAAATTGTTGAAAAACATCAAGAAGTGTAGTTTCATGAAGGAAGAGTTGGTATACTTGGGATTTGTAATTTCTGTTGAAGGATTAAAGATGGACCCTGAGAAAGTGAGAGCAATTGTTGAATGGCCTACAACGGAGAGCATTGGAGAAGTCAGATCATTTCATGACTTGGCTAGTTTCTACCAGAAGTTCATTAGAAATTTTAGTTCAGTTTGTAACCCTATGATAGAGACAATGAGAGGTGACAGAAAGGACTTTAAGTGGACATCAGGAGCAGATAAAAGTTTTGAGTTGTTGAAGCAGAAAGTGATAGAGTAGCCTGTGCTAGCATTATCAGATTTCAATAAGGTATTTCAAGTAGATTGTGATGCAAGTGGGAATACAATTGGAGTAGTGTTAATTCAAGAAGGTAGACCTGTAGCATATTTAGTGAGAAGTTGAATGATTCAAGAATAAGATATTCAGTTTATGATTAAGAATTCTATGCAATAATTCAAGCCTTGAAGAAGTGGAGACATTATTTGTTGCCTAAGGAGTTTGTGTTGTATACAGATCATCAAGCTTTGTAGCATTTGAACAGTCAAGGGAAGTTGAATTAGAGACATATGAGATGGGTAGAGTTCATGAAGAGTTATACTTTTGTATTGAAACATAGGTGTGGAAAATCAAACAAAGTTGCAAATGCATTAAGTAGAAGAAGGAACTTGCTGACAAAGATGAGAGTTGAAGTGTTGGGGTTTGAATATATAGAGAACATGTATGAGGAAAATCTTGATTTTGTAGACCCTTGGAAAGCATGTAATGAACCTGTTGTGATAGATAGAAGTAAGTGGTTGGACTATTTCATTCAGGAAGATATTTTGTTCAAAGGAAATCAGTTGTGCATACCTATGAGTTCAATGAGAGATAATTTGATAAAAGAGAAGCACAGTGGTGGATTGATAGGACATTTTGGCATTGATAAGACAATAGCTTTTGTAAGTGAAAATTACTTTTGGCCTCAGATACATAAGGATGTTAGGAAATTTGTACAAAGTTGTAGAGTTTGTCAAGTTGCAAAAGGGAGTATTCATACATGTTTGTACAAATGTTTGACAATACTGGAGAGAGCTTGGGAAGACATAAGTATGGATTTAATAATGGGATTGCTGAAGACACAAAGAGGACATGATTCAATATTTGTAGTGGTGGACAAATTTTTAAAGATGGCACATTTCATACCTTGTAAGAAGACAACTGATGCAGTTCATGTGGCTGACCCATTTTTCAAGGAGATTGTGAGATTGCATGGATTACCTAAGAGTATAATTTTAGACAGAGACACAAGATTTCTTGGATACTTTTGAAAGACGCTTTGGAAGAAGATGAAGACAGATTTAAAGTTTAGTTCAACATTTCATCCACACATTGATGGATAGACAAAGGTAGTGAATAGTAGTTTGGGAAACTTGTTGAGATGTTTGGTTGGAGAGAAGGTAGGAAATTGGTATTTGATTCTTTCACAAGTAGAGTTTGCATATAATAATATAGTGAATAGGAGTACTGAAAGAACACCATTTGAAATTATGACAGGAACTAACCCTAGAGGAGTTACAGAATTGAGACATCAGTATGGAAGAGAAAAGGAGTACAGAAGTAGAAGAATTTGCAGAACACATGGAGACAGTGCATAAACAAGTGAAGTAGTATTTGGAGGTGATGAATAGTAAGTGCAAGTAGATGAGAAGAGAAGATGCAAGGAATTTGCAGTTGGAGGTGAAGTGATGGTATATTTGAGAAAAGCAAGATTTCATGTTGGGACATATAACGAGTTGAAGATGAATAAGTTTGGACCATGCAAGATACTTAGAAATTTTGATTTAGGAAATGCATATTGAAGTGGAGTTATCAAAGACACTTGGAATATCACCTATTTTTAAAATTACAGATCTATATCAGTATAATGAAGTAGATTTCAATGATAACATTGAAGAAGATTGAGGAAATTTTGGATAGCAAAGTTAGACGCAACACCAAAGGAAGATAGTACAAAGAATACCTGGTGAAGTGGAAAGGTAGACCAGAAGAAGACTCATCTTGGATTTCTCAGGCTAAGGTGGACCGTCTTGGTTTTCTTCTAGCCCCAGCAAAGTGAGGGAATCACTTTTTTAATAACCCTAGATGCCTAATGTAGGAGCACCGCTAGTTCAAGAGCAATCTTGCATCAACCAAAAATATTTGCATTTTAGTTTGTTTCTTTTCTTTTCTAGTTCAGGTACAATCAGTTCAGTCAGTAGCAGTTTCTATATTCTGGTTAGCATTCTACCGTAGTTGCATCCCAGACCTTGTGGAGATGGACTTAGAATCTAGATGCATTCATGCAAATCATATCCAAATTTTAGATCATTTGGATTAGGTACCAGTAAGATATCACTATCAGAAGATTGACTATTTTCTTAGACTAAGAGAATCTTGATACTCTCAGATAATCAGCTAAAGAAGATGACTTAGGGAGCATTTCATGACTTATGGAGCTAAATGACACATCATTCAATGTTGTTTGGTTCATGTCTGACCTTCCCTAAGATCCACACACCATTCTATTCATTTGCAGAGGAGTTCTACTCATTTAGGTCTGACCTATCCATGTACACATGTTACAACTCTTCATTGGAGTTTGTGATATTCCTTGGCTGACGCGGAGGAATATTTTATTCCAGAGATGATCTATATTGATGTAATAGATGCCTAGGAATGTAGTGATTGATAATTCTAAGTTTGATAATTTGAATTCTTTGGGAAGGAGCATCAAAGCCATATCTTGTGCATATTCTGTAACTATGAAATTAGGCTTGTGAGCCCTAACTATAAGCCCGCATGTTGCCAACAAATTTGTATTTGAATTCTATGATATACTAGATGATTGAATCTACATTTGCTTTATATCTTTGAGTTGTTTCCATGGTGTTTACTCTAGCTACACAACCTAGATAGTTCAGTTTGTGGACCCTCCTAACCGTGACTACACCACTAGAAGTGGACAAGAATCTTTTGGAGGTAAAAAAAAAGATATCAAGATTGCATTATAAATAAATAATGTAATTGCATTATAACATGAACATGTTAAGGCTTGGTCACATTATAAATGTGAGCATTCTTAGGATCAATTAATCTAAAACTAAACATGCTTCTGTTATAACGTGAGCATGTTATAATTATCATAAAAAAATAAACAACAATTATGAGCTACCAAGTTTCTCATTCTACTTTCTTAATTACCAAAAAAATATGAGTGAGGAGAATTTTGACTAGATTTCTAAGCTAAATCCAAGCCATACTCACCTTATCAACAATTATCTGACATCCAAGAAGTAATTTATATCAATTTATAAATAATTGTAGTTAAAATTAAATTATTATTTCTTATATTGGTTTTGATTTGTTGAGTTTTTATTTACATTAAACCCAAACCTTCCTCCACCTCAAATAATCCCATATAATCAAATGCATGAAGAAAATGAGCTAGAAGAACATGACGGAGAAACCCCCTCAAACACCTCCTATAATTCCCATGCATTCTCCTAAAAAACAAGAAAATATTTTAGGGCAAATTTAAAGTAATAAAATTGACCTTAAAATGTTGATAGTAATGTTAAAAATCCTAATGCCACTGGTATGTGCTAACAAGCTCTTACATTCTTATTAGAATCTTTAATATCTCACCTTGATTCTATCATTAGTAAAATAAATACATGGAAACCCATAGAGAAAAATCTTATTAATTTTATGTCATAAAATTGTTGTATGATACGATCAAGGATAAAAACATTACCAAAGATAAATTATGTGCATTATTCATTAACCCAAACACTAATCCACATTTGGAAACAAGTTGTAAAAGATTCCCAATATTTTGGTGCAACCATGAGCAAATGAAGAATAAATTTTGAGATAGGTGGTGGATGGTATTTGACTAGGCCCCATGTGATACACCATGAGGTGCCATAATATTTCTCGATTAAAATCTATTGTGAGTTTATCCTTAATGAGATCATAAACTATTTTGATATTTGATATTTCTAGGTAGAGGCAAAGGCTCTGCATAGAATAGAGAGGGGGCACATCATACATTGGACTAGCTAATGAGACCCCTTTGATAGTCATTTAGTCATCTTGTCAAAATTTGAGTGTATGCATCTCAAATTACTTGTTGAAGTTTAGTTATTGCTAAGTTCAAGAAAAAATAGCCACTTTTGACCCACCTTTGGGCCCCCATTTACATGGACTTAATCATCTCTCCAAAAGAAATAGAAGAACACTACTACCACTCTAAGGTAGAAGAAATTCCACAAGAGTCATGACCAAAAACCTACATCACCTATACCAACCACCAACATGTTCAATGTAATCATGCATACTCCAACTATCATATCACCTCACAAGACCAATATATAAATCCATTGTCCATTAGATGGTGGATGTTGAAACCAACTCAAATTCTAACATTAAGAATGACTCCTAACACTAGTACTAGGTGTACAACATATAGAGATATTTATATAATCCCACACCCAACTAACACAATATGAATAAGAAGGGTGATATAGGTTTACACTATGAACCAACCATGTAGTTTTAATTATGGGGGGTCAATAAGGGAATGTAATATCTATGGAGAAGTATAGGCTTTTGATGGACCTCGTATTCCTCCCAATCCCTGGTTACAATAATCTTCTCTCAAGTTGGAGCAAAGGCCAAGGCTAGAGGAGGACAACAAAACAATAATGAACATTAGAGCATGGAGGGATTTAATAGCACATCCTACCCAAAGTGAAATTAACACATACACAATTTACATAAATTACCTCCAGGGTCATACTCACAAAAAATACAAGACACAAGCACAAATAACATGGGGTGCTCAAAAAATTGGGTCGTATGTTACATCCACAAAAGTTTTATTTCCTGATATGGATAGCCAATATCACATAATCAAGATAAGTTGAAAACATTTTACAAGTGTTCTAATAACACATTTACATCCAAAAGATCAACTCTTTCACATTGAAACTCACAACAAGGTATACATGTACATCTCATTTTAATCATGATAGCATACCAAACATTCAATTCATTCCATCTCTATTTCCTTAGTATTCTAAAGTTAGATTCCTCATAAGTCTTTTACATTCAAATTTTCAATATTTACATAAAATAACATTTAATTTTAATCTAGAGGATTAATGGCTATTTTCAAACATTTGCAAGCATCACACAAATTTCATTTAGGAGGAGCTTAATTTAATATTTCTTATTTAATAATCATTCCCTCAAAGTGAAAGAATCATAGACAATAACAAAATTTTATTATGAATATATAATCTAACGTTTATATCCCAAAAGTCTAATTAAAATTCCATCATTTTAACTATCATTCTTCCAACTATCCAATAACATGAACATAAAAATGTATTAAGCAACATGTATATATGATTCAATTACTCTCCCTTAACAAATCTGAATTATTTCAAGATGGAAATGCATTAGTTATTAAGACAAGGGTCTTGTTAAGAATTGTTAGGACTAAGGAGCATAGATTAGAGATAAGCTAATGCTCTTGAAGATCCTATAACCTTGAAATATTTCTGCAAGTGAAGATATTAGCATCTCTAAAGTTATCCTAACTTTATTTGAGCCTAATGCAATAGTTTACAATGCCTAAGAGTCACTACTAAGCTATAACTAGATACACTATTATAGTCAAGTGAGGGTTCCCATGAAGAGGTCCACAACAAATTTTTTTACTAAAATTTTGTGAAGGACATTCTAGTCTAGAAGATGGTAACAAGTACATGTGGGTTATAAGTCATGACATGTTCAAACATAGTTGATCTTCATCAAAACTAGGTAATCATGTCAAATATAGGTTGGTGTAAGACATACCTCCCATGAGTAGGAATAAAACTTTGTTAGAATTTTAATGTAGGCAATCATATAGGAATGTCTAAAGGATCATTATTATATTTTTTTGTTCCAACCTATGATGATTAATTTATATTATGTCAATTGATTGAGAATGACATAATAAATGGTTTGTTTCATTTGGTGCATCTATGGAAATTCATACAAAGAACCTGATTCATAACAAGGACACAAGTATTTAGTAGTCATCTATATAAGAAAATTAAAATTGAATATTAATTAACTATTTATATATTTATATATAAACTAATGCAAATAAAAATTTATAGATAAATTAAATTTCCAAAACTAACTCTCGATCATTAATCATCCATCATTATGAAATTAATAAAATAATTATGATCATTTGTACATTAAGATAGTAGTTTACAATGTTTTGAACACCTAAATTTTATTTTAATTTAAGAAGCATTAACACCATAAATTATACCACTCACACTAGGATACTTTCAATTGACAACTCCTATGACCACTAGGACAAAAGGGAAAAATGTGCTTAATGATTATGTGTCTCTACAAGGTCTAGTCAAACATTAATAAAAATATCAACAAACCACCTTAAATAGGACCCCACAAGAAGAAGGATTATAAATTAGTCCTTCATCCTATACTAAGGATAATGGTTTTGTGTCATCTTATCAATGATAACTAGGGGGAAGCCCATATTTCAACTAGGGCATTGGTTAGGAAAAAAATTATTCAAGAGCTAGGTCCAAAGTTACATATAAAGTCCACTGAGAAACTAAGTGTCTCCCCCTAAAATCCCCAAAAGAAATGAAAAGTGTGAGCAATAAACCATATGCAAGGTAGGCCACTGATATGATACATAGATGGGAAAGCATGTAAGGTTGATGACTTCAAGTGCCATCCCATCAATTGCACCTAGTAACATCATATTCACATAGTAAGTATAAAAATGTTAGGAAGAGATGGTGACAATCCTAGAACATAGCATACTAATATGAACCACATGTAGGACCCAAATAATAATTCCTAAATTCCTTAGTGCTACAACTACACTCTGATTTGAAGTGCATATTCAAAACTACTCATGCTAAAAACACACAATTTGTGATCTAATTTTCTTTTTTAGCAATAATAAAATTACTCCACATAAATACAAAGAACACACGTGTTATTTCCACATGAAGTGAAAATTGTGTAGAAGGACGTGTCCACACAATCAAGGCTAGAGGAAGGACATTGAAAACGTGAAGAGTGGTTGGGTGGCTTGCATCCCTATGCAACATTCCATAAAAAATAGCTCGCAAGAGTTTTGGATAAGATGAGGCATCCATGTGCTTAACACCACAAGTGAGTGCATCATCATGATGACCATTACCCCAAGGTTCTTTCTGAGATGAAAAGGGCCATGCCTAGTCCTAACATTTAACTAATGTGACTGCAAAAGAAAGATTAATTTGAGAAATGATAAGAGATACATTTTCATAAAATTTGAAAATAGGATAAACTATTACATGTATTTATAAACAAAGGAATTCATTTACATTAATGATGTTGATGTAACAATAACATACATAATCCTATGAGTAGTAGGATAATATTTAATATTTCCTAGCTACACTAGAAGCTTGTTACCCAAAATTTTGTCTTGGCCCATCATGTAAAATTCTAGCTAGTCTTGGAAGTGAGCCTTCTTTTTATTCTCTAAGTCTTAAATGTTTTTGTTTTTGAGTCCTTGACAAAGTCATTTTTTTATCAAAATCTTTAGTTGGAAAACCTTTTCGGTTGGTTTGCTAGTTCATGAACCTATCGGGTTGCCGAAAGGAACTTTCCTTTAGTTATTTGTCCTTCTTTCAGAAAGTTTCATCTTTTGATAAGTTATGTTTATTTTCACTTATCATTTTCAGCCATCTTCCTAGTTCACAAACTTCCTTTCTTGCAGAAAGCTTTGTTGACTTTGTATTTTCTTTTCCCTTTATGGTAGTTTTCTTAGTTCGTGAACCTTCCTTTCTACTAAAAATGTTGTCTCCTTTGTATTTATTTCTTCCTTTTGGCATTCCCTATAGTTCGCAAAGTCATGTTTTGGTCGAAAAGGAAGAAAGTCTTAACTCTTTGTAAAGACAGTGATTGTCCCATTTTGAGAACCAAGGGAAATGCCAAAGAACTCAATTCATGAGTTTGATGGTTTACCAAAAGGATGAAGTGAGGAAAGAAGGGAGAAATTTCAAGAAAGAAAACTTTGATAGTTCTAAATTTGGCCGAAATACTGAAGCTTCCGTAGATTGGATGGTCTATGATGCAGAGGCATCCACACTATAACCTTCGCATATAGCATGGATGTTTGCAGCCCAACCTCATCATCATCATCTTTGCCATCATCATCATATTCTACTTTACACTGTCCGCATCATCATCATATTTCGGACAATCACGATTATCCTCCTGCCGACTACTGTTCACCTCCTCCGCCTGTCGCCTATCATCATCATGATACTCAACGGGCGCAAACATCCTCCTGTTGCACTGTTCATCGGGCTCCAAACACTAGCGGCATCATCATGATACGCGACACCACCTTCGTCAGCAGGATATCAAATATCCGGTTGCTTCAAATATCCTGATGACGACCACTTCAGCACCTTCCCTTCGATGCTCCGCTAGCCGACGATACAAACAACAGCATCATGATATGGTTTATCCGGTTCTCTCGAAACCTCCTGATGATGTTAATACAGCCTTCTGCCGATACCCAAGCACTTAACAACGGTAGGATAAACTCGCATAGGGGGATATCTCAATATCCTGATGACGATGACGTCATATCCTGATGACGATGACGTCACCCAATATCCTGATGACCTCTTCAACACTTAGTCAAAAAAACTGAACTTTCACTCCCGCATCTGTTAGCGATATGCGGATGATGGGCTCTCCCGAGAGATGATCCTGATGCTGATACGCTCCTCCTCGGCTCCTCCTGATGATGATCACCCCGACGCACTTGCACTTCATACAATCGACAACATCATGCTCATCTCCTCCACTTGTCTGGATGACGATGCCTAACCCGACTGCAGGATATTTGCAGAAATATCCTGATGATGCCGTCTTGACCAATTTCCAGCCTTAGCAAAATTTCACTTCGCCGATCCTCCAGGGATGACCCGATCCAACCTCAGGGTGATCTTCCACACTCTATCTTATCAGCTCGACCTAGCACATACCCATGCTAGGGTCTTCAACATCTGTCGACTGCGATCCTGCACACCTGCATGCAAACAAACAAACTAACTACTAACCTACTGTACATCACCATTCCACCGATCAGACGGATCAACCGGTGGAATGGATCAGTAAATCCATGAAGCCACCCAAACCAGCAAATTGATTACACAAAGGGGATCAAACAGGAAACCGAAAACAGGATCTTTATTGATTTCAAAGATGCAATACAATATGATGTTCCTCACACAGCACACTCAAGCTCCTCTGCGCAATACAATACTATACTACCGATCGATGATATCTCTCTCTGTCTATGCAATATCAACCGATCTCAAGCTTAAATAGATTTTCCTACGAGTACTACTGACCCGACTCCAAGCGGCTGGGAACTCTCCAAGCGGCTGGGAGAGCCAACCGGACCCTACAGCATGACAACTGTTATAACCAACTAACTAAAAATAGCAAAAGCCTGGTCAGCATGATCTTATCACGATCAGCGTGACCTTATTACATGCATTTGGTCTTAACAGACCTTCTTGGAAACATAAACAAGACCTAAAACTACTAACTGCCTTATCAAGACCAGCTGTCAGGTAGGTGCTCCTGCACCATACTCCCCAACAGAAAAGAACTCATGTCCCATGAGTTTAGTATGCGGAAGTCCTCCACCTTTACACTTTGCTTTGTCAATAGTCTGACCTGCTCCAGCTTTGTCTGCTGCTGTCTCTTGGCTGCTCCAAGACTTCTGAACTGTAACTTGCTTTCTGGCAAGTAAATCTGCATGCCTGTCAATGTAGGCCCTTCTCAGGTTGTCTCTGTGTTTGTCAGATTGTCTGACCAGAACCTCTTTCTGAACTGCCTCTTGAACTTCTGAAATGTTCAAGCCTGTCTTCCTTTCAACCTTTATAGGACAAGCAATAGTCCCAACTATGACAACATCCTTGTCATTCTTCTGAACTGGTTGCTATGTGCAAACTTGTTTCTGCACCTGCTGCTGACCTCTGTCAGTCACAACTGAAACTGTCTTCAACTTGTTGTCTGTAACAACTCCTTTCCCTGCAGTGTCCTGAACTACCTTTATGCCTGCTCCTCTAGGCATCTGCACAAATTCCTTCTTTCCCATTAAAATGATTTGGGCTGCCTTCTGTACTGCAGCTTTTGCCTGCAATGGCATCAACTTAATAATCTTCCCATCTTTCTTGATGGTGTAGGTATTAGCATACCCATCATATAGTACCCTTCTGTCAAATTCCCATGGTCTACCCAACAGTAGGTGACAACATTCCATAGGCAAAATATCACACAAAATTCTATCCTGATATGCTCCAATCTGGAAATCCACATATGCCTGTTCAGAGACAAAAAGTGATTGACTATCACTCACCCAAGATGCCTTGTAAGGGTGTGGATGTGGAATCCTTTCCAAATGCAGTTTATCCACCATCTCCTGAGATACCATGTTGTCTGTTGAACCAGTATCAATGACAACTTTACATACCTTACCTTTACTCTTACATGTGGTCTTGAAAAGAGCTCTTCTTTGCATCATATCCTTTGATGCCTGCAAACTAATTCTCCTTAACATCAATGATTCTCCACTCTCTGGATATCCATAATTATCAGGATCTCTGTTTGAACTCTGTGCACTTTCTTCTACTTTCTCTTCTTGCACAAGTTGTACTCTCTTGTCACTAGTTCTATCATTTCTGGATGATGAACCTTTGTTTTCTGGACATTTGAAAAATGGATGACCAAACTCTCCACAGGTGTAACACTTTCCTGAAAATGTAGTAGAACCTCTACCACCTCCAAATCTTCCTCTATTACCTTTCCATCCACCTCTGAAATCAGACTGTCCCTGTCCTTTACCAGTGTCTTCTTGACCCTCATTGGTTTGCTTTTGTGTAGGGGTTGTTCCTCTTCCCCTATTGTTTCCTCTTCCTCTCATGGACTTATCATGTCCTCTATTCATCTTTTCTTCAATCCTGATTGCCATTTGATAACAATCCTCCACATTCTTAGGGTTAGCTAACACTAACTCATCCTGTATGTTAAATCTCAAACCAGCCAAGTACCTAGCCACCTTTTCTACCTCATTCTCATGATGACTAGATCTCATACTTAACAGATAAAATTCCTCAGTATATGCTTTCACATCCCTGTCTTTCTGCTTTAAAAATTGCAGCTTCTTAAACATCTGGATTTCATAATCCCTTGGCAAGAATTTACCCTTGATCCTTGCTACCATCTTATCCCATGAAGTGATCTTAGACTTCCCTTGTTTCCTTCTCTCGGATTGTACATAATCCCACCATACCAAAGCATGACCTCCTAACTTGGTCTTTGCAATCTTTACTTTCTGATCCTCAGCAACATCTTCACATTCAAAGTGATTATCAAGTGCAGCAATCCAATCTAACAACTCATCTTCATTCAAGCTTCCAGTATACTTGGTAACATCAACCTTTACCTTAGGTTTTTCACTCTGTACTGCCTTTAACAGTTTTGCCAATCTCTGGTCTTCAGCATCCAGATCTTCAGCTACCTCTTCATACTCTTCAACAGTATCTTCATCTTCTTCAGACTCACTGTCTTCCACTTCCCTCTTTTTGTTCTTTTCCAGGGCTGTCAGCCTGGCTTGAAGTGCTTCAGCAAGCTCCTTCATCTTCCTCATCTCTCTAGCATGTTTCTCCTTCAGTTCCTGCAATTCCCTTGCAGTACCACTACTAACTGCCTTATCAAGACCAGCTGTCAGGTAGGTGCTCCTACACCAGTCTGTGAACTTAAACGTTTGTCAAAAAGGAGGTTTGTAGGTTATAAACTTCACTGGGACACCGAAAGATTATTCCTTGCATATATTTTGGTGATTCATAAAAGGAAGAACTTCAAGTAACCCTAGTTTTGACTATAAAAGTGATTTTTTCAAATCATTTCCACACACTACTTTCAAATTCACAAATTTTGCCAAAGAGAGAAGTTGGTTCATTGTCGTTTCTCTCTTCTAGATCAAAGCTCGCTCACTAAGCTTGTCATTGCTAAAGGCCAGTACTATATTTCCATCACTCTTCCTACTGATTATTGCATATAATAAATTTGTCTTAGGCTTTATTGCAAGATCTACGCCATATTTTTCATGAACTTTGTATACGTTGCACATCACAAATTCTTTGAAAAAGCCACAAGTCTCCTCTGTTGCATACCAAAACATTATTGAAAAAAATAGAGTATTTGAAATGAAACAGAGTGCAGCAAAATATAAAGAAAAAACTTGAATCAAGTATTGAGCAGCAACTTGCACAGAAAATAGATAATGTTAATTAATTACAATGGCAGCGTTGCTGCTATATTTATTACATTCATAGAAATCTCTAGAATATCTTAGAATGGCTAAGAGAAGTGTCAAAAGGGAAAAATCTAGATGTTTCTATTTGGAGGTGGAAGTTTCCATATTCTGGAACTTTCCATAAAGAAATAAACATTATCTCCAACACCCCCCCATAATGTTTATTTGGAGAAGATAATTACAAAAGATTACTATATAGTAACTTCCTTGAGATTTAACAAGTCTCTAAATTTGATAAATTTCACTTCAAGTAGTGCTTTTGTAAATATGTCAGCAATTTGATTTTCTGTTCCACAGAATTTTAACTCCACCACTTGATCTTCTATCAGATCATGAACAAAATGATGATGCACTTCTATATGCTTTGATCTAGCATGATAAATTAGATTTTTTGCTAGCTTGATAGTACTCTGATTATCACAGAATATAGTAGTTGGGCAAACTTGTGGATGTTGAGTTTCTTCAAGTAGTCTTCTAAGCCATAATGCTTCTTGAGATGCCTTTAATGAACCAACATATTTAGCTTCTGTAGATGATAGTGATACTGTTGCTTGTTTCTTGCTGCTCCAAGAAATTGGTCCTGACCCAAGATGAAACATGTACCCTGAAGTTGATTTTCTATCATCAATATCACCTGCATAATCATAATCTGTATATCCAACTAATGTTGGCTCTCCTCCATAATTGTACTCAATTCCAAGTTGATAAGTGCCTTTAATATATTTTAATATTCTCTTAGCTGCTTTCCAATGCTCAATGTGTGGATCTGACATGTACCTGGATACAATACCAACTGCATATGCAATGTCTGGTCTAGTTATGGTGAGATACAAAAGACTCCCAACTAATTGTCTATATAATTTTCCATCCACCTTCTTTTGAGTAGAATTAGCACTCAACTTTAAGCCTACTTCACATGGTGTATTAGATGCTTTACAGTCAGTCATATTAAACTTTTTCAATACATCAAGAGCATATTTGGTTTGAGACAACATGATTCTTCCTTCTTCTTGCCATACTTGCATACCCAGAAAATAGTGCATCAACCCTAAATCAGTTATTTCAAAAGCTTGTTTGAGTTGATCCTTAATTATTTCAATATTATGTGTGTGATCCCCTGTAATAATCAAGTCATCCACATACAATACAATAATAACAACTTTACCATCATTATGTTTTACATACACATCTGGATCAGCTTTACTTCTTTTAAATCCTGCATTTATAAAGTACTCATTTATTTTGGAGTACCATGCCCTTGGTGCTTGCTTAAGACCATATAATGATTTTTTTAATCTACACACTAGATGTTCTTCACCACTTTTAACAAATCTAGGTGGTTGTTGCATGTAAATTTCTTCTTGAAGATCACCATGTAGAAAGGCACTTTTTACATCCATTTGATAAATTTTCCAACCAAATTTTGCAGCTAGAGCAACTATTGTACGAATTGAACTCATTTTAGCAACTGGAGCAAAGGTTTCAGTATAATCAATACCTTCTATTTGTGAGAAGCCTTTAGCCACTAGTCTTGCTTTATATTTTTCAATAGCTCCATCTGATGTGAACTTTACTTTGTAGATCCACTTGCAACCAACCACACTTTTACCTTTTGGAAGAGTTGTCAATTCCCAAGTTCCATTTTTCATCAAAGAATTGTATTCATCTTGCATTGCTTCTTCCCATTCTTGTTTCCATTTTGCTTCCTCATATGTACTTGGAGTGTCAACCTGCATCACCTTAGTCATAAGAGCATAGTTAGCAAACATATTTCTAGGGCCTTCTTGGTATATTTCTTGAATGCTTCTAGTCTTCTATGTGTCTTCATCATCACTTTCACTTGATGCTTCAATTTGTGTTCCTTCTCCTCCTACAGAAGATTGCACACCTTGATTTTGAGCATTAGTATAAGTAGACTTATCTTCTTCAATCAATATTGGAAAGTAAGATAATGTAGGAGAATGTTCACTTTCAATATCTTCATCAAACCATACATTCCTTTTGATATAAATTTCATTTGTTTTAGGATTATATAACCTATATCCTTTTGATTCCCAACCAATATACACTTCTCACTCTTTCTTTCTAACTTGCTCCTTTTTTCATCAGGGATGTGGGCATATGCATTACATCCAAAGACTCTAAAATGAGATACTGTAGGCTTCCTACCACTCCATGCCTCTTCTGGTGTTATATTCAAAACTGCCTTAGTAGGTGTTCTATTCAAAATGTAAACTGTAGTACAAATTGCTTCAGCCCAGAATTTAACTTCTATATTTCTAGAGTGAAGCATGCACCTAGCCATTTCTATTATAGTTCTATTCTTCCTTTCTGCAACTCCGTTTTGTTGGGGTGAGTAGGAGACTATTGATTCCTTCTTTATACCATGTTGTTTACAAAAATCTAAAAAAACTTTGTTCATATATTCCATACCTCTATCTGTTCTTATTATCTTCAGAGATCTTCCACTTTGATTTTCAGCCAGTGCCTTAAACTCTTTAAACTTATCAAACACTTCATCCTTCTTTTTTAAAAAATAAACCCAAATTCTTCTAGTATAGTCATCAATAAAGGTGAGGGCATACCTTGATCCTGCAAGTGATGGTGTTCTGAAAGGACCCATTACATCACTATGAACCAAATGTAAAGGAGTCTTTGCTCTCCATGATTTACCTTATCGGAAACTTTCCACATGTTGCTTTCCCATAGCACATCCTTCACACACCTTGTGACTTGATGAGATTTTTGGAAGCCCATGCACCATATATAGTTTCTCCATAAGTTTGAGGCTTTGATAATTGACATGTCCCATACGCTCATGCCATAACCTGCTCATATCATTATATTTGGCAATAGCACACATATTCTCATTTCCACATTTAGAAGTAAATTCTTGAAACCGATATAATCCATTCTCCATTTTACCAATTGCAGTCACTTTGTAGTTATTACTCACATCCTTGATCAAACATTTTTCATTCTAGAATTCTATTTTATACCCCTGATTTGCAATTTGAGATACAGAAAGAAGATTTATCTTCAATTCTGGAACTAACTTCACATTTTTGAACACATCATTATCTACTTTAACATTTCCAGTTCCTTTAACTTCCAAAGCACTATTATTCCCCAAATATATTTTCTCTGGATTGTTATCATTTCTTAGTGATGCAAATTGTTCTTTATTATAATACATATGCTGTGTGGCACCAGAATCAATAACCCAGTCATCTTTATAAGAATTATTTGCTTTAAGTGCAATACAGAAAGCATTACTTTTAGAATCAATTTTTTTTGTAAACTTATTTGTCTTCCTTTCTGTATCTTTAATCCTCTTATAGCATTCATTTGCTTTATGACCCAACTTACCACAGTAATTACATTTCCATTTGCTTCTATTATAATCCTTGGCTGGAGTATACCTATTGTCATACTTCCAATTTTTCTCTCTTGAATGATTTTCTTGTGTACTTCTATAATTCTGTTTCCCTTTTATTATGAAAGCTTCATCATTAAATGACTCCCTTTCTTTGATTTGACGTTTTTCTTCTTGCACTAATTTAGCACATAACTCTTCATATTTTATGCTCTTTAATTTATCAGCAGTATCTAGCCCTCTTATAAATGATTGATAAGATCCTGGGAGACTTTGTAAAACTATTTGTACAAAATCTTTTTCACCTATATCCTTTCCAAGAGAAGCAAGTTCATTTCTCTTTTCCTTTAATTTGCTTAGATGAGAGACTAACTCTTGTGAATTTGATAATTTCATGTTGTATAATTCTGCAGTGAGGGTTAGAATCCATACATCACCTGAATTTTCATATGTAGTTTTCAAAATATCCCACACTTTAACTCCACTTCTTTCATTGCGAACTTCTGGAAAAACTTCTTCTGAAAGTGTAAGCTTGATCAGTGCTACTGCCCTCTTATCTCTTTTATCCCAATCTTCTTGATCTTTTCCATTGTTTGTTGGTCTTTTTTCACTACCATTAACAATTTCAAAGCAATTTTGAAGTGTTAGAAAAATCTCCATACGAGACACCCAATCATAATAATTTTTTCCATTTAATTTAATTGTAGGTAAAGGAATACCAATTGAATCCATTATATCAAATTCCCTCTTTTTAAGATGAGAATTGAAATCAGAAATCTCTCACCAATTTTTGTTGATTTGATTCTTCTCTTTACTACAATATTTTTGTTTCTTTACCACAAACAATGGTGATCAGCCTCCAATCACACAACCTGCATAATGCACAACCAACACTACAAAAACCACAGATTACAGCCCCAAGATTTGAGAGGGCTCTGATACCACATTGAAAAAAATAGAGTATTTGAAATGAAACAGAGTGCAGCAAAATATAAAGAAAAAACTTGAATCAAGTATTGAGCAGCGACTTGCACAGAAAATAGATAATGTTAATTAATTACAATGGCAGCCTTGCTGCTATATTTATTACATTCATAGAAATCTCTAGAATATCTTAGAATGGCTAAGAGAAGTGTCAAAAGGGAAAAATTAGATGTTTCTATTTGGAGGTGGAAGTTTCCATATTCTGGAACTTTCCATAAAGAAATAAACATTATCTCCAACACCCCCCCATAATGTTTATTTGGAGAAGATAATTACAAAATATTACTATATAGTAACTTCCTTGAGATTTAACAAGTCTCTAAATTTGATAAATTTCACTTCAGGTAGTGCTTTTGTAAATATGTCAGCAATTTGATTTTCTGTTCCACAGAATTTTAACTTCTATATTTCTAGAGTGAAGCATGCACCTAGCCATTACTTCCTTAAATTTTCTTTTATTCAAGTATTTCAAATGAAATACAAGTATTGAAGGTTTGATGTTTCTACTATCATCCAAAACCACTTGGTAGAGGTGAAAGATAGTGAATTGGGGCATATTGACCTAAAAGATTTTTGGCAAAGGATGAATGGGAGTCCTAGGAGCCCCATGGATGAAGAAACTTTTTTATGTAGACTTGCTCATGCGGGAGGTTTTCGATTGGTCATACAATGTATAGATTCAGTTCTTGCTTGCATATGAAATTATCACCCAAAATCTAGAGAAGTAAAAACTTCTAGGGTAGGGTAATAGCCAGGTTGGATGGTGCATCCTTGAGCATTACTCTTAGATTACCTACAAGGGAGGAATTTGTAAATATGTCAGTGGAAGGAGGTTTGAATTATTACCTTGATAGAAAAGATTTGTGTCAAAATAACATCCCTAAACAATAGCTAAAGATCAACAAAAGGGGATATCCCATATTCCTAGAACTCTTCAGAGGGCACATTTCAAAGAGGATATCTATGGTATTATCACTTTATTTCACAAAGTAGTGGGAGACAAAGATACTAGAACTTTTGACCAATGGATTTTCTAATTCATTATAATCATATGTTTTGCTTCTTAATTCATGGATTGGGGTAAAATGATTAGTGATCACATGCATGAACAATTTGTTAATATTTAGAAGAAGCAATTTTTTTACATGTCCTCTTATCTATTTTATGCTATTGTTGCTATGGATAGAAGGCTTGGGTTAAATCCTATTGGGTATTTTTCAAATGATGCATGAGTATATGATTATTATCCCCAATTACAAATGGAGTATCGGAGTAAAGACTACATGAGGGTAAGTGATGCTTTCTATATGCTTAATGTGAGGAAAATTGATAGCAATCCCGAAGTTAGAATTTCTCCTCAGGAAGCTTAGTTGATCATGCAATATGGCAACTAATTTATCCAATTTGAAAAATTCACTTACTTGAGGATTGGTCATTTCAATAACGCCCCATACAAATTACCGAGGTATGCCAATGATTATTTCATTTTCTTGGAAGTTTGCTGACAAATGAGTGAGGCTAGTAAGAAAAGTCATGAACATAAGAAATGTGGATATACTTTCTATATTCATCTGACATATTATTTGTGTAAATCACATACTGATGGTATGAATGTGAATACAATTATGTCTAAGTTCAATTTTCATATTTATAGTAAAAGTTATGTCAAGGACAATTTGTACACAAGAGATTCTTTTAAATATCAATCTCATTTGGAAGACTATTGGGAAGATTGTACAGATAAACATGAAGTCAGGATAAGGGATTGGATGAGATTGATAGTAGATTAAATGAGGGATTTTAACCATAGTTGGGATGTTCTTAACATAGTGGATGATGAAATTGATATGATTGATGAAACTTATGTTGAATGCACATGACAATTGAGAGGGGGTGAATCAATTGTATCAAAAACTTTAAACCTTCACAAGCATAATCACATTCACTTCAATTCACTTAAGCCCTAATTCTATTATGAATATTAAACATGAAAATAGATAACACAAATTTAATCACACAAACACCATGCACAAGAGAACACCAAATTTTTATGTGGAAAACCCTAAAAGGGAAAAACCATGGTGAGGATTAGCTCACAATATATAGTAGTATCAATACTGAATTACAAAGAGGCTCACTTCCAAAGGGCTCACTGACCAAGGACTCACTATCCAAAGGAATGCTCACTACCAATAGGGCTCATTGTCAATAGGGGTCATTGCCATGAACTGATATAATAGCATCTACCACATGCCCAAGTTCAGTTCCATTGAAGCACACTATATCTCCTTTCACAGCCTCACAACACACACAACCTCATCTTCACATCTTCACACATTTTACACAAATTCTTTACACTTATTTATATCAATCATCAACCTTGGAACATACATCAAGGTCAGAAACACACTCTACAACATTTGAAACAACCTTCAAGGTCAGAAAACATACATAATTAAAATTAGGTCTAGACCTCAATAATCTTGCAAATCAAATGAATGAAGGTAGAACACTTCATGACTTAGATCAAACTCAAATACATCTTCACATGATTCAACACGCTTCTACAATCCATGAAACACATCCGTAAAGAGTGTTAGCACCCATGTCGGCCAAACATGTGCAAACACCAAGAATACTTAGGCACACACTTCCAAGAACTCAATCATAGCGTGTGGATCAAGCATAATCCTTTAACACAATTTGGAGTAATCCATGAACAACTTAAAATCACTTGGGAGCCAACAAATCTAGCTGCAACAAATCTCACTTGAAGACAACAAATATCACTTGAAGACAAATCATAGACTACTCACAACAAACACTGTCAAACTCTGCCACACAAGAACTTGCTTTCCAGAGCATCAAATAAAAAATCTTTTGGAATGATGATAGCTAAGGACCTTATAAACATATGTCCAAAACCACAGCACTTAAAACTACTCTGTAGAGAAATGCGGAGAAAAATACTTTCTCCCAAACACCTCTACACAACCCATAAACTCTATACAATAAATTCTTCAAATTGATGAACATAACTTCTACTACATAGCGATCTAGACCACCAAATTATGGATTTAACATCTTCAAATACTTCTCTAAAACATATCCAAAATTTACACTCTGGTCTTCAACACAGAAGAAATGCAAAGAAAAAACTCAAACAATATCTTGCAAGCCAGAATACTCTGCAACACATTATTTCCTCTGGAGATCAAATTTTCTCAAAAGCACTTGGAAAATGAGGAACAAGAGCACTATACCAACATCATCAACATTTCTATAATATATTCAAATCACTTTAACATGATAGCTCAATCAAGAAACAATCAACAATATTGGAAGACACATTTGACACCAATGACCATAAACATGTTGACATCAATGACAACACCAATTAGCACATACTTGCAACAATCTCCTCCTTTATCATTGATGGAAACATATGATGTGAAAAACCATCATGACACAATTCTACACTAATCTCATTCTTCGCCTTTCTTTTATACATCTTACTCTCTCTTTGTTTTTCACATGAACTCTCCCCCCTTTGACATTAATGGCAAAGGGTAACAAACCTTCTTCAATCTTTCTCCCACTGATTGTGATACTGCACATACTTGCACTAATCTTCAACTATTCTGAATACCTCCTCTCTATTGTAACACTCTTTAATGCCATTACTTGCTTCCCCTAAGACTTAGCCTCCATAATCAGTCCAGAAAAGAAATGACTCCTGAATCATAATGGACTGATACATTTCCTTATGCATCTAGTTCAACAAAGGAGGGGAAATAACCCCTAAATTTTCCTAGAGATACTCAAATGTATCCTTAGGAAGCGCCTTGGTAAATATGTTAGCAATTTGAACTTTGCAGGCACATACTCAAGCTGCACTTCTTTCTCTGGAACCTTCTCTCTCATAAAGTGATACCTAATAGAAATATGCTTTGTCCTTGAATGCATCATAGGATTCTTTGAAATGCTAATGGTACTGGTGTTATCATAGAAAATAGGAATTGGATCCTCATACTCAACTTTGATATCCTTCATAGTTTATCTCATACATAGCACTTTTGTGCAACATGATACTGCTGAAATATACTCTACCTCAGTAGTAGATAAGGATACTGAATCCTACTTCTTGATTTGTCATGTCATAGCTCTATCTCCAAGAAAGAACACACCACCACTTGTACTTTTCATGTCATCTACACATTCGGCCCAATCTTTATCTATCTAGGTACTTAGGTTGAAGTAATTGTTCTTAGGATACCACAGACCATGATTTGGAGTTTCCTTCAAATATCTAAATATTCTCTTTACTACCATGACATGTGACTCTCTAGGATTTGCTTGAAATCTTGCCACAAGACAGACTACATGCATGATATCCAGTCTAGTAGAAGTTAGGTATAGAAGTCCTCCAATCATTGATCTATATTTGCTTTGATCAACCTTAGAAGATTCATCATCTTTACTCAGGTTGCAACTAGTTGTCATGGGAGTACAAACTAGTTTATATTCTTCCATTCCAAACTTCTTCAATAACTCCTTAACATATTTTGATTGTGAAATGAAAATGCCCTTATTTGTTTGATTAATTTGTAGTCCAAGAAAGAAGTTCATCTCACCACACATTGACATCTCAAATTGTTTTTGCATCTCATCTGCAAAGTTCTTACACATACCTTCATTTCCACCAAAGATTATATCATCTACGTAGACCTCAATAATTAGAATTTGATCTTTGCTTACCTTGATATACAAATTACTGTCTGTAGACTCTTTACTGAATCCTGATTACAATAAGTACTTGTCCAATCTGGCATGCCAAGCTCTAGGAGCTTGCTTCAGTCCATACAATTTCTTCTTCAATCTACATATGATGTCTGGTATGTCTAATAACTGAAATCCATTCAGTTTCTCTGTATATACTTCTTCCAACTCACCATTCATAAAAGTAGACTTTACATCCATTTGATATACCTTGAAATTTTTATGTGTTGCATAAGCTAGAAACCACCTAATAGCTTCTAGTCTTTCCACCAGAGCAAAAGTTTCCTCATAATCTATTCCTTCCACTTGAGAGTAGCCTTTGTATACATGTCTATTTTTGTTTCTTACCACTTCTCCATTTTCATTCAACTTATTTCTAAAAACTCACTTTGTTCCAATCACATTCTTATCTGTAGGCCTAGGGACAAGTTTGTTCTTTTCAGTTTGCATCAGTTCTTCATTCATTACCTTGACCCAATGTTCATATTTACATGCCTTAGAGACAATCTTAGGTTCAACCTTTGAAATTAAATAGAGATTTACCTGTTCTTTTGCAACTCTTCTTCTTGTCAGAACTCCTTTGTTTTTGTCACCAATGATTTGATCCTCTAAGTGATTCTTTTGCATGTACTTGGGAATTTTAGAAACTCTTTCCAAAGCTTCTTCTTCATCAATCTGAACTTCCTTATCTTCATCTTCCTCAACTACTTTTGTACTAGTAGACTCATCTATCTCATATCCATTAGGCTCTAAGATTTTCTGAATATCTTGATCTACCTTTACATTTGCACTTTCAATGATCTTCCTCGACCTTTTGTTGTAACACCGGTAAGATTTACTTTTAGTAGGGTACCCAAGAAACATGCCATCATCACATCTAGCATCAAACTTTCCCAACTCTTCATCTCTTCTAATATAGCATTTGCTTCCAAAAACTTTAAAATACCTGACAGTAGGAGTTCTTCCATACCACAGATCATAAGGTGTATTTGTTCCATTTGCTTTGACTTGTACTCTGTTATGAATGTAGACAACAGTATGAATAGCTTCTTTCCAATATACTTTCAGAAGGTTAGCTTCTTTGATCATTGTTCTAGTAGCTTCCTGAACTATTCTATTCTTCCTTTCAACTACTCCATTTTGCTAAGGAGTTTTAGGGGCAGACACTTGTCTCTTTATCCCATATTCTTCACAAAAAGCATTGAATTCATTTGAAGTAAACTCACCACCTCTATCGGACCTCAAATACTTGATTCTCAAGTCCATTTCATTTTCAACCATTGCTTTAAATGCCTTGAACTTGTCTAGGGCTTTTGATTTTTCTCTAAGAAAAGTAACCCAAGTCATTCTTGAACAATCATCAATAAGTAACATGAAATATCTATCACCTTGTAGACTTCTTATTCTTGTGGGACCACACAAGTCTGTATACACCAACTCTAATAGGCCGGTAGAGATTTGATCTTTTCTTTTGAAACTTATCTTTGTTTGCTTACCAAATTGGCATTCTTTGGAAATGACATTAGTGGGCTTCACAATCTTAGGCATGTCTCTTATAACTTGAACTGAGCTTATTCTCACTAGATCATCAAAGTTAATATGACACATTCTCCTATGCCATAACTAGGGATAACTTTAAGAACCCCCCCTCAGAGAAGGTGTATAAACCTGGCAAATCATGTATACGTCCCGAGAAAAATATTAATTTTATTGGTGAATTTTTTTATTTTTCTCAGAAAAAAATCTTATTTGGTGAATCTTTTGTAATCGCTAGAGGTCTATGGAAAATCATGGTGAATTGTAATTTTTTTAAAACCAATAAAATATTTTCATTGGCGATTAAAACTTATTTTCAAACCAATTAAATATTTTCGTTGGCAAATTAAAACCTATTTTCAAACCAGTAAATATTTATGTGGGTGAATTAAACTTGTTTTCAAAATAAGAAAATATTTTTGTTGGCGATTAAAATCTAATTTCAAACTAGAAAATATATTTACATTGGTGAATTAAACCAATTTTCAAAGCAATAAAAAAATTATTGGTGACTTTAAATATAGTTTTATACCAATAAAAAATTAATTGGCAAAATAAACTATTATGCCAATAAAAAATCATACTGTGTGAATGGCATCAGACTTTAGTTGAAGTTCCATTCCGGGCTGCAGTTTTGACACACCCATCTTTCTACATAAAGTCTCTGGAATAGAGACAAGTGTCAAGTAACAACGATTCTGATTAATGAAAATTAATAGATAATTATTTAATTGAGCTGCATAAATTGCCTTCCCAAAAACGTGCAATTGTGTTTTTCATGACATTCCTTATTTATTATGAAAGGACATAGGTCACTTTGATCATGGATGTCATTAAATGGAAAATATTCTAATAGATTTTGGTTGTCAGATGATCACAAATCGACGGCATAAGTACAAACACACCCAATTTCCCAAATTTGTAGTTGTACAACCGAGGACTTACGCTCTACCGTGCTGCCACCTTTGCACAATAATCAATAAAATATCTTATATATTTTATATATATGTCAACTATTGATCTAATAATATCTAATGGCTGCTAGTTGATTCTGGAGGATTTTGCTAGCAATGTGTAGTGTTGGAGACCTACCTTTTGGAATTGAACTACAACCGTTCATCTTTCATTCTAGGGTGCATCAAATGGTTAGTGTTTTGCAAGTATGGGCCTAACTGGTGTTGTCATTGATGTCAACATACTCTTGTTGCATTGATGTCAAGGATTGGATGAGCTGTGTGCTGAGGATATTGAGAAAATTAGTCCTATCAGAAATAGAGAAGAATAGTGAAGACAGTGAAGCTCTATGAAGTGAAGATCCCAGCTAGATGAAGATCAGAGAATGCATATCAAAGGGTTTGTAGATATGTGTCTAAAGATGATCCAGTCAAGATTTTAGAGGTCCGCATGAAGATTTGGAGAAGTTATGGCCATATGAGTAAAACTGGTTCTGGCAATTGTTCATAGGTGACAGAGTGACACAAATCGGTCTGGTGAGATCCGGAAATGCAATATCTTGTTCTGTAGATTTGGTGGAATGTTTAAGAAGCCAAGGTGAATTGACAACTCAATTGGTTCATGGTCTGGAGGTCCACAAGCATTTATTTTAATGTGACAGTGATGACATACTATGTTCTTGAGCAACTGGATGAAGATGCGAATGATTTTAGTAAGTAGAAGTGGTGTGGATGTTCTTGGTGATTCATGCAAGCTTGTGGGGGTCTCTAGATTGTGTCCAATTCATGTTGGCAATTCACATTGAAGATTGAGCTTGTAATTGAAGATTCACTCTCGGGTGATGGTGTTCTTCCTAATCATGGCCGACCAGATGTTTTACACATCTTGAGGATGATCTTGAAGATGTTCTGCAAAGCATGGCGTATTCCTCAAAAAAGAATTGAAGTCCCAGATATGTGTGGCCGACAATGTGGTGATACACATGAAGTTCATGTAACAAATCAAGTTGTATTTTTGTAATTGCTCTGTAATAGAATATGTTGTGTCGACTTTGATGATCATTCCAAAGTTGATACCATGTATAAATAAGAATTGTGAAGTCATTTCAAGTATCTTGAAAAAGATGAGAGGGTGGTAGAGAGGAGAAGAGTGAAAAGTAGAGTAGAAGTGTTGAGCTTAAATGGAACTGTCTCAAGAATGGTGAAGATGCTAATCTCCAATTCAAGTATGTAATATTTATATTCTGTAGACAGTGTGTCTCCTGTAGGCAGTGGGCCTCTTGTGAGCAGTGTGCTCAGGTAGTGAGCCCTAATTGGCAAGTGTCATTTTGTTCTTATTCTTTTAATAGAGAATATAATCTTGGGTTAGTTACCCCATGGTTTTTCCCTTAACCAAGTTTTCCACGTTAAAATATTGGTGTCATATGTGTTAATGTGTTTTTGCTCTTGAGATATCACATTGTGCTTCCATGATTAAATCATTATTATGCTATAGAAGTATAAGAAGGATTTAAGTTTTTACAGAAAAGAAAGTTTTGGTGACAACTGATTCACCCCCCCTCTCAGTTGTCTATCCTAAAACCAACAATTGGTATCAGAGCTAAGTTCCTCTAAAAGAGATTAATCGCTTGAGGAGATCTGGGATGTCTTCCTACAAGAAGGATAGTCTGAGGTTTGATGGAACTAATTACACTCTTTGGAAAAGCCACATGGAATATCACTTGCAATGTATGGGAATGCAATATTGGACCATGGCTACAAAGAAGTATGTTCCTCCAAAGAATGGTTCGACAACTGTAGATGAAATTAGAGATGCTGAAGATAATCTTTGAGCTAAAGAAGCCTTACTAAGTGCCTTGTTTGATTTAGAGCTGACAAATGTTATAGATTTAAAAATTGCATATGAGATTTGGTCAAAGCTAGAACTTCAGCATGAAGGAGACAAATATGTTAAATCTGCCAAGCTACAAAGTCTGAAAGGAAAATTTGAAAACCTAAAGATGAATGAAGATGCAAATATCACTACATTTATGCCAAAAGTAAATGAGCTTGTTTGTGGCATTAGGTGTACTGGTGGAACCTTGGACGAAGATGAGATTGTTGCCAAAGTTCTCAGATCCCTACCTCCTGCTTACAAAAACAAGGTTGCTGCTATTGAAGAATTCAGATCTTTATCAAATATCACAAGAGATCAATTGGTTGGAAAATTAGCTGCATTTGAATTGGCTGAGTTTGGAGATGCACCCCCCAAGACTGAATCTGCATTCAAAGCTAGTGCCTCTGTAAAAGGCAAACAAAGGTATGATCTAGGAAAGAACTCCTCAAAGAAAATATCATGGTATGAAAAATCAAGAAAAGATCTAGAAGAAGATGAGGTAGAAGCTGCTCAACTTGAAGCCCTTATTGTAAAAAGACTACCAAGAGGATCTAGTAAGTATGAAGGAAAATTGCCCTTCAAATGTTTCAACTGCAACAAGATTGGTCATTTTTCCTTCAAGGTGTCCAAAAAGATTTTTAAGGACTAATCCAAATAGATCAAAATTTCAAAAGAAATGTTACTATGTTCATGAAGATGATGATGGAGTAACAGATGATGAATTCGAGATAGGAAAAAAAATTGGAAGTGACTGGGTGTTTATTGCCATCAAGGAAGAAGATCCAATGCCTATTGAATCTGTCAATCATAAAATGGTAGAAAGAGCTCTGGCTGCCCAAGTTGAAGAAAATGATGAATGGGCCATTGACAGTGGATGCTCCCACCATATGACTGGTGACAAAAATAAGTTCATAGATCTGGAAAGATATGAAGGAGGAGTTGTAAAATTTGGTGACAATTCTACTGGTAGAATTAGAGGCAGAGGAACTATTTCTTTTGATGGAAAGATCAAAACCAGTGATGTGTTGTATGTTGAAGCTCTAAAGCACAATCTTCTCAGTGTTGGGTAGTTGGTGGACAAAGGCTATGATCTTCGATAAAAAAATGGAAAATGTAAGATCTTTGAAAGTTCTGGAACAGAGATTGCATCTGGTACTCAAACAAAAGGTAACATCTTCCACTTGGTTGGTACTACCAAAATTTGTTTATTTGTTCAAATTGATCAGAGTTGGTTGTGGCATAGGAGAATGTGTCACGTAAATTTTGATAATATCATCAAGATAAGCAACACTTAGGCTGTAAGAGATCTTCCAAGACTGGTGAAACCTACTAACAGTTTGTGCAAAGAATGTCATTTGGGTAAGTAGAGCAGAGTCACATTCAAAAGTAAGGAACAATCTTCTACCAGATTGTTGGACTTAGTACATACTGATCTATGTGGACCGACAAGAATTAGGAGTTTGCAAGGTGATAGATATTTCAAGTTACTAATTGATGACCATTCTTAGATGATGTGGGTGACTTTCCTAAAAGAGAAATATGAGGCTCTTGACAAATTCAAAATATTCAAGGCTATGGTAGAGAATGAAACTAGGTTAAACATAAAATGTCTTAGGTCTGATAGAGGTGGAGAATTCACATCTGGAGAGTTCATAGAATTCTGTGAGAAACATGGGATAAAAAGATAGTTATCTGCTCCAAGGACTCCACAGCAGAATGGAGTAGTGGAGAGAAAGAACTGGACCATCCAAGAAGCATCTAGAACCATGATGATGGAAGCAAATGTCCCTCAGATCTAGTGGAGAGAAGCTGTAAGCACTGTTGTCTATACTCTTAATAGGTACAAATCAAAAGCAATACTCGTAAGACCCCTTATGAACTCTGGTTTGGCATCACTCCCACTGTAAAGTATTTCAGAGTCTTTGGTAGTAAATGTTACATTCAAAGAGATGAAGACTTTGGCAAATTTGATGCTAGAAGTGATGAAGGAATATTCTTGGGTTATTCTACTCAAAGCAAAGCATACCGGTGTTATAACAAGAGATTGAGAAAGATTGTAGAAAGTAAAAATGTGAAGGTTGATGAAGGCATTGAAAAACCCTCAAGGTTTTATGAATATGAAGAAGATGATCAGAATGATGTTTTGGTCCAAGAAGTTCAAGCCCCTTCTGAAATTCAGATCTAGATTGATCCTGAGAATCCTGAAATATAGGAAGAAGAGATACATTTGAATGAACCTGTCCAAGAAATAGTAGTGCAAGAAATTCCCAAAACTCCTAGGTATGTAAGACTAAATCATTCTGAAGACCAGATCATAGGTGATAGAAGTAAAGGTGTTCAAACAAGAAGAAAGATTGCTCAAGTTTCAGAGAAGTATTGTTTGATTTCAAATATTGAACCAAAAATAGTAAGTGAAGCATGCAATGATGAAAGCTAGGCTAAAGCAATGGAGGAAGAGTTGATGCAGATTGAGAAAAATCACACTTGAGATCTTGTTCCCAGACCTAGAAACAAAAATGTGATTGGGACCAAATGGGTCTTCTGGAATAAACTAAATAAAGATGGTGAAGTAGTAAAAAACAAAGCCAGATTGGTTTGTAAGGGTTATTCTCAAGTAGAAGGAGTTGATTTTGAAGAAACTTTTGCTCCGGTGGCAGGAATTGAAGCAGTCATATTATTTCTTGATTTTTCTACCTTTAAGGATTTAAAAGTATATCAGATGGATGTCAAGTCTACCTTCCTAAATGGTGACTTGGAAGAAGAAGTATACATTGAGCAACCAGATGGATTTCAATTGTCTAATCATGGTGATATGGTCTACAAGTTGAAGAAAGCACTGTATGGACTCAAACAAGCCCTAAGGGCCTGGTATGAAAGATTGGATAAACATCTTTTGAAGATTGGTTTCAACGAAGGTATTGCTGACAGTAACTTGTACTTCAAGATTGGTCATGAAAATATCTTGATTGTTGAAGTATTTGTTGATGATATCATTTTTGGAGGAAGAGATAATATATGCAAGACTTTTGCAAATCAAATGAAAAGTGAATTTGCGATGTCTATGTTTTGGGAAATGAATTTCTTCTTGGGTCTACAAATCACTCGAACAAAGAAATGAATCTTTATATCTCAGACCAAATATGTGAAAGAATTGTTGACGAAATTTGGGATGGAAGATTCAAAACCAATGAATACTCCCATGGAAACCAGATGTAAACTAAGAAAAAATGATGAATCTCCTAAGGTTGATCAAAAAAAGTATAGGTCAATGATTGGAGGACTACTGTATCTTACTCAAACTAGACCTGAGATTATGAATGTTGTTGGTCTTGTTGCCAGATTCCAGGCCGGCCCTAGAGAATCTCATGTCATGGCAATCAAGAGAATTCTTGGGTATCTAAAGGGAACAGTTGAGTATGGTTTATGGTATCCTAGGGATCATGATTTATCTCTTCATGCATATACAAATGTAGATTGGGCAGGAGATGTGGATGACCGGAAGAGTACCAGTGGTGGTGCATTCTTTTTAGGGAAAAGATTGGTTTCTTGGTTGAGCAAGAAACAAGAGGCAATATCTATGTTCACTACAGAAGTAGAATATATTGCAGTAGCAGGTAGTTGCACTCAAGTATTGTGGATGAAGAAAATGCTAAGAGACATCAGAGTGGAGTATGAGGAACCTATCACAATCTTCTGTGATAACTCAAGTGCAATAAATATATCAAAAAATCTAGTGTTGTACTAAAAGACAAAACATATATCCATTAAGTTTCACTTTTTGAGAGAGCAGGTGAACACAAATGAAGTCAAATTGGAGTTTGTGCCCTCAAAGGATCAGATTGCAAACATTTTTACTAAACCTCTACCTAAGGACTCTTTTGAGTATCTCAGGGAGAAGTTAGGGGTTATTACCCCTCTGGCTTTGAATTAAGGTGCACTGATGTGCATCAGCCTGGTGGATCTCACAGTCATATCTTATGGTCCAGATTGATGATAGGAAGCTGCCACTCAGGGGGAGCAGTCTGTATGATTCTAAAGTATTGATGCAAGTATGTGCCCTTTGACATTGATGTCAAAGGGGGAGAGAAGACATGTTAAAAACAAAAGTGGTTGCTGATCAAAGGGCGAGGAGCAAAGAAAGAGAAGACATATGAATTATTGCTGCTGATAGGCAGAGCTATGTCAGTTAGTGAGGAGAAGTTCTTGTCTTGATGGTTAAAACAATTTTTCACATCATATGTTGCCATCAATGACAAAGGGGAAGATTGTTGCAAGTATGGGCCTAACCAATGTTGTCATTGATGTCAATATACTCTTGTTGCATTGATGTCAAGGATTGTATGAGCTGTGTGCTAAGGATATTGAGAAAATTAGTCCTATCAGAAATAGAGAAGAACAGTGAAGATAGTGAAGATCTATGAAGTGAAGATCCTAGCTAGAAGAAGATCAGAGAATGTGTATCAAAAGGTTTGTAGATATGTGTCTAAAGATGATCCAGTCAAGATTTGAGAGGTCCGCATGAATATTTGGAGAAGTTATGGCCATATGAGTAAAACTAGTTCTGACAGCTATTCAAAGGTGACAGAGTGACACAAATTGGTCCGGTGAGATCCGGAAATGCAATATCATGTTCTGTAGATTTGGTGGAATGTTTAGGAAGCCAAGATGAATTGACAACTCAATTGGTTTGTGGTCTGGAGGTCTGTAAGCATTTATTCTAATGTGACAGTGATGATAGACTATGTTCTTGAGGTTCCAGATGAAGATGCGAATGATTTCGGTAAGTAGAAGTGGTGTGGATGTTCTTGATGATTTAGGCAAGCTTGTGGGGGTCTCTAGATTGTGTCCAATTTGTGTTGGCGATCCGGATTGAAGATTGAGCTCGTAATTGAAGATTCACTCTTAGGTGATGGTGTTCTTCCTAATCATGGCCAACCGGATGTTTTACACATCTTGCAGATGATCTTGAAGATGTTCTGCGAAGCATGGTGTATTTCTCAAAGAAGAATTGAAGTCCCAGATATGTGTGGTCGACAGTGTGGTGATACGCATGAAGTTCGTGTAACAAATCAAGTTGTATTTTTGTAATTGCTCTGTAATAGAATATGTTGTGCCAACTTTGATGATCATTCCAAAGTTGATGTCATGTATAAATAAGAATTGTGAAGTCATTTCAAGTATCTTGAAAAAGATGAGAGGGTGGTAGAGAGGAGAAGAGTGAAAAGTAGAGCAGAAGTGTTGAGCTTAAATGGAATTGTGTCAAGCATGGTAAAGATGCTAATCTCTACTTCAAGTATGTAATATTTATATTCTATAGACAGTGTGTCTCCTGTAGGCAGTGGGCCTCTTGTGAGCACTGTGCTTGGGTAGTGAGCCCTAATTGGCAAGTGCCATTTTGTTCTTATTCTTTTAACAGAGAATACCATCTTGGGTTAGTCACCTCGTGGTTTTTCCCTTAACCGGGTTTTCCACAACTAGTAGTAGCTCGCCTATGGTAAATAGGTCATGTATAAACAAATACTATGCGCTTATAGGAAAATAGCTTGCTTATGGTCAAAAGGCTAGCATACATAGAAAAATGAGTCACTTTTAGCAAAAGTAGGCAGCTGCTAGGAGTCAAAAGTCAAATTGTGAATGCAGGAAACTGACAAGGTGTGCTGAATGATACAGGAGGTACTACCACCATTATTGTCTCGGGAGCCACATCCTAGGGACTTGCGATTAGCTAGGATATTGGATGTAGAGGAGTAGCTATTCTTAGATATTATTAGTTTAGAGCATGTGTCAAGATTAGAGCTAGTGCAGGCACATCGAGGACTGATGGCATCGATGGTTGAGCTATGGAGGAGCAAGCATAGTTCATTCTTGTTGCTGGCGGGAGAGGCGACGATTACTTTAGAGGACATGTTCTAGATTTTGTGTGTTCCTATTAATGGAGACAAAGTAGATTATGATCCTAATATGGGTCCTACTACATTTAGGCAATTGTTCAGGACTCCAAACATTGGGACTGAGGGCTCGAAGATTCTGATGGCTAGGATGGAGGAGCTATGTGATAGATTACAACGAGTAGTTGTGGTGATCATCAAATGGCTGGTGGGAGATAGACGAGCTAGAAGTTTTTTGGCTGGATGGGGGATAGTGATGGAGGAATTTTTTTCATATGGTAGCAGATATGCATGCGCATAGTGTGTACTGGGATAGCTATATCATTATCTGCATGACTACACATATATGTTTGGAACTAGTATGTCAGCTGGAGTCACAGTGTTGCATGCATGGGCTTATGAGCACATTCCGATGATGAGGCTAGATGGATGGGTGGCTAGAGTAGTAGGAGAGCCATATGCGAGGATATACAGAGGAGCTCTTACTTATCGACAGTGGTGAGGGATAGTATACTGGAGGTGGACTTTGGATGAGGTGGATAGATTTGTATGGAGGCCATGGCTTGGATGCGAGAGATGGGACGAGGAGGATGGAGAGCTTGTCTATGCAAGGTAGGCTAGATATATTTTTGGTCACAAGATATATATTATAGAGCACTATTTGGCTGAGAGGGTGTTGAGATAGTTTGGGGTTCCACAGGCAGCACTAGTAGGGGATGCCATTTTTGGGAGGATGCGACAAGAGGTTTTTGATTGGGGGCCAGAGATAGTGGTTAACACAGCATTGGTGGAGAGGGATGGATTACAGCCAGTTATGTGGCAGTGGAGGTAGGGTCCTGCAAATCTAGGGGCTTTACCAGATTATGATGCACACTGGGTTATAGCTAGGCTGACTTGGTTGATGAAACCTGGGGAGATAGGGGAGATTGGGATGGAGAGGCCAGTTAGGAGGAGGACATGATCTCTAGTAGCACAAGTAGTAGTGCCAGTAGCTCCAGACATACAGATACAGGGACAGGTGCCACCACAGGTTCTTGCACAGCCACATGCATAGGGGCTAGGAGATGATGATGTGGGGATACAGTAGCTTAGACAGAGGATTAGAGACGAGAGGAGATGGAGGAAATGGGATCAGTTCAGGTTGAGGAGAGTGGAGATAGACAGACATCAGGCGGTGATAGGGTTGCGGCATGCTAGAGCTCAAGCTCAGACTTATCAGGCACATTTGTAGGCTAGGGCATAGGTAGGAGATGGATAGGATGATGGGACACTAGCTAGAGTTATTGGAGAGAAAGATGTAGCCATGCAGCAGGTATAGGCAGTTATGGCTGAGAGAGATACTGTGGTAGAACAGGTTTAGGCTATGACTGTTGAGAGGGATGTAGCCATGTAGTAGGTGCAGGCTATCACAACAGAGAGAGATGCTTTGAGGATGGAGAGAGATAGGGAAGTGGCTACCTTGGGGATAGATGGAGCTACTATGTATCTGGCCACCCAGTTGACACAGACATAGGGAGAGCTAAGGAGAGCATAGGGTGAGGCTGAGTATTATAGAGGCTTATATTATGGAGCAGTGCCTATAGAGCAGAGATAGCCTAGCTTCAGGAGCATATCAAGGGCTTCTAGTTCATGGAGGATAGGAGGATCACTGTCTATAGCTTCAGTGATGGGGCCTCCTAGAGATGGCAGGCTAGGTGCAGGACCCAGTGGTGGCAGACAGGGCAAGGGAGCTACCAGTAGTCACTAGGGCTACCTTGTTTTGTTGTATTGTATTGTATCATGATGAGGTCGATGAGTTGATTGTACATACATTCTTTGATGGCTCATGGATAGCCCATGTTGTATTTCTAGACACTTGTATATTGATACATGTGATATATATATATATATATATATATATATATATATATATGATGGCTTTGATTACCTATTTGATGTTGTAATGATTAGGGATGCACTTATGTTATTATGTTATGCATTTTTTTGTATTTTCATGATCTATATGGATGTTTATGCAAATGATATGAATATGCAAATGGTAATAATAGAAATATCTTATGCTAATGGTAATGTATGGTAATGAAAATGCACATAATGGTAATGGATAATAATGAGATTATGATAATGATATGGACCTATATATGCCTAACACACTTGTTTTGCAGGATGAAGACAAGGGAAATCACAAAAGCAGACAAGGAGAATGAAAGGAAGATGATTGATCTTGGTTGAGGACTATATAAGATGATGATGGAATGGAGAAATGATATAACAACTTTTAAAGTAATTGCTCAAAAATAAATAAATGCAATCCTTATGTTTGATATAGCATATGGATGTTATGCACGAGGGTATAGAAGACCAAGGTGTTGAAGTATCTAATGCATAACTAGCGTACTACAATCTTGTCTAAACGCATGAGGTCAAGATGTTGAACCACCATACACAAGATATGAATAGCAGCTAATGTTTTGAGATGGACTTTGATGCTACAAGAAAAGGTTTGAGCTTATCTCCACTACACATAATGACACCTTGTTGGTTATATGTATGGGGCTAGTTCTTAACATAGAATAGTCTCAAATGCATAAGAGATTGTTTAGCTTCTCAGATGCAAAATATATTGATATGTAAGATGCTAATCCCAACACGTACAAGATACCAATACCCATAGGAAGAGAATAAGATCATTCCACAGACACAACATACAAAAGGAATATGACCATGCCCCATTCTGTACTTCATCACCACATACCAAGATATAGATAAATCAAGGTAGTCTTGATTAGGCATAAGAAAGGGACAAAAGATAAATCAAAAGATAAAATAAAGATACTGTCATCATGTTCTCTTGCCAAATTTAAGTGCTCTTAAATGGATTTAAGCTGGTGCCTTGTTGAGAGGAAAGTTGCATCCTGTTGAAGGCTAGAGATGTTGATAAAATGCTATAGCAGATGTTGGCTTAAGGCATGTGGAGAAATAGCTTTAAGCTTATCCCTGATTTGTTAAAGTGCTTGAGCTGTCTCTGATACACATAGTCTACTTCGTGCTTGAGTTGGTCAAAGAGAAGAAGATGGAAGATGAAAGAAGATGAAGATGAGGTGGATCATTTGTGCTTGCATACTGGATACTTGCTTTGTATTCCAGACTGCCTACATACCCTATATCCATGGGATTAAAGTACATTACGATGATGATGAGACGTGATTAATATGTAGTTCTAGGTTTGTTGATGATGTAAGTGATGAAAGATAGAAGAAAGGGAGATGAAAGATTGGAGGATGATTAGAAGAAAGATGAAATATGGATGATGGAAAGAGGAGGGCTATCATCTATGCTTGAATCAGAGTGCTTCCTTCGAATCTCAGATTGCCTACATACCCTGTATCCACGAGATCAAGGCTTTGAATGATAGAGCTGAGATGTAGTTCTTGCTTATTGTGTTGATGGTTGATGTCAAAGGATCAACTTTATTGCTTGGATTTTGTGATGTTTTGATTTTTTTTTTTTTGGATTTTTTCTGTTTTGATTATTTTGATGATTGGATTGTTTTGACGTTGGTTTCAGATGTTTGTTGTGTTTTGGTTGAAATGTTATGAGCTAGAGTTGTAGGTATCCACTTCCAAATAAGGCTTTACCAAGTGCCCCCAATGTGGGATGAAGATTGCTTGGAAGACATTGCAATGGATGTGATCATGCAAATAGTGTGCTACGGTGCCAAATGATATCTTAACCCCAACAAAGTCTGAACTACAAAAGCTAGCATGGCAGAGGCAAGGGAGAAAAGGATTTTATTATGGATGGATAAGGGATAATGGTTTATATAAGATAATAGTGGATTATGATATGGATTATGGAGACAGGATAATAGATGGATGTCATGGAAAGCTGTGATCAAACAAACAAAGTGAATAATGGAGGCTGGTCTCTACACATAGCGCTTGTTTGTCAGGTTTTCACTATGGTACTTATCCAAGGCACTTGTTTACTAGGTTTTCACCAGAGGATGAATTATTTATCTTGTACTATATTTTTTGTCATCCAAAGTGCCACAAAGTGGTTTTCACTATTGGATTTTTTTTGTTTTTTTGTTTTTTTTATGGGATATGTTAAGACTCATGGGTAGAACTTCTTGAGATGAATGCTATTGACTGGTTCATCCAAGGGAATGCCTTCAGGTGTGGAGAGAGTGTATTCTCCTGATCCATAGATTGATGTGATGACAAAAGGACCAAGCCAATTAGGTTCAAACTTGCCCTGTTTCTCATGGTGTTGCTGATTCCTTTGATTTTCTTTAAGGACAAGATCTCCAACTTGAAATCTTCGTTCTTGGATCTTCTTGTTGTAGCTGCGACGTAGCCAATTTTGATAGAATTGGAGATGATTGAGTGCTGTAAGACGTCATTCATCTAATAGCTCAAGATCATGGAGTCTAGATACTCTATATTCTTCATCTGAGATAGTATGCTGTAGAGATACTCATGGTAAGGGGATCTCAACCTCGATAGGTAAAATAGCTTCAATGCCATACACAAGAGCATAAGGTGTAGCACCAGTGGGAGTTCTGATACTTGTTCTATAAGCCCATAATGCAGGATTAAGTTGTAGGTGCCAATCACGACCAGGTTCATTGATTGTCTTTTTAAGGATCTTGATGATTGTTTTGTTAGAAGCCTCAGCTTGGCCATTACTTTAAGGATAGTAAGGTGTAGAGAATCTATGTTGGATATGGAACTTATTGCAAAGATCTCTAACCTCTTGGTTCTTGAAAGGATGACCATTATCAGTGACAATGGCTTGAAAAACTCCATATTGGTAAATGATATAGTGTAAGATAAACTTAGATATTTGCTTGCCAGTAATGTAAGTCATTGGTATTGCTTCCACCCACTTTCTGAAGTACTCAGTGGTGGTAATAATGAACTTATGACCATTTGACAAAGTAGGATGAGTTTTACCTATGAGATCAAGTCCCCACTGCGAGAAGGGCTAAGGAGTAGTGATAGGCTGAAGTTCATGTGTCGGTGCATGTATTAAATCCCCATGTTTTTGACATTGTAGACATCTCTTTGCAAATTGTTGTGCATCTTTCTCCATAGTTGGTCAATAGTATCCATCTCATAGAAGTTTCTTAATAAGACCAGGGCCAGTGGAATGCGATCCACAGACACCTTCATGTGTTTCACATAAGGCAACCTTTGCTTCCTCATAATCAAGACATCTAAGAAGGATACCATCAAGACTCTGACGATATAGGGTGTCTCCTAAGATGGTGTAGAGAGAGGCTCGACGGATAAAGGTTTTTCATTGGGTGTTAGATAGTTGAAATGGAAAGGTTTGATTGAGGAGATACTCATATATATCCTCATACCAAGGTGAATTGGGACCAACAATCTCACATATAATCTCAGATTGCGATACTTCAAATGTTGGAATCAGAAGTTGTTCAACCAAAAACTCACACTTATGTGTATTGGATGACATGTCTAGAAGAGATCCAATAATAGCCATGGCATCTACTGCTTTGTTTTATATCCTTGGGATCTATTCAAAGGTGATACTATAAAAGTACTTCTTGAAATCATCAACCATTACCTTATATGGAAGAAGCTTCTCATCTTTTGTTTGATACTCATCTAAGACCTGTTTGATGACTAATTGGGAATCACCAAAAACTTGTAACTATTTAATAGCCCATTGTACTACCATGCGTAATCCTATGATTAAAGCTTCATATTCTGCTATGTTGATGGTACATGGAAATGCAATTCTGTATGACTTCAAGATACAATCTCCTTGAGGGGTAATAAACAATATCCCTACTCCTGATCCATGTTTTGTGTAAGATCCATCAAATATAGTTGCCACTATGTTGGTGAAGTTAGATTGAACAATTCTTCATCAGGGAACTCTGGATGTATTGGATGAATATCTGTGATAGGTGCTGTGGCTAACTGATCGGTGATAACTTGTCCTTTTATGGCCTTGTGATCCACATATTGTATATCAAATTCACTTAAGATCATAACCCATTTTGCTAGTCTTCCTATAAGGATTGCTTTGGAGAGAAGATATTTGAGTGGATCAACATTAGATATGAGCTTTGTTGTTTGGTTTAACATATAATGTTGCAACTTTTGGGAAGAAAACACCAATGCTAGGCATGCTTTTTTTAATAGGTGAATAGTTAAGTTCATATCCCACAAGAGTTCTACTGATATAGTAAATGGCTTGTTCTTTTCCTGAATCATCATGTTGAGCTAGAAGGGCACCCAATGTTGCTACTATTGAAGATATGTAGAGTAGTAGTGGTCGATCTAGTATAGGAGGTACTAAGACATGAGGTGTTTCTAGATATTCTTTTATTTTGTCAAAGGCCTGTTGACATTTTTCATCCCACTTAAAAGGTTCAGCCTTGTGAAGGAGATGTTGAAAAGGATGACACTTATCTACCAGTTGTGAGATAAACCTACGAATGGATTGTAACCTTCCTTGTAGACTACGAAGCTGCTTCAAATTTGATGGTGGAGGCATTTCCATGATAGATTTTACTTTGTCAGGGTCCACTTCTATTCCTCGTTGAGACACAATGTATCCCAACAATTTACCAGATGTTACACCAAATACACATTTCTTTGGGTTCAGTCTAACTTGATACTTCTCTAATCGATCAAAGATCTGTGCTAGTACCTGTAGATTTTGTACTCTTGTCTTGGATTTTCCTAGAATATCATCAACATAATCTTCCATGATATCTAAAAGGGACAATTGAGTATGGATTGTGGTATCCCAAAGATCATGATTTTTCTCTTCATTCATATACAGATGTAGATTGGGCAGGAGATGTGGATGAACGAAAGAGTACTAGTGGTAGAGCATTCTTTTTGGGGAAGAGATTGGTTTCTTGGTTGAGCAAGAAACAAGAGGCAATATCTCTGTCAACTACAGAAGTAGAATATATTGCAGCAGTAAGTAGTTGCACTCAAGTTTTGTGGATGAAGCAAATGCTAAGAGACATAAGAGTAGAGTATGAGGAGCCTATCACAATCTTCTGTGATAATTAAAGTGCAATAAACATATCTAAGAATCTGGTGTGGCATTCAAAGACTAAACATATATCCATCAAGTTTCACTTTTTGAGAGAGCAAGTGAACAAGAATGAAGTCAGATTGGAGTTTGTGCCTTCCAAGGATCAGATTGCAGACATCTTTACTAAACCTCTACCTAAGGACTCTTTTGAGTATCTCAGGGAGAAGTTAGGGGTTATTGCCCCTTCGGTGATGAACTAAGGTGCACTGATGTGCATCAGTTTGGTGGATATCACAGTCATATCTTGTGGTCCAGATTTATGATGGGGAGTTGCTCCTCAGGGGGAGCAGCTGGTATGATTTTGAAGTGATGGAAATGCAAGTATGTTCCCTTTGCCATTGATGTCAAAGGGGGAGAGAAGACATGTGAAAAACAAGTGGTTGCTAATCAAAGGGGGAGTAGGAAAAGAAAATAAGACATGTGAATGGTTGTTTCTGATAGGGGGAATTGTGACAGAAAGGAGAAGTTTTTGTCTTGATGGTTAAAACAGTTTTTCATATCATATGTTGCCATCAATGACAAAGGGGGAGATTGTTACAAGTATGGGCCTAATAGGTGTTGTCATTGATGTCAACATACTCCTGTTGCATTGATGAATAGGATTGGATGAGCTGAGTGCTGAGGATATTGAGAAAATTAGTCCTAATCAGGAATAGAGAAGAATAATGAAGATAGTAAGGTAAAGATCCAAGAGAAGATGACTCTTAGAGGATGTGGTTCAAAGGGTTTGTAGATATGTGTCTTAAGGTGATCCAGTAAAGATTTCAGAGGTCCGCATGAAGATCTGAAGAAGTTGTGGCCGCTCAAGTAAAACCAGTTCCGGCAGGTGTTCGGAGGTGACAGAGTGACACAGACAGGTCCAGTGAGATCTAGAAATGCATTATCATGTTTTGCGAATCTAAGGGAGTGTTGAGGAAGTCTTTGTGAAGTTTCAACTCGATTGGTTCATGGTATGGAGGTCTGCAGGCATCTATTCCTTTGTGACAGTGATGACAGACTATGTTCTTAAGATTCTGGATGAAGGAGAGAAGGATTTCAGTAAGCAGATGAAGTGTGGATGTTCTTGGTGATTCAGGAAAGCTTGTGGAGGTCTTTGGATCATGTCCAGTTTGTGTTGGTGGTCCGCATTAGAGTTGGAGTTTGTAATTGAAGAATAACTTCTAGATGATGGTGTTCTTCCTGAGATTGGCGGACCGGATGAGTTACAAATCCTGCGGATGTTCTTATAGATGTTTGCTGACTTAGATGATTATTCCTAAGTTGATGCCTTATATAAATAATGAATTATAAAGTCATTTCAAAGTGTGTCTTGTGGAGATGTGAGTGTGGTAGCTAGGAAGAGAGCGAAAGGCAGAGCAGAAGTATTGGGCTTAAATGGAACTGATTCAAGCATGGTGAAGATGCTATTCTCTAGTTCAAGTATGTGATACTTATCATTTTGTAGACAGTGTGTCTCTTGTAGGCAATGATCCTCTTGTGAGTAGTGTGCTCAGGCAGTGAGCCCTAATTGGTATGTGCCATTTTGTTTCTTCTATTCTTTCAACAGAGAATACAATCTTGGGTTAATCACCCCGTGGCTTTTTCCTTAACTAGGTTTTCCACATCAAAATCTTGGTGTCTTATGTGTTGATGTGTTTCTGCTCTTGATTTAATGCATTATGTTTCCATGATTGATTTTTTGATATGCTGCTAAATCACAAAAGGATTTAAGTGTGTAATTGGAAAGAAAGTTTTTGACAACTGATTCACCCCCCCTCTTAGTTGTCTATCCTGAATCTAACATAAGATTCATTTGATACGGCATTGGTTGACAAATACTTCTATGTGGAGGGCTTCATTATGTGATGGGTTGATAGATGGTCGAAGATCTTTGTCAGAGAAAGTTAGGTGGCAAGGGGCTGCAATGCTAGCTACCATAGATTATTAGGCATCGAGGATTCTTGTAATGCTTTATCAAGGATAGCCTTATGGGTGGGGGATATATGAAGCAATTCAAGGATGGAGATATGTGCAGGTATTTTGCCACGGTGATCAAGGATATTATAGCTAGAGGACGATTGACATGTGCTCCTTGAATGGTAACCTCTTCTAGTAGTTACAATGCAATCGAGTGCTTTGCCTTGGATAGTAATGGTAGAAATGCGGGCTTGGTCAATGCGGCCAATCATGGATGACTCATAATTGTAGTGGATGGCATTCCTAGTATGAGGGTTACTTGGTTTGTCATGAGATGGAAGTGGATTCTTGAAAGCATTTAGATCATAGTTCAATGTCGGTTGCTGCGTAGGTTGTGATGTTGGAGGTGTGATTTTAATTAAACCTTGATCAATGCAATCTTGAATGACATGCTTTAAGCACATATAACCATTTGTTTTATGTCCCTTGACTCTATGGTATTCACAATACTCGTTCTCTTTATACCACAGAGCTTTGAAGACTAGTTCTCTGTTGGGTGGTGCATCCGGTAATATGATATCTCCCACTCAGACAAGTTTTTGAAAGACTACCTCCATAGGTTCCGCTAAAGGAGTAAATTGTCGTTGAGGTGTTGGATTTGTTCTTGGTCAGTTTCGTTGAAAACGTTGATTTGCTGTAGATGCGGCTTAAATGTTAATAGGAGCTTTCAGTATTTGTATGTTCTTTGCATCCACGATACCATCATCAACAACATTCTTGTTCTTGTTCCAAAAGCATGATTTATCATTGGAGTTCTGAGGATTGTTTTTGTTATCTCTGAAAATCTTGATAGTACCCTTAGCAATTAAAGCATGTTCAATGATGGTTCCTTTGGAAATAAGTTCATCAAAGGTGCTAGCACTTTGCAATTGTATTTGGAACGAAAGCCCAGGATGAAGATTTTAGACGAAGCTATCAAATTGTTGTTTCTCAGGAATTTTCCATGATATTTTGCTAGCCGTATTACACCATCATTGAGTAAATGAGGAGAAAGATTCACCATTGCATTGTTTGTTGTTGACAAGGTCGTTCATGTTCACTTCATGTTTAATGTGATCAAAATTTGTTTGCTAGTTTCACAAAAGACTTAATTCCTAGAGGTAAATGAGAGAACCATTCAAGAGCTTGTCTCGCTAAGCTTTGAGGAAATAGTCTCAAAAGATATGTATCATCTTGAGAAACATCAAGACATGCAACAAAAAATGCTCTAAGATGGTCTTCTAGATTTCCTTTTCCTTTGTATTTGTCAAATTGTGGAATTTTAAAGTGTGGCAGAAAAGATGTCATATGAAGTGACTTGTCAAATGGATAAGCGCATGTCTCCTAAGGAAAATGTCTTCTTGCTTTGTCCTACTAGCTTGTTAATCATTTGTTCAACATTCGCATGAGAAAGGTACTGTTGTTACAAAGCAGGTTGATGGTTTGGAGGTGAAGTGTAATATGGTGTATATTGTGGTTGTTGTTGCGGGATGTATGAGGGCATGACCGTTTGTTGAGGTTGCGTGCTCATAATATATGTCAAAGGATTAGTATGTGACACATATATGTTTGAGGATTGCTGTCCTTGAGACACAAGTGGTGGTTGGGCATATTGCGATGAATTAACGCCAAGGGTTTGCATCACATGGGAAGCAGAAGATGGATTGATGTTAGTCAATGGTTGTGAATTCAGAGCTGGATTTGTAATATGGTAGATGATGGAAGGATTGGTGGGTGCAGAGGAAGGATGGACATTTGGGTTTTTGTTTTGGACAACATGAGCATTGGTATATGTCATGTGTTGGGTGATGATGGGTACTCCTTGGGTTGCATAAGATGGATTGATGGTTTGTGAGGGATTATATGAGGATGGCGAAAGTGATGTAAGTTGATCAACATAAGAGACAGTGGTGCTAGGATTAGCTTGTGATATAATGGGCGGGTCACTCATGTCAATGAGACTAACATTGGGGTTATATGGTGTGTTGGATGGATTTGTGGAAATTGTGGAGACCATATTAGCAGTGATAGGAATATGAATGTGGGACGTGGTTTCCACATGTGATGCAATAGTAGTAGCAGATTGCAATGGTTGCAAAACTTGTATGGTTTGTGGTGTTTGGATAGCTTGCAAAACTTGTAGAGTTTGCGGTATTTGGATGGCTTGTGATGTTTGAGGAATTTGCACTTGTGCAACATGGACAACTTATGTTACTTGAGAGTGAGATACGGTCATGGTAGGAGAAGGCATATGTTTGGAACATGGAAAGGTGGAACACTCAGATTTTGTAAAAGAAAAGGAAGTACGTTGGTTGGAGTTATCAAAGGTTCTAAAGTGTACTCCGAGCATGGTGCGTTGGATGGAGTAGCAATAGGCAATGAAAGAGATGGGTTGGAAGGTGGATTTTGTAGCATGAACATGGTATGAGATGGTGTGGCTATAGTGGATGGTCCCTTTGTAACAACAGCGGGAGTGTTTGGATCGTGTTCTCAAATAGTAGATATGTCAAAGTCACTTGGTAATTTAGCTCCCATATGTGCTAATTGCAGGAAGTAGTGATTAGGATCAGATAAAACAAGCTTCTCAACTTTATCCCATACGTGTGTGTCTCTAAATTCTGATAAGTCCTCTTGGGATTGCTCTTCATAAGTCTCTGAAAATATTTGAGGTTACACTTGTTGTGAAGATGACGGTCTAACAGTGTATCCTTCAGGCACAAACATGTGAGAAGGCATGCTGATTGTAAATTGAGTTGCATCTCTAAGGGGCATTGATTGAGATTGTTGCATCTTGGCTTCCATCTCAGCTTGCAATTTTGCTTCCATTTCAGCTCTATATTGGCTCCTAGTTTGAAGCATGATGGTTGATGTTTTGAAAATTGGACTTGGCTTGTCAAGGTTGAGACCCAAAAGGTGATGGTTTGCTAATTGTTTGGTGTTGGTTTATTTTGCTAATTTGCTGGTTGCTTGGTTGATTGTTTGATTGCTATTGATTGTTGTTGGGTTGCTTGGTTGAGTGCTTGTTGATAAACTTCCCTAGAGGATAACTCACACACTCAAGGGAAAAGCTAGTTGCTGATGTTGTTTGCTAGTTTTGATAGGGCTAAGTAAAGCCAAAAGGATAATGTTTGGTTGCTGGTTTTGTTAGTTGGTTACTGTTTTGGGGTCTCAAAAGGATGGAAGCTCAAAAAAGTCCAATGGATTGATATGCTCAAGATAGAAGACAATGCTCAGGTGACTGTGGATGCTCAGAAGACTGTCTAAAAGCTGATTATAGAGCTAAGAATGTCTAAAAGTGCTACTAATTGGGTTGGATGGATACTGATTGCTAATATTTGACCAAAAGCGACTGGTAATAGCTTAAAAGTGACTCAGATGAGGCCAAAAGCGACTCAGATGAGGCTTAAAAGTGAGTAAGATTTTGTTTTAGATGACAGACTGTAGTGTTGACCAGAGGTGACCAGTTTTACCAGAGGCAATCAATTTCAGGCTAAAAGTGATTTACTATTGTTTAAAAGTGACACGGGTTTGCCAGAAGTGAGTAGCTGTTGATTAAAAGTGATCTAGTTTTTGTAAAAGGTGAACAACTACTGTTTAAAATTGATCTAGATGTCTGAAGGCGAACAGTTAAGGTTCAAAGATCTGTGTCTGACAGGGAATATGTTTGAATAATGTTTTTGATAGGAAAATAATAATTACAGTCACTCACACTCACAACATACACAAGCTTGTACAACCTAGGCTAGGAAAGGACTATATTTGTTGATTCCCCTTGCCATGCCTATTCAAAGTAGATAGCTTCAGGATCTTGGTAGCATCGGCTCCTCTCCACAGAACTCACTTCTCATGCATACCAAGATCTAAGTTTTCCAAGGCTTGTCCCCCCACCAAACCTTAGGATTGTCCCTACTATCTCTACTAAGAACCATGAGAATCAGGGAGGCTTTAAAGGTCCCATCTTTTGCGTCAACAAATAGAGGGTTTTTAGCTACTACACAAGGTTGCTAGCAAGGGTATCCATTTGGGTGGCTATACATACGACATCGTTACTATCTGATATGGAGTCTCCCAGCCTTCAAGGGTTACGCCTTTGAGGGTTTTGGGGGAGGTTGGTTGTCGGTATAACACAACAACACCCATTGTTTGTGGCTTTCGACACAAACACTTTTCTTATATAGCAATTCGGAAGGACTTGGCTTTAGCTCGTTATCGCTTGGGTCGTACCCCTTCTCACACTGGGAAGGCAGGCCCTCTAAAGATAATAACAAGTTCTCATACACCCAAGATCCATTTGATAGGCAAGGGGAGAGGATACTTTTGCTATTAAATTTGGGTTACAAACATATGCAACAAGTAATCCAAAAAGATAAATCAAGCACACAGCAAACAATAATTCTTTTTAAGCACCAAGCCCAAATGTTCCTAAATTAGTGATAAAATATAATGTCTTGGACCGATTGGAGCTACAATAGATATGCTAGTAGTTTCACAACCTCCTTTTCTTGGACAATCAATAAGATGCTGCACAAATAACTGATTAGTAGCCAAGAAAACTGAACTGTAAATGATAAAACTAAAAGCGACACGGTTACTAGAGGTGATCAACTGTTGATCAAAAGTGATCTGTATTTAGTTGAAGGCGAGATGTTACTAATCATAAGTGATGCAGATTGACCCAGATGTGAGCAGTTAAGACTCAAAAGCGATGCAAAAAATCAAAATGTGAATGTTAAGGCTTATAAGCGACCAAGCTATGCCAAATGTGTAAAAATCCCTGCATAAAGTCAGATGTAAATGAAAAACTCTAATTTATAGGAAGTGATCCAGACAACTAGAAGTAATCAGTTTCAGCTTAAAAGTGACGCAAATTATGATAGACATGACCATTGTTTGCTTAGAAGCGACGTGAAAAAGACAGGAAGCGACCACTGTAGGCTTAGGAGTGACCCAAAAAATGCTGAAAGCGGTAGATTTCGGCTTAAAAGTGATGCGGATGTTTTGAAAGCGACTAGTTTTCACTTAGAAGTGACTGAAACTTGCTGTAAGCACTCAAAAAATTTGATCTTCACAAAAAACAACTTCAAACATCAAAGTTAATCAAGGATGTGGGTCCCACCGGGCATGCCAAAATGTGATAGGTAAAATAAGATTAATAAAATCAAGCACATAATTGAAAACCTAATCCTACCACCATCAAATAATCAAATCCAAGTGAAATAAAAAATATGCAATTCAAGAACAATATCACCTAGATTGTATGATTCCTTGTTTATAATGTGGATTGCTTCTCAACAATGAACAATTATGAGGATAAAAGCTACCATGATGGATGGATGATATTGATAATATGCAAGATGAATGCAAAAATGCTCAATATGCTCAAGATGATAATGTAGATGCTATATGAAAATGATGGATAGATGTAGTATGGAATGAGAGGGTGTTTATATAGATCTCAACTAGAATCAATCAACAGTGGAGATTTGGTGGCTATGTGAATGGCTAAGATGAATTGATAGTCATAGGTGAATATATAAATGACAAGTGGAGGGAAGATAAGGCTTATGTGTGACCATGTACATAAAAAGTACTACATGTGAAAGATATTAAATAAAAGATGTAGTACCACACATGTTTTTAAATAAAAGCTACACACATGTCAGCTCATGATAAAAGACAAAGATAAGTGATAAGAGAAATTAATTAAATAAATAAAATTTATTTAATTAATTGGAAAGTGGACTTATGAAAAGAATTTTAATTAAATAAATAAGATTTATTTAATTAAAATAGATAGAAATAAAGATAATTAAATAATTAAAGATTATTTAATTATAGATTTGAAGAAATAGATAATGAATTAATTAAATAAATATAATTTTTTTTAATTAATAGAAGAAATAAGTGATAGGGAAATTGCTCAAGTGTGTTAGACAAATGCAGATGATAGCTAATGCAATATTTGATACTAATGATAATTAGGTCAATTTTGGGTGCCTACAGGTGTGTTTATGCTAGTTGAGTCCATGTTTCATTCCCTAGGTGTCCCAATTAGATCAGGCTACATTGTATCTGAAAAGTCTCTTAAGAGACCTTAGAACAAAAAAATGCCAAACTTTGATGGAGTAGTTCTCAAACTTCGTGACACCTACAAATGATCTGTTTGGACCTAGAGTTGGATGCTAGGTCCCTCCATAATAAACTCTCTCAATTTTGACCAACTGAACATCGCTTGACTATGCCAATGATAGATGAATTATTGCAAAATGCCTTAGTAGCATTTAGTGTAAAGGTACCAAGAGCCATATTTTGCATTCTTTACCCTATGGGACCTAACTGATAGTGTTGAAAGATCAGGGTGGGTAGGTTTGTGATAGTGGAGGCCATGTTTCATTCCCCAGGTGTCCAATCGAATTAGGCTACATTATACCAATAAAGTCTCTTAAGAGACCTAAGAACAAAAAATTGCAAAACTTTGACGAAGTAGTTCTCGAACTTCATGACACCTACGAATGATCTATTTGGACCTACAGCTAGATGTTAGGTCCCTCCACAATAACCTCTCATTTTTTATCAAATCAACATCGTTTGACCATGCCAATGGCAGACGCATTCTTGCAAAATGCCTTAGTGGCATTTAGTGTAAAGGTGTCAAGAGCCATATTTTGCATTCTTCACCTTGTGGGACCTATTTGACAGTGCTAATAGGTCAGGGTGGGTGGGTTTATGCTGGTGGAGGCCCTATTTCATTCCCCAAGTGTCCCAATTGAATTGGGGTACAATGTACTGACAAAGTCTATTAAGAGACCTAAGAGCAAAAAATTACCAAAATTTGACGAAGTAATTCTGAGGCTTTGTGGCATGTATGAATGATCTGTTTGGACCTATAGCTAGATGTCAGGTCCCTTCCCAATAACCTATCTTAATTTTGATTAACTCAACATCATTTGATCATGCCAACGACAGATGTATTCTTGCAAAATGCCTCAGTGGCATTTAGCATAAAGGTGCCAAGAGCCATATTTTGCATTCTTCACCTTGTGGCACCTAACTGAAAGCCCCTACATGTTATGGTGGGTTGGTGTATAATATAAGAGGCATCTAGGAATGTCTCGTTTGTGCATACAGTTGGATGTTGGGTTTACTCATAACACAACAATGGTGTTGGTAGAATACAATAGCTCAATCCAAGCCATTCAATGTGTCTAAGGGCTTATTTAATGGTTTTGAGTATGATTCAAGGTGGTTTTCTCATGTTTATCACTTAGAATCTCATGAAGAAGGCCTCAATTGAAGCCTAGGGTTTGGTTTCCAAGGGAAACTCGCCAAACCCTAGGGAGGGTTAGTCATTAGATCATCAAGGAAAGAATTGTTAGGATACCATGAGGGTGTCATGACTAGAGGGTAACCTTGTTGAGCATCGAAAACCCTCAATATCCTTGTCAAAAGCATACACAATTTTGACAGTCCTAAGACTATTCTTGAGAGCTTCAGGATTTAATTGTGTGTAAGTTTTTTACTCACTGTTTTGGATCACACTCCATGATCCATCATCATTTCTAATTCTCTTCTCTTGCTCTCCTGATGATGGATCATGGAGTGTGATCTGAAACGTTGAGTAAAAAACTTACATAGTTAAATCCTGAAGCTCTCAAGAATAATATCATGGACTGTGGAAATTTGATGCTTATTATTGAAGTCCTAAGACTCATGCAGCAGTGAGAAGTGTTTTTTTTCATAAGCAAAGACCCTAGTTTTCATAGGGGGAGACTTGCGATACCTTCCCATAGATTTTATGCAACATTTGAATAGGAAAAGAGTTGCAAATGTTTAAAGAGCTTCAAGGATTTTAAGAGGTTTTGGGACTAATTTTAAGAGGTTTTGGGACATAAAAATCATATAGAAAATTTCATGTGGTATGAACAATCACCTTGAAGAGATATACTATTTTATTGTTAAATTACTCATGACATCAAATAACTACATATATAAACTAATAAAGAATCAAAACTCATATATATCTATTAATATTGTCTTACTACAACTAGGTCATTCCTACAAGTATCATGTCTAAGATATTAACATAAAACCCTTTTCTTTTCTTAAAATCAAAACAAAATATTAACATAAAAACCCTCACCACCAAATTTAGCATAAAACATAATGAGAAAACACACCTTAAAGAGTGTGCTACTAAAATCACATTAAATGGTTATCAATTCTTAGCACCAAATGTGAAGAAACACTATGAGGATTTGTAAGATGGAACCTTTGTCATTAAAACTATTAGTAACATGATGATATTATGGTCATAATCTCCTCATAGGATATGACAAAGCTAGTTAAAAATCTGAAATGTAAAAAATATACAAAGTGTCCTCAAAATGTCTCCATGATGAAAGATAAATTCTTTAACCACTAAACTCAATCCCTTGAATACAATAGATTTATTGTCCAAAACACCTACATTTATAAGTTAAAAAATTATTTAGCAAAGTAAATACCATCAACTACAACTAACGTAATATTTGTTATAAGAAGTTTGATGAAATATTAAGAAACACTAAGTTTATAATTCTATCTTATATGTCACCTTAGGAATTATATTGAATGTCTCCAAAATGAAAGATAAATTCTTTAACCACTAATCTCAATCCCTTGCATGTACAATATCTCTATTCTCCAAAACACCTGCATTTATATATTAGAATTTGTCAAGAAAAATAAACTTTAATCTACTATTAACTTAGCAATGGTGCATGTATTTGCATCATAACTTTGAGTCATACTCATAACATAGTCATGGTCTAAGTAGAATACACAAAATGTTGTTTCCAACTACATAAGTAGATCTAAGTACTCCAACCCTATGTGAAATACACATGCATTTATAAGTTAAAAATTTGTTAAGCAAAGTAAACACCATCAACTGCAACTAACTTAAAATAATTTTTTATAAGAAGCTTTATGGAAGATTAAGAAACACTAAGTTTAGGATTCTATCTTATTTTTCACTCAAGAATTATATCAAATGTCTCCAAAATGAAAGATAAATACTTTAACCATTGATCTCTATCCTTTGAATACAATAACTTTATTCTCCAAAACATCTGCATTTATATATTAAAAATTTTCAAGCAAAATAAACTTTAAAATATTTATACAATAGGGTATGGTTGCAACAGTCTCATATTTTATTGTATTTCTCTTTAATTTTCCTACTATTTGGACATCTAAGGAATGTCCCCTCATAGGTTTATTAGAGTCTAAAGAAGAAGAAGAGCCTACCCTCTCTTATTTAATTGATCTCATAACTCACATCAATGATCATGTAGCATCATGTATGCACTATCCTAAGCTCAAATTGGTCCCACCTCATGTCACCTTAGTTACTTTGTAGCCAATGGCATAACATTTTGCTAATATCAATGATATCATCCCTTTCGATGTGGACTCATTTTTCACTTTTGAGCTCATCATCTAGTTCTTGTAGCCTCCCCATGTTGTAAGATGATATAATGGTTTAGGTTTAATTCTTTCACCATTAGATCATTTCCAATCTAGAGTCTATGCATCTATAACTCCTTTGAGCTCCAACACTACTACATGTGTAGACCATTGATCTCTCCTATTATGATCTCTCATCATGTACTTCCCACAATTCTCTCTTGATGCATAATGACTTATCCCTTTGGGAACACACCCTCTAATCATCCAACCATCTCACCTCTTGTGGGATCTATTGTGGTGTCATCTTCCCTATGATTTCATTACAACATCATCCTCCTACATATGCATACAACACTAGATAATGCATTCATAAATAGCTTAAACATTGGTAGTAGGGAACTATCACATACAAATGTTCAAGTTATCAAATCACCCTTCAATGTTATGATGTACACATTATTGAGGACTATCATGTATAGGGTCATATGTAAAAACCATAGGAGGTTTAAAAGTAATCTTAGGAACAATTCATCAATATCATAGAGCATCTAGGACATTCAAACTATTATACTAACACATGTCGGTTATGATAACTAATATCATTACAAGGGGCCATAAGATGGACATAATAGTCCATGAGGGTGATGTTAGGGACTCATTAAAATAAAATTAAGTCTTAAACCTACTCTTAAATGTCTCAAAATAAAAAAATAAGCTCTCTTAACTTAGAAATTAGTATGTACATAAGCTAGAAAGAAAAATATTAAGAAACACAAATGCACACTAAAAATTGTACCTCATGTCTATGATTCCATGGTAGATAACCTCATTCATAGTCCTATATAGTCAAAGGCATGCATTATAATTAAATAAATGAGATTTTTAATTAAAAAAATAGAAAAATAGAAAAAATAAGAAAATTAAGATAAAAATTTTCATACTTGTCCCATCTGGAAGTTTACATGCTAGTCAAGCGTACTTGAGGGGTCATCTCTTACCTTCAAAGTATCCAATATTGCTTCATGATCAGCATTACTAATTGTCCATAGTTGTTTTGTTTTAGTTTTGAATGATGCTTTAGTAACTTAACATTTATTTCTACAACTAGGTGCGAATACATGAATATGGTTTTGTGCTTCTCAAAGTCATCAAATGTAGGGTTGCCAATCTTTCTAATCATATATGTTCACAACCAAGTCCCAGCAATAACAACTAGTCTTGTAGGATATGTGAACCCATCATCATATGTCTTAGGTCATGTTAGTTTTTTTTTCCCTATACACATTGTGCCAACCAATAGTCTAGTATCTCTTCATTTCCATGTGGTGCAACAACTGCATAAACATGACCTAGTTGTACAAGGTCTAAAACATCTTCATAGTCAAATGAGCTCTCCATTTAATTGAGTAAAGATGAATAAAATTGAGATAAAGGGGTTAAATATCATGGAATCTTGTGGAGCTCTGTAAACTTTCCTAGGTCCCTGCATTTTGCCCTATCTTGTGCCATCATTCGAGAGTCTGTAGCCTAGGGTTTTATGTTCAAGGTACTAAAAATTTTCCTAAGGGTTTAAAACCCTAAACCCTAGGGCTTTTATGCAAGCGTTTAATTATCTTTTTGTTATATTTTCACCTTGACCACTTGTAGCCCGTGAGGAACTCTTTAAGTTGTAAAATGATGTATTTGTCTTTGTTATTTACCGGCCCCATGCCTTTCAGCCACTGCCTTTTGCCCATATTTTAAATTTTGTCAATGTGCCTAAGGGTTTAAAGTCAACCCCTTGTTAGTCTCATGGCCCCCTTTTTTCCTAGTATATGAAGGCTATTTTTAAGAGCTATGTGTAAAGTTGGGTCCCATTTTGTTAATTGATAACAGGTGGCACATTACTATTGGTTTCCACCATTCCGCGAAGATTAAAAAATTGAAGAAAAAGATAACTGCGGAATAGCAGAAATGCAACAAGTGGTGGACTCTTTTTCATCGAGCTTCATAAAGGATTAAAAGGGGTGGGTCCCTAATGGACAGATGGCAGATTCTTTTGTTTTTCACTATTCTATTGATCCTCAATGGTGGGCCCGTGGGACTCTTGCAGAATTGCAGGGGAGTTCCACATGTCCTCCTTCATAGTAATTGGATGATATACGTCAGGTTGTCATATTATGTGGAGATTTTATTATGGTATATAGGCTCTTCTCAGGGGGTCTGCTCTGTGCCATGTGGCACAATTTGATGGTTTCCACCATTATGTAGATCTCCATCTCCCACTAGATCCTACCTTGGTGGAAGCACGTAAAGTTGCTTTGCTGGTGCTTTTGACTTTTCTTCTCATAAGATGTGGCTGAGGTAGTGGCCCAAATGGTGTGCTCTCATTGGTCCCTACTCATTTCACATAGGTGATGGGCTTTTCTCTCCTTGTTGATGACATTTGCATTGTTGATTTGGATCATCTATCATAGAGACCAATGACTCATATTCAAATCAGGGAAATGATGTGGTGGCACGTAATAAAGGATATGCTAGTGCTAAAATGGCTTCCCAAGTGTGTGCTAAGTTTTCATCATTGCCATTTCAATGGGATAAACATATTGGAGGATTAGTACAATGCAAAATCAACTCTTGGGGATTTGTGCTCAGCCTTGAAAGGGTCTTTCGCTTGCTTCATGGCAAGTTTTGATAGGGTAAATGGCTCAAAGTGGAATTAAACACTGAATCCAAGAGAACTAATTTGATAACTTTATTGCAGGAATTTATGTTTTCAGTTATTCAGGGTTATGTGATATAAATGTGATAGTAGGATACTATCTTTTTTCCCTCTTCTGGTAGGATTGGTTGATCATTACAAGATTTCCTTTTATGATTAGTATACGATGGAAGTGACTGAAGTTAGTTGATTAGGGAATTAATAGAGTGTATAGGCTCCTACAGTTTTTCTATAAATGGGTGTCATTGATGATATTTCATAGATCATTCTTACCATGCAGACAAGATGTACATTCACCTATCTAGTATGCTCTTTTTGCTCCCTTGTTCTGTAGGATTTTCTTCTCTTTATTCATGGTTGATAATTTGTCCTTACAAAATTAAGAGACTACAAGATTTTCTTTTATAGAATGGGGGGAATTGGAAAGATTCAGAAAGAGTAGCAGCATCCATAGAATCATTATAAACCCTTCTTTTCTACTTTTTTTCATCCAGTTGAGGGATTTGAATCCCAGTCTTTGAACTCCATTAGTTCCTTATTTCTATGAGTTTTTGAACTAGGATCTCAGGAAGAGAGGCATCATTTCTCTCTCTTCCCCTCCCCTGGGTCTAATGGTCCTAACAAAGAAACAACTCTAATTGTGGGAGTGTTGCCCTCCAGGATGAAACAAGTGGGGATGGATGAGAGGTTTGTGGCTATTGCTACTTCTTTCCTAGCTGGAATAATGGCACAACCAGATCTGGCTATGAGTGGCTTCCTTGGTTTCTATCTAATTCAACTGGTTGGAAACCTCTTAATTAGAAGTGACAAGTCACTTGCCTGCAATTGGAATTGGGCATAATGAGGGGGACTCTAGTTTTTAGAGGTTCGTTGTGTATGTGTTCCTTGCAGGAAATCACTCTTATGTGTGGGGTTGGAGAGGTAGAGCAAATGATGCTCATTATTTGAACAATTAGATGGCTTTGAAGGGTGTCTAAGCTCCAAAGGCATCTAACAAACCATCACCCATCAGCATCATGGCCTAACTCTCTACCAAAAGTGAATAAGTATACAAGACCAAGATAGTTATCTAAGCCTTCTAGAGGAGATAATTTATTACAAAGGCATCTCTTATCAGTTAAGAGAGAGTTACATTTGCATTCCACTATTGTAACTGACTGTCAAATGAAAATATGACATCTATAATTTTAAGCCTGAAGATTGCTTGCTCCCTTGATTTTATAAAAGGGAATTCAGGGTTTATTAAAGTTATTGGTTCTAGTACATACTTTCCAGACATAGTTTGAAGTATGGGGATCAATTTGATCTCAGAGAAGCTTTGTATCATAGTACATAGAAATAAAGTTAGTTTTCCTAATTTAGGTGTTATTTTGAGTTCAAAGTTTAATATACTTACAAAATCTTGTGTATACCAGTATTAGTTCAAAATACAAATATATTGTTGAAGTTTTAGACTATATTGTCTCCTACTCATGTATGCATTACTACATTTATGAATAAAATTTGGTTAAGGATTAGTTTATTCATCATCACAGTCTTTCCTATGTATGTATGTTCATTTTATGGCATTTACTCAAGTAGTAAAATAATTGCTTAAAGGGAATATTGAATGCTATAAATGTTTACAAGGATAACTAAGTAGAGTTAGTCCATATATTGATGAAGTATAACAGTGCAATACATTATTGCATTGTTCAATTGAACTGAAAAGATACTAATCACAATAGGTTTTCATTTTATATCTATTTGACTCTATAACCCAGGAATTGGGCACTAATCCTTTTGAAGTGTCACTTTGATGCAACTCCTTGATTATTCCTATTGAATATCAAATGAATTTCCATTTTTAGTCATAGGTTATAAACATTAATTTATCCAAATGTTCCTCTGTAAAGAATTATGTTAAAGCTTGATAATCTAGCCCATTATTCCACTATCTCAGTAATTCTTCAAGCATTTTAGAGATAAAATATCTATTTAAGAACAATATTTTGAGAGAAATTGCAATAAATCCAAGGTCAACTACTGTTAGGATTACCCTCCTAGGTTTTGCAGAGCCTGGAGTGCAGAGGAAAAGGATTGAAAACTCATTTCCTATTCTTTGGCCAATCCCTCAAGGCAAATCCATTATTAGAATAGGCTATTCTATAGACTTGCTCATTTGAGATTAGGTTGGTAATTTAAAACAACCAATAGATTGGTGACTCTACTAGGGACCTTCTCTTTAACCAGTATTTTGTCTTACCTTGAGTCATAAGTCAATTGTTGTATCGCCTTCTTAAAGGGTGCCAACTCTGCTTGCTTTTGAATCAGTTGATCAAAGGGGGAACCGATTGTATATGAGGAAAATTAGTGTGGCTTTGCCGTTGGAAGTGACCTAGAATGAAAATAGGTTTTAGAAAGGATTTGTGCTTTTTAAAGATCAATCCTCTATGAAAGGAGGTGGTGACTCTATGAAGAAGAACTTGATGAAAGTATGAAGGATATTGCAACATGTTGAGTTTCTAATCAGGAGAAAGAATTTGCAACAACTATAACAAACTTCCAAGTATTTTACATATTACTATCTCTATGAAGGATATTTCTATGTTGAAAGGTTGATCATGGAAAATATTCTTGTCCTTATCTCAATAAAGATTAAGCATTAAGGGAAAAGAGAAAAAGGGCAGTGATAATGTTGCATACTACAGTCTGTATTTTTAGAATGTAAAGTATTCATGTCTTTTGTGAAAATAGTCATGTACAAGATTTAGGGCAGAGAAAGCTAGTAGATGTGTATTGGAAGGCCTTTAAATATTGTAAAAAACTTTAAATCTACCATAAGAAACTACAAAGTTGAAAAAAGAAGGTTTCTATAGGCATATAGAGGTGGTGTCATAAACATATGGATTCAAGTGTAACAATGCATAATATGCAGCCACATCTATGTTATAAAAGAAGCCTTGTTATAAAAAGATATAAAGCTATTGATTTCAGTAATATTTGTGGTTTTCCTAACCACATCCCACCCAAAATTAGAGATCAAATACCAAGGTTTAGTAATGATAATTCTAAATCAGCAAAGCATTTGCAGGATTTTTGTGATCTAATGGGAGACTGAGTTAGATTTTGAGGATGTGGTCATGAAATTATTTATTCAATCCTTAAAGGAAGATGCTAGAAATTGGTTTACTGATTTACCTACCCATTACATTAATTCATGGAAAGATCTCCAAGCATCTTTTATGGAATAGTTTGGTGAAAGGGTTAATATTGGCCTATTGATTAATAAACTTATTCATATTGAAAAGGATGAGGATGAATTGGTCCCAGCTTTCAATCTGAGATTTGTAAGGGTAGTAAGGGATATCCATGAAAATACCAAACCAAATGATGCTATGTGTTCAGTTGTATATATAGGTGCATTTAATGAAGAAGATAGCTATCTTTTGAGAAATAGGAGTCCTACTACCATGAGACAAGCATATTCTATGACGATGGATATTGAGAATAATTTAAGGCATATGAGTGTGAGAGAATTTGGATCTGTAGTTATGAATTTTGCTTCCCTTGATAATAAGTATGGATCAAGTGACATTACTATTTTATAGCTTTTTAAAAGATTAGATTCTTCAACAGGAGTTTCGGTTGATCGTTTAAGAAATAGAAATCTAATTACCACATATAAACCCAAGGATAAAATTTAGCATTTGAGTGATGAAGTAATGGATGTTTCTTGCAATATTTTGAATTTTGAATATAATAAGAATGGGGGCTTGTATGAGGTTCCCCCTTGCTATCAAGAAGTGAGGAGATGTACTAATTCCCAACCTAATAAGACAACCCATGGAATAGATAAATTCAAATATATGAGGAATGTGTGCTAATGATAAGTAAGGACCCAGATCATATCCCTACAATAGATAGATCTATTTGTCTTGACAGTTGTATAAATGATATAATGAACTCTCCTCCTCATGAGTGTTCTCTAGAAATAAACATAGTGTCTCCTTGTGGTATGAATTGTTGTGAAGAGGTATACATGCCTGCAAATAATAGGACTTCATTTTCTGATAGGTCATCTAGTTATGAACATGAGTATGAAGTTGAGTCAGCTGTTACAGATAGCACAGAAAGTGATAGTCATTGGTCTATATGCTCTTCCCAGGTTTATGATGATTTTGAGTTTGCTAAGGGTATGAGCCACCAGGGCCATGAAGAAAAAGAAGTGGTAGAAATGATTATAAGGTATAATCCACTTTATGATGAGCCTCTAGATTTACTAGAGGTAAGGAATAGTAACCCTTATTGGTGCAGAGATAATCCAATCTTTGCAAAGAAACTTGAAGATACAAGATGTGAATAATCTGAAGAGAATTTCAAAGAATATGATAGGTGTAAGGACATTATTGAAATTACTCAGCCTTGCAAGGTTGGTAATTTCTTTTTGAAGAAGGATTTTGTTATATTAGGATTTGGAGCATATGATGAAGTTGATTAGCTATCAGAATGGGAGAGGGATAAATCAATGTTAGATCAAGGGATACTTGTGGGTGAACAATATTTTTATGAAAGACAAAACTCATATAATCATCTAGTTAGTACATTTCAGTCTTGTGATTTTAATCAATTTGATTTACCAAACATAAAGCTAGGATGTGACCTCCCAACATCAAAGAAGCATGTTGGGTAAATCCAGAGGGCACTGTTTATGAATGTTTTAAATTTGATGTAGGTTCAACATATGATAAGAATAATACTAACATAAATCATTTAGTTGATTATGAGTGTTTTCATTTTTCATTTTCATTTGACAAGCATGAGAATAACTAGTAAATCATGCAAATTTTTATAGTTGGCTTGATATGATGGAGCCTTTTGTTGCCCTCATAACAAATGAGGGTGCACTTCAGTCAGTATTCCATTAAAGAAATCAAAGAAACATAGGGTATCCTGAGAATAATGGATTTGAAAGTTCTGAGAGAGGTGCAAAGCTCCATATTGATAACAAAATGAATTTGGGTGAAAATTTTAGATTTGGTTCGAAGCAGTCATTGGAAAACAAAATTTTTGATAGAAGCATGTTCTTTTCTTCTTTGTGGTAGCCTTGGGCTACCATAGGGTTTTTTCTAGTTTTGTTATGTGGTCTGCTTCTCCAGATCTTTCTGTGATCTCGATTTGTTCTGATAGAACAAACATCCCCAATAAGAGCCACTGATGGAACTTTGTAAAATTTTCTGGGTCCCTACATTTTTCCCTGTCTTGTGCCATCATTCAAGAGTTTGTTGCCTAGGGTTTTATGTTCAAGGTACTAAAAATTTTCCTAAGGTTCTAAAACTCTAAACCCTAGGGCTTTTATGCAAGTGTTTAATTATCCTTGTGTTATATTTTCACGTTGACCGCTTGTAGCCCGTGAGGAACTCTTTAAGTTGTAAAATGATGTATCTGTCCTCATTATTTACTGGCCCCATGCCTTTCAACCACTGCCTTTTCCCATATTTTAAATTTTGTCAATGTGCATAAGGGTTTAAAGTCGACCCCTTGTTAGTCTCGTGGCCCCCTTTTTTCCTAGTAGATGAAGGTTGTTTTTAAGAGCTATGTGTAAAGTCCGGTCCCATTTTGTTATTTGATAATATGTGGCATGTTACTATTAGTTTCCATTGTTCCATGGAGATTAAAAAATCGAAGAAAAAGATAATTGCAGAATAGCAAAATGCAACACGTGGCAGACTCTTTTTCATCAAGATTCATAAAGGACTAAAAGGGGTGGGTCCCTAATGGATAGATGGTAGATTCTTGTGTTTTTTGCTATTCTGTTGATCCTCAATGATGGGCCCATAGGACTCTTGTGGAATTGTAGGGGAGTGCCACGTGTCCTCCTTCATAGTAATTGGATGATATACATCAGGTTGTCATATTACGCGGATATTTTCTTATGGTATACAGGTTGTTCTTAAGGGGTCCACTCCATGCAACACAACATAATCTAACAATTTCTGCCATTCCATGGATCTCCATCTCCCACTAAATCCTACCTTGATAGAAGCATGGAAAGCTACTTTGTTGGTGCTTTTGACTTTTCTTCTCAGAAGATACGGCTTAGGTAGCAGCCCGGATGGCATGCTCTCATTGGTCCCTACTCATTTCACATAGGTGACGGGGTTTTCTCTCCTTGTTGACTGCATTTGCACTATTGGTTTGGATCATCTATCATAGAGATCAATTGTTCATATTCAAATAAGGGAAATACTATGGTGGCGCGTAATAAAGGATACGCCAGTGATGAAATGGCTTCCCAAGCGTGTACTAAGTCTTTATTGCTGCCACTGCAAGGGGATAAACATACTGGAGGATTGAAAGGATACAAAATTGACTCTTGGGGATTTGTGCCTAGCCTTGGAAGGATCTTTATCTTGCTTCATGGAATGTTTTGACAGGGTAAATGGCTTAAAGTGGAATTAAACACTGAAACCAAGAGAACTAATTTGATAACTTCATTGCAAGAATGTATGTTTTCAGTTATTTTGGGTTATGTGACATAAATGTGATAGCAAGATACTATCTTTTTTCCCTCTTCTGGTAGGATTAGTTGATCATTACAAGAGTTCCTTTTATGCTTAGTATGTTGTGGAAGTGATTGAAGTTACTTATTTATGGAATTAACAGATTGGATAGGCTCCTATAGTTTTCCTATAAATGGGTACCATTGATGATATTTCATAGATCATTCTTACCATGCATACAAGATGGACATTCACCTATCTAGTATGCTCTTTCTGCTCCCCTGTTCAGTAGGATTTTCTTCTCTGTATTCATGGTTTTTAATATATCCTTATAGAATTAATAGACTAGAAGATTTTATTTTATAGATTGGGGGGAATTGGAAAGATTCAGAAAGAGTAACAATATCCATAGAACTGTTATAAACCCTTCTTTTCTCCTTGTTTTCATCTGGTTGAGAGCTTTGAATCCTAGTCTCCTAACTCCAATAGTTCCTTATTTATGTGAGTTTTTGAACTGGGATCTCAGGCAAAGAGGCATCATTTCTCTCTCTTCCCCTCCCATAGGTCTAATGGTCCTAACATAACAACAACTCTAACTGTGGGAGTGTTTCCCTCCAGGATGAAACAAGTGGAGATGGAGGAGAGGTTTGTGGTTGTTACTACTACTTTCCTAGCTGGAATAATGGCACAACTAGATCTAGAGCTATGAGTGGCTTCCTCTAGTTTCTGCCTGATTGAGTTGGTTGGAAACCTCTTAATCAAAAGTGAGGAATCACTCTCCTGCAATTGGAATTGGCCATAATGAGGGGGCCCCTATTTTTTATAGGTTCCTTGTGTATGTGTTACTTTCAAGTATTCTCAATCTTGTGCATGGGGTTGGAGAGGCAGAGCAGAGGATGCTTGTTATTTGAACAATTAGATGGCTTTGAATGGTGTTTGAGCTCCAAAGGCATCTAAAAAACTGTCATCCATTAGCATCATGGCCTAACTCCCAGTGAAAAGTGAAGCAGCATACAAGACCAAGACATTTATGTCAACCTGCTGGAAGAGATAATTTGTTACAAAGGCATCTCTTATTGGTTAAGAGATAGTTACATTTGCATTCCACTACTATAACTGACTGTCAAATGAAAATATGACATCTACCATTTTAAGCCTGAAGCTTGTTTGCTCCCTTGATCTTATAAAAGGGAATCCAGGGCTTATTAAAGTTGTTGGTTCTAGTACATACCTTCTAGACATAGTCTAAAGTATGGGGATCAATCTAATCTCAGAGAAGCTTTGTATCATAGTACATAGAAATAGAGTTAGTTTTCCTAATTTAGGTGTTGTTTTGAGTTCAAAGTTTGATATACTTGCAAAATCTTGTATCTACCAATATCAGTTCAAAATATAAATATATTGTTGAAGTTTTAGACTAAACTGTCTCCTACTCATTTATGCTTTACTATATTTATGAATAAAATTTGGTTAAGGATCAGTTTATTCATCATCACAGTCTTTCCTATGTATGTATGTTTATCTTATGGCATTTACTCAAGTAGTAAAATAATTTCTTTAAGGGAATATTGAATGTTATAAATGTTTACAAGGATAACTAAGTAGAGTTAGTCCAAAGATTGATCAAGTATAATAGTGCAATGCATTATTATATTGTTCACAATGAACTGAAAAGATACTGATCACAATAGGTTTTCATTTTATATCTATTTGACTCTATAGCCTAGGAACTAGGCACTGATCCTTTTGAAGTGTTACTTTGATGCAACTCCCTAATCATTCCTATTGAATATCAAATGAATTTCCATTTTTAGTCATAGATTATAAACATTAATTTATCCAAATGTTCTTCTAGAAAGAATTATGTTAAATCTTGAGAATCTAGGCCATTGTTCCACTATCTCAGTAATTCTTTAAGTGTTTTAGAGAGAACATATCTGTTTAAGAACAATATTTTGAGAGAAATTGCAAGAAATCCAAGGTCAAATACTGTTAGGATTACCCTCCTAGGTTTTGCAGAGCTTGAAGTGCAGAGGAAAAGGATTGAAAACCCATTTCCTATTCATTGGCCAATCCCTTAAGGTAAATTCAATATTAGAATAGGGTATTCTATAGGCTTGCTCATATGAGATTAGGTTGGGAATTTAAAACAACTAATAGAAACCATGCATTTACCCACTCACTTGACTCACAATTATTCCAATCACATTTAATACAACTCAGGCAAAAACAAGCTAATTCTCATGTCCAAATAGTCCATGCACTTGCAGCTGAGCTTCGAAATGAATGCATCTTTGATGATTCATTGATTCTCTAAGAATCTAATTTCTCTCTCATTATCTACTCATCAACCAACCAAAAGAACTTGCACACTTATAAATCAAGAGCCACTTCTTGTGACAATGCATAATTACACCACTTAAACAATAGAATATGCATCATTGAATGTAGCACCACCTCTAATCTTTAGTTGTTCTTTAAAAAGAGCTCTCTTCACACATGCACCTGCTCTATCATGTCCCCTTTTCCATGCCTAGCTTTAATACAATTCCAAATATGAGGTATACTCTTCTCTGCATGCATTCTATGCAACCAATAGAACATACGAGCATTCTTGAATTGACCGATTCAATTATCTGATCAAATGAGATGTCAATCCATTCGAATATCTTTTTCTTGCAAGAACCTATTAAATTGTTGAAAATAATATTGCACATACTTTGATGAATGAGATCAATCTTCACTCATGTAAAAATGGTATTCTCTAACAATCTTCCTTTTCTTTTCTTTACTCTCAGGGGCATGCATATATGTGATGTGAACAAAAATAGCAATCTGAGTAGAATTGTAGTACTAGGATTGCACTTTATTTTATGGTTGTAGCATGTAGTTTTCTACAAAATCAACTACAAAGACAATAGTTCCAATCAGGAAAAAGTTTGTGTCTAACCATCGAGACTTGTGGCTATGTCTGGCATACTTGTAAATTTTTTTTCTTAAAATCAGCAATACAATCAGCAATGCTTACTTCTCTTGTAATCAACTCACATCTAGAACCTTCACCTCCAATTTTCAAATTGTATTTCACTTTCTCATATCTCTTTTTCTCAACCATTTGCTTTCCAAAATCATGCTCATTGTCCTCATGAATACATGATATAAAGTTTGATAACCCACCACATTGTAAACACTTTTCATTTAAATAATCATTCTTCTAGAAAATGCAACCATCGTCTCTAATACATAAAAATAAATCTGATAAGTCCTTAGATGACTTTGGTAGTTGAATTGCACCATTCTCTTGTAACATTTTGTTAGTGTACAAAGTACAATGAATATTGCATAATAATTCATGATACATAGAAAAATCTACATGGTATTTGCAACATGTATTATTAATTTTAAGAGAAACACAATAAAATGGCTTACAAGACTCAAATGCTCTTTGTGAGATTGTCATACCTGGGTGTGTTTTACAATGTTGTTTGGCTTCATTCCACTTAATGTTTAGGATGTGGTGTGCGGTCTTTATCACCAATTATTAACATTAAAACATCTTTTACATTGGGTGATACACTAGAGTTAGTGTTCCAAAATCATTCAATTTCATCCTTTGTACTATTGATTAGATTCTTATCAACTCATGGAAGCCTACCACTAAAAGCCCAAGTATCATTTCCTAGAGGACTATCTAGTCTTGAACTTAATGCTAGTCCTTTTGACAATGTTTTACAATTTAAGCTTAAGTCAACACAAGTTTGCCTCATTAATCAAACCTTTCTTAATTGTTTGCTCACTATTGAGGTTATTATTACTCTATTCAAGTAACTCTTTTATCTTTCTCCTTTCTAGTCTTTCTAATAGAATTGAGTGCATTGAAAAGGATTCTAACAATAATTTTATTCCAATTAGACACTTTGTATACCTGAATTTTTTATTTCTTTAATAAAGATCTCATTTTATACATCTTTTATAATTACACAAAAAGTTGGTATTGTTTGGTTAATATTTTATTCTCAAATTATTCATTGAAAAGTTTTGAAGCCCACAACCGAACAGTTCATGATGACCTCTTGCCTTCAAGTTTTTCCATTATGTTCTCATCAATTTCAAGTAACCATTTTGGGGTTCCTGAATGTCTTACAATTTCATCATGGTCATTATCTTCTTGACAAACATCTTCTCTTCTTATGTAATTTGGAGATACATTGATTTTCATTGTTTCATCCATGTTATCAACCTCATCAATTTTATTAACAAATGGATTACAGAGTGCAAATTCAACATCATGAGGTTCATATCCACAATCTTCAAGCAAATGTCTATTTTTCTTCTTCTTTTTCCATGATATTGCTCTTATCAATAGGTGTTTTATAACATTTTGCAACATTTTCATTTGCATTATCATGGTCAATTTCGTTCTTATCTAACATTTCATTATATTCAACATTAACACCTTCAATTTGAATGTCATTAGATGGTAAAGAAGAAGCTTCATCTTGATGAGCATCCACCAAACCTGGTCTTCCAATCCTCTTCCTTGCTCTATCCTTTTCCCTAATTGCTTCAATTTCCTCCAATATAGCTTTCCTCCTTTTTTCTTTATGATGACTATTGCTCCCCATTAGGGGAACCAAAATATCACCCTAATGATTGAAACAAGCAAATTTTGTGTCCAAAAGTGTATAAAAGTGTTTTTTCACTATAACATGCAAAGATCATGGGTTTCTCAATAGTAGAGGCTCTGTGGGCACCGTTGTCAGGTCCAACAATATTATTTTTGTCTTTTTTCAGCTTTTAGGTAACAGATATCCATTTTTCAAAATGGATATTCATTACCTAAAGCCAAATTCTTTGGGCAATAGATATCTAGGTAACAAATATCCTTTCTACAAAATAGATTTCTATTCTACAAAATGGATATCTATTTTGCCTATGTTATTAAATTGAGGCAAAGCATAAGAAATGAAAGAGATCTAAATTTACAAGTAACTTGGTGGGCCTGTTGACAAGATGAAAACCGAAGAATTGATTGCCACGCGTAAATTTATAGTTCCTAGATTAGACTTTAGAGAGACTTTGGGAGAAAATAGAGGAAAAAAGGATGAGAAAGGAGGATTTGATGAAGTCATTAGGAGGCATGACCCTTTGAATTAATCATTTAGTAAAGAAAATGGGAGTTCACATGGATTAGAAATCCATTTGTGATAAGGGTATTTAGTAGAAAGAGATACCAAAGAGTACTGGTGATTTTTGGTGACACAACTAACATTAGGTAAAGAGGACGAACAATTTTCCTATAAGAAATAGGTGATTGTTCCATGTAACAATAGAGTTGTGGCTAGATAATCGACTCTGAATAGTTGGAGAGTGAGATGCCATGAATGGAGTGTCATTGATTAAGGACAGATATTGGTTTGATGTTGATGTGGAAAATTTGAAAATGATATTTTGAGTAGATCAATGATGCTCTTTAGAATTATAATGACCTAATAGGGTTTAGACTATAAGCATCAAGGATCAATAAGAAATAAGGTGGTGAACAAAACCAAATGACTTATGTGTGGTTGAAAGAAGAGGATGTGATCTTCATTAAGGATTAGGAACTTTATAAGTGATACCTGAAGAAGGAGATACATTGGAGGATTGTGATATCTAGATTGTTCTTATAGAAGGAGCAACTAAGTTGAAGGAACAACTTTCCATGGAATGTGTCAATGGATTGCCATAGCCTTAGGAAGGAAATAGTTCTAACTTCATAGTTGAAAACACATTTGTGAGAATGTGATAAGAGTTGAGTGGTGACTCTAGGATTGTAGATATATGCTTTTCAAAAAAGTAGACAAGTTACATGAGTTGTCATAGGGTGTCATCTTGAGTGAAGATATCTTGTGCCATGGTTAACATATAAACTGAGGAGTGAATATGCATATTATAGTAGTAGCTTGGTGTGAACTAAAAATCCATAGGATGGATCTAGAAGAAGAACACCATTCCAGATGACTGTTGGAGACATTTCCAAGGGAATTGATGGCACACTAGAGATTTCAAGTGGCAAAGGCACTAGTGTAAGCTACAAAATTTTTCTAGGGATCATATAAATATTATGTACAATATACATATCAAATAATGCATCATGATACTTGGTATGGGTATGTGAGACTAGTAGAGCTACTTGGTTAGAAGAGGCCAAGTGTAGGAAAGAAGAAGAATTTCACCAAGGTGTAGATGGACTAGAAATTCTAGATTAGAGGATATTGACATAGTCTATGATGAAACTTGAAAGGATAAAAGACTATAGCATGGGAAATAGTTGGATAAAATTTGTATGAACCAAGAAAAAAGAAAATCTATGAGGTTGTGGTCAATACAAAATGGACATAGACCCATCAAATGATGGAATAGTAAGGGTAGGAAGGCAAGAGAGGTAACGAAAAATGACCATAAAAAGATGTAGCTTGAAGGGATAATGGCATATTTTGTGCTTATATATTTTTGGTGACACAACCAACATTAGGTAAATAGGAGGAATATTTTCCAGAGTTGTGGCTAGATAATTAACTTTGAATAGTTGGCGAGTGAGATTCCATGAATGGAGTGTCATTGATTGAGGAAAGATATTGGTTTGATGTTGATGTGGAAAATTTGAAAATGATTTTTTGAGTAGATCAATGGTGCTCAAGAGAATAATGACCTAATAGGGTTTAGATTATAAGGCTCAAGGATCAATAAGAAATAAGGTGGTGAACAAAACCAAAGGACTTATGTGTGGTTGAAATAAGATGTGATCTACATTAAGGATCAGGAACTTTAGAAGTGATACCTAAAGAAGAAGATACATTGGAGGATTGTGATCTCTAGATTTTTCCCATTGAAGGAGCAACAAAGTTAAAAGAACAACTTTCCACAGAATGTTTCTATGGATTGCCATAGCCTTAGGAAGGCAATAGTTCTAACTTCATAGTTGAAAATACATTTGTGAGAATGTGATAAGAGTTGAGTGGAGACTCTAGGATTGTAGATATATGCTTTTCAAAAAAGTAGACAATTTACATGAGTTGTCATAGGGTGTCATCTTGAGTGATGATACTAAGTTCTTGTGCCATGGTTAACATATATTGAGGAGTGAACATACATATTGTGGTGGGAGTAAAGAGAAAGATGCATAGAAAGATAAAAAAATAGAGAGATATAGAGAAGGAGACTGATAGAGAGAAGAATATCGTAGTATAGAGAGAGAGAGAAGAAGAAGAAGAAGATATAAAGAGATGGGTAGAGGGAGATATAGAGATATATATAGAGGAAGATTGATAGAAAACAAATAAGATGTAAAATTTGGCTTTTAGGAATGAATATTCATCTTCTAGGAACATATATCCATTTCCTAGTAATGGATATCTATTTCCTAGGAACAAATATTCATTTCCTAGGAATAGATATCCATTCTTGGCTCTACAAAATGGATATCCATTATTAACGGATATCTATTTGTAACAAATATCAGTTAGTAATAGATATCTGTTATTCCTCGGGAATTCCTTGGATTTAGGCTTGGAACTATCATTGTTGACTTGCTCTCAATTCTAATGTGTTTATAGGTTTCACCCTATTCTTCTAACTTCACCCTCCGTGCTGACGACTTTTTTTATTCAAATTTGATAAAAAGAAAAGGGTTTATTGAAGATATTGTCAACTTTCTAAAAATATAAGATTTTCTTGATTATCATATTATTAAACAATTATTTATAATTTTCTATATAGAGTGTGCCTGAAATCCTGATGGACACATTGATTGAAAAACATCCATAACTTTTAAACTATTTCACCTTTTTCAAATCTGAAAGATGTATAACACTTTATGCTTTTTTGGCTATAGGTTTTAAAACAATTGAATTTCAATTTTTTTGATCGAGTTAGGTTTGATGGAAAATTACTTTTTAGTTTTTAAAATAAGTCACAGTAAAAAAATCATAACTAATTATTTTCTTGGAAAAAACTTTCAAAAAAATATGCATCACATCCAAGCATGAGTCCCTTACTTATTTTTAAAGATTAAAAACAAAACAAATTTGTTCATACTTAGGTTGGCTGGAATGACACCCATTTTTTTATTTTTTTTTTCTGAAAAATTTAATAGTTGTTCATTGAAATATTCATTTTTCACCAAGTAAATTTAGTTTTTTTCAAAAAAAAGTAGTAGCCCATAAAATAGATTCAATTCTCTACAAATTTTGTTCTTACATATTTTCAAATTGTGTAGATAATCCATTCAAATTTTCACATGAACTTAATTAAGTCTATTTTTTAGTATTTTCATTGCCACTTAGAGGTATTGTTTGGCCCATCATGATCTTGCACTCACTCTTATTGAAATCTAGAAGTGTCAAAACAAGTTGTTCTATGGCTTTCTTCTTCAATGTATCAAAAATCTTGGTTTCTCCTGTAGTCCATTTAAGCTCCTTTCTATCCCCTCTCATTGTCTCAGTTAGGGGTTCCCAAATGCTACTAGAATTCTTAATAAATTTTCTATAAAAACTTGCCAAACCATGAAAATACTGTACCTCTATAACACTCCTTGGGGTAGGCCATTCAATGATATCCCTCAATTTCTCTGGATCCATTTTAAGTCCCTCAGCTGAGATAACAAATCTCAGGTAAGCCAAATTGTTCTTCATGAAAATACATTTCTTTAGATTAATTAACTTTTCTTTCCTCAACTTCTCAAAGCTTTTTGAACATGCATCAAGTGCTCCTCCAAAGTCTTACTAAAAATCAAAATATCATCTAAATAAACATTGACAAATTTACCCAAAAACTCTTTTAGTACCTCATTCATGAGCCACATGAATGTGCTTGATGCATTGGTTAGCGTAAATGGCATGACTAGCCATTTGTATAAGCCCTCCTTAGTTTTAAAGGTTGTATTCCATTCATCTCCTTCTCTCATTTGGATCTAGTGATATCGACTCTTCAGATCAATCTTCATAAAGTACTTGGCTCCACACAAGCAATCCATAATATCATCCATCCTTAGCAATGGAAATCTGTACAAGATTGTAATTTTGTTGATGGATTGAGAATCTGTACACATTCTCCACTCTCCATCTTTTTTCGGTGCTAGTACTGTAGGTATCACACATGGACTTAAGCTCTCTCTTATCAGTCCTTTCATTAATAAGTCGTGAACTTATCTATTCAGCTCTTCATTCTCTAGAGGAGTCATTCTGTGGGCTTCCTTATTCAACAAACTAGGTCCTAGTATCAAATTCATTTGGTGACTTATCTTCCTCACTGGTGGTAAACCTTGTAGTACATTATTAGAGACAATGTTCTGAAATTCTTCCAACAGGTTTGAGACTTATGTTGGTGCATCTTCACATTTCTCATAGATGATCTTAGAAATCAACTCAAAGCAATGATGTTTTTGCTTCATACCATCAAAAAATTTCCTACCATCTACCAAGAAAATTTTGACAGTACTACATACCTTTTCTTCCACCTCCTTCAAGGACTTCATTATGACAAACTCCATCCTTTGTCAGGGAATAGGTGTTTACATGGCCATCATGGATAGTACACCTATCATACTACCACAACCTTCCCAATAGCATATGACATGCATCCATCAGTATGATGTCATCCACCACCTCATCATCGTAGTCTCCAATATTGAGCTTGACTAAACACTACTCATTGACCAAAGCTCTATGGTCCTTCTGTAACCATACAATCTGATATGGATGTGGATGCCTTATCCTTCTCAACTTCAACTTGTTAACCATCTCCTTTGAGACAAGATTATTAGTGCTTCCACTATCAATAATAATATCACAACACTTACCTTCACACTTGCACCTTGTGTGGAATAAACTCTTCCTTTGATCTAGTTCTTTCTCATTTAACAAGGTTTTTTTGAAAACTAGGGTTTTGTTGCAAATATGTGCCTATGATGTGTTGTCATTGATGTCAACATATCTCTTTATCAGAGACAGTGAAGATAGTGTAGTTCAACAAAGTAGATTGCTCCTCATTTCCAGTGATATGAAGATTAGAGTCTGTGGATTAAAGGGTTTGTAGAGGTTTGTCTAAAGTTGCTCCAGTTAAGATTTGAGAGGTCCACATGGAGGATTGGTGAAGTTATGGCCATTTGAGTAGAACTAGGTTTTGCAGTTGTTCAGAGGTAACAGAGTGACATGAATTTGGTACAGATTGCTTTGCATTGGAATATTATGGTATGCGGTTCTAGAGTTATGTTTGGGATGTTGATGTGTATCCTCAACTCAAGTGGTTCATGGTTTAGAGGTCCATAAGAAATATTTCTAGTGTGACAGTCATGACAGTCAGTGTTCTTAAGTTCCTATATGAAGGTGAAAGTGATTTTGGTGATTTGAGGTGGTGCAATTGTTCTTGTTGATTTCATTGTGCTTGTGGTGGTTTCTAGATCATGTGCCTATTGTGTTGTTGGTTTACATTGAGGATTGAGCTCGTAGTTGAAGATTTCTCCTTGGGTGTTGTTGTTCTTTCTAGTCTTGGCTGATTGGATGCTTGGTGCGTGTTACAGATGATCTAAGAGAAGTTCTATTGAGCGTGGCATGTTGTTTGAGGAAGATTCATGTCCCAGCTATGTTTGGCTGACAATGTAATGGTTCGCATGTAGCATTTTAAGTATTGTGATTATAATTACTTGTAATGCCTATCTTGGAGAATGTTCCAGATAGATGATTGTAAGGTTGACTTTGATGTTCATTCCAAAGTCGATGTCATGTATAAATAAGTGTTGTGAAGTTGTTGAAATGTGTGGATGTGAGCAAAGATGCGGATGTAGCGAGGAAGAAAGTGGGGGTAGAGAAGAGGTGTTATGCACTTCAATGGAACTGAACCTTGGCATAGAGAAGATGTCGTTTCTCAGTTCAACCTTTCAGTGTTAATCATGTGAATGTTTCTGTAGGCAGTGAGCCTCCTTTGAGTAGTGAGATCTAGACAGTGCGCTTGAAGGCAAGTGACTTCCCATTTTTCTATTCTTTTAATAGAGAATAAATCTTGTGGGTTAACCCCCACCATGGTTTTTCCCTTAACCAAGTTTCCACATAAAAATCCTGGTGTTAAGTGTGTTGATTATGTTTCTTCTCATGTGTTGTTGATTCATGCTTTCATGGTTATATCATGAATCTGTTAATAAGTGGTAAAGAAGATTAAATGCAGCAAAAGATAAAAGTTTTGTGACAACTGATTCACCCCCCCTCTCAGTTGTCTGCCCTAATTTCAACAGGTTTCTTCCCTTTCAATATCTTTAGAATGCTCAAACTACACATCTTCATCTACATGTGCAACTCGTGCGTTAACTTTAGTTCTTCTATTTGTCCTTCCTTGATGTTGGGGACACTCATAGGCTTGATGTCCTTCTCCACATTGGAAACAGGTTCCTCTAAAACCTCCTCTTCTAGGTCCTTACCTAGGTCTTCCTCTTCCTCTTCCTCTTTTCTCACGATTATTTTGATCATGAGGGTGGTAGGCATTATCTCCTCTCTTATTTCGACTAGTGTATGCTTCTTCACTTTTCTTTTGATCTTCATTTTTCCCTCCATAGGATCTTCCACTAGTCCTTTTTCCATGACCTCTTCCTCTTTGCTTTATTTCAAACCTTTTATTCAACTTCTATTCCACCTTTAGGGAAAACTTGTACTCATCTTCTATGGTGGTCATTTTGACCAAGTTCAACTCCTCTTGAATACTTGGCCTCAACCCATTAATATAATAGGCTACCTTCTCCTTGTTGGCCTCTGCATGGCATGTTGATACTACTCTTATAAAAAAAATATGTATATTCCTTAACAGACTTGTTACCTTGCTTCAATCCTTGCAGCTTCTTCAACAACTCCAACTCATAGTCCACAAGAATGAACTACTTCTTTATTTTGTCTACCATCTAATTCCATTTAGTAATCTTCCTTTTCCTCTTCTATTTCTCTCTAACTAGACCTCCTTCAACCAAATACTAGCATGGACCTTCATCTTCATTTTTGCAAACTTGACCCATTCTGAATCCTCCACATCTTCATACTCAAAATATTACTCCATATCATTTATCCAATCAATAAGGTCTTCCAAATTTAGATCCCTAGAATAGGTAGAAACTTCAATCCTAGGCCTCTTCCTAATCTTTTAAATGGCTCTCAAAAACCTAACATGCGTATGATCTCTTAAATCATCTTGTTCTTCCTCAGATAACTCTTCTTCTTCAGCTTCATCTTCGATGTCTTCTCTTATTCTTGGCTCAAACCCTCTTCACAGCTCCTCTTGCAATGCATCGATTTGCCTTTGCAGGGCTCTAAAAACCTCTTCTATCAAAGTATTTCTCCCACCATGGTTTCTTCATGGATGTATTTTGATCTCTACAGCAAACCCACAACCTCAGGTCTAGGTACAAACTACCTCACGGTTGGTGATCTGTCTACACACTGAGGAAATGTTGCTATGATACCACTTGATGAGGGGGTCAAACCCTGAACACACAATAACACAGATTGCACACATAAAATAGGAATATTCTTTTATTGAATTAAACAACACATTACATTAAAGAAACTAGAATCAAATCAGATGATGAATCCTCAGCAGGCTGCAACACATTACAACTCTCTTCCTCTATATTTTGGAACCTTCTACCTTATGTAGCTTCAATTATGCTAGGGTTTCTATTTTCTCTCCTTTTTTTAATTCACCACTTTCCCCCCTTTTCTATACTACCCAAATGATTTCCAAAAATGGTCAAAATAGCCCTTTTTGGTGCCTTCTAGCCAAAATTTTGAAAGTTGTAACTCCCTCCAAAAATAGGTCATCTTTTGGGAGCCCTAACTTTTGATCTAAGTGTCTGATTGATGAACCATTTGATGCATTAGAAAGATCATGAAGTTCTATACACCATTAGAATTATCTTTGTCAATTCTTCACATTTTAAGGGTCGTATGGGGCATCTAAATGCCTCATATTTGACTTTGAAACTTTTTCAAGGGTTTTCGAAGAAACTAAACCTTTGATATCTTTTAGCCCACAAGTGATCTTTGGTCAATTCCTTCACCATGGTCATGTTTTTCAATTTTGAAGCTTTGAGTAAATTTCTTCTTACATGCATACTCAAATGTAAACTTTCTAAAAATGATAGTTTTCTATTTTTAGTAGGTTAGAAAACTGAAGGTTCTACATCATTATTCAAGCAATTGGAGATCCAAAAATACAAAGATTGCCCTTACACCACTAGATGCTCCTGCATCAGTTCCCCATGTTAATGTCAATCCTTCTCCTTAATGTTCTTGTTTTAAGAAACAATCAGTATATAATGTTATCCCTGATTTTGTTTGAAATACCACTCTACCACCCTTAGTGCTCGATGGCCAAACATTTCTACCATCACCTCCCTAGCTAAAAGAGGCCATTGGAAAGAAAAAGAAATACACTCAAATGATTGACCCTAGTTTTGATGCAATAGCCAAATTTCTTGAGACCATCCATCAACCAAAGAAGGCTAAAAGGATGTCCAAGTTGATGATAGACCCTTCTTTAGGGCACCAATTTGTAGAGATTACTAAGCCTATGGTAGATAAAAGTGTAGAAGATGCTACTAAAGAAAATTTTCATGTAAATAAGGTTGACCTAGGACCCCCTACATTGAGGGCGATATACATAATGTGAAGCTATCTATTGATATCTTGGCTAAGAGGTTAGAGGAAGAAAGAAAAGAGAAAGAGGAACTGGAAGAAAAAGTGGAAGTGTTCATCTCCTGTATCAAATCTATCATTAACATCACCTTGCAGCCACTAGATGCTTCAGATGTAACTCCTGCTAAAACACCTCCCAAAGGAATAAGTCTTGATGTCATGGACAAAATTAGTAGATTTCAATCTTATGGGAGAGTAGTTGATGCATGGATCTAGAAATTGACTGTTGATGGATTGTTATACATAGAGGAAGCAATGAAACTTTATGAAGATATTTTAGCAAAGAAGAAAGAAATTAATTATGATGTACAATCGATTAAAAAGGAGAAACCTTACTCATGGTTATTGTTAGGGACTTATAGGAAATGATGAAATTTGATGTGAGTATTTTAATCTCTCAGAATATTGTCAGTAAGCCTAAGGAGAATAAATTAGCCAAGTGGCTAAGTAATATTGAATGGAAAATACTAGTTATAAAGCATGCACTAGGAAAATTCAAAAAGATGGTTAAAAATTGTGATTCAATTTAGTTGGATATTAGGGAAAATTGTTTATCTATTGAGGCTAACATCCTGGATGAAAATGAAACTAATATAGTTGAGGTGTGTGTTGTCAATCAAAATTTTAAAGAGTTTTTTTCTAAGGAATTGATCAAGAAGGATGATGTGAATGGGAGTGCAATTGAAAAATTATGTAGTTGATCCACATATCTTGCTTCCTTCAGAAAATAAATCACATATTTTCATAGAAAAGTTGGAGAAGTAAATGATGCAATGGATATGTTGAAAAGTCACCTGAGAACAATGACAATTCCTAATAGAAATGTTATAGCTCCTATCATCATAAAATTCAAGAATTTTAAAGATAGTTTAGCTACATCACAATCAAAGTCTCCAACTGAAGATGTTATCAATAGTCAAGACTAGGCGGTAGATGAAGATAAGGGAAAAAGTGCTACTATTTAATTTTGTCTTTTACTCTAATTAGATTTGAGTGTTATATTGTAATAATAAGATGAAATTTATTTTCATAAAGAAAAGAAAATGAAATAGGGTTTGTTTTATTTTCTTTTTCAAGAATCAGTTGCAAACAAGAAGCAATTTCAAATTGTAATCTATGTACTTGGAGCATGGGAGAGTGTAGAAAGGATCTTTTGGTGAAGCATTTCATGAACTGATCAATAGAAGTTTCTTTGAGATTTTATTCGTGTAAGACTTGGAAGTTTTGATACAAACATATAGTGAATGTAAGATTTATGGAACAAAATTTTGGGCTTGATTTTGATTTATGAATATAGAAACTTAGTGGATTTTGGGTCATCATTTTTCTGCAATTTATGGATTTTTCTTATGATGAATGCACAATATTTATGGCTTAGGAACATCTTTCATTGATCTTTGTGTTAATCTTAATACCCTTTGCATATTTCTACATATCTTCTCATCATTTGGGTGATCTTTTTCTTACGTTTGAGTAACCCTAGGTGGTGATTTTGAAGTTCTTAATTCTATTTTCTATAGATAGCTTGGTTGTTTGAGGGACTTTGTGCTGACTTTATATTTTCAGAAAATAACCTTTCCTACTTTTAGGTTAAAAGCATACCCCAAATATTTAAATTCCTATCTTACAAGGGAGATACCCCCTTTCAGAAGCAATGGAAGGTTTTTGGTCTGATTGCAACCTATCCAATTTTTAGTAAGATTGTTGCTATTACACGGTGAGTCATAAACAAAACATAGTGACAAATCTATTTACTAACAATTTTTTGGTGATTCTACTGGGGACAATGGAATAGACATCATTTCAAATTCCTTATTGTGTTGTAGAATCCTTTTTGAAGCAAGCAAGTCATGTGATCACAATCTAATGTAACACTTGTTTTATAGCCTGGTGGTACTTGCTTGGGCGGAAACACTAACGACATAATAACTAATTTTCAAGTAGTTGCCTAGAGGAATAAAATATTAAGGCTCCAATATTAGGAAGTAGAACAAGTAATCAACCAAGAAGAGAAACTTGAATGAGAAAATCAATAAAATGCATAGAGACTTGTTCAAAATCAAGTTGAAAGAGAGTTGATTGAATTAATTAATATAATTCCAGGAAGACAATGATAATACTCATGGTACTCCAATGAAAGTTTGGTCTAGTTTTGCAACCAAACATTAATTGAATAGATTTGGAATAGGAGGATATCATAACTAACTTGCACACTTTGGCTTGGAGGAATAGAAGGAACAACCAACAATTTCATCAAGTCAATTAAATATTAGACAATGAAGAAGATTTGGGTAACGAAATCATATGTGAAGAAAGAAGATTTGGTGAAGGATATTAGTTGGTTATAGTCAAAAGGATTGTTGTAGTTCCAAGGAGAAATAGACGTAGTCTACCACCTATAGTTCAAAACAATCCTCAGAATCATTAGTACTAAATTCCTATATTGTTGAATTAGTGACTCTGTTGAAAAACAACCCAAATTCAATTTGAAAGATGGCTACAAAAAGATATACTAGAGGAGACTGTAAGAAAGGTATACTTGATCCAGACTTTGAACTAGTGGAAGTAGTTAATTTTTCCACTTTTAATTCTTCTTCAAGTAGAAAAGTTAAATCTATCAGTTGATCATCCTCTCCTATCAGAGAAGCATCATTCCCTATCTGTGAGGCCTTGATTTTACACGGTACTTCTCTACCTTTGGTTGTAAATTTTCAACAAGCCATGGCACAACAACAACAACTAGTGCCCTAGGGTGATACCATTGGCCCCTTGGCTTTGGGTAATTGATTAAACAATTTACCTCATGGTTCTTAATAAATCTTGGCTAAATTTAAGGGTGATGGGAAGGTTTCACTTGATGAATAAATGAGTTCTTTCTTTGCTACTTTCTTAGTTTTGGGAGTTCAACATGAAGATGTATCTGTTAGATTATTTGTGGAAACCTTGACTGATTCTACTCTAGAATGGTTCTATCATCTGACATCTGGGTCCATAGACAATTGTGTTGTGATGAGATCCAAATTTGAGAATAGATTTAAAAGCACTAAAAATGAACATACATTGTTGGCCCAATTGACCTCTATGAAAAAGGAAATGCATGATCCCATGTAGGAATTCATAGAAAAATTTAACAAAATTGTTAACAAAATTTCTCAGGGTATGAATCCTACTCCTAAATATTTAAATTGCTTTTTCATTAATTCTCAAACCCCAGATGCTATCTTCAATCTGAAGAGAGAGGGAGTGGAAAATCTAGAAGTGGCACAAGAGATGCCCATATCAATTGAAGATGATCTTTTGATGGTTAGGTTGAAGAGGAGGCACCAATGAATAATTGAGTTTTATGGTTTTCTTTGAATTTATAGTATGAGAGAAATAAGAAATTATTACGTGGTTGTAATGGCTCAATCGGTATCAGCGAGAAGTAATCCAAGTAGAAATTTCCTCTTAACATGAGAGGTTTAAACCCACTATGATAAATAGTGTGCACCTAACTGTCATGAGGGAATTTTAGGCACTTATGGATTACAGAGGGGACCTCTCTCATGGATAAGAGCCATAGATGGCCCAATGTCACATGAAATTGAACAGAGGTTGGAATGATGGACAAGATAACTCTAGGACATTTTGGTCTAACCCAGATAGGAAGGGTAAGCGAACCCAAGGTGCAGTGAGAGGACCCATCATGAGCTCATATATGGAATTTTGATTGCTCATACTTGTCCTGATAAAGTTCATGTATGTATAGAAATTCCTTTATTATTACATTCACCATGCACACAAGGTCAATTAATATGCCCTTGTGGGCTTTTCATTTACTAGGGTAGTGATATATAAAGGTCCATCATAGACATGCATGGGTGCATCAATGGGTGTGAAAGAGATGAATGGTTCCGGAATAGAAAGCACTCAACTAGGATAAGGGTGATCATCCACCATGGCGATAATCTTGGCTAAGGAGGTGGCAAGTTTGTCGGTAGACATAGTAGTAACCACAGTATCAGAAGGAAGTTCCACTAGATTTGTGGAGTGATGTGGCAATGAGTTCATGTAAATCTGGAGGTTTTGATTAGGTGGAGCAATAGATTTGTTTCCTTTGTCATTCACCTTAGAGACCTAGGTGACATTCTAGTCGATGAGGTCTTGCAAATTATGTTTAAGATGTATACATCACTTGGTGTCATGTCCATTCACTCTATGGAACTGATAGAAGGAAATAGGGTTTTGGTGGTAGCTGGATGAGGTTATTGTTCCAAAGCTTCTACATTATAGCATAGAGGGATTTGGATTCTAGAAACCAAAGTGAATTGTTGAGTCCTTGGTTTATTTTGTGAGGAGAGGGCCATAGCACTTTGGGTTGGTGTAGTGGTCATTACTTGTTGAATGTTATCAGAAGAATTTATTTTAATGTAATTTTTTCTCATATAATTTTGGAATTATGAAGGGGCATTAGACCCAGCAAGAGTCTATGAGGATGATCCCTCGTACTGACTAACTGAATGCTCATAGTCATCGAGTGTCATGCAGAGATGTGTAAATTAATAATAAAGCATCAACATAATCTTATCCCTTATATGAGGCTACAAGTTTCCAATGAAAACCCATTGCCCATCAGAATTTAGGAGTGCATAAGGGATCTATAAAAGAGGGCCTGATATTGGTCAATGAAATCAGTGACTTTCTCTTATGCTTCTTGCTGACAATGGACAAGATCAGTGAGTGTGACCTGTGGTCCAATGTTCCCCTAGAAGTGTTGGAGAAATTGATTGCTGATTTGTTGAAAAGAATTGATGGAGTGATTAGGAAGAGAGTAGAACCAATCCAATATGGTGTCTTTAAGAGACCATGGGAAAATTTTTTCTAGCAGATAGACTTGGAAGATGAAATCATTACACAAGGCTGTAAATGATGACACATAGTTCTATGGGTCTCCTTTACCAATGTACTTCTCAAACTGTAGAGCCTCAAATTTTTGGGGAAGGGGAGAGGTGAGAATGGCTAAGGATAAAGGACTTCTAGTTTAGTATGATGGGATTGTTGGTTGGGATGCATTGTGGACATAGTGGCTATTTGTTGTTGCAAGGAGTTTACATTTTGGAGGAGTTGGGTGATAGTAGAGTCTATGGTATGAGTGGAAGCTTGGGTAACTAATGGAATATTGTTGTTGGGTGGTTAGGAAACTATAAGGTTAGCTCCAAGAAAAGTAAATGATAATGAAGAAGTAAGGGGAATAAACCCATATTGATTTATAGGGTTCCCACCCATTCTAATAGAATTTGTATTGGCATTTACTAATTGAGTAGCGCTTGTAGAAATTTAGAAAGAAGTGAATTTGGATATAGAAGAAGTTAGTATGGGCACCGATATATGAGCTTGTGATGTGTTTGAATGCAACTCATTGATGATTTTTGTACAGCTAGCTAGCAATGTAACATTACTATTCACAATGTGAGCTAGACTATGTAGAAGATCCATGCCATGTGGATCACCAGTTAACAATTTTCAAATGTTCTCTACGAGAAGGATAGCCTACCAGCTAGGTGCTCTATACCCAAAAAATCTTGAAACTTAGCCAATTGACTATATAATGTCTAGATTTGGGTTTGGGGAACCCAAGCCATGGGCGTGTCTATATCGAGAGGCTCTCTAAAATATTGTGGTCTAGGGATTGTAGGTGTGTTAGAGATAGAGAAGATAGGTGGTTACACTCTAGAACTTTCCATTGAGAAATTAAAGATGTCATTTTTTGATAGAGTGGAGCTGGAGTTGCCTAGAGCATGGGAAGCTATAAGTAATCTTAAACTTCTACGAATACTAAATTCCAAGTTGAAGCATTGGGTCATGAAGCTCATAAACTAGTAGGAGCTCCCCAACGCACAAGTACTCTAAAATTAAAATATTTGAAGAAAGAGAATTATTTTGATAGATGAAAAAGAGAAGTTTTTGTTAAGAAGAAGAGAAGCAATGTATTGTTTTGTAGTTTTCAAGTGCTTTAGACATGTTGAATTCACCAAAATGTGATGAAGAAAATTAACTCTAACTAAACTATATTTAATTAGAATAATATCCCATCACACATTAGGATACTAGCTAACAAAGATGTATGTCCTGCTACTATCCAATCTAGAGGAGCAAGAATATTTGAGCTATATCCCTTTGTTGCAATTGGAAGTGAATTGTTTAAATACTATTGACTAAAACTAACAAAGACAAGAGAAAATAGGGAAAATATAAAGATTGATGAAATGATTTACATAAATAAATGTAGAAATAGAAATAGTAGATCACAAGGATCCTAGATCCATGTGGATAACCTCACTATCTAGGATGATAGTGTGTGTTGCAGAGGTTTGCACATTGCATTGCAGTATGTACGGTGCAGGAAGTCAGAATCTTGGATCTGCATGGCCTCACACGGATTTTGAGAGTTTCCTATTGGCAACAAACATAACAATTATTACACCTGCATCTACAGATGAGAGAAATAGATAAAATGATACTAGATGAGAATAAAATAAGAGAAATGACAAGAGAGGGGAAAGGAAAATACAAACACTCGTGCACTCAAAATATTTATTCACGCAACCTGCAATCACAAACAAAGAAGAAGGGTTGGGCTGCATGGGAGTTTGCCTCATTCAAACCCTATTTGTGTGTTTCCACCTCAACGACAGCCAGAGATTGATATATTAGTAAAACACTATGTGCTCTTAATTCTAAGTGTATCTAGAATTGTAATGAGTAGTGACAAAATAATAATGCGATATTGATGTGAACAAGTAAGGAAATGATATCTAACTACAAAGATAAATGTTAATGTAAATGGATTGACAAAGCTGGGAAAAGAAGTAATGATGATCTTGCCAGAAGACTATCGCATTGAAGAACAAAATGAAGCTTTGTTTAGAAGGATAGCAATCTTGAACAAGAATCTTTTGAAGAGTGTAGAGAAACCAAAGTAAATCACATTAACTAGATACTTTCAATAATATTCAATAAACAATAAGCATAGAATAGCAATAGCACATGTAAAATGAGAGTGAGCAGTAATTTTGGTAGAGCTCACTAGTGTGTGAGTCACTCCTTTCAAATGGCAAATTTATAAGGTTTTACAGAAGAGACAAGAGGCAAAAATCTAGGAAAGGAGTCGTTTGGGCATGAATAGACATCTAGAAAAGATCAGAATGCCACGTAATTAAAAATGTACCTTCCAAAAATGGTTGTTGAATAGAAAGATGCTTTCGAGATGTCAACGTGTTATGCAGAGATCCGCAGCTAGCTCTTCTGTCCATGCAACTTCAGTTCCTATAAAGTCTAGATGACTTGGGGCATTGTCAAGGTTAAGGCACTTTTATGGTTTTTGGATAGGATAAGAAAAAGGGTCAAAGCAACATTTAGAAAGAATCTTTATGGGTTAAGGGTAAGGCTAAGGATGGAAAGTGATCTCAAAAATACATTAGGGAGTGGACACTAAAGTGAGTGCCAAATAAAGCATGAAATTATTAGCAAGTGCAATTTACAATGCTATAGTTCTAGGAGGCACAAGGTCTTTACGGAGAATCTTGGATGTCATTGAAGGTGGCTAGTAATGCCAAAAAAGGGCACTTTGGCACCACGTAGGTGGGGAACACTAGTGCAATGTACAGATGTCCATGACAAGCGCTAGCATCCAAGTGACTCTATCTCCAGGTCACATGAAACACTATAGGATGATGAGAATAAAAAGGAACTAAAACATATTTGGACAAAAGTAAACACAAAGGATCAAACATAACACAAAATAACATGTGTAGGTTATGGGAAAATGCTAAGGCAAATCTAAAGTGAACCTAAAATCATACTAGAGGAGTGAACACCAAAATGAGTGCAAAATGTAGCATGAAATTGCAAGGGTATGAAATTTTTGATGTTACAGGAGCAACCAAATCAAACTTGCAATATAAAATACTTCCACAAATAAACATGCACAATAAGAATGCCAAAACTATCATAAGCAAATCAATAAAGTGAAGCATGTAAATTAAAAGAGGCTCCTTGTATATGTAGGACAAGGATGGGGAGAGAATGTAGGGTTGAAAGACTAACTACCCCTCTAATGTGGTGAGACATGTGAGCACACTTGGTACAAGTGTGAGGAAACATGTAGTGCACTAATGAGGTGAGACTAAAAGGTAAAAGTCTCTAAGTGAGTTTAAGAACTAGTGTGAATAGGACCAACTAGGTAGGAGTTGAACTAGAACTAGGTAAAACTATTTTTCACACCAACACCCCCCTTAAGTGATACTTAGAGTGAAAGCTAAATATTGAAAAATGGGTCCCAACAATAAGTCCTGATGAGGTACTAATGTATAATAAAGTCTCTTACAAATGGAGAAAAGGAGAAAATCCTATAGAAAAAAACTCATCCCCAAAAGAAGAAGTGAGAAGGAAAAATAAAACTTCTCAAAAGGATGTCCCTGAAAGATGAGGAACATGAAATTGTTTTGAAGCATTTAGAAGCTATAGACTCTAATGAAGAACAATTGGCTTCTCTTGGAATCAAAGAACCCTCTAATGAATGTATATTAGGATAATAGAGGAATAAAATATTGCACAAATGAACCCAACAACACTACTCAACCATATATGCTCATATGGTGGATCACATCAATATATTGCAACAAGGCAAGAATTTGGAATTCAAAAATCTACATGGTACTATTATTAGAGAGACATAAAATACAACATGTCTTACCCCAATGATACTACTTATAGATGGTTCTCTACAAAGGTATTAGAGTCTCACAAATACTGATCAATTGAAATGGATACACTATATTAAAGTAGTTGATGAAAAATCCTCCAAACAAGAGAAAAGGATTGCAAATTCAAGAAAATTTTAGAAGGGATTTGCAAGATGATGAGATAATACCATGATGGATTAGTCAAACTAAACATATAATATCAAACACTTCCAAAAATGAATATACACAATAAGAATGCCAAAACTATCATACAAGTAAATAGAAAAAGTGAAACATGTAAAGTACAATAGGCTCCTTGTATATGTAGGACAAGGAGGAAAAAAGGTAGGATTGAAATGTACTGACTACCCCTTTGTGGTGACACATGTGATTACACTTGGGAAAATTTCAAGGACACATGTAGTACACTCATGGGGTAAGTTCATGGAAATGGGATACAAAAAAACATCCAATAAAAAAAAGAAGAAAATGCGAGTGTGTTATGTAAAAGTTTACATAACGTGCTTGCATTATGGCTTGATAATTACCAAACCATAACATGATTACGTTATATAATGTACTCACATTTTATAATGCAATTGCATTACATAGTGTTAAGAAAACATATTTTATATATAGACTTGCATGTATATTTTTTTCAATTTACATAGATGCATGTATATACATGGGTATATGTGTATGTATATGCATATATATATAATGTGTGTATATATGTATATATGTATATATGTTTGTATATATGTATATATGTACATGCTATGGAGTAAAACGTATCCTTATGCCTTTTTATCTCCTAGTTTAGCTCCTAGGTCCCCATGTTTACACGTCACAAGCTTAATACCTATCTCAAAGCAATTTCCCCTAAAACCCATGTCATATGGGACTTATGGGCCCATCCTAAATGTTTAAACATGACCAAAATTGGCCTTGGGACTTGGGCACCTGTTCCCAAGTCCAAGCTAATTTATCTTGATCCAAATTTAGATGTGCTAGTTTGGGCTCTTTAAAAGGTTTCCCTCTATCAGCCTTTTCAATTTGAATTACAAAAGTTAGCAGGAATGCATATATAAGTGATTTTATGACTTCAGTTTACACCTAGATAGATAATGCAAACTTGTGATATTGAGCTAAGGGATTTCAAGGCATTAATTGTGCTACAGAGTAGACTTATGTTGTTATTGTGTTTGTTTGTTGCAGATTTGGCTTCATCAAGCCATCTCCTCGTGATTTGAAGAATATTCATCTCCATGAGGGCTTCACCTCTAAGATGACATCTATTTGTATTTCAATCATTCTATTTCATCATTGGATTTGGCTCTGCCCTCCTTGGGCATGCACTCTATCTAACAACGGTGTTGGAAGACTTGAATGTCATTCCAGGGCTTGATCGAGGCAACCTCCTAAACACCACAACCCCCAAAACCCTCTCTTTTTGATTGCGGGTTATAGGTGTAGGATTTGGGAAAGTGAAGGTATAGAGAAGCAATTCAGAGGATAACGATTCAGGATCTGGAAGATTTTTTTTTATATTTTACCCTACTGGACTAGGGTGTCCACCCCATAGTCCTCCCAACAAGATTCATCATGAAAGAAGGATCGGGATATCATCTGACAAACCTCACTATTCTAGATCTATAGAAAAACTACCCTATCAAACTTGGGCACCCACTCCATAGTCCGCAAAGTTTTCAATTCTAGAAATCCAACTTTTGGTATGTTTTTTTATCCTTCTTGACTATCTTCCTATTTGATCTTTTGTAGCATTATGTCTATCTATACCTAATTTTAGTATAATTAGGGTTTGGTAAATCTCTCAATCTAATCAATTTTTCCATATCATTCCTAAGTACATCAACCTATAGTTGAGTCCTCATTCATTTGTAGTGACTTGGCTTGGTTGTTGTCCTTGAATGTTAGTGTGAAAGGAGGGTTTGATTTGATAGATCTTAACACTATCCACCATCTTCCCACTTTTCATACATAACATTTTGGTGAACCCATGTTTTAACTGAACTTACATGTTGTTGAGTGTTGTAATCAGTCTTTGCATTAATTCATATCATATTTATCATCTTGGGTGCTACCGCAATAATGGGTTACACTTTCTGGGACATCCTGATTCTTGTTGAAATCACATATTTTTAGAAAATATAATGATTTAAGCTTAAAAGGTTCCATTTAAAGGATTTTAATTGAAGAGGGTTTGATCAAACCCCCTTAGATTCAAACCCCCTTGGATAGAACCTCTCTAGTTTTAAACCATACCTATAATGGAGTCTCCTCTACACCTATCAAAATGCTAATAAAAAATTACTTTTGATTTATCTTTTGGGGGATCAAATGAATTCATTTAAAATTTATGTTTTGTAAGTATGTAGTCCTTATTATAATCTTCCCAAAAAGTATAATTTTAAATGTATTTAATTTTATTATTATATTTATTTTTTATTTTGTGTGAATGTATGGTTTTTAATGAACATCAAGGTCTCTATTTCACACATATGAAAAAATAGGAAAATAGAGAAAAAAATTCTAAAAAATACATGTCCTCTAGGTATTGATGTCCTCATTAAAAAAAAAATTGAATTATGATACATACAAAAAAAGTTATGTTAGACAGAATATGCCTATGTCTAAATTATAATTGATTTGACTTCAAAACTTAATTAAAAAATATTCAACAAAACATTATGAAACCAAATTGTGAACTTTCAAAATTGTATGCGTGTGACTTTTCAAAACTATAAAGGTAGGAATGGTGACGCCTTGGATAGGCCGTGGTCTAGTCAGCGGACTGATAGCACTAAGTGGGGTTATGAGGATTATGTGGATTACTAGAGTGTCACTTCACCTCTTGTCAGATGGATGGCCAAGATGATAGGATGGCACATCATTAGATTTACTGGCATCGGGAATAGGAGAGTTTTTAAGATTGGGCATGGTTGGTTAGAAAGGACACCACGCGGTCAGGTGATTGAGTTATGGTTGGTTGATTGGACGGGTTTCTAGAGGGGCAATTATATTTGGGTTATGTCCATGGTGGGTGACGTATGTCTTCACACGAGGTGGCGACTGAATTCTTTCCCTAAGGAGATGATTTTAAGTGGCAAAGATGTGGTGTATCTCATCTTTAATTACGTCGTCATTATTATCTCTTCTCTATGGCTTGATCATTATTATGGGATTTTTTATTTTAATGGTCCTATTGCTAATTTTCTGAGTTGCTCTAATAACCATAAGATCTACAGGCTCTATAACTTTCAAGCTATCATGATGGGAGGAGACATTGTTAAGATTGAACCCATCTCTGCGGAGGAATTCAAACAAGACCCTATAGTGTGGCATATTATCCAGGAGGGGGAGGTGGTTCCTTTTCTAGAAGGGATGATTGGCCATGACAAGAATCTCTTGCACCAGTTTGTGGAGTCTTGGGATGATGCTACTAGAGAAGTCAAGATTGGGAACATTGGTTTTCAAGTATCTGAAGAAGTGATCGGGTAGGTTATTGGTTTACCTATTAAAGGAAAAAATTACTTGAGATGCAGTAGGGTGGCTAACCACAAACACATGGTTCTCTTCTTCAGAGAGGGGGAGGCACCCGTGAAACTTCATGGAGGGTTCGAAAGAGAAAAGCTCCTAGAGCCATGGGGCCAAATCTACCTCATGATCATGAAATTCTTCACGCTGCAAGGAAGATTCAAGATTTTTTACCACTACCACTTTGCTCTCCTTAACCATTTTAGGAACAAGCTAGAAATTAGTTTTCCTTTCTTTTTCCTTTCTTCTTTGGATAATTCTATTAAGTTGGTTCGAGAGATTAGAGCTAAAAATGCTGGTCATTTGCTTGTTCCCATCCATCAAGGCCTTATCCTATATCTTTACCACTTTCACCTAGCTCTGTGCCCCCGAAACAAATTAAAGTCAAAGTACTTGAGGACCCACAGCTGTGTGTTTCCCCTGACTCTGTTGGTAAGGTGAAGACCTGTGTGGGGACCCTTAAGATTTCCCTTAAAAACCCTAAGAGTGACCCTCATGCCGAGGGGGATACCCCTGTTTGAACCCCAGCCACCTCTAAGAAGAAATAGAAAGGCACCACCCAAATGACTGGGAAAAAGCTGGCCAAAAGGGATAGAGGGGAGATTGAGGATGAAGGGGTGGCTACGGAGAAAAAAGCCAATAAAGGAAAGGAGATTGTGTCTACGGTGAAGCCTGAGGAGGAAGGGGTGGCCACTGAGAAAAAAGATAAAAAGGGTAAGGAGGCTGTGATTATGGTGGAGCCTGTAAAAATTATTGATCTGCACTCTGGGACTAAGATAGATGGTAGTGGAGAAGGTGCAGAGGCTATTAACCTGAGGGTTCGCCGGTCTACCCGCATTGCTGGTAAACCTTCTGCTTCTCCTCAAGAGGTGGAGATTTTTGATGAGTTAGAGTTTGTTGAATAAACTATGGAGGAGGGAGGGGAAGAAACCCCCACTGAGTCTGTTCATGAGGAGGAGGGGACTAGCGACTTCACTTCCATGAACAAGTCCAGCTCTGAGGAAGTGGGTGAAGCTGCTAAAGTGTATGGGGGTTAGGACAATAAGGGAAGTTGCTCTTTGTGTGTTAAGACTACAGAGGACCTGAGGCACCTCCAGGGGAAGATGGTGAGCATGTAGAAGAAGTGGAAGGTGATGGCAGAGTTGCTGCTAAAGCCCTTCACAGGGTTGAATTGATCTTCATGGCTATCAAAGACTTGGATGATAAGGTCAAGTAGGTGGGGCTAGTATCCTGGGGGATTATAAAGATATGGTGGAATTTCTAGCCAAATATGTGACGACTGACAGTCCCTAATCTCGTGTTTGTTTCTGTTGTTTTTGTTGTTTTTGATTAGTTGTTTTTTATCTGTTGTTCTTGGGCTGTGTATGTGATGTTAATGGGTTGTTTTTGGCAAGCTTAAGGCTTTTTGCCCTGGGGGCTATTTTGTAAAGGGTTTAGGAGCCTCTTTTCCTGTTGAACTAATCAAAAACATTATGAAACCAAATGCATCCTCTAGATATTGGTGTTACCAATCTAAATTCAAAAGAATCAAAATTTTATCCTTTGTAGAAAGAAAGTTATGTGTGACAAAATACACATCACTTTAAAAAAATATTGTTTACTATTAAAAACTAGTTATCAAAGGAGACGAAAAATTTTTACAATTTAACTCCAAATTTGTTTTAATATATTTAGAATCTACAGACAAAATTTCACAAATCACTAGTTTGCATCATCTTCAAATTCCTAATGGTTTAGTGGCTATAGGTGTTAGAAAGTGAACATTTAGTTCAAAATGTTGATTTCAATATCAAGTTTGGCCCAAAAGTGTAACCCATTATTGTGGGATGACCCTCTTGCATTGGAAAATTTTGCATACATTTGAAAAAAATGAAAAAACAAGCATTCTAGGCTTGCATTAAGGCATAGTTTTGCATATTTTGCATTGCATATCATAAAAAGATTTAATTTTTTGATATTTGCATCAGATCTAATATTTATTATAGTAATTCATCATTAATTCATATCAAATTTTGCATTTACAAGTTTCACTTGCTAGGGTTTTGCTTAAAAAGTTGCATTTTTCATATAACCTAGTCTTTGTAGAAACTAGCGTTTGTAGTCAAAATTTCATTTTTAGATTTTGCTACTCCTTTTCAACATTCATTCAAATATGATTTTGAAGTGTAGTGTTGGATCATAGTGCATGCTTTTGCATCCTAGCTTTGGAAACTTTCACCTTTTTAAAATTACACATTGTGTATTTCAACAAGTATATCTACCTTACTCCTTTTGGTTGTTCTATTATTTTGTGCATTAAGTGTTGTATGCCTATGCATGAGTTGTATAACCCACTGCCCTAATAGAAACATCCTTGTAAGGAGAAGCCATAGACTAATGGGTTCTAGTGCTTTGAATAGCACCAATATGCAAACATAAGAAAATCCATTGAACACTTACTTTACAAAGGGTGAATCACAAACTTTGCAAGATATCATAACTCCTACCATGATGGAAGAACAAACTTTTAATGATCCTAAAGATCCAATTGATGTGATAACACATGTACCTAATGATTAAATCAACAAAATTGATAAAGAACTAGATGATTTTCAAGAATTTGTGGAAAAGAAAGGATATCTAAAGAGGTTGTATCCGTTGTTCATAGTCTAAGACAACTATTAAAAGAAGGACAAAATAGTGTTAACACACTTCATGGGATAGCCCATATAGTGGGTAACAACATTATATCAATGGATGACTATGCAAATACTATTAATAATGTGTCATCACCAAATCATACACAGGTATTGACACCTATACCGACTACCAGAATGTCCACTTTCACATCATCAATCCTCACTACTAATGCACAAGCTTGTAGTAATGCTACCACTAGCATGGGAGTATCTAATGGAATTAATTCATAGAATTACAAGGCTATGGGATTTAATTATCAAAATCTAGCACCTAAGGTGTCTTCCTTTATGAATAATCATTCTCAACCACCTCTCCATTCCACCTATTCTCAAGCACCTTTCACTTACAATTGCTCTCAACCACCTTTCATTACCACTCACAACCAATCACCTCTAAATTTCATGACTACAGCTTCCAATTCATCTAACCCACAAACCCCATCACGTAATGAAGCCATCTTAAACCAACTTTTGCAAAGCATGACTTTCTCACAACAGAAAGTGACAAATTTGACCAATGCTTCTTCTCAACCTAATATATCACCATACCATGCTCATAGTCCTTTATCTTTTACAATCCTAAGAGTTCAAATTCCTAATAAGTTTGAGACTCCTCATTTTGAAAAATGTAGTGGTAAAGGTGATCCTGGTGCAGTCACGGTAGGAGGGTTCACAGAATGAACTATCCAGACCATGCAACAAGATTAAACACAATGGAAACAACTCAAATATATCAAACAAATGCAAATTCAGTCATTCAATATATCATAGAAACCAAATACAAATCAGCCAGCAACATGCGGGCTTACAATTGGGCTCACAGGCCTGATTACAGAATATTAGAATATGCATAAGATCTAAACTAAGGAGTATGAATCAATTGATAACTACTTTCCTAGGTGTCTATTACATCAATATATATCATCTCTGGAACAATAGATTCCTTCGGGTCAGCCAAAGAAGATCACAAACTCCAATGAAGAGTTGTAATGTGTGTACACAGATAGGTCAGCCCTAAATGAGTAGAGCTCCTCCACAAATGAATGGAATGATGTGTGGATCTTAGGGAAGGTTGGCCACGAACCATAGATCATCGAATGATGTGTCATTAGGTTTTGCAAATTAGGAAATGCTCCACAAGTCTTCTCCCTTAGCTAATTTTTTGAGACTGTCAGGATGCTCTATTATGAGAAAATAGTTGATCTTCTGATAGCGATAACTTTCTGGTACTTAACCCAAATGCTTTGAATCCTAGATATGATGTAGATGAATGAATCTAGATGCTAAGTCCAACTCCACAAGGTCTAAGATGCAACTGCGGTAGAATGCGGACCAAAATATAGAAACTGCTACTGACTGAACTACCTGAACTAAACTGGAAAATGAAAGAAAAATAACTAAACTACAAACTAAAATTACAAATATTTTTGGTTGATGCAAGATTGCTCTTGAACCAGGGATGCTCCTGCATTAGACATCTAGGGTTATTGAAAAAGTGAGTCCCTCACTTTGTTGGGGCTAGAGGAAAACCAAGACAGTCCACCTCTGCCTAAGAAATCCATGATGAATCTTCTTCTGGTCTACCTTTCCACTTCACAAGATATTCTTTGTATTGTCCCCCTCCAGTGTTGCGTCCAGCTCTGCTATCCAAAACATCTTCAATCTGCTCTGGTACTTGGTGTGGTAATTGCTTCTTCAAGTCTTCCTCCATGCTGTCACTGAACTCTGCTTCATGATATTGATATATGTCTACAATGTTGAAAATAGGTGATATACCCAATGCCTCTGGTAACTCCATTTCATATGCATTTCCTGAATCAAATTTTTGTAGTATCCTACAAGGTCCAAACTTCTTCATCTTTAACTTGTTATATGTTCCAACTGGAAATCTTTCTTTTCTCAAGTACACCATCACTTCATCTCCAACTGCAAATTCCTTATGTCTTCTCTTCTCATCTTCTTGCTCCTTGTATTTGCTATTCATATCCTCCAAATGCTTCTTCATCTGATTATGCACTGTCTCCATATGTTCTGTAAATTCTTCTACTTCTGCACTTCTCTTTTCTTCCATACTAGTATCTCTCAACTCTACAACTCCTCTAGGGTTTACTCTGGTAACAATCTCAAAAGGTGTTCTTCTGGTACTCCTATTTACTGAATTATTGTATGCAAACTTTGCTTGTGAAAGAATCAAATCCCAGCTTCCAGTCTTCTCTCCAACCAAACATCTCAAAAAGTTCCCCAAACTCCTATTCACTACCTCTATCTATCCATCAATCTATGGATGAAATGCTGATCTGAACTTCAAATCTATCTTCATCTTCCTCCAAAGTATCCTCCAAAAGTATCTTAGAAATCTAGTGTCTCTATCTAAAATTATGCTCTTAGGTAATCCATGTAATCTCACAATCTCTTTGAAAAATAGGTTAGCTACATGCACTGCATCAATTGTCTTCTTACATGGTATGAAATGTGCCATCTTTGAAAATCTGTCTACCACTACAAATATCAAATCATGTCCTCTCTGTGTCTTAGGCAATCCCATCACAAAATCCATACTTATGTCTTCCCAAGGTCTCTTTAGTACTGTCAAAGGTTTATACAATCCAGTGTTCTGACTAGTCCCTTTTGCAACTTGACAAACTCTACAACTCTACAAAAATTTCCTAACATCCTTATGTATCTGAGGCCAAAAGTAGTTTTTACTCACCAAAGCCACTATCTTATCAATGCCAAAATGTCCCGCCAATCCACCACTATGTTTCTCCTTGATCAAATTATCTCTCATGGAATGTTTAGGCATGCATAGTTGATTTCCTTTGAACAACATATCCTCCTGAATGAAATAATCTAACCACTTACTCCTATCTATCACAATAGGTTCATTACATTCTTTCTAAGGTTTTACAAAATCAAGATCTTCCTCATACATGCTCTTCAATTCATCAAATCCCAATACTTCAACTCTCATTTTTGTCAACAAGTTTCTTCTCTTGCTCAATGCATCAACAACTTTGTATGATTTACCACTCCTATGTTTCAACACAAAAGTATAATTCTACATGAACTCTACCCATCTCATATGTCTCTGATTCAACTTACCTTTACTGTTCAAATATTGCAAAGCTTGATGATCTGTATACAACGCAAACAACTTAGGCAACAAGTAATGTCTCCACTTCTTTAAGGCTTGAATTATGACAAAACTCTTGATCATAAACTGAATATCTTCTCCTTGCATCATTGAACTTCTCACTAAAATATGCTATAGGTCTACCTTCTTGACTTAAGACCGCTCCAATTGTATTCCCACTTGCATCACAACCCACTTGAAATACCTTATTGAAATTTGGTAATGCCAAAATAGGTTGCTCTGTCACTTTTTGCTTCAACAATTTAAAACTTTTATCTGCTCCTGATGTCAACTTGAAATCTTTTATGTCACCTCTCATTGTCTCTATCATAGGGTTACAAATTGGACTAAAATTTCAGATGAATTTCTAGTAGAAACTAGCCAATCCATGAAATGATCTTGTGATGGGTGAAATGTGGGATTAATCAAATCAATAACAAAACCCAATACATCAATGAAATATGAAGGAAAAGGGATTTAAAATAACAAAGAGAGATACTTACAACCTATACCTTACACCTTCCATTGTTTGCCTTTTCTTTCTTGATGTTTTGGAGATGAAAATGGCCCTCAGGAAGCTTGCTTCCTCACTTCGATTCCTCAAGATGACAAGGAGAAGTTGGCTCGGATACTTGTTTGTGTTGAAGATGAGCTTCAACACAATGTGGAATGGATGATAGATGATGAAGTGATATGAAAATGGGTGCCAATGGCACGCTATAGTTCCTGTAGCATAAGTTTACTCAAATGATGGATATCAAATGAAGAAGAAGAGGGTTGTATTTATAGAATTATGTTAGAGAAGATCAATAGTGGAAAAGAAATAAGAAGATCAATGGAGTAGAATGTTCAAGAGAATGTGCGCGAATAGAAGAAGGACATGTGTCATTCAAAAAGAAGCTTTGTTGAGTTAACTGCTTTCTTGATGAGGACTAGTTTTTGTTTTTCTTAAATTAGAATAGATTTTTCTAATTTAAAAACAAAGTTGCGTTAAAGTTGCTTTAACTCAGCTTTTGCTTTTGTATGACAAGAGGAATTTATTTTTAGAAGATATGAAGATTTTTCAGAAGATAAGAAAGCATAATTAAATAACTAAATTTATTTAATTACTTGTAGATAATTTGGAGGAATAAATAAAATATTTAAATATATTTTATTTTGTGGAGATTTAAGATTTTATTTAAATAAAATTGCATTTTATTTAAATTTAGAGGAATGGATGATTTAATTAAATAATTAAAATTATTTAATTATTCTTAGAAGAATAAAGTTGATATAGATGAAATTAATTAAATAAATGTAATTTATTTAATTAAATGGGAGAGAATAAATCAAATAAATAAATATATTTATTTATTTATTGATAGAGGAATATGAAGATGAAATGAATATTTAAAATATTTATTTAAGTAGAGTCATGTCATTTTTAGGTGTATACATTTTGCCCTTCTTTGATGCAATGTGTTTTATCACGTTTTTTCAAAGAATAAGATTGTCTGAAAATGATACACGCCCCAGTTTGCCCCTGGTACAAGTTTCACGATAGGATGTCCCCTCAGGAGATTGGACGGGGAGAAGGTAGAAGGTGTGAGATGGACAATTTCACGATGAGATAGGTTGACAAGAGAAGAAATGGTTGGATATAGAAGAAAGAGGTGAATGATATGCGATGCAAGATAAAATAATAACACACACAAACAAGTAAGCAAGTATGCACAAATGATATAAGAACAAACAAGGTATTGCCCCTGTTGAGCAGTAAACCAAGGATATAGATCGATGATGTTTGGTTTCAGGAATGAAACATGTTGTATAAGACTCCGGGTCTAGTTTTCAACAATGCAACATCTTGTCTAAGACATTTGATATGATATATGGCAGTGTTGTCATGGCAGGGAATGATATATCCCTAGAGCAACACGAAGGATAGTTATGGCTGATTGATATGGTTTACGACAAGATTATGATCAAGACCGCTAATTGCGATTGGATAATTTGACAAGATTGGCTTGACTCGATTGGTATGGATTAAGGATAAACTTGCATTTTGATCACTGCTTGGATTGACAGCTAGAATTGTTGATGAGAGATATGAAGACAAATAGAAATTTGATCGATAGCAGAAATTACAAGCTTTTGTAAACATTAATTCACTGCATTTTGGATCTTTATTGGATGGGATATGGAGAAATGGATTTGGATATGGATACGGATATGAGACACAATTAGATACGTTACGGATATGGATATGGATATGAACTACAACTGGATACGGTATGGATATGGATATGGATATTTGTCATCTTGATATAGCAAGTATTTTGAAGTGCTTATTTCATCATTGGGATTTATTATGTTGTAAGAAAATACAAGCATCTAGGTATAATTAAACTGCGATGACCTAAGTATTACTTACATGGATTTTGATATAGCAAGTTAATACAAGCATCTAGTCAAAATTGAATCTAGATGACCTGAGTATTTCTTGCGTTTCAACAGACAAGGATTGCCCTTTTTCATGTTCAGACCTCCAAAGTCCTCGATGATCTTTTGCTGATCATGTCATTAGACAGAAGTCGTCACATTACTAAAGTTTGATCCACAAATAATAGATAAAAAAAAATGTTATGCCCCCATCATAGCATCTCTAGCTTTTGTCATCCTTGAGTAGCATAGAAAGACATAATGACAAGAATCCAAGACCTTGTAAGTTAACCGATATAAAAACACAAAGCATTATTGCATTAGATGTGTCTTCTTGCCATAATTGATATAGAGTTAGTTCGAGTGTTTTGGTATGGTGTTCTACTTTTTCTTTGGATAGGTTGATGTCTTGCGTCAAAACTTCTATTTGGAAACGGGCTTTGCTTGCGCGCACTTACGTCTGGTGAAAGGTACCACAATCCTTATCAAGGAAAATGGACCCTAAGGGACTGACCTAGTGCCTCAAGGGCACATAGAATAATGGCCTTGCCTACGTGACGACGCAGAGGCAACGTAGTTCAGGACTTGGACCATGGACCTAAGATATGGATCGAATGAGGCACAATATGAAATAGATATGGATCAGGTATGGAATAGATATGGATCAGATATGGAATAGATATGGATCAGATATGGATTGGATGAGGCATGATATGAAACAGATATGGGTCAGATATGGAACAGATATGGATCAGATATGGATCGGATGAGGCACGATATGAAACAGATATTGGTTAGATATGGAACAAATATGGACCAGATATGGATCGGATGATACTGATGACAAGGAAACACCATGGATAGGTAGATGCATGGGTGATAAGAATGAAATGCACATGGAAGAGGGCAAGGATGTGATTGCCAAGGACTAAGTCGCATAGGAATAACATGCCCCATTGTAGGTAGAGTACTTAGGATTTTTCATGACAATGCTTAAGATGAAGGAGGAGGATGAGAGGATAATGAAGGATTTGCATGGTTTGGAGGGATAAGGTATGTCAAGAGACATTCAAAAACATTTGTCAACATTGTGCCCCCAATGTTTATCAAGATCAAAGAAATAGAGGAATGGAAGATCGAGATGGATAGACTTGACAGTATAGGTATGTAATGGATAGAGGAATAAGATAGGAAATGGTATGGAAGGAAACTTGTAGGAGAAAAGTGATATGCCAATGAAACAAGGTGCCCCCAAGTGTAGGTGACATAGAAGATCAACTTACACATGACGTCTATCTACCAGGTTTTCATCATGGTACTTATCCAAGGTGCCTGTTTGCCAAATTTTCATCGTTGGACGAACGGATTTTTCTTTACTTTTTTTTTTAATATTTAGATAGGAGAAGGTGGATATGGATAAGGAGAGACTCAAGTATCTAGTTCCCTAAAAGGTGATAGTCCCACTAGAAATGTTGTTGCATGGACTATGTCAAGTGTTCTCATAGATGTTGGTAGTGGATTGCATGAAAGTTAGATGGAGTAGGTAGATAGCGGATTATGGTGTAGATTACAAAAGGACTTATGCAAGGATGGAAGGAAGGTATATGTAAAAGCATGGACCATAGGATGAGGAAGATATGTAGGATAGTAGCGGAAGGGAGGGGAGATGGAGTTATACAGAAGTGTTGTGGAATGAAAGGGAACCATGACCAACGGTTGCACATACTGTGATAAACATTGAAACTTATGATAGGCAGGTGGTGTGGGAAGCAATGGAGATTTTTGCTTGGTAGATGAATGATATAGGCCTTTAGGGACCCACATAGACTTAGTATTTTTCTTATTTTTGCTTGTCTTGTGGAATGGAAGGATTGGACACTTTTGGATGTGGTGGATGAAAGAGCAGAAAGTGGATGGTTGAGTGGTGGATGCCTCATTTGACTTGAGGGATTTTTGCTTAGGTACCAAAACCATTTTTATTTTAGGTTTTACTTGTGAAGGTATGGGATTGGGTATATGCGGCTTTTGTGCATCTTCTGAGGTAATTGCTTGTTGCTTGGGGACCCACACCTTTTTTAGTTTTGCTTTAAAGTATGTGGGTGTATGTAGCTTTTGGTATGGATAATTCTTTGAATATTGGATTTTGTATCCTAGGTCATGAGGACTCTTAGGATTTTTGATTTTATAGGTAGAGGCATCAACATTTTTGACATTGAATCCCCTTAGGATGGTGGAAGTGGGGTTTGTGGAAGCTTGTTGTTTAGACAACATGTGCATTTGTTGGCCATGATTGGGATATTTAGAGGATTTATAGATAGATGGATAAGGTGTTGGAAGAAGTGGTGGTAAAATGCATGGAGGGATATTAGGAGTTGGAAGTAGTGGAGGTAGATTGGATGGTGGAAGGTGTATGGTCACATGCTCTTGACAACTGTAGGATGATGGAGGTGGAATGACCACATATGTTTTAGGGATATGATAGGGTTTGTGATGGAAAGTGGTGGACGTAGGAGGAGTGGAGGAAGTACCAACATCTTGAGATTGTTCATCTTGGGGTATGTATCCAAGGCCATATGAAGGTGGAGGAACATTGACATGGATAGGTTCCAAAATACCTTGTTCATGAAGGCCTAAGCCTTTACCTTGATAGTTTATATGTTGGAGTATGTGGTGGACAGTGGGATTATGTATAGGTGCACTAGCAATGAGTTCCTTATTGGATGAGGAAGGCGAGATAGAGGATAATGGTTGTTGTTGGTGTGTTAAGGAAGAACATTCATGCATGAAGGTAGTGAGACCAAGGATATAAGATAATAGATTTGTAGCTTGGTCAATAATGGATGGTGAAGGATCACTAGAATCTTGATCATCATTATGCTCTTTAGGATCTAAGTTATTAGGTTGATCATTCATGTGCACTTGGGAGGCAAGTGTCCCATCAGAGGAAGTAGAAGTTGTTGGATCATGGATAGGATTAGATGGAAGATGTATAGAAGTAATGGAGGTTTCTTTCTCATGGATGGGCATGGGATCAAATTGTTCATGGACATCTTCTTCATAGGGAATATCTTGATCATGGAAAAGATATAGGTTATGGATGGGTTGGAATTGGATCTCTTTCTCATATATAGGATCAAGTTGCTCATGTATAGCTTCTTCATAGGTATTATCTTGATCATGGAAGAGATAAAGGTTATGAATGGTTTGAAATTGGATCTCTTTCTCATGTATAGTCATTAGGAGATGGATAGGAGCAAGTGGCTCATGGAGAGGTTTATTATTATGGATATCATCTTGATCATGGAAAAGATACATGTTATGAATGGGTCATAGGAAAGTGATTTGATCTTGACTTGGATGAGGGCTTAATGTTTCCACATGCTCTAAGATGTGCTTTTGACATAACTCTTGATCTTCTTGAATGGAAATTAAGGTAGAAGATTCTTGGGTAGGCTCTTGGTCGACAACATGAAGGTTTGATGGACCTTGACTTTGGTTACTGGTAGAAGGTTCTTTGATAAGCTCAAGGGGTTGCGGATGACATGAAGGGGTTGTAGGATTTGATATGGCATTGGAAGAATCTTTAGTAAGGTCAAGGACTGGAATTTGGGGACATGGTTGACTCTCTGCTAATAGTTCTTGGATCACATCCTTCATAGGTGTAGGAGTACATGGATGAGTGGATTTGGCTTTCTCCATAGCTTTTCTTTTGCTATATAAATTTAGAAATATTTTTCGCAAAACTCATCTAATTCTTTTTTGGTTGTCCATTTAGAGTTTGAGGAACTAGATGGTGGTGTTGGTGTAGGACTAGTATATTTTGGGATAGGTGTCTTGGCGGGTAGTGAAGGAGGACTAGTAGATGGAGTGGTACATGAGTTCCAACTTGAGGTGGTGCTTGCCTTGTCAATAGTATCATTAAGACAGGAAAATGATGTATGAGTTTGGGGCAAGGCATAGCTAGTATTGGCATGTTCAGCTTGCAAGATTACCATTTCCTGTTGTAAGATTTGGATTTGTTGAGCAATTGCTATACAATCTTGGGGTGAGGGACCTAAGTTTATTTGCAATTGCAAATATTGGAGTGTTTGAGCAATATATTCTAATTGGTTTGCCATTGACACAAGACTGAAAAAGCTTACTAGTTTGGATGCGCAACAGTAATTACGTTGTAATAGAGTGCAAATGCGCCAATCTGGTAATGTTCAAATGCACCACAATAGGGTTTAAATGCACTGAAAGTCTAAGAAAATGTGCCACAAGTCGTAGCAAATGCACCGTTCTAGTTTTGAGTTTGAATTTTATAGAGTTTTTGCACATTTTTCAAGGATTTTCTATTTTTGGTTGAAAACGTGGTCTTTTCTTGAATTTTGATTTTCAATTATGGCAAAAGACACAGCAAACACATAGAAGTTTTCATGATTTTTATCTTTTGTTATTTTTTTGTATTTTTGGACTTTTTGACAAAACAATCACAACCTAGGCTGGAAAGGACAGTATTTGTTGAATCCCCTAGTGTGCATATTTAAGGCATGTAGCTCCAGGATCTGGTAGCACCAGCTCCCCTCCACGGCACTCATTTCTCATGCATACTAAATCTGGGTTTCCTTAGGCTCGTACCACCACCGAACCATAGGATTGTCCCTGCTACCTCTACTAAGAATCACATGAATCAGGGCTGCTTCAAAGACTCCATCTTTTGTGTCAACAAATAGGGTTTTTTGGTATACTAAACAAGTGGCTAAGTAGTCAAAGCAATCGTTCAAGTGGTTACACATGCGGCGGCACTACTCTCTGTTATGGAGTCTCCCAGTCTCCAAGGGTTATGCCTTGAAGGGTTTTGGGGGAGGTTGGTCGTTAGTGTAACACAGCAGCAATCATTGCAGGAGGCTTTCACCTCAAGCATAGTTTATTTAAAGTGGATCAGTAGGGCTTGGCTTTAACATGTTTCCACTCAGGGTTGTTCCCACTTGGATAGGCATGCATCTAAGGGCAGGCCCCTCTAAAGGTTAAATAGATGGAATAACAAGTCTGGCATTCTGGTCACCCAGTGAAGGGGAGAACATAAGCCTATTGTCATTCGATAAACACAAAGAACACTAATTAATCCAATCTTAGTTAAAAGGAAAACAACTAAATGGGCTATCTACTTGGGTACTCACACATTTGTTAACTTTGAAGTGTTTAAAAAGATAGCAATATGAACAGAAAGCAGTGATGCAAAGATAGAAGTGGTTCAGTTACTCTCTTCCTAGTTAAAGACTATGTGGAATTTGCATGCATGCATTTTTTTTTACTTTTTCCCTTAATTAATCTAAGTGAACTACTTAATGTAGCTAAATGATCTAATCCAGCCTCTAATCCTGCAAGACAAATGTTAGCTCGAATAGAAAATTAGATGAAATCGTAAAAACCCCAATGAGAAATCAGATGTGCCACTATTCAGTCTGTATGTGTAGAAACAGAGCTTGCATGCGCCATTTTACATATGCGCTAAGACAGGTGTCAAAAGCGCTATAAGAAGAGACATATGTGTTATTATAACAAATGCATCGTAAAATGGTATAAAAGCACCGTGAAGCAGGGTATATGTGCTGGAATAGGAATCATATGTGTCATCTCAGAGGATGAATGCGCTGTAGTATCGCAGACACTGGAGCAGAAGGTAAAAGCGGCGATTTAGAGGTTGAATGTGCTGGACTTCTGCATGCGTCAGAACAAGAGGTAGAAGCGCCAGTTCAGAGGATAAATGCATTGGATGCACTTGTTAGAAGCCTGTACGACACCTGTAGGGAACTTGTCACTAAGAAAACTTAGATTTTGATTAGATTAGGGGCAAGGGACCCACGGTGGGTGCCAAAATGTGATGGGTGAAATGTGGGATTAATCAAATCAATAACAAAACCCAATACATCAATGAAATATGAAGGAAAAGGGATTTAAAATAACAAAGAGAGATATTTACAACCTATACCTTACACCTTCCATTGTTCACCTTTTCTTTCTTGATCTATTGGAAATGAAAATGGCCCTCAGGAAGCTTGCTTCCTCGCTTTGATTCCTCAATATGACAAGGAGAAGTTGGCTCAGATACTTGTTTGTGTTGAAGATGAGCTTCAACGTAATGTGGAATGGATGATAGATGATGAAGTGATATGAAAATGGGTACCAATGGCACACTATAGTTCCTGCAGCATAAGTTTACTCAAATGATGGATATCAAATGAAGAAGAAGAGGGTTGTATTTATAGAATTGTGTGAGAGAAGATCAATAGTGGAAAAGAAATAAGATCAATGGAGTAGAATGTTCAAGAGAATGTGCGCGAATAGAAGGACATGTGTCATTCAAAAAGAAGCTTTGTTGAGTTAACTGCTTTCTTGATGAGGATGAGTTTTTATTTTTCTTAAATTAGAATAGATTTTTCTAATTTAAAAACAAAATTGCTTTAACTCATCTTTTGCTTTTGTATGACAAGAGGAATTTATTTTTAGAAGATATGAAGATTTTTTAGAAGATAAGAAATCATAATTAAATAAATAAATTTATTTATTTATTGATAGAGGAATATGAAGATGAAATAAATATTTAAAATATTTATTTAAGTAGAGTCATGTCATTTTTAGGTGTATACAGATCTAACCACTCGAATGCTCTTCGGTGTAGGCCATTCAACAATTTCTCTCACTTTCTCAGGAGCCATCTTCAATCCTTCTGTAGAAATCACAAACCCCAAGTATACCATTTATCCCTTCATCAAACTACACTTCTTGATGTTTATCAGCAATTTCTCTTCTCTCAGTCTCTACAAAACTTGTCTAAGATGGTGCAAATGCTCCTCCTTTGTCTTACTGAAAATCATAAAAATCATCCAAATACACAATAACAAACTTACCCAAGAACTTCTTCAAGACTTCATTCATCAACCTCATGAAAGTATTAGGTGCATTTGTCAATCCAAAAGACATCACTAACCACTCATAAAATCCTTCATTTGTCTTAAAAGCAGTCTTCCATTCATCACCTTCTCTAATTTGATCTTATGGTATCCACTCTTCAAATCTATCTTTATGAAATATCTTTCTCCACTCAAACAATCCATAATATCATCCATCCTAGGCAAAGGAAATCTATACTTAACTATGATCTTGATTATTGCTCTAGAGTCTGTACACATTCTCCATTCTCCATCTCTCTTAGGTGCTAACACTACAAGTACTACACAAGGACTCAAGCTTTCTCTTATCAAACCTTTCCTTAATAACTCCTGTATCTGCCTATTCAATTCTTCATTCTCTATCGGTGTAATTTTGTGTGCTGATTTGTTAGGCAAACTAGCTCTAGGTATAAGATCCATGTGATGACTAATACTCCTGATTGGTGGTAATCCCTTAGGTACATTATCTAATATGATGTCTTCATATTCTGTCAGCAACTCCTTTATCTCCTCTAGTTGTGATTCTTTGGTCTCCTTCTTTAATGCTTCAGGCTTCTTAGGAATCAAGGCATAACACATATTCTCATGTCTCAAACCATCTAGAAATTTCCTTCCATCTACCAAGCAGATTCTAACATTCCCACATACTTCACTCTTAGGATCATCTTCCAAAGGAATCAAAGTAATTCTCTTTCCATTTGCTATTATAGTGTATGTATTCTTTCTCCCATCATGTATAGCTTTTCTATCATATTGCCAAGGTCTACCCAACAAGATATGACAAACATCCATAGGCATAATATCACACAATACTTCATCATGATATGATCCAATATGAAATTTCACCAAATAGTGTTCACTCACCAGTACCTTATGATCATCTTGAATCCATGCTATCTAATAGGGCTTAGGGTGTTTCAATCTTTCTAACTTCAACTTAGTCACCATCTCCTCTGAAATTAGATTGTCGGAGCTACCACTATCAATTACAACTTTGCAACACTTACCTCCTTATTTGCATCTAGTTCTGAATATACTTTTCCTCTATGGTGTTTTCTTATTTGTCTCTTCTTGAAATAGTGCTCTCCTCATCGCAAGTGAATCTCCTTTCTCTAGTTTACCAATTGAACTCAATGATTCAACATGTTCCTCTTCCACACAGGCCGCTCTTCTACTATTCTTTGTTGTCTTGCTTGTACTCCATTGATTACATTTAAATGCTCTATGTCCTTCACCTTCACACTTGAAACAAGTGCTTCTAAATGTTCTCTTATCAAATCCTCTTCCTTCTCTTCTGTATCCTTCATTCCAGTATGAATTATAATTACCTTTGTGATGAAAATTTCTATTATTGCTCTAGTAGGTATTGTTATCTCTGTCCTCCTTCTTAAATGGGTTGTCAGGCTTGTTCTGCTCTGGATGTGATCTGTCTCCTCTGAAAAATGTTCTACCTCTCTGAAATTTACCTCCTCTACCTCTTTGTCTCTGATCATGCCTCTTGTTCAAGTTTTCTTCAACTTTCAAGGAAAATTGATATGCTTCCTCCAGAGATGTCATCCTTACCAAGATTAGTTCTTCTTGAATGTTCAATCTCAGTCCATTGATGTATCTAGCCACTTTCTCCTTTCTTGCTTCACTATGTCCTATTCTTATGATCATCTTATGAAATTGTTCAGTATACTCCTTTACAGATTTCTCCTTTTGTCTCAAGTTTTGCAATCTCTTCAACAGTTCCAACTCATAGTCAATAGGTATGAATTGATTCTTTAATTTTCTCAACTAAACTTCTTTCCACCATATAGCAGCATGTCCATTCAACTTTGTTTTTACAAATTTCACCTTCTCTAGATCTTCAACTTCTTCATATTCAAAGTATTCTTCCATGTCATTTATCTAGTCAATCAATTCTTCAGGATTTAAATTGCCAGTGTAATTAGGTACATCAACTCTAGGTCTCTTTCCTATCCTTGAAATAACTCACAACATCTTTACTTGATCTAATTCTTCTTCTTCATCGCCTCCTAGGGTTTCACCAATTTGTTCAACAGATTGAAATTCTTCATCATCACTTTCAACATTAGGTCTCATTGTTAATCCTCTTTGCCTATCTTCCTCAATAGTATCCAATCAAATTCTCATTATTTTCATTATTTCCATCATCTCATCCATCCTACTAGCCATTATTCCAACAACAGGGATTCTCCTCGGTAGCATCTTCCTAGGATCAAGTGCAAACTGCCTCAAGTTCGGTGATTGGGCTACAAGGTGACAACTGCCTCACAATTGGCGATCGGTTACAACACAAGTAACCTGCCTCAATTCAGTGATCTATTCATAGCAAGATATTATGGAATTCCTTCACCCACTTGGCTCAATTTTCTCCCAAGGATTCAAACTTTCTCTCTAATACCACTTGGTGCAGTCACAGTAGGAGGGTTCACAGAATGAACTATCCAGACTGTACAGCAAGAGTAAACACAACAGAAACAACTCAAAGATATGAAACAAATGTAGATTTAGTTATTCAATATATCATAGAAACCAAATACATATCGGCCGATAACATGCAGGCTTACAATTGGGCTCACAGGCCTGATTACAGAATATCATAATATGTACAAAATATAGCTTTTAAGCCCCTTCGCACAAGATCTAAACTAAGGAGTATGAATCAATTGCTAACTAATTTCCTAGTAATCTATTTAATCAATATATATCATCTCTAGATCAATAGATTCCTCCGTGTTGGCCAAGGAAGATCACAAACTCCAATGAAGAGCTGTAATGTGTGTACACAAATAGGTCGGCCCTAAATGAGTAGAACTCCTTCGTAAATGAATGGAATGATGTGTGGATCTTGGGGAAGCTCAGCCATGAACCATAGCTCATTGAATGATGTGTCATTAGGCTTTGCAAATTAGGAAATGCTCTGCAAGTCTTCTCCCTTAGTTGATTGTCTGAGACTATCAGGATGCTCTATTATGAGAAAATAGTTGATCTTCTGATAGCGATAACTTTCCGGTACTTAATCCAAATTCTCTGAATCCTGGATATGATGTAGATGAAGGAATCTAGATGCTAAGTCCATCTCTACAAGGTCTGAGATGAAACTGTGATAGAATGTAGACCAAAATATAGAAACTGCTACTAACTGAACTGCCTGAACTAAACTAGAAAATGAAAGAAAACAAACTGAATTGTAAACAAATTGAAATTGCAAATATTTTTGGTTGATGTAAGATTTCTCTTGAACTAGGGATGCTCCTGCATTAGATCCTAATATTCATGTGGCAACATTCACGACTATGTGTAGTGATTTCTTTTTCAAAAAGGACTCACTAGTAAAACTCTTCCGGTGATCTCTCAAAGACACCACTTTGGAATGGTTTTGCTCATTACCTTTGAATTCAATACAATCTTTCTCACAACTTGTTGATCAATTCTTGCAACATTTCAAAGAAAATATTGGACCTTCAGTCTCATTGATTGATTTAGTTCATTGCAAACAAGCTTAGAAAGAGAAGTTAACTAATTTTATCAATCAATATCAAGCCCTTTTCACATAAATATAATATCTAATTATAGATGAAGATGTTCAGAAGATATTCATTATGAATCCACAACCTAAAATCTATGATAAAATCCTCTTGATGAAGTATAGCTCTTTTCAACATCTATGCACAACTCTTCACAATTACCAGCTTTCGTTTGTCAGTATGAGAATCAAACTTGATCAGCTCAAGTTGGTCAATCCACAACTAGAACATCTCAAAACAACTTTAAGAGGAAAAAAAAGAGTTTCATCAAGATCAATGGAAAACATTCAAAGAATTTTCAATCACAAGTGTCCACTATTAGTAATCCTAAAAGGGTACCATTTCAATTCAAGCAACAACAGAGACAGTTTACTCCATTATCTGACTCTCTTCAATCAAATCAAGCAGTAAGAAACAATATTTTGAATCTTCCTCCTGTTAAACCATTCAATAGAAACAAGATACAAGGACCATCATTTGATGCTAATGCCTTTTGTTGGTATCACCGCTCGGCAAGACATGACACTGAATGATGTATGTGTCTGAAACATGAAATTCAAGACCTCATAGCTTCTAATATAATACAGGTAACTAGTGTGAATGACAATGGAAATAAGTTAGTTGCCCCTCTGAATTAGAATTTACAGATTTTTACAAATCCTCTTCCTAATCATAATGACAACAATATGGTAGAGAAAAATACAATAGAGTAGGAAGATGACTACCTTGACTATAATGAAATAATTGGCATGATAGAAGTGGATAAGGAAAAGACTGAAGACTCATTTCATCCATGAGGGAAAGGTATCTATGCGGAGGTTCCTCTACCATTAGCCCATCAAGGATTGGGAGACAAATGGAATGCACTAGATACAAAAATTGAGCAACCTCGACAAGATAACATTAAGCAAGACAAAGTTTTCATGATGGAAAGTATCATGTTTCACTGTGAAAGACTCCTTCATCAAGCAAATAAGAACAAGAAAGCAAAGGATCAGAAAAGAACAAGGTGACTGTCATCGGTTGGAAATAGCAATGATTCCCCTCCCCATAAGGAATAGAAGATTTTAAACATATAGGGTCTCGAGAAGCAAGCACTGCATGATTGTTCTAGAAATAAGCATCAATCAAGTATGAAATACTCACACTTTTTACCACACTTGATAGAGCACCTCTCTAAGATGCTCACAAGTTCAAACTCCTCTTATATATATATGCTATGATATTGTGTCATGTGGTGTTCCCCCATGTTATATGTTGTTTAAGTCTCCTAGGATGACCCTTGATACTCTTGTAAGGTCAAGGATATCGGGAGATTGCCTTTGTTGTGACCATTCTTCTATTTGTTTCTACATTCTTCTACCTTTTCTCTCCTCTTTTTATTGTTTCCATTCTTCAGTGATTATACCTAGTTGGTAGATGACAAAAACAAACAAATACTGATAAGGACCATGTGTCCCTTCAACAAGTAAGCAAAAATGGACCTAGTCCATATATGAAGATGGGGTTGATATATATATTTGATACTTGACTAGTACAATCACTCCGTGTGATCTATCGTGTTGTCATATCTTTGGTAACAAACATTTGCACTACTCTCAATCTGCTTCTTGTGCACTTTGGATGGTTTTGTATCTCACCTTGTTGTTACACTTAGTTCTAAGATATCTGCAATATAATCCCAATGGCTATACTTGGTTCCAAATTCACAAGTGTAGCCTCGGTTCTTCGATGTAATATGATCTATACATAACTTTGATGATTTGAGTTGGTTATTATCTTAGAGTAAGATGTTCTAACCTTGTCTCTTATTGATCATCTTAGCAATTCATAACAAAGTGTTTGTGGGAACATTTGGTGATCATGGCACATGTCACCTTTGGGGGCATGGGCTTTGCAAGAGCTCTTGTTCCCTTGCGTGTTTTCACTCTACCTTAATGTGCTTGATACTAGAAAGTGGTACCAACTACCTTAAGGTGGGGGCATATATAATGGTATCTATCTGATTATTTTGACACTAACAAAACATGTTTGAAATCCATCACCACAAGGCGGGATGGTGTATCTCTTGAGCTAGTGCACATCCTTTTAAAAAGCAAGCAAGAAATCCCTCATTGCAAGGTAAGATTACGTATCTCTTGAGCTAGTGCGTATCCTTTTAAACATAGCCCTTCTACGGAAGGTGGGATGGTGTATCTCTTGAGTTAGTGCACATCCTTTTATACAAAGTTCTCCACAGAGGCGGGGCTGGATCTTGAGTCATCCACCCTTAAGTGTGTCTTTGGTGGTTGTGGTAGTGCAGCTCAACTGTCAGTTGTGTTTAGCATGTTTTAGATGGTTGGACTTAGCAGTAAGCTCCTTCCCATTGCTTTTGTTTGTCATGTATAAGACGTATAGTGTGTCTATGGCATGCTATGTAGTGCTCGTGTATTCCGTGTGTATTCCTTATGTGTTTGTCATGTCTTCTCCTGGTGTAGTCTAAAGGCACATAGAAATGAGCTCCCTCCACACTTGGGTTCTTGTTTAGCATGTCTTCCCCCTAGTGTGGTCTAAAGGTGCATAGCGATGAGCTCCCTCCACACTCTGGGTTTTTCTTTACGTGTTTTTGGTAGTCTAAAAGCACATAGTGATGAGCTCCCTCCACCCCCTACTTAGGATTTTATTTTAGTTGTTAAATCAATGTATTCTTCATGTATTGCATGACTTCTCTCATGTCTTCTTTATGTATTATGTACTTCCACTATATTCTCCATTTTTTGCATGCTTCTTACTATATTCATTGTGTCTTACATGTCTTCCATGTGTTTTCTAGTGCTTACCTAAGATTGGGGGCTAGAAATAGTCCCCCAACCTTTCGGTATGCCTTAGCTCTATGTGCTTGGTGTGTTTGGTGTGTTTTTGACCATACTTTAAAGAATGTATGGCATCGTAAGATCATACATACATTAAAGTAGGGGCTAAATTTTATGGAACAAAAAATATCCCTATACCTTTTTACCTCCTATTTTAGCTCCTAGGTCCCTATGTTTACACTTCACAAGCTTAATACTTATCTTGGAGCAATTTCCCCCAAAACCCATGTCAAATGGTACTTAGGTGCCCATCCTAAATGTTTAAACATGACCAAAATTGGCCTTGGGACTTGGGCACCAATGCCCAAGTCTAGGTTGATTTGGCGGGATCTAAATTTAAATGTGTCATCTTGGGCCCTTTAAAAAGGTTTTCTATGTCGGCCTTTTCAATTTGAATTACGAAACTTAGTGGGAATACATATATAAGTGAGTTTATGACTTAATTGTACACCTAGATGGATAATGTGAAATTGTGATATTGAGATAAAAGATTTCAAGGCATTCATTGTGCTACAGAGAAGAATTGTGTTATTATTGTTATGTCGTAAAAAGTATCCCTATGACTTTTTACCACCTAGTTTAGCTCCTAGGTCCCCTTATTATGCATGCTTAAAACTTATCCCAGAGAAAATTCCCCCAAAACCCATGTTAAATGGGGCCTAGAGGTCCACTTTAATGCTTAATCATGACTCAAAAAGCACCCCTAGACTTGGGCACCCGCGCCCTAGTCTACGCCTATTTTGCCGAGACCTAAATTTTGGATGTCGACTAATGACCATTAAAATGGTTTCCTTTGTCGGCCTTTTCAATTTTAATTATGAAATTTTAGAGGGAATGCATATATAAACATGTTTAGGACTTCATTTTACTCCTAGTTGATTAAGCTGAACTTATGATTATCAAGCAAAGAGCATTCAAGGATGATTATCAAGCAAAGAGCATTCAAGGCATTCATTATGTTGCAGAGCAGAATTGTGTTGTGTTTCTATGTGTTTGTTGTAGATTTGTCTTCATCGACTCATTTCCTCATGATTTGAAGGCTCTTCATATTTGTGAGGGTTTCACCTCTAAGGTGACATCTATTTATGTTTCAATCAATTTATCTTATCATTGGATTTGGCCTTTGCCCTGCAATGGCACACACTCTATCTAACAATGGTGTTGGAAGGTTTGAATGCCAGTCTATGGCTTGACTGAGGCAAGCTCCTAAACACCACAACCCCCAAACCCCTCTCTTTGTGATTACAGGTTAAAGATATAGGATTTTTTGAAGTGGAGTTACAGAGAAACAAAGTAGAAGATAAAGATTTGGGATCTAAAGAAAAGTGTAGAGAATATTCCCTACTGGACTCAGGTGCCCACTACAAAGTCCTCTATTTTGGCATTTCTGAAAACTCTGAATTAGGTTGTAGTCTAATACAGATCAATGTTCCAAATCCACATAAAAGTTGTCCTATCAGACTTAGGTGCCTGCCCCTTGTCCCTGAGTTTCTACCTCTAGAAATTCAAATCCTAGTATGTTTCTAATCTGTATTTAGTACCTTCCTCTATGATCATTTGTCATATTTCATTCGTCTATCTATGATTTCATATAATTAGGGTTTAAGGACTAAATGGATTAGGGTTTAAAAAATTCATCAATACATTCTATCTTTCCTTATCATCTCATAGTGACATCAAACCTATAGTTGAGTCCTCTTGCAATAGTAGTGACTTAACTCAGTTTGTGTCCTTGAATGTGTATGTGAAAGGAGGGTTTGATTGAATCTTGATTAACTACATTTCAACCTTACCTTCATTTTCACATATAACATTTTGGTGAACCCATGTTTTACTAAATTTGCATCTTTTTGAGAGTTGTAATCAGTTTTGCATTTATCTATATCATATTCATTATCATACATTCAAAAATATTACATACATTTGAGAAATTTAAAAAAATAAGCATTCTAGGCTTGCATTAAGGCATAGTTTGCACTATTTTCCTTGCATATCATTGAAAACATTTAATTCTCTGATATTTACATCAGATCTGAGTAAATTACATCATTTCATCATTATTTACCTTGCATTTGCTAGGGTTTTACTTGAAATTTGCATTTTTCATATAACCTAGTAATTTCAAAAGATAGGGTTTGTAGTTAAAATCTTGTTTCATATTTTACTACTCATTTAAACACGCTTTCAAATTTGATTTTGGATTGTAGTGTTTCTCCAATGTGTGTTTTTGCATTTACATTTGCATCATTAGCACATTTACATTTGAAAAAGTGAAAAATTTGAGCATTTTAGGTTCATAAACAAGCATAGATTTGCATGCTTTCATTGCATATGTCATAAATATCTTTCAACTCAGATCTTGCATTCATGTTTTCCATATTTTCATTTATCATTTTAAAATTTTGCATCATTTCATAGTTTTGCTTGAAAATTTGCATATTTTTAATTACACAATGTGTATTTCAACATTAAAGGATTTACACATTTCCTTCACATTTCTTTGAGCAAACTTTTCAATCATTCATATTGCCTTAATGTGTAGCACTATTTACATCATACTTACTTTGTTTGTAGTGAGATTAAAGTGTGTTTGATTTTTAAAAACCCAATTTCCTCAAACTAGTGTACACCGAGATATCATACTTTCATCATGGATACTTCTTGTTATTCATCCTTGGAAGATTTTTTTGCATACATCATAGACATTAATAAATTTTCCAAATTTACTCATGAATATCCTCAAGTCTTAAATAAAATTGCATATATTTATGATGTTGATATTTCCATGTGTTCCACATATGAAATCCTTTATTATATATCTGATTTTGATAGTTTCACAAATCTCATGGGAACATATCCCTCGATATTAGATGATCTCCCTAAATTCATAGATAATAATAAATATGTTGCATCATTTAGTAGTGATGACTTCAATATGTTAGATGAAGTAGATGGCATTATCTCTATTGGACATTCCACTACACCTCCTATTGCTAATACATGTGATGGTAACTTAATTTTACCTTATGATCTCTCTCCCAAAGTTGTTCCCACTTATGAGGACACTTTGGTGCAAGAGGATGAATTCATTGGTACATCCCTTAACATCACATCACCATCTCTTCATTCCAATGATCTCCCTAGCCAAGATGAAGCATTAGTGAATGAAGAAGCCCCTCTAACAAAGAACAATCCATGGATAGATAATGAGCATTCATCTAACAATATTAAAAATTATATCCCTACCATAGTGTATGAAGTCTCTATGGATCTGTTGGCAAGAGACACTACTCTAGCATTGACTTATATGTTGTCCTTGATGGAAACAAGGCTCAGAGAACCTATCTCCATGACAAGAAGAGATATCTCCGGAAGAATATGTTGGATTCCAGGTCTGGATGACAAAAAATGGCTAAGCATGGAAGGTATGTTGAGTGGAAGATAGTAAGTCAGCTAGTATGCCTCCGCAATTGAAGACTTGCAGATGTGGTTTAGGTATGATGTCATTTGGTATTTAATAGTGTTATGCCTTAGAGAATATGTCATGATTCTCTCTGGAAGTCATCTTGAAGAAATGTCTAAGTTCGGGTAAGCAAAGGTATAGCAGGAACAGTGAACAGGGTCTAGTACAGTGGTCAACATTCCTCCGTAGACAAGTATTTCATTATACAGTTTTGAGGTGTTGTAAACACTTATATGAAGTGTCTTATTCTAGAGTTAGGAGATCTAAAGTTCATTGGAAGGATAGTTACAAGCTGCTAAGTATCGGCATAGTGTTTGACAACGACAGAGTCTGAGTTCTGATGGTCCGCATTTTTCTGCAAGATGATATGATGCCTTGCGGTTCTAAGGGTAGGATTAGGAATGTATAAAGAGTCCTTGATATGTTTTGGAAGGTGTTTTGAGATGCTCAGTAAAAGTTGTAAGTCAGTAGATGAAGTTGTTAAGCACACTCTTAAGGAAGAGGCCGACAAGTATATAAATCATTGTGTGGAGAAGATGTTTGGAGGATTTATGTAAGTAATTTAATGATTAGAGATGACCTATATGAACACACTTGGGAGAAGATTTGGGTCCACGCAAAACATAGTGTATTGGATTGAGTGACAAGGTACATCTTTTTATGTACACGTTTCACTTCTTGGATGCCAACCTAATTATGTATTAAATCATGAGGCAAATATATATAAGAGCAATGATCTTTAGTTGTGGTGTGTGGAAGAATGTGTGTGTGTTGCAAGGATGCGAATAGTGGAGCAGAGTTAGAAGATCAGCAGCAATGAAGACTTGGGATTGAGAATACAATTGTTAAATGACTACACCCTGGCATAGTGGTAGATGCTTAAGCAGTACTTAGTTCTCTTATGCAATTAGATTGGAAGCAAGTGTTCGTCTTCAAGGCAGTGAGCCTTCAATAGGGTTTAACATCCCTTAGGGTAATTTTGCTAGGTTTAGGGTTGAGACAGTGAGCCTACTAAACCTAGTTATACATCATGGCAGTGATCCAACATGTTCTAGGCCTGTGGAGTGACCAAACCTGAACATCATTTTGTAAAGATTGCAATATATTTAGGAGAGATAATCCTCTTTGTGGTTTTTCCCATTTTGGGTTTTTTTCTATTTTGGGTTTTCCACATAAAATCTTGGTGTTATGTGTCATGCATTTGTGGATGTTGTTCAGTTGTATATTTTGCTTCTATTAGATTATTCTTTTGATATTGTTAAAAGTAAAAGTGCAAGATAAGATTTATAGAACACTGATTCACCCCCCCTCTCAGTGTTCCTGACATTCAACAATTAGTATCAGAGCAAGGTTCCTTGGAAAAAGTTTAACAACTTGAGGAAGATCTAGGATAGTGTGATCATGGTAGAAAGAAGGTATGGAAATTATGAGAGGTACAACCAACTAGAAGCAGGTCTTATGGATCTTGAAAATTTTGAAGTAGAGGTCAGAGATCTGTAGAAAATCTGAAACAAGCTAATGAATGCATCTTAAAGCTGAAGGAGCAAGTCAAGAAATTCAAAGACAAATACAAAGAAGCTAGTGACCAATTGTTATCAGCAAATGAAGCCCTATATGATTTGGAAACAGAAGTTATAGAAAGGATAAAAGTAGAAGATGATCTAAATTTGATTGTGAAGAATAGATCAGAAGATTGTACTAAACTTGAAAAAGAAATTATAAGTTTAAAAATAGATCTAGAAAAAAGCCAGAAGTTTTGAAGAGAAATTCAAGATAAGTACTGCAAAGCTTGATGAAATGATTGCTAGCCAAAGGAATGCTGATGACAAACATGGTTTAGGATATGAGAAAGGAGAAAGCTCAAACTCTGGGCAAAAAAGCCCTAAGCCAAGGCAAAACAAAGGATACCAGTTCAAAAATCAAAGAAGACCTAGAAGACCTCTGGTCAGACAACCAAATGCTCAAAGGTACCCATTTTCAATGGTTATTGTAATTCATACAATAAGTTTGGTCATAAGGCTACTTAGTGTAGAAGTAGAATAAATCAAAAGACTCCATTATTCTTTGGTCAGTGTTTCAATTGCAAGAAAATTGGTCATAGAGCAAATGAATGTAGAAATCAGATCAGGAAAAGTTTCATCAATGGAAGGAATGAATAGTCATTCAAAGGTAAATGCTTCACTTGCAATAGGATTGGTCATAGATCAAATGTATGTAGAAGTTCGGTAAGAACTAATTTTCAAAATATCAGGAATAGTCAAAATCATTCAATGGAAAGTGTTTTGCATGCAATAGATTTGGACACATGGCTAATCAATGCAGATCAAATTCAATCAATGGAAGTATTCAAGGACAAAAGAATGTGGCATTTCTTAATTGCAACAAATCTAAACATATTGCAAGGTTTTGCAGAAGTAGGAATGTGAAGAGAATCATTATTCTGATGAAAGGAAAATAGAGCAGAGAAATGATAAGGGAAAAGAGAAAGTAAATCCAGTTGAAACCAAGAAAGAAATCAACAAGGTATGGATCAAGAAAGAAGTAATTGAAGTCATAGATCAATCCACACCAATATCTGATGCAGATACTTCCTCCAGGAAGTAAATTGAGAGCTCTGGCTCAGGGGGAGCAGTGTGGAAAATCCAATTCCCCCAGCTAGAAAGTGGGTGCCAAAATTCGGCATGAAGGCATATGATGAAATCTGATGTGAGACAACTTTTAGAAGAAAAAATGGAAGAGAAAGGGTCTATGCGGCATATTACGGAGCAATCCTAATCGAATGTGTTCTATAGTGAAAGGTTTTGGTAGCTTTTTGTAAATGAGCATTTATGACGACTAGGTCAAGTTGTGCGGAGGATAAAAAGGAACTTGTTTGGTTTCAAAATCACTTTACACTCGAAGCTATCAAAAATTTAGAAAGATCGAAGCTAAAGTAGTGACAACCAAGATTTGATGCAATCGAAAAGGGAAAACCTGATGCAGCGAAACAAGGTACTCTCATTGAAAACCCTCCTTTTGAAACAATGATTAAGATTTGAAATGGTGACTCCATAAGTTGTAGACATTATTGAGCATCCAAGACCAAAATTTAAGAAACACCCATTTACATTGGTAGAAGTTGATCAAATGGGTGCATTTTTAGAAGTTCCTCATGGAGTCATGCATGCAAAAGATGTTAGGGCATATATCCATGTTGTCCTAGTGGAATTTGGTGATAGCAGGCTTACTGATCTCTGCACAAAACACTTGAGTAATGAAAATCTCAAACTAAAGAATGAATATTTGGCATTAGAAGAAAAAGAAATTTATTCAGTACTTGAATTTCCCAACATTCATGGAAGATGAATGGGTCCAATATGTGTTAAGTAGGATTCATGATGAATTCATATGGCTTGAAAGACCTTTCAAGATTACAAAAGATGCTATTAGGGTGGTTACTAGATTATGCTTTACTAGACTAGTACCTCTATTGAAAGCTATGAAGAATGATACAGTAATTATGGCTACCAAAGCCAAATTTGATAAGAGAGCTTTGACAATAAATGATATTAAGAATCATGCCATGAGATTTGCCTCAATGGTATTGGGGTACAAAGTTTATTTCACAAACCAGGAGAACTCTGTTTCAGGCACGACCATTTACATAGCCTATCAAATGATTAAGGAAAATATGGATTATGACATTTGTGAACTACTCTAATAGCAGGTAATGGATAACCTGAAGAAGACAAAATAAGGTAAATACCCCTTTAAATTTGGCACACTGATCATGTTTTTATTTTTCTATTTTATGCAAGAGTTTCGTGGTATGAAGAACCTATTCTAGACCAATGATAAACATGTTGCAGTTAAAATTAGAAATTTGTTGAGTAGAATAGGCACCATTTATACATAGAATGTAGCCCTATGGGGCTATTTCAAGAGTTTCCAAAGATTAATGCAAGCCAGAGAAAGGATTCCCAAAATAGTGGTTGAAAAATACAAGGATACAATCTACTTCATTATGACAAAAGATCAGTGTTTGATGGAGGCTGTTGAGCCTAGAACGGTCTAGGTTATGCCTCTGGGATATGAGGTAGATGGAGTTGTACTGGAAAACTATGCTGAATATATGCTGAGCAAACCCAAAGATCCAAAGGAAGAAAGATCTGGGACTTATGATGAATTGCATGCCAAAATTCATGTTGAAGTAAGAAAACCTGAAATCTCTAGGAAAGTGAAAAAAGTGGCAGAAAAAATTGCCATAAAAGTTGGCTTTACAAAAGAAGAAGTGGAAAAAGCAAGGGAAAAGGCACAATCCATCAAGGAAGCAGAAGAAAAGAGAAAAGGTGAATCGTCTGGGGCTCCGAAAGAACACAAAGATGAGTTAGAAAAGCTAGAAAAGGCAAAAAGAAAAACTAGATCCTCCACTTCTGCTAAAGCCTCATCCACTCCATCCGGTTCCACACCATCTACAAATGTGGAAACTCCTACCACCAGCTCCAAAAGAATGAAGACTAAAGCCAAGAGAATGCATCCAAGCATAACAGTTAATGAAGAAGAGACAAAATTAGATAAGGAGGTAAAGAAAATGAAAGTTGATGCTACCAAAAGTAGCAAGGAGAAGTCAACAGGAAGGAAGACAACTAGCAAAAGATAGGAAGAAGATGAGTCTCATGCAACACTAAAGATTGAAGATGTATTAAAGTCTGTCACTGTTGATGGCAACTTAAAACCTGTGGCTGAGTTTTATGATGATTATAATGATGTTGACAAGAGGATTTTGGAAGAAGCTATTGTAGAGTATCTAAACATATACAACAGAGCCCTCATTGAGATCATTGGTGATCTCCCAGATACCTTGGGTACTATTCTATCAGTCAGGAAGGAAACTACTATCGCTAAAGATGTTGAGCTTAGAGAACACACACTGATATAATTATGTCTGGCTATCACTCTAGAAGAGAAAAGAAGTATCTCCAAGGCACTTAACAATGAGTTCAGGTCAAAGAAAAGAATGAATGCATTAATGATAGGAGAAGTTGACAAGGTTGTCAAGGAAATAGAGGAAATTATTTTAGACATACTAAAGAAACATAATATTTCCACCATCTATGACAGTAAGGAAACAAAAGATGAAGACTCATTTCTACCAGAGACAAGCCTTGATCAAGGACCAAAATGGAGTGATCAAGCTCCTGACACAAACACATTGAATATAGGTAGAACTAAAATGAATCTATCCTCTGAACAACAAGCTGAGGATGTAGAAGATAGGGAACAATTGAGGAGCCCTACACCAAAACAAAACATAGATCAATAGGAGAATATGGACATAGACCCTCCGGATCAAAGTTAAGGAGAAATATCAGAGAGGGCAAGAGACACTGTAGATGTCTCTGACAGACAACAAATTGCAGAAGAGTTTGAACTCCCTCAAGGTCCAATCAACTTGGCCTCATTGTCACCCTTCCAAAAGTTCAAGATAGTATCTATGGTTTAGGCCAAGGCACATGAAGAGTTGTTACAATCACATGGTCAAGATAACAAAATGATTAGTGAAGCATCCACTGTCTTGGAAAAGATACTGCAATTATTTCAAAGGGATATTTCATTATCCCCTACTGACCATCTCAAGAAGCTATTAAATTATGTAAGTGTATATTTTGAATCTTTTGAAAAATCTACGGAAGTAAAAGTGAGGAAAGAAATTAATGGTAGAAGACTAGTTGAGTTGAAAAGCATGATAGATCGAGACAAAGTTTTATTAGATAACGGAATTAGGAACATACAAAGTGCCATTGAAGAAGCTGGAAAAAAATACAAATTTTGTTTATCTTGGCCAAAGATCACAAAGGAACTAGAAGATAAATTCAAAGACTTGGAACTCAGACTGATAAATATCTCTGAGACATATAATCCAGCAATCGAGTCAATAAATGCCAAAGAAACACAAGTTGCAAATATCCATAATGATATGAATACTCTAATGAAGAAGGGAGAAATCAAAGACAGGTTGTGCCAGCTGAAAGGATTGATAAGTCCAAAAATTGATTCCATGACCAATTTGGCAGATGAGGCCTTGAAATCTCAAGCACTAATTGATACACCATCACATGTCTAGAAGGCAAAGAAGCTGGTATTTTTGATGAATGGTCACATCCACATTCTAGAAAGTGCAAGAAATAGATGGAATGGAGAGATAGATCTCATAAAGACTATCTAGAGTGACATTTTACCTTCAAAAACAAATTAAGATGAAGATTGTGCTTGTAAATATGCGGCAGAGTATATAAAAATTTGAAATTATGACAAACTTTTGGATCCGGATCACACCCTTTGCCATTGATGTCAAAGGGGGAGAAGAACTTTAGTGAAAAATGGGTAATCACCTCAGGGGGAGCAAGAAACTAAAGTGTGTATAGTAAAAGGGAGCAGTCAAGCATTTTCACTAAGTGTTGTCATCAATGCCAAAGGGGGAGATTGTTGGCAAGAGACACTACTCTAGGATTGACTTATATGTTGTAATTGACGGCAAGAAGGTGCAAAGAAACTATCTCCATGACAAGAAGAGATATCTCTGGAAGAACATGTTGGATTCCAGGTCCGAATGACAGAAAATGGCTAAGTATGAAAGGTATGCTGAGTGGAAGATAGTAAGTCAGCTAGTATACCTCCGCAATTGAAGACTTGTAGATATAGTTTAGGTATGATGTTAGTTGGTGTTTGATAGTATTATGCCTTAGAGATTAAGTCCCGATCCTCACTGGAAGTCATCTTAAAGAAATGTCTAAGTTCGGGTAAGCAAAGGTATAGAAGGAATAGTGAATAGGGTCTAGTGTAGTGGTCCGCATTCCTTTACAGACAAGTATTTCATTATGTAGTTTTGAGGTGTTGTAAACACTTATATGAAGTGTCTTATTCTAGAGTTAGGAGATCTTAAGTTTACCATAAGGATAGTTACGAGATGCTAAGTATCGACACAGTGTTTGACAAAGTTTGACAGAGACAGAGTCTAAGTTCTAATGGTCTGCATTTTTCTACAAGATGATATGATGCCTTGCGGCTCTAAGGATAGGATTGGGAATGTATAGAGAGTCCTTGATATGTTTTGGAAAGTGTTTTGAGATCCTCAGTAAAAGTTGTAAGTCAACAGATGAAGTTGTTAAGCATACTCTTAAGGAAGAGGCCGACAAGTATATAAATCATTGTGTGGAGAAGAGTTAATGTTTGGAGGATTTATGTAAGTAATTTAATTATTAGAACCAACCTATATGAACATGCTTGGGAGAAGATTTGGGTCTATGCAACACATAGTGCATTGGATTGAGCGACAAGATACATCTTTTTATGTACACGTTTCACTTCTTGGATGTAGACCTGATTATGGATTAAATCATGAGGCAGATATATATAAGGGCAATGATCTTTGATTGTGGTGTGTGGAAGAATGTGTGTGTGATGCAAGGATGTGAATAATGGAGCAGAGTTAGAAGATTAGTAGCGATGAAGACATGGGATTCAGAATATAGTTGTTAAATGACTGCACCCTGGCATAGTGGTAGATGCTTAAGTAGTACTTAGTTCTCCTGTGCAATCAAATTGAAAGCAAGTTTTCATCTTCAAGGTAGTGAGCCTTCAATAGGGTTTAACAACCCTTATTGTAATCTTGCTAGGTTTAGGGTTGAGGCAGTGAGCCTGCTAAACTTAGTTATACATCATGGTAGTGAGCCAACATGTTCTAGGCCCGTGGAGTGACCAAGCCTGAACATCATTTTGTAAAGATTGCAATATATTTATGAGAGCTAATCCTCTCCATGGTTTTTCCCATTTTGGGTTTTCCACATAAAATCTTGGTGTTATGTGTCATGCTTTTGTGGATGTTGTTCAGTTGTATATTTTGCTTCTATTGGATTATTCTTTTGATATTGTTAAAAGTAAAAGTGCAAGATAAGATTTATAGAACACTAATTCACCCCCCTCTTAGTGTTCCTGACATTCAAAAGGATCATCCTATCAATCTTCCTACTTTAGTTGAATATTCACATACCTTGGATATCACTAAGAAAGGGAAGCCCCTTGATCTCCCTATTGAAATACATAGGACAACTGAGAGGGGGGGTGAATCAGTTGTCACAAAAACTTGACTTCATATAATCATCAAATCATCAACTATTCAATTACTAATAATCCAATTTAACCATGAAAGCATGAAACCATAAACTTAATCACAATCACACATTCAACATAGGAGACACCAAATTTTTACGTGGAAAACCCTGTAAGGAAAAACCACGGTGGGTGTTAGCCCATATAAATATATGTTATAACAATACCGAAAATCAGAGGCTCACTGCGTACAGGGCTCATTGCCCAAAATTCTCACTATAAAGATCAACTCACTACCATGGGGTGGCTCACTACCAAGGGTTTTTGAGCTGATTCGATAGCATCTACTCTATGCCTAAGTTCATTTCCATTGAAGCACAATATTCTTCCTCTACTCTATTTTTCTTTCTCTTCCCACTTATCTCCTCATTTCTCACTCACACCCTTTTTCACAACTACATTACAAGTCTTTATACAAATCATCAACCTTGGAATATACATCAAGGTCGGCAATACATTCATCAACGATTGGAACAATCTCCAAGGTTGGCATTACAAAACATATAGAGAAATAGGTCTGGACCTAATACAAAAATTTGCTAAGGGAAAGATGTAAAGATGTATGTTGATCATGCCATGCCTTAGCTAGGACTCAAACACAATCTTTCATGCCACAACATGCTTCTACAATCTTCAATGCATCTCCTCAATTAGTGAAAACAACCAAGTCAGCCAAGATTGGTGTTCACACTAAGTCTTTTAGGAATAGTCTTCAACCACGATCTAGATTTCTCTTTGCGGACCAATCCAAAGGTAGGAACATGATCAGGAGACATCCACAAGCACACTGTAATCACCAAGAACATTTGCACAACCTCTAATCGCTTTATCCATGAGATTCTTCAATCCAGAGCACATGAGCTTAACTGTCATCAACTGCCATAAACAAAATATCGCTTGCAGACTACCAAACCATGAACCATTAGAGTTGAAGGCACTTAGCATCATTACAAACTTAATTTCAAAACCGAGGACTATGAAACATCAATGTGGAGAAATGCAAAGCATAATACTTTCCCTTTGTCCCAACTGAATACACAGAAAAAGTAGGTTTCACTCTGGTAAACACAACTCACTCAAATCTTCATGTAGAGAGCTCAAACTTGAAACATAACATCTTCATAAATGACTTTAAATAACTTTAGAATTGTAGACAAAGATATTCAATCTTCAAGAAATACGGACCCAACTTCTGGACTGTTCTTCTAAATACAATACACTATTTCCACTACAAAACACTATTTCCACTAAAGGAGCTAATTTTCTCAATATACTAAACATCAGGATCACTTACATAAGTAAATACAAAGTATTTCACTCATTACAAGCAAGCAACAAAATAAGAGCACGGTTGACACCAATGACAACACTGATATGTTGACATCAATGATGACACCAATTAGGCACATACTTGCAACAATCTCCCCCTTTGTCATTGATGGCAACATATGATGTGAAAAATTGTAAAGACCATCAAGACAAGATTCTCCTCCTTTCTCTTTACACATCTACACCCTTTCTTTTCTAAGTTTTTCACATGATTTCTCTCCCCCTTTGACATCAATGGCAAAGGGCACATACTTGCATCCTGCTGCTTTGCTCCAACTAAACTTTTCTCTGATATCAGTACTTTTTTTTAGGAACTCCTACTAGTAACATCTAGCTAATCCCCCTAAGAGGTAGCTCTCAGAACATCAATCCAGATAAAAAAAAATGAGACTTTGGGCACCACTGGACTGATGCAATTCCATGCATCTTAGTTTAGGGTAGGAGGGGTAATGACCCCTAGCTTTATCCTTAGGTATAGGCTTGGTGAAGATATCTACAATCTGATCCTTTGTGGACACATATTCCAACTTTACTTTATTTTCTATCACCTTTTCTCTCAGAAAGTGATACCTTATAAATATATGCTTTGTTCTTGAGTTCATCACTGGATTCTTTGAAATATTTATAGCACTTGTAATGTCATAGAAGATTGCAAGTGGATCTTCATACACAACTCTTATGTCCCTCAAAGTCTTCTTCATCCATAACACTTGAGTACAACAACATGCTACTGCAATATATTCTACTTCTGCAGTTGACAAAGAGATTGAGTCTTGTTTACCCAAAAAGAAAGCATCTCCACTTGTACTTTTTCTATCATCAACATCTCTGGCCCAGTCAACATCTGTATAAAAATTGAGAGTGAATTCATTATTCTTTGGATACAATAAGCCATGATTTGGTGTGCCTTTTAAATACCTCAAGATTCTCTTTACTGCCACCACATGTGATTCTCTTGGATTTTCTTGAAATCTTGCAACAAGACAAACTGCATGCATAATATCAGGTCTAGTTTGAGTTAGATAAAGCAATCCTCCAATCAAGGATCTATACTTTTTCTAATCAGTCTTGGGTGATTCATCAATTTTACTCAAATTGTAGCCAATCACCATGGGAGTACATACCGATTTAGAGTCTTCCATCCCAAACTTCTTCAACAACTCTTTCACATACTTAGACTGAGATATGAAGATTCCTTTATCTGATTGATTAATTTGTAGACCCAGAAAGAAATTCATTTCACCAAACATAGACATCTCAAACTCATTTTGAATTTCTCTTGCAAACTTTATGCACATACCTTCATTTCCTCCAAAGATAATGTCATCAACAAAGACCACAACAATCAAGATTTGATTATCATTGATTTTGAAATATAGATTGCTATCAGCAGTGCCTTTACTAAACCCTAATTGCAACAAATATTTGTCTAACCATGCATACCAGGCTCTGGGGGGCTTGTTTTAGTCCATACAAGGCCTTCTTCAATTTTCACATCATATCACCTTGTTTTGATAGTTGAAATCCTTCCGGTTGTTCAATGTAGACTTCTTCTTCCAATTCACCATTCAAGATTGCAGACTTAACATCCATTTGGTATATTTTGAAGTCTTTGAATGCTGCAAATGCCAAAAACATTCTAATTGTTTCAATTCTTGACACAGGAGCAAAGGTCTCTTCAAAATCTATCCCTTCAACCTGAGAGTACCCTTTGCATACCAATCTTGTTTTGCTCCTTACTACTTCTCCATTCTCATTCATCTTGTTTCTGAAAACCCATTTGGTGCCAATCACATTCTTATCAGCAGGTCTGGGAACCCATTCCCAAGTTTGATTCTTTTCAATTTGTGTCAACTCCTCTTCCATAGCTCTTACCTAGTTTTCATCATTGCAAGCTTCATTTATAATTTTAGGTTCAACTTTTGAAAGTAAACAATAATTCACTTGTTCTTCTACATCTCTTTTTCTTGCCAATACCCCTTTGCTTTTGTCTCTTATAATCTAATCTTCAGAATGATTAATTCTTACATACCTAGGAGTCTTAGGAGCATTTTCTGAAGTCTTTTCTTCTTCATCTTGACTGTCTTCTTGTTCAACTTTTTCCTCACTTGCTATAATAGCAGGTTCATTTGATTCATAGTCACTTAGGTTTGATATTCTTCCTCTGTCTTCATCAACTTTCACATTAGCACTTTCAATGATCTTCTTCAATCTCTTATTGTAGCACTGGTAGGCCTTACTCTTGGTAGAGTATCCAAGAAAGATTCCTTCATCACACCTGGCATCAAACTTGCCTAGATCTTCTTCTCTTCTGGTATAACATTTACTACCGAAAACATTGAATTATCTTACTTTGGGAGCTCTTCCATACCACAATTCATAAGGAGTTTTAACATTGTTACCTTTTACTTGAACCCTATTTAGGATGTACACAGTAGTGTTTATTACTTCTCTCTAGTACACTTCCAGTAGGTTAGCTTCTTTCAACATAGTCCTAGTAGCCTCTTGAACTGTCATGTTCTTTCTTTCAACAACTCCATTATGCTGAGGAGTCCTAGGTGTTGACAATTATCTCTTTATCCCTTGTTCTTCATAGAAAATATTGAATTCATTTGATGTGAACTCACCTCCTCTATCAAACCTGAAGCACTTAATCTTCAAATCTAATTCATTTTCAACCATTACCTTGAAAGCTTTGAACTTGTCTAGGGGTTCTGATTTATCTTTAAGAAAATTGACCCAAATCATTCTGGAGTAATCATCAATAAGCAACATGAAATACATGTCTCCTTGCAGACTTCTTGTTCTTGTAGGACCACACAGATCTGTATGGACCAACTCTAGTAGTCTGGTAGAGGATTGTTCTTTACTTTTGAAACTTGTTTTTGTTTGTTTCCGAAATTGACATTCTTTACAAATGACGTTGGCAGGCTTCACAACTTTAGGCAGATCTCTTATGGCTTGAACAAAACTTATCTTTACCAAGTTGTCAAAATTGATATGATACATCCTTCTATGCCACTTGACCAACTCTCATCAGTTTGAGCCAATAAATAGTAATCATTAGTTCCTTTCAAATGATAAACATTACCTCTGGTCTTTTTACCAGTAGCAATCACTGCTCTAGAGCTTTCTATGATCTTGCATCCATTGTCCTTGAATTTGAGTGTAATACGTGAAATCAAAATGAAGATTAATACTAATCAAATGCAAAACAGAATGATTATACCTTCCTTCTGCCTCACGAATCCATGCGCGAAGGAGATGCACCCGATTAGAGCTCCTTAGATTTTTCCCGTGATTAGTGTGTAGATGTGGATTGCTCAATGCATACAACACAATGTAGATGAGAGACAAGTGGTTTGATGCCTGATTGAGATGGAGATGGGGAATGTCTAGAGTGATTTTGGTAGAGGTTTGATGAGATGAGGAGATTGTGGATTGATTTTGGCAGAGTTCTGATGCATGAAGTGGTCTCTCCAAATGGCTTAGAGAGGGGTCCAATTTATAGAATTTTAGAGATGAGGATGGAGGGTGAGGATTCATTTGATGAGATCAAGGGCTAGGAATAAAAGTGAATCTTTTATTCCTAGTGGATGAATTAATAATTCACATTTTGGGAAGAGTGGAGGATAGTGGATGAATAAATAATTCATTTTTGGGAAGAGTGGAGGATAGTGGGGGACAACTAAATTTTAAATTCAGTGAGTGGATGATGAGATAAGCAAGGTTAATTAAGTATTATCTTAATTAACTTAAGCCTAGGTTAATCAGATAAACATGATTTATCTAATTAACAGGGATTAGGGAAATGGATAAATCATCTAAATAAATATTAGCAATATTTATTTAATTGATAGGATAGGGTTGTAAGGTTAAATGGATTAATTAGGTGAATTAATTGATCACCAGGGATATGCAAATGGGGAGAGTGGATTAGTGTAGAGGTACGGGAAATTGGTTTGTAGAGCAATCCAATTTTTGGTGTCTACATTTGCCCCTCTTTGAGATGGTGTTGCGGCTAAGTAACATCATTTCAAAGAAGTTAGAACATAGAGATGGATTGGATAGAAAAAAGATTTTGGTTTGGAAGAATAGGGTAAGGTTTGCGGATAATTGGTAAGGGTGATACCCCCTCAAGAGGATAGGTGGGTTGCGAGAACACGGTTGTGCTCTCGAAATGGATGGAACATATTGGTTGAATTGATCAGAGGATAAGTAGTGGGATGAAAGGATGATGATGTTCAGAGATGATTGGTGGATGATCATTGTGCTGAAACTGAATTTGAGCAATCCTAGGTTTAATATAGCAAAGTGGATATGTTCACCAAGGTATAGAAGACCAGGGTGATGATGTTTATCCAACATCTGCATGGACTAGACACGTAGACAAGGGATGATCACATGCATGTCCAAGATAGTACAACCTTGTCTAGACAAGGGAAGTGGACTCATAGCATAATCCCTTAGTACACAAAAGGTATGATGAACCTTAGATGCATAAGGAGATCAATATGCTAGAACCGACCCTATGATCAATCAAGATATGAATACTAGCTTGGAGTAATGAGACCAACCCATAAGCACAGAATACAAAAGAAAGACTATGCCCCATTCTAGATGTTTTCGCCACATACCATGATATAGTAAGATCAAGGTAGCTTTGATGTGATCCTCGAATAGGACAAAATATAAAAATCAAAAACCAAAAGACCAACGAACCAAACAAGTGACCATTGTATCTTTTGCCAAAATGGATGATGATGTGATAGATGCTGCCTATCGTAGGAAAGATATATCCTAAGGCAGGGATTGATAGATGATTTGATGATGTTGTGATGATTGGATAGATTCTGCCTATCGTAGGAACGACATATCCTAAGGCAAGAATCGATTAATGATTGGATCATGTTTTGTTGATGTAAGATTGGCTCAAGATATGATGGTGACAAGTTATGGTTGATGCTAATTTGATAGTTGATGATTTTTGATAAGGGATGATGCTTTGATAGGTGATGTGATACTTGGATCTAGTGTAAGCTTATTGGGTTGGGTGGGTGTGATTTTTTGATGTTTTTGGATTGTTTGATTTTTTGATGTTTTTGGATTGTTTGATTTTTTGATGTTTTTGGATTTTTTGATTTTGTGATGTTTTTGGATTTTGTGATTTTGTGATGTTTTCTATTGTTTTTGTATTTTTTTATTTTTTTATGTTTTTGGATTTTTTGATGTTTTTTGATTTTTTAATTTTTTGATGTTTTTGGATTTTTTGATTTTTTTATGTTTTTGAATTTTTTGATTTTTTTGGAAAGGAATGGTTTATTATGAGATGGTTGCATTGGATTTCATGTGGATAACCTTTGCGCTAGATACCAATGACAAGGGAACACCAAGTCTAGAGGTGAAAGTGATGGGGTTGGATAGGGGGATTGGATAGCTGATTCATGATAGATGAATGGACAAGTGATAGGGATGCGTGTTAGATAGATGAAAGATAAGGATGAGGGGTAGGATAGGTATGCATAATATATGGATGGGGGATTGCAGGATTTTCTCCAAGGGCTAGGTTGCAAGGAATCATATGCCCCAATGTCTAAAGAATCTTGCATGATGGGCTCATGTGTGAATGGATGGTCTTTGTAATAGATGAATGGAGGATATACTTATAAAGGGAGTATGCCAAGAGGTCTCCAAAGCATGTTGTTGATATTTTGCCCCTTGTCTTTATCAAGATCTAAGGTGGGAGATGGTAAAAGAAAGATGTAATGGATAGGATGGATGGAAAATGATAGGATAAATAGGAGTAGTGGATAGGAATATGATAGGATAAGGATATATGGATAGGATATGCAAAAGGATGTTATGGACGTGGATGATTAGATGGTTTTGCCCCCAAGTGTAGGGATACAAAATGGATGGAGAAGGGATTACGCATGATGCCCACAAGGGGTTTTCGTCAAGGTACTTGCCCAAGGTGCCACAAGGAGTGGTTTTCACCATTAGACGACTTTTTTTTTTCTTTACTATTTTCTTGATTTTTTTATTTTTTATTTTTTTTGCTTTTTTGATGGGATGGGGACTCTAGCGTCTGTTTCCATAGCAAGGAGAAGATGGTCCCATGTTGGATAGCATTATGGATGATGATTGCATGGATGTTGGTAGATAGGAGAAGATGGAATGGATTACGGATAATGGATTATGATGTGGATAATGTGGATTATGCAAAAGCATGGACCATAGGAATGTGATGGGGAAGATATGTAGGATAGTGAACAAAAGATGGAGAGATGGGGGTATGTGTGAATGTTAAGTGGTGGAGGGGAACCAAGACCAATGGTGGCACACATCATGTTTGATTTGGAAGCTTGTACTTTGGATGTGGAGTTGGGAGTAATGGAGATTGGGATGGGGGATATTTGGATGGTTGATTTGGGGTTTTAGGGACCCAAATAGACATAGACTTTGGGGGATTTTTAGATGGGGAGTGGGGTGTTTGGGATTTCGGGGTGGATTGGGATGTGGATGCCTCATTAGTGTTTGGTGCTTTTCATTTAGGGACCCACACCATTTTTGTTTTTGCTTTTTCTTGTGATGGTGTGGGATTTGATAGCCTTTTTGATTTTTTATTTTGATTGGAAGGGATAATATCCTTAGGCTTTTGTGCTTTATGAGTTGAGGCATTCAAATTTTTGAATCCCATGGATTTGGGGGAAGCTTCATGTTTGAAAGATGTGTGCTTTTGTTGGTCTTGATTGGGAATTTTAGGGGATTTATGGGTGGAGGGGTAAAAAGTGGATTTATGGATAAATGTATAAGGGGATTTGAGGATGGGGATATTAGGAGTTGGGAGGATGGGAGGATAAGAGGATTTGTGGATAGGGATGTTTGGTGTTGGTAGGATAGGAGGTAGAGTGGATTTGATAGGGATCTTTGGAGTTGGAAGTAGTGGAGGTAAATTTGATGGAGGAAGATGGATGGTCACATGCTTTTGCAAATGATAGGATGATGGAGGAGGGATGGCAACATATGTTTTGGAAGTGCGATGAGATGCACCATATTTGGGATTGGATGAATGGATTTTGGAAGGTGTGTGGGTGGTACCAACATGTTCATTTTGTTTGTCTTGGGATGTATAGCCAAGGCCATGCGAAGATGGATGAAATGTGGTGTGAATGGGCTCCAAGATGCCTTGTTCGTGAAGGCCTAAGCCTTTACCTTGATAGTTCATAAGTTGGAGCATGCGACATGTAATGGGATGTTTGGTGCTTCAGAAACAAGACGCGAGTCCATTATTTGTTGGAGAAAGATAGGTGATAGATGGAAGTTGTTCACCTCCTACGAGGGAGTCACCACAGATGAAAGTGCTTGTTCCAAGTGGATAGGAGGATGGATTTGGGATGGGATTGGTAGATGGAGGTAAAGGATTCATGGGGGATGGTAAAGGGGTGGTAGAGGTTGATGTGGGATGAATAAGGTGATCAATAGATGGTAGGGGATCGGGGATGGGATTAGATGGGATGATTAGATCTTTATTAGGAAAAGGGGTTGATGTTTCAACATGCTTTGGATTTGATTCTTTGCATAGCTCATGTGGTTGGGTAGAAGTGGGATTGACTTGGATAGATGTGGTGGGTGCTTGGATGGATGTGATAGGTGTTTGGATGGATGTGATAGGTGTTTGACTTATGTGTTCTTGAACATGGCTACATGGTGGTTCTTAACTTATGATAGGGGGTTGTTCAAGAGGTTTGGTGGATGTTGGATTGCATGCGGGTGTTTGATTCCTTGCTAATAGCCAATGGATGGCATCCTTCATGAGTATATGGGTTAAAGAACAATATAATGGATGGATAATGATGGTGGATGGTGTAGGAGTAGGATTGGGATTGGATAGGTGGGTGATGGGAGTAGGTAATGATGGTTCTTGGATGGGTTCAAGGATAGGTGTGGGACTAGATGGTGGTGTTGAAGGGGTGGGGGATTGGGGGGGTTCCTTTACTTTGCTTTCATTTTTAGGTGATGTTCTTTGGAGGAAATCCCACAAGGATTCTTTGGATGTGATAGTGTTGGGACTTGGAAGATTTGATGGTGGAATAGATGGTGGATGGGTGATAGGGGTTGGTGGATTGGGAGATACATAAGGTGATGGATTAAGGTTGAGAAGGTTGGAGGGATATTGTGATGGGGGGATTAGAGAATGGGGATTAGGAGATGGGGGATTTGGTTGTTGATATGAGGTTTGGGTTTCGGATATAAGGTGTGCTAGATTGGTGTTCCCTTGATCAAAGTTAGCATGACAAAGGTTGGGGGATGGATAAGTTGGAGGTATGGATTGATTGGATAAGTATGATGGCATGGATGTGTAAGGGGATGGTGAATGATATGAGGGTAAAGATTGATATGATGAAGGTTGATATGATGGAAGTTGGTATGAGGTCGAAGGTTGATATGAGGATGATGGAGGTTGATATGATGGAAGTTGATATGATGAAGGTTGATGGGAGGTTAATGGTGTGGATATCTAAGATGTTGAAGGTTGATATGATGAGGGTTGATATGATGAAGATTGGGGAGGGGTTTTGGATTCTCCAATGATGAGGTGTGCTAAGGGATGATCTTTAATGTCATTTTTGAATTGTTCCTTAGCATTAGGATCCATGTTCTCATAGAATTTTCTAATTCTTTGTATTTGTTGTATTGTTGCATAAAGATCCATTGTGTTGGAGATGGTATGGGATGATGAGGGATAATGGATGATTGTGATGTTGGGAATCACAATTTCAAGACCTTAAAATGATTTGGTTTGTTTTGATTGGATGGTTCTCTACGCTTAAGATAGACTAATGATCTTAAGCAAGAGGATTTGATTTGTTTGACTAAGATCTTGATTTTTTTGATTGGGTGATTTGGCTTTTCGATTGGGGTGATAATGATGTTGAGGGATTTGGATAATGATTGGGATTGATGTTGATTTTGGAGTGGATTTGGAATATGGTTTGGAAGATTATGGATTGATGTTGGTTGGATGTTGGATTTGATTTGGATGAGATGGGATTAGAATGATGTTGGTGAATTGGATTAAGGATGATGAGAGTGATTAGGATAAGATTAGAGTGAATGATTTGGATGGTGATGTGGATAAGGTAGGTGATTAGGATGATTAGGATAGATGAGTGATTGGGTTTGAATGTGTTGGAAGAATGAGGTGAATGACTTGTCTTATGTGTTTGATTTGGCAATGTTTAGCAAATGATCACATGTACAAACAAGAATCACTCACACAAGACACAAGCAAATTTGAATTTTGAATTTGGAAGAATATGATAATGATTAGACAAACACACATGCAAGACACATCAACATGCCCTAATGTAATACGTGAAATCAAAATGAAGATTAACACTAATCAAATGTAAAATAGAATGATTATACCTTCCTTCTACCTCACGAATCCATGCGGGAAGGAGATGCACTCGATTAGAGCTCCTTAGATTTTTTCCGTGATTAGTGTGTAGATGTGGATTGCTCAATGCATACAACACAATGTAGATGAGAGACAAGTGGTTTGATGCCTGATTGAGATGGAGATGGGGAATGGCTAGAGTGATTTTGGCAGAGTTCCTGATGCATGAAGTGGTCTCTCCAAATGGCTTAGAGAGGGGTCCAATTTATAGAATTTTGGAGATGAGGATGGAGGGTAAGGATTCATTTGATGAGATCAAGGGCTAGGAATAAAAGTGAATCTTTTATTCCTAGTGGATGAATTAATAATTCACATTTTGGGAAGAGTGGAGGATAGTGGATGAATAAATAATTCATTTTTGGGAAGAGTGGAGGATAGTGGGGGACGACTGAATTTTAAATTCAGTGAGTGGATGATGAGGTAAGCAAGGTTAATTAAGTATTATCTTAATTAACTTAAGCCTAGGTTAATTAGATAAACATGATTTATCTAATTAACAGGGATTAGGGAAATGGATAAATCATCTAAATAAATATTAGCAATATTCATTTAATTGATAGGATAGGGTTGTAAGGTTAAATGGATTAATGGTGAATTAATTGATCACCAGGGATATGCAGATGGGGAGAGTGGATTAGTGTAGAGGTACGGGAAATTGGTTTGCAGAGCAATCTAATTTTTGGTGTCTACACTGAGATCATAACCTTTTCCACACATCTGACCAACACATAAAAGATTGTACTTTAAACCCTTTACATATAGAACATCATCAGTATTGTGCTTACCATCAAAAGAGATAGATCCTTTTCCACAAATCTTACCATTTGTATCATCTCCAAACCTAACCAGTCCACCATCATATTTTTCAAAACTAACAAACTTACTTTTGTCACCAATCATGTGATGTGAGCATCCACTGTCAATAATCCATTCATCCTTATCTTTCTCAACCTGCACAGCCAAAGTACTTTCTTCTACTGATATTTCTTCCTTCACATAGCCAACAAGATTAGTAGACATAGGTTCTTCTTTAATAGCAATAAACAAGCATTCATTTGCACTAGTACTAGCATCATCAGATTCATCATCAGGAACACCTTTATCATCAAGATCTCTAACATAGTAGTATTTCTTTGGAGCTCTACACCTATTCTCAAATCTTTTTCTATTCCTTTCAATTCTTTCAAGACATCTAGAAGCATAATGACCTACTTTACCACATGAAAAATATTTGAAAGGTAATTTGCCTTTGAACTTACCAGAACCTCTTTGCAATCTATCAACAAAGTTAGCTTCAATTTCATCAAAGTCATCAATAGGCTCCACTTTGCATTTTTCATCTTTGGAGATCTTATCAGAAGTACTGGCTTTGAAAGTAGTCTCAACTTTTGGCAAGGTATCACCAAACTCTCTCATCTCAAAGGATGTAAGATTTCCAAGTAATTGATCTCTGTCAATAGTTTTTATAGTCATTACTTCTTCAATTGTAGCTACCTTGTGATTGTAGGACTTTGGTAGTGATCTAAGAATTTTTATCACAACTTCCTTATCACCAATAGTTCCTCCCATACCTTTTATTCCATTGACAAGTTCATCAACCCTTTACATGAAGGTTGTTATGTTTTCATCTTCATTCATCTTTAAACTCTCATACTTCACTTTCAATCCTTGTAGCTTGGCTTCTTTTATAGAATCATCTCCTTCATACAGTTTCTTCAACTTTTCCCATACTTCATTTGTAGATTCTAGATCCATAAGTTTTATCAATTCAGTGTCAGTCAAAGCACTTAACAGGGCATCTCTGGCTTTTATATTCAACTCATATTCTTTGATTTCATCTTTAGTTGTCAAACCATTTGGAGGCAAGCTATATTTTGTCTCTGTACCTTTCCACACTTTATTACCAAGACAAAGGATATGTCTTTTCATTCGTACCTTCCAAAGAGCATAATTTTGTCCCATTAAACTACGAAGCTTCCTTTTTAAAAGACATCTTAGATCTTTCTCAAGTTGTTAGGCTTTTTTTTTCAAGGAACCTACTCTGATACCAATTTTTGAAATACATAGGACAACTGAGAGGGGGGAGGGGTGAATCATTTCTCACAAAAACTTGACTTCATATATCATCAAACCATCGACTATTCAATTACTGATAATCAGATTTGACCATGAAAGCATGAAAACATAAACTTAGTCACAACCACACATTCAACACAGGAGACACCAAATTTTTATGTGGAAAACACTATAAGGGAAAAACCATGGTGGGTGTTAGCCCACAAAAATATATAAGTTATAACAATACAGAAAATTAGAGGCTCACTACCCAAAATGCTCACTACAAAGATCGGCTCACTGCCATGGGGTGGCTCACTTCCAAGGGTTTTTGAACTAATTTGATAGCATCTACTCTATACCTGAGTTCAGTTCCATTGAAGTGCAATATTCTTCCTCTGCTCTACTTTTCTTACTCTTCCCACTTATCTCCTCATTTCTCACTCACCCTTTTTCACAACTACATTACAAGTATTTATACAAATCATCAACCTTGGAATGTACATAAAGGTCAGCAATACATTCATCATTTGTTGGAACAATCTCCAAGGTCGGCATTACAAAACATACATAGAAATAGGTCTGGACCTAATACAAAAATTTGCTAAGGGAAAGATGTAAAGATGCATGCTAATCAGGCCATGCCTTAGTTGGGACTTAAACACAATCCTTCATGCCACGACACACTTCTACAATCTTCAATGCATCTCTGCAATTAGTGAAAACAACCAAGTCAGCCAAGACTGGTGTTCACACTAAGTCTTTTAGGAACAATCTTCAACCACAATCTAGATTTCTCTTTGCGGACCAATCCAAAGGTAGGAACACAATCAGGAGACATCCAAAAGCACACTTTAATCACTAGGAACATCCACACAACCTCTAACCACTTTATCCATGAGATTCTTCAATTTGGAGCACATGAGCTTAATTGTCATCAACTGCCATAAAGGAAAAATTGCTTGTGGACTACCAAACCATGAACCATTAGAGTTGAAGGCACTTATCATCATTACAAACTTAATCTCAGAATTGTAGACTGTGAAACATCAATGCAGAGAAATGCAGAGCATAATACTTTCCCTCTATCACAACTGAATACACAAAAAAGTAGGTTTCACTCTGATAAACACAACTCACACAAATCTTCATGTAGAGAGCTCAAATGTGAAACATAACATCTTAAGACATGAATCTAAATAACTTCAAAACCATAGACAAATATATTCAATCTTCAAGAAATCCAGAGCAAACTTCTGGACTGTTCTTCTGAATACAATACACTATTTCCACTGCAACACACTGTTTCCACTGGAGGAGCTATTTTTCTCAATATCCTCAAGATCAGGATCACTTATATAAGTAAATATAAAGCATCTCACTCATTACATGAAAGCAAAAAAATAAGAGCACAATTGACACCAATGACAACACTGATATGTTGACATCAATGAAAACACCGATTAGGCACATACTTGCAACACTCCCTCCTTTGGTTGAATGTTCAAGTCACTTGGATATCACTAAGGATGTAAAAACATTGAACACCTCTCCCTTGGTTGCATGTTCTTTAAGCATCACTAAAGATATAATCACCAACAATCCTCCTAATAACACCTCACCTTCCATTCATTCTAATGCTCTCCCTTTGAAAGATGAAGCATTGGTGGTTGAATAAAAATATTTCACATTAAATCCTTTAGGGATGGATGTTGAGCTTGATCAAGGTGAAAATAATGATAATTTGATCATCATTAATAGACTTATTCCACCTACTAAGGTAGTAGTGAATAAGTGTACTAATGCTAATACAACAAGTTCAAGACTAAATATGATACATCCTGAGATGATAGACATGGATTGTCCACCAGGAAGTATCCCATTGAATCATGTAAGTATTTCTCCCTCTTTTAGCCAGACTCGATGGAGCACCTACTCTAGTTGCTCTCAGTATTTGCTCTTGTACACTTTGATTGGTATCTCAACTTGTTGCTACACTTAGTTCTAAGGTACCTACAATACAACCCAATGGTTATACTCAGATCTAAACTTGTGAGTATAGCCTTTGTCCTTGATGTGATTATTTTCATGAATAGCTTTCATTTTTTTATTTGGTTATTATCTTATAGTAAGATTTCTAACCCTCTTGTTGTTTATCTTTTCAAATCATATTAATGTGTTTGTGGGAACATTCAGTGATCGTGGAACATGTCACCTTTGGGGGCATGGGCTTTGTGAGAGCTCTTATTCCCTTGCGTGTTTTCACTCTACCTTAATGTGCTTGATATCAGTAAGCAACATCAACCACCTTAAGGTGGGCACCTATATAATAGTATCTATTTGATTATTTTTGCACTAACAAAGCGTGTTTGCATAGTTGATCTATTGTGTATACCTCCTTTTCACTATAAGTCATCTCTGTTATCTAGGTGGGGTTGTATACTTTGAGTACATGCTTCCTTTTCATTATAAGGCGTCTCTGTGATGCGGGTGGGGTTGCATTTTGAAAGCCTTTCTATAGAAGGCAGGATGGTGTATCTCTTGAGATAGTGTACATCCTTTTATATAAAGTCCTCATTGTGAGGTAGGGTTGATTCTTGAGTCATCCTCCCTTAAGCGTGTCTTTGGTAGGTGTGGTAGGGCAGTTCAACCATTAGGTGTGTTTGGTGTGTTTTAGATGGTGGGACTTAGCAATAAGCTCTTCCCATCACTTGTGTTTGTCATGTATAAGACGTATAATATGTCTATGACATGCTATATGGCGCTCGTGTATTCCATGTGTCTTCCTTATGTGTTTGTCATGTCTTCCCCTTGTGTAGTTTCAAGGGCGTAGTGATGAACTTCCCCCACACTCAAGTTTTGTTTGGTGTGACTTCCCCCTAGTGTAGTATCAAGGGTGTAGTGATGAGCCCCCCCTACATTTTTGGTCTTGTATTGCCTTTTTTTGGCAATTTCAAGGGCATAGCGATGAGCTCCCCCCACCCCTTAGTTAGGATTTTATTTTATGTATGAAAATGTTATATCAATGTATTCATCATGCTTTGTGTGACTACTCTCATTTCTTCATCCTATTCTACATGCTTCCACTGTATTGACCATCTTTAGCGTGCTTCCTACTATATTCTTTGTGTCTTGCATGTCTTCAATGTGTCTTCTAGTGCTTGCCTGAGACTGGGGGCATAGTTCCTCGATCTTTGTGCATGCCTTACCTTCATGTGCTTGACATGTTTGATGTGTTTTCGACTGTACTTTAATGCATGTATGGATCATAAGATCATACATATATTAAAGTGGGGGCTAAATGTTATGTCGTAAAAAGTATCCCTATGACTTTTTACCACCTAGTTTAGCTCCTAGGACCCCTTAATTTCATTATGCATGCTTAAAACTTATCCCGGAGCAAATTCCACCAAAACCCATGTCAAATGGGGCCTAGGGATCCACTTTAATGCCTAATTATGACTCAAAAAGTACCCCTGGACTTGGGTGCCCATGCCCTAGTCCAGGCCTATTTTACCGAGACCTAAATTTTGGATGTCGTCTTATGACTGTTATAATGGTTTCCTTTGTCAGCCTTTTCAATTTGAATTATGAAAGTTTAGCAGGAATGTATATATACAAATGTTTAGGACTTGATTTTACTCCTAGTTGATTAAGGTGAACTTATGATTATCAAGCAAAGAGCATTCAAGGCATCCATTGTGTTGCAAAGTAGAATTGTGTTATGTTTGTATGCGTTTGTTATAGATTTGGCTTCATCAACTCATTTCCTCATGATTTGAAGGATCTTCATCTTTGTAATGGTTTCACCTCTAAGGTGACATCTTTTTGTGTTTCAATCATTTTATCTTATCATTAGATTTGGCCTCTGCCTTGCAAGGGCACACACTCTATCTAACAATAGTGTTGGAAGGCTTGAATGGCATTCCGGGGCTTGACTGAGGCAAGCTCCTAAACACCACAACCCACAAACTTCTCTCTTTGTGATTGTAGGATATAGGTGCAGGAGTTTGTGAAGTGGAGTTGCAAAGAAGTAGAGAAGAAGATAAAGCTTTAGAATCTGAAGAAAAATGTAAAGAATATTCCCTACTAGACTTAGGTGCTCACCTCAGAGTCCTCCATTTTGGTATTTTTGGAAACTCTGAAGTAGGTTGCAATCTGATATAAATCACTATTCTAGATCCATAGAAAAGTTACCCTATTAGACTCGGCCGCTTACCCCCTTGTCTCTGAAGTTTCCATCTCTAGAAATTTGAATCCTTGTATGTTTCTAATCTATATTTAGTGCCTTCCTCTGTGATCATTTGTTGTATTTCATTCATCTATATATGATTTCATATAATTAGGGTTTAACAAATTCATCAATACATTCTATCTTTTCTTATCATTTCATAGTGACATCAAACTTGTATTTGAGTCCTTTTCCAATAGTAGTAACTTAACTTGGTTTGTGTCCTTGAATGTGTATGTGAAAGGAGGGTTTGATTGAATCTTTATTAACTATACATTTCAACCTTATCTTCATTTTCACATATAATAGTTATTGTGTTTGTTTGTTGTAGATTTGGCTTTATCAATCCATCTCCTCGTGATTTGAAGGATCTTCATCTCTGTGAGGACTTCACCTCTAAGGTGACATCTATTTGTGTTTTGAAATCATTCTATTTCATCATTAGATTTGGCCTCTGCCTTCCTTGGGCATGCACTCTATCTAACAACAGTGTTGGAAGACTTGAATTTCATTCTGGGGCTTGACTGAGGCAAGATCCTAAACATCACAACCCCCAAACCCCTTTATTTGTGATTGTAGGTTACAGGTGCAAGATTTGGGAAAGTGTAGGTACAATGAAGCAATTCAGAGGATAAAGATTTGGGATCTGGAAGAAACTTTTTGATATGTTACCCTATTGGACTAGGGCACTCGCCCCATAGTCCTCCTGACAAGATTCATCCTAAAAGAAGGATCAGGATATCATTTGACACACCTTACTATTCTAGATCTATAGAAAAACTACCCTATCAGACTTGGGTGCCTGCCTCGTAGTATGCAAAGTCTTCAATTCCAAAAATCCAACTTCTACTATGTTTTTGATTCTTTGTGAGTGTCTTCCTATCTGGTCTTCTGTAGCATTATGTTTGTTTGTACCCAATTTCATTATAATTAGGGTTTGGCAAATCTCTCAATCTAATCAATCTTTCCATATCATTCCTAAGTACATCAACCTATAGTTGAGTCCTCATTCATCTATAGTGACTTGGATTAGTTGTTCTTGAATGTTAGTGTGAAAGGAGGGTTTGATTTGATAGATCTTAACACTATCCACCATCTTCCCACTTTTCATACATAATGTTCTATATATATATATTTGTGTGTATGTATGTATATATGTATATATGTGTTTATATGTACATATGTATATATCCAAGTATGTGTATATAATGTACTTGTACTTTATAACATGAGTGTATTTTATAGAATATTAAGAAAAAATATATAATCATAGGGACAAGAGTTAGAGAGGGAGGCATATATAGAGGGAGAGAGAGAGTGGAAGGTAGAGAGAGGGAAAAAGATAGAGAGGGAGAGGGAGATAGCAAGAGATAGAGAGATAGATTCAAAGAGAGGGACATATATGGAAAGAGGGGAATATAGAGAGATAGAGAGGGATATGGAGAGAGAGAGAGAGATAAATGGAGATAGAGAAGAGAAATAGAGATGGAGAGAGAGATGCAGAGAGGAGGGTGATACATAGAAATAGAAAAAGGAAGAGGGAGAGATAAAGAGTGAGAGAGGGAGGCCCAAGGGAGTGAAAAATAGTGATAGAAATATATATATATATATATATATATATATATATATATATATATATAGAGAGAGAGAGAGAGAGAGAGAGAGAGGTGTAGTCATGGATGGAGGGTCCAAAGAATGGACTGTCCAACCATGTAGCTAGAGTAAACACAACGGAAACAACACAATAATAACACAAGAATAGAATGTAATGGAATATTTATTGACTAAATATCTCAGACAATTACAATGCTTATATGCTGGCAACATGTAGATTGAAATGGGCTCACAGACCTGTCCTTCGACAGAATATAGATTACATGAAAGATAGAGCTTTGAAGTGCCTTTCGCAAATCCACAACTAAAGACTAAGAACTTTCTATCATATTGGATATCTTCCTAGTGCATCTAATGAATGCTTATATATCATCTTCTAGCTCAGCAAGTCATGGAAATGCTCTGCAAAACCTATATGCTCAAACTAAATGTTGACTGCTTTGTTCTGTGAATGTTGATGATGTTTTGATAGTGATAACTCTCCATAGGCAAATCCAAAGCTCATGAAATATGGATATGATGTAGATGACATGGTGTAGAATCTATGTCCTACTCTGTGAGATGTGAAATGATGATGCGGTAAATTGTGGTGGAAAATGTTGAAACTGCAACTGACTAAAATGCAAGAAAAGAAATAAATCAAAATATTTTTGGTTGACACAAGATTGCCTTTCAACTTGGGATGCTCCTGCATTAGACACCTGCGGTTGTTTGAAAAGTGAGTCCCTCACTTTGTTAGAGCTAGAGGAAAACTAAGGTAGTCTACCTCAGCCTGAGAAATCCATGATGAATCTTCTTCTAGTTTTCCTTTCCACTTAACCAGGTGCTCTTTATACTACTTGCCTTTGGTGTTGTGTCCAATTATGCTATCCAAAATTTGTTCTATCTACTCCGGTTGTTGTTGTGGTAACTGATCCATCAATCCAACTTCACTGTTGCCACTTAATTCTCCCTCATGATACTGATGTAAATCTATAACATTGAATATAGGTGATATACCAAATGTCTCCAGTAACTCTACTTCATATGCATTTCTTGAATCAAACTTCTTAAGAATCCTACATGGTCCAAACTTCCTCATTTTCAGCTTGTTGTATACATTCCCACTATAAATCCTTTCTTTCTAAGATATACCATAACTTCATCTCTAACAAAAAATTCCTTATGTCTCCTCTTCTCATCTACTTGTCCTTTATACTTGCTATTCATCTCCTCTAAATGCTTCCAGACCTAAGTGTGTATTGTCTCCATGTAACCTAAAAATTCTTCTACCTCTGTACTTCTCTTATTGTCCATGTATTGATGTCTCTCAGCTCCACAATTCCTCTAGATTGTATTCTAGTCACAACTTCAAATGGTGTCTTCCCTATACTTCTACTCACTGAGTTATTATATGTAAATTCTTCTTGCAATAGAATTAGATCCCAAATTCCTACCTTATCTCCTACTAAGCATCTAAACAAGTTACCCAAGCTCCTATTTACCACTTCTATTTGGCCATCTGTCTGTGGGTGAAATATTGAATTGAACTTTAGGTCTATCTTCATATTCTTCCACAATGTCCTCCAAAAATATCCTATGAATCTTGTATCCCTATCTAAAACTATACTCTTTGGTAATCCATGCAATCTCACAATCTCCTTGAAAAATAGGTCAGCAACATGTATAACATCATCTATCACAACAAGTTCTTTACATGCTTTCCATGCTTCTATAAAATCAAGATCGTCTTCATACATGTTCTTAAGTTCTTCAAAACCTAGTACTTATATCCTCATATCTGTCAACAAGCTTGTTCTTTTGCTCAATGCATCTGCAACTTTGTTTGACTTTCCACTCCGATACTTCAATACAAATGTGTAACTCTTCATAACTCTACCCATCTCATGTGTCTCTGATTGAACTTACTCTGATTGTTCAAATACTGAAAGCTTGATGGTCAGTGTACAACACAAATTCCTTTGGCAACAAGTAATGTATCCACTTCTTCAAGGCTTGAATTATGGCATAGAACTCCTAATCATAAACTGAATATCTCCTCCTTGCATCATTCAACTTCTCACTAAAATATGCTATTGGCCTTCCTCAACACTACACCTATTGCATTTCCACTAGCATCACAATCAACTTGAAATACTTTGTCAAAATTTGATAATGCTAACACTGACCGGTTGCTCTTTCACCTTTTGCTTCAACAATTCAAAACTCTTATGTGCTCTTGATGTCCACTTAAAATCCTTCCCGTCACCTCTCATTGTCTCTATCATTGGTGTGCATACAATACTAAAATTTATGATGAACTTCCCATATAAACTTGCTAGTCCATTAAATGATCTTACTTCTCCAATGTTTACAGGTGTTGGCCACTCAACAATTGCTCTAACTTTCTCTAGGTCCATCTTCAATCCTTCTGCAAAAATTATAAATCCCAAATATACCAGTTCTGTCTTCATGACACTACATTTCTTGATGTTTATCAACAATTTATCTTCTCTTAGCCTCTGAAATACTTGTCTAATATGTTGCAAATGTTCTTCCCTTGGTCTACTGAAAATCAGAATATCATCCAAGTAGACAATAAAAAACTTACAAAAGAATTTCTTCAAAACCTCATTCATCAACCTCATGAAAGTACTTGGTGCATTAGTTAATCCAAAAGGCATGACTAACCATTCATACAATCCTTCTTTTGTCTTGAATGCAGTCTTCCACTCATCTCTTTCTCTGATCCTAATCTAATGGTATCCACTCTTTAGGTTAATCTTTTTGAAATATTTTGTTCCACTCAAACTTTCCATGATGTCATCCATCCTTGGCAATGGAAATCTATACTCCACTATGATCTTATTGATTTTTCTTGAGTCTTTACACATCCTCCATTCTCCATATTGTTTTGGTGCTAGTACTATAGGTACTACACATGGGCTCAAACTTTCTCTGATTAATTGTTTCCTCAATAGCTCCTGTATTTGTCTATTCACCTCCACATTTTTCTACTAGTTTCATCCTATGTGGCACTTTTTCTGGCAAACTGGCTCCAAGTATGAGGTCCATATGATGACTGATACTTCAAATTGGTGGCAATCTATTAGGCACATTCTCTGATATGATATCTTGGTACTCTATCAACAATTTTGTTATCTCCTCTTGTTGTGGTTCTTCTTCTTTTGCGGTGGTAGTTTCTGCATTTAGCGTTCCACACTTCTTTGGAATCAATGCAAAACACATGTTCTCATGTCTCGATCCATCCAAAAATTTCCTTCCATCCATTAAATAGATTCTAGCATTGTCGAATACTTCACTTTTAGGCTCTTCTTCCAAAGGTATCAAGATATGTCTCTTCCCATTTGATGGTATAGTATTTAAAGTATTTTTCATTCCATCATGTATTGCCTTTCTATCATATTGTCATGGTCTTGCCAACAATATATGACATACATCCATCGGCATAATATCACACAATACCTCATCAACATAAGATCCTATATGGAATTTCACCAAACATTGTTCACTCACCAATACCTTGTGTTCATCTTGAATCCATGCTATCTTGTAGGGCTTTGGATGTTTTAATCTCTCTAGATTCAAATTCCTCACCATCTCTTCTGAAACCAAATTATTCGTACTACCACTATCTTGATGATAACTTTACAACATTTACCTCCTGATTTGCATTTTGTCCGGAACAAACTTTTCCTTTGCAGTGGCTCCTTAGTTGTTTCTGCTTGGGAAAAATCTCTCCTCATGACTAATGACTCTCCTTTCTCTAGCTTTCCCACTGAACTAGGTGATCCAATCGATTCTTCCTCGGCATATGTTGCTCTGGCATTGTTCTTTGTTCTTTTGCTAGTACTCCCTTGATGACATTCAAATGCTCGGTGTCCTCCTCCACACTTGAAATAGGTTCCTTTAAATGATCTCTTGTCAAATCCTCTTTCATCTCTTTGGTATCCTTCATTGTGGTAATAATTATGACTTCCTTTATTATTGTGGTAGAAATTTATGTCATCTCTCTAGTGGTATGTATTGTTGTCTCTTTCTTCTTTTCGGTATGGGTTAGTCTCATTTTTTTTTTTTTCTGCATATGGTCTTTCTCCTCTGGAATGTGTTCTACCTCTCTGAAATTTTCCTCCTCTACATCTCTATCTTTGCTCATGTCTCTTGTTCAACATTTCTTCAACTTTCAGTGCAAATTGATATGCTTCTTCCATTTTTGTCATTCTCACCAAACTTAGTTCTTCTTGAATGTTTATCCTCAATCCATTTATGTACCATGCCACTTTCTCCTTACTTTCTTCACTATGTCCAGTCCTAATAATCATCTTGTGGAATTCTTAAGTGTACTCCTTCACTGTCTTCTCCTTTTGTCTTAGGTTTTGTAATCTCTTCAACAATTCCAATTCATAGTCAGTAGATATGAACTTATTCTTTAATTTTGTCACCATCATATCCCATTTTATGATTTTCTCTTTTCCTCTCCTATTCCTATCCAATTGAACTTCTTTCCACTAAATAGAAACATGTCCTTTCGATTTTTTTTTGCAAATATCACTCTTTTTGGATCTTCAATTTCCTCATACTCAAAATATTCCTCCATGTCATTTATCCAATCAGAGTAAGTGCAGGAAGATGGGGGGCCAAAAAGGGGTCTTGAGTGGCCACTTTTTTTCTGAAATCAGGATGAGAAATTGAGCATAGTTACACTCAAAATTTGGAGATGCAACCAAAACAATGTTTGCAGTGCTCCGAGTCTACTTTCTAAACTACTATTTTGTTTTGAAAATTGGTGTTGTTTCTATCAAAAAAACATAACATAGCATGTTTTGTGGCTCCCTCAAAAGGTCAACTTTTTTTTGATATTTTTAAAATCGCTTTGGTGAGAAATTAGCTAATAGCATGTAGTTTATGCCTGATTTTTTTGATAATTTTTTAATGAATATTTGATTTTTTACTAATTTTCAAAGTGGACACATCCTAAAAAATAGAATTTTGGCCGTGCTACCCCTATAAATTTTGAAAACTAATTGAAAATCATTTTTTTATTTTTTTAATATTTGTAGAATGGAGTCTAGTTTCTAAATATGTAATTTTTTTGAAATTTGAATGAATAGTTATTTTACAATGAAAAAAAGACCAAACAGTGGTTTTTGCCTAAAAACGGACACACAAACAAAAGAAATTAAAGATGAAAGGCTTAACATTGTTAAAATGTGAAAAAAATCACATTGTCAAATAGCTAAGAGAAAGCCTAACATTACCCATGTGTTTGATTTGTTTGACCTTGAAACACGTGCAAATCTGAGGGTTAGCACGAATGAAATTATGTGAAATTTTGAAGAATATAGAAAAACACGTCTGTGACTGTTCATAAGGCACTCCAAGCCTTTGGGTTGGAAATCTAAAGCAAATCCCAAGCCCAAGGCTTGGGATTCCCAAAGCAAGAAATAACGTGCTTGCGTTATGTTTTGCCTTGCATTTTTCTTTCCCGCAAGTCTATTTTTTGTCATGTTTGACATAACGCGAGCGCGTTATAACGCGCTCGCGTTATGTTCCCCTGAAATTTTTTTATGTTCAAGGCTATTAATCATGAGGGTTAAGGGATAAGGGATAGAGTTGGAGGGTTTAGGGATAAGGGATTAGCATTTAAGGTATAGTATCGAGCCTGTTGAGGGTCTAGGAATAGGGATAGCATTTAAGGTTTAGGGATGAGGGATGACAGATTAGGGTTGAGGGTTTAGGGTTTAGGGATAGGGTTGAGGGTCGAGGGATTAGGGTTTGACATTGAGGGTTGAGGGTTGAGGTTCAAGGGTCAAGGGTTTAGGGATAGGGTTTAGGGTCGAGGGATTAGGGTCAAAGTAGAGTGTGGAGGGTGTAAGGATTAGGGATAGGGTTGGAGGGTTTAGGGATAAGGGATTAGGGTTTAAGGTATAGTATCAAGTCTATTGAGGGTTTAGGAATGGGGATAGCATTTAGGGTTTAGGGATGAGGGATTATAGTTGAGGGATGATGGATTAGGGTTGAGGGTTGAGGGATTAGGGTTTAGGGATAAGGTTTAGGGTTGAGGGTTGAGGGATTAGGGTTTAAGGTATAGTGTTGAGGGTTGAGGGTTTAGGTTTAGGGTTGACGGATTAGCATTTAATGTCAAGGTTAGGGTTAGAGTGTCGAGGGTAGAGGGATTAGGGATAGGGTTTAGAGTTGAAGGTTTAAGGATTGAGGGTTGAGGCTTTAGGGATGAGGGTTTAAGGCTTAAGATATAGTGTCAAGTGTTGAGTGTGTAGGGATAGGGTTTAAGTTTTAAGGGTTAAGGGTTGAGGGATACGGATTAGGGTTTAAGGTATAGTGTTGAGGGTCGAGGGATCAGAGTTAAGGGTTGAGGGATTAGGGTTTGACGTTGAGGGTTGAGGGTTGAGGTTCGAGGGTCAAGGAATTAGGGTTAAAGTAGAGTGTGGAGGGTATAAGGATTAGGGATAGGGTTGGAGGGTTTAGGGATAAGGGATTAGGGTTTAAGGTATAGTATCAATTTTGTTGAGGGTGTAGGAATAGGGATAGCATTTAGGGTTTAGGGATGAGGGATTAGAGTTGAGGGATGACGGATTAGGGTTGAGGGTTGAGGGATTAGGGTTTAGGGATAAGGTTTAGGGTTGAGGGCTGAGGGATTAGGGTTTAAGGTATAGTGTTGAGGGTTGAGGGATAGGGTTTAGGGTTGAGGGATTAGAGTGAAGGCTTGAGGGATTAGGATTTGACGTTGAGGGTTGAGGGTTTAGGGTTAGGGTTGAGAGATGAGGGATCAGAGTTAAGGGTTGAGGGATTAGGGTTTGACATCGAGGGTTGAGGGTTGAGATTCAAGGGTCAAGGGTTTAGGGATAGGGTTGAGGTTGAAGGGATTAGGGTTAAAGTAGAGTGTGGAGGGTGTAAGGATTAGGGATAAGGGATTAGAGTTTAAGGTATAGTATCGAGTCTGTTGAGGGTTTAGGAATAGGGATAGCATTTAGGGTTTAGGGATGAGGGATTAGAGTTGAGGGATGAGGGATTAGGGTTGAGGGTTGAGGGATTAGGGTTTAGGGATAAGGTTTAGGGTTGAGGGTTTAAGGTATAGTGTTGAGGGTTGATGGTTTAGGGATAGGGTTTAGGTTTGAGGGATTAGGGTTTAGGGTTGATGAATTAGGGTTTAATGTTGAGAGTTGAGGGTTGAGGGTTGAGGGTTGAGGTTGAGGGATAGGGTTAATGGTCAAGGGATTAGGGTTAAATAAGAGTGTCGAGGGTAGAGGGATTAGGGTTTAAGGTATAGTATCAAGCCTGTTGAGGGTCTAGGAATAGGGATAGTGTTTAGGGTTTAGGAATGAGGGATTAGAGTTGAGGGATGACGGATGACAGATTAGGGTTGAGGGTTGAGGGATTAGGGTTTAGGGACAAGGTTTAGGGTTATGGTTGAGGGATTAGGGCTTAAGGTATAGTGTTGAGGGTTTAGGGATAGGGTTTAGGGTAGAGGGATTAGAGTGAAGGGTTGAGGGATTAGAATTTGACATTGAGGGTTGAGGGTTTAGGGATAGGGTTAAAGGTCGAGGGATCAGAGTTAAGGGTTGAGGGATTAGGGTTTGATGTTGAGGGTTGAGGGTTGAGGTTCAAGGGTCAAGGGTTTAGGGATAGGGTTGAGGGTTGAGGAATTAGGGTTAAAGTAGAGTGTGGAGGGTGTAAGGATTAGGGATAGGGTTGGAGGGTTTAGGGATAAGGGATTAGAGTTTAAGGTATAGTATCGAGTCTGTTGAGGGTTTAGGAATAGGGATAGCATTTAGGGTTTAGGGATGAGGGCTTAGAGTTGAGGGATGAGGGATTAGGGTTGAGGGTTGAGGGATTAGGGTTTAGGGATAAGGTTTAGGGTTGAGGGTTGAGGGATTAGGGTTTAAGGTATAGTGTTGAGGGTTGATGGTTTAGGGATAGGGTTTAGGTTTGGGGGATTAGGGTTTAGGGTTGATGAATTAGGGTTTAATGTTGAGAGTTGAGGGTTGAGGGTTGAGGGTTGAGGTTGAGGGATAGGGTTAATGGTCAAGGGATTAGGGTTAAATAAGAGTGTCGAGGGTAGAGGGATTAGGGTTTAAGGTATAGTATCGAGCCTGTTGAGGGTCTAGGAATAGGGATAACATTTAGGGTTTAGGAATGAGGGATTAGAGTTGAGGGATGACAGATTAGGGTTGAGGGTTGAGGGATTAGGGTTTAGGGACAAGGTTTAGGGTTAGGGTTGAGGGATTAGGGTTTAAGGTATAGTGTTGAGGGTTTAGGGATAGGGTTTAGGGTTGAGGGATTAGAGTGAAGGGTTGAGGGATTAGAATTTGACATTGAGGGTTGAGGGTTTAGGGATAGGGTTGAAGGTTGAGGGATCAGAGTTAAGGGTTGAGGGATTAGGGTTTGATGTTGAGGGTTGAGGGTTGAGGTTCGAGGGTCAAGGGTTTAGGGATAGGGTTGAGGGTCAAGGAATTAGGGTTAAAGTAGAGTGTGGAGGGTATAAGGATTAGGGATAGGGTTGGAGGGTTTAGGGATAAGGGATTAGAGTTTAAGGTATAGTATCGAGTCTGTTGAGGGTTTAGGAATAGGGATAGCATTTAGGGTTTAGGGATGAGGGATTAGAGTTGAGGGATGATGGATTAGGGTTGAGGGTTGAGGGATTAGGGTTTAGGGATAAGGTTTAGGGTTGAGGGTTGAGGGATTAGGGTTTAAGGTATAGTGTTGAGGGTTGAGGGTTGAGGGTTTAGGATTAGGGTTTAGGGTTGACGGATTAGCATTTAATGTCAAGGTTAGGGTTAGAGTGTCGAGGGTAGAGGGATTAGGGATAGGGTTTAGAGTTGAAGGTTTAAGGATTGAGGGTTGAGGCTTTAGGGATGAGGGTTTAAGGCTTAAGATATAGTGTCAAGTGTTGAGGGTGTAGGGATAGGGTTTAAGTTTTAAGGGTTAAGGATTGAGGGATAGGGATTAGGGTTTAAGGTATAGTGTTGAGGGTCGAGGGATCAAAGTTAAAAGTTGAGGGATTAGGGTTTGACGTTGAGGGTTGAGGGTTGAGGTTCGAGGGTTAAGGGTTTAGGGATAGGGTCGAGGGTCGAGGAATTAGGGTTAAAGTAGAGTGTGGAGGGTATAAGGATTAGGGATAGGGTTGGAGGGTTTAGGGATAAGGGATTAGGGTTTAAGGTATAGTATCGATTCTATTGAGGGTGTAGGAATAGGGATAGCATTTAGGGTTTAGAGATGAGGGATTAGAGTTGAGGGATGATGGATTAGGGTTGAGGGTTGAGGGATTAGGGTTTAGGGATAAGGTTTAGGGTTGAGGGCTAAGGGATTAGGGTTTAAGGTATAGTGTTGAGGGTTTAGGGTTGAGGGATTAGGATTTGATGTTGAGGGTTGAGGATTTAGGGTTTAAGGTTTAGGGTTAGGGTTGAGAGATGAGGGATCAGAGTTAAGGGTTGAGGGATTAGGGTTTGACGTTGAGGGTTGAGGTTCGAGGGTCAAGGGTTTAGGGATAGGGTTGAGGTTGAAGGGATTAGGGTTAAAGTAGAGTGTGGAGTGTGTAAGGATTAGGGATAGGGTTGGAGGGTTTAGGGATAAGGGATTAGAGTTTAAGGTATAGTATCGAGTCTGTTGAGGGTTTAGGAATAGGGTTAGCAATTAGGGTTTAGGGATGAGGGATTAGAGTTAAGGGATGAGGGATCAGAGTTGAGGGTTGAGGGATTAGGGTTTAGGGATAAGGTTTAGGGTTGAGGGTTGAGGGATTAGGGTTTAAGGTATAGTGTTGAGGGTTGATGGTTTAGGGATAGGATTTAGGTTTGAGGGATTAGGATTTAGGGTTGATGAATTAGGGTTTAATGTTGAGAGTTGAGGGTTGAG